>JAEIFL010000001.1:4127500-6825000 GCA_018901835.1 Scaptomyza graminum | reverse complement strand
GCAAGCATCGCTGCCTGCGCATCTGATGAATGGCACCATATTAAAGACTGCATTGACCAATCCTAGCGAGATAGTGCATCTGCGGCATCGTCTCGACTCGGCGGTTAGCTCATCGAAGGACAGACAGATCTCGTATGAGCATGCGCTATCGATGATTCAAACGCTGATCGATTGCGATGCCATGGAGGATATTGCAACGCTTCCGCATTTCAGTGAGTTCCTCGAGGACAAGTCGGAAATCAGCGAAAAGCTCTGCAACATCGGTGACTCCATTGTGCACAAGCTAGTGTCGTGGACTAAGAAGTTGCCCTTCTATCTGGAAATACCCGTCGAAATACACACCAAACTGCTGACAGATAAGTGGCACGAGATACTCATACTTACCACGGCCGCCTATCAGGCGCTGCACGGCAAACGCTCCGCGATCGCAACAACTGGCCCAGCTCTAACAGCAGGCAGCGGAACGGCTGGATCAGCTGTTGCTGTTACAACAAATTCAAATAATCACAATAGCAACAGACATGGCTCGCCAGCACCAACATCGACGCCAACAGCCAGCTGCACATCGCCAATGCCATTGCACAAGGACGATCCAGAGTTTGTGAGCGAAGTGAATTCGCATTTGAGTACGCTGCAGACCTGCCTAACAACTTTAATGGGCCAGCCGATTGCCATGGAGCAACTGAAGCTGGATGTCGGTCATATGGTTGATAAGATGACACAGATCACCATCATGTTTCGGCGCATTAAGCTCAAAATGGAGGAGTATGTCTGTCTCAAGGTCTATATATTGCTGAATAAAGGTAAAGTCTGACTAGCATTTGCATTTGCATTTTCTTGCCCAATCTCAATCCGAATATTCATGTTGAACTTTTTTCTAACCCTTAGCAGAAGTGGAACTGGAAAGCATACAGGAACGTTACATTCAGGTGCTGCGCTCCTATCTCCAGAGCTCATCGCCACAAAATCCACAGGCGCGACTTAGCGAGCTGCTCTCCCATATACCAGAGGTACATAAGTGTTTTTATCTTAATTAGTATAAGGAATATTATTTTCATTTAACAACGTTGATCAAAGTCAATCTGACATTGTTTCGCCTTTTAATAAATTTTCAAATAACTTTACAAATTAGGTTAGGAATTCAACTTGCTTGCTAAATTAATTTAATGTTTCCCTTCCCGATCACAGATTCAGGCAGCGGCCAGTTTGTTGTTGGAAAGTAAAATGTTTTATGTGCCCTTCGTGCTGAATTCGGCTAGCATAAGGTAGCAAATGCTTGAGCACGGCCTGCTGCCTACAACCAATCATCCGCCGGTCCCACAAAAGCAGCAGCAGCAGCAGCAGCAACATGAGCAACATTTAACAGCAACACGTCGCAGATCCCGGCTGCAACAAGAACAACAACAGCAGCAACAAATGCAGGCGCGTTCGCAAGTTGCCATGTTGCTGGATTTACCAAAGATCAAAATTGAAATTGGTGCTGCTGAGCAGCTACAGCAGCAGCAGCTGCAGCAAAAGCCTCAATTACTGCCGCTGGACGCAGAAACAGCCACGCCCAAAGCAGCCGCCGCCTCCTCCTCCGCCTCCGCCTCCTCATCCTCTTCCTCCTCGTCCATTCTTAAAAGTTCACTGCTGAGCGGTGCAGCCGCTACGCTGGCAACATTAACAGCAGCCGCCGATCAAATTGCGCGCCGATCAGCAATGGAGACGTCGATCAGCAACCATAGCAGCAACAGCAATTACAGCAATCACAGCAGCAGCAGCAACAGCAGCAGCACTAACACTGCCACTATATCTGACAAGGCGGCAACACACAGCAGCAGCAACAGCAACAGCTTAGAAGAGAGCAAAAGACTTCAACATCAGCAACAAACACAACAACATCAGCAGCAGCATCAACAACAACAACAGCAACAGCAATATACATCAATTCTACAATCGGCCTTAATGTCACAACGTCCAATGGTAACTGCCAATGCGGCATCAGCAACAACAGCAACATCAACAACATCAACAGCAGCTGCAATTGCTGGCGCAACACAAACACAAACGAGATTGGCGACATCGCCGCCACCAGCGCATGTGCTAAAAACGGCGGTGACATTGGCCAACCTGAGTGAAATAGCCACTGCACGCCAGCAACATCAACAATTGCTCGCACTGCAGCAGCAGCAGCAACAACAGCACAAGCTTAAATTGCCTCGTAGGATTATTAATTTGACCAGCAACACTGCCACTGACCCAGGAGCAATAACAATTACTGCCAAACCGCTGCTGCGACAACGCAACGGCAACAACAGTAAAAGCCACAACTGCAACAGTTCAAGTCAAGCGGCAAATGGTAAGCAGCAACATAGTATGTGAAAAATGTATGCAGCTAATTTCAAATACCATTCGTCAGCAGCAACAGCAGCAGCATCAGCAATAGCATCTTCACTGCCCAACGGCAAGTGTTGTCACCAGCAGGCATCAGTTGCCAGCACTGCCACAATACATACACAAACTGATGATCTGTTGCTTGCAACAACTAGTATGCGCCCAGCAACAATGGAACAATGGACTGCCATGTCGACTGCGACTGCGACTGCGACGACGACGACGACGACGATGACACAAACACAACAGCCACAGCAACAACAATCACAACAACAACAACAACAAACAACAGCAACACCACATGCAACATCATCCACAGCACCACACAACAACATTAACAGCAACACCAACAACAACAACAACAATAATAATAATAATAACAACAATAATAATATTATGAATAATAATAATTATAATAATAATAATATAAATAATTATAATGCCACCGCTGCCACGCCCATGCGCCCGCCTATGCGCACGCCGGTGACCTCAGCTTCTGTTACTGTAGTTGTGTTCAAAACAATGTTACCTGATGACTGAATTATTTTAGAATCGTACACTTAAAGCATGTTTTATTATCGATTACCGACTACCGATTACCGATTACCAATTATCAATTATTATAATTATTATTATTATTATTACTACATACATAATGTAGAGAATATTGTATTTTCGTCGTGTATTTTAGTTTTCGCGCCCTAGTTGTTTGACTTAATAAGCCAAAACCTAACCTAACCCAAATTTAAACAAAGAAAAAGGCAGCACTATCCCGTAGTAGAAATTCCGAACGAACACACTCTAAACCAATCCAAATTTCCTAACCAAAACGTAACCGAAACGAACACAACATTGCAGACCAAAAGAAAAAACAATCAAACGTAACGAAATGATGAATTGTTGTTTTTTTGTAAAGCTGTTTTATAATATTGTTAACCTGAACCACTGACAACAAACTGATACAAATATTCTCGCACAGAACACAAGACTGCAGACACAAAACGAAATGAAATGGAACGGAACGGAATGGAATGGAAAGATTTGGTTTGGTTACCTGGTTCAATTTTCGAACTGGATTCTGTGGTTTTTGACGGCAATACGAATATGTGTTTGCGTTGATTTTGAAAACTATATAAATTATGCTTTTACTATTATATATTATTTTATAATACACACACAGACACACACACACACACACACACACATACACCCATGCATACATTTGTATATGATAATTAACAAATTCTTTTTTTTTTTTTTTGTTTCAATGTTTTATAAGGAAATATAAAAACCTAAGTTAAGTGTTAACATGTATTTATATAAAGTTGAGTTAAAATTGATACAATGAGTTATAGTTGAGTATAGATAGAACACACCCATACACAAATACACACACACACACACACAGACACACACTCATACATACAGCTATAAGAATGCATTGTTTTTTTTTTATATATACAAGAAAATTATACATTAAGATATACATATATATAGTATATATTACACACACACAGATCTGAATAGATTTACATATAACGCAAAGGAAAAAACAAAATCAACCATATTAAGTATATATCTATACAAATATATATACACGCATACATACACATATATACTATATACATATACATGTACATGTATATACATATACGTATGTAAGCTGTAGTCGTATTTAGCTAGTTTTTATTGTCGCTCGTCTTAAGTACTTTTTTGTAGAGAAATTCACACACACACACACACACACACACACATGGGCTGCAGGTTGCGCTGCGTGTGATGGGCTGGATTGGGTTAGAAGGGGTGGGTGGGGGAGAATTGCAATTTTGGCTGAATTTATCGAAAACGATAAAACAGCAAATTGAGAGCAAAACCTTTTACTTTATGCAATGGCATATTATGTAATGCTAGTTTAATAAACTATTTACACACACACACAAACATCATCACTCATGCACACACACACACACACACATATATGTATTATTATATGTCAAGCACTATATATATTTATATGTGTATGTATATACCGTTTCGATTTTCGACTATATTGGCTCCCAATTTCAAAGCGTCTCTGGTTAACACCTTAAAGAAAATAGACACACACACCATCACAAACACTCATACACACACACACACACACACATAAATATATTTAAGCATAAGCTAATATAATATTCTTATTATAAAACGAAAACAAATTGTCTGCATATAAAGTTATACAACTGTATGTTTGTATCTATGTATTGTACACTTAAAAACCTAATTCTAATTATTCATTTATTATTATTTTATTTTTTTTTTTTTATTAATTATTATTATGTATGTATATGCCTTTATATACATATGCATACTACACATAATTATCGCATAGTATATACAAATTATATATATATATATACTTTGATTTATATATATACATGGCTCGCGCGATCGCGACCGCGTCGTCGTCGTAACCCAAAATCAAAAAAAAAAAAAAAAAAAAAACAAAAAAAAAAAAAAAAGCTGCCTAAAAATTGGGCTGCTCAGACGCCGTTCGTTATCGATATCGATATCGATGTCGCACTACCGTTTATTGTAAATGTATTAATTTTGTTGATTTTTTTGCTGTCTGTATACATTTTTTTTAACAACATTTTTAATAAATGTAATTCTTAAATATTGTTTTCTTATTTTGATTTGCATATATTGTTTTCTTAACTTTCCAAAACGTCCACACAAAACCCAAGCGCCTTGTTTTCCTAGCACTTTGGGGCGAAAGTATCCTTGCATATTATCAATTAGCTTAGTTATTCGAAACGTTGCATACCTTTGGGAGTCGAGTCAACGCAATACGGTGCTGCACTTTTTTGAGAGTGGCAGGAAACTCTTTTTTTTTACAGTGTAAAAGTACTAATGCTGTCTGCCATAGTGAATAAATATTTCTAAGATACTAAAATGATGTTTTTATCGTTTGATATAACGCTCTTTCACATCGAAAATATTAAAACAAAAGTAAATGAGACTCTCTTGTGTTCAAGTCACATTTAATGCTCCATTCTGAGGTCTGATGTCAATTCTTCTGTATTTCTTACAGATATATTAAGTACACAGCATTTATTTATAGGTAATTTTTATAGTCAAAATAAGTTTTTTTGCTAATTTGAATTTGAATTGAAAACCGCCTGTCAGCCTAAAAACCACAAGTAAACGACTCTTAAGATAAATGTAGTATAATACATAGATAGAAAATAGATAAAAAAAAAAAAAACATCAAAAGATTATGCATTTAATTAGCCAGACAAAAACCCTCAACAACAAAATAGGCTGCCATTTCCTATCGACCGCCCCTCAACCCACACACGACCCACACAAGGAAAGCACACACACACGACCCACACATCTACACTTAAAGGTAACCAAAAAGCGTAAAGATAATGCAAGAAAAGCGTTTAAAGCAAGAGTCTGACTTCGAATTGCCTTCAAAAAAATTGTTTTTCAATGAGATTTTCAGTAGTGAGTGTATATTTTTGGTTTTTCTCTTCTTTACAAAACCACAAAAATGTGAAGGAAAACAAAAAATGTATAAAAAATACATAAAGTGCACAGCAGCAATAACATTATATACTTACATATGTAGTATATGTATTGTTTGTATGTATGTACACATGTATTAAGCGCATAAAATCAAGTTATTGAAATGGAATTCGAATACGAATGAAAGTATAACAGTTTAGCATTAACTGAAGAAGGCAGATGACACGCAACCAAGAAGCCAGATATATAAATTAAACATGAAAAAGTAGTTAACACACACATTGGAGTAAAATAATGAGATGGTGGTGATAATGATACCATATTTTTGCACTGCGTGTTATAAGTGTTAGGCATTAAATTGTAGGTGTATTGCATTGCATTCGAGTTAGAAGTGGCCGAGAGAGGCGCCCGTCTCTGGTGGCCCAGTTAACCGTAAAACATAACTACACAAACAAACATATACATAATACCATTGTCCTGATAAGGATTGCACTGAAAAAGATGCGCCCACAATCCATCAACTCCCCAAAGAGATGAATACGATTAGACGAGACAACCGAGTACAATATTTGTTCCGGTTTGCTCTAATGTCTTATGTAAATAGCGAGTATCAAGTAACGAGTAGCGAGTAACGAGTCGAGTGTGAAACATATATGCAAATAAATAGTTTATTGTTAAACTGCTTCTATAAAGTGCATCAAAAGCCCAAACACTTTGCATTTCCCAGTGGCATCTATCAATTAGTTAGCTAATTTTTAAAACAACAACAGCAAACAGATTAATCCAATACACACACACACACACACACACACATATATATACCCCTTAGATGATCCTAACTAGAACTCACTCAGACCACAGGCAGCACTTTCTA
Organism: Scaptomyza graminum; assembly: GCA_018901835.1. Classification (NCBI taxonomy): domain Eukaryota; kingdom Metazoa; phylum Arthropoda; class Insecta; order Diptera; family Drosophilidae; genus Scaptomyza; species Scaptomyza graminum. The sequence goes on along the minus strand of JAEIFL010000001.1, from coordinate 6,818,234 downwards.
TAACATTCTTAGCATGATATGCATACAAAATACATACAGAAAACATATAAATAGTAGAATATGAAATATGCTCAAAAACCGAATGCTGCTTGCGAATAGACAAGAAATCAAAAGAGAGAAAAATAAATTGTAAAGTGTAACATGCTTGCCAGCTGGAGGGGAGGAGTCATAACTTTTTATGGTGCTTAGCTCGATCTTGAGAACAAAACAAAAAAGAACAGCAACAAAAAAATAAAATAATAAACCCCTTTAAAAAAATCAAATCAAATGGGACTGATGCAATAAAAGCTAATGAAACACACATATACATATATATATATAATTATATGTATAGGCGATATTATCTGGCATTTTTCAAATTGATTTCAATAAACAAAAAAACGAATAGCAAAACAAAAGTGAGAATAAGAAGTAAATAACGAAAACAAGTATAAATAATGTAGATCCTTCCAATAAAAACAACAAATCGAAATCGAAAATATGAGGAGTAAACGTCGTCCTGTGGTACTGAAACACGTTTCTGAACGCCTTTTCAGTCAGCTAACAGAGCTAAAAGCAACAAAAAAATGCCATTTTTACTCTTAAAAGTCAAACAATTTTGTGTATACCCGAGGGAAGGAAATGAAAAACTGATAAACAACAAACGTAATATAAATTATAAAATATGTAATGTTTTTTTTTTTTTGTGGTGTGGAATTCCAATGGATTCTACTTACGAATGCTGTACGAGTTTGTTTGTCCAGAAACTTGAGGACAGGCTCATACGTTTTATATAAGTATATACAACATAATACACACATACACATACACATCCACATCCACACAAACATATATAGTATATATATATATATATATATATACATATATAACATAAATTAACTATGTATGTACGTTAATGGTTTTTGTTTATTCTTTGGGATTTGATACAAATGTTACTTGATAGTAAAAAGAATAAAAACCAAAATATAATTTAACATTAATGCAATGGAAACAAAAAAACAAAAACAAAAATGATGCTAGCAAAATATAGAAAAAGTCAAAAGAATACCAACAAAATGGAAATCTGATAAAACAAACTAAGCCCATTATTGAGAATTTTAAAGCACGATTCGAAATCATACACAGACAACAACACACACAACAAAAACTCACATAAATATAAATTTAATAAATTACACACTGTATTAATAATAATACTTATAAATTAATGAAATGAAATGAAATGTATTTACGAATAAAGGTAATATTATCACATGAAAGTGTACAAGTTTTCAACATTCGCGCGCCGCCTTCAGGGCCTGATTTTGGCAGTAAACTGTGCTTGCATCACGATCTTGAACTCCTTCTTTGGCTGTACATGGCTCACCGCATTGGCAAAGTCTCTGCAAACAGGCAAACAAGACATTAAGGGAAGATTTCAAATGATTTAAAATTGTTAACATACTCTTCGTTGGCAAGCGTCACATTGATACGATCTGTGGAGACGCGTGTGGGTCGTATGGCGCCGAAGAAGTCAGTGATGCGCACCTTGTGAGGATCACGTCGGTATAAATCCTTTCGCACACCCACAGTTGAGATGCACACACGCTTGGGGCACACTTCCAACTATGTGTAGACAGCATGTCAACGAAATACATTCAATCAAATATTTAATTAACAAGCTTACGAATTCGCCAATTGTGCGCTTGCTAAACGGCTGAACTTTCTCCAAAAACTCAAGGGCATAGTAGGTATAGCGATCGATCATGTAAACACCAATCGAGGGATCCACATGGTGCTATGTTAATATAAGAGAGAGGTAAGTACGAATCTGACAAGGATTGCAAGGAATGCATCTCTACCGATAATGAATCCTCGCCAACGAGGCTGCTGGCCACGGCCAAGACATTGGGCGATGTAAACTTTTCATAGAGTGATGCCGCCTGGCAAGTGTCCACCATAAAGAAGAGCTCGTTGTAACTTCAATGAAAATACATTATTATATATATATATACTTATTCATCAAAACATATATAGTCATACCGTTTCTTTTCCCACATTTGCTGTATGCCGTCGGCTAGTTCTTGGCTGGTTATCTCTTCGGAGTCCTGGAATTTTAGAAAGCCATCGCCGCCGTGTCCAGTCAAATAGATGAGCACATTGCTGCCGGCGTCGGAGAGCAGCTTCTTGGAGCGTGCGGTGCCATTTTGTGTGCGTCCCGTTAGCAGGCGCACAAAGTTCTCCACGGTCACCTCATAGCCGCGATAATCAACCTCAACATCATCGCCATACACATTGATGTGCTGATTGGCATTGTTGTACACCTGGCCGGGACGTGGATTGCGCGCATTGCAGGCCATGTCGTCGGCAATCATTAGAATTATTTGGGAATCGGGTATGCCGAGGCGCTTGACGGAGCGGTAAACGGACAGCACATTGGCCACATGACGATAGTTGAACCAGAAACGGGACGCATCCACCAGCACCGCCCAGTTATTTGTATGTGTTGACCGCTGCGCGGCGTCCACATAAGCCTCTGGCAGCGTTGAAGTTTCCTTAAAACAAAAAAAATCAACTCATTCTCTCGCTTTATCTTTCTCTCCTGTCTTTACTCACATGAGCGGCACAGTAGGTACTAAATGCCAGAAGCAATAGAACATATTTGCTTAACATTTTGGTTGTTCTTGTTTACTTTTGATTTTTTTATTGCTTTAATTTGCCGGTGCGTCTACGTCTGCCTGAGTGTTTAGAAAACAGCTGACAAAGCTGCCAATCTGGCGATTAAGCCAATGCATCAACCTTATTTCGGAGTTTTTTTTAAAAAATACCAGGGCTACAATCCTAGCGCCATTATTAATGTTTGCATTCAGTTGGCAGTGCTCAACAATGAATTCTCACAATTTGCTATTTGTGTTGTGTTTTTGTGTAAAATTGTGGCCATGAGCATCAACTGGATAAAGATAACCGAACGGTAAGTGGAAAATAAATGATGTCTAACCACCTAACGCCTGCTTTCGCTATATAGTGCACGGGAGGGCATCAAAATCATCAATGCCCTGCCCTATGACATATTCACAACAGTTCTGCTCTATGTGCACCGCCAGATGAGTCCATCGAGTGCAGCGGCAGCTGCAAATGGTTCAGGGCTTACCGGAGGTACCGTTGGCACCAGTGTTACGACTACAGAGCGATCGAGCAGCGGCAGCGGCGAGACAAGCCACACAACCAGTGAGCCCGAATATACACTCGAAGAGCTGGAACGTTTGGTGGGCGTGCCACGCGCCGACTTTTTACTGTTGATCAAAACGTTTTCGTACATCTTGCGACGCATATCGACCTTCATTATCAAGCCAAGCCATTTGCAGCGTGAGCTGCGCGAAAAGCTACAGCTGCAGGACGAGGCCAAAATCGATGCCATATTGCGTCTGTGGGTGCGTCAAACGACGCCCATGATGAACAATCTGGCAAGCGAGCGCTACGAGTCGAATGTGATTGAGGACATGGCTTGGAAGCTCAACGTGGAGATTGCATCGCATTGCCAGCAGCGCGAAAAGACCGCCCTTGCCGTGCTGCAGCTCAAAACTGGCGCCAGCGAGGACATCAATTTCGAGATGACGCAATCGGAGCTGCAACAGCTTTATAATCAATTCGAGCACATTCAAACCGAGCTGGACGCAACGCTGGCCAATATGAAAAGCGTCGATTCTGTCAGCGGGAATCAGTAAATCTAGTTTTTAAAATGTGTCTGTTGTGTCAGTTTTTAAGATATTTATGTAAATACTATTTTTGTGTGTTTAGCTTGTTAAATAATTTAAGCGTGAAAGTGTAATTGTTAATACGATTTAATCAAAATATACTCGGTATCGATAAGTATCGATATATCGAGAAGTTCCATAAAAGCGCGCCAGTAAAAGCCGTTATGTTGTTTGAATTGAAAATATTGAATTACATTTGGATTTGTTGCCTTTAATATGCATTTAATTTTCGTTTCATAATTCTACTGATAAACATTACAAATTATTATATTGATATATTTGTATGTATGTATGTACTTTAATATGAATATATTGTATGTATATGCATATGTATTTCGTTAATATATTACTCGGCTTATCCCGGGCAACACCCAAATATTTGGTTGTGTATAATATTTGTATGCACTCTTAGCCTGGGCCCAAAGCCGAGCATTACTTGCTATATATGTATGTATGTAGTATAAATGTATATCATGTCAAGGCATAGCGTCATATCTCCGCGCGACATATCTCCGCCCAGTACATTTTGCTGGCGGAGATATGTCGTTTTTTTCTGGCGGAGCTATGTCGTTTTCTAAACGTCATATCTCCGCGCGGAGCTATGTCGCTATTAAAACGACATATCCCCGCGCGGAGGTATGTCGCCTTTAAAACGACATATCTCCGCCGAACTAAGAACGACTTATCTCCGCGCGGAGATATGTATAGTCTATTCTTGTAAGTAAAGCATTTATTTGACCGTCAAGAAGACCAAATACCCAGAACATACATATGTACCGTTACTATTGAGGAAGAGAGAAACGAAAACATATTTGCCATATACTTATTATACTGAGGTACATATGTGTATGTATGTACATTTGCATATCAGTGCTGCCAGTATGTTGGTATTCAAAGTAAGTGGAACAGGAAAATGTATATAAATATTAAAATTAAATTAAAATACACTTGCCATTTGGCAAATAAGTTAATTTAGATGGGCTTATTTAAAATTGACTTTTAAAATAGAGGGGTTTTATCAACGTATGCTTGCTCATATTGTTTACAAAATACTTACTTAGCTCGTCTAAAACCTGTAGAAATTCTAGCCAAAGTACCAGGCGAACAGAATCTGTAGCTGAATGCTACAAAAATTTTTGATTTGTAGCATTCAGCTACAGATTCTGTTCGCCTGGTACAATTTGGCTAGCCAAATTGTACCAGGCGAACAGAATCTGTAGCTGAATGCTACAAAAATTTTTGATTTTTGTAGCATTCAGAGAGATAGAGAGAGAGAGAGAGAGAGAGAGAGAGAGACAGACGAAGAGAGAGAGAGAGAGAGTGTTACATAAATAAATCGGATATTTTTGTAGCATTCAGCTACAGATTCTGTTCGCCTGGTACAAAGTTCGGCTAGGCGAATGTACCAGGCGAACAGAATCTGTAGCTGAATGCTACAAAAATCAAAAATTTTTGTAGCATTCAGAAGAGAAGAGAGAGAGAGAGAGAGAGAGAGAGACAGACGAAGAGAGAGAGAGAGAGTGTTACATAAATAAATCGGATATTTTTGTAGCATTCAGCTACAGATTCTGTTCGCCTGGTACAAAGTTCTAAAGTACCAGGCGAACAGAATCTGTAAAAGCTAAAATTTTAATTTTTGTAGCATTCAGCTACAGATCTGTTCGCCTGGTACTTGCTACAAATCAAAAATTTTTGTATAGCATTCAGCTACAGATTCTGTTCGCCTGGTACTTTGGCTAGAATTTCTACAGGTTTTAGACGAGCTAAGTAAGTATTTTGTAAACAATATGAGCAAGCATACGTTGATAAAACCCCTCTATTTTAAAAGTCAATTTTAAATAAGCCCATCTAAATTAACTTATTTGCCAAATGGCAAGTGTATTTTAATTTAATTTTAATATTTATATACATTTTCCTGTTCCACTTACTTTGAATACCAACATACTGGCAGCACTGATATGCAAATGTACATACATACACATATGTACCTCAGTATAATAAGTATATGGCAAATATGTTTTCGTTTCTCTCTTCCTCAATAGTAACGGTACATATGTATGTTCTGGGTATTTGGTCTTCTTGACGGTCAAATAAATGCTTTACTTACAAGAATAGACTATACATATCTCCGCGCGGAGATAAGTCGTTCTTAGTTCGGCGGAGATATGTCGTTTTAAAGGCGACATACCTCCGCGCGGAGCTATGTCGTTTGAAAACGTCATATTTCCGCGCGGAGATAAGTCGTTCTTAGTTCGGCGGAGATATGTCGCTTCAAAACGACATAGCTCCGCGCGGAGGTATGTCGCTTTTAAAACGACATATCTCCGCCGAACTAAGAACGACATATCTCCGCGCGGAGATATGTCGCTGTGAAACGACAAATCTCCGCGCGGAGCTATGTTGTTTGAAAACGTCATATTTCCGAGCGGAGCTATGTCGTTCTTAGTTCGGCGGAGATATGTCGCGCGGAGATATGACGCTATGCCCATGTCAAGTCAAGTATATATATTTAAATGCAATTTTCAGTTAGTTGTTGTTCATGGATACACACACATACATATGCATAGTTTGTTCTAGTATGCAAATATGTATTTATATGTGTAAATTGCACGGTTCTGGCCTTTAAGGGAGGATGGGTTTTTGGGCGGGGTTTCTTATTTCGTTGTGTCTCTCTTATTCTGTTCCTACTATTATTTATGTACTGTATTTGCTGTTGTGTTTTAACTAGACTAGGAGCAAAACTTTTCTATTGCACATTATCAACTAATTTCAACTAAGCTTGAACAAATTGTGTAGGCAAATGAATTTTACTACATTTCATCATTATTTTAATCTCTATTGCTAAATTGTTATTGTTACCGTTAGTTTAGTTACTGTTGCTGCTGTGATTGCACTTGTATGTATGTATGAGTGTATGTATGAGTGTGTGTTTGGCACGGGCTTAATGCTAATGTTGATAAGCATTTCATTAAAACTAGTACATGCTATTCTTTAACTATACGTACTGATGCTAACAGTCGTCCTTCTTATACATAGTTCATACTCAAAAGAAATAAAAAAATTAGTTTCTTGATTTGTGTCTTTTTTCTTTTTTTGTCTCTTGTCGTGTGTAAGTGATTATCGCTTTACAAAATGCGTTGATATTTTTGTTTTTGTTATTGAGTGTATTGTGGGTTCCGTTATGAGTCTGTAAAGCTTGCAGCTTCTTGTGCGTTAACAGTACTGTGAGCTGTTAGCTGGAATATCGTATGTTAATGTGATACGATACAAATTTAAATACATATTAACGAAAAGAAATAAAATACATTTGGTAGGTATTATATAAAAACACAAAATGCTGAAAGATTTTTTCAAAATAAAATTTTATATAATTAAACAATATTAAAGTAGCACATACATTCATCAAAATTACACACATATACAAAGGTTTTGTTTATATAAAGATATAGAGTAGATTTAAAAAAAAAATAATATAAAAGGACTACAAATTTGTTGGTACATTTTGCCACAAAATGTTACAACATTAATTGTTTGCTTGTCGTTTAAAACTATGTAACTGAATTATTGCAATTTTAACATACATTTTACGTACGTATGTATGTATAAGTTTGTATAAATATATGTACTATATACATATGTGTATCGTATGTTCTCAAGCAGTGCTTTTCACGTTTAGTTATCTTATGCCCCTATCTGTGGCATATGTACAAATGTAAAGCTTATGTTTAGTATAGAGGAATATGTATGTATGTATATAAAAAAAATTATTTAGCGTTCTGTTCTTGTTTTGCCCATTTTTCAACTAACATTTGGTGTACAAAAAATTGGAAGTTACAAATAGCTACATATGTATATATAGTATATATGTATATATTACAAAAAATTGTGGCTAGCAATAAAAATATGTTGTTGTTGACATTCAGTTATAATAATTATAATAATAATAATATCGGTAGTATCATTAGCAGCGATTACAGAAATACAATACAATACAGGATTGGATTTAGTATATAGTATAGTATAGTATATGTATATGTATGTAAGAGCCTGTTCTGCATATCGATATTGATTTAATTTCAAACTACAGACTGACATAATATACATATGTACATATAGTATAAGATCTTCGCTCGCAAACAAAAGGTTCTCCAAACTTTATAAGGATTAATGTGAGATTTATATTTTTTCGAGAAAAGTAAATTGCATTTAATTGTTCGAGCGAATACTATATGTATGTATATGAATATATATATATAAATATATGTGTGTGTGTATGTGTGTTCAGCATCGATTTCCAGCACAGGCCTTATGATAGATTTTTTTGTTGATTTTTTTATGTCGTTTTTTTTTTAAATATGTATTTGTCAAATATGTATAAGTTGTTTTTGTATATAGCGCATCCAATCCATACGAGTTGTATATAGTATTTATAAATGTATATATGATATAGTATATGCCATATCGAGAATAATATCAAGCGTTGCTTCTTTTTGTTGAGTTACTCTTAAGTAGATTTAATTATGTATTGTAGTTTGCCACATGGGGTTGTTCGGGTTGTTGCTACCATTGTTCATTCTATTGCAGTTGTGCCTCCTTTTATTACATGCCCGATTCCGCAATGCCCTCGTCATCTGAAAGTTGCATCAAATATTAGCGTTCGGTATAAATATTTTGTATTATTATTTTTAAGACGCACAATAACAAAACTTACAAACAAAAATGATAAAGCCAAAGACATGCGACAGTTACAATAATATTAATAATATTAATAATAGTTATAATAATTGTTATAATAATATAAAAAAGAATAAGGGGAACGATAAAACAGAGATGGGTGAAAGGCCTACAGAAAAGAAAAAACAAAAAGTAACACAACTTAAATGCAACATGCGGGAGACGGAGGGCAACAAAGTGGAAAGAAAAGAGAGAGACAGAGCGAGAGAGTGAGCGATAGAAATATATATAAATAGAGAGAGAGAGAGGCAGAGAGAGAGGGAGCGTTAAAGTTTACAAACCCATAAACGGATTGGCATAAATGATTCCAGCGCTGCCATTGCCACACGGCTCAATTGTGGCTCCATTATGCAGAGCAGCCGATCCTATACCGCCACCAGCACCACCCGCACCCGTACCCGCATTCGGACCACCCCCAGCACCGACACCGCCCAACAGCTTTGCCTTAATGCTCAATTTATTGTATGTGTCGCCGCCATCACCGATAAGTGTTGCAATATCCTCGCCATCGGGATCGCCATCGCCGTTGCGCGTATTGCAGCTGCTGCTGCCCAGAAGTTGATCGTAGCAGCTGACATCAGTGCTAATCACATCGACATCGATGTCATCGTCATCCTTTTCGAGACTATTGCGATTGCTGCCGCCAAGAGAGCTGTGCAGGGCATGCGAATCCTCATAGCTGCCGCCGCCGCTGTCATCGTTTGCGTTATTCGATTTGGCATCGATGTGAGTTTCGAATTCATCGTGCAAATAAAGTACATCAACATCGACATCGACATCAACATCTACATGTACATCATCATCATCATCGTCCTCCTCCTCCTCCTCCTCCTTCTCATCGGGATCTTCGTCGTGCTCATCGAGCTGTTCCTCGCCCACCTCTACGCCCAGTTCGACTTCAAGCAACGAACGATGCCTGTAAACATGATCCTCAAGAGCTGCTGTTGGCTGCGGATTTATTTGAACATCCTCCTCGGCAAAACTGAGACGCACATTGGCGCGACTGGCGCGTGTGCTACCTGTACCTGATCCTGTACCAATGCTTGCTTCTGCTCCTCCTCCTCCAGTATAGTTATGGATAAAGTCGTGGCTGAGACTGTTTTTGATATCACAGGAGCTGGCGCTAAATGTTATCAGCTGGGATTTGCGTCTGTGCTGCAGCGTGGTAAAACCATTGGCTGGCAGTGAGTTTGTCATTGAGTTAGGTGGTTGCTGCTGCTGCTGTTGATGTTCCTTGGAATCGATATCAATGTTGCTGCCCTCCTTGCAGATCATCGAGCTGGGCTTGTTGTCAACCAGAACAATAACCACCGAATTGTTGTTATCACTCTGATTGACAACCGAATGTCATCTGTCCGGCGCATCGACACCAAACGAGCTCATCGAATTGTTGGCCAACGAACCAAGGCCCAAGCCCAGTGCACCGAGTCCAAGGCCACCACCAAAACTACTGCCGGCCTTATAGCTGCTGCTCGTCAATGGCTGCTGATCATCGTCATGCAGAATCGCTGCATTCTCATCATCGATGGCCTCGGCCTCATCCTGTTGCAGTTCATGATGTTGCGTTAAATGATCCTCGATGGTGGCTACAATGGCGCCATGCTCATCCATTAGACCATCTCCACCTGATCACACACGTACGCAACGACATCATGTGTGTGTGTGTTTTTTTGCGAGTGTGTGCGTATGTGTGTGTGTGAGTGTATGTGCAGCATGTGTATGTGTGTGTGTGTTAGAAGAAATTTGCAATTTGGTAAGTTAATTTTTCGAACCCAGCACCAAGAGAAAGTGAGTGACAAAAAAAAAAACAGGAAAAAATTAAACAGCTATCTTCGGTCAGCCGACGATTAAATACCCTTGCAGTAGGTTACTAAAGCGAAAAGTTATACAAACTCAGCCTGAGTTGAAAATCTACGATTATATGCATCCCTGCTTGTTAAAGGTAGAAAGTAAATAGATTTCGGAAAATATTTTCTAAGGCGCAACAGAAATTTTTGTTTGTAAAAGAATTTCAAAGTAATTGGATCAAGAAACTTTTTAGATATATGTATTCCAAATGCCAACAACGGCCAGATATAATATAATTTATGTATGGTTCAGGGGATTATTTATTCTGAATTGTAGCACTTTTAATTTGTCATTGAACAGGTTAAATGAGATCCGTCAACTTGGATTGGTTAAAAAAAAATACAAATTAAAAAAAGGGGTTCTGTCTTGAAACCACAATGACCCACGTATTTTATCTGCAAGTGTATTCAAAATGGGACAAATAATCCGTCCAGATTTTTGGGTTAGTGGTAAAACGAGGCGTTCGAAACGAGCGGCCCAGCACCAGGCAACAAACAGGATTGTATGGTTGAGTGGAATTAAAAGAGATGAGGGCGTACCTTCAAAGCCCTCGTTGTCATCCATGACGCGAGCGGGACCCACAATATTTTCTTTGCCCTCGAGCACAGCCAGCAGGCACTGGTGTATGCAAATGTATTGCTGCTCCGTTTGCACCATCCAAACGCGCTCTGCAAAAGATGCGATTAATTAATAACAATTATAATAAGGATTATTGTTAATTTAAAGTTCTTGACAAACCTTTGCGCATGGCATAGACAATGCCAAAGATGTCCACATAGTCGGACGTATTGATCTGCTGCAGTATGCGGTCCAGCGTTATAAAGGTGCCCGATCTGCCAACGCCAGCGCTGCAGTGCACCAGAATGGGTCGCTGTTCGGCACCGATGCGATCCCGGAATGCGCGCACAAAACGCACCAGCGTCTGTGGCGGATTTGGTACTCCAAAGTCCGGCCACGTAATGAAATGGAAGTGACGCAAGATCCGTTGCTCACTGCCCTATTAGATTTAACAATTGAGGCAAAGATAGAGAGAAACAGTCAGAGATATTGAGGTCAAGAGAAATAAGTAATAAAAGATAATATAATAGAGACAAGAAAATAATAACAGGAGAAGTCAAGTCAGTCAGAACAATCGGGAATAACAAAGAATAGCGTTCAAAGTAAATTGCAACCAGTAAAATAAACATCATACAGAGTAGAAAAAAAATTAAGATGTGTGCATTAAGACAGATTAACTGAACGGTCCAGGATGCTAAGTATTTATAGGGAACAACCAATTGATAATTAAAACCCAATTTACTTACTCGACACAACATAAACTCGGTCATCACCCAGTCGGCATAGTGACTGTCGTTGAGTATTTGCACCTTGATGTCGCCATAAAAGACGGGCACCGTATCATTGGGCCAGTACTGATCGCATTTTTCCCGCCCCTTCTCGAAGCACCGTGTCAGCATAACAATGGCACGCGAATTGCTTTCCCAGCACATGCGCCAGAAGTCGTCCCGGGTCGAGTGCAATGGCCCCTGGGTGACAATAAACTCGCGCGGCGAATTGTGGCCAGGCACATAGTTGGCATTTATGTAGTCGGAGCCCTCGTCATCGTCAACGGGCTGAAGCTTGAAGCGCGAGTGATCGTAAGGCAGAATGTTGGTGAAGCGATTTTTGGGCCGATTGCAGGGCAGGTCGGCAAATGTACAGGGCTGATCGCGACCAACGTGCTTAAGTTCCTCGAACTCCTCGCTGAAACGGAAGTCCGAATCGGCGGACATAAGACGATAATGCTCCGCAAAGTTTTTGATTAAAATCGGACGATTCTGCTCGATGACACTGTCCGGTAAGGACATGTTATCATTGACACGTGAGTCCTTTGTGGTTTTGCGGCAGTTGTTGCGACGTCGCTTGTAGAAGACAAGGGTTACCAGGAGTACCAGGATAATTGTCATTGGCACGGTTATAGCCACAATAAGTGAGGTATTGTCTTGATCTGTGAAAGAGACATTGCGCAGAGACGAGAGATTAGTAACAGTTTATAATAAGGTTTGTTGAAAGCAAAAATGTTAATCTTGAAATGACTGCTTACCCGGCGAGCTCAGCAGTTCTAGGAAGAATCATAGAACATGCAGCAGGCAAGACATAGTTTATTAAGTGGGGTTTAATGAAATGCAGGTCGGTTATTTAAGTTTAATGCTTATTTAGGGTCATAAACGCGCATGTCTAACATTTTCAATCTCACCTGTTTGTATAGGAAAACTGTAGGCGGTGTCCGTGAACTTATCGGGCCCGGTGAAAGCGCGCACCTTCACACGATAGGTGGTGCCCGATTTGAGAGGGCCATTGCAGTATCCGATTTTATGGTTGTCACAGTTTTCGGTGCCAATGGTAAAGTCCTCAACGGAACGATTCTCGAAAGGGTAATATGGATCGATGGCCTGGTAAGGCAGCCACACGCTGTACGACTGCACATCCAACCAGCTGGGCATCTCCAGACCGGAGGCATTCTTTGCATCATCCTCTGCCACAATGATTGTGTACATGCGCACCTGTCCGTTTTGATCGGAGAAGTAGTTTTTGCGGAACCGTATCTGAATGGTCGATGAACTGCGGTACACCTCGGTCGGTACTACCTGGGTAGCTGGACGCGGTGGTGCCAGAATAGGCATCGTTTGCTTGTACTCGCGCTCCGGACCATAGCCGATAGCGGTTTTGGCTTGGATCTTGAAGACATACGTCTCGCCGGGCTTAAGGTTCTTGATGACACCGAATGACTCATCGGAGTCAAAGCTTTGCATGCCCGCATCTGTTAGATTGTTAATGTTTGTGTAGGTGATTGAGAATTGTCGGATGACTCCGTTTGCTTCGCTGGATGGCAATGACCACTCAAAGTTAATCTCACTTGGCTGCACATCCATCGGATGGAAGCGCTCGACGCGACCCGGTACAGCTTCATTGGTGGTAAAGCTAGCCGAAAGCGGTGCGCTACTGCGAAGAACTGAAGATTCAGTGCCAGAACGTACGACCACCGTGAAGGTGTAGTTACGATGTGGACGCAACTCGCTGATAGTTATCTCATTGCGAGTTGTCATATTCTGGGCCAGCAAATTATCGGCCGTAAGGTAGGCAATGTCAAAGTCATTGTACTCGCCCTTGGGCACATCCCAACGCAGGGAGATTTCCGTATCCGTAATATTTGTTGCATGCAGCTGGGTAATGGGCTCTGGGTATAGGCGATCCTGTCGTTGAATGGGCAAGCTGGCCACACCCCCACTCACTGTCCACACGGTAATGTTGTACAAGCGACCTGGAATTAGGCCAGTAAATGTCACCTTGCGATCCGTATCGTTGGCCAACTTCTCCTTGTCTTTGATCTCTGCATCGCCCAACGAGAAGCGATAGATATCGAATTTCGACGAGGATTGTGGGGTGGGTGTATAACTGAGCGTTATTGTATCTCGTTCGTCCTCCTTCTCGCCGTTTGCCACCACCACGTCGGATTGAATGAGAGGCATGGTGCGCGGATAGAGGCTCGTTGTGCCCGAGAGTATGCCGTAAGAGGTAGTCTGTATATCAAACTTGTACTGCAAACCAGGCATTAGCTCTCCAATCAGGACTCGCACAGTTGACAAATCATCCGCTGTGTGAAAATTCCATGAATTGTAAAATAAGGAAAGAGATAAAAGCAAAACAATTGTCTTAGACATAATTCTTTTTTTAAGCCAACCCTTAAGCTTACCTGATTTGTTTTCTGAGACGTTTTTGGTTTGTACACGAGTCGGATTATCACTGGGCCACCATTTAAGGATGTATGACTCCACACGTCCCTCCGGCTTTGGCCATTCCAGTGTTATGTTGCGCGAGTCAACCAATTGAATGATATTCGAAACTGGATTCGGTGGCACGGTTGTGTTGACCTCCTGGGGATTCGGACTCTCGACGCCAAAACTGACTGTGTTCACCTGAATTGTATACTTCTCACCCTTCGTCATATCCGTGATATCGGCCTCCGTAGAGCGCACACTGGGCAGACGCACCCATTGTTGTTCGCTGTCTGTGCGATAGCGTATGGAGTACTCCGTGAACTCGCCACTCTCCGGCGGTGACCAGTGTACCAAGACCGAGTTGCTGCGCACCGTTTCAATAGTCATGTTTCGCGGCGGGTTGGGAACTGCAGAAGAAGTGAGAATTAATTTTGATAAGGACTAGTACTGAGAGTGCCTCGTTGACGGTACATACAGACTGCTTGGAAGTAGGCGTGAGGCTCGCTGCGCAGCTCGTGACTGACGGCAAAGACCTTGAGCTCGTAGCCAGCACCCGGCTGAAGATTTTTAATGACTAGACGTGATTCCTTGGTGATAAGGGTGCGCACCTCACTGGTCCCATTGCGCGAGTAGAGAACCTCGTACTGTTCCTGCTTGGAGTTGACATCGCTTTTCCAGCTGATATTTAAGCCCATTCGTATGCTTTTTAGATCCTCAATGATGGGCGACGAAGGTCGGGTAACGACAAAGATGCTCGTCTCATTTGACTCCATTTTCTTGGATACCGCCTGAACGGAGAGGGAGTAGTTGCGACCGGGCAACAGACTTTCCAGCGTAAAGCGAGTGCGATCTGTGGTCAGAGTGCTTGTATCGCCATTGAATGTCTCTAATTCATGGTAACTAAAAAAAAAAAGAAGTAATTGTTATTCTCAATAAGTTCTTAAATAGAATACCAAATAGTGCTTACACGATGCGATACTCGTCCTGTGTGCTAGCCGCATCCGCCTCCCAGGTGATGATCATGGTGTTCGTCTTATCATCGTTGAAGCTGCGCAGATTACGCACGGGCAGCGGACGTAGGGTAACATCGCCTGTGGCTGGCCAAGAGGTCACCTTGCCAGAGACCGTCTTCACAATCACATTAAATGTCTTGCCCGGTTCGGCGATGTCACGGAAATCGAAGAACGCAATCGGTTCGTTGCTGCGGGCAACTGTCGACTGTCGTCGTGTCGTTGCCACCGAGACCTGATACTTGTCGAACTCTGAGACGCCCTTGGGCGCCTCCCACAGCACCCGGAACGAATTGGACGTAATAAAATCCTTGTCGAATGTTACATTCAGCGGTCGCAACGGTACCGTTCGATATTGTGCAGTTGTTGGCAGAGATATCTCATCCTCAGACATGGTTTGCACGGAAATGTTGTAGGCACGACCTGGGACGAGACCCTTGAAAGCAGCTTGTGCGGGTCCCGGTGGCTCGCCTTCCTTTTCCACATAAAGCACACTGTCGTTGGCATCGGGTGGCTCTATTGACACCTTGTAGTGGGTGTAAATGCCAGCTGGATATGGCGGCTGCCATAGCACCAGCAGTGTCGTTTCATTTCGAAACCACACAATGAATTTCCCCGGCGTATTGGGCTCTGTTGTGAACATGTGGCAGGAACAAGACCAGGTACATAGCCACAACCATCATCAGGCACAGAATGCAGGATGCACGTGTAAATCCAGGCAGGCAGGCAGGCAGACATCCATCAAAGTACGACAAAAACACATATGCGAGAAATAAATAAAGAAATAACCGAAACAAGCGGACAACATCGATTGTTGTTTTGTATTAGTTAAATAATTTACATAGTATTTTATAAATTAAAAAGAGGTTAGTATGTAAGTATGTATATATACTTAGTATGTACATTTGTGTATAGAACTAATTGTCTTCCAACAGCAAACGTGTAATCACAAAATCAAATTAGTGCCCAAAATGCAGGCAGATTTTAAATAAACAATGTATATTGTACATACATATATAAGTTTAAAAAAAAAACCCATTAAATTATTGCACTGCAATCTGTGGGAATATAAGTTTAGTGTATATGTCAGCAGAAAATGCTTAGGTGTTTAATCATCAGCACAGTAGTTAAAAAAGTAGGAAGTATCAGTTTGATGACATTCATCTCCAGAATCAAGAAAATCATAATTTCAAATTCGTTTTTTAGAAACATTATAAGCCATAAATTAGTAATTTCTCATTCCTACCAAGTAGGTACACCGACTAGGTTATAGTAGATTTTATATACCCAGAAACTAACTGCTCTCCTCCTAATCATATTTTCACTTTAGATCAGTTAAATTATTTATGATTATAACACACCACGAAATGGTTTCAACTAACAGTCTGACAGAATTGAAATCATGGTAGAAACACTAAAACCTAACCACTGTAAACGTTTGTGAGCATGTTTGTTGGAATGTGTGTGTGTGTGTGTGTGTGTATTCCATGATTGTACACAGAGAGTCGCACAAGATTTGTGTGTGCAGTCGTACTTTGTTGTGGTTTGTGGCATGCAAATAGCAAGCACAATGTCGGTTGAGGGGAAAAGTGAATAGAGTTTCGTTTGGCTTGGGTTTTGGTTTGAGTTTGGGTTTGGGATTGGGTTTGGGGAGGCTTGTGCAATTCGCGGCTAGTAAAATATATTTGGCACGTTGCCAGCGGTCAGTTGGGCCTGGGGGCTAGGTCAGGGTTGTTTGCTTGCACCAAAATAGTATGCTGGACTAGTTGCTAAATGGGATCTAGGCAATTGGATAAGGTTAGTTCGAAAATAAAGTAAAAAGAAACTGAAAAAAACTACATCTAAATTTGATTGGCATGCACACAGCTCTACTATAATAAAGAAAACCCAAATGTGGCGTTAAACATTACCTCTTAAGATTTTTATATCCAATAATTCTTTATGCCGCGTCCTTCGACCTTTGTTTTTATAGTTTTAGTTAGAATTTAATGTTTTTTTTTTTGTTTTTAGTTACAGTTACAAGTGAAAGCACAAAAGTTATAATTATTTGGGTGGAGAGCAAAAGAATGAAATATTTTTTTATTTTAGTTACAATCTATGTATAAACCAGCACCACAACAATTAATTTTGTTTTCTGTTTCAAGCACCCAAATGGGGAAATGGGAGCACTTACTTGTCGTAAAATTGCGACTCGTATACGCAACAGATTCCTTGCCATCGTAAATGGTATAGGCCTGTACTTGGTACGTGGCACCGGGTGTCAGCTCCTTGACACTATGCTGGAAAGTATTGTCGCTGACCTGGAAGGTGCGATTGTAACTGCTCGATGCCTCCGACAGGCCAAGCACCTTGATCTTGAATGCCGTATAGCTGCCCTGCGTGGGCGGTGACCATAAAATGATAGCGTTCTTGCCGCTGCGCACCTGCACAGATAAATTCGAGGGCGGATCGGGCGCTAAAAACATATAATTCAAATATTATTAAGTAAGTTATGTGTATAAAAGAAATGCATGATGAAATTTATGCCTGCCAAAAAAACCACATTCAATTGCCGCTTGTCATTGATCTCTATTTAAGATTTGTTTTATTAATGGTCCTTTAAAAATGAATCATCACAAAGCTACCTCCCAGTATTTTTTTACTTCATTCATAATTGTTAATGCTTTCGATTTGTTCCTCTTAAAATAAATCTCAACATACATATATTTATTTTATTAATGTAAATATAAATATTCAATCAATCACAACAATACCACTTAAGGTATTCATAAATTTAAGCTAAAGCTTTAAGCCCCAAAAGCTCAGCAAACATTTTGTGTGCGTGTGCTTTTTATTTGGATATATGTACATACATGTACTACATACATATAAAACCCACACGCAAGCCATGTCAAATCGTATAGTATGTAATTATTTATGGACTTGGGCTGGTCAGGTGCGGCGCAGGTGCAGGGTCAAGACTAGCTTAACGGTTTCCCCTTTACGAACACCCTACCGAAAATGTAATTGGCTTGCAGGCATTGCAACTGAACTAAACCGTCGATACTACATGCTCTTCGCATCCTCAGGTGTCGCTTGGAACAACAAAAGCATAACTCATTTTCAAAGTTTTCTCTTTTAAGCTGCCAACCTGTGTGTCTGCCGCTTAAGCTTGTGTCTAGTTTTGAAGCTAGTACACAAAACAAAACAAAATCAAGAACTTCAAACTTCGAATCAAGAACAGTTTTACTGCATTCAAGATTTGAGTTAAAAACATTCGTTCATGATTAAAGCATTGAATGCGTAGAAATATGCATACAATTGTCAATTCTTACCCGTCGTAATGGTAACCGTCCATGTGAGCCAATCGTGATGCGTGAAGTTTGTGTAATAGAGCCAGAAATTGTACTTGGTGCCGGGCAGAGCGCGCGAGAATTGAATTTCGTCGCCAATGTCCCGCGAGGCAATTGTTGTGTTTGGCTCCGGATAGCCAAAGGGCGGACTATAGTCCAGGCGATATGAGGCGCCGTCATCTAGGCCGGGATTGTTTGGAATGCTTATGGCCAGATCGGCGCAATGAACGTGCTAAAAAAAATAAACAAAAATAATTGCATTAATTTAAAAATTGGTTAGGATCGGGGGTGCAGGGTGTGTTGATGGATTGCCCTGCGAGAGAGGCTCACAAAAAGGGCAATGACATTCGCGAACTGCCAACAAAAGTCACAACTGACAATAAAAGGACATCTCGGCCATGATGGAGTTCGTGGTAATGATGATCATTATGATGATGTCATTGTTGTTGTCATTCGGCTGGTGCCAGACGCCAAATATTAACACCGCAAACAACGGAGCAGCACTCGCTGCCAACTCGTTGCAGCGTTTAAACAAAAAGGAGTGGAAAATGACGCAACAAAACATAATGATAAAAAAATAATGGATTTGCGCGCTTGCATCTCCGGCTGCCAGACTTGGTGCACAGCCCACTTTCCCGCCCATACATAAGTATACAAAACGAAACAAGTGCGAGGAAGCTCGACTAGCAGATACGCTAAAATGTGAATACAGAATTGTTCTGTACTTGGCTGACAGCTTGGTTGTTGTTGTAAAGTTCAATCTTCGATATCTCCTGTGATCGATAAGGGAATGAGTTATCGATAGCCTTTTCAAACAAACTTTTATTCCGGAAACGGCGTCTAGACGCATTGTCGAATAAATATACTTAATAGTCGCAGCTCCGACACTTTTTTTCTTAATTTGTTTCTCACTTTCGCAGAACAAAGTTGCATTAATGTTAAAACTTTGAATGGAAATGTACATATGTATTGAATCTATAGATGGGCTCGTGCCTAACATTTATTGAACGGCCCATTACGAACACGAAAATACTGTGCGGGTGTGATTGTCATTGCCGTGGATCAAATCTATAAATTCGGTTTCTGTTCGTTGGTTTGTTTGAGGCTTATGGATTTCAAGACCATTATGATGTCCTTCCTCTCATTTAAGAACAATTGCGATTGCTTTTAATTGAGAGAGCGTAAAGTTAGCTGCGCATAATTGCACATAAATATTAAGTTAGCTGCGCCTAAACAGTTTTATGTCAATTTGTTGCAATTTAGTGCTATTATTGTAGTACAATGTGACACAAACTTAGCACGGGTAATTAAACACAACAATTCTGTGAATGTCCTTTTTAATATTGTAGTTCCCCCCATAGAGTGTATGTATGTGTGTGCAATGGCAGGTTTACTGAAATAACGGCAACAAACAGACTCGCTAACAATTTATGCAAATAATGGCAACAGCTCGGGACTCCGGGCTCGGGGTCCCAGGCGCAAGGATACCAAAGAATAAAAAAATTCCTGGCAATTTTAATTTGTTTAATTGAATTATTGCTGCTCGCTCCGCACACAGCAATTTAATCAAATACACAAACGTGTAGGCGTTGTGGGCGTGGCAGTAGGAAGTGCTACGAACGCAGCAGCATAAATGTGCTTAAAATGACGCTGAGGCAGCAAAATAAAAACAGAAAATAAAATTGTTGACAAAATGGCGTCCAGTAGCGGAAGTGTCAACTAAAACAAACACTACGAAAGAGGTAGAGGGGAGAGAAACGTGTTGAAGTGATGATGAGTGGGCCCGA
Organism: Scaptomyza graminum; assembly: GCA_018901835.1. NCBI lineage: Eukaryota > Metazoa > Arthropoda > Insecta > Diptera > Drosophilidae > Scaptomyza > Scaptomyza graminum. The sequence goes on along the minus strand of JAEIFL010000001.1, from coordinate 6,798,031 downwards.
AAACAAAATAAAAGTGAAAACAACAAATGGCAAAATGCAAAAGTACATAAACATTATGTTTTTTTTTGTTTTTCAACACATTTGTATTCTGTTTGTTTTCGAGCGATGAATCATAGATTTACAGACTTGTTAAGACTTGTTAACTATGGCTTGTACTACTATGTACATAGTATGTACAACAAAAACAGATTTGAAACTTTCCGAAATGCATCAATCTTCCGGCGATTCAAATTTGTTGCCAATTCACAGTTAACTTGCTTTTGCGTTGTTTAAACTAAGTCTGGATCAACACAATTTCCGAATGGTTTTATTTAAACAAGATTAGTGTTTGTATAAAATTATATTGAATTTTTTAACTATGATAAATTATATAGTATTTTATATATATATTGGACCAGACACGACAGTACAATCAAAATACTTCCAGTTAGAGTTACCAAATTTGGTAATAAGATAGCTATTGGCATCCCCCAAAAAACTGCATTCAACATTTTGGAGCCAAATCTTGGCTAAGAGTACATTTTTTTTTACTTACTCGCGAGATTAATAGGGTGCGATGATATATGATATAAATAAATAAATAACACTAACCCAAACTGTATGAGTATCTTTGTTTACATAAAGAAAGTATCAAATGAATAAAAATTGCCTATTTAGTCTGACACTGTGTGTTCAACACGCATTAATTTCCTAGCTTACACAAACTAAAAAGTAAGTATCAATAACAAATAGTACCACCAATATGTATACAATACCGTCGACATATTAAGATATCCCCTTACACACACATTCTGCGTACCTTTTATTTACACTCCCCCACTACTTTCACACACACACACACACAAAATAGGGGGCATCCATTTGAGCTCTCGTTCAGCCATCAGCGAGCTAATTGCTTATATCGCTACGAGCATTCCTATTTTTGGTAGTAGTGCAATTTTACTTTTGTTTACTGTCTGTCGTCACATAATTAATTACTTTGTTACACTTTTACACGTTTGTTTTTTTGTGTTTTGTGTTGTTTTGTTTTGTTGTAATTTATTGCGGCGCAAGTTTTTCTACATTTTCGCAAACATTTTTGAGTAACAAGTTTTTTCTTGTTGTTGTTGTTGAGCTGGGCGGCAATTTCAGTTGAAATTTATTGTGAGGAGCTTTCGCTGCACAGTTAAAGAAAAAGTCAAAACGAAACGAAACGCAATGAAATGAACAACAACAACAACAATAGCAACAACTTTAATAGCTGTAAAGCGTGTGCTTAGCATGTGAGCAGGTGCTTACCCCCACGCTCTCTACCCTCCCCCACTCCACCGCTCACTCACTCGCACATCGCTCTCTCTTTTGCTTGAGCCATCGCTCTCACTCTGAAGCTCTCTCATTTACACAAACACTCTCCCAGTGTTAGCTCAAGCTTATTGCATAATTGGTGCGTTTCTTTCGTTTTCACTGTTGTGTTTGTTTCATGTTTCGGTTATTCGGCCATATAACATGAAGCGAGCTTTTGCTTGCTTGCTGCTCAGTCATTAGTCACTGGCTATCGTAATGATGATGAATATGATAATTAGCACGAGCACAATTATGCAATTTAAATATTCGCAACAAATCGATTCTCTGTTTAAGCTTTAGCTGTAGATCATACTATGTACATACATATAGTTCAAATTGATATTTGGTTTTGGAATACTTAAAAATTAATCAAGTTAAAATGAATAACAATTAACAAGCAACGAACAACAATAATAACAAAAGCAACCTTCGCTTTTAGTTTTCGCTTTGGCTTTGACTTGCTCAGGGTCATTTCGTGATATTTGCAAGACCAAGAAAGAGAGAGCGAAAGAGAGAGACATCCAAAGTAAATATATAAAATGAGGGAGAGAAAATAGAATGATGATTTTCATATTGATATCGAGATATTTTCTTGGCAAATATTACACATACAATTCTTTGAGCATTGAAGCTTTTTCATCATCATCATCATCAATTACAAGCTTATGTACATTTGCATGTACGTACATTATATGCATGTACATATGTACTGTATGTATGGACTGCTTTAATGGCCATGGGCAATGTGAACTCTAACATTAGGTGCTGTGACTGAATGATAGCCAAGGCAAACAGAGGCCAAGACAAACAAAGCAAACAAAACAAACATGTCAGCATGCACAAGTAAACAACAACAATGCGCAAACAACAACAACAACAATAACTAAGCAAACATTATTTGAATAATTAAAAGGCCGTACTTCAACCAAACCAAACCAATTCAACCTGCCCCAAAAATAAAAAATAAAAAAAAACCAACATCGAGATGACAGACGGGTTCATCCAACATTATCATATCTTGAATGTATATGTATATTAAAATTATAAAATTAATATAAAACACCTGAAAATTACCAACAAAAGTATAAAACTATAAGATATGAGATTGTTATGTACACAGTAGAAACTGTAGAGAATAATCCCTTGAAGGATGCTACTACTTTGCTACTATTTTAAAGAGAATTCCCTCAATATTGAACAAAAGAATATTCATAAAAATGCCAAACAGCATCTTCCTAATTGCATTCCGTACGCGCTGAAAAGTATGCTACATTTTTAGTATATATTAAGGATCCTTCACATGCCAACAACAATAATCATCAATTTTGTACAGCGATTAACTAAGTATTAATTTTTCCATATACTTCTGCGCTTATGTTTTACCAATCTGTCGACTGGGATTTATTGGGTGTCAACAGGTGTAAATTACTTTTTATCTATTTGCCAGCCCATTTGAAAATGAGTAACTTTGACATCTTCCACTTACTTGCTCTCACTCTTTCAATTTCTTCCTTCTTGCCACTTGCCACTTGCACCCGCACTTGACTCTTGAATGGGTGGGTCGGGTCGCTCACTGTTGCCTTACCTGACCAAAAGGCAAACGCGCGCAATTAGCATAAAGTGCCTGCAGACAGTTCTAAATGCATTTCAATGCATGTCTGTGTGTGTGTGCAGAGTTGTTGTTAGTTTGTTAGTTAGTGTGAAAAGTTGACTGCAAGTTTCAGGTTGACTGCCTTGACGATGACGACGACGTTGACGAAGTTGAGTGCAAAGCGCAGCGAATAGTAAGTGAGTAGAAAGAAGTGACGAACTCTCGACAAGTCGTAAGTAAATGAACGAGTGAAGAGTAAGGTGAGTCAGTTAAGGTAAGCGAAGCACATAAATACGATGCTCTTATGTATATATGTTGGTCACATTCGTTAACGATACTTCTCTTTCTTATTTACTTACTTGTTAACTAAATTAATTAAATTAAATTAAAATAAATTACCTGGAGCACCCTACTCTGGCAACGTCACTGTATGCTAGTAAGTATGTGTGTATGTTTGAGTGGGTGGGTAAGTGTTGCCTCTACAGACACACACACAATGCACACATACACACATACAAACTAACACAAACATGAACACACCCAACACAATTGTCGCCGGCCTTTGGTTAATTTATGTTCGTTTATTTAGTAATTGTTTCCCTCTCTTTCCATTGTTGCTATTGTTTGGTGACATTCCCTTTTTGCCGCTCTCCCATTACGACTACGGCACTGAACGAATAGCCACTGAGCTGAGCTTAGTTAAGTTGAGCGCGTCTGTTTAACTGCCGCTCTCTCTCTCTCTCTCTTCGTTAAATAACTCTCACAGTTGACGATAATCACTGTGTGTGTGTGTGTGTGCATGCGTGACTAGAATTGTTTGTTTTGTTGTTGTCATAACAGCGTCTAGTTATCGGTTTAACAGCAGCAACAACAACAACAACAGCACGCACATACATATGTATGTATATAAGAAATGCGCGACTAAGCCCGCAAAAAAAAACAACAACAATCACTTAAAAGACAGACCGACCGAACGCCAACAACAACAACAACAGTTACTAAACAACAACGGGAAGCTTAAATTAAAACGAAATTGCTTGTCCCCCGCTCATTTTCTCTCTTTGTACGTGTGTGTGTGTGCGTGTGTGAATATTTGAAAGCACTCGCAATTGGCTGCTGTACTAAATGTGCTCCTCAAGCGAATCAATCTTTTATTTTCAATTTTGATTAATTATTAATGTACTATTATTATAACAAATCAATTGACAAAAACAAATAATGCCATTTTATTGACCCACTCATTATTACACACACACACACACGCATACACAGGTGTTTTTTTTTTTTTTAGAAATTTGAGGTCAATCTGCATAACCCACAATATATGTATTATGTGAATGAAAAAAATAAAATTATAATGCCATTTACGAGAAGCAACAAAAAAATTATTTTATTTCGCATTGACAACACTGAACACTCACACACACACACACACACACACATCAAAAATAATTGCGGTACTAGAAAATTGGCTATTTCAAAAGGGTTTATGGCTAGTGAAAGGCATCTGGAGGGCCGACAGGGCATTGGAGAGAAGTATACACATATTCCCACCGAGGAGATAGTCGAGGGAACCAAAAGAGTGAGAGAGAGAGGGGGCTGGAGACTTGGAAACATATTGACATGACTAAACACGAAGGAGACAGTGGGTCGAGGCTTGAATCGCAATTTGCAAAGTGTTGACAGTACACACACACACACACACACACACAAACAAATCAAATATGCATGAGTGTGTGTGTTAGCTGCGAAACTTGCAGTCAAAGTGAAGTATAAGAGAATTTATTAGTTGATGCCTTTCCTAGCAAATATTGTGACAAATAGGCATACTATAAAAGAAGCTATTTCTACGTGCCTTGTGCGAGGGTGTGCAGAAGTGGGGGGAGGGAGAGAGAGAGAAGTTGATCGAGTGCGTGTGTGTGTGCTTGTGTTAAAAGAGAAACAGAGAGAGAGAGAGACATGTTGGTAATTAATAGTATCGCATCTCTTCCTTTCTCACCACACAAACACACACACACACACATGCATGTATGTATTGTGCATTGTGTTGTGTTAACAATGCGTTGCATACTTTTAAGCTGCCACACCCAACCATTTAACCTCCTTTGCATTCACTTACATACATTTGTATGTGTGTATAAATTATCGCATATCACTTTCGCAAATTGACAAATTGACAGCGACGGGCAACCTATTATTTAACACAAACAACCACGCCCCCTTGCGACAATGACCGCCCATCAACGACATCAGCGCCTGCAAACTGAAAATTGTATATGTTGAATGGAATATATGTAATTATGTATGCTTGACATTATGTAGGAAAGAAATTCAGAAGACTCAAAATAAAAAGGAGGTTTGATATTTTCTTAAATCGTTAAAGTTTTCTCATCTTTACATTCGATAGTTTTTCATTCATTGCTAAAGTTGAAAATTGCAAGCTGATGTCCAATATTGCCACATTAAGGATTTTATTGGCTATTTAGCTTAGCTCATCTTTCCAACAAACAATTTAATTTGGCATTCGATAAGATAAGATTTAAAGATTACAGTTATATTATAAGTCTATTTTTAAAGTTCCTATACAGCAACGGCAGGAACAGGAACTTGGCACGCTGCCAGGAAAGCAGACAAGTTTGTTTCCCCCGTCTAATAACCCAACGCATTTGCGTTTGAAATGCATAAATTGTGCCAATAGCTGAAGGAGATGCGGCAAGAGGGGAGAGAAGGAAAAGAAGTTATTGTATGCGTGCTTCATGATTTTGTATGAAGTGCAAGACAGAGACAGAGAGAGAGAGACAAAAGAGAGTGAGAGGGAGATAGAGCAGAAATAATAATCAATATTCGTTATATAGCCAACAAAAGAACTCAGATGCAGCTAGAAAGAATTCTCTTTTATAATAATATTATATTAATAAATTCCTTATTGCAACTACTGCAATGACCAATTACTGGAATGCTACGATATTTCCTATTGTACCACAGAAATATGTATCAATATGTTTTCTATGTTTTTCTGTTTAACAATTATATTTTTTCTGTGCTTAAGGTTCGCTTATAGTGGGACGTACCTAAACTTTGACAGCAATAAGGCAGGGTGCTGAGTAATTGACAAAGTAATTGCTTTCTGTATTAACTTTTCTTTTATTGTCAGCATAAAGCTAAAATAAACGAGCGGCTCAAAGTATATTATTCGATGAGTATTTCAATACCAAAAGTAAACTCTTTGGTTATTATTGCTACTCTACCTTATGAGTAATATGTAAATATTGAAATAAAACAAAGAGAGAGAGAGAGAGGTACAACAAAAACAGTCAAGTTGTTTGATCTCAATGGCAATGGCGAATGGCAAACTTAAAGTCGCCTCAAAGTGTTAGCGGCTTCTGCTTTTTGTTTTTTGCCTTTTGGCTTTTAAACGCGTTTGCCGATTGTCTTTCTTTTGCTGTTAGCCGGGCCAACAACTTAAACTGGCTCTGGCTCTGGCACTCAAATGTCAGTTAGGATTTCAAATAGCTGTTGTTGTTGTTGCTGTCTGCTTGCAGCCTGGCTAAAAACTAATTAAGCCAATGCCAAATTCGACTGTGATGGACTGCCCGGATAGTTGATATTGGTGTGAAAGGGGATTCGAGTCAAGGGCTCTTTGGAAGGGAAGCATTACGATAGCCCATTTGCATAATAATTGGGGTGGTTTTCGTGCTGCAAATTGTTGCAGTTGCAGTTGCATTCGTCTTAATTATAACAATGTTGCAGGTTGGCGTTGAATTGGCGGCACAGACACACAAAATGTGAGCTTAAATAAGCTGAATATTCTCAGATGTTCGGGTTGAGGTTTAGCAAGGAAGGAAGGAAAGAAGGAAGGAGTACTGATGCGGGGGCAAGCTCATCTTAACCCAAAAACGAAAAACTACAGTTGGCTGCATTCGCTGCCTCGACCCAAATTTCCATGTCGCAACAAAGCCAACTAATTGGAAACCAAATGAGCATAGCCCTAATTTTTTGGAGGCGGCACAGATTATTGCCGAACAGCAAAAGAACAAATACTTGTTCATAGAAGCACTGACAAAAATAAGGAATACCATTTTTAGTATTCATTGTGAATAACTTATATTTTGTATTTGCCAAGTAAAAACTTATTCTCTTACCAAAATGTTGAAATGCAACAAAATGGTTTGAATCGGATCTGAATGATATGAGAATCGGATGTTGCATGCAAAGGACACACACACACACACACCACACAGACACAAAAATAACTCTTCGCTTGCAAATTTGTTGCAACAGCGGAATGCGATAAAGTTTTTAATTACAAGGCAAAAGGAGGAGATGGAGGACGACACACATATTGCAGCCATTAAAACTTGCTGACATGACAACAGCACAAGACCTACCAAGCATCAACCCCCCCCCCCCCACCATCCCCCGCCCGCCACAACCCCTTCGCATCCTTAATTGTTGTGTGTGCGAGTTTCAATTAACTGAAACATGTTTATGCACTCGAGCCGTCAACAAAATGTGGTTAAAACGAATGGACGAAGAAGATATAGAAAATAAATTAATATTCATACAAAAAGAAGCAAAACACTTAAAAATCAAAAGTTAAAGCAGTTTTATGCACATTACAAGTAGGCTAAGTCAAATACTTCGTTTACAATAGTACAAAAAATCATTTCAAATCAAAATCAAATAACTTTATTTATTTTAGGACACGAAAAATCGCAATCGTACAAGATAAATTTCAATAGTTAATCTATATAAAAGCAAACAATAACATTATGCAACGACCAATGGATTTGTCGCACACCGTGTTGGACGGGCTGAGCAAAACTTTCAAGAAGTTTCGCAAAATGCGCCGCGACAACATGATCGAGCTGATGGGCAAGATGCCGTGCCATTGCTGCCATCAGGCGCGCGTCGAACGTGCCAAAATGATGACAGCCCAAAACCAATACCAAAGGCCAACTGCCGTCTGCGTAAATAAAGTGCTTATTGCTACACTGATCATAATCATTCTGAGCTTTCTGCTGATCATGCTCTACTTGATCAGGCGTTACAATCACATCAAGAATCATGGATCCGGCGGCTGCGTCTTGACATTTTTCTATAGCTACACCGACTGTGATGTTACTGCATGAAAAGAGAAGCGAGAGCAAAAACCGACCAAATTTCAAATGACTCTGATGTTAAAATGTCAACTGTAAACAAATTAAAAACTAATATGTTGTTCCACAATGCTTGAATAAAAAGCACAATCAAGCCATTCTTATTATTATTATTATTATTATTTTCCTTTTTTACAACAGTGGGCACACGTCAAAAGGATCTTATACTAACGGAAAAATAGTATCTATCATAGAAAACGAAGCTAACCAGAAATTCTTTTGCAATTCACTAAACAGCAACAAGAATGAGCAATGCTTAACGCAAATTGCACAAACAAACTAAACATAAAAGAAACAAAATTGTTTGTGCAACAGCGTTAAAGTACCCCCCACTCCCCACTCCCCACCCCTCATTGCCATGTCCCCTACTATTACGCTACGAAACGTTTTAACTAAAATCAACATTTGGCTAAATAAAAAGAAAAATCAAATGGGAAACAAAATCAACAAATGCGCAGCACAAACTAAACCAGAGCGTAATAAGGGAAGAGGGATAGATGTGGGGGGGGGCTAGTGTGGCAAGCAAATGCTGTTTCTGCTGCCACGCCCACATGCCACAAGCTCGTTGAGGCGTTGCGTTTACTTTTTTTTTACTGAATAGTTTTCCAATTTGTTTTCCTTGCCTTTATTTCTACTTCTATATATATATATATTTTTTTTTTATGAATGAGCGCAAAACGCGGCTCAGTTTAGTTTAGACTGGGTGGGGTGCAGAGGGCGGTCTGTGCATGTGTGGGGGGAGCTCGTTATGAAAGCAACTGCCGACACTCTTGAAAGTGTTGCCAAGTATTTTTTTTTTAATATTTTTTAGTTTAGTTTTGCCATTCAACAACAAACAACGGCAACAAAAGCAACAAAAGCGACAGCCGTGCGACATTAATTGAAGTTTGTTGAACCAAAAGCTGTTTGCTTGGCCCCCATTCTTAATGATCCCCCCACATTTCTAAGCCCACAGTTACCTACTCTTACTCTACCTTAGCAAAACATACTTTTTGCATACAGTAACTGATGAGCAACAAAAACAACATCTATGATAAGAAAGAAGAAAAGCCCGCACTGTGTCACTCGATTGAATTTTTTATAGTCACACACTATGTAGTACTTGTGCTAGTACCAACCCTCTGCACTTGCAAACTGCATTCACTTATACTTCGAACAGACTTATGTGTATGAAACAGGTAGAACAAAGCAACTGCGATTACATAATAAAACTGACAGAATAGGCTAAGCTATTTAATTTTTGGTGTCATCAATTTTGTCAAAAAACCACAACGAACGAACAATAAAACAATCGAACTAGATGAACTGCAAACAGGCAAATGATTTGTTCGTTCAGTTCAGTAAATACGATAAAACTTTTAATATTATTATATTTGCTTGTGCACTTATAGGACTTATTGCTAAGGAAGTATAGTTTGGAAAATAATATGATTTCGTCTGCAAACACCAAACAAAGTCAGGGTCTTAAACGGTTTTGTGAGGTGGAGAAGGAAACTGTCCAGTAGATAAGGCAGACTCGCGAAGGTTCCAATGCTATGGATATTGATTTTAAAGAGCTTGGAACATAATACGATAGACATAGTTTACTTATATAAAGAAATTGTTTTTTGTTTTGGATAATTAAATTTGTTGCTTTTTCTTCTCAAAGAGAATGAGATGATGTATAGAGATATGACTTATTTAGTGGCTTGCAGCTCAATAGACAACAATGAGATGGGCGCGATCGTTACTCTCATGATTAAAATTGCTGACTATCGTTGTGTCATTCGCTTTGAAACTCTGCTCTGTCCTCAACTTCCTCTATCTTTTCATCTTAAAGTTTGTTTTGATAGTGCTTTTACATTGTTGCATATGCAATTCGATAGAGAAATTGTATTTCCTAGGTTATTAAATGTTATTATACAGTCGTGCCTAATTACAATGAAAACCTACTACCTACATTATTATATGAAGTACCCGAGCAAAGTACACGGCAGGCTTCGTTCGCTACACCTCTACATCCAGGGTATTCTTTACATTCGTGCACTTTCATTTGTTAAATGCCACTTCGAAGAAGACCCCATAATTAACGTAGCAACGTCTTTGCCACATATCCTTTTTGACAACTTTACGAGGCGCCCAACAACAACAACAACACAAGATTCAATGCTCTCGCAACAAAAAAAGCATTTCATATTATTTTGTTGCCGCTGCTCGGAAAGATTTTCCCTTATCCATTTTATTTCCTGGTTGCTAGCATCTTCAACTTTACGATTGTTCGCGCTGTCTGCTTCTGGAATTTTACGTTCGCCCATTTACACAAGAATTTAACAACCAACACTTTGTTTATACCCTTTGATCGGTTTATGTGAATTTTTTCAAATCTTCTTGAAGTCTTATGACCTGCTAATAATAATATGAATAATTCTTGAAATTCGAAAAAATTACTAACACTAATGCATCTTTCTCATGCTCGTCTAGCTTGCTTTTAGCTGATCTGCTTAGTTTACAGGGTATGTCCGAAAGTTGCCTTATGCCAAAAATGGTATTTTCTTTCTTTTCTTTTTTTTTTTTTTTTTTGGTTTTTTTCCATTTTGTTTGCCATTTTAGCCGCTTATCTCATAGTTGACAGCCACTTGGCGTCATTTTCATTTTGTGGATAGTTTTTTAGCAGCTTTTATCTAATTCGGGAATTTCGAGTTGGCAGCACTGCTGCCTGCCGCCATCCTGCCATCCTGCCGTTTGGCAACTCGGCTCAGTCATTTTTGCAATGCAAGAGAATGCAACGATCTCACTTATGATTACTTGTATGTACTAGGGCTGCCAACCTTACATATTATTTAGTTGTCTGCCGTTAGTTAGTTATTACTAATTATTTTATAGTGCTGCTGGTGCGGCTGTCGTTATTTGGCTTCAGCATTTGCCAATTAATTTAATATTCGAACTTGTTTTGTTTGCTTCCGCTTTTTGCACAGTTTTATACAAAAGAGAGTTGTGCAAATGTATGCGCAAAAAATTCCAAGCTCTCCTCCCGCTCAATACAAAAACAAAATGGCGTCCATTTTCGGCCAGGGAAGAGTTGTGAAGGGGGGCAGACAATTTTGTATTGTTGTTTGGTTGCCGCTAGCTGTGTGCCACCTGTACGCGATGCTGTCTACCATTAACCTGCCATTCCCTCCCGCCCTACCTACACACACACACACACACACATAAAAGCAAACGTTTCAAGGACACATTGGCTCCATCTTGCTCAGGCCATCGCCGTTAATCAACGCCGTCTGCTTTGGTTTCCGTTTTACTTTTACGGCAACTTCTGTTACGCCTTTGAATTTTTTGCTTCTACCTTGCTGCTGCTTTTTTTCCTTGTCGGCACTTCTTTTCCCCTTTCCTAGCCAAAAAAAAATAATGGAAAATGAAAGAAGAAACGAAAATACGCAACAAGCATTTCATAGGCACCGTTTTTTTTTTTTGTTTTTAGGGTTGCAAAAATATATTCGAGGTACACAAAATTCTAGAAAAATATACAGATGTGTGAATCTTGACTAGAAAATAGTACCTGTGTGTATTTAATGTTAATGTTATTATCCCATTCAAAAGCACATATCTCAAACACATTTATTTAATTATGATTCTATTAAAAATACGTGCACAAAGTTCTTGATTCATTTCTTTACAGCCATAAAAGCTATGTCAACAATGCTGTAGACATGCTCAAATAAAAAAAGGTCCCAAATCCGTTTTTTATTACGTTTATCCTTCCGTTTTATGAACGGTCATTAAGCCATCAAATTCACATAAGGCGCACTTCCATTCGACATTATTCTCTCCATTTCGATTTTGGGTTTGTTCTCTTCTCTCTTTCGTTTGTTCGTTTGTTATTGTTGTTGTATAATAAGAAACGCATTTGCCAAATAGTTGACTTAAATAACAGAAAGGGTTGTAAGGTCAGCAGAATGAAAAGGGTTTGAAATTGGCAAAACTGACGCCAAGGGTTGTTGGGTTTGCCGTTAAACTGATTGATAAATCAATTGCTGGATGTATCGAAATAGTTACAATAAAAAAAAGCTATAAAAAACTATTCAAAATTTAAAATGAGCATAGTTTAACAACATGCTGAGATGCATCCTTTACATGAAAGAAAATACTTTCAACAAAAACCATTCAAGCTTAAATCTTTTTCTACCCGATCCCCGATTCCCTAGACTTTTACAAAAACTAAAACCCTAAAATGGAATTTAACTTTATATATTTCTAAAAACGAATAGCTTGAGTGTATCTGTGTGTGTGAGTGTGGGCGTTGCTTAGAACATTCAAGCTCCACCCACCTATTACAGATAGCAGCAAACGGCCTGAAAGTGAAGACGGCTTTAAGGTACGCGTACAGTATGGAGTATACTAAATAAAGCATAAAGGCAAACACCAACCACCTTCTCTTGCACCTTAATATGTTGCCAGGTCCAGAAAATAATAGACTAAGTGGAAGTTTACCTTTTGCTTTTCAATTTTTGAACTGTGAAAAGAAAATCGAATGATAGAATGATTTAATTATAACACAGGAATCAACTCGAAAGATCCAAAGTTAAGGCCCATCGAAATGAAAAGATATAAAGTTGAACTTGTCCTAAAAAATGCAATTCCAGTTGCTCGGCAAAGTGTTGCATGTTCATGTGCCGCAAGCGACACGCCAAAAAAAAAGGTGTAGCAACAGAAATAATAGCGAAAAGACACACACATACACATATACTACATACATACATATATGCATACGTATAATACACACACAAACAGACAGCCGGCAGCGGAAGCTGCTCAAAAGCAAAACGGAAGTCAACGAAAAGCAAAGAAAAACCATACAAAACAAAACACATAAAACCAAAATCAAATACTTTTGCGACCCACCGAAGTTGGAAACACTCTTTATTTTGGAGCTGAGCTAAAAATGCTCCAATTAATGAAAGGACCTTAAGTTTCTAGATCTGAATCAACTCTTTATCAAAGCTTGTTTAAAGTTACTTTTAGATAATATTGATCATCTTTGCAAATTTTATCAAAAAATAGACAAGAGTTCAGGATATCTCTAAGCTATTTCGACAAGACTTGTTTGTTAGTAAGTCCAAAACAATAATTTAATTAGGTTTTAAGGTAATATTGTATGCTAGTATATTATGGTCGCTTTTCGCATGGGAAAAAATGAAAATGTGAAAATCGACATTCAGGTTCTTATTTTTGGGGTGTTCACAGCATTCCGACACAACTGTATGAGAGAGTATTCAAAATGGAAACTTCAGCAGAAAATATTATCAAGTATACGACTTGTGTGTATGTTCGGGGTTGTGCTCGTTATTGTTGTTGTTGTTGTTGCTCATTGTGCAAAGTTAGGCAAAATGCTTTTTGTGGCTGAATAAAATAGCAGCAGCAACAACAACAAAAGCTTAAAGCTGTAGCTGTTTCCGAGATGCAGCTTAAAAAAGAAATGTGGAAAACCGGCAAAAACTTTCCATCTGCATTTGGCGGCTGCTGTGCCATATACAGAAGCGACAGCAGCCAAAAAAAACAGCAACAAGGAAAAGTGTCTGGGAAAATGATAGCAACAGCAACAACAACAACAACGACAACAACGAAGCAGACGACAAAGCAAGCGCTGCCAAAGGAGCAAAGAAAATCGATAGATTTCGGCAGATACACACACACACACACATATACATACACAAAGACTAGAATACAAAAAAGTCACGCACACACACATGCACACATATACACAGACAAAGGCAGACTGGCTGGGAACCATTCTGTATACGCAATGTTGAACAGTTCAAAGAAGAAGAGAGGAAGAGAAGAGAGGAACACAACTGGCAGAAGACAGGGTGGCACAAATCAAGTGGAAAGAGGGACGAAAGAGAGAGAGAGAGTAAGAGAGATAATAAAATGTTGTTGAAATTTGAATTTTGATGATTATTATTATTATTATTATTGTAAGAGAAGGGAATTGTTTTGTGTTTGCTGCGTTTGAAAAAGACACAAATATTTGGACATAGTACATCCGAGCAACAAAATCGTGATTTAGATACCCTGTAAATCATAGCAAACATCAAATTAAATAGGTTTTCGGGTATAAGCAATCATAGACAAATAAAATTAATGAAACACTGAAGTACAGACGAACTTCCATCTAACGAAGATAAGTAAATATAACGAAATTCTCGAATTATTTTTCCACTTTGGTGCAATGAAAAACCTGATTTATATTCCAAACGTTTCTCTTAAACTAAGCATTTTCGTGTCCCCTTGAGATTCGTTATATGGAAAATCGACTGTACTTAACTCAAAAAATGGATTTTTAGATTTGCTTGGACTTGGCATATTTTCATTCCTCTCCAAAAACATTTTATTATTTTTATTTTAATTTTCTGTCTTTAGTAACTATAGAGTATCTATCAGCTGTTCGAGCATGTTATTAATGTTCGTTTGTTTATTTATGCGATTTTTCTGGGCTTATTTTTGTTTGTTTGTTGCTAGTATTTTTTCCTATTTTGTTTGGCTCTGACCCACTTGACAAGTTCTCAAATAAGCTTTCCATATTGATTATCCTGTTCAGGTGTGTTTTCGCGTTTCTGTGTGTGTGTGTGTGTGTGTGTGTGATTTCTGTGTCAATTTTAAATATTGAATCGACGCCAAGTGGTTAAATCAAGCGTCACTGATGCAATTAAAACGAAAGCTGGACACGGACCCCAAAATGACGCCAGAGAAAATCAGACAAAAAGGATAGCGGGGAAGCCTCAAGGACAAGGGCAGGTGAGCATGTTCTGTGTTTAATGAATGCAGACTCAAACACAGTCAAACCAAAGAGATTGGCAAATTGCATGGAAAATTAGCTTGACAGAGTCAGAAGGGATTCAGGAGCAAATTTGAAACAGCGAGAGAGAGAGAGTGAAAAGTCATAAGTTATTTGTCAGTGACTGTCGCTCATCGCTAAGTTATCGCGACTTATTCACTTTATAGCATCTCCCATTTGCACGCTGAATAAGTCAAATATTATTAAACAATGGGATCGATGGCATTTCTTCTTGTTCCTTTCTACTTAACTCCTTTTTTTACTTCCATCTAAATGGACAGCACTCAGTCAGTGCCATGAGTGAATATATCCACAACGAGAGAGATTTAAAGGACGTGCCGCAGACTGCTGTGTTAAGTGTCGGTTTGCTTCTGCTAGGGGCGGTATCGTATCCATGTCCCCGCCTATTTGTCTGTAACGGAAATGTAGGCAACGAGACAACAACAATGAAGCAAGTTAACAACCGGAGAAGAGGGAGAAATGAAATGTGCAGGGAAATGCAATTTCCACTTTTGCACAATGGTCGTGGCATTAGCAAGCGACACCTGGCGGCGGCTGCTGACGGCAAATTACAGGAGTTGCCGGAGTGAAAACTAAATTGTGTTGGCAAACTCCTTTGTTTGGTTCGAAATGGTTTGGTTTGTAACCAATTCGAACTTTGGGGAACTGCTACTGCCACTGAACCACTGAACCATTGAACCGCTAATGAACCGCAAATCTCTTTGAATAAATAGCACAGCGGAGACGTTAGGAAATTTAATTTCAAGAGTTGCCAGAGTTTATTTATCTGTGTGTGTATTTGTTTCATAAATTGAGCAATTGGCACATTGTCATTGTCAAAGAATTATTTAGAGTCAACTCTACTTGAAACAAGTTCGAAATTCTTAATAATATCCAGTCTGAAATGTTAGGCAATTTCTTGATTTTCCTGATGGGTAAATCGACATACTACATCAACAGGTCCAACAAAATAAGAGACAGAGGCAACAGCCAGTGTTGGGTAATGCTTAAAGTTGAAAACTTTCTGTTGGCAAGCTGTCGATTAATCACGAAGCGAATCACAATGGGAAATAAGTTAAAAAAGCACAACAACAACAACGAACAGCATGAGGAGAAACACAGATGATGATAAGAGAGGAACGCACTGTGACAGCTGTCAAAGCACAGCAGGATTGTGGCGTAAAAACAGATTGAAAGGGCAGAAAAAAGGGAAAGGGAAGCAAGGTTTGGCTGGGTTTTGGTGGTTTGCGGAGGTTAGAGAACACAACAAAAATCATTTCGGTCTATGGGAATGCATGTAGAGAGGCAGCGAGCGAAAGAAAGAGAGCAAGAAATCACCCGAAAAATCTCAGAGACAGTGGGGCACGGAGTTGTTGCCATAACAACAGCAACAGCAGCAACAACAACAACACTCAACTCGCTTATGATAATGATGATGATGATGGTTATGCGGGAGGGATGCTCAAAGGCAGGGGGCGGGGAGTACCGCATTTAAACGGATTTCACCATGAAGCAGCATGAACAGAAAATTCAATTTAATTTATTATCAGCAAAACCAACCCCCGCTTGCAACAAGCACAAGACGCCCAAGGGGGAAGCAGACAGAGAAAGAGCCGGGAGAAATTCGTTTTTGATTTCTTTTCAACAGCAAAATGCAATTTATCATTTTCGCATTTCACTAAATTTTCGAAACTTTTTTTCAAAAAATGTATTTTAAATTTAAAAACCAAAAAAATTAATATCAAGCTGCTCAATTAACGTGAAACTGAACCTGCAACGTAACTTCAATAACCTTTTGAGCTGCATGCAACCCCTTTCCACCACCCACCGCCCTCTAATTTACAGGACATTTATCTGGCCACATCTGATATCATCCTCGGGCATCACGCATAATTAGTCCAATTTGCATATGAAATTGAACTGTTTGAGCGCAACAGTTAAGCCCCCCGTCTCTCTCTTATTCCCTCTTCCTTCTGCAGTCCAGCAGTTTGTGGTTTACCCTTTTCTGGCTTTATTGGTCATTCAACACTTGGGTCAGACACACGCACACACACACCCAATCACTTTGGTCAGCTCTTCATGCTTCTCTAATTTAATTTGGGTCTCTTTCTTACTCTGTCTCTCCATCTCGAAGCAATTGATTTGATTTCTCTTTCTTTAATGAAATTTGCATTAACTCAAGCTTAAATTGTGAGTGGCATTTTAGTTTTTTGTTGCCATTTAACCATTTAACACCTGGGCGCCAGACAACAATAGGAGAAAAAAGGCAACTGCAATGCTCAAAACTATGGCAATAAATCTGTGGCTATGTGGACAAAAGGGCCAAAGAGAGAGAGAGAGAGAGGGGAAAGAAAGATGCAGGTGCTGTTGTCGCATTGATAATCTCGACGTGCGTGTTTGTCTGTCTATCTACATATGTATCTGTATATGTATGCATGTGAGTTTGAGTGTGTGTCGGAAAGAGGGGTGAGAAGGGAGGTATACTACAAGCAGGAGTTGAAGGACAGGCTGCAGTTGGGGGCATTTGGAAGCATTTAAAAAGCGGAAATCAGGCAGACGACATAAATACACACACACACATAGCCACAGCAAAAGTGAATGAAAGCGAATGAGTGCAAAAAAACAAAAACAGACATAAAAAGAGAAAATAAGAGAGATAAAGAGGTGAATAGAAGGGGGAATCTGGTTGTTGTTGGTGTGTTCTTATTGTAATTGTTTATGTTGTTGTTGTTGTTGCTAACAAGTGCAATGTCGTTTGGGGCCAGACACAGCTGCGCCGCAAAGCTGCAAACAGACAGAAATATAGAAAAAAAAGAGAGAGACAGGAAGAGGAGGAGGCGGAAGTCTAGGCACCCAACTCATTTAACGGTAATCAACTCCATTGCCACGCCCACATTATTTCGTTCGGGAATTCTAGGAATAAAAGATTTCAAGAGTAACAAACAAAAATCACATCCAAAATAATATATTTATCAGTCTGTTTCAATGCTTGCTTAGGAATGATATAAGGTTCCTTTAGGTTCCTTACACACACACACACACTTTATACAAAACCTCTTGGGCATAATATCAACAGAGGGTGTGGTGGAGTGAAGTGGCTTTTGTCTTCCTGTGACAATAAACTTGAATTATGGCCACAAGACATATGCATAAATGCATAGAGGCAGGCTTAGGTAGTACCTGGGGGCAGCATAAGTAACTTTGCCACAAACGTTTCTGCATATCTACATATCTGTACCTGTATCTGTACTTGTATCTGCATTTGCATCTGCAACGAGGCCTGTGTCTGTGAGCACTTGAGCAATGCAGAGGCCGTGATCTCAGCTCATAAAGCTTACCGCATTGTTCTTCGGGGCCCAAAAGAGAGTGAGCGAAAGCCTTTGTTTCAGGGGCTTTTTCAATCATACGTTACGTACCTGCAACATAAAAGGGAGACAAAAAACAGTTAGCAAACAGTTAAAATAAGAAGTAATCTTAGTTTTATATTAAAAGTTGTATCAAGAATATGGCATTAAATCCATCAATACGGTTTCAGCTTCAACATCTTTCGTGTTGCCTTAATGATCTTGATGAAATCTTTATTGATGATCAATATTAAATCAAAGTTCGATATATCTAAGAATCTGCAGTTAAGGTAGTTCTAGCTGTTATCGATATGCGAGACCACCTGTTATCGTAGAACCCCAATCTTGCTACATTACTCATACCAAAACTGTTTTGGTACAAAATAAAAGACAATACTATCAAAGCAAACAAACTAAGAAAACGTAAAACGAAAGAGAATAATACAGTAAGGGGAGTGAGTGAGAGAGAGAGATGGTTGCTGGTGGATTAAGTACAGATATACTTATTATAGTAGTTTGAGCAAAGAAACAGCTTAATTTGATGTCATGAACGACTTGCAGAGGAATTGTTATTGCTGCCATTATAAATAATGTGCGCGCGACAACCCTGAAAAAGAGAGAAGAGACATCAATGCTGTGCGTTGTTGGTGTAATTGTTCTAAGCACTATTAATGCCATTTGCTGTTGCTGTTGTTGTTGTTGTCATTGCATTTAACCCCCCCTTGCACGCAATGAAATTAGAGCGCAAACATTTCAATTTTTATACGCCGTCCCGTCCCGCCTAAGGGAGTCACGATTTCCACACACACACACACCATTTGGTGGTGGTGCGGGGCATGACGGGTGGGTGCATTAACCTTTCATACACCGGTTGACACCAGAAAAGCGACGTCGTCGTCGTCGTCTGCAAGTTTTTCCACATTTTCATTACCTGAACACCACCGGGGAGGGGAGGGGAGGGGAGTAAAGTAAAACAGCAACAAGGCGAAGCTAAATCCCATCCACAGTCACATCTGTTGGCATCCAGAAATGCTGCTGTTGTGTTGTCCTTGTCCAAATTAAAGCCCTCTATTCTATTTTTCAAAGCACTATAAATTCATAATAAATGGATGCATTTATTCATGTTATCTTTTTTCAAGACCATTTGTCAAAGCGTCCAACCATGTTCCATGTTAAAGGAAAGAGTATCGGTATCGGTCAAAAGAAGTTTAATTTGAACAAACTACTTGACTTGACGGATGTACTTTATCCTTGATTGTAGTTCAACTGGTTCGTTCATTCGTGTTGATCCAAACATAGTTTAAACAAACAAAATGATGAATATTAAATTAACTGATCGAACTCGGTTAGGTTAGGTTGAACCGGCTCACCCTCACAGGGGAGTGTCCTTAGTGGGGGGCTCCAGATTGGAGATGATTGGGACTATCTCGGTGTTTGTGCGTCAAACCAAACTTAGGTCCGCGCGGCTCCCCAAGGGAAGGAATCAGCGTTTGTTCTTTTCACTTCTTTATGTTTCTCAACTATTTTCTAATATATTTTTGGATGGAATATAGTGAATATTATAGATTTTGAAAGAACCTAAGTGGGTACAGTAAATCATAGATATATTTAGGATAACATGAACGCCTTGCTTCTGTAGTGGCTCTCAACTAATGAGAACACATTGGCCGTTGAGCTGAGCCGTAGCTAGAGACAGAAAAACAAAACAAAGCGAAACAAAACGACAAAACCAACCCTATGAAAAAAAAAGGGGAACTGTTGACAGGCCGTGCTATTGGCGTTCCCTGCTCAATCGAATGCCAATCGATAAGCAATAATGGCAGCAGCCGGCACCATCGGGCAACAGTCTGGCCAGCATTCACTCACCAACTGCCCTTCAGTCGTCACCGGCTTTGCCTTTGCCTTTGCCCCAGGAGCTGACAGTCCACCACCGAGAAGTGGTCCCTTGGTCTTGACTAGATTTTTTCTGTCACAGTTACCCTGGACACCCCTGGGAAACACCAAAAAACAAAAAACACTCATACTATAACAGCAAAAGTGTTAAAAATGCCGCCCGCAAAATTCGGATGAAACATGTGAATCTGGCGGCTGCATGCCCGTTTCGTGATTTGTTGCGCTAGTTTGGTCGTTATGTTTTTTGTAATACCCTACAGCAACATTTTTTAAAAGGAGTATGCTATTTGTTTGGCAGATAGGGATAAACTTCTAAGTGGATCTTACGATATCGTTTTGTCCTTTTCATTAAGTGAATCGATCAAAGATTTTTTTACATCTAAAAACTGAAAAAAAAATAGGAATTTCAGAGAAAGACTTTCCTTAAATATGTATATTGATGAGCTGAAGAGCAAGAAATGCAAGATTTTAGAACTACTTTTTTATTATTTTATTTATTTCTTCAAGATGTCACATTGCAAATATGTTGTGCATCTCTCTTTACAGGGTATCTTGCATTTACTATATTTTGACGAAATTTTTTACGGTCATAAAATAAGGTTTCGAATACTTTTATTACGACACGTGGCTGGCAAAATAGGAAATCTAACAATTGGTACAAGAGAAAGAGAAAGAGAATCACAATTGCAATGCCAGTCAGGCATTTAACTCAATTGGTGCTTGAACGAGTTGCACATTACGAGCTGATTTCATTAAACTGCACAACTGTCACTGGCATAACTGCAACTCGCCCACTGCCACTTCCACTTGCCACTTCCCACTTCCACTGTCGCGTTTGGCTATGTGGCTTCGTTAACTTTGCACAAATTCAATTTCCTTGCGGCGAAAACTTGCCGCGCACTTTGGCACGTAGTAATGTTTTGCAAGCCGTAAAGAATGGAATGTTTATGCAAACAGTTTAGGGACCAAGCCCAGTCAACGCCGCCCGATACCCCCTTTCGCTCTCTCGCGCTGACTTTAAGCTGAGGTACGAGCCCAAGCATCCGGCCATTTCTATGCTAAACGTTTGTTTACCGTCTAGTTGCCGTGCTTGGGCGAGCGACGGGGTAGGGAGCACCAGAAGGGATCCTGTTAGGAGCTTCATGTGGATGCAACACATTGGCCAAGAGCCAGACAGCCATCCAACCATCCAAGCAGCCACCTTAAGTAGGAACAGCAGCATCAGCTTCTTCACTAGCCAAGGTTGGCTGCAAGGGTGCAGAACGTGGCTCAACTATGCACCAGGGGATCATAAATAACCAACGCCAGACTGAGGAAGGAGAAAGGAGAAGGCGAAGCACATAATTGCCCTACGGCAACAATATATAACTACATACATCTTATATATGTATGGCTATACATACTATATAGACAGACGTGCACTTGGCAGAAAAGTAAATGCAACATCATCTACCAATACTATGATATGTCGTCTATATACGGCGTACTCAAGACAAAAGTTGATTTAAAAACAAGGACTTATATTTTATCCCTTTACCCGGTTGGTCTCTTTGCAAAGAGTTTCCGAAGAGCTTATCATTTTATCTATCGTTGCGTCGCATTGCATTCTGCACTTCCGGCTATCGATGCTGACGCCAACTGACTTTCCGGATGAGAAGCTGAGCTGGACTGGACAACTGTGTTGATTGAGTAAACGTTTGGTTCTTATGTGGTTTCCGCTTCTGAACGCATCAAGGTCAACCAAGCGAGGGTTGGACAAGCAAAGCCAAAAAACAGAAACTCAAAATCAAACTGTGACTGGAATTCACCCCGATGAGACGAGCTAAAATCGTACATTATGTGTACATGGCACGCATTTCCTGAGCTCATTTCTAATTCCCAGTCCCAGTCCCATTTCCAACCGACTTCCACTCGCCTTTCTGCCATTCCATTGACACCATAAACTAATAATTAAAACAACAAATGAATTCACACCCTTCGGCGGACTGGGCGGCAGTCAAGCCAAATGTTCCGATCGTGAGTGCGTAAGTGTAGGTGTGGGAATGGGTGTGTTTGCGTGTGTTAGAGCAGCTATGCCGAGGCATAAGCCTAGACAAACAATTGAGCGGCAT
The DNA here is from genome assembly GCA_018901835.1 of Scaptomyza graminum. NCBI lineage: Eukaryota > Metazoa > Arthropoda > Insecta > Diptera > Drosophilidae > Scaptomyza > Scaptomyza graminum. The sequence goes on along the minus strand of JAEIFL010000001.1, from coordinate 6,775,799 downwards.
TAGCCCAAAAAATCACATGACTACGGAAACATATTCAACGATTTCTTTTCATGTGAATAATCGAACAGAAATGCAATTAGCCAAGTGAATGTTGTTTAAGTGGTTTCGTTTTATAAACATTCATACAGCAGCATAGCACCAAATATTCCTGAAGAACTTTATTTATTACGATTAGTTCATAGCCTCGAAGTGAAATGCATGCATTGTACTCGGATAGACTTGCCCTGAGAACGAGTCAGAACGTTTATATTGGACCGCAACGACTGCGAAATACTTTGATATTAATGTATCTGCTAAAACAAACTGGCAACCTGCCTGTAAGGTTAGATTTAGAATTTGAGGATTTTAGCTTAAGAACTTAGAGTAAAAATAAGTTCAGTTTGTTTTTAATTTAGCAAAGGCATCCCTTTTTGGAATTTGGTCTCGTGGCCAACAGACAATTCCCCTCGGTTTTTGCAACCACCTCAGTTTTCTCAATTGGCCAAATTTTAACAGGTTGCGTTGAGCGAGGTCATACTGTACTCCACTAAACTCGCCATCAATTTATGTATTAGCATGCACGTTTCAAAGCTGTCAACTCAGCCGATTGGCAGCTAACAAAAAAAAGAAAATAAAAATCAAGAAAGAAGAAAAGAAGTAAAGATGCGACAAGCAACAAAGAACCTCACACAGCACAGGTGTCAATCAGTCTTGCGGGCTGGCCACACTGTCAATTAGCGACGACACTCACGTTAGTACTGCCAGCAACACTGGCAAACTGCAAAAAGATAGTATGTAGTTGACAAAAGTTGATTGAAGGCTTCAATCAGTCATTGATGGCATTGCGAATTTTAATTGAGTTAGTCAATCAAATATTGTATTCGATTATTATCGATTATGCGAATGGCTTATGATTCATTTATTCTTAGCTCTAAGATCAGGCTCAAGTGTGGCTGTGAAGCACAACCATTTGACCCCACAAACAATGTATTGGCTGGCATTCAAATGCTTGATTAAAATGGCATTAAAATCTCGAATGGCGCCACACAGAGAACTGCTAATGGATTGAACACACCCAAGCAGATGAGCAGCACAATGGGGGTGGGGCGTATAGACAAATCAGAAACAATAAAGTCAAGGGGCAATATCCTGTAATCATAACATATTTTCTTTTAACTCGCGCACATTGCAGACGATGGAGAATAAAATCAGCAGCCGCAGTTCATATTAATAGTAGCGGGTCCCTCAGCTAGGCGTCGGCCCCCCTACAAACAATAACAACAACACTAAAAACAACAAACAACAACAGCAACAACAATTGCAATGCGCACTCAATAAATTTCAATTAAGCAAACAGCAGCGGCCAGGGCATTTGCATTTTTTCCACTGCAGTTTATAGTTTTTCTTTTGTTTCTCTCTTTTATTTTTCTTTAACGATTCGTTTCGTGGATACCCTATATTATGATATGTACTTATATATAACAATATAAACCTAAGCATTAAAATTACAGAGTATCAACCAGTTGAGAATTTATTGGTTAATCACCCTCTTAACAAACGGCTTATGTTTCTGTAATATAGTACATATATATATGTACATATATTATTTATTATGCATTTGTCTTGCTTCCTCCAGCCACGAGAAATTTTCAATAACTTTAGTAATGCTACCTATACATATACTACCTAATTATTCAATTATGATACTAATACATACCAACTTCTATGTGTTAGTGGCTTAAGTTCAACGAATTAAGATACTTTGACTAATGTACTTAAGTAAGTATCTTATAGATAAACATTACACATATGCCAAATAAAATCCTTTAACAACATCATCAAGAAGTATTTCCTTTGTTCTTAACACTGCTTTAGATATTATACAATGTTTTTTTTTTTTTTTTTTGAACAAAACTTCAACATTGTTTCGAAAATACTTTCGTAGTGTGTTCCACTTTTAAAACATTTAGCTTTTCTATACAAAATAGTTGTTTTCTCTCTGGCTTACATTTTATTTTCATGAGATTAGCTTTTATGCAAAGTTATTATGAATTTAGGCAAATTTTTGGCCATGTTTTGTATGCGCTCTCAATTTATTTTTTTCTTCATTGCACAGTGTCTGGCAACAGCAACTTAATTAGTATTACACTTAAAAAAAAAACAGACAAGATAAGACTTATTTAAAAAGTAGATTTTAAGATTTTCGAAAGAATTTTAGATCTTGAAGATCTTAATTTGAAATCTTTAACAAAATGTTAGCTCTCTTTACTTAAGATCTCAGTAATTTCTTTAAGTGTTTTATTATTCTATTGTAACGACAGTTCGGCTGCATGACGTATGTATTTATATATATGTATGTGTGTGTCTAATGACTTTAATATTGCTGAAGTGGGTGCAAAAACTAACGTTCCGAGGGGTGACGTGAATCCCAAAGCACAACTAACCGAACTGAACTGGACTGTTTTGTTATGTATTGTATTTTGGGGGGCGTTGAAGGCGGCGGTTTACCCTCGATGCCTCAGTCCAGTCAGTTATCCAGGTCTCCAGTCCATCATAAACGAATCCATGATTCATGGCTACACTTACAAACATTCAGCTAAATATTAAGCAACTTCATACACTTACACCCGAATACATATACATACATACTATGTACATAGAACTAAGTATATACTCGTGTGTTTATTGTACATACCCAAAAGTCACCCTCGCATTTTCAGTAGTTGAACGGCGAGTGTGGGAGGTAAACAAAAAATTTTGTTCTTGAGTAATTTTTGCAATTTGAACGTGAAATATTTCAAAGTACAATGCCCGCTCTTTAATTTTCATATACATATTTCTGTTTTAATAGACTGTGCAAAATGAGTTAGAGTATAAGGGAAATTTGTACTATTTGTAGAGCAAGAGTTAAATACAATCTCGATTGCGTAGGTTGTCATGCAATTGATTCGTGGCCAAAATACTTCCGCAATTGCCACAGCGATTAGTAGTTTCTTTGCTTGCTGCCTGCCCGTCAACACTTGAATGCGAATCACAGACAGCAACAGCATCCCGTAAATGCAATGTGGATGTTATAGGATATATGTTGGATGGTACACACATATATGTATGTTTATGGTATGCATGTAGTACTTTATGGTATGTGCCATCGATTCACTCATTCATTCATATTACACCCAAATGCAAACGCGAAACCAAGTGGCGTTTTGCCATTTCCGACTTGTCGACTTCAAAGCAGTCTTTGCCTATGCTGCCTGCCTGCCTTGCCTTGTTTCTTGTCATTTTTCATTCTCCTTTTCTTGTTTCGTTTCCTGAACATTTCCGGCAACGTCTTGTTGCTGCTTTTTGCACTATTTTTGGTCTGTTTGGCGGCGGCGCACGCATCAAATGCATTTATTGCGTTTAACGCAATTTATGCGGTCGAGGTCTAAGGGCCTGCCTGATCTTGTGTTCCCGTTGCCAGATGCCAGATGCCACAACAAAATCTGTCTACAAGTACTTTTCGTTGGTTCCCTTTAACGACCTTACAATTAATTAATGCTTAAGAAATTCGTCCAAATGTTATCGAATTTTATTTCTGTTCTTGGTACTATCTCTGTTCCAACTGGAATTCTGTTCGCTTATTGCCTTTTTATTTGAGCTTTTGAATACCTCAAGAGTAAAGCTCATCTATATAGTATAGTAGTTCTTATTGCATTGTAATTGCATTCCATTAGCATACAGGGTTGCATTCAATTGAAATGCTCAACCCCCCCACAACCTCAAAAATACAATTTGTAATTAGCGGCATTTAACGTTTTCAATTGGTCTGCTATGGCCTCTGTACCTTATATGGAAATGGTATGGTATACTGTCGCTGTTGTTAACTGTTTTCTCTGTTTTGGACCAACTTGACACGTGCCAATTGACGGGGGGATATCTATATCTATATATCTTATGGGCGACACGCATCTGCCATGACCGTGGCTTTTAATTTGTCTTTTGTCTTCTGCCGGCCGTGCATTTAATTGCCCTGGAGCCCTGCCCACACCCAATTGACAGACCCCGAGCCCAAGCTCAATCGAATTAACATTCGAATTCGAATTCAAGTATCCGAACATCATATATCCCAACCCTAACTCATTCCAAATATTCGCAACTGTTGTTTGTGTTTTTTTTTTTGGGTCTGGTTAATTGTTTGTGTTTTTGTGCGCTTAATTTACATCCGTTTCAGCTGTATCTGTATCTGTATCTGCACTGCAGCAGTTTTATCTTTGATATTAATTTTTTATTAGCTACTTTATTTTAGAAAAAACTTTCCCATTTAATTTACTTCATTAATCACTTCAAGAGAATAAGTCACGAATCTTTTTGTTATGAAATAAATATTTTTTTATTTATTTATTATATTTATTTATTTTTCGCAGCAATGTCCCTTTGACCAAAGCAACTAACAGAGGCTGGGCCAATGTTACTTAACATAACATTCCAGCTCTTAAGTCCAGATCTAATTACATTATTGTTCTATGGCAATGTCGACGTGACTTAAGCCTAAAGTTTTAGGACATGATAATGATGTTGTTTTTGTTTTATTACTATGTGACTTAATGACGAATTTTTGCATTTCATTTATCAAAAAGACAAACAACAACAATTGTTTCAAGTCGTCAAAACGAAACGAAACGATTCCAATTTTCTCTTCATTTGCTTTAATTAAACAAAACCGATCTGAAACCAAAATTAACCGAATTAGATCTTTTTGATTTTTGCTAGTATTTGCAATCAAATACTACACTTAATTTTAAACACTAACTAGTAAATGCTTGCCCAAAATTAATAATTATTATTTCGAGCTACGTGACGTTTATTCAGTTAAATAAACAGGTTTGAGATATATACAGATAAGTATGTATATTATATGTATGCCTCTCAATTACCGTTATTGAGGCTTCATCACATATTGTGCAACGCGGCGGCAACACGATCCAGCTCTATCAATGTTGTGTATCCGTTAATATACTAAGTACACACATACATACATATAAATATCAGTAGTATTTGTATCTTGTATCTGAATGCATATTCATTTCGGATGGTTTTGCATTTCAGTCCCTCCAACTGGCTCTCAAGGTGTCTAAACCTCTCTCTGTCTCTCTCTCTCTCTCTATATAGTAGAAGACAAGTTTTGCAAGCAGAATAAACAAAGCAACCCAAATACAAGATGCTTCGAAATATGTAATTGAATTTAATTAACATGGGAAATGCACGATCTACTTTAACAAAAAAAAACAAACGAAAAAAAAATAAACAATGATCGCCCGCAACAATAACAACAACAACAACAATAGCAACAACAACACGTGCACACGAGAAGAGAACAAGTGCCAGCAGCTGTGATTTCTGCGCTCTCTCGAGCGCGTTTGTTGTTGTTGCTATTGTCGAAATGTGCCTAATGATATGTTGCTGGGCATCACACAAATGTTGCTAGGCATGGGCTGTCAAAAGAAAGTAAGTGATCTCATAGTAGTATGTGTGTGTGTGTGTGTGTGTGTGTGCGTGCACATAAACAAAAAGCTTTGCTGCTGCTGCTTCAGCTTACCTGTGCGCAAAATGCAACCAGAAATGTTAAACTCCAAAGCCAGCGATGTTGCTGAGCTGCTTTTGTTGTTGTTGTTTTTGCTGCTGCTGCTGGTGGTTGTTGCTGCCTTTTGAGTCGGATTCTTGTTGTTGCTCTGCTTAGCGTATACAACATGTTGTGGCCGTGTTTTTGCTGTTGTTGTTAAATGCTTATTGCTAACTTGGCTTATCGCTGTTGCTGGTTCTGTTGCCGTTGCTGCGGCTGCAGTTTTTTTTTTATTTTTTATAATATTTCCTTGGTGGTTTTTTTTGTGTGTTACTAATATCTTTTGAGTTTCGACATTTTCGAAAGATGCATAGTTTTTGTTGTTAACAAATGCATTTCAATTTTGTTTACAATTCGATTTTGTGTGTATTTTTGAATCTTTCAAACTTTCCTCACGTCATTCTGCGTTAAAAGAGAGCGGGAGAAAAAACATTTCAAAAGAGAGCACAAACTAGACAGGTAAAAACTAAAAGATGTATGTGTCTGTGTGTGTTTGTGTGTGTGCTTATGTGTGTGTGTGTGTGCGTTGAGCACAGCTTTCAAACCAAGCTCAGCTTTTTTTTTGCCACCGATCAATATCACTCTCTCTCTCTGACTCTCTCGTCGTCGTTTGTTGCCAACGGTTTTTTGTTGCTGTGTTTGTTGTTGCTGACGGCGCCTGCGCTAATGATTTTTCTTTTATTCGGACTGCGGTTTGATGCTGCTGTTGGCAAGCTTTCGATTTTTGCTAAATTAATGTCTTGTAAATTGAATCTGGTTTTTGTTTTTGTTATTGCAATCCGAATCATCTGCATTTGCCTTCTTTTTTTTGATTTTGATATGACGTCATGGGCAAAAGCTTAGCATCAAAACATAAATACGCACAAAAATATTCATATATACTTTGTGCATGGTTTGAAATGCCAATAAAAAAAAAAAAAATCAACAACAACAACTTTTACAAAAACCAGTTTTGAATTTAAAAACTTAAGCTGACTCGCTTTTTGCTTGTTTATAACATTGGCGTATGCAAAAAACAAGTGGAAGCCTCGCAGTCGGACCCAACCGACTGCGGTATACTCGATATCTGTGTAAAGAGGGGTAACAAGAGATTGGCTGATGCAGATCTTTGGGGGATGCCAGTAGCTATATTATTGGCAAATTTGGAGACTCTAACTGGAAGGGTGTGGGAAATATAAGGATTTACCGATATTGAGCTATCGAATTTATCGATTTGCCACAAAAACTAAATATACTCTTTACGTTCGGGTAGCGAGTATAAAAGCCTTCAACTTAGTTGCCGAGCGCAGAGAGAGAGAGAGAGAGCGAGAGAGATGGCAGCAAGAGATCCAAGATCAAAACTTGAGCCATTGTTCTGTCATTTACTAGAACAACAGCAACAACAAACAAACAAAAATAGCGCAAAAGCTCGAATAACAACAGCAACAACAAACAAACAAAAACACAAAAACAATGCAAAGCTCATAAAACGAGTTTTTATTTAAGTTATGTTAGTTTTTATAATTAATTTAGGACAAGTTTCTAAGCGCAACAACAAAAATACAAATCATAATTTCTGTTTGTCAAATTTCATTCATATAAAATATAAAACAAAGGACATAGAGAAAAACCGTTATTTTAATGAAAAACCGATATCAACAGCAACAACAACAAATAGGCGAGACAATTGCAAAGCAGCGCCAACAGAGCGCGCTTCTGTGCATCATGAATTGGTAAGTGTTGTCGGAGGGGGTGGCAGGGGACGCATGGGCACGCAAAAGAAAGCGACGGCATTTAACATCAAACAAACGAACAACAACAAAAATCAGTTGCTGCCGGCGTTGCGTAGGTGTTGATTTTGCTCTTATTGTTGTTGTTGCTGCTGTTGTTGTTGTTGCTGTTGTTTGTTGTGCCGTTACGCTCAAAACACCAAAAACAACTCTCAATTTCTGTTTTTACTCTGGCTACGCTTTGCTGTGCATTTCTTGGCCAAAAGGTATACGTATTATGGATATGTATTTATGTGTATGTGTGTGTATGTTTGTAAATACTATTAACTTATTTAAGACACGAACTTTTTTTTGGTTAAACAATAAAATGTTTTTAATATATGTATTTATACATACATACATATTTATAAATATGTATTTATATGCCGCATACATCTGCGTTTAAAAAAACTTTTTGCTAACCGTCGCCAAAAAAAAATACAACAAACAACAAAAATTAACACTAACAGACGCAGACGCGCACACACGTAAACACACAGGGCAAAGACGAAGACGGCGACGTTGACGACTGCGAGGTGACGGACAAGCACAGGCGGCAAATAGTAAAACGGACGACGGATGACGACAATGACGCGCGCACCTAAACACGCTCACGGCCAAAACTCAACTGAGTAACGGGCTATGTGTCGGTGGCTGCGGCTCTGCCTGCCTGCATCTGCAAGTTGGTTAAGCAATTGTGTGCGTGTGTGTGCGTTTGTGTATGCTTTGGTTTGCTTGTGTGGGAGAGACCCCAACTTTGGGTGGTTGTTTTTGTGGTAGTGTTGCCACACTTGGCGCGCTGTTTGAACTGCTTGCAACCGATCCATGAAATGCATACGATATTTTAATTTTAGATACTTAATTCGTGAAAATAAATACTCACCAGTCAAAGTTTTTAGATATTTGCATTCGTTTACGTAAGTATTGCATTACGCCTTTTAGGCACTCTTTAAATGTTCTATAATATATTTATAATACCAAGCACAAAACATTGATATAACTGAAAATTTTCAAAAAAGTTGTCATGTCATTCATGCAACCACATATCGATATAAGTTAAAATGAAACGCAACAATCGAAATAAATCTAGCATCCCGAGTTACAGTGTACATCGCTAACAACAGCAAATGCTACACGGCTATTTTTTTTTGCAAACATATTCTAAACTGGCTTTTATTAACTATTTATGTTCAGTGAATTTTAAAGCATTACGTGCCGCATCTTTGCGTATTGTAATTGTTAAAAATATAGTGCAGTAGCTGCACACAGCGCAGCACTTGTAAAAAATACCGGCAGCAGCATCCTCACACACACATACATACATATGTATGTACGTATATGTAGGTTGCTGAAACAATAATCATCTCCGATTGTGCGTGCGAAGCAGAGAGAGCTAGTGAAAGAGAGAGACAGTGAAAGGCGAAAATTAAAAGACAGAGAGAGAACGTGGTGAACGTAGTAGGTGTCATCATCAACATATTTAGGCTATGAAGAACGTCTTGATGGTGGCCGAGAAGCCATCGCTGGCTGCCTCACTCGCCACAATACTCTCCAATGGACGCTGTACAGCTAAACGAGGTAAGTCATAGTACTATAGCAATCAAACAACAATAACAATATCTTGTTAAAGTCAACAACGGCTGCTCAACGCACGAATGGAGCGGAAACTTTCGTAACGAGGGAACGGTTCACTTTAAGATGACATCGGTGTGCGGTCATGTGATGTCGCTGGATTTCACCAGCAAATATCAGTCGTGGGACAAAACGGATCCCGTAACCCTGTTTCGCTGCACCACAGAGAAAAAGGAGTGCAATCCCAAGCAGCAGATGCGCTCGTTTCTGGCGCATGAGGCACGCGGCTGCGATTATCTCGTGCTGTGGCTGGATTGCGATAAAGAGGGCGAGAATATTTGCTTTGAGGTGATGGACGCCGTGCAGCATGTCATACACAATGTGTACAGTCACAATGTTACATACCGGGCACACTTCTCGGCCATTACGGACAAGGATATTAAGGGGGCGATGGAGAATCTGGGTCATCCCAATGAGAATGAAGCCAAATCTGTGGATGCCAGACAGGAGCTGGATTTGCGAATTGGCTGTGCCTTCACACGCTTCCAAACCAAGTTCTTTCAGGGACGCTATGGCGATCTGGACTCCTCCCTCATCTCGTACGGACCCTGCCAGACGCCCACATTGGGCTTCTGTGTTAAACGGCACGATGATATCCAAAACTTTAGACCAGAAACGTTTTGGTATCTGCAATTGCTGGCTGGACAGCCGGAGTGTACGCTTGAATGGGCGCGTGGACGTCTCTTCAAAAAGGACATTGCCATCATGCTGCTCAATCGGGTCAAGGAGCACAAGCAGGCAACGTAAGATAGCTTAACATATATTTTGATTTGTGACTGTTTGATAATCTTGGATCGAAGAGAATAGATTGATTCGCCTAGCCTCAAGCAAGACAGATGTCATCTCAAGTCCAACTTCATTAGAAACCTTATCCATTCCCAAAGAAGAAAGGAAACCCTTTTTGTCCCTTAAGCTTCAAACTTAACTCAGTCAACAATCAATTCTTACTGACCGAACTTTGAACTGGTATTAAATTAAATAATTAAACATTTCTGAATCTCATAATCTTAAGAAAGATATGAAATCCATTTCTAATCCCTTTTTTCTCCTTGTGCAGTGTGGAGAGTGTCGGCAGCAAGGAAGCGTTTAAGAGCAAGCCGCAAGCCTTGAACACCGTTGAGCTAATGCGAATCTGCAGTTCCGGCCTGGGCATCGGACCGTATCAGGCCATGCAATTTGCGGAGAGACTCTACACCCAGGGCTACATTAGTTATCCGCGCACAGAGACCAATCAGTATCCGGAGAACTTTGATTTGCACGCCGTGCTCCGTGTCCTGCAGCCATCAAGCGATTTTGGCGAGGAGGCGCGTGCCATTGCCGCCGATTTCCAAACGCCGCGCAAGGGCAAAGATGCTGGCGATCATCCGCCCATAACGCCCATGAAATTGGCCAATCGAAACGAGTTCGATAGGGATACGTGGCGTGTCTACGAATTCATTTGTCGGCACTTTCTCGGCACCATATCACGTGATCTGAAATATCGGGTAACAACGGCCAAGCTGCGTGTCGGCATGGAGTGCTTTTCGAGCACGGCCAATGTGCTGATAGACGCTGGCTTCACCAAGGTAATGACGTGGCAGGCATTTGGCAAGGATGAGCCAATGCCGCCATTTGTTCAAGGCACTCAGGTGGCCATCAATGATGCCCGCTTGGCCGAAAGCCAAACGGGTCCACCCGACCATCTGACCGAAGCGGAGCTCATCACCCTAATGGAGCAGCATGGCATCGGCACGGATGCCTCCATTCCCGTGCACATCAACAACATTTGCCAGCGCAATTATGTGCGCATCGAGACGGGCCGCAAACTGATACCCACCACGTTGGGCATTGTCCTTGTCCATGGCTATCAGAAGATTGATCCGGAACTAGTGTTGCCCACCATGCGTTCGGAGGTGGAGCGTATGCTTACGCTCATAGCCAAGGGTTCGGCGAACTTCAACGACGTCCTGCGTCATGCAATCAAAATCTTTAAGCTGAAATTTATGTTCTTCGTTCAGAATATTGTCAGCATGGATATGCTCTTTGAGACATCATTCTCGCCCCTTGCCGAATCGGGCAAGGCGCATTCGCGTTGCGGCAAATGCCGTCGCTACATGAAGTACATCCAGGTGCGATATACTTCCCTCCCTCTCTTTTTGATTCACTGACTCACTTTGTTTCTTTCCTTTTTGTGTTTTTGCAGACGAAGCCAGCGCGTTTGTATTGCTCGCACTGCGACGAGAATTATACACTGCCCAATGGCAATGTGAAGGTGTATCGCGAGTTCAAGTGCCCCTTGGATGATTTTGGTCTGTTGGCGTTTTCGACGGGAGCGAAGGGTCGCTCGTATCCCTTCTGCCCCTACTGTTACAATCATCCACCGTTCAGGGATATGCCCAAGTTTGGCGGTTGCAATACCTGCACCCACCCCACCTGCCTCCATTCGCTCAACACGCTGGGCATTTCGGGTTGCGTGGAATGCGAGACGGGCGTTCTTGTTTTGGACAGCACACTGTCGCCGACGTGGAAGCTTGGCTGCAATCGCTGCGATGTAATTATCAATTGCTTCAAAGGTGCCACCAAAATCACAGTCGAAGGTATGAACTATATACTACACCCAAGAACTACAAATATTTATATTGTATCTTTCCCCTTTTCTAGAGGCAAAGTGCAGTGATTGTGGTGCTCAGTTGGTCAATGTGGTGTACAAATCGGATAAATCAAAGTTCAAGGATGGCAGCGAAGAGAAGAGCGGTTGCATTTTTTGCGCAACTGAATTTTCGCATTTGGTGGAAAAGCATCGAGCGGTTGCCGCACGTCAAGTGCGCAGCGGTGCGCCGCGTGGCGGTTCTGCTGCCGGTGGCGGCGGTCCTGGTGGCAATTCTCGTGGCGGACGCCATGGTGGTCGACCACCCAAGGATAAGATGGCGCAGCTGGCGGCCTATTTCGTTTGATTGTTAGCCAACCAACGTGTGGCTATCAAGCATATCGCATGTGACCGACCAGCTCAAAATTGCATTTATTATGTAAATTGACATTTCATTAGTCGACAAATTATTTTTCGAGACTTGGCAGTAATAAACGAGATTTGTATAAAATTTAATTGGTTTTAAATATTCAGTTAACAATATGTTAATATTGTGAATAATATGTCTTTTTAAAATTGCCACGCAAAGTGGCAGCACAAAAGTTAATCGTATCGGTCACAAAGTATTGAAAAGTATCGATACTTCCACTTGGCTGTTCAAACATTCTATGGCCACGTTTGCGAAACAATTGTCTTTTCGAGTAGTAATTAACTGACAATATGGCTGAACATTGCAGAGAGAGAGCTCAAAATATGCCATAATGCCATATACTTATATATATAATATTTTACCTCAGTGGCAGCGCAAGGTCTTAGCGATGGAAGTCGTGTATATTGTTGATGGGGCTAAGAATTGTGCGATGATTGCAGTAGTTACATTTGCAAATTCATTGTGCGATAACAATATGCAACGCAAGGTCGTTGCCGATAACAGCTGTTTGTGTCGTCCGTCTGTTATTGTCGTGCAGCCCCATCACTAACGTTGCTTTTCATGTTCAAAGAAATTTACGAAGATTTCGACTGATAGTTTGCAACGTTACAAACGTATAAAACAGCTCGAAGGCAGACTGCGACGCCAGTGCATAGCTGACACGCGCGCGCCCCTCACTCAACAATTGATTTGTTATTATTTTTAAAATTTATAATTGCTAGCCATTCCAAAGAATGGACAAACTGATCAAAATGATGAACCACCGATCTGAAATAATTGTGGGCGAAAAATACCGAATCATACGCAAAATTGGTAAGTGCCCCCCCCGATCTTATTCGCCTCCATTAGTCATTGCCAATAGCCCATGTCCAACTGCGTGAGTGCAACGCAGTTGTGTAAATTTGCTTTATTTTTTTGTCGCACATTTCCATGTTCCACATTTTGTGAAGTTGATTGTGATTTTTTGTTGATTTTGTTTTTATCTTAGGCAGTGGCTCGTTCGGTGACATTTATCTGGGCATGAGCATTCAATGCGGCGAGGAGGTTGCCATCAAAATGGAAGCCACCAACGCTCGCCATCCACAGCTCCTGTACGAATACAAGCTCTATCGCGTGCTCAGCGGCGGCGTGGGCATTCCTCGCATTCGCTTCTACGGCAACGAGAAGAACTTCAACATACTCGTCATGGATCTGCTGGGCCCCTCGCTTGAGGATCTGTTCAACTTTTGCACGCGTCACTTTACCATCAAGACGGTGCTAATGCTGGTCGATCAGATGATCGGCCGTTTGGAATATGTGCACATGAAGTGCTTCATTCATCGCGATATTAAGCCGGATAACTTTCTCATGGGCATCGGGCGACACTGCAATAAGCTCTTTCTGATTGATTTTGGCCTGGCCAAAAAGTATCGGGATCCCCACCGACGCATGCATATACCGTATCGTGAGGAGAAAAACTTGACGGGCACAGCCCGGTATGCTTCGATCAATGCTCACGTTGGCATCGAGCAGTCGCGTCGCGACGACATGGAGTCCCTTGGCTATGTGATGATGTACTTCAATCGCGGCGTCTTGCCCTGGCAGGGCATGAAGGCCACCAACAAGAAGCAGAAGTACGAGAAAATCTCCGAGAAGAAAATGTCAACACCAATCGAGGTGCTGTGCAAGGGCTATCCGGCCGAGTTCTCCATGTACTTGAACTATTGTCGTAGTTTGCGTTTCGAGGAGGCCCCAGACTATATGTATTTGCGCCAACTCTTCCGGTAAGCACCAGACGACCTAGTTTGATTGAAATATTTAACTTCAAATTGTGTTCTTTTAGCATTTTGTTCCGTACACTCAATCATCAGTATGACTATATCTATGACTGGACGATGCTGAAGCAGAAGACCCATCAGAATCAGCAGCAGGCTACAGCTAATGTACTGACGCCGGAGCAGCGCACCGAGCGCGACAAGGAGAAGCAGAGCGGCAGCAAGCCAGCTGCATTGGTTGAATAGGCCATGCCCGCCTCCCCCATCCCATCCCCATCCTCCCTATCGACATCCTCGTCGTTAGCCTGCTCCCCCCCACCTGATCCTAAGCAACAACCTACTTCCCCGCTTGCTCCTGATGATGGCAAAGAGCCATGACTAAATCAAACACAAAACAAAAAACAAAGAAGAAATTAATCAAAAGAAAAGTGAAGGAGGCGGACGAGGTAACCTGGATCAATAACAAATACAACACACACATACATACTTGCACATATAAATATATAAAGTATATATATGGGCAGACGCATATATATATATATATAAATATATATACATAGTATATTTTTGTAAAACAGAAAAACAAAAGCGCCAACTTGAAATATGGAAGAAATTAGAAGAAGCGCAGCAGCTATAATGTATATAGAATTAAATGTTACACTCACACATACACACACACACACACACACACACTACAGACGTAGCCTGGGATAACAAAAATATCCTGCACGAAAGGCATAATCAATCAAACATCAAAAAACAGCCCCAAATACAACGTTATGTGTTTGCAACAACAAAACAAAAAAAAAAATGATATATATATAAATAGTTTGTTATCAATGCTATAGTTTGTCGTTGTTATCAGACTCAGAGAGCGAAGCAGTGCATCGTGCAACACACACACAGAAGAACTACACACACACACACACATATATAAGTACAGTGGTCATGTTTTTAAATTGTTAAATACACCTCATTATTGAAATGCTGTTGCTTGAGAGATCACTAACAATAATATATATATATATATATATGAATTGTTTGAAATATGACTAGAATGAAAACACATTGACCAATGTATATTATTCTATATACATATATATATCATGAAACACACTCACACACACACACAATTAGTTTTTATTAGCCTAACACAAACAAATTGGAAGCGCGGTGAAAATATGTATGGTTTTCCCTCTCATCCTCTTCTTAAGTTAACACAAATGCCGAGTGTCGTCGCCTCAGCAGCCCAGCCGAGAGTGTGGCGAGACATTAGTGCATCTGGTGCACAATTACACAAACAAACAAACACTAATTTAAACGATATACATATATACAAAACGATATGACACTTTTGCATTGGAGCATTCAAGTTTCGAAAGCCGTGCACAAATTCGACGTTTATTGAATAGACACAACAATAATTGAATGAATAGCATATAAAGGTCTCACTTACCCTTTATTGCTGTTACGATTACTACGATTATAAACAAACAAAACAATCAATGAACCATTATGATTATTAATTAACTTTTTTTTAAAACATATTCTATTTGCGCTGAATGAAACATGACGCTTGTTCTGAGAATAATAAACGACACAAAACGACAAGCTAAACTTATTATGAATAGAAAATTTGATTGAAAGCAAAAACAAATAACTATCTTATTAAGTACTTATAATAATATGTAAAATATAACATAATAAAATTGTAATCTATTATTACAACAACAAAAGTTTACAAATAAATAAAACACAAAAACAAAAAAACCAAACAAAATATTAACCAGAAGATAATTGTAATCAGGATCCACATTCATAAGAGCCCAAACTGTCGAATCCGAAAAGAAACTTCTTCATATGAGTATTTCAGCAAACATTTGGATCTTGCAAGAAAAAGTATCTGATGGATTTGACCGAACAATAAGCTACTTTCGTTGTTAAACAAGTAAGTAAAGATTAGTCGTGAAAGCTTGACTTGTAAATACCCTATGAACCCATGTCCTTGCTTGAGTAAATTTCAATCTCCCGAATCTGCCGTGTTGCCAGTTCGATATTAATGAAATTTTCAAATAGAAGAATATAAATCTTGAAAATGTATTTATGCAAATGCAAACTCTTAAGTCCAAGAACAGATCAATAATATATGTATATCTTATAGAGTCGGGGATGCTTTCTGAAAAATTATTTTTTATTAAATCTATCCGATTTTTAACTTTTGCATTATCAAATCTTTCAATTCCAATCAAATGTAGATCGGTTAGCTATTGTTCAAAAATTCAAATAGTATAAAGCAAGATATTTTGTTGAAGATAATCCTTGAAACCAATCACCCCTTTTTGTTGTTCTCTTACTGTAAGTTTTCAAATAAATAGTTTGGGTGCATTTGCAATCCGAAAATGAAAGAAACATGAGATTGTATATTTTTAATTTCAACATATTTATTGATGTAATTCAAAAAATTAAATATAAGTTATATTTATTTATTTATTACTGCATACAATGCAAAATTACTTTGCATTTTTGCGTTTTGTTTTTATTCTTTTATTTATTTTTAATGTTTTTATATTTTCTGTTTTTTATACTCCTCTGTGTCTCGCTTGGCCTTAATATGCGATTTTATTTTTCGTTTTTAATAATTAGTTATTATTGCGTTTTGCTTGCATCGTTTTTTTTTTTTTGTTGCTTTTTTTTTATTTTATTTTATTAATTTTTTTTTTGTGTTTTTCTTTTTCGTAGTGTTTACGATTCACTTCAATATATAATATATATATATGCAGATAGTATATATACACACAGCAGACAGTAACATGTGTGTATATATATGTATTGCTCTATATACATATAGAATATATTTTCATTATTATTACATTTATCATACTTTATATGTTTTGTTTTTTTTTATGTTCTTATTTCCTTTTTTTTTTTGCTTTAATTATTATTATGCTAAGTTTTTGCGGTTCTTGTTGGGTGTGTGAATAGGCATGTGTGTGAGTGTATGAATAGACATGTGTGTGTGTGTCTGTGTTTATAGATGCGTGTGAAGAGGGGGTGTTTGTGTGTGTGTGTGTGTGTGGGAGTGTGTGTATGTTGCATGTTGTTGTTGGTGGTGAAATCCATTTAGATATTTATTGCTGTGTGTTGTAGGTATTGATTTTTTTCTTATGATTTTTTGCATATACGTTTAGTATTGAATTTAAATTAATATTAAGAAACATCTAACTCCAGTTCTCTGTTCAATATTTCCTCTCCTTTTTCTTGCTGTTTCTGGCCGCTTTTCTCCTCCACTTCGATCTCCTCCTTTTCGCATCTTCTTTAATTTGCATGCCATGCCATTTTTCATTTATTTTTTGCTGTTTTTCTTAAATGTGTTCCACACTTTGTTGTTGTATGTGTGTGTGTGTGTGTGTGTATTTGTTTGCTGTTGCTGTTGTTGTTGTAGTTTTGTTTGTTTGTTGTTCTTAAACACTTGCCACCCGCTTGATTATTTTGAATGCTGCCTGCTTCAGCTGAACTACTCGGTGATGAGGGGTTTCAAGATCGGTTTCTCTTTCTCCTTATCGCGATCGTTGCGCGGCTCCAATTGTTCCAGCAACAGAGCGGGATTCGCCTGACCCTGATTGGTCTTCTGCTTAAGCATTGTCCAGTCGTATATGTAATCATATTGATGATTCAGCGTTCGAAACAAAATGCTGCAAAGCCAAAACAAAACATTGAACAACATAAATATAGTTTCTTGCTTCTACGATTTTATAGATGGAAAAGAAGTTAAGTAAAGCCAACTTACCGGAACAATTGACGTAGGTACATGTAGTCGGGCTGTTCCTCGAAACGCAAACTACGACAATAGTTCAAGTACATGGAGAATTCGGCCGGTGAGCCCTTGCACAGCACCTCGATTGGTGTTGACATTTTCTTCTCGGAGATTTTCTCGTACTTCTGCTGCTTATTGTTGGCCTTCATGCCCTGCCAGGGCAAGACGCCGCGATTGAAGTACATCATCACATAGCCAAGGGACTCCATGTCATCACGGCGCGACTGCTCGATGCCCAGATGAGCATTGATTGAGGCATAGCGCGCCGTGCCCGTCAAGTTCTTGTCCTCGCGATACAAGATGTGATGGCGCGTGGTTGGATCGCGAAACTTTTTGGCTAGGCCAAAGTCAATCAAGAACAGCTTGTTGCAGTGCCGGCCAATGCCCATGAGGAAGTTGTCCGGCTTTATATCACGATGAATGAAGCACTTTAGATGTATATACTCTAAGCGGCCGATCATCTGATCGACCAGCATTAGCACCGTCTTGATGGTAAAGTGACGCGTGCAAAAATTAAAGAGATCCTCAAGCGAGGGACCCAGCAGATCCATGACAAGCGTATTGAAGTTCTTCTCCTTGCCGTGATGACGAATGCGAGGAAAGCCGACGCCGCCACTCAAAATGCGATACAGCTTCGCCTCGTACAGCAGCTGGGGATGGCGTGCATTGGCGCTCTCCATCTTGATAGCAACCTCTTCGCCGCTCTGGATGCTCATGCCCAAATAGATGTCACCGAACGAGCCGCTGCCTGCAAGTGCGGCACACAATGAGTTAATCAATTTATTTATAAATAAAAACCAAAACCCAAAAGTTACTTTTGTAGTTTAATCTCAATAAAACTATTTAACCAAAAACTAAATTGCCGTCGATAAATAAAAATGGTGTATCAAATATTCAGCTTACCAATCTTGCGTATCACCCGATATTTGCCGCCAACAATTATCTCGTTGCGAACTTCCTTCACCGTCCGCATCCTGTCCATTTTGGTTCAATATTGGCTCCGCCGCCGTGCGATGCTTCCAAAGGGTATTACGACAGTTCGACAATATAAAACCGATTATGTATCTGTTTCAAGACGAGATCTGTAAAACAAAAACAAAATTGGCTCTTTAGTAAATTGTATGATTTTTCTTTCTTTTTTGTTGCAGTTATTGGCGCCATCAAATGAGGCAGAAGGCAATAGCACAAACACTTTCTTTTTGGACATTTTGGTTGGCTATCTTTGTTGTTGTTGTTGTTGTCGCTATGTGTCGTTTGTTATTTATCTTTTTTTATTCAATATTTCTTTTCGCTGTTTTATATTGTTATGGTTTTCTCTGGCTTACGTTATTCCATGCACTCTCCTCTTCACTTATGCTTTGCCACGCTCTTCGTTTCCAAAATTGTCTGCAATATATTGCCCACTTTTTTTTATAACAAAATTAACATTTGAATCGATAGTCGATAAATTGACTGCGAGTGTGTATATGTGTGTGTGTATTGGAAAACAACAAATTGACAGCAACAAAAAGCAGTGTCAGGTGGCCCAGGATTAGACGTAAACAGACTTATTGAATGTTCGATCGATTATTTATTTTCATAATGTCGATTGCTATATGCATAAACAGACGGCTCTGATAAACGATAAGCTAGTGCGACAACTACAACTACAATGACAGGTACGACGACAACTACTGTGCTTCTTTTACCCCGTTGGAATGCACATTACACATACACGCATACATTTGCATCGCCCAGCACTAACACTTAACCATTGATACATACACATGCACACACACTCAGAAAAAAAACTCAAATACAAATACACACGCACACAGCTGCAGGCACACACAGTTACTACTACTGCACCTTACATGTTTTTTTCAGCATTTTTTTTCTTCTTTTTTTTTTGACACAAAAGATGAAATTGAGTCAAATGCCATCATGAAATAAAACGCGTGTGGGGCTTTGATAAAAATATCGTTATTGACGAAAATCTTACCACGAAACTGTTTCGAGCGCAGTGAAACTGTTGGAAACTGCTGTGCTGAGTGTTTCTCAAGGTTGGCTTTTTACTATTGTACGGGGGGCCAAAACGAACGACAAAAAAAATATAGATGTGTGAAATTTTGTTGCAAATCTGCGTCGGTTACAGCAAGCAAGCCCTTTGTTCCGCCTGTTACTGTCGCAGGTATGTCTTTTTACACTTTTCGTGCGCGCACAACGAAAAAAAAGAGGAAATATTTGTATTTTATTAACTAAAATAAAATGGTTAGACTCCAGCAAAAATGCTTTTGCTAGTGCTGACAGCCAGCGATACACGCACGACTATCGATTGACCCCCGATATGCACTGCCCTGTCAGAGCTCAAAACAGCAGTGGCATTTGCTGCGATACAACTGTGCAGCACTGCATGCTGACGATACTTCTCAGCGTTGCCCATAAGTCTTAAGCAACGAAAAATAAACTCTTGAGGATAAACGGCCGATAAAGACGGCAGCACTTTCGGGTTTGTCCTCTTTTAATTTCAGCAAATAGTACATAAATATATTGCGAAGCGTTTTTCAAACCAAGCTCAAGAATAGCCTGCATGAAAGCGTTACACATCAAGCGTAAAATAAGCTATCATTAAAAAGGCTCTTTTCCGCGAAAAAAAAAAAACGAAAGTCGCAGTCAAAGCAAATGCTGAAAACGGCGCTTGACAAAAATAAAAAAAACGGGTGCGAAGGAGCACTAGCCGTTGATTTTTCAAATATCCTTTTTTGCTTTGCGTTCTTTCGGCATGGCGGCTAAGATATACATACATACATATGTACATATGTACTTACATACATACTTGACTTGCTAAAATATGTATGTACATACACATATGTATCTTGATTTCGTGACAATTTTGCAGCATTTTTCGTTTGCATTTTTCTACAAGAAGAATCAAAATGAAAAATGTAACTGTAACATAAATATATAAATTTACACAATAAAAAAAAAAGATTAAACTATTAATCTTATTGAAGTTGAGGCAGATCATTTAAATTCAATTGCAACGCTTACAAATTACAACAACTTTTCTTTTATGCATACAGAAACGGACACACACACACACACACAGAGCAACTGTGCCTGAGGTTCTTGTCTTAGATATCTTATTAGAGTTCTGGTACACATATTAATCCTATTTGATTACTGACAGATGCGAAAAACTTATTGCAGTTTATCAGTTACAATAAAATAACAATTTATATTTTACCCAACCAATATTATTAAAATTATTTTTAATAATTTACAGAGCATGTGAAAAGGGTGAAAAGATTATATATAATTCAAATTGTACAGGATGAGGTAAAAGGTCCAGAAAGGCACTGTTATTGTATTACCTAAAAAAAAAAGAAGTGTTTTCTTGCTTTTCGCATTATATTTTTCGCAATAAATAAATTTGCTGTCAAAATTTCTAGAGAAAATTTCTTGAATCAAAATAAACAATGAAGAGATATTTTTTTGGTCTATATATTTTTATTAAAAACAGTTTTTTTTGTTTGTATTTTTGTTTGTTTTTGTTG
The DNA here is from genome assembly GCA_018901835.1 of Scaptomyza graminum. Classification (NCBI taxonomy): domain Eukaryota; kingdom Metazoa; phylum Arthropoda; class Insecta; order Diptera; family Drosophilidae; genus Scaptomyza; species Scaptomyza graminum. The sequence continues at coordinate 6,754,738 of JAEIFL010000001.1, read as the reverse complement.
TTTTTTTTTTTGGTTTTTGTAAATAACGTGACGACTTGAAAACAGAAATTAAATAAGTGTACTTTACTCGTAATGTAGTAGAAAGTGTTATAAAAGCAATATTACAATAACTGTGGTAGAATTGGCTCCTAAAATAGATATTTTACAACTGATACCACTTTTTGTCTTTATATTTAAGCATTAATTGATGCGCTGTACCGCTGAAATCTTGAGCTGTATTGGCCATACGCTCGGCGCGCTCCTCCAACAAATTGAGCTTATCGCCACGCTCCATGGCCAACTGATGCGCACGGCTAATTTCCGATGCGGCTGTGGAAGTGCGTTGACCAAGCTGATCCAAAGTGGGACCAGGTATATGACGTGCCGTGGAACGATTTGCTTTTCCACTTTGTTCACCAACTAAAAAGAGAAGAATTATAAACAAATTGGCTTACTTAATATTTCAGTTTTTCTTTAATTGTACATACACAACTCTTCGCGATCCAAAAGCTTGGCTCCACCGCCAAATAGACCCTTAAAGAAACTCTCTTTCGGCTGTTCGGGCATTTCGTGTACCGTATATAACTCACCCATCATCTCCAAAATAAATTGACTACACAAATATAAATATCAAATATAGTATGTATAATAATAAAAATAAAGCAAACGAAAGCTTACCAAAATTCCGATGATATCGTGAATTTTTGAATTTCGGTGGGCGATGCCATGTACAATCCATGACCTTTATGACTAAAGCAAAATATTTTTGATATTCTACAGAAATAAAGAAAGAAAGCGTCACTATTGCGATATATCGGTTTGGTAATGAATTTGTCACTTACTGAGTTGTGTCTTCATGAACAATGATCTGTTGACCCCATATCGAAAGCATTGGATCCACAATTCCCTGTTTACATTTGGTTTGAAAACTATTCCAAAAAAAAAACAACAAAATAGACAAAGTTATTTTTATAAAGAACAAGGCAAACTAAAAATGGTATACCTTAACTCCATAAGCGGTAAGAAATCAGTATCCAATAACAGTTTTAGACTAGGAAGACTATGCACCATTAAATGGCCATTCGAAAGATAGGTTGCTAAGCAAGAGCCATCTGGAAAGAATTCAGAAAAGGTTGTTTCAACATCTACAATTTACACATATTCTTATCACTTTAACAATTGAACATGTCTGAAGGTCTGTAAAATCCTCCAACACCATGCAACATCATACTATTTGTGGCACAGTGTTATCGAAGGCAATGGGAATGGGATTCGGTTTAAGGGTTTCTTATTACTATTGTGATAACTGTACTATGTATTATTTTGAATGAACCTTTCATCGTGATAGTTTCTGCCTTGACTGCAAAATCCATTTCCGATAATTGTATGCGATTAATGCAGCATTGATTTGCCACATCGAAGACTTTTGTTTGCTTTTCGCTTGCGATAACGATATATTGTCGATCGGTGAGTGTTTCCAGGCCGGTGCTGACGCTGCCACTGATGCCGCTGCTGCTGGCAATGCTGCTGCTTATGCCGCCGCCGCCACCGCCGCCGGCGCCGACACTACCAACGGGTGCACCAGCACCACCGCCACTGCCGCCAGCGCTGCCACTGCCACCGGGCAATGCGCCACTGCCACTGCCACTGCCACTACCACCTGCAGCTCCAGCAGCACCACTGACTGGCCCAGTTGTGGCGCCACTGCCGCCGGCGCCACCAGCGCTTCCAGCACCGCCGGCAGCCGAGGTGCTTGATATTGTATTGGCAGTTGTTGGTGTAAATGTGGGGCTGGTGCGACTACTGCTTTTAGTGGGTGTGCCTTAAGCGAGAGAGAGAGGAAGAGAGAATGCTTCTAAAAATAATTTCAATTTATTTCATTTATTTACGATCTTTCTTATCCCTGTTCTCGTCGCGCCAAGTCTCAAATGTGAAGGGTATAATCGAGCCATAGGAGTCCAAAAAAGACATGGAAGTTATGGAGCCTTTGAGTCTTACAACGGGGCCACCTAAAAACAAAAACAAAAACAGGTTAATAAGGTTGATGTTCTTTAATTGATGATTGTAATATGGAGCATACCATTTATTGTAACCAAGACGGGCTGAGATTTGCGCACATCGCGCTCCGGCATTGTGATGAACAATGTCAATATTGAACCGAAACTAGTTCCAATCCATAAAGTAGGAACGAGCGTCAAAATATCTTGAATTTAATTTAAAATTTAAATTGCATGTTTCAATATTTTTGCCTTTGCCACAAAAAGTATGCTATATTTGTCTAACTTTATTAGTCTAACCGTATGTATTTCGCGATAAATATCGATTGTTACTTACCATTGCGTTTTGCATAGCTCTCGATGAAAGCTAAACAGGTAACAGATTCAGAGGAAGACATATCAACGCTGGACATTGATGACGATCTGGATCTCGAGAAGGTACCATCCAATTTATCTGCAAGGCAGTTTTTGTATGCAAATAAAAAGTATGAATCGATTAATTTGATTGTAGTATGCGCATGTATGTATAGTATTTATTATCGGATAGTTATTATCGGATATAACGGTACAGCAAAGAGAGAGTGGCAAACGATTACACAATACAATTGATTTTATAGAGATTTGACAGAATTTAGACGGTAAGAGTGTGAGAAATTGAGAGAGAGAGAGAGAGAAATAGATATAGAATGAAAGGAGTAGGAGGAGCAGGAAAGAAACAGAGAGATAGATAGAGAGAGAGAGAGAGTAAAAGCGGCGGGCGGTAGTAGGCATAACTTCTGCTTATTAATTATTATTATTTTTTTTTTAAATTGTTTTTTTTTTTTTTGCTGCACTAAATTCACTAATGGCTGCTAATTGTTGTTGTTCTATGTAATTATGTTTTAGTGAGTATGTGTGTGTGTGTGTGTGTGTGTGTGTGTAAAAGTCGCACACTCATTATGGGTTTTGTTGTTATCGAATTGGTTTTATCGATTAACGGCCAATTACAGAGATGGTCCATAATTAATTGCTTTGGTGTGTGTGAGAGAGTGTGCGTGCGGCAGGCGACGTGCCAAATGCATATATGTGTGTGTGAGTGTGTATGTGTGTGTGTGTGTGTGTGGACTATGCAAAAATACTTTGCCAATGCATTTGAATTGTTTGGCGCGAGCTTTGTTGCAGTTAGTTGTTGTTGCTATTGCAGTTGTTGTTGTTGTTGCATTTGTTTATTAGTAGTTTGCTAATTAGAAGCGTGCACAAATACCGAGAGCGAGCGAGCGAGCGAGCGAGACAGACATAGTGTGTGTGTGTGTGTATGTGTGTGTTGTTGTTGTGTGTGTATACAATTACTAAAAACTTATTAGAAGAAAAAGACAGAGAGACAGAGAAAGAGAGCAAGAGCAAGAGAGAAAAGAGAGAGAGAAAGAGAGAGCGAACGAACGAACGAGCGGTAGTGTTGAGCGAGCGAGCGAGCGAGTCAGACAAAGTCGTAAGAATTGTTGTTGTTGTTGTCGTTATGAGCGAAAGAGAGAGCGAACAAATGTGGACGGCATTCCCTTTCCAAACAACCCAAGACACCAGCCCCCCGAATTCCAAATCCTCTTAAATGTAGCCCCTGCACCTGAACCAGCCAAATACAAAAAAAAAAAAAAACAACAAAAAAGAAAAACTTAAAAAATCACAACAAAAAGTTTGGCTGGCAGTGCAAAGGGGAAATGGGGAAACTCACACAGAAGACAGAGAGAGAGAGAGAGAGAGGGAGAGAGAGAGAGAGAGGAGAGAGAGAAAGAGAGAGAGGCAAGCCACAGGCAACGTGCTGCTCAGTGTGTGCGTGTGTGTATGTGCTTTTGTGTGTGTGTGTGTGAAGAGCGCGATAAGGTGCCATATTTTTCTCTGTGTACGTGTGTGTGTGTGTGTGTAATTTTGGTGTTGCGTACACACATACATCCATATAGTAATTTGATAATTTTCATATATAGATAGTATATATAAGAGAAGAGAGAGAGTGGAGAGAGAGAGAAAGAGAAGAAGAGTTATAAATTGCTTCTTTTTTTTTTGGTTTTGTGGTGCAATATTGTTGTTGTTGTTGCTTTTACAAAATACTATTTGTTGTAGTAATAGTTTGTTGTTGTTGTTGTTATTGTTGTTGTGGCTGTTTGAACAAGAAGTGCTCTCTGTTTGTGCTCTCCCACCTTGTGATTTGGACTTTTTTAGGGACTCGAACGATGTCACTGATTGCTGTTGTTGTTGTTGTTGTATAACGGATGTTTGATGCTGTAACTGATGCGGATGCGGATGCTGATGTTGTTGTTGTTGTTGTTGAAGTTGTTGAAGTTGTTGCGCACCTGATGCAGCACCACCGACACCACCCCCACCACTACCGACACCACCACTAACACCACCACAATCGCCGTCGAACGCATCAAAAGAAGAAGCAGCAAAAGATAGTTGCTGCTGCTGTTGTAGCTGCTGCTGCTGCTGCTGATGTTGTTGTTGTTGTTGTTGTAGTTTTTGTTGTTGTTGTTGCTGTTGTTGTTGTTGTTGTAGCTGAGCCTGCTGCTGATCAACGCCGCCGCTGCCGCTACCCGCACTACCCGCACCACCAATACCACCAATACCACCAACACTGCCAACACCGTCACTAGCAACACCCGCACCTGCATCGTCCGCACCATAAACGCCTGACGTCGACCCAGCCGACGACGACGACGGCGCTGCTCCGGCCGCTGCCGCTGCCGCATTGGATGACGACGACGCAGACAGAGCGTCGCTGCCAAGCGTCTGCTGTTGCTGCTGCTGCTGTTGCTGCTGCTGCTGTTGTTGCTGCTGTTGTTGCTGCTGTTGTTGCTGCTGCTGTTGTTGTTGTAGCTGCTGCTGCTGCTGCTGCGTTGGGGCAGCATTAGCCGATGCAGTTGCTGCGCTGCCGGCTCCGCCGTTTATCTGTTCAAAACAATAATAATAATTGGAGAGGAGAGAGAGAGAGAGAGAAAGAGAGATACACACAGAGAGAAGGAGAGAAAGAGAGAGATAAATGCACTAAATGATTGAATGGAGCATCATTTTTCATTTGTTGTTGTTCTTGTTGCTGTTGTTGTTGTTGTTGTTCGGTTTATTTTCATTTTTTAAACTTGTGTTTTTCTTGCTAATTCGTGTGTGCTTATGTGTGAGTGTGCGTGTGTGTGTGTTCGTATGGGTGTGCGTGGGATATCACAATTATTGTAGCATACTTTTTGGTGTTTGTGTTTGTGTGATGATGGGATAAAGGGGGAGGGGTTTGCAGCGGATTTGAACAGAGGCAACGTAACGGTAAACTTAAGTTCAATGCATAACATATATTTATGTGCGTGTGTGAGCTTGCGCAACCTGTGTGTGTGTGTGTGTGTGTGAGTGTGAGTGTGGTGAATTGTGCAAGGATGTCGATAACAACATTCAATATTGCCCACTGCTCGTATTGTTGTTATTGTTGTTGTAGTAGGGGTGCCAGGTGGTGCGTGAGTGTGTTTGTGTGTGTGTGTGAAAAGCTTTTGCTGATGCTTGTGAGCTTTGTGAAAATGAAATTGATATTTATCGATATCGATATTGATAAGTGTTGGGTAAATCTTTCGATGGTGCATATGAATAATAATGAAGCGACAACAAATTCTTTACTTTATATTCACAACACAAACAAGAGAAACAGAGCTAGAGAGAGAGACAGAGAGAGAGAGAGAGATACATTTTGACAAAGGTTGTTAGAGAGAGGGGACGAACACAGCGATTAACGAGATGGCGGCTTGGTGAGGGGAATGAGAGACATAAAGCACGCGCAAAGAGGAACGATAACGATAACAATAACAGTATAATTAAATAGTAAATATATATATTAACGATATGTAAGTATATATACAATATATATTGATGATAAGAAAGAATTAATTGGCATGGAAAGAGAAAGCGAAAGATCGTTTGAAAGCGTTTTTGATTTCAGCCTGTAGATATGTATAAAGCATGTATGTATGTATGTATGAAACGATAAAGCAAAGCAAGACTGTAGTCACATGTATTGTATTATTTCGATATTATATACATACATAAAATATAACCTTATATATATTAAGTACATACATAAATATGTGTGTGTGTGAGTGTAGATGATAAAAATCGTATTCCTTATTTGATTTTCTTTGTACAGTGTTGCATAAGCAAACAAAGCAACGGTAAATGACGTTGCAAGCGTATTTTATCGATAACAAAATCAAAAAAGAACAATAACAAAAAACTAAAAGATACATAATGCACGAACAGAGTATTTGGGTAAAGCTTAGAAGCACTAAATAACAAAAAAGCACAATGATAAGCGATTGAAACGCGATCTCAACAATTATCGATAGCCAGCTCGATAGTTATCGATATCGAGCCATCATTCGAAAATAAAAGCAAACTGATTTTCATTATGACAAGGACTCAATATTGCAAGTAATCTATAACAAATTAATCGATAACGAATCGATTAAGTGACATAATTGTAAAACACCAAAACAGACATGTGACACACACACATACATTTACAGAGCGAACCCAAACAAACGAGACACACACACACACATAGACGCACACACACATACACATAAACATACAAGTTAGACACGTGCATACACTATAAGAAATTTGCGTACTTATTTTGTAATAACGAGCACAAGAAACATTTCGTTGCTCATAGTTTGTGGTTTGTTAATGGTAGTATGTATTGTTGGTAGATTTCAGGTGGATAGGGCTGGCCGGCAGTACGTTGAGTCCACAACAAATCTTAGTAGAAATATTGATAAATTGTTTTTATGATGGTTTTTATGATGCAATGAAACAGAAATATGTCAAGTACAATATTCAATACAACAACCCATTAAGTAGTATTATACATTTTTGAGAATTTTCGGTGAGTTTTGTTTTAGTTTTGCGCTTTTTGCACAGTGCATACACACAGAGTACGATTTTAAGGTGAATAAGAATAAGTGAAATATTTTTGAGTGTTTTTTTTTTGTGAATTGATTTTTGTTTTTTTAAATCTTTTTGGTTAGAACAGTTATGCATACTATTTTTAATAATTAGGTACAATTTATGTATATACACACACTTACATATACACATACACATATGTATGGAGAAGAGAGAAATAGGAAAAAGAGAAATAGTAGATACAGAAAGAGCCACAGGTTGTATAAAACATTTTTATGTGTGTGTTTTTTTTTTGTATTTTTTTAAGTTGGATCTTTTTATCATTTTATATAAATATTGATTTTTTTCCGCCATTTTGAACGCCGTTGCAGGGGCAGGGATTTGAGGGGGGTTTCTTTTTTCTTTGCTTTAAGGACATTTCACACTACTGAATTTTTTTTACATTTTTATGTTTAAATATATATTCTTTATATGTATATATAAGTATATATGTATATGTCTGTATATATTTATTGTGTATATGGAGTTGTGTGACTATGTGTTTTTGTGATTGTGCTAGTTCTTCTTGTTCATTTTCATATTATATGTTGCTTATCTTCTTCTCACTTCTTCTTTTTCTTCATTTAAATCATCTTTAATTTTGTTAGATTTTTGTGCTGTTATATATATGTATGTGTATGTGTGTGTGTGTGTGTGTGTGTGTGTGTGTGTGTGTGATAGTGCTGTTTGTTAAAATGAATTACCAAAGAACTTCCATACAATCACATAAAGGCAGTTATATTGCAGCTCTTCTGCATCCGTTGCCTAGTTTCAGGAGAAAGAAGCATAGATAAGAATTGTTGTTGTTGTTGATTGGTGCAAAATGATTTGTTCTTGCTAATTTGCTAAAGTTATTGTTGTTGTTTTACTTTTTTTATTATAGTTGCTTTTATATTTGTTTATATAATTATTGTTATATTTTTTTTGTTGCTGACAAGCTATATTATTTAAAAAAAAAATTTTGTTAACTACCAAATATCTCTATACAAAATGCAATTTTCACAAAATCAAAAATTAAGCAGCCCCAACTAATCAATTTGTATCTTTTTTTGATTTTGATTTTGATTTTCTCGTTCATTTACATTAATAATATACATTTTACGCTCTCTAATCGGTTAACTTTTTGGCAGGGGGGGCTTGGAGTTGGCAAAGGGGGTGGGCAGGTTGCATTACTACAACAAAAATCTACGGCTTGCATACAAAAACATACAAAGCTATGTATTTTTTATAATAATTTTTTACTATAAAGAGAAGGCGCCAGCACAAAGAGAGAGAGAGAGAGAATTAAATGAGCTCCATACAGAGAGAGCAGTTGGGAGAGGTTATTAATTTACTGTTGCTTGATTGCGCTTAAACGCCCTAAAATATATAGGGAAAAACAATAAAACCAAAACACATAATAAAGGGAACACAAAAAATAGTACAAGCAAATATCCCCACATGGTAAATCAGCAGCAGCACCGAAAAATTGTATTGATTAGGTGTGTTTTGTTCGTGTGTGTGTGTGTGTGTGTGGGTGTATTTGTGAGTTTTGACATGTGTGTGGTGAATTCGACTTTTTGACTCTCTCGCGATCGCTCTCACTAAACTGCAGCAACCAAAACAATGCAAAGAGAGCTTTTGCATTGGGTGGTGGTGGGAGAAGGGTAACACTTCGTACTTAACGCTTGCGCGTATTGATGTCGTTGTTGTTTGAAAAATTTCAGGGAGAGTGTGGGGGGGGGGGGTCATTATTTAATAAGAAGCAATTTACACACGTGAGCGTGAGAGAGAGAGAGAGAGGGGGAGAGCTGTTGAGCATACTTACGTATCTTTTTGGTTAGACTGCCGCTCATCAGCGATGGCGACACATCGTTCTTGTTGTTGGCCCGACCAACGCCTGCACCACCCATACCAATGCCAATGCCAATGGCGCCCGAGCGCTGCTCGCGTGGCTGATACTTGATGTTCGGCACGGAGAGCAGACGTTGATCGCGTGCCTTCTCTTTGAACTTTTGACGCGTCGGCTTTAATGGTGGCGGCTGCTGCTGCTGTTGTTGTTGTTGTTGTTCGCTTAACGGCAAATTGTTTGGCCGCTCGCCACTCTCTGGCGTCTGCTCGAATTCAACACGCTTCTGAGTCACCGGAATTGGCGTCTGAATCTCACTTGAGGCTGTATCACAATTAAGCATTGCTGTGGCCGCTGCCAGGCCAACGTCATCTTCGCGGCATTCGAGCGCCTCGGCGGCCGATGGCATCTCATCGCCAGGGCCGGACTCCGGTGAGCTTTCTTTGGGCGCATAAAACATGGCGGAGCTGTTCCGTATGGACTCAAGCTCCGTATTGACATTGAGGCTACCACCAATTTTCATATTAACTTTCGATAATTGACGCTTCAAATTGAACGTTTTCCATGACATCGACTTGCGGCGATCCTGCAGCTCTTTGGGCGCTCCAACGCTCTCTTCCCGCTGCGGACTCTTTGCCGCGGCAATGGCAGCTGCTGCTGCCGCCGATGCCGTTGCTCCCGCGGCACCGCTTATAAGTGACTCTCTGGTGCTATTGATCACCTGCCCATGCTCACCGGCTACGCCTGCGCCTCCGCCCACCGGGGATGTGGGGCGCGAGGCGCCCTGCGAGGTTTCAGCTGATGCTGCTGTTGATACATATGCCGACATCGATGTTGCAGCCGCCTCGTTTGCCTCCGGTATGAACTCGATCGATGGACTGTCCGGGCTGGTCGTATCGTTCAGCTATATATATATATATATTCGTATACATATATGTATACATAGTTTATGCAGAGATGGGAGTGGATGTGTGTTGCCAAAAGTCATTATAACGATCCGATATGTGACTCATAACAATAAGGGCATAGGCCCAAAGGCTTAATAGACGCGCTCAAAAAGCAGACAAAGCGCAAACCATAAAATGTGACCAACAAAATCAGCAGCATTTGTGGAAAAAAGGAAAACAGTGCTACAAATGTGATAACAAAAACAAAGAGCCCTTATATATCGACTTATGTATGTCACGTCTGTCATGGGTAAATAGTTTCCAATTCAACGGCTCAATTTCACCTGAACCGCTCGACGCCTCGTTCACGACTGCCTACTTTCCACCGTGGTGAAATTATATAGTAATTCACCATGCTTCCCGTTACTGTTACCCGTTTCGAACTGTGGTCGCATCAAGTGCGATAGCATTTAAATTCCTTATATCACTAGATTATTTTGCAGGTTTTCCACATATTATGTTCCTATGTTTCATGAAAATATATAGGAAAGTAATAAAGTATTCAATTTAGCTCGTTAAAGTTAATAGCCTAAAAACATTCTAAAGATTATCTGTACCAAAATGCGACAGTTTGTTAATGTTCGGATTTAAACCTGTCTAGGTTTAAGGTAAAAACCGAAATATTATTTTTTAATAATAATAATATCTGTTTAATAATTTTCCAATTTTCAAGTATGCTGCTGTTGTTCAATAAATTAAGTGTTTTCTTTTTTTTTAAACTGGTTTCGCTTTGTTTGCTTTTAATACGCCGAGATTGTGTAATTTTGTAGAAAAGATTTCATAGATATGTATTGTATTAATCGAGTTTGTTATAGGGGCTTATTTATGTGTAAGTATGTATAGAGGAAATATAGAGGGGGGAGGGGGAAGTAGTGTAGTTGAGTCATCCAACTAAACACACATACATTTACATAATACATATAACACATACATTGGGGTTATAAAAATGGATTTATTTAATTTTTGTGTGTTTTTGAGGGTGAGGGGACGCAAAGTTAAACTGAATTCAAGGCAACCGTTAAGTTACGCTCTTATACGCGTATAACAGTTATAACAGTTATGCCACACACACATACGCAGGCAGAGTACAGAATTGAATAAAATTCGTTTGGCTTAACATAATTTTGTTTTTAATATTTATCTAATTTGGTATATAATTTTATGTATAGAATATATATAGTATTTGTATGCATATATCAATCAATATCAAATGGCTGTATTGTTTTATTAAATTGTTTTATATGTATGTAGTTGTGCTAAGATTTAGATTTAGATTTAGATTAGTTGTAGTTTAGTTAGGTTTAATTTAGTTGAGTGAGTTTTTGATGGATAGAAAGAAATGCTACATTTTGCTGGATTGGAAGTGGAAGTTGTAGCCAAAAACAATATTTTTGTATATATGTATGTATGTATATATATATAGGTTATGTATGTAGTAGTAGTATATGATGAACATCAGACCTCACAATAGGAGAAAAAAATACAAAAACTAACACTTACATACATACATATACATACTCTAAACACGCACATAAATTAATCAATCAATCAAAGAAATGTGTCTGATTTTTTTATGTTAGAGGACGTTAGAGAAATAAGTGTTAATTGTTGTTGGGTTCTCTTAGAGAGACAGAGACAGAGACAGAGAGAGAGAGAGAGAGCGAAAGAGAGAGAGAGAGATTGAGTAAGAGGTACAGATATAGAGATAGAGAGAGAGGCAACACATACACGCAAACACACACACACACGCAAACACACACACACAACGTACAACAATCAAAACCAATCAATCAAATGGCATATCAATGATAGTATTTCGTGGCAAGATGCGAGCGGTGAGCGGTGTAAGAGCGTGTATTACAATCAAAAACCAATTAATCAATCAATCAATCAATGTCAATCGATGCAGCGTGCAAAGAACAAAATTTGTACGAGTATATATAATATATAGTATATGCATATACGCACACACAGACACACACGTACATACATATACATATGGATATATGTATGTACATATATGTAAAAGAAATTAATCAATCAATCATCAATCAGAGTTACCATGCTGACAATTTGTGCGTACCGTTAAAAAAGTTGTTGATTATTCAGGGAGAAATTAATAGCAATTTATGTATGAAAGAATGAGACAAACATATATATTTTTGAATAGACAGAGAGAGAGAGAGAGATTGATAGAGAGAGAGAGAGAGAGAGCGCATTTATGAGTTCCTCCAGTTGAATTAAAATTAAACCGAAATGGTCAGGAAACTGCAACTAGACTACGCTTGGAATGTTATAAATATAAATACTAAAAATATACTAAAACAACATAAAAATAAAACAAACTTAATTCAAAACAAAAAAAACTAAAAATTCTAAAACAATATCTTGTAGCAAATTAAATAAGAAATACCGAGCATACAGACAGAGACACATAGAGAGAGAGAGAGAGAGAGATATGTGATAGATATATAGGCCGCTCTACCTAAGCTAATATCGCTTAAATTGTAAAGCGGTTGCGCCGATCCAAAAATGAATTAAAAATAATGCGCAAATAATATACGTTATATCTATACAAAAAAACAAAAAACAATCTGCTAACAATACAACTAATTTAAATAATTTTAAGCTACGTAGTTATATATAAGTATATTTATATGTATATATATAAATATTATTTACTCAGATTTAAGAGAAATGTGTAACTAAATGTTTATGTATTTCTTTTCTTTTTTTTTTTGTGGGCTTAACAATTTTGTATGTAGGTTGCTTGCACGTATGTGTGTGTGTGTGTGTGTGTGTTTATTGTTCTTGTTGTTGTTCTTAAAATGAGGGGATCAAACTATAAAGGAAGTGTGTGTCATTTGTGTGTGTGTTTTTTAGTTTTATAGTAAATTTTTAATTAAAATGCCAGACAAATGCAAAAAGGGATTTTTTTGTGGATTTTGTTTGGTAGGTTTTTTTTATAAAAACATAAAATGTTGCTTAGTCAACTAATAAAAAATGCGTTTGCTACAATAAATAAATTAGCTTGTTTCATTGTTAATCAATTATTAATATGCATATTATAGAATAGATTAAATGATGTAAGTTGATTAAAATATATATATTTTTGTATTTGTTATTATTAGTATAATTTGTTGGCGCAAATACAATAATTATTTTTTGTGGCTTTTCGTCGTATTTTTTTGTTTTTTTGTTTTTTTTAGCATGTGTTTAACACTTGAGGCGTGTGTGTTGTTGTGTCTCTGTTTGTGTGTGTGTGTGTGTGTTTCTGTCACTTTTGCGTTTGTTGGTGTGTGTATCTGTGTGTGTGTGTGTTGTGTGCGTGTCACTGATTGAAGGCGGCAACAGCATTATCGTTATTAACATCATTGGTCATCATCAATCATGATCAAATAGTATGATGATCAATAATCATTAATTAGCATTTAGCAGTTAAGAGCCAACATCATCATTATCATCGATCATCGATCATCATCATCGATCTTTTTATCAAATCATAATCATAATTGTTCAATCATGATCAATCAGCAGCACTTACCTGATCTGAACTCGGTGAACGGCTCTGCTCCTCTTTGCTTTCAATGCGTTTTGGACTTTTTGGTGTTCGCGAGTAAGGATCGTGTGCGCCATACAGATCGGGACATGCAACACTCAATAGGCAAATTTTTTGGATTATATCAATTATGACAAGTCCATATTCGGTACCATAAGCCATTCTAAAAACAGAAAAGAAAATATCACGCCATCATGTCAACAAAAACAACGGCATCCAAAACAAATAGTATAATAATATTCTACAAACGCAAAAATATGTAATTCTATCGAGTAAAACAAAAACACAAAATATATCTTTTAAATCGCAGCGTTCACACACACGCACTAAAGTTCGTCTGTTTGTTTGTATGTCAGTCATGCCGTTTGTCATTCCGTCTAAAGCTCGACTAAATCTTACTCCAACGATTAGCTGCTTATATACTCGTTCTACTCGTAGCTGGCAACTGTTGCAACTAGTACTAGCTTGCAAATATATAAATAAAAAATGCTTATTCTAATTTTTGTGACATATGGCGAATGGCGGCGGAGCAACGAGCAGCACTCGTTACTCGTTCTACACAGCTCAAGAAAATTAAAAATCAAAAATCACAGTTAAGCGGGTGCGCAGAACTAACGTTGCGTCCGTGTTTAAAAGTGGGCGGGGGTAGGGGGGTTGATAGCCAGGCTATAGCTTTCATTGAACGGCATGCACTATATATATACGAATACAAACTACAAATACACTGCACTAATGTTTTATGTTTTGGTTTTATCTCTCTCCAGTTTTGTAATAAAGTCCGCGTGTGTCCGTGGGTCTTAGCTTAAAGGGTAAAATGTGTGTGTGTGTGTGTGTGTGTGTGTGAGGGTATGTTTGTATGTGTGCATGTACGAACAAAGGATGTGTGTGCTTGACTTAATGGGATAATGGGAACTAGAGCTACTCACAGTCCATAGCTAGAGTTGATGCACAACGAGGTGACCTGTACAGTTCGACGATTTGGGCCCGTTGTTAGGCAGACCAATTGGGACTGAAAGCCCGGCGGCTTACGCTGAGCACCAAAACGCACTTTAAGCGTGCACTCCGTCTACAAAAAAATCCAAGAAATTTAAATAAAACAATTGTAAAGTCCCAGAAGATTTGTATTGTTTGTATTTGTACCTTATCCGAATCACTTGATTCGGTCTTCTGCACCTGATGTCCGGTTAGAAAATCGCATTCGGGACTGGTGCCATAGATGTCATCAAAATTCTCATAGAGTATTGGTATCTCCAGCACCAAAACATCTGATGTGGACTCGACCTTGCGAAACTTGAATAACATTACCTGACCCATTGCACCGGCAACGCACAAACGACGCGATTCCGAGCATAAAAATATCAAATGCACTGCGAGCGGATTATCGCTATCCGCGTGGCTAACATGACGGGGCTTCTCAAACATTTTCGCCGTCTTTAATTTGTACAAAATCTACAAATACAAATTAAAACAAAATATGTATAATACAATCAGATTTTTGTAGTTGTCGTTGAATTTACCTGCAGTGTGCCAGCGCCCGAGTCCCAAAACTTAAGACTGCCATCCTGATGACCAGTGATGACAATCTCTGAGTATGAGCACGAGGCTGGTGACCATTCGCCCCCGGATATGGGCCATTCGCGCTCTGAAAAGCCTGTCTTTTTACTTGTCGTTGTGCGACCAACCTGCCAAAAGGACAAAAACGTCAAAGGAAAGAGAAACGAAGCGACAAGAATGGGCACACTTACGGAATAGAAAGCAGGAACCAAGTCCGATGGGCAATCGGTTAAATATGTGCAACATGTAACAGGTGATTCGTGTAAGTCCATTGGATAAGGCGATTCAAAACATGGAAAACCGGGCGTTAATAAGTCTATTAATACTAAGTCATATTGAAGGAGCACAGCTATCGCATACGGCTCCTGGGTTTCTGTATACAAAGGATATAAATTGATTAAAAGTTGTTTTAGCTTATTTCTACGTTAGATCTCGTACCACAGGGCCAGGGATTTTCGCAGAGTGTGATGAAATCGCAAACGGCATGCTCCATTTCCAAAACGGTTGTAGTCTTGCCAACCATAACGGTAATGCAATTTGACTTTGAGCCCTTTTCCGACGGCATTCCACCCGAAAAAATTGTAAAGGTTTCGCTAAACATAGAAAAAACAATAAAGATGAATGATGAATAGAAAGAAAAATGAAGTGAATTGCTAACTTACCCAGTTGCGCTTGACTTCAAGTCAACTTTATAAATTGGTTTACATTTTTCCGCATTGCCTTCCTTGTTGAGTTTCGCTGTGTCATCGAAGAGTCATCAATTTTTGAGCATCATTAATAATAAGTGAAAAAGCTTTACTTACCATGCGGACAAACTTGAGACTGCGGCTTGGGCTGCGGCTTGGTGGGCCAAGAGCAAATCGAGCCATCTGTGTGCGATGAAACAAAATATTTGCCCTCGTAATGCCAAGCTAAAGATTTAACAGCCTCGGCTGCCTGCCATCGTATTTCAGCGCATTTCACTTTCAGATCCCACAACACGAGCAGCCCGCACTCAAATGCAATAAGCAACTGTCAAAGAAGACGAAGCGATTAAGGATCATAAATACTAGCTGATGATTTGCTAGCTTATCTTACCTTGTTTGCATCCAATGGATTATCACATAACGCAATCACAGCACCTGGATGACTAGTTCTAACCCTATAAAAAAAAAACGTATAGCAATTAAGATCTATTAATCCAGGCTACGGAAGTTACGAAAAGTATGCAATGTTTTTTTCCGTTCTTTCAAACGTCCGTTTGGTAGATGGGTCCCACCGAATTGTGAGGTAATTTTAGTTGTCAATCCAATACTCACACTTCAATTGCTTTATTCCAGTTAATAATATATCCACTAAGTGCAAATGTATCTATGTGAACGACGTGTATGTTACCCTTCTCGGTGCCGACATACAGCCATTTGCTGCCTACGGGCAAATGTATGCAAGTTACCCTACAAAGAGAGAGAAAGAGAGAGAGTATAAATATATTTAAATCGGTTTTTTAACATTTTGGTAATATGTACTTACCGCTCGCGCTGAAATTTGAGGCTCTGCGCAATGCGTGGCGTTTTTTGGCGTATATTCCACAAGTGAATTGTATCATCGGCGGTCACAGTGACCAAAGCGCCTTCATTCACCAAAAATTGGGCGAAGAGTACAGCGCACTCGGATTCACCTTCGTGTTTGGCATGTGCATCGACTCCGGGTCGGCCCAAGCTATCAAAAAAAAAAGTTCATATTGAAGTCAATTTGTTGCTTTCCAAAATAATACCAGCACCACCAAGCAATTTTTGCTAACAGACCAAAAAACAAATATCAAGTTTAGCTAGTTTTTTTTTACGATGTGATGCTACATATTATTTCTTTCGTATGTGTTTTATTACATTCTCCAAAAATCAAAAAAAAAAAATAAAGCTCCAATTATCGTATCAATAAAAATGTATGATTTAAGTTTAGGGGAAGCTCTAAGCGACATTAAAAAAAATATTTACAAAAACAAAAAATATGTAAATTTTTGAAAGCTTAAGTTATACTAAAAACAGGATCACTGCAATCAACAAACAATTACTTTGAGACAAAGAAAAATGAAATTTTTTGTGATTTTTGTCACTTTTGTTTTAGAATATCTCAAAAAATATCTATAAAAAAATGTTTTGTTGTGACTGTCGTTTTTTAGGAGGCCAAAATCCATTAAAAAATAGCTAACTAAAAATGTCTGACACAAAAATAACATTGCATTATGAATGAAATAAGTAACAAAATTATACTATCGATCTTTGCAGTGTTGCCAGATTGCCTGAGCAAAGAAAATGTTTTAAGGCGCAGCCAACTTCACGTTAACGAAAACTTACATGCGTATATAGCCGGATTTATCACCAATCGCTAATAGTTTTTGTACTGGATCGAAGGCAAAGGATGTGGGTGAGTATGGAAAGCCATGGCGAAAGGTCTGTAAAAAGGAGAAGAAGCACTTTTAAAGTCGAGGCATAAATGTACTAGACACATTACTAATTGTATGTGTGTGTTTGTGTGTGTGAGTGTGTTTGTTAAGCGTTAAACGTTGATTCTTGAACGGAACTGTAATAGCCGCGTGTGTCTTATGATAGATTCGATTTCTTACAACTACCAAATAAAACATACGCAGGCTACAACAGGCGTCAATTTGAACAGAATTTCTATTTATTTATGTCTTACTAAAATGCTTGAAAATTGAAAGCTGATGGTATTTTTGCTTACTTTTTTGAGGGTAAAATGATCGGCCTTCAATTGCTCAAGGATCTCTTGCTCTTGTCGTATGGCTTGCGGCTGTACGCTTTGTCGAAACCCATCCAGAACTCCTTTAAATGTGAACTTTTTCATTTTTTTAACATGAGTCGTCCTCCGCGCCTACTGCTGCTGCTGCTCCTGTGAATGTCCTTCAACAAATTTATTGGCTGTCCTGTTGTATGGTTTTGCTTTTTCTTCTTGTTTGATTTGGAGATTTTTTTCTTTTTCTTGGGGTATTTTGGGATCGTTAACGTCCTCCGATTGCCTCCAGATCAAAAATTGGGTTTAATTTGTAACGTAGTTTTTTTCAGAGTTTAGTTTAATTGTGCTTTGACGTCTTGTACGTTTTTTTAGGGCTTGGTTGTTGGTTGGGAACGTGGAACTAGGTTAGCAATAGTCGAATTTAGAGCTGCAATCATTACCAGAAAAGGGGGAAAAATAAAGTGAAATGCATTAGTTGGAAACTTTTGTTGCATGTGGTTATAATGGATTTTTCGCAACACACACCACAAACACACATTGTGTCTAACAATCTGATGATGCAATAGCAAAAACCCCAACCAAACCACACACACACATACATACATATATAGTATGTATATGGAATCAAGCAAACACATGTGAAACAATTGAACGGAATTGCGTTTTGCTTTAGAGAGAGAGATACCACAGTAACCACACACAAACAAAAAAAAAATAACTCACAAAATCGTTAGCATAGTTTAAAGGGCGCATTTGAAAGAC
This sequence comes from Scaptomyza graminum, assembly GCA_018901835.1. NCBI lineage: Eukaryota > Metazoa > Arthropoda > Insecta > Diptera > Drosophilidae > Scaptomyza > Scaptomyza graminum. Next base: position 6,736,432 of record JAEIFL010000001.1, on the reverse strand, counting down.
GCTTGCCGCTCTCCCTTAGCCATTTCCCTAAAGGTCATTAAGATGCAAATTTGCTTGGTTGTAGCATATGGGAACATTCTGTAGTCCTGTCCCATATGCTTTTGTGGGACTTTAATAGAAATATTGATGGTATACTTATTTTATTAACACAGTACGACCTCGCTCAACGTAACCTAAAACCGAGGGGGACCTAACCTAACAAACCATTAAAATTAAGATAAATCAAATAAATCTGTGTTTAACGCAAGGATTTCATTTTATTTTATTTATTTTTTGAAAAACTGAGAACTTTCATAAAGATCTCTGTTTCGCGAAGATCTCGAAGTCGAGGAAATGCGTTGAGCGAGGTCGTACTGTGTTTCAAATAAAAAAACAACTGTAGTAGTAAAGTGAAATTTAGTTTGATTTTGAACTTGTTGCATTAAGCCTGACAATAAAGAATAATTAAAAATGCTATAGCCTTACTCTTGGATCTAGATTATTTTTAGTGGAAGTGTACTTGATTGTCTAAGCGCCTGAGAATTTGATAAAGTGTTGATTAGAAATTCGAAAAAACAAAATCAACAAAAACAACCAATCAAGCAAGCGTCGTTCATCGATATTGCGATAGTAACGGAACGTTAACGACGGCTTTGTCGCCTGGCAACAGAACAGAACGCAGCGTCGACGCGTCGATAAATTAATTGCGGGCACAAGCCGCGCTCAAGGGCCATCTTTACTCTAGTATGTATTTTCAATGCAATGGCCGTTGAAAAGGTGCTTGCTATAAAATCGGGCAGCGCTGCCTAGCGCTTTGCTTTGCGCTTGAGTGCGAGTGCGAGTGAGTTGGCAATAAAGAAATGGCAATGAGGAATGGTAATGAGGTTGTGTATGTATATGTATACGATGATGATGACTGTGGGCAGTGATGATGAGTGGGGTCAAGAGTCAAATGTTAAATGGATTTAATTGAAAATCGCTGTTGCCGCATTGTGTTGCACAACCAACCAAACAAACAAAGACCTATGGCAACACACACACACACACATACAATATGTGGGTTATATTTGTATGCGTGTGTGTGTGTTTTTGCACTTATTTTTGGGATGGCACACAAATCGATTTTTCGCACACTCATCGTTTGTGTCGACATGTTGCTGTTGCTGTTTCTCATTTGCAATTGTTTCCGCCTTGTCAAACAAACAGACAACCAAACACAAAAAAGCGCCGTTATGTGCATGTCTGTATGTATGTGTGGGTGTGTGTATTTAGCTGGGTCGCCAGGACGAAGCAGAGCGGAGCGCGCGCAACAGTAAAAAGTGAAAAGCAAATCGCTGGCATACTTTAAATTTAATTTGCGCAAAACAATAAGCTTAAACACACACACACACAAAATAGACACACACACATGGCGGCGCGGCGCCTGGGCAACGGCGACGACAAAGTGTAATAAAGCTGCCTGCCTCTCTGTTTTTAATGATTCTCTATACATGTGTGTGTGTGTGTCAGTGTGTGTGTGCTGCCTAATGATGATTAAAATGCCATCGCTCGTTGTGCTGGTTGTGTAAACAGCGCTTGGAGTTGGGAAGCTGGGCAGACAAAAACCTCTCTCTCTCTCTCTCTCTCTTTCACTCTCTCCCACCCCCTCTCTTGATAGCACGATTTACAGATTTTTCACAGAAAAATACACACACACACACACAGAGAGATAGCTTTGGTTACGCTCCTTCTTTCTATCTTTTCTCATCTTGCTTGTTGCTACTCACTTGGATTGGATTAACTACGTTTATAGTATTTGATCGCTTGGCGCCTTATGTTTGCACCAGCACGCACCCCTCTCGCCCCCCTCTCACGTACACACAATCAACAACAACAAACACGAACAAACAACAAAATGGACAATTCCAAATTTTTCATATGCAAATTTATGCCAAATTTAAATGTTTGTTAAAAATACAAAAACACGAAAAAAAATTAACAGCTGCATTAGTATTTTTTCTCAACATATACATATATGCATATATGTGTGTATAAATATATATGTTTAGTTTTTTATTATTATTTTGTATTGCATATTGCAAGTGTTTTGTATTGTTTTTGTTTTGTTTGTTTTTTGTTTCGCACTTATAAACAAAAATATGTGTATCAATTGATTTTTCACTAGAAAAATACACACACACAGCCGCACGCACACCGTACACACATACAGACGTGCGGAGACAACGGCAACGAGACAAATTGCAAAAAAAAGAAAAACAGAAAAACAGAACCGTAGACGGAGTCCACAACTCGAAAGTCGAACACACGGGGATAAGTAGTAGTAAGACGAGCCCGAAAAAAAAATGCTGCTGGTTAGCTGGTTAGTTGGCTACTGGAGCTCGTGCTGTTTCTGTTGAAGCTGCCCGCTGCTGCTGCTGCTGCTGCTAAGTGACGTCGCTTTTGTCGTCGTGTGTGAAAAGGCATTTATTTGTTGTTTTTTTTATTTTGCTTGGCGCACGCGAGCAAATCGCGAGAGCCAACGAAGAACTAACTCACTAGGCCGAGGACTCGTGTCAGTGTTAACCCTGATTACGCTCCCTCTCCCTCTCTATCTTACGCTCTTGCTGTCAGTTGCTCTCGCGTGCTGTGCCTGTCAGCTACAACAGCTGCACACAGCATGACACGCGCTCACCCACACTCTCTCTCTCTCTCTCGCTCTCTCATCTGTATCGTAATGTCTGAGCGCTGTTATTGACATGAGAACACATCGAATTACTGTTGCATAGCTCCAGGGAGTCTGATTGATTTGCAAGTACAACAACAACAAAAACAACGAAAATATCATCATGCAAAACGTTTCTGTTATGCATATTTTGTTTTTGACGTTAAGACATGTGTACAGCCAACGTGTTCCGTGTGTGTGTGTGTGTGTTTTAGTTTACGTAGTAGTTGACTATTGCGCATGCTTACGCTAAGAGGCCAGGACAGGACGAACACAATGCGATTCGTGGTAAAAACTGTTTTTTGCGCGCGCGGTCACATGACTCCGAGTCCTATACACACACACACACACACGCGCTAACATGTATATACACAAATCTGTTGAGGTAGCGAGCGCAAAAAGCAAACAAAGGCTACGTACGTAGCTCCCCATCCACCCCCCCCCCAACATCATCCTGACAACTACCCCTTGACCCTAACATTCGTTACGCCTTAAAGTAGGCTTTGATTTATTTTATTTTTCATCTTTAATTATTTATAAGCATGCTTTGCATTAATTAACGAGTATTTGTTTATTATACACACACACACATATACACACACACACACATACATACATACATGAACAATTTAGAATCGTTTACGTTTGCGAAACATTTGTGTAGAAGTAGGAAACGTTGCACGTTATTTGGCCAAAAGGAAAGTCGAAACTGAACTGAACATCCGCGCTGCGCTGCTCAAAACTTTTGCTACTAGTACTTCTGCTGCTGCTGCGGCTGCGACAGCGACAGCGGCTTCTGCTGCTGCTGTTACGGCTGCTGGTGCTGCTGTGTTAATCTCGTGTCGTCTTTACTTTTTGGGACACGAACGAACACGCACGACTTTCATACTCAAATAATACAGTCGAACTTCCTTTTGAACAATCTTCCGTTCAACGAAGTTTGGTTTTCATCAAAAACTCTTTCTGTATTACGAATCCTTTCTTGTCTCCTTGAGGTTCGTTAAATGATAGTTTGACTGTACAAAATTTTTAAGCTTGTGTACCCCCCACCAGATTTTCACTGTCGAATATTAAGATAAGTTTTTGGAATTTTGCAAGAAACCTATTCGATATTAGATTACATCAACTTTGAAAAGATTTGACTCTAGGATGTATGTATGTATATGCCCAATACTCACACACATACGCATACTCATACGCATACACACACACACACACACACACTTGGTCAGCCTGGCAGCAGCAGCAGCAGTTATGCAAAGCAGCGTCGACTCGTCGCGTCACGTCGCTTTAGGGTTGTCGCAGAGCAGAGCTTTGATTTGCGTTTGCTTTTGCTTTGGGCTCCTAGGCCTAGTGCGCAATTTGGGCCAATCGGCAATCCTGGAGCCATGGCCTGGAATCAATACTTGTTGTCCTCACACACACACACACACACACTACTCGCATTTACATACATACACACACACACACACGTTCTCACATACAAGAATTTAATCAACTCAAATGTAAATACATTAGCGCACACATAAAAAAAAACAAGTGGAAACGGCGGACGCAACCGACTGCGGTATGCTCGATGCCTGCTTTTAATCGGGTAAAAACGGCTGTGGGCGGAATGGGTAGGCGTGGCTCCAACATTGTTGATGCGATTTTCTGGGGGATGCCTGTACCTATTTCCTCACCAAATTTGGTAGTTCTAGCTAAAAGGATGTAGGAAATGTACGTATTTATCGACTTTCAATTATCGAATTTATCGATTTCCCAGCCCCCAATAGGCGTAAAGCCCCAATCTTGACCTTGTGTCTGTCCTAGCCCCAGAAAAAGATATGTGTTTGCAAAGTTTCAAGTTTTAAGCTTCGAAAAAAGTTTCGTTTATTGAACAAACCTAATATACTCTTTACGTTCGGATATCGAGTATAAACACACGCCCAACTCATCAAAATAGCGCAAAAAAATTTGCATTGAAATTGTAATGAGTTATGCCGTTAAATGCGCTCAAAGTGCTCTCTCCGTACTCCGTTCACCCCTTCTTGCCAAGGCGGCCATATTAATAACAACTCTTACACATACATACACACACACTAACATACGCTTACTGGACTGTGTGTGTATGTATACAGTTGACGGTCGACCCATTAAAACACACAGAAAAGTATGCAATAAAATGGAAGAAGAAAATGGCACAAACTCGTTGCGTCATAAGCGCGCGCCCGCCCAGGAATCATCTTGAATCATCGTGTTTTGCAAATACGCACTCACACACACACACACAAGCACACTCATCACACTTTATCATCCCAATAAGAAACTTGTTGGGATGGCACGCGCGCGATTCATCCACCACCAGCAGAAGCAGAAGCAGCAGCAGAAGTCGCTGCCGCTGTCGGCAGTCGGCGGCGGTCGGTGTTGATAGCAATATGAGGGCGCCATAAACAACAATGCGACGATGGTGGTATACACACCTCCTCCTCCCACAAAACCATTATTTTTTGTACGTACATATGTATGCATGTATGTGTTAGATTACAAAAGACATCATCATTTTAGTTCAAGTGATTCATTGAGCTGAAATAGTCAACTTAATAGTTTTTACGATGCTGCTGCTGCTCTTGTTGACGCTGACGTTAACGTTGACGACTGCTTAACAGCACTCGCACTCACACAGTAACAGCACTGAGCAAACATGTTGTCATTTTTATCAGCATATGCATATGCTTGTATACACACACACATTTACATATATACAACGTAGATATAGATTGCGTATTGTAATATTTGCAAAACAACAAAAATAAAATTAACAAAGAAAAAAAAAAAACAACAATACGTTGAGTCTGACTGCGGTCAGCACGTTTTTGCCATGCACAATTCACACATAACTAAAACATAACATCATCAGTGACAACAACAACAACAACAATGGCTAACAAATTCCACATCATACATTGACACCCCCACAAAATGCGCCCACCTGTTCCATTGCGTTTCACCGTTGTATTAAATATTATTGACACCTGCATGCGTGGCCAAATTAGTTAATGCATTGAGTCGCAATTTGTTTTTTTTCGCGTAATGCAACTTTTGGCACCTGGACTTCAACGCGCAGAACTTTTTTTTTCTTCTTTTGCAATATTTGACAGTAGCAGAAATCGTATCGAATGAAGCTTCTTCATGCAACTGAACTACCTACAAGTAAACAAATGTAATTTGGCAACGCGAGTCTAACATATTATGTTAAAGCTGACAGCGTCGTAAAGCGCAAAATCAGCCCTGTTAACGCAAATTGTGGCACAAAAGCGCTAAATGCTCAACGTAAAAAGAGAGTGGCAGTGTTGCGATCGCAAAACAGATACAAAGCCTCTGTTACTTGAAAATGTAATGCCAACTAACGGATTGTTAGTCAATTTAAAAGTCAAAAAGGAAAAAACAATTGATTAAATTTTAGAACTAGTATTAAACGATAACTATGCAGATTTATGAAGCAATAATACACAAAGAATGCTTATATGTATATACAATAATAATAATTATATTTATGAATTGCTTGCCACAGATACATACATATTTATATGTAAGCAATTTAAGGATAAAAAAAAACAGAAGATTCAATCAAACAGAAACCAGAATCCGCCGAATTCGCGTCAATTCGAAATGAGTATATTTGGCTCAATTGAGTGCAGGACATTGAAGCCCTTGTGTAGAATGCAGGTGCGCAGAACGCCACAGGCGACCAAAAAGTGAGAAAACTGCAAATGAACAAGGATTAGATTCGGGATTGATAATATTTGAAAAGAAAACAAAACAAACCTCAACAGCATTCTGGTGTATGTTGCTGACACAGACGACAATCCGATTGCGTAATTGCTGATCCAGATGGGGCACACTGAGCGCCTCAAGACGCTGCTCGCCCAGCTGGACTGTGGCAAAGGGTATATTGATGCTGTGCGGCACATGGACGCGCGAGAATTCTACAACGCTGCGCAGATCGATGAGGGCAAGCTGATCTGGGGCATGCATTAGCAGCTGATGTACATCCTTGGCACTGATGCGCGGACATTGTTCCGTCTGCAAATGCTTCAACTCCACATCCGACTGCCCAATATCCTGCAAAACAACAACAAAAACAACATGGTAAGCAAGTTAGCAGTAAGAACTAAAAGTTAACATTACAAAGCAATTAACAAAACTTTAACATAGTCGATACTATGTGTTTGTTGTAATGCAAAATGCTAAGTCCAATTGGATAGTATAACATACCAAAACATGTGAGACCTGGATGCGCAGGGCGTGCTGACGATGTGTGATGCTTTTGGGGGTGCATTCGTACATCTTTTGTGACTCGATGACACAGTTCTCCATGACAATGTCGGGCAGATCGGAGAAGAGCAATATGCATTCATTGAAACCCGAACTGAGCAGTGTGCTCTTCAGTTGTTTGAGTATCGCAATGCCAATGAACAGCGGATACGAGCTGTCGCCCAGCATCAGCTTATCCCACAGATGCAAGATCTTGTGCAGCGGAAAAACATCTAAAACAAAAATATTGTTAACAAATTGAGGATTCTTCAATTACAATTAACGTACGTGAGAACATGGTCAGGAACCAGGGTATTGCAAAGAGTTCCGGTATAAAGTTAATGCTGGCTAAATGCTGGGCCAGCAGAGGCTCATGAAATGCGCTCAGCTGAGAGAATTTGCTCAGATACTCCTTGATAATCGCCGAGTTATCCTTCAAAAAGAACCACTGCAGATACTTTGGAATGAAACGATATAGACTCAGAAATGCAAGCTCTAAAAGTAAAAAAAGAAAATAATTATTTATTTCATGTTATACCCCAATTTCACTAGGCTGCATTCGTTTGAATGTAATGAAAACTCGGGAATGCACCGTAGAAATTCCCCGTTGGTTGGTTACAGAGAAATTAACATTACAGAGCACTGAACAGAAATTTAACATAGTCGATATAGAGTGGAATCACCTATATACATTCCCGACTTGCTGTTAATGACCAACGCAGCCTAGTGGAATCGGGATATTATATATTTATTTTTTTTTACGACTTACCCTCATTGTTAAAGTTGAGATAGAGAAATGGGGCTGTGAGCGAATCGAGTCCCTGCCAGTAGACATATTGCGGATGTGCGGTAACCCAGGCCTTGAGCAAACGTTTGAGCTTGCGATGCCCATCGGGGGAGGAGAGCAACTCATCGTACTGATGACAGCGCGGTATGTCCACCTCGATCTGGCGATCCGTCGACGTTGCCGTAAACTTGTCAATCTTCTCATAGGCGGCATTGGGCAGGGCGCCAAGTAGGGCCGCCCAAATAGGGCCGCGCAGCAGCGGCGGTATATCGATGGCTGCCTCACGCTGCAACTGATCCGCTGTATGCGGATAGCCCTGGAGCAGGCGGGAAAATAGACGCACACGCCGAAACTGATACTCAATATCACGTTCCCGGATTAGGAGAGGCAACTGTTCTTGTTGCTGCTGCTGCTGCTGTTGTTGTTGTTGTTGCTGCAGCTGATGGCGCGGCATGTGCAGCAATGGGAAATAAACGTTGGCAGGCAGTCGACTGAGCCGCTTCAACAGCGGCTGCATCTTAAGCAACACCACGCGTTCATCCATCAAGTGGGATTGGCTGCGCGGCGGGCAGACGCTGGCGCCGCTGAGTCGCACGATTTGTGGCAACGCCAAAATGGGCGCCTCACTTCGTATGAGGCCCTCTTTTTTGAGCTCCGCCTGCACATCACCGCCAGCCAGTTGCCAGAGGTGGTAGATCTGTGCCAGTGGACAGCGCAGCAGCAGCGGAACAGTTGGCGACGCCGCCGGCGGAGTGGATGACTTGGGCAGTTGGGCAAAGGTTTTGTGCGCAAGCAACTCGGCGGGCAGTGGCCGTTGTGCCGGGCGCACACTCAGGCAGCGCTCCAGCAGCTCTCGTATATCCGCTGGCAGCTGCTGACACAGCTCCAAACGCTGATGTTCGCGTGCAATCCTGTCTAGAATGCTCGTGCCGGCATGGCGTGTCAACGCAAGCAGCTTCCAGGCAATATTATTGAGCTTGAGTCGCGGCCAGAGCTCCGTTTGTAAGAGCAACTCCAGCATTAGCATGGCCCAGGACCAAATGTCGCTTTTAATGTTGCCATTGGCGCCGAGTAGACGCTCCGGTGCCATATAGCGTATATTGCCAATGGGAAAGGGTACATATGTGCCGCGTTTGGTCATGTGATGCATCCCGTAATTGAAGAGCTTGACACGCACGGCGTCACCGTCGCCACTCCAATCGAGGAGTATATAGCGCGGTTCCAGATTGTGCACGACGAAATTGTGTGAATGCAGCACATCAATGCCGCTGGCAACCTGGTGGAAGATGCTCAAGATTTGTGTGTAGCTAAGCGGCGAACGCGTGTTCCGCTTGACATACTCCTCCAGTGTGCAGCCCACATATTCCGAGACAACAATGGTGCGCTCTAAATTAATTGTATATACATATATAAACAGATAGGATAAAGAAGGTGGGAATTCCATTATTTTACCATGCTTGCCGCGCACCACATCCAAATACTGGCACAAGTTCTCATGCTGCAGCTCCTTCAGACGTTGAGAACGCCCCAAAATTGCTATCGAATTGGGCGTTAGGGGCAGGCCATTGCTGCCGCAGACATCGCCCGGGTGCAGCTTCGCAAAGAAGGTTAGCGCGCAGAGAAGGCGTGTCTCTAATTTGGCTGTCGGTTTGCCGGCAGCGGCCATTTGGCGGAGGAACACACAGCCAAAGGGCTAAGCCGAGCAGCAACAATTATTAGCGATGGTCGTTGTTATCGCATATCGATAGGCGATTTGCAATGTTATCAACAGTGCTTGAACATTGTGCAACACTGTTAAATGTTTGTTTTGCTATGCTCTAACAAAGCATATTACTGCGACTTTCTTGAAAACAATGCAACGCACTCAAGACGCGCATAATTTATTAAAAACAAACAATAAAAAATGTTTTTGCATCGTTTAAAACACAAATGATAAATTTGCTGATTAGTCGAATGCCCACGTTAAGTGTGTAAGTCTGGGCTATTACTTAATTAATATGTTAGAGCATTTGCTCTTCGGTTAGCTGAGCATTTTCGTATTTAATTGTGTTTGCTTGCTGCTTTTGTTGCAGCTGTTTTTTTTATTGCGCACTCGAAATAGTTTCGGTTTCGATTTGTATACAACAAAAAAAATAAAATAAAGAGGCGTCTACATGGCAATTTTGCAGCAACTTGAGCGCAGTTAGTCGTCAACGGCGCCGTATCGAGTGCGCGCATTGCACTGCACAAACAACAATTGACAAGTGGTCAGTGGACGGACTCACTTGTGGATTAATTTTGATTTTATTGACCTCGCAACGATGTCGTTTCTGGTCGAGTACACGGAGCCCCTTTGGCGGGATTTGGATATGCGCGCCTTGCGTGTCGACGAGGCCTATATGTACCTGGACACGCAGTATGACGAACGCAGCTATCTTTATACCCTATCTGACGAATGCTATTCGGTATGTTAATTAAAACAATTTCCCGCCAGATGGCAGCAAATAGTTTCGCTTATCTTTGTAACATGTTTAATTTTTTTGTTATTGTTATTGTTGCTGTTGTTGTTGTAGTGTCCATATACTAAAGTGAAAGCTCTGCCCGCTGCTGGGTCGCCGCCGCTGGCATCGTTGGAACCGTTAAAGCTCAGCACAGCAAACGCTTTGAGTTTCAAAATTTATGCACACGATCAGGGTCACTATGCCTACGAGAATGTGTATGTATTGCAATAACTACTAATATATACATAAGCGATCTCACACACACATACATATGTACATAGTATTAGAGTTGTCGCTCGATCGAACAAGAAATAATTCTCAAACAACTGCTTTGAATGCAATTTTATTGTGAAGTCTGTTATGAATCGCCCCTGTATAAATAAACCCTGTAAGCATTTTGTGTGTTTCATCGACCAACTAACAAAAAAATGTTAATTAACATTACATACCAGCTCTGTTTTCCGGTCTTGTAACATTATTAATCTATTGTTGTTTTTGTTTATTTAATAATGCCGTAATCAACGCTTATTTACAAAATTTAACTTTCTTATGTCTTTGTGCTCTTCCGCTTCATCCCGCAGCTCATCATTGTGCGCATTGCGTCGCAGTAATCTTCAAGAATTTGGTGTCTATAATCTCACACTGTTAGCCAACGGCAGCTGCAACTTTGCCTTGGACAAGACCGGCGTTGCCATTAATTACGGTTAGTATTGACTTTTTCATAAAAAATAATCATTAACATTTTTTTGCATAGATATATTAACTTATATCAAAACTGCATCACATTTAAAAAGTATAGTACGTAGTAGTAACTGGCAGGTACCAATCTGGGTACTAAGAATTATTTCACCAAAGTAAAACAGTCTATCCCGTCTCTAATTGTATATTATATTTATTTATTTTAAGTATTATAAATGTATAACTATAAATGACGAATTTACATATTTTTTAAAATTATTTTAATACCTTACTAATTCCAACTGAACTTTATACTCTATCCACAGCATTTCTGTCTGTTTTTGTGCTTCTGGCAACGCTGCTAATTCTGCTCAAGCTTATTAGCTGCGCCTGGTACCGTTATCGCTACGATGAGGCCGCTGCCGTCGCAGACAGCATTGGCGACGCTGCTACAAAAGCGACGCAGCGAAAGCGCCTATGCAGTTTGGACACATTTCGCGGGTAATTACAATATGATTGTAATTCCTATCTTTTAATCTTGCATTTAATTCTTTTAATTAGCGTTTGCATTGTGCTGATGATATTTGTGAACAGCGGCGGTGGGGGCTACAATTGGATTGAGCATGCCGCCTGGAACGGCCTTCATCTGGCGGACATTGTGTTTCCCAGCTTCCTCTGGATCATGGGCGTCTGTATACCCCTTTCGATTAAGGCCCAATTGGCACGCGGCATTAGCAAGACGCGCATTTGCCTGCGAATCGTGTGGCGTGCCTGCAAGTTGTTTGCCATTGGATTGTGTCTGAATTCGGTGAATGGGCCCCAGCTGGAACAGCTGCGTCTAATGGGCGTTCTGCAGCGTTTTGGCATTGCCTATCTTGTTGTTGCCGTCATTCATACGCTGTGCAGCCGACGTCATCATATACGTCCGCAGCTCGCCTGGCAGCGATCCATCTATGACATTTGTCTCTTCAGCGGCGAGCTGGCCGTTCTACTGGCCCTAGTTGCCGCCTACTTGGGCTTGACATTCGGGCTACGTGTGCCCGGCTGCCCACTCGGTTATTTGGGCCCGGGCGGCAAGCACAACAATACAGCCTATCCCAATTGTATTGGTGGCGCAGCTGGCTATGTGGATCGCTTGGTGCTTGGCAACGCCCATATCTATCAGCATCCCACCGCCAAATATGTGTATGATGCCACTGCCTTTGATCCAGAGGGCGTCTTCGGTAAGAACAATCTCGCTTTCGCTCCTTCTCTTTCTCACTTTTCTTTCGTTTACTTTGAAGGTTGCCTTTTGAGCGTTGTGCAAACTCTTTTTGGCGCTTTTGCTGGTGTTACGCTGCTGGTGCATACCACGTGGCAGGCGCGTCTGAAGCGTTGGCTGATGGGCGCCACACTGTTGGGTCTGCTGGGTGGCGCACTGTGCGGCTTCTCCAAGGAGCACGGCATTATACCGGTCAATAAGAATCTGTGGTCGCTATCGTATGTGTTTGTAACCGTCGGACTGGCTTTGGTGCTGCTCTCGCTGCTGTACTATGTGGTGGATGTGCGGCAGGTGTGGTCTGGCTATCCGTTCACCCAATGCGGCATGAATGCCATCATCATGTATGTCGGACACACAATTATGCACAAAATGTTGCCCTGGCATTGGCGCATCGCCGCAATGAATACCCATTTTTTGCTTCTATTGGAATCCGTGTGGAATACATTGCTCTGGGTGGGCATTGCCTTGTATCTGGATGCACGACAGTTCTATTATAGTCTCTAAACTTATTGTATTTTTTTTTGTCATCTTTTAAACGAAATGTGATTATACTTATTATGTATATGTTAACCAAATTAACTTTATATCAAATGCTGGGCTTGAATCAATTATTTTATGGAGAATCTAAGAATAAAGCTCGTCTTGGCAAGGGTATACTAGATCAGATCTAGGAATTAACTTCAATCTTCGATATCTCTGATGGTGCTCAGTCGATTAAGATACTACAACTTTCACGGCTGTTATCGATTTTACTGTGCTAAAGGGTATATGCCAGTCGACTCTTGCTTGAGTTATGTGATTTTCATGACCTACCGTAACTCAACCTATTCGAAACTGTTTTTACACTCATTTACTTCGCCGCAGCGTTAACGATGCCAATTATAATTGACTCGATACAAAGTTAATAGCATTTAGCCTAACCTTTTTGGCCTAACCTGGCCGGCCGGGCCCATTATATAATTTGGTCAAAAATTAAATACGAACTCTTGTTGCATGAATTGGGGCGGCATTCAACAACAACAACAGCACAGGCCTGCATTGCTGGCTGAAAGAGAGAGAGAACTAATGAATAAGCCCCTACAACAAAATATTCGAAAACCTCATCAAAAACAAAAAAAAAACACAAAAAGCAGGGAAGCCCATCGGTTTTTACTTTCAAATGCGGGCATACTTCATTGAGCACGGCTTAAACGGCGACATATGAACTAATAAAAGTGAATGTGAACCAAAACACATCAGAAAAATAATAAATTAATGAGTTGTTAACTTTTGAAAATTATTTCTGTATATATATTGAGTGTAAAATGGTTGAACATTAAATAGTATAAGGTTTATCCGTATATTAGCATTGTATTGTTTAATGGGTTTGTGCTTCGTTCGATTGTGTTGCGAGCAAGGTGCATGCCACTGTTGACAGGCAAGCGGCAGCGAACTGGCAATCAATTGTTGTTAAAATTGTTATAAACGCATTATTTATTAGATCTTTCCATCCGACTGAATGCTTGATAACAAAACTATTCATACATTTTGGTCTGTCGCCAGCTGGCACATTGTTATACTACATATATAGCTGTCCAAACTTTTAAATGACATGCCTCGAAATTATCTAATTTATTGTGACGGCGATCGATGAATGAATACACAGTAGAGTGGGCTGCAATGGGGGAGAGGGGGGTTGTGCCTCAATGAACTTGTTGACACACAAAACATATTTTATGAAAGAAAAATTAAAACACTTTCAGCTCGGAGTTCAAAAATGATGCAAGAAGCGAATCTGTTGAAATCCAAATTAGGCTAAACTTTTGCTAGTGACAAATAGTTAAGGTATTGGGATCTTTAGCCTTAAATCAGGTATTTAAGATTGGCTTTGCACCTAAGAGGGCCAATTGAACTAAAAGTTCTGTTTTTAGTACAAGTTGGTACTAAAAAAGCAGAAGACAAGAAAAAATGTTCTGTATCATTGGTCATGGGTCATGTAACCCTAAATATGTGAAAATCCCGTATTGGAATATACAGAAAATGTATCACTAAAAAATATTTAGTTTTGATTTTTTGTTTTTAGGAGGCCAAAATTTGTAATGTTAAACATAAAATTTTTTTGTTCATTTTGTTGCACAGTGTAATAAATATTTATATTAAATAATTATATATAATAGGTTCAGGCTATTTTAATCCATTAATGCGCTCACTGGTAAATTATAGTTGCCAACAAAAAAGTGCATGCCGTTATAACGCTTTCCGAGTCATAATACTTTGTATAATTTTTTACCCTATTACATATTGAAATTAATAAATAAAAATCTCAGATTTTAATGGCCAAATTAAATTTTGAAGGCGATTGGCAGCACATCTCGTTGTACATTAATTTTTATTTATTAAAGCTAAACAAATTATTTTATTTTATTTTTTTTAATAAGATGACGAAGATTCTCTGGTGCTATAGTGCGTGGGCGGAACACAACTAATGAGACTAATTTAATAGCAAGGTCAGTTTGCTGCTAGTTTGTTTTATTTCAGTACATAGTAAATCAAAAGATTTCCAGTTTCCTTTGTTGGGCTTTATAGTTTTTCCACTGGTCGTTGAACTGAACCTTTTTTCGTGCCAACTTTCGCACATTGTTTGCTCTCCAACTGTCAGCGAACCACGCAACCACCCAAAACCACCTGACCACATCACACAAAACACACACACCAAACCACAACACAAGCACAACACAGCAATGCCAAGTTGAGTGCTCGTCAGCAAATTAAAGAGCTGTAAATTAATGTGAGACAACGCTGGCAAGTTCGTTGCCTAAGTCTTTCGTTTTTTTCTTTGTATATAAATATGGCCCAGCGCCAACCGGACTCTAAAGTCTTAGTATCATCAAGCCAAAATCCCTGCAAACCAATCACTCGCCAACGCCAATCGCGTCCATCCTTTCACTTAACCAATTTTGATGTAGGTTATCGCTTGGCAGGATCACAGATCTGCGCTAACTAATTGAAAGTTTGAACTGGTCTTGTGCATTATTGCATAAGTATTGTGATGATTTACAATGCCCAAGAAAAAAGTGACATAACTTTTTCAGACCACAAAATCGCATTAATCTTATCATCATCGTCAAGATTATTACAATGCAAATGAGAATGGCAAATGTATCAAAAACAAAAATTAAGGCTTAACATGGATCATTAAAAGATGATTTTGCGTGGAAGCATTAAAGTGAAGCGTTGTATTTTGTTGTGTTTTTATGATAATTATCAATTATTTTTTTTTTTTTTTTTTTATTGTGGCTTAAGTTTTTTTTTAAGTATATTTAAAACTAAGTAAATAAATACAAATAAGAGTTATAGAATTATAGTTTATTATAACTTTTTTTTATAGAAATTGTTTAGTTTATCGAT
Organism: Scaptomyza graminum; assembly: GCA_018901835.1. Lineage (NCBI taxonomy): Eukaryota > Metazoa > Arthropoda > Insecta > Diptera > Drosophilidae > Scaptomyza > Scaptomyza graminum. The sequence goes on along the minus strand of JAEIFL010000001.1, from coordinate 6,720,863 downwards.
ATAAATTTTACCTTACTGTCGAATCTTGCTCAGTATATTCTATATTATCCATCTAACTGGTATAGTGAATACTCGAAATTTTAATAATTTCAATATTGTGATCATTAAGTTAAACGTGCTCCAAAAGTTAAAAAAGAGCTAAACTCTTTTTAAAAATACTTTAAATAAATAAACATCTATAAATTATATTTTTCTTATATGTATATGTGTTCTAATAAATTCAAAAACTAACCAAACACATATCTGTACTTCATGCAAAATCAAACGTGTTTTTAAACAATTAATAAAATTAATTTTATTATTTTTGTATACAATTTTTAAAATTCTTCATTTTTGGCACGGGTTTATAATGATAATGGTGGATATAGAAAACAAACAGATTTATTTAAGCAGGCCAGGCAACTAGTATTGGTTCTCCATATCCAGAGACAACTGTAGCACATTTCAATCAATCCATAGCTGACTTAAATAAATTCATTTCAAGTAAATTACACACTCTTAGCAAGTAGTTAAGCGTCTAATCTAAAATTCTGAGCGCGTATTTCTTATCAATCGAAATCATTTCTTGCATTGGGTTTTAAACTTTTCACGAAATTTGTAACGGTTCGGATCAAAAAACTGCCAAAGAAAGTCAAAGTAGTCAACAAGCGGGCGACGACAAGTTTTGCATTTAAAAAAAAATTATGTCTCGATTTTCGATCCGACATGTGTTGAACACAAATTGTTTTGGGCCAAGTGAAAGGTGGGAGGTGGGCGTGGTCGGAATAAAATCGTAACGAAATATATAGGTTTTAAGTGTTGCTTTATTTGCCTCAATCAAAAATGTATCTTAAAACAAAACAAAAACAAAAATACAAAAAAAACATATATAAAAATCGGATTACTTATGGGACTATTTATGTATGTAAGTATAATTTAGTGATAGCTGTGGTTGGGCGTGGCTGGTGGACCATAGCTGCTAACCGGTTGCGGTGGCAAGTAGGTGGCATCTGTTGCCTCAAAAATGGGCGTGGCCGAGTCACCCGATTGCCCTGGCGCGCCATACAGCACCGCTGGCGCCCCATAATCATAGCCCTGTGGTGCCTGTAAAAACTGTTGGCCCCCCGTGGACGTGGCATAATTCTCATAACCGGTGCTTGGCTCGTGCTTGGCACCCAGAAAGGCGCTCGCTTTGAATGGCAGCTGCTGCTGCTGCTGCTGCTCGTTGTGATCCTCATGAGCTGTACCAGAAATCTGATGGATATCCGTATTAAGTGCCAACGGCTTGCTGGACGTATAACTGAAATGACCCAAGCCCTTGTGGCCCGCGGCATAAGCAGGTGTCTGTTGTTCGGTATGCAGCTTATGCAGCAGGCCATGCTCCTGGTGCTCCTGCACCTGATGGTGGTCAGCAGCGGACTCGTGCTCGTAGCCAGAGGGTAGCAATGGAACGCCATAGCTGCTTAGTGGATGGTGCTTAAAGTTCTGCGCCTCAAAGTTGAAGCCAGTGTGCTCCGGCAGCTGTAACTGCTCCTGTTGCTCCAAAGCATAGCCATGACTACTGCTGCTGCCGCCATGTCCATGTCCATGACCCGACCCCAAACTCAAACCCAATCCATGACTGCTATAGGAGGGACTGGCTATTAGATATGCGCTGCTGCCATGCTGCTTGTGACCAGCGCCAAATAGGCTCAAGATGTTGCTGCCTCCGCCATGAGCCGAGTATTTGTTGTAACTGCCAATGCCAATGCCATGACCCTGCTGATGTCCATGACCCCCCGCTGCGTTGCTCGTCTGCACAATATATGTCTCCACCTTGGGTGACTGCGCACGATGATGATAATGATGCTGCGGCTGATGCTGCTGCTGATGATAGTCACCACCATGACTAGTCGAACTAATGTACACAGGTCGTCCATGTCCATGTCCATGTCCATGATGCGAGCCAAGCGATTGATAAGTTTGTGGCTGCTGATGACTATAATGATGATACGACGGATGATGATGATGATGATGGCTGCCGCCGCCGCTATCCGTGTCAAGGCTGGCAAAGTCAAAGCCGCTGCTGGAGCTCAAGCCATTGCCATGCAAGGTGGCATAGGTGCTCTCATAGCCGCCGCCCAAGGAGCCGATCGATGGTGGCAGATATTTGTGTGAGGGTCCATGATAGATGCCATTGCCAAAGCTTAAGCCAGCGTCGCGTTTTAATTTTGTTGCTGCAGCAATTGGTTTAGTTTCTTCCACTTTCTCTTGTTCTTTTTCTTGTTGCTGTGGCTGCGTCTTGGTGGCAGCAGCAGCAGCGAAGGCGATGCTGGCCAGGAACGCGCTAGCGAGCAGCGTTCCTATTATCTGCACAAAAATTTAAATTTTAAATTGTCGTTAAGCCATTTTCAATAAAAAAGTGTGTAAAATTGTGAATAAAAAAAATTTATATTCAGCGCGCAAATTTGAGTATCGAATTTTTGTAAGTAAAAAATATTCAAAGTAATCTTAAGGATTTTTATTCACAGGGATTGTTTTACACACACACACTTACAGAGAACTGCATTTTCACAGAAGCACGTCAAAAAATAATGTATCAAGCAAAAAAAAATACACCAATATCGATCAAGCGATCCTTGTTACGACTCTTCTTCTTTATCTCGCTCTTCTTCTTTTCTTAATCTCGCGTTGGTGATATTCCACAAGTGTTGCGCGCCGAGTGTTGACGACCTCTGCGCCGGCTAACCCTTTTATACGCGGTCGCCTCTGTCGCGCAGATAAACCGCTCGTCAACAGCGACGAGCGTCAACAGCGACGTCGCCTCGTCTCTGCCAACTAGCCGACGACCGACGATTTGTTATTGTTGTTGTTATTTTGCATATGAAGCAAAGACATTATTTTGTTGTTGTTGTTTTGCCTTACCGTTTTGCCATACACTCTCACTCTCACTCTCACTGGGAGCACGCTCTGAAGACTTGACATTGCTTTGGCACAGTGGGACTTAAAACAATTTTTTTCAATAACAAATTTTGCAAGGAAAGTATGAAGAATAAGAATAAACCATATTAAATCAGATCGATTGTCTTAGTCTACGTTTAAGTTAAACATGTTCAATATATAAAGACATGTCTTAGCATATTCATACCACAGTAACTGTGTAACAGTAACTTTAAGCGACTGTATTGCATTTGCCGCTCGCCTCAAGTTCAAGTGACACTTTTGCCATATCGCATGTCTCAGTGCACAATTCTTCACCCCCCCTCCCCAACCTTGCCAACAACGGATAGTGCGTGTTGCGTTTTTTCCAAGCTTTCACAGTGTTGTTGTTTTGGCTGTTGTTGTTGTTGTGCGGTAAGTCAATTTGGCTTATGCGTTAATTTCAATTAATTCCGGGCAACATTTTTTGTGAATGTAGATGACAGATGGCAGAAACCCCCCACAACCCACCCTCCCCTTATCAAATTCTTGGCTCTGCTGTTAAGAGTGACATTAACAGTTGCAGTAGCAGTAACGGTAACAGTTTACGTTTTCAAAGGCAAATGACAATCCATTCACGGAACGGCGCCATCAGCATGAAAATGTTTTGTTTTGTTTTGTTGTTGCCAGTTGTTGCTGATTATGTTATTGTTGTTGTTGCTGCTTGCCTGTTGTGAATCGTTTTGTCAGCTGTCTCAAATTTGTATCAAATTTTGTTTGTCTTTTCAAACTTTTCAACTTAACTTAAATCTGTCTTTCCCTTTTTCAATTGAGTAATCCCCCGCCCCGTTTGAGGCAATGCCGTAACAACACTAAGCCAAGGCCTCCTAATCCATTTTTCACAACGACATCAACAAACCGTCTTTAAACAAGTTCTCAATATTTCAATAATGGGGGTCCAAAAACAATCTATCTTTTATCTTCAAGCTATCACAATCGATGGGTAACCCCTTTGGGCCCATTTGTTGATCTAATCGATAAAGAAGATTACTTTAAACTCATCCAGTCAAATTAACTGGAACATTGCATTTTGACGCAACCGATTGGGGTATGCCACATGCCACTTTTTAGCTTGGAGATTGTCAACCTAAAATAGTATTAGGGTATCTGTTAGTCGTCTATTCACATCCAATCACAACAACCTGCTTGTGTTTTTTTCGGTTTTGGTTAGCTCCTCTCCTTTTGGCTTATTTTGTGGCATGTGGCGTGTATCGCGTTGCAGCTTTTAGTTGATGTAATTGGCCAGGCCACTTGCGGTGCCATTCCATTGTCAATCTTCATATGCCACCTCCTCCCTTTACCCGTGCTCATACGCAACACCACCAACTACCACCGACTACTACAACTTTGACTACAATATTTTTTTCGACGGCTGCTCGAGTCTTCAACTGGTTGCACAATGGGCAACGCGTCGCTGCCAAGGTCAGCTGTTAAGCGAACTAAAAAGCCATGGCAGCAGCACCAGATAATTTCACCAAATTGGCCGACGATTAATTGTGGCATTTGGAAAGTACATACAGACAGACAGACTCCAATTGAGAGCGTTGCCGCCCTCGGGTAAAAGTAAGTCAAATCCATTAAAAATTGTGGGCGTAAATTTATCAACGTATTTCTAAACATATTTGTTGTGTGGGCAGATAGTGTCTATTTTAATACAATATAAAATATTTTTAGCACTTTTTTTTGTATATTTATTTGTACTAAAGAATTGTGCCAAAAGCGACAATTTTAATTTAAGTAGGCAACTTGAAGCCGGAGACTCTTGATGGTAATGCAAAATCTATTTTGGGAAATAACAATTCTGTCTTGTATTTCCAAGGTAAAGTTAACTTGTATTTATTTAAGTTCTAAATAGATTATACTGATTGCTCGTTGACAAATATTGATAGTGCTGTTGTTGTTGTTGGTGTTGCTGCTGCTGCTGATTCTGTCCACGTTGAGTTGAAGATGCCTCAGTTTGTGGATAGCCCGGCGCATGAAAAGGTGGCTCAAATTGTTGTTGTTGTTGTTGCTGCTCCGTCTCATCATTGCTGAAGCCGGCAAAGGGCGAGGGTCTAAAGGGCAAAGTGAAGGGAGCCTGCGTTGCTTTAAAGAAGCCTCTTAACAAAATGGGACGCCTGATGGTGCGTGTCGAAACCTGATCCCGATCCTGATCCTGATTCGGTGTCTGATCTATAAAGGTTTGTGGCCCTGTATATCCCAAGCTTAACTGTTGTGCGTTGAGTGGTGTGTTTTTTTGGGTGGTTTGTGCGGGAATCAAGGGTCGCCACGGTGTGGCATAGTGCCAGTTGCGTTGATAGTAAAGAGCCAACGGCTGTGCCTCGACAACGGCAACGAACAGCGTCCAGACTCCCATGATGATGATGATGAGGCCGCCACACATTTTAAGCTGATGTTTGACGCGTGTCTGCAGCCAGGCGTTGACCAAGTCAACATTATATATCAGCTTATCCAGCAACGGCAAATGAGAGAGAGAGGCATGCAACATGATCCAGACAGTTCCATTGGTAAGCGATATGTATAGGTTTCATCCCAATATTTACCCAAAGGTCGTTACTCGCAGACGACTTCCGCGATTACGCAATGAACCAATTTTTGATGAATGAATTTTAATAAAGCCAACTAAAATTCATTGATTCAATTGCATTTGGTTTTTTTTTGGCAACACAATTATCTAAAGCTACTTTCAGCAACAAAATCATAATGATTATCATTATGATAATGGCAAAAAAAGCAACAAAGAAAGAAAAAGCTTGCCCAACAATCCGTGTAATTTTCAAAGGTGGCTGGGTTAGGGCGGTGGGTGGCACTCCCTTCGAAATGATTAAATGAAGTTGAGAAAAGATCGCTTGGGTTAAACACTTTGAGATTGCATAAGAACTGAATGTATATAAATAAAATAGATTCAAATCAACAAATAGATTCTCTCAACACGAACAATAAAATGGTGCCCAACGCTTATAAAATTGATTAAAAACAAATCTAAGACTTTCTCGTTTGATATTTTATTGAAAAGCTGCCTCAAAGCTTTTATTTAAAATATAAAAAATTATGATTTAATTCAAAATTATTGCATGTAATTGCAATTACTTTTGATATTTTGATATAAAGCCATCCACATCAAAAAATAATGCGAAATGTGGCAAAGTATAAACATTTGATTGGAACTGGACTGAACTTCCTGCTGCCCATTGCAGTTGCAATTGCAGCTGCGCCAACGGCAGCAGCAAAGAAAGTTGCAACATCAACATCATTTGACAGGCGCGGACTTAAGGCTAAAAGGAAATAGGCCGCCATTGAACCATTATATTAATAAAAAAATTTATTCAACGAGTTTGAACGCTTGACGCGATCCTTATACTGCATATGGCGAACGTTATAAAGATTTCCATGTTGCCATTTCATGTTAATTTTTTGTCTTGCCACTTAAACATTCACAACATATAACCGTAAATAATCGCAATGAGCGTATAACGAATTGCTCGTAAGAAGTTGCATGCACCATGTAAACAGTTACATATGTATATGTAAATATTTGTTATGCATTAAGTTTCATTTATTGTGTGTTCATGGTACAAGACGACGTTATCTTGCTTGTTTATTTGTTGCTAAATCGAATTACATTGGTTCCATCTCTAGTTTTGTTGCTCACTTCTGAGCTGTTCTCCATTAAACAACTTAACGAAATGTCTATTATTCTATTATTTTTTATTTTTATTATTTTACTAGATTTTTATTACTAGAAATATCTGCTTGAGTTTTCATTCAATTTATTACCTGTATGTAGTGGATGGCGTTGGTCCTTCTTAGCATTATTAAAATTTATCCATTGAGCTTCTTCTTTGAGTATATCGAATATACGAAACTTAACTTATTGACACCACAATGATGCCCCTATACTATTTGTACGGAGAAAAGGCTGCTTGTAGTTGCAACTAAATGCAATAAGTTGCTCAAAAAACATATGCATTACGTTAAAAATTCGGAAGATCATTGTTGCTAATGCGGGTCAAGACGAACGGTCCCAAATGGGCCTAAAAAATCAACAAAATTCGCTCCTCTGTGCCGGCTGTTGGTTGGGATTACTGTTGTTTTCATATCTTGAGCGTCGCGTCGCTTAACTGTTGGGTTGGTGGGTGTTTACACATTGATTTTATTTACTCTACCTTCACTTTTCATTTCACTCTTCGCCCAAGTGCCTTGCCCTGCCCAACACCATGACCCCTTTGAATTACAAAGCAAACTCCGATGGGAAGCGAAACTGAATGTGGATCTGCATAACGGAAGTAAAGCGTTCAACGCGTGCGTTTTTCAGCTTGTTAATCTTAAAAACAAAACAACAACAAAAATTACTAACAACAACAAATCACGAATTAAATTAACTTTAATTTGGACATTAAAAAAGATTTTAATTTACCACCCACCAAAAACAACAAATACAAGAAGATGTATCAAAGGCACAAACAAATCTTTTTTCCCAAGTTCAAATTACGCAATTTTTGCAATTAGCGAGTAGAATTTGCCTAAGGCGGAAACATGGCCAGATCAACTTATTTAGGGACTAAAAAAAACTGCTGACGCTTCTTGAGCCACTTTAGACATAATCTAATTAGTAGCTGTGATTATTCACGACTATTTTACACAATTTTTGACTCTTTGTCAAGGTCAGACACTCTTGGACTCGTCAAGCCTGAGATCATTTACCAAACAGACTGACTAAAATATGCAAAGTATTCGTACACTCAAACAAAAAAACATAACATACATAAACTATTTAGAATTTAAAAAAATATTGAATTAATCCAAATATTTCTAGGAATATTACATAACTTGACTTGATTCAAGTAAAATCATGCTTAAATCCGAAACGAGTTGGGAAATTCTTCATCTTCTGAGATTTGTCTGTAATATTTTTGATTGGTTAAAGAAAAACTGCGAATTAATTTAGGAATAAAGAAAGTTTAATTTAAGGCAGATTAACTTTTAATTTTAAACGATTTTTAACACAAATGACGTAAATCAAGTACGTTCTCTCTCAGATTAAGAAAATGCCAAATAGGTCATTTTGTGACTCGAATCTGGCTGGCTTGATTTAGTAAGAATTTTCTGTTTTTCTTTCAAGTGTAAAATTGTTAAGCCCTTAGGGCAGTGTAGCGTGAATTCCAAACAACAATTCTGAGCTAAAGTCGCAAATACACCGTGTTAAATAATTGTTATTTATTTAAATATTTATATTCAATATTTAATACTTTTATATCGCGTATAATATATTAAAAAATTTATTAATAAACTGAAAGTTCATTACTTAAGTATTTATTGAAAAAATTAAATATTATGTTTATTAAAAAAAAAAAGTTAGATATTACTTAACATACCAAAAGCTTTTCTAGAACAGTTAAAAAGCAAATGTATTCAAGGATGGAAACATCAAAGCAGATCTCGCCTAGGAGTCGGTTGATGTGGGGGGAGGGGGGGGGGGTCTTAGGCTTAGTAATAGGGTGCCTGAAACTCGCGACTTGGCTGCGTCAAGTAAGATGTAAATGGAGAGGCAGTGGGCGCGTTTAAGTGGGTGTGGCTAGCATGAAAAAAGCCGCTGGCGGCAGCTTGGATTGGGGATTGCAAAGAGTACTGTCCATATGCTTGGGATCCCTGAGGTGCTGGATGATACTCATATGCCTGCTTTTGCTCTTGTTGTTGTTGTTGTGCCGATAGAGGGGACAAGTGTTGAAGCCATTCACCGTCGCGTTCCATGCTGAAGCTTGGTGGCAGTTCATAGGAATGGGATTGCATTTGGACAAAATTGGCCCCGGAATCGCCCAATTGCTGTTCATTGACAAACGGCTGGCGCTGATAGCGCTCCGGCAGCGCTTGGCCAATCAACGGAGCAGCTCGCTGATTTGGCTCCATATAGCGATCATGCTGCGGGCCAGCAGATAGACCGAAAGTTTGGCCAAACTCAGCGCCAGTTGGATACGCACCAGTACCCCAATGATTGGTGGCAAATTGAAATGTATTCACTTTGTTGTTGTTGTTGCTATTGTAATGATGCTGCCTGGATGATGAAGACGAAGAAGAGGAAGGAGCCAGCTGATGCTCATTCTCATAGTAGATTGATTGCTCCTGCTGCTGCTGCTGGAATGGTCGACCAGTTGTTGTTGTTGGTGTGTCATAGGGCAACTGCTGCATGGGATGGGGATAGGATTGAGGATTGGGTTGAGGATTGGGCAGCCAGTGCCCGGTTGTGGCAGGCAAATACTTGTGCGCCGGTCCATTATAACGATATCCGTTCCGATTCTCATTGTTCGAAGACTCGAACCGTCCCCCGCCTAGCGGCTGGATGCCATGGACGACAGCAGCACTGGGCCTAGCAATTGCCAAAACGATGTAAACTATTGCCGCCTTTCAAACACCAAGGAGAAACAAAAATTATTATTCCTCTTCTTATGTTATAATAGGATTATTCCGACTCACAGTATATAGTAGCTTCATGATAAATCCTGGCTGATTGTCTGATTATTGTCTAATTTTGTTGAACGCTGTTCAAATAGTGGCAAGCACTGACGATGCTACAATACTTTTTATAGCGCTAGCTGGTCAGTCGGTCGGTCGGTCGCTCGTCTAGCTCGTGCAGATTTGTCATCAATGGCCAAGATATCAAAGATTTTTAATCTACATATGTGTAAGTGTGTGTTTTAGCAGAGCAATTGAATCACGCTTTGCAACTGCTTTGCCGAAAAACAAAAAAAAACAAAAACTAAATACGATTGTTACAAATAGGTTTTTTTTATTTTCATTTTTATTTTTGTGTGTACAATAATCTTAATGGATGGCTTCTAGAACAAAGTACTTTCTTTTGCAATTGAAACCATTTTTTTGCACTTGACCCATTTTTATATTTGCAGCTGCTGTAACGCAGCTTAAAAACCGATATCGATAGCTGATCTGTAACAGCATGCATCAAGGTGTGGGCAGCACTTTTACTTTTGTAATTTTTTTGTGCTTTTATTCAGTTACACAATCGTAATCGATGAATTTGAATGATTGGCGCGTGGGCATGAAAGTGGTCTGGCAAAAATGTCAATGCCATAATTAAAGAGGGGAAACAGCATTACCTCTGAGTACTTTAAACTATTTTCCACATAAGGCTTTCGATTTGGACCATTCGCTAGACTTTGGACAAATCAATAAAATAAATACCAGTTCGCTGACGTTGCAATCTTTCGATTTTCATACATGCAAATAAATCATCAATTGTAGCCTGCAATGATAATCTTATATTAAAACAAATTTGTATTAGTTCTTATGACAAATGAGTACATTTCTCTTGTTTGGTATTTTTTCTTGTATTTTTGAATGGCCAAACATCGTGCCAAAAAAAATAACATATCGATATGCTTGGCAATAGGAACGGTTGCTTTTATGTTTTGGTATTTTTTTCATAAATGTCCAGAAAAATGAGCACATCGTTTGTTGTTTTAATTCATTAATAATAAAATTGGTTTTCTCCAAGTCATTTATTGTTTAATACCAAAATACAATTAAATAAACATTCATTCTATCTGACACAATATCGATAAGCAATGTGGAATCGCATAAAAAAACACAATGTCGATAGGTAATGTCTAAAGAATCGCTATTCAATTGTTGCCGTAGTCAATATTCCGATTTTTTTTCATGTCCACTACATTACTGCGAACTCGCCGCTTAAAAGTGTCGTATTGGTGAAAAAGTGCAAGAAAATTAATTATTTTTTTTTTAACTAGATCTATTTAATAGTTCAAGTAAGTAAACGCATTCAAAGTTGTTGTACACGTACATATGTTGCGTTCGCAGAATATTGTAAATAGCGTTTTTACGGCCATGGCTTCCTTTCAATTTTTTTTTTCTTTCATTTCGGCTAGCTGTGTGTCGCGTATGTGTGCGTGTGTGTGTACATTTTTGCAGCATTTTTGTCTACCCTACTGCCGCTGTTGGGTGCTGCTGCGGCGCAAGCCAAAAGCAAAAGCTGATTTTTTTGCCGCTTCCACGAAATGGTTTGGCTTTTTATGGTTTTGCAGTAAGCCTGCCCGAGTAATTGCTATGTCATAAGTTTGTTAATTTAATGTTTGACACGCCACAAACGAACACACAGACACACAAACGTACACTTGTGTATTTAATACACACACGCACACACACAAATGACGAATCTCACGCATTCAGTCGATAAAGTGCAATCGGCGTTGTTTCTGAGGTAAAGTGCAGCCAATTCTTCCTTTTTTTTTGTGGCTTGGCTCGTGTTAACTTTCGGGACGGGGTTTGTGATGCCGAGCATGAGCTGACAGCAGCCGAAGATTAAAAAAAAACACTTGTACACATTATACATAAAATAAATGTGTGGGCGTCCGTGCGACCCGATCCTTGACAGTCGTGTTGGAAAAATAATAAACGCCGGACAAATAATAAGTGCATCGGCGGCATAAAAAGAAAAGAAAAAAAAACAATTTGTGTATTTTCAGTTTTTCATACAGAATGCTTTTCTTCTTCATCATGCAGGCAAGGTGTTAAAGAAAAAGCTCTCGAGTAGTGGAGGGCACAACGACTTAAGAGCATGTCCAAGCCGTATAAGAGAAAGCTGCGCAGCGCTTACAAGACGATGAACGAAAAGGACCGTGTGGATCAAGACGAAGTAGGTCATTTTCATAATTCAAAAAAGCTCAACTGTTGCTTACTTGCTTGGAATTTCTTAATTTTTTTCTCTGGAATTTTTTTGTTTTTTAGTCTGAGGATGACACAAGCGAATCGGGCGAAGAAAATGAAAAAAAGGACAACAACGACGACGATGGCGACAGCAGCGATAGTTCAGAAGAATCTGAAGACAATAACATAGACGCCGCCAATAAGATTAAAGAGATTGAAAGTGGCAGCAGCGATGGCGATGGCAATGGCGATGGCAGTGATAGTGACAGCGATCACGACGATTTTGACGAAGTTCAGAATGACAATGTTGGCGGCAACAAGGATGCAAATTATTCCGAGGCATTGAGCGTAATCAATGGCAATAGCGACGATTACGAAGGCTTAATCGATGAGCAGTTTGGCAACAACCAGCAGCAGCAACAACAACAACAACAGCAGCAGCAGCAGCATCACCAAAACCATCAGGACCCTGGCGGGGGAGACGGCGGCGGCGGCGGCGGTGACGGCGATGGCGATGGCGATGGCACTAATAGTATAGAGGAGGGCGCTTGTGCTGCAAGCAACGATGATCGCGCGAGCTTAACAAATCTGATCATCAACTATTTGCCACAGAATATGACAGACAAGGAGCTGTACGATTTATTTAGCACTTGCGGCTCAATCAACACATGCAAAATAATGCGAGATTTTAAGGTGAGTAAAGAAGAAGAAGAGATGGGGAGACAGCTTAAATGCATGTGTGTCCGTCTCTTTCGCACAACAATACACACAAAAACATTACTTACTCTTCCTTTTCGCTTGCTCTCACACCGCTGTGTGCGATGTGCATAGATACATTTATATGCAACATAGTAGTATATATATTACTCAAAATCCATGTTAACTCACTATTTGCATCTCTGTCTTCCTTTTATTGCGCAGACGGGATACAGTTTCGGCTACGGCTTCGTCGACTTCAATGAAGAAACGGACTCTGAGGATGCAATACAAAAATTTAACGGCTTCCTCGTGCGCAACAAGCGCTTGAAGGTGTGTACCAAATCGATGATGTCCATTCATGAACTATTGAATTAAACCGATTTTCTTTTAACTAATATCCCAATATATTGAGAAAGGCCAATTATTAGTGAACAGTAACCAAAAGTTGAATTATCATAATATGCATAATCGACTTGCATCACCAACGTTTTTGAATATTGTCATACATATTTGCCAATTGAGATTTCAGCAAATGCTAACTGGAAACCAATACAAAAAGTCCATATCTATTTTAAATGTCATTCAATGTTTGTTACACTTACATATATATGTATGTATGTATATAACTATTATATTTCGAAATTGGAGCACTTTGTGTCTCGTTCTCATTGTAACTTAAATTGACTTTTATATCTTAAAGTATTCCAAAACATTCGCATGAACCCCTAAGTGTAAAATTGGAACATTTTTGTGTCCCCATTGGAATTTTAAATCCCTCAATTTTGTTGTTAACTTTATTTATAACAATACAAAATAAGCCCAGACTAATTCTAAACAAACGCAAAAAAAAATAAAATTTAATTGTCTGTCCCTGAATCGTGTTATGCCTATTTGTGTATTGTTATGTACGTTAATCCTTACTAAAAAAAAAAAGGGATAACATATACTCAAAAAAAAAAAACACTTGCGCATGTATAAATCCCTTTTTAACATAATTGTTTAATATATTGATGTGATCTGTGTTCTTTTTGAATATTGCTGAATGTTGTAGCTAATTTGTTTGTTATTGTTGTATGCAGGTATCTTATGCACGACCTGGCGGCCAATCGATCAAGGACACTAACCTGTACGTCATCAATTTATCCCGTAACATTAACGAGGATCAGCTGGATCGCATATTCTCGCCATTTGGTCTGATCGTGCAACGCAACATCTTGCGGGATAGACAAACGGGTCGTCCACGAGGAGTCGCATTTGTACGGTAAGCAATGATGTTGATAAGAAATAACAGTTTGCATTGAAAACATCAATCCGTCGATCTGTTAAGTTAGTCAAGTTTACTTAAGCACGCATTAACAACGGCAAGTTCTAGGGCTTAGGGTATCTATTAGTCGTGCTCTCCTTACTGAAAACATTATTCTAGCTGTTGATTGGGATTTGTCTAGCGCAAGCAGACAACAATACTCGACCTTATTGCCTGATTAGTATTATTCATATTAGATTTGTTAAACTGTTCGATATAATTATGTTATTATATTATTTTTATGTTACATGTCTTACCTTTTAACTCTTTTCTCTCTCGGCACAGTTATAACAAACGCGAGGAAGCACAGGAGGCAATTGCTGCGCTCAACAACACAGTGCCCGAGTGTGGTTCACAGCCAATATTTGTGCGTCTTGCCGAGGAGCATGGCAAGGCAAAGGCCGCACAATTTATGTCGCAAATTGGTGGAGGTGGCGGTGGAGGAAGCGTTCCACCGCACATGAATCAACAGCAGCAGCAGCAAATGCCGCCACAGCAGCAGCATCATATGATGGGGGGACATATTCAGCAGGCGCCGCGTCCAACGCAGTATCCACGCCACCAACAGCAGCAGCAGCAGCCGCCGCAGCAGTACCATCAACAGCAGCATCAGCTGCCCCAACACATCCGTGATATGCAGCAGCACTTCATGCACCAGTACAATATTCAGCCACCGCTGCCGCATCATATGCAACAATTGCAGCCGCATCCGCAGCATGGAGGTGGCGGACGCATCGGTGTCGGCGGCGGCGGAGTCGGTCTGCCACAGCCGATGCACGGAGGGGGCGGCGGCGGCGGCGGTGGCTATCACCACAATATGGCCAACCGAGGTAGATCACACAGAACAACACGATCTCAAAAACCGCATCCATATAATACTAACAATGTACAGAAATATATTTAAAACAAAATTAATTTCTTTACACATAATTAGCTGCATCTCACAGGTGAAGTGTTCATGCTGCCATTGCCAATCACAATAATGCCAATGCCCCGTCTACAAGCAGAGCTACTGCAGCTGCAACTGTTGCAGCAGCAGCAGTGCCTACTGTAGCAGCAATAACTGCTGCTGCAGCAGCAGCAACTACTGCAGCTTCAACTGTGCAGCGGCAGCAGCAGCAGCGGCAGTCGTCGCACAAGCGATGCACATGCAACTGCAGCAGCAGCAGCAGCAGCGTCCTCGCCGGCACAAGCACTTGCAGCAGCAGTAGAACAGGCGCGGGCATCGGCCGACAACAACAACAACTACTACCACCACCACCACCACCACACAATAACCACAACAGCAACGGCAGCATTAACAGCAACAACAGTAAATACAGAACTTTCACCACAACCAGACCAACAACAACAACAACAGCAGCGGCGGCAGCAGCAACAACAAAAGTCATTAACTCATCAACCAGATTCGCATCAGCTAAAACAATACATAGCAACAACATCCATGCTCACACAACAACAACAACAGCAGCACCAACAACATCAGCTGTGGCAGCAGCAGCAACTGTAACAGATATATTTGAAACGACAACAACAACAACAACTAAAGCTTATAGAGTTGTCACTGCATACGCATCAAAAGATCCAAAAAGATCAATAAATACAACAACAACAACAGCAGCACGGCGGCAACAAGACGATCAGCTAGCACAGCTACAGCAGCAAGTGCAACAAATGCAATTGAATGAACAACAACAACAACAGCAGCGGCAACAACATGTGTACTTGCCACCAGACAAACACAAACAGCATCTGCAGCAGCAGCAACATCAACAAGCACTGCTGCAACAGCAACAACAAATGCAATGGCAACATCATCAACAACAACAGCGCCAGTTGCAGGAGCGGCTCCAACAGCATCTACTGTGGCAAGACCAGCAAATGCAATTGCAACTACAACAACAGCAACAACAGGAGCATCAACAGCAACAATTGGAATACCAGCAACAGCAGCAGCCAAATATGCGGCCAAATTATGTATACGACAGCAACAGACGAGCCAACGCTTATACCCTTATACCCGGCAATTATGTGATGCCGATTCGAACATCGACGGCTGAATCGCCTAGGGGCGGCACCTGCGTCTATTATCATTATCCACCGAATGCCAATCAATTGAATCGGCTCGGCCGCCATTACGAACGCAATACGGCCGATATGCAGGCCATGGACATGGTCTTTTTGGCCTACAACAAACAACAACAACAAGAAAGGGATGGGGGGAATCCCAAGGCAGCAGAACCAATTGCAGAGGCGCAGGCCCCTGTGGCACTTGCTCAAACTGAAACTAACGTTGAAATACAAGCTGAAGCTGAAACCGAAACAACACAAGCTGAAGCAGAAAGTCAAGCTGAAGCTGAAGCAGAAAGTCAAGCTGATGCTGATCCTCAAACAAAAGCTTAAGTTGTAAAATATATGATGCAGATGAAAAAAGAGGCAGACACGTTTAAAGCCGCGATAATGTTGGCAAAGCAGATTAAATAATTAAATGTTATTTATACGCATATATATATATATATATTAGTTAATATATATATATATATATATGTTATACATATTGTACATACTATATTATTGTTGTTGTTGTCGTATCTAAACCAAAATGAATCTATGTGCTGAATGTAAGGCAAAAAAAAAATCCAAAACATTATATAGATAGTTATATATATAATACATACATAATTATAAAAAAAACTATATATACATACATGAATGTAGATGTATGTGTGTGTGTGTATGCTTGTAAATGCCAAACCCACCCAAAAACCATATTCATAAAATATGCCCAGAAAAACTTCAACAAAAGAAAAGGCATTCGAGAAATATATATGTTTTGGGTAACGCATTTAAAATAGTAGCTAAAATAACGCAACTCGAAAGAAATTGGCAACAAAACAAATCAAAACAAACACTCAACACCACGACCAACAGCTAAGAAAAAAAGTTAAAATCAAACCGAAAGTTTATACTATTCGCTAATTGCCTGAACAATATCCATTTAACACACAATCCCTTGAAACGGATTAAAATACTTATACATATTTCTAAAAATGATTTTTTGTTTGTTTGAAGCCTCTGTTAAAACAATCAACAATTTCATTTTGATTATTGTAAAAATGAACAAACACAAAACAAAAATAATCAAATGTAAAAT
The DNA here is from genome assembly GCA_018901835.1 of Scaptomyza graminum. Lineage (NCBI taxonomy): Eukaryota > Metazoa > Arthropoda > Insecta > Diptera > Drosophilidae > Scaptomyza > Scaptomyza graminum. The sequence continues at coordinate 6,704,091 of JAEIFL010000001.1, read as the reverse complement.
CTAGTTAAACTTTTGTGTCTTTAACGAACTTTATTAATATTATACTTAACTCATTTGCAAGAAACATATATCAAAAATATAAACTAATATTACTTTATTCATTTGACAACATTTCCAAACTTAAGTATCAATATTTGTGATCCAAGTAAATGTGTCGCGAGTAAATTCAAAATATTCAAACAAATATTACACTCCCTTTGTTGATACCATCATGGCAATACCATGTCCATTCAGGTGTTGCAAAAAAATCCATTTACTTCCTGTTCCCAACGCCATTTCATATTTGAGCAAACTGTCATTTAAATAAAACCCAACAACAATGAATGTAAAACAGAGAGCTAACGCAACAATAGAAACATTTTAATGAAAATTAAAATAAGAAAACAAAAAAAAAAACAAATAAACGTAATTGACTAATTTTTTTTTAATAATTTAAAAAAAACTAGTCTTGTAGCATTATAATAGTTAAGAACTTTTTTTTTGCAAAAAACTAATATTAAACAAAACTAAATTTATAGAACCGATTTAAAGTTAAATTTACTATTAATAAAAAAAAAATTATATAAATATAAAATAGAAACACAAAATCTCTGCTAACTAAAAACTAAAATTAAAAGAATGCGCTAAATGATTTGTATAAAAAAAAAAAAAAAAACAAAATGAGTTTTTAAAACAGAGAGAGAGAGAGAAAAAAAAACGCAATAACGAACATTAATAACAAAATGACGTCCTCACAGCATAGAAAATATTTAGTTGAAAAGATAAACAACTAGGAATTAGAAATGCTAAACTTTGAATACAGATAAGATTTTGTATCCTTGTGAAATGGAAAGAGAGAGAGAGAGAGCTATACAAAACAATACAAAATGGCGTCCTCACTAAAAAGTCGCTGCACATGCTATCGAGTGAGATAGCATGCGTTGACCGAATGAAACAGAGAGAGAGTTGCAAGCAGGTACAGTCAGACAAACGGAGCTTATAATTAGCTAAGATTTATGTAAGTAACAGCTTCTTGCATGTTCTCTTAAGTACTATTTGTAAGTAAATGTAATTGATAATAATGATTGAGGCACCTTTTTTTGCGAATAGTAAAATATTGTATTAACATTTAGCAGCATCTGCATAAAAGTTTTTACAAAAGCTATTTTTCGCAAAATAACGATCTATAAATAATAAAAAATAAATGTACTCTAAAAAAATAAACAGCTGAAAGAGTTTCATTCAAAACAGCAAAATGGAAATTTTATATCCGATCTACACAAAAAACGAACAAAAAAAATGTCATAAATCAATAAGTATTTAAACTGCGCGCCACTTTAACAGTGGCAGCTATGTTAATAGCATGGCAGTGCCTGTTAAGTGGTATTTTATAGTGTATGGCTACCCTGGTTGGCATTGGAAAATACCGTATAGAAAATACCAACACATTCCAATGGCAATTAGCGCTAAAAAAAATCAGAAAAATAAAGCAACTGAAAAACAATAGCAGGACCACAAAAAACGACACCAAAACGTGATTTATTTTCATGTGCCTTCTCATTTAGAGCACATAGTCTAAGCGACGACGTGCATTCAAAGACAAGCGACGGGGTAACGCAGACGCAGACAGCCAGACTGCGACGAGAAGACAAATCATTTATTTATTTTCTTATGCAGTGGGAACGTAACGGGATACGCAATAAATGATAATCGACCTTCCCCATTGCTGATTTCTGATTGACAAGCGCTGCAGGGCAAGCGAGCGGTAAGGAAAGTGCGGACAAAATGCGTGGCGCGCTAAAAAACAATAAATAAATAAATAATCTCCAAATTGCAAACAAGTGCTGAACTGGACAAGAACAACAACAACAAAGATAATTAATTTGCGATAAGAGCAGCATCCAATAGCATCTGGAGATGCCACAGATGAGAGCCGCTGCCGCTGAGGCGGCTGCAGCAGGCAACACCGGTGCACAGCCGCTGGTCAAAATTGGACACTATCTGCTCGGGGCGACGCTTGGCACGGGCACCTTTGGCAAGGTGAAAATCGGCGAGCATCAGATCACGCGGCTCAAGGTCGCCGTCAAGATACTCAATCGGCAGAAGATCAAGAGTCTCGATGTCGTCTCCAAAATCAAGCGTGAGATACAAAATCTCAAACTCTTCCGGCATCCGCACATCATTAAGCTCTACCAGGTAAGGCAATAGACAGATAGTGCACCCCCCCACCCACCACCATCCAGCCCCTTTCCAGTTGAAGTCAGCTGTTTTAACAGTGCCATTGGGCAATGGGAACGAAAGCTTCGTGTTCTTGTTATGAGCATTATAATTCTTGTTAATATTATTATAACTACATTTTAAACTGTTTGTTAGCAAATTGCAATCGCCATTTGCAGTTGTTGTTGTTGCTGGCGTTGTTGTTTATACAGCAAACCAATCAAATTTTTCGCTGATGCTCCATAACTGTAACATGAAACGGTGAACAGCTGTAAATTGGCGTGGCGAATATACACACAGACATATATGTACATGTATACAAAAGTGTTTCGATGCAGGTGGTGACGAGTATTAATTATCGTTAAGGGTTCAGGATTCGAAAAAAAAAAAACCAAAATGTAAACATCAGAATTGTTTATGCAATATATGTATACACCCCCCTCCTCTTAATTTTTTCTGTTGAATTTTTATACAAACAATTGAACATGCTTTTATAGCCTACAGAGAAGAAAAAATAAACAATAGATCGCGTGCCGATCTTGCCAGAGCAGAAAGTAAGTCAACAGGGGGGACAGGGGGATGATACCGGTGACAAGATTGTCTGTTTGTTTATAAAGAAAAATGATATGCTTGGATAATGGCACGAGTGGAATCGGTTATCATAATAATTGTGTAGGGAGTCTTCATTGTAATAAGAAAATAATTCGATTATAACTTCTTGTTGTTGTTGGACAGGTCATCTCAACACCTTCGGATATATTCATGATCATGGAGTATGTGAGCGGCGGCGAGCTATTCGATTATATTGTGAAGCATGGCAAGCTGCAGGAGCATCAGGCGCGACGCTTCTTCCAGCAGATCATATCGGGCGTTGACTATTGCCATCGCCACATGATCGTGCACAGAGATCTGAAGCCCGAGAATCTGCTGCTGGATCACAATATGCATGTGAAGATCGCTGATTTTGGTTTGTCCAACATGATGTTGGACGGTGAGTTTCTGCGCACTTCGTGCGGCTCACCCAACTATGCGGCGCCGGAGGTGATCTCGGGTAAGCTGTATGCCGGCCCCGAGGTGGACATTTGGTCATGTGGCGTCATCCTGTATGCGTTGCTCTGCGGCACATTGCCGTTCGACGATGAGCATGTGCCGTCGCTGTTTCGCAAAATCAAGTCGGGCATCTTTCCCATACCCGAATACCTGAACAAGCAGGTTGTCAACTTGGTGTGCCAGATGCTGCAGGTGGATCCGCTGAAGCGTGCCACCATCGAGGAGATCAAGAAGCACGAGTGGTTCCAGAAGGAGCTGCCCGCCTACCTATTCCCCTCATCCATCGAGCAGGACTCGAATGTCATCGACACGTACGCCGTCGCCGAGGTGTGCACCAAATTCGGCGTCAAGGAATCCGAGGTGCACAACTCGCTGCTCAGCGGCGATCCGCATGACCAGCTGGCAATCGCCTATCATCTGATCATCGATAACAAACGCTTTGCGGACGATGCCGCCACACAGATCAGCGAAATCAACAACTTCTTTGTCGCCAGCTCACCGCCGCCGCCCACACACACGCCCCACGAGCCGCGCACCAATGCCTCCGAGCCGGTTGCAACTGTATTTGTTGGTGGCGGCGGCGGCGGTGGCACTGCTGCCAGCTCGGGCACAGCCACGCCCGTTCACAATGGCAGCGGTGGCAGTGGTGGCGCCGCCAGCGGCTCGGCATCCACATCGATACGACCGCATCCGGAGCGGATAGCGCCGATGCGTGAACGACAGCTGGCCATGTCGGTGCAGAATACGGGCGGTGCCGCCTTTCCCGAGAAAACAGCACGCGGCGGCACGCCCATCAAGCGAGCCAAATGGCATTTGGGCATACGATCGCAGAGCAAGCCGAACGACATAATGCTCGAGGTATATCGGGCCATGAAGGCGCTCAACTACGAGTGGAAGATCATCAATCCGTATCATGTGCGCGTCCGGCGTCAGAACGTCAAGAGCGGCAAGTTCTCCAAAATGTCGCTGCAACTGTACCAGGTGGACGCCAAGAGCTATCTGCTTGACTTCAAGTCGCTGACCAACGATGAGGTCGAGCAGGGCGACGATGTCATCATGGAGAGCCTAACGCCGCCGCCGATGAGCGTTAGCGGCTCAATGCCCATGCAGCCAACGGGCCATCACACCATGGAGTTCTTTGAGATGTGCGCCGCCCTCATCATACAGCTGGCGCGCTAAAAACAAAAAACCAAAACCCAAAACACTCCATGATATAGCAGCCGAATGAATGAGGAAATGAATTATTATAAATAATACAGCTCTTCCTAATGAATTCGAAATTTTATAAGTATATATATTACTAATACTATGACAATTTTTAATATTTGTGAACAAAAATACTTTTAAAACTTTATCCAAACTTCACAAATAAAAAATGATGTTAAATTCAATATTTCCAAAAACAATAGAATATATATACAAAACATTTCAATTTAAAGAATTTATAATACTAAAATTGGATTCATTTGGAGCTAGCTATATCATGATATTATTAATCTATTATTATCTAGCAAACTATAAAAGTATCAAAGAATATTATTTTTCTTTTCTTTTAAATTGTTTTTCTACGCTTGGCGCTTTGTCCATTCTTATGTCCTTTTATGTGTTGAATCCTTTATGATTTTTTTTAACTTTTTCTTTTATTTTATTACTTTTATTATTGTTATTATTATTATATTGTATATTGTATTAACTGCTAAAAAAAAAAACAAGAGTCAAAAACACAAAAAAAAAACCACAACAAAATCGAGAATTATATATTTGATATTTAACTTAAAGTTGCAATAATCCCCATTATCCCCATTTTCTAGCCGCTGGACCTTGGTTTAAGCCTTTTGGCATAAAAGCTAATTGTTAAAAAAAAAACATTTTTTGTATATGGTATAAGGCAATGCTGAAAACTGTAACAAGACAAAAAGTGAATACTAAATATACGATATATCCAAATCTTCTATATACATACATATGTACATATATACAAATGAATGTTTTGCCTGTATTCCCTTTATAGACTCTGAAACCGCTGAACCGGTTTTGATGAAATTTTGGTAAGTTATTTGTAGTAAAATTTGCAACTCCCACATTTTACGACCTGTTCGCAAATATTTCAACAGTAAAGATATATTTTAAAAGTTTTTAAAATTGAAATTCGTAAACTGTTCGAAATGCCGAAAAATCATCAATGGGAAGAAAAATGTCAAAAGCTAAGAAATCAAGTGAACGTTTGAGAGGAGAAAACGACGATCCATACAAACTAGTTTAAAATTTATTGATTTTCTGAAAATTAATTTTTTGCTGCTATTTAGATAGATTCTAAGTTCGAATTTTCAAGGCCTTAATACGGATCGCAACAATTAAAAAATTTATTCGCATTTAATTTCAATACAATATTCTATTTATTTTATTTGAACAATTTTTACACAGCTTAAAATTATTGCTGAAGTTTCTCATAACAATATATACCATGTATTTATTGAAATAAGTAATTTAATGCATATTGTTGCTGCTGATGTTTCACCAGTTGTCCGCTTCGAAGTTGGGCCAATGTTAATTAACATAACATTGCAGCTCTTAAGACCCGTCTTATTACACCTATTAGTCTATGGGGCTTAACCAACTGTCTGACTGAATGTGCCATTCAATCTGGGTTTGCATTGCTTTATGGCTAACTTGTAACATGGTTAAATCAAACCATTTATCATTATTATAAACATTATTATTGGTATCCGCTGTGTCGTGCACCAATTAAATTCATGAGGACATAATAATAATATTTACAGCTGAAGAGATAAAGCTACTGGTGCTGTTGCTGTTTCTGCTTAAGTTTATCAATCAGCGTTTCTATGCTGTTTGCATCCACCAAACCGATGAACTTGTCTACAACGACGCCGTTGCGGAAGGCCAGCACAGCTGGCACGGCCTTCACCTCAAACGTTTCGACCAAATCCAAATTGGACTCCACATCGATGACAGCCAAATCGATCTCATTGGAGTTCTCCAAGAGTTCAAGCATCTTGGGTGTGAGTATTTTGCAGGGATCGCACCATTCTGCATGGAAATTGACAATCACCGGATTATCGCTGTTAATGACCTGAGAATGGCAAAGAAGAGCATTTAAATGTATGTAAATATATATGTACACACTTCTTATACTATGTTCAGTGGGACTCTAGACGATTCTGGCTTATTTGCATACACGCGCTGATAGTTAAAATACAAAAGTTGACTAGGAAATGCCCTGTTTTAAGTATTTATGATCCGAAAACATAAGTTGATAACAGTTATCGAATTACCTTGAGTTTATCTTAGTTAGTTATTTAACAAACTTTTATTTTTCTATAAAACCTTTATAGGGTATGAACAAACCGCATAGCGTACATCTTAACATACACACACAAACACACATACATAAATAGACAATATGTATGCGTCATGGGTTACGGCCGGGACTGCTCACGTACGCCAAATAGCCAAACACAACCAACAAGTCAGGCAACCGCAAATGCCAAGCATAATGCATACGTGTTAGTGTATATATATGTTAATGCTCACCTTCTGATCAAAATCATAGTGATCCTTGATGACGAGCTTCTTGTAGCGTATATGGGATTGTGAGAGGCACTTTTGTGTGGCATTGGCCGCTTGCGGCGCCAATCGCTGGCAACTGCTGTGGGCGCTGCTGTTAATAAGGCAACAAGCCGCCAGGCGTGGAGCGATTCCCTCCGCTGCAATTTTGAGCATTGTGCGACGTGTGCTCAGACGTGGTGAGACGAGTTGAAGACGATGCTACCGATTGTTTTCCTTCCTGGTGAACGCAGCCAGTGTTCACCTTTTTTTGCGTTATTGTTTCGGGCGGTGCCAAGCGTTATGATTTCACTTTGTACCAATCTGGCAATACTATATATAACATTGAGCGCTGCCAGATGGTTAGTGAATGTTCTCATTCAATAAACATATCAGCATTGCCAATTCAATTTTGTTTGCGTGATCTGGTAGCACTAACATATATGTATGTATGTTTATGAAGTTGGTTGCGTTTGAATAAACAGTTATTCAAGTTAACTGAAACTGCATACATACGTCAAGATTAAAATATTAAAACAGCAATACAAATTACAGCAATAGCGCTGGTGTTTATTTAATTCGAGTGCGCAAATATTGACATGGCGGATGATCTAGCTGTTTATCCATTATTGCTTTATTTTAATTTGCCACCGAAAGTACTAGCAATAACAACAACAAAAGTGTTGTTAAAACACAGGCGCCATGCTCATATCATTAAACAGTGTTACTTTCAAAAATGTGGTTAAGTGCAGTCCACAACAACAAAACAACAATATTGTGTCGACTTTGGTAAGCAACATTTGCCTTGCATACATACATATATCATTAATCACATCACAAACTACTTACCAAGTTGGGCAGGCAATTAAGTTGAAAGATAAACAAAACTCGATGCATGTTTGAATGGCTCCCCGATGTTTGTGATGTTTCAATTTGTGCATTTGTACATTTGACAGTTGATTGCTGCGGACAAAGGATGAACGTAACGGGACTATTGTACGCGTACCAGCATCTGGCCGGGGAGCAGGGAGCGAAACCCATCAACGCGTCTGTGGCACGAGCGCTGCTCCATGTGTTGCACACTCACATATTGCACATGACACCGTCGCTGGTGCTGACGCTCTCTTGCCGCAACAATCACACTTGCAACTTCTACACCGAGCTGCTGAGCAGCCTCTTTCACAGCTTGGGCAGCGGACTCCCGCTCCAAATTGTCAACGTAGTGCAGGGAGCGCCACGGCGACTTATTCCCGGTCGACGGCATTGCAATCTGATATTTACGGACTCCTATTCGGCCTTTGCGCAAATTGAGGTGGAGCTATATTCGCGCGAATATACATTCAATGAGCACTATTACATCTTGCTGCAGGCGCAGGATCATCTGCATTTGAGCGAGATGCGTCGCATCTTTGCGCACTGCTGGCGCCACCAGCTCATCAATTGCAACATCCAGGTGCAGCGGGCCAACGGCGACATTCTGTTGTACACGTATCTACCTTTTGGACCGCACAGCTGTGACAATGTGACGCCACGGCTGATCAATCGCTTCAATGGTAGCCACATGGATCGTCCGCAGCTCTTTCCCCGCAAGCTGCACAACTTTTTTGGTTGCCCACTGCGCGCCGCATTGTATCATATGTCGCCGTACATCACGATAGAGCAACGTGACAGTGAAGCTCCGCCACGCGTAACTGGCGGCATCGAAGGGCGCCTCCTCCAAACGTTCATCCAGCGAAACAATTTGAGCATTCAACCACTTGAAGTGTCTCCAGGAACGAACTTGCGCATAAGAATGGTTCAAATGGTGAGATAAAAACATAAACATAAAATAATTTTTATTATTTTGTTTTTATCCATATCCATAGCTAGAACGTGGCGAAGCAGATCTTAGCGTGGGTGGCATTCGCCAGTCGGTGGAATACATTCAATTGGCCACATCGACATACAGCTATCATCAGATGAGCATCCGATTTGGTGTGCTTGGCATCAACTATGAACTCAGCTCCCTGGACATCTTGCTCTATCCATATCGATCCAGCATTTGGCTGGCCATTTTTGTGGTCCTCGCAATTTCGCTGCTGCTGCACATGGCCATGGACCGACTGCAGCAGTCTGGCGATCAAGGTCAGGAGTCGCTTTGGCTTAATGTCGAACTGATTTTCGTGGGCATGCCGATGGTGAGAAGTCCACGGTTCAATTGCCAGCGTTTCTACTGCATCGTGTTGATGCTGTACACATTGCTCATACGCACCGTCTACCAGGGCATGCTGTACCATCTGATACGCACTCACCAGCTGAACCGACTGCCTCAGTCTATCGATGAGCTGGTCGCCGACAATTACACCGTGTCGCTTTCATCTGACTTGCACAATGTCCTCGTCGACATACCCTCGGTGCAGCACATGCAGTTTCACATACTTCCAAGCGATACTACGCTGCATGGACCCTTGACTTACATAGTCGAGCATTCTCGCGATAAGAGGCTAGTCGCCGCCACTGCTGCGGAAATTTTTCTCAAGTTCAATCGCTTGAGTGCCCGTCTCGCTCAGGAGCAACAGGAGCAGACTGCTCATTATTTCGGAATTATTTCGCAGGACATTATCAATTTGCAGATTACCATGTACCTGAGGAAGCACTCATTCCTGATCGATGAGTTCAATGAGCAGATCATGTGGATGCGCTCCGCGGGACTGCTGTCGATATGGGCGCGTTGGGTGCACGACAACAATTATTTGCGAGCAGCTGAACCGACCAGCGCGCGCTTGTTTGGACTGACCGAGCTCTATGTCATATTTATTGTCATCATATTTGGATTCATGGTCAGCACGATTATTTTTATTTTGGAATTAATGTCACTGCGATTTGTACGACTTCAGCGTTGGTTTTCCGACTAAAACCCGGTGAGAATAAAATACAATCGCTAGTTGAACCTTAATCTTAACCTATCTATCGTCCAGTTACCATATTCATTTATATATATATATACGTATATACCTATTCAATACTCTTGTTTTTTTGTTTTAGCTTTCGCAATAGCATCTCATCCTTTCTCAACCTTCACACGGACACTAACCAAGCCAATAGGACGACGGGCAGAATACATTTTGGTTTTTGGTGTGGCTGTGATTAGTGTCTGTGTTTCTGGTCGTGTTAATTTATGGTTATGTGCCCAATGCATAGTACCAACATCGAAACCTGTCACGCACATACTACATTGCCGTATGCCAGAGCTAACCTGAGACTGGCTGTGCCCTGGATGGGTGGGTGTGGTGGTGTTAAAGGGGTAATTCCCGCATCATGTCTGTTTGCTTTACTAGCAATTAGTTTAAGTAATGAGCACAGATTTCACAGTTCATGCATTACAGCGTTTAATTTCACTTAAGGAGGTTCACCGTCGAACGTTAATTGGCTGCACATACTACTGATTCTCGATTGTTGCTCCGCACTATCAAAAAGATCATGGATAACATGGTCTAGGATTTGAATCACTCACGACTCTCATTTCTGCTCTGGAGCATAAATATATGTTGCCCAATTTTAACATGGAAGCACAGCTTATTTTACTTTTTTTTTGGAAAGTTCGTCTCTCAACATAATATAGGAATTTAAAAACATATAATATATAGCTTTTAAGTTTGAACTATTAAACATTCTAATATATATCAATCTTAGTTTTTGTTACTTATGTATGTTTATTACGAGTTTGGCCTGGGACCTTTGTTTTAAGCCTTACAATCATCGAACCATTTAAAGTTATACCAAATTTAAAATAACGTTGATTTCGATTTACAAATGATATAATTTCACGATATAAGGAATAATTTTATTATACATAGTATATTTGGGACAAAACCAACAAATAAGCTCGCAAAATATTTCACAGTCCTGCTAAAACTGTAACGGCGATAGATACTTTTTGAAAGCTGTTAAGGGCAAGCGTTATATCAGTAAATTTAATTAATATCTCAGTTATGCATAAGCGGCATTAGACCAAATATCGATTGGCTGCGTTCATGAGTCGCCGCAGACCTAATCTCTGAGGCTGGCTGGCCAGCAGTTCCAGAACAAAAACGATCGAGGCAAGGATTTGCATGAGGGTAAATGAGCCGAAGAGTCCCGCGAGTAAATAGATACTGAGTTTGGTTGGGGCACGGCTGCGTTGGACGGCGAAATGCTCGATGCGGTCGAGGTACATGCGTCGATAGCGATGCACCAGACCCGACGACATCATATTGATGAGCAGCTTGTTGATGCGCTGCTTCAAATACGAATGCGGTCGCAAGTAGAGGGTGAGCGGTGCGGTGAGCAGCGGATACGGCAGGACGGCAAGGCGATGCTTCTCGGGGCCGGAATCCATATCGAATCGGGCGACAGACGGCTGCAACAGCGGCACAACCTTTTGCACATCGCCATCGTCGCGCAACTCCACCAGCGTCTGGTCCAGATTCGATACGACAACGACCCGCGACCCAGGCAACGTGTCACGGAATATGGGCTCCAGTGCGGGCAGCATATGGAAAGCGTAATTTTGTTCCATAACTTCGGCCAGCGAACGGAGCGGGGTACGCACGCGTCCATCCTGCAGCAAGATGAACAGTTCGCCGGTGTAGGCGGCACGCAGGACCAGCGTCTGGAGCAACCACATGGCCAGCAGGAAACGTGCAAAAGTGCGACGCGGCGGATGCATATGCAGGCCACCAAGCAGCGTGCTCCACAGCTCGGTGCTGGGCACCCGATTATTATCGCCCAGAACAAAGAATCGCCAACGGGGCTCGGCGAGCAACTGCAGCATTCCAATCAATCCAAAGCCCATTAGGACACTGGCCAAGATGCACAGCCAGGCAATGTAGCCCAGCGGCTTGGTCAGGCGCTGCAGCGGCGTCAACTGATTTCCGCCGGGCAAGCAAAGGACGATGGGAAAGCTGGTGTAGGAGAGGCTCGGCAACATATACTGGGCACGCTCCATGTTGTACATAAAGGAGCAAAATGTAACATTTGCCGAACCGTTAACGATCTGTAATGGGGAATAAAGAATTATGCTGTTGGGATGAGTTGAATTTCGGATGACTTGCCATTTGCATTGCGCCGGTTAGGGTGCCATTGGGTAGAGCAACGCCACGGTCATGATTTGGCTCCTCAATGATCTTAATGGTGAAGTTCATGCGCTCCGCCAGCAAGCGATAGATCATGCCCTCGATGCCATAAATCCGCCGACCATCGGGCAAACTTCGATCGTCATCGATCATGACGAAGGGCCGATGCTCGAAGGTGACGGTGATTACTTCACAGCCATGCATGTCATCCAGCTTGTCATCGAAATAATTGACGCTATTCTCGACATGAATGAGCGGATGGGCACCCAAGCCGCCCAGGAAGGTGGCATAGTGCACCGGCTCCGATGACTGACAGCGACCCGTTCGATAGGGATAATAGTTGTAGACGTGCACGGTGCCCGTGTCCCGCCCGCCCAGCAACACATTCACATTGATCACATAGATGGCCAGGAGACGTCGAAATATCTCCCAAATCGTGTTCAATCGATGTGGCTCCACGCCCGTATAGACAATACAATAGAATCCATTGCGCTTGAAAAAGCTGTTCGGCTGCAGGAGACGACGCTCCAAACGATTATATGCGCGCATGCTATCCAGCAACAGAATGGCTGTATCCCGTCCAGTTATGCCGGTCGTTGGTAATGGTGGGACGGCGGTGGAGTTCGGCGCTGTTGGCTCATCGCCATCGATGCGCTCGTTCTCGAGCAGAAACTTAATGCGCCCGGCGCCCGATGCCAAACCCAAAACGGCATCAATGAGATCGTTGTGGAGGGCGCGACTTGAATCCCTCGTCGCAAAGTGGGCAATACTCAGCGGTTTGCTGGAGTCGCTGGCAAAGTGACTGTTGATAGTCCAAACTACAGCGTACATCATTGTGATGTTATAGGTCGTTTGCAGTGTTTTGCTGGACAACATAACGAACGGGACGATAGCGAGACAGCGAATGAGCAAGTGCTTCCATGTTCCAGCGACTTCATCATGGGGCTTTTAGTCATCGCATGTTCATGTGCGGTGCCAGCTTATCGCAGCTCGTTATCCGAGGCAAATTGCATTTTAAATGGATGTGCAATCAGTTAACAGCCGGCCGTAAATCCGCATGCCACTGTAAAAAGGAACTCCGGTTAGTAAATCAGTTTATATTTGTATCTATGTAAATGCAGTTGCACACGACGAATACTGAAAGTAGCCGAAAAGCTGTCTCATCATGCCACATCTCTGAACAAAATAAATGCCGGTTTCTATGTATAATTATATTGAGTTTATTTTTATAAAGTGAGCGTTATGCTTTCAATTGCGGGTGCCGGTGTGACCATTGATCGCTGTCAATTGTTTTTGGTCAGTGTGACCCCAAAATGCTCGGCAATAAGCTAAAGAAAAATAAGCAACACAACAAAATGGCAAATAAGCATTTTAGCTTTTATTGTTGTACTTGGACCAACAGTTACTGCAAATGTGTAATTCTTTAATAAAGTGCAACAGAAGCATCAACAGTTTATGTCACAACACAGCGCAATATCGCCCACATTATTTAAATGTACCACTTACAATATTTATTGCTGATCTAAGCAGCCACCAGCAGCCCTGAAGTGTACATGCAAACATATATTTATAAATCGACTTGTTGCTTTATTGTAAAACATACATATAAAGAGGTTGAAGTCGACTGCAGAGCTTAGCTCAGCATTGAGCATTGATGCACTTTTTTGATTTTGGCTCGATGACACACATTTGCGATAAGGCAGTCTACGCTGCGAGAATTTTTAAGGTAATTCATGGAAAGCGCAGTCATGTTGTGTTTGTAATTAGACTGCTTTCTGCAAATGATAACAGCAGGTAAGTGCGTTATAACCAATCTCATTATTTTTTTAATTTTTACCACTCGCGTTAACAAGTGAATAACTTGATATGATCACGTAGCAGCGGCGGTTAAAAAAAAAAAAATAAATCGCATTATGTAGGGTCACACTTTTAGCAACGGTAAAAACAAAAGACCAAAGAAAACAAGCCCAGCTTCCGGATTAGAAGCGATATTTAAACAGAAAAATGCAAACATACGGATACAACGATGCCGAAATACGAGATTTAGAACTGTGTACATGTGTGGAACTATGGAATTGTTTTCAGTGCATCATTTTGAGCTAATTCCATGAAAAATTGGTCATCAGCACATTTTTAAGCTGTGTTTTTTTTTTTTTTGCTTTTATACTGTGCCGGCTGCTGCACACACACGGAAGCAAAATTAAAAGCAACGCTTGCATTGAACACTGTTCGACAAGGGAGGCGGGATGGAACGCTTTTCGCCGCTAACCTCGAAGTGCGTGCAAAATGCAGCTCAGCTCTTTGGCACGATTTGGCAGCGTTGACAATTTTTGTTGTTGTTGGTGTGTTGTGGGTTTTTGGAACTACCGCCACCGCAGCGAAGAATTCTATATGGGCCGAATGTCTGGCCGAATGGGCCGTCAGTCACCGTTTGAGCTCAGCAACGGCCAGTTCTAGAGACGATCGATAAAAGCGATCTTTAAGTTCTTTCCTAGAAAATATTAACACACATACAATAATGAGATTGTTATGGTCACTGCAGCTCCTGCTGCTGCTTGGTGTCACACTTAGCAGTGCCCAGGAGGCAACCGTTGTTAAGAATGATGAGGAGGAAGCCAACGTCAGAGGATTAAGGGAAACAACGATGGATAATACAAATAGCACTTCGAAAGTTACACCGAAAATTCCCACCGAAGATGAGGTAAGAAACAAACAACCAAATAATTATTAAAATATGCTTAAAGAACTGCCTGCTCCCAGATCCTCGGCCAGATGCCACCATTGTCGCCACCACGCAGCGGAATTCCGTCGATAGATGCCTTCTATTTGATGTTTCCTGCGCTGAGCAGCCTTCTGCGCTGGGGTAGCCTATTTCCCGCCCATTCCGTACTGGGTGCCGTGCCAGATACACTGCAACCGTCCGATTCGAAGGTGGTGTTAGTGCTCGCCGATGATGCCAATGGACACAAGACGCGCAAGACGCGTCAGGATAATCCAGCACCGCCAGCAACGCCTGCAGCACCCGCAGATATGTGGTCGCAGCTGCTCGGCCAGATGCCGCCACCACAGATTCCACAGATGCCTGCTGGCTGGCTGCCGGACAACTTCCAATTGGGCCAAATGCCGCCGTTGCCAACTAATTTTGACTTGAGTCAACTCTCACAAATGCCACTCCCACAATTGCCACAAATGCCACAACTACCAGATGGCTTTAATCTTGGCCAGATGGCTCCCAACTTGGCTAACTTTGGACTACGACCCCTTGATGGTCTGCTTGGCCAGGCAGCGGCAACAACAGCTGCGCCGCCCGCAGCCAAACCCGCTGGTGACGATGCTCCGGCGCCCACTTTGGCACAGGCACAGGCTTCTCCATTTGGTGCATTCTTTGAAGGTAACAACAATTTGCTTGGCATGGCGGCTCCAACATCGTCGAATGCTTTTATAGATGGACTTCGTCAGTTCTGGCCAGGCGCACCGGGTGCTCCAGCCGCCGCGGCCTCCGAAATTTCAGAGGTGCGCGTCAAGCCAGAGGGCCAAACCACCAATAACTACAGGTCGCCGACACAGCAAATGGAGCAAGACAAGGAGCAGCAACGTATGCCGTTGCTCTGGTTCCATATGCCCATTGAGCAATCTGAAGCCACCGAAACCGAAGATAGGACGAGCGAGCAGCGGAAACCCAAAGATCGCATTGAGATCGAGACGAAGCTGCAAGCCTTCCAGCGCCAAGTGATTTCCGAGCTTCAGCAGCTGCAGCGGATCGAACAACTTGCTCGTGAGATGCGCGACAATGCACAGGGTCCAACAAATACGCCCATCTTTCAGTTACGCTATCCCCTGAGCCATACACCGGTCCACAAGATCACACGGTCGGACATTGAGCGTGCTCTGCGTGATGACTTTGTGCGTCGTCTGGTGCACAAGGAGGCAGAGCGTAAGACGAACTTTAAGCGACAAGCGATGCCCAGTGGATCCGTGGAGGAGAAGACTTTGTCCAAGGATGATATCCTCAAGGTGATGGCCTATGCTTATCGTATGGCCAGCGATTCTGCCGAGAAGAAAGCCAACGATGAAAAGTTTTATGCGGCCTACCGCGCAGCTGGACGCATGGAACAGATGCCTCAGCAACGTCAATGGGAGGCCGAAAAGGCCAAGGAGCAGCAGCAGCCCCAAATAATGCAGCAACGGCAATGGGAGGCGGAACAGGGCAAGATGCAGCAGCAGCAGCGTCAATGGACAGAGGATCAAGCTAAGAAACTGCAGAATCCAATGATGCAATCACAGCAGCGTCAAATGATGGACAACGAAGGAGCCAAGATGCAGCAGCAACGTCAGTGGGCAGCAGAAAAGGCTAAGGAGCAGCAACAGCAGCCCCAGATAATGCACCAGCAACAGCAGCAGCGTCAGTTTGAGGCAGAGCAAGGTAAGATCCAGCAACAGCAGAATCCCATGACAATGCGGCAATTGGAGGCGGAACAGTTGTCCAAGGCGCAACAGCAGCAGGAAATGCTGATGCAGCAGCAGCAGCGTCAATGGACAGAGGATCAAGCCAAGAAACAGGCCACACAAATGCAGCAAATGCAGAATCCAATGATGCAGCGTCAAATGAATAACAATGAAATGGAAATGCTGCAGCGGCAGCAAGCAATGGATGCTATGATGAAGCAGCGTCAGTGGATGGACGAGCAGGCGAAGCAAAGGGCCAACGAACAGCAGACGATGATGATGAGGCAGTCGCAGGCGGAGGAACAGCAGACCATGATGATGAGGCAATCGCAGGCGGAGGAACAAACCAAAGCACAACAGCAGCAGCAGCGTCAATGGATGGAGGAGCAGGCGAAGCAAAAGGCCAACGAACAGCAGACCATGATGATGAGGCAATCGCAGGCGGAGGAACAGCAGACCATGATGATGAGACAGTCGCAGGCGGAGGAACAAACCAAAGCACAACAGCAGCAGCAGAACCAGCGTCAATGGATGGAGGAGCAAAGCAAGGTGCAGATTCAACAACAGGCAGAGGAGCAGCAGCAGCAGCAACGCATGGGTGACGAACGCCAATGGGCTGATGAAAAGATGAGAGCCATGCAGGAGCAGCAACAGCAGCAGAAGATCGATGCAGAGCCGATGGTTGGCGAGGCGAAGCCCCAAACGCCCACTGTTGGACAGGCACGTCACAAAGGTAATCTTTTTGGTGTATTCCTCAATCGCAATCGTGACTCTAATCTCTCGCCAAAAACAGTCGGTCTGCTCGGCCTAGGCGGCAATCATCACAAGAAGTACAAATCCAATCCAACTATCATTAACTACTATCAAAGTGTGCCAGCACAAAGCTATGGCTACGCCCCCAGCTACAGTCATGCTCCCAGCTATAATCATGCTCCCAGCTATTATAGTACTCCCAGCTATAGACCCAACAGCTATAGGCCCAACAGCTATCAGCCCACCAGCTATCAGCCCAGCAGCTATGGCACTAGCTATGGCGGCGGTGGCTATGGATCCAATGCCTACGGCGGTTATCGGGCAGCCATTGGCAATGATGAGATTGACTCTATGCTGCGCCAGCATCGTACAATGTCGGTAAGTTTCGATTATACACACACACACACACACACATACGCACATACACACACCATTAAAGTAGCTAGCTCTCCATATCATTCACAATCTTTCATCTTCTGTTCGCCCGTTGGTTTCCTCATTGTGATTAACAGGCGACGCATTTCAGGCAATAAAATCAACCGATGATGACCAGATGAAGCAAGACGATAACACCAACCCCCCAACCCCACTGACGACCAACAACAACAATAACAGCAGCAGCCATCGTTTAGAGAAAAGGTTAGCAAATTTCTATGGCAATTCCTTGCCAGCTTCAAGCAACGGCAACGGCAACTGCGGCTGTGGTAGCACTCATTGCGCTTGCGGCAGCAGCTGTCGTTGCAAGGGGGAGAAGACTGCAGCAGCGCAGGGCTGTCGTTGCAATAGGGGTAGTAGAAAAAGGAGCAGACGTAACGTTGAATATGGCACACTGGAGACCATTGATGAGGGTTCGCTCGATGCGCTGCGCAAAGAGTACAAGTTGGGCTTGAAGGAGATCACCCTGAGTCCAGATGAGGATCCCGCAGAGGCATTGATGCGCTACAATGCCGCCTCGATACGTGAGGCACTCGAGCGTGTTAGTATGGAGCCGGTTGAGATAAGCGGTGATCAGCTCTCGGCCAACGACGAGGAGGCAGCCGACGAAGAGTATGCCAATGAGGAGCCGGCTCAGCCCCCTACGGTAGCAGCTGCAAGCACCGAGCGACCACCTACGCAGGATGCGCCCAGGAATAACAGGGATCCAAATGCCGTTGAGTTCAATAAACTGTACAATCTCATCGAGAGCTTAAAGGAGCAGCTGACGCAGGCGGAGCAGCGCCTAAGGAATTGTCGGCATGCAGACACAACAAGCGCACCTCCCAGCACCACGACAACGAGCAGCACCACAAAGTCGCCGGAGCAAAGCTGGGTGCATCTGTTGGCCAGCAAGGGCTACGATACCAAATACTTGTCCAAACCCAATGAGCAGCTAATACAAGAAGAGGAAGCAAACATCTCTGGTGTTGATAGCTACCAGGAGCTGCAACCCTACGATCCGGAAAACAAAGCCAAGCGAGCCTCTTCACTAAGCAGCAGCAGCAGCTGTAGCAGCACCACCACCACCTCCACAGAGCGCTCCAAGAATGAGGCACTGGAGCAGGCACAGATGCTAAATACAGCACTCCACAGCAATGCCATTGACAAAGCGGAGCAGGAGACGACTCCAGCAGATGTAGATGACACTGGGATGATAATGATGTTGACGACAACAACAACAACAACCGATTCACCTTATGCGCTGCGTGGCAAGTTTGTGCGCAGACGAAGCACTCGAACAACACGTCAAACGAAGGTGAAAAAAACAAAAACGCCAACAACAAAGGCTAGCGAAGGTGCGCGTAACACAACAAGGAATTCATCGAAACTTTTGCAACGGCGACGCAAGCCACAAAACAACAACATAAATCCACAAAACATTTCAACTAAAAAACTACATCTACCATAAACCATTTGCCATTAGCTTTAACTATAACTTTAGGTTCTCGTTCTCATTCTCATTTAAATCATTATTTTCATTGTTTTTATTTCATATTTTTGTCGTATACGTAATGACATCCATCAGTCAACAAACATCAGCATTACCATCAGCATCAGCATCCATCGCATCTACATCCGCATCCGCAACCGACAATGACGACTCGGCCGTTTTGGGCTCCATCAAAGGCTTCAACGGGGCTATCTTGCTACCCTATATGGGCCTCTTGCCGCTGGAGCAGCCGCACGATCCATGGAACCAAAAGGCCTACAATTCGCACTATCCGCTCTACAGCGGTGGTGGCAGCTATGAGGCGTATCTGAGACGACGTCGTGACACGCACATCATGGCACGCGGCCATCAGATGCTCACGCCTGACATGCTGGAGCGCTTGTTGCGCATCAAGGTGGAGTTTCAGCGTCGTTTCCCCCATCTTTACCAGGGCATGCTCAATCATCATACGAATCAGACGCGTGTAGTGGTCAAGCCGCCGTTGCTTGTGCGCCTTAACAACAGATCCAAGCTTGATGAGGAGGCGCCCGTCTATGAGCTTGGCGCTGCCGAGCAAGTTCTATTCGATGAGTACGATAAGGAGGCGGAGGCCAGCCCCGAGTTAACCACCGAAATAAGTCCGCTAGATTCGAGCGAGCGGGACAATAACCATGACGGCGACGATGTCGACTATTTTCATTTTGAGGATGAGGATGACGATGGCAATTATTTTAACAAGAATTCTGATACTGATGTTATTGATGATTAGTTTAATGCTTCTATTTAAATTTTAAACGTCTTCAAATAAATATTAAAACTATTAAAATGTAAACAAAGTTGTAAATGAAATTTGGAATTGGGTTCATTTGTTATGTTTTGAAGTTGTCGCTGGCCATTATCAATATTTTAACAACTTTTGAGTTTTATCTTATTCTAAGTATCAACCATTTTATTCAATATGAATAACACACTAAATTTTTAGTCGAACTTTATGAAAAACTTTCATTGAAATAAAATTTCTAATATGCAGCCAATTTGACAAATCTAATAATGTTGAAATGCTAGTTTTTGAAAGTTCTTTCATAACCCAAAAAATGTGGTACAGTTGTAATGTAATACAATTTTAATATTCCTGAAATATCAAAAAGTTTTTTATAAACAAATTAAAAAAATTTTTTTTAAGAAAGATCAAGTTCGAAAGAATGCAGGTGGTATTAAAATAGTCCTTAAAAATGTTCGGAAATATTATTTTTTATTTAATTTTTATTGATTGCTTTTTGTAGTGGCCATTTGACATCAACTAAATCGCATCACGATTCCAATCCCCGTACGCCGAGCTAAGCATCTACGAAGATATGGTGTTTACTGGTACTATTGTTAATTTATGGTTGTATGCCTAATGCACAATACTAACACCGAAACCTGTCATATATGTATGTAGTATGTACATTGCCGTATGCCCGAGCTAACCCGAGACTAGGGCTGTTTCCTATGATTTATTGAAGGGTGGTGGGGTGGGTAACTTAAGTGTTAAAGGGGAAATCCCCATATCATGTCTGTTCGCTTTGGTAGCAATTTGTTCAAGTAATGAACACAGATTTGATAATGCATTACAGCGTTTAAATTAATTCACTTAACATTCGTTCGGTATGCGACTGCGGATAATCCCCGATTGGGGTATTCACAGTTCCTTGTAGTTTTACGAAATGGAAATTTTTACATTAAATGTATTATTTCTATTGATAAATATTTACATGCGCGATATTTATTCATGTTTATTGATTTGATAATTTTATAGGGAATTTGCCAGTCGATCACTTTTAACAAGAGCAATATTGGTTGCTTTAAAACACCATTTGCACTCGATTAATGTGTGATTTCTCTAGGGATAAAATGAGTTGCTGCTGTTGCAGTTGGAGTTGCAGTTGCAGTTTCATTGCCTAATCCATTTTAGTAGCTGCAATAAAATGGAACGGCCAAGTCATTCCAAGGCAGCATCCAGATTGCTGCTTCTTAGTTTACTGGCAGTGGTGCTCCAGCTAACTGGAGCCTGGCAAACTGCCAAAAAACAACGCGAGGAAAAGATCATCAACTTGTTGGGCGATGCACTGCACCAAGTACTGACGCAGACCTGCGCGGCCCACAACATGAGCGTGCATGTGAGCACCCGATACCAAGAGGAGATGCCACTAAACTTGCAGCGTCTCGTGTTGCAAGTGCTGAACAAAGGCTTTGCACGACGTCACAATGACAGTGATTACGTGTTGCCCGTTGTGATAGACACTCTGGTGCTTGAGGATCTAAGTTCGCACATGCAGCTGCTGGTCTTCTTTGTCCAGGATGCGCAACAACTGGCAGCTGCTGCCGCCGACAATGCTCGTGGACATCCCACACTCCAAAGCAAATACTTAGTTGTGCTTTTTACTGCAGAGGATAATTCCCAGGCGGAGATGAGTAAAATATTTAGCTTTCTGCTGCATCAGCGTTACAATGTGAATGTGGTGGTGTTTCTGGCCAATCTTCAGCTTGCCACACTACAAGCCAATACCTTCTGGCCGTACAGATCGAAGCAGTGTGAATCGACTCAACCGATCCCAATATCTCTGCAGGATGCCCGCCTCAATGATCTCTACCCACAGAAGCTGCACAATTTGCACGGCTGTCCGCTTCAAGTGATTGTCTGGCAAATACCGCCGTTCATGAAACTTCATCCGCTCCTGGGACCGAAAGCCATAGAACGGATTGACGGCTTGGATGCGGATAAGCTTAAGATATTGGCCAGCCAGCTGAACTTTAGCTTGGCCTTGGTACGGAACGAGCCGGCCGATTTGATGGGTGGTGCCAGCTATGCGAACGGCACTATGACCGGAGCCTTTCGCATGCTGCTGCAGCGTCGTGCCAATCTCACAATCGGATTCACTGCCTGCAGGCCGGAGCGCTCCAAATATTTGTCCAGCACGTTGCCCTACAGCCAGGTGGAGTACATATTGGTGCTGCATGCTGTCCAACCCTATAGCGCCTATGAGATCATGCTCTTTCCCTTCGACACCGGCGTATGGCTGGTAATCGTCCCCATGGCTGCACTGCGTCTGCTTTGCCAGCAGCGCGGCTGGCAGTTGAGATCACCGCTGTACGTCGGCTGGCTGTACATGCTATTTCTGCTGCGCATCTGTTACGAGAGCTCCATCTTTATGTTTGTGCACAATGCACCGACGAGACCGCTGCCACGCTCACTGGACGAGGCGCTGGCCCAGGATTATAGCTTTGTTGTCGATTATGGCACTTATCACATGACCGAACTGCTGCCAGCGGTTAAGGCACGCACCACCATTCTACCCGGCCAGGCTGTTGACATTTTTGACCAGCTGCTGACCATGCCGCCGGACCGACAAAGACGAACCGCCGCTATCAGTTGCCAACATTTCTTGCGCTACTATCTGTCGATGGCCAAGCGGCGTAACCATCGCCAGCATAACGACCTGATCCGTGCCGACAAAAAGATCATGGACAACATGGTCTGCGTCTATTTTCCGTTGGGCTCCTACATGGCCGGCGTTGTCAATCAGCAGCTCGTGAACATGCGAAGTTCGGGAATTAGCCAGCATATTTCCGAGCGGCTTAATTGGTTGCGTTCGGAAACAACATCGTCGGCTCGACGGCATCCTTTGCATGCCTCAACCTCAACCTATTCAGATACCAACCAATTCGATGAGACGATGCACTTCATCTTTGCCGCCTTTTATTGCCTTCTGGTCGCTCAATCTCTCACGATTGTAGTCTTTGCTCTAGAGCTGCTAAGTCGGCGTTCCCATAGATTCTAAAAAATATCGATTATCTTTAAATATCTTTATTATACATATTAATATTATGGTATTATATTTATTTGCCCAGCTTAAAGTAACAGTTTACAACTGATACTAATTTAATTAAATTAAATTTATTATCATTATTTTTATTTTATTCTTATTTTTTCTTTATAAAATTCGATGCGATTATTTTGTGACTATATATAGAAAATTTTATTTATTACAACTTTTCAATTTACAATGCTTCTAAAACTGTGTCGCTCGCATCTATGTATGTACATACATATGTACATTTCTAATAGGTGCGTTGCGGCTACGTTGAAATGGAGTTCGGGAGAATTTGAAAGTACAGTGAAACTTCGATAAGTCGTAACCTCGATAAGCGAAAAAACTTGATAAATCACAGTATTTCTTCGGTCCCAAAGAAATTCGCGAATTACGAAGACTCGCAAGTAAAAATAAGATTGAAAGGTTTCATGGGCGTTGACAACTATTGCTATAAGCTGACATTATTTTATGCCCAAGAATAAAAACATATTGCTGATTTTAATAAAGTAATGACACATTTTTTCTGTATGCGATGTGTGTTTTGTGTGTAGTATGTGTTGTATTTATAACGACTATAATTGTTGCCGATTATTGGTGGTCCTCATCCGATATACATATGTACTATGAAACTTTCCCGTATTATCAATATTAAATAATCAGGTATTTGAATTGCTTTTTTATTATGTAAATGCCAATAGATCGATTTCCCTTGCGACGAAACGACAAAATGCATTTTACGTTTCCCTTATCGCTGATGTCATATCATGGCTGCAAACGATATATTTTAGCTATCGATTTCAAAGTGCCAAGTAACCTTAAATTAGCGACTTGCGTTCAGCCGAAAAATTGTAATTTTTCGTCATTTGGGAATTGAATAGTATTGTGTGGGCTTTTTTGTTTGTTTGATAGTTTTTCATCAATATTGCTTATCGGCCAACTTAACATTAAGCAGATTTCCCCCGAGTACAGTGCGACCGAACCTTAAGAACCCAACAAGAAAAGCCCAAAAGCACGTTGTTGTCAGTTGCAAAGCGGAAGCGTTGGAAGTCATGCAGCAGAATATGATGATGATTATTGTGTTGTTCTTGTGGCTGCTTGGGAAGTTGCAGCAATGTCCTGCTGCGTTGACAGCATCATCCGTATTTGAGTCGAACGCCGAACTGACGACTTTGTCCCAAGGACTCGGCCAGGTGCTGCAGCACTCGGAGATGTCACACTGCCAGACACTTTATATCCACATACAGTACAGTGCAGTGTCATCGCGGCCACATTTGCTGCAGCTGCTCGAACGTGTGTTGACGACAACAACACCAACAATAACTGTCGAATTGTACTTGCAACGCCCCATGGAGTACAAGCCGTACAAGCATGCAATGCTGCTACTGGTGGATGATATGGATGCATTGCGTATGCTTTATCGCAGGCTTGGCGCCACCAGCGATCTGTCCTATACGCTCATCTATATGTTGCAACCGCAACCGACCGAGGTCATGCAGCTGCTCTGGCAACGCAGTGTCCTCAATGTTGGCCTGCTGCTGCTGAAAGAGCAATTGAAGCAGTCGCAGCAGCTGATGCTGGTGATGCTCAGCTATTATCCCTACAGCGCGGCCCATGGCTGTCAGGTAATCAGCGCCAGCGTTGTGAATCAATATGACGCAGTTGTGGCAAGCTGGACCAGTTACATATACTTCCCACCCAAGCTGAGCAACTTTTTTGGCTGCACTCTGACGTGCGCCACTTGGCCGGATATGCCGTACCTGGTGCTGCAGCCAGATGGCACATTTGTTGGCATCGAAGGCGAATTGTTGCAGTTCATGGCCGACAATTTGAACTTTAGTATCGGCCTGTATTGGTTGAACAAGTCCGAGGTGCGTGACACCTTTAATGAGTCTGGCTGGGTATTCGAACAGGTAAGCAGCGTATACTTAATTTTTTTATTCTATTAATTTATTTTCATATCATATTTTGACAGATTTTTGGCAGTGCTGAGTACGCTTTGGGCGGTTTCCACTACAAGCCCAATGAAGGCACCGAAATGCCTTACTCCCAGTCGACATACTACTTTATGAGCCACATTATGCTGGTAACCAATCTGCCCACCGCCTACTCGGCCTATGAGAAGTTGACCTTTCCTTTTCACCCGCTCCTCTGGCAAGCCATATGTCTGGTCTTGGCTTTGGGTTGCCTCTCACTTTGGCTGCTGCAGCGATTTTGGAATCATTTACCGCAGGTTAGTTTGTTATACGAAGTCCATTTGTCCAATTGGATCTAACTATCTTTTGGTCTCACTTCGTTTCGTTTGATAGAATCCCTATTACAAATTGCTGTTGCTGACTATGGGCGGCAATCTGGTGCCGGCTGAGATGCCGCGGCGCAACTCGTCCCGTTTGGCATTTGTAACATGGCTTTTGTGGTCGTTTGTAATACGCAACGCCTATCAGACGGGCATGTATCAGCTCTTACGCCAAAATATCCAAAGCAATCCGCCTCAAACTATTGCCGATGTCCGTGCACAGCGCTATACAATCCAGCTGGTTGAGGGTAATGCGGATCGTTGGCTGGAAAGTCTGCCCGAGTTGGGGACACAGGAGCTGCGCCAATTGTCGGCCAGTGAGCTGCAATCGTTTGCCGGCCTGGCCATGAGCAGTGGCACTGATCAACGCCTGGCAATCATAACGCCCTACGAGTACTTTGGCTACTTTCGCAAGGTGCATGCGATGAGTCGACGCTTGCATGTGGTTAGGGAACGGATCTTCACGCAGCCGTTGGCGTTCAATGTGCGGCGTCATTCGCATTTGGTTGGTGTGCTCAATCGGCAGATTCAACTGGCTCGTTCGCATGGCTTTCTTGAGCATTGGACAAGGCAATATGTTAGCGCTGTGGATGCGACAGATGAAAGCATTTCACGCATCTCAGCTGTACCCTTATATGACATGGATAATGATGGCGATATTGAAATGGATACAACAAAAACTGAAGCTGATGCTGAGGCTGATAAAGATGGTGAGGCGAATGTGCTGTCATTTAAGGAGCTATCCGCATTGTTTTGGCTGACCCTGTGGTCCTTCTTGGCTGCCATTCTTGTTTTTGTCCTCGAACTGTTGCTACACAAATTTATTTCGCGCTAAAACGTTTTAATTAAATTACTTCATAATCCGCTCGAACAAAACAAACCTAAAACAAAAGATCCACCCGCTGCAGCTTTGCTTTATTGGAAGGATGTTGCTTCAGCTTCTCAGTTTTGTTGCTGCTGATAGTCGGCAGCATTTGGTAGCGCTGCTCGTATCGTAAAAACACAAAACGTTTTATCTGAAAGCGATAAATTTGGAAAAACCAAAAAAAAACTTACGAAACGCGCCACCAAATCTTTCCTCTAGCCCCCAAACTCCAAACCCACAATAAGCACTTTCTTACACCATAAACGCAATCCAACCCCCCCCCCCCACACTTATACACCCCCATCATCGATATTCTCACACTCTGTGTGTTTTAAGCCGAGCAGCAGACACACTCCAAGAAATCTTAAACTACAACTCTAAAAATAATATACTAATACACCATAACAGATCTTAACAAAACTAAAATTTTTCAATTTCACACATGCAACATGATATCAAAATAAAAAAAGTCTTAACAAAAATTTGTTGTTTCTAATCGATTAACTAATCAGACCTAAGGTTACTAAAAATTGTTGCTACATATTTTTCTAAAATAATCATAATAATTTCTTTTCTTTTTAGTGTACATTGTAGATAGGATTGTTAAAGGACTTGTCTTCGGTTGCAACTGTACTTGGTTCCACGCAAAACCCTATTGTCCCTCCCAAAATGGCAACCACCATCCAAATGGTTTTGCTGCCGTTGCTGCTACTTTGCTTATCGCCTCGCACATTTGCGCTTTTCCGAACGTTTTTGTTTTTATTTTTTATATTTTTTGTGCCACAAAACTGCTGTAATGGGCATGACGCCGCTTCAGCATTCAGCATATCCAAAAACCAGTACGAGTATCCAGCATCCAGCATCCAGTCACAGCTTTAGCTTTAGCCAAGTAGTCAACGACATCGATGGCGTCGTCGTCGTCAAGTAAATATATTGAACCTAAGCTCATTGCCTTTGCCTGCATTGCCGTCCCTTACGTCGCGACGCCCAATCCCCTGCACCCTGCTCAAGTTTGCGTGTGTGCCTCACCCCTATCAGCCTCATTGCTCGCTTTCTCTTTAATACGCAGCGCTGTTTAGGAACAACTTTATGCAATTCCTTTTATAAAATGTTTTCTAATTTTATTTTCTTTCGTTAGCCTGCATCATTTACACAACGGCAACGAGAAGAACATGCGATTTTAACACAGCGAAAGTCGGATTAAAAAACAACGAGTAAAAATTGAATAACAGCTACTAAAAGGATTTAACCTGAAAGGACATAACATGAACAGCGAGTATAAAGACGAGCTGTGAGTAAGTTGTACATAAAATAAGTCAAGCGAGTACAGCTTCTGGAATTGGGAAATAAACAACAAATCGAAGAGAAGAAATAATCTCATACAGTTTGCAGTTGCCGAATGAATGAATGAATGATACTTATGCTGCTGGCATGCCCATTGCCAAATGAAACATGCTGCTCAAACTTTTATATTCTCGGCTAGCTCGACCGCAAAGGCAGCAGCCTTGAAGCGTCTTAAACTCGTCTCTCTCGGCAGCAACAGCAGCAGCAGCGGCAGCAACAGCAGCAGCAGCAGCAGCAAAATTTTGGCTCGTTTGCCAATGAATTTTTATGGGTCGACTTTTACGTCAGCATGAACAGCAATGAGGGAGGAACAAGTGGAAATGACGAAGACAACGACGAGACAAGGCAACAAAACAAATATATTCATGACAAGATTATGTGGCAAGCGACAGTGCACTTAAAAATTAGAGCCTCAAATCGCAGGATGCTACAAAATGGTTGAGTACGAGAGAGAGGGTTGAGGTTAAGGGTAACCGTTTTATCAGTTGGTGCTATTGCTACAATGCTGTTGCTATTTTGCTATTGCTGTTTCACATTCTAAGGGCTGCCACACAGTGGCAAACTGGCAATTTCCGGCCGCGGAATTGCAGCTAATTAGCTAATCAACACAATTATGGACACTAGAACCCGACATAGACATGGGCCCAAACCTACTAGTCGACCAGTTTGTAGTCTGTCAGCCAAATGCAGCAGCGGAAGCTTGCCAGACAGACGCTGCACAGAAGCTGCCCGGACCCCTGCCCCCCGGATGCGTTACCCCCCATTTACTCAGTCGAAAATCACAACGACACATCCGCCATTTGGCCCATGTTACAAATGTTACCCCAGCGACAAAGGATAAAGCCAGTAACAGCAGTCAGGATAACTCAGCCACAAAACACATTGCGTATCCATCCACTTGACTCCTGACTCCTGCTCCTGCTGCTGCTGCTTTTCTGTTCTCGGCAAAGTAAATAGTTTTTATTTTTTGTGTTTTTATTGTAAATCAGCCATTTCAATATCTATAGAAAGCTGTCATCATTCAGCTACAGCAAGCTTTGAAGTGAATCTACTTTCTACAAACATTTAACACTTTCATTTAACCAATTAATCATTTAAACGTTTTAAATAAGAGAGACGTTAACAATTAAAGTAGAGCAAATCAAGCAGCCTTTAAAATTCAACTTTGACTCTCCGCGCTTTATCAAATTTTTTAAATCCCTCCATCGAAAACTAGTTGATATTATTATTAAACTAAAACATTTTTTTTTCGGTGAAGCCAGTTCGCAGCAATTTTGGTTGTAAAAAAAATAAAAACTACACTTATTTAAATTTAACAAAAATATACAACGATAAAAAAAATAATTCTTGCGAAAGATCATTGAATAAATTTTAAAAGTATATATTGATAGTCGAAAAACGATTTTGCGATTTTCGTTAAATAATTTTTGGTGGAAATTACCCTTTTTTTTTAGCTGCAAGTGCGAGAAACCCTTTTTAGAGTTCAATTGATCAATAAATGATAGTAAAATGATTTGATACAGGATATTTTTAATATAAAAAAATCCAGGTCTGGGGGTCTCAGTATGTCTACTATAAACGATCGAAATGTCTAGGGTTCAGGGTATCTCTTAGTCGATCATTGCACAATATTCTAAAATAGGTTTCAGGGTATTTCTTAGTCGAGCATTGCTCAATAGGGTTCAGGGTATCTCTTAGTCGAGCATTCCATAATAGGGTTCAGGGTATCTCTTAGTCAAGCATTCTAAAATAGGGTTCAGGGTATTTCTAAGTCGAGCATTGCTCAATAGGGTTCAGGGTATCTCTTAGTCGAGCATTACAGAATAAGGTTCAGGGTATCTCTTAGTCGAGCATTCCACAATGGGGTATCTCTGAGGCGAGCATTGCACAAAAGAGCTTTCGTACTTGTTTCTTTAGTAATTAAAAATGCAAGTGAAATTTCTTTGCCATTTTTTTCGATTATTTATTTATTTGTTATTTGCATTTATTTGCTTAAGGCAGGTGCATTTCAGACTCAGTTGGTTTCTGAAACATCTGTTTAATCTTGAAACTCCCATTTGTTTTGGTCCACAGGGCACACGCGACTTATGGCCAGCAATGGGAACAGGCAGTGATTGTGGAACTTATGCTCGCAAATGCCCTTTGCGACGCGACAATCACGGAGACAACGACAGTTGTGAAGCAAAGCGGTGCATTCACCGCACGGTTCATAAACCTGCTTCTGGCAAATGTGGCAAATGATGTCCGGGCTGCCAGGAGTTGCTACATCAACACACAATTAAAATTTAATAGGCAAATTATTATTGTTTTGTTTTTTGTTTAATTAAACACTTACCGATGGGCATTGGCTTCAAAGAATCGGCCTATTTCACGCATGCGTGGCGATTTGTAAAATGAAAAAAAAAATAAATGTTTATGTGTTTATTTTTTCTGTTCTGTTACTTTTACTTATTATGTTAGGCTTGATAACAATAAATGGTTATTAGCATTTACCTGGTTGTCCTTGCCCTGTTTTTCGGTATTTGCATCCATTGCCAATATTGATCTCGCTAATTGGTTGAGAATAAATTTTTTTTCAGTAGCGTGTGCGACACACAATGCGGATACCAAATTCGACTGGAAGTTGTAAAGTTGGCTGCTCCTGCAATACGGTATTTTTGCTCATTTGAGCTACTCTTTACATTTTACAACACTTAAAAATTTACTAGTTCATTGAACCTTGTGCTAACAGGAGAGTGCAAGCCCTGCCTGTGAGTTGAGTTCAAACTGTTCATACAAGATAAGTGTGAATTGGGCAAAAAACTTGTACTTTAGTAAGAAAAGGAAACACACCAAAAAATAGGGTGAAGGTTGTTTATTTTGTTTTAAATGGTGGGTCCGTCACCAACATCAACATTATCAACAGCCTGGCTGGGCTGTCATCTTCATTATTTTCATGCTTAATATCCTGTGTCAACTGTTGTCCATTCCATTTGCATTTTTGCAATTATTTCAATTAAATTGACAAAAGAAATGTCTGGTGACCCCCCACCCATCCCAGCTCAGCTCCCCATTCCCCTCCGTGGCATTTGTCGTTTGCATTGGATTGTGCATTGCCAAAGGTTGCGGGGAGTCCGGCGCTGCGTTTGGCGAATATAATTTCCTCACGCCGGATGTGACAATGAATACGCATTAATAAGTACACACACACACATATCCATACACACACAACGTTTGTGAGAGTTGAAATTTCGAGCTCACCGGGCGGTCGTTCATTTTGTTCTTTTGTGTTTCTATATGTATGTGTGTGTTTGTGTGTGCCTTCCGGTGTGTAAATTGATACGCCCGTCCATTTATCCATCCGCTCATTTGTTCGTCTGACCGACGACCCACTCATTCCCCACCATCCCCATTCCCATCCCCATTCCCTTCCCATCGCGGCTTCACCTTATTTTTCGCGGTCCTCGTCACTCGGACGCCTTCATTGTGGCGAGACTCCAGGCCAATATGGCAGACGTAACCGCACACACACAGCAAGCGAGCAAACGAGCGAGCGCATGAATGAATGAATGAATGGCTGGCTAATTTTGTAGAGGCGCAAACGGCACGCGCTTTTAACAATATTAATATGCACAATAATACAAATGCACAAGCAAAGGCAGCAGGCTGGCAGGCACACTCACTGACGACAAATGAAGGATAAGCTGACAGCGGCAAGAAAAAAAATGCAAAATAACAGCAGCAGCAACGGGGGCGAAGGCAAACAAATATCATTGTAGTACAATATGTAGGAAAAGAATGTGACTGGGTTTGAGCGTGATATGATGGCAGCATTGTGTCGAGAGCGAAGCGAAGCCAAGCCGAGCTCTGTTGAAACAGCAGGCAGTCTACAAACGCGGCGGCGGCGCCAGACTCGCTTCAAATTGGATTTGTCGAGCACATCAAGCTTTCGTCAACTCTCTCTCGCCCCTTTTTGTGTCGGTCTCTCGCTGTTTCTTGGTCTCTTTGTCTCCTCGTCTATCTGGCTTATTGTTGTTGTTGTACTTCATCGTTCTTGTCAAGCGGCGCGCGCGTTTATTTACTTAATATGATTATTTACATGCTGCCACTCACTGCAGAATATTTCTGTAATTCTTTTTTTTTTTAACAATTATTTAAATTATTTTTATTTTTCTTGTTCCACGCTGCGCGTGATATAAAGATAAAATTGTATGATTTGAATAATAATTGAATTAGGAAATCATAGTCAAAGGCATGGCAATGTGCAACATGCCACTCATACAGTTGTTGCCTGCGGCGCAAAAGCACGCACACGCCCACGCCCACATCCATCAATGTGTGTGTGAGGCAACGTGCCACATCAGGACACCAGCCAAACTAATACATGTGCAGCTCAAGCAACGAACGTGCAATGCATTTTGCAAACTTTGTATGTTCTTTGTATTTTTTCATATCTCTTATTAGAGTCTTATCGAAGCCCAATTAAACCATATCGTTAAGCATCAACAAACTTAACGAATCAAGCGGATCTGGCAGCACTGTCAACGAGAACAAACGTCAAATGTTTGTGTCATCGCTAGCTTGGTTGGTGAATGCATCGTTTGTAAACATTCGAATTGTAACTTAATTAATTCTGTTGAATTTAGTGCACGTAATTCATTCAAGAAACGTCAACAATACAAACACGCGCATTAGTAACGCTACTTGGACGCGTCTCGTCTCGTCGCATTTTTATTTTAAGCTTAAGTTTGAAGAGGCAAAAGCAGCCAAGTGGCGCATCCTTATAGCTCGGCCGCCCCTAATGCACGCAAGACATTTGTCGCCTTCAACGCTTACAAGGTTCGTTCTGCTGCTAAAATCGACAGACAGACAGACATCATTACTTACTGACGCCAACGTCATCGCAGTTGTGCAACGTATGTATGTATGCATGTACATATATTCAAATTTATGTTAGTGTGTGTGCGCCTCTTGTAATCATGTGAATCCGTTTAAACTGTCGAAGTGTATTGTGCGTCATTATTCTCTTTCGTGCCATTAGACTTCAATAGTTTTTCAATACCAAAAAAAAAAGATTAACGCAAATCGCAGCGGTGTCGTTGCTGTTCATGTTGCATGTGTGTGTGTGTGTGTATGTGAGGGCTTGTGTCTTTGAAAGTGTGTGTAAGCTTTGCACTCGTCGCGTTACTGAGAGTAGGCGCCATTTGGCAACGTGTAATATAAATATCGATACAATTGTGACGGCGAATGAACTAATTTAACTCGAGTAAAGAGTTCGTCAAAAATATAATATTATTATTATACAAGTAATGACGATTAATTAAACCGTTTTTGTGCATCAGGCAAAAGAATGCTTCTCCGACCCCATAAGCCATATATATTCTTTATAAGTATCAACAGCCGAGTCAACTTAGGCGTATTCTTTCTATATTAACAACATTTGATAGCTCAGAACAATGGTTCAGCGCAAGATTTATTAAGTATATCTTGGATCAGGGTATCGCCAAGTCGAGCAAAGTCGACGGGTGCTTCCTGACTAGTAGTTTCTCGACTGCATTTACAGTTAAGTGCCGCTTCTTATCTCCATTTTTTTTGGTGTCTGAGCAATTTCGATCATCAATTTGGCTGCAAAGTTGAAGTTGTCGCTTAATAGTGTGTGTGTGTGTGTGTGTTTTAGCCATAATTGCTGCCAATTTAATTTTAATTGTTTTCATTGAGAACGCGTTCCAACAATGCGCGAAAATAAATCACTTTTCAACATTTTATTGAGCCGAGCCTTATTGCTACGTGCGCCATTCAAATTGCATATTAATATGTCCGCACATACAAGCACACATATTTTACAACGTTTGTGTGTGTGTTTGTTTCATTATAAAGATCAAAAACGAATAAGTTCCGTCGAAGAGAAAATGCTCGATTCGTAGATATCTAATACGCGATAGGTTACAAAAGGCTCATACACCCCCGAAATTCACGACTTTTTGTTATAGGCCATAAGAATATGGAGCAAACAACATAATTTGTAGGTAAATTTTTGGGCTTTTAATATCTTAATATACAGTATCAAGGCATTGCATACAAATTATAGGTTCACTATGTCTAGCACTAGTTTTATTAGCTTATCAAAGTCAATAATCAGTTAAAAAAATATTTATTTATCTTTTTCGATATTTAAACAGACAAGAATTGATTGAAGTATATTTCTGAGAAACACACTGATGAGCGACTTGGATTTGAGCTTCAACATGGAATTTTTTTATCTGCTCCTAAGGCGAATCATCAAGACATTAAAACGAAACATCTATGCTATTCCAAAATTATACCGAGGATTGACTTACAAGCCGGATAATCCAATCGTGGCAATTGACTATGTTCCAGAGACGATTTTGGACACTGTTGAGGCTTCCGGCTTTGAGGCATCCGGTTTTGATTCATCCGGCTTTGAGGCATCCGGTTTTGATTCATCCGGCTTTGAGGCTCCCGGATTTGATGCTTTAGGCTATGTGCTTTCAGATGGATATGCGGAAGAATTCAATAAATTACAATCATTTCAAAAAAATAGTCGGGCCAACCATATCCCGTTTTTTGTGATATTGTTTCTTCTCGTATTGGTCTTTGGGGTTTTCTTCACCTCGTTTTGCATTAGCCTTTATAAATGCGTTTCCTTACTCACTCTAACATTGCAGTGGATTTCGAGGCGTTTTTTGAACATAGTTGAAAAATACGTTTACGTACAATTTTATGATGGTGATGAGGAGCTGGAGCTCGAGGAGGCCAATCAAGCCAAACAGGTGGAGGTGGATAAGGAGGAGGAAGAAAAGGAAGAGGAGGAGGAAATGGAGAAAGAGGAGGAAATGGAGGAGGTTAAGAAAGAGGAAATGGAGATAGAGGACGAGTTGGTGGAGGTGGAAGTGGAAGAGAACAAGGAGGAAGAAGTGGAAACGGAAATAGAGAAAGAGGTGAAAGTGGAAACGGAAAAGGAGAAAATGGATGCTACTGAGCCTTCTACCTCTGAGCCACATTCTGGATTTAACGTCGATGCGGTGAAAACAATCCTAAATTACCCTCATTCTCCAGTGCGGTAAGTAGAATCTTTAAGCTTTCGATAGTTCGGAACTGCGTTGCAAATTGGTGTTATTTCTATATAGGGGATCACTTGACGAAGAGTTCGACGAGGAAAGGTCATATGTAATGTTTTGCAGGGAACTACAAAAACTGACATTTTCAACCCCAGTTAACACTTTTAATTCTAAGAAAGACAACAACAAAACACTCGTCGGTGAAGTTACGCAGCAAAGTGAACCTTATCAGCCAGACAAGCATGATGAAGACGATTTACTTAATTTGGAGGATTACTTAAATGATGTTTAATTTAACATACACATCCAGAAACAAATACAATTCCATACAATTTATTACATAACATTTACAGAGTGTACAAATTTTTATCAGCTATGGATACTAAAATACTTATTATCAAGATAGGAATTTATGTATTAACAGTATAACAATAAAATAATCAAAAGTTTCTCATAAGCAGTTTTGATTATGTATGATTACACGATATTTGATTTTGTTTTGGTTTACTTGAATTTTTAATGAGCAATTGTCAACTTACTGCAGCATACTCGGAAACTAAGCTTGGGTTGCTTAAGGTATCAGATGTGGACACTCAATGGTTACTCTTAATGGCTTTATCTTTGATTTTTAGTAGCTCTCGATCGATACGCTCCTTGGCACGAACCACTTTTGATTGCAAGTAAAACGAGCCACCAGTTGACTTCTGATTGACACGAAACAGATGCTCATAACTGCCACGAATTTCCTCTGCATTGGACAGATCCTTTACGTTAAGTATATGCTGGGCCTCGTTGAGGGTCATGCCTTTGACAGTTGTATCATTAATCTTGCGTTCCTTTTGGTTCACCCGATGACGATGTGACGCTGCACGAAACATATCGAACTCCTGGCGTATGGAATTAACGAAAGCCCTTCCCACTGATTGTGCTCCGCATACAATGATGCGTGCAAAATGTTTCGCCATATTGTTTTTACTCCCACGCGCAGTCCCTGCTCCCACTACCTGTCTCCAAGTGTTGCTCCAATACTTGCTTGAATTTTGGGACAAACTTTTATCATGAATGAGTATTTGTATGTTTTTTTTTTTTTTATATAAATTTCTGAATCGACTTTCAAAGAAAATATGTAGTTGTAAATTCCCAAAAGTGAAAGGTGGAAAATTAGTTTGTTCATTTCGACTGACAAACTTCTCGTGCTGTTCACAAAGATCGGCCTAAGGTGTCCATCATTTTTTTAAGGCATTGGATGTGACCGCAAAAATTAGCTAACTGAGCTTTTGCTGCGAGCATTATTTATATTGCTCGATTGTTTTAATTATTTATTTAAATATCCGAAAATATTTTAAAGAATATACTTATTGGTAGTTTTAAAAAATGTGCAAATGGGACAAAAAAATTGCAATGTTTTTGGTAGGGCTAAGGAAAACACCTATCCGCGGCACTCCCCTTTTAAAGCAATGTACAGCCCTGAACGAGCCGCACCAAACCACATTGGCAATCTACGCAGTGTGCCCAGGCCAGTCTAATTGCAAATTCACAACAATTCCAGCAATTGCAGCGACGCTTTAGCCGCAATGCAGTTGCCCCGCAACATATTTTCGCTGTAATTGATCACATTTGCGTTTGTCCTTTGATCTCATTGTCTTGTGCGTGAACTGTATGGAATGTAGGATGAGAACATGGGGTCTATGAGAATATTGTTTGCCAAGTAAGAATGCTTTGTATCGGAAAGGGCTTGACTAGAAGATATTCTTAACGAGTTCGTACCGAAGGACAAGGGGAAATGAGCAAAATAGCAGAGAAGCAATAAAGTTATAATTAAATCTCTTTCGCACTAAAAAAGTTAAATGATAAGAGAGCTGAACAAATTTGGTTACCCTTTTGCACTCATAGGTTTAATCTGTTGGTACCAAGCTGTCAGATACAAGACAATCTAGTAAGTTTCACCATGTTATCGATAACATCAACTTCTTCTGCCCGTTACGTACTCTTACACAACATTGATTCACTCACTATACATACTTTTTTTTAAATGGGCTTAGGGTATGAAATACACACAGTTGATGTGTTATCTGTTATTGTTGGTGGCTATCTGGTATTCATTATTCAAACACCTTCACTCTTTAAACTCTCTTTCTCTATCCCTCTCGCTTTGTCCCTTTCTCTCTGGCATTATCTCTCACACTGAATTAATTTTTCGATTAGTTGCCATTTAAACTGATGTTACCGTCGTCCATTTGGTTTTCCGCCGCCGCCTCCGTCTCCTCCTCCTCATCATTTGCCTCATCGCTTGTCCGTCCTTCGGTTGGTGTGTCTCTCAGCTCTGATCTGTCGCTGGGTTGGTCGCTATAGCATTTTGATTTCCACACTGCATCCAGCTATTTTAATCCCAAGACAGCAGCTGCCAAAAAAAAAACACACACACACACAACGTTAAAGTACAAATGCACAAAATGTTATGCAACAAACCGACAGTTTTCATATCCTTTGGATAAAATTAATATTATTAAGTACTTAGTGTATAACGTTCATACTCGTCCATGAAAACGTTAACCTTTGATATAAGAATTCTTTATCAAAATCTTGGATAGCATTTTTCTTAACTCTTTCAGGTTGACAACACATTTCCAGTGGGCTTTCATCGAGCATTGAAGTTAGCTGCATAGCATAGTTTGTATAACCCTTTAGGTTAGAGCATACACATTGACAATGTGAAATGGTGATGGCAGGAGAGGGAAGTGAACGGGGCGGGTGGTCAGGAGTTGTTGCGAAAGCGAACAGTTCACTATTTACCAGCCATGAACGTGGGATCTGAATGAGAGAACGTGAATGTGAACGTTGGTTGGGTGATGCATGGCGCTGAAAATGTTTAGGCCTAGTGTCTGGTGTCGCATTCATTGCCATTCATTCGGTTGCTGCCGTTTCGTGGTTGCCATTGCCATTGCCCAGTCGATGTTGTTGTTGTTTTTGTTGCTTGTGGCTAACATGCAAGCTTAGGATTTGGAAAACAATTTCACTGTTAGTGGAATGTCAACGTCAGGCTCGTGCACAAGCTCCTGGCTTCATGCTCAGAGCTTTCTAGGCTCCTGACCACCCCTATCACCCACTACCCCTCCAATTGGTTACGTGGTGCTCCTCACCAACCCGCCCTACCACCACTCAAAACCCCAATCTATTCGTGCCGAAACGTTAAATTTAAGCGCGCGCGCGGCGCTCACATCACTAATTAGTGATGTGCAATAATCGTGCGGGAACGTGTGTGCGATGCAAGGGAGGGTGGAGTGGAGCAAGAATTGGATTGTTTATTGGTGTGTGTATGTAGTATGTGTAGCAAGTTCAGAGATTTAGCCAACAGCAACATTCATTATTCGGGGGGTGCTGGCGTTTGTTCGCTTCAAAAATTGCAACATTGTTAATCAACTGTGTGAGTGTCGCACAAGTTGCATTTGGATTTGTAGTTGCAGTAGGAATCGGAGTTGGGGTTAATGGTTCGATTCTGAATTTGGTATTTCGTTTAGTTTGTCTCTCTCTCGCTCTGTCTCTCTCTCTCAATTTTGGGTTGTGTAGCCTATAGTGATGCTCATTTACCTACGTGCTGCAAATACGTATGTGTGGAAATTATTGTGGCACAGATACAGCAACAGCAAGAACATTAGAGAGAGTGAGAGAGAGATACAGGTACAGAGAGAGAGAGAGAAAACGGGAATGGCAGATTATTGATAAAATGAAATAACTATACATTTCAACAGTATTCAACAGTTCGAAGCCAAAGTGTAAACATCTGCCAGCTTCTGTAAGTGCAATAGCTTGTCTTTATTTAACATAACACAAGTCAATATTTACTTAAATTTAGCATAGTTCTAAGACTATGCATATATAGTATTTTTAAATATGTAGTTTTAAGCCGCTATATCAAGACAGATTTATTTAGTAACCACTTTCACCATTTTAAGTAGTATTTTTGGGCTTTTTCTTAATACAATAAAAATGTTTTAATAATTTATTATGTTTTTTTTTTCTTCCTGTCCATTAACAACTGAATAAAAATTAATTTAATTTTTAAAGAATTCAAAATAAGGTACAAACTACGTTTAATTAACGTAGTGAATGTCAAATATTTAAATTTAATAAATTTTCTGGATTATGAATTATTGGATTATGGCTTTGAATTGATTTTGTAATTAATGCAAGTTACTTACAAATTTAAATTTAAGTTTTATTTAAATATAAATACAAATCTAAATGCAATATAATAATTTATTTATTTTGAATTTTCATTTACATCCTTGTATTTGTGGCTTACAACTTTATTACTTATAAGAACATTTTATATATACCCTACATGAACTTGTTGGTTGACAGCATTTGTTGGCCGAAGTTTTGTTGTTGTTCTTGGTTTTTACGTGCAATTTGCAGCGACGTGTAAATAAAAACAGCTGACATTGCAATTCATACACATTGGATTGCATTTGTGTGTGTATGTGAGTGTGCAACTCGCAATATGGTTGCATTAAATTGACCAGAAAAACAGCATAGAGTAGAGA
Source organism: Scaptomyza graminum (assembly GCA_018901835.1). Lineage (NCBI taxonomy): Eukaryota > Metazoa > Arthropoda > Insecta > Diptera > Drosophilidae > Scaptomyza > Scaptomyza graminum. The sequence continues at coordinate 6,665,125 of JAEIFL010000001.1, read as the reverse complement.
GCTGCCTAATTGAAATTTCATGTTCTGAAATGAGTGGCAAAATGGTGACAAGAGACGATTTTCCAGGGAGTGCATTGGGCTAAGGAGTTGGCGATGTATGGGGAGAGCTAGTGAGGTGGGAGTAATGACAAGAGAGAAAGAAAGAGTAAACGCGGCAATTTCCAAAGCACAAACTCACATGTGGTCCGTAAGAAGCGAATAGTATAACATTTTCCGTGTTTAGGCCATTTGTTGTGAAAGTCGAACTTAAAATCGAGTTATATTTAAAAGTATTTTCAATGCTGTCACGCCAATTGTTGTGTTACCAAATTGAGTTGTAAACTTTGCCATGTGAAGTAAAAAAGTTGAAAGCAATAGCTACTACAACAAGGCCAAACCCTTGCAGATACTATTGTGTTGAACTGTAAATAATTTAAGACCAGACTTGTCAAAATAATGTTTCTAAACTCAGTAGATAAACTTTTGTTGATTGAACCAATTGAGACAAACTAATAAAAATTTGGTAATGCTGAGTTCATATAGTCAAAAATCAAGAATTTCAAAACCGTAATCAAAACTTCTCCATGTCATTTCTCGTGTAAAAACGAAACTTCTTGAATAAAGATTGATAGCTTATTCTCAAGTCAAGTAATTTTTCTTCAATACCGAAATTCTTAATTTTTCGTCGTCTTTTAGCTTGAACCGGTTTTGATTTTAGTGCAAGACTGGCTTATATAAAATCCAAGATTTGTGTACTTGATCCAATTTTGACAATACTTAATTTTTGAATTAATTATAATATTAAACAAACCTGATTTGGCTAAGCTTATTTCGCAAGTGCATGCCTTTAAATAATCTAAACAGTCATTAAGATTGTTCAATTTAGTTTGCCATTAGTTCGATCAGAAGATCAAAACGAACGAACGATTTGTATGAAATAAGGCCTGAAAAAAATATTCAACTTTAAAACATACATATGTCTCAGTCTGTTTAGTCAAAACAAAAAATATAAAATCGTGTGTTTAACAAAAATTAGTTTGAATTTATTCTGTGTAATCCTTTATAAATATAGATTAACCATTATGCAAAGCGAACGTGAGCAAATATTAGAGGGTATCTTTTCGTCGAATGGCGGCGGCATCGGTGGCGGTGGAGATGCTGCAAATCAACATCAATATCTAGAGGAGGAGGAAGAGGTTGAATTGGAGCAGCATCTGTTGCTGCCCAATGAAGGTGCAAGCGGAGATCAAAACAACGGAAATCAATCGATGGACTTGAATGTAGTGCATACGGAAATGGCTGAAATAAGTAAACCAAATCAGTTTGTACGCTTCTCATTGCGCATGGGCTTCGCCGCTTTAATGCATCCGTATGAGTACGCCAAGGTCCTGATGCAATTGGGCTTCGAACCGCTGCCAGCGGTCATCTCAACCAGCTGGCTGGGAGGTTCCACACTTGTGCTGCCTGGAGTTCATCGCTATATGCGGTATATCAAGGATGCCGATGGCTTTGTTGGTCTCTATCGTGGCTTGACGCCACGCATCTTTGGCAACATTGGTTCAGCTCTATTATCAGAGAGTCTTATCCGGCTCCTTGGCATATCAGCCATGTCTAAAAAGGAGGTAACGATGTATCCGTTACGCGCTTATGCCTGGAACCTGATGCGAGAAGGCCTGGTTATTGGCACTGGACTGGCTGTATCGCATCCTTTTTATGTGATCACCGTGCGCCAAATGGCCCAGTTCGTTGGACGTGAGGTTGTCTACACAAGTATTTGGGGCAGTGTGCGTGAGATCTTTGCCCAGGATGGCCTTGCCGGTTTCTATGCCGGCTTTGTGCCCCGTCTGCTCTGCGATCTGGGCGTGCTTTTCTGCACCAGCACCCTCGGCACCATCTGTAATCGCTTGTTTAAGGTTAAGCAAGCTCCGAGGGAGTATAATGCGGCGCTGTTTCAGTTTGGTGCCACTATGCTTTTGTATCCGCTGCAGGTTGTTGGTGCCTGCATGGCCTGCTCGGGTTCGGGCATTGCTGCTGGCGCTCCACCCTTTATGCCCATATATGGTGAATGGATTGACTGCCTCGGGGATCTGGTGGGACGCGGTGATCACTTTCGTGGCGCCTTCATCTTTGGACGCTCGCTGCCCAAAGCGAATAGCCTAAACCAAATGCGTCGCTTCTACTACGATCCCTTCACCGTTTCTCGTATGACATAATCATGTTCGTTTTGTTGTTTGTATTGTTAACAAATAAATATTATAATATAAATTATGCAACCTATTAGAAATATGTATTTTCTTGAAGCATTAAATATTATCTGCATGCTTTTTTTTATTAGTATTTTTTAGAGCTTCAAATGATAGACAAAAGATCTCTGCAATCTATTGACTCTTCATATTTGATAAAACTGATTTTTATTACACGGTGCGATACCCATCTGCCAATCTTTCAACGCAGCGCAAACCCCCACTGCATCCATACCTCCTTGCATGAAGTCTTATTTTTCCCCTTTTTTCAACAGTTATCGAGTGTACCGCAGTCCGTTGCGTCTGAATGCAACGTTTTCTTTTTGTTTTTCGTAAACGTACAAGTTCTAAATTATTTTGTATCAAGTTACCCGTTCTAATTTATAGGTTTGCAATAGTAGACTGCCAAAGGAAATGAAAAAACTACAGATCCGAAATACTATTTAATTTTAATTGTGAATCGAGAAAAATCGAAATATAGAGGAAACGCAATGAATATTTCGCAAATGATAGCCGTGCTGTTCTCCGTGCTTTTTTTTGGCAAAGGGATTTGTTGTAAGCGATCTAGGCTTAAAATAAAACATACCAAACTAATTTTAATCTTAACTTAACAGCCATGTTCGAGCCTGACGAAGAACCTCGTAGTATTGAAGGTATGTGCTCAAATTATTCTTAAGAATTTTGGGTTGTATTTCCTATTTTATTTCAGATTTACGTAATGAATTCTTCATTCGTTGTCTCGTCGCGCGAATGAACTATAATAATGACATGCCTTATGGTAAGTGTGTGCACGAACGAACGAGAAGGTGTTCAGAATTTTGTGTATCCCAACTATTTTACAGCTGAGAAGAAGTACAAACGCAGCAATAACCATCCCGATATGGACCTAAGGCGCGAACTTGCTAGTGACGAGGCTAATCCCAACATTTAATCAGTTCCATAACTAAATCAATCAGCAGACCTTTGCACCTCATCCAAACTATGCCATAGATTCTGTTTCATTAATGTTCTGTTGAATGTTTCAATAAAATTAATGTATGTTGTTATAAGAACAATGTTTTTTGAGTTTGTACTCAATAACAAAATGTGCATCGAAGCTTTCATATTTTTCATATTTTCGGGAATTCTTGCAGAATTTTAGACTGTAGATGAACTTCATGCGGGTAAAATTGTTATACAGTTTATTTTGCCTACACAATAATTATAGCACTTGATCTTGAAATATTCGCAAAAAACAAAAAAATCCTTAAATCCAAATCAATATGACAAATTTACCGATACAAGTTTAAGTTTAAGAAAATACATATTTCTAATAGGTTGCATAATTTATATTATAATATTTATTTGTTAACAATACAAACAACAAAACGAACATGATTATGTCATACGAGAAACGGTGAAGGGATCGTAGTAGAAGCGACGCATTTGGTTTAGGCTATTCGCTTTGGGCAGCGAGCGTCCAAAGATGAAGGCGCCACGAAAGTGATCACCGCGTCCCACCAGATCCCCGAGGCAGTCAATCCATTCACCATATATGGGCATAAAGGGTGGAGCGCCAGCAGCAATGCCCGAACCCGAGCAGGCCATGCAGGCACCAACAACCTGCAGCGGATACAAAAGCATAGTGGCACCAAACTGAAACAGCGCCGCATTATACTCCCTCGGAGCTTGCTTAACCTTAAACAAGCGATTACAGATGGTGCCGAGGGTGCTGGTGCAGAAAAGCACGCCCAGATCGCAGAGCAGACGGGGCACAAAGCCGGCATAGAAACCGGCAAGGCCATCCTGGGCAAAGATCTCACGCACACTGCCCCAAATACTTGTGTAGACAACCTCACGTCCAACGAACTGGGCCATTTGGCGCACAGTGATCACATAAAAAGGATGCGATACAGCCAGTCCAGTGCCAATAACCAGGCCTTCTCGCATCAGGTTCCAGGCATATGCGCGTAACGGATACATCGTTACCTCCTTTTTAGACATGGCTGATATGCCAAGGAGCCGGATAAGGCTCTCTGATAATAGAGCTGAACCAATATTGCCAAAGATGCGTGGCGTCAAGCCACGATAGAGACCAACAAAGCCATCGGCATCCTTGATATACCGCATATAGCGATGAACTCCAGGCAGCACAAGTGTGGAACCTCCCAGCCAGCTGGTTGAGATGACCGCTGGCAGCGGTTCGAAGCCCAATTGCATCAGGACCTTGGCGTACTCATACGGATGCATTAAAGCGGCGAAGCCCATGCGCAATGAGAAGCGTACAAACTGATTTGGTTTACTTATTTCAGCCATTTCCGTATGCACTACATTCAAGTCCATCGATTGATTTCCGTTGTTTTGATCTCCGCTTGCACCTTCATTGGGCAGCAACAGATGCTGCTCCAATTCAACCTCTTCCTCCTCCTCTAGATATTGATGTTGATTTGCAGCATCTCCACCACCACCGATGCCGCCGCCATACGACGAAAAGATACCCTCTAATATTTGCTCACGTTCGCTTTGCATAATGGTTAATCTATATTAATAAAGGATTGCACAAATAAAATTCAAAGTAATTTTTGTTAAACACAGACTGAGATATATGTTTTAAAGTTGAATATTTTTTACAGGCCTACTAAGAGTCTTTCTGAAAATACCCAGTATGTACATACATAGTTTATTTTAGGTTTACTTATTAATATCGATGAACAAAATATAAGAATCAAATATAAGTTATACTTAAATTAACTATGAAATTTCTTATTTTATATGTGCCATAATTGATTTATTATTCCCTTGCATTAACTATAATTGTTAATCAAAGTCACTTCATTTATGATAAAAATTAATTAAATCAAACTTATCGAACACGATATTTAATGGCCTGCAGCGGGACTGAATGGATGTAGAGGCAATTAAGCACACGACGTACAGAAGATTGCTGCTAAAGTGAAAGAATATTTTAATAACAGCATGAGCTCTGTGGTTAATATTAAATTGTTAAAGGGTTTTTGCTAAAAACGTCAAGCGAACACAAAAATTAAAAGATTAAAACTTTTCGATTACTTTAACATTTATTCGGGTACATTTTAGTCAAGCTTAAGTGGCACTCTTAGCTGCTTGTGCATTTATTTTTCCCTAGACCTTTAGACATCAATCTAATCATTTAACTTGTTGTCGTGGAAACTATTCACTGTCTAAATTCGTATTTAATTTATTTCAAAACTAAATGGCTGGCAACTTTTTGCGAAAATGTTCTAGAATATATATTTTCATGCCTAAAAGCATTGTCAGAAGCTCAACTAGGATGTGAAGTAGGTGCTATTGTTTTTAGCAGTGGTTCTTGTTGCTGTTGTTGTAGCTGTTGTTGTTATGGCAGCTTGTACTAATTTGAATTATTTAGCTTGGACACTGAAATCAAGGCTCACACACACACAAGCTGGACACACATGGACGCATTTGTGGTCTCTATTTGGGCGAGCCTGTTTTAATTCATAAGCGAGAGAGAATGCATGAGTGCACTAAAGAAGGGTGGGGCGTGGGGCGGGAAAGTAAGTGTGTGTGTCTGTGGTTGTCTGGGAAATGGAATTGTTGTTGTAAGCGGGCTCGTTCGTTTCGTTTTTCTTGGCTGCAACACAAAATGTCAGCAGAGATTAAGCGATAGAAATCAGTTCATGTACAAATTTTGATATACCTACCAAGCAGAATGCAAACACACAAACACACGCACACATACACACACACACACACACACACACACAAGATGATGCGTAACAGGCAGCTGCACGTAGTGAAAATATCAAAAATCCTTAACAAAATATGCCAACGGCTTTTCAGAGGCTATGAAGGGCAGTGGACAATGTGAGGAGTAGGAAGGCAGAAGATTAAGCTCAGTTCTGCTTCATTTGAATGAGACACATTCTAAGTATGTGTGTGTATGTGTGTGTGTGTGTGGACGTGTGTATGTAGTTTGGTCAGGTTCATTTAGGCCAGAGAAATCAAAAGTCAAAAGTTAGTCCACAGAGCCCACAGAGACTAGAGTTCTTGAAATAAACGACCAGTTATGGTTATGTGCCTGTGTGTGTGTGTGAGTAGATATTTGCATATATTAGGTGTGCCATGCAAAAAAATTAGAAATGCGCAAGTGTCGCATTCGCTCACGTCTCAAACACGGGCGAAACGAACAATTTTATAGAGACTTCAATTAAATAGGCCAACACAATTTTCTAGCACGTCCGATTTTCTAACCAAAAAATGCAAAAAGCAGGGTTATTTGACTAAATAATTATTTTTCAATCTGAGATATTTGCACCTTTAAAAACTATTAATTCCCTTCTAAGTCCTTTTTAAATTTTGCACATATCATTTTTTGTCTTTGAGCAATTGTCGATTTAATTAATGGATCCTTATAAAGTACCAATTGGTAAATTTTAATTTTTTTACAAAGAAATCAACTTAGTTTATACGTTAGTGAAAATTATTTGATTGTTGATACTTCTTCGTGACACGAAGTCAACGCTAATGCACTTAGATGCATATGATGACAATGACAATGGTAATGCCTGGCCACGTTGCCACACACCCGAAGGAAACAAAAAAAATCAGAGTGAAAAAAAACTGGGGCGTACTGACATAATAACCAAAAAATGCAATCAGGAACAATGTGACCGAGCAGACCAGCTGGAACCAACAGCTACGCAAATCCTGCAGCAGCAGTCACTTTTCTGGACAGCCTTGTGACATTTACGCATTCATGCAACATCATCAACCCAATCCCCAATTCTCCAAAATTCACCTAACCTTAATCTCTTGTCCCTTGTTCTTGCAGTCTTCGTGTCTTCTTGTCTAGCTTGTTGCTGCTGCTGCTGCTGCTGTTGTGTCGCCCTGCAAAATGCAATTAGGCTAACGATGCAACACAATTTTGTCTTTAACTACAACGAGCGTGCGAGCGAGATGGCCACAATAGGTGCTCTGCTCTTCTATGCACCATAAATGCACACACAGCTTTACCATATTTGTAACGAGAGGCGTTTAGAAAATTGCGTTCATTAACGCGTCACTTCAAACAGACAACTGGTAATATTAAAATTGGACTGTTTTATTATCTCTATGGTATTAAACAAATTGTATTAAAACTAGCTTAACTTAGTCATGGAAAATTTCGACAAAAGAAAGCGTATATGTGTACGCAAAGCCGTGGGGGCCATTTGTCCGATAAATAGCCCTATCCAATGTTCTTTATGATTTGATAAATCAGTTAATCAACTCCATGTCAGGATTTGAGTCATTTGATTTGTTAGTTAATGGTTTTCTAATAAACCTGTTTCAATTATGTAATATTACAAAAGGAACACAATTGCTATACATATATTCATAATCCTCGGTAATAGTCAAGCTTCTCATCGCTACCCTCGCACAAATTCATAGTTCAAGTAGTTTATATAATGCACTCGACTCAAACTTATCTATTTCTTGTGTTTTCATGCGTGTGTGTGTGTGTGTGCGTTTCCATTCTGTCCATTGTATGTGTAGGCATGCCGGAAATGTCGAACAAATGATGCAGTTGCTGCGTATTGAGTCAATTCGTGATGTCAAGATACCGAGTCTGAGTTTCTGGTTTAATTAAAATACTCTGTTGATGTGTTTCTGAAGATGTGAGTGACCAGCGAATTGTAATAATTGATATTAATTTGAAGTGAATTGTGAATTATTAATATTGCATGGTAATCAATTTAAACAGCATCAATACCTCGAAAACTCGTGCAAATTTTTAGCTCAACCTTTATTTGTTTATTATGTAAACAGTAATAAATATCTCCCGATTGACTACATTTAACTGTTTGTCCAGCTTAACGAAAGGGAACACTTTTTTTTCTATATTGCCAGTGTGTACAGTAAATTATTTCGTTTAAACTTCAGCTCAATATTGCCAGTTGAGTTGTTAAATTTTTACTTGAGCGCACTTATCGTTCATTTAGTTCGATCAATTTGGCCTTTTAGCTTGTGCAAACGACAAAATTCGATAAGAATCGAACACAAAAGACTTAAACAAACGTACTTTATAGGGATATTACAATCACTTTTTCTGCATGTATTTTCTGCGTAAATTTAAAAACAAGTTAAAGGCACATTACGCATACGCCCCATAGGCGACAATCGACTTCCGCTGGCAACGCGACGGCGGCTTCAATATTATAATGTAAATCCAATTAACAGGTTTAATAACACACACACACACACACACACACACACACACACACACAATACATAACACATGCACTGGCACACTGAAAGGTGTTAATCGACGTAATTTTGATGTAAAACGAGCGATGAGAATGATATTGTATATTTTATGACCGCATATGCGATGCGTAATTAACAGCAACAGCAACAACAACAACAACATTTGTCTGTCAGGTTAATGAGCCATCATTGATTATGCATATGAGTTGGGTTCTATGTGTGTGTGTGTGTGCAAAGAGTTTCATTCGCTTTTCACACATCAAATTAATATTGTTACATATGCTAATGAAATCAACCAAAATTATAAGCAATTATGAATAGCTTAATGGGATTTGCCAATGTGAAACACGCATACACACACACAAATATAAACCTACACACACGACACTAGTGCTACTACAGTAGCCACCCCAATGTTGGAACTATAATTTATTTTATTTCGTTTAATTCAGCTTAAAGCTTAGACTTAAGGTTAGTAAGATTTCGAAACCACAGTCCGAAATTAATTTTTGCACAACATTAGAGTTTATGAAAATTGTCTCGCATATATTATGAGTTTGTCTAGCATAAAGCCAACATTTTCTACAATAAGCTACTGGTTTTTATTTATTTTTTTTATTTATATTTTATAACTTTAAAGCTCTTCCAAATTATCCTTTACAAAACTAAAAATAGTAACACGAATTAATTTTTTAAATCCTTGTTTAAATATATATAAAATGATTATTTTCATATCAAAAAAGTAGATTCGATTCAGAGAAGTAGGACTGTGTTCGTATGTACACACACATATAGTATATGCATATGAAATATGTGTGTTTGTTTTTTAAAGCCAAGTCTATTGTTTAAAGTAAAAAGTCAAGGCAAAACAACTCAAGTCAGTTAGGCATCAGGCCAAGCAAGGCATTTGGGCAAAAAACGCAGCCAGGTGTAAATTACAAACTTGTAAAATTTTTGCCTGGCATTTCCTGCCCAACAACCATCTACTACCCCCATCTGCCTGACCACCCACCCCCACCCCCAACTCCCATTCGCAATCGGTGGCACAGCTTACAGCTCGTTGGATGTCGGCCCATTACTGAAGTTGAGTGTAAAAAGACTCAAGTTACTGTTTTGCACACAGCAGGAGAGTGGAGTATGAAGGGCGGGAAATGGGGGCTGTGTCGTGTCTTCTTCACATAATGCCAACAATTACGCAGCTGAATATTTTATGAGCCAAGCAGATTAATATGAATATTTTATTATCATTTTAGATTCCGTATTTCTTTTTTGTGTTGCCCAGTCAGGCTCCCCCTTCCGTGCTCGATCTCGTTCCCTCAATCTCTCTCTCTCTCTCTTTCTCTCTCTCACTCTTTTAGTCGCAGTCGCAGTCGTTTGTCCTACTCAATGCAGCCAACACCAATGCCACTCCTCTTTTTGTTCGTGTCAGCAAAGGCGCTAAGCCAGGGCCAGCTCAGCCAAGCCAAACTCAAGTCGAAAGCATGTCCAAAAATATGCTTTATATGCTTTTGCATTTGAGTTTTTTTTTTCTTTTTGGTTTTATGTTTGCATTAATAGTCTCTACTTTTACTTGTGCTATATGGAATTTTTTCTTCACAAATTTGCTAAATGTATAATAATTTTTTTGTGTTCTATTTATTTTTGTGTTGGTCCAAGAAACTTCCTTTTATGACAAATTAAACCTATCAAGCTGACCTGAATTGTTTGATTAAGAATAATATTTAGATTTATATAAAATAGAGTGCATTTATATGCATTTAAAGGAGATATTATTTTCCAGATGCTGACTAATTTGAAATAAAATATTTATTTTTTAAACGATTGAAAAAATTGCAAAATATTTATTTACACAATATAAGATGGTAAGCCTCATCGAAGATCTCATCATTATATCTTATAATTGCATAAGAGTGTCCTTTGTTCGTTGTTTGTTGTAATAAAACAACTGAACAAGCTGCCGTTTTGTAGCCCACAGCTCTTTTTTTCACCTTTGGGTGGATTTAAAAAAGACTTTTGCTGCTAAGAAAAACAGAATAAAGAAAAATATGAAAACAGCGTTGAAGTCGGCAGCAACAGACCGTAGAATACTCCGATTCCAGTTTAAAAGTAGGTGATAAAAATTATCAGGTCTTTAGAGAACGTCGCTACCAATCTTGACACAATTTGGAGCTTGCTTAAAAGCTGTGGAATAGGTAGGCATATTCGATTTTAAATAGCTGGGAACTGTGCGTGGCAGGGGAGGGATAACCATACAAATTTCTGATGCAGAGCTTTGAGGACACATTTATATAGAAAGCTTCAAATCTCTAGCTGGGTTGAAAGCGTAACAGATATTGCACAAAACTAATATAATCTTCAACCTTCGGTATTAGGGTATTAGCAGTCATACTCATCCAAAAAAAGGTAGGGAAGGCAAAGAGTGTTAAGGGAAAGAGCGAAAATGTGGTGAGAACGGAATTTATGACCACGAGCATTTAAAGGGCCAAAGCTGCCTTAATGTTTTGCGCCAGACACTTTGCCGCACAGACATCAGGGATGCCACTCGGAAAATGTTTTAGAACCAAAAATTTAGAAAAAAATTACAATTTCCAAAAAATAAAACACAGTTTTGTTTTCAAACTCTGATACCGATGGTAAAGAGGATGTTGGTTTTGTGCAATATCTGTCTGTCTGTCCAGCCGAACGAACGCTACTTTTTGTGGCGTCCTAAATGCTGGAGACTTGAAACTTTGAAAATATGTTTGTCCTTGTCTGCGTCAGTCAAAGTGTCAAGATTGGTGCGCTACGCCTATTGCGGGGCAGGGAAATTGATAACAAGTCGATATACCTCTTGCTGCAAATCAATCACCAAATTTGATGGGAAATTAGCTGGTAGCGATCCCCAAATATCCCGCCCTCAAACAACCTTTTCGCAAGCAAAGGTTCAGACTTTCAGACTATTTCGCAGGCGGTTGTGCCCAACTGTAAAATTTTTACTTAATTTTGCACTCCATGAATCCATGAACCGGGTAAAAAGGCATTAATGGTTATAAAGAAGAAAGCATCTCCGGTACCATAAGATATACATTTTCTTGATCAGCATCAACAGCCGAGTCGACATAGCCATGTCTATCAGTCCGTTTGTGTGAAAGCGTCGATCTCAAAGACTATAACTTTCGAATTGGAACAGAAGCTCTCTTATACCATAGACAAAAAAAGGTTTAATTAAAATTATAGATATCCCTTTTGGTTTCGTATAAATTTATGTATTACGTTAGCAACATTTACATTTTTTTCACATGCAAAATCTCGTCATCGACAGATGCACTCCTACATTACCCATTTTTTTTTTACTAAAAACTTGTTTATTCAGTGTATAAAGCGTATACACATGATTTCACTTACCTGTCCGATGTAATAAACACAAAATACAATAAATGAAATAAAATTGCAACAATCGATTTACAACTGCTACAGAGAAAAACAAATTAAAAGCTGACTAGAGATACACATTAATGAGATAAATAATAAATAATAAATAAATAAATTGATGTAAAAAATAATACAAATATTGTAGAGTTCAAAAATACATATTTAATTAAAAGAATAAAATTAATTAACTTATTGTTATTTTGAGAAAAAGGACCAATTTCCGGAAATGCGTACCAAAGTACCCACGATGAACAAATTTACCACTTTTGGTCCCAAAGTACCCATTGTGGAAACACTGCCAGACATGCCAAATACTAAAAATTGTGTAAGCCAACATACCAATTTTGCATGGGCCAGCGAGGGGCTCGCGGTTTGAGGTACTACGTAAGATGCCTTACTCAGAGACAGTTAAGAAATAAAATTTTTCATTTGTTGCGTTGTTGAAAATTTCATGCGCTTTGAGCATGGCAATTACAATGACCCCTCGCCCCTACCGTATATGTTGAAAGAGGACACCTTCTGCCGTCTCTTTGCGCCAATCTTATGTAGCTGTAGCACCCCTTAAGCAAACTATGTGAAATAGTCGTAATATGGTCATCATTTCAGCTCGAGCACAATAAATTCGCCAAAAATTGCGCCTTCAAGTGCCAATGGCCCACCCGCAAGTCGCTGAAGTAGGGGCGGAACGATGCTGTGGCATCCTCTGATTTATGCAGCACCATAAAACAAGCGAGTCGCCTTGAAGCTTACACACACACACAAGGCGAGAAAAAGGTGGTTAGGTTGAACAACAAAAATGTATGAGAAAAAGTGCCCTACGGCCCAACTAAGACTGGTTCCTAAGCTTGAGCCTCGGCTGGCTTAACGTGTAGTGCTCCCCAAAAATGGCAGCAGCAGCTCAAAGTGTTGCGATGCAAGCCTGTCAAAGGGCATTAGAAGAAACGCAGCAAAGCGTAGCAAGTTGGCAGCACCAGCGTCACTGTAGACACTAATGCAAATACAGTACCTTTAAAGTTCTATTTACTGCCAAAATCGTCGTGAATCTGTAAATTGAATTGACTTTAGTTTCAGTGGCGCAAGAGTTTCGTTTAGTTAAGAAGTTCCAATAGCGAATTGAATGAAAAATTTATCTTTTTTATCTTTGAGGAGATTTTACTAGAACGGACTACTTTCACAATTGACAAAATGTAGTTTGAGAATAGGTCTATTATTAAAAATTTCATAAAATGATTAATTCCTCAACCTTTTCTTTGCAATTTGATAATTTTATGTAAGCTACAAATAAATAAAAATCTCACACGAAATAAGTTTTATTTTAAAATACATAGTATATGTATTGTATAAAAATAAATTTGTTGGTGCCTTGTCAAAATTTTCAATTTTTTCATTGACTTTTTAAGCTAAGCAAAACGAATATTTTGCGCAGATGATAACCTTGAATTTGTACTTTTTTTTTTTGAGACATTGCACTTCGTTAAATCGTATTATTAACTCTTCAATTCAAGAAATTTTACCAATTATTTTTTATTAAAGAGTAAATTTTGTGTAATACTCGTCATGGTGTCTGTTTGTCTGTCTGTCCCTCAGTCCGTGCTAGAATTAAGTAATATTGTATTAAATAAAAAAATAAACATGAAGCACTTGGAATCAAAAGTTTTCGTATTTAATTCAAAAACGAAAATCTAGAATCTGCATTAAATATTTAATTAAAAAATGTTCAAGCAACTCAACCAAACAAAACCGCAAGTGAAAATGCCCATATAATTTGTAAAAATAAATAATAAAAATAGTATTTGACAATATACAGCTTAGTATATTCTCTCAGGTTTATTAATAACATAATAGGTCCAGGTCAACAATCTAAAATCTATCTAAATTTTGTAAATATTTAAATATTTATTTATTATTTCTCAAATAAATGCGCATCAAACTTTTTTGACATTTTATAAAATTTACTAGCAAACTGTAAATTAGGAATTCTACAAATTCCCAAAAAAAAAGCTGCCGCTTATCAGTTAGTACAATACACAACCAAGTGATTCAGAGAAATTTTTTTTTTATGTAAAAACCACAAAAAAAAGCTGCAAAGTCACGTAGCTTCCAATGAAAATCTCTGGAGTCGTCAGCGTTATAATGCAGCTTTTTTCTTTGTTGTTGTTCTAGTCTGATTCAACTTTTGGCCTTTTGTTGCACCTATTATTGGAGGGAGGGGGGGGGGCAACGCCTGCTACTGCAAACGAATGCAACAGGCTCCGGATTTTGTTGTCTCGTATAAATTCAGTGCAGGTCTTGTGCGATTTTTCCGGCCACATGCCTGGCTGCACTTCAATCAAAATCAAATGTTACACGCCGTGGCAATGGGGAGCTTCCTCCAGCTCCAAACTGTAGCTCCTCATGTTCTTTCTTTCTATACTCTCTCCTTTTGAATTATGGCTAGGCGGGCTGGCAGTCTGACAGGCTGGCAGCGGTCTGAAAGCCATAAGGCAAAAGGCATTCGAGCCTGGACACCAGCCACATCCATCCAAATGCATTTTGCAGCTCTTATTGCCTTTTGTTGTGCTTGCAACTGGCTCTGGCTTTGGATTTGGCTTTGGTTCTGACTCTGGTAGAGGCTTGATTACGCACGTTTATTACTGGTTGCGGCTTCGATTCCCAGCTCTTGGCCATATGGCTTACGGTTACGGGTTCCGGATACGCTACGCTTCAATTCAGTCCCCGGACACCGACTCCGACTCTGTCTGCCTGTGCCTGTGCCTCTGCCTCTGCCTGCGCCTGTCTCTGTCTCTGTGGGCTGTGCTCATCAATATGCGACGTGTGAGCTGCAAATGTACAACATGATTACTTGCAAATCAAGTGATTGTGATTGGGATTATTGCACACACACACACATACACACGCACACAAACACACACACATACTCACACATTGATAGTGGGAGTCATGGTTTTTGTTGCTGCTGCTGGTTCAACAACGTCGGACATGCTCAAAAATGCATGCGAGCAAATCCATATTTCTTTTCTATTCTTCATAATTCCAATGCCAGCCATTGTATTCATTTATCAACACCCTGTATAGTGTACATATCAAATGATTCGTAATGAGCATTTTATAGTGCCTGTGTACATGATATTGATGATAAGCCTGCATTTAATTGTCTATCCGTAAAGACTATAATCTGTGTAATTATTAAATGAGAATTGTGACATTTGATTAGTGGTCAAAATGTTTTATCTGTTAAAAAAACACTTTGGCTTTGAAACCTTTAGTTAGTTATGCGAATGAATTTAAAAACGATAAAAATACTTCAAAAATCTTGTAGTTGATTAAAAGGTATCATCTAGTCAAGCAGTATTTACCTGAATTCGTATTTGATTTCTATTTTGCTTTCTTTTTTGGTAAGCCACTTTTGTATTTCTTTCATTTTGTGCGCTTAAAGTAATTAAGAGTTTTGCCAGTTATCGAATGATCTGGATTATAATATTGAATTTTAATATATTTACCTTTCAAATACAAAACCAACCAAAAGACTTCACTTTGTAAAACCATCGGTTGAATGTAATCAAAATTATGTTGAAGTTTCATCGAATTGCCAAAACTCATTGGAAACCAAACAAAGAAACAATAAAAGCTTAAGTTTTCTGCATTTGCGAGTCGTTATTGCTTTTAAGCATAAGTATATCATCAAACTCATGCAAATATGTTTTTGGCTACTTTGTCTCGACGCGACGTCACACACAAACATCGGTTATATAAAACTTATGCTTGGTATTTTATTTTAACGGAGGAGTTAAAGTTCTGGCTTAGTGCCAGATATTTTGCTAGTGCTTTCGATAAAAGGAATTTCAAGGGGACAAGTAAAAGGTTTGATGCTATTTAAAGCCCGACAACAACATCTGCATCTACGTCTGAAATCGATTGTCAGAAACACAAAACTATTACCAAGCCCGTGTACACTGACCGAAGTCATTAAAATAACCTATGTATGCACTAGTTCGTACATAGACAATATCTTTTTATGGTTTTGTTGCCGAGATCGAGCTCCATGCCGGCGCACACAGTCTGTAATTTGATTTTTCAAATCAGATCGCTTGATCTGTCGACAAAGCGCAACGAGCAAAATGAAAATGGTGGTGCTTGAAAGTTGCCTTGGATCTTCCTCAAAAGCTGACTTAAAAACAAACCAACAACAAATTCTGTCGCCGGCTATCGCAACAACAATGTGCAGCAAAGATCAGAGAATAATCAAAGTAAACGAAAAGTTCGTTATATGGAAGTTCGGATGTATTAACGATAAGTTTAAGTTTGTTTTTGCCACTCGTTTGTTTTTTACAAGTACAATTATTTTTATTTTTTTTTGACTAGCGCTTGCACATCAACAAGTTGACGGTTGGCCCACTTGCACGTTTACTA
This sequence comes from Scaptomyza graminum, assembly GCA_018901835.1. Lineage (NCBI taxonomy): Eukaryota > Metazoa > Arthropoda > Insecta > Diptera > Drosophilidae > Scaptomyza > Scaptomyza graminum. The sequence goes on along the minus strand of JAEIFL010000001.1, from coordinate 6,648,857 downwards.
CATTCGAAATGCATTCTGCTAATTATGCTCGATACGGAAGGTAAAGAGTATATTTGGTTTGTGGAGTCACAAAATGTGTTGGCAATATAACTGTGTCTTGTTACCCGTTCTTAAACAGGCATCGAGTGTAGCGCAGTTGGCTGCAACGTTTGCACTTGTTTTTACTTGTAATTAAACAATTTTCGAAAACGGCGATTTCGACGCTGACATCGTTGAATAGTTTCATGAATATTAATTTGGTTTTGCAGGAGCCGCAACGATGTAAACTAAAACCTGAATTACAACTAAATATTTATAACTCATTTTGTGTGTAAGCCAAAACAACGCACACACACACACACAAACACACAAACAGAGAACGAGACAAAGTACACACACACACATGGCTATAAATAATAGAAAAACTGCAGACACACTCACACACGCATTCAGAGAGAGAGAGAGAGAGAGAGGAGAGAGGGAGAGAGTGAGAAAAGAGCTGAAAATGTGGACAGTTTTTGGCATAAAATATACAAATGGATATTTTGGGGCGTTTGTTGTTGGGTCGCGTGAAAATACACAAAATTAACTTGTATTTAAAATTTAATTAAAACTTTTGCTGTTATTTACATTTAGTAAAATGCAAATGAAAGTGTGAGCGTGTGTTGTTTCTCTTTCTATGTACGTATATATGTGCGTGTGTGCCTTTTGCATGTATGCGCTACAAAGTAGGCAACACTTTTTGTGCGAATGCTTAACTTTCGCTGAAAAGGCAGACGAAGGGAGTTGAGGTGGCGCTGGAAAGCTTTGGCATATTGTATTACAGCAATAACAAATTTGTATATACATACATATAATTTTGTGAGTGTGTTTTTGTGTTTAATTGAAATTTGCGCGCACAATTTTTGGCTTATTGCATCAAAAAACGACGACGCCGACGAGATCATCAGCATGGGCGGGCAGCCAAGAATGGGGGCGGGGCAGAAGGGTAGCAGGTGGCAGGTGGCAAACAGCATTGAGCCATTTGCTCTATCAGGCCGGGCTAAGTGGTTGTTGCGGTTTTACACTGTTTAGCATAATTAGTCCTTCTGACCGCGTTTTTTGAAATGCAGCTGCAAATTGTAAACTCAGCCCTTCCAAAATGCATGCTAACCTACCTGCCACCCTGCCACCCAAACAACCAAATTCAGTTAAAACAACACAAAATTTTCAAAGCTTACAAATATAACAATTTATTTACAGTAACAATTGCTTAAAGTAATCAATCATTTGATACTAAATGTTTTCTATGGAAAAGCTGAATAATATTAATCAAATGGTAAAGTTAATTCTTTTACTAAGTTTTCCAAAAGTATAGCTATTGATTATTTAAAACTGAATAATTAATTATTCGTGTAACTTGGATTGATAATTTGGTTGATAATTTATTTTTTATTGTTGTTTTTAAGATGAGTTCACGTAAGTTAAGCTTTACTGTACATTGTAGCGAATTGTGTAGCTAATGAACAGCCACTAGAATCCACATGCTACCCATGCACAACCCACTCGCGAAACTTAAGGGTGAACCACTCAACTGACCGCCACCACGAGCCGCCACCGCTACCGCCACCGCCATCCTGTTTATCGCCTTTGGCCGCCCGCTGAGCGCAATTTCAATTTATGGTAAATTAATTTGTAATTAATTTTTCGTGTGAAACGGAACGAGACGAGATGAGACGAAATGAAAACCGGAATGGAACACGCCATGAAATGAATTTCTATTACCACATTTGCAGAATGAGTTTAGGTTTTTGGCATTTGTGCGTGTGTTGGTTTGTTTGGGATTTTATTTCGATTTTACGCTAGTTTAGTTTCAATTGCGTCCAATTAAACATGCGGTTACCCATTTCCGATTACACAATTCGTCGTTAGCTGACCCCCCCCTTCGCCCGTCAGCCTTCCCTAGCTTCTCTAATATACCATATACCAACCCCGTCCTCTCCTCCTCCTTGAGTGAGCTGCGTTTTGGTTGAGTTTTTCGGAAATTGAAACTGCATATTTAAATAGGTCAGCTTTGGCACCATTCTGCAAATTATTGTTTGTTCTCTATAATTCGCTTCTTTAATAATATTTTTTAAGCTTATTTAACGGAGTCGAAGGCATCGCCCTCTGTCCATTTCCCATCGGTTTGTTTTTTTTTTGCTCTTTTAATTTAATTTGAATTTTGTGTCTGAATGATGATAATTAGCAAGCTGGCTAGGTTGGCTTCTTCACTGCTGGTGTTTGAATGTACATACATACATAAGTATATCAATAAAATAGATAAGCAATATATTGAAAATATTCAAGAATTGGAAGAATGATAATGAAATTGATATTTTAGCTAGCCATGATGAACACTTACCTTTGCCTTTGGATCATAAAGTGTTGAATTCAGAAGCGTCTTTTACATAAATAGCAAAATTCTTCAATTAACTGATCAAAATTAAATGAAAAATGCGCGCTATATATATTTTTTTATTTTCATTTTTATTATTATTTTTCTCTTCATGTCACATAATACTTTTTGTTTTTGTATGTTTGTTTTTGTTTTTTGCATTCATTTTCTGCTCTTTTGTATTAATTTGCATTTCATTTTCAATTTGTTACTCATAATATTTGTTGTTGTCGTTATGCATGGCCAAATAATAGAGAGATACATTTATAATTGTTTGCACTGAAGTTTTTGACAATTGTTTTATTCTGTTGTTATTTCTCATTTCTCATTTTTCGTTTTCGATTTCGATTTATTTATGTTTACTATGCTTTGTTTTTGCTGTAATAATTTGTTTGCAATTGTCTCTTTGTTTTCATTTAGTTTTTATAGTTGCTCTATAGTTGTATGTTTTATATATTTTATATATTATATTGGTAGTCGTATATGGCAACACAATAGTAACTTACAGTCGTCGTATGTGTTTTAATATATATATTAATTTTTTTTGTCATTTACCCAATCGCATTTTGTTTGTTTTCTTTTTTATTGGTTTTATACAAATAGACAATTTCCTTACTACTCTTAACTTTTGTATGGGATATCATTATTTATTTAGGGGAAAGTGGAAGGAGGGGTAGGACGTTCCAGGAAACGCATGATAATTGCACGAATTCTTAACTGCCGCTGATAACTAAATAACATATAGTATATTACAAACGAAATAGCTAATTACTATTTAAACTAAGCGCTATTCATTACTTGTCCGCTGTCCAGCACTGTTACAGTAACATGTATCGATACACACATTTATCGACATTTCAAAAAAAAAAAAAAAAAATTATGCATCTGTGTTTTTTTGTTTGTATCTACTTAAGAATAAGCCTAAATTCTGCTTTTTTCATTTAACGCGCTAATCTAATGTTACATTTAGTACCGATATCGATTTCGATTACGCTTTGCTGGATCTTTTTTGTAGCTGCTTGTCTTCTCTGCTGTGTTTACCCATGAGTTTTGACTATGTTGACAATAGGCTTAATGATTATATGTAGTTATATTTATAAAGATACACATAATATATTTTGGTATCGCTTTACTTACTGCCTGGCCTGTGACATCTATTTGCGTTATTCTTGAGTGTAGCTCTTAACACATTATACATACATATTTAAGCTATTAAATTATGTTATGTAATTATCTATGCTATAGTAGGTATCCTATGCTATATTTAACTTATTTTTTTTAACTTCTTGTTGCTCGCTTAAATGTATAGTTAATTTTTTCTTGGGAATTTGTTGTTATATGCACTATTCATCTAGCCTTTATGCATTTCTGTAGTTGTCATAATATTTTAAATTTTACTTGTAGATACTTTGTATATAATTTATATGAATACTTTTATAGTATTTTTGATTTTATTTCTGTTTGGTTTTTCTATATATGTTTTTATATTTATATATGCATATATATGTTTGTATTTATTTAGGTTGTGTTTTGTTTTCTTTAGTTATTGTCCACCCATCCAGTTTACGGAAATTCTTATATCGTTTTCTTTTTGTATTTGTATAACCATGAAGCAAATACACAAGTATTATCATAGATTTTAAAGGAGACTATTCAGTTAGCATTTTCATTATTTTCATCTAGTATTTTAGACCAAAAGAAGCAGTGTCAGTTTGAAGCTATGCTCATGAAACTTGGTACATTTTCTGCTACCGCTGGCAGAGTATACATTCATACATACAAATATAATTCGGAAACAGCTAATTAATCTCTTCACTATATCATATAGCTATAATAGGAACAATCGGTCCAGAAATCAGTTGCAAAGTAAAGAACTTTGCTTTGTGTGTGCGCCAAAAATTTGCCAAGCAAACTCTTTTAATACTAATGGGTATGTCTTGAGTTTTAGTGATCAAAATCGGACTACTATATCCATATAGCTGATATTCGAACGAATAACTTTATTTCGTTTTCAATCTTTTTCGTTTTTAATTTGAAAACAAAATACATAAGAAATTTGAAGCAATAACATAATGCAAATAATATAGAGCTGAAAGCCTTGCAGCTAGCTAAAATTAAGTAGTAGGTAAAGAATTCATTGTTGGCCTTCTCTTTTAATAGTAATATTAACATTTAATCTACAATGGTATTTGCGATTCAGTGTAACGAATCTGAAATATAAGAGTTTGCGCCAGCTTGTGTTTCATTTAGCGAATTGCATATTAAATAATAAATGTTTATAAAAATTTAAAATTAAACTAAATACCACGAATTTAATTGGAGTAATCAATAACTGGTCATTAAAAAACAACAACAACAAGCGCTAAGCAGTTAATAAACAAATTTCTAATATTTGAGCCTGTCTGTTTGTTTTGCATAAAATGTGTAAATTAATTTTAGGCCCAAAAATATTTTTATTATTGCATAAATACGATAAGGCAGCAATTAATTTATGACACATGGATATGGAATGGGGTCACCCACCCATGTTTAGGCTGTTTGTTATTTATTTTAGTAAGCTTCAATAGAATTTTGTTATTATGGCATTAAACTGTTTTCTTTTTCTATCTGTGTGTCTTTATTTGTTTACATTTATAGTATATACTATTTAAGCTATAAAGCCATTTGTTGATGCTAAAAGCCATAAATACCCTTGTTTAGGTTGAATACTTTTAATTTTTTGTATAGCTCATAAATCGCAAACAATTATGCTAAAATTATTAAAAAATTTGTCAGCAACAAATAAGCCACAAATATTCAAAAGAAATTTAAAAATAATTCATACTAATAAGCTAAGCAAGGGCATTTCATCTTCGGCATGCCGAAACGAACAGTTTAACCTTATTACTGCTGTTGTTGTTTATAATGAAAAAATACATACATATTTATGCGAATTTGGTTGTTGTTGCTGCCTTTTTGCATTGTAGGAATAACGTTGCAAGCCAAACGAATCCTGAGCTCGTTTTGAAAACGTTAATATAAAAATTGAATGCGGCATCAAAAATGCGCAACACGCTGCCAGCCTCGATTGCAGTTGCTGTTGTTGTTGCTGTTATTGTTGAAGCTTTAATGTTCATTATTGCAGTGCGATTTGGGTTTGTGAATTGTTGTTGCTGTTGTTTCTGTTGCTGTCGTCAACGTATTAGGAGTCCCGTATCTGGTGACCAACGATTCGCTCGATAGTACATGTCCTTGTACATAGAAGGACATGCGTTTTGATTCTATATGCAAGAAATTAAAGTTGGTTTGAGGAAATTACCATAGATTGTATGGCAAATTTATTTGTACTATGTGAAAAGATAAGTGGTAACATAAAAAAAAACTATCGAGGAGGGGGAAATTCTTCAAAAAATATAAAATATGTGATGTAAGGCATTTCTTAAAAAGGCGTTTGCAGTGTCCTCCTCCTTACTCCTCTTAGTTCATCGGAGTAACAAAAAGTTGGTAAAAATGGTTAGCTAGAATAAATTCCTGGTACTGGCGATGGCTTTTTTTTTAAAGCTATAGCAAAATCCACCCGCGCTTAGTGAGTTTTAGTCCGAATGACCCGATAAATGATGATAATATTCAAAAAACGTATTTTACCCTTATATGTACTTTTGTAAATTTTGACGTTAGACAGTACTCACCTTATGACGCTTAAAATCTATGTTCGTCCTTACGGTTCTATGGTGTAAGCTTTGCACGGGTCGCGCGTTATTACCTAAGGGAGCTTTCGGTGTACTCTCAGAGCCTTGCATCAGTCGTCGGAGTTGATATAACTGCAATTTTTTGCATTCATTAAATATTAGATAAATTCCAGAAAAGTTATTCTCAAAATATATCCGATAAAATGGTAAAGGTCTACGAAACTCTCTAACCACCCAAATCACGGAAACGGACAAACAACGAGAATTAAGTTGGGAAGCCGATCGTATGCGATCTGCCCACATTGCAATGCGCTATAATCAAAGCATTTTTCGGAAAATATACGGAAATACAATTCATGTTCTCTTTTAACCAAAGGTTGTGTTGTCCTGGCAACGTAAGCTAGTATTATTTAAAAGCTTGACACTTTTCCACATGCCCAACAAAAACTAGTTCCAAGGTATTCATTAGCTATTTTTGGGAACATAATGACTTTTGCCTGCATTAGGTCCACAGGTGATTTAAAGGTGGAAAACTTGATAAAAATCGTTTGGCATTCTCATTAAATTGATTTTGACAATTATAATCACTATTTAAATGCGTTCGATTAACGCATTGATTTTGATTATGTCCCATTATGAACTTAATGCTTTGTTGGCGCATTTAACGCATTTGTTGTGTTTTATTTGCTTCACTCATTCCATTATCATCAAATTAGTTTTTTGTTTATTTGCTGTTACATTGCTGCTGCTCCCGCTCCCGCTGTCGGCTCAAAGCTTATATGCAAATTGATTAAACTAACCAAACATTGTTTTTTAATTATGCGCAGAGCTTTGCATTGACCGCAACTGAACCGCAATCCTCGACCAATGCCCAATTGATGAGAAATTTTATAATTGCATTTATGCTATTTTTTTTTATTTTTGGTACTACACAAATAAAATACAAGTAAAAAAAAGTAAAAATAAAAACAATAAATAAAAAATAAGCAAAAATAATATTGAAAACGGAAGAAGTCTCTCTAATTGCAATTGCAAAACGCAAATGCATTTCATTATTTGCGGTCGCTTGTAAAATCAATGAATACTACCCCAATCAAACCCTGATCTGATTAAGTTGCATAAATGATGAATGGTTATTGCAGCCTACCTCTTGTTTGGTGATATAGATGGGTTTATTTACTATTATCCAGACGGTGCTCTCCCAGCAACCCGGATGCGTGGTGGATCCTTCGTACGTTATATAATGATCCGTGTTCGGCAGCAAGGATCTCACGGATATGTGACGAATGGGCGTCGAAAATCCTGAAATCATAAAAGTGAACTCAAAGATAAATACAGAAAAGATATTGAGAAAATCGGTGACTAAAAGTAAATTTTATATGTTATGTAGTGTCTTTTTAAATGGGAATCACCCTAATGAAAACAAAAATCTTAAAAAAGTGAAAGTCTATAATGTAAGCAACCCAAAACATTTAAAAATGCATCGGATATTTTCAAACATTTTAATTTGTTAACCTTGGATATGACTGATATAGCATTTTTTGTTTGCACCAACGACACTTTCCTACACTTTCGCAAGTTTTGCAGAGTCAACTTAAAGCCAAAAATAATTTTTTTTACTGTCAAAAAATTCATTTCAATATTTTAATAATAAATATTTTAAATTATCAAAATATTCATTTCCTCCAATAAATCAGTTGCACAGATGACCGCAATCTATCTATCGATCGGCAGCAGACTCGATTCACTTGTGTGCTCTTTAAAAAAAAAAGTGTATAAACGTCACTCAATTTTGGAATGGGTATCAAAATCGAAGTTCAAGGAGCATCCACCATTGCATTTAAATGTGTACCCCACTTTGCTATTCGCCTTGCTATTTAGGGCTTAAAATATGAATGCAAAACAACTATTCGCAAAACGTCTGATGAATAATTTAGACTAGCTTCGTGAGTTAACGAACGTAAGGTAGAAGGGGGCGGACGGGGGTTTAATGGGGCTGTGCGGGGTGTGACTTGTGGTTGTTCACTTGAACGTCGCGACGGCGTTCGACTTCATTCACACAAATCATTATGCCCAGCCGGAAATGAAGCGCCTCGCGGTTTATGAGACGACGAACTGCAAAACGGAATGCACAAACGGAAGGGAAAGAAAGAGAGAGAGAGAGAGCTGCTACTTGCTATATTGCATCACGATTGTTACTTTTTTTACAAATTCCATACTTGTAATACAAACAAAAATGACTTCGTTGGGTACTTAAAATAAGTTGTCAGCCTAAGCACGTACATTTTAATGGGTAATATATGTATGTATAATTAATCGATTATTTTTGATAATCATTCAACAAAAATTGAAGTCCACCTTAGCTTAAGCTATTTGAATTTGTTGTCATTTGAAAAACTTGTTCATTTACACTTAAGTAAGTGTATTTGGCATTCGTTGCATGACAGTGTATAAAGTCAGCCGTTTTTAAGTAGTTTAACTTTCAAGTTTTTTGTTGCTTGTTGTTTCGCAGAAATTGGCTGCATATTTTCTGCAGTCTGCGCCTTTCACAAGCCAAAACCAAGTCAGAACCACGTTCAGGTGGGCTACCAAGGAGCCGTTATGACGGAGAGGGCTACCTTCGTCTGTTTCTTTCTTTCCCTTTCTCTCTCTTTACATGGGTCCACATAAAGTTGTACGACCTGTAAAAAGACTATTAAACTGGGTTCAGTTATGTAGCAGGTTAGAGATGAGGCAAGGGGAATTATTAAGTGTCGGTTTAGTGTAATTCGAGGTTTCATTTTCGTCACTTTGCGACGCGGCGCCAATTTCGCGGCCAACGGCTGTCGAGAAATTTTTATAGCTCACTTTAGGACGTTGCCACACATAATTATGCTGCTTGGTTGTTGCCGCCGATGATGTTGTTGTTGCTCTTGTTGTTGCAACACAATTGTTGCAGTCGTCGTCGTTTTTGATTCTGTTGTCGTTGTTGTTGCTGCTATGGAATGACATCATAAAAGTGCCAGCCACAGAGCCCCAGGAACCACAGAGCTACCAGGCAAACGTTGCAACATTTCCGGTGCATTTTGCGTAGCGGAAATGATGTTACCCCTCCACCCATATTTTGAAGCCCAACAAACACGAGAACTCATCAAACTCAAATGAACTCAACTGTACCTTGAATAATGCTCAGAAATCATGCTTACACAGCACAACTACAGGTGGACGAAGAGACGTGACACGACTTGAAAAAAATAAATAAAATTAGACAAACAACAAACTTTTCTCGTCCCTTTTGCAAAACAAAAGAAGCCAGCTGGCCACTATTTACGAAATTAGCCAACGATATAATCGAACTTATACCCAAAAGCACTAACATCAACAGAGAAGCCGCAACCCAACCAAATAATGATACAAGCCGCCCACCATAGCATTTCACAAACATCCCTACATCACCACAGCAAAACACCCCTGACCGCACTTAGGGCAAATTAAATTCAAAACCTGGCAAAACTTAAAACGCATCGACAACACTGACAATCTCCTCAAATACAAAAGAGCTAATGCACTCTTCCGGAGACTGATAAAAATATTCAAAAACTAAAACTTCGACATATTTTACGTACTCAGATGAACCAAATGCCCCTCTGAAAAAATTTCTGACGACTTTGCGGACTTAACCCCAACTAAAATTGAACATTGTAACACATATTCTACCAACAACTTGCACTGATCGTGGGATTAACAATAAACAATAAATACAGATGGAACTCACACCAGGGAGCTGCAACGAGTGTGTTCGATTTCGTTCGAACAACCTAGTCGAACATTTGCCAAAATGTCTCACACATAAAACACTTTCAACCAGCCTTAAACAACAAACTTAATGTCATAAAGTGCCTCGCATGCCCTAAACTTAGTTGCAACACACTTATTAACTTAACAAAATCACCCCTAATACCTAAAATAGGCTACGCACTTTTTATCTAGGGCCACGCCCCAAAATCAACCGTCAATAAACTCATATCTTTATTTAACGCCGCATTCGCATATAACATGGAGCACTACGCTCAACCTCTATAATCCCCCCAAATTGGCTTTTTGAATCAATAAAACAGAAATGAGATCTCATTACAACTTTTACACAGTTCACAATGGAAACGGCAAGTTGTTTCTTATCAACAAAATATTGAAAACTCACCTCTGTAGAGCACCTTGTTAAATGTGCTTGTTATGATGCGCAGTTCGGGATTTGGTGTCTCACCAATTTGCACCATTAACGAGAGACCCACAATGCCCTGAGATTTATGTTGCGCCTCGGACATGTTGTGATACAGCTCCTTGTTAAAGCCGTAGATTTGTATCTGTGTGTGTGTGAGAGAAAGAGAGAGAGAGAGAAAAAAGTATATCACATCAATAATATTATGTTATCTAATCCTTCCATTCGGCACAATTAGTATTTACTCACCTCGCCGGGAAAACTGTAGCCCTGTATGAAGTGCTCGGAGCCACGAACATTCTCGGTGCCGTAGTGAATGTAAATCTCCTCGAACTGGTAGCGATAGGCCAAGGGGCCACCGGATATGTTCACGTGCTGCTTTGTATCCTTGTCCACACGAAAGACGAGTGATTGACCTGTGTTGTGTAACGTGCCGGAAACCTGTTGACGAACACACTCGGCTTAGTCAAAAGTCATAGAAACGAACAGAGACACGAGAGAGATAGAAAGAGATAAAGAGCAAGATGGATTCACCTTGTGCTTATCAATGTGCAACGGTCGCAGGTACGGATCGAAGAGCAGCTTATCAGGCACCACATCTATCGGCGACTGGCGGCGTCCTTTGTTGCACATGTTCCACTGTGGATTGATGAGGCCCCAGAAGCTTGGACCTGCACAAAATACAAGCAGCAGACTTGGTTTAAATTTCAGAAGAAATTACAAAGACTCCATAAAGATGTATAATAAAAATCTAATATGTACTATGTAATACCTTAAGAATTTTTGTAATATAAGCAAATATGCTTCAAGCAACAACCTTGATGCTACCAAGGTCTTGCAATAAATTAGTTCTTTATATCCTGTCATGGATGTTTTTGAAAACCAATTATGAAATATTTTTGAAATAGATTTTCATCACCTTAAAATTTTTACTTGAATTTTATACTAAATTAATTTGAGGTTGGGCTTTAAATATAGTCGTCTGATTTTTGCAAACATTTAAAGCTACAGGGTATTTACTAAAAATTTACTTAACGGATAGTGAATAATAGCTGATTGACTGACGACTGACTGTCAATCGGTTGTCCGGTCCAATCAGTTGACGCCTGGCAAATGGAAAACATGTCCTAGTCTATCGAATGTAAACAGCGATTCGACAGTTCAAATACCAAATGAAATTTCATAAGCTTCGTCTCTTGTCGCCGTACTGTCTTCTTGTGCTGCTGCTGTCTGTCAGTTTAAATAGCAATTAAATTATCCAAAAGGGAGTAGCCACGCCCCAGCTCAAACAGAGACCGACTCTTTTCCCTACCTATGAAGGTAAGCGATAGTTGCGAATGTTGTTTTGCCATTGTGTATGTGTGTGTGTGTGTGTGTGTGTGTGCTGTTTGATGTGACAGACAGAAACTGTCGAAACTTTTCAAAACAAACGCCTAACCCTTGTGAATGCGATTGTTAGGTGGAAAGATTGATAGTGGGGCACGGGATATGATCCGAGGGGTGAGTGGTGTTTTTGCAGCAGCCGCAGCCGTATGTAAAAATTAAATATTTCTTTTTTTAAGTGCGCGCTGCTGCATTGCTGGCAAATCAAAATATACACATGTGCAGCATTTGCGTTCTCTGTAATGCTCTGCAAATATTTACTGGTAGCAGTACACCTTTTTGAGATTTTTAAGGAGAAAGCGAGAAGCCGAAACTTGGACGGGCAAAGATTTTCACAAGTTCCATGCACAAGTGGGATAAAATTAAGATTAACGGAGATTACTTTAATTTATAAACATTTACAAAAAATATCAGAAATTTAATCAAACTTCTGCATTTTGAATGCTTTTATGAAACGAATGCCTTGAGACGACATTTGGTGCCAACAAACTCGAAGTCTAAAGTCGAGTTTCAAAGCTCGATGCTGCTAGTTAGTTAAATTTTATCATACTACTATTATCCAAACAATGGTAATAAATGTTTGTGTATTGTATTGTGGCTTTGTGTTATCAATAATTAACCACACTAGGTTAACTGAAAGTTCAAGACCGTAAACAGAAACCAATTTGGATTTTGTTTAACCTGGCAACCTTAGGTAGTGTTGGGTTAAGTTTGGAGCTTTATATTTGATATGCTGTTTGCCCGGCCTTGATTCTCATTAGTGGTAAACTCAGTAAGAGTGTGTGTTGTGGGTGTGAATATTTATTTTGATGGCACGCGACACACATATACAAACATTTCTCGCGCACACCCCGACTGAAGGCAATAACTGCCAAAGCTTAAAAAGCGCTACATGTCAGTGCAACGTTTTGTGGCCTGCGAAGCTGCCAGTGTTGCTGTTGCTGTTGCTGCTGCTACTTCTGATGCTGATGTTCATTTTGTGTTTGCGTTCATTTACTTATTTATTCGTTTTGTTGCCTGTTTTGTTAATTTTCCATGAATGTCGCGTGCCTTTTGTTTTTGTGCCTTGCGCTTTGCTGTTGTTATTGTTATTGTTGCTGTTGTGGTGCAAAAATAAAACTGCATTCAGTTGCAACCTGCAATGCTGCGGCATAATAACAAAAACAGGCCTCTGCAGTGCCTGTGGCACTTACCACGTTCAAAGCCATACACATTTACACACTCCTACACATACCTGAAAGCCACTTATGAGTGGTGTGTTGCATTTCGAATAATTTACATAAATTTTGCTGGATAATAATATGTCTTTTTTTCCTTCAGTATAAATTGATTAACGGTTATCTATCTGTATCTTCTTCCTTTTTTATTTCTATCTTTGTTTCATTTTTTTTTTTGCCTCTTTTTTTATACACATCCATATTATATTTACATTAAAATTAATCATATTGTGAAACATTTTATTTGTTATATAAAGGCAATTAGTTAATTTATTGTAGCGAGTGTTTTGCTCTCGTTACATTTCTCAACGAATAATAATGGTCTGTTTAAAGTACCCGTACATTTCATTTAAAACGTAAACTTTTTAACTCTTTAAAATGTATTTGCAAGTGCATTTTGTCGTATTTTTTTTTGGTTACGCTTACGGTTTTGGCTTGTGTTTAAATAAAGCTAGAACTTACCGGATATGCCATCGTATGTCCACCATTCCTCCCAGCTAGACAAGACCTCTGCGAAAATGCGCAAGGCAAATATGAAATGGAAAGAAAAAAGAATATTGTGAGAATGATAACAAAAAAAAAGAGAGACAATAACAGAATGAAGTATGCATTAATGTGCCAAGACTTTAAGCCAATGCCATATACATATACACACACACACATACACATGAAATCGCACATAAATACTAGCCAACAAAAACCACTTTCATTCTCTCTTCTCTTCCTACCTAGTGTGAACTAACTGATAACTGTGGAAATTTGTCTAGCAAAGTCTCATTTTACACATGCTGCTTTTCTCGGAGGGGGCGGGTGTGGACGGACGGACGGACTTTCGATATGTTAAGCGTGGCAATGACACCCGGAAACAGGAACTAGGCAGGACTAAGGCAGCGGGAGGGGACGCCGAAGAACCTGATTTGAATTCGACCGGGTGCCGAGACTTTTGGAAATGGAACACATTTGGGCGCCAAATCTTTTGGCTTTTGAAAGCGCATAATTGGCTGCCAATGTAAACAGCGCATAAAATCAACTAATGTAAGATTTCCCTTATAAAGCACAGACAGACTGACAGACAGACAGACGGACAGTCAGACAGAATGGCAGACTGAGTGAGCAATGAGGCAGACAAAACAAACAAAGCACAGCTTCACTCATCGCTTCACGCTGCCAGCCATCTAGACGCCGACGCCGATGCTAGCGAATGTCTGGATGGAGCATCCTATGCCCCAAAATGCGTTGCGTGTCGCATGAGTCAAGAAGCAGTTCCAGGATATATGTATGTATGTATGGTATCCTGGCTAAAGCTATGACTGTGACTGCGACTGCGACTCCTGGCAAATGTTGTTGTCGCCAAATGCCTGGCGTCGACGCCAGCATCGGCGATGGCGATGCCGATGGCGTCGCCAGTCCGTCGGGCGCCAATAAAGTTTGCACTCAGTTGCCACATTTCGTTTATGGGCAAGTTCTGCTTCCGCTTTATCAAGCGACAGACAATTTTCGCTATTTTTCTTTCAGACCAAAAACTCAACCCAATCCCACGTCTTTGTTTGTTTGAGTGTGTTTTTTTTTTTTCTGGAGCGTATTCAAAATTTATGCTATATGCGTCGTGCCGCAGCGGGTAGCACACTGTTTGTATGGTGCAATAGGAGCGAGAGAGAGAGAGAGAGAGATATATAGAAAGGGAGTCATTGAAGGGGTTGGGGGGCAATAAAGCCAAAAGAAATTGCTGCAAGCCAAAGCGGAAGTTGAGAAAGGGAGTCGTTGGATTCGTTGCTGTTTCCTGCTGCAGCTACCAGCGTTATGCGCTATGTCTTCTTTTCATATATCCCTTGCTGAGTGGGACATATTGACTATTCCAAGACAAATGACCATTCAGTTATAAAGTTGGAAACTGTGTTGTGAAATTAATACAATTCCCAATATAGTATAACCGCTTTGGTGTTGCATTTTGGTATATAGTTTTAATGAATTCTCATATCGGTTTTGAAGGATGCATTTGAATCGATTTGAAAGTTAAATAAATAAGTTTCGTACACGTTTTAAACTTTTCAACAGTTGGATTCAATACATTATTGACACAGTTTGTCCAGTCAAAATCAAAACAGAAAAGAAGCAAAAAGTTGCTGCTTCTGTATTTCTCTCATTGTTAGGGTATCAAAGTTGTCTTGTGACTGTTAGATAGTAAGTTTGCTTGAGTTGTTGGGGAGTTGGAGTTGGAGTCGTGGATTGGGTGAAGGGATGGGGGGATTTTTGTAGGCGGTTTGTCGTGTTGCTTTTCTTAAAATAACAATGAACGTCCGTTTGGCTGGATTCGCAAGTCGCGAGTTGCCGTCACTTCATTTTGTGTTTGTTTGTCGCGTATTTTGTGGCATAGTTGTTGTTGTTGTTGTAGTAG
Source organism: Scaptomyza graminum (assembly GCA_018901835.1). NCBI lineage: Eukaryota > Metazoa > Arthropoda > Insecta > Diptera > Drosophilidae > Scaptomyza > Scaptomyza graminum. The sequence goes on along the minus strand of JAEIFL010000001.1, from coordinate 6,633,601 downwards.
TTGTTGTTGTTACTTTCTTCCTCTAAAGCATTGGCTTTTCCTCTTGCTTCTTATTTTCCATTTTTTTTCCTTCTTCTTCTCCAGCTACAACTACATAGTTCTTGCTTCGTTTTTTTGTTGTTGTTGTTCCCTGCTTAGCGCTGTAAAGTATGCTATTAAATTGGCCTCGGAACGAAGTCAAACCGAAAAATGGCACAAAGCCCTCAATAAAAAACATTTGAAAATGTTTTACGGCATTTTGCAAGGGTCGCCTTTCTAACCACCACCCCATAAAAATGCGCCCCGACCCCTGCTGGCACCAGTATTGTATTGCCTGCTAAGTTTAGTTTCTACTGAATCTCAATTCGAATCGTTTCATCTCTGATGATTCGTCAACAGATTGCACATTTTCCAAAACCAAGATATCGTCCCACCCTTTTCCTTTTTCCCTCTTCCCTTTGCGCCTTGAGTAATTTGGCAATTTGGTTTTATGCTGCAACAGCAACTTAATTTATTGTTATAACAGTTTTTCGGGCCACATTGCGAGGGTTTTTTTCTTTTTTCTCTCTAGTTGTACTGCTTTCTCCTGCTCCTTCTTCCCCATCTTTTATACATAATGGCCGGACCGAGTGTCGCCACTTTGTTGGATTCTTTATGAAGAGAGATTTGCCATGCCCGAATTTCATTATCTATTCAAATGGCATTCATTGAGAGGGTATTTTTCTTTCAATTTTGAACTGTTATCGGGTTGTTTTACGCTTGTACTATCTTAATTTGCACATTTTTGCTGTTGATTGTGCAAAAAGTTCGATTGCAAAAAGCCAAAAATTGCAATTCGATCCAAAGCAACAACGATTTTGCGTTTGATTAATTTTAGCTTGTATTGGTTTGTTTTTAAGCTCTAGTCAATAGTCAATAATTTATGTTAAATATGAATTCAAGTAACACAAAAGTCGAAAAAGTCACAAAACGTAATTAAACCATATGAGTAGTGGACAATAAATAAAAGCTAACGGTTTCTGTCTATTGAAAATGCTAACTAATTGTTCCTCGTTTCCCGTTGCCCGAACCGTATCCAAAGCTTTGTATCCACACGCATTCTCCATTAAGAACTTATCGATAACAAGAGCGTGGCGATGACTAAATAAAGTCAGATTTGTTTTTGTTTTCCTTGTTCTTGTTGCCGTTGTAATTAAGAACGTTAAATCGAAATCAAAATCAAGACAGCGATTGAGGGAAAGAGAAACAGAAAGGACATAAAGGCAAGGGCAAAGGGATCAAGAGTCGTAATGTGCTTCTTGACGGTTTGCGGTTGATTTTGTTCTTGTTGTTGTTTCCAAATGGAAAGTGGCTATGAAAAGACAACAAGAACAATAGAGACGCACGCACGTACACACACACACACACACACACACACACATTTGTATAGAGTGAATGTTTGTGGTTGTGTGTGAGTGCTTATAATGGCGTTGCGCTTCAAAAGACAACACGCCCTAGTAACTAATTTGACGCCAGGTGCGAACTTAAGCAGAATAACGGCCCAAAACGAAGCTTAAATGGAAAATAAATGTTGCAACATAAATAAAAATTTCAATTTAAAACAATTGTTGAACTGAAAATTGTGAGAATTTATAAAATACTGAGTAATAATTTTTTGAAAATTCATGTCTGATACTGGAACTGGTAGATCAGATCGTATGGAGCTATTCGAATGTAATATAATCAAAGCAACACAAAATTCACTTGCTGTCCATAAACAAACTAAACAAAAACTCGGTATGTTTTTGAAATAGATTTTCTGAAAGATTACTTTTTCACTTAGTATCAACCGAATCCGCCGTTGTTCGGTTTCACTTGAAATGATTGCAATACACGTATAACCAACCACGCAAACACACACAATCACACACATACGCACACGCACACACAAGAACAGAGTCAAACAAAGGCGACCAAAAGCCAAAGTCGAATCCAAAAGTCAAAGACACTGGACAAGCCGCAAAGACACGCACATAAACATCACTTAGATATTTATGTATGTGTGTGTGTGCATGTGTATGTAGTCAGCCCTTTTATGTGTAAATTATGGGCTCAATATAATATTGACAAAGAATCAATAAAGGAAATGTCCTTAAAATTAATAGGCGACATTCTGATATCAAATTACTCGCTATGTCATCGCTTTTAATTAAAATTTCTAGACAAGGGCGCGACGCACTCACACACACACACACAAACACACACTCACACATACGCTGGCATGTCCTGGCGAAAATTTATGACTTCCTGTTAAGCGCTCAACGAACGCTGATTAGTATGTGAGTATCAGAGCAGTATCTGGGTATCTCAAGGATCCATCGACGTCGACGTCGCGTCGTAGGCGGCGGCGTTTCTCAGTATATCAATCTGTCGCCTCGTCGCGAAGATTGACGGGCATAACTTTGGTATCCCCCTCCATCACCCACACACACACACACACACACGCACACACATAGCTCTTCCAATGGGTTTTGGTTTCGGTTTTACTTTGGCATTTTAGAGGGCGCCTGTTTTGGCACTTTGGCAGCCTTTTTGTTGTTGTTGGCTTTGTTTGCTGCTAAAACTTTGCCAGTGGGTTAATTTGTGTTAATTAAGTTGCCCAATTGAATGCATTGCCGGTTTTTTTGAAAGTAAAATACCTCAACAAAAGTTTTAAGTTTGTGTTTCTTAGAACTCGTATTAATGCTCACAAGACAAGATTAAGTAATCATTCGGCAATGTTTGCTTGGACTTTGAAAATGAATGTGTAGTAAATGACCGGAAATGACATTGCGATTAAATGCCAGTATACGTTTTTGGCTAAAAAGTTAAGCTCTGAATCCGAAAACAAAAGTACATTGGGCATGTACGACAATTCGACTTATTGTTCAGCTCTCAGTCCGTGTTCTTTTATTTTGTTAAGGTATTTTTTCGAGCTAGTTTTAAACTTCTGTCAACGAGTGACAATATTACGATATACTTACCATATATGTACATACATATTAATTTAATTAATTTTTTTATTTAATTTATTTAATTCTTTAATTTTGGTCAAAAAACAAAGTGTGTTTTTTTAACAAAATGTAAATTTTAACAATCTTAATGCAGTAAAAATTAATTGAATAAACTAGTCTAGCTTATCTAGATCCGATTTTAATATATATTTAAGGGATTTCTTTTCGTTTAAAAACATGTTGAGTTTGATACAATATTCTTGATTGGCACACATTACAGTCCATTTCAACTTAACACTTAATTATCAACAACTATAAAGGCAGCAACAATGGTCGAGCAATATCACGATGTCTGTAAATATTTTGCTAACCTTTTTTCAGTATTGTTTAAATTTTTGCTGTTTTGTGTATTTTGCTTATGGGGTGCAAAGTAAAAAAGAATTCAAACAAAGAAAAATACAAAAAGTAAGCCCAACATTTTTGGCAATGGCGTCAAAAGTATTTGATGTTTGGTACTGTTATTTTTGCGGGTATTTTTTTGTGCGTGGCAGCAATTTAACAAAAAAAAAAAAAAAAAACAAAAACACTCCAGCAAAAAACTGTGTGAAATACTTTTGTTGTTTTTCAAATAAAATTCCAATTTCGTCTCTCGCCTCGGAGCTGGCAAGTAAATTAAAAAATAGGTCAACAATGCAAAAAAATAAATAAAACTAAAGAAAATAGATAATAAAAAACAGGCGAAAACGCAACAGAACTGTTCTCTTTGCAATGAAAAATTTTAAATACCCTTGCCGACAATGAGTTTATTTTTTAAATTTGTGGCTACTTTATAATCAATCAAATATATTATAAATATGTAAGATAAATCAGATTGTGATTTTAACTCTGATATTATATAAATTTCAATTAACAGTCTAATTATTGCGGGCTGCAGAATTAAACGAATGAAATGCTAAAAGACCCAAGCCAGGGTAGATAGATCGTTAAGGCAACATGAGAGCAAATAAACAAAAAATAAGTGCAATTCACGCCATGAATATGCATATTCTATCTCCGTCTCTATTTATGTCTTTCTTTTTCTCGCTCTGTCTCTATTGAAGTTAACTTTAGGCCATAAATGCGAACTGTCGTTGTTGAACATTTTCTATTTGCCAATTGGAGGTCGACTTTTCATTTTGCATTTGTCGATTTTTCAGCATACATTTTTTTTGATTTGTTTTAATTCAATAATCTTCTTACAGCTTAATCTCATAACTTGTTGCTGAGTAGATTGATATGGTAGATGGATAAAACATTTACAGTATTAATAAAACAGTCAAATTAATCTTTAACTAACTTTTGTGCAACAAAGTTTTTATTCAAAGAACATATTTTCAGAAAATTGCTTTTCTTATACAAACTTCCTTATAGCGAATATTTTTATGAACGTGACAAGAGCTTTTATTGAAAAATCATTTTGTTAGTCAGTAAGAATTTTTAAGAATTTTCTGGACAAAAATTGGTTTTTTTTTGTAATGTGCCCTTGCTTTATTAAAGTTCTGCTTCTTTTGCAATTTTAAGGCAATTTTAAGGCCCTGTTGTGGCTCGCAAGCCTTGTTTGGCTCGTTCCGTTAAACTTTGCAATTGGCGTCAGGCTTACGCACAAGCTGGCAGTCTGATCGCGAGCAATCTAACAAAAACAATCGCCAGTCAAACGTTCAAGCAGATTAATGCAAAATCAACATAAAATAAGGTTCTGCATGTACCTCCTAAAAAAAGTATGTTTCAGCTACTAAGCGAATTAGTGCAAACACAAATTAATGAATGATGCGCTGGACGATTCAAATGTCAACATTAAATGTATATATTAGAAGCGGTTTTTGCTGTAAATGTTTTTTGTGGGGGATGGCCACTGCAGAGCTTTTATGAAAAGCTTATTTAATATTTAACATGCTTTTACGGATTTGCGTATGAAATTGTATTTTGTTTATTTTTTATTTGTGTAGAAGTTTTGTTATTAATAAAGCTTGTTATTTAAAAGCTGACCATATTTGTGGTTTTGCAAGGGTCTCCAAGCTAATTGGCAAAAAAAAAAAAAATGGAATTAAAAAACAAACCGAAAACAAACAATACTTTCTCAACCCCTTACCACTGTGTGTGCCACTGCAAGTACAAGCGTGCCACACTTTTTAACAGCACAATTCGTAGTGGCAAATTGTAGGGCCCCGAGGCGCATGCAGACCGACTCTCTAATGGCCAATTTCTTGACATGCCAGCAAACACACACACACACACATGCAAATAATTGTGGTAGCAAAAAGCTCATGTTGAGTTTATAAGTGAGCGACAAGGAGGTAAGAGCTGGTACAGCAGCAGGGTGATGGGAAGAATATTTACGTGGAAGGGATAGTTATTTGATGGGGTAGAAAAAGCCCCAAAAACGTTGGAAAACCATAATTTGACTAAAAACCGTCTAGACGCGCCAACTAACCAACTATCTTAATAAGTTGCTGCAACAAAAACTTTGCCTTGAAGGCCCACAAGTCCAAAAAAAAAAAAAAAAAACAAAAATAAAAATATTCTTAAGTCAGGCGCATTTGGAGGGGCAGACAAGACGGCTGAGGTAAGTCAGGAAGTTGGCGCTGCAGTTTTGTGGCATATACAATTTCGATAATAAGCAACAGAGCGCATTAGTAGGCAAACCAGAGAGAGAGGAGGAGAACAGAGAAAGGCTGGGAAGGTGGGTGAGCGTCTTATGGGCGTGGCACACGTGTGCAATGTTAATGCGAGTCACGTCAACACTGCATACGAAATCGTTGTAAAGTTACTGGCTACATAGGATCCGTAAAGTTGCCACAAGTTTCCATGCACTGTACACTTAGCGAAAAAAAATAATAAAAAAAAAACAACAAGAATGAATTACGATTAATGGTATACTAAGAAAAAGGCATTAATATATGTAGTAAAATGTTCAAAAACAAAATTAAAATAAAAAAAGAAAATTATAAATTGTGCGTGGCATTCAAAGTTTTGGGGGACGCCAGTTGCTATCTCCTTACCAATTTTGGTAAATCTAGGTGTAAGGATACATGGATTTATCGATTTTCAGTTATCGAGTTTATCGATTTTCCAGCCCCCTTTACCTTCGGTATCGAGTGTAAAAATGTTAAATACTCGGCTTATATTTTTTGTTAAGTGTACCGGTCGTAGCTGCTTGACATGGATTAAGTGGCTGGCTCAATTGGCGGTGCATGCAACATTCTGTTTGTGGCATTGGCCTTTAAAGCCAAAGCAAACAGTTAGAGCAACAAACAAAAACGACTGACTTTAAGCTTATTCCCATTCCCATTCTCATTTATCGACTTGTCGATTGTCATTCGTCGATTTTTTGCCCATGGCACCCTCTCTTGACAGACAAAAGCACAATCAGCTAAACACTCCCACACAGAAACACACACTCGCACACAATGAAAGTCACAAACAAAAAAAAAAAACATAAAGAATATCATATATATCATTGGCATTGCGCCATGTCAAAGTGATTTTTCACCTCAAGGGCAAATTTAACACAATAATTTGCACAATTTGTCACAACAACCCTCGAGCTAAATGGTGTATCATAAACCACAACAGCAGGCAGCCACATCAGCAGCGGCAGCACTGCACCAGCAGCAGCAAATGTAACACACAGACAGACAGACAGACAGACAAATAGTCAAAGAGTTAGGCAGTCAGACAAGTTGATTGTCCTCTGTGCAGTTTGCCTTGTTTGTAACGCCCTCATCTGCTTTTTACTTTTTTATGTATCCTATAACCATAAATAATATTTTATGCTGCCACAGCGAGAGGTATGAACGAGACATAATAAAATTGGACATACAGAACATTGATAATTAGAGTCGACATGAATATTGTTGCTTATAAATAAAACAATTAGGAAAACAGCAGCTCTTACTAAAACTTAGATCGTATTAATTTTAAAATATTTCAATATTAATTCAAACAAAAAATTCTTGATTCTCTTGATTTTGTTATTGTGATTTTTTGATTTATTTGATTTTTATAAAAATAATAATACGAATCTAATTTTTATAGACGTTATTTGAATAAAATTATTTTGCCGTTCAAGAGTTAATAATTGTTGATGCTTTCTTCTATGCAAGTATATAAGGAAAACAACGTTTACGATTTTTTATTACAAAGGAGGATCAATTTTTTTTTTTATCTCGAAATACTTTTGTCCAGCACAGTTTATTTCCGAGTAAGTCGAATTTTCTAAGTGTCAAGTGTTGTTTTTATAATAACAAAGTTTACAATGTGTTTAAGAAACTAATCAAAAATGGTGACCTGAAAGTTTTTTAAGGCCTTTGTTTATATTATATATTGGAAAATTTCATTTAGCACTTGAAGTGTGAATGTTGACTTTTGATTACATATAACTTTTTTTCGTTTAATTTTTTTGCATTTTACAGAAAGTTGGTTTTTTTTTTTTTATAAATAAAAGTGTGATCCCAATTTCATTTCAGATCGATGTGTGACGAGCCTGACCTCCCCTTCTCTTCTTTCGGCCAGTCACTTAGTAAATAAATAAATTGTAAACAAATATGCAGTCGGTAAAATTTCAAGTGATGACTGAGTTGCGAAAAACTGAACTTATTGAACAAAAACTGCTACAAATACGAAATAAAAGCAAGGAGCAAAAATGCGCTTTATGAAAAATGCAGTTTAATGTTTGCTCAAATATTACTGTTGCCACTGCCTTCTATTTTGGATTCCTTTCACACTTTTTGCGTTTCTATACTTTGTTGCAAGTGTTTACTGATTTTTGGCCAAACTGTTGAAAAGCTAGCATTTAACTTTGTGAGTAATTTTGAGCAAATACTTTACAGCTCCTGCTATTTTAATTGTTACATTAAATTAAATTTTTGTTGTATTTGTTTAAGCTTAAGACATTTTAAAAAAGCTCTGCGTTCTTGTTGTTTTTTTTGAAAATATACAAAGAGTTAATCAATTTATTGTATTTATTTTAATCTAATAGTCCTTTTAAAATTGTATGTACAAAAATAAATATGATAAACTTTTTTTTTGATTTTGTGAATTATTAAATAAATACTAAATGGCTAGAGGTATACTTTTAAATAAAATTTTCCGTACCGTTGCACAGCTTCATAAAATTTCGATTGAGCCTTAAAACAAAAAAATAATAATAAAAATAAATTAAATGTTAGGTACACAATTAATTAGAAAGTCATATGGAAGTTATATTTTCTTTTAATGGAAATTATTTTTTGCATTGAGAAGTCGATTGATAATTCATTTAATTTAAGAACGTTTTATCTTAAAGTATATTTTTACATGCACCTGTGCTACAAGAGCTCTTAAAGCACAAGAGGCAACAAGAGATAGGGAAAGAGAGTGATCCGAAAAAATATTTATGTTATTGTGCAACGAAATGCATTAACTCAACACTTGGTGTAGTTACAGATTGCCGTTGCAACTGATGTTGCACTTGCAGCAATTGCAATTGCAATTGGTTACAACAAGCAAGACCTTGTCTTCCTCTTCTCTGACCTTTTTAGATTTGTCTGTGTGTGGGTGTGTGTGTGTGTGTGTGTGTGTGTGTGTGTGTGTGTGTGTGTGTGTGTAACGTGCCTCGCACAACATTTTAGATTCGATGTCGTTTTCATTGCTAGATGCAACGTCAACAATAACAGAAACAGAAACACCAAATGGAATAAAGTACAATAACAACTTCAGCTGTTTGCTCGCATGAATAACTGACCAAGCAACTGAATGAATGACTGAGCGAGCGACTGAGTGAGTGAGTGAGTGAATGAATGAATGTATAAATGAATAAACAGTTTGAGGAGCTGCAAGTTTTGCCACGGCTGCAGCTCAGCTGAATTCACATTGTATTCAATTCAATTCAGTTTTTTCTTTCATTTTTAAATACCCTACAGAACAACAATTACAGTAAGAATGGAGTTGCTTTACAACTACTATATTCTAGGATTTTATAATTTTTTTGCTTTTGGAATGAAAAGATCTTTTTTGACTTGCACTGCTAAACAGCGCCAATTTTGGATTTACCAAATTTTACCAAATTGTATTTCAGATTCGAAAAATATTTATATTTGATGCAGCTGTTTTTATTTTGTGTTCCCCAACTTGAGATAAACTAAATTTATACCTTAGCCACTTTTTAATTTTTTTGATTTATTTATCAAAATTGTCTGACTTTTTAGAGGATATCAGCGAGGTGGGGCCGACTTGGTATTTCGTACAGGATATTTTGGTTTATTTTAGCTCGTTGCGAGACCATATTTCACTTACCGGAACTGCAAAGCAGAACGATTGCTGAGCAAGCGATAAATCCAGCTGCTGAGAAGCAGAACGTCTGTCCTTGCAGTGCCATTACTGCAGAGGTGATGCAAGGGACTTACGGTAGGGGATATGGGAAGAGTAGTTCGTAGAAGTAAAAATGAAGATAGAAATCGTTTAGCTCTGATGCTGATGAAGCGGACAGACTGGCAGCAGTTGATGACGTTGTCAATGTCGTTGGGCGTTTTATCTGGTTGTAGGCTAATGTACAACAGATCTCTCGGTCTCTCTCTTTTTCTCTTTTTCGTTTTTCTTCACTCTTCGGTATTTTAGTGTGTCTTTTATTTCTATCTCTTGTGTTTCTTTTTTTTTTTTGGCTTTTTAGGTAGACTGTCAAGTTTATTCAGTAAACAGCTTGGAGCCGAGTTTTTGAGTGCTGAATTCGATTGCCGGCTTCATTGAGATTTGGTAACAGCAACAGCAGCAGTGGCAGCAGCAGCAGCCGACGCTCATGTATTGGCCACATTGTTACCACATTGTTGACCCACACCGCACCGCACCGCACAGCACTCCACACTTGCCCCTCTCCCTCGTACACTGACCACGCTCTTGCAACAACTAGCTCTGCCTCTCGCTGTCCTGCTGCAGCCGGCTGCACATGCAAATTTTAATTTCCGTTGCTTTCTTCGATGTGCACACAACTGACATCCTTCATTTCCGGCGCACAAATTTTTTCTTCCTTGCTATGTTTTCTTTTCTATTTGCATTTTTTGGTGTTTTTTTTTTTTTTCTTTTAAATTCTCCTTTTTTATATTTTTCTCTAATTTTTCTTTTAGTGATATCACCACAAAACAAACTAAATAAACTTTAAAAAAATGTTGTATACATCTGAACTTGCGGTTTTTTTTTTGGGGAAATTTTGTCAATATTTTTTGAGTTTTTTTTTAGTTACTCCATAAATATTTGAAATTATTATGATAATCTTAAGTTAAGTAAACGTTTACGCGCTCTTCTTAAAAAAATGTTCGGCTTATCGATGTTTGGCTTGGTTTTTCAATTGGGGAGCGAGCGCACGCGTCCGTTTGTATCTGCATCCGAATTGAAACTGAGGTTGTGTCACTGCCTGAACTGCTTGCTGATAGCAGCGCCAAAGGATATGCAACGCGCCTCTGCCCAAAACACACACGGACACACACACACCACTACGTTGCCAGTCGCGCAGCAGCAGCAGCACTGCCAACAACAACAACAGAAATCGGCAATTGGCTCGCAATAGTTCTCGTGTTCTTTGACGAACACAAATGCCGAACCAGTTTGAAAAATACTGGGCGCAATTGTATAAGTCGAATGCTTCGACCTTATTTTGGGACATTTTATTAAAATGGGAAATTTTTGCTTCTAATTAAAACGTAACAAAGTATATTTAAATAACAACTTTTGTATGCAACTTTTTGTAAAAAACATTATGTGTACCTAGAACCCATTGAAAATTTGTTATATGGATATAATGGTTTTGTGCAAATGTATGTAGCAGGCAGAAGAAAATATCCCCATAAAGTATACTTATATAGTAATATATTTTTGTCGATATAGCCATGTCCGTAGTGTGAACTTGAAAAAAAAGGTCTCTTTTTTTTAAAAAACTTTCGATTACTATTTCCATTTCCGATGTATACATGTAATCAATAACAATAAAATCTCAAATCTAAAAAATTAACATCTGGCCGCAGAATCAATAGACAAACCAATAATCAATTGTGAAAATTATATCGAAATCGACTGCCATACACTGAACATATCAAATATTGCAGTTAAGTCATTCAAATACATTCAAATAGAGCAAGAGCTTTTTAACTTGTTAAATGGATGCAATTACAGTCGAACTGCCTATAACGAATCTCAAGGGGACAAGAAAAAACATCGTTATAGAGAAAAATTTTAATGTAGAATGGGTTTTTGATTGAAGCAAGTTGCAGTGTTCTTAAATAAATATAGAAAACTTTGTTATAAGGAAGTTCATTATACGGAAGTTCGACTGTATTTCAAAATATCATGCTCTTTCATAGTTCGTGTTCCATACAGATGTTATTTTTGTTAGCCCTCAACTATTACCAGTTAGCCAGAGTGAACGCATTCTGTTCCCTACTCAGTATTTTAGCCGGCTGTTGTTGCTATCGTTATTAACTCTTATACTCTTATACGCAATTCTCTTCGAATTGCACGATTCGCATCGACATCGCATCATCATCGCTGCTCTGCCGACGCGACGTCGCTGTATCTATCAGTCGGCAATTTTTCAACGAATTAGAGCGCTTGACGATGTGGCCACGTGCTAGCTGCCTGGAGTGCGACGACGGCCGCTCCAGCTGCTGCTGCTGCTGCTGCTTGGAGTTGTTTGTGCAGTTAGCAATCAGCGTATTGTTGCTTTTGTTTTTGTTTTGATTCAGGCTGCTTATCAGCGGGCGATGTGTAGGAAGCGCGAAACAACGCGTTGTCGTACTTCGTACTTACTGCGAGCTGTGTTTTCCCCTCGCATTTCTTGCATCCCATTTACTGCCATGTCTGCCGTTATGTGATGTCCTTCTCGTTTTTTTGTGTGTTAGTTAGGAGAGAGGGTGGTGGGTGGGAGTGCTCGTTGATGTCGTGTGCGCCTTACGCCCTATAAGAAAAAGCATGTGATATAAATTCTTATTGGCGCATTACAAATTGTCTTCGTCTTTTGCCATTTCTGTGTGTGTGTGTGTAAGTTTTTGTGTTTGTACATAATGTAATCACTCATACATAATACAAACATTTTCATTTGCAAACACACACACACAGAGACAGAAAGTCAGATTGAGAGCGAGAGTCGCTGATTGTTTGTTTTGTCATTAGATTTCGCGCATATTTTCCCATAATTAGATTTGCACTTAATTTGCATACAAATGATGCTAAGGAAACACACACAAGGAACGAGAAAAATATAACACAACGAAGATTTTTACAAATTTTCATTGTTTTTGTCTTTATAATCCAGCTTTATGTCTTTCGTAACATCCCACATCCACCCGCTCGCACCACCACCCCATCACATGCGTGCCGTAGTAAAAAGAGGCAAGGTTTATCTGTCATTTGTTTAATGTTAATCATTCTTTCTTCTTTTTAAATCATTATTAAAGCCCAAAGCAAATGCCAAAGCTTGTCCGCTATAAGACTTTAGTTAGAATATACTATGACAGGCAAATAAGTATAACCTTTTTTTTACTTTTTTTGGATCCATTAAAAATGAATTAATATTTGGCTATTATTTCTTTATGTTTTGCTTGCTATCTCTGTTATCGAATACTTACCAATCGATAATCACCTCAGCGAAACACCCTTTAATACTATTACATTCGCTGGGCTGTCTAACTTGATTAATTTGTTCGTTCTTCGAGCAAATCTGTCACAATATTAATGGGAATTATAAATAACACGAATTTCATTTCAGCCACACTCCGATAAAGAATATGTTTATCTGTTTTCCTCGATAGTGAACCGTATCGTGTTGTTGTTGTTGAGTGAACCCAATAAAACGCTGATTACAAAAGACAAAAGTACTCTAGTAAAAAGTATTCGACTAGCAGATACCCTTTGCACAACAATCTTTTAGTGGGATACAAACAAAAAAAGAAACATAAACCGATTAGGTTTTCTTACATCGTTAAATCTTGAGCTTGATGAATACTTTAAGCCCCGTCTAGAGCCTTTACCGCAGAGCATCTTAAAGTTCATTTGAATTGTTGAAATGTACATGAACTTATTGCGCAGTTATTGTTGTTGTTATTGCTTGGTTTGAATTCACATTCAATTGTAATACCAAGTGATTGGTTTTGGTTCGGGTTCTGGCAGAGTGAGAGGTGTGTGTGTGTGTGTGCATATTGTGTATTGGATGTGGGTTGTGGGCTGATATTTGATTGAATTGCGCGGCATTTAATAATGCAGCGAAACGCCTCTCAAAATTTACCCTGAGACATTTGAATTAAATTAGCAGATTTTTCGCGGTGATTGCGTTTCCATCTCTCCTCGTCTCCTCTACCACACCCTTTAAACTGTTACGAAAAAGTGCAAAACTGTGAAACAAACAGCACAAATATAAAACTATTTTTGATTTGACAACGTATTTAATGTTAATTCGGAGCGATTAAAAAATGAAATAAATATCTAAAAAGATTCACATTTACCATAATCTATAGCCATACCCAAATAACTAACTTCATACTTATTCGATGTGTTATGCATTAAAAAAGATATGTCCAGCAACAAGTTAGAAGGCTCCAGTCGGAAAACACTAGACACTTCGAGTGGAGTCGTTGATTTGCTAATGAATTATGATAACGCTTCAATCTGAATTAATCAATAATTTTTAAAATAAGTTCCAAGTTTTTCAAGTCAAGATTTTATTGTACTCGATAATAATTTTTCATTTTTTAAAAATGGTCAAGTTTAAAAGACGGAAGGGAATATTAACTATTCAATTTGTAGTTAATGTTCTGGTGTGTTTGTACATAAATATATACAATTACGTACGATATGTTGGCCACAACCAACGACTTTGACGCCATCAACTTAAGCTTCCCAATTTTTTTTCTCTCGTTTAATTGGCAACCCGCAACCGTTTCGTTCGATTCATTCGTTTCATTCGAACCGCGTTTTTCTATTTTGAGCATTGATTAAGGCTTTTGCGCTAAAATGTATGCTACACATTTTTGTGTTCGCGCCCTTTTGCAATTTGCGCTTGAACTATTGTGTTGTTGTTGCTGTTATTGCCAGCTTACACTTTGCACTCAACACACACACACACACACACACACACACAAAGCACACACACAGAACAACGCCATGATGCAGTCAATGCAATTGAATTCGTGGCAGTTTTAATGTAATTACTTTTAACACCTTGCCACAATCACACACACACACACACACAAACATAAACACGAGGGTGCCGCAAGCGGCAGGCTTGAAGTGTGCTCCCACCAAGGCTACATCCATTGCTATTGGCTTTTTGTCTGCGCGCATTTTCTAATTAAAAACGCCAACGGCAATTGTTATTGGCCTCGTCGTCGCCGGCAACTAATTGGCAACAAGATAAATCGCTGTAGCAATTTGCCGCGAGAATTATGCGACAAGATCAATTTGGGGCCAAGCAGCATCGTCAGGGCCAAGGTCTCACTGCAATTGTTGTAAATCGCTAGACCACATACAGTAACCTCCCCCAGACTCCCCATTCAGCCACCCCATCCACCTTCAATTATAGCCGTATGTAGGCCAATTCAAGTGGAGCTCATAAGAAATTTTTACGACTCTATCGCATATTAAAGCTATCAAAAAAATAAAACTGGCTATTGGAAAGTGGCATGTTGGGTGCGCTTTAGTATTGCAATCGGTTAAGGGGGATGTGGGAGGGGGGGGGGTAGCTTGCAAGTGTTTGCTGCTTTTGCGGATTTGAAATTAATATAACTAAAAGGTTTTCGCACGATGCGCGCGTATCTGACGGATGCTTGTTTCGCTATAGTTCCTCTCCCCATTCCCCTTTCTTTTTTTTTTATCAACATCAACTACAACTTCTATGTTTTCTTTTTTTATTGTGTTTCCTTCTGGTCGTTTTTTTTTTCTCTTCGTTTTTATTGATTTCCACGCACCGCACCAAAAGGAAAGCAAACGTTAAAGAAGAGAAAACGCAGCAGGCAATCGAAAAGGACCCGCGTCCTGCCTGCGGGTCTGCCTTTAGTGTTGGCCTGGTCTTTGACGTTTCTGCTGCTGCCAGGCAGTTTGTGTTTTAGTGTGTGTGTGTTTGCCAGCATAAACAAACACACACGCACATAGATAAAAGATATGTTCGTATGGCTTTAACCCTTTAAGTGGTTTCACAGCAATACACAAAGCTCAAAGCCCTTGTTGCTTTAAGTAGCTAAGTATTGAGTTAATTAAGTTAAGCAAGAAGCGAGCTCGAATACTTAATAGAGGGCAAAATAAACAACGAACACACCACGAACAGCAACAAACAACATCCAACGACTTCAAACAGTTCTTGCGCAGTATGGCAATGCTTCTACAGCGATCAGTGATGTTGATCGTTAATGAACTTTTTATATTGAAAAGGTGTATGATAATTTTGTCATGAAATGTTATTGAAATTAATTCGTAATATAGAAAATTTCGTTATAAGGAAGTTCGCGTTTTATGGAAGATCGACTGTTATAATAACCTAACACAAACTGAATGACTTTTAAAGCAAGCAATTCGGTTCGATCTTAGCTGGAACTTGTGGTTTTTGTAGCGCCACACACAAGGGTTAAAGTCGTTTTTATGCCATATTATGAAAGCGAGCATTGAAATTGTTATTTATTTATTTATGCATTTGGCTGCTGATGTTTTTGTTGCCCCTAACAACCAACCAGTGACCCTTGCCATCACCACCCCCCGCCCCGCCTTGCTTCGTATTTGGTGTATTTATCATAGCAAAGCATTTATAGATGTTTTTGGTTGTTGAGTACAGTCAGGGGTAACTGTGGCAAGGGGCAACTGTGCGTTGACTGCAACTATCAGCAATACTATAAATGGTCCAAGTGTGTGCCCTCTCAATGAGAGCATATCCATGACTCGTTAGATACATTCAACAAATAATGGCTACTTATGATATATTCGTTTAAGACTTAGTTGGCACTCAAGGAATAACTTATAAATAAATATTTTTATTTACTGGGTATGTGCTAGTCTTGCATTATTTCGTCTCTCGTTTATTCACCATGCTTGATTTCCGTTTTAGTTTAAAGCTCAATATCCGTTATCCGTCGCTACATTTCCAGCTAGCAGTGTTGCACCGTTTCCACTTTCTGTGTATGTATGTGTGTGTGTGTGTGTGTGTGTGTGTGTGCATGGCCTTCAGGTGTCAACATTATCTGCATTTTCACGCAACGCTACTGAAAATTTATTGTTGCCACCAACAACAGCAACAATAACGTGACTCTCTCGACCTGCAGCTGAAAAGCTAAAGCTAAAGCTGAGAAGCTATTGCAATCTGTGAACGGCAGCGGCAGGTATTGGGGAGGAGTGTATTGGTTGGATATAGATAGACTTTATTGCTGCAATTGCAACGTCTCATGTTGCAAGAGCAACAGAAACAGCTACTTGTATTGCTGTTCTTGTTGCTGTATGTGTGTGTGTACATTACGCTAAATTACATTTCGGATATTGAATCGTTGCTGTTTGTTGTTGGTTGACCTTTCTATCGCACCTGAGCTGAGTTCTGTATATGCCACAGCATTCGAAGTCAGCATCTGCTTCTGTTTCATCGTCATTATCAACACACTTCTCTCTCTCTCTCTCTCTCTCTCTCTTTACCAGCATTTTGTGGTTTGCTGCTTACCTTCAGTCACGACCTTGCTGCTGTGTGTCCGTTATATTTTCAACATCTCTCATCTTTAATTTGCTTGTCCTTTGGATTTTTAAAATGTTCGGAATTATCTTAAGACAACATATTAAGAATTATTTGTAAATATTTCCTGGCTCGGTCCAGTAACAATCTTTAATGTTACGTTTGTCAAAAAACTTAAAATAAACTTTTCATAGATAAAAAATAATAACAAGCCTACACTGATAAAAAAAACAACGAAAATTCCTGAATCAATCAAAACATTCTTAGCTTTTTAGATCACGCATTCATAAATTTAGAACGATTTAAGAATTAAAAGTACTTATTTTTGTTTATTGTTTACTCTTGAATTAAGAATCATAGTTCTTAGAACTTGAGATCTGAAAAAAAGAATGACAAAACTTATTGAATACTGTCCGAATTTTAAACAGTCCAAAATTCGGACTCCGAACTTTGACGATTTAATTTAGCTCTTAACTAGCATTAAACGTGAAGAGCAATAAACGGGCCTTAGTCCAATAACATTCTTCATACAATATCGTTGCAAATAATAAGTATACATCAAAATATTAGTTATAGCACAACACAATAATACTCATCACATAATTCTTGTTTGGACACAAAGAACGAATGACATCAAAAAGTAGGAAATCAAAGCAAACTACACTTTAGTACAGTGATTTTGCGACTGTGATTGAGATTGAGAATCGGATTCTAATTTCGATGCGAGTCTTTAGTCAGATTAAGCACCTGCTACGTGTGGAGTGTGGCCAAACATTGATGGCCCCAAGCACCAAACAGAGCGTAAGCGGAAGACAAGAAAGGGAAGAAACTCTTGAGGGATATATGTTCGTGTATGTGTACATATATTTGCTTGAGGTTTAGTCGGGCATTCAGTCACGCACATGGCGCAAAACATTTCACAGACACGCAACACCTCAACCTCACACGTGGCGCAAGGACACGCATGCCAAATCCAAAATCGTTGGCTTCTTTAGCTTTTCCCTTCTTCTATACATATATTTATGTATATACATATATTTTTTTTTTGACCATGATTTGCATTGAAAGGGAACAGTCACTTTTCTTGGCATCTTTTAACTATAGCTACAGTAAAAATAACTTAAACGTGTTTTCAGTTCCTAAATTTATTGAAATATCATTTTACATATGAGCTTACATATAATTAAACATTTAGCTTTAAAAGAGCTAACAATGCACAAAAAATGTGCGATACAGTTATTAAGAGCATATTGGACATGGACAATACAATAAATATTGAGTTGGTATTTAACGAACATTACTTATTTCACACATAGATATAGTAGATCAAAATCGTTAAATTTCCCGTTACCAAAAACTTAAAGGCAAAAATGCATTCTTTTGGCAAAGTGGTTCCATTTTTTTAGAGTTAATAATGATTTATTCTGGAAAAGAGCCTAAAGTGTTGCATTCTCTCTTTCCTCTCCTGCTTTTCGTATTGTTTCTCTGTCTTTGATTCCTTAGTGTTCATTTTCAGTCATTAGCTACTGTACCTCACTCTTTTTTTTGTCTTGACTGGTCTTCATCTTTGTTTTTTTGCTCTCCTCGACTTGCTTGCTTTGCGTTTTATTACTCAACTTTGGCTCAAACCAAACGACAAACCTTTATGTGTGTGTGTGTGTGTGTGTGCTTTGGGTTGTAATAAAAAGTCATTTTAATGTGTTAATTCAGTTGGTTTGTCGTGTTGGTGGCGTGTCAGGGATTAACAAGCAGGCATGTGCACCAAAATAAAATGAAAAGAAACCAAAAGACAGCTAAAAAGTGAGAAACATATCAAATGGGCTGGAAGGAAGGAACGCAGTAAGTGGGTGGTAATTGGCAGGCTGCTGTTGTTGCAGGTCAGTGGAGATGTTGTTGTTATGAACTTAACACTGCAACCAAGTGGAAAACGAGTGAACACCATCAAGAGCATAAAAAAAAAACACTCGCTTGTTTTCAATTAAGAACTTTTTCTATTTACACAACTCTACAACAACAACAACTACAAAACGAATCGCTTAACAACAAAACGCTCGTTGCGTTGCCTAATTGATTTGCAAGTTGCTTGCCCCACAAGCCACCCTACAGTTCCCCTTCGCGGACAAACCGCTAACCCGCAGGTGCTTAAGGACCTTAGCACTTTGGGTCCTCCTTGACTGTCTCGGCAATGCACATAATGAATGCATTTGCTCTTTCGCTTACCTCTTTCTCTCTCTCTCTCTCTCGTCTTTCTCGCCCATTCGCTTTCGATGAGTTTTGTCCCTCTTGATTTCCCGCACTCTTTTGTTTTGTTTCGTGCTCATTTGTTGCCAATTAGTGGCGGAGCATCGCAGTCAATTGGAAATTTCTGGGAAGGGGAAGTAATTTCATTGTTATTGTTGTCTGAAGTTTTGTGTATACCCTAACATTAGGTTTCATACACTTTCAAATGCATTTTACCAGGCAATTGCATAACTGTAAATTCTGCAAACGGAGGATCTACCTAGCAAATTTATGTTGAAGAAGATACAATTTTTTGATCAGAAATAGTAGACATACTACATGTAGTATTTCTCTAAGGGTGTTCCAAATTCTTTAAGGCAAACCTTACTACTGTTATCCTTGCTTCTTTTTTCCAAGACTGGGCAGTGATGACAAAGCTACTACCCAAAGGAGGATTCGAGCACCTACGGACCTTGTTATTGTTTTTGCTGTTGTTGGCGCTGTTTTGGTTATCCATTTATCGATGCGGCAAACTTTAGTAATGACTTTGAAAATAAAACATGATAATGGTGGTGGAAATCCTGGAACAGGATAGGAACACGGACTCCACTCAATAAAGGCAGGTGGAGTAAAAGCCAAAACAAAAAAGTAACAAATCAGAAAGAGAAACTAAAGCTGAAACAGAAACAGAATAACAAAAACAATGAACTCCACAGAAACAAAACCAAACAAAACAAAACAAAAGACTAAATTATCCAACTATTGACAATAATGAGCTTTACTAATGAGAAATACATAGTTTCAGATAGGGTAGCCTAAGTTAGCGAAGAGAAATGATAAGGATGGGGAGAAGGCCATGCCATCAAATGACCGCTCCCCCAACCAACAATGTGCAAATGACAAAAGTTTTGTCTGTGGATTTGTTGCCCCTTTTTCCTGCTTATCCTCATTTTGGCCGCTCAGTCCAGTCAGGGAATAAAAATACAACTTAGTATTTTGCAGCGAAATTATATGTTCACCCCTAATTAGGCGCCGCCTATAAGAGTTTGCTGTACAAGCTGTAAAAAGTCAAAGGAACTAAACAAAACAGCCAAGTTAACCTCATTGTAAAAAGACCGATGAATTTTACTTCGCCTAGGCAACGAAACTTTGAAGCCTTGCCTAATAATATGTTATGTTCTTAATAAACAATAGTATTTTGGACCTGACATAGAAAAAATTAAGTTTTATCATAATTTATATCGTATAAACTTCTACAAATGATTTCGGCATCTGCCTTCTGAAATTGTTTTGAACAAAACTCTATTTTATCTTAACAAAAAAGCCAACCTTATCAATGAGGCCCGAATCGAGCTGCGATATCCATAATCTGTATCTACATATACGTTTATTTGTATATTTATTGTCTCTCTATTTCTATCTCGCTTTTTCATTTTGTGATCTTCTGCCACTGAGTTCGCATTCCATTCGGCTAGTATTTCTCATCAAGCAGCTAAACAGCACAAATTGCCAGACAGGTCGAGGGGAGCATAAAACAATTTGCCAGTTAAATAACAAAATGCAATACCAACTATGTCATTCTCAAGCGTCCATTCTCTCCTACCTCAGCTCTTCTACTCTCTGTCTTAACATAACCTCAATCATTCCCATGCTTAACCCAACCTCATTCTGAACTGAACCAGACTCGCTTATCTGTGTTTGTCACAACAAAGTGCAAATTTATGCCACAATAAATGTTGTCTAGTCTCTAACTCGGTGCTTAACAGTTAAGGGAGAGTTGGGAAGGAGAGTAAGGGTAAGGGTTTCCCACGTCGAATTGACCAATGCAGGACTTAAAGACATCGCGTTTTGGCTCTAAACATTTTGAAAAGGGCGACACACCAACAAAACAACAGCAACAACAAACAGTTCATAAATAAAGCATGCAACTTGATGAGCTGACAGGGGTGAAGGGTGTTTGCGTTAGCGGTAAGGGGTTAGAAGACTCTTGCCAATATACATAGTAGAGCAAAAGTAGAAAACTTTCGAAGGCGCATCATAAACTGTCAGGCATCACTAACTTATCGACCCTTAGCTTTTAAGTGGATGATTTCAGGTTTCAGATTTTCGTATACAAGAACAAACACCTACACCTGTCCAGACAGCTCCCTGTCTCTCCCCTTTTCATCTCGCTCAGTTTCAGTTTCTTTGTGTTGTTGGTTATTCTTGTATATCCTGTAAACATAATAAATATTTTTCGAGCTTTATTACCATATAGTAAATGATTTAAAATAAAGTTTTTATCAAT
Source organism: Scaptomyza graminum (assembly GCA_018901835.1). Taxonomy (NCBI): domain Eukaryota; kingdom Metazoa; phylum Arthropoda; class Insecta; order Diptera; family Drosophilidae; genus Scaptomyza; species Scaptomyza graminum. The sequence continues at coordinate 6,612,444 of JAEIFL010000001.1, read as the reverse complement.
TATTTTCGTTATACATTTCGAAATCATTGTTCGAATTCAATATTACACGACATCTTCCGGTCGATCATATCTTAGAACTTGAAGGATTTTTATTTGTTTTTTTGTTTTTAGTTTTTTATTTTAGTTTCAATGCGGGAGCTGCTGTTGCTTTTCCGATACATTTTTGTTGTGTTGCTTTTGTTTCTATCTCTGCTATTTTCTTTATGTTGCCATTTTAGCCACCGCTTGCTCATCCACCATCCATCCACCCCATTTTATCGTCATCGTTGTCGTCATCATTCTATTTTATAAACTTCTGCACTTTCTGGTCAACTTGACTGACTTTTAGTTGTGCCTCAAGCAGCTGGGGACAGCAGAGGAGAGCGAAAGGGAGAGCAGGGAGCAGACAGCCAGGATACACTCACTCACACACACACACACACACACACACAATCTCCCTGTGTGTGTGTGTTCAAGGTGTGTCTGTTTGTGGTTAGCTGCTGCTGCTGCGGCTGCTGTTGCTGTTGCTGTTGTTGTTGGTGCTGCCGTGCACGTCAAGTGTCCTTAAACGGATTAAGGGTGAATGATAGCGGCTTATGTCTTAGGTGTGTCTGGTGTCCTTTTGTGAAATACCTGCTCCACTCCACTCCACTCACCTGCTCCTGCTGATGTTGTTAGTTGGTGCTTTAATGTTTTCACATTTTATTGCGGCTTTGCTGTCCTGCTTTGGTCCTAGCTTCTGCTGCCGGCTCTTGACTTTTGACTCTTTATGAACTGCCAAAACTGTATAACAATTTGTGTGAGCATTAGAATAAACAGCATGAAGACCTTATGGAAAGCGAAAGGAACATTTTGTGGGTAAGAATATCAATATAGCAAAAATAGAAATGACCCAAAAAGATCTACAGGCTTACTATCACTTTAAGCCTTGAATTATTATTATGTGTAAATCTGTGTTTCTGATCAGTTTTGACTCGCTTTAAATGTCGTCGTTCATAAACATAAACAAGTGTGTGTATGACACCTTAGAAATGAAGAAAGACTTTGAACATTTCTCCAATCTTTCCATCTCTTTGCGTCTTAAACTATTTCCCTCGTCTAACCGCAAGACAATTAAAAAGTTGGCGCCCAAAAATTGCCGCAAAATTGGCGGCTTTTCGCGAGCAAAACTTTACTTGTGGCACGTACTTGGTTGGCAACAACAACAGCAACAACTTCAGTCAAGCTGCCTATAGACAATGACACAAATCAAAAAGTTGAAGGCACAGAATGCACAGCTTATGCGAAATGATGCCACAAAAGACCACACAAAATAAATGTAAAATGCCTCAAGAACGACCCCTCTTACCGCAACACACTTCCCACCCACATATGAATCCCCCCTCGGTGCATTGCACTCCTCTTTGTCTGTTTAGTTTTCTTGTCTAATTATGTAGCACAATAACAACAACAACTGCATTGAAAGCCTCACGGCACCATCCTCCCCCCCTCTCACACCAACCACCCCATCCATTGCAATAAACAACAGTACAATGCGGCGTATACGTGATTTATTTGCTGTGTATTATCGTTGCTGTTGTTGTTGTTGTTGTTATCGTCGTCCTTGGTGTAATCTCAGTGTCAATATTTATAAAATATTTTTAAAATACGTGCCCCAAAGTTGAAAATCAATTGGCAGCACCAAAAAGAGAGAAATGCGTCACATGATGTTGGCACAAGTATGTTGGACACAAAATTTGTGGTGGGGGAGGTTTGTGCGAGGGCAGAGGCAGAGTTGTCTGGCATGTGAGTGGACATTATTTGAAAGCCAATCCGTTTACTTTCATTGACAGTTGTGCGACAATTGCGTTACACTAGCCCGAAACCCCCCCACATCCTCCTTCAACTGCTTGCACTCTCTTCGTTTCTTACCCTCCATGTACCATCCCTTGTCTGTCGCCGGGATGTTGTGGGGAGGAGTCAATAAAACAAGTTGTTTCTGTTGTTGCCCGGAAAATATGTCACCATCGGGTGAAAAGCACTCAAATTAATAAACTCCATAAAATGTGAGCGCAGACAGTTATGAAACAAGTCCGAGTGCGCGACGGGCGAGCGGTGGGGTACGCTCGACTTACAGATATTCTCGTTGGAAAATTTTTGGTCTATATGTAAGTTTGACAGAGAAATAGAGAGATCTTTTAAGAATCTATATTTAAGTAGAACTGTAACGTAGACTAACCATTTTTTCACTCTTTCTCGGATCTTAGAGTTGTCAGAACTGAAGTGTCCACGACAAAATATTAGTAAAGGGTATTACAAGCAATATTGCACTAAAACAATTTGTACATAAACAAGTAAGATGGCTTAGGTCGAGAAAGCTCGACTACTAGACATCCTGAACCGAATGCTTAACTTCACATCAAACTCCGATATCTTGGGGTTTCTCACCAAGATGGTCACCTTTTTTTGTCAATATGGAGAAAGAAGAATATATGTATATATACTTAGTCACTCTATGGGGTCGAAGATGCTGCCTTCTGTCTGTAACAAGCATCTGCAAAAGAACATCATACCCAATTCATGGATGTTGAGGGTATAAAAATAAAACAAAAGAATGCTAAAACAAAAAACCGACAAAAACAAACGACGCACAAAACAAAACATTTGTGTGTTTGTGTCTGTGTGTGTGTGTGCCACGTTAAGTGGCCAGCACCCAAACGCAGTCCCCGTCTACTCTTTTAGCTCCTTGCAACACATACCGCACCCACAATATCCGTAAATCAATGTGATAGCTTGGCATAGAGACGGTCACCCCAGAATCGTTAGAACTTGGTGCAGGAGTTGGAACGAACAGAAGCTGGAACAGAATCCGTAGCGGACTGTTGGCCAGTAGTCATGGCCATGACGGCTTCTCTTGACGGCTGCTCTTGGCCTTTCGCACATCAGACACTCTGTCAAACTTTTGTTTGTTTTCGGTCCAGTTGGGGTGAGGTACCAAGGGATGAGGGCGAAGGAAGAAGGTTTCAAAGCCACTTGAAACTCTCACGCACACACACACACTCGCGCACACACTCATACAAGTGTCTCGTGAGGTGAGTGCGACGACGACTGCCACATTCATCTGGTCTGGTAAGGGATGTGTAGTGGTTACATCTCTTCAATGGTGACGCTGGAGCTGTCAATTTTTTATTTTTTTTCTTTGTCTAAACTGGACATGAGGCAGCGGCCCTTGACTGGGCCAGGTGAATGGTTAAAAGAGAGATAGAGGGGCGTTTCTGTTTTTCACAATCAAGAGCTGTTGACAAGGCCAACAAAAGGAAAAAGGGTTCAAAAGCTAACCAACTTAGCAAAAATTTAAATTTTAAAAATACCTTAGAATAGCTTAAGCTTTATAAAATAAAAAGTATAATGAGGGAGTGGTTGACAGATTCTATAGATTAAACAGATAGAATGGAACAAGTTGCAAGAGTTTTTTATATACAGGCAAACCTAGATAGTGTGAACTGGTATGAATAACATATTTTGTTCACACTATTTTTATTTTTTTATTGTCAACTAATATCAGCTGACATGAAATCAAAATTAATTAAAATTAAAATAAAATTAATAAATTAAAATTTAAATTAAGAAAATAAAATTATACATAAATCGAAAGTAAATTTACCAATATTTTGGTACTCGTTTAGAAGTGTCATGCGCTGTCCTATTTGTATTGCTTGTTGCTTCCTTCTGGCACAGATTTCGAAGCTGTCCCCAAAGGATCTTGTTATCCTTTAAGAAATACTGTACTTAATGCTCGGGGTGGTATACTTGTTGTGCTGTCTGGGACAACGTAGAAGCAGCAAGTATAATATGGATATTGAGATACACTGAGAGAAGGAGTAAGACTGAAACTGCCTTCTTAAGTGAAATTACTCAGCATCGAGCTAGATGTGGACAAAGGATCAAAACAAATAATAATCTACACCTTTATTGTTATACCGATTATTCACTAAATATTTGCAACCTAATGTGTTCCAAACCACCAAATTCACAGCTTATTTACATTTCAGACAATCACATTTGCCAAATTTAATACGATGAGGATAAGCAGCCACAGCAGGGATTAACAATTTGTAGCTGAAAGATCTTGTGTGTTTATAATTAGGACAAATATATATCTTATTGTTTTAAAGTTGTGACGCATAAACTTTGAAACTGGCATTACTTTTGGCATTTTTGGTAGGCGGTGCAAAGTGTTGGGGCGGGGCAGCTGGCGCTGACAGCACATGGAACTGGCAGAAGGAAGCAAGGCAGGCAAGACAAGAAGAAGAAAGAAAACTGTAAAAAGAAAAAGAACAAGTGAAAGCCAAAGCAAAGCGACAAACTTTTGCCACAACCAAGAAATGCCAACAACTTTTGTCATCTGATTCTCAGTTTTGCACTTCTATCTTTCAGGCTAAATATTTTTTTCCCCTTCATACCCTGTTCGAATTAAAAGATGCTACAGCGAGAGAGAGAGCTTCCGAGAAGGTAATTTTTGTCGTGATTAAACTTGCCACAACATCGATTCATTTTTAATATGTTTCTCTTAAGAAATAATCAGTGTAAGACCTATAATAAATTATGTAATGTTGCGTTGTTTATGTTTCCATTTGATTTAATCAGCTCGTTTTCAACTTTTTAAAGGTGAAGTTTATATATTGCGTATACGCAAACTTGACAAACTTGACTCGATACAGGTTAGTACAGGATATATTTCAAGTCGACGACACACAATGCATTTTTTCTCAACTGTTTAGCTTAGCAAACATTTTTTAATATTCACTAACTTATGCAAAAAGTGGCAGCCGCTGACTGCCAGCCAGCCAGCCAGCTAGCCTGAATGCCTGTTGGCTAATGAAATCCAGTCGCATTTATCTGCATCTGCCTGCAACCCCTTCTGCCCCATCCCCACATCCCTTTACCTATACTCAAGCTCGTTTAGTTTGCGAGTCAAAAAATGAAAGGCAAAGTGGTGGTGGCAACTTTTGCCAGCTGCCAAAAGTAGAGACAGTTGATAGCACCGGACAAAACTTGGCCCTAAGGAAGTGCGCTCCCTCTCTCTCTCTCTCTTCAGACGTGTACATTACCTGGCCTCAGTCAACATGAAAAACAACAACAACAATAGCTACAACTGTTGATAGACCCGACAGCTGGCGGCTGGCAAGATGCCACATCTGCCCCCGTTTACTCATCTTGCCACCACAAAACGAAAACAATTTGCCGCTGGTTAACAAATTGAAATGCCAGTCGCTGATTATTTGCACCCCTCCCCATCCCCATCCGAATCCCCCAACACCAACACGAACACCAACACAACATCCTCCAGCTTCTTTAGCCCCACTCAAGGGTCAACAGCTTTAACAGCAGCTGTCATAAGCGCCACTTTAAATTAGTTGCTCAGCTGCAGCCGCAACAGACAATATTGAAATTCTTTATGAGACTCACTGATATCATATTGGCTGGCTTGTTGTTGTTGTTGTGATTACTTCATTCGAGGCAATAAGCAATCAACAAACGGTTATTCACTATTTAAAGATAAGTACGTGTTGGAAGTTATGTTAACATGTTAATTTCAGAAAAATGTGCACAGAATTAAATATGTCATTTTTATTTGTTTGTGAAAGATTTTAAAGCATTTGTGGTACCCACACTCGTTGGGGGTGTGTGTGTGTGTGCGGCATTGTTAGTAGTTAGCGTTTAAGGTAGCACTGGTATTGCCATATAGGGTCCACTTAAGCACACAATTTGTTGTGCAAAATGTGCATTTGTGCATAGGCACACACACAAACACACACACACAGCTGAACACTTTGAAAATATGTTCGAGGACAACAAAAGTGTGAAGGGGTGGCAGGAGGACCGCCTAGTATGTTGTGGAAAAGTTGTTTAAGTGTGTGTGTGTGCGGCATTTTGGATGCAACTTGTGAGCAACTTTGCACCAATTAAACTTGTTAAAACGCTCGTTTTCGGTTATCCAAAAGCTGACAACTTCACTACACAAAACTCTAATTACATTTTGTGAATGCATACTCACACACACACACACACACAAAAGGAAAGCAGCCCTTAGTTGCGCATAATTAAAAGTTATTTTATTGTTGTGCATCGTACAACAAGTTGCGGAGACTCGAAATCTAGCCAAAATCCAGAGAAAGATTTTGCTGTTACCGGGAGTGGGCTAGGACGACGCCGACTCGTGTGAGGTTAACTTATAAGCTATGGCAATGTGTTAGGCTTGTTGTTGTTGTAATAGCGACAGATCAAAAATTGGGCGATAACAAATGGAAATCTTCCAAATTTATAAAGAAAACATACCATATTAAAAAACAGATTTGGAAATTCAAGTTATGGCTTTCGTTTCTGTCGTAAGGATTTGTAATTCACTGTTCCTGGTATACCACGCGCAGATCAAGTTTGTTCGATAGCCGGTACACACATGTTATCGACAGCAATAAAATGCTGAAGATGTTCACTTAGTCAAGCATGCAGTAGTGAGCACACACACACACACATGCATACAAACAATGTCAGTCGGCGTTAAGTTCAGGGTTTAGGGACATCGACTAGAGTTTCTTGTTTCTATTAGGTAGATTGGTTTGCCTTTGTAAGAGAGGTGGGATTCAACATGAAATGTTTTTTCATTTTGTGAAACATTTTATTAATACATATTATTTATTATAAAAGAAAGTCAATTACATTTTCAAATAGCGATTGGCTTTCGTGATGTGTTTTCAAATTTGTTTGGTTTTTTATATTTGTTTTTGTTTCTTTAATCTTGGCCACAACTTTTAATTGCCAAAGTTGTTCAGTTTCAGTTTGAGTTACGGTTTCAGCTTCGTCTTTTTTTATTTTTCATTCGGTCAGCCTAATGGCTAATAAAAATAAAAATATGACCTAAAACCTGGCTGAGCATAAAAACCAAATTAATATATCCTTGGAGACCAGACTCGCTGCCACGCAACATGCAACTTTATAACTTGTTCCCAAGAACCTAAAGATGATGATGATAATGATCATGATGATCAGAATTTTGATGATAATGATTTGGCTAAAAGTTCAATTCTCTCCGCAAGACTTGTAGTATGAACATATTTATTTTCGAGTCAGGCATTTGTTGTGCAATTTTCGGCAGCAGCTGCTAATTCTGTCAAAATCACACAAAGCAATACATCACACATGCTCCACTCAATTCCCCCTTCGGCAGCACCATTCACCACCCACCACCATGCTGCTGATGCTGTCTTCCCATCTATCGTCGCTGTTGGCTGGCTGGCTGGCTGGCTGGCATCCCATCAGTCCACTGGACAAATTCATGGCACCACTCGAGATAGATTGCCAGTAGCTCCCAGTTCGCAGTTCGCAGTTGCTGCAATTGTATTGTGCATCCACGCATTCATTGTTCAGCACGCCCCCCCCTCCCCTTCCTTTCCCCACCCACAGTTCGCTGCCACCCACTTTTGGGAGTCACATTTGCCACAGCTGAGATTCTCAGTTGTGTTTTTTAGTTTCTCTGTTTGCCTTGCATTGGGCCAAAATTGCACCGGCATTTGACAGCCGCCGCATTCATTCAGCGAAATTTGCTTTGCTCCACACTCGGTTGCCAGGCAGATCCTTGTGCTTTTTCTATTTCTCTTATTTTGTTTCTGTTTCTGTTTGGCACTCTTTTTGTTATACATAGATAAAGTGCTATATTCGAAAGGAGGGAGTTTGGCGCTGTATAGCGAAGCGATGCAAATTCAAATGAGGTTCATCATTTTTTCGACAATGTGGTAACTGTTGAAGAACTACAGAGCTGCCGGATATATATATACTTACATATATATATATTGCATTCCATTATTATTCTATTATTATTCTTTAACATTATTTACATTAAAATTTTACAATTAAATAATATTTTAACTAAACGGCAAATAGAGTGTAAGTTCGCACAATCTGTTGATTTTCTCATGCTCAAAAACCAAATTATGAATCTGATGTTTGATTTTTATTGCTAAAAAGTTTCATGTAGTTCTTGCATATCTTTTTTCAAGTAGATAAATTCCGAACGGCAACACAATTGCAAGAAGAACCTCATCAACAACAAACAACTGGCACAATTCAAAGAGACAATATCAACCCTATTGAGCGAGGGGGTGGGCTAGGGATTGTATTGCTATGTCATTCAATTAGGCAAAGATAATTCCCACAAAAATGCTGCAGTTACATGCAATCACAATTAAGCAGTCGAATACAAAAGCAAAAAGAAAAACACCAGCAACAGCAGCAAAAGCAAAAGCAAAAGCAATAGCAAATGCAAATAAGTAGGCTGAAATTAAAAGTGCTAACGACAGCCAGATACCCTATCAACGCAATACACAATACAATTTTGATACCGTTTGCATTCCAACTGAAAAGCTGTTAGCAGGCCTTCTTAAGGAATAGTTGTAAGTTAGCGTGTTATTTTGATATACCATTCAGTGCATTTTTGTGCATACAGGGTATTAAAACTGCAAATATGCATAACATACATTTTTGGCTAAACCTTAACTATAACAACAACAACAACAGCAATTGCAATTGCCACAGCAACAATAGACAGCAGCTACATTTTTGTGTTGAGCTTTCGCTTCGTTGACCAGACCAAAACAATTGTATACGAGTGTATATAATATAAAAATAAAAATAAGACAGTTGCAACAATCTTGTTGCTATATAATAAATCAGCAATGAATAAAAGCAGCCAACAATTTAACTAAAACTTTAACAAACACATCCAAAAACAAACTACAAACATATGCAAAATAAAAATTAATGAACACAGAGAAAAAATATTCAACCTTAAAAACAAATGTTTTTTTTTATTATTCAAATGTTACATTTTCGTTTTCAAACAAACAAATATTTATTTCTTTGATTACGTACTTGATACACGAAAAGATTGAGTAAGATAGTTTTGCTTGGTATACGATTAAACTAATCATAACTTTTCACTTAACTGCAGTTGCTGTTTTTGGTTTTTTGGCATTTTATTTAGCTCCAGCTATCGATATACTTGCCATGTACGCATAAGCTGTCAAGTGGGCGTTGGATGGGGGCGTGGTCGTTGCGGTAAAAGCAGCTATTAAAACTCTAAACCAAAAGCAAGACGAGGCACAAACTGAAAACTGAAGTGCAACGCTAAAATGTTTCAATTTAAATTAATTATTGTTTGCGCCACAAGTGGCGCCCAGTAAGGGAGTGGAGAGGCGAAGGGGCGTGGGGCGTGGGGCAGAGCAACAAAAGCATCGCAACTTTTAATTATGGTTACAAAGATTTTTAGTCCTTGTTGGCAATGACGGCGTCGGGTGCCTCAGCAACTGTATCTGTGTTAGTGTTGGAGTCTGTGTCTGTGTCTGAGCCTGCGTCCGTGTCCTCAGTTTCCTGAGAGTTCCCATCCAAAGCCCCGTCCCTGATCAAGCAACTTTGACCAACATCGATTAAAACGATGAAAACGCGGAAAATTGCGCCAACTAGCAAAGCTGCAGCGACGGCAAATGAAAATTGAGCGAAAAAACGGGGCGAGAACTTACAAAAAAAAAAAAAAAATAGCTCTGTGTTTGAGAGAGACAGAGAGAGAGTAAGAAAGAGGGGCAAAGAATGCAAGGCACTAGGAAAAACTTGAACGTTTTTATTACGTCTGAAAAAGTTTTGGAAAAAGGCGATTGCCGCTTAAAAGCATCACGAAAAAGATTGGAGATTTCGATGGGGGCTGCAGAGAAAACACAGAGAGAATGTGACAGGGAATAAAACTGGGAAGATGATCCGCATAAGAATGAAAAAGGACGGCCAAAGGGGGGTGCCATTCAAGGGATTGATTTAGTTTTTTGTTTGTTTTGTAATTTTAAAATGTTGTCAACTCGGTTTTTTTTTGCCTTTCTTTCTTGCGCACTCTCTCTCTAAGGACCTTGAACCACATGACGAATCGTTAAGAACGTTCCACAACCATGGGCAACATAAAGACAATTGAGTGCATTAATTAATACATATTGAGAAAATCTATAAATCTTATTTGTAGCCTCCTTTATCGAATCTTTCCATTTAGATAAATTTTAGCCAGACATCAAAAAAAACAAAAGAGAAGACTCAAAAGTTATTGTCTATTGGCTCTCCCAATTAATTATTATTGATTAATAACACAAATATATATTGCAAATTGTCTTGCAAGGTGTCTTAAACAGCCTTTACGCTTGAGTTCTTATATCTGTGAGTATCTCTATCCCATCAATAAGCAGCTAAAATTTAACCCATTGACGCCCATTGTGCTTGCAACGACTGCAGCCACATGATTTACTTGGTTACTTTTGTTGTTGTTGTTGTTATTATTGTTAATATTGTTGTTTGTAGTTGCTTTTCTTTCAATCGTTGACTGCTGCGTTTGCTTTTTCTCTCTCGTTCGCCACCCTTCGCTGACACCCCCCCACCGCATAACGGCGACGTGGCGAAAATTGTTGGAAATTCAATTTATAGCGAAACTTGAATATGCCAACGGCGGTGGTAACAACGACGCGACGGCACCGTCAGCGGCTACAGCAGCGTCCCACACAGCCTTGGCCACAATTCCAAAGTCACCTCAAGGCACCCAAAAACCTCCACCACTCACTCTCTCTCTCTCTCTCTTTTCCCTCGAACCTTGAACCTCATGTTTATCCATGAAATTTAATTGGCTGCACTGCAAAAGCAAAAGCCACAGCTTGAGTTGAGTTGAGTTGGGTTTAGAGAGCTGGCTTGCAACAAAGAAGACAGAGAGAGAGAGAGAGGGGAGAGGGAGAGGATGCTTTTTTGCCACTTGTTATACTGTAAATTGGCGCTAATTTATCAGCACAATGACGCCACCTGGCAGCTTAATTAGTGTGCGACTTTAAAGCCAATTTTTGTTGTTAATTTTGTTTTTTTTCTTTCGGTTTTCGTTTACTTTAAAATGTGTGGGCTACAATGTTCCTGCCGCCACCGACGCCAGACGAGACGTGACAATAAGACCCAAAAAAAAGAGAAAAAAAGTTTAAATAAATAAAGAGAAATCCTGTTGAGCCACGGGGCAACTTTCTAGCTGGTTGAATCCTTGCTGCCTTCTCGCTGCTCTGCTGTTGCTTCTTCTGCTGCTTTTGCTAGCTGCCTAACATGTCGCTGCATAAATTTAACGCTCATCACCTGCTGCCAGAGACCCTGTCTGACCTTGTTGTTGTTGTCCTTTTAAATACCCTGTAAATAGGGCCAGCATTCCTGGTCGATTTGTTTCTGATGGGGGCTCACTTAAGTAGTTTTATATATCAGAGTTAAGATTTTATTATTTTGAACATAATTTTTATGTTGTTTGTCTTATGCTGTTATATAAATGGTCTTGAATACACATTTTTTTAAGCGGTTGTTCGAATAAATAAATTGTTTTTTTTTTTTTGCATGAATAAATCAATTTTTATTTGAATATACATAGGTTGGGTTCAAAGTTTAAAGGGTACTCTGGAAGCGCTCCCTGCTCGTATATTTGCGTGCGACTTGTTGTTGAGTTACTTATTTAGCATACTTTTGTGAGCAGCGCTTTTGAGTATATGCAGTAGCAGACATTTGTGCGCCACCCGCAAATATACGCACGTACTTGTACGTTAGTACGTATGCGTATGCGTGTGTATATGACATGAGCGCGGCGAGACCGTCAGACACTGATGCCAGAGGGGCAGAGGCAAGAAGGTAGGAAGGCAGAGGAGTGCTGGGTGTTGGCAGCGTCCTTGGCTCGTAAACAAATTGAATTGAAGTCATAAAAGTCGTCGCCAAGACGCGAATGATGCCGCTCAATCTCTCTCTCTCTCTCTCTCTCTCCTGCACTCTCTCGCTCACTCCCAAAAAGTTGGTTCAGTGTTGCGTGCTGCGTATGCTGCGTGTCAGTGATTGCGACATTCGCACGCTTGCCCCTCAGCCAGCGAGTCTCTGCTTGGCAGTGCTGCTGCCGCTGCTTGTCAACGCCATTATGTCGCACTTGTTAAATCCGTGCAAAAGAGAGACTGTGAGTGTGTGTATGTGCAGACACACCAACACCAACACAGACGCAGGCAAAGCAAAGCGGAGCGAAGCAGCTTCCCTTTTTTTTATGCCTCAATAAAAATACAATACGTTACAATTGAATTGAACTCAATTGAATTTGATTGAAGTTGTAAAGCTCAGGCAGGCTCACATGCGCACACAAACACACACACACACATGTATGTTAAGGTGTATATGTGCGTGTGTGTGACAGCAACAACAAAATGCAATAACTTGTCGCCAAGCCTGCGATTGTGCTTTTCCCAACGCTCCTTCCAAATCTGAATGAGGTGTCATTGAATGATGATGATGATGATGAGAATAATGCTGCGTATGATAGTCATGATGTTGCCTATAGGGTAAAACCATTTAAAGGTTATGAAGAAGAGTCCCAATACGAACGCTTAAGCTTATGTATGAATATGAGAATAACTTATGGAGAAAGCTAAAGTCAATAAGCCAATACAAAAGAAAAACTTGTACTTATTGCCTATAGTAACATACTCTTTACCACAACAAGCCTTGCTCCAAGCTGATGACAATGATGTTAATAATGTTGATGATGATGGTGTTGATGGTATAAAGTGCGCTTTATAAATACACTTTAAAGACAAAGCGAATACTGGCTGATTGCTAGCGGCATCACCTTTTAAGTCATCTTCTTTCTCTTTTTCATTTTCCTGCTCCTTCTTCTTCTCCTTCTCACCCTCCTCTCCCACTACACAAAAGGTGCGATAACCACAAGCATTATTACATGTCTCTCTCTCTATATGTACGTGCATTGAAGCAATTGAAATGCTACCTTTTCAAAACACACTCACTCACACACACACACACACACGCACACACATGCAGACATATTTCTTATTCACATTCATTTCTCGTATTTGATATTCATATTCATAACTTATATATTGACAATATCAATCAGGACACTTATTGCTTCCGTCTCTTGCGCATCTCTCCCTCTTTCGCTCTTTCATGCCTTTCCCACTTTATATTCATGCTCATGTCATAGTGTGAATTGTTTACTGAAAACATAATATATTATCAATAGGGTAATTTTTAATTATAAAAGCCAAATTAGTTTTTCAATCGAAAAGGTTATTATACCGATACCGAAGTGGTCAAGGCTATGCTGCATTGTTAATCCCTCGACGTTGCCATCTTTTTTTAATAATCGGATCATTGCTCACTTAGTTGGATTCTTTTTTCGTTTTGTTGTTGTTGTGTTTGCGTTGATATTTTTTAATTTCCGTTATAAATGAAAACCACTTCCGGAGTAACAAGCAAGTTCACCTCAAAAGCAACAAGAGCCTTAAGTCTATTTTCGGTTTGAGCGCGTAGGCATTCCCTTATCAGTTTAGTCCGAATATGCGAATGACGTGAAAAATGTTTGTAGCCGGAATTTAAAATGGGATGTGCAAGAAAAGAAACGATTAATGACATTTCATTAGATACATAGATAAAGGACCAACATTGAAATAAATTAAGCTTGGTAAACGAGTGAATGAATATACCATATCAGTAAACATTATATTGGATTAAAGCCCGATTAAATGATTTTTCAGAAATCATTTGTTATTATACTCATGGATGGGATTAGTTAGATTATGCTTTGACTTAAGCTAAACTCAAATTTGAAAAACTATTTAAGGCCAAGTACTTGGCCACTTTGCGCCACTTTGGAAGCCAAAGTCGTCATAAATCATAAGCAATTTTCTATTATGCTACATAAATGCTCACTAACAAATAACCATAATGATAATGATGTAGATAATCATGTTGATAAATCTGCTGAGGTGGTTGTTGATGATAGGGATGTGAATGTTGTTGTTGCTGTAGAACGGCAAATACGCATTGTTAACTCACAAATGTGCATTTGTCTTGACATACACACTCATACAGCTAACATGTCAATTACAGACACAGTCATACATACATACATACATACATATATATATGTATGCGTATGTGTAGTACGCACTCTTAAGCACGTAGAACGTAGCAGTTGCTGCTGCTGCTGCTGCTGTTGCCTGAAGCTGCACCACAATGCAAAAGCAACAACAACTGAATTTCGTGCTCGCTGGCTGTTGCCTGTTGACAATGCATTTGGCCCCTTACATGTTTAATGATGTATTTACCTACCTATGCCAACTAAACTTGCGTCCAGCAACTTGAACAGTATTTGTACAATGACATGAACGACTATCAAGATGCCCTGTAACAAGAGTAAGTTTAGTTAGAAGTGAAAAGCGAGTTAACATCATTAACAATATAATAATATTAATGTTATGAATATTATGTATCGACTTTTTCATAGCATTTATTACAGGGTAAGTTGTGTAGTAAAGGGGCTGAAAGTTGACTCCAAAATGCTTATTTGGCCTGAGTAGGATTCGAACAGGACTCTCAACTGAACTGTACTGAAGCCTGAGCCTGAGTCTGAGCCTAAGCCTGATTGCAAGCGTGCAAGTGCCAACACCTTGTGTCAAGCCATCCCTCCATCCTCCTTCCTTCCTTCCGTCCTCCCACTCCCACTTAGACTCTCCTACTACTGCTTAACCCCTTGGAATTCCCTTAACCCTTTCATGCAATCGCCAATTGCAAAACCGAATTCGACTGCATTTGACGTGAATTGTTCGAGGCTTGAAATCTATGATTGCAGCTATAACTGCATTCACCAAGGGTGCGTGTGTACGTCTGTGTGTATGTGTGTGTGTGTAAGCAATTGGAACATGCATAAATTTTGCCAGCACTTGCCGTGTGCTGTCTCTGGTCTGGTCGCTATAAGAGCTCGACGATAAAATGGTCTCTGCCATGTTCCATTCCATTCCAGTGTTTCCAGCTTCAGATTGTGTAGCGCTGCATTTGCAGGTGGCCAGGTGGCCAAGTGGTGCAAGTGGTGTAATTGATGCATCTGGCATTTTTGATTGTTTATTGTGTTTATTGTTTATTGAAATTGATTACCATAAAATGATTGCGTGTATTGTTTGTGTGTGTGTGTTTTTCATGGTTATTAAGTCATTCCATTAACTGGCTTTTATGAGGTCGTGCCAGGTAAAGGTTGCACTCAGCTTCAAACAATACCTCAATGCAGAACCAAAAACAAGACAATGGGAAACATAAGCATATGAGAAGCCTTTACTTAAACTCAGTCTTTGCTTAAACACATGAGATTATCGAATACTTGAACTTTTACGTATCGTAAAACATTATCTAATAAAGATATTATAATCATACATCAATACAATATTGTTATGGTACTAGAATATAATTAGTTAAAATAAATGTTTTTGATTTGTTCTTAGAGGTTAAAGGTAGATGTCAATTTGATTTTGCCTTAAAAGTGACATGGTTTGAAATATTTTATCGCCCAAGCCCACCGTATCCTTCTCCCCGCTTCTTCCCCCTTCTCCATTATTATCTTGGAAGGCTAACAAGTCAGTTTATGTGTGCCTTACTCACGTGCTGACCACAAAATTGATGAGGCAAGCAGTCGCTGAGCCCGGCTGGACTTCAAGAACTGCAATAAACATTGAAGAGCGTCAAGCGTCAACATGAAAAAGGATAATGGGCAAGGAACTGCGACAGAAGAGTGAAATGGTGATGGTGGGAAGGGGCAAAGCCAATGAGCCATGATGCGAGCAAATCGATTGATCGACTGCAAAACCGCAAAACAAGTTTAAGTCCTCAACTAAATATTTAAAAAATGAGCAAAAAAATGTGAGTGAATTGGCTTTTAAGGGTGGGTTGGTGTTTTAAATCACAAGCTGCGACACAGCAAATCAATTTCGTAAGAATGCACAACACAAGATACTTAGGTGTTTATGTATGTATCGTTGTGGAGGTGGTAGTCTGTTCGTCTGGGTTGATGGCGGTGGGAGTGGAAGAATGAAGAAAGAAGACAAAGCAAAGACGAGTCCAGGCAGCCATCCATCAAAAGCATTTTGGCGCCCCAAGCGTTAATCGTTGTCAAAACCTGATAAAGACTGATTGAGTGCTTAATGGCAAAAGCGTTCGGTGTGCACAACAGTCAACTACACACACACACAGACACTTAGAAAAAGAGAAAAGAAGCTTTGACTATATGATAATCAAGTTGTCGTTGACGCCGCCGCCTAGAAAAATCGCAATTTCTGGCCAAAAATGTGCGACGTGTGAAACGTGGCCCCATCGATATATGTATATTAAGCATCGATGGCTAACACTGAGCATGGCTTCCATGCTCTCTCTCTCTCTCTTTCTCTCTTTGCGCTTTCATCACTCCTTCAATCGCTGATGAAGATTGAGCGTTTGGTGCAACATTTGAAGTTGTGATTTACTTAGTGCCAAGGACTTTGCCTTGTAAAGTCAAATATATTTATTGTCAATGGCCAATGGCTAGCGTTAAAGAAAGCAGTCCAAAACGAAGACTGTAAAGATAACAAGATAGAGACAAAGAGAGAAAGAGAGAAAGGAGGGGTAGTTGGTAGTGAAGAGCGACGCTTGAGTTTGCTTTGTTTTTGGCTTTTCAATTGAAGCAGCTGAAATTATTTGCATATGTCTGTTCTATGAGCTTTTTTTACAGTGTGTGTGTTTGTGTTTGTGTGTGTGTGTGTGTGTGTGTGTGTGTGTGTGTGTGTGTGTGTGTATGCTGACTGCCTTAAGCGGCTGCAAGTGAAGCGCACAAGCACTTGGCACCATGGCACATGCCAAATTTTTTCCATAAAAGATGTAAAAAATGTGTTGGTACAAATAAAAATGCAAGCAAACACACACACACACACACGTATATTTTATAAATGAGAGAGGGAAAAAATGTTAGCTTTAAAGCACATAACAAATAAAAGATGTTTTAGTTAGAATGGCTACACTCGTCGCATGCGTAATAAGTGCAATTTTGTTAAATATTGGTCATCAAAATAATGTTACTATTTGCCAAAAAGTTCACTCTTATGCATCAAATAAACGAACGCTAAAATTTTAAAACATATTAAGTACAAATAGCAGCTTATTAAAGCAGCTGTTATACATTCTAATTTTTATGAGGTTGGGTAAGCCTTTTTGCATTTCGTTAAGCATATAAGCCATAAAAGTGAGCTGATTTTATTCAAATCTTGGTTCACTCAGCCACAATCCACTGCAATCTTAAGTTGGTCTACTTTTCAGAGTCCACAAAAAACTTAAGCAACATAATAACTAAATATATATGTAGTATATTAAGACGTCCTCCTTTCACTTCCCACTTAATCAGATACGTCATGCTCGACATTTCTAGAATAGGTAAAGGATTCATTCGATTGGCTTTTGGCTTATTGACTGTGATTTTCCGGGCGGAACTGCTTGCGTGCTGGGCGCACATTAACAAAGCCACAAATTAATTAATTAAAGCGCTTTAAGTGGCCAACAAAGAGAGAGAGAGCGAGAGAGAGAGAGAGGGGGAAAAGCGAAAACGATGACTGGCACGAGGATAGGCAGGAGGAGGAGGCAATGTAGGATTGGAGGTTCCACTAAGAAATTACAAGGGAATTCAATACGTATCGAACAATAAACCATAAAAAAAAGAACAAAAAACAATAGGAAACAGAAATTGAGACAACACAAGACAAGCCGAGTTATGAATAAGTAATCGACTTGAAAATATCCTTAAAAAAATATTAAACACTTTAATATGATATTTTTAGATTTTTGACATTTGCTTATTTTATTTTGAAATCAAAGATAATTTTTAAAATAAAGAATTTCTTGTTTGTTATGATTATACTTTTTGATGGTAATCACAACTGATGAAACTTTTCGGGGCATTGTGTCATTAAATCGAGCCAAGCAAATCGATTATTTGTCAACATTGTAAGCAATCGATAGTGCTTCGATTTTATATTGATCACACGGAAAAAGCAGTTTAAGTATTTCATTACTTAAATCTAATATGTTTATAATATCGAAAGAACCGACTTTTTCCAATACCCTTCCACACCGTCTCTCTCTCTCTTTCTTTTGTTCCATTTGTATCTATTGGTGTCCCAGTCTTGCGTGGGGCTTGTACATATTTTAATTATCACAAAAGTTTCATATTTTTTATGTGCTTGCCTTTCAGACGTTCATTTTCTTAATCCTTTTTGGTGGCAACAACACGCAAACAACAACTTCATCCCGGCCACCCGCACACCGCACACCCCTGCCCCTTTTTGGGTCTTGTCCTGTTTTAATGACGCTCCGTCAACAACAACAACAACAACCAATACTGGCAACAAGAGCAATAAAATGCTACGAGTTCTGCCATTTATGAGGCCATTACAAACATTTCTTCTGTTTGTTTTTGTTTTTGTTGTAGTTGGTTTCTGGGATCTCTCTTCTTCTTTTGCCTAAGTCGCTGCCACTCAAGACATTTCCAACACTCTCATAAGTCATTAACATTCTAAAAGGTTTTTCTAGTATGTTTATGAAATATCATAATCATTTTTCATCATCATCATTCCCTCAGTTGGGATCTGGGAAGAAAACTAATTTTGAAAGTGAAATCGAAATGATATATATTTATAGTTATACTATTATATTTTTAATTCAAAACGATTGGTTTTAGCAAGATTAAAGCATTTAATCAATATTAATTCATTTTACATGAAGCAATTCACATTTTGTATGGATTCAGTTCAAGTTAATCAAGCCGAGCGACTGCAGTGCATGCATTTTTAAATAAGGGCTTGCATTAATTTAAATTAACGTCAGTTAATTTCAGTTAGTTAAATGCGACATTCGCTAAATAATGCAAGTGGAAAATACAGGATCTTTCTTCGTATATATATACATATGTATATGTGATATAATCGCAGTGACTAATGCGCATAAATATAACATAAAAGTCATTAAAATCACATTTAATAATGTAATCAAAATTCTAGACCATTGCTGGGAGAGGGTGGTGTTGGGAGGTTGAATATGAGTGTGGCAACATATGAAACATTTATGCGAAAATAAGCAGGAAGCTTTAAGCAAATCAAAACACAGGATGTTTACCACAGGTGTAGAGCGAAGAGTTAGTTAAATTAGTTTAAACAGAAGTTTTGAACAGAGATCAATACCAATTGCCAAGCAATGAGTTTACTACCTAATATTAAAAGATACATATATGTATAGGTTAACATGTAGTACAAACATATCTAAATATATATAGCATTTGTTAGAATAGACATATACTGTATAACATATGTTTAAATGGAGCTCATGGTCTTTCAACAATTTGCCTCACTAATTACATTTATATATTTAAGTTGTTGTTGGCTTTGATTTGATTTTAATTGAATACCCAGAATTGTACCAATGCATGTGTGTGTGTGTGCATTATTAAGATTTTGAAAAGGGGGGCATACTACTAAACAGATTTTGTGGGCAGCATTATTCAGTTTTAATCTATTAATTAAGCATTCGATTCGATTTGGGCGATTGCCAGTCGATTCATCGCCATTCGTCGAGAATTCACAATGCTATTCAAACAATCTAGGCCAAATAATGCGGTCGATTCATGGGGTTAATTTGTTGATTGAAAGTCACATGACGTGGCTATAATTTCAGTAAATTATAGGTAATATACACAGACACACACACACACACACACTCGCCTGGGTAACAGAAAAAGAGAGAGAGAAAGAGAGTGAAATTGCTCGATTATTAAGTTGGTCAATCAATAAACACTCAAACAAATAACACACACACAAACACAAATGCACCGAACCAAAATTCTGTGAAAGATAAAAGCTTATAGCAATTGCGTGCATACGACATCATTAAATAGACCAAAAATACTTAATACTTTCTTATTGGAGTTGGCACGTTATTTACACACAGTATATGTACGCAAAATGTATTGTTCAAACTTTTAAATGTGCAATAATGATTTAATCTATGACATCGAGTGAAATTTAATCCAGTTAATTCATTCAGAGAATTCCCGTTGTTAAGCAATGGAATTTCATCTCTATTTATAGCCGCTTGTTAAATATATATATTTCTTCTTGAGTCTATCACATCGCTTCACTTACATCTACTCAATAGTCAGATCAACACACCACCACATTTATCGGTAGTGTATAGATCTGTACTACAACCTTTCACTATCAGCCTTGAAACATATACTACATACTTGAAATTCCTTTTAGTAAATAAGATCTTTATTATTATTTATAATATTGAGTTTTGATATTTCTTTTTTGCTTATCCATTGAATGGCAGCTTATTGTTGGAGTTTGGTTTGATCCACACATCCCGCTCAGATTTATCTCAAACAATATCTCCGCGCTTCCTCTCTTCCTACATTATCACCCGCACATACGATTGGCATTGACTGCTGGCAATCAGTAATCAGTAAGCCATAATCATTTCCAATGAAACCCATCGTTGTTGGCATTAAAACGAGCGTTTAGCAATTGCCCACAATTCGAATTGGATCTCTCGAATTTCCCCCCATGCGACTCCTTTGCCTCCTGTTTTAAGGCCCTGTTCGAGTTTGTGTCTCTGTCTGCGTTCTCAGCTGTTGCCTCGTAGACAAACAAACTACTATGTGAGTGTGTGTATGGCCACTAGCCTCAACTGTTGCCCCTTCCTATACCCCAGTCCTTTCTCTTTGTATCTGTTGGCCGTTGCAAGTTCATTATTTGCGTTACGTGACCTGCAACAGCAGCAGCATTTGGCCAAGCTGTGAACCGCTGCAACCTCATAATTGGTATGTGTGTACGAGGCGTAACCACTCGCATACACTTTCCGAAAGCCATCGACAACTACTACTGCTACCAACTAGCAAGTTTTTATGGCCCTTGTACGCAATGTAATCTCAATGCCACCTTGTGACGACTCTAAGGACTTAGGGTCGGCCAGCCACAAAACTTTTGAGTGAGGCCCATAAATCATCATTTAATTTTTTTTGCTTTTTCGTTCCTTGCATACTTTGGCAAAGACAACAATCGATGATGATTTTAGATGTGTGCATTGAACATAACCAATTAGACATACTATATGTACATATATGAAAAGCTTACCGATTTTATCACTCGCAATTAGCTAACGCATGGAAGATCGATTTGCTATGGGGCAGGCAGAAGAAAGTGTCTAGGTTGTAGTTCTTATTCTTTATATTTCCTACAGCCTTATAGTTATAACTTACTGAATTTGGTAAACATACAAGCACTAATTCATTTATATTATGTTACTCCCTTTTAGACTTTTTTCAGCTGTACCCGTTCTAATGTATATGTTTGCAATAGTAGACTGTCAAAGGAAATAACAAAACTACAGATCCGAAATACTTTTTAATTTTAATTGTGAGTCGAGAACAAAAGAATAATACAGGAAACGCAATGCGTATCTGGCAAATGATAGCCGTGCTGTTCTCCGTGCTTTTGTTTGGCAAGGTGATTTGGGGTAAGCGATCTAGGCTTTAAATAAAACATAACAAACTAATTTTAATCTTAACTTAACAGCCATGATCGAGACTTGCGAAGAAGATCGTAATACAGCTGGTATGAGCTCAAATGGAATTGGAATTATTCTTTTGCATTTTC
Source organism: Scaptomyza graminum (assembly GCA_018901835.1). Classification (NCBI taxonomy): domain Eukaryota; kingdom Metazoa; phylum Arthropoda; class Insecta; order Diptera; family Drosophilidae; genus Scaptomyza; species Scaptomyza graminum. The sequence goes on along the minus strand of JAEIFL010000001.1, from coordinate 6,590,890 downwards.
GGTTATACTTCCTATTTCATTTCAGATCTACATACATAATGAATTCTTCATTCGTGCTTACATCGAGCGCGAGCTCGAAAATATAAATATAATAATGACATGCCTCGTGGTAAGTGTACGAACGAGAAGGTGTTCAGAATTTTGAGTATCCCAACTATTTCACAGCTGAGAAGAAGTGCAAACGCAGCAATAACCATCCCGATACTGACCTAAGACGCGAACTTGCTAGTGACGAGGCTAATCCCAACATTTAATCAGTTCCATAATTAAATCAATCAGCAGACCTTTGCACCTCATCAAAATTATGCCATAGATTCTGTTTCGTTAAAGTTCTGTTCAATGTTTCAATAAAATTTATGTATGTGCAATATTTTTTGAATATGTACTCAAAAAATACAATACAATAAAATATTTGTTTACATCCCCGAAAGATCTGCATCAGACAGTCCTTGAACGCAGTGCACACCCCCGCGGTATTCGTACCCCTTTGCAATAAGGCTTAATGTATCTTGTTTTTAAACACGTATCGAGTATAGCGCAGTCGGTTGCATCCGAATGCAACGTTTCGACTTGTTTTTTTCCAGTTGCAGTTATTCAAATATAGCTTTGGCAAATGATCTTAACTCAAGGCTGGCTGCTATGACATGATGCCGCATGTTGCCACATTACGCGGCTGCTCAACACACTCATGACTCTGACTTTGATTGAACACAGTCGCAGCAGCTGGTATATCCAATTTTGTACGGCTACAATATATATGTATAGGGTGGTGAAGGGAAAAGCTCGTGTTGTCGTTTGTGGCTTGCAGGCCAGCAAAGCAAATAGCAAACACGTAGTTTCCATACCACCCCCTGTCACACACCCGGCACGCACACCCGGTCCCCTTCTCCCCGCTCTGGTTGGAAAAGTAAAAGTTAATACGTTATTCATGAACTGCTAAGCGCAGATGTGACTCGCATTGTGATGCCGCCAGCGACAACTTGCATGCAGATACAGTTACAACTTCCAACTCCAACTCCCTCTCCCTCTCTTTCTCTCTCGCTCTCTGCATAATCGGTTCAATTGTATCTTTGTATCTGCTTGCTGCTTGCTGCGCGCCCCTGCAAGTTTAATTAATTATTTAATTTTAAGCACTTGAGCGCGTCGAGAGCCGCCAATGAGCTGCGGCCCGATGGCAAATGAGCATCCATGGGATTAAGTGAATAATATATGAGCTGTGACCGGGTCCCAAAACCTTTCCTCTTTCCTCTTCACTCCCCATCCCCTGTTCTTACCATGTGCATGTCCATTTTCTTGCCACGGACTCGGACACTGGCTGTAACTGTGTTCTTGTTACTTAATGCAGACTAATGAGACATTGTGGAACGAATTAATTTCACGCATGATTAACACATCAATTCCAAACCTAGCTACCAAGTAGCCCCTTAACAAGCTCTTTCTATCCCTCTCTCTCTCCCTCTCAATCTTTCACTTTCTCTCTCGCACTCTTTCTTACTATCACGCTCTCTTTTTATCATTATTACGCCTGAGCTGGCCAAGACGTAAGCAGAACAATAAATAGAGTTGCGAATAGGATCCATCACAGTCCAATAGGAATATTTTTTTGTTTTGTTATTCAATAGTAAGAATCTAAAAACAAGTGGAAACGTTGCAGTCAGCCCCAACCCACTACGATATATGCGACACCTGTCTCAAAAGGGGTAACAAGAGGCCTGATTGCAAAGACGGAAGCAGCAGCTCAAAGATTAACTGATGCAGATACTTCGGGGATGTCACCAGTTATATTGCTCCTAATTTGGTGACTCTAGCTCAAAAACTCTGTACCTTCGGTATCGAGTATAAACAGTGGTATTCGGACTCTAATTCGAAATTTAAATCTAATTCAATATAATGTGTAAGGGAAATTAACCATATGTCTTCCACGGCCTATTACACAGTTATTGTAATGAGATAAGAACTGTGCGTAATCGTTTGACGCTTGACAAAAAAGAAACAAAATCAAACACAAAACCCAATGAGGTTTTATGTTCTTTTTTACTTAGCACACTCGTCCTTGTCGTCATATTTGCAACGCATGCAAAGTGTGGGGCTTACTTTTAACTCGTCGCTTTTGCTGGTGCTTAAAGTTGTTGCTGTCGTTTTTTTTTTTTTTTTTTTTTTGCTTTATTTATTGCTGTTGTTCTCGTTATTGTTGTTGTTGTTGCTGTTGTTGTTGTTGTTGTTGTTGCCACATTAACCCAGTTCTATGAGAGATGATAACACGGAAGTGTCGTCGCTGTCGTCTGCGAGTGCATCGTGGCAAAAACATTTTTGTTGGCCGCATAAAAACATGAAAATATATGTAACAAAATCTGACTAACCACACACACACACACAAAGATACTTATGCGTGTGTACTTAGTTATGTGCGAGTGCTTTTTAATGCACTTCTCTCAGAAAGCATGGTTAAGTCAACTTTGCTTTTTTACTAAGAATGTACATTAAAATTAAAGAGCTGTAAAGCTCGTTATTATTAAACTAGTACTGTAAGCTTTAAGCTTTGTTAAAAACATAAACTTAACAAAACACTGATTAAGTCTACTTCACTGCCTAACGAAGCCTGTCCCTCGAGCTTAAAGAGCTTTAAAGCTTGTATAAGGCAACCAATATAGTAAACTTTAAGCGTTAACTTATTAATAATGTTAAGATAAATTAATGCCGGATTTTTAATAATCTAATATCCAAAAGATTTAAGCTTTAAGTTTACATTAAGTCAAGGTTTTTAATGCCACATTTTAACTGGCAGTGCATTGAAAAGTTTTGTAACAATTTAACTTGAGGTTGTTCAGCAACCAAGGAAGACAGAGAGAAAGAGAGAGAGAGAAAAACTGTGCAACATTTGGACGGGGCATGACAATTTGCTGTTCTTGCACGTATGCAGCGCATTCCATAGTTCAGTAATCTCGAGTACATTGCATTCCAACTTGTTTAACTTTGCACTTCAGCCTCGCTCGCTAGTGTGGGTTGATGGGTTGGTCGGTTCGTTGGTTCGTTGGTGTATGGCCCAAAGATCGTCGACGAGTGGTGGTAGCCAGAGAAAAAGCCGCATATGACAACGCACAAGCACACACACACACACACATACATATATATAAATTCGGAACAAGTCCTTTATGGGGGGGAAAGGGTCGGTTTTGGATTGTAAGGGATTTTGAGGGGAGGGGTTAGTTAGGTTGGTTTTAAGGCCTTATTTAATTATGTAAGTAGCTGTGTTTTAACGAGGGCTTTTCGGCTTTTTTTAAATTAGCGTACGAGGCAGGGATTAAAGCACCAACTGGCCTGGCCTTGCAGATAGTTGGATATAGCACTTCTGTCTGTGGCACTCTCTCTTTCTGTGTCTGTGTGTGTGTGTGTGTGTGTGTGTGTATGTGTGTGTGGTAATATGGTAGTATGGCCAAAGGCCACGTTAATAAGAAATCAAATAGCCAATGCCAAATATTCAATAAATTTCACTTTAGTAGTCACGTGCCAGCCAAGTGCGAACACGTACGCAGCACAGTGCAACTGATGCCGAGGACTCTCGCTCCCGCCTCTCCCATCACCCATCAACCCCACCAGTCTCCAGAAACGGACCTCGAGTCTCTTGGTTCCAGCATTTACGAGAGACGTTTGAGTGCTGCTGTTTTCTCTGCCTACGTGGGGCTCCAGGTGCAAAGGTCCTGAAAAGTGTGCGCCACATCAATTCTTGTCCTGCCCAACTGGCCAACAGACAACTTTTTTTTTTCAGCCAGCGGCTGACGGGGGGTGCTTAGGGCAAGGGGGTTGAGGACTCGCACGTGCTGAAACTGAGCGGGGAAAACGAGCAACGAATTCTCTTGGACGATTGAAATTGCTCGTGGCAAGTGGATAAGTGGACATTAATCAAAATAAATATGAGAAACGTGTTGAAGTTCGAGCATCGAACACACACACTGTAATGGTTTCATAGAAACTGTTGTTTAGTTAGTCTTCAACATATACTGTGTTATTCGAATGTCTCATTTTGTTTGATCAACTGAATGCAAGTGCACTAAGGGCTCAACCATTGCTGGAATCTGCTTCTTGGTCAATCAGTTCAAATATCGAAGTTTCTTTTAATTTAATCGTTCTCTCTTAATGCGCAGCCGCAACTGAATGCATTGATTTGCGTAGAACGAAAGCTAAGAACAAAAGCGTTGGTTAGCACAAGCCACAAGCCAAACGCCACTTTGCCGATAACGCTTTATTGAGCGGACAGTCATTAAAAAGTGAATGAAAATGACAGAAACTAGAAAGAAATTAAACAATTAGTGCCACAACAAAATTTCTGTATGTGTGTAACATATATTTGCATATTTATATTTTACCATTTTTCCATTTCATGGGTTCAGGGTATACAAAAAAAATCTATCGGACTTAGTCATATAATTTTTCTATATACATTTTTTTAAAATCATCAATAAGTATCTTAATCCCTCACGAAAATCCATTTCTGCTTCTATTGATACTTGTCAGAAATATTCCAATGGTTACCTTTATATACATATATGTACCTTAAACGCTGATCCATTTTCGTGTTAGTCCCATTGTCCTGCCAAATTAGCTCCTGACCCAAATGACAAGGGCCTTAGTTAGGTTATTTAATTTTTTTGCTTACATCTCAAGAAATGTTCTAACAACGTGTTAAAGTAAATCCTCCAGGTATTTATTTCTTATTGTCTTCTGCTTGCTTTCATTTTTATTCGATTACACACGCATCATTTGGCTACCGCATTAAAATTCAAAGCACACTTCTATAAACTTGCGTAAAACCAAGTTAGGAAAATATAAACAAAATGCGTAGAAACAAAAAAAAAGTACATGAAATACATCAAAGTTCAGCGCGGTCCAGGGACTTTGTGGACATCATTTTGGGGATGGTGTTGTAAAACTTCTAAACAAAATATGCATGAGAAATTCAATTTGCATTTATTTTGCAATAATTTCATATCGGCTCAAAATATCAACAGCAACAAAAGCAACAACCAGAATTTGACATGCACAAGAAAAACACGCATTTAAAATGTAAATAACCAGCGTATCCATCTGTGTTGGTTATAGAGGGATCGGGGGATCGGGGAGGAGTGACAAAGAGGGAGTGGACAAGATGTGAGATTGGATCAGGGTCGCTGTCAGTTACGCTTTATGTCAATAACTTAAGCTCTTAATCTATGTACATAATCCAGAGGTCTTAAATTTAACTCTACCTAACTCGACAAGATAGCCAAATATATCTCTCCAAGAATCTCAGTAAATTATAAATTTTTTTAAATTGAGAAATGCCTTGATCTGACGCTTTTTGCTTAATTTTACGATATGTAGAATAAAAAAAATATTCAGAAATTTTACGGCTTTAATTCAAAAGTTCTAAAAATTTTAGTATGCCCGATTGGAGGTAGAGCATTTTAAGAAGGAAAACAGACAACCGTCTTAACATCTGCCGAAAACAGCCGATGCCAAAAGATCTCGGCACAACAACAACATCAACAGGAAGAAAAAAAACTTTTTCAATATTTTACGAATCAGGTGTTTCCTGTCGAAGTTTCCGCTTAAGGACACGCACACAAAAAACCTCGAAGAACGGGGCCAGCTGCAGACTGAAGGAGGGTATGGGGTGCAGATGAAAATTTTGAAATGCCAAGAGGCACCAGCAGACAGCACGTAAAAATAAAATTTAATGAAATGTAACTGGATATGCCACACACACACACACACACGCATGCTGTTGAAATGGAGATGGCGCGTGGAGGGGATGACCAGCCAGACAGGTAGAATGTCAAAAAGCCTATTTAGCATATATTTACTGGCAGAAACGAGGCCGAAACGAGGCCAACCAAAAGAAAAACTTCTGCTAAAAGTAAAATCAAGAAAAAGTAAAGAATCCCTTTTGGTTTGCACGCTGGCTCGAGAGAGAGAGAAAGTGAGAGAGAGAGAGAGGGGGGAAAAGAGGTCGCTGCTGTCATTGAAAATATTATAAATCATGTGCTACATTAGCCAAGCGACGCTCTAGTGGATTCTGCAAATTGCCATAAAATTTATAGCAAATATACATATATTTAGCTCGGAAGACGCAACTCAAATTTATTCACAACATTCGTCGAATTAGCAGCATTTGGGCATCCCATTTTAAACCCAAAAGTAATGCTTGCATGGCAAAGAGTTATCAAAAGACAAAGGAAGAAGAGCTTATGCAAGTGCTATTTAATGCCATATATAAAACACAAATATATAATGTTATTAACTCTGGTATGTAATGTCATGGCTCTGTAAAAAGAGTTAAGACACCCAAAAAGGATACGTTAAAATAACTTAAGTTCTCCACAAAATCGTAGTGGCTCACAAAAAAGCTTGCATAACCTAACAAAGGGAACTATTTTGTGATACGAAACGAATGAAAAATAAATCAATTAAACAGGCCAATAACCTAAAAAAAACCATTTTCTTACAATAATATTAATTTACAAATGTGCGTCCCAAGTGTCAAGATTTAGGTTCTATGATTACTGGGGGGGCTAGCAAATCTGTAGCTGTAAAGTCGTTACGATGAAGACCGGATCGGCTGCATAACCTAGTAAGACCTCTAGCGAGGTGATTAAGTTGCTATGATATCTTGCTAAAGTATTTTTCCTTTTTCACTACCATCCCTGACTGGTAGAACTTTTAGGACTCCTTTTATGCTCAAATAAAGGAAAACAGATTCATGTTTTGACATTCTAATTTTCAATTCTAGTATTAAAAATCATAAAATTTGTGAGCGTCGAATGTAGTAATCCATACTACTTATATTAAAAAATTTTCAACTATTTCGTACATTAACTTATTGATAATTATTGTTGCGGCTTTTCATTTCTTATGTAAGAGGTTAAGATATTAAAGGTTCGGCAAACTTAAAAGATTCAATTGCTTGTCAGTTGGTTTGCTTTTGTGCAGATGTTTCCACTGCTTGAAGCACGCATTTGACGCGATTTTGGTTACCGCCTTTTAGACAGCTAGCCTCATCCAGGCTGCCAGCCTTCCTTTCCCTTCCGCATTGCGACTTGGCGATCCGCTTCGTACTTTCGACTTTTGTGGCAGGGTCCACACAGTTGGCGCTGAGCTGCCACTTCTTTGGGCTCTTGTCACGCCAGGCACGGCACGGATAGCACAACTGCAATTCAATTGTTGTTTCCACTCCCGCTCCTAACAAACGACCCACCCCAACACCCCCCCGCTTGGCACCATTTCCGTCCGTTTTGCCTCGCGTCGCGTCGCGGCCAAAAATGTTTGAACTTCTTTTTCCCCGATAGCAATTTGCGGCGGAAAATTGTGATTTGTTGTAGAGCGCGCGCGATTTTCATCAGCTGTCGTCGCCGTTTTCGTCGCCGTTTTCGTTGTCGTTGTCGTCGTCGTCATCGTCCTGCGAGTCGTCATCGTCATCGTCGTCCTTTGGCAGCTTTGCATTTTGTTCAGATACTTATCACACAGTTTGGCAAATGCTGCACAAAGTTTTGCTTAATAGCCTGGAAGTTTTTAATGAAATGCTTTTGCTTTTGCTCAAGCTTCAGCTATTGCTATTGCTATTCCTTTGCTTTGGCTACAGCCTTAAAGACGCCAAAGCTAAACTCAACGTAGCTAAAAAAAAAAAAAAAAAAACAGTACCCTTAACACACCTCTCCAAGAATGACCCTCATCAAGGCTAACCATGCATTTAACCCAAGTCAAATTGGAATTCCATTCTCCGAAGGCAAACAGAGAAAGACAGCAAGACGGGCAGGCGGCAGGCGGTAAGAAAAAAATAAAAATGAAAAAAAAGGTGAAATGTCACACTCAAATTTTTTGCTTTATTAAAATAATACAAGTATTTTCCATAATCACAAAAAGAATGCTGCCACAAAAGGTAAGAGAAGACAGCCATTCCGCTTGCCTCTTCCTCTCGCCCTTTCTCTTTTACTCTTCTTTGTCCCTTGTCTCTCAGTGACAGCTGTCTTTATAGGGCAAACAAAGGAGGAAACAACAACAAAGGAGGAAGGAAAAGAAAAGATTAAATGTTTAGTTGGTCAAGAAAATTAATTTGCTAGCGCATTACGTTTGATTTTAATAAAGTGTCGCCGGTCTGCAAAGGCATTTGGGTTACGGTTTCGGTATGGTTTCGGTTCTGGTTCCGGTTCACAAGCTTAATAAACTGCCACTTTTGTGTGAGTGTGACTGTTTGTCCGGTGTTTGTGTCTGCCCCCACCCATTCTACTTAATATGTAGTATAAGTGAGTGTCCAACATTTGTCATTTGTGCAAAGTACGCAGCATTCTTTTATTTCTTTCTGTTCCTGTTGGTGTTGTTGTTGTTGTTGTTTGTGCATGGCAAACATGACAGCACACATTAATTTAGTGGTGCTCTCTGGTGCTCGGTAATTAAAAGCGAAAGTGTTTGACGCCGCGAAAGCATGCCATAACAAAAAGAAAGCAATCCAAAAAACCAACGAAACGCTCAAGGACAAAAGGACCAACACAATGCTCATTACTCCGCCAAAACCCAACACTGACCCTTTTGACGCACCCAGAACAATGAAGTGTGACAGCACATTAAAATCAAGTCTAATTGACTACACCAATACCCTTCCATTCCCTCTCTATCATGATGTTAGGATACGATTTAAAGATACTTGCTAAGCAATATTTTTAAATAGATTGCAATAAATAAACATTATTGAAATGAACAATTGTCCAAAGACGACTGTAACTGTAATATGCTCTAACTAGTACTACTATGCTAACTGTAAGTAATTGAGAACTACAGCTTAACAAGAAGTTCGCTTGCCGTTAGATTTATGATGGTCTCATTAATTATGGTCCAGCCCAAAAGTAAGAGATGGCAGTTGTCGCACTTGAAACATGCAATTAAATGGGGAAGCTACCAAGTTGCGACAGGCAAATCAACATAAATTGCACGACCAAAGAAGGTCTTAAGCAACTTGCAGCAGTGGCAGCAACGTAATCGCATATGGATGCGCATCCACCAAATAACCCAATGGCCATAAAACGGTCGAAAGCCGGAAATAGATTGTGGCATTTGGCACGCGCGCGCGACATTCAATGCGCATATAAATCCAAAAATCTTTGCCAATTTGCTGGATGGGCGCATTTTTATGGCCATGGCAATGCGTGTGTGGGTGGGAGAGTGGGGGCTGAGGCTGGTAAGAGCAGCAGTGTAAGGGTGGCGACAAATTCATTAATTCCGGCAGTCGACAGTCGGCAAGTTTTCTAATTAAAACAACAAACAAATGGCCAGAGCCAGAGTGATGATAATAACAATACATATGGAAATCATTTGGCATTGGAGCAGAAGTTGAAGTAGCTTCCCCCGTTCTCTTGAACACCCACCCTCCTTTAACCATCCATCCACTTGGCTGCCACATATATCTGTGAAGCGGAAACTGTCTGGCAAGATGCTAATTTGGTTAAAAACTTTTGTCGTCAAGTTTTCAGCAAACTGGCTCTCGCTCTCAGTCAGTCAGTCAGGCAGTCAGTCAACCATCCAGTCAACCAGTCCAAGTTCAGTCAGTCAGTCCGTTTGTCCGTCCGTCCGTTCGTCCGTTTGTCCGTCCTTCAGCCTGACACAAACTTCGTTTAGCGTTTGTCCAATATCCCAGAGTCCAGGATTCAGCTTCTGCTCCGGCTTCTCCTGTTTCACTGGCATTGTTATTCGGCGCATGCAAATTGAAGCGGCAGTTTCATCATCAACTTCATGTGATATGCATCAGTTTGCCAAAAATTGTTTGTTAAATATGCAATCCGTTCCCACAACTAGTAGCTTCTCCTCCTCCTTCTACCCATTCGACAGCAGGCAGCAAGCATCCTTATCCTCCTCCACTTCCCCCTATTACACCACATTACATTATGTCCATGCCCCCATTAAGGCCAATGGCAGCTTTGTTGTGGCAAACTTTTCCATTCCAGCATTTTACATGCCTTTCAAATAGTTGTATAGTAGTACAGTATAGTATAAATGTATAAAATATTTAATCGTGAATTGTTTCTCTAGAATGGTGGTTTTTATTTGATATAACAATACTAGGATTCAGGTGCTTAAGGAGAAGGTAAGAAGAAAAGGAGAAGATTTGCATGTTGTTACTAACACATTTACCAATACATCCTAATCTCTGTAGTAAGGAAATATTGTTTTTTGTGTAATAAAAAGTAGGCGAGTCTGGGATACTGTCAAATTTATACAAATAAGCTAGGTAGCGTTGCCCAACCGTTGTGTAGTACTTCTGCGTGCGGTAGGTACTATTGCATTTACCATTTACCATTACATTTCTTCATCTCTTTTCTTTTCTTTGTTTTCGTTCTGTGATATTTTAATCGAAGAAAACTGTGTTTCCATGCAATCGTTTAAAAATATATTAATTATTTATTATTTAGTATATTTTCTTTTGCTGATCAATTTCTTAATGGGCATCACCCGGTAATAGAGTGTGCCTGGTCAAGCTGTCCTTGGCTTCAGAATTCTTACTTGTTAGTATTTGAAGCTTTGGGAACTTTTTAGCCACCAATAAACAGCTTTAATATGCTTTTTTGTGACTTATTTGAGTTGTCGATGGTTGTTGATTGTGTAATGTTAATCAGCGAATGTTTCTCGAATCGCATCGAATCTAATCTACACAAATTTTTGATCACACATCGCTCGTTAAATGGCTTCAAGGTTTTTTTTTGAGGAGGCTTTTAGCCGAAGCCCCACAGCTAAACGACTAAACATTTATTTTGCTAATAATTTATTTATATGCCTGTCAATATAGATACATGTAGCATTGTAAATAGCAGCGACGCGTCGTTGTCAGCGTGTTGGCCCTCAAGGCGCTCAATTTGCTGAAATAAGCAGAAAAAACCACACAAAAATATGTGTATATATAATATTGCACAGGAACTGAAATAAGAAGAAAAAGCAATAAGTGTGGTTTGTAAGACAAGCAAAGCCACAGAGCCACAGATCCACCGAGTATTGCAGAGCGAATTGATTTGCTTTATGGACTTTCAACGCCAACAGAGAGACGCGATTATTATGCACCCTCGTCAGCAGGGGTCGGTTGCCGATTGGTGGATTGGTGTGGAGGGAAAAGTGACTCATATCATTATGGTGCATGTCCTGCGGCGCCACGCGCCTCGCTCGTTTCCCTCCACCACCACCTCCCGTTAACAATGCTTTGATGCCACACACTTGCCACATGGTGATGCTGCTGCTGCGGCATCTTGCTTAGTCCATCTTTGCGCTTGTTTTTTATGTCTAGTGCTACGAAACCGCACTCGATTTCCACATGGATGGGCAAAGGCAACAGCAGACGAAAGACGGAAAGACGAAAATCGACAACAAGGCCAAAACGCCTGGCTACCTGTTTCGTCTGACTCCCAGCCATAATATCTTCATTCCCACTCCCATCCTCAGCCATCATGCAATGCTATTTGCGCTATCCATTCGCATTTGTTCGATTCCTTTTCCTTGAATGTTTTTGTTGTTTTTTTATGTTGTTTGCCTCATTGATTAATGCGTAAATATGCGTTCCATCGCTGAGTTCCCTGTGTGTCTGTTGTCCTGCCGTTTATTCTTAGCCTCTTTGAACTAGCCTTCAAAATTTTTCAACTTTAAAATGTCTCGCTGGTACCATTTTTTTAAAACCTTTAAGTTTCGATTCTAGCTCTGCCCAATATTCTTAAACTGATGCAGTTGTGTACAAAAGATTTGTACAATATATTCTTAATATTAATTGACTCATTTCGAATGCGTCTGCAAGAAACGTTAGAGACATAGTTTAAATTATTAAATGCTATAAACCACGAATCAAATCATGCTCACTTAGTACTATGCTTTTGTTGGAATATTGCAATATTTGCGAATCCATTGCTTGAACTCCTAATTTGGAGGCACGAAACTTTTTCTTATACAGTTTTGGCATCTTAACCCAATCGCAAAGCCCGGCAAAAAAGTGAGAAAACACTTTCAAATTTGTTCATATGTATCGTTCATATATCGAACCACTGTGGTTAAATGCAAGTTACAATATCTTTGTGAAGCACTATTAATCATTGTTTGTTCAGTCAAATGCAAAAGGTATAAAAATGGCATAAATGATAAAGAAAAATACAAATTGCTAGCTTTGCAATAAAGTTGCTAAAATTGCTAAGGAAAAATAAAAAATTGCTAGATGTGTAGCATTTAAAAATAAGAAGTTGCAAGTTTTTTTAAAAGTTACTGAATCTAGCAAATAAATTGCTTAATGGCAGCACTGAAATTCTACTCGCTACGCGCATACCCATGTATGCGTTAACGGGACTTGCACTCACACATGTGCATACAGAATAGTTGAGTGTAGAGTAACTTAAGATAAAGAGATCAGCTCAGCAGACATTGACTATATAAATAATGTAGTTTTATTCCAACGTACGTATGTATCGGTCCGACTCCAAACCAATCCAAGGGATAGCAGAAAAAAAACATATTGTTTGTTATATACTTAAAAGAATTTAAATGTTTGTTATGAATGACTTTTGAACTGTGCTGACAGCTTATTTATTTACTTAACGAGCTGATTTTAGCACTCATATTGCCTTACCGGTTTTGATAATGTCATAAAAAATATGTGTCGGCATGTATGTATGAACATATGTATGGGGGTGTGTGTGTGTGTGTGTTGATAATTATCGAAATCACGTAACATGTCTGCGCTGGCTGAGCGAACGCATAACAAACTTGCTGTCGTGACCCAACATGCAACGTGTCAGGCAACAAAGTGTTAATACACTCGACACACCTGTAAAAATGTGAAATGTGTGCGCGCGTGTGTGTGGCAAGGACGAGAGTCGAAGAGCTCTCCGTTAAGAGCTGTGACCTGTGAGCTGTTAGGTGTGACAGAGGGTATGAGGCAGGCTTGTGGAGGAGGTGAGGTGAGGTGAGGAGATGAGGTTGATGGTTGGTTGACGGGTCATAAGCATGTGCACATGGCTGCGATTACGTAACGCGACAGGTGCCATCAATCATATTTAGGGTAGACTCCGACGAGAGAGTTTAGTTGAGCTGTGAGCCGTGAGCCGTGAGCCCAGCCTGCCCCTTGGAGAAGATAAATGGCACAGATTTGTTGTGTTTGTTGTTGTTAGTCTGACATTTAACATTTTTAAGTAAGTGGTTAACTAGTCGCAATAAGATAAGAAAATGCTTAGTAATTATTATACAACTTCAGCCCACTCAATCTGAAACGACGACAGAATGGTATGGTATGTGGTATGAAATAAAATGGATGGATAAGTTAAGTTGCTAAAACAATTTCTTATGTGGGATTTGGACAGCCAGAGTGAAGAGAAAGACATGGCCTGAAATTGAAAACGAGCCAAGCCAACTGTGGGAGAGATGCGAACCGTGGAAGCTGCTGATTGCCCTCAGCACGCGCAATCAAAAAAAATTGAAAGAAAAAACGAGAGAGAGAAAAAATATACTCTAGCCAGTTCCCAGCATCATTCTATCTAGATAGTGCCGCCGGATTAAGCAGCAAAACGCATGAGCTGACAGGGCGAGATGAGAATGGGTAGTGGGGCAGGGGTTGGGGTGTGGGTGTGGGTGCTTCTGTTGTTGGTCGATGTTGGCTGCTTAAGGGCAAAGTAACGAAAATAACGCAAAGCTGCAGCTGAAGCACAAGGATTACGAAAGGATTCGTTTCTAACGAGATTGACAACAAACCGCAATGCCATCTCTACAAACACACACACACACACACTCAGTCGCACACACACATAGTTCGTCTGCATGCTGGGTGTTGCGTTTTTATTTGTATGTTGTACGCTTTTAGCCATATTCCATACGAACGAGTCATGCCACTTGCCTACCAAATGTGCGACGCACTGAAAAAAACAGTACTTAATAATATTATTTATAAATCGTTTGATTTTAGTTAATTGAAGTTTCTTTTTAATTACCTAACTGAAGTATGATAAATCCTTAAACATTTTCCTTTTCTTAAAATGTTTTGCTCGTTGCTTAGCTTGAGTTTGATTTGACCATTCGGGCTTAAGGTAGTAGTTAACTGACTTTTTCCTTTAATTTTCAATCCATTTTTTACCATTGTTCCCAATTCACCCGATTATGTTAGAGCATTTCAAAGTTGTTGTGCTCTTTAATTGAATTTTTATTTAATTTTTTTTTTATTCGTTTACTGTCTATCTCCGCCACTTGAGTTCCTTCTGCCGTCTCTGGGTCTTGTTAACTGAATGGGATATGGTCTGTAGTCGGTTAATATGGTATAAATATGTACATACATATATTTGTGGGGTTTACTATGTATGTAGTACTACTACATACATATATGCCTTATTCTGCAAACAAAGCAAATTTCACCCCATAAAACTAAAACGTTGGATTTAATTTTGCAAAATAAACATAAAAATCGCTTTTTGGCAACTCTTTCCCTCCCTTTCTCTCCCTCTCTCTCTCTCTCTCTCTCTCTCTCTCTCTCTCGCCTCTGTCTGTTGGTATATGTATTTCTTTGGTATCTTCTGTGCTTGGTTTTGCTTTTGTTTTTGTGCTTTGTGCTTATGCACTTTTTCATATTTATCTTTTTATCAAATCTTTGGCAAAGGCAGCTCTCTGCTAAAAATAAAAACATGTTGGGGCATATTGAGATAATGCAAACTAAACCAAATTCAAAACTCAGTTAAACTTAACTTTAAAACGGGCGGAAAAAAAAGAAATAGAAAAATGTAATGCGAACTGAAATTCATTATTCATTTGCCTAGAACAACAACAACAACAACAAAAACAACAAAAGCTTGGGAAAACAAACGCATGAACATATAAACAAGAACAAAATCAAATAGAAAATGCAAATAATACAAATACAACAAATGCTGAGTGAGGAGCCATCAAGACAAAAAAGGGTAAAGGGTTTTGTGGTGTTCAAAATCGTTTTTTGAGTTTTGCTCATTTGTTGTTGTTGGTGTTGTTGCTGTTTGGTAAAAAAGTTTTCTAATTAAAAAAACAACTGAGAAACGCAAATTGTCAACGTATTTGCGCACACACACACACACGAACAGCACAGAGAGCTATAGACAGATATATTGCCAACGGGAAAATGCTTTGTTTGTTAGGCAAAAGGGGAGTAGAAAATAGTTTTAGTAGTATCTGTTTGGGGGCTGCCCTTTGGACATTTAAGTGGGCGTTGTGCCGCTGGTCGCGCTGTGGGCGTGCCGCCTAACTCGGCTCGGCTAGGTGAGACGGGGGGTCTCGAGTTGTGTTTTAGCAGCTCTTGTTGTTAGCAGTTGTTAGATTAGTTTGACTTTTTTGTTCTCTCTCCGTTCGTTGCTATTCGCATTGCATTTGCTTTTTGCCAGTTGTCAAAATTGTAAATGCGCAGCCAGCCGAGCAAATGTCGACAAAGGAGGAGAGAGCGAGCAAGTGAGGGATGCTGGGAGAGAAAATGCTCCGTATCTGAGGCCGTAAAACTGTCAGTTGATGATGCCCCACAAAACGACAAAAAAAAAAAAGCGGAAAGCAGCCAGGATCAAGCAATTGTTTGCATGTAAATTACCTAAAAAATAAATACACAAAGCATAACAAGAATTGTCTGATTAAAAGTACATATAGTTGATGTTTTTTGAAAAACGTACACGACCCAAAGATACTTTGGACACAATAATGAACTGTTCCTGGAGATTCAACTATGATCAATCAAAATAAAATACTTTGAAAGTAAAACATATAAAAAGTATACGATTCTGATCGAATTTGAGATTTTTTGTGGCTGGTATTTAATAACTACAGGGTATACACACTGCGAGAATAAAAACGTGATTATCCTGGCTAATTAACAGCATTTCGTACTGCTTAGTCTTTTTTATAGTATCCTTTGATTTTCTATTTATATGAGGCTGCAGCAAAACAGATTGATACAAATAATTTTTTTTTTTTAATCTAAAAGCTATTTGTAATGTGAAATGTGGCAAAAGATTACTTTGTAGAATTGTGAGCATCGCATAGAGAACCAGAAATGTAAGAAGTAAAACGTAATTTCTTTTATTTCAAAACAAACAAAACAAATTAAATTTTTTGCGTACAACTTTTTAGTAATTGATGTTATATTATTATTTGACGCAACCCACACAAGGATTCTATCTAGTTAATTTAATCACTGTCCATCGCATATTTGCGTTTTGAGATCATAGATTCGGATGGTAGATATGCAATTTAAATATGCCAGTTTTTTGGCAGACTTCGGAAAGTTGTTAAGTCCTTTTGTCCTTGATTAAATTCAATTTTCATTTTGAAAATAGTACGACTAAATAATCAGAAAATATACATACATATATATTGTTATATTGTTTGCTTAAACTTTGCAATGAAAAATAGAAAGGGACGCGGGACGAGGGACGCGAGGGTGAAAACCTGAAATGAAAAACTGAAAACAAAAACTTTCAACTTCGCTTCATCCTGCTCTCTGCTCTGTGGTCTGTGTTTTGTGCTCTGGGCACGAAGTTCAATCAAATTAATTTTTGCATTTAAGCCAAATGGCCAATCAGTATTCCCCACTCTAGCTTTTTGTCTGCCTTTCTGTCTGTCCTTCTCTGTGTGTGTGTGCAAATGAATCATAATTTTTATGATTACGTATACGTATATTTCACAATTTTGCGTTTTAAGTTCGTCGTCATCACTTTGTTTTCATCAATTCAAGCGCAAATTGCTGTTGTTATTGTGGCAATTGTATTCCCTCACACAGACACATATAAAGTAAACACACAAACAACACACACACACACATACACAATAATAACTTATTATTTTAACAACAATTTCCAACTGTGTCGGGCGCCGCATTGTCGGCGCCAAGCGTCGAAGGTCGCGTAATTCAAAAGCAATTTGTCAAAATTAAATTTGATTGCATTTATCGCGCCAGCAGCTTGCCCCATCGAATCCATACCCTATGTTCCCTACTCCGCCGCTTCACTCTGCCCCCCCCTCCCCATCCAACTCCAGCACTATGTTTCCTTCTCACATTTCTGTCTACGGCTTTGGAAAAGTTTTTTTTTTTTTTTTTTCTTTTCAGCCTATCCAGCACGCGTTTAACTCTTTAATCGCTGGTAATTGCCATAAATTACCGACTGAGCTCCCACAACTTCTGCCTTGGCCCTTCTTTGGCTAGCCACCAAACGCTGATCAATATGATGCGTTTTAAAGCTTAGCAACGCCTCAAAGTAGGCAACATAACAGTTTCGAAAATAAATACAAGTATTTCCGCACGATTTATTTGTTCTTATAACAGCAAACATTAATTTTATTGAAACATTCAAAAGAACTTTAACGAAACAGAATCTATTGCATAATTTTGATGAGGTACAAAGGGCTGCTGATTGATTTCGTTATGGAACTGATTAACTGATTAAATGTAGGGATTAGCCTCGTCGCTAGCAAATTCGCGCCTTAGGTCCATATCGGGATGGTTATTGCTGCGTTTGCACTTCTTCTCAGCTGTGAAATAGTTGGGATACACAAAATTCTGAACACCTTCTCGTTCGTACACTTACCACGAGGCATGTCATTATTATATTTCATTCGCTCGCTCTTATCATATTTCATTCGCTCGCGCTCGATGTAAGCACGAATGAAGAATTCATTATGTAGATCTGAAATGAAATAGGAAAAATAACCGAAAATGCAAAAGAATAATTCCACTTGAGCTTATACTATCTGTATGACGATCTTCTTCGCAAGTCTCGATCATGGCTGTAAAGTTAAAATTAAAATTAGTTTGTTATGTTTTATTTAAAGCCTAGATCGCTTACCCCAAATCACCTTGCCAAACAAAAGCACGGAGAACAGCACGGCTATCATTTGCCAGATACGCATTGCGTTTCCTGTATTATTCTTTTGTTCTCGACTCACAATTCAAATTAAATAGTATTTCGGATCTGTAGTTTTGTTATATCCTGTGACTGTCTATAAATTAGAACGGGTAACTTGATACAGCTGAAAAAAATCTAAAAGGGTGTAACAAAATATAAATGAATTAGTGCTTCAACGTTTACCAAAACGAAACAAAACAAAAATTTGGACAAAATGTTGAACGTGATATAGTTTTTGTTCTTGAATATTCAACAGACGTTCTTGATTTAAGAACCGTGAATTTTTCTCAGTGTGTATTTTTATACTCTGATTGAGGCGGGGAATTCGGTAAAATAGATAGCTGAGAATCGATAAGCCACATATTTACCACATCCTTACAGCTAGAGTGAGAAGATTGCTATTGGTGCCACCCAAAAAACTGTATGAAAATCATTTGTGCCACAACCACCCCTTACAAAAATCTGAATCAAAAATTTGGATGCAACGCCCAACCAACGCCTTTTAAGTAGGAAATCCCCATATCTTCCAGAGTTTTTGAGGCAATATAGCTAGTGGCATCCCCCAAGATGTCCATCAAACTATCTAAGAACGCAGCGCCCACCCCTGGGCTTACAATTTTTATACAGGTATGTATTAGTATGTATTAGTCGGTTGCATCCGACTGCAACGGTTTCAGTGTTACACTTGTTTTTAATGTTAACCTTAGCTTAAAACTTGGACATTTTCAAACAGGTCTTACATATTCTAAAATGTTTATAACAATATTGAGATTATAGTAATAAAATAATTAAGGCTATAGATATGTATAATTATGCAATATTCATTTTTAAATTCCATATATAATTTATCACTCGACCAAAATTCGTTTATTTGTTTATTTAAATGCTCTACGTTTGCTTGGCGTTTAGTTGTTATCAGTGAAGCGTTAGCGCTCTTTGAGCTTATGGCTTGCCACAATTTTTGCCTTGTGTGGCTTCCAGCAAAACCCAAACTTAAACCCATTTACTCACCCCCGCTCTCGCTCCTCTATCTATTCAGGCATTCAGTTGTCTTGTCGGCGCTAAAATGGACGAAACAAGTTGCTAAAAGTTGAAGTTTTGTGGCTGCGGCATCAGTAGCGTTGCTCTTATTGCAACATAAAGAGCCACCCACACACACACACCAACACCAACATAAACGTTTTGGTGGCAGAAGGCGAACGTCAGAGAGCTAACTAAACGAGCTGCCATGTGGTGAGGGGGACGGGGGTTTGGTGGTTGTTGCAGTGGTTAGTGGCAGCAACTTTTGCTCCTCAATATTTTCGAAACCCGACAAAATTGTTGCAACAAATTCAGACAACAAAAATACACAGACACACACACACACACAAAGAAAATGCCAAAATGAAATGTTTTGAGGTTAACCAAAAATATTTTTCAGCAATTTTGCGAGTGTGTGCATAGAATGTCTGTGTTTGTGTGCGTGTGTGTGTGAGCATAGGCGAAAACCAGCTAAATGCCAGAAATTTTAGCTATTCTTGTCGATGCACCCTGCCCACCCCCACAACCTTTACTAACCACCCCCATACCCACCCTCAAAGAAAAAAATTGTACAACAAACCTCTTAACACATTTGCCCCTTGATTAAAATGTC
The DNA here is from genome assembly GCA_018901835.1 of Scaptomyza graminum. Classification (NCBI taxonomy): domain Eukaryota; kingdom Metazoa; phylum Arthropoda; class Insecta; order Diptera; family Drosophilidae; genus Scaptomyza; species Scaptomyza graminum. Next base: position 6,571,372 of record JAEIFL010000001.1, on the reverse strand, counting down.
AAAACATAAAATAAAGCAGCAGTGGAGAGTGGGGTTCAAAGCGTGGGGGGGGGCAGGATGGCAATAAAATGCCATCAAACACATTTGTCATTGTTGTTGTTGTTGTTGTTGTTGTTGTTGTTGTTGCCATTAAACAGAAACAAAAGCAAAACTGGTAAATGGCAAACTTGACAAAGAGCAGCCGAAGGGAAGGGGTTTATTTAGAAGGAGAGAAAACAATTATGGGGGGGTTAAAGGAGAGAGAGGAGGAAAAGTGTGTGTGTAAAATGCTTTTCTCCATTTGCCAGTTAAAAACATCTTAAAAGCTACTTTTAACCACAATTATGTAAATATTAACACAAACGTACCTTAAGACAAAAGCACAATACACACAGTCAGTGGGTGTGTGTGCGTGTGCGAATGCATGTGTGTGACATATAAAGCCAACAATAACAACAGCAACAACATCATATGAAGTTGTGCTTCTGTCTCTGACTGTCGACAACACAACCATTTACCATTAGCATGTGTCTAGCGGGTGGCTGCTGGCTGACAAGGGGGCTGGTTGTATGGAGGTTTTTTGGTTGAAGCGGGTTAGGAGGCAAGGAATTTGCTTGGTTGCTGTATGTGACAGACAGGTGAGGGGTTGATGGGAGGGTGTCGTAGGTCGTTGTGTGTATAGGCCAGTGGTGGAAGCGACAGGTGTTGAAGTTAACGCCAAGACAAGACGAGAGTACTCGTTGCGAGTCGTTGGAGAGGGGTTTAGGAGAGGTCCGAAGGAGTCGGAGAGGGACTCGAGATATAATCCCCAAGACGCACAGGAGACACACACAATCACAGACAGATACGAAACAGGCAGCCAGAACGGGGCAATGTTAATAAGCAGCAGCAGCAGCAACAGCAGCGCAGGCTGTGCTATTATTATTGAAAGCTTTTAGACATGGCAGCAGGTCACGTCTCGCGAGTCCGTCCAACAGTCGGTCTGTCAGTCTGTCAGTCTATCAGTCTAACAGGCAGTCATTCAGTCAGCACCAAAGTCAAATGAGCAAACGAAATGCAAAATGCACAGACAGATGGATATAGAGACAGCTGGACAAAACAGACAGTCCGATAGTCACATTGAAAGAAAGAGGGAATAGGGGGGGGCTACAGACGACAATCCGTTTTCATGGGTGATTTAACAAAGTTGGGAAAATATCGAATGCCATGACGGCAACACAATACAGTAGGAGTTAGCGGAGGGAAAAAGAGAGCAGTGACGACTATAATATACATTTGTCAAAAAAAAGATAGAAACATTACTTTATCACTAACTTATGAAATAAGATAGACAAAAGATTTTCAGGCACAAACAAGCTATAGACTTGAAGAACTTATATCAAAAATCGATACAATTATTTTACCTTGAATTCTCAAGCAGACCACATACTATAGTTAATGGACTCCGTTTAACATTGGGTATATGCTTAAACTGATAAAATGTGAAATTGACAAAGCTTTCAATGATTTGCTGGTTGTTGGTAAGCCACTGGATGCGCAGACTAAAGCGTAACAGGAGCGGGAGTCGGAAGCCGAAGCGAAAGGGAAATGGGAATGCGAATGGGAATGCGAATGGAAAGGGTTTAAGTTTGGGTTTCGGTTTAGTTCATTGACAAAATGCCTGGCCAGAGATTCAATGAGTAATGCAATGCGACAGGTGGTAGAAAGATGAGTAAGAGGGAAAGGTTTTGTTGAAGGGGGCTCGGCTCACTTGTTGCAAAAATCGAAAATAATTTCAGTGCACTACATAATAGAAATAAAAAATAGTCGTAGTGAAGAGGGAAACTGCAAATGTAACGCGACATTAGCATCGAGAATGCACAGGACACGGGACTCAGGAGAGGGGGAGATTTGGGCGCCGAGCGTAAACCAAAATCACATTATGCCAGACGACGCTACCAATGTGAATATGTGTAACAAACATGGGCGGGAGAGAGGGAAGGTGAATGCAGTCACGGGTCTAAAAATCAAAAATTTGAATTTCGATCACGTCTTCAATTACGTCGAATCGACGTGCATATAAATCAACAGTGAAGAGCAGCCAGCACAGGAAGAGGGGAGAACAGGGAGAAGAACACCAACAGCAAAAAATGTGGAGGGCGGCGAAGAGGATTCAGTCAGTCAAATGTGGTTTTGTTATTGTTGCTCTGGCAGCCGGCGTTGAGTTTTGTAAATCAAGTGGAAATGACACACAAAAAAAAAACAGAAAAAGGAAACCAAATAAAAAGTGCGAGAGGAGGGTAGTAAGAACTCTTATGTATATAAAAGTGAGGGGCATATAGTTGGGGCTTAGATCGGAGAATGGTTGTGTAAGGTTGGGTTAGGGAGAGGGATAGGGAGGTTAGAACGCACTCATGCAAAGTGCAGTTGACATGCGGAAATTGTAGGTGCGCTACGAACTGAACTCAACTGAACTGAATTGAAGTCTTCTTCAATGGGGCATGGCCACTTGAAGCGTAGAGAAAGAGGAAGGAGGAAGGGGCATTGTAAGCACTCGACAACAAATCGTGCGAAAAGCGTATTACGCACGCACACACACACGCGCACACGAACGCACACACACAGAAACAGATAGAGGCTGAGCCAGCAAGAAGTGACTCCCAAGTGCTTTGCTTGAAGATGTTGCACTCAAGCTTTGCGCATTTGTCAGTCAAAATTCGGTAAGTCGCTAATTGCTTGAGCTTTATATAAAGTGAAAAAGGGCTGCGCATGCTAAGAAAAATGGGCATGTCAAGGTCATATGTATTGACCCAGAAAGAAGAAGGTGTATGCCCCGCCCCAACCACTATAAATTGACAGGATATAGCACCGAGCTTAGAGCTTAGGTCCGGACATACAGTTGGTGTTATTGTTGTTGTTGTTGATGTTTGTCGGGAATTTGATTTGATTTCAAGCAGCAGCAGCAGCTACATCTACATCTACAGCAGCTGTTGAGAAGGAGCTGAAGTCGACCTCGTCAACGGTTGCCACTCCATCTGCCATGTTGTGCATGCATGTCCTGCAAGCGCTGCGTCTGTGTCTGTTACGGATGTGTGCGAGTGTGTGTGTATGTGTGTGCCTTTCAGTTGGAATTACGTCTGGCAACTGCTTGAGCTGCTGCAACAACAACAGCGTTAAATTTGCATTGCCCCCAAGTGAGGAACGTGTGTGTTCTCTCTCTCTCCCTCTCCCTTTCGCTCTCTCTCTCTCTCTCTCTCTATAAACATACATATATACTTAAGGGTGTGTGTGAGTGTGTTTTTGCAGAAGATGTCAGTCATTGGCACAAGTGCGCTTTATATGGTGCCCTGTCAATGTCAATGTGTTTGTACATTTGACATTAGGGCGACTCGCGGCTGTTGGCACTTGAGGCCAGAGACTATAGTCCCTGTTCAGGCGAGAAAACACAAAGTCGAGTGTCACGGTTTGGGGACCGTGTCAAAAGATCGCGCCACACACACCTTTAACAACTTGAATATTCACATTGGTATTTTTCCCAACATGAGCTTAGCTATTTTTAGTTTAATTTTTAGTTCATTTGCATAGTCCGGCGGTACGGGCACTTTAGATATACATATATGTATGTATAGGTTTTTTTCTTGTACGCAGGAAACTTTAACATTCAGATTGGTTATTCTTCTTCCTATCTGCTAAGTTTCAGACACAACTTGTAGCACTCATCTCCAACTCTTTCGGACCCAGTCATGACTATTTGCATATTGATGTACGCAACGCAACTGTTTTACATATTTATTTTCATCTCATGAGTCACCCTACCGCTGCCTGCTGATGCAAGAAAGAACAAAAAATATAGAAGAGCGAAACCCTTGAGCCTCCTTCATATGCACTTGCCCCCGCGCTTTTGCCCGAACCTCTCCCGCGCATAACCACTGTATCCTGTGTATCGCCTTTGACGTCGTCAGCCTGAAACTGTGTGACAGCTTTCTTGTGATGCACTTCACGTGCATTTGACTGCTTAAATAAATTTTGCTCATGGTAATAAATTCACTTAAACTCAAACTACCCGAAAATTGTGAGCACTACCGACCGAAGCCGCCCAACTAACCCCACTGCCCAGACATGTGTGTCTGTCATCATCGTGTATGTGTCTGTCTGTGTGTGCGCACACAACGAGGACAATACGAACGATGAAGGCTTTATAAAAGTTTTTGTTTAGACATTCATAAACATAATTGACGTCATAAATGCACACAACAACAACTACAACAATGACATAATGTCATGTAAATCTGTGCTGGGCATGTCTGCTTGAAATGGCTAGAAGAAGCAAAGAGGCAACAGCAAGCCTGACAGCTCTCTCGCCAACCACCAACCACCACCCCACAGCCCCTAACTCACTTCCTCTTTGCCTATTCTTTCTAGAGGCTATGCTAAGTGAAAATCATTAGTTCTAACTTTATAGAAAATCCTGGGCATTTGTTTGAGCTACTTTAAAATAAAATGCCACTCATGTTTTATAAGGTACATGACCCGCCTCCACCTCCCCTCCTAAGCCCGCAGTGACTTACACTGCCCTTTTTACTGGCTAACATAAAAAGTTACCCAGGGCACGCCGAATAAAATATACCCTTTCAGGATAGAGTCGACCAGTTCATACTATCTAGGCTAGGCTGTAAAAAGATTGAAATAATTCAAGTTTCTCTAAGAATTTTTCAAGACAAAACATTGCTGTACATTTTATTCATGTGGTTGATTCCTCTTTAAACAAACGGAATATAAAAAAAAAAACGCACCAAATGCACTTGCCTTCAAAATTGTATCAAATGATTGTTGAGATGGCACTGTTGTTACCACAACAATAGATAAGAAGTCAAGTGCTTAGTTCTGTATTTGCTGTTCTGTTTTGAAATGCATATTCACGGGAAATGTGATTCACAAACTAGATAAATCGTTGTCACATCCGACATTTATGAGAAATGAAATCATGCTAGAAGAAACTAGTTCTATTAGAAACAGACTCATCATGCAGACCTAGTTCAGTTTGGAGGCATATCTTTTCACAAAATTAATATTCTCTCGCCAAGAGTATTTATAAATAAAAATCAACCATCATTCGTTGCCTAAAGCGGCCTGCGTTTTTGTATAAATTCTAACAAATTGTCTACACTTCCGACCACCATCCTCTTTCTACCTAGCCAACCTAGAAAAATAGAGAAAACAGAGAGCTAACCCGGCCCACACTGCTACCTCTTACCCCGACTCCATAAATCAAAAAGTGCTTGGCTACAGTTTTCAGTTTTCAGTTTTGTGCACTCGCTTTGTGTGTGTGTTATCTATGTATGTGTGTATGTGGATGGAGAGTCCGGGACCCCGATTCACTTTGCTTCTTCTATTATTTTCCTGTGTTTCTTTTTTCTATTTTATGAACTACGCTTCACTCTGCGTCCCCGTCTGCCACCGACTATGAGAGCATTTCATGTGTTATGGGGAGCGGAGCTGGTTGGAGAATGAAGAATTCTGGATTCCACATGCCTGGAATGCCGCACTTTTGTGCGCTGTCGAGTCCACAGTTTAACATATTAAAAGTAAAGTAAGCGCCAGAACATTGCTCCACTCACAAAAGAAGCGCAGCCAGCGTATGGAAACAGAGCACGTCCATTGTTGTCCCTATCATTCATATTATTATTGTTGTTGTTGTTGCTGTTGCTGTGGCCCATTCATCACCTTTGCCGGCTCAAGCCTGAAAGATTAAGGAATGTCCTTTACGCTCTAACTAAACCTGTTCGAGCTACAAAAATTCCAGTTACATTCTTCAAAACATGTAACAAACAAAAACAAAAAACACACAACATTTCATAATTGGCAAACAGTTCAAATGTTGAAAGCAAAGCAGGAGAAACCCCTTTTTTATTTTTGCTTGGGGTAGTAACTTTTAACCGCTTAAGTGTCCTTCTGACATACTATAATGCAACTGTTTGCACAAAACTTCACTTCATTTTTTCATTTTTAGTAAGCGCTTTCAAACACCAACAACGCTGAAAGCAAGTCGTGACACGAGAATACTCGGCATTATTAAATGCATCCTTATAAACTTTTTAAATGGTTGTTCTTCAATAATCCAAAATGGAGGGCAGCGTTGAGAACAGTCAATAAGAGTTGCCCGACTATACAGAATTTATTAAACAGAAGATTATTTAGTATTCTACGTTTGAGGCCTTATAAAAAATAAGTTTCAATGGTTGTCTTGTGATATGAATAATTAGCAACTAAAAGATATTTAAATTTAAAATAAACCATCGAAAAAACCAATTAATGATGATTCTAAGATACCCATGCGAAATATATTACCCTCGCTCATCTTTTGCTTGGGCTAAAGCACCCTTTGAGTTTGGGGGGCTTATCTCTTAGTCAGCTAGTCGCGTTTATTGACGCTGTTGCACAAATTATTGAACAGCATTGAAAACATTTCAAGTGTTTCACTCGCCCAGGAGCAGCTTGCTCAAAGCCAAGTGGCCCATCGTGCATCGACACAGACGGGATGATAAGGAGAAGGCAGAGAGAAAGAAGGCAGCAACAGAAGGGTCGCACTCTTGGGAAGGCTCCCAGCAACAGCAATTCCGCGCGTGCACTTGGCGAAGTGGCAAGGCGAATGCTTTTATGCTTCTTAATGGCACTACATGCAATTTATGTGTGGTTGTTAAAATGCAAGCGCAAATGAGTAGCGGATGACAGAGCACAGCAGAGCAATGCGCCATTTCTCATCAGATCCCAAGGCCCAAGGACTTCTTTGCCACATTAAAGTTTTACCTTTTTTGTTTTACTTTTTCTATGGCTTTTTAGCATTGAGAGATGTCGTTCAAATGGTTAATTATGATAAAATCAAAGCTTGCCACTTAGGTTTAGCCTCGTTGACATTAAATTTAATGTACTTTAAGAATCAACCATTTATAAGTTGTGCTTTTTACAATTGATCTTTCCTTAGCCTGTATGTGAAATAGGTTCAGTAGATCAAATTTTGCTGAACGAGTAGTTCCATATTTTAGTTCGTTTCGTTGTTCAGTTGTTAAGCTACCAGCTGAAAAAGATTGTAATGAGTCTGTTTGAAAAAGGGGGAATATGAGCGGAATTACGTGGGAGTTGTCTGTTCAAATGATATCCCAATTGCTTCCGTGAGAAAGAAAAATGCCCGCTAAACTCTCTATGGAAAATCTTTATTCATTCCATCGACTTCAAACTAGATTTGTTAGTACGTTGTTACAAATAAATACACACTTAATATTCCAATTACGGAATATTCTCCCCCAAGTGGTAAATAATGCCCGGAAAGTTATGTATGTAAGCATTTGATTTAGTCCGATTAACTTGGCATTCAGTTTGCAGGTATGTATTAACAAATAAGGGTAGAAAATTCCCGGAATAACTCTCTTCTATACCTAAAAGCCTTTCAAACATGAGTTTGATGTACCTACTATTAAATGTTCTAGTCCAGCTCTCTCCACTTAATCCATCTTACTAGTTTCATTTTTAGAATCAAATACAAAAGAAAACGCATTTCGACTCGTCATTCGCATCTGGTATGCATTTAGAGAAATAGATCGCAGCTTATTAGCGGTTTGTCGCAAAAGGCACAAAAGCTTTTTGCTAAACGCCGCATTATCTTAACTTAGACGATTATATTATGGGAAAACAAAGTTATTTGCATGTTATTTCCACCTGACACATACAGAGCTAAGGCCAAAGCTACTCCTCAGGCAACATCTAAGCTAACAGCATCTCCAACTGCCAAAGACAACAACGGAGAGGGATAAAGAGAGCAGAATAGCAATACTTAACGGTGGCGTCAACTGTACGCTAAACTTTTACACAAAGGCCCAAGAGTAAAACGCACACACCCACAAGCCCAAGCCCGAGTCCAAGCAAACGAACCCGAGCTACCCGTTATCCTTGCTTCCATTTACGTGTTGCCCTTCTGTTTTTCCGTTTCCCCAGTGAATGCCGCAACTTTTGACTTTGTGCTTGGAAAGAGAAAAGGAGCGGGGGGGCATTGAGTTTCATTTTGCGGCTGTTGCTAGCTACGAAAATTTATGGCCAATTCAATAAACGATTTTATTACATGCGCACGTTGTGTTAACAATGTTATTATTATTGGCGCTCAGTTCCGCATAGAAAGGGTTGCCTCCGCACCTCCCCTCTGCTCTCTTTAGGGCTTCAGGCAATGCGGCAGAGTGTGTGTGGCTCTGGAGGAGTGGTGGCGGTTAAGTGGGGAGTCGAAAGGGGAGCTACCGATGCGGCCAATTATAATGAAAATTAATTTATTTTCTATCGGTAATGCAAAAGCCAAAAAGGACTCACTTCGCTGCAAGTCCTTATCACCAGCTGCCCAGCTGTAGCTCAATCCCATTACGCCCCCCCCCCTCCCCATATTACCCCTATCCACAATTTCCTTCACAGTGCTAGCCCCTAGTCTCCTGTTTGCCTGCTACCTCTGTCTGCCTGCATTCAGCCTTTGGCGTGCACTTCCAAATGCTTTTACTTTGTTTGCTACCAATTGTTGTTGATGTTGTTGTTTTTTTTTTGTTGTCCTTTGTTATACTCTGCACCCATTACAAATTTTGAGCGGGGCTTAAGCAAATTGTGCAAGTGTTTGTAACAGGATGATATATAAATGTATAGAAAAATATACTTAATTTTATTTTAGATGCGATCAAGAGACTAAACAAAACCAAAAACCCTAAACTTGATTTGTATATTATCCTAGGATCGTACTTACCACTTAACTTGGTCAACAACTAATGGGTGTAGCCAAACTTGTTCAATGCCAGTTCCTAAATTGTCTTCCTTCAAATGTGCCAACACTAAAATCAAATACAATAAATAAGATAATAAGACAATATTAACTAGACGAGTAACACATATGTTTGATCAAGTAGAGCGAGCTTAACTGGGAGATTCCCTAAGTCCAGATGATAGATAAACTTAATATGAGTTTTTCGACGATAGATTTTAATCGCAATGTCTCCTTAGTCGGAACGTAACGCAGATGCACGGACAGACTTGAAAAGGCTAGAGAATTTTTGGGAGGGCAATAAGCAGTCGATCACAGTGAACTTAAGTTGTTGTTGCAACCATGTGCATCCCCTGGCAGCCCACTGGCTGTCAACGCTTTGCGCTTTTGTTTGCCCTACACACAAAAGGCCAGCAACAGCTTCAGGAAAGTGGAAGGATTTTGAGGATTGCGGGCAGCGAGGGGCACCTTTTTTCCTACGAATACCATGTGTGTATGTGTGTGTGTGTGAGAGTGTGTGTGCAAATATAAAGCTTAACACGCGCACTCATGTGCAACGCAACAAAAGTCTCATTACTTTTACTTGGCAAATAATGAAGCTAACAACCAACAGGCAACATACAATTGACAATTGACTTTGGCCTTTTTGCAGACGGTTTATTCATACACATGTGTACGTAAATACATATATGTACATATAGATTCACACACTCTTCCCCATACAAACATTCAGGAACATAATTGTCATACACTTTTATATTAGCTTTTACCCCCTTATTCTGTTGCCTGAACAAGCTTAACGCACTTACATTCTGATCATTTTGACTTTGTCAGCGCGTTAGGTTCTTATACACTCTCTCTATTAGTCTATTAGCGCCTTTAAAGATCCATAAGAAACCTGGTATCAAGAGCATTTCGCAGTCGATTACGTTTTATTTAGTTTTTCTAGTACTTATTGGTCTTAATGTTAAAGTAAAATTGGATGTAAAATACGATTGGAAAATGTTGAGGGCTTGTTTTTTGGATGCAAAAGTCTAATCGGTAAAAATTTATTGGCTGTTACCTACCTTTTGGTGAAAACCGACTTTGCATTTGTCCGAAGGTTTTGTCAATATTTTTTAAACTTAATCCAGAATGAAGCGATTTAACGTCGCGTTGTAGAGGTTTATTGTTTCCGCACAATTATTTGTATATTATTGAATAATCTAGAATATTTTAACTATTTGCCTGCTTGGCTTAAATGATTTAAATCTGGATTTGGTAAAATATATGTTTAACATAATGTCATAGAAATTTTCTAAGTCAACTAGATTTCAAATTTCAATAACCTGTTAAAAAATCTTTAGTTTCTTTTTATCCTGTGGATATGATTTGATCACTTTTTAATAACTAAATAGTTCTTTCTTATAAATGTTTACTTTACGATCTCAGATTATGATTTTAATCAAACATTTAATATGTACATATTATCACATAAAAATGGGGCATAGCTACAATATATTACTTTTGGGTACACAATCATTTTGCGCAATCATGCTGGCACTCAGTTTAATTGATTTTAAAGTTGCTGCCATGCTACCAAAGTCAGGAAAAGACAAGTTCAGGCAACTTTGGTGGTGCGAATGGCTAAAAAAAAACTGTAGAAACCAAGAGAGTACCGGTTAGAAGGGGTACTCTTGAGTAAGAAGTGTGTGGAGAAGTGGCCATAAAACAATGGACTGGCATATGCAGCCGGTAAATGCGTAACAGGTTAGATTCTCACTAGAGAAGTACTGGATACCCTCCCAATCCTCTCCCTGTGCATTTTCCTCTTAAGGCCCTTAAGCGATGTAAAGCTCTCGAAACTTTTGTGGCAGACGCAGGTTGGTAGACGGAAGGGGCAGCGGCAAAGGCAAAGGGTAAGGGTTAGGTTACGGTTTTTAGTTTTTGGGTTGGTTCAGTTTCAGTTTCTCTCTGAACGGTTCGGTCAGACGGCTTTTGAGTGTTTTCCACCTGAGCTCAAACTTAAGTGGCGAAACTTGATTAAACCGCACCCACACGAACGAACACTAACACACACATACAAGTTTTGACTTGCAGCAACAGTCAGTGGAAGTTAGGAAGAGGGAAGGAGTGAAGGAGTTATGCAGCCGGAAGAGGCATGTGGACAAGGATTAAGTTGCGGTTGTGCTGCCAAAAACAAAAAGTTGACTTCTCTCATCGTTTTTATGATGCACAATAGCTACAATTGCAGCTATAACTTTTCAGAAATACCCAGTAATTATATAAATGTCGGTTGGAGCGTAAAAGTTTAATAAAGTCTTAGTTTGAAAATTGAGGAGACGAGTTTAAATATTACATTCAAAAAATTTAATTATAAACTAATACTTTAGATAATTTTAATGTCTTTTAAACTTGTTTTCAAAACATATTAAGATTTTTACTATACAAATTTTTAGATTCATTGTAAAAAATTTACATTATTATGCTTATGTTGCCTAAAATATTTCAATTAACATTTCCATGAACATTTAATAAAAGTGTAGAATGGCTTAGCTTTCTTTTTGAACTCGAAAGTCTTTTAGCGGAATAGAATTAATTTAATAACAGGATATCTCTTAGCTAACAAGCCAATAAATGCGTGTTGTACATGAGTTGCGGTTTTGTGTTGTACTAGAAATGGAGTGCTGATGGTTTAGTTGGTTTCCAGTGGCAAATCTAATGCATATTCCTGCTGCTGCGCCAGCCGCCACAGTGTCTCCAGATGCTCGTGAAGTGCAGCAATTGTAGTTGCAGCCAGCTCCGTCTCAGTCTTAGTCTGTGTCTCCAGCTGAGGTTCTTCTTTGACTTTTACTGCTGGTGGCAAATACGCATTTGATGGCAATTGAGCTGCCAAAACTGTGCTTGTAAAAAGCCAGATGAAAATAAGCAACATTAAGTTAAAATGCATTTTAAGAAGCGTTTGCATAGAGCAACCTCTGAAGTACTGTCGACTGCTGCGGTCCAAACAGCTGCTTTTAAAGCAAAATCTTGCTGAAGATCATTTATGAGATTAGCTGTAAAAAAAATGTCGCATAATCGAAGATCCAAGAGCCAAGGCCAAGTCAAAGCTCTTTTAACCAAAGCCAACTATTCGAAATTGCAAATTAGGCTCGTTATACCCAGTTAGATAGGGAATGCTACAGAAGTGGAAGTGCTTGTAACAAGCAGTTAATGTATATAAATATAATACATTAATATTTGCTAGATCTGTTAACAAAGTTATCAGGTTGTTCAATTTCAATTTCAATCAACTTTCAGTCGAGCAGACCTTTTAAAAAAAAGAAAAGTAGAAACTTTAAATATGTACTATTTTACTGGGTATCTCACTCGATGAGCATTTAAATTGAATGGGCATTTTAATTGCCACATTTTGGCAGCTCATTTTTAATGCAATTTTTAATGATCTGAGCCCAAATCGTTCAAGCAGCTGCCAGCTTATTTTGGCATATTGTTAACCGACTTCTGTTTGAGCATCATAAATTTCCCAGTTTATTTTGCCTGTGTTCTCAAATAAGCAACTCTTATACGCATCCAGCCGATGTGTGTTTAGTTAAAGGACTCCTCGGGTGTCCCATCGCTCGGTTGGCGCCTGCGCCTCGATCCTTTCGAAAGCCGACGAATTGCAGAGTTTCCCGCCAAAGCAATATGCGGGGCCAAGCGGTGAGCAGTGGCGTATTGTGGGGGAAGTAAAGCAATGTGTGGCGTGCGTTGTGCCAGTCTTTGTTTACCTTTGTTATCAGCGCTTATCAGACGCTCTGACGCCGTACTGAACTAAACGTCCAGCCTGTTGTGGAGTGTGTGCCCATTGGTGGGAATTTTATACGCTGGAGCACTTAATTTACGGGGGTGTATGTGTATGAGAAGGTGGCTGGATAGGTGGCGGTGCAGGTAGCTGAACCTTATAACTCAGTTGAAACAAACACAATGATTATCGCTATAGAATAAGCAATATTTAGTACGTATTATTATTGATCCAACTTATGTTTTACTTTACTTACTTTATAATAATGTTGCCTGTGTTTTAGCTTTTCAAGTATGCTGCCCAACACTCGCTTGCTTTCCTTTAAATCAACATGAAATCCATTCAAAGCCACTGAACAGCAGATGAAAACATTAAGCTTATCGCAATTCTTAAAAAATCCGTATTAATTCAGCCTGTTAGATGAAAAACTAAACGAAATTACCACCATATTTTCATAGGTGCCTGATTATTTTCAATACTTTGAAGTGCGTTTTTTTTTTAAATGTAGCAAGCTAAACGTATTTCTTATTTTTATGTCCAAGTTGAGATCTGACTTGTAAAAGCAGAATTATTAAGTGTTAGCATTCTCATTCCCATCATCTATTTTATCTAGTGTTAGGAGTAAAACTTTAGAGTGTCCAACTTGTTTGTGATTAAGATGAATTTAAATCTTTTCTTTGGTCTAAATACTTTTATAAATTTCTATCTATTCCTCTGACAATAAGATTCGCATAAGCTTAATTTATTAATTACATTTATTAACAACATTATCCATGTATATTTGAATATGTATAGCTTGTGGCATCAACTTTTATTGCAGGCTGTAAATAGGATTTGGACAATGCCAACTTTGTTTCATATTTGGAGTCGAGGTAGACATGTCTAGCAATCAGTATAAGTGTGTGTGGATATTACTTGCCTCCCCGCTTTGCTGGCTACGAGCTGTCCTTTCTGACAATGGGTAAAAACACATATCGTACATTGTGTGCAACACGATGACAACAGTTGTTGCTTGCAACCATTTAAGGCGGGTGCGGGAACAGTGGACCCCGTTTCAAGTTGCTCGTCATCGTTCCACTGACTGTTCTCTGACTCCTTTGACTGGCCAAAGGGACGGCTGGATGGGTGGATGTGGATGACTATACAGGCTGCCCGCTTTCCGTCTGCTTTGACCCGCAACACTTCCGGCATTTAAGCAAACAAAATATGTAGCAAGCAGTGACATCAGTAGCAGTAGCAACAGCAGCAGCAGTTGAACATTGCAACAAGCTGCATGCACCCAGTGCTCATAGACAGTGCCTGTGAACAGTATGTGTGTGTGCAACTTGTGCTCTGTGGCTTGTGCCTTGTGCCACATGCCACATGCCCCACATATGTAGGCGGAAAATGCGGCAATGTAGGCTAATGAGTTCGTTTTATGTCCAACCCGTGTTGTTGTTCTTGTTCTTCTACCTCCTTCCTGTCTTCTCTCTCTCTCTCTCTCTCTCTCATTTTCCTTCTCCTATTGCTGTAAAGTTTTTGTTTTTGTTATTCTTCTTGTTGGTTAACGAGGCCGCCACATCACATACCCAAAAACAAATGCTCGTGGCTGTGCCATAATGGAAATGTGCAAGTAAGGCTCCGGATTTTGGTGCACAGCCCTATCATCAGAACGCTTTCAACGGTTAGGGTCACCTCTGACAGTCTTAGCTCAGTAGTTGACAGGAGGCACGAGGACAGTTGTCTAGCTCGAGACTCGGGTTTGCAACTTGAGCAATAAGCTCAGATTTAGGAGGCCACAAAAAAAGATCAAGGTTACCTGTAGATCCTTTTGCGATCCTTAGTTTGAATTTCTTTGAATTTCTTACCAATAACTAACTGCTAAAATGAAACGAGATCTTTTAAATATCCTTATTCGTTTAAAAGAAACGATACATTTTTGTCGTGCATCTAAATTTTATTAAGTGCTCAATCTTAATAACTATAAAAAAAAAGAGAAATATTTAATTAACAAGCAAAGAAACGCCTTAGCCAAATGACACGCAGGCTGAGCAGTTCAAGGAGAAACACAAAAAAGGCCGCGAGCAGCAATAAACCACAGATATGATATACCCCCCAAAACATTTCGAGACGAACCGGTGTTGCCTCGCGAGCCATTTGGGCATAGGGTGCATGATACATGTGGCGCTCAAAGTGATGATTGATGTAACCCACAATGCCCGAAGATTGCAGCTGCTTAAGTTTGCGATCAAAGGCGAACTTGAAAATCGAATGACGACGCAGAAACATAACCAGCTGATACAGATAGATGTGCTCCCGCACATGGGTTATGCGGCTGTGGCGAAAGTTTCGATGATTGTAATACGCAACATTTCCCATCAGAGCGCTCGTTGTTAACCGCGACCCATCCTCGGCCGCCTCGATCTCATCGAAGCGCTCCAAAAAACTAGATTTTCGCAGGATAGTGCGATGCGACGGAAAATAGTCGACATAGTCCGAGGCCAGAAAGCGATAGTCACCTTCGAGCAGCTGCCCAATGTGCTCTGGCACGGGTGGCGAGAATGGCAGACGGAACACATCGTACAGCTTGCCTTGGTAGGCGACACGTTGAACCAGGGCAAGCAGCAACCAGGCCCCCAAGTAGCAACGCAACGGTGCCGCTCGGGGCAGAGCAGGTGCCTGCAGCGGATTACCAAGGAGCGTTGTATGCACATGCAAAACACTTGCTGTCAGATCAAAGTGAACGCACCACATCATGCGCCTGCTGCAGCGATAGGCCCACTGCAGCAGCACAACACAGAGGCAGCTAAGGATCAATGCTAGCCAAACTGAGGAACAAAATGGCTGCACCAATTGGTTAACGGCGCCCATGTAGTGATCCATGCGCACCACAAATACCAAAGCACTCTGATGATACGAACAGGTCGTGGAGAAGTGCTCCCGATGCAAGTGGGAGGCACTGAGGGCGCCAATGGCCACCGAGGAGTTGTTCGCTTCCAGCTGCTGAAAGCAGTCAGTGAAACTAATGTTCGATTGTTTCTTTTCGCATGGTGGCAGCAGCTGGAGTCGAAACTTAAAGATCCTTGCCAAAAGCTTGAGCAGCTCACCATCGGCGCCGGTTAGACGCTCGCTCTCCAAAAGCTGCTGCGGATCCTCGCTATCTCCTTCGAAAATTACGTACGGCGGTAGCGGATACCAGCTCACATTCAATGGACAGCCGTAGAAGCTCCTAAGCGGCCGGCCAAACAGATTTTGTTGCTCCAACAGCTGGCCATGATCATAGACATTGACCAAATGCGGCGTAAATGAGACATTGCAGCCGGGTGCGTAGAGATGAAATCCATAAAAGAGCACAACATCATCGTATTCGGACTGCACCAGGACAACAGCATTGAGAACATGAAAGCTGACACACGTCTTAAAAATATCATGCAACGCCTTGAACAAAATTTGTTCCTGTGTTCGGTGCCAGGTGAGCAGTATGAGGAAATTGAACTCCCTGTCGAACAGCGATTTGGCAAAATGAAAACGCAGCTCACGAAACGCCTGCGAAGAGTCAACCAGGAAGAGTATATGGTCGCGCGGCTGCTCAATGGGTGTGTCCTGCAACAGCTGCAACGTCACCTGGTCCCCAAGCTCTTGCAGCAAATAGGTCATGGCCCTGCGATGTTGTTGCTGCACATTGTCCGAGCGGGAAAGCTCCATGATTGCCAGCACATTGTAACGCGGAGCCACATGATACTCGAGCACATGCAATGCCGCTCTCAATAGCTCGGACGGACGATACTCCTCGGGTGGTTGCAAAGCACCCAAAACACCAGACCAAGAACGCAACAGCAACGGCAACAGCAGCTGCAGCTGCAGCCAAGGGAGTAGCGACATTCGTATATGGCAAGCAAACAGCTCGAACTAAATGCCAACAAGACAGACACAACAATGCAAACCCTAATTCCATTAATTGCATGCATTTTGAGAAAGGGGGAAAGAGGATGAATATAAGCATTTCATTAATTTCAAATCAGCAGTACATCAACATTAAAAGATTAGCCCGATAAATACAGAATAGCTAAGCACGTTGGAAAATTAAGTGGATTATTCGAACAAGAAATCAAATGGAACTCAAAATAAAATGCAAAGTCAATTTGAAAGCGCTTGCGTTTTATATCAATTCCAAAGCAGAGTTTTTACTATAAAGACCATTTAGTTTAATGAGCTTTTTGATTATGCGTATGAAGAAAAACGAGTTATTGTTATTGCGTCAATTTTAATATAGTTCGTCCTTCAACAATCGTTCAATTAACCAATTTATTAGTTAATTGCAGCTTTTCTAATCATAGACTTATTCATTTTGTAATTTTTAACACTTATCCGAGCCGGCATTCAACTGAAAAATAGAATATTCTAAGAACTTACATTTATGTTTTCTAAGCTTTTTTTTTTGTTTTTAATTTCTTTTGATTTTTTTCAGATTTTTGATTTATTGAAAAAAAATGAATGTTTCAGCTCGAGACCTGAAACACGAATATTTTCACAATGCCAGTACAGCAGTATGGCAAAAAAAAAAACTACTAGATTGAAAAGATTTGAAAGAAACAGTCGGTTGCATTTGAATTTAATAATTGATAAAAAGCAACTCTGTGATGTCAGACAATATGTCAGAGCATGAAATTGCAATAATCGGCGCTTAAACTTTTATGATTTTTAAAAACTGATAAATGAGCAAAGCATGAAATCTATCCTAATATATATCGAAATTGTTTATTCTACCAACTATTTAAAACAATATTCATTACATTGGTAAAATCAAGCATCAATGACTTAGCTGGTATTGCTTTGTTATTTGCCATTTAACTGGGAAATTGCCAAAAATAACGAATCAAAATGTTACTCGTTATTATTCTCTTTCGATTCACCATCATCAAATTCATTAATCTTAAAGGCTCAAGATATATTTTGTACATACTACATATATGTACATACATTGATGTTTGTCAGGAACAAAAAAAAAAAACATAACACCAATCTCTGATATAATTTCATTAGCTTCATAAATATTTATTCAATTTGGTTTTTGTTTTGGGTGTTGTCGGTTGCTTTTATCCACAACTTATCAAATTGTAAGCTTCAATATTTCCAACGCTTTCTTCTCCCTCCAACCCACTTTCTTGTTTAGTACTTCTTTCGTCCTCTCATTGACTTCCTGCTCTCTTTTCTCCATCGTCGCCAACAATTTCGCTGACAATTTTCTAATCCAATTGATTTGTGCTGCAGGCCATATACCGCAATACAAGCTCCCGCGTCCTGCCCAAGTTATCCCTTCCTCCCGTTCATCCCTACACACGAATCATTTTTCCCTCAGCCCCCCCAAACACAAATGGATCAACCACAATGTGCGTTGTTTATCTCAACGAATTTATCAACCAAACGATGGAAAATCATATCATAGTGCATCAAGCGTAAATATACGACTTATATATACCCTGTACAATTGAATTCTGAAAGCTGTACAGAAATTTTCCACAAATATATAATACCATTAGTATAAAAAATGGTGTATTGAACCAGTTGGAAGTCAAACCGGTTCGAAATAAACATGACCACATTCATATTATATATATACATATGTATATACTTTGTTGGTTTACATATTCTCTATAAGGTTGAACTATATGCATACGTTTGGCATACCGGGTTGTCTGCATTCATAGAGTATCACGCATACCAGAAAAAAAATGTATAGAAGATATAATAATAATATTTGTATTTCCTCTGCTGCTGCTGCTGGCATTTATTTATGTGTTGAACGTACATAGATACATGTATCAATGAATGTTTTTGGGTTGTCGCATTAGTAATGCAAAACCCCCCCTCCAATCTTTCTCATCCTATCACCCTGTATTCCTATCTCTCTTTTACTCATTTCGCATCGCGATTGCATATTTATCGGTGCTAGTAGTTCGCATCTCCGTCGCGCGGGCACCCGCTTCTTGGGACTCTCTCTCTCTCTCTCGCTCACTCTGTCTCTTTCGCTCTCTATCTCTTGTTGCACATGTTCGCAAAATATATAATCATGCATATATACATATGTATATGGTATATCGCATATATGCGTATCATTTGCATTAGTTATGTCAAATGTGGTTTGCTTTTTGCTTGCGGGCTGCATGCCTTGCAAAAGCTGATTGCTATGGGTAGTGCACTATCCATTATGCAAGTAGCTTCAATTACAATTAAAGCTTAGTGCTATGAAATAAATTTAAAAAAAAAAATTTTAAATCGTGTGTTTAGGTAGTTTCAGATCGAAAAATACCAATTTAAAGGGATGGGTTGAGTTTTTATGTTTCACAACAACTACATATTTAAGAATTTTCATCCACTTTAAAATCGGACTACAATGGAATTTATATAAAAAAAAGCAGGTACACTACAATGTTGAAATCCATTTGCCATATACACAGAATGCAGAAATCGCAACATTAATCATATGCCTGGAACACACATTTATTGCACAGTGTGGCAAAACTCGTATGTAAGTGCAGTCACACAGACACACACACACACAACAGACTTTTGATTTCTGACTTTGTTGACTTTCGCAACCTGTTTCCTAACAAGCCTCATAATTACCAGCTCAACTTTTACACACACACACACTCGAGGGCATATACATACATATATGTACTATATGTATGTATATATAGTTTGGTATATATCATTTGGGTTTGTGGCTTAAGGATGGGAAGAAGGAAGGGAGGAATTGAACAACTTCTTCGTGACTTTATTTTGTAAAAACTTTTAATTTAGCAACTTTTTTGACTTGTGACGACGACTTTGCCTTGTATTTCTTATTTTTTGTTGGCATCTTATTCAACCATTTATTACAAATGTGGAATAAATGAGCTCTGAGCAACATAAGCCAAAACTTTTGGAGAAAAACACCACTTGAAATATTTTGCAGCCTACAAAAATATATTACATGCATTTAGGTATGATTTCAACTCTATTACGTTAATAATTTAATAAAAAAAAGTCAAAGACAAATATAAAAAATAAATTATGACAAAAAAACAAAGCCCGAAAAGGCGGTCCTTAAATTAATTTCGAATAGTTAAAAGCGAATTGTTTTTATTACCTTTTTATTTTGTACATCCAGACATTTATATACAAAAACAAAAAAATAAATAACTTGAAAATAAAATAAATTTTAAAATTGAAATTTTATACAAAAACAGTTCAAATCGGTTCATCGTGTGACTTTTTCTGATCTCCACATTTTGTTCCTCATTCATGTATACCCTGATCCCATGAAATGGAGAGGGAATGGGTATTATGGTTTGCTGCAAATTAATGTAACAGACAGAATGAGCCCGAGTCCGACCCCATTCAGTACTTATATATATTCATGATCAGCATCAACAGTCAAGTCGATATAGTAGATCAGTCAGTCTGTTTGTCTCTCTAGAGTTGAGAGTTGAGCAGATATGTATCGGAGATTAAAGGTAAGTCAAGCATTAAGTAGCGCAATATTTCATCAGCTTTCTGTACAATTAGTGTCTTTTTATTTGGCTTAACATTGTTTTAATCGTAAGGTTTAAAGAGCATTGAATTGTTAGCAGTCCAAATTGAAATTGTATATTTTGTTGTCTCGTTTTACGTTGGTGCGTGTAAAACAACATAAACGTCGCTCTGTCTGCCATTTTTGGCCGCCTTTTGTTTATCAAATGTGCACATTAATTACGCAACCACAAACACACACACACACACGCAAACATATAGTGTTTGTTGGGCATGTTGTTGTGCATTCATGCATGTTGCAATGCACCCGCGCCACCCCCTCTTCCACCTCTTCACCGTCTCTTCCAACGCCACTGCATCGATGGTCGGCTACAATGCTGCAAACATATCGTTTTGGGGCAGGCGCCGCATTTGCATTTATATGCGCATATCCTTTGTGCCCAAAGGATATTACATTTTTCCACTTGAAGCATTTTTCGTGCATTTAATGAAATTTTTAATTTTTATGCGCGTTCCAACTCAACGGGGAGCATCGCGGCTAAGAGATGGGGAAGGTGTGCGCACTAACATGGCGGCTAACAGTAAGAAAGGGAAGGGGGGAGGGAATAGGGAAATACCAGGCAGGCACCCGCTACAAGTGCCGCTGTCCAAAACTCGAGCCAATCCCAAAGCGGAAAGAAATATAAAAAAAATGTATTTTTCTTCTCTCACACTGTCTCACTCTGTCTCTCCTTATCTCTCTCTCTGTCTCTCTCTCTTTCTCCGTGTTTTTCTCTACCAAGCGCCACTGCAACCGCAGCAGCAGCGAGCTTTGAATAGATCACACGCAACACAAGCTTAATATATACCCTCTATTTAATCATTTTACAGTTATGTTAAAGTGGTTCTGCTAACGTTACGTTATGCGCTTCCTCTAATGACCAACATACACTATGGTACATACCCTTTGACAGCTAACAGTCTTGAGACTGATTTGTCAATGCCAATAGCATTATTTTTTAATTACAGGGTATCAAAAGTTGATTGGCCCTCAGGGAGAAACGCAGTGTTATATTACATAGCTCTATCGCAGTTGGATTTGCATTCCAGTTTATCTTGGCTGCTTCTGTGGCACAAAAAAAAGTTATAACAACAAAGACTGCGACTCCGATAGAGAGTGAGATAAGCTGGATTTGTTATGGTTTTTCACTCTGTCATTCACTCAGAGTTAGTGTGCCGATAACTAAGAAGTAGATGCTCCATCTACTATTGAAAGAAAGCTACTTTAATTGTTAAGAAATAATATGATCAAATAGCGCATAGCCGATACCAAGGATTATACAAAACTATTAAAGAAGGAAACATCTCCTGCCAAATAAAATATATTATATATGTATTCTTGGTCAGCATCCATATTCAGGTCGATTTAGCCATACTCATCAAAAATAATATCTTCGAATAAATTCATTTTTTGGCAGCCAAAATAAAAAAACAAAATAAAATTTTAACTCGCAATTTCGTTCTCGATTCAAGAATGAAACATATTAAAGATAAGGAAAAGTAACATAAGTCACCTTTTACTATGTTAAGAAATATTTGCAAATATGTATTTACAATTAAATCCACTTATAAGTTAATCTGAGGAACATATGCTGATGTGGCTGGAAATCCCAATTAAATTGTATGCCACATGCTCGAGCAGCAGCAGCAGGAGCAGTGCCAGAAAAACAAAAGGAAAATCCGGTTAAGAAAAGGGTAAAGAAGAGATGAAGAAGGGGGCGAACGATATGATATGGCCATAATTCAACTATCTGCTGCTTTTGCTTCTGGGCTTAAGTGTGGGCTGGCTGGGAGGCACCAAGGCAGCAAGTCAGCCAAGTCAGCCAAGTTTGTGGCCAAAGTTCAAGTTGTGGGTGAGGTCGGGAAAGGATCGGCTTCATTTCTGTGCATAAATTAAAAATGACAAGGATATGCGGGCAGAACGGACATATATACGTGGCAGCAAATGTGTAACCCAAAGCGTTGGCAACAAGTTGCAACTTTCTTAGTGCCCCCAAACACACACACACACACTCCTACATACAGTCGTGTGTCATATGAAACCCGCCACACTCCCAAAAAAGTCAAACCCTTTAGGCATTCCACCTGGCAGCGTTGAGAAATTTTCTACAAATTCAGCGAAAAGTATTTTTCCACCTTTAAAAACTGCCACGCAAGTGTGCTGCATTTGTTCGGCAAAGGGGGGGAGGTGGAAAGAGTAAGAGGGGAGAGAGAAAGAGACGGAGAGAGAGAGAGTGAAATGATTTATGAATGCAAAAAGTTGGTTGGCCCACAACTTTTGCGGAACCGTTTGGTTACCAGTGGCGCCACCTACGCTTCTTGTCTCCCCCCCCCCATCCACCCTAACACGCTACTTGCTGCGTGCTCCTTGTTGTTGTCAGTTGCGACATGGGCAGCTTGGTGTAACGCACACACACCCACACACACACATGAGAGCGCACACACACGAGCAGCCGCTTAATGGAATTATAAAAATGTTAACTTCAGCACAAATTGTGTATGTGTGTGTGTGTGTGTGTGTAAATTGGCAACTAACCTTTTTATACGAATCCAGTTATAATTTTGTTTAACATTCGAAGTGGCTTTGCTTGTGGCCAGTTGGGAGTTGGGAGCTGGAGATAAAGGCAACACTTTTAACTATTTCCATCAAGTGTCTCAAACAAAAATATTTGCTGGACCTTTTGCCCTCCCACAGAGAGAGAGGCAGAGAAAGGCAAGGAGTGAAAGAAAGGGTATGCTTCATTTATTAGGCTTCAATGGAATAACAAAGTTATAACGATAAGCAAATATTTTAACAAACTATGTAAATTTATGTGAGGGATCAATGGTGTTCAATTATCATTATGGTATATAAAATTCTCGATATAATATTTTAGCGAATTGAGTTAAAGTTTGTTAAACGTGGCCTTAATTGCTGAAAAGAGAGGGAAAAAAGCTTTTATTACAAAACAGTTAATGCTTTTACAATTTGTTTTATTTAAATGTTTGTGAAATAAATACTATTAATTATATATACAATTTAATCTGAAAAAATGATTTCAATGATATAAATATGTTTTTACCGACTTATTCGACGGATGGGTAATAATGCATTAATCCATTTTAATTAAGACTTTTTAAGAATTCGGTCAGAAAGTATGATTTTATTTATGTCAAATTCATTTTTAAAATAAAGTATTTACAAATACTGCCACCAAGTTGAAAGCAATTACTTTTGTCAAAGTAACTCAAGAGTAACGATAATATTTCTTTCTCTTTCAGTCGCCGTCGCTGTCTCTGTTTCTCATATACTATTTTTGAGGCTCTGATTGTTTTGGTCGAATGTGTTGCCAGCTTGAAAAATTAAAAAAAAAAAAATATAAAAAATAAAGCAATGCAAGCCCAAAACGTCAGCCTGAAGCGCAACTGCAACCAACTGCAGACGGCGTATGGTAGATTGAATGGGTAGTGCGGAGTGCGGAGGGGAGTGTAGATGATGGGTATTGAAGCCGCTGTGTAGGCAGCCAATCCAATATACTTTTCAAAGCAAACACAAAACTTGAAGCGCGCCAAGCGGGGCAAATCGAAAGCAGGGCAAGAGCAGCAGCCAATCTAAGGCCAAAAAACCGCCAACAAATAAAATCAACTATAAAAGTAAAAGAATAAGGCAGGCGGCATCCAACTCACACTTTCAGATACCCTATGAGTCAATGTGCGTAATACTTATTTAGGCTTGGCTCTGGAATAAAATACATTTTGATTGAGTTTCCAGCAAAAAAATAAAACTTTTCGAATTAAATTAATTTTTAATAACACAGATTACACGCTGAACACGATCACGTTAGTATTTTGAGAAAAAAAACCATTGAAAAAAAATCTTTAATATTTTCGTAAATTAATGCATTAGCCATACTAACTAAGGCCAATATCCGTAAGACACCAAAAGTACTTATATATATAAATTTTGTATTTTGAAATTGAAATTTATTAAGAAAAAAATATTTTTTTAGTAAAATACAATTTTGTTTAAGAAAGATGTGATGAACGTTCTTTAATCAGTTTAAAATAAAAATTACTTGATCAAGTCGATTCCGGATCGGTCAATTTTTGACACGGCTCTGGCTCAAGTCACACGATTCATAACTCTCTAGATTCTAAGAATAGAACATGTTCGTTAAGCGTTATCATAAACGAGCGGATACATAAATCATGGCTGTATAACAATACCCAATGGAGGCTATAATCTGTTTACAGGGTAACTAAAATCAACCGCACACTGTTCAAGAAATGGACCAGACCAGGCTGCTCTTTGGCAACAACTACTATGGCTTTTTCTGATGTGTCTTATCTTGTCGGCAGTGGCAGCGACACCAGCGTCGATGTCGACATCAGCGTTGGCGTTGGCGTTGGCGTTGGCGCATCCTGATGGTTTTTATCTGGGCGTCATGTTGATGTTTGTCGGAAACTTGATTATTTTCGCTGCTGGTTTTTTATTTTCTCTTTTTATACACATACATACATATGAACGTACTACCATATATGATTTTTTTGGTGTGCACATGTTGTATGTATGTGTGTGTGTGTGTTTAAGGCTACGGACTCTTAAGATGTTTGCGAGGCGCCCGCAGCGTACAAGCGGAAGCAGCTAAAGCAGCAGAGCTAAGAAGGGGAAGAGTGGTGGGTAGCTAGTTGGAGTAGTCAGGGATTAGCCCC
Source organism: Scaptomyza graminum (assembly GCA_018901835.1). Lineage (NCBI taxonomy): Eukaryota > Metazoa > Arthropoda > Insecta > Diptera > Drosophilidae > Scaptomyza > Scaptomyza graminum. The sequence continues at coordinate 6,546,641 of JAEIFL010000001.1, read as the reverse complement.
AAAATGTGTACTTACTATGTGTGTGTGTGTGTGTGTGTGTGGAGTTTGTCTGTGTGACTTCAATGTAAATGCAACTTGAAGTTGTGGAGTGGGGGGTATTCGCCACAAAACAAAAGGCCTTGCGGCTTGTTGTTGTTGTTGTTGTTTGACAAACAAGCGCAGTGCATAAGTAAAATAAGTTGTAATAAGAGCAGTTAACAACATGGACTTAGCCCGAAAAGAGTAGTAGACGAGCACACACACACACACACACACACACACATGCATGCACAAAGTCAAGTAACATGAGCAAGATGAAGAGACCTCCTCTAGCACCTGCACGCACACATACACACTCGAACACATATAAGCCAAAAGGCATGACAAGCACATGATTATGGCAAGGAGGACGTAACGTAACGTAACGTTACGTCGCACAAGGCACTGACAACTCCTTTAAAATGTAGTTACTGTTGTTATTATTCAACCTTAATGAACTTAACAAGCTCTCGCACGACAACAAAGACAACGACGCCAACGACGTCAGGGGAGGCAGCCAGGAGCCATGGAGCCAGGACCTATTGCCGGGACACATGGCACAAGTAAGCACAGCCAAACAGCCAAACAGCAAGCAAGCAAGAAAAAGCAAGCACAGTCGGAGCTGCACTTGGACAGCTCCCAAACAAAAACAGTCGAAAGCAGCAAAGACGAAACAGACAGAAAGACACATACGTTATGCTGTTGCAAGAGGGGTTGACACAAATGGGGTAGAGGGGGGGAGGTGGTGTATATGTGTGGAACAAAGTTTCATGTTCATGTCGCAAGAAATTTTACGCTCAATGGCGCTGGGTCACGTAACGCAAATAAAGCGCCAAACGTACCCAAAGCCAAGCCAAAACTGCTAACAAATAAAATTATTATTTAAAAAAAAAAACATTGTTCAAAAAACTACCGAAATCTTATAAAACAAAAATATATTTTCTTGTACATCTCATACACACATAAAATTAAGAAATGTTTCGCAACCAAAATGAACATGAAAAGTTCAACTCAAGATCGTCCAAAATGTTCTTAATAGGGTATCAAATGTGTATGAACATAATTGTTATGAGTCAGAAAATTTTACAACTTTGAATAAACTTATAGCTTGTGGCATATTACATATGAGATGAACAAGTATCTTAATATTATTTATTACCGAGAGTTCTAAACACAAGTATAAAGTTTTATGTTACATATTTGAATCGTGGGAGATTTCATTTCTAAAGATAAATAAGATATGTAATGAGTCTCTAACTATATGGTCCGTACAATTCTCAATCAATATTTTAACATTCAAAGTGACAGTAAACTAAGAAAAGCTGGAATAAGAGTCCAACCAACGTTAGCAACTGAATAGCAACACAAGTTTTCAGAATCGTTTTAGCTTTTGGAACTGGGCAAGTAACAACTTTTTCTAATGTTCTTTGGGACCGTTTTTAAATTTTTTTGAGACTTGCAGAAGAATATTCAGTTCTCTGAATATACAATAAACAACTAGGGCAGATAATTTGTATTCTACGGGCGAAATTCCAATAGAAATAGAATAGAAGAAACCATTATTATTAATGAAAATGAACTTCAAATTCAGCTTCCGAAAAGCTTCCTGATTTTACAAGCTTGTATTATATAGGCATCCCGATAAAAAGTGTAAAAAATGTAAGTTGAAAATTAGGTTTAAGGGAACTTCATCGTTTTGGATTCAAAATAGGGACAGTTTAAAGATAAGGAATAGTGTTCGGTATACTGATACCTGATTAAAAACGGGAAAAAAAGCTTGATTGAAAAGCGGTACGGATGCGACAGTGGTGTACGCTGCGTTTAAAGATTGGCTAATGCAGATCTTTTGGGGATGCCACCAGCTGTATTGCCTCAAAATTTGGTGACTCTAGCTTAAAAACTGTGAAAGATAAACCCATTCTCGTTTTTGAAGAGGCGGTGAGAATAGTTTTTTGTGGGATGTCACCAGCTATCTTCCTGCCAAATTTTGTGACTCTAGCTCAAAAAGATATACGCATTCCAGTTTTTAAGAAAATAATTATAATATCTCGCTTCTTAAAATCTATTTTTGATTAAAAGACAAGTTACTTAAACTACAACAAAGAGTCTTTATATATATTTTAAAATAACCCCGAAATTCTTTACTTCCTAAGTTATAAATAAATTCTGAATCCACTATGGTCGCTGATTCCTAAATTGAGCTCAGATTTTGTACAAAATATGAATGCCCTCGTCAGAATACTTATGCCGATCAGTGTATAAGTTTGTGTTTACTTATAAGGTTCGAAAATGTGGTTTGTGATTTGTGGATTTGAGGGTTAGCTTGCAATTTGTGACACCCGCTGTTCCCAGTATTCGGTAAGAGTATAAGAGCATAAATTCCTTGCACAACGAAGTATGTTCTCTTCGTTCACAGTGTCTCGATTCACATAAAAGGCCGCTACATCCGCACAAATGCCGACAGTCGGCTGTTGGCTGTTGGCTGCCATAGTCGATGGATACGAGCCAAGTTTTGGTTATGAAAAACAGTAAACTCAAATGTTAAATAGAATGCGAACTTTTCAATTTAGTTACTGTAACGGTTTTAATATATTTTTTTCCAAGTTATTAATAAGATAGATCTAAATTATTTGAATGGCTCTATAAAACAATGAAATAAATAAATAAATCTTTGATAGAGCATCCGAACCTGAAGACTGTCGATCTTGTATCTTTAATCAACAAAGTGTTGGTAGGATATACAAAAATATTTATTTACAAAAAGGGACATACTAACATCATATGTATTTTCTTCCTACTGTAGACATTAAAGGCTTACAAATTTTGACACTGATGAGTACCCGTTTCTAAGAATCGAGTAATACGAACATATTTTGATACAAACATAAATGAAACGTAAATTTAAAATTAACATTAACTAATGTCACATTTATAGTGTTAAAGTTTGCACAATTATCAAAGAAAAAAATAGAAAGAATAAATGCATTTATGTCAGTTAACAAATTCAACTTAAAAAAAAAAAAACATTTTCATCATCATCATAATGCATTCATACTTGCTGCGTAGCAACGTGAAGTAAGCCGCGAGCAATTTTACTGTTATTAAATTTATTTATTGAAAATGGCAACACAACACTAGGTGCAAATGGAAAGGAGGTGGTGGTGGGGAGGAGTTGGTGGGGTAGACTGATGGGTGATGTTTGAGCTATTGGAACTGTTTTGTGTTTTGTTGGCGTTTTATGTTTGGGTCATCGATATGCAAATTGATTGACAAGCCCACAGCGAATGGACGGTGCGTCCTCTTTTATCCCATCCTTAGCCCCTTTAGCGCTGAATGCTGCAGCAGCAGTAGATTTGAATACGAATTGAATCGAATTCAATTCGTTTCAATCGTGGCAGCTGCTGCCTTATTGTATATTTCATGCAGCTTGTTGGCCATCGAATTTGATTTCTATATACATATATGTTACACACATACATACATATAGACTCTAATGTAAAGTGGCCGCCGACTCGTGATTGGACGTGAAGAAGCTTCCCTCTACTGCTGCTGCTGCTGCTGTGGTAGCCCATTTGACATAATTAATTGTAACACGGAACAATTACGATGCCAAGCCACCTTCTACACCCCCCCCTTCCCCATCCCATCACTACACATCACTTCTTCTTTGGGCTATAATGTGGGCAGGACAATAAGGATATACATTTTAATTAAAGCACCTCGAGCCAACTAATTACATTCCCAGAGCCAAATGCGATGCAAACGCTTACCTCGCTATGCGCTGCGGTCTTTGCCGTCTCAGTGTGTGTGTGTGTGTGTGTGTGTAACAAAGGGCAGCAAAGCAAGCACTGACCTATTTGTATGTGTGTGTTTGTTTGTGTGAGTAGTTTGTTTTTGTCTAATGCCCGTAAGCGACTTCTTTCATTATCTGCAAGTATGTGTGTGTGTGACTGTGTTTGTGTTGGACACATGTGCACCACAAACATTAAATGCCACAACTTTGCATACTTATCAACGCATGCTGCCACAGATGCATATGTCCTGAGAGTCGTTAAAAGCAAAAAAATCCTGTTTTGTTGTGTTGATAAGTTTTTCTCATAGCTAAACAGTACTCAAAGTGTCTAACAAGCGACGGCGTTACAAAATAGTAAAGAAATCGATAATTTATCGACTGTTTTGGCCAAAGATAGGTCTAGTCAAGATATCCCGGCTAGAAACCATTGTCTTATGCTACATATCTCTTAAAAGTCGCTTGTAGCATTGCCGTCTATACTGAATGCCTCTTCAAATAAATAAATAAAAAGATAAATTTTAAAATCTTAAACTTACGATTAGAAAAAAGACCTTATTTTTCGATCGTCTTATTTTTATTTGATTTTCTTTCAAAACCATATTACTAAACTGCTTCAAGCATTAGAACTGCTTGGCAATTAACCCCCACCGTCCCCTTTACAACAAGTGCCTCCTCACGGCCCCTTGTCAAACTTTCCCTTACCCCTCCCCACGCAATATCCAGCTATTCTCAGGCCATACAAATCCATGAGACCCAAATAATCGTCTTTGCGGACATTATGTTTATGTTAATTGTTGTCATTGTTGTTGTTGTTGCTGTTTGCTTTCATTACTAATTGTTGAATGATAAGGGCAAAGTGTGTGTGCATGTATGTGTGTGTGTGTGTGTTTGTGCCTGCCAGAGAAGAAGTAGCAGAAGACGCTGTCCCGAAAAACCCGTTGAACGCTTAACCCTTTTGTTGTCGCTTTTCGGTTTTTGTTATTGTCGCATCGTACATTTAATGCCGTTAACATGACACTGGAGGCTTAGCCATAACCCCTTTCGTTGCCCCCCCTCAATAACCACCCGCTTATCCAACTGTTTGGAGGCTGGTGTTTAAAATGTGTGAAACCATTAAATGAAATTGAAATTCTTGGCAAGAAGTTTACTTGATTATCCTGTCGCCAATAATTAAATGTTGTCGCAACAAGTTGCCACCAAAGACAAACACAAAGACAATGGCCAAAACGTACAAAAGTGTCGAGAGAGAGAGAGAGAGAGTGAGTGAGAGGGAGCGAAAAAGAGCTGCGGCAAGGAATCGTAGGCCGCTGGCGCGTTATAAATTTTACTCATTAAAATATTTTAATTTACTTGCAATGCGATTAAGGCAGCCAGCAGCCCCTTAAGCAGACGCTTAGTAAGGGGAGTAAGGGAAGTGAACGGTGCGGGGTGCGGGTGGCATTCTTTCAGCTAAATGTAACGCCTAAATTAATGCTCAACACATTTTTGTCTACAAAGCGAAAGTCGATGTAACTTAGCTTGTTTTTCTTCTTTATTTTTTTTTTTTGTTCTGGCAAGGATTTGACAAAATAATTGGTTATATCAACTTAAGCCGCAAAACGAGGGTGAGCGGGTGAACGTAGGGGCTGAAAAGGGGGGCAGCTTAACAATTTTAAAAGTACTATATATATCGATGTGCGTGTGTGTGTGTGTGTGTGCAAATTACCCTAAAAATGTCATCAAGTCAATTTACAAAATGAGAAAAGTAATCAACGAACCCCCGCCCCAAAACGTCCCCGCTAAAGCTGTGCAATCCGAAAAAACGACTCAAAGACAAACAAACAAAACGCAGAAAAGTGCTTAAAATTTAAATCACTTCAGCCAAAGCGTCACAATACAAATCCACACCAGCACACACACACACACACACACAAGCATACATATATAAATAATATTTTGAGGGTAAATAAAACACTTAACGCCCTTTTAGCGGTTGACACCCAGCCACCCCGCCGCAATCCCGCCGCTCCAACGCCAACCAGTTAAGCAAAAGCAAACCGAGGACACGCTCTGTTAACGGAGCGTCCTCGCGCAAGGATTCGCCAAAATAAAAAAATGAATAAAAAAAAAAGGAAGAGATCAACGACGACACCAAAAAAAAGAAGAAAAACAAAATAATAAAAAAAACACATTGTCGCAGCGGGCGTCCTTAAAGCCATCATTACCACAATGGCATGCGGCACTGGTGGTGCTTGGGGCAGGAGGGGATGGGAAGTGTCGTTCTGCCTGACTAAGACTAAACAAATTTGTGAGCCCCGTTTGGCTGACTGGCTTGCTTGCCTCTTGCCTGGCCTGGCTTGATGTCTTCTTCATCAGCTTTACTTTTTCTCATAACTGTCAGTTGACAGCTTCAGAGTTGCCACCCCGCCCAATGACAGTGACAACGATGACGACGACGGCGACGGCGACGAGGACTAACAACTTTTTCGCTTTGTTGATGTTTCACAATTTTATTTATTTCATTTTTATGATAAATGTACATATACCCTAGCATTAACTGCTGCAAATTTTTTTTAAAAATAACAATTCTAACTTGAAATATCTACTTAGATCAGAAACCAGAAATAATGTTTGATGACCAAATAATAAAATTGTAAAATTAACATAAAAATAAAAGCCTACAAAGATTCAAGTGAAGCTAATAAAAAGCTTTTAATAAATAAAAACCTAACGTATGGAAATTTTAATTTAAATTTACAAAAAAAATTGTTGAATTTCTCTTTGGCAAAATACTTTCTCTCCAACATTCTAAGTTATTGCATTGAGAATTTTGTCACTCAAAGAATAATCAACTAAAATCTAAAAAAAAGGCTTAATAATTGATATAAATGCAAAATAGTTCTTATTTTATGTATATTAAGTAAATATAACATAGACATAAATATTTGCACAGAAGTATAATCAAAATATTTTCATAAAGAGCATTCACATAAACTAATAATAATAAGATGTTACTCTATATTTTATCCATAATACTTTTTTAAACCTTATCGCTTAACTTTAAATACAGGATGACTTTACGTCATGCTCTCTTACTGGCTTGTTCCTTTCAGCACCTCTTCTCCTCTCTTTTTATTTTTGTTCAATGTGTTGTCTCCCATTTTGTTGGCTTTGGCTGTGCGATTTGACATTAACCTGTCAGCAGCTGCCTTGCATTTTTTTTTTGTATGCTCAGTATTTATGGGCACGAACTGGACTGCGTTTAGCACAGTTTCCTCCCATCCCTCCCCCCCAAACTGTTGATTAATATGGACGGCGGCTGGGCTGCTGCAGTTGTACTTATAGTTGATTAAGTGAGGCTTCCTTTGTGTAGAAAGTTTGTAAGTAGTTGTTGGTGGTCGATTAGCTAACGATAGCACTCGGAGCTAAGTACTCTTCAAGCATTGAAACATTATCGATAGATTTGAATCGAAACAAAGAACGTTAAGAACATCTTTTTTTTATAACTTAGTACAATCAAAAGTTAAGCCAATTGGTTCTTGCAGACATTCTTCAATTTAATCTTTTTACACTCAACATAAAAAAATGTAAAATGATATTTGATATTTCAACACTTGATTCAATCAATTTAGCACACCAAAACGCAAACTTTCAAACGTAAACGATTCTTTTTTTTGTTGTTTTTTGCTTTTTCTCTTTTGTCTCGCTGCCCTTCGCTGCACTGTGCCTTGCGGTTCTTTTTAGCTTTCCCGCTTTCTGACGCCTATGAGCGCTGCCTGGCATATGAAAATTCAATTGACGCTTCTGATTCGATTTGGTCTATGCATAAAATGTGAAAAAAATATATGTATGTATATTATCAAGAGCATAAAAAAATCACATTTCGCCCGCAGAGCTTTTGAAGCGAGGCGCTAACTGTTCTGATTAGATAAGCAACGAGCAGCAAAAAGAATCGAGTGCAAACATACAAACAAAAAAAGAAAATGCAAAAAATGAAAAAAATAAATAGAAAACAGCGAGCAACGAGTTCAAAATGCGGCTGCAGGGCAGAATGCAAACATCTAAAAATCAAATGGTGAAAAAATAACAGTTGAAAATGTTTTAAACAAATTGCGTAATCGACTACAAGATGCGCTGTTAACATTATTTGATATCACTAGTGTATAACTAGAAAATGCTATGAGTATAGTTATCGATATAAACCTGATAATTATCGATATGTACAAATATTCTAAGAACCAATCCAGTTAACAAGCGAAGTAAAACTTATATGTTATACGAAATATTCGGGTTTTAAACAGATTTATGCAACCTTGAATGCAGCCTTTTACAAAAGATATAAATTGAAATTATTGATTGAACACTAACAAATAACATTTTTTAAAACAATCTTGCAAAATCTATAATAACTCTTGTATATCAAGCAAACCTGAAGACCTTATATGTACATATATTCGATATATTAAGTAATGGGCTAGATTTAGTATCGGCATGCAGCCTAACATTAGCTGGCGAAAGTGCATTGATAACATATCGATTAATAACCTTCAAAAGCTTCTCTGTCTTTTGTCTTTATCGCAAGTATTTCAATAATAACAGGGTATATAGGAGATGCAAAGCGTGGGCTAGGATGTGGTTTTCTCCTTCAATCTCCTACGCCCTTCTTTCTTCCCCTCTAACTCTCTCTCTTTCTCTTTGTCGCTCTCTTTCGCTCTTTCACTCAGTTTTTTCTGTTGACTGGGACAACTTTTGGCTTACAATTTGTTTTTTAGTTTGCAGAACTTTTAATTTGGTTATAGTGTGAAAATGTTTGTTCGCTCTCTCTCATTCTCTCTCTAGCTATATTTATTTATTTTTGCTGTATTCATTTCTCTATTTACTAAAAGTTTGTGGCGCAAATTAATTTGCATTTTACGCACACACACACGTACAAACAGAGCTGTGTGCGTGCTGGTCACTATTTCAATTAGTAAAAGGGAAACAAAAAGGGCAAAAAAAAAAAACCAAACAAAAAAATAACTGTTTGCGTGCTCAGCCGCAATAAGATGGCAATTAATAAACTACAAAGAGCAACCGGGCTGGCTTTTTACCTATGTATGTGTGTATGTTGATAAAAAGAGATAGAGAGAGAGATTCCTTTTGTATATTGAGTGCTCGGAGAGTTTAAGATAAGGACACTTTGTGCCATGTCCTTTATGCATTAATCAAAAAATCAATTTTCATATAGTAAGTATATATTGTATATATGTTCGACCCTCCCTACCTTCCTTCCCAATGAAATCGTAGACCACAAACCACTCAGCGAGTCATTTATGTCCCATTCCAAATATACACACATACATGCATAAGGACAACGCACACATAAATGTAATAAAAAACCATAAAAGCTCACACGTCAAACGCAATTCAATTGCTATGCCTGCCTGCCTGCCTGCCTGCCTGCCTGCCTGCCTGCCTGCCTGCCCCTAGTATATTGGGTTTGCACGCTCGCTTTCATTACTCTTTCCCACTTCCACTCTCCCACTCTCTCAGTCGTACTTTGTGTCTTTCAGCAAGTGACAGTTTTTGGTTGCGAGTTTTGTTTGGGCAGCCAATTATCAGCGCTATTACCAAACTCAAGCCTCAATTCAATTTGTTTGACGTTTCAAATGGCTTTAATACAATACGCCCCTGTCAGCCCCTGTTAACCCCAACCCATCATCATAAGCCATATGATATGAGTACTCTCACACACACACACAGTCACACTTGGCTCAAGTTTTAGGATACTTTGTTTCTGCGTCCTGTCCAACCAAACCGAACCGAACAAAAATTATATAAAATAAAATAAGAAAAACTTTCACATTGATAAGAGCCACAAAGTGTGGTTGAGCCTTGAAGTGGGGATATTGCACACGTTGAGTATGAGTAATGTGCCCCAATTCATGTGTGTGTGTGTGTGTTTGTTCGTTTCTCGCTCGTAATGAAAAGTTTGGCGTAATGAAATAAGCCAAAGTTTTTGCAGCTTTCAATAATAACTGTAAAAGTAACTAGCAAAAGTTTCTTCTGTTGCCTTCACGGCTGCTCCACTTCTTTCCCTCCATCTTCTCGAGTACCTGTTCGTGTTGTTTTTGTTGCTGTTAACGGTGCTATCAATGTGATTATGAAGTGCCCACTAATGTATGCTACGTTTGAGTGCACTCTGATATCCCATTTACTATTTCACGAGTAAACAAAAACAACAATACTAACTCTCTCTTTCTCTCTTATTGAATGAGTGTGTGTGTGTGTGATAATGTTCAGCAAATTGGCTTTTCGGGAAGTGTCTTCAAGCTGTTCAGTGCGAAAGAAAGAGAGAGAAAACTCGGAAATCGTCTTTTAAAAATTTGATCTATTTTAAGAAATAAGTTATTGCCCAAAAAGAAATCACAATTCGACATCCAATTTGAATAAATCTTTTAAATTAAAAAGCTGGTGTGGTCCCAAAAAATGCCAATAAGATGAACAGTGTTTCAGATATCCTTAGTAAAAATACTACCTTTGCCAATTTTATATTTTGTTCATCATCGAATTAAGTTATTCCATGCTGTCGAGTTGCTTACTGGTATAATTAATGAATCATCAAATCTTTACATATTTAATCGGTTCAAAAGTCAATTGACTCTTCTCACTGTCATTTATTTGCTTTCCACTTGTGTTTCCCATTCCCCAAAATATAGACACAATATGTTTTTGATAATTTTCTTAAACACCTGAATTTGTTGTTGCATTATCTCAACATCATCTCAGCATCATCATTGCCCGTCCTCTCCGGGCTCACTGAGACGTTGAAATTGTTTATTTTCACACGATTTATTCGCAGTTCATTGAGTAGAACACATCGAAATCGAAGTACAAACAGGGCCGAAATAACAATTAATCATAATTAAGCCACAAAATGCACATATAATCATTTATTATGATACAGATGGATAGAGCGGGACGAACGAAGAGAGAGAGAGGCTGCCTGGATAATAAATTAAGTCAAGTAGCTTGTGTTAAGCTGCTCCCCGTTTCTCCCTCTCTCTCTCTCTCTCTCTCTCTCTCTCTGTTTGTCGGTTAACTATTTGGCCAAAAGCCAAAGGAGGCCACAAGCTAAACGCCACAAACTGGCCACAGGTATCTCCGCCTCGGCCGTTGCGTTAATCAGGCGTTAAATTAACGCACTCATTAGCACAAATTACAAATTACAAATTGAGTGGCGAGCGGTGAGGCAGAGAGAGAGAGAGTCAGACTCCGAGAAAGCTTTCAATTCTGTTTGCAGCAGTTTAGGGCAGTTCAGGTTACCTACTAGTGGCACCTGTAAGTCAGGTGCTTAACATAAATCACTTAATAATCAAGTGCAGCCATTTAATTGGTTGACCGCCGGCTTAACATTCCCATTCATGCCCAGCGAACCCCGCACAACATTCCATCCGATTCCATTTCATTCCCCGACATGGCCACACCAACACAAAGGTTCGACGCCTTTGACCAATTATTTATTTGATTAGGCAACGCTGTTGATTCTGGGTTTTATTTCTCTGCAGCTTGTTATGCCCCGTTATTTAAATTAAGAATAACAAGAATTTTGTAGCTGGCTACAGGGTATCTGCTGTTCATAAGTGGGTGCTCGTCGTGGCTTGCCGTTGTTGTTTCATCTGTTTTTTTTTTTATCTTTACAGCTCGTGCGGTGACATTTAATTTAAGTTTTGCAATTTGCATGCGAATTACGACGACAACGGCGACAACGCTGGAGCCGCTGATTGAATCGTCGCCTCACCAAGTTGCTGCTTCTAGTTTTTGGGTGGTTGGGGTTCTCAAATCAAATCTATTGTCAGGGCGAAATATAATAATTATATACAAAAAGCAAAGCAAAGCAAAGCAAAGCAAAAAAAAAACAAACGGCAACAAAATTTGCCAAGTTTTTAATTGCCAGCAACCGCTGCCAGTGACAACCACAAACTAACTTTCTTTCTGTTGGCCTGTGAAATTATTTTGTCAAGCGAAACATTTGCATGTTCCTTACCTCCCCCATCCCTACCTTGCCCGCCCCCCCACCCCCCTCCCTAACCTCGCATGTTTTGCAACAAACTGTACCAACTGGCAGTGCCAATGACTCTCCCTGTTCTAGTAGCTCCGCGTTCGATGTGTTAAGCCATTTGCAATAAACTAAAATTACGAAAAATGAACAGCATCATCATCATCATCATTATCTAACAGAAATTATTATCGACTTGTGCAGATTCTTTTTATTTTAGCGTTTTTTGGGGTGCAAATAAATCGAGAAACAGTTCGCCCAGTTGACCATAAAAGTAGACAAGCCAACAAAAAATTGTGTGTGTTTTGGCCCAAAGCAGCGAGACCGCGATAAAGCTAGAAGTTGCACTGACTATTTCAGTGTTTAAGCCCACAGAAATCCCCCCTTGCAAAAGCCTCCCCCTTTCGAGCAAACCACAGGGAAACTCCCTTCTATCTCAACCAGAGATGAGTTCGTGTTGTGAATATTGTACGCATAGGCAAAAAACTAAGTTGCACAATGAACAATTGATTTAAAATCAAAGAACCTTAAAAGTTTACTTACCCCATTCTAACTGACCTATCTTGGTTTGAGAACTGGGTCAAATAGGATTGTGAATTTTTCTTACAAAAGTCACCTTTCATAACTTGTTTATTCACTCAGGGTCAAGATAGTTTGGAAAGTCCTTGTACAGTAAGGCAACCTGGTAGCTCTGGCCATTGTTTCGACAATCGTACCCAAAAAAAACCTCTCTAGCCGTGTTGTTGGTTCGTGCTTTTTGAAGTTATCAAATGAGACACGCGTTCAACTCGAATGCCAAAGCTAAGAAGGCTAGAACAATTTCTATAGCAATTCCTAACCCAATTTCTATTGCTTTCCCTATTGCCATCCCTGTTTCTAAACCTAACCCTAACCCAATGCTTAGCAGGATTTCAATCCCTTGGCCAATCTCTCAAAGTGCCAGACATGCCAAAAGGACTAAACAATTTTCTGCGCTGGCAATTTTTATGGCCAAACGATAAGTAAAACGATATTGAATGCGAGAGTTTTTGTGTGTGTGTGTGTGCGAGTGTGTGTGTCGCTTTGTATCTCTAGTTGGTGCGACAGTTGGACTTCGGTGGGCAAACGAAGTACAGATCTGAAGGGGGAAGGCCCATTAAATGCCGATAAGCATCACATTGTCCACAAAACTCAGCCAAGGAAAAGGCATTTCCCACACACACACAAACTTACACACACACACACACACAAGTTCTCCCCCATTCGCCCGGTTCCACTTTAAAGGCAATTGCCAGGCTTATTAGCACTTTGTTTTTCCCAGTCAAGTCCAAGTTTTTGGTATGTATTAATATTTTTTTTTGGCGAAGAGGCAACTTCAACAACTTTAAAGGTCAGCCCCTCTCACAAAATTAGCTGCACCCACAGTGCAAATGTGCGAATTGTGTAATGTGCAAAATGGCCCCAACCAAAAATGTTGCAAAGTGCTTGAGCACCACCACGCTCTCTGCCCTCTCTCTCTCCACTACCTCCTTTCTGCTTGTGCAGAGGAAATGCTGCGTTGAAAATTATGTTTCGAGGCCCCCCAAAAAATATTCATGGCATTTATAAAAGTCATTTCAACGTTGCAAAGAACGCACAGCAAAGACAACACATACAAACACACAGCGAGAATCAGAAAGAGAAAAAAAGAGACAGAGAAAGGGAGAGGGCCAGTGCAATTGAGAGAGGGCTTGGGGTTTGGGACAGGAGAGAGATCAAGGCACATGGAAAATGCGGCCATTTACGCCACAAAATGCGCTACAATCAGAATAGCAGAAAGGAGAATTTATTATTAAAAATATTAAGAATTGTGACTTATGTTGAAAATTGCATTTAATGTTTTATGGAGTTTAATTTAAATTTAAAATATGTATAATATTAAATTGAATACATTTGGGGTTCTTAGAGTGATGGTAGCTAGACTAGATATACTAGTATAAAATTATAATTTTAAAAATTTATGTATAAGTATAGATTTTTTTAATATTCTGGGTTGTTTATGTTAAAAGGGTTTCGATGGGGTTTCTGCCGCGAAATACTATGATATTAACCGAAGTATAAGTACAAGTACTTTCTAGACTTTTCAGTTCTATGAACCTAGTATTAATTTCTGGCAAAACTTTCAACTTCAAAGCGAACAAATCGTTGATTCGATAAAAATACAACAGAACCGAAACATGTTAAAAACTATGCTTTTTACACACCAGGTCAAAATATTTTGCTTTTCGTGTTGCTTTGTGATATTACTTCTATTTAAAAAAGTGTTAAAGCGCCGATAGAATTTTTGCAACAAATATATATGTATGTTCATTTTTCTTGGATAATAATATAATTAATAAATATAATTATGATTATTGACTGAATAGTCAATCGTTGGTGGTGGTGTCAATATAGCCTTACAAATTGCATGTAGAGTATTGTGCTGGGCAAATTACTTTGACTTTTGTTGCGCTTTTCGCGCTGCTGTCGTTGCGGCCATTTCGAGCCATTTCGGCCAATTCGGCTGCCAAGTGCAAGCGCAAAATGTTTATAATTAAACTTTAATGCGTATTTAATGAGCTTGGAACGGGGCCTTGAAAAAATAATGCAAGTTTAAATGCGAATATGAATATGAAAGCATGAAAGTAGTATGAAAGCATTTCACACATTCTCTCTCTTTTCTCTTTCTGCTCTGTCACATTCCGAATTGGACTTGTGTTATGCAATGTTTACAATGCCAGAAAGTTTTTTATAGTGGTGGTGGAGGGGGAGGGTTAAAGGGAATGTAAAACTCAATCCCCTGATAATATAAATTTAATCGCTCGCTTAATTGTCTTCATATGAAACCGAGTAAATGGTGTTAAAACTTTAGCAAACAAATTGCAACTAGTTGCAACCAAAAGCGAGGACCAAGCCCCAGACCAAGCTGGCAGGCAGGCAGGCGTCATAACGTTGCAAGGATGCGCCCAGTCAACGAGCGTGCAAGAAGAAGATGCTGCACTGATGCTGATGTGATTGTGGATGCGGATGACGACAACGACGACTTGTGAACAAATTTCTAAACGCCACTCGAGCAGTCACTTTGAGCCACTTCAAATTGCAAGTTGCTGCTGCCACCGATACTACGCAAAGTTTAGCAGCCCCAAAAGTTAACACACACACACACACACACCCAGCAGTAAGCTTGGAATTGTATGTGTATGTGTGCTTGTGCGTGTCTCTGTGGTTTTTTCTGGTCTGGCCTGGGCTTTAGCTTTGGCGTTGGCTTTGGCTTTGGCTGTGGGCCAAAAAGTTCCACTCAAATGAAAAAGCGCTTCAAAAATTTATGAAAAACCATTTGACCAGCAAAACGAACAAAATACAAAATGCAACAGTGTGTAATTGCTATATTCGCAATTTTTCACAGTTGTTCTCAGCATGCTTTACGCAATTTCAGGCGATTTTTTTTTTTCAATTATTTTTTAATTTTTCATTTTCAATGCTTTTTTAATTTGTAATTTAATTTTTTAGCAAGTTCAAAGTAAGTAGTTTATTATTAATAAATAAGCAATTCAACTAGCTCTTTACTTAAATCAATTTGTACATATCGTTGATAGATATACAGTCATGTCTGGATATGGTGTTTATTTACCCTACTTGCCATCTGCAAAAAAAACGGTTTTAAAGTCAATTTCAATTCAATAAACGCAAAAGCTAAACAATTTTGTTTGTGAATTTTCTTAATTAACATATATTTCTTGCAAAATACAAATGTATATAAACATACTCGAATAGTTCATTTGAGCAAAGTGATTTCGACAAGCAGATCACTCACGACAAAGCGATACTTCTAAGCTGATTGAGCTATTAGATGTCTAAGTTATGCTGTCGCACAAGTATTATCACTGTGTGTGTGTGTGTGTTGTCCTCCGTCTGGTCGGGTTTAGTTTGCTTTGTCTGTGTCTGTATGTGTGTCTGTGCACATCGGCAGTTGGTGCAAATGTCTAAAGTTTGATTATGGTGCCTTCAAAGTACAAAAACCTGAACTGTTAAAAAGTTTCTTCTATAGAATATCATTTGTTTTATTGCCACCATGGCCAAAAAACTTTGCAAATTGCTTACACACACACACACATACTGAAATGCACATTCACATGCACATGGTTTAGCATAGTAGTTAGGAGGACATCATCTATATATGGTATAGTCTCTATCTCTAATATTATCTGCCAGCAGTTTTCTACTTAGTTTTATTTTTTTTTTTTTGTATGCCTTGAAAATTATTTTATGCATTGGCAAATGCTGGAAATTTTCTGTTATAGTATAAATCAATAAAGTTATTCAATAAATGTCTGCACCACTCGTCGACACTTGCGACATTTATGGCGACAATCATTATCAAGCACCCATCCGCACCCACACACCCCTTGGGCAGGTCATTAAACGCATAATCGATACTAATGAAGCAACGGATTTACTTGCTGGCTGGCTGTTGGCAATTATTGTGAGTCTTCAGCTCCAAACCCTCAACTAACTCTTCCTGCTACCCTCCCCCCCTCGAAAAACTCCTTCTCACATCATATTGTCATCATCTTTATTCCTGCTTCTTGCATCCGCTTCGTGCCATAATAAATTGCCCCTTGGCCCATTTGTAATATATATGTATCTGCGCTCATCTATTGAAGTTTGCTTTAGGGAGGGAGTGCTGTACGCATAAACGGTTTCATGTGGTTTTTGTGTGCCTTCTTATTTTCCCTTTAGCTTAACTTACTCAGTATTTGTTGCTATTGTAGCCGCGTGTTAAGCTGCTGCTTGCTCAATGAGCCTAGGAGTAGATCCACACTGAGCACGCTTTTGTTAGCGTATGAGCTTAACAAATATGTTATGCTATGTTTTTAATGTTTCCAAAGTGATAAAACATATATTCAGGAAGTCGGGAAACTCGGAAGTAATTTAACTTTTTAATTTGTACGATTATATTTATTTTAAAGGACACGATTTTTAAACACATTTGCAATGCAGTTGTGTTAAGTGGAAAACCAAGTTACCATTTTTGGATTTTACTTAAGTACATTTAACGATGACTCAGACGACTGACTGTCTGGCAACGCTGGCAGAACGCAAGCATAGTCCTTTAATGCATTGCTGCAATTTTTTATTTTTATACTAACACCATTCATCAGCGTGCAAAGCATACAAAAAAAGGCAGACGACACACACAAAAATTGCAATTCAATTGAGTGGAATAAACTTGCGATTTGCAGTTGCGACTTACGAGTTGCGAGTTGCAAGAATTTTGCAGAGTTCCCACTGATTTTGGCTGCAAATTTATGACTCAACAGTTGGTGGGATGGGTTGGGGGTTAGCGTTTTGAAATACCTACAGACCAACTTAATAAAATTGCAATTGAAATTGCTGACAATTCAATTGCGGCGGCGTCTTATCAGCGTCACGACGGAGCCCACATTAAGAACTACTATATAGTAGTATATGGATGTATAAGTTGCTAACTGTCACGCCCACTATTTGACATGTGCTCTCTCTTGCCGCAACAGAGAGGGTGGGTGGGCGGCAGACGCAACGCCCAAGTGTCGCATAAAATAAACATTTTCCTAAATTGACACTTGCGATTCAAAGCCAAACACTCTATTGCTCTCTGTTGCCAGGGCTGCCACGTTGCCGCCGCCATTTACCCAAAGTGTTGCAATTGCAACAGCAAAAACAACAGCAACAAGGACAACGATAGCGCCACACCATCATCAATGACAACAACAACAACAATAAATAGGACAACGCTTGCGTACTGCATTCGACTGCATTTGCCGTTATCAACTAAAATTCTTTGCATTGACGCACAAGGCCACACACCCACACCCACACACACAGACAATTACACTCGATACACTGATAAAAACAAAAAATGTACAATATTAAGCATCTGAGGAAAAACTGTGCACAATTTTGAATTAAATCGGGGTCAGCATTTTACTTTATTTTATATTTAATAAAGGCAATTTTTTTTTATTTTTATTCACAGCTTAGATGATATTTTCTAATATTATTTTTATTATTATATGAGTTGAAGGTTCATTGCTTCTGAATTGACCAATATGTCATTTAATGTTTGATTGATTTTAGTTGTAATAAATATGATTTTAATTATTTCTTTCCACTTACTACAGTATAAAGATATGTATATCAATATATCTTTAGTTATTGGCATTTCTTTCAAAATTACGGAAAATCTAATGTTTATTTTTTGTCTCTGCACACACACTCGACTTGAGCATAAACTGCACATAGCAGGCACAGACTGCGTTTTTCACTCCATTTCTCTGCATTCTGCACTGCTCCTCACCTCCTTCACCAATTTTCTACACACGCACACCCACAAAAAAAGCTAGTAACCAGCCCTTCAGTGCCACATTATCGGCAAGCCCTCAAACCGCTCCGATTGCATTCGAGTCCATCGCATCATCATCATCGACATTTATAAACTGCACACAAAACACTGTCCACTCACCGCCACACCGCCGCTCTCTGGCCAGCAAACTTCTGACACTCCACTGTACAGGCAACACAAAATGTCAATTCATTGACAGACGAACTAACTAACTAAATTGCTGTTAATTTGGTTTCAATAGTTTTCACTTCACTGTCAGAATTCAAGTGTTCTTCATTTCGTTCATTTCCATTGAGAGTTTTTTTCTATGTGTGATTTGTTTTTAGAGTTTATCTAAACAAATGTAAAAACTGACGCTAACAGCTGTTTTACAAACAAAAAACAAACAGTTAAAAGACCAGTCAACTTGTTTGTTGGTTGTCTAAAATCGTTTTAATAAAAACTAAACATATTTATATAAAATAAATAAATATTGAGAATAATTGCTAAAATACAAATACTATCATATACCATAGCATACTTTTCAGCGCTGTAAAATGTGTAATATGTATGTAAATGAGACTAAACTGCAAATACTCAAAGTACAAAATATATAAATCTTCTGTACCACTTGTGTTCGTTGAAAAATATGATATAGTAACACATTTAACCCATATCGGCTCCACATATGAAAATTTAACCTATCCTGAACCTGAAAAAACCAACTTCTGTTTATAACGCCAAATAATTCAGTTTTGTGTCTCACTTTTAAACCGGCTTATAGACTTGAAATCTATAATAAAGCCAATCGCACCTAGTGAAAGTTAAGCCGACATTTTTGTGGGTACGGCAAGCAGCACTCCAGTAAATCCTGATGACCATGATGATGATGATGATGATGGTAATATCGTGGACTCGGCACAGGCGATAATGAAGCCATGCACATGCACCACAAGCATGAAAGGAAGAAAAGAAGTTGAAGTTGGAGCTGGAGCTGATAGCTGGACGCGCCGACATTGCCGACATGACCGCCGCAATGATGGCCACAGCACACGACCCAAATGTCTCGCATGTCCAAAGGATCCAGAGTCCTCCGCACTGTGTTCACAGTATTTGCAGTTTTTTTCTCGTTCTGTTTTCTTTTTTTTTGCTTCTCCCAGTAACTGCTTTTATATCGTTGTTGTTGTTGTTGGGGCTGCTGGAGAAAGAGAGAAAGGAAGAAGGAGAGAGAGTGTGTGTGTGTGTAAAGAGAAATTCCTAAATGAACGATATAAATTGTTGGCAGCCACAAATAATGAAAACACTTTGCGGTCATTTAGCGCTATTTGAAGCACACACACACACAAGTTCAGACAGAGATAGACACATATACACACGCATGCTGTTGACATTTTTATCTCTGTGTATGTGTGTGTGTGTGTGTGTGTGTGTGTGTGTGTGCGTTGTCCTGTTGTGTCGTCTGTGGGTGACATTTTTTCTTGCCCTCAGACGACCCGTTCAAAGTCTATTGCAATTTGAAAATGACATACGAAGTCCATTAAGCGCACAGTCACTGAATGCAATAACAACAACAACTGCAACAACAACTGCAACACCAACAACAACAAGAATTTCTGGCTATGGAAGGCGCTCCAAATCCTAACGCCTGATGAGCATTCGCTCCAACCTCGTTATATCGTTACGCCACACACAATCCGTAAACTAGAGATGTTTGCGTTTCTGATTTATTTTATTTTGCAACACGATCAACAAATCTTTTCAATATACAAATTTAGTTCAGTTATTCATAGTCTTAATAAATAGTACTTATATACATTTTTCGATAAACGATCAATAAATATGTCAAATGTAGTCTATTTGTCCTGATCTGCATTAAAAGCTGAGACGATATGGCGTCAATCTAAGAGATAATAAAAGCCGGAGACTTTAAATTTCAAAATAAACACAATGCTAACGATCCATTAATTCTCATGTTATCGATAACTTCTTAAGATTAAAGATTACAATTAATAATGAATATGCCTTGACAATATATATTTTTCTCAAATCTATATATTTGGAACCAAATTTTAAGCTTTTATTCGGAAATCCTACAGTTTTTTATCATTTCTTATAAGAAACATTATTGAATTTTTTAAGGATTTTTATATCATTACTTGTATGTATTTATCAGTGTTTATAGAAATTCAAGCTTACTTTTGATACCGTCCTATCTTTAAATTAACAATTAATCAATTTATCCAAAAATGTATTTTACCTACTTATTTTAGGAATTATTACCACCTGCTCTATTTATTATTGTTTTGATATATTTTATATATTTTGTATATCAATAGATAAACTAATCTTATATACATTTTTAAACTGTTATTTATTAATTAAGTTATAGAAGTAATAATAATAAATACAAAATATTATAATAAGAAAAATCATCTAATAAATAAATAAGTAATAAAAAGGACGACACGAGATCAACTCTAGTTAACTGTTAGCTACGACACTCAGTGCTAAAATTATCCTCATCAACACGCACACACACACACACACACACACACACTCTCTCGCATTTGGATTCGGTTCACATTTGATACGTTTGTGTTCCGCTGGTAATGAACATTGACAACTTTGAAATGCAGACAATTGAATCTTAATTTTCCATCATACTGCGCCAAGTCGTCGAACAAAAGGCAGTCGTGATAGAAAACAGAGAGAGAGAGAGAGAGCGCGAATGGGAATGGGAATGGGGAGAGTGGATGGAATTGAATAGATGGATGGCTGGATAGATGACCATCGAACTGGGCAACAGTCGATTTAAGTGAATCGATGAATCAATGGCAAAGACAATAAACATTTATTTATGAAGCAGCAGCAGCAATGAACAGCTTCATTTTCGAATTATTTCACTACACTTTTCTCTCCTTTTTTCATTTTACAAAAGCTTTTCCATTTTAATTTTTGCTATGGGGTATAAAGTAAAAATCCTATATAGTATGTTCCATCTTTCTTCTATATCTGTAGCATCTCCTTTCTCTATCACTATCACTAACTTTTTTACTATCCTTCTCCTTAGATATATATTTTTCTCTAGACTTTAATATAATCTAAACTTCAATTAAATATTTTTTTTTTTAAATCTATCTAATTCGGTTTTTATATGTATTTTTTCCATCTCAAATTTGTATACCCTTTCCTCCATGTCTTATTTATTCGACTTATTCGTATATTTACAGGGTAGCTGCTATGTCGAGCAAACATATTGCCTAAATTTGGCTCACATCGCATGCAGCTTATTTAATTAGTTTTCTTTCCCCATAATGGCACTCTGGAGCCAGAGTTTTGCTTTCTGATTAAGCTCTGAGTAAACTAATAGATATCGCTTTAGCTCTTGAAAATTCACTTGATTCTGAAATTAAGTCATATTCTATATACATATTTGTTTCTGCTGCCAACATTTATGGCTATGATTTATAAGCTTTAGCTTTCAAGATTTCAGAGCTTTGGGATTATATTTATTGTTGTTTGGATTGTTGGTGTTTGGGTGAGGTCAAAATATAATCGTAATTTACCCTTTTTGAGACACATATCCCTAGGTCAAACGTAAAAACCAGATCACTTCGTATTACACCCTTTTAGCCCGATCAAAAAGTCTCAACTTTGAGTACAGTAAACAATCTGGATTTTGTTGTGAATGCGCGTAACCATAATGAGTTCACCATATCGAGACTCAACTGTTTTCATTAGTTGATAGTATTGTTCTGCTCTCATCATTGTCATTGCGGCTTGTCGCATTATACGCCTCGGCAACGATGCGTGACACAAACAGCGGCAAGGCTGTATGCCACATACAGAGGCATCCCCTCGATTTATCCCCTCCTTTCCTAGCTCTGCAGTTGACAAATAGGCATTAGTGCGTTCGCAATCCGACGAAGCTTACAATCATAATGCATTAATTTTTGCTGTTTATTTTATGTTCATTTTTTTTTTTTTTTTGGGCAAAAACTAAAAACGCATGCAGCCGACGCAAGCTCAAGTGCAGGATTGCTTCAAGCGGCATTCGCCAAATTTTTTCCATTAAATTACACGCAGGACAAGACGTTTTCGGCTGCCATAATTGCAACTTGCCACACTCTGGGTGCTTGCCCCGATGGGTTGCTTGCGATGGGTTCGGAGGATCCAAAGTGCTAAAGTGGTAAATATGTCAGCGGCAGCCAAGACGATAAATTCTTGTTAAGTAGACGCGCACACGCAGCCAAAAGCGAGGCGTGGCACTAGTGGTGGCTGTCAAAAGGGGGGATATGTGTGGTGCGAGGGAGGTATGAGGATAAGGCAATCGGTTGGCCTAATCTGCTGCGCTTGAATGATGATGTGCCACGCCCCATGCACAGCCCTTAATTACAACGTGTGTGGCATGAATTGAGTTGAACCGAGAAGAGAACTGATAGCGGCGCGTCGAGCGAGAGGGAGAGAGGGGAAGATGGAGATTGGCTGAGAATTTGGGCATTGGTAGAAACACGTGCGCACATGTGCAACTTCCGTTAAAAATCTATTGCTAACTTTCAACAATTCCAGCACAGAACCCCAATGGTAGGAGATGAAGAAATCGTGCGGGCGTCAAAAAACGAAGATGGCAACAGAGATGGCATTTTTATATTTAATGCATTTTGTTTTGAACGGAACGCAAGAAATTCAAATTAAACTGCTTTTATTAGAGATAACATTTGTATGTTTATTTTTTTTTTAATATTTTACTTGTAAATTTTTTTTTTATTTTTAAACATTTCTTTTTAGTTTTATCTCGGGCTTTCGTGTCACGACACGTGTCCAACGCTATCAACGACACACATTCACACAAGGTGTGTGTTCGTACGTGTGTGTGTGTGTGTGTGTGTGTGTAGTGAGTTAGAGTTTCCTGCAGCTGTCGTAGCAACTTCCGGCGCTGTTTGCAGCGTCGACGTTGACGCCAGCTTTTGCAACGTCTGCTAAAACACTTATTTGGCTTAAGGCTAAAAACTCGAAGCCAAAAAAACCAAAAACAACAACAACAGCACAGTAAAAGTCTGCCACCTTTTAACACACCACAACATTTTAATACACTTGCAAAAGCTAACTGCTATACAGATGATCACGCTCTATCGTTAATTGAGAGGAAGAAAGGAAGAAAAAGAGAGAGATCGTTTAATCAAAATGTTTACAGTTACAGGAGCTGAGCAGGTGAGAGAGACAGAGAGTCAGAGTTGCCAAACAACGATACATCTGTATACTCTATAAAAGTCATTTGTCGCCATTTTTCCTCACCGAAATATATTGTTGAAAATGGAAATAAAATGGAAAAA
The DNA here is from genome assembly GCA_018901835.1 of Scaptomyza graminum. Classification (NCBI taxonomy): domain Eukaryota; kingdom Metazoa; phylum Arthropoda; class Insecta; order Diptera; family Drosophilidae; genus Scaptomyza; species Scaptomyza graminum. Next base: position 6,523,122 of record JAEIFL010000001.1, on the reverse strand, counting down.
TAAAATATGTAAATGTGAAAACAACATCAATTTAAAAGTATTTCATAAACATTGAAACGATGATGCTGTCATTTGACAATTGGATATACGTATGTACATATGTAAATATGCTAGCGTATGTTATCTTCGGCGTGTAGTTTAAAGCTTTAAATCGAGTGGTATGGGAAACGAGAGCATTTCGCTGTCTTCGTGCCGTGGCTGCATTTGCTTTGCCTTTTGCATTGCTTTTGCGTTTGCCGCTCTTGCTGCTGCTTTGCTGCCGCTGCTGCTTCAATATTTTTTTTACGTGCATGTGTAATCAACAGACAGATAGTAAGTAAGTATTTATAAGTATACGAGTATGTACGTAAGTAATACGCATACAGCTACGTGCGCATGTGAGCGTATGTGTGTGTGAGTGCTTAAAAAATTGCACACAAAGTTTAAGCCAGCTCTAGGCGAATGTATGTGTGGGTGCCTGTTCGCATGTGTGTGTGTGTTTCAGTCAGTCTCGTTGCTGTTTAACTCAGTCATAGAACTGTTGCTGAAGTCACGTAATTCAAATAACTAAAGTTGGCGTAAATATGCCAAGCATACAACAGCAGCGCGAATTCACACACACACACATGCACATGCAGAGGGAGAGAGAGAGACTTATGCCCTTTCTGCCAAACACAATTGCATAGCTGTTGTTGTTGTTGTCGGTTGTCAGTTAGATAGATAGAGGGATAAAAGTGAGACAGAGACAAAATAGTTCGGTGCCGGGAGAACGGGAGCTTAGTGTGCTGTTTGAAGCTTTAAGCGTGTTAAATTTGTAATTTGTATTAAGCGCTCGGTTTTAATTGGCCAATCAGCGACGAGCGTAAAGCACTGCAAATGAGCACAAGTACTACTGCAGCAACGGTAAATCGGAACGGCTTAAGCACGCCAACCAATTAGCTGCTTACACGATTAATGTTATTTTACCCTTTAACGGTTCTGTTATGCACAAAACATGCTTGACTGACAAATAGTCCATATCAACTTCCATAAGCCGATCTTCCATAAAACGAACTTTTCTGTGTACAGAATTTATTTCGAGAACACTACACTTTTGTTCAATTTTCAGATTGTTTTGCTCTTTTGATGCAGTCGTTGAGGAGACACCAACAGTTCAGCAGAACAAGTTTTTGAGCTAACGATGTTCTTTCTTGACCCCTTTAAATTCGATAAATGGAAGTTCGACTGTAAATTTAATTGAACGAACGAACAAAGTGCTTAAATATGCAATTAGGATAATTGTGTTTGCTTTATGTCTGATAGATTATTATTATGGTGTGGGGATGAATGCATTGCAACCTTAGAAGTCGACTGTTTCCCTTCTTGACCTATAGCTCTTCCAAACCCAGGTACACGCAATCGCTTCTTTGGATGACATGTTGCTACTGGCCATTCCTAACTTGGCTAGCTGATCTCTTAGTCTACAGTGTACTCTAAAAGAGTCCGGTGAATATCCAGAGTCAATATTTATTTTATTCATTTCAGATAGAAAAATAGATTTAAATTTTATGTGGTATCGAAATTCACATATAATTAAATTAAAAATTAAAATGTTATCGGTGCTGTCGCTTTGGGCTTTCTGGCGATCCTTGGCTGGTAAATGCTCCAAAAGCTTATGGCGTTGCCACACAATCAAGCAAAGCGCTTTGACATTTTGACAGTTGCACCTGTTAACATAGTTCTTGTTGTTGTTGCTATCTGTTATCTTCAAAGAAGCGCTTGTGCTGGTGAATGCTGTTGTTGTTGTTGACACATTATATAATTGATTTGTGATTTATATGACTTTACACTAATTAGCTAAAAGCGCCTTAGCTCACGCCAACGCCAACGCCAGCTACTTGACAGCTTAACGGCAGCTTAACAGTCCGCAGCATAACCGTTTGCCAGCATTGCATTATATAGTATGTAGTAAGATCCATTAAGTTAAGTGGTCGAAGCAGATAGAGAGATACATACACATACATATGTACATAGATTGAGAAAGAGAGCGGGTGTCGCGTACTAATGAGCTATCTGGCAACGCTTTAGGAAATGATTTTAAAGCTATCGCAGCACAGTTAAGCGGGCACTTTAGCTGCTGCTTCTGTTGCTGCTGCTGCCATTTTGTAATTAGCCGCATTACAAGTAGCACTCGCTGAGATTTTAGCTTCGTCTTCTTCTTCTTCTTTGTATGTTAATGAGTTTTCTTGCCTTTGTCTTATCTCTTCAGTGGACATGAGCGACCATCCAATTGAATTCAAAAGCAGCTCTCTTCACACTCGCCACCCCCACCCCCACAGACTAACTGCTCTTATGTTGCACTATGAAAGTGGGCGGGCGGCCAGTTTTTGGCAAACTTCAAATTGCATTTGGTCCCAAAACGTAAACGGTAAAAAAAATATAATAACACAGCAGCTATTTGCACAGAAAAAAACTCCATTGACAGACAGGCGCATGGTTGGCAAGATAAAAAAAAATATGACGGGGGGTGGGAGGGAGAGTGAGTTGAGGAGTTAAAGCAAACTGCAAACACCAAAGCACAAATGGCAATTCGTACATATACATATGCAACAGTGTTGGCGTTATTCTAATGTTTCGCAGCCGTTTTATAGCTGATTTACATATTGTATGGCTACAAGCTACATTTAGCTTCTTTTCTTTAACATTTTAGCAACACTGCATTGCACTGGTGGGCATCGCTTACTCTCGTGCTCTCTTGCTCTTTCGCATTCATATGTGTGAAAAACGTGTGTTTGTTTGTATGTATATGTGTGCGCGAGCTACGTTTTCTTATCTAAATAATATTTGTCGGGGCCGACAAAGACGACAGCGTTTTTCTCTTCAGCTGATTGAACAAAGTTTGTTGCTATTGCTGCTTGGTTGTTATTGTTTGCTTTTCGAGTAGCGCAAAAATTGTTTCTGATAAAGCTCAGCGGCCAGCAGGAAGGATGCCAGCAACGAGCATAGCATTTTCCTTTTAATATATACATACATACATGTATGTACATATGTTTATTATTAAATAAACGTATTTTTTTAGTTGTCAAATGTAAGCGACATGTCCCGGCAAAAATATGCAAACAAACATTTACTGTATATAATATTGCTTGAAACTACTTTTTATATATTTTATCTATGTATGAACATATGTTTGCACATATGTATGTATGTATGTATGTATGTGCATATGTTAGAAAATGCATACATACATACATGCAAAATATATGTAAATAAGTATGTACATGGGTAAGGCTTAAGTAGCACTGAACTTCTGATTGCGAAAAAAGGAGAGTATTACAGTTATAAAGAGAGCTTGAATACTAAAGAGATTGGACTTGCCAATTCTATTCTCGTTGGTAGGAGCAGCGCCACCTGGCAATGTTGCTCCTCTCAAGCAAATGTTAATGTTATACGAAAATACGATTACAGTTAGAGTAAAAGAGAGCGCAATATCAAATAATAAATGCTGCTAATGATTTACTCAAGTATAACAGTTTAACAGCACGGCCGTCTTACTGTGTTATATTGAATTAAAAGCTAATTGTTCCGTTCTTTTCATTTTAAAGCCGATTAATTACAAATTAAGCCATACTATTTAACATATTGTGATGTTATTTTTAATTTTTTTCTTTATTTTTTATTTTTTGTTGTTTTCTAAGGTAAGGTTTTATGTTTAGTTTTTGTTTTTTTCCGCCACAGCAACGGCAACACCAAAGAAAACAAAATTAACAAACTTTTTCAATTTTTTTTTAACAACTTTTGATCTTTCTAGAAACTAGTATATGATTTATATACCTAAAAAGCAGTGTTTTTTATATTCTTTTCGATTTCTTTATCTTTTGAAACGCATAAAAATTAGTTGTTGTTGTTGTCCTTCTTCCTCCTGCACTGTTAGTGCTGTATAACGATAAATGCTGTCGAAAATTTTAAGTTTGTAGAAAATAACTGGCATTTCTCGATTATATGGAATCCGCGAAATGGTCGTGGCAGTATTTCAGGATCAGGTTTTTCAGCTTGTCACTTGAACAAAAACATTTCTTGGGTTTTATTAAGTTTATTATTATTATTTTTGTTGTTTTCTGTTCTCTGTTTTAATATTATATTGTATACTAATACCAAATACAGCTCTCATCTCATCGCGTCATATTGCTTCCAACAACACGATTTTCTCTCATTTGCCTCATCTTCTTCTTCTTCAACTACTGCCCGTGTTTCCGTTTTTTAGTTGCAAATTAAAATTTACTTGGTGATTTTTTGTTGTTTTTATTATTATTGCCTGGCTTGCCTTTCTCATTCTGCTGTTCTCAGTGTATCGAGTGTGGTTTTTGTTGTTTTTTTAGAATTTGGCTTTTTTATTTCTTTCTTTTTTTCACACGTTTTTACCGTTTGCAATTTGTCAAATTATCAAAAATTGGTTATCGAAATAAAAAAAACAAATTGAACATAAATGTTATATAGCTTGCTGCAGTTGTATGTGTGTGTGTGTGTGTGTGTGTATGTGTAGATGATGGATGATTTTTCTTTCTGTGTAACATTTTTGTTTTTAGTTTTAGTTTTTGTTTATGTTCTTGCTGCTGGCTGGTGTTGTTGTTGTTGCTGTAGTTTTTTTCTGTTTTTGTTTTTGTCGCTTGGTTGGGATTGAATGAGCTTAACCAATTATCAGGCCACAGCCAAGTTTGAAGTGATTCTTTAAATGATTCATGCGTCCGCTTAACGCAAATGTGAAGGGCAGCGGCTGCAGACGCTTCTCCAAAACGCCCGAAATGTGCCAATTTGAATCAATAGAGCCTGGCAAGAAGAAGGTACAAAAAACAGTTATAAATCAATCATCAAATCAAATCGAATATTGCCAACCTCTAAACACTAAATCTGCCTTGGGCAAATCAATCTGATAGCCAATTGTGGCAACGGATTCCTGCATGCGCAAACTTGTCTCCACCTCGACGCCAATTTGGAGCTGCTCGCTGGCCTTTTGATAGTAGCACAAATGCAATCCACTCGGCCCCAGTGTACCGGACCAAATCGAATCTCCCGTGGAATAGCGTCCCAATGCGGACACAATCGCTATTTGGCGACCGGGCACATTGGGCCCGTACTGATAGGCCACCTCGGCGCCCAGGGACGTGCGCTGTGTCACCGATTGCAAATACTGGCCCACAATGACGCCGGAATTGGTGAATATGTTTGGATTGCCTAGTGTGATCGATGCGGTAAAATCATTGCCTCGATAATCTGTGCTCAGTTGTGTGGCCACCATTTTGGAGTCCTGGATCTAAAGAGCGAGAGGGAGAGAGAGGGAAAGATGTTTAGTTTCTTTACTTTATAAATCTTTCTGTCGTCTCACCTGGGAAGCAAATTTGCAACGCAAACGCGATGAGAACTGGTGGATAACATTGGCATTTAGATTGCCCGATGGATCAATATCGCCGAGGAGCACGGGGAATGCCTCGGTGGGGCCATATTGCTTGGTGCCCACATAGGTGGCGCCAAAACGATAGCCACTCGGCACCGTGGTGCTCATATTGATCGTATGCGATACCTGAAAATGATTGCTCAGTCCTTTGTTTAGCATTATCTTAGCGCCCTCAAAGGTGATGGCCTGAACATCTGCATAAATAATCAATATAATAATTATATAGAAATTACAACTGATAATACATAATCGAAAGTATAGACACACACACACGCACATACGCACGAACGCAGCGCAACCCACACACACACACATACATGCACCGACCGACCCCCTCACACATGCTTGTAGGTTATGTCATCAGTTGTACTTTTGGGCGCTTTTTGCGCATGAATTGCTGAATGACATTGCATACCTTTGCATTTTTTGTGCAACTCCTCAACAGTGCCGGGATTCTCCAATGTGTTATCCTTGGCCGCATCGCTCCATTCGGTTGCCAACGATGGCCCAGTCGCCGCCTCTGTGGATATTGCGGTTGGTTCCGGCAAACCCAGGCTGGCCGCCACACTGTTGCTGCGCGCCGTCGTCGACTCGACGCCGCTTGATGCCGCTAGCACGTTACCCATATCTTTGTATATTGTCAGTTAAGGTTTTTGTGTAATTTTCGCTCGTATTGCCGACGAAATTTAAAGTGGCACGCGCTTTGTGAGCTATCGGTGTTTTAGACACACTATAAAAAAAAAGTCTGTTCCTGACAGCAAAGTCGATAACAAGTGTGTATCGATAATAAGCGGGCATCGATATGAGCAAAACACTTGCTACATTAACATCGCCTTCTATATTATTTATTGTGCTGACAGCAATTGAGCAGAGTGTGTTCAATATACTTCGTTTCTTATGCCTTCGCTCTTCTTGGGCATTTAAAGTTATGCACATACATTTTGCTTGAGCAGCTGCAGATAATTGAGAACTCGATGCTCGGCATTAACAGCTGAGCTGCCACTAAATTCCAGCTGCCAGAACAAGCGTAATGCCAGACTGTGCTCGCACAAAGCGCCAATTTTTAAAATGAATTGCCGGTCGCTGATTAATCAATAAAAACATTTATATTTCAAGTTCAAGTATATGTAGCCTTGTTTCATATTTGTATATATAATGTATATATATGTATATATATATATAGAAGTATTTCTTGTATAAGTTAGTTAAAAGAGCACAAATCTCTACTACGTATGTGTATAAAGCTGAAAAACGTTTTAAATAATATAGAAAAGTTTTGTGGGTGACGCTTGGCTTTTGTTAATTGATGCGATTTGATTTAGTTCGATTTGGTTTAGGTATATCGCAAACGAACAAATTTGGTAAAAAACCGTATAAGTCATCTATATGTTAAAATAATTAGTTACGTTTAACTTAAGAGCGTAACTAAAAATAATCTTGTTTTATCTTTTAGCTTGTCTTTTTTGTTTTTGATTTTTGGTGCGCTATTAAAAACAAGTCAACAAAAAAATTGTATTGAGGGACAAAGATCAACATAATAAAAAATAAATATACAAACATAGTATATCTATATATATTGTTTAAAGAATTTCGAATTAAAGTAAAATATAAAAAAAAAACAAAAACAAAAATATCGACACGCATCAATAATGAACCAAATCAGCAGCAGGACGATTTCTCTGGCTCAGCAACAACCAGATTGAAGTCGAGACTATTGGGCCGCGCAAAGCCCGACTTGATGCCATCCCAACCATCCTCGGCCTTATATTCACCGGATCGAATCCGGCCATAGACCTCCTGTGTGACCATGCGAAACGCCTCCTCCACATTGGCGCCGGTCCGGGCGGACGTCTCAACGAAATGCAAGCCATGCTGTTTGGCAAATGTTAGCGCCTCCTCGGTGGACACCTCACGATGCCCGCCCGCATTAACCAGGTCCAGCTTGCAGCCAACTAGCGCAAAGACGGGACGATGCGGCTCAATGTGACGCTGTGCCTCCATCATCCAGAGCGGTATATGCTCGAAACTGGCATGGTTTGATATATCGTAGACGAGTAGGACGCCAACCGAATTGCGATAATAGGATTTTGTAATTGAGCGGAAACGCTCTTGGCCAGCCGTATCCCACAGCTGCAGTTTAATTTGTGTGCCATCCTTCATTTCGATTAGTCGGGCGAAAAAGTCCACGCCCACCGTCGGATCCGAAAGCTAAACAAAAAACAATTAGTTATTTAGTTTTTGATATTTGAAAAATTAAATATTTTTCATATACAGCAAGTTAAAAGAGTGCGCCCATTTGTTTAAGGTTGCCACACTTTTTGTATTTTTTTTAATATCAGTTTTTTTTAGCGCTCGCATTATCAGTAACCGAAGCACACACACACAGAGAGACATAAAGACGCAAACGGGGGCATTGGCTGAGAGATGCTCGTCTTTGTCTTGATTTGATAATATTATTTTTTTTTTTTGCCTTTGCTTTTGCGACGTAATTATGTAATTATTACTGCTCGCACTTGACACACATCAGCACAAAGAATGCACTCAGATCACACATACCTCGGCAAATTTTCCATCTGTGAAGAATTTGAGCAACGAACTTTTGCCCACTGTGCTGTCGCCGATGAGAATTAAACGAAATTGATAGTCAAAAATTGGCTCAACCATCGTGCTGCTCTGCTTGCTCCCGTTACTGTTTACCACCAGTTCGACTTCGACTTTTCCAGCTGCAAAGCGAGGCTACCCTTCAGCGCCCCTCTCTCTCTTTCCCTTTTTCCGCGATTGTTGTTATTTTGCGTTTAATACGCAAATTCACCTCTGCTTTCTTTGGACGCGCACAATGCGCTTCAGCTTTTTCAAATGCACACCCAATTGTGGCCAACAGCTGGATGTTTATACTTTTGCAATTTAGCCAACACGAGTATATAAATAAACTGCAGCTTATTGTTTATTAATATTAACTAACTCAGCTGCTCTGTTTTGTTTGTTTTTTTTTTTCTAACGCACTTCAATTGGCACATGTATGTGTGTGTGCGTGGGTTTGCTTCAGGGCTGGCAAACGAGTACATTGCGAACGCAGGTACTCATACTGCGCCGGGTGGCAACATTGCTTTAACTAATGTTAAGAATTTGAAATTAGCATATGTACAAGAACATTAAAACATTAAACATACCAATTCGAGTATTGATTAGGCGCTAATTTGGTAAGAGTTGCTGCATATTGAATGAGCTCTTGTATTTTTCTTGCTTTCATCGACGTTTGCTGATTTTATACTATTACATAACTAAAACGTGTTGTTAGCAAATTCAGAAAAAAAAAACAATACACTTTATTCAAAGAACTGTGGTCGTAAGGACCCATTGCTATGAAAAAGAGAAAAACAGCTGGCATCGATATTAATCGAAATCTATTTAGATATATTTTAACATCGCTAACTGTCACGTTTGACACAAGTACGTTTAACTTGAACTTTATTTATATATTGTTTTCTTTTGCACCGCATCAATGTACAATAACAAACAGCAACAACCAGCTACATTTGTGCTTTAACTACCACCAAAAGACGCCTGACGGCGCTCTACAATTGACGTTCACTGTTAACAGCAGAGGGCAACGTCAATACGTCCGGCAACAACAAAAAAAAAACAAACCCAAAGGCAACCAACCAACGTGTGCCCATACTAGAAGGTTATCGAACACAAGCGCCAAAATTTGTTGTTGCGTGTTCACTTAGATGTTTAAGTTTGTGCTGAACGACGCCATTGGCTACGTGCGCAACAATGTGCGTGAATTCAGTCTCAATGCGATCCGACTGATACCCCAATTGCCCCAGCTGAGTCCCTACGATGTAAGTATCGACCTGAAAGTATCGATCAATACAGTTATTTTTGTTGTTGTTTTTTGTGCAGGTGAATATTGCGCTAAGGGAAAATGAGTTTGTTTACAATTTTCCACTCGAAGGCGTTATACACAGCTATGAGACGAATCAACTAGGCTCCAACTCGCCCTGCGAAGACACACGCACCGAGGCGAGCCTACTCTACAGGAATGGCTTCATTTGCGGCGTTTTCGATGGGCATGCGGGCGCTGCTTGCGGCCAGGTTGTATCAAAGCGTCTTTTGCGCTACATTTCGGCGGGCACGTTGCCACGCCAAGTGCTCCGGGAAAAGATGAAACAGGGCTGCAGCAGTCAATCGCTGCTCAAGTGTCACAACGACAACGTTGACTTTGTCAGAGAGATTGGACCCATTTATGAGAGCAGCTTTCAGCGTTATGTCAAACAGCTGTGCTCCGAGCCGCAACGCGATGTTGCCAGCGAGCTGCAGCATGCCTTTCTCCAGTTGGACGAAGATTTGGCTGTGGAGGCGCTTGCCACCAACGATCTGCGCACTATGGGCGTAGCGTTGTCAGGTAAGCCAATGATTTGATTTTCTAAAACATTATTCGAAATTAAACTTGTATTATTGGTAGGTGCCGTTGCCTGCCTGGTGCATTTGGAGGGACTGCAGCTGCATGTGGCCAGCACGGGTGATTGTGGTGCCGTCCTGGGCGTACTTGATCCCCAAACGAATCAATGGCATCCCAAGAAACTAAACATCGAACACAATGCCGAAAACATGCAGGAGGTCGATCGCATTCTGGACGAACATCCGCGCGAGGAACGCGAAACGATCATACGCAACGGGCGCCTGCTGAGCCAACTGATGCCGTTGCGTGCCTTTGGCGACTACCGCTACAAATGGCCATTGGAGACACTGCAGCAGAAGGTGGTGCCGATGTTTGGCGAACAAGTGCTGCCGCCAAATTACTATACACCGCCGTACCTGACCGCCAAGCCCGATGTCCAGCACCATCAGCTGGGCGTCAACGATAAATTTCTAGTCATTGCCAGCGACGGGCTGTGGGACTTTCTGACGCCCAGCGAGGTTGTCGGCCTTGTGGGCGAGCATATTAACTCCAAAAAAATACTAGAGCCAATGCGTCTGCCAAGCGGCGATGTTAAATTACAGCAAATCTCGGAGCAGCTAGCGGAGCGCAAGTAAGCATTAATAAATTTATATTTATGTAATATATTACCCCGATTCCACTAGGCTGCATTCGTTTGAATGTAATTAGAGCTCGGGAATGTTGCTTTATTTATTAAACTGGAATCTTCTTCAAATATTCCCCGTTGGTTGGTTACAGCGAAGTTAGCATAACAGAGCGCTGAACTGAACTTTAACATAGTGGAAGCACCGACTTGCTGTTAATGACGAATGCAGCCTTGTGGAATGGGGGTATATGACATTTACCAGCTTTGTATAAATTTGTTTTTATTTTTGCAGGGCTGGACTCACTCGCAAACCAATTGATCAGAATGCGGCAACGCATTTAATACGTCATGCGTTGGGCGCAACAGATTATGGCATTGAGCACTCGAAGATCTCGTATTATTTGACGCTGCCACAGGATGTTGTGCGTCTGTATCGCGACGATATTACCATAACCGTCATCTACTTCAACTCAGAGCACATTGCCCAGCTGCATGCCGCCGAAACGCAACAGCCACCAGCAGCGTGATTTAAATAGGAGACCTTGTCTGTTCAAAAAAGTCGGTTGCTATATAGATAAATATTAATATATGTGTATTTGATGGCCAGTGCTAATCTTTAGCTTAAGTTGTTTCGTTTAAGTTTTGTTTTTAAAACTTTATACAAATCTGCAATTGTTGTTGTTGTTTTTTGTTGTTATGCCCCCTACATCAGGACTAAAGCCAATCGCAGGCTAATAGCTAATAAAATAAAAAAAATCCAAGATCATAACTAATGCCGTTGTTTCTCTATCAAAGTTGTTGATAAGACATTTTTCAAATAATTAAAATTGGCGCACTGTTAGTAACACTCTGTAATAGTCATAGACAAAGACTGTTACTGGGTCTATGATGTAATGCTATGAATGTTAATAAATAAAATAGAGAGAGAGAAAGATACTGCTGTTAGCTCTTGTGATGTTGATCCTGTTGCTGGTAAATAAATATATCGAAATTTTTGATTTGTGTACGTCGAGAATTGTTGTTGTTTCGAGAATGGATTAGTTTATTTTACAATAATATTCATTAAACACTTGAAGGCCGTACAATCTAAAACACTTGTTATGTTTATGCTTTAGGCTTATATACGTTACACATAATAAGGATTAGCCAAACGGATATTACATATATAAACTAGTAGATATACGGGCATATAAATTTGTTGTTTGTGTACCACATAGTAGCTCTATGAATAAAGAGTAAAGCGAGTCTAAGTCTACAGTTGAACACTATAGGAGAAGAAAAAAAATCTCGGGGATATGTTGGATCGGGGTGGGAGGGGCATGGTGTAATGGTAAACAGCAAAAATTGGGCTTGGGAATAAATTTATTTCTTAAAACTACGATATTACTACAAATCTATGAAATCCGAAAAAATGATCTACCATATATGTATATACAATTGGTTGCTCGGAAATTAGAACATTTTTCACAATTTTTTAATAATTTTTCACAATTTTTAACAATTCAATTCATTTAACAACTAAGAATATAACAAAATGAAAATCAAAAAGTGATTTCTCTATCATTTACATAATATGCTTTTGAATTTAAAATTCTTAATAAAACCAAAAAGGACATTTAGAAATTGTTCATTAAATAATTGATGTAATAAAAAAAATATTGCAAGGGTATTTTGTTTCGGTTTTTTTTTTTTTTTTTTTTTTTGGCAAGGTCTATTTGGGAACTGTTGTACCAATTAGCGAGCAATCACTGTATGTACGTATCGTAGTAGGCAAATATGATAAATTAAGTTAATAGCAGTCACCGGACATACATTAACATGATCCATTATATATATAGATACATAATGTTTATACATAGATTAATTACTATGCGCTACAAATATAAGTATATATAAAAACCAGTCGGAAATCGAACAAATAAGTTTGTTAAGATTAAACATTGTTTTTTTTTAGATTTCCGACTGGCCGTATATAACTAAGTTAATGTTAGCTAATCCTTGGAATCCTGTTCGGCAACCTCCTGTCGGCTGACACAATTAAGGAATTCCATTTGGATGTGCGTGATCTGGGGCTTGCTAAAGTATTGGATTTTCTTTTTGAGAAAGTCAAAGAACAAATCAAGCTCGTCTCGCTTAATCAGCGCCTGCACCATATGCTTTTGCTCGTCGTCCTTGTTGAGCGTGCTGCTCGATGCAACGCTTATGGATGATGAGGAGGCGGCGGCGGCGGCGGTGCCAGTTGATGCAGCCACACTCAGTGTCGGCATCTGTAGTATATGATGAGTGGGTGGATTAAATTTGGTGTTGCTATTGCACAATTGTGTTGTTGGCGCCGATGGTGTTGCGGCAACTGTTGCCGATGCTGCTGGCAACGTTGTGCTGTTGACCATCGAGCCAGTTAACGTGGCGGCGGCTGGTGGTGAGCTCGATATTGTGACACTGGTGCTTGTCGCCTCCTTCACATCAACCAGGGCTATTTGTTGCTGTTGCTGCTGATGCGTGATGGCTGCTGCATCGGCACGGTACGCTGCTGCCGCTGCTGCTGTGGCATTGCTTGTTGTTGTTGTTGTTGTCACTAGCGTGAGATTCTTGAGCTTGGCGTCCGTACTGAGGACACTGTTGCTGCCGGATAAGACGCTATTGGTGCCGCCGTTGGCATAGTGATGGGCATGCGGATGGACATGATGGGAATGCCGCAATGGTACTGTGGTGACAGTGGTGCGTTGCACGGTCTCTGGCACGGTAATTGGCTCTGTATCGGGTTCAGGTTCGGGTTCGGTCTCTGGTTCCATGTCCTCTATGCAAAATTCTTCGGAATCGATATAGTGGAAGCCCTTGGTATCGGTGACATCGCCGCCGGCCTCCTCGTACAGGCAGACCTCTTCGTAATCGACCTCGGCAACGGTGGCGCCATCCTCGTCCAGCTCATGTTTCACAATATCCACGACATCATCCACGCAATCATCGTCCAGATCGTCGTCATCGTCGTCCGGTGTTATTCGTGTCAATTCAATGCTGGAAATGCTGCCGTCATGCTGCGTCTGCTGATGATGATGATGATGCAGATGATGATGGTGCTGCTGATGGTGGTGATGTTGTTGTTGCTGCTGCTGCTGCGTTTGCTGCTGCTGCTGCTGTTGATGATGATGATGATGATGTGTGGGCACCGTATCATCGGCAACGCTCTCCTCATAGGCGGTCAATATGAATGTTTCGGCCTCATCGCTAACCAGCGTTATTTGTGAGCTGGCATGATGTGAGGAGGACAATGCCGTTGTATCCGATTGCCCATCATCATCGATAACATCATGATCATCATTATCCACATCGTCATCGTGTTCAAATTTGTCATCGTGATCGTGATCATCATGATGCCCCACATCATCGTCATCATCATCATCATCAGGATCAGCACCACCATCAGCACCGCCATCACCATCACCTCCGCCTCCCCCCGTCTCCTTCTTGGCCTGCATTATGGCGGCGAGCGCATTGCGATGCGCCTTCAACTTTGGCTGGTAGATCTTCGATAGAAAATCAAGCTGCTTGGCATACCGCCATTTGGACAAACGACCCTCAATGCACTTGGGTGTACGTCTCCGATATTGATGGTATGTATCCCGCAAATTTTTCCACTTGCGTCTCACCTCCTGTACGCTATATTTGTCTGTGTTAAAGTTATCAGATCGGATTAGTATACATATGAATACATATGGATATGAATGTTTGTGTATATACAGTGGTCACTTGATGCAACGAATTTGTCCAAGAACTAAAAAATTGATAGCATCGGGCGGATCAGATCAGAATACAATGACATATGGCAAAGTAATCTTCAGCCAAGCCCAAGACAACCGTTTTCTTAATCTTCTATACACTTTTGAGAAAAAAAAAAAAACAAATGAAAACATTATTTACATATAATTTGAGTTTTACGTTGGCGATGGACCACTGTACTGAAAAGTAGTATTTGGGTTTGTTGTAGTACTCACTGCCCATTCGTTGGGACACTTCCTGCCATCCGCTGAGTATGTCGGGGCGTCGCCTTTGATTCGGCTGCAGCTTATAGTTGTAAAGGGCTGGATTTTGGCGCACCAGATTGATTAGCGTGATAATATCGTCCGTGGGCGCATTGTCCTTGTGATAACGCTTACGTTCTGACATTGCGTTTGTATGTGTCGGTGTGTGTGTGTGTTTGTGTGGGTGGCTGCGCGAGTGCGTGTATATATATCTGTGTGTGTGCAGCTTTTGTAATTGTTAGCTTGTTGCTGCCTGCACGCTGATTTTGCCTTTTTTTTTTCTTAATAATATTTGGCAAGTGGAGTGTTATTGCTGACACTCTGTTTGCATTAACAATTATTATTATTATTATTATCAATCCTCGACAACAGCAGCAGCAGTTGGTATCAGAGTGTGTCGGGGTTCTTGCTCAATTTGTTAAATGGACAGCCATGGAGCAGGAATTAATGCACGCGTTTGCTTTTAGGCCAGCCAAAATGAACACAATTTTCATTTAATGCACACAAATTCGCCTCACAACACATAAAAGCCAAAGATTGAACATCTTTAATTACGCAGAAAACAATTTACGACAGAAATTTTTGGTCTACTCCATAGTGTTGCCGTACCGCGTTTGTGTATGCTGGCCGCTGCTGCTGCTGTCGCTTCATTATTGCGTTGCCAGAGTGATTGTTGTTTACGTGCGTCATCGATAACAGTTACAAAAAAGCGATAGGTCGAACGATGATAATAACATTTATTGTTGTATTCGATATTCACCGCGATAATGTTATCGATAGTGTCTAGTGCCAGCCAATGCTGTCTATAGCATCGACTTCAGTTTGTTTTTGTAGTTGCTGACCTGTGCAACAAATAGTCGAAACAAAAAGTCGAAGTTGTTGACTGAAAATGAGCACACCCACCAAAATCAATGGCACTGGCCTAGAAGAGGTCAATATACCAGGACAGGCATATTTGCGCGAGGCGCTTACGTCCTGCACCGATCCGCTCAAAGCCATCGAAAGTTTTCAGGTTTGTTTGTTCATGTTGTAAAAATGTAATACGTACGTAAAGAACATAGCATTTCTAGTTAGAGAATGGGGTGCTGTTGCCGTCGCTGCGTCCAATGCTGCCGCTGTTGGATTTGCATGGCGTGCGTCGCCTCGATTTTCACACTTCCCTAATGGAGGAGCTGCGCGAAAAGCTTATTGCGCACATCAACGAGCTTAACCAGAAGGAGCCACGTGAACGCGAGAAGAAGTTGAAAGAGCTGCTGGCCAAGAGCTTTCCCGTTGTGCGTGTCAAATTGATGCGCCCCGTCGTTATGGCCATTTTGAGGAACACGCAGCACATCGAGGAGAAATATTTGCGTGTTCTGGTCAGAGATCGGGAGCTGTACGCCGATACGGACACGGAGGTGAAACGCCAGATATGGCGCGACAATCAATCGCTGTTCGGTGACGAGGTGTCGCCTTTGTTGTCGCAATACATACGCGAAAAGGAGCACATTCTCTTCGATCACACCAATCTCAACAATTTGTTTTTCCAACCAACGCCAAAGGTGCGACGTCAGGGCGAGGTAGTCCAGAAGCTGGCCAATATGATTGGCACCAGCGTCAAGCTCTACGACATGGTACTACAATTTTTGCGCACACTCTTCTTGCGCACCCGGAACGTCCACTATTGTACGCTGCGCGCGGAGCTGCTGATGGCGCTGCACGATTTGGAGGTGCAGGAGATCATCTCGATTGATCCGTGCCATAAGTTTACATGGTGCTTGGACGCTTGCATACGCGAGAAGAATGTTGATATTAAACGCTCACGTGAACTTCAGGGCTTTTTGGACAACATCAAGCGCGGTCAGGAGCAGGTGCTGGGTGATCTTTCGATGACTCTATGCGATCCGTATGCCATCAACTTTTTGGCCAGCTCAGCCATCAAGATACTTCACCATCTCATCTATAACGAGAGCATGCCGCGCGATAATCAAGTGTTGATACTGTTGCTGCGCATGCTGGCGCTGGGTCTGAGCGCCTGGGTAATGATTGACTCGCAGGACTTCAAGGAGCCGAAGCTCGATTGTCAGGTGGTCACCAAGTTTCTGCCCGCACTGATGTCGCTCATGGTCGATGATCAGTGCCGCGGCCTGCACGGCAAACTGCCGCCCGATGAACGTGAATCCGCATTGACCACCATCGAGCACTCGGGCCCGGCGCCCGATGCCGTGGAGGCATATATACAAGAGAGTGCTGTCGCCAGCATACTGGCCATGTATTACACATTGCATTCGGCGCGCACCAAGGATCGCGTTGGCGTGCTGCGCGTCCTGGCCATTCTATCCGTCTGCAAGGATGATCGCGCCTATGAGGATCCCTTTTTGCACTCGCTGATCGCTCTGCTTATACCGATGAGCGATGAGTTCGCCACCGAAGACTTTTGCACCACGCTCTTCGATGAGTTCATATTCGCTGGCCTAACCCGCGAAAATGTCACCTCACGGCACATGATGAAGCTGCTTTGGTATGTCCACAACAAGCTGCCGGCCGGCCGTTTGGCCACATTGATGAAGGCCATGCAGCCGACTGTTGCACACAACGAGCACATTCACAAGCTGTACGAATCGCTGCAGGAGCGCATTGGCATTGGCAGCGCCATTATCTCAACGCCAGAGATAACGCCTAGCCTTGAATCGACTCCGGCCGCCGAGTTTGAATCGCCATTGAAGAGCGTGCCCCAACCGGGACCCCATTACAATCCCCAATAACAGGAGGCAACAGCGGCATCGGCAAATGCTGCTGCTGGCGCTGCAACAGTTATTGTTTCCTCAGGAGGGGGCTTCGTTGGATAGAACTAAAGTTGAACTTCCCCCAATGAAGGATTTTTGAAGCATTTCATTCAGGGAAGTTTGAACCAAAAAACAATTAAGCATTAAATCTAAGCAACGTTATTATTTTTGTATTTAATCATAGTCATAACATAACTGCATTTATATATATATATCACAAACATATGTCATTAAATAAATGTATACTTATTCCGTTTGGATTCGTGAATAAAAAAATACATCATTCAAAATATGTACTCATACTATCCATACAAAAGACTTTCAAACTAACCAAATACATAAATTTAACCAACATTATATGTAAAAAAAACTTTACTCATATCTTTATTCTTAAGGAATGTCGACCGATTTCAAAACTTCTTTCAAACATTCATACTATAATACGATAACTATTTGATGTCTATCTACATACTATTCTTCAGTAGTATTATTTATATAGTATTTTTATTTTATAAAAAACATATCCTAAAATACATTTAAAATTAAACATCAATAGTTTCTAAAACAACTACAATATATAAGTATATTTTTTATAAGTGTCTATATAATAAATATTAATAAAATAATATATATACATATATATATATATATATGGATATCCAAGCTTTGTTTGTTTGCGGCCAGTTCCTCGAAATGTGCTTCAGACCCACAACTTATCCAGGCGAAGTTTCGTAGAAGTTTTACATTGTATTTATTAAAAAAAATAAAATGACAATCCATTGAGGAATTTTTGGTACGCAGAGGAGGCTCTTTAATATCGATCAAAAAAATAACATTGCCGAGATATGCTTAAACAATTAGATATTATTACTATTAAATATTAATATTAAACACTTTAAGCTTAACTAGTACATGATCTGTATGGAATATAAAGTATTCAATATCATACGGTGCAAAAATCAAAAAAAAAGAAAGAAAGAAAAAAAAAACGATAATCAAGATAGGAACAACCCCTTCTACCCTTCTTGTTGCTTCAGTTGTTGTCCGTTTCGTTTTCATTGGCGGCGGTCTCTGGCGATGCCGGCGCCGCGGATGATGATGATGATTCGGTTTCACCGGTTTCAGGTTCGATACTTGTTGGTGGAGAAGCCGCCGCCGCCGCGGCCGCCTCAGCCGGCGACGATGGTTCTGCCGTAAGGAGAGCTTCAATAGCCGCCGCCGCGGCAGCCGCTGCTCGAGTCCGCGGTATGGGTGCGGTAATAAGAGGATAGGAAACAACTGATGTTTGTGGCGGCGTTGTGGACTCAACATAATCATTCCCGTCCAGATCATATGTATCGATGTATTCATTGTAAATATGCTCCCATTGCGTGTGCGGCTCCAGTGCATCTAAGACGCACTGTCTCAGTTCAAATTTGGATTTTATCTAAAGGAGATATTAAATTTAGAATGGGATTTCTTAAACAGGTACAGTTGGTTATGAATATTTACTGGCATCGTTTGTTGTGTCGTGTCATTGTCATTGTCGAGCAGCGTATCCATAAAGAGACGCAAACGCTTCTCGGTGCCGTAGGTGGCCAATTGAAAGGTTAACATGACATGCCAATGCTTGAGTTCCTCAAAGGCTTCCAGCTCCTCGCACAGCTTGATTTGATTCTCGAGAAAAAGGACCTTGGCCGTTTGCTGCCAACTCTCAGGATCGCTAAATTCGAACGAACAGTTTAATAAGAATGGAAAACGTTTTTCAAATATCTAACTCACATTTCGACTGCACCGCGCAGACTGAGATAGTTCTGTGTGCTGGCCTGCATGCTGAGCAGCGGAAACTTACGATTCACATGCTCCAGATCGCGCGGCAGCGAGCCGCGTATGCCATTGAACATGATTGCGTCGCCGGTGGCCAAGACCAGCCACGACTTCAAATGCGTTGAATACGAATACGAATTGCCACTGGGAAAGCCAATTAGTGGCATGCCCTGTTCGGTTATGGCAAATTGCAGAGCCATTCCATGCTTTTGCAGCAAATCGCTGCAGTTGGTGGACAAACGAACGCGTCGCTTGGCAATATTCCAAATCCGCAACTGTCCGCACTCGGTGAGGACGCCAACCATCTGATTGTCGCTACTGAAGGTGCAGTGCAACGCCGCGCTACTCAACGAGATGGCGGGAAAGACGGGCGACCCCGTTTGCATGGCCAGCAGCCTCATGCTGCTGTCCAGCGAGCAGAGCATCACATATTTGCTGCACAGATTCACATTGATCACCGGCGATCCCACATACATGTCCCACAGCTGGTCGCGGCTTAGCTGTGCCGTCACCTTCGCCACCATGCCGTAGCCCGTCTTCAGATGTCCATTCTGGACATGAATGCGATAATCTTGGGCGGATTTTGTGAATTCGCATTTACTATTCGCTGTTATCTGCAATTTGGGAGCAAGCGTTTGGCTATTGCTGTTCAAATCGCACAGCAGTTGCATCGAATTGCGTCTGGGTAAGATTGCTGCAGTTGCTGCTGCCGCTGGTGGCAGCATGAGACGTCCCACCTGATCCGGTCGATCCGCTCGATCCACGCTCTTGCCGCTGTTGTTCAGGTTGTTGCTGCAAAAGAGAGATACATTATTTATGGCAATTAATATATGACTTGATGGATAGACCCACCTGTTGATGGGACTACTGGGTATGCCGCTATCAATCGGCTCATTTAGCTCGTTGAGTGGTATGAAGACGGGCGTAATCCGTCGCTTGCCATCCTTGGTACGCGTCTCCGTCTGTTTGCTGATGCTGACCCGGGCAGGTGATGCAGCCCCAGCCTGTGCCGCCGCCGTCACCTGAACGGGCAGACGGCGCTCCATCGCGGCATTGGGCAGGGAATAGCTGCTCAGTTCGGGCAGGGTTCGTGGCGCTGGTTTCTTGGCTATGTGCGGTGGATGCTGCAGGTAGCCGCCATATTTGCGTTTGAATAAACTGTTTCGCTCCGTTTCGGAGACGCGAGCGCCGAGCTCCTCTTCGCTAAATTGCAGGCAGGCAATGGTGCCGTCGCCACTGCAGGCCATCAGCAGGCACTGTTGCGGTCCCCACGACATGTCCAGTATGCTGTCATTGAACAGCTCATGGATGACGATCATGGGTCGCTGGAGCGCCGTTAGCCAGACGGAGAGCGAGCGATCTCTCGATCCCACAGCAATCACACAATACTGCATGAGTTTGCTGTCGTCGGTCAGGGTGCGGGTTAGTATTGAGTTGTGGAATCGGACGCAGGTGACCGCCTTGCGATGCCCAACGAAATCCTTGTCGCACTTCCAGCCTTCGCGCTCAATGATTTGCGCGGTGGGACCGCCGCCGTTCATGGCATGCGCCGACACCAGATACTGGCCATCGGGTGACCATGAGAGGCGCAGGATGTGTGTGGTGCCACCGCATTGCTGGAACGGTTCCGTTATCGTGGCGCTGCACGACCAATCGTTTGTGTGCCAGATCTTGATGCTGCGATCATCGGATTGGGAGGCAAGGAAACGGCCCACCGGATCCCAGGCGACACCCTTAACCAGGCCCGTATGCCCTTTGAGCGTCTGCAGCACATTGGGCAAGGCCCGGGCGTCCCACACAATAATCGTATTGTCGATGCTACAGCTGGCAAGAAAATAATCGTTGGGTGACCAGGCCAGGTCGAGGACATCGCCATCGTGGCCGCGTAACGTGTGTATGCATTTGTAGGATTCTGGATTCTGTTGCATGCCACCGGTGCCAAAAACGCCGCTTGGTCCCTGCGCTTTACGCCAAATCATTATCAGCTTGTCATCCGAGCCGGAGGCAAGCAGCTGTCCATTTTGCGACCAGCGAACACAGTTGACGCACGCCAGGTGCTGATCCATTTGGCAGAGCATCTTTGGCACCGACGCATCATGCTCATCTTTTTCCGACAGCACCGGCTTCAAATTCCAAATGACAATGCGACCGGAATCGTTGCCCTGTCCACCCGTCGCGAATTTCGTGCAATCCTGATGCACGTCCACCGAGAAGATTGGTTTGTCTGCTCCATACAGACACAGACGTTAGACGTTGCAATAATCGGTTCGAAAGTTGTTGTTCTTACCATCATGGTGCACCCAACCGGGCTTCACGAGCCTCATTAATGCGCGCCTGCTGACTGTTGATTCAAGGAAAACCGCGGTTCTAATTGGCCCCACGCAACTATGGTTGCCGGCAAATGTGATGGATGTAAATAACAAAACGAAATATATCGAGTGTATCCATTATTTACCACTCGATAAATGCTTATCGATCGATCTTTTCTTCCAAACTCATTTTCCATAAAAAAGATTTACTTAATTCAACAACTATCAAAGTTTATGCAACAATAACAAAAAACAAAAAATGTATACATATTTAATTCGTCATATTTTCATTACACGAAAGCTGGCCCATCCGGCGCATGTGCAGTGATCATGTACCTATCGACAATACTATCGATAGCACGCCCTCGTGATACCGATAATGGCATTGTGTGAAATTTTGCGGTATCCAAGACAGCAGCGGTATTGTGCTTAACTAAAATAAATGTGATAACAAGCCTAAAGTGAATCTGTAAAGTGCATAAAATAGTCAAAGGGCAACCAAGTGAAGTTATAAAATCATTGGCAACAACAATTGTTGTCAAGAGTAGTGAGATCAAAAGGGTAAGAAATATGCAAAAATAATGCGCATCCAATGTATACATACAAATGTATATACATATGTATGTACATATACGCATTTAAATGTGTGCGTGTCCGGTCTCTTTTCATAATTCATAAGTATAGTTTGTTTAAAAAAATAAAACAAATCAAATCGAAAGAAAAATGCCAAAAACAAAAAATGCGATCTCAAAATGAAAAAAAAAACACGAAGGTTAGACACAAGCACACACAGATAGAACATACATATGTATGTATTTGTGCATGTATCTGTTCAAAATGCGTAGATATTGTTGTTACCAATTTGTTGCTGACATTCGTTTTGCTAATCAAACGAACCAACAATGAACTCTTTCAATGGCAGGGCGGCAAGTTAACCTCGTTCACAAGCACAACTGTGCGGAAATATATATATGTATGTATTTGTATTTGTTAATATAATTATAACAGCGGCACAATATTAAAACATTACTGATGCTGTCATTTATTGTTACAGTTAGTTGTTGTTTTTTAAATGTGTCTTTCTTAAATTTGTGGAATTGTTTGCGCGCGCTTTCTCTGCAATCACATTCACAGGCATACATACATACATGCATGGTGGTTGCCGCTTCCACACATACACTTTTTAATGCATACATGCATAAGCAGAATTGAGTCTATTACTTAACAGACAATGAGTTAAAACGAGCAAACCGCTGTCGCTCTCTCTCTCTCGTTCTCTCTGTGACGCTATCACTGTTTGCGAAAATGAGTACACACAGGTGAATAAAAGAGCGCGGGCAACCTACTTACATTTTTGGTGCACCCAGAGCTCTCGCAAGCTCTGCTGCTGCTATGCTCTGGACATAACAGCAAGACATTAAATGTGTGTGTGTGTGTGTTTGTTAAGCAAAAAAAAACAAAGTACATTTTTTTCAAGATTTTTACTTTCTATTTTAGTTGTTGTGCGTTGTGTTGTGTCTCAGTATTACGCTGGCGCTTTATTTATCTCTGAATGGAGCCGCGACTGCTTGTGTGTGTGTTTTGTAATACCGTTATTCAAATTCGCCGTTTATTATTCCTGTCAACCTGTTTCACATAGCATAGCTGATCACAGTTCACAGCTCCTTGTTGCTGTTTTTACATTCATATGAGAATTCCAATAAGACAGGTCTGTTTTTCACTTTCCGTCAGACGCAATATGCGAATGTGCGTTGGTGTGCGTGCGTATTTATGCACATGGGAAAGTTGATTTTTATATGTGCTGTAGTAAAAACAAGGTCAACGGTGTATGTATGTGTGAGTGTGACAATGAACAAAGATCTTTGACGCATAACTCTATTTATAAAAATACCTCTTCTTCACACCAACGCCAACGCAATTATTTGCAGCGTTTGACCACAACTACATATGACACCCCCCCCCCTTCCTTCCACCATCACTTGTTTGCCCTACACCCGAAGCAAAAGTACAGTTTTTGGTTTTGCAAACTTACTTAATTGGTTTATAAAAGAGAGGAACAATGCAAGTGCTGGATTGTAAAAATACATTATGCATACGTATGTTAAAAAAAACCATAACTAGAAGTGCATTTCCATTTACTTGTAAAAAAAAAAAAATTTCGGCGTCGAGATGCAGCGACCAAAAATGAGTGCCTAAATGACCTAGATTTTTAGCATTTTGTAGAAGTTGAAGTTGTTGGCAGTAGCGAAATCAAAAAAAAATATACGTTTTTCTTTCTTTTCGTACTGCTCTGCGGCTGCGTTTGGACACTTTCGTCTGATCATAACTAAAACATCAATTTGTTTCAATGCTGGGTGGATGTCAGTGTTGTTAAGCGCTTGAGTAGCAGCTGGCTACTTGATGGCGTTGCCACTCTTAATAACATTTCCACTCACATATTTATGTTTGTATGTACATCTGTATCTGTGTTAGTTGCATTTCTATGTTACGTTTTTTTTGTCACGTAACGACGCAGTTGATGTTGGAGATGCTAAATAAGGCTGTTCTTAAAATAAACAAACAAATGCCTATTCGTTAATGTATGTATGTTGGAATGCAACAGCTATTGTTTGATTGAAGTGTGGCGCTTTTATGGAACTGATTCAAATATATCTGTACATTTGTCGTATGCAAAATAACAAAAACTAGCAGCGACGCTTATCAGTGTTTGCTCGCACACAGTTTGCTTTTATCAGTCGGCGGTTGTGTATGCCATTTATGTATTCTCATTTGCCACGACGCAAACAATAACAAACTACCGACAGCAAATAAATCGGTGGAAGTATGTACATAATTTTTCTTATGTTTTGCGTCTTTTGTTCTGTGTAGTGTGGCAACGCTGACACAGAAATGTTATGCAAATTGTCGCTCGCTCTGTGTATTCGTATCAGAGCGAATGTGTGTGTATGTTTTTTTTTCACAACCGGAATTTTTTTCGCTGTTGCTTTTGCTGCGCGCATTCTCACGTACACACACAAGCGCAAAGAGCAGGGTTTTTGGTTTGCGCTCAGCTGCTGCTGCCGCTTCACACTGTTGTTGTGTTGTCACTGCATTTGCTTTGTGCTACATATTCTCGGTGCTGTTTCGTTTTCGTACATTTTGCGGTGCACTCGCACACGCAGAGTCACAGATACAGATACGCACACAAACACATGCACATATGTACAACGAGGCGAATGTGTACAAAAGTGTCGGATGAAAAGCGTCGTCGGCGTCGACAGCGGTTTTATGTTTTTTTCGTCAGTTTGCCTTTGTGTTTCTTGCGTGCAGTCTCGTTTTGTTACTGAGCGCTACCAACGCTGTATATTCAGTTCGCACATTTTGAATAAGTTATAGAAATTAATCAATTAAATAAACAGTGACTGATTAAATAATCATATAAAAACCAAAAATTAAGTGATTTGCTAAAAAAGTTGTTTCGTTGAAGGTAATTTCAAGTCCATTGAAAAGTTCATTATATACCCAAAAATCTATCTTAAAAGAATTGTATTGAACAGAAAATTTTGCCAAGTTTCAAGAAACGACTTTTGAAAAACATATGTATAAATATACATACTTACATATTTGCATATACATACATACATACTTTGATATGTTTGAGTGAGTGTTTGATTAGAGCGCGCGTGGCGTGGGCAGCTGCAGCAGCAACAAATAAATATAAACTAGTCGGCGTCCGGCACTAAATGAAAAATATCTAAATAAAAAAAAAAATCTAAACCTGTTTACGCAGTAGGCGCATTTTCACCAAAACTAACACTTACATACATACATACAACCTTACGCACATTCACATACTTGATTGGTCAAGTCTTGCGCTCTCTTTTGCTCGCAGGCTCCACTCCTCCACACGACAATTGAACTAATTTTTGAAACGTTTACCTTTGCAACGTTAGCCAACACACGAACACATGAACAAACAACCACAGCGGCGATCACGATACGTACATATGTTTGTATGTATGAATGTACGAATGCATGTATGCAATACACGCCGGTGCATACATACTCAAGTACACAAGGCATTCAAAGCGACGACTCGATACGCACTTTCAACTTGAACGACAACGTTCGAAAAAATCAGTGTCCCCAAAATAAAATCAAAAGCATCGTTATACATGCAAAATAAAAGCAAAAACAGAAAAAAAACAACACACCTGGAAGCAAAGCGAGCAGCGCTGCCAGAAAGTCACGTCACTTGCGTTGGGGTGATTTTGTGCTTCATTGTTGTTGCTGATTGATACTGAGAGTGCAACGAGCGCGCCTATGCAATGTGCTTGTATGTATGTACATATACATATGTACGTACATTGGCTTGTGTGC
Organism: Scaptomyza graminum; assembly: GCA_018901835.1. Taxonomy (NCBI): domain Eukaryota; kingdom Metazoa; phylum Arthropoda; class Insecta; order Diptera; family Drosophilidae; genus Scaptomyza; species Scaptomyza graminum. Next base: position 6,497,424 of record JAEIFL010000001.1, on the reverse strand, counting down.
TCTTACGCGTATTTTTGTATGTATGTATGTTTTTACTCAAATCATTTTTAATATACAAAAACAAACATACATGGTGCTTTTGTGGTTTTGTCTTTTTACAAATTCATTAGTATTTGTTGTGAGTTAAAATATGCACCACTTTTTTTTAACATTGATAAGACACGAAAAAATGCTTGTTTTGGTTCTCTGGTATTGCAAAAAAAAAAAAAAAAATTATCGCAAATGTATGTTTGCATATTAATTGTTGCCAGCTGTTGCGTTTTGATTTTTTTTTTTCTTTTAAATAAGATTTCAAGTGCAAATTTTAAGCATGAACACAAAGCATTTATATCAATAACTTAAAATATTTACGTGTACATGCATTAAATGAAAATATACATATATGCATATCATGTATGATTGATTGAGAAGCGCAGAGTTGCCACTTGCACAATAGAAACAACATTTAACAACACTGCTAAAACTCATATGATTGCTGTTGTTGTCGTTTCTAATTTGAAAATAATTTTCTAATGTTTGTTTTTTTTTGCTCCATTTTGCAGCGACCAAACAAAACAAATGCAGCGCAAATCATCGAACCGAAGACGATGGATTATGCCCGAGATCAGTATAACAACAATATGGGCTATGCACAAATAGCAATTAATAAAATAACAATAGTAAAGAAGAGAAACAACGCCAGTGAAAAAATACAAAAACAATAACAATAATATTATTATCACACATCTGAAATAAAAGCTCAAAAAACATTCTCAAAACAAAAAAGCACTCACCAAATACAGTTGCCAGTTTGCTTTAATCTCTCGCTGTCATAACACACAGATCAATCGAAAATCTCTCACATAAATTTTACAAATACCTAAGGAAGCGCCATGTTTAACTTTCATAAGCCACGCGTTTATCGATCAGCGGATGGATGCTGTATTTGCCGCGCTAAATCGAGCAGCTCGCGGTTTACGGCTTCGCGCAAATACGAAAAGGAGTCGATGCTGTGCTTCAATCTGCAGGAGCCACGCAACGGTGAAATTTGCAATGCCTGCGTTCTGCTGGTCAAGCGGTTCAAGCGACTGCCCGTTGGCAGCAAGCGCCATTGGGGACATGTAAGTTCAGATTGTTTAATCCTTATCACATTATGCTCAACCATTCTTCTAATTTTGGACAGGTGGTTGATGCGCGCGCCGGACCCGGCACCAAATCAATGGCAAAACAGAAGAAGCGCGAGAGCGAATGCGAGGCAAAAGCGGGCGGCGGCGGCGGCAGTGCCACTGGAAGCGGAAGCGGCTCCTTTATACCCGAGAAATTTGCCAAAATATTCAAAAAGAATCGTAAGGGAAAAATAACTGCAGTTGCTGCAGTGCCGCCGTCTACAACACCCGTCATTCAGCAGCAGCAGCCACGTAGTGTCAGCAGCCACGAAAGCTCACCTCAGCTAAGTGATTCCAACGAGAGCTACGACGATGAGCAGCACCAGCAGCAGCAGCAGCAACAACAAATGCAGCAGCAATCTGTGGTTTGTTCTGTCATCACGCCATATCAGACGCGCAAACGGACGGCTGCGGCGGCGCAGCTGGCGTCCGCAGGCAAGAAGAGTAGTGTCGTCGGTAGTAGTGTTGAACAACGCTTAAAAGTGACGGGCAGCAAGCGTCGACGCATTCTGGAACCACAAAAGCATCGACGTGCCGTCGACAATGTGCCGTTTTTTGAAGAGCAAGATCTGCTGCGAGTGGAAGTTTGCTGTGGCATTGTATTCCAAAGTCTCCAATTGGGAAGCGCCTGTTATATCATTGATCCAGAGCTTTACAAGCCATGCGAAAAGCATCGCAGGCGCAGGCTCCATCAACAACAACAACTGCAGCAGCAACAACAGCAACAAGTGGCGCAGGCGCTGTCTGAAATAGAACCAAAGCCAAAGCTTAGCCAGAGCATCAGCACGCCGGCTCTGAAAAAACATCATTTGTATTTTAAGCGACAATCGGAGTCATTTCCACAGGGCGAAATACATCGAATAAGTCCAATTCCATTGACTAAGACTGAGACCATGCCGAACTCAATGCCAACAGCAGCAGCAACAACAATCACTGTTCAACAACAACAACATTCCACAGTCGTTCTCAAGCCAGCGACAGCAGCGGCATCCGTTACTACATCTTCTGTCTTGCATCCTAGCATTCTAACAACAGCTATTGGCGCTGCCTCGCCTTCGTCACTCTCTTCGTCGTCCAATTGCTCCACAACCTCTTCGGTGGCCATCAAATTCAATGACAACTCGTCAGACTCGGGCTTTGATGAGCATGTGCTGGAACGCAAGTCCATTAGTCCTCCATCGGTAAGTAAGAGATAGCAATACAAACTTAATGAGCTACTACTTGTGTTGTCTCGCTCTTATGCATGTGCCTGACGCGCTAAAGCTTGCCGACATTTGTTTACAATGACACTCAAACTGTGATTGTTTTGTTTAACAGCAGGATGAACTGCAGCTGGACAAGAAGCAGCAGCGTGGTGGTGCAGGCGGTGGTGTGCAACGTTTAATACTGGCCAGTGGCTTGCCTATTTGTGGCCAGTCGCAGAATTTGGTCTTAACGGGGAATGAGTTTACCGCGCGCTTTGTTCAGCGCACGCAGCCAACGGCGCTTAAAATTAATGTGGCACCAACAGTTGCAGCAGCGGCAACAACAACAGGATCTCAAAGTAGTAGTGGCAATAAAATGCGTGCAATATTTAATAATGCGAATACAATTCAACACGAGAATGGGGTAACAACTATTTTGCCGGCTTCATCGCTTGCGGCAAGCAATCAAACGGCGGCCATGAACGCCATTGCACCAAGCACGGTGACCATAACGCCAGCCAGCAAAAAGTCATCAGCAGTAGCAGCAGCAGCAGCAGCGGCAGCAGCAACAGCACTTGTCGCCAATCCCAAGTTTATTGTTTTGAAGCCAGCAATTGCCAAATTTGGCAGCACCAATAACAACAACAACATCAACAATCAAGCAGAAGTTAAGTAATTTCCAAAAAAAAACAGAAGTAAACAATCGTTGTAAGAAGAAGAGAGGGTTGCCATTACACATACATATACAAACGAAACCTTACATACAAAAGCATACGTAACATTATGTTGGCCATGTTTAATGGCTGTTGATATATCTTGTTGATTTACATACATATTGTAGCGAATAGTTTAGTTTTGTAAGTGACCAAAAAAGATTAATCGAGAACAACAGATGCAACAATTGTGTTAATTTTGTGTCTTGTACAAATAACTTATATATATATCGAAATTTTATAGATCTTAAGTATATCACAACAAGATTTTTCTAATTTTTCCTATGCATGAAGCATTAACTTTTAGTACGCAAATATATATATAATTTTTTTTTAAGTCAAATACATTTTACAACAATTATTTTTTAAGCCAATACTCAGCAGCAGCAAATTAAACATTTAAAATATTTAATTACAATTAATACAAAAAACTCAAACATTTACCTTAAGTTTATGTACATATACACACACACATACACACACACACATATACACATCGTGCTTACATACAAGCAAAAAACATTTTTTATACATAGTTTTATATAAAAGTTTAATATTTATATTATAAGTTTACAGTTTACACGCTCGCTAACTGAACTGCTTGTTAGTTAAGCAATAATATAGTTTTAAGTTAAACGTGTCGTCTTAGTTGGTAGCCACTGTAGTAGTAGTAGTCGTCGTCGGCAAAGTGCATCAAGGTGCAACATCAGACGGTGCAACGGATAAGCAATAAAACCCATGCCACATGCATTAAATTGTAGCCTTAGGATTGCGCCTAAATAAAACATTAAAAACAAAAGTCAAACATTTAACATTTGTTATATTGTATTGGTGTGTCAAAACGTACAACGACAAAAAAGTAGTGTTCTTTTTTTTTTTTTTATAATGTAAAAATAAAACTAAGAAATCGAAATAAATTCAAATGTTTTTCTTTATATTCACTTCGACAGTTTTAACGGGGTTGATCGGAACGGATTTAGGCAAATTTGTGCTTGACTCAAGAGAAATTACCAAAAGAAGAAAAATATTACAGTTTGAAGGGAACTGCCGAATACCGAAACCCCAGTCTAAGAGCTATTTCGGCGACTTAATCTGGTTGCGTTAAAAGGCTTCGACTTAAAATGAATCACATTCGGTTGAATTAATGTGAATAGATCTTTTTATCGGGGAACTAATGTGCAGGTTCAACGACACAGGCACAGGTCAGACGGCAAATCAACAAATTTGCGTTTGATGAACTGTGTCGCAAATGGTTGTTGTTGTTGTTGTTGAAAAAAGCTTAAAGTTAGTCATTTATTAACATCGTCGTTCTTTTGGGTTCTTCTTGCTAATTGAACCAAGAAAGAATTTGGAAAGACAGGTCGGGGAAGGGGGGGGCCATACTTTACAGGCGTTTTCTTCGCGGTAGAAACCGGTTGGAGGACCTGCCCTCATCTGCTTGCTGGACTTGACTTGATTGGAAATGTTTTGCGACCATCGACAAGGAAACAAAATTAGAGCTCTTAAGCGGATGGCAGATTGTTGGAATATATTATCGTGTATTTTTGGGATTCACATCGGAGAGACCATTTCAATGTTATGGCCAAGTGAATGTTATGTATATTCGTATATCGTATATATACTTATATATATTCATGATTCATGCTATTAACTGCAGGTGTTTAAGGCAATCAAATGAGTTCAAAATTCCAATTGAGCTTTGTGGAAAATTTTGTGACCCATCCCGCCACACAAACGATTGTTTAAAGTACAGCTCTTAACGGTAGAGCTAACTTCCTTTGAGTTTTGGTTAGGCTTGGGTGTTATATAGTTTGAATCAAGGTCGAATACAAATCGCCTTGAATATCGCTCAAGCAAAACATAGTGCAATAAAAGCGACGATGCCACCCAAAAGCCACCCACTGCGCTTCCACAACACTACAATACACACACACCCCTCCCCCCGCCGCCGACCCATCCCCATTATTGACGTCACGTAGTGCAACTTGAAGTGCAAAAATGAATTGCCAACAAAAATGCAAAATAAAAAAAATAAATAAAAAATCAAAGTTGCCAACACCTGCAACAAACAAACAACAACAAAAAAAGAACCAACAAACATAAAAGAAAACAAAAAATAATTGTTGCAGCCGACTGCAGCATACTCTGCCATTTGAGTTTTACATGACCCTATAACTATAAGTATTGGGCAATAGCTTTAAAACTGTCAGATTTTGGAGCCTTTAGAAAAGTTATCTTTAAGATTTTCGATTCTCTATATACATATATATACTGTTATGAGAGGATTGAAAATATATACATATATGTATGTATGCATGTATTTACATATATGCATATCGGTGCCTTGAAGTATGCTTCGCTTTTCTGAGAGTTACAAGCTCCGATGCATGTAAAGCTAATAAAAAGCTATTAAAAATCCAGAATAGAAGGGGATAACAAAAATCGGAACAATATGATAAAACTGTGGTTTCTATCTGATCTCTGATAGCAGTCAACTCTTCCTTGGTCAGGGAACAGAGTATAGAAACCGGTTTTTTCAGTCCATAAGAGTTCTTATGAGTCAGTCAGGGCTAAGATATCAGTGCAGCAATTTAAAGCACGCACAGGCAGCACTCCTTCTACCAACTCCTCAATCCTACCTCAAAACGACCCAAAAGGAAAAATTCCCCCAACAAAAAAAGAAACCGACGAAAAGAGAACTGAAATGTACGAGACGTGAATTGGAACTGGATTCTAAAAAATGCCCCAGCTGTGGGTATTACCATTTATTGTTCAACATAAGTCGCTCTCCGCTTCGATATAGCTATGAGGATGGGGTGGAAAAAGGACAAGATGAACTGATCTTGATCAAATATTTTTACAGGGTATTGTATGTTTGGCACTTGATCGTAAGGTTTTGCCGATTGTTTTTTGTTAACGACTTCTGCGAACGCCGAAAGCAAAGAACTAACTGGGCAGCAGTACAAGCCGTGGGAGGGGCATCACATAATCTTGAACTACACGGAAATCTCAAAAAAAATCAGACAATGATTATGACGATGGTAATGATGATGATGATTCAGCTCAAGTTGTTGATCAAAAGCTAATCATTGCTATGGCTGCTGGGGGGAACTACGAGCAGGTGACGACAATGTTGCGTGGTTTTTACACAATCTTGACAATCTGAACTGGTTTTCTCCCTCTGTATGTGTGTTTTGTTGTTTTTAAAGCGCGCGTTATGAAATATGTTAATCGCATTTAGCAATAACAAATTGGGCAAATATTAAAGAAAGTCAAATACACAATCATTAAGCCAACAAATTATTGTTAACATTTTGGTATTGTTTTTGTTTATCTCTACCGTTGATCTGCTAAGCGATGATAAATTGTTATTGATCCTCCTAACAACACAGGTGCGCGAGGATCACTTGCACCAGCTGCTGCTGCTAACCCCTGAGCTGAGCTTTTGGGTTCGGTTTTAAATGCAATGCATTTATCACCAACCTTGTAGCCCGTCGCCTTCGTTGTCTCAAACGAAATCGCCGCCGCCCGTTGCTTCGTTTTTGGAGTCACGGCGAATCCTTTGTTTGCGACTACTATTTTTGGTATATGTATGTAGTTCGCTTCTCATCATTTAATTAATGGGCATACTGCCTACAACAGCAACAGGCAGAGCAAACACCGCGCGCACAACAACTCCGATCTCTCACACATCCCACTGTTGCTCTCTCTTTTTCGCACTTCGCGGCGCGCTCTCTGCTGCGCGTTTGACGACTTTTCGTTTCGTCTTCGGCTTGCAAATTTGTATTGTTAGCAGCAGCAACGGCGACGCGGACGCCGACGTTAAAGTCTGCGTCGACGCTTGGGCTTGGGCGCAATTTTCCTTTTTAAAACCGATGCTTAACGAAGCCGCGTTTTAGTTTTGCTTGCGAAACGCAGCCAATTAGACGTGGCCAAAACAAGGCGGCAGCAAGCGACAAATACTCGCGTCGTACTTTGAATAATTTCCGTTTCATTTACAACAAGCACAACGAAAACATTGGTGTTTTTTTCGTGTTGTTGTTCTTCGTGTGTAAAAGATCGCTTCGCGTTATCTTCGCGCCAGTTGATTTGGCATTGGACACCAATTGAAAAGCGCACTCGAACATCTTCGTACTATACATATAAATATCGCAATTAATAAAAACGCAACGGGCTATTATTATTGTTTAATATAGCGCCGCGTGCGTGTTCGTTCGTATAGTTTTCAATATCAATTATTCAATTGATTCAAGAAAATAGTTGATTTGTTTAATTTTTTTTTCAATAATAATAATAAAATTTTGTTAAATCGCTTAATTATTGTGTGTCAGTGCCAACAACAACGCTAACGACGACGAAGTCGTTATTTCTGTGTGATCATCCAGCGATACAAAGTGTAAGAATTTAATTTCATATTATTTATGTACTACTAATCTATCGAAGAAGATCAAAAATCGCCAAGTTTAAGCTTAGACAAGTTATTACAACAACAACAACACAATCGCAATTTATTAAGATCTCTGAGCCTCAGATATTATAGTATTCCCATAAGTGAAAAAAAATCAGATAATGCAAGCAAGAAATAAATTAATAAAACAAAAGAAATAAAGTTTACTGAAAATAAGTACAGTTTTTTAACATTAAATTAAGCAGAAAGAGAATAAAATAACTGAAAAATTGACGGATACTGTCGAACCTCCATAAAAGGAACTACCGTTTAACGAAGTTTGCTATTTGGTTCAATCAAAAACTCATTCATTTATTACAAATTTTCTCTAGTAAAACGAAGCTTTTTTTGTCCCCTATGGAAGTTTGACTGTTCAAAAAGCCAATGACAAATTTTGTAGTCAAAAATGTTATGAAAAAAACAAAAAAAAAAAAAGTTTGCAAAAGCACTCAATGAACTTAACTAAATTTGTCGTATTTGCTGTTCAATATGGTGAACAAAAGCAATGTCAAAGTCAACAAAATTTGTAAACAAATAACTATTAACCGACGACAATCAGTCGAGATCGAACGAAAGCTATTAATGGCAAGAGCTTCCCAACCAAAACAAATACTAGTTGACAAATTTCAAGTAATAATACCATAACAAAAAATTCCTTATCAGCGGAAGCTGAGATAGACAAGAAGAAAAAAAACCATCTGATAGACAAAGTGTTTTACACTTTAAGAAAAAAATGAAAGCGGAGACTACGAAAATATAGAAATCAATTAACATCATTGAATGTCTTTATACTAGACATAAAAGGAATAAATATATTTCTACAACCAATTTTAAATACCAAAACGAGCAAAGTAAAGTTTTTTTTGGATAAACTCTAAAGCGATTTGTCAAAAATGTATTTATCGCAAAAACATGAAAGGCATCAGTAAAAAAGACATTTGGATAAAATATACATAAAGAGAGAAAAAGTAAATTTCGATGCTCTCCCACACAGACAAGAGCCGAATGTGGGCGGCGTTGGCGACTTGTTACTAAAGTTGCAACAATATAAGTTTATGTATGTATGTCTAAATGTAAGATATTTCTCGAATAGTTTGTGTCACGAAACTGGGAACAACATTTCGATGTAATTGATTATGCATTGCATAAGAGTGTGACTGCATTGGATTAGCATTCGATTCATAATTAAAATGATATTGCCAATTTATATAATATATGTAGTTTGTGATTTCATACTAAGTGCAGCCTTTGATCAATAAGTCAATCGATTGTATTTGAAGGGAATAGAAAGAATCTTTATTCCAATTATTTGCATAAAATCGTTATAGTTACGTCAGTTGCTAAGTTTTATTGACAAGTTAATCGATCATACATTCTAAGCTCATTAATTAAAATTATAAGGAAAACATTCGCTCCAATTATGTTAAGCTTACTAATCGGCTGGACAAAGAACTAACAAAAAGAGAGAGACAGCAAACCGAATTCCTTATAATCTGAATACATTAGGCTAAAGACAGACAAGTGACATTCAGTATTCAAAGTACTAGTATTTGTAATAGTTGTTATTTGAAAAGGAATTTCAGAACCTCTTACTTTTACTTGTCAGCTCTCATTAGATCATTAGACCCCTAATTGATAATATTATTATTATTATTACACTCACCAATAGAGTATATGGCGCAGGTGTTATAATTATTGCCAACTCATAATTACGATAGTTCGTTCAGCAATTAGAGCTCGTTCTGTCTGGTTGATATTAGCATGGAATTGCTATTAAGAGACTGTTTCTATGGCATTATTATCGATTATTTATTGACCGGCTCGCAGCTGTTCAGTTCTATGCAGTCTCTCTTTATAGGGTCTAAGCTTTAAATGCCTTAAGCAATTATTTAATAATTAAATATAATTAATGTCTCTTTTTCTAAAGTTGTTTATGGTTTTTATACTTACCAAGTTTATTCGCTAAGCTAAGGCAAAAGATAGAACAAACTATTTTTAGGTAAGGCAAAAAGTTATATATTGCCGAAACCCGGGATTGAACCGGGGACATTTAGATCTTCAGTCTAACGCTCTCCCAACTGAGCTATTTCGGCACTGAAATAAATACCATATACCATTCGCATCGAATCTTGTTTCAGTCGGTGATAAGAACGAATGCAATTGAATGATGTTTGTGCTTTTTAAAATAGACAAGAACGTAGCTCATCCCGATTACCAAACAAATATATAGAATGCTAGATCCAAGATAATGTTGAATTCATTTTTGTGACACTTTCAATAATGTAGAAGGGTATTAAATGCTCATCATACCAAATATATTAGTTCGAACTTAAATGTTTTTATTTTGTTTATTTTGTTCATTGTGCTTTTTGATTGATTTGCATTTCATGTCGGACATGAGCAGACGTCGTAATTACTCAATTCGGGTTGTACAGAGATTTAGAGATTCAGCAAACTTCTTCGACTCAACTCAACGCGATGATCGACTTAAGATGCGATCTAGAGATATGTATGCAATGATCATCACCAGCATGACTGCCACATTTGCTATTCTGGTTATTATTAAGTATTATTCTTACGTTGCTGTTGGCTTAGCAATATAATGTTTTGTGCTTTTATTTTTCTTCCCCCTCCTTGCCAGGTGGCTGGGTTTTCTGATTCAGCTGTGATTCAGCTGATTTAGATCTTAACTATAAATTTATGCAAATGTCGATCACTTGAGCAATTTAACGCCCGATAAGAAAATGATGCCCCAGCTAAGTATTTCAATCTTAAATAAAACAAAAAACTTGTATGTGTTGCCACCATATTTAGCATATTAGAGTTGCCACGTGTGCACGATTCTGCACCTGTTGAAATCGATTTCTAAGACCAAACAATCAACAAAAATAATATTTTGTTTAAACAGACTTTCAATTTACGATACCAAGCTGATGATGAAGATGATCAACTAATAATATGTAATACTATTCAAAGATAGTGGCATGGGACTGGTTCTATTTTACATACTATATTGACTGTAAAGTCAAGACCGGTTCGAATACTGTACGCAAAATAGCACCTGGTTCCTTAAGTTTAGCAACAAAGTTACAACATTTTGCTTTAAAAATATGCATAGATGTTGTTAAGTGCAGTTCATAACCTTGACGACAAAAGTCTCCCTAGGGCGTAAGGAAATGTATATTAATAAAATGGTAATAGAATTCTAGAAAATATTACAATATAAATAAATAAATATGTAATGATAAAGTTGTAATTAAAATTATAATAAAATTCATAAAGTTACTTATTATTTTGACTTTCAAGTCGTAAGGTTATAACTTGCACGAAGGGACTTTTTTTTTATTATGAACTACATTTGCATTAAATATATCATTTATGATTGAGGTACGGCGGATTCAGCTTATTGCCAAGCGACGACCATGACACATTTTATTTTGTTTATTTTCCGGTTTTGAATTAATCAGCAACAGCAGCGCAGGTGATAATGACAGACAGACACTGACCACCACATAGTATCACAATCATGTCCCAGACCGGGTCGAAATCAAGTCAAGATCGCCGGCCAGATGTTTTTTGTACTTGTTATTCTGTGTTTCTGATTCTGATTGTGGGCGTAACATTGAATTGCAATTTTCCGTCTATATCTATACCATTTAGTATAATCAAGGCGATCGCTGCTGCACGCAAGATACTTGTTAATTAGCCATTTGGGGACTTAGTCAAGTAAGTGGCTGCTAATTGTTGTTGTTGTTGTTGTGTAGCTGTAGCTAATCGCTTTTGTGGACACCTGCTGGCTGCTCATCGTTTTGGTCTGTCGCACTGCATCAAGCATTCAGATTTATGCGCAGCTGATCGAGACAACGGCACACTAGCGCCATCTGGTGTTAGGCAAAAGCCTTTGAATTCAATTTACAACAATTGCAATTGTGTGATTCTTGTTTTCTTGCTTTGCATTTCGCATTTGCATGTGCAACAACGACGGTGTCGCATTGCTAGCTTTGAACGTCAGACAGCACACGCCCCAACAGCAGCAGTAAGAATACCCACCTCCCCATCCCCATCCCCTCATCCTCTTCCACGTTCACCATACCCCACACCAAGACAATGGCTAAGTAACCAAAGCAGCCTCCGGTTAACCTTGGCTGCGGTTACAATGCTAAACAGTGACAGACAAAGAGAGAGAGAAACGTTTTTATTGCCGGCCACTTTGAAGAGAGGCATAGATAGAGGGATATATGTATATGTACACTTAGTAGTAGACCTGTCGACATGCAATGTTAAACCGCATTCAAGTTAGTTAATAAGCAAGCATAACTTATTATCGGCATGCTTGGACTGGCGGCAATCGTTCTGTATGGTAAAAGTTTGTAGAATTCGAAACTGCGGTGTTGTGCTGCTTGCGTTAGGTACTTCATTTACCGTTACTTTTCTTTATCTTTGCTTTCGTACTGTCCTTGTTAAATCTATGAAAAGTTGTTAAATAAAAATGATTGCAGCGGAACATAAACATTTAAGTTTTAATACGCTATGGTTACAACAACGTGTCTCAGCTAAATGCATAAGAATCGGAAATTGTAGTACTATAATACATGTTAAGTTGATTATTATGCCATATTTTCTGATGTTCTATCGAATTGGAAATACTCTTTGAAGACTTAGTTCGATGTATTGCTATATTTATTATTATTTGAATATATGCAACTAACTTAAGGCTAGGTTATTTCAATTAACAATGAACAACATTTTCGTTTAGAACTCGATGCATTTAGCGACTTTTGCTCCCTTCGAGCGCCACAATCGAAATTAATCGACAGACTTTTTATATGGTTTCTAAGCTTGTGAGTATTGGAACAATAACAACAGCGTTCCATATAAATTTCTGTTTCTCTTTAAAAATCTCCGATTAATATTCTAGGTGGGGTTTTTTAGCTCTGGGGTTTAAGCTTAGTTCCCATTACTCACATGACTTGAGGCAAATTTAGATTGTTATTGACCGTCTGCGGTCTCAGTCTCTGAGTGTTTTCAACCAGTGTACTTGGACCAATCTTGTCACGAACATTACATGTTCGTATTATATACATACGCAGATAGTACATATTTATGTTTATTAGCTAGCCTTAATGTTTGCGCATGGCTTGGCATGAACTCATTGCTGGTTGTTGCATGTGGCATTGCCTGTCTGTGTGTGGCAATCATGGAGAATGTCGACCAGAGATACCCAATCAGTTGACAGTTTTTAAACTTCAAGAAAATAAGATGCTTGTAGTATATCGTATATAAGAATACAAATACATTTACTATATACATACATACAAGTAAGAATATGAATGTTCTTGCATGAAAAGTGTTTGAGAATAAAGATTTCTTATGATCGCGTTAATTGGGCTATTTAAAAAAGTTAAAGCACTATTCGTTTGGTTTATGGGCGGTATTTGAATATTTTGCATTATGGAGAGTGCCGCAAAAAAAACAAAAACAATTGCTTCGTAAATAACAATAATAAAAATAAATTAAAAACTGCCAACTAAAGGCAAAAAAGTAGCATTATTAATTGCAATGGAGCGATAATTAAATGCAAATAATCGACATGGATACTAGTATTTGCGGTTGCACTTTAAGTAACACCAATTGTTCGATTGTTTTTAGCATGTTTCTAGGAAAAATTAAAAAGACATTAAACTAACGACTTCAATTTGAGAGAATTATTTCAGCATTAAACGCCTCAGTGCATTCCAATATCAACAACAACAACCAACAATCCAACTGCCTTCCCTTTCCAATGCATGAATGATGGCCTTGGCAAAGAAAGCGACACTCGTTACAATTTACACGATACTCGTTGGATCAAACCTGTTGCGTTCCAGTGGCAAAGTGGGCGAGTCACGCATGCGCCGTAGATTCTTTATGTGTGTGTGTGTGTGTGTGTGTTTTGTGTTTATGGGTTGATTTCGTTTGGTCAGATCCGTACGGTCTGAACACCTTGACATTGAAACTCGAAATAAACGTGTGCGTCTAACAGCCACACTCAATGTAACACTCCATATCTGATTTGATTTGCTTTGCATTGGGTATTATAGTAGGTTTGCTGAAAGATTTGTAATTACGCAAATTGCAAATCCTTCGAATTACTACATGTTAGCAGAATTTAAAGATATTGTAAGAGTAACTAAACTTCAACTTAGTCGTGTGTCAACTCAATAAATTTGTGGCTTCAAATCATGTGACCTGATGCGTCGTTGGCTTGCCCAATTTGAAAGAGCTTTGCGTATTTATGAATTTTATTGTGAACAGCAATTTGATTTTCTGCTATGTCTCTTAACGATTGTGACCTATTGTTGTAAAGTGTTATGAGCACGAATATTGAATGAAGATGGCAATGCCAAGGCAGCAAAGCTTTCGGATTATAATGGGTCGAGTGGTTGACAAAGCTGTTGGAAGTGTTGTAAGGTTATAAGGTTTTTGATATACATATTTCCATTTCAAACGCTTAAAGATTATGTGGCTTGGATTAAGGTAGACAGACAGTTCAGAACGGACAAGTTGTCACGCAGTTATTTAGGCTTGGGTTCAATCGGTCAATCGATCTTAAGTGTTCTTTTTGTTGATTGTTTTGGTTTTGCCAGCATCCGCATTCCTGGCTCTATTGTTGTAGCTGCCGCTTTGTTTTTGTGTCGCATATCCGTTGGGTACAAAAGCATTTATGGGGCTACTTCTAACTATTGCTTAGCATTAGCCTTGGGACAGTTCATAGCTCTGTTCTGTACCCTTTTGCGACCTTGGCAGCTGTCAATCAGCCGTTGCTGAATGTAAAATATACTTTTTATCCACACACACACATACAAAAGGTGCTAGATGCTAAAAACAAAAAAAGCAACCAACAAAACATGCCAAGTAAATTAGCTAGAAACTTGATTGATTAAACGAGAAACAAATCCTAAAGAACAGAGAATATAAAAATAACTTCTTTGCGCTCTTCGCCTACAACTGGGCGTATTGGCTTTGTGGGAATACTACACATTTGTTGTGCAAGTCAAGTTGAAGTTAATGGCATTCTTGCCAAAATTGATTTAGACAGCAACTTAGGCAAACGCAAACAGATAGACATGAATTTGATTGAAATTGATTGAGTTTGAGTCTTGACATTGAACTTCAAAATATGCGCAAACAAAATGTTATTTCTTGTACCCTGTACCCTCAAAAGAAATCAAATATACCAAATTTAAATTTACATAATTGTATCTTCATAATTAGTTGAAAACTTTGTTCGTACAAAGCGATTTTTTGCGGGGAGTTAATTTCTTGCTTCCAGGAACAGATCTATTCATTAACTTATGAATAAACTTATACGGACTAAGACCATTTATTCATTTTAAGCTAGTCAAGACATCAGTAGATCAATGTTATTATCAAATCTGTATTCAAATTGTTTTTCTTCATTTGGGTAACTTTTGAATGTAGTCTTTATGTTCAGCAACAAATAAAGGCTATTAACAATGACAAAGGGAACTACTTTTGCTTCCGTTCTGGCTAACAAAGCGACTTATAAATCATAAAAAATAACAAATGTCTTGAACGCAACTGACGCCTTTCACAAAACTGATACGCAAACTGGAAGTTCTTAAAATTTATAATATCAGCATGTAAATGTGGCTCAATTTATTAGATTAGAACTTGTTGGGAGTCGCAGTTCAACAACTTACTCGAAATAGTATAGAGCCAAGAAGAGTTTCTAAAGGAGATTCCTTTAAAGATTTTAAGTTTTTTTTTTTTTTTTTTTTTGGTTAAGCAAAAGTTTTGAGCTTAGTATTCATCTCTATTCAATTCAGTTAGCTTGAAATAAAAGTTTTATAATAAAGCTCGATGCTATTAAGTTTTAACTAATACTGATCTGAAAAGCTTTCAACCAAGCTTGTTTGCTTCAATATAGTAGTACCTAGGGTATTGAATTTAGGTCACACGACACGTTCTTAGAAACGTTCTCACCGAAACGCCTTCACTTTCACTTCGCACAAGAAGCATTGAAAATCAAGTCACGATCAGTTTGTTAGCACTTCCAGCAATTTGGCTAAGTTAATTGTGTGGCTTTGTGCGATGTTAGAAATGACAAGGCTCATTAATAAGCCGCCGTCCTTTTGATTATTGTTTGTCATTATCAAGTTGCAACTTTATAATTGTAATTATTCTCAATTTTCCATTTGTCTTGTCTTTGATTACAAATGAGTGAATTCAATACATGTTTCATCTCTCCTCTCCCTGCACTGCAGATAAGCACTTTAATTTACGCCCCTTGTCAATCAGTCCATTGATTATTAATATTTACCTACGATCCACATATCAACGGCAAGTGTCAAGAATTTACATGTTTGTCTTTCATCTTCTGCAACAGCCAAGAGGAAGTAAAGTGTTTTTCATATGCTTACTTAGAGTAATAATTACCAGGGCACCTAGGGCACAAGTAGAATACCTAAGCTTATCTTTGAATGAGTCTTGGCGAGCTTTGATTAATATTATCTTAACAACAAAAGCAAATACTAATTTATTTGAATTTTTTTATTATGTTTTTTATCCTTTATCAACAGATAAGAGAGTCGCATAATGATACCGGTCTTAAAGAAGTTTAGCGGCCTCTACAGCGCTTATGTGCTGGCCATTCTCACCATTGGTTACATCCTGGGCGAATTGGGTCACTATTTGATTGGCGTTACCTCCAAGCAGACGGCGATTGAGTTGGACTATGGCGACCATGCCTGTCAGCAGAACAGCAGCCTCTTTACGCGACACGAGCTGACAACCCAGTGTTCGGAGGTAAAGAACGAGACTAGCTGCTATGCGCTGGAAAGGAATAGCACTGGCTATTGTGAGTGGAACTACAATGGCTTGGGCATCGACTATCAGATTCTCGCCGGACCCACCTTCATACTGGTGTTTACCATTGCTGGCGTTTTCATGGGCTTCGCTGCGGACAAGTATAATCGTGTCAAGATGCTGACCGTGTGCACTGTGATCTTTGGCATTGCAATCGTGCTGCAGGGCACCGTCAAGGCCTATTGGCAATTGGTGTTGCTCCGTATGCTCATGGCCGCTGGCGAATCGGGCTGTAATCCCCTGGCCACTGGCATTATGTCGGACATCTTTCCGGAGAACAAGCGCGCATTGGTCATGGCCATCTTCAATTGGGGCATCTATGGCGGCTACGGCATCGCGTTCCCCGTCGGTCGCTACATCACCAAACTTAATTTCTTTGACATGGGCTGGCGTGTGTGCTACTTGGGTGCGGGCGTGCTGGCTATCGTCGTAGCGGGTCTTACTGGCACCACAATGCGGGAGCCGGAGCGCAAGTCCATTGGCGATGGTGATCGCACATCGGCCAGTGGCAAACCCATCACACTGTGGCAGGTTATTAAGAGTCCGGCGATGATAATGCTCATGATTGCCGCTTCCATACGTCACAGCGGCGGTATGACCTTTGCTTACAATGCGGATCTCTATTATAATACGTATTTCCCGGATGTGGATCTGGGGTGGTGGCTCTTTGCCGTCACCATTGGTATTGGCAGTGTTGGTGTCGTCGTTGGAGGTGTGGTTTCCGATAAGATTGTCGCCAAAATGGGCATACGTTCGCGTGCCTTTGTCTTGGCGCTAAGTCAATTGATTGCCACGCTGCCCGCTTTTGGGTCAGTCTATTTCGATCCCTTGTGGGCCATGATTACACTTGGACTGAGCTACTTCTTTGCCGAAATGTGGTTTGGCATTGTCTTTGCCATTGTCGTTGAAATTGTACCGCTGCGCGTCCGATCCTCAACCATTGGCGTCTTCCTCTTTGTCATGAACAACATTGGCGGCAATCTGCCCATCCTCGTGGATCCCGTAGCCAAGGTCATCGGCTATCGCGGCTCCATCATGATCTTTTATGCGGGCTTCTATGGTATCAGTAAGTATTAGCTTCCCAAACTTCGTTACAGCGATACTAAAATCCATATACTATTTTTCATAGGTTCCATACTGTTCCTAATCACCTGTTTCCTGCTCGAAGGCAAGGCCAAGCCGAATACGTCGGAGCAGGAGGCACAGAAGACACATCCGGATGCAGTTTTAAGTGCACGTCACATGCATGGACATGACAACTCGGTGTTCAGTGTGGATGAGACGATGCCATCAAATGGTCGGCCAGCTCAGCTGCCGCAGCACCTTCAAATGTCCAGCAATGGCTACGAGAAGTCACAATCTACTCAGCCACGTCTCAATGGCGCCGAGAGTAGCAGACTGTAGTATTATGACATACCCAAAATCTAAAAAGATTTATATTGAATGTGTGAAAGTGCTTCTTTTTATTTTTGTACAACATTTTTTTTTTTTTGTAGTATAACTCTTTATTATTTTTGTTAAATTTACTTAGTGTTAAGCGAGAGACAATTGTACAAGGTAGCCTTACTATAATCCCATATGCTTTGTGTCTCTTATCACACACTCTCATTCGTGCTTAATTCGATAAGTAATATTCATATGTGCATAAGTATGTAAAACTAAATCATAAATAAAACCTGTTTTGTTACATCTAAAATGAAAAAAATGCTCTAGTTTGAATAACTCGACTGGAAGTAAAAAAAAAGAAAAAATATTTTCCCATCTCTAATTTGCAGTCATTGCAACTTGCAATTTGCAAGCGTGTACACAAAATTAATACACTACAAACAGACAGACAGACACGGCTTAGGTCAGTTGGCCGTTGATGCTGATCAAGAATGTTTTCATATACATAGATATTTTATGGGGTCAGCGATACATTTGTTCTTCTGCATGTTGCAGCACACACACATTTCCTTAAATATATTACACATTTTTTGTAGTCTTAAGGGCATAAAAGTAAACAGACACAATCACGCATCAACATGCGTTTGTATCTTTGTGTATTTGTGTTAGTATGTTTGTGTGTTCATAACAATACGTATAGACTTATGAACTCATGTACATCTTATATATGGATTTGCACATTATATACATTTTATGTACATGTATATCAGAACAAACAACGCCAAATGCTACCAACAGTCCAAACCGCTAACAACGACTGCAACGTTGTGGCTGTACAAAAGGGAAAAAACAACAGCAGGAGAATATACAAAATGGCATGCGCTAGCTGCGGCGAATTCGTACCAGGGCGGTAACTTCTTCGTTAAAGTTCGGTTAGTGAATGGAAATTCCATTAGCAAAGGTTACACTAATTAATGGCGTTGCCACACTACACTGCTTGCAATCACAAAACTCAGTAAATAGTTTTTTTTGCGTATTATTAATGGCTGAAATCAAATTTATTATTTTCAACGGAGCAATAAAAATGAAATCAATAAACCTTTGCATGTAGGAAACGTATACTTAAACACGTAAACTTAAAATGAAAATTGCCGTTGCTACGTCACACGCTCATCTGTGCAAAATCAACCTATTCAATACATTGAACTATGCTCAACGCAGCACTACAGCCTTTGCCCGAGAATAATGTCATTTTAAATCAGTCTTTGGAAGTGTGAACACGGTGAAGTTTGCAGCGCAAGTAAGCGCACGTAATAAAATACAAATATGTATTTGTGTTTTTTTTTTCTGGGTGAGTGACACAAGCTTTATAAACGATCATATTCGTTGATAAATGTAATTACTTTACTTATTTACATTAGTTGTAAGCTCTTATTATAAGAATTAATTGGAAATACATTCGTATGTGTGTATGTACTTATTACGTATGTATATGTGTTCAATGCATATACATACATAAATGTGTTTGAGTTCGGTAATTTTTTTTCTATTGCTTGTGTTTGACTAACCGTAGATACGGTTATTCGTAAATGTGTGTGTATCTCTTGGTCTCTCTCTTTCTCGTTCCTTTCGTGATTAATTTTTAATTATGTTTCTACTGCGCGTTTCTTTTAGTGAGTTTGGCAGGTTAGAAGAATTTGACTTTGCGGCCATTTTATTAAACTGACTTATGCCTATTAGTCGTATTGTATTTTGGCTCGCTTTATATGGGCCTTTAAATACCAGCGTTAGTTCGAAAACATTAGTTGGCGTAATACTTGCTTTTGGAAAGTTCTGCAGCGGAATAAAAAGAAAGATGGGACAAATATAAGAAAAAATGTTAAAGAAAATTTGATTATGAAGGGGAATGAATAGGAAAAATAAAGTTCTGCTTATGTAATAGGCGAGCCTCGAGCCGAACGAGACACACACATATGAATATTCAAATGCATGCACTCACACATATCATTGTGTTTGCTCAAGCCAGATATTCATTTCTCACTCGCTCTCGCTTTCTTTCGTACTCATTCTTTGTACACATTTTTAAGGCGAAAGGAAGAGCGAGTAAGTTTACCTTGTTCGGACACAGATAAACCCTAGTGCCTTCAGATTGGGAACATAAGTTTGCATTCAGTTACATTTCTATGAATAAGTCTTCTTCCGTGATATATCGATAAATCGATTACCGATATCATAAAAAGAATTCGTATACCTTTAAAAGTGCTGTAAAGATCAGCTCTACCAAAAAGTATACCGCATTCACCAGCGAAAAAGCAAGCATTTTCTGTATACATGTTTGCTTGCTTTCAAATATGCTAGCTCTCCTCGGGCCGGACAAAATCTGTCCGCGAGCCACATCCGGCCCGCGGGCCGTTGTTTGGAGACCCCTGGACTAGTTCAGTTCAAATATCATTAGATGGCGCAGAAAAAACAGCGTTCAATCATATGATGTTACATGTAGTGCGACGTTGATAACACTCTGTTCTAAAAGCCGGCTCTTGCCTGACATGTTGTTGAACTTTTGACGGCCGTAATGAAGTGCTCAACATTCATTCCTGCCGTAACAACAGCCTAGCTGTTATTTAACATTTTCATTGATCAACACTACCTTACGGCCGTAACTAACAGAACTGCTTGCGGGGCTATGTTATTACGGTACGGTCGCATATTGGCAATGATGGGAAAATTAGGCTCTAGGTCTGTATACGCCGAAGTTTAAACCAGATAACAAATGTGTCTATGTAAAACGTTTGATGCTTCGTAGCCGCGAGGACATAAGAGTGAAAGATTTGAGGTGGGCTCATTTGTAACAGCAGGGTACCAAATGATCAAGTATTTAAATACGGGGATGGGGGGTTGCGTGTGGCATCCAAATTTTTGCTACAGATCTTTGTGGAATTCACCAGCTATCTTCCTACTTTTGTGGCTCTAGCTCAAAAACTGTGAAAGATACACACATTCCCGTTTTTATCGAGGCGGTGAAGTTTTGATATTATTTTTCCGTTATCGAACTTATCGATATCCTAGCCCCCCAGTAGGCGTAGAAACCCGATGTACTCCTTACCTTCGGTAGCTATGATAAAAACCATATGAGCAAAATTTAAAGCCTAGGTCCAAAGGTCGCCTTGTAAAATCCAACAACAAATTTCACTGACGCCGGCTGAAGCAACAACAAGTTGTTCAGCGAACGTCAGAGAATGAGCGAAGATCACGCACAATAACTGTAGTGCAGTAAAAGTGTTATTGTTGCCCTTGTCTTTTGCATAGGCCTTATGCTGAGCCCAATACATTCATATATGAAATTCGATTCCTATGTCTGAAAGCAATTGCAATAGCAAAGGATGTACACAAAATTTGTCCTAGTGATTTTTATAACCTGAATTCATGACATGAGAAAAAGGTGTATAATGGTTTTGTGCTAAAGTATATTATCGAGCCGAAAGCCTTGCAGCTAGCGCTCTTAAAATTAAGTAGTAGGTTAAGAATTCATTGTTAGCCTTCTGATTTCTAGTTAAAATAATAATAAAGTATATATAGTATGTCTGTCCGTCCGTCCGTTAAATCGACCTCAGAGACACCAAGAGCTGGCGACATCAGATTTGGCATATAAGTTCTCCTCAGCCATAGGCAGTAGTACTTGTATGTTTTAAATTATCGATAATTCCGTTAGTTATGCCATTATATCGATAACAATAAAATCTTGAAACATTCATCGTGTTTTTCATATGTATATTCATGTTGTCCTATACATCTCAGTACTTAATTATATTATGAGCGCAGACGCATATAATGCATATGTATATATTTGTTTACATTATGAGCGCGTCGTTATTACATTATGAGTCGACATTTGAAACCAATTGAGCAGCTAGCATGCAGCGGACATGCAGATTACCTCACTCCACTGCAGAGCTCGCCAAAGGATTCATGCGAAAACACATACATACATAAATAATTACTCAATATGCATATGCATGAGACTCTCCCAAATAGTTATTTCATTGCATACATACATACATATGTATAAGTAAGTAAGTTATGTGCATTTGTGCGGACTTCATCACAGACAACTTTAATAACATCGACTTATTGCCGCTCTCAGAGACTATTATTTTTTTTTTTTTTAACTAAAACTATCGATAGTTTTCGCTGACATTTTGCGTCGTTGACGTGTTTTTACGACTACTAGAAAACGAAGTCGACGACGACAACGGAAACACATTGAACTAAAATATAATAACTATATGTACATATGTAGCTTAATGGCTAATTCATCTGTCTTGCTTTTAACAGTACTCAGGCCATAGTTTCTGATGAGAATGCTCGGAAGTATTCAAAATACCGCCAGCTTGGAGTTTGATACAAATGTTTAATAATTTCGAAATGTTTCCTCCAACTTAAGTACAAGACGTACAAGAACGTGCCACTTAAGGTCAATTCAGCAAAGCGTAGTCGAGAAAGAATTTTAGTCCTCAAAATATAGAAAACTCTGCATGTAGTAAATGCATATTTATGTCAACTAAACCTCAGTTGAAATAACAAATCTGAGTGCAAACACATGGATGTCGCAATTATACACACACATACATATGTACATAAGTACAGGTCGTAACACCAACCAGCGGGACTTAAGTCGCTGTAAAGCAATACAAAATATGTGGCGCATTTAAAAAGCAAAAGATCTGTGAGAATTCAACACAATTTTACCACCCTGAGAGCGATACGCACTCACACATACGCAAGCGCACACACACACAAACGAAATAGCGAATACCACCAAGTAGTAAACAATAAAAATCGAAACATACCAAGCAAAGACGGGAGAAAAAAACGCGGCGAATTCAGAAGCAGCGTCAGCTGCTTTCGTCAAGTTGGGCGTTACCACTTGTGTGCAACGCAAGCAGCATTTAAAAACATTTAAGAACTTACTTCTGATCTTCTTCAAGAAAATAATTGCTTGCGAGCAATTAAACTTATATTTAAACCTAATGTGCTGTATAAAAAAAGTATATTATTTTTAAGGTAGTGATACCATCTCGATGACGATGATCTTATAAACAATCACTTAAAATTGTAGCTGAATCAACAAGATGGAGATTGCCACTAGGTGGCAGCCCACTTTGACATGCACATTGGCAATCTTTTTTATTTGTTAGCTGAGACTCACATATTGCGCGTCGTTCCCGTGCTGTTTTTTTTTTTTTTTTTTTTTGCACGTTCGTTACATTTCGTTCTTGTAATTAGTGTTATTTAAATGTAAATAATAATGTGCTGCTTTTAAGCTTTGAGTACATATTAAGGTGTTAACATTGTGTCTTTCAATTTGTGCGTTCTTTTAAACACTCGCGAACGTAGCAGTTGTAGCTGACGCCGATTTTGCCTTTGTTGCTAACGCAGGTAGCAAAAAGGCTGCTTTAGGATTCGGTGGTTTGTTTCTGTTAGCTATAATCTCTTTAAATAAGTGTTTAATAAAAATTCAAACTTAAAAAAACCGATGCATGTGGCCGGCATTTTTGTAAAGACAATGAGTTTGATTGCACGCATTGCGAATATGTTGTTTGTGTGTATGTTGATACCTGAGCACCACGCCTATTTATCTTGAATTCTAGTAATGGTGTTTCAACCAAAGCTTTAATAAAAGCTTAAGCGAACTGCTGTACCGAGTATAAATCCCATAATATCAGTAATTGAGATAAATCAAAATTGCGTCGTCTCCGAATTCGCGGGTCTTAATGTGAAGAGTTAATTTTAACATTTGACAACAGCGGCTGGGACAAAAAAGTGATTCACAACATGATCCTAAAGATGGAGACTTGTCGTTACCACCAAGCAGAACTGATGCCAGGTCGCCAAATACAATTTCTTTGCATAATAAGTTAAATAAAATAAGAAAATGTTCTTAATTTATTAAGTTTATTTTTTGTTAGTGAGTTGTTGACATGTTTCCCTGGGATTTATCTTTTCATTATGAGACGGGACATTTTCCTTTAATAAGATCAATAAATTATTCCTCGTTGTAACAAAATTCGTAGATCCCGCTTCTGACTAGGTCAGAATACTCGCTTGCTTAAAACTTATTTTGATTAAAACTGCTAAGGCTATAGATACGGTCGGCTCTCTTTTAGTTCCTTTTCATACCCTTATGATCCAGAATTTATTTCAATTCAATCAATTAAATCTAAAAACCCTATTCGACTGGCGTGTGCTTTCAGATTTTGTGTTATTAAATATGAATTTTTTTTTTTTTTATCTATTTTCCAGTTTTCGATTTATAGGCTGACGGACACTGCAAATCCGAATATTCTTTATTCCAAAACCAACATTTCTGGTTGTGTTGCAGTGTTGTGTAATCATTCGAAGTATCGAAATACATTCTCGGTATTGATCCATCGTTTGACAGCTTACGGAGACTCTAAGCAATTTTCTTCTCTCGAAATCATTGATCCTGTGGAATTGGCTGCAGTCGCATTGCTACGTAAGTAAATGATAAATTTGACTACGAATTAAGCTATTTTCTCCGGCTATATATTTTTCCCTGCTGAAGTGTATTTTGCTCGTGCAACAAGAAGGCTCAACCTAGCCGGAAAAATTTTTAAAGACATTAAACAGTTTTTACACTTTCTCATATAGT
Organism: Scaptomyza graminum; assembly: GCA_018901835.1. Classification (NCBI taxonomy): domain Eukaryota; kingdom Metazoa; phylum Arthropoda; class Insecta; order Diptera; family Drosophilidae; genus Scaptomyza; species Scaptomyza graminum. Next base: position 6,473,011 of record JAEIFL010000001.1, on the reverse strand, counting down.
GAAGAATCCCACTTAAGATAAATGGCTGATCATAAAGATTTGGAAGAGGTCAATGATGATCCGAAGATGCGTGAATTTTGTGCGCAGTTAACGAAACTGCAAGGCTCCGCTATGTTCATTAAAAATGTAATGCGCACCTATGAACGTCAGTTGGATGCTGGGCAAAGTCAAAAGCTGCAATATCTAATATCTGTGCTAGACAGCAAGTAAGTTAGCAGTGACACAATGCTCTAACCGGTTCAATAATATAACCTTTTAATTCGGTTTTAGTATGACCAACTCTAGAATGTATCGTCGAAACCCCGGTCTGAATTTGGATAAACTTGAGGGCGTAATAAATAAACTAAAATGCAAATTCAAATCCGTATGTTATAAGTAACACCATCACCCGAATTGCGTTAACAATAATTCCATATTAAATTTCAGCTGCTAGATGATGAAGTTATTATAATCAGCGACGCGGCAGATCAATCCACCTCTAAGCAAGCTGCCGATACGGATGTAGCTGCACCGGTCTCTCAGGAAGAAAATCGAACTTCAAATCCAACTGAGGACAAGTCTACATCAAAACTTGTTCGCGAAAAAAACAAATCTACGGCATCGCCTGCGCCAGCGCATAAAACACAAGCTACGTCACGGCCGCGGTTGCCAGAGAATGGACACAAGTCCCATCCATTTGCAACAAATCCAGCCAAGACCTCAGTGGCTTTTGAACGCAGATCTAATCCGCCTAAGCCGGTACTGAAACCTTCAGCACCTGTGATTACCGATTTAAGCTCGCCACCAACTTCCAAAATCAGATATAAGTGAAAAATCGGCCAAGACACGTCCTGATTTGAACCCAGCTATTGGCTTGCAGCGACCGGTCTATGAGCGTAGGTCCAATACACCCGCACAACAATCGCCAATAGCAACAACTTGCAGCAGCGCAGAAGCTAAATCTTCTTCGCCAATTTTTGAGCGTAGAGCAAACCAAACTGTTTCAACTAAACCTTTGGCCGCTGAGTCTGCCAATAAGGCGGAAAAGAAGATGTTTAAAATGGATCCGCTGGAGGAGGCACGCAAAAAGCTTGCTGCGGTCAGTGCCCCTAAGGATGCTGCTGCTGCTAGGCCAATGGCCTCCAATTGCAAAGATCCGCGTGGTCGTAAGACTGCCTTTATGAATCCATCGCCGCCAACGGTAGTTGTTCCAGTGCCCGCTCAAAGCAATAGTTGGTCACGTACGGATCCTGTTCATCCATTGTCTGCACACGTTCAGACATTTTCCGTGTCATCGTCATCGTCACCATCGGCATCATCAACATTATCAATGTCGCCGCCGCCACCACCTCCATCGATGACTATCATTTCACGTGCTGCCGGCAGCAATACACATAACATTCCTGTTGCGGCACCGATAAAACCGCATGCTCCACTCAATCCAAATCAGAGCAGACCAGCTGCAGAGTTTATGCTCACTCCAAAGGCTGCTGCTGTTGTCGATGAACTCAAAGAGTCTATCAAGCGGCGAAATAACAATTTGCCAAGCAGTGCAGAGGTGCGTGATCCGCGCACCATGATTTGGATTCACCCAAACAACATCACTGTGCCAATAGAGCCAGCAGTAATACAAAAGCAACAGCAGCAACCAGGAGGAGCAGCAGCGCTAGTACCAAATAATCTGAATCAAGGAAAACCAAGTCGTGCAATGCCATACCAAAAGGCAGGATTCACAGGATTTGAGGAGGCACAAAATGCTCATAATTGGAATCCCCCCCACAACAACAACAACAATAATAATAATAAAAACAATAATAATAATAATATTAATAACAATAATGCTAACAAAAGTAATAACAATAATATTAATATAAACACTAATAATAATAATTTAAGCAATAACAGCAACATTGCTAGCTGGTCAAAAACCCACAACAACAACAATGCTTTTAACAACTCAAGCTTTGGCAGAGGCGGCGCTTCAAATCGTGGCGGCGGCCATGGTGGCAATCCACGTTTCTCTACGCCAGCAGCGTATAGCAAAGAAAGGCCGTCCAGCTATCGCGAGCATCGTCTGGCCAAAGCTGCAGCGCTTGCAAAGGAATTGGAAGAGAAAAAACGCATCTTTGCAGCTGCGGAAAAGAAACGTCAGCAGGAGATGGAGCAAGAGGCATTAAAACAGTCTACGCCGACAGTCCCGGTCCCTGAAAAAGATCGTGTGCAGTTGGACACCTCATATCGTTCTGTTGGTGGCGATGTGGACAATGGGTTGCGGAACTTTAAGATACCCAAGAAGTCGACTGGGGATAAGTCCAGTGAACGGTGTAGTAAGGGAGAGACAAGTGGTCAAAAGACTGATAAGACAGATAAGTCGAGTGCAACTCATAAAGCAGCTGTTTGTAACGAAACAGCAGTCTCAAAGGATGACGGTATTGACGAACAGTTGAAATCGACAACGAAAACTAAGAAAACTATTTGTGAAGGGAACAAATCGCCCGAGGCAGATAAATCACAAAAGTTTGATAAAGTGAAGCAGGCACCTGCTGCAACTGAGAAGTCAAGTAAAAAAAAGCATAAGAAAGAAAAAAAGTCTGATAAAACGGATAAGGCCGCCGAAAAGCCGAAAAGTAGACACTCGTCCGAGAAGTCGCACAAATCAACTAAGTCAACGAAAAAATCGCACAAGGAAAACACGAGCGATGCAGGAAAAGATAACCGTGAACAGAAAAGAGACAAAAGGGATATTGTGGACAAGAACAAAGAAAAGGACAAAAAAGCAAAAGATGGTACCAACAAAATAGACAATGTGGAGAACGAGCCACCGTCACAGCCGCCAGTGAAGCCACACACAGCGACAGTCGAAACAGAAGAACAACCGACACAGCCCAGACGCAGCAGCGAGGCAACAGTTGAAAACAAAGAAACACCAATTGAGCCAATTGACCTAAAAGAACAGGATGAGGATGTTGGCAGTGAGAGCGGTGTTCGGGCTAATGTTGATGAGATCGCAGTTGAGCTAAAGCCAGATGAAGTAGATGAGCAAAAGGAAGAGCCTATGATGCCAAAGCTGCCCAAAATTAAGGTTGTGCTCGGACCCAATGCGCACACCATAACCGTAATGCCCACTGACAACGAAACAGATGCCAATGTGGAGGACTCACCAAAAGTGGGTAGCCGCGAGCTACCGGAAAGCCCCAGGCGTAAAATGAAGCGTCGCCAAACGATGGTACCAACGGCCAGTAAATCGCTGGTGGACAAATCGGAGCTCTTTACGGGCAGTAGTTTCATGTACGAAGATATTGTGGAGCATCAACGACAGCAGTTAAAGAACGATGGGGAGCCGAAGGATGAGAATGCGAATTGTGATAGCAGCCAGCGGGGAGTAAAAAACCTAGCAAATATGTTTGAAAGGAACAACGACAATTGCAGCATTTCCACGCATAATATACTCGCTGGGAAACGTCGGTCATGCTTTGCAGCTCTGACGCTGAACGAAACAGAGCTTAGCCGCAAAGTATTCAATTTGGCGCCCCAACCAAAATCAAGGCCTAGGACGCGTCCATCTGCAGTTGCCACGGCCGTGAAGCGCAAGCGCGGCAAGCCAGCCTACAAGCCAGTGGATACACACGAGCAGCAGCAACAAGAGGAGGAAGAGTTGCCGACTGCTAAGCGCGCGTGTCCCAACAAGGAGCTTGATAACAAATCTGCAGTGGCTGTACCTATCCCCGGAGACTCGGAGATCGATAGCCGAAATACCGTAGGTCCAGTTGACGTCTCGCTGCCACCGCCGAAAAAAAAACGCAAGACAAAACGCACTGAACTGGACAAGCTAACCGAGGACATTTCTCAGATGTATTATGCAGAGGACGTGATGCGAGCGACAGGCAGACGCGCCTGCACTCTTCAACAACAACAACAGAACCTGGCTGAGAGGAATGGCAGCAGCAGCACTTTGCGCAGTCGCAACAATAGCTTTAGTAGTAACAGCAGCAGCAGCAGTTGCTTTCCTAACAACGCTGAACGGGCACCATACAAACGCAATGTAGCGCGACGGGGCCGACCCATTCCGAGCGTTGCGAGTGGAGTTGATCGAGCCAGTTTCGAGATAAAACAACAACAGCAAAAGATGCAAACAAAGCGTTTTCAAGTCAAAATCAAAGTCAACAAGCAGCTGGAGGAAATGTTGGCTAAAGCGAACAGCAGCAGCGGTACATCGTCGTCAGTAAGAAATACAAATCCCAATTGGCATTCCAAATCGAATGCGACCAAAAGCTGTGTCGCTTGTTCCACGAGCCCTGGCCATTTAATGGTACACTATGCAAAGGAACATAAGGAGTTTTATGGTGCACGTTTGCCACCTGGTTTGCTGCAGCAGCTGCGCGCAGGTATGGGAAACAGACCTGTCTACGGAATCAAATCACAAATCAGTAAATATTATTACTATTGTCCGTTTTGCGATTTGGCAACGGAGAACAATAATCGAGGCTGGGTGGAGCATATAGCCCTACACACCGGTGAGACAAACTATCAGTGCTCACGTTGCAATTTGCCGAGTGATCGACCCAACAAAATTAAACACCATGTGACGCGATGTGGCGCTGGAGCTCGTATCCTCTATACTCACAATATTAGTGCCAGGGTTCCGATCAAGATTCATATCTGCCATATTTGCCAATTTGTGCAGTTAAGTCGCAAGAATCTGGAATGTCACTTTCAGCTCCAGCATGAACATAAGGGCAAGTCGCTGACGGGCTTGGGAGAGGAACTGATAATCTATAACACAAACGATGTTAAAATGGTCGAAACAGCAAAAGAGGCGAAGGCAATTTTGAATAAACACGAGGCACAGAAAAAGTCCAATAAGCCTCCGGCGGCGGCGGCTAATCAGCCGCGTTTAGTTAAGAAAAAAACCGCAGCAAAAGAAGAAAATTCGAGTCAATCTGTTAGAAGTAATGAATGCCAAAAAGACTAAAAATCTGGCCAAAGGAGATCAACCAAAAGTTGAACAGAATACAGAAGTGGAACGGGAGGAGATAGATTTAGCGCGGGAGACTGCACACAATCACGACGAAGCAGTAGAAGAGCCCGATGTAAATACGAATGCCCTGGGCATGCCGCCACCAGAGTCAGAACCGCTGCTGGTGCTTAACGAATGCAAGTTTGAAGACGAGGAAGTGCAACAGGATCATGGACCTTTCGGTCAGGAAGTAGTAAATCAAGTGCAGCAAGAAAACCCGCTGCACCAACCGAACGCCGAGGAGGAACAGCAAGAGATGGATGCTGGGACGGAGCAATCAGATGGTAATCAAACAGAGGAGAGTATTTCTATATCCGATACAGAAATGTCGGATCCGTTGCTCGCTAAAAAACGTGACAAGTGCAACGGCTCAGTGCGTCCAAAATCGATATTCCGCAATTTCCAAAAGTTTTGCAACAAACTTAAAAGCAACAACGTCGCTGTGACCTCCGCCACCGCAACCACCACCACAACCACAACCGCTACCACCAGCAACAGCGGGGGAGGAGTGGTAAGCTCCAGCAAGATAAGCAGCAATCAATCGACATCGCCTACCAGCAATGGCAGCCACAATAATGTGCTTGATCTTGACTCCATATCGGTCCCAACTGTAACTTCCATATTGAGTTCTCAGAAGCAGGAAATTCTATCGCCCCCCGTGAGTCCAAGGAAGTCTGTAACTCCTCCGCCCGGCTTGATAACCGTCGAGAATGTGGCTTTCCATATGCGGTCTCCGGTCACACAGCAGCCCGCCTACTATTGCATGTATGCTGGCTGCAAATTTCACTTCTCCAACGAGGTGGAGGGCCTAGGGAATCACATTAAGCGCGAACATCCGCGTATCCGCTGGAGCGGAAAATGTATTTGTTGTGCTCAGAACGTATCGACAACTCAGGAGCATCAGTTGAGCATTGCTGAAGAACTGCGTCACATGATCAGGCATCAGATGGAGACGGCAGCTGCTGATGTTGTTGTTGATCCAGTGCCACCGCCAGCGCCAGCGCCAGTAGCAGAGCCTGCTTTGCCCAAGCTGCGCGTGCGTCGCTTTACTGGCGATCGTTTGGCGACCGAGCCAGAGCAGCCAGTGCAGGTGCAGGTAGCGGAACATGAACAACAGGAGGCTTTTGAAAAGAATATTATGCTACGAAATCTGCTAGACGCCGAGTCGCGTCCTCCCACCCAGCAGCAGCAGCAGGACATGAATACCGTCCTCATTGATGTTTATCCACGTGAGACGACGACGATGGGTTCAGTAGTAACGATGTCATCCGCAACTCTTCCCGTGCTAGCTCCTATATCAAATGCCACGGTAGTCAACCATCCCTCAGAGCTTGGTCTGGCCATTAATAAGGTGTATAGCCTAGCTACTGTTGCTACACCTCCAAATGTAGTAGCCGCCGAAACGGTACCGTTGCCCGTTGTAAGCAACAGCGATTTTGTGCTTACCCAAAGTTTAACGCAGAATGGCGTTGGCGATGCGCCAGCACAGATCAACATATCCATTCAGCCGCATCGCCCGCCTCAGGAGACTTCAGCTGCTCCGTCACTCTCGAATCGTGCGAAACGCCTTGTTGCCGATCGCTTTCGTTGCATGGCGCTCAATTGCAACTTTTGCGCTCATACGGTTATGTGTATTCGGGAGCACATGAAGTTCCATTGCTATAGCTTCGGCAGCCAAGATTATTTGCAGTGTGCGTACTGTCCGCACGTTGGCAAGGATATAAATGATTTTGTGCGACATGGCGTCATTGAGCACGGGCTCGCCTCGCGCTCCGAACTTCAAGAGCCAGATACGTCGACGGTATCGCTAGTTCCGGCCAAACCCAATTCCACAACAACTGCCGTCAACGCCACGTCATCGTCGATGTCAATAAGTGAACGGATTCGCGATTTGCTTATCAAACGCTCATCACTTACAGCTGTAGGAACTTTCGTACCAGCTACTGTGGCTCAGACGACCATAACCCTAACTGAGAATACTCAGCAACCAGAAGTGCCAGACACGAACATTCCCTTAACCACTGTGCTTAAGGATCTTCTTGACTCCACTGGCTTTCCAGGTTAGTTAAAGTGTGTTATAAATTTGTTTTTAAATAATGAATGCTTCAGTTGCACATAAAAAAAAATTCAAGCAGTGCTTCTTTCAACCATAATCCACTTTGCGGTGACGCAGCTACTTAAGCTAGGTTTTGTCCGCGGCTTCGCCGTCTTTGTGTAGCCTGTAGCCTATATTATTTTACGGTAGTCCGGCTGAACTTACGAAGCACTTTCTGTTGTATGGTAATAGTAGTAGGGGTAAGTCCTTTTATAGGCAACATCGAACATCTCACTACATCTCTAACTTAAGTCCTTCTTTAACACATCCCGCAAAATGGGAAAGGAAAGGAAGATTTAAGCATTACCCCGTCTCTCCTAATTCCAAGTTACAATGCAAGAAGACCCTTGTTTGCCATTCATTATTTCAAAATTAAGATCGTCTAATACCCTAACCTAAAAGCGCATAAAAATCTAAAAAGAATTGTAATAATCAAACTCTTATTAACATATTCGATTCAATTGCAGATAACAAGGTTTACGCCTGTCCATTCAAGCCGTGCGCCGTTTCATTAACCGAGGAAACCTTTGGCAACCACGTGCTGTACCACAAGTCAAGCAATCCAAACATTGGAGCACTGGCCTGCAAGTTTTGCCGTCAAGTGTTCGACGTGCCGGGGGCGTTGCGATCCCATCTGCATCAGATGCACGCACGCCACAAATACTTTTGCAGCGTTTGCCTAGCGACGACAGTGAACCGGCGTCTTATGCATCACCATATGTGCGAACAGCATAGAGAATTGTATGGCCAGGTCCACAAACAGCAGCAGTTCCTTGAGCTGCCAGCATCGTTGCCCATGTATAAAAGTGTGCCGGAAGGCTCAAGTGAGGCGAGCAAGTGTTGGGTAAGCGTCATCGAGCAACCATTTGGCAACAACAAATTTGAGGACTTTTCCAATAAGTTGCTGGCGGAGTGGCTACACCGTCGCGATGAGACAAAGCGATCATATCATCCATCGGAGTATCGTCTATTGCCACGCGTACCGGTTTTCAAGACCAGCCTTGGTTGTGCCCAGTGTCCATTTAAAACGATGGAGTACAGTCCTCTGAGCAACCATTTGCTGAACCATCGAGAGCAGGCAGTCCGTGCCGCCTATCAAACGGATCAAGAGGAGCAGGCAGCACAGCCTGTCGCTGTAGCCGCCCAGCCGAAGACGAATGAAGTAACCGCCGTTAGTCGAACCGCATCGACGGAACCTGGCATACATGTCCCTCGCTCGTGCAAATGGTATTATGTGCCCAAGGAGAAGCGCTACATCTGCTGCGTCGCTCATTGTGGCATCCATTTCTTCACCGAGCAAGCGCTGCGTGAACATCTTACTGCTAAGCACAGCTATGCGCAAAACTTTAGATGCGCACACTGCTTCACCGAGGATAGGATCACCTCGATTGATAGACTTCTCGAACATCTTTCGTATCACAAGCGACACATCTACCAGTGCGGCATGTGCGCCACGTTCAATCCCAAGCGCTCCTTGATTGAGCGGCACATACACGAGCGCCATGGCGAACAAAATATCGATATTGTGATGGTGAAGCGAAACGTATCTGGCAACGCCAGCCACGAGATTCGTTGGCTCAAGTCGAGTAAGTTTTCGTTGTTTTTTTTTTTTTTTTTTTTTATATTCTTAAAAACTTATTTCCTTTCGCCTTGTAGTAATTTCGTTGCGTATTGCCAGCGACGAATGGCTGTGCAATCTGTGCAACTGTGTGCTAAGCAGCCATGTGGAAATTGCACGACATGTGGAGCAAGAGCACGGTCGCAAGCACCAGTACACCTGTTCGTACTGTGATGATGGCGACAATGATGTGGCGAATGTGGTCACCCACATGCTGGCCCATCATAAAGATCAGCGGGTTCAGCCAACTATGAACTTTCATCGAATGCTGGGAAAGAACAAGCAAACGCTTGCCTTCTACTGCAATGCGTGTTGGCTGGCGGCCAGTAGCTATCAGCGGATGCGCACACACTGTGCCCAAAAACATTCGAGCATATTTCAGTACGAATGCCCCCACTGTAAATTTGGGCATGCATTGGAGCGCATCGTCATCCAGCATATGCGTAGCATGCATTCGGATAAACCTGGACTCGCCAAACAGCAGTTCGAGCGTGTGGCCCATGAAATGCTCGACAGTGATTGCTGGGCCATGGCCCATCCTCTAGAAAAGACTATCAGTTTAGTATTGGACAGCAACAGCAGCAACACCAACGACAACAACACAAACGACTCCCCACATACCATTAGCAGTAGCAGCAGCAGCAGCAGCAGCGTTTGCAGTGAGCCAATTAATAATGATGTCATCGATTTGTTATCATCTGATGAAGAGACTGAGGAGCATTTCGTAAGTTGCATTTCAATTAATTCATTCTTGAAATAATCTGCTTAGAAACTGCTTTTGATTTAAAATATTATTTAAATGTGTATTTTGCAGAACAAACTTAAATTTGCCTGCTCGCACTGCACTGTGATGAGTCGCGATGTTGTCGAATTACGCACCAAGCACTGGGCAAGGCAGCATGCCGATCTTCCGTTCTATTTTAGTGCGCAACCGGAGCTGCGCTGTCCGGTCTGCCGCACATTTGTGGGCAATGCTAAATCGCTGCTGGAAGAGCACTTGCCCCAACAGCATTTGGTACAAAATATGGTCGCCTGCGATCCGCGTTGCCCGAACGAGTGTGCCTTCTGCAATTATCAATATAGCAGCTGTGCCAACCTGATCCAGCACATTGAGTCGGAAGCGCACTTGTCTAACGATCTGAAGTATCTAAACGATGACCAGCTGAATGATCTGCTCAAACTGGGTACCAAAGTCTCGCGTTGTCCCAATGAGTATTATCAGTGCGACATTTGCCGCGTGATTATGCCAACAAATGTGGCCATGGCACAACACGGCCGTGTCGAGCATAGCACATCGCCAGAGCTCTTCTGTTTTCGGCAGCTGAAGGACCCGGTCACCCATCACTGCTCCTTCTGTATGTTCGCCTCGACTGTGGAGTTGGATGCGATGCGTCACATGCTTGATCACTACAAGAAATTTGAGTACTGTACATTCTGCCGGTCACAGCAGATCAATGGCTTCGATGACTACATCCAGCACTACTATACAAACCATCGCGACGAGTTGCATCGCTTTAAGCTAGTGCATCCGTATGCCGATCTTCGCAAGTTTCTCATGCAGGTGCTCTATCAGTTCCCAAATGGTCTTATCATCAGCAAGAGCAGCCTGCGTCAGACGCGTTTCAAAAACGAGGCCAACATACGCCATCTGTACGAAGAGGTCGTTCGTAAATGTCAGCAGCCGCCTATACCACGGATGGTTATCAGTGTCACACCGACTAACCAAGGTCCAAAAACATCCATAGCACAGTGGCAAGACCGGTCCAGTATTATTACTTCACCCAGAATTACCATTCGACGCAAAACCCTGAATCCCAATGATATTAGCTCTGTGCAGCCTCAGCAACCATCCGTCAGTATAACACATAAGATCAGTGGGCGACGCACCTCTGTCGTCAACTGGCACACATCTTTCATGGGCCCAAACCCTACTCCGGCTACAGTTGCCCCGGTTGTAGCTGCCCCGGTCGTCCCGGTTGTAGCTGCCCCGCAATCGTATCTCCCTCCATCAATTGCGGTTCCTCCTGAAGCATCAATCCAGCGCATTGCCAAGCGACGCAACACCGTGGTAGATAAGCCAACTCCGGATTACAGCAAGCGCTGTAAAAAATAACAACAATGTCTGATCTTACAAAAAACAACAACAAAAAACAAAACTTTGTACTTTCGCTTTCAGATAGCTGCATAGTCAGTGTAATTCCTTCCTCTCTCGGAACATTTTTTTGCAAAGCAGTTGGCTATTTTGAAACCAACACCCAACACCAATTAATAATTAACGAGTCCAAAATCACGGACATTAAAAACATATTTAAACATTTTTGAAGATTGGCTTTATGAAATCGATAATAATAAATAATACAATTAATAAAACACTATAATGATTAATAAAAATCATAATATTACACATGAAAGCAATTAAACCGGCAGTTTTCATTTTTGCATACATAGTTATAATCAATCCATTATCCTATTGTTTAATGTTTAACATCGAGAACTCCAAATTTAAATAGTAATTATTTTTAAATAATTTTTTTTTTTTATTATGTATCTCTTTATGTATATATTATGAATATATTATACATATATATGTTTAACTTGTAATGTTAATGTGAAGTCTGTAGCTTTCGAAAATTCAAAATTACAAACATACATGACATATGATCATGTATTTATACCAGTGTCCAAACGCACACAACGAAAGAGTTGCGCTTGTGTGCGAAGCAGCGAAACACGAAGGCAACTGCTTCACCAAACACATGAGTCGCGAGGGCAAATGCTGCCGAACATGATTTATACTATATGCTGTATGGTATCTATCGTGTAAGCCCGCTTTGCCTAATTATGATTACATTAAGATTTTTTCCAGACTAACTTCGGATAATAAAATAATACGTATGTATATTAAACCAAAATATGATACATATACATTTTCAATATTATGTTGAAATCTTGTATTTAAAAAAAGAAGAACATAATCCAAAAAAAAAGCAAACTATTAAACTTATTGGCCTACAAGTAAATATTCTGATTATGTTGACAATATTATCATTAGGATATAAGATAAATAATAATAAAAATTAGAACTTTAAAAAAAAAAATAGAAATTCAATTTGTTTTTTGTTTGCAGTCATTATGGTAGAGTAGCTGAAAGGTGGGCGCAGCTTTGCCCTGTCTCTTGGCCACATTGGCGCAGCGCAGCTGATTGAAAAACTGGCAGGGCGTGGCATAGGTGATCAGCTGATCGTTGCGGCTAACACAGACGGGACGATAGTAGCGCGGACAGCTGTACTCACAGCTGAACTCATTCTCGCCAATAGCTTCAATGTTGTTGTTGTTCCTGTTTTTGTTGTTGCTGGGCTTCGCAGTCTCCTTCGCGGCCTCCTCCTTCTGCTCCTTGTTGGCATCAGGCTCATCACTTAAGTCCGTTTCCTCCACCTCCTCACCCTCCTCCTGCTCATCAAGCTCACTGTTTGGCTGCAAGTATATATCGTCGCTGCCAGCTGTCGCATCCAGTTCGTCGTCCAGCTCTGTTATCAATAGACTCGCAGCAGAAGCTCGGCTGGCCATAAGGGTCGCGAAAACTACCAATGCTATCAAATGGCGCATGTTGGACGTCGCTATTCTCCAGTTTAAATGTGCTCTTGACATCAGCCCCATGCCCGTTTTATATAAAAATAGCTGTTGTTGCCAACACTTGTGCAAATAGCTCAAAAAACGCTTTATCCAATAGCCAAAAAAAACTTGTTTTTTTTTCGAGCATTAGATAAATATTCAAATGTGAATCAAGGGCGCCTTGCTTTTGACTCACTGTTATCTGTTTGCATGCCACCCACCCGAGGGACTCTACTTTCAGCCCATAAAACGTAAACATGTTGAAGCATATTTTTAGGCGCTTTAAATTATCAAAAGTCGCGAAGCATTCTTTGAGAATGAGTCAAAAGGGCTTCAACAACTTAGAAACGAAATCTGTATCGGCACAATTTCAACAAGTTCAACTAAATTTCAACTAAAAATTAACAAATTAACGTAGTACGTGATCCTTGATGTCATAATATGGATTCTTTTGGGGGCATGTACAAATATTTGATTTATTCGTTTTTAATAAAAGATAATACATAGAATTAATTGCATACTGTCTTCGATAAAGTATAAATTGCACTTTCATAAAGATACAAATATATATGTAAGGCATTTGCCATCACAATTTAGTTTGCTTTGTCCTTTTTTTTTTTGTTTAATTGTAGCCCAAAATCGGAACAGTTTCAAAAGCAAATAAAGAATAGAATGTTGATTGATAATAATGTTAGAAGCGTACGTGAATGGATAATTGTGGTGCTCCTTATATACAATCCATGTAGCCCTGATCGTATGCGTGACGCATAACATTGAATATCTGACGATTGGCCTCATCCCCAGCGATCTGCATGGACAGCTGATGGAAGGCGGCGCCATGCATGTCCGTTTCGAATAGCTTGGAGAGCTTATCGCAATCCGATTCGCTGCCCAGCAGCCAGGGCATAAAGTGCATGCAGATCATAACACCATAAAAGGCATAGCGCTTGAAGTGCAATTCAAAACGATCGTAGCTGGAGGTAAAAATAATTAGATATACAATTAAACTAACACTTTTTCAATCATACCTGTAATCCGCTAAGAGCTGCTGTATTTGCTGCTCGGAAAGGGTTTCACTGTTGCGCTGCAACAGCAGCTCCAACATTTCAAACATCTTGCGGTAATACAAGCGCAACAACTTGGGAAACCATTCGGCCCGCTTTGTGGCTGGTGTGTTGAAATAAAGATAGAAACTCACATCGATGGCAATGGTGCTGTAGCGCATCTCCTGAAAATCAATCATCTTAATGTTGTCCACCTTGCCGCTGCTGGCATCCTCATGGAAGAGCACATTGTTGCGATTGAAATCGCCATGCAGGAAGGTGCTAAAGGCGTTTTCGGGCAGCTCCTCGGCGCAGGCAGCGCTGCGAATGTGCTCCAGCAAGTCAATTGGTTTGTCAAAGTATTTGGCGCGCAGGCGCTGCACTGCATCCGCGAAGCCAACATCGTCGCCCAGCTGGTCGCGACAACGATCATAGAACTCGTAGAAACGATCGAAGGCAACTCGATAGAGCGCCTCATACGCATTGCGTTCGCCCGCTGGAAAAACAAAGGGCGCAGTCTTCAGGCCTTTCCGCAAACGCTCATGCACTTGGGGCTGTAGAATGCGTGTCGCATAGCCCAGGGCATGGAATTGGGCAATTACGACGGACATCGCTTCCAGCTGATCTTCACGCAGCACTAGCCTTGGTCCGAGCTCGTAGCCAGCTGGCCTTAGATGCTGCATTGCCAGTACGGATTCATTATCATCGCCCAACCCTGCACGAAGGAAACGTTATCACTTGACAACTAGATAGCAGTTCACCGTTTGCTTACCATTAACGACACCATACTTTGCCCAATAGCAACGGGGCACAAGTTGCTCGACGATGTCGGTGTTGAGCTTGCTGCTGCGCAACAGATGCTCGTAGGCGGGCAGGAGCTCGGCATAGAGGAAGATCTCGTTGGCACACAGCGTGTACGATTTGCTCGACTCACGAAACTCTTTGCTGCCCTTCATGAATTTCACCAGCACCAGCTCCCTTTTAGTTCTATAACGGAACAGATAGATTGGTAGATAAGAAAATAATCGGTGGTTTAACACTCACTTGCCGGCAATTTCCATGTCCAGTTGGATGGTGTAGAGCGCGGACATAAAACCGTCTAGCCCATTGGAGCACTCGATGCTGTGCGAGTGGAGCACCGCATCTGAGCCAAAATACTTGAAAATATCATAAACCAGATATCGCTCCATGTAATCCAGTTGCTGTTGCTGCGTCGACATTTCTTTGTTTGCAATGCACTGGCTGGCTTTTTATAGGAGAGTTTGCCTCAATTGCGTTAAACTGATTAAAGTACACGTACGTATGTATGTATGTAAGCGTAAATAATGTTGCTTTGACTGCGATCGTCAATTCTCGATATTCTTTTAACTCATTTAAAACCACCAAAGCTTGTGCAGCAGTCCACTTGATGATTGTTATCGATACCGATACCGATACTGAATACATTTTAGACGCTGACCGGCTAAAATTTAAATCCGAACTTGGCTTACTGGGTTTGTTGATTTATTAAAATAATTATTTTTTAATAGTTTATTTGTATGCTACTCATAATTATGCCACTTGCAATTATATATATGTACATTTTTTCGAAAATCAGTTGAAAATCTAATTTAAGAAACATCAAACTTGCAGTTATTGTATGTACATTGTTTTTTTTTTTTTTTGGTTTGTTATAAGTCAGCTTTAATTTACAGCATTAATTAATATGCTTTAATTTTGATTTTGTATGATGATGTTTTTTCAATCATGCATGCTTGACGCTCTACCGATAAGTTTGCGGCATCGATAACGCATTTGCAGTTTACAGCCAGACTTACAGAATCGAGAAGTCCCCTGTTAGTGTTATTTACAGTAAAACCGCTCCGTCTGTTAAATAAAGAGCAGATATTGACAATCGCCAGCCCTGCTCTTGTGGAGTTATAAAAATAAAACAAAGCTGTTCAAAATAAGAATTGTTTAAAAAAAAGTGTTCTATAAATTGTGCATTGTTATTGCATGTAGTGCGACGGCTAGTGCATGCAATAATTTAACAAAGTGTGAGTGTTTATTTTTTAGTACGTCGAATTGTTGTGGGTTGTCAGCTTATGATAAAAAAAAGAGCGAATTGAGTACGAAAGACAAGCGTCAATTTAGGCAATATATTTGAAAGCACAAAGCAAAACATTTTAATGAGCCTGTGACAGTGCTTAAGCTCTTCTTTTTGTGTCCCAAACCCAAATATTGAAATCAAAACAAGTAAACATGCAACTAATAATGAAGCTGCAAATAGCATGCGTGAGTGTGCGTGTGTGTTGCATGTGAACGCTACGAAACCAGAGTGAGTTAAAGCGAACGAGCAGATAAGGTGTTAAAAAAAAATATAGAAATGAAAGAAAGCGCTGCTTAACACTGCCACTGCGGTAGTGCATTTGACAGCACTGTTCTGCTCATTTCATGCGGTATTTTTTGTATTTTCCATGCTCTTGGTATTTTTGTACTTTCCATTTCTCTTCATTTTCGTTTTGCTCTTTGCTGCGTCAAGACGTCAGCGCGCGTTTTTCGTGGTTGTTGTCAGTCTTCGTGGTTTCGTCGCGTTTTTGTGTAGCAACAAACAAATTTCAGAGTTATTCAAAACAATTACAAACACAAGAAAACACACATAGTTTATACACTCTTTGCTACTTGGCGTTTATTTTTTGTGTAGTTTTTCTTGCGCATGTTTTGAACGCTGCAGCAGTAGAAGCAGCAGCAGCAGCAGTAAAAAGGTTGGTGAAAAAAAGACGTCGTTGGCCCGTTCTCGTTATCGGCTGTGGTCGCGCCGTTCCACCGTTATACGAACTGTGCGTGTGTGTGCATTATTTTTTGTTATTGTGCTTCGGTATTTTTTTTTGTTGTTCATTTTTCTAATAAAAAACTTTGAAGCATTAAAGTGCATTTATAAAAAAAAAAAAAAACGAAAAGCCCAGCGCAACCTATCGAAAAAAATAATCGTCGCCTAGCGATTCGTTGTCTGTTTTTTTGCTCTGCTTTTTTGTGAGCACTTTTTTTGTACTCCGCCTCCGCCTCAGTTGCGACGCGCTCTTTTGTTAGCCGCAGCGTCGTCACCGTCGCATTTTGTTGCCTGCGTATACGTGTGTGACAGCAATTTTTTTTTAATGTGTGTGCTCTAAAGTTATTGTCAAAAATGTTTTAATATCTTTCTCACAAATTTTTTTAATATGTGCATACATATATATGTATACGTTTTCAGCCTTAAAAACTGAACAGCCGCAACAACAACAACAAAAACAACTGAGTACCAAAAAGCAAAAGCAAATTTGTTTGTCAGCCAGTATGTATGTACACACATACATACATACATATATATACAGATATGAGCTGTATGAGTGCCTGTGTGTAAAAGCAGAAGAGCCGCCTTCTTATGCTCCAAGTGAAACATGTTTTTTGAATTGTAAACAACAACAGCAAGATCGACTGCAGCAACAACCAAATTGACAACAATTAACAACGCTACAGCTACAGCAACAACAAGAACAATAACAACAGTAAATATAAGTCAAATGTAAGTGTTGGGCTTTATTTTTATTTATGTGATTGTATGTTTAAATAGGTTTTTTGTTGTATGCATGTGTGTGTGTGTGTGTGTGCGCCAAGTTTACCCTCAGCGCCAGCAGCACTCATCAGCATCAAATTTTGTTTGGTTATGTTGAAGAGCGATGCCGCTGCTGGCGTCGACGTCGCTGCCGGCGTTGCCACTGTGTTACATTTTGCGCGCATACGGTGGCAGCGCCCGGGCCAAACATATTTGATTTGCCGGCATTTTCTACTCAGCACTTCTGTTTCTGATTGGAAATGGCATGTGGTTTTGCGCTCCTAGTGTATGCATGTTTATGTGTGTGTATGTATGGTATGCACGCCAGGTAGAAACATACACGCATGCATACATACACACACATATATATGTATATATACAAACAAACATGCATACATCTATGTGCACAACGCTGGCAAAAGGCAAACAAGAATTTCAAAAAGATTGCTGCGCTGCAGCAGCGACTGACGACGGAGCAGAACAACACACACATACGTTTACATAGATATATGTATGTATGTATGTATGCATATGCACGTACGGCCATGAACAGCTACAGCCACAGCCAGGCTGGTTGGCGCTCTCACGCTGCTTTTTCAGCTCCCTCGGCCGCCGCCGACGACGACTTGTCTGCACAAAGCCAACAGCGACGCGTCGCTGGCAGCAAAGCGGCTATTAATTGTATTATTTTTGGTTATTGTTGTTGCATATATGCATGTGAAACGTAAATTAAAATAACAAATTACTAAAATTTTCTATTGAAAGTTGCATTATGCTTGCTCTCCCAAACTCGTAAGCTTCAAGTCTGCATTTTAATTACAGTTTGTTGTTAGGGCAAATTCAACAAAACAACAACAACAACAGCAACTCGTATGCTTCGTTTGTCTGCCATTGAGAGCGAGAGAGCTTTTAGAGCGCGCCGCGCGCACCCTTTCTCTCGCACTTGTGCTGCGCTGCTCATTTGAACTGAGAATTTCAACAACGTTGCCGGCAGGCAGGCAGCACCATTCAACAACAACAGAAGCATTAAAGAAAAAAAGAAAGGAAGACAGAAGCAGAAAGAAAGAGGAACCATAGTGCGCCTCACTCTCTCTCTCTCTCTCGCCTTGTCCTTTTAACACTGCTGCTGCTGCTCAACAGCTGGACATTTGCGCAAGCAGCAGCTGTTTGCTGAATTGGACACATTGACAGATACGATACACTGCAATGCGAGAATCGCGCGTTCCATTTCATGTCATTCCCCACTGTTTTTGTTCCGTTAAGTCGGGTCATTGCCTCTGCCCTTGCTTGTAGTCGTGATTCGTTTGCGTGTTTCGTGAGTCGTTCGTGCCATGTACTTAATTTGCACCTGCACATTTGTTTGTTTTTTGTCCCATTCGAATGAACTGTGTTCATCTTTCACTTTCGTAAGAAAACGCCGCTCATTCATCCGATACTTTTTTAATATAAACAATTAAAAGTCAAACGGCAAATACATCGCATTTCCCATGAATCCCTGTATAAAATTTTCCATTACGCGAAACGCTGCGAAAAGGCAAAAGGAACTTAATTTCGAAGGTTAAAAGCTCAATAATCAAAGTCAAGGGATTTAGCTTTGTTCTTAGCCCCGTTCCATACCTTTTTGACCATTTAAATGACCAGTCCTATTGATTTTAACAAATTGAGACTTTTGTATAACACTTTCAAAAATGTATTCTAGTCTACAGGCTCTATTTTGGCAGGAGGCGTACCAAGAAAAACGCATTAAAAGTAGTCTTGAGAACCGGTTTAGTCACAAAATGAACTATTACCTTGTAAAAATTCGAATTGCCGATATTTCTTTTAGAGGCTTATTCTTAAAGGTCGAAAGTTTTAAACTACATATAAAAAAAATCGAGGGAAAAATCGGGGAATACCCCCCAATGAAATCTAAAATCGTAGAAACTGGTAATGAACTGTTAATACAATGAAACCAATCCAACAATTATTCTTGCACTCGTAAAAGGTTTTGGGGGCCTTAGCATTAATTGAACTAACTTCAACTAGCAATAATCAGCGGAGAAATCCCTCTACTGCTGCAGATAAGCATCTCTTAACATACCACTGTTAAGCTAACAGCACATAAAAGCAATGCGTCAATGTAATGTTAACGAAGCTCCGAATATGTTGGTCGTTATTTTGTTGTTGTTGATCTCTGGGCGGATCTCTTTTGATGCAGTTGCAGTTGTTGCTTAAAGTTTTGTTGTCACCTGTTCCAGCAATTAAAGCGCAGATTAGTTAAATGCGTTTTTAAAAACATTCCATCGGTTGGTTTGTTGTTGCTTTGTTGATGATGTGGTGGTTATTGTTGTTATTTATTGCGCAGCAAAAGCTGTGACGACGCTGCCAAATCAAATAACGGAGACAGCAGAAAGCAACAACGAAACACACAAGCAAAAAAAAAAAACACAAAACAAAACACGTGAGATTGCGGGTGAGGTGTGTGTGTGTGGTTGAGTGGGTGTTTGATTGTGTGTGGTTCGGCTCTGCTGCCATCGCATAGTTCAATCACACATGAGTAGCAATAATAAGCAAAACACATCAGGAATAACAACAACAGTAAACGGCACCAGAGCGTCAATTTACACGTGCTGCTGTCGACGCCGCTGTCGGCGTCAGTGGGTGGTGCCGAAGCTGACTGGAAATGCGCTGCAAAAATATAAAAGCAGCGTCATTGTCGTTTTATGGAGGTGAAAGCATACACAAAATGCCACAAAAACGATAAAAAAAAAATAAATTCTTATTTTTGTGCTATTATTCTTAATTCTAATCAGTTTAGATAGTGAGAGAGAGAGTGAGGGAGAGAGAGAGAGAGTATGCGCATTTGCATTTTGCATATTGTTTTGGAAATTATCTAACTGGAACTTATTCTTGTTGTGCTGGCAGCGACGCCGGCAGCGGTGCGACGCTTGCATGATCACCACTTAGCAGCTTAATGGTACTTTTCTGCCGCTGTGGGCGCTGCTGCGACGCCATCATAGTAATTTCAATGCTACTGCCAAAGCTACGCATACACGCAAGCGCAGTTAATTAGTTTTTTCTCTTCTCACATCCCACACACATATGTACACATATACAGACTTGTCAGAAATATGCGTGTGTTATGCTTTTGACGTTGGCGCTCCCTGCAAGAGAGCGCATTTGTAATTGTTGTTGTTGCAATTGCTGTGTGAACTTAGGTGTTGCCAAATCGTTGCAATGTATCGATTTACATTTGGATCGATAAAATCACTTACTTTTCCTCTCTCACTCTCTGAGGGGGCGGCGCACATATGCACAGTTGAAAATATTTTAACTGGTATTGTTGGTTGTCTTTGTTTGCGGCGGCTGCTTCTTTGTTTCTTTTAATTAATGCTTATTATTATATATGTGCTATTGCGTTTTAGGCAAAAAGCTATTTCTTTTTTTTTTCTTATTGCGTTGACCTTGTGTGTGTGCAAATAGGAACCAGAAGCAGAAGTAGTAGCAGCAGAAAAACGCAAACAAAGCTTGCGCAGCCTTGTCCGAGGGCAACGGCGACTGCGCCGCTGAATTGAATTCGTCGCGGCGAAATCGGTCATTGAACTTTGAACCAAACAAAATGTCTGAGAGAGAGTGTATAAAATAAGCGGAGCGAGAATGTAAATTTTGTTGTTGTTTTTTTTTTATATATATTCTTGCTGTTGCTTGCCAGTATTATTTGATTGTGTGTGTGTGTGTGTGTGTGTGTGTACGTGTTCATGTATATAACGTTTTATATGTATGTGTTCCGTTACGCATTTAACCAAAAATAAAAAGAAAAGAAAGCATCTCTTATATTCTGCCCTGCCCCCCCTGTCCCTCATTCCGTCACTCTCTCTATCCATCATTGGGTCGTTGGATTTTCGCTAGGACGATCCTGATCGATAATTGTCACAGTGCAAATGTCTCTAAAGAAAATACTTTCAAAAGCACACAAATAAAAAAGTGTTGGCGCTGCTGTTGCTTTATTTGTTTTGTGGCTAATCAGCGCAAGCAGCTTGCGCACTGAAAACGCCTACAAAGTATTTTTAGTACATAGCTGAACAGCCAAAAAGCAAAAAAAAAAGAAAAGAAACGGGAACACACAAACGCCACACATACACAAACACACACACACACACAGATACGCATCATTTTGTAGTCGCCCGCCCACATGTTTTGGCTAAAGGTTTTCTATAGCTTTCGATTTATATAGAGTTTGATTTGTCCTGCACACAATTTATTTATTCACTTGATTTTTTTTGATGGAAATTGAATAAAAATGCTTTTAAATGTTAAAGTAGCAATTTGGGTCACGCATGACGCGCGCCTTCGTCTTTGACTAGAGCATGCGTGCGTGCTGTTGGTAGATGGCGCCAGCAGCAGAAGAGAGAGCGTGAGAGAAAGATTTGACAAAATGGTGGAGCGAAGGGAAGTTAGTGAAGCATTAAGCGAAAGCACAAGCACGCGCGCTCATGCTAGATGCTAGAGCTACGTACATACATATGTGCTTGTCTGTGTGTGTGTGTGCTTTGACGTCAAGCGCTGAACGATCGTTCAGTTTTCTTTTAGTTTCAAAAACGAACGAAGTGAGAGAGAGAGAGGGTTAAGATGGAGAGAGGTGCGATGGAGAGCGACCACCCACTAAATTCAGAGTTGCCAGCTGCGCGTGAAATTTATTTGGCGCGTCGTGTTGTTGTTCGATTCTGCGTGGGGGCTGGCTGTGCTTGCTTTTGCTTGATTTGATTTTGTTCGTCGAAACAAAAATAAATTATGATGCATGCAAAAATATAGTTGTTGCTGCCCGCCCTAAAAATAGCTATAAAGCGCACGCACGCACACAACACAACACAACACAGTCATTGTTGTTGTTGTTGTTTGTGCTGTGACGTCACAGCGATCAGCGGTCACAAGCACAGCTCGTGCAATTGATAAGCAACCCAAGCCCAAGCACCGCGGTCCAGTTACTGTTACTGCCTGGCTGGCATCGATGTCATTTTGATTGATCAACAAACTTATCTATACTGAAGTATGTATGAAGTGTGGCAACACTTCTGTGTCGTTTTGCATATGGTGACGGTGGTGGTGGGGGGTGAGGGGGTTGCCATTTGAATGTCGTCGCCGCGTGACGCATCCACCAAATTATTGTGTGAATCAGAGATTCGGAAGGAATCATTCATGGAACTGGTTTTTTCGTTTGTTTTTGCCGGCAATGAGCTTGTATGTAAATATGTATATGTGTATGATTAATATTATATTTCTGTAGAATTGCAATCATGTGTCTGTGTGTGTGTGTGTATGTGTACAGCGAAAACAATTGCAGCAATAACAAAAACATCAAGAGCAATAAAATACAGTTAAAAGCTGCGGTCACTTTCACCGCAATAGCAACGCAAATTGACGCTCACGCTTCTACACACATACATATGAACATCTTGTCTGTCTCTGTTTGTGTGTTTGTGATGAGGGCTGACTGTTAAATATACATACATACATACTTATACTAATATGCACCAAGTTAATTAAAAGCACAAATTTTGCCTGGCAACAACAGGCGCTTAACAGCTGTGTGTGCGCGCTGCGCTTTCTATGTGCGTGTGTGTGTGTGTGTGTGTCTGCGCGTCGTGCTCAAGCTACACACGTTGAACTTGTTTGTTAGAACTCGGCATTTGCGCTCATACTCACACACACACACACACACATATGCGTCGCGTGTCGTTCGTTCACCTGCCGAGAGATGTGAGCGCGCGTGCTTGCTAGATCGAGAGAGAGAGTGAGCGAGAGAAGGCGCGCGTGTGTGTTTTCTTTATTTGGTTTCTTTTGCGCCGCGCAAAATCTTATTGAACTTATTTGCATTGCTTTGCATTTGCATACCTTTTGTGTCATACTACAGCTGCGAAAATGACAATAGCACCAGGCTAAAAAACTTTATCAAGTGAGGTTTTCTTTATATAAGTTTTTATTGATACGACAATAATAACCTTGAAAAAAATGTCAAAACTTGATGTTTGATGAAAAAGTTGCCAAGTGGTGGTATTTGAATTTTCGCAGCTGTATATAACTGTAATGAATTGTTTTGTTTATAGAATGCCCAACTAAGCTTTGCTTTATTCTGTTTCTCTTTGCAGCTCTTAACGACGACCGACGACAAATAAAAACAACCAAAACAAGAACAACTGAAACTGTTATCACCGAAATCAAATAAAATAAAAACGTGTGTGTGTGTGTAATTAATGTTTGTTGTACACTTTTACCGTGGCGTTCGTGTAATGTTTGTTTCCATGCAAAATGTGCATCAAAGTACTTTGTATTAACAACAACAAAAACAACAACAAAAGCAGCAGCAGCAAGAAGACGATCAACAAAAGCAACAACAACAATCTCACGACAACAGCAACAATAACTTAAGGAAAGCTCCGATTTGGCGTTGGCCGCCATATATTTATTTTCTCTCAACCCCGCACACCAACTCTCTCTCTCTCTCTCTACCTCTCTCGCGCATTTCTGTCTGTGTGCGAGACAGAGTTGTTTTTGTTTTAGTTTTGGGCGCCCGCGCGCACCCACACAAACGCGAGCGAGCGAGTACGCACGCACACTCACCCACCCGCCGTTACCCCATCCCACCACACACACACACGGTTCGTCGGTTCGTTATAGTGTGTGTGTGTGTGTGTGTGTGTGTGTGTGCAATGGATTTGCATTCCAATTGCAAGTACAAATACAAATACAAGCGTACGTGTGTGTGTGTCGTCGTAAAAACGGTAAATAAATAAAAATCGCAACGTCATCATCATCAAACGAGAAACAACAACAACAACAACTGATTTATGCGTGTATGCAAACAACAAAAAAAACATAACAGTACTAGCATTGATATAGACGTACATATTAAACATTCAAAGCAAATCCAACAACAAAAAAGACTTAAAACAGTGTGTTCATTACTTTAACAACAACAGCAAGAAAAATACAAAACAACAACAACAGATAAGAAAGATCAGTGATCGATATAAATACATACATATATATATATATATATACTACTATATACATATACATGTCGGATATATACGGTATAATCGAACAAAAACAACACATACGCAATAAATAAATAAGCAAAAGAAAGTAATAAATCGACAGTAAATAAAGGATCCAAAAATAAATAAATTAAATATATAGACACGAACAAAATTAAATAACCAAATTAACAACGAGAGATAGTTAATTAATTGCCGCAGCAACGTTAATAATTGATTTAATGTATATAAAACAACAACAACAACAACCAAATCGCAAAAAGCATTAACAATTTATGCAAATTATCTATGAACAAATAACGCAATATTTATAATTAGTATATACATACAATAGACATATGTATGTATGCATACTATATACCTATATCTAGGTATATATACACATATATATATAACCGATAATTATTAAGCATCAAGCATTAAACCAACAACACAAGCCGCCACATGTATAGATTGGAGGATACGAATAGCAGCGGCGCCGTTATGGATAAGAACAAACAGAAATGTAAGTAAACAAAGTAAAGATAATGATTAACTAAAATTGTTTTTGTTTGAGGTTAAATTTGAATTTCGAGCGCCAAATGCTTAACTTTAGCCATGCCCCGAATCCTTTTCGCTCTCTTTGATAAACGATATTTGCATATTTGCACCGATATATGCGACGGAGTGAAGGGTGAAGGTGAACCGGCAAACCACCCCACGCCCCGCCACAACTTGAATCATTATTTGATATTCAGTTAATGGTATTTTACATGGCCCGAACCACCTCTCTCTCTCTTTATGAAACTATCTGTAGTATAACAAATCTATTTCCACAAAACTGCAATCTTATGATTGGGAATTTTGTTCCCTTGTGATATGGTGGTTCGTCTGTAGTAGTTCCTTTATCCGTTATCGAACGATCCCTGTACTTTAATATATATGCCAAGTATTCATCCAATTAAAATTTAGTCAAAATACTTTGGCAACACTTTTCCGACTCATCAATTGGACCTGTTGCAGCCCATTTGGGAGGAGCTTACACACACACACACAGTTGGCTTTTGGCATTTGGTGGGCTTCCCCTCGAATTTATCCCTGACGCCACTTTGTCAAGTGTTTATAATGTTTCCGAAACAACAACAACAACAAAAGCTAAACAATTGCATTCATTGATAAGTCAGGGGCAAGTAACTAGCTGGCCCGATGAGGCTTGGGCTATACATAAGTATATAGAGAAATGACTGTCTACTGATAACGCCTGGTGCCCGTATTCCCCCCATTCCCCCAATAATATATTATTGCGACGAAAAATGTCGTTGGTACTATTTTTGGGGCTAGACGACGACGACGAAGACCGCCACAGACCGATCGGACCGACTATAAATATATATATACATATATATATATATCAGCGCAGCAAAGTAAAACTATATCAAAATGCAGGCCAGGCACAGATGGGGATGAGGAGGCTCCATCATAGCCCAACAAATTGGCAGATGATCAACTTTGATTTATTAATAAACTCAAGCGATGACTTGCATTTGTGTGTGTCATGCCGCCACTCAAATACCCTAACTATCGACAAATGTAGGCTAGACTTGTCTTCCGCTTATCGATTTAGACGTATCTCAAAGCAGCTGAAATTATATTGTAGAATGGCGCTTAACGAATCCAGGCGCCAATCAAATTGGCCAAAAACAGCTGTTGGCCATGAATAACAACTAGCTCCATAAACATTTAATTGCTTTGTTGTTGCAGTGCCAAAAAAAGGGAAACGAATCCCCATCCATCCATCAGCTGTGCTAAATATTTGATTGTTGGGGCTTTTTGGGATCAGAGTGCATTTTACGAGACGAAAGCAGCGACAAAACGTCTTGACAATAATCTTATAGTATAAGTACTTCTATATATAAATAAAACACAAACGCGCTTTACACTAATATTAAGCAACGAATGCATCTCTCTCGACTCGACCTGCCTTGGCTAGCTGACTGTCAAAAGTGGACGCAGTTTGCGTTGAAATCTCACGCGGCCAAGATCGCGAGAGTAGTCGCAAAATGCTTGAATATTCCCAACAAATATGCCAAAAGTGCATAAAATATAACAAATCGATAAATTGATCGTAAAACGGGGCAAAACGAAACGGAATTTTGCGCAAAGTGAATCTTAACAGTAGCTCATTGTGAGTGTGTGTGTGTGTGTGTGTGTTTATTTTAGACTTGTTAACAGCGTGCAACGTGCAACGTCCCCCTTTTTTCGATTTTCGTTGTTGCTGCTGCGGTTGACAGTCAATAAAAATAAATCGAAAATAGAAAACAACAACAAATAAGGAAGGAAATATTTATATAGACATTAATATAAACGCTTAGACGCAACCCCCCACTCCCCACGTCACGGCAAAATGTCAACGGCAGCAACAGCTTTGGTCTACTGGCAGTCAATGAACGGAACTGGCACTGGCTCTGGCTCTGGCGTTGACGTTGACGTTGGTATTGGCCCAGGGTCTTCTGTTGGTAACGCCACCCAGCACTCTGCTGTTGACCCAGCTGGCGGCTCCAACGATTGGTTATACAACGTCGCAATAGCACAGCGTCAAATGCAGCGTCGTCCGCCATTCTTAGCCCAAAGCAACTGGAGCAGCAGCAATGGTTCCAACAACAACAACAATTGCCATTCTCAACTGCAACAGTCGCCGCCGCCGCCGCCGACGCAACATCAACAGCAGCAGCCGCATTATTTGGCCCAAATTGGCTGTCAATATACGGTTAAGAGTTTCGCCAACAACAGCAGCAATTCCATTTTCAAATCCAGTCAATCAAGCGATCCATTCGATTGTTATTCGCAAAATCATCCGACAAATTCAGCGCAGTATAATTGTTGTAAGCATTAATTAAACAAATATTATTAGTTGTCCATTTAGAATATAGATAGCAATTCTTACTTGGATTATAATATTCAGTTTCTCTAACCAACCCAAACCAACCCAACCCGATCAAGTAAATAGTTTTGATCGCCATGAACCGAGCCGAGTCGATATTGAACCATTCTTCTCTCCGCCCGTCGATATTGAAACTTGACTTTTTCGTTAACAAATTTGTAAACAAAGTTCATTGGAATTCATTCAGGGAACACCTAAGAACTGAACAACTTAAAAGCTCTTTCAAGCTGCCACTCAAAACTCTTGAGAATAAAGTACATAATAGCAAAGATAATCAAATCTAGTATTAAAGCTCTTTTTGGCTATAGTTTAAGTTATTGCGAGCGATCCTCCCTATGCGCAAGTCTTATACAAAACATGTGTAACGCCCCAATTCCACTACAAGCAGCATAGAATTTAGAAATGTAATTGGAAATCGGGAATGTTGCATTATTTTGTATTTCGATTTGATTCGCTTATGCTTAATGGGAATCTCATTTCCCGTCGGTGGAACCCCCAACCAAATGGGAATGCCTATAAGTTAAGACAGAGCACTGAACAGAACATTAACATAGGCGATACCAAGTGTGTGTTTGTTGTAATATTAATAAAGGATCATGTGCAAGTCTGTTAATGTTAATGTTAATGGTAATGTTAACATTGACCAACTAACTTAAAGACGGGCTGGAAGAATGTTGTTGATGTTAATGTTAAGTCTATGAATGTTACTGTTAATGTTAGTCTACGGCATGGCTATGTATGTATGTATCGGTCCGACTACAATATGTGTGTGTGTGTGTGTTTGTGTTGTAAGTATGTGTGAAAATAATGTCAATTTATTGCATTTGCTCTCTTTGCTGCCATCAACAATTGCGAAATGCAATATCTTATCTGTTCAGTATTCAAGACTTTTTAGTTTAGAGAACTTCCCACTTTTGCCTTACGAACGCACCTCCCCTTCCCCCGTCTTCCTCTAATGTGCTATTTTTGACTCGGAGACAAATAGCTAAAGAACAAAAAAAGAATGTGCGCTAAATATAATATAATTTGAATTTGTCGTATGTGCGCCTGCCCTGCCCGAATATCTGTGTGTGTGTGTGTTTGCATATTGTGTAATAATTTTGTGTTGGGCGATTCGCGTCTATGTCTAATTTTAAGACGATTTTCGGTGTTTGGCAGCCGCCTCAGGTGTGTTTGTTTGGCTGGCTGGCTATACGACAAAAGTCAGGTGCTGCTGGCCCGGCGGCACCCCAGGAAGTGCCGGTCAATGAACCGAACGAACCGAACCACCTGGGATTGGGATGTATGTTTGTAGAATGTCTAACATCGAATTGAGTATTACTATACTTAGAACAGAGTATAAGTATCTGTGTTAGGTTTTCTACATTAGGAATATTCTTGTATATATTTGGGAATATTTTATATTTCATAAACGAGTCGTAACAATAAACCAAAAAAGGTGTCTCATCCATAAACTACTTTACTTACCACGCCTCTCTCTCTTTCTTTAGTATCCTCTGGATATGGTTCCAGTGCCGGCGGCGCCGTGGACACATCGCAGGGCAGCGGGAGCGGAGGTGGCAGACAGCGCCACGCACCGCTCTATGGCCGCTTTGTAGTCGAAGAAGAACTGCCTGCCACGCATCGTGATGTCATGCATCATGTAAGTAGTTACTAGATCCCCCTTTGAGTCACAAATTCGATTAACTATCAATATATATTAACCTCTTAACAGCACTCTAGTCCTTCGTCGTCGTCGGAAGTGCGAGCCATGCAGGCCCGCATACCCACACACTTTCGAGATCCGGCCATGGCACCGTTGCGCAAACTGAGCGTCGATCTGATAAAGACCTACAAGCACATCAATGAGGTAAGGGCTTACTTCACTGATTCTTCTTCAGATCAGATTCGATATTGTATCATTTACTATGTCCTTGACCCCATTCCAATTAAATACAACAAAATTAAATCATTTGATTGGGCAATTGTTGTTGTTGTTGTTGACGGACACGCAACTGAACGCTGCCCACGGGTAACGGCAACTGTCAACGCAAGCCAGTTGACCTACTTACAACTGCAAAAAACGACTAAAATGTTACTTAACATTTTCTGAATGTGTTAAAGTACAGGCTGGAACAAAATACTCTATGTTAATGGCATTTAACAGAGATCGCTTAAGAATTGATTTGCGATACAAAAGAGAAGTCTGAAAATGACAATCAAAAAATATAAAAAATAGTTATTTTCAAAATTATGATTTTGATTGTTTAATGGGGCTTAGCATTTGAAATTGAAAGGGAATATATGTATGTACATAGAAGCGTTAACACATGCAGCATTGCTAAAGTGAAAGTCAGGATGGGAAGGTCCAATAATGATGATGTTGATGCGGCTCATAATTATAATTATGTTAAGGTTAAACGCGGCTGCAATTAATTGGCCGGCAAATTGTGGTCAGCAACCGAAACCCAAAGCGCCACTAAGCCCCGTCACTTGTTACATTGTTGTTGTTGTTGTGTCGCTTTTTCACACAGCCTTATCAGCGAATGTGCACGCGCTGACGCTGGCCGTGACTGCGACTGCGACGCCGCTGTATTGTATGCTACACTTTTTTATACAGCAACGACGCTGCCGGCAACAAATACACACACACATGCATAGGCATAAGAATGAGAGAGAGAGATTAACTGTAACGACGTTTGCCTCAGCCCTGGAAAACGTCATTGCCAGGCAACAACAAAAGCGAACGTCGTCGTCGTCGTCGCCGCAGCTGCAGACATCGCTGTCGTCTGCACCTAATGGCATACACCCATTTTCGCTCAGCACGGCGCTCCCCACGCTTATTTCTACAACATTCACCACCCACCGTCCCCCCACCCATCGCCCACCGAACAAGGCTTAGCCGTTGTTTGCAGCCTTCTTTTACATGTTGTTGAAATTGTCGCGCTCTCGCTCTCTCGGGTTACACCAACGTTTCTGTAAAGCGCTGCAAAGGGCTAAATCGCTCTTGCGCTCACGCTCGCCCTTACTGTTTAGCCTCCTGCTTGCTTGCTTGTACACAGGGCATCCATCCATCTCTCTCGTTCGCACCGACGCTCACATGCGGCGTTAGCAACAACTTTTTTCGCCGTGCCAGCTGCATACAACATTTTTCGACTAGCCAATGAGCTTGGGGGGTAGGGATGGTGGAAAAAGGGAAAACAAAGCGTGTGAGCCAGCGCCACCGCCACCGCAGTGAGTCAGGAGGGTATTAGGAAGTACCAGAATGCGAGGCTGACTCCTCTCCCCTATTGATATGATGATATATAACATCTGTTAATTAACATAGCTATGCATATCGATTATCGATTACATATCGAGTAAATCGAACTTAAAAATCGGAAAAATAAATATATGAACAATTCACAACGATTCGTCAATAAAATTTAAAAAAATAACTTTATTTAAAATATATATTTATTTTTTTCCCCCCCTTAAAGGTTTACTACGCGAAGAAGAAGCGCCGTGCACAGCAGACACAGGGCGATGATGACTCGTCAAATAAAAAGGAGCGCAAATTATATAACGACGGCTATGACGATGATAATCACGATTATATAATAAAGAATGGCGAAAAGTTTCTGGATCGCTACGAGATTGATTCGCTAATCGGTAAGTACTTCAACATATAACAAAGTAAAAATTGGACATAAAAATAATTGAATTTAAATTTTTGTAGGCAAGGGTAGTTTTGGTCAGGTGGTTAAGGCCTATGATCATGAGGAGCAATGTCACGTGGCAATCAAGATAATTAAGAATAAGAAACCGTTCCTAAATCAGGCACAAATCGAAGTCGAGCTGCTCGAGATGATGAATCGTGCGGATGCTGAAAACAAATACTATATCGGTATGTAAACCTTCACACTTTCCACAAACTTCTACTTGAATAATCGTTATGTCATCTATCCATTTTCCCGTAGTCAAGCTCAAGCGTCATTTTATGTGGCGCAATCATTTGTGCCTCGTATTTGAGCTGTTATCGTATAACCTGTACGATCTGCTAAGGAACACCAATTTCCGTGGCGTCTCGCTGAACCTCACGCGCAAATTTGCGCAACAACTCTGCACGGCGCTCCTGTTCCTGAGCACACCCGAACTGAAAATAATACACTGTGATCTAAAGCCAGAGAACATATTGTTATGCAATCCCAAGCGATCGGCGATCAAAATTGTTGACTTTGGCAGCTCCTGTCAGCTGGGCCAGCGCGTAAGTATTCATAAAAACCTTAAGCTTAGGAACATAACACATAGGAACACATAAACACATAGCTGACGAGGAGCTAGCTTTAAAAGTAACTGCACTTCTATAGCCTGCTTTCGTCTGCAGGAAACGCTAAAACACTCTTCCCTTTCTTACTTAGTCATCACACTTAGTAGCAAACCTAGGTCCTTTCCTTTATTTATAAAGTCATTTGACAGAAGCGTCTTCTAGTCCAAATTGAAAGACAAGAGAGAACACGCTTTAAATAGGATGCGACGATAGCGCAAAGAGCCAACATGGACCTAGATTGTAGGGGAACCGACAGCCGAATTGTCAAACCTAAAGAACGAGAACTTGATTGAAAATGAATATTCAACTTAAATTAACTTTCATTGCCCATTAATTCTTGAATCTTTGTACGTTTTTGTAGATCTATCAGTACATCCAATCGCGCTTTTATCGCTCACCGGAGGTGCTGCTGGGCATACAATATGATCTGGCGATCGATATGTGGTCGCTGGGCTGCATTCTGGTTGAGATGCATACGGGCGAGCCACTGTTCTCCGGCTGCAACGAGTTCGATCAAATGAACAAGATTGTCGAGGTGCTGGGCATGCCGCCCAAGTATCTGCTGGATCAGGCGCACAAGACGCGCAAGTTCTTTGACAAGATTGTCACCGATGGCTCCTATGTGCTAAAGAAGACACTCAATGGGCGCAAATATAAGCCGCCCGGTTCCCGCAAGCTACACGATATACTGGGCGTCGAGACGGGCGGACCGGCGGGTCGTCGCCTGGATGAGCCGGGTCATTCGGTTGCGGACTATCTCAAGTTTAAGGATCTGA
Organism: Scaptomyza graminum; assembly: GCA_018901835.1. NCBI lineage: Eukaryota > Metazoa > Arthropoda > Insecta > Diptera > Drosophilidae > Scaptomyza > Scaptomyza graminum. Next base: position 6,441,058 of record JAEIFL010000001.1, on the reverse strand, counting down.
TACTGCGCATGCTGGACTTTGATCCAAAGACACGTGTCACACCCTACTATGCCTTGCAGCACAACTTCTTTAAGCGCACCACCGACGAGTCGACCAATACGAGCGGCGCGGGCGCCACTGCGAATGCTGGCACCGGTGGCAGCGGTAGCGGCCCCGGCGGCTCATCATCTGCGGGCAGCAACAACGGCAGCAACACCGGCGGCGGCGGCGGCTCAACTGGCGGCAACGGTATACCCGGTGGCGGTGGCGGGGGCAATGGCAACAGCTCTGGAATTGGCGGCGCCGGTGGCAATGGCCTTGGCGCCACTAGCAGCAGCAGCAGTACCAGCGGCGTTGTCTCCTCAACCATAGCTGCAGCAGTTGCCAATTCCTCAATTGGTGGCGGCGGCAATGGTGGCAACGGCGGTGGTGCCTCAACACAACAACAATCGGCAGCTGTCGGCATCGATCCACAAAGTCTAGGTGAGTAAAAATCAAACAAAATCATCCTTCTCTTCTACTCTTTAGCTTATTGTCTAACACGTCTTGCTTTGTAGAATACGTTTTAGTAGAAATTGTTGTTTTTCGCTTTCGTTTGTGTTTTTTAAGCATTTGTCAAATATTGTTTTGCTGCCTGCTTGAGGTTAAATATTATAATAATACCACAAGCAACAGCAGTAACAGTAAATTTAGTTTCTTTTGCAGAGCATAAAAGTAGGCTATATTTATTTCACATAACCTCTGCAAAAGATACAAAAAGCAGCGTTGCACTTTTGTATTTATATATAATCGATAAACGATTATCCAAGTATTTAATTTTTATGTATGGCAACACACAGACCGTCCTCGTAACGTTTAGTTTTATCTATTTTCATCACTAAAAATATAAAAAAATAACACAGCACTAACTTTTTATATACTATGATTTAGAACCAAGAGATGTTGGTTTGAGTTTCTTTGTCGAGATCGTTCCACCATAAAAAAGTTGTTTATTTGCATGACTTGCAAATGTTCAAGCGGTTCAAGAAACAAATTCGATATTATAATTGTTATTATTATATAATGTTATAAATTTTATGTTTAATTAAGCTAATTATTGTTATTGAAAATACAAAAAATAATATTTAAAATTGTAGCTTTAAAATGTGAAGAAGCTTTTATGTTATATACCTACATATATATTTATGATTATTATTTGAACAATACGATAAAATATATATTTGTTTGCATTTATTTACACACAAGTAAAAATACATGGTAAAATGTATTATTAAGCATATATGTATTATTATTATTATTGTAAACCGTGAGTGTTCTTTTGTTTCTTAGAGATAGCACTATTAAAAAAAAAAATCCAGTGCTGTCAAACGTAGTATTTTTGTGTTTTTTGTTTCTTCATAAAAATTAAAAAAATAAAACAGCTTAGAAAATCAACTAACTTCTGTTCCAATTATATGCTCTCTCTTTCTTAATAAAAAAAAATAATACATAAATCGAAATAATAATCACGTTAAACATCACCAACAACAAACAACAAACAACACCAACAACAACAACTATAATCACCTTTACAGATGAGCGTCGATGACCAGCAGATGCGACAGCATTAACACCACCCACAGCAACAACAACAACAGCAGCAGCAAAAGCAGCGATAAATTAAGCATTAAAAGCTCTCTCAGGATGCAAGAACAACAACAACAACAGAATAACAGCAACAGCAGCGGATGCTGCTAACATTAACATTAACAGCAACAGCAATTAGCCCCGCTGGTGCTGCGATATCGATATCATTTTTTGGCGATTGCGATTGCCGTTAATTGTAAATAACCAGAGGCTCGGCTCCAGCTACGCATAACATTTTTCCTAACGTGTAACGCGTTTAACTCAACGTTTTTTTTTTTTTTTTTGTCGTAATACATAATTATGCATATATACATACATACAATTGTAAATATATGTATGTGATTACAATTTATGCATATATACCAATAACTTTTATTTTTGCACCTAGAATACATTTCACTTACATACATATAGAACGATAAAAAAAATCGGGAGGAAAAACAAAAAAAAACAATCGAATGTTAATTGTAACTTTTTTCTACTTTGTTTCGTTAAGGTTTCGTTAAAATCCCATTTTTTTTTATCAAATGACGCTAACAGCTAAGCATTTACTTATAAGCAATTAGGGGCATAGTATTGTAAAATTAAGAGACGTAAAAACAAAAACAAAAATAAAAAAAATATTATATTAAACCAAAACTGTTACAATTTTAAGTATTCAACATAAAACAAGGAATCCTTAACGACTTTCTTAATGACTGCCATTCATATACATATATAAATATGTATACATATGTGTATACATATGTGTATATATATATATATATATATGCATATATATATATACGCATATACTGTATATATTATATATGTATATGCAATATGAAAAAAAAACCAAAATATAGTAAGTTTAAAAAAATACAGTAAAAAACAAAAACAACTAAATAACTAAAGAAAGAAGCAAATCAAGCAAAGAACAAGATATACCAGTAAACCAACAAGCAAATAAACAAATTTATATACATACATACATATAGAAAGAATGTACATAGGCAATATACATACATACATACATATATGTATATACATACATACATACACAAATATATACTTCTGTATAGAAAGAGATTAAAGGCAACATTCGCAGTAGTTTATTTATTTTAATTATACATACATACGTTTAACATTAATACACACACATACATACACATAACACACACACACACACACACACAAATGTTAAGTACTCGAACAACAGCAACATGATCATCGTCATTATCAACATCAATGTAGAAAACACACATACACGCACACACTGTCAACAGCAGTGCAAAAGAGTATGTACATATGTATTAGATTGCCTTGGCGCGGCAAATCTTCGCGCTCAGCTCCTTCATCTACATATTTACGAGAGCTAACAGAGCTCTGTTAAGTTTGTCTGTTAACAGCGCATGTGGCTGTAGAAAACTGAAATTTCTGTTTATTTAAATGCAATGCTTTTAGGATTTAGTTAACTGAGACTGATACTAAATTATAACATACATAACATATATATATATATGTACATATATATTCTTTGTAAAACAGGTAACGATATAAAAATACAACTTCTACTTAACGAAAAACAAAACGAGAGCAACGCAAAATGTGAGTGTATGAGTGTGTTCGTGTGTGTGTTAGTTAACGATTGTTGTTGCGAGTGGATCTCAGTTCTTTTAGTTCTTGTGTGTGTGTTGTGTAATAATCAGTGGCCACACATTTCTATACATTATATTATGTCCAGGGCGCCGCTTATTGTGATATCTAAATAACCAAATACACCCCCCCCTCCCCCCACAAACACACACACACATACATTCTAAGTCTTAACTTTTATTTTCGGTTTGGTTTTTCGCATTGCTCCCATTGCTTATAGTTCTCACCTGGAGAGGATAATTGCGATACATGAGAATGAAAGGCATTTATTAACATACATACATACATACACACACACATGATTGTACATAGACATAACATGGATTCTATCTGCAACAGTTCAGCAACAGTTGAGCTATTCTATTACTCGTATTACTCGAAACTTTTAGCCACAGCACTTTGCAATACCCCCCACCACCACCCCCTAAACATCCTCTCTCCAACCTCCCGCCCACCACCACCACCAACCTCATTTGCACACATGTATACCAAAACAAAATACATACATACATACATTGCATACGTAAAACAAACAAACAAACCAAACAAATACATACATACATATATATCTTTGAAAAAGTTGTGCTTATTCTAATGGTAAAAAAGAGCAATGTTAAATAATTGACCTTAACAGCTGCTAAAGAGCTGTTAATTGCAGATTTTTGGCACGTTCATAACAAGTAACGGTATAAATATACATATACATATATATACTTATACATACATCAAGTTTTTATTGATATAAAAAAAGCAAGGTAAAAAACAAAAACAAAAATTATGCGAGTTACCAAATCTAAACACAAATCATAGATTTAGGCATGTAAAAAAAAACAAAAGCAAAAGCAAAAACAAAATAAACAAAAACGTGGAAACAGCAAGCAAAATAATAATAGAAATTAACGTTACAACAAGTTTTAGCGTTTAGGCAACTTTCAACAAATCGGACAAATTTATATAGCATGCATAACACACACACACACACACAGACACACACTTAAAAATCAGTACTTAATGAGAAGAATCTTAGCATTTATCAAATACATACATACAGCCATACATATACATATGCAAATGTATTGAGAAAAAAAAAACATACATTAATGAATAATTATGCGAATCGAACGAAAAATAAATCAATTAATTTTTATTACACAAAGGAAGAGAGAGAGAGGGAGACGGTGAGATATGTGAGAAAAGGTTCATATGTGTGTATGTATAATTCAACCATTTAGTGGTAGCCCCGAGTAAACAATTCAAGAATTTAACAAATAGATATATATTAACAAACAAACAAACAAAAAAAAAATAAAGAAAAACTTTAAAAAGTTATGTAAAATATTTAAAGCAAATCACTGCAAAGAAGTGTTAAAAGTTTAAGTTAAAGAATAGCAAAAAAAAAAAAAAAAAAAACACACACAGAAACAGACACACACACACACACACACACACAGACACCCACACCCAAACCTACAAATACATGCATACAAAAAGTCTAGTTTAAAAAACTATTACGTAAAAGAAGAACAAAAAGCATTAAAAAGTAAACAAAAATCGAATACAGTTAAAGAAACTTGAAAAAATAAATTGCAAGCATTTAGATTTAGGCAAATGAGGATTAAAACACACAAAAACCCATATTTAGAAGTCACGCTACAAAATTTACCCAATACCAAAAAAAACCAAAATCGAAAATCGAAAACCAAATGCGCGAGATCAGTGAGAACGTCGACGTTTAAAGACAGCTTAATGTTAAGCCTATGCTAACTAACAGCGCCATGCTAGCGACCCAAAATGGCGTCCCAGCCAAGAAAAAGTACTTCACACACACACAACAAACGAACAGCAAGCATTTCTCTTTGATGACGCTGTGTGTGTGTGTAAGTTTTAACGAAAGCGTTTCTTAACGAAGGCTAACAGGAAACAACAACAATACTAAGCTATGACCGTTTAACGAAACAGTATTGCACGAAAAACGAGAAAACAAAACGAAAGAACTATTTAAAAAAAGAAAAAAAAACCAAAACTGGTTTAAAGTGAAATGCATTTAGTTGTTTAGAAATGTAATAATACCACTCTACACACATACATACAAACGTACACGAAACAATGAACGAACATAGTTAAAACCAAAACTTACTCACACACACACACACACACACACACACACACAAACAACACAAACAAACACACACACACATTCACGCATATGTGGCATTTATATATAAATTTAAAACATAAAGCTGATGGTTTAAGTTTAATGAGTACGAAATAATTTATGAATGATTACTAATAATAAGTTAAAAACAAAAAAAAAAAAAAAAACAATTCAACGGGAAAAAAAAGAAAACCTAAAAAAAAAAATTAAAGAAAAACAACAAAAATGAAAACTTGCAAGAAAAAAAAAAAGCGAAAAACCCCTTCAATAAAAATTTATGATATAATCAAAAAAAAAAAAAACAGAAAAGGCCCAAAACTTTTACAGCGGGGGGAGGCCAATTAACGTTGTTATTTAACAGAACAGCATCAGCCTATACAACTATTATTGAACTCGTTGAACATTTACTTTTGCAGGTCTGCTACTGCATCACACAAACAACAACAACCACAACAAAAACAATACAGCAACGACGGCAAATGCCATGAACTTTTCAGCGCTCAGTCTGCAGGGACAGCCAACGATAACAGGAGTGTCTAACAGCAACAATAACAGTAACAGTCTGAATAGCCTAAATAACATAAACATCAACAGCAGCAGCAACAACAACAACAACAACAGCATCAATAACATTAACAGCCGCCGTAACATGTACATGTCTAACAGTTATGCGCATGCCATGGACTGTGATCCGCCGCATGCGCAACAGATGCCGCCGCCGCCTCTGCCGCCCGTTTCGGCTGCAGGAATGGCAGCGGCTGCGCTGCGTCTTGGCCAGCAGCCATTTGGCGGTGGTCGCATGCGCAGCAGCGGCGGCGGTCCACATTCAAATTTTAGCAGCATTAAGCATAATGGCGCATCAGCCGCGCCGCTGTCGACGTCGCTGCTGCTGCCGTCGCTGCCGCTGCCACCACCCGCCGCACATCATCAACAACAGCAACAACAGCAACAACAACAACATCAGCAACATCCTCTGCCACTGCCGCTTCAGCTGCAAATGCAGCAACAACAACATCACAGCTATGCGCCGGCGTCGCTGCCACTAGAGCTAATGCATCATTATGGCAACATGTCGGCCGCTGCCTCACATCTGATGATGACTGATTCGAGTGTAATAAGCGCCTCGGCGGCTGGCGGGCTGCCGGCTGGCTCCGGACCGGCCTCCTACACGTCATTGCTATATCATCCGCAGCCGCTGCCAATGCCACTGCCAGCGTCAGCAGCATCGACGGCAGCGCTGCCGGCAGCGGCTAACATAATCAGCAATAACAACAACAACAACAGCAGCAGCAATAACAGCAGCAGCAGCAGCGCCGGTACGGCTGGCGCCAGCAGCGATGCCGCCTCCGCGTCGTCCCCCATGGTGGGCGTATGTGTTCAACAGAATCCTGTAGTTATACATTAGCGTTACCTGCCTTTTCGCCTTTTACTATTTTAATACGATTCGATTTTTATTTGATTTCTTCACCTTTATAACGTCAACATACTCACCACACACACACATGCATCAACACTTTTACACACAGCTCTCTTTCGAGACGTTGAGTGTGTGTGTGTGTGGTGATTTTCATTTTCTTAGCTCGCCAGCAGACACTGCTATTTATTGCACATTGATTCACACACACATATATACATCATAGCTAAAATTTAAACACACACATACACCCACCCACATTTACATCGGTTTATTTAAGTCACGCTCTCACACAATGCAACCGTCTCGCTCACACACACACACACACACACGCGCATTGCTCATCTCTCTAGCTTACACTTAGCAAGTTCTTTCCAACGGGAACATTTTTTTTTTTACCTAGTTTTAATTAATATTTTACTAAATAATGTAACGATACCGATATATAATTTTACTTATACAGAATCAAAAGTAAATTTTATTTAATTTTTAATTTAAATTATGTAATTTTATTTGAAGCGAAACAACTGCAGTAATTAATTTTAAATGAAAACAAGTTTTTGCTTAATTTAAGCATGAAAAAAAAGGCATACGAATGTTTCTGTTGCAATTGTTGTTGGAGCTCTTTTATATAAGGATCTGGGCGCGATAATGTTTCTGTAGCTTGTTGGCCTTGGTGCCCAGCTGCATCTGCCACTTGGACTGGACGCGCTTCATCAAGTGAATGTCTCGAGCCTTCCTCGCCGCTGCCTGCTGCTGCGTCTGCGTCCAGCCGAGAGCGCGATACTCGCTCAGCACTCGATGCAGCTTGCGATCGGATTTCTTGATCACAGCGGCACGTCCCGGATGCAGGCGCTGCTTGTAATAGCGCAACAGCGAGCGATGCCCAATGACTGCACCCGACGGCAGCACCAGCTGATACTCGTCCCCGTCGAGCAAATCGGGCACAACCTCTTCATCGATGTCCATGCCCTCTTTCTAAGAATGTTCAAGAGAGCGAGAGATTAGCAGATATGTGCATGAAGTTAATTTTGTCGGTTATCGGTTATCGATATGTATGTAATAAAGACTTACATGATCCGGATAACTGGCGCTGTAGTCATAGTATTCGGCATATTCGGCCAGGGCGACACCTTCGTGCAGCATCTGACAATGGCCCTTGTCGACCATGTGCTTCCGTACTGCATCCAAAGAATAGAAGGTCTTGCCGCGATCGTTGCACCACAGACAAATAAAATAATTGGCCACCTTTTCGCCCAGATAGTAGAGCAGTCCGTCGATATCGGTGCAGTAGTCGGTGTCGGGTATGAAGAACGAATGTGTGACAGACATGTGCTTTAGATTCTCGACAAGATCCTCGCTCTGGTTGCCACAGAATAGGCAGTCACGTTCAGTCAGCGGATTCTCGGCGATCTTGTCCCACTCATCCGAATCAATCTGTAATCCAAGAGAGATCGTTTACGATACGATCGATCAGCTACCAATTCACCACCAAGATTACATACCTCCTCCTCTTCGATATCCTCAAAGTCATCATCATCGCCATCGCCGACCTCCTCGTCCGCATCTGTTTGCATCGATCGCCCAGCAGCAAATGCCAGACGTCCCTTGCCGGAGGCAGCTGCTGCCAATGCGGGATGTGGACGTGGCTCCACAATGCTCTTAACGCAAACGTTCGGCGCCTCAGATGTTTCATTTTCAGTTTGGGAATTCTGCTTCAGCTGCTTCTCAAAAATCGCCAGTGCCTCTTTGTGCTTCTTGCTTTTGAGATGATTGTCGTGGGCCTTCTGTGTGCCAAATTGTTTGCGACAGGCGGTGCAGTAGATGCTCATCTGTTGCTCCTCGATGGCTGTCTCTGTGGCGCTGCGAACGCTCAGCACACGCTGCTGGAACTCCTCGGCCGTAACTGGTGGCAACTGCGCCACGCGCCTTTTCAGATTGTAACGGTGCCAGTCGGTTTTGTAGTGGTCTCTCTGTATTTGTGCGTCGGCAAATAGCGCATCGCAGTTGATGCACGTGAATTGCGACATTATTCTTTTATAATTTTGAAGGATATGTGTGTGCTAATATGGTTTTGGAATTTCGCAATAAGAAGAAGACTATATGATGAACATCAATAAGAGTTGCAACACGTTCTTTGGCGATGAGTTATCGATAGAAAGCTGTTGATTGTGATAATCGAAATACATGTCGGCCACACAATTAGAAGCTGCTTGCTATAACAATGTGACGGAGTGACATGCGACTGTAGTTGATGTAGTTTCTTTAAACGGTAGTTCGTTGCCGATTATGAATTTGAATTTAAAAAAGAAATGTTATTTTTTATAGAAAATTTTGTTTTTCAATTCAGGTGAAAAATAACCCATTGTTATTTTTTGTGGATTTTACTTTTAAAAGGTTATTATATATCAATAACGATTGTTTTAGCAGTGTATCAGTTTATTTTTGTTCAAATAGTTTTGTTTTATAATATATTTGTTTATACTTTTTGAGCCATGGCATTCTTTCGTCATAAACAGCTTGACTCGAATATAAATATAGTGATAAAAAAAAAAAAAAAACTTTTATGTAATAGTATAAACAAAATTCCTGCTGTAACCTAATTCTTCTGGAGCTAGTATTAGTGTTAGTCATCACGTTTCTGATTCGGTGCAGGCAGCGGTGGAAAGTTAGTTGCATACTGATTGGAACCAGAATAAACGGGTGCCATCATCACCTGAGCCTGCTGGATCAACAACGGAGGTCCACATGGCGGCGGCGGCAGCGGAGTTGAAAGAATTGGCATCCGCGTTACAACACCGCCTAACATCGGTTGAGGATGCTTGAGGAATGCAAGTTAGTAACGTATGAGAGAGCAGACGAAAGCTAAAGGATATGGCGCAATTCACCTGTTTTAGGATGGTTGTTGTTGTTATTTGACAGTTTTCAATGTGACCATTGCTTGGATAACGGTTACAGACCGGGGCTAAGGTTAGTATTGGATTGGCTGGTACCGGTGCTGGAACAGCTGCTGCTGTTGTGGGTTTATATCGTGTGCCTATTGACATATCAAAGAAGCGTTCGCCGTATATGGCATACATTTGGGCTGCATCCAGATCCTTTTGGGACAGATTGAGTAGTAATGGATCGATGGTGCCGCAGCTGTGTTGGTTGCGTGCATTATTGTTGTTGTTGTTGTAGTATAGATCGCTGTAGCAATGCTTGCAATGTGTGCCCTTGTTGAAGCGATTATAATGGTATTGTGGGCGTGTCTTCAAAAGCTGTTGCCCCGTTAGCTGTTGCAGCTGAAATTGTTGCAGTTGATTCGGATAGTTGTAGCGCAAATGTTGCTGCTGCTGGTGGGTGATGTTGCTGATGTGAATGTTGCTGCTGTTGATGGTAATACATGCGATTATTGTTGTTGTTGTCGTTATAAAAATTAGTGTTGTTGTTGTTTATGTTGCGCATGTTATAATTAAATGTTGCTGGCGCTATCATTTGTTGGCCAGGTCGTTGCTGCTGATAATATTCGGGCACTGGCACTGGCGGCGCCAGCATATATTGGCCACCGTTGTAGCGACTGTTGTGTAGAATATGGCGACTGCGACGATCCCAGCCGGGTTCCTTATGCTGATGATATCTTTGATATTGAAATTGTTGCCAATTGTCCCATTGAATGGTACGCTTGCAAATCGATTTGATGCTATCCACAATGCTAGTCGGATTTGAATCGATCATCATCATGTTCCTGTTGCTGTTGCATTGTTGGCGCAACCATAAATCATTTGTATTTGGACGTTCCTGTTGCTCCTGTAACTGCACTGGGTACTTGCCTTTGGTCTCAAAGCCAATGGGCTTAACGGCGCTCTCGGGCATGATCTCGGCCAGTTGAGGACGAAGGTGATGAAATGATGGCTCGCTGCCATTGCGATAACAGAGCTGATAGGGATTGGGCCAGTGTTTATTGTATGGTACATTGCCGGCAGTGCTGCGGCTGCCCGTGTTAACCGGCCCAAAGGCGGTGTTCTGGAGCATCGATAGCGTTATATTGGCCAGCTCCTGGTATGGCGTTCTCATCGCCAGATGCGACAGCATATCATGAACCGACACATCTTGGCTCCAACACATTATAGGACCGCGCTGAGGGCGCGCCAATTCGAAATAGTTGCTGGTTGCAACAGTTTCAGCATCATGTTTCCCAAAAAGATGGCTCAGCAGCTCAATGTCCATGAAACTGGCGAGAGTCAACGGCTCGGCGTGATGATGACGGCGATCCTGATTCCGATCAAACCACGATGGGAAGCTGCACGAGCCAAAACCAAATTGAAAGCGACGATAATCTAACAACAAAATCAACACATAACCGATTATTACTATATGCATCGAAAGTTAACTTGAAAACATATAAAATTATAGAATATCGCCATTAAAAGATGTTTTAATTCCAGATAAATACATACATACATATGTGACATATTATGTGTCAGGCAGGCAACACCTGAGCCAAGCTTTATTTTTTCCAGTTAATGCCAATTGCACAAGGAGAGAGAGAGAGAGAGAGACAAATCGCGAGAGAAAGAGAAAGAAAAATAAACGTTGATCGATCAGCTGGTCAGCGAATAATGGTTAAAGATTTGCGTAACGGACTAAAGCTCGTACACATAATATACATAATATAAGTACGCATAAGTACGAAAAAAAACATTACGAAATAAATTAATGATGTTAGAATATACCTAGATCGGAACTGTATCGAAAGGAATGTTTATCCAAAGCGTGACTGCTTATGCTTATGCTTATGCGCTGCACATTTCTTTAAAGATAACAATTGATGTTTTTGTTTATTTGTGGCGACGGCGACGGCTATTTGATGCCTACATAAACATACATATATATGTATGTACATATTTGCAGACGCCGGCTTTAACTTACTCGTCCCGTCGGTCAGCGTTTGCTGCTGCTGCGACTGATACTTTGACTTAAAGACGTCTTTGGTGATCGTTTTTGTCGACGACAGTGGCAACTGCGAGGATATGCACAATTTTGTTATTGTCGCACTTCAAAATGAATTGCTTAAACCGAGCTTACCTTCCTATTAGACGACGGTGTCACCAAATTGTCAGCCTCGACGTCACTGTCCACGTCCGCGTCGATCGGGTAACAGATTTTTCCAAATCGATTGAAAAGGTCCACCCTTCTCTTACGCTGCCTCTTGGTCAGATATTTCATTTTCGCTTTCGATTCGGCACAACTTGCACACGCACTGTGCTCGTTTTTCAAATATATTAATGGCCGCTGGCGACTGCAAAAACAGTGTGGTCAAATGCACTTTAGTGTGTTTGATCGAGTAGTCGATATATTTGTATCAAAAATACTATACAGTATTTAATATTATTTCTTTCTATATCTTTTAGTATTAAAAGTTACATCAACGTGAGCAGTTGCCAAATAAATCAAAAAGATATATTTTTAAAAAAGTTTTAAGACCAAGAAAGTCGTTCAAATAGTTTGCAATAGTAATAATAGTAAATCAACCGCCGCTCTCAGCACTAAATTGGTAACCTATCGTTATATCGATAACATACAGATTAACTTTCTTTCGCATAACTGACAGAGAGAGAGAAGACGGAACAGCTGTGTGCGTGGTGCACTATTCGGAACCGCGAATTGTCAAACTTTTTCAAAGAATCGCTTGTGTCGCGCCGCGTTAAAATACACGTTTCTGCGAAATGTCTGATGATCCAGACTATTTATTTGCCAAAAAGCTGCAGCAGGAACTCGATGGCGACGATTCAGACGTGCCCGAGGTAAGTAACTATATAAAAACAGCAACGCAATTGCAACGCTTGCGAAAAAACAAAATACATTTTTGTAATTCCATCTTTGGAAAGGCCACAACTTCGCAGGACTCGGGCAAAACCGACGACTATTCACTTGCTCTGCAGCTGCAGGCAGAATTCGATGCCGAAAATGCAAATGGTGGCAGTCGTGCTTCCTTTTCCGAGAACACCGACGCCGACAAATCTGACAGCAGCATTTTGGCGCTCGATATGACCAACAAAACGCTTGCACGTGTAAATATTAACGAATTTCAAATATATATCATAAATATGTGTATAATGTTAAACGTTTGATACTTTTATGAACTTAGATCACGCAGCGCCGCAAAGACGTGGAGCCCGTGGACCGCGATGCCAATTACCTGAATCAAACCCAGAATATTGTGCATCCACAATGGGAGCTGATCGATCCAATACCAGACATATACGCCATGTTTGTGCGTTTCGATGCAAAGTTCTTTCAAGAGCGTCTCGGCGCCGTCCGTGTCGAATGGAGCAAGCGCATGTTTTCTTGTGCCGGTATTTGCTATCAGCGCGGCAATCGCATTGCCAAAGAGGTGATTATACGTCTCAGTGAGCCGCTACTAAAGCTGCGTTCACGCAAGGATTTGATTGAGACACTGCTGGTAAGTGTTTGCCATATGTCCATTATTACATACAACGTATGAAACACTTTGCGCTTGCAGCACGAGATGATCCATGCTTATTGCTTTGTGCTCAACATATTGGAGGGGAATGGCGGACATGGACCGAACTTTAAGCGGATCATGCAAACAATCAACAAAGTGGCGGGCACCAACATTACCGTCTACCACACATTCCACGACGAGGTAGCCGCATATAAGACGCACATTTGGCGCTGCAATGGCATTTGCCAGAACCATCATCCCTTTATGGGCTGGGTGAAGCGCACATCGAATCGCGCGCCCGGCCCACATGATCAGTGGTGGGAGAAGCATCAGCGCGACTGTGGTGGCACCTTTGAGAAGAAGGGCGAGCCCGAGAAACACGTGGCCAAACCAGCTGCCAAACCATCCTCGAAGGCAACTAGCACAGTTACTTCCAATTCGGGCACATCGCGCGTTGACATACGCAACTATTTTGGCAAACCAAAACGAAACCCAAATTTGCTGCCGCAAGCCCAGCCACATCTTGGACTACCCGGCATGTTTCCGCCGTCCTCATATCCAGGATTATCGAGCGAGCCAATGGCTGGCATCGCAACTAGGTCCAGCACAAAGCAGCGTAGTAAAATATTTGGCATCAAAGATCTGAACACCACTGGCAGCCCCAGCGACAAGGCCAAACCAACAAACAAATCGACAGATAAAGGTATGGAGGGTCAGGGCCGCAGCCTGACGACAAGCACCACCACCTCCAATCCGGCCCAGTCGTCGCCGACTCATGTAAATCGCAATCATTTGCGCGAAATATGGTCAAAGCGTTATGATAACGGAGGAGATAAGCAGACTGACACTGACAACAAGCCAAAGCCGGCAAATCGATCGAATAAACGTCGCCGAGACTCTGGCGCCTCCGAGGGCTGGGAGATTTGCGATGACGATGTTCTTGTCCGCGATGTTAAAGTCAAAACTATAACCATATCCGATGATAGCGATAGTGAGGTTGACAATCAGCCACCACCAGCAGCATTTCAGCATTCTTCTGATGACGTCTTTCCGCGTCCACCGAAGCGGGCAACAAAAACCCGTCCGCCCCAACTAAGCAGCCATGAGCTCTCCCTCAAAATTAAACGCGAGATTATGGAGGATGAGTTTATGTTTAGCGACGATGATATTGTTATGATCGATGATGAGTACGACGATAATGTCGATGAAGTGACCGCAGCCATTGAGCTCGCTGATCAGTCGATTGCCGACGACCTCTTCGGTGACGATACGCTGCTGCAGGAATTCGAGCTCGAGAACGATGCCGTTGCCTGCTGCTCGAGCGATCAGAACAATGCTGATTACGATATAACCAGCTGTCCCGTTTGCTTTGAAAAAATGCGCCGCTTCGAATTCATCAACCATCTGGAGGGCTGTCGATTCACCATTCCCGTCAAGCCGATATCCTTCAAAAATGCTGCAAAGCTGCCCGGCAACAGGAACACCATCAACAAGCCAAAAACTTCTCAGTCGGCGGCACCCAAAGCCTCACCACCCAAACGTTCAGCACAGAAACGTACATTGCGTAGCTCAACCAAACGTAAGATTCTACGAAGCGTTGGCTACACAAACAGCGAAATTGATCAACTTAATCTGACTTCGTCCAGCGAGTCGGACAACAGTCTGACACCACGTCAGTTGCGCCAACGCAGCCTTACCCAATGCCCCAAATGCGGCCAGGAGCTGCTCGGTGGACGTATGACTGCGCATCGCATGATCTGCAAGAACCGCAAGAAGAACTAAAAACACATCCTCAATTTTAGTTAGTGCAAAAAAGTCATGCATGACTAGAAATACATACATATAGTACATAAAAATCATTAAAGATTTTTCATTTTTTTAGTTTCGAACATTTTTCAAATTAGATTTTCTCAGGAATAGAAAGAAAAGAACAGTCCCAAGTTATTTTAAGTTTGTTTGTTTTTATTTATTTTTTGGTTACATTAAATTAGTGAAAGCAGTTCTTTAAGTGTTTTTTTTTATTTATGTATATATAGTATTATAAAAAGCATAGTGGTTTTTATAAAAAAAATGGAAAAAACTAATATATCTGTATTTTACATATAGTTAAAGATCAACTACATATAACATAAGATTTAGTCATAATGGCCCCGAATACAGCCAGAAAACACAAGAAATACGCAACACAATTTAGATTTTCCTTTATGAACATGTTATTAATGTTTAACTATTTGGAATAGAATTTTTATTTTCTTTTATTGTAATTTAGTTAATTTGTTTTTTTATTATAACTATTTTTTTTTTGTTTCTATTAAACTAAACTTAATGTACATTTATCAAATGCATTTTTTTCATGTAAAATAATGTATTAAAAAACAATTAAGAAAAATAAACGTTTCATATTATAATATTTTCCTCAAAGTATTCGGCCAAAATAGCGCATGTTACGCCGATGGGAATAGCGCGCACCCAGCGCTGGCCAATGAACGACGAACATGTCAGCTAGCGGCATGAGGAGGCGGCCGCTTAGTGAAAGAGTCTCAACACGACAGTAGCTCTCTACAAAGACAATCCGGCTGTGAGCGGGAAGGCGGCCGAGCAGCCGCCAAAAATATGCCGCGTAGCAGTAGGGTACACAGGTGCCAGGTCCGTTGCACAGCACAAGTTTCGGTCGGTCGCGCCAAATGAGCCAGCAGCTCCAGAGGAGCGACCACAAGATTGTGAATATGCTGCTAAGCCAGCTTTGGCCGACGTGGCGACTGCGCGGCACACGGATAAAATCGCAGTCCCCGGTCAATGCAGGCATTGCAGCACGCAGCTGGCGCTCTGATGTGTCATCGCTATTGGCAACAATGAAGCGAACCGGCTGATACTTGTCGTGGTACCTGTTTGCCTGCAACAGCAGTGCCTGATTGATTTTGCACATTTCGGCGGTGTGCCCGCCCGAACCGAGTATCACATAGGTGAAGTGTGCCGTTTTGGTTGTAGCTGATGTTGTCTGGCTCATAATTATTTTGATTTGTTGCTGATAGTTTTAATCAGATATTGTTTACGTTTTCGATATTGCCTTTGGCAAAGCTTGGGAACTCTATCCCCATTCAAAAGCGCATATTTTTGCAACAACACATTTTTGCATTCACAGTTACTTTTCGTGTTCTTCGCTGTACAAATTGTTGTTATAACTTAAGCTGTGTAAATTTGATGCAGATGGTTTTGTGGCAAAAGCAATAAACAGATTTTCTTTTTAATATAGTATGCATGTCATAAATATTAAAAAATAATCGTTTATTACAAAAAAGATCAAAGCTGTGGAAATTGTTTTACTTTGCAGACGGCGGCATTTGTTACTTTAAAAGGTCTGGTCACATTGCAATAGTAAACAGTTTTAAAACATAATAACAAGAAAAATATTTGTCTGATGCGCTGCAATTCCTGTGTTTATTAGCTCATATATTCAGCGACTGGTGTTAAAGGTAAATATTAAGTTTGTTGGCACCTGCAAAAACGCCCTAAGAAATAAAACAATAAGCCAAATTAAGTTAGATTGCGGTGCAGGTTATGTGTTAATACATTTCGGCAAAATCCCTTTGCCGGTGGTAACTTCTGTTGCCATTTCGGTTTGTTTTTCCATAAAAATAAAATTTTGTTCATGCATAAAAATTATCAAGCACTTGTTGTTTCAAAAATTTAATTTAATATATTTTTTAGCGCAAGCTGCACTTACCGCCTTTAAAATGTCCAAGGATCCACGCATTCCTTTGGTTCAAGAGACTTTGTCAAAGCTGGTGAAATGCCTGGCTGGCGACAACGTAAGTAGAAAGAACATGAACATTCTTAATAAAAACACATTGTCTCCCATTGGGCGCAGTCGACATCGTCTGAGATACGCACGTTGGAGCAATATGCATTTCACAAGCTGCACACTTATCGTGGCTTATCCACCAATAGCCACGAAGTGAGTCGATTCCTCTATAATATGATCGAGCGTTTTCGGTGTGAAGGAATGTCGCTTGAAGCGGAAAGACTGCGTCACCTAAGCACAATTTTCATCGATGACGAGTTGTGGAAGCTGCACTACGAGACAGATGTTCAATATTCGCTGATAGATTTTTTGCTCAGCGCGGCTTACGCACCCATTCAGACGGTTCGACGCAACAGACGCCTGCCAGATGACATGAAGACCCCGATCTTAAATATTGATTCAATGAATTTGGTTGATCCTTTTGAAGAGCCCCCAGCTAAGACCATCGAACTAGATACCGCTTGGCTTTCACTGCTAAGCGAGGACTTCATCAAAATGTATACTCATAACACGGACAGTAACAGCCCTCTCAGCGTAAGTTTATTTTCTATCGCAATACAACTTTGAACTAAAAATAAATTATGCTTTTCGCACATTTAAGGATTGGTCTGATGTGAGTGGGCCCGAGAGTAGCAACGAAGGGGAGGAAATTGATGGGAAATCGTCAAAGAGCCAGCAGAATAATGACGTACTTGTGCCGGATAACAAACCCATGACTGATGAGTCTGAAAACGGATATTCAAAGACGAGCCAGCAGCAAGATGACTTAATGACGTGCTTTGATATATCGATGAATAGCTATGGAAGGGATCCTTCCACTGATGAGCTAACGCGTGTGCAATCAATGACGAGCCAACAAAATGATGATGTAGCCGTGTTTTATAATAGGTTTAATCCTACTTTGCAGCCTCCATCTAGTCAGCTTAGATATACCGAGTCCAACGACGATTTCCTTCAATTGCCCAAAAAAGTGCATTCAATGTGGTGGTTCGAAGAGATCAAAATTTATACGTTGACCTTAGATAGCGATCCAATTTTAAACTTTGCCATTGCCTATGCGCAGCATTTGAATGAATACGCAAAGCGCACTAATCCATATCCCCATGCCGAGGCCATCGAATACCCAATGCCCAATACCATCAACGAAACCTGTCTGCTCCGCGAGATCTTGCTCATGTTCACGGAACCCGAATCTTGCTTCTTTTTTGCTGTGCATCCCGAATCGAAGGAGATTAGCGTTCGCTCTAATGTTTCCATCTCAAGTGTCAGCAGCGTAAGTATCACGCTAAACCCTAAAAATATACCCATAATCATAATTCCCAAATTGTTCTGTTCTGTCAACTAGGGCACCATGAAGATTGTGCTGGAGGCTGAAGTGCTGCCGACCTTGCAGGCGATGCAGCAGCTTCGGCAAATCATCAAAGACCATACGCTGCTCAAAAGTGACACAAACAGCACTGGGACTCTTGAATGCTTTGCGGTGGGCTTGCGCGACCTCATCACTCCCATCAACGAGCGTCTGTTCGAGTGCGAGGAACAACTGCTGTACGAAGACAAATCGAAGAGGCGCCTAACACTGATTACCTTTCTGCGGTGCATGGATGAGGATTTCCAGCAACTGCTGCTGCTTCAATCGCTAACATCTAAAGCTATTGTCAACGCGCCGCCCCATCTCCGAAGCGCCTATCTGCTCTCTCAGCTGTTCAACCACACAAAAATAAGTGCAACGCACCAAAGAATGGCAATGTCGCTGCTGCTGATCACGTTGAAGCGCTATTGTGCCATCATTGACAACTGGTGGCGTAGCGCCGAAATGAATGACTCTCGCCACGAGTACATTGTGGAATGCTGTCGTCGCCATGACAGCAATGACAGTTTAGAGAGTGCAGCGCAATATATACGCGAACGTATTCTGCCCGATGACGCGGATGAGACGCACCAAAAGATGCTCGAGGAGCTGCGATGCTGTACGTTCTATCAACTGCTCATGGAGCATGCTCTTGAGTCTGGCGAGACGCAGAATCTGCTGGCGAGCCTCAATTTGCTCGGCGACTCGTTGGTGACAAGCAAACAGCTGAGACCGCTGCACTCGGAGCTAACACAACAGCTCTTTGACGAGCTGCAAAGCTTTGGTGGCATTGCATGTCCAGTTGGTCGTCAGCGTATCAATTTCTTTGATGCCTATCGCAAGGAAATTAAGGAGGATATTGTGCAGTTTTTGGAGTTAGCCCCTACCATAGCCAAACCCGAGCTTGTGGCCATTTTTACGTCGCCCATAAGGCTTGAACAGCAAGAGAGAGACGAAATCATGGAGAAACCGAAGGATTTACAGGTGCTTGATGTATTGGAGGCACTGGAAAAGTGCACACCACTGCAGCTGCCTCAAGTGCTGCCACGTGCACTGGCCAAAGTGTTGCGAAAGCGCAGCGAGCTGGCCAATGTCTATGTGATGCGCTGGTATCGCGAGGAACTGCTGCTGGGCGAGCATGTTCGATTCTTGCGACATTTGCTCATGCTGGAAGCGGATTATTTGCTTTATCCGTTTTACACGCGTCTCTTCTGCCAAATCGAATCGGGCGAAACATGGGCACGCAACTCGGATCTCACCAGGGAGCTGTACATGGTACTGGATGCACACTATACGCGGATGGCTGGCAACATATATGTGGAAGTCTCGCCAGGTACGTCTTCGAGCTCGACTAAAGTGTTTGAGGCGCTGGATGCTATCGAGTTAAGGTACGCCAGGCCTCAGGCTCTGTCGACCATCGTCACGGAGCAACATATGAAGCGATACAATGATATTTGGCGGCTCCTGCTTAAGATCAAATGGTCGGCATGGAAACTGGAAAATATGCGCTTTATACGCCGTACGGCCAAGGATCTTTACGCACCGCTCGATCTGCTGGGATTGACGGTGCGCCGGCTGGAGATGCTGCGCTTCTGGATTATATATCTTATCAACAGCATCCATACGCATCTCTGCACCCACGTCATACAAGCCATGGGCCTGCAGTTCGAGCGACAACTGAAGGACACAGGCAACATGCGTGAACTGGCCCAGCTGCACAATGAGTATCTGTTGAGATTGACCGAGCACTGTCTGCTCACCGATGAATTTGCTGATTTTCGTTCGGCTCTGGAGCAGATATTCCATTTGATATTTGTGCTGGACATGGAGTGGCATAGCTGCAGTAGCTACCTCAATGAATCTCACGCGCTCAGCTTAGATCTTACCTTTTCCGATGATGGCTCTATTGCCAGCAACAGCTTAGATGCCACTTGTGGGCTAGAAAAGGGCTTGGAGTACCTGGCGCTCAACCAGGTGGGCGAAATTGAAAGCACCTACATACGCTGCCATCAATTGCTGGCCACAACACTCACGACGCTTGTCTACAAGCATGAATACAAAATATGTAAGTCCTTACCCAAAATTCTATGCCACAAAAATCACTTACACTTGTTTTTTTCTTTTTTTTCCTCTCTTTCCTCTATCTAATTGCAGTTAGCTCTCTAGAATTCGCTCTATGTTCGAGTGTGCCATGTTAATTTCAATATGAATTTTTTGTTAAATATTTGTAATATTTCATTAGTATTACTAATCACAATACTCACTGTACACTGTAATATTATTTATAGTGAAATAAATTAGTTAATTGAATACTTATAAATATAAATAAAAATACAATTTTCTATATTTTTGCAATGTTCATTTAAAATTTAAATAAAAGCAATGTGTGCATATCGACGCATTTTTACTTTTTTTGTCAACATAAATCTATCTTCTATTCCAGCTTAGCTTGAAATGCTTATTTATTGTTAAATGTATTGCTTGTGTTTATTCAATGGTTATTAAATGGAACCAAGATGCGATATACTATATTTAGAATCTCAATATTTTTTTAAGGCAAATTAACATACAAATATTTATATCTGGCATAGTACCCTTGCTTTGCTTAAATCAGAGTGGAATTTTCCAAAAACTTATTCTTCGTGTAAACTTGTGTAAAAGTTTTAACTTTCTATCCCTTAAGTTTGGGGCTTCACTTTGGCAACGAATAAGTCAGGACAAACCAGATTATAGATACATATAGAATGTAGATGTTGTTTCAAGCAGCTGATTTCTTGTTTTAGGGATGAATTACGGTTTAATATTGTCCTGGTTGTCCTGGTAACAGTTACCGGCAAACATTTGATAACTGTTGTTGTTCTTGTTCCGGAACTGATTGACTTGAGATGGAAGTAGATACGAAAGTTTGGAGCAGCAGCAACTACCACAACAATGGCCAGATATGTATGTTAGGGGACAGATTGATATTATTATATATATTAACAATTAGTAAATGTATATTTCTAGTATTGCCACATCGTTCAAACTTATTGCTGCAAATGCTGCTGCAGACCAACGCCTATGTATTGATTATTTGGAGTTTAAGCTACTTGCTGCACATGCTCATTTGGGTAAGTTACTAGTTAGTTATTTACTCAGATGAGAGATGAGTCGAATAATCGAATCTCTTTGCAGTCGTTTCAACTGTTGAACTACACAGGCCTTGCTATGCTGATAGCCTATGTGCTGGCTGTGGGCACTGAATCGTTGCGGCTCTATGCCAGCTACTCGATTAATTTGGGCACGGGTGCGACCAACATGTGGCTGCTGTTGACGCTAACTCCTTGCGTCCTGCTGCCTGCCTTAGTGTATTTGCGTTTGGCTGCCGCCATGGGTGACTGCTGGCTGCAGTTCATCTCGAATGTGCAGCTCGTGCTGATTGGCTTAGAGGCGCTTGTTGCACTCATACATAATGCCCTGTCCACGGCCAGAGCTCGGGAATAGTACAATTAACATATAATAATATTCTAGTATATACTTAGTATGTATCAGCGTATAGTAGTACTATGAGAATAAGCTAAAAGGAATTTTATTGAACACCTCGAATCACACTTTGCGCACATCATCCAAATTGTGCGCCTTGAGTAGCGCATCAATGCGATCGAGTTGTGAACGCATTGTGGGCAAGTATTTGGTCATCACCTCAATATTCTGCTGATGGGCATTGCCCTGGCCCAGTAACTGGCTGCGTGTCGGCACCCAGCTATAAATGATCTGTGAACGAAATAATACGAATGAATCGGATGTGAAAGTTTTCGTTTAAGGAACTTTTACCTTGATGGTGCTTTGAACTATAAAGCCATGATAGGGCTTCAGCGTGCGTTCGTATGCGTCCTGTAGATGCTGTTTGAGCGCCTCGGTTCTTTGCGCATCGTTGTAAATATTCTCAAAGAACGTACA
The DNA here is from genome assembly GCA_018901835.1 of Scaptomyza graminum. Classification (NCBI taxonomy): domain Eukaryota; kingdom Metazoa; phylum Arthropoda; class Insecta; order Diptera; family Drosophilidae; genus Scaptomyza; species Scaptomyza graminum. The sequence continues at coordinate 6,418,712 of JAEIFL010000001.1, read as the reverse complement.
AATCAATTGCAGTCCACGTTTTAGCCAAAGAAGCGCATTTGCCGCAAAATCATCCACATTTACATTCAGCACGATCATATCCTCCAAATATTGATATTTAAGCACATCTGTGCCGTACACTTTGGTCAGTTTCTGTGCAAAAGATATATACTTAATAGTTAACAATGTATTAATTTTACAAATATCTTAAGACTTACATTTATATTGCCATTCATATCGCTGATCACAGGCGTAAAGAGTTTACCAAAGGTTTCTGTTTTAAAAGGAATATAAGCATTAAAATATGTATATACAATTCATCGAGATCGATCTATCTTACCAATTACAGTTACAATTTCCTTGGCCGCATTTAAAAATGTTTGCGTCTCGATTTTATCATTATCCGTCGCATCCGGAAAGCCTTTCAAGACTTGAAATTGTATGCGGGCATCAACCATGATGAATAGGGTTCCTTTTTGACTGCTGCTGCACTGGAGCTCTGAAATATGAATGAGACGACAAGTCAAGCAAAATAAGCCATTGCGTTGAAAGTGTAAAGGTTTTTGTTTTGTTATCTTTTTCGTATTGAATTATTATCTTATCAAACAGACCTGTGCCGAATATTAATGAATTCTTTTATTTGTCGTTTCTATCAGAGCAAATTCACTACAACTTTACAACGTTCAACGTCAACGTCAACGTTCGAAACTGAACCGCACAGTGTTAAAATAAAAACACAAACAAAACAAACAATTCTAACTTGATTATTGATTAGAAATCAATCGGTTTTTGGACAAGCTCAACGAGTATTTAATAAATGGTAAATTTAGTCAGGGTGCTAATATTAAATGTATTTTGATTTTATGCATTAATGGAATCGTTTTTAATTGGCAATTTTGTATCACTGTGCAAAAATGCTGACAACGCAACAGCTTAACCCATTTGACATAGACAACGATCGATGAGAGAGTCTTTCAATTTACACTCTCTTTTCTTTTCGCGAAGTCTCTTTTGAACAAGAACTGCCAGCTCATCTAACAAAAACCAGTCTCTGTCTCTGTTTATGGCAAAGCCAACGCTCTACTCTATTATGACTTAAACTACTTGAGGAGGGCTCTAATCGAACTTTGATACCGGTTGTCTCTCCGTCTGAGGTGTTGATATCACACATTCATGAATCATCCCATCCCATCCAGTTGCGAGTAGCTTCCAATTCACTTCACATCTAACATTATAATCTTTGCTTGTTGAAATTGTTATTGAAATTAAACTCCGAAATTTGTTTAGAAACCCCAAAAACGTTCGTGAATCATCCATCATTAATTTTTGTACCCAACGTATTTGAAATACATCAAATTGATATGATAAGCTAAGATTGGAATTATTATTTATGATTGAGGAATTTTGTATTTTGATTAACTAGATTATTATTATTATTCCTCTCACCTGTTCGTGAGCTACTTGGAGGCGTTGTCGCAGGACAAACGTTTGGTATCGCCGTCGATGGTCAGCACAAAGGCATAGTGTGTGCGCTGGTTGGCCAAAAGATCCCACAGAGCTGCAGGTAGCTGGAAAGTATGTGTCCCTTGCTGGTCCTCCTCAAACACTTCGTAGTGGGCCACAAAGCTGTTGAGATTGCAGCGCAATTCGATTAGACGCAGCGGTACACTGGAAACAATTTGCCGGCTCGCTGCCAGCAGCTTTATAGTATGGTTATCTGGTGTCTTCTGCTCTTTCGGCTGTTCCCAGTCGGGGCGGAGCCAGCGATGATGTGCGAGAATGACGGCGCAATTGTGTGTAAAGTAAAAGCTATCGTTGCGTCGCTGATCGTGATAGCTGTCCAGATATTTGCTGCCCGACGGCTGCTTAAGTTTAAGCTGGGTAAAACGTGGACGTGGATGTGGCACCAAAGATGTTGCAGTCGGTACGACAATGCGTTGCGGTAGATGCTCCGTGGGCTGATCAACGGCTAGGACACGATTCAAAAAGTCAAAGCCATGGCCCATAACACCGTCGTGGGTGTGTCCGAGATCAAAGCAGTGCCCCAGTTCGTGGCAGACAGCGCCCAAGGTGCTGGCATAGACGCCGCCGTAAGTGCGTCTATAGTTGCTTTCGTCCGGCAATCGTGTGACATCCACACGCTGCGTGCTCCGTATGCACTCGCCAATATCGGCAAAGCGTCGCGGCCACGCATAAAAATGCCCGCTGCCAAACAGAGCCAATCCACCGCCACCCAAAGCAGCGTGTGCCTCCAGATGCCTTCGGATATTTGCGTACGAATAATCACCGCTGGCCGCAACAGCAGCGCCGTTGTAGCGCGTGCAGCCAATAAATGCCACAAACTTTAAGTGCTGCTGCTGGCCCCAATGGGGACAGGCGAGTATCTCGCTGGCGAATTGCTGCCAGAGCTCGTCCTCGCCACAGGCACGAGCCTTTGCCACACTCAGCTGCGACCGAAAGATGCAACAGGCACCGTTTAGACTAAATGTGCGAGTTGGGAAGCCAGCGGCGTGCAGCTTTTGTGCATAGATGCACTGCACCAGCCGCAGATTCAAATCAATCAAAGCGCAACGTTCGCGTTGCACCTGCTCTGATTCCTCTACCTCGTCTTCGCCGTCGGGGCGACACAACAGGTAGAGCGGTTGCACGCGATATGCGCTAAGGCGTGGCTGATAGCTAAATCGCAACACACGCTTGGCGCTGCAGCAACTTAGCTGCAGTTCACACAAATGCTCCTCTGCCTGGTGCTCCTCGGATTCCAAATCGAACAGCAGCTTGAACACACCAGCAGCAGAGAGCTGTGCAAGTTGCTCGCGTAGTTGGATGTGATTGCGTAATGCTAGCGTCGCCTTTATCTGCTTGGCACTGGAGCAGCTAGGCAGCAGGCGACCCTTGATCAGCAGCAGGCTGTGACGCACTTTGTCCGACTCCCGCACAGATTCGATCTCAATCTGATGGATACGTTTGCAGCCGTTGACGCTGCTGGTCATAGCTCTCTCGACCGGCAACACGCACAAACACATACATATATAGTTATATGCAGTTGGCGCTGAGCAGCTGATGCAGATGCACGCGTCGCAGCTGTCAGAGTGTGACCAGACAGTGAGTGTCACGAAATGCAGAAAATACCAAGTACTAACAAACAATTGAACATTAAGTTAGTTAATAGTAATTTATATATATATATATATATTTCTATTAATAAAACCCATTAAGTCGTAAAATGTTTTGTTATTGTGCGCTTATTGGTGATTTATAATTATATATCGAGCACAAATTTGAGTGGATAAGCTTGTTTCCACTAAAATTGCAATAGCGTTGTTAAAATGAAAATTTATCGACGCGCCTCCTTAACAACACCGATGAATTCCATTTCAACCTTGCGTGTTACAGCCACAGTTTAAATTAATTTGAGATAGTGTGCAATTTATTCGAATTAGCGATTTAAATCTATAAAATATATTAAACAGTGTTTAATTAAAGTGTTCCGATAATAGCAGGCAACGTACTAGTAACATAAATGTAAGCAGCACCTAAGCAGCCTTGCAGCAAAAATACTGAGCAACGAGAGACAAAGCTATGCTACGGTCGTACTGGCAAAGTGTACTGCAAACGGCCAATGCAGAATTGTCATACTCAAGTTTTTTTTCGCGTTCAGTTTAGGTTTTAGTTACCTGCGCGCAACAACCCCGTCGCCGTTAGACGTGATTGCGTCCTGCGATTTAAAATTAAAACTCAACTAAACTCGAGCGGTGTTAACATATGAATGCAAAAGGAAGTTAACTGGTTGCGCTGCGATCTGTAAATTGTTATTTAATTGTGTAAATAAATAAGCGAAAGCAGTAGCAGTAGCATACCCCGCGTATTTCTTTTGTGAGGGGCGCGTCTATATATTATTGTTTTTGGCTGGGTGAGCAACAAAACAGCCACGGGCAACATTTAAGGTAAGCTGGATAAGTTTCAAATGTGTATTTTACGTGTTTTAAATGTGCACTTTGCTATATGCATCTCAGCTGCTTTGGCCAACAAACACGCACACACTCGCGCCACCTCAAACGCATACAGGCGTGCACACACGCGCGGATACACATATACAATTACACACACACACACGAATACAAATATAACACTGTTTGACAGCACACTACGACTACGGTCCGTTAGCGACAAAGTGCGACTCGTACCCTGCTTGCCTACTTTGCTCAAATGCGCTGTGAATGCTGCAGAGTTTCTATTTAAAATACCAAAAAAAAAAAAAATGTATTTTCTTTCAAAATGAGAGTGTGTACTGTGCTGTATATTAATTAAAAACAGTTTCCTCATATTTGCGTTGAACAAAGATTGCAAAGTTAAATCAAAAAATCAATTAAGCTAATTTTATTGTTTGCTTTGTGCCCCGCAGTTGCTCCCACGGCTTGGCCGCTTCAATCCTTGTCACACCAACGGTAGCAAGAAACATCAGCAAGCTGGAGAAACATAATAAACGCTCGCAGCTCATACGCGACAAAATGGTGTTGTCCGAGCGCAACACTGGCGACATTTTGCGCAATGGCCGCCGCTCACGTGGACCCAGCCCCAATACGCACGGCGGTGGTGGTGGCGGTGGCATTGCCCACCACGCTGGCAGTGGCCTAGGCGGTGCCGGTGGTGGCAGCCATTCCACAAATGCCACAAACAATGAAAAGGGGACTGCAACCGCACCGGGTGCGGGCACTCCGGAGAGCTCAGACGACGATAACTGTAAGTATCTGAAGATTTGAGTACATGCATATATCATGTTTTGTGGCAGTATCGCTCGAAAATTAATATTTATCACCTATTGATCTCAACGCAGCAACAAAGCGCAACGGCAAATCAAAGACTAAGCAGTCCGAATACGAAGGTAAGCCCATATTTTCATTCAAAAATGTTGCCAAAAATGATTAACTCTTGCATCTTGCATTTGAACAGAGAAAATACGCGTTGGACGCGACTACCAAGCGGTGTGTCCGCCGCTGGTGGCCGAACCAGAACGTCGTCCGGAGCAGATAAATGAGCGTGCACTGTTGGTTTGGTCGCCCACAAAGGAAATACCCGACATGAAATGTAGGTGCATCTGAAATCTTGAAGTTTATTTTTGTAGTAGAAGACTAAGTGCAAGCTTCTTTGATTATAGTGGAGGAATACATTTCGGTGGCCAAAGAGAAGTATGGCTATAATGGCGAACAGGCCTTGGGTATGCTCTTCTGGCACAAGCATGATCTGGAACGTGCTGTCATGGATTTGGCTAATTTTACGCCGTTTCCCGATGAGTGGACAATCGAGGATAAGGTGCTCTTTGAGCAGGCATTTCAGTTTCATGGCAAAAGTTTCCATCGCATACGCCAGATGGTAAGCTAGAATCATAAGAATAATTTATTTAATTGATGTGTAGTATCTCTAATCTTTCCAACATCTACCCATTAATATAGCTGCCAGACAAGTCGATAGCCAGTCTGGTTAAATACTATTATTCGTGGAAGAAAACTCGTCATCGCAGCAGCGCCATGGATCGTCAGGAGAAAATGATAAAAGCAGCAATCAAAGAAGGCTCGGAGAATGGCAGTGAAGTCGGCAGCAATGAGGAATCTGATACCGATGACAAGGTAAAATGATCACTAATCGTAGTACATAGAGTTGTAACAAACATACTATAAACGACATAGCAAGACTCCACTACTCACCGAGATACCCCCTACCCTATATACTTATATACAATAAACATGCATAACATATTGTACATTATATAAACCAGCCTCAAATCACAAACACTACTTATGCATATAATAGACATACATATAACATTTACATTTGAATCATTATCTTACATGCATAACACACACACATATACAAACAAAAATACACACGCATGCACTTACACACACAATCCATTACATATGTATGCAGACCCACATTGAGATTTGCTGTGTTTGTTTAGTTTCTTCGGGTTTCCCGAATTTAAATCTCTACACACATTACATATGTATGTGTATATTTTTATATGTATGCATATCGATCCCAACGGTTATTCGGCATTAACAATTTAAGAGCATTAAATATTTATAGGCAAAGAACTATTTTACATGGCTTCAACCAAACGATGTCAAATCCTTGTTTTAAACGCACTTAAGTATTCTTAAGCCGCTCGTTATCAAATATTTTGCACTGCGGGATCGATATATACATGATGATGATCGACTTATCGGCCATTGATTAGATTTAAAATCAATGCTGTCTTCGCTTACCTTACCCTCACCACACACATTTGTTTTTTGTTTATTTGTTTGTTTTTCATATAGAAGAAACGCAAAGATTGGCTGATTTGCAAGCAATAACGATTCGGGGGCACGAGGCGCATTTCGACGTGGCAACTGATTATCGCTTATTAATGTGCATGTGCGCGGGTGTAGATGTGTGTGTGTTTCCCTTTTTGGTGGTGTGGGCTTGAACATTATCTTAGCTGAAAAAGGGACAAATAAAGACGATCACAAAAACAAAAAGTATTAAATTTCAAATCAAAGAAAATATTCCTTCTGATAGTAAGTCAGGATTGACTGACCAATTAGTGATTGAAGACGAAGACTGGTGTGACAAAAGAGCTTAATAGATACTTATAATAAAAGTTAAAAATTTCCTAACTGAATCGTGAGTCTGAGCCAAAGTTAAAGTTTTAGTAATTTTAAGGTATTTAAAACTTAACACAATATTTTTTGCAATAGGTAGATTGAAAAAATTACTTTATCTGTGTCTGCTAGATGCTTGCTTTCCAGATTTGGGGAGTTGTTTTTATTGTAAATCTCTTAGTGATTTCTAGTGTAGTGTCGTGAAATGTGTAGCTTAGCCGAGAGGGGGGTACGGGGTACAAAGCCCATATGAGAAAGTTAAAAAAACGAGATATAGTATAAATATAGTTCGTTATTCTTTCAGATGATCACCGTGCCTGCCTACATCTCATAAGACCTAAAAAAAAACATAGAAACATCTCACACACCACACACCATACAACACACACACACACACATACCACAACACACCAAACACGCACGCAAACACAAACATCCCAACGTACATGAAAATCTGTATGTTTAAGCGCCAAAAAATACCAAATCATTGACCAGCATCCTTTAGACTTGAAAAAACTAATCTACACAAAACACATAACAAAAAAAAAAAAAAAAAACAACAACAAACGCTATGTATGTGATTTATATTTTCTTTTATAGACTTTCAATTATTTTTCGGAATTTTTTTTCTCTTAAATATTGATTATAAGTTAAGTCTACGCAAATGCAAGAGCAAATATCTACCAGCAAGACTTTAGACGTAAGGCAAACAGACATTTTATTCTTTATTTATATAGGATTTTATATATACTAAACTTATTAATACAAAATTGCACATATATACCATTTTTTATATGAGCCCTAAATTATACATAGAGTAAATATAATATAGTTATTTATATATAGTACTACAAATCAAATTTTTATTTAATGCTTTTTTGTATTAAAGTAAAACTTAAACGAAACGATAAAAAAAAAACTTATATCCAAATAATACAGTAATAGGTATACTACATATATAGAAGGAAATAAACAAAAACTTAGATAGAAAAAAACAATTGAAAATAATGATAAATTAATTAATGATATTAAGGCTGAAGATAATCACACACACAATCACACATACAAAACATAAGACTCATATCATTTTTGATTAAACAAGAAATTAACAATATATTCTATGTGTTTCTTATTCATAGAGCTAAAAGCTAAACCCAAACCTGAAATAATGAAAAAAAAAAGTATAAAATAACAGTATACCATAAGCATAAGGTTTTTCTCGAAACTGTCTCGCATAATGATGTGTATATAATCAAAAATATACGTCTACAGGGTCTATATGGTATTAGTCGTGTTCTGTCTGCACCGTACATAATAATACTGCTGGTAGCTTACCATAAAAATCTTTATTAACTCATTCGTTAACATAATCACACACATATGCATATACACACACACACATACACACTCTCCATTATACTACATATACTCTCCACAAATGCTATCCGTATATTTGCCCAGGCACATTGCTAACTGAATTACAAACTTAACTAACTATTGATAATCCGTATAATGTACACACTTACACATATGTTGCAAATATGTATGTATATATATACTTATATATGTACATGTTTTATGAATTTGTTTTTAAAATTTGTTATTTAAATTTTTGGTATATTTTCGTAATTGAGTTTTTTACATATGGTTTAGTTTTCAATATCCTCTCACGCTCGGCCCTAAATATACCTATACCCCTATATTTAAAATTTTTATAATTTGATTTTGACCTTGATTCAACAGAGAGATTCGGTACTCGTTACAATTTTACTCACTTCTCATTGATCGTTGGCACAAAGCAACGAGTCAGCTGCAATTGGCCCCGATTCGTTGACTCGTTGCGTTTCTTACGAGTAGTGCGAATTGCACTCGCTACAGACACTCGTTGCTTTTGTTAAGCTAACTTTTATTATTATTGGTTCTAAGGTGGAGTTTCAATATTTTCTTTTATGTATCTATATGCCGATTAATAAACATAAACATAAACAATTACACACACACACACACAACACATACACACAATTTTTGTAATAGTAAAATAGCGATAAAGGGAAGAGAAAAAGAGAGAGAGAGAGAGAGAAGAAATGTCGGTGTATGTATGTGTGCTTGTATATAGATATGTATGTATATGTATGCTTCAAAGCGTGAACATATGTACCTATGTACTTTGTTGTAGTGTAGCTCTCGTTAGTGAAGAAAATGAGAAAAAATCTATTTTCGATAACTTTCAACACACTCAAATACAAATGTCATAAATACATCTACTATTTACACACACTCACACACACACACACATGCACACATTCATGCGCTTCGCAGTCAAAAAAGCAGCAGAGATTAAGCATGAAAAGAAGAAACGAGAAGCAAACACACAAAAGCACATTCAAAAAGAGTTGCATTTTTTTTTTGGTTTATTTTTATTTTTGGCAAGTCCAAGAGTTGTGGCCGTGGGGGGCGGTGTGGGTGGTAAGGGCTAAGTGTTGGTGTGAAGACAACGAGACAGCAGAACGAAAACAAACAAAAATAATGTAACAAAAAAATACAACAACAACTACCTCTTAAGTGTTACCAAGTGTGAACTAAAGCAAAAACAAACAAATGTTTTTTTTTCTCTTCTCTTTGCATTCAAATGACTCTCTCTCGAAACAAACACACGCACGCATAAAATCCACTTCAATATCTGTCCGAAACTGACGAATCCAAAACCAACGAATACGATTTATGATATTGAACGTACCTCCTCGGACGATCGATCAACAAATCAATAAAAAAATATATATATTCAAATATATAATCGCTTTGCTGCTGCTGCTCTTTGTGACTGCGTTCGCATAAATAATCACCATATCCAATATATATATATACACATATATATATGTATATTCAAAACGACCACCCCCTGCCCCCAAAACCATAAAACCAACAACAGAAGGCGAACAACAACAATTCGACTACAAACAACAACAACAACAATAGCAGCAGCAGCCCCAATGCTGCTGGCGCATCTGGAAGCAATGGAAATGTCACAAGCAACAACAACAACAGCAGCAATGCAACTGCGTCAGAAACAACAGCAACAACAACTGCTAACAACAACAACAATAATAATAACAATGGTGGCGTTGGCGGCAGCAGCAGCAGCAATAGCAACAGCAACTCAACCACCAACAGCAACAACAGTAATAGCAACAGCAACAGCAACGATCTGGACGTCGATCAATTGTGCATCTATACAAATTCGATGGGCGATGATATGATTGGATTTACACTGCCTGGCTTTCATCTACAATATGATAATGATGATATTGAGAATGATGTTATTGGCGGCAATGATAATGGCAATGGCATTATTATTAGCAACAACAACAACAATGCTGGCGGCAACAATCGACGTGTTGTTGTTGGCGGCTTTTGCAAGAATTGCAATGTTGTCTGCTACATTTTGTTCGATTCGCCATTGGGTCGAATGTGCAGAAGTTGCCACACGCATTGGAGGTAGATATTCCCACCACAACAATAAACAGTCGAACTTCCATAATAACGAAGGACGGGACAACAAAAGAAACTTCGTTATCGAGAACAATTCGAAATATATACTAGATTGGGTTTTTGAATTGAACCACAAATTGTTGCAGTGTTCGTTCTAGAAATGAATTCGTATTATAGAAGTTCGACTGTATATAAAAAAAAAAAAAATAAGGCAAGAAGAATCAATACAAACCTGAGCTAAATTCGTTATAAAACAATCATAAAGCTAATGCTAAGTTTTTCTCTCTCTCCCAATTTTTTCTCTTCCGTACAAAAAAAAACCAAAAAAATACTCTACAAAAATAATGCATTTACTTGTTGACCAACAAAATCAAACACACACACGCACCAACAAACACTCACACACACACACTTGCATTCATTATTGTTGTTTCCTCTCCTCCACTCCCGCCTTGTATTCGTTTAACCACATCCACGCACCATCCGCTTCCACTCCTGCTGCTGCTTTGCATTGTTGTGGGTTTATATATATATGCATATATATATAGACGTACTGGCAAGCCGCGTCCTATCTCCGGCCCGGATACAATTGCACTAACCAAACGTTCGACACACACAAGCGCCGCTGCTGCTGCTGCTGCGGCTGATCGATCCAAGCGCAAGCCGCCACGTGGCATGTATATCAATCATGATGATCTCACCGCCTTGGCAGGCTGTAAGAATCCCGTTGAGTATTTAGCCGAAGGTGATCGTAGAGTCGCCTCCCTAATGGCCGAAGTAAGAAATGTAAATTTAATTTAAATCTCTTCTCTCTCATCATGTTCTTTGTCCGCTTTGTTCGTTTTGTCCGTTTTGTTCGTTTTGTCCGTTTTGTTTGTTTGTGCTATGTTCTATTAGTTCCTTTTGTGTATAGTATATATGTATGTATAACAATCTTTCTCTATCCTTGTACTATTTATTTATTTTTTATCTTGTGCTTAACGATCCCTAACTATATATCCTTTATATGCTTTGTTTCCCTCTTAAACTGTGGCTTGGGTTTCTTCAATTTCTGAAAATCGCCATTGGAGATTGCATGTTATTGTTTTTGTGTTTTATTTGTGGTAGCCTAGTAGATGTTGTTATCACACACCCCCCACACCCACACATACACACGCATATCGTATCATGCTACACACCTACACACACACACACACAAACACATGTATATATATATACAATGAATTTACTGAACCGACTTTTGACCCCAATTGACATTTGAACTAAATTCCCGAACGCCCCTCCCAACCCCAAAACCATTGCAGATACAAAAAAATAGGCAAACAATGGAACAGCTGGACAAAGATTGTGGCGAAACTAACCCGGATGAGGCAGGAGGTGGAGCAGCTACAGCAGGAGCTGCAAGCGGCGGTTCTGGCGCCGCTACAGCAACAACAACAACTGCTGCAGCAACTGCAAGTGCAACAGCTGCTGCTGCTGCCACAACTACTACCACTACCACAACTACAGCAGCAGCGACAACCAATGCGACGGCCAACAACAACAACAACAACAATGCTGAGCCAACCACTGCCGCCACTGCCACTCAGCAGCCCCGCATATCGGCACGTTGGACACCAGATGAGATTCAAGTGGCGCGGCTAGCGTTGCGCGATTGGGGTAAAAACTTTCCGGTATGACGCACTTCGAAATATTGTTTTTTTGCCTCTACTATTCTTTGACACTGTTTTTGTTTCGATTTGTTGCAGATGATTGCCAAAGTGGTGGGCACAAAGACAGAAGCGCATGTCCGAACATTCTATGTGAACAATCGGCGACGCTACAATCTCGATCAGATCGTTAAGGAATACGAAGCGAATGCAGCCATCAAGACCGAAGAGTCGATTGTTGAGGAGTCGAATAGCGATGCTGCAACAACAACTGCTGCCAATGCTGCAGCAACAAATGCTGCTCCAGCTGCAACAGCTGCTGCTGTGGATGGCGCTGCGCCGGCGGTCAACAACGATGCCAGTGAGGCCGGCAGCAAAGAGTTGTCCAAGAAGGCTGCGGATGAGATAGCAGCAGCAACGGTAACAAAGAAAAAGTCAGAGCTTATAAATGCTGCGGCAGCAGGTGCAGCTGGTGCCACAAAAAGTGGCGAAACTGCCGCGGTTGCTGCAACTGCAACAATTGCACCGCTGGCTGCTGCACTCGCTGCTGCTGTTGGCGGCAATGGTGTTGCTGCAGCAACAGCTGCTACGTCTACTGGCAACAACAACAACAACACCAACACCAAAACAACGTCAGCCAGTGTTACACCCACCATAACGATTGTGGATGAATCGGATACGGCAACAAGCTCCAGCAGCGATCTTACTAGCAGCAACAACAGCAACAGCAACTCGCTGCAAACCGTTGGCAATTCGAGCATTAGCAGCACAACTACACCTAGTGCTGCTACAACAACAACTGGCAACAGTGCAGCAGCCAAGTCTTTGACGAATAACCATCACAACGATAGTGTGGATAGTGAAGAGTCGTCTTTGGCTTCGCTCAAATCAACAAACAGCGTTGCCGCCGCCAAACGAGACAATTCCAACTTGGTAAGAAACCATTGAACTTTCGAATTGTTAACAAAACTAGTTTTAACTAACTCTTCTCTTTGTTCCAACAGAGCTCGAGCGATTTGCCGCCAGCCAAAAAAATAGCGCTTTCCGTCAGCACCGAATTCCTTGCTAAGTGAAATCGCCTCAACCGCTTGCCACTGCCGTGAAAAGGAATATACAAACACGAAATAAAAAACAAGAACTGGTCTGGTCAAAGGCGATATATGCGCAAGACTTATATCGCACAATGATACGATATATCTACCATACATACATATACGAGTGTATACCTACATACATACATAAATATATATATATACATGGTCATAATATCGCTCGCTAGCCGTTAAGCCCAGAGGTTGTAGCGCGTCGTGTGTGTGTGCCCCGCCCCCAAAACCGCTGCTCTACTCTTGACTTTTAGTTTAAGGGTTCAACTCAGAGACACACACACATACACACAAACACAAGTTAGTTAGTTAGTGGACTTGTTTTATTTTAATCGTATCAACTTATACCGTTTTTTTTTGACAGGGACCGTAATCAGTATATTTTATTATAATTATTTATTATATTTAAGCTTATTGGCTTACAAATTCAATTATTATCTCGAGTTTTACGTTCATGTACGATTAGATCTTTTGTCTTTTTGTCCAAACGGCACCGATTTATTTCTAATGGCAAATTTGTGCAAATTTTCTACTAAATTGTTATATTGTAATTCAACACCAATTCAAAATAACAATTATTTATATTTACGGTTCCTGTTTTTTTTTTTATTATTGTATATTGTACCTTATGTGTATTTAACGTGTTCGTCTAACTTTTAAAACTATGATTGATGTATCTTATACAAGGCTCATCGGGATTGAATAGGGTCCGTATAATATATATACAATTTCTGCTCTGAATTGTAATCCTAATTACTAGACTTTTAACAAATAAGTCTTGGCCACGTTGGTACGTACATCAACGTCTATATGTGTTGAAACATTTCACGTCTAAGTATGTTGATTTGGGACGCATTTAACAAAGATAAATTGTATGCATAAAAATAGTTGATAAATGTGTGTGTGTGTTTTTTTTTTCTGTGTATCACAATATTATGCAGACTTGAGAGCAGTTGCTTTTTTCACTCTCTCTCTATATATATAGACTACTAAAATTATTTCATTTTCAAATTAATTGTACATATAAAAACTTTTGCAACTGATGAAGCCACATCTCTATCGAAAGAAACGATTAGTCTAAGCCTTTTCGTGGCTTAAATTAATGTCTTTTGATACGCAGATGCAAAAACAGTTAGCTTGACAGATAGACAAAATAAGAAAAAAACGACAAAAGCAACAAAACAGACAGAAATATGCAGCGGCAGTAGACAAAAGAGTTACTAATATACGAATAATGTATTTAATTATTATTATAAAGTTAAACAAGATAAACAAAAAGAAACATAATTAAACATCAGCCGTTAATGTTGTATGGTTCATTAAGTGTAATAACTAAAAGTCACACATCCAACAAACATTTTTTTTCTCTCGCTGTAATTTAGCATTAATATAAACAAATATACTATATAAATGTATGTATTCGTTCGTTTGGGTAACGCTTGTGTACATCCACACACACAAACACACACACACAAACACACACCACAGAGCATGTCAGGTGTTAATTATGGTACAAGTTTTCTTATACATAGCTCATATGTATTTGTATATGATTAGGTTTTTTTTTAATAGAATTTTTAGTGCATTTTTAATTTGGTTTTTCCTTGTTTCAAATATATAATTATACAATTATACACACACAAACACATGCCAACACAGTGTATGCAAAAAGCGTAAAACCCGTCTACAGAACTTATATATGTATACAAATAAAAATATTAAACTTAAAACGTATGCGCATTTTTATTACAATTGTTTTGATATTTTTTCGGACAACAATCTAATTAAAAATTTAATTATTATTTTCTTATGTTGCAACTAGTGTAATGCAACCAACGCGTTGGAATGGGAGCTATGGGATATAGTCGTCTGATCATATCGATATCTAAACGGGAAGTATTATTGCCGCGGCTTGATACAAGCACTGTGCAAAGACAACTCTACTAATATTTTTAACTCGAATTACGAGTGCCGCCTAAAAGTAGGCTTTGATTTTTAGAGCGGTTCGTATTGAGCGAGCTTTTAGTTTGAAGCTTTAAAATTTTGTTTATTTTAGTAAAATGTCAACATATAAAGTTGAACGCAGTTAATAAATTCTAAATTTAAGAGAAAACAAATAATTAAGAAACTAAAATAGCTCAACCACCAACAAATAGTCGAAACAAAGGCACACCTCATCCAAAATACGAATTGGCTTGGATTGCATCTATCTGTTGGCTATTCCAATGGCCACGTTCTTTACCCGAATGCCGCTGCTAAACTGCTTCAATGGATCAAATGATAGCTGCGAGGAGCTCTTGCCATTAAATGTGCCAAATGGTAACTGGGAGCCGGTTCTCCTCAATGTCTACGATCTGTTTAACTACAACGCTTACGCTTCACCTATCGGTCTGGGCGTCTTTCATACGGGCGTTCAGGTGTACAACATTGAGTTCACCTACGGCGGTCACATCTTTTCCAATTCGGGCATCTTTGAGCTGACGCCGCGCAGTGCTCGAGAGGAGCTGGGCGAACAATTCAATTATCGGGAGAGCATCGAGTTGGGCCATACGCAATACAGTCGCGACGAGGTGCTACGCCTTGTGGAGCGTCTGGGCTGGCAGTTTACGGGAAACAGTTATCATCTGACCTGCAACAATTGCAATCATTTCTCGGATGCAATGACGCGTGTACTTTGCGGTCGTCCCATACCCAGGTGGATCAATCGCTTGGCCTGTTTAGTGGGCTGTGTGCCGTTTCTTGAGCGTTGCCTGCCACCCGAGTGGCTCTCACCCAACTAAATCGAAAATGCGTAGATGGATGGCTGGCTGGGTTGGGTGGAAAAACCTCAAAAGCAAAAACAACCAAACAAACATTCGAACAGACATTGTGGGCGGGGCACTGATTGGGCAAGCGAGAAAGGCAAAAAAAAACAACAACAAACAACCACAATCCTCACATAGACAGAGATAGAAAGACGACATCATCATCAGCAAGGAGCCGCAAATTGTTTTTTCTCTTCGCTTGCCTTGCATGTGGAGCACATCCGGCAAATCCTGGAGGTACAATTTTTTTTTTTTTCCTTTTTGTTTTTTCCAGCATGTTGTTTTAACGAGTATATCGATTTCCTTCGATTGAACGCGCACGTGTGGGAATTTACATAGTAGTATTCGAAGTTATTGAAAGACGCAATGGCAAACTAAGGCGATTCGATTCATAGTAGACGATAATACTTAAACATACTATTGTTAAACAATATAATTAAGTACCGATAATAGCTTCAACGATATTTAAGTTTTTTTTTTATTATCTATAAGCCATATACATATAGACTGATGGATGGGCTTTATGTCAAGAAAGTGAAAACTTAAAACAGGATTTTAAAAAATTCTTTTGGAAATTGTGATGAACCA
Source organism: Scaptomyza graminum (assembly GCA_018901835.1). NCBI lineage: Eukaryota > Metazoa > Arthropoda > Insecta > Diptera > Drosophilidae > Scaptomyza > Scaptomyza graminum. The sequence goes on along the minus strand of JAEIFL010000001.1, from coordinate 6,402,459 downwards.
TGTATGGAACCTAATTTGATTATCAATTAAATATTACTATAGATTTAAAATTTATGGAAAATGTTGTTTGAATTTAGTGGGAATCCAAATCTTAAAGTTCTTTGTTGAAACCTTCTCATTTGTATGTTCTGTGGAATGTGTTTATAAGAATCAAAAAGACGCGTTTACGATTTCAAAGTTTTGTGTCTATACAAAAATTGAGCAAAAAATCAAATAAATAAAATGGTTAAAACTTCATTTAATATTGTTCTCCCAGCAAGTGCTACTTACCTTAAAGCCCATTTTATTTATTGATGCCTTGTTATCAGCAGTATCCGGAACGTTTTTGTTTGGATTCAGACATCAAAATATACAAAAGATTTTTATACTTACGTACACATTAAACACAATAGGGGCGCCACAAGGAAATAAGCTGAAACTTGCACTTCTCAAACCTCTCACAATTTCAATCGTGTTTGTTTTTGTCAACGATGTTGTTTTGATTGCGTTTGTGTTTGCGGTTTGGTTCGAGTGATGGGAAAATAAATTTGTTTTCAAGTTGTCAAAGAATTGCCGAAGATGAGATAAATCGATGCATTCTTTTATATGTATTATATTTCAATAATAAATACAATTTTTTAAACAAAACGAACAATCTCTTGAACTGAAATCCAAAAATAATGCTTGCAAAAGTAAATTGATTAACTTTTTGTTTTTGTTTTATATTTTTATTTAGTTTTATTTATTTTTCATTTTGCTGTTTTTTGGCATAATTTGTTAAACATGTTTTTGGTTTTTGTATTTAAATATATATAGTTTATGTAATTTTTTGTTTTTGTTTTTGTTTTTCATATTTGTTGTGGTTGTAGTTGCTGCGTTGATTTTGCATTTTTAGTTAAGGTTTCTTTTTTCGTAATCGTTTTTTGTTTTTTTTTTGTTTGTTTTAATTTTATAATTAATTATTAAATTTAACTCTTGTTTATGCATTGCTTAGCTAAAAAAAATCCACTTATACTTAGTTTACACAAGTTCAAATTGTTTCGAATGATCATATATTTGTTTTGTTTTATATATTTTCCTTTCTCTTTTTGGATAGCCATAGTAATTACTGCTGATTGATTGATGGTGGTTATCGCTACCCTCTCTCTTTGGCACTCGTTACAAACGAGCAGCGAGTGAGCAATTTAGATCAACTTAGACTCGTTGCATTTGGTGTTTGTTGTTTATGAAATAGAAATTGTAGCGAGTAGCTAATGAAGATTTGTTAAGTCACGAGTAACGAGCGGCGAGTGGCGATTGTAATGGTTTAAGAACAACTGATACATGACCGACTGTAGCTGATTGAATTTTGAATTGATGTGATGAGTTTTGACGTGTGTAGAGCTTTCGATCTATTCGTTATTAACAATCTTTGTCTTATGCTAGGCGATAAACTGTTTAACTTTTTTCTTAAATTGGTTTTTTGTTTTTTTTTTTCAATAGTGTGTAGTATACATAGGGTTAGTGTGTATCTGCATATGATACAATACTTATACTTTTTTTTATTTATTTATTTGATTTTGTTATTCTTATCGATTTGTTTTTGTCTTCGTCTTCAGTAATGCCGCGCTAAAATCTCAATACACAATTCGCTTAGTTACTATGACTAGTTGCCTATTACAATATGCTTAAAAGTACGACTTTGCATTTGTGTTAATACAAGGGTTTTTTGACCGAGCAAAAAAAAAAAAAAAAAAAAAATATTGATTACACTGAAAAATATCAACAAGTCTTACAATTACAAGTAAATGTATATATATATATATATATATTATGTATATTTATATAAGTTACGTACACATTAATAAGAATATTTGACATTCAATAGTTTAAATATATTTTCACACGCACACACCGACACATACACACAGGCAACTAGATTCTTTGAAATATTAGTACATAAGGAATAGTTCTAAGTACATAAAGATACAGATTTATAGCTATACCTAACTAAATATATATATATGTACATATACATATATGTATGTATGTAGTATGTATGTTCTAGTATATATATATATGAGAATAGTATTTATAAATTTATATAGTACTATGTATATAGCTGCTGTCCATTTGACGCACTCGCTCTTAAAAGATCGCACTCCAATTCAAGGGGGGCGGAAAGATTGATTATTGAATTGTGATCTTTTAAAAGAAGTCGTCAAAGGTTTTTGATTATGTTTGGTATTGCAGCATCGGCGCCGATAAGTTCGGATGATGCGAGCTATTCATGCGCAATGCGGATAAGCTTTTGTTATACCATTCATCCTCCGGTGACATGCCTATAAATACGTTAAAGAGAAACAGAAAGAGAGAGAGAGAGAGACATTTTGTAATGGGAGATTAGCTCAGGTGTAGATTGAATCAACAGTTTTTGATGAATATTTATTATTATTTCTGAGAATTATTAAAGATTTCCGTGCTGCGGAAATTCGCTACATAAACATAAATCTCCGTGCCAAAAACAAACAGGATGTGCGCCAACATACTAACTGGACATGAGAGAGACTCGAGTGGGTTTCGGGGAGTGAGCGAAATCTTGAGAAAGATGTCTGTTAGCTTGGGCTTTCTTCTTCCTTCGTCTTTGCTTGGCCGGAAATTCATTTGCTCAAATTTTTATTCGTCGTCGCCCTTTGCACGAACATCTTTTGCTTCATCTTTTTCTATTTTACCTAATAATATCCGGTTGAGTTGTTGCTTATTATTATTACTATTATTGCCACAGACACAAACGGAGGACACATATGCACACACACACACACACACACACACACACATAAACCTACTACCGTTGCTATGCTCGAACAGTTTGCTTATCTTTTGGAACTTTTTTTTGTTTATGAAGTCAACGTGGGGAGAATGCCAATGGCAAAAATCCCGCCTCGGTGTCGCCAATTTCTCATTCAGACAGCTCAGATTAATGGAGCCGACAATGCAAAAAAACAATCAAACCGAAATTTACTTATAATTTCCCAAACTCACAGGCATACAACTGTAAAGACAACAAAATTCCCATCTCTCATGCTCATCATCAGGATGTAATTTATTAGAGACTAGATAAATGAGCTCAAGCTGCTTGCAATCAAGCAAGAGAGCCTTACAGAAACTCATGTCTCAGCACAAAATGAGAGAGAGACAAAACGAGAGAGTGATCGGCGCAGAGAGAGAGAGTGACAAAATCCAATAAAAGCTCAATGCCCAAGTCGCTCAATCCTCAAGCCTTAGCCACAAACTCAAAAGCTCTCTATCATGTGTGTGTGTGTGTGTGGATCGTGGATCGTGAAGTGAGTGAAAGCTGCAATCGGCTCGATCGAACGCCAACAGTTAAAAGGAGCCGAACTTCAGCTAAGCGAATTAGTTTGTGACAAGTGACGAGCCGAAGTTTGGCCTCTTCTTTTTTTGAAATGTTGAAGTGCCCCCGAGTCAATAAAGTGAACTGCCAGCAAATACCCATAGATACTAAACGATGTATGTACATATGTATTCAATTCTTACCCATCGAATCTTGTCGCACGCCAACCGAGCCCATATTCGTGCTGTGCGCCATTGAGAATGGTTGCGTCATGCCTGGATACGAGGAGGCGCCCATTTGGAACAGATCCTGTTGATTAAATGTTATAGATAAACAACATATACATATATGTATATGTTTGGTTAATTGAAATTTACCTGGGGATAACGATTCATGGTGTTGTGATGGGGATAGGGCTGATAGCCGCGAGAGACGCTATAGCCTTGAATGTTCCGCATCATGCCGTTGCACGACGGGATCACAGATGGTGCCAATGCCTTTTGCAGTTGCTTCTCCTGCTTGCGGTATTTGGCGCGTCGATTTTGAAACCAAACCTGCAACAACAACAACAACAAGAAGCGATATGACAAAAACGGTAAGCAAAAAAAAGTGTAGAGCAATTAAAGCGTTGCCGGACCTTTAAGTTGTTTTAAATTAACCGTAAGCCGCCCCCCCTTTCCAATCCTCCCACACAAATGTCACTTTGGAAAATACTTGCAAAAAGCTAAAAAATGGAAAGCGGATGATGACAAAAAAATAATAAAAATAAACGAAGAAGAAGAAGATGGCAAATGGTAAAAACCCACCCCCTCTCAACCATCCTTGGCGCCCATCCTGGGGGCGTTCTTGTCTGTCGTCTTATGAGTGAAAAAAATCTACAAAATTGAAATTGAAAATAAGTTGACGACGCTGTTTGTAAGCGATAAGGAGGAGGGAGGGAGGGTGTTGTATGTATGCTGCTTAGACATTATTAAAGATGGTCCTCCTCACGAATGAGACTTGGATGCTTGGGTCCTTGCATCTTCTTCTTCTTCTTCTTGATGGCGAAAAAGAAATTGCCAAGATGAAAGCCAGCGAAAGCCCAGCATAGACAACGTCAAGCGGAGACTGTGTGTGTGTGTGTGTGTGTGTGGGGGAGATGGGGCAGGGGTTGTGTAAAAATTTCCGACATTTTGAAAGCTTGCTTTGAGTTACTTACAAGTCGCAGCGAGCGCCCTCGTAATGGCGGCCCAGACAAGTCCGCCAGGCAGCCAGGAGGCGGGGACGAAGGCCAAAGGGTGGGTGGGTGTGGGTGTGTGTTTGTGTGTGTGGCAAGTGGTGGTTTGCTTTTACTTGGAAGCCCAAAGGCAGGCAGGCAGGCAGGCAGGCAGACATCTTCAACGTTGTCATCTTCTTGGACGTCTTTGGCATTTTTCTTGTATTTATTTTATCATTATTATTATCTTTGTCCATGGCGATGTCTGTGTCTGTGTGTGTGTGTGTGTGTTGGTTTTAATGAAAAATACGAGCTTGCCAGTCAGCCAGTCAGTCAGTTAGTCGCTTATCCCCTCCCCTTCCCCCCTATTCAACCAGTTTTTGCTTATTTTTTTGCTGTTGTTTTTTTGGGGTTGTTTTCTGTGCCCACTTGATGGCTCGTTCGGTTTCATTTGGTTGGCTGCCAGCGTAAAAATGCCAGGCCCAGTCTACACACACACACACACACACACACACAGATACATAGAGCACGTATGTATGCGGGTAAAAAATGCTCTTAGCCATGGGCCATGGGGAGATGTTTGTTGCAGCAGGGTTGAAATTTTTGAAACGTTGTCTCTCGTCTGACTGTCTATCTAGCCAGTGTGTCTATGTGTGTGTGTGTGTTTGTGTGTGTGTGTGTGTGTGTGGGCGGAGTAACTCAATTAAGGATCCATTTGATGGCACACACACACACACACTTATCGAAATAGATGCACATACAACATGTGAAAGGCAAAGGCAAAAGCAAAAAATATATAAAAATAAATTGAAAAAAATAAAAATAAGTACACAAGCGCAACGTGCGATACTCTATAAATATCGCAGAGTGTGGGCTGTACAAGGAATAAACTAAACTAAAAAAGAATTAAAATAAATTCTTAAAGATTTTCAATATTTTTTTTGCTTAAAAGCCAAGTTTATTGAGTTGAGTTGTTCGTATGGTTTTCAAATAAATCTGGGGTGCATTCCATATACTCCATATACCTTCTTTTTGTTTAATAATAGACAGCTGAAACTAAATAATACAAAAAATCCATGGCTGCCTTGGCCTTCAAACAGAATGTTCGATTTCGAAATATATGTGAATAAACTCAACAATTGAATTAAAAACGAAAACTTAAAAGGTTTTGAAACAACTTTTGCTAGATCTGTGTCTGTTGTTTGTTTCGATAATTTTGCATTCGTTGTTCGTTGTTGCGGCGCGGCGGCTGGTGCGGTGCGGTAAATCTAAATAGGCGGGCAGCATTGCGCCTAATTAGATTGCCAAATTATACTAGCTACAAATAGCCATGCAACATCACAAATACACACAAAACACACACACACACATACAGTTACACGTCGCTGTTGTTGTTGTTGTTTTCGCGACGGAAATATGAAAATTAAACGTATTCAAATTGAATTTACTTTCAACATTTAATCAAATTTTGACCCGCATAACCGTTCAGTGCAATGTTTTGTGCTTTGGTTTTTTCAATTCAACTCCGTTTAGGGCTTTTTATCATTTTCTTTTTGTTGTTGTTGTTGTTGGAGCTAGCTCAACGTGTGTTGTTGTTTTTTTTTGCAATGTTGTCTGCGGTGCGTTGACCTACAAAAGAGCAGCTAAACTAATTGCTATTGCTTTTGCCACATATCCACAAATTGCAATGCACTTTAACAAAGGCGACGTTAGTGGCAAATGGCAAAAATGGCAAAATGGCAAAAATGCAAAAATGGCAAAAATACTTTTATGTACGCTAATTTTTGAGTTAAGCCTTTGTTTGTTACTTTATTGCTATTTGCCTATGCAAACAAATGCATGTGTTTTATTTATAGCATTACTCAACATTTAATTTTATAGATAACTTTTGATATTTGCTTCGATTGAACTTGGATTGTTCATTTTGGTATTTTCAACAAACTAAATGAACAATAATTACAACAAATTATGTGTCACAATTAAACTGAACAACTGCACGATTCGTTCAAATGGCTGATTTATTTGTGGCCTTATTCAATCAATCCTTTCTCAGCTTAAGCTTTTAATATTCAACAGTTTGGCTTTCTTTCAACAACTTTACAGTTGAATTGCACATCAAAGCAGGACAATTATTCAATGAAGCTTTTAACCAATCGCTTTCCTGCCCGATTACAATTAATATAGTATGTGTCCAATAATTAATGCGAAAACTTACAAAAGATAATAACGACCCAATTAAAAGAATCGCATTTGCCAATAAGCATTGCCTACTTATTGGCGTTCATTGAAAAACTCTGATAAAAACGTATCTTTTGTTACACGAAATACAAAAAAAAACAATTGCGTATGCCATTATTTATGTTAAGCGTATTGAATTGCGCAATGCAAGTGTATAACAAAAAAAAACACGCACTTTAATTTGACATTTTTACAGTTTTACATTTTCGCACATTTCGTTGTGCATAACAATAACGATTAACCAACATTTCACTTGACACTTATGATAGTTATTTTTGTTGTTTGTTGTTGTTTTTAACATTTACTATTATAAAGCATATCGATTGCTAAAGTTTTTGTGATGTTTTTTATCAATCATACCATTTATTTGCAATTGGATTATGAATAATTATTGTAAATATGATAATGGGATTTGTGCTTGTGTTTGCATATTAATATTCCTCTGTAAAATAGTATAATTGACGTTTTGAATAAATTCAATAAATATTCATATATATTTTTGAGCTGATGGAAAAATCTTTCTATGAGCCAATAATTAAAGTATTAATGCTGAATATTTAAGATTTCATACATTCGAATATTTTTCAAGTATTGTAGAATCAGTGACAAATTATTTGATATACTTGGTGAAATCTCTGCCGCAGCAGCAGCTTGATAATGGATTTTGCAAGCAGATGTGACTAGCAACGCCTCTACCCGATTCCACTCACTCTCATCCTCACCCTGCCATCCGAATTGTAATAAAACTGTATAGTACTAGCTACAGCAACAAGAACAATTCCCAAATTATGATGTTGTAGAAAGTTGCTGTTGTTGTTAAGTGAGTGCCAGAGTCAAGTTGTAAGCGGCGACGAGTGCACTCGTCAAATTACCAACACAAGACTCAAAAACCTGTCTCTCTCTTTCCTTGTTTCCGTGTTTCATAGGAGGGTTGTGGTCGCGCAGCAGGACAAGGGGAGGGTTCTGTTCCGTTCTGTGCTGTGTGCGTTGAGTGTAAATATTTGAACATTTGTATAAAAATAAAAAAAAAATATGGTTTATGCTGTACTAATAGCTCGGCATTTGCCTGTCATTTGATCGCTAACAAATGTCCTGATTCTGTTCAAGAAGTTTTGAGGTCCCCACTGCGATTCGATTCGATCTGATCCGATTGTAAATACAACATACAATATATCAATCAGCTCACATTATTATCAGATATCAAGCGAGCGGCACAAAACTAAATAAATTTGTCATATTGCCAAGCGAAAGGGATATGAAATGTTATCTCGTTTTTTTTGGTTACGTTCTTAAAATTTCAAGAGCACTTTCGACTGCACTTTTTCATTAAAGTTGATTAATAATAAATTATAAATTTACATCTAGATGGAAAAGAAATTTGCGAAGCTTTAAGGCGTTTTTAATGCAACAAAAGCCATTTGAAAAAATAAGCTTTCAGAGCTTATCGTTATCTGATGTTACAACTTTAAGAAAATGCTTGGTAAATTCTACCTATAAAATATTGCCTGAAGAATTGGAGTATTCCTTATGCAAGATTTTTAAGCTTGTTATTGCTTTACTCTTGAAACAATACTTGAAGCTTATAGTTCTTAGTAATTGGTACTAGAGAAACTTTATACATAAGTACATATAAAGATATTTATATTCAGCGCAAAAATGTTCGCAGCATTATCTCTGCTTTTTAGTCAACGCTTGTAACTCGACACCTCAAAACACCCAAGGGTGGTGGGTGGAGGTGGAGTTGGAGGTGGATAGGGTAGGTAGGCGGTGGTTGACAAAATCCTACCCTAACCACAGGGACGTCACCACCCGCTGATGATGCACTCACTTGTTTTGCAGTCATGATAAAAACTATAAATTAATTATTACCGCGGCGCACTTGAAAGCGCAACAGAGTCGCATAACGCAGACGAACTGGAGGAGGTGTGGTGGGGTCGTGGGGTGGGTGGTGCTGGTGCTGGTGCTGTTGCTGTTGGTGGTGTTTTATTTTTGGGCTTTAAAGGGAAAGAGCACTTTAGAGCGACACCCAAATGTGAAGCATTCAATTGGAATAATCGCATACTAATCGTCTAACCGAGATGATCAGCAGATTGCCGCATGGGCATATGTGTGTGTGTGTGTGAGGATTGTGAAACATATCAACGGGCAACAGGGCCCTAAATCGCATCAGTGCACAAATTGCCTCCGCTGGCAGCGAATTGTGGGCTTTGATAAAAACCAACAACTGTTCAAAATAATATTTGGTGAATCTTACGCCCAATGAACGAGCGAACGAACGAACGAACGATCTGTGTTTCGTTTGTGAATATATAATATATATAGTTATATACTCACTTGAATTCGCGCCTCATTCAGCTTTGTTGTACGCGCCAACTCTTCGCGACAGTATATATCCGGATAATGCGATTTGGCGAATGCAGCTTCCAGTTCCGCTAATTGTTCCTGAAATTAAGCAGATTTTAATTAGGGCTAATTTATTTGTTATATAATAATGGGGCTGCCTGCACTCACAAACACAGACATGCTACATGCCATTTACTCTCTCTCTCTCTCTCTCTCTCTCTCTACTGTAGCTGGGAACGAAGAAGAACGGTACATTTTGCTATTCCCATTGCTCACTTTTGGTTAACTCAAATGCAAATTATTTTGCCTACTTTTGGGGCTTGAAAAACTTTCAGCAAGAGCAAGACTCAAAATTTCCATAGGAAACACTCCCATGCCGGGGACACAGTATTTTTATACACATTAAGTTCCTTGGGCTAGAAACTGATATATGTATTTTTGTATATATCCTTTTATTTTTTGTTATTATCTATTGAACAAAGGAAGCCCAAAGTTCTTACTTAGAGACGGCTTTCAGCGATCTAAACTATGATAACTTTCTTCTTTTGAGTGTTTTTTCTGTTAACCACGAAAACTAAAGCTATATTTGTATTACTTAAATACTTAATATGCAGCTATCCATTAAAAAGAAAGCACTCATGCAATTTATGCGCTTTCCCTTTTGCTGGATGAGTAAACTGCTTTGATTAGATTTATAATAATGATTATAGGCTGTAGCTAAACTAAGTACAACAACAACAACATTACAGTAACAAACAAAACACTAAAGTGTAGACATAACCAGCTAATGGTTGTTGTTGTTGTTGTTGGCCGTTAACTTGGAAAATGCCAAAGTTTTAATTACAAGCGTAACCTTCACGAAATCTAATTAAAATTTCTCACTACGTGCAGCAACAGCAGTTGCGACGCACCCAGAAGAAAGACAGACAGAGAGAGGGCATCGTAGTGAGATAAGAAAGAGCGAAAGAGAGAGAGATGGTATGTCGTAGGGACATATATATATAGTAGGTGCTATAGGGGCTGGTTGGTGTCTACTGACTACTACAACTAACCTGTGTAAATGTGGTTCGATGTCTTCGTCTGGCTGGCGTTGGGCAGGATGCTGTGGTTGGGGTGTGGCCGGCATGCTGACTCAGCGAGGAAAGTCCACTTCCGGGCGATGTTATGCCGGCGGAAACCGTTGACAACCCACTGTTGGGTTCCGGTTTAAGCTTCTTGAATGCACCTTCAGCTGCAACGTAAAACGTAACAATATATTAATATTCAATTCCTTTACAAGTCCAGGCACACACAACAACTCGACCAAGTCATAAGAGTTTTAATTATATACTTTTGTTTACAATACATGCAAAATATTCATTTAAAGGACCGTCTGAAGTTAGTTAATAGTATGATTGATTTAAAGAAATTTTGATTTTTGTTTGTACAATAAATTTCTTAAGTCAAAATAAAACTTTTTTAAATGGGATTTTCGCTAAGTTTAATAAGGTATTAAAGAGTGAGTTTATAGCTAAACGTCGATTTTTTAGATCATTTCAAAAGTGTTCTTCACCATGAATCGGAAACATTTTCTAAATGCTGCCTAAAAGTAGGCAATGAAAAATGTTTATCCTGTATGATTTTGAGCAAACGTTTAGCGACGGGGTCTGCAAGCTTTCTCGTTAAGTTCAATTACAAATGTTGCATAATTATGCCCCAAAAAAAACAACAACAACAGCGACAATGGGTAACCACACTGCGGCCACAAGACGCTGACGCCAAATTTTGTGGCAACGTCTCGTGTCCAGACTTTGGGTCACGTCGCCGTCGTCGTCGTCGTTTGGCGGGTCGCATGAATATGCAATATGGGATAATTTATGCAAATTCTCAGCCACATTAATCGAGCCGAGAGTCCCGGAGTCCTAGGTAACAGGTAACTGCCACCTGGCGGTGTGTCGCGTGCCAAAAGGCGGCAAATTATGCTGCTAAAGGTCAAAGCGCAGCGCACAAAAGTGGCCACAAAAGTAGGGACGACACAGAGAGAGAGAGAGAGCGAGCGGTAGAGTATGGGAAAGACACTGACTAATCCAAAGTGAGCTGTGACCCAACCTGGCCAGCTCTCTGATGCTTGGCGCTTAATTGGCGCGCTTAGCTCGTTAACAAAATTTAAACTATGTATATATGTATATATACATCGTATATATATATTTTTGGGGCCCGTTTCACACTAATTGAATAACACACAAAGCTCACCCACTTTCTCTTTCTCTCTTTGTCACAAAAAGGTGCCATTTATTTATGTTAAGTAATTCTCATTCCCCATTAACTTTTCATTTCTCCTCATCTCTCATTTACGCTCTTGTGTGTGTGTGTGTGTTACTCTCTCTTGACCTTATTGCTTGATTATTTGGCCAGCAAGGTCAAATAGTAGGTAAAAACGTCTTGCGATTACTGCGAGTTTTTTGTATTAATCTTTAATTTTCTTTTTGATCAGGACTCGGTAATTTAGTTCAATCAGAAAAACAATTCTATAGTACGAATTTTTGGCTTTAATGAAGTCCCCTTGACCATTGGCTAAATGAAAGTTTGGATATGGTATATATATAAAGTATATATGGAATACTTAAGAATATGGCAAAGGGAAAGAACAGCAAACAGTTTAAGCACTTCTAAAATTAGCTCCAATGAAATAGTTCAGAGCTGGGGCGGACTTAAGAGAATTGTTTCTAAGTAAAAGTTGATAGTACGTTCTATGAAAATTCTGCTGTTCAGTTTCTAATTAAACATTTATCAATTTGGTAGCTTAAGCCAGGGCCAGGTCCAAGACAACTTCAAAACGATAAAGCCTTTTGAATCAGATTCGTCTTATCCCTAACAATAATAATAATGTCTTAACTGTCTAATCAACATAAGTACATAGTATGTTGCTTTGTTTCTTGCTTGATATAATGAGAACCATTTACATATCTAGCTAAAATAGATAGATTCGTTTAGTGCAGCTGATTTCCGTGTAATTTGAATGGCTTTAGTATATGGTAAAATGTATATACAATTCGCTCGTCTCAGTCACAACAATTGCGTTAAGCCGATTGAAATGTGTGCAAATGGCGAAAAGGACACAAAGGAAAAAAACCGGAGGTCAGAAGCAACAAAGGAGGCAGAAGGCAGGAGGCGATAATCCTTGGCTTTGGCGCGTGCCCCGTAAATCGAGAAAACAATAAACTAACATCCAAAATAGGAAGAATGAAAGATAGGCGGCCAACGGCTTGAAAAGGTTCACACTCGACAATGACAACGAGACAATGGGTTAAGAGCTGTATTTTGTCGATTCCCTCATAAACCTCCCATTAAAGGCTAATGTTCCACTCTGCTCGGGTGATAGGGGAAAGGGAAAAGGGGTAAGGGGTAAGGGAGGAAAGGTGTGCATGTCAAAGTGCGTCGTTGGTCAGTTAACAGTGCTACCATATTTGATTTTTAGGATTGGGAAACTAATTTTTGTAATAGGAATAACTTTGACCAAAAGATTTTTCGGGACTAGTTCGAATATATTCTATATCTGTGGACTCACCCGATATGGTGTGATCGGAGAGTCGCGAGGGTGGCGTATGGGCCGGCGTATGGTGATGCGAGGATGAGTCCATGCCCGGTGTAGGCAATCCCGAGTAGAGCGAACTGAAGTCCTCGGGAGTGCTGCTGCACTTGCGCTGATGATTGAGCGACGAGGATGAGGACTTGTCGAGCGTGGTGATCGGTGAGCGTGTGTCCTGCACGGAGGAGGCCAGGCTGAGCAGTCGGTTCTCGTGCGAGGAGCCACCACCGATGCCCATTAGCCGATTATCCTGGAACGACATGAATTTGGTGTCCTGCGAAACGCCGCCATGCTGCATGCTATTCGCATGATCCTCGAGCAGTCCGGCCTGCTGCAGCCCCAGCAGACCGCCTACCAGATTCGGACGCAGCTCGTCCATGCTCAGTTTGCCCGCCTGCCCGCAAGCGCCGGCCGCTGAAAAGTTCAGCTGCCGGCTAAAAATGGCCGGAAAGATGTTGAACTGTTGCGAATCCGCACTTGACTGCGGACTGAGGCCCAAGCTATGTTGTGGCGCCACGTGTGGCAGCGATGCGCTCGTTATCGACGAAACGGACGTTGCTGATGCCGATGCGGCAGCGGCAGCCGCTGCGGCTGCGGCGGCAGCTGTTGCCGCTGATGCTGCAACCGATGCGGCGGCGCTTGGTCCGCCGGTGCCACCACCTCCCGCTGACCCCGGTCCGTTGCCAATTAGCAATGTGGGCGTGACAACGTTGTTGTTGTTGTTGAGCAGCTGTTGTTGTTGTTGGGGTAGCTGTTGTTGTTGTTGTTGCTGCAATGGCGTTGCGCCCGCTGGCAGCTGTTGCTGTTGGTTTTGTTGCTGCTGTTGCTGTTGTTGTTGTTGTTGCTGCTGGTGCGGCAGCACTGTGTGCAACTGATGTGCGTGGGCGGCCGCTAGGGCGTGTGCGTGACTGTGGGCGTGACTGTTGTTGTTAGTATTATTGTTGCTGCCGTTCGCTGGCAGCAATTGTTGCTGCTGTGATAACTGTTGTTGTTGTTGTTGTTGCTGCTGCTGCTGCAAGTGCTGCTGCTGCTGCTGTTGTGTGCTATTGTTGTTGCTGATGCTGTTGTTGTTATTGTTGTTGTTGTTGGTGGTGGTGTTGCCGACGACTCCTACCACTCCAGCAGCGCCGCCACCACCGGAACCAGGGCCGCCGGCACAACTTTGATGTTTGAAATCCAATTTGTGGCCGGCGTAAAAACGCTGCGTATCGATATACGTTTTGAAGAAATCTATTGAATAATCCAACTGGAGGCTGTAACGCGGCGAACGCGCTCCTTTCACCGTAAACGAAAGTTTGTCGAGGATTGGGGGATAATGTGGAAAGATCTTTGATTTTAGCCCCCGACGCGTTTCTCTTTTTTTTTGGTTTATTCAAATAATTGTTTTTCTTTGTTCTATTCACTTTTTATCCGATTTCTGAAATTTTGTGTTTGTTTTTTTTTTTTTTTTGTTGGCCTGCTTTGACTGTTGTACTATTTCGCAAGCTTGCAAAAGCTGCTTGCTTTCTTTTTTAATTGCACTACACACTAATAACGCTGTTGTTGTTGTTGTTGCCTTGCTCTCATTGCTCCCTCTCACTTTTATATGGATTAGCAAAATGGCGACGGCTTTTTGTAAGCACTTGAAAAAAAAAACGTATTTTGAGATATGTTTTGTTTGACACGAAAGCACAATTAAAAAAATATTTGTTTGTTTTATTGTTGTTGTTGTTGCTGTTGTTTGAGAATTGATTGCACAATTGCGGTGTGTGACGTGTGTGTATTACCGTTATGTCTAAAGCCGTTGCAGTGACTGTTTGGGTTTTGTTGGTTGGTTTCTTGTTTCAGCAAAAAAAAAAAAAGAAAGAAGAGGAAGAACACAAACAAGAGCTGCTGCGACTGCGACGGCAAAGCCCCGACAAAAGGACGACAACGACGGCGGCGACAATATGGCAACCGACGGCAACGGCGACGGCAAATACCAAATATATTTAACTATATATATATATTTTTATTACAAAAAAATACAACAAAAACTAGGCACACGTCGAGATGAACATATATATTGTATATAAATTAAATTAAGTTGTATATTTCACGAAAAAAATCTGCGAAACGGTTTAATCCGCTGCTGTTGATGAAGTTATTTGATTTGTTGTTGTTATTTGATTTGTTGTTGTTTGTTGTTGGTTGTTGTTGCACGCACGCACGGGCGGTACGTATTCGCAGCCGATCAAACTTAAAATGATATACAATTTCAGGCAACATACAAAATTATAACGAAATTAAGGATCATGTGCTCAGGACGACGGCGACGACGACGACGACAGCGAAAGCAACAACGACGACGACGGCAGCGCTGCTATTGCGGCTCGGCTGCTGCTGCTGTTGCTGTTGTTTGGGGGTTGCGGGCTGCGCGCGAACGATTGGTGGTTAGCACACACAGTGTGTGTGTGTGTGTGTGTGTGTGTATGCGAGACCACGAATCGTTAGTCGTACTAATAATTTTCGAAAAATAATGAAACTTATGTGTGTGTTTGTGTGCTGCGCCCCCAAAGGAGATGGATGAGTCCTGGCAAGGCTGTGCTGCTTGTGTGCTGTGTGCTGAATGCGACGGCACGATGATGGCCCCGCATAGTAAGCGACAAATAAAATCATGCTCTCTCGCTCACACCAATGGGACACACCGACTGCGGGCTGCTGCTGCAGCTGGTCGTGCTGTCTCGCTTTAACTTGCTTTGGTTAATTTCGTTAGTTGCTGCCCCAACGTAAACGTAAACGTCGACGTCGACGTCAGCGACGCGACAAGGCGTATGTGTGTGTGTGCTAGTGTGTGTGTGTGTGTCCGGTCCATATGTATGCCATGTTTCTCTTGATCCAATAAGGCTCGCTTTGTTGTTGCTCCTCTGCTCGCACTCACTGTGGCGCCTCAATACATCCGGATGGGGCAGAAAAATGAAACAACATTTATTCTATTAGACGTCGTGGCGTCGTACACGGAACAAACACAAAGTTTTGAGTTGAGTCGCCAGCCAACATGTCTGACACACTTCCTTTTGCCGCGGACAGTGCGGTGGTCCTTTTGGTCAAAGAATGCTACAAAGGTGGCAACGCCGCTTTGGGGAATTCCCCGCAACAGCAGCAGCTAATCTATCGCTGATGTTGTTGATTATGATGCGATATGCACTTGAAACTTTGAGCTGAGTGAAAGTTTGCAAATTAGTTGCGATTTCTTTGCCTTTCTTTTTCTTCTTTTTGTTGCAGGACAATAAGCTTTGGCCGCAGTTTGACACAGTTCTGTCTTTTGATTTGACATTGAAATAAATTGCGATCAAAAGAGCGAGCGAGAGAGAGAGAGAAAAGGGTGTGAGAGAGAGGGAGCTAGCAACTCATTAAAAGCTGTAAATAACTTCAATTCTAATCGGAATCTCCTAACCTACACACACACACACACACACCACCCACCCACAACAACAACAAATTAATAAATATAATCCACAATAATACTAGTTCGAATTGCGAGTTGTAGTATTTTAGCCAACACTGTTTTGTGTGTTGTGCATGCTTCTAGTTGTGCGCCGAGAATGAAAATCGTATGACTGAGCAATGGCAGAGGCAGCGGCAATGGCGCATATACTGCAACGCAACGCAAGGCAAGGCAAGGCACACTATGTTTGTCTCGCTCTCGCATGCGCGCGCTGTACAAATGTGCGCTGACCAATCAGCGCCAAGCAGCATCAAAATGGAGTTGCCGCTGCCTGATGTTGTTGCTGTTCGATGTTGCTGCCGCCGCGCTGCCAGCGCAATGAATTAGTGTTCGTTAAATGTGGCAGCTTGACGACGCCGCCGACGTCGCTGTTCGCCGCGGCAGCAGCGGCGCTGTTGCCACATTTCTTTGCTAGTTTCTTTTACGGAGCGGTGCCGCCGCCGCCACCCGCCGCCGCTATCTCTCTGCATAATCCTTAAAACAATACTTTTGAACTGAAAGTCCCCCAAAAAATGCTGCTGCTGCTGCTGCTGCTGCTCCATCGTTGTCCTCGCTCGTTTCGTGCCGTTAAGCTGCTCGTCCTCGTCCTCGTTCTCGTCCTCGTTCTTCGTTATATTTTTGTGTGGGCGCGTCTGTCCGGCATTTGCTTTGAAGCTGGCTTTCCCAGCTGCCTCAGCTATTGTTGATGCCTCCATCTTTTTTTTTTTATTTGTTTGTTGGTTTTTTAATGCCGTATTTGCCTCTTCATCTTATTGCGTTTTGCAGCAATTGAGGCTCTGCCTTGATCGAAATGATTCCATCTCTTTGTTTTAAACACAAGTGTACATACACACATACATACATATGTACATATATACCCATGCATATGCATGTATGTGTGTGAATATCTTTGCATATTTGGCTTTAGTTAGGCCAACTCAGTCCTGTTGGTCAGTGGGTGCCACTATGCCACTTAAATTGCAACAATTTTTGGATTATTCAAGCCTTACGATGTTCGATGTTACGATGTTTATTTTATCGAAAATCATTCCTGTTCTTATGTTTATTTGATAACGAATTAATTGCAATTATAAGATTAGTCCGCTTACATAACTGACCTCGTGTCCAATGACTGTGGAAAGAATAATTCTTTATTGTATTCATTTAATTTTATTCCAAATAATGTCTCTTTGATTTTAATATTTCAATTTCACACACTTTTGTCACATTTAACTCTAATACATATACATATGTACACATGTATGTACATATATACCATCTACATACACATTCTTCAAAAGCTCGAGGCAGCAACTGATTTTTTATAGCATACTTATTTGGGCATATGCATGTACATACGTTTATTGCATTGCAATTGCAATGGCTTTAAAGCAGCTTTTAAGTGCATTGCACACACACACACACATACAGAGTGTGAGATGTGGCAGATGTATACTACATTCATGCAGTCGCATTACCAATCCCAGTTCTCAATCCACAATATGGTGCTGCATGGACTCCTGCTGTATCATCATCAACGGAGCGACATCAAAAGGCCGCAATAACCTGTTTTTTACACACACATATGTTTATACAAATATATATATATTTGTATATATTTATATGATGGAAAAGTTTGTCAAAGTGCACTCCCACACATACATACATATGCACAAACATATATTTCTAACTGTATGTGTGTGTGTGTTTGTGTTTGTATAGTTGAGAGTCGTTGAGTCGGCAAAACAACCAGTTGGGCTATTAAGCATCCATTTAGGATACTAATTTGTGTATCATTACAAATTGTATCTGAACACACACACACACACACACACAAACACACACACACAAACACATTAAGCTACGCAAGTTACAGTTTGCAGTTTCCCATTTAGTCGAGTTCCAATTGCAATTCCGCCCCCCTCTCCTTCATCTTCCTCACCCCACCCACCGCACTCAAAAAACCCAAAAGCCATAGACAAAATGGCAGCCATTGCGATATCCCCTGCCCCCGTTCCATTCCATTCGAGTTGCGTTCCGTTCCGTTCTGTTCCGTTACGTTTTGGGCCCTTGTCCTTGTTGCACATACGCGGCGGCGGCGTGCACCACAAAATGCAATATTGCCCCCCATTTCCCACAAAAAAAAAGAAACGAACTAAAAATCAACTAAAACAACAACTACAACATAATGATGATGATGATGATGATCATAACATCAATTAAGGCATCCATGCATCTATTCAACCAACAAAGCCAAAGCCGAAGATTCCACATAGAACAAAAACCAAAACCTCAAAATGCCGACCAAACGAATGGACAACAACAAAAAGGAGCACAAGAGTTACGCTTCTTGGTTAGTTAGTTGGCTTCTAGCTGCTTGTGTGGACATCTTCAGCTCATCATTGCTAGAAGGCCAGCTGAGGACATACGAAAAACATAAAACTGGGCAATCAGAAGAGCATTTCGAATATTGAATACCCTTGCAGAGCCAAGGCTGCTTTTCCATAAAAAATCTAAGCTTTATTCGAAAAATCCTATTCGTTGAGCAAGAGTTTGGGTCGACTAACTAATATACTCGTTTCCTGAGCTTATGGTAACGATAATAAAAAAGTTTATAGCTGCTAAAATCGACTCGAATGCTCAACTTTTTGTTCTTGCCTGAACATTTTAATGGTCTTTGTTGTTGTTGCTGTAATAATAATACCCTGTACAAGAAACACACTAAACATTTTTATTGGCTTTAAGTTTATCCTCTAGCTAGAAGAAAAAAATATTTTAAAAATTATAAACCTTTAACCAAAAATAAAAGTTGTTTTTTTCTATAGGAAAAATGTAGCAAATTGCATCGAAAAAGCAAAACTTTCACCCAACGACTGATTGAATTTATCGCCAACAAAAAAAACAAAAAAAAGGCTTAAGCAATTCAAAAAGAAATTATAATTTTGAAATGGGTTTTAAAATATTTTAATTAATAATAAAATCAATATTTCTATTTATGATAAGGTTGAGTTACAACACATTGGCTACAGGGTAACTTCCAGTCGATCAGTTGCAGAACATGATACACTATCAATTTGCTGTTTGTGTGGCTGACTTAAATGGCTGCATTTCTCACAACAACAAAAAAATAGAAAAATAGTAAACAAAAAAAAACGAAAAGCCAAAAACATATCGAGAGAAAAAGGAGAAATGAAACTGGCTGAGTGCTTGATGGCCTTATTGAAACACACACACACACACACACAACGTCTCCATTAGTCCCCCCTGGCTTTATCCAATTCCACATTTGGTATACTAGACTCTCCTCAATCGAGGGGGGAGGGGCAACAAAGTTGGCACACAAGAAAGCAAAAATGTATCCCATTGATGTGGCTTTTTAACTTTTCATTATTTACCGCTAAAAGCATCTTTTAAAAAATTTTCAAATAGCTGACGCACAACAACAACAACAAAAACAGCCAAAAAAAAAATGCACACAACAGCAACAACAACCAAAGCGAACGATAAAAATGGGCAAAAGGCGAAAAAAAAAAAATTGCGTAGAAGAAGAAGAAGAGCAACAAAAATGGTTGCCAAAGTGCTGTCCCCAACCCCCCTTTAACAATGTCCCCTTATTCTATCTTTTTGTGTTGACTGCCACCATTTTGCCAGCGCTTTGATATCCGCAGCTGTCCTGCCCCCCCCCCCATGCCGCCAGCCACCATTTGCTGCTTTACCCACTTTGTCGTCCTTCAACTCATTTAGCTGATGTTGCTGTCAGTTTTCTTCTTCTCTCATTTTTTTTCTTTTCTTTTTTGCCTTTTTTGTTTGCTCTTCTTCTTTTTTTGCTGCAGCTAAAAGAGTGAGTACCCCTTGCCCCCCCCCCCTCCGACCGCGTCTCTGTGCGTTCTTTTGCTGCTCATTTCATTTAGCTTGGGTTTCTTCTTGTCGATTTTTGTTTTGCCTGTGTGTGTGTGTTGTTTTTCTTTTTTCTAGCGCTTTCGCATTTTTACTTTGATTGCAAAACGCACTTTTTCCATGTTTTCCATGTTGCGCGTTAAACGCTTTTAAAGGCTTTTTTCCTTCTCTCTATGCTCTCTCTCTCTCTCTCTGTCCCTCTCTCGCTTTTTCTCTTTCTATGCTTGCTGTCTGTTTCATCCGTTCGTTTGCTCAGTTGGTGCTGCTTACCTTCCTGCTGCTGCCACACGGCTCCTTCATCCTCCCTCCTTCTCATCGTTTCTTCTTGCAGTTGTCGCCCTTCCTTCCTACATTTCTGTCCTCAGTGCCGCCCGACTGTCATCGTCTAATTTAGCCTATTAGTCAGTAGATGCTTTAACACACACACACACACACACAAATGTATGTGTGGTTATATATATATATGTATGTATGTACCTAAGGCAAGCTTTAAGCTTACGAATCTTTAACATGAAATTCCGTTTCAACCTGCCTGGCATAAAGTCAATTCAAACATTAAATAATCTCAAACACTAAATAATCTTGGAATTCTAAGTAAAAAGATTGATAGAAAAACCATTTTCAGTGCCATTTCCATGTAATATTTTGAATGGCAAAACATCTTAAAACATCTGAGTTCAATGTCCCAATTGTAATCGAACTAACCCTTTTGCCACTAACTAGGCCAACAACACTCGATGAATATTTTATCAGCTTCATCGACATCAAACAAAAGGACATTCACTTTATGTGTTGGATGATTGAGCATTGAATTCTTTTGCAATTAACACAATTCTGTTCATCCTTCGGCACGTCAAGTTTATGTCAATAAACTGCTTAGCCTTCAAATCGCCAAGTTAGTCGATCTGGGTTAAGCTTTAGCAACAAAACAATTAATGCATTTTCTTGGGTTGGGAATTGTTAAACAACAAACATATGTATATATCTTTCAAGGACCTTCTAAAAACAATTACATTTGACTTTTTTGAAACCGGTTTATCTTCTTCAGGCGAGCAAGAGAGTAGAATTTGTGTTTTCTTATATCAAATGGTACGATTTTGATCGTTCGAAGAAGTTATACAAAATCCAACAAAAGTGATGTGAAATTATTGCTATAGTGAAGTGAATATTTATATCCAACCCAGGCAATTTGTCTGAGCGAGCAATATGGTAATATTTGTTAATTATACTAAATCAAATAATATTATTTGGTCGCTAGAATGAGTTGTCTAACATTTCTAAAAAGTAACTGAGAATCTTCTTTAATAAGTGTTGAGATGTTAAATGAATTTTCAAACTATTTATTGAGAGAATCACAACTTAAGTCGTTGGATAGTGTTCGGTCCATGAATTCCCAATAAAAACAAGTGTTGTGAAATAAATGGTTTTTTGTATTATATATGTATGTCAATTGAAATAATTCAAATGATATTCATTTGGGTCGCAAGAAGAAGCTGTCCATTGTCAATCATATATGTAAATGTGATGTGATGTGATGTGATAATAGTTGGAATCGAATGATAAGTGCTGTGCCATTAACTATTTTATAATAATAAGTACTCTTTAACAAAAGAGTGACCGCAGCAGCTTTGTCCATCGCCTCAAATGGCATTATATATTTGCGTTATTAAATTATATAATAATCATTTGAGTCGGTTGATCAAGTTGTCAAATAGCTACATCAAATGCCTTACACTATGAAATAACGAAGTGATGTGGAATATATTTATAATCAAAAAACATTGCTAACTGGCGCTTTCTTTAAACGATCAAATAGGTAATATTTGTTAACAATACTGCATATCAAATAATATTCTTTTGGTCGATAAAAGAAACTGTTCATCAAACCGAAACCAAGCACATGACTTATTTAACTCATTCTTAATACAGTGATGTAAATGTTTAGTTCCAAAGTTGTTGGGTTTTTTCGTCAGTTGCTCTTAGCGAGGACGAAGGTTCTACTTTGCATGCATTTGATAACAAATAGAATTTTTGTTTTCGCTGAGAGGCATTGTCTATAAACGACATTTACATATATTTAAATATGTCCCAAGGACGAGAAAGTCGAAGTGGAATTTGAAGTGAGAGCCTTTCCCCTTTTTGCGTATCTGGCTGCGACGTTTAAATGATTTAAATCTTTCGATTTAATTAGCATCATTTTAAAAAATTCAATTTACGTTTTTTGCATTTTGCTAGATTATTACAAAGCACAGAGAGACAAACAGAGAGGGAAAGAGAGAGAGAGAGAGAGGAAAGTAAATATACTAGGCGTGAGATGGGGGGGACGGAGAGTGGAATGCCGTGTGATTTGGCTCAACTAACTTTACCTATAAAGAACCGCACACAGTTGGAATAGTTCTTGCTGCCCCTCCTTCGGCTGTGTGTGTGTGTGTTGCTGCCCCATGCGCCGGTCATGCCCATTAATTTTTCAATCATACAATTTCGAGGAAGCGAAGCTAAGCACGGAGACGCAAGGACCTTCGGACAGGAGAGATATGCCGCCAAGCGAGTCCCAGCAACAACAACAACAGAGACGATTTTATCCTGGACTCTCAACTAAAATCAAGTGCATGTCCCTTGATGCTGGAGATACACTCAAAACTCAGCGATGAACAACAGCAACAACAACAACAACAGCAACATCAGCGCAAAAGTGGGAAGAAAATAAAAAAATGTCGCCCTGCTGTTTCCGGAAAAGTGCTCGGGGCGCACATATGTCAACTTTTTGCGCTGACTGTTGCCCCGATGTTGTTGTTGCTGTTGTTGTTGCTGTTGACAACTTTAGACAAGAAGTTTTTGGTACACACACCAACACACACACACACACACACACATATATATACAGCGTTGAGAGCAGCTTTTGAAGAGCAATAGCGTCGTCAGAACTTGAAATTGGAAACTTTTGAATGTCCCTCTTATCAAAATCGTATAATTTGAATGTAATTTGCAACTGCAAAAAGGGCGACAGAAGGCAGGCAGGCAGGCATTCTGTCAGTCAGTCAGTCGGCATAGGCAAAAGACGCGCCCGAACCGAACCGAAAATAAAAAAAAATACAAAATCCAACAAAAAACCCAAACTCAGTCTAAGGGTTGTTAAGAGTGGCGAAGGGGCGAGAGGAGGGCAGGCTGTTTGCAGCAATGCGGTAAAGTCAATGAGAGGTAAAGAACGATGACAGGTTGCTAAATGTTTAATGCTCTCGTCACTTGGAATATGGAAAGACAAAAGCCTTTTAAGCGTATGCTAATCAATGTAGTACCCCATCCTCTGCCTCTACACTTAGGCTTTTCATTACTTAATGAATTCAGCTATGTTTAGCTAATATTGTAATGAAATCAACGAAGCTTAACATAAATGTTGCATAAACAACAGATTCAATAGAATTTCATCGATGTTTAAAGGTTGTAAAATATTAAAATGAGCTGAACTTAAAATCAAAACCATTCAAAATATTTTACAAAAACTATCAAGAATATTTTTAATCAAATTCTACAATGTATTGTAACGAATGAGTTCTTAATCTTGGTTTAAGGATTTCAATGTTTCGATTAAGGATTTTTCACACTTTAATCATCTACATGTTCTTAAGTATAGATGTATTCCGTATTGAGTAGAATTAGCATTTTTTTTTAAGCTTTTTTCAATATCATTTTTTCTGAAATATTTAAATAGACTTATTTGAACGGAAATTTGTATAGCTCTCCAAAAATTTCACTAGTTTTTTATAAATTAAAGGAATAAACGAAAAAAAAAATCTAGTCAAATCTAGAGTTGATAACAAGAGCAGTAGAACAATGGAATAGAAAAAAAATAGAAATATAAATAAAAAATCCGCTCTAAGCTCTCGGCTAATCAATTAGTTGAAGCTAAATGCGCTCTGAGTGTCAAAAGTCTGCCACAAAATGCAGTCTTAGGGATTAGCCGCAGTCCGCAACTATACAGCTCTACCGAGAGAGGGGTGAGCTGGAGAGAGGGGTGTTGCAAACACAACAACAGCAACAACAAATAGCGATGATGACAACAATTTAAAATCCATCAAGAGCACAAAAAGGCCTCATTAAGTCAAGAGGGTGACAAGACTAGCAAATGGTTTGGGCGTGAATGCGTATGTGCCCCACCCCACCCCCACCACACCACCACCCCGCCACACCAAATCCACCCTTCATTTTGTCGCACAAAATGTAAGCATAAGACACAATAGTAATTATTGCCTAAATAATTGCAAATGATGAAGCAGCTCTCTTGTTGCTTTGCTTTGCTTTGCTTGTTGCCAGCGGTGCGGCAGTGAGGCTTCGAGTGGTGTTGGTGCGGTGCGGTGCAGCTTGTACTGGTCGGTCGTGGTGGCAGTGGCACACATGGTGGTCCGTCCATTCGCCTCATGCTGCCTGCTAAACATTTTGTCCAGCGGTGCTTAACACAAGTGCACTACAATTGAGAAATCTTTCAGGCAGGTTTTCCAGTCCGCTTTGCTTAAGCGAAATAATAAATTCGACTGAAGACGACTTCCGAATGCGCTTTGACTTGGGCGAAATATAAATAATATATTAAGTTTATTTTTATGTTTTTAGTTTTTTAAAAGGCCATTAAATGAAGCAAATATTCGATGCTAAAGATTTTTGGTACTCAGTTTAAGTTAAATATTATTTTGTTGGAGCAAAGTTAGTGTTAAAATTAAAATATCTAAAAACAGCCGTTCTTTGTTATTTTTAACTGTTCCGAACCAATGTTTGAAGGACTTCTTATTGAGTGCATTGGGAATAATATAAATGTTGAGGGACAAACTTGCAACATTTGCATGCACTGAATAAAATCTTTATATAAAAAAGGAACGTTTAAAAAATAAAACTTATTATGTGCATATATCATCTCGAACAATGAGGGTAACTATTGGATGTATTTGAAAAATCCTAGCAACCACCATAGTTCACGATGATGTTGCACAAATTCAACAAATATTCATAAAATCATACAAAAATAAAAAGTGATAAAATCCAAACGTTAAGTGTTGCGATTCCTTAAAGAAATGTGTTATTGTTAAAAACAAATACCTAAAACTTATTAAAATATGTATTTTAATTTATAGATTCAAGGAAGGCCTTTAGAACTTGAACCCTAAAGACGATAACTATAACCCTTTGGAGTGTCTCTTCGGGTCCATCATTTTGAAAGGAAAAGTAAGAAGTGAAATTTTAAATTTCTGGCTCAAATACGAAACTGATGTTTTACTCTTTGGTAGGTAATACAATACTTGGCCAGAGAGTCCCTTTCTGAAATAAAATAGCTTTGGACTAAGCCAAAAATGCGCATATGCTCAATTCGGTACAAATTGTTTGGATGGACAAAGACGCAGCTCCTCGTCATTCC
Organism: Scaptomyza graminum; assembly: GCA_018901835.1. NCBI lineage: Eukaryota > Metazoa > Arthropoda > Insecta > Diptera > Drosophilidae > Scaptomyza > Scaptomyza graminum. The sequence continues at coordinate 6,377,062 of JAEIFL010000001.1, read as the reverse complement.
GAGTGACTGTCAACACCTCGGGGTGTCGCGCTAAAGCGCAAAGTTGTGTGCCACGTCAGAGTGAGACGGAAATAGTGGGTAAAAGCGAGAGACAGCGTGAAGTTTGGTTGAGGGGGCGTCATGAGCCTGATGGACGAACAAATGTGCCTGCAAATGTTTTACTTACAACGGTTGGGTTGGGTCGGGCTGGGTAGGTGTTGGACTCTATCCCGGTTACTGTCATACGCTTGCCGCCCCTCCCCTGCCCTACACCCAACCATTCCCAAATGTGTCGATGGGCTTTGTAATTCGAGCAGGGCAACAAAGCAAACTGGGCAACCGGGCAACTGGGCTCTGGGGTCTGAGTTCCACACAAAATATTGTTGTTGAAAATCGAGCAAAACAGAAATGCAGCAAATTTGTTACAGCAACAACAATGACAATAACTCGAAATGGAACTCGAAATATGAACAAAAGCAGAAAACCCAAACAAATGAAGATCAAATGAATTGTTGAATTATGCCACCAAATTTGCAAAATCAATTTGTACATGTGTTCCGTCTATTTTTGGCCACGCCTCGAATCAGAAGGCATTCTGTAAAGGGTTCTCTCTCTCTCTCTATCGCTCTGTCGCTGTTGACGGGTGAGGGTTGCATATAGTACTATGAATATCATTATCATGGAAATAACTTAATTCCCATGTAATTAGGTGGCTGTGGGCTGTTGGCATTGAGCCCAACAAAATCTACACAGGTGTACAATTGTACAATTTCTATGATAACTTTGTTGCAATCCAGATGCAAATAATCTGTGAGAATTTTCGAACCATATTTAGATAGATATTGTACAGCCCTTATATATGTATATCCAAAAGTTCTGTTAAAAATGTTGAAATTTTAAGAAAATTCTAAAATAATCTTGATTAAAAATTGTTAAAAGATCTAAGTAAGTTTTATAAAATACAGTTGAACTTCCCTAAAACGAACAAAGTTCTTTCTCTTCCCCTTGAGATTCGACGGTAATGAGTAAAGGGTCCTTAAAGGATATATTTAAAGCAAAAACAACTCTTTTTTTTATTATCGAAATGGCATTCGTTTTTCATAACAAATGGGATTTGGCTTACGAAAGATTCGAGCTATAAAAGTGTTGGCAATTGTTATTTGTTGGTGGGGCAGGTGGGGCACAACGCCACATTCGTATTTGCATCCGCATTCGCACTTTTTTCTACACGTTTTTTTTTTTTTTGTTGCATGTCGCTCACTTAGCTAAAACGGTTGCCTTTTGGTTGTTTGTTGTTGTTGTTGTTGTTGCATGTTGATGTTGATGTTTGTCAGCCAATTGATTGAGACACGTGCCTTCACTTTATGAAAGCCTGACAACAACAACAACAACAGGATGCAAACAGAATGCGAGTCAAAAGAAATCAAAGCCATGCCACGTGCCACAATGTCTCTATGTGTGTGTGTGTGTTAATTTTGTCAATTCCTTGCTGCTTGCCGCTTGCTGGAGCTACCTAATTTTACGCCGCATGATAACGGCCGCCTTCTAACAATCTTTTCACCTCTCTGCATTGTCTGCTCTCTTCTCTGCCCCTTGCATCCTAATACAGCCATGTGTGCGAAATTTCATTGCGATTTTTTGTTGTGTGTGTGTGTGTGTGTGTGTATTTGTGGGCTTGGGTGTGTGTAGATTTATGTAGGTCACGCCTTGTATTACACAATCTATAAATTTATTAAATGTAATCATTGCATTTGTTGCCTGCCTTATATGCATACTCTACACTCTACAAAACGGTCATTAGCTAAGTAACTTTACATTCCTTTTAACTTTTTCCAATCATTGGGGCGACAAGACAATATTATAGACATAATTCGTTATATAGAATGGGTTACTGGATGGATCCAAATTGCAGTTTTTGACTCAACAATCTTGAATTTTTCCCAAAAGTTGAGTGCATTTTCATATACATCAATCAATACAAGTTTGAACCAAATTGGACGGAACGTATTTGTAACTCAATCGGAAATCAATACGAAACTTGGTCCAGTGAATTCGGGATCTATCCGAAAAACTGTTATGCAATTTCTTACATATTCTTCAGTAGATCATAAAATCCAGTCGGAGGACAACCGTAAACCAAGATTTAAATTACTTACACTTTGATTTGATTATTTTTTAACTATTGAATAACAAATTTAAAAAAATATTCAATATATATATAATGGTAATTTTGGGTCATGATGATTTTTTTTTTACATGTTACAAACCTAACCTGCAAGTTAAGCAACACCAAAGCTCTAGCTCAAAATTGTAATTTATTTTTTTATTCCTACTTTTCGTTTTGTTATTATTTTATTGCAATTTAATATTTCATTGTTCAATTAACTGTTACCTTCTACACGCATGTGGATTATTGTGGGGTGTGGTGGGGGGGTGGGGGAGTGTCAATCATAAAGCCATTCTATCCTAGCCATCCAGTTGCTGACATTTTGAAGTCGTGTACCAGCTAAATGGATTGTTTGTTGTCTTCCTCTTCCCAACACACACACACACACACAACGACTCCTTTTGCCTATTGTCCAGGCGAACGTGGGTCGGCGGCGGGGTGGGGTGGGGCGAGGGTGTCGGCCAATTTTGTATGGTGAGTCTAATTGAATGTATATTCATGTTTGCGCACCTCTACGTTTGTAGGGGTTACGCCCACAATTACTATTATTATTATTATTATTTGCAGCTTTTTGTTATGTTGTGCATGTGTACGTGAGTGAGTGTGTGTGTGTGTGTGTGTGTGTCTATATGCTATAAGCGCTGCAACTTTCCCGTGTTTCATACTGTTTCTATGTATATGTTTTGTACAAATTTAGAAATTTGCTGCGGTTACTTACCGAAATTCCCTCTCTTTTCGTTTATCGATAGATCGACCTATCGATATGTTGATTGATATTGGCTTGGAAACACGACTCTGTGCTGTTTTCTTAGATGTATAACAAGAACAACAAGCAAGGCTTGTGCCTCAATTCTAGTGCAATTGTAATCCTCAAATGTGAAGAAAGTGTGTGAAAAACTTATTGTTATCGTTATCGCTTAGCGTCTCGTTATTCATGAGCGCCTTTCTAATGAGTTTCTCTCAATGGATTCGTTCTCATTGACAACGGTGCGCTGAACCCACAACAAAGGCGATTTAACAAAAAACCATATTTACTATTTACTGGAAACTGATAACGATTGTTATTGTTTTGGAATCACGACTCTGCGCTGTTTTTAGTTTGAGAAAAACAACGAGTCTCGTGATTCAAATCAATTACAACGGATCTCCAGCACCAATCAAATACCATGGGTAAGTAGATTGAAGGTTTTTACAAACATTATTTTTAACTTATGTTTACAGTTATCGTTATCGTTATCGATATCGTTTACTTTTATTGCCGTGCAGCTTTTTGTTATTCGTGAGTACCTTTGTATTTTTTGTCTAATGCTAATTTAGCCAATGCAGCCACCTAGTTTGGTGCGTGAACTTGCTAATTAAAATTAATAATTGTTTATTTTGTTATTTTGGCTCGTTATCTTAAGTCATTTTTCGATTCAAATAATTTAAGTTGATTCAAAATTGTTATCTGGGATTCTTGAAGCTAATCAAATTTCTAGTGTATAGCTCGATTAAATAGAAGAACCAAAATATAAAATGGAACAGCTTGTTAGCTGATGGAATTTGGTTTTAGTTGTTGTTGCTGCCATTGTTGTCTGTAGTTGTTGAGCCCTTTCAAGAGCACATTAATGAGCTGCTTGTATGCTTTTAATTTGCATATGTCTGTCAGTAAATGCTCAATCGATAGATAGATGGGCTTTTGATTAATTAACATACACAAGCACATTCAAACACACACACACACACAAACATCGAGCAAATGCATATCCAAGCATTGGACGCATCCACATCCAGGTTCATGTCCATGTCGATGTCCGTATCCGAGCAAGCGCCATGGCCAGAAACCATAATTGATTGTCGATAATTCATGCGAGCTTAAATTGCCAATTGCATGTGTAGGAAGGGGTGGGAGGGAGGCAGGCGGCGGCGGTAAAGCAAAGGCGGTGCTACAACTACGTTGGCTAATGGTAAACATATAACCCATACATACATACATACATATCTATCTGTATGTTCATACAACTTGCATAAAACTCTTTTGGCCGAGAGTTGTTCGAGCAACTTTTGGTGCAAACATATTAAATATTTTTATTATATTTCAGAACTAACCCTTAGGCTAAGGACTTTCCTAAGAACCGATCTTTTGAGAACCGATCAAGTATTTTTATTTTTAAACTACATTTAATATTAAACAAAAAAAGGGAACAACTGATCGGTCAGCCCTCGTGCTTATGTACTTATAAATATGCACAGCAAATTGGCTTTTGTGGGTGTTTGTTGTGTCAGTTTGTATATTAATGTGTGTGTGTGTGTGTGTGTTTCTTCTTAGTGGGTGTGTGGGTCGTTGTCCTTTCGCTTCGTTTGTGGAGTCCCCTTAACGGCCAGTTGTGGCCAGTGGCCGGCGCACAAAACAAAAACTGCGCAACATCATGAAAATCCATGGCAAATTAAAATTGGCACATTTTCGCACGAGAGCCAACCAGCCAACCAACCAAACACACACACACACACACATGCTAACCAGAGGGAGCAGTGGGGGGTGATGGACACTGACAGACATTCAGAAAACAACTGCAAAAGCTTTAAAAAAAAATAAAAATATTCTCATCAATTTTTTGTTTTTATTTATTTTAATTCTTTTTTTATATATTTTTATTTTGTTGCGCGAGTTAAAGCTGCATTAAGACTAAGCACTGGCACGCGATACCGTTAGAAGAGCGTTCAATATGCCGTTAAATGTTTTTTTATCCACAGACTTTGATATACATATTGGATGGACATATACATATGTAGTACGTGTTGAAGCTTTGTAGATTGATGGTAGATTGATGTTGAAAAGAATGCTTTTATTACAAATGTATTATGTATATGATTGATAACAAGCTGATTGAAGATAAAAAGGGAGCTTAGATTATCACTAAAATCAAATCAAAAGTAATCAAAAACCCTATGAACATAATAAAATACTTTAAAAAATGAATACGCCTTTGATTGGTAAGTTAATCTTTACCCTGAATTTAGTTTCGATACATGCTACCATAATATTACAACTTTTTGGGAAGAAAAAAATATAATAAAAAAAGCTTATTCAATTCAGTTTTATAACTTATTACAGATAAGGAAATATACAAAACCCAAAAATTAAAAAAAAAAAAAAATTACTCAGCACTACCAAATTTAAGAAGTTAGTTAAGTCAAAATTCCAATAAAGGCCAAGAAACAAGTAATTGGTTGCTAAATTGGCCACATTTAGAATAAGCCATGTTGCAAGGTGCAACACCAACTAGCATAAATCAAATTAATGTGTGTCTTTTGAATTGCATTTTAGACGAAAGTCCCATTTTAGACTGTTATGTGCATTTATTTTCCACAAATCATAACAGTTCAACTGGGTCTTTTGTGTCACCTGCAATTAGCAACAATAATACGATCAGATCAGTTTAGAAATCCATCCATCCGACAATCCATCCCGATACCAAGCCGTTTCTGTAGTGTCAAATAGTTTGTGCTTCTCTCGTGGCACACATTTTGGTTACAACTATTTGGCATCTCAGTGACTGCTGATTACGGATGAGCAACAGCAGCAACAATGATCACAGGGATAAGGATGAGGATGGTTCAATGTTCAATGCGTTTCTTATTAAATTGATTATTTTGTTTTCTGTTATTTCATCAACTTTATTTCATTGAGAACAAAACATAGATTTTGATGTGTTACAACAAATTGGTGAACGGACTCTCAACAACGATGAACTGTAGAGATGGGAATGATGTTTGTTGATTTATTTATAACATATATATCTATATATACTACGAACTATTACCAGTTGTTGGAACACATTCCATTTGATCCGAATAAAAACCATTGAAATTAATTCGATGCACGAGATTCATAAAGAGATCAGTTAGATTATCCTTGGGCAGATCAGTGATTTGCTTAAGTAACGTTATAAGCATGCCCGTAAATTGTAAATCGAAATGTTTAACACGCTCTCCAAACGTATCTGTCATATCCAGTTTGCTTTCAGGCTGCACCGTCGAAAGAGATATACAAAAAATAGTTAAAAGGAATAAAGGAATAATAAAAAATGTTATTAATTCTATTAGTGGATGAATTAACTAAATACACATACTATGTATATATAGTATGCCATGCAACGCGAGCAAATAAATCAGCTAAACTAATGATTAAGTTTAATTAGTAAATGAATATAATAATAAGCCTTTGCTGGGAGGGCAACAAATAAAAATAAATGAATAAATCAATTTATACAAATTCGCACAAAAAGTCGCATGATCATGTGAATAATGTATACCTGTAGCCGATCCGATATGTCTGGTTCAGAATCGGAGTGATCCGAATTCTCATCACTGCTATCACAGACCATTGACTTAAGCTCCGCATCGAGAAAGAAACGTTGCGAACGCTTTGCAAGCCGATACAAATATTTATATATACGATTATATATTTAAGGGCAAGCATGGCGGGAGAAGAGACAAGACATATATGTACATACATATATGTACACAGATACACAAGCAATCAGATCAATTTACAAAAAGCCTTATGTACACTACTTGGATATAAAATAAACCCAATTAAAAATTAGTACGAAACTCACCTTGACAAATTCGCAGAACTTAAGACAAATCTTACACAGCTTAAATATGGCACGATGTAGATGCGACGTCTCGGAGAGCATGCAATTCTTGAGGCAATAATCGAGAAAGTCATGATGCAACTTGAGCACCATATCAACATTCTCCACCTTGCCCATTTTCTCGATAAACATATGCCAATTGTGCTCGATGATCTCGATCATCATGTAATACAATAAATTTTGTATGGCGTTCATCATGCGTTGACGCAATGTGAATGCCGAACGATATTGCTCGGCCGATTTTTGTGAAAATTTTTTGGTTAACGAATTATCCTGCCAAATTCTGTGAACGAAGAAGAATGAAGCATTTGAAACTTTGAAAAGGATTGTTTTACTAGTACTTACTTGCAGAGCTGACGTTCGACGTGTTTGCAGTAGAAGAGCTGACGGAAGAGCATTTGGTACTTGGATATGGCAATGTGATTGAGGACCAGTGATACTGGCCACTTGGCCTCATAGCTAAAGGCAAAGCATTCTATGCCGATCAGATCCAGGCGATCGTTTGTTTTCCAATTTTCTGAAACCGGAGCTGTGGGTGCAATTTCTTTCCTGTGTTTATTAAAAGCGCTTATCTTACCTTCATCGGGATTGATGATTTTGCTCATTTGTGTCACCAGATCGTAGGTGAGCAGGCCGCAGTGTACATTATCCTTGTAGGGATCGCCGCGTGCCGACGACAAACGCAGCGTCAAACCCAATAGATTCTCCAGTGTGATGGGCAACACCTGATCCACATTCTTCGAAAGCTCATCCTCGCAAGCGTCCATGAACTGCATTATGAAATCGCCCTGATGCAGCAACAAATAACACCTCACCGACGCCAAATGTCCCATCAAATCGTTCTCCGTTAGCAACACATCGAGCAGCATACGTGCCGCAAAATAATACGCATCATTGATCACAGACATAAGCTGCTTGTTGTTCGTTGGATCATATCTCAAGTCCATATTCTTCTTCTGTACGGGCATCTCGCGCTTGCCGCATTGCCGGATCACATTCAGATACTTGCCGGTGCGCAATATCTTGTCCGATAGTCCCTCCAAGAACTTGGGTATGCTTTTGTGGCGCACCGTATAACGGCGCTCCCAATAATCATCCGAGTAATGCTCGGGCAGTTCACCCATGTGTATGACCTCATTGTCCTCAACCAGAAATTCACCCGTTCTATCGACAATGATGCCCTTCTGAATCCACGCCTGCAGAATGCTCATGTACGGCACCGCTGTCGCGGTTGCCAGCTGAATGAGCGCCGCCTGCGGTCTCTTGTCGCCGCCCAAACGCTTGATATGCGTGTCCAAGAGCGACAGCACCGCAGCGCCTTGGCAATCATTCTGTCCAAAAACAATCAAGTTAAGTTAAGATCCTGACGGTTTCGGAAAACACAATTACCATTTGCACTTCGACCACAAAGTTGTAGATGGCATTCATGACCCAATTTGTTGGCTGTAGATAATATTGAAGCTTCGCCAATGTCATCTGTCCAACTGCATGCTCCTCCTCAGCTGTGGCAATTACATTCTGTCGAACAATAAAGATAGTTCATACGAATACGTAAAGTAATAAAATAATTGAACGCACAAAGTATTCCCTGGTGTAGACGGTGAGATGGGCATTGAGGGCGTTGATAACCTGGCCGCGATCATCGGTGTTCGCTATGGATAGTTGAACGCCAATGAAATGTGATGCCAGTGGCAGAATATCTTTGACTAATTCGGCCAACGATTTGTTGATCTCCGAGTGGAGATGAAAGCGTGTCTCGTATTCGGAGTATCCATCGTGTTTATCGTCGCTGCCGCGTTGCAGCGGCTTTATATAGCTGCCACGCGCCCCAACCAGCACATACAGCAAATCCTCAACAATCACGTTCTCTTGGGCTTGGTGGGGCAGTGCGCTGAGCTTGCGTTCGGGCATCGTATTGTGCGCATCAATATTGTTGTAGTCCCACAGCATATTGCAGCGATCCTCGTCCGGCAAACCATCCTTGTACTTCCCCACATTATTGTTCTCAGTCCTGTTTGTGCTGCGTTCATATAGAGAGAATATCGGGCATTTGTTGGCTTCGGAGACACTTGAGCCACCATCACCGCAGCCACTGGCACCACTGGCCCCACCACCATTGCTTTGAGCATATTTACTGGTGCTGGGTGTGGGATCGACGATTGTTGATGTTGTTATGCTGGACTCATCGGTTGTCACTAAAGCTATAGCTCTGTATATGGCCCCTTTGTGCTTCTTAATCCTGTCATACTTCTCTTCGCTGCCATTCGAAACGGCATTCAGAACGCGTTGTTTGATCTATAACAAAGTTATTTGTATTAATACTTATACCAATGATCATATATATGTATATAATTACATGACTAAGTTCAGCACGTGTATCCAGTTGCGCCCGCCCGCCATATATTGTTGGGCCGGAAAAAGAAGAAAACTCTCCACAATTACGACTGGCCGCCAAAGGCGTTGAGGTCAACGTCAAATCTGTCGCTGGCGCTGCCTTGCTGCTGGGCTGCTTATCATTATTGTTTAAGGGATTAGTTGTTGTTGCTGCTGGTTTTGATGGCTGCGACGCGTTCGAGGGGGCATTTTTGTTTGATGTCTTCGGAGGCGTTGGCGTTGGCAGCGGCATGTCAATATCGTGTAACGTACTGGAGCTGTTGGTTTTTTTCGATGACCACAAAGGTTTGGCACTGATGAGTTCCGCAAAGATCAGCAATGCGTACATGGGATCCTTCCTGTTGAAAACGCAACGAAAAAGAAAGCGCGCATTTATGAATCTGTATGTGTGTGTGTGTGTGTGTGTGTGTGTGTGTGTGTGTGTGTGTGTTTGCATTTAGCTTACCGCTTGAGGATGGTGGCGATTTCGGTGAGAACGTCGCGATATTTGGCACGCTTAAAGCTAACGGACTCAAGCAATAAGAGCAGCTCGTGGTCCGGGCGCCGCTTATCGGATGTGGCACGAAATTCACGAATAATGCTTTCGGGCGTATATGGCGTTCTGCAAAATGGCAAATTTCCAATAAAAAAATATAAACTAAGGTTTTGATGTACACAATAAAAAAAACAAGTATGATTGTGATTTCAACATGAAAATTGAAAATCAAGCAGCATCTGGCACATATGCTGCCTGGGTGCCAAAAACTTACTGAGTTTCGTTGATGAGAGCATCCAGCACCGGGCGCACTGGATCGGTTTTAGTTGTCATTGTCGTTCTTGGGCCAGATGTTCTTGTAATTTGTTGAACTAACGGTGCAAACGAACAGAAACGATACTCTGGAACACACACAGAAGCCCTTTTTGAGCTTAAACCAAAGTTGAGCGGGTTGAGCCAAATTGATGCTCTTTTGCTTTTGCTCTTATGGTCTTGTTTTGGCATTTACAGTGATGCCACACTGTTCAAAATATGCATACACGAATTGAGATAGCTCAACAATGTTAAATAAATTTCTAAGCAACTGAAGGTTAACTCAATTTATTTATCTTAAGTTGTTATAGGTTAATATTATGAATATAAAAATATATAAAAAGAAAAACGATACAAAAAATACATTATATCATACAGCCAAAAATATCGATAAGTTTTTGCGATACTTTTAACGGCAGGCTATGTAAATTTGCAGGTATGCTATAAAATCGCAAAGCAAAATAGTTTTTGGGATATGTGATTGGTTTTGATGCTTAATACTCTATTACATTAGCTGTATCAACTCCAGCATCTCCTTTGCGCTTGCCGCTTATCTTTGGCAATCGTTATAAGAGAAAAACATCGGCATGACCTTGAACGCCCTACTGATCGAGCTGAGAGAAGAGCGAGAGAGAGAGAGCAGCCAAAGCTTAAACCGCACGAGAGCTAACTTGCGGATTAGACTAAGATAAGATGTTAAATGATTTGCAAGCACAGTCAGTCGGCCAGATAGCACAATCAAGAACAGTTGCGTCGTGAAAAATGTGGAGCGATCTTAGTAACAAGGTGATCCTGGTGACTGGCGCTGGTGCTGGCATTGGCAATGCTCTGGTCAAACAGTTGGCCAGCGCAGGCGTCACAGTCATTGCGGTGGCGCGCAACGAGGCGCAACTCAAGGAGTTGACCAACTTTGATGCGAAGCACATAAAGCCGCTGCTGCTCGATCTCAGCAGCTGGGATGAGGTGCGCCAGGTGCTGGCAACCGTGCCACAGCTCGATGGATTGGTCAACAATGCGGGTGTGGCGATCATCAAACCCTTTGAGCAGCTCACCGAACAAGATTTCGATACGTGCGTATACTGTACTCAATCTTCTCATACAAACTCCATGCTCATTTCTTATCTTTTCTTTCCAGCCACTTCGATGTAAACATTAAGGCCGTGTTCAATGTGACGCAGGCGCTGCTGCCGAAGCTGCGCAGTGGCAGCTCCATTGTCAATGTATCCTCGATTGCTGCGTCCCGCAGTTTTACCGGTCATACGGCATATAGTGCCACCAAGGCGGCGCTCGATTCCTTGACCAGATCGTTGGCCCTGGAGCTGGGTGAACGCCAAATACGCGTCAATTCGGTTAATCCCACCGTTGTGCTCACCAAAATGGGTCGTGACAATTGGTCCGATCCGGCCAAGAGTGGACCACTGCTGGCGCACATACCCCTTAATCGTTTCTGTGAGGTGTACGAAGTGGTCGACGCCATTGGCTATCTGCTGAGCAGCAAATCTAGTTTTGTCAATGGACATCATATCAATCTCGAGGGCGGCTATGCTGTGTCCTAAAAAAAAACACTTTTTCAATAAATTCAATTCAAGAACTACTTGATATTTTTTGCACTTTTGAATATTTATATACACATTTAGATATTTATTGAATTAAACAAATTTTCATTGAGAAATACATTAGATTTTTCTTGATTTATGTTTTAGTATTTTCAGCTTAAATATTTCCAATATATACATTTAGATATTGAATTAAACAAATTTCCATTATTTTAATGATGTACAACATTTGATGAATACATTATTTATGTTGTAGTATTTCCAGCTTGAATGTTGGATTAGCATGTTGTTCAAACAATTAAATGCTACACAATTGATTAAAATACTCTACAAACTAGAGAGATTAAGAAAAAATAAAAACAACAGACAAATACATGATGTAGACTTAAATGGTTAGAAATATACAATTTTTGTTTGTTTTCGTTTAACATGATAGTATTTGCATTTAATTTATGCATACAATTATATAGATTTTGTTTTTTTTTATACATATTCCTCTGTGTATATTTAGGTTTAGGTTATGTTGTTTCGGATTTTGGATTTAGGTGCAAAGTTTGCTCTGTTGCTGTCCCTGCAACTGTTGCTTCTTCTCACGTTCTCGACGGCGCAGCTTCTTGCGCCTGCGATCGATGACTGCCAATTCAGATTTAATCGTATAATAAGCTTTGCGCACATCCTGGATTTGTTTGCGCAATATCGAAACACACTGATCGTTGCTCAGCGAGGGATCTGAAAGTAACATAAGATTATTATTTTGATTTTTATAATGTTTATTTGAAGGACTTACCCAATTCAACGAGAAAGTTATATGGACACGGACGCACTCCCGATGCTGTTGGTATTGATTGTGTTGGTAATTGTTGTAATTGTTGTAGCTGTTGTTGGTGTTGTTGCTGTAGTTGCTGCTGTTGTTGTTGTTGCTGTTGTTGTTGTTGTTGCGGCAACATTTGTTGACGTGTGCTATGGCGCTGTGTGGTCACAACATTATCGGAAGTATCATCGGTATCTGATCCAGCTAAGAACAACATTTAAAAAAATCAATTAATTAGACTTTTAATACCGCCTTGAATGCAATGCAATAAAAGTAAAAATAATGAAATAATGATATATTACTAAACAAATTCGTTTTTGGTTTTCGACAAATTACCAATTTCTGGAACATTGATATAATATTAATTAGTGACGGATTAGTATTTGGTTCCTTTAAACATTTCTTTCGGTGAAAATAAGTAAAAATTAAATATAAGTGTTAGTAAAGTTTAAATATATATAAGTATATATATCAAAATTAAATATAGGTGTTAGTAAAGTTTTAATATATATATATATATATGTATATATGCGGTGTGTGCAGTTTTTGGTTAGTTTTAAGTATACATTTTTTCGCCACAAATATTTTTTGGGGCTTGAATCTGTATAAGTGAAGAGTGAAGAGGTTTCTTCATAATCTTTTGGTATAGTTGTTTTTTTTTTTTTTAGAAAAAATACTTGCCTGTTGTTGTTGTTGTTTTGCGCATACTCATATTCAATTGTTGGCGCCGCCGCTTGGCGAGGACATGCATCTCGGCGGCTGTGGTGGGACTCATTTGTACATTTGAAGATTGAAGCATTGAAGCTGCCTCGTTGGGCTTGGCCTGGCGTCGCTTGCGCCTGTTTGCACCGCCGAGCACATTGCTCTCGTGTTCGGCATACTTTTTGGCAGCACTGTGAAGACTGCCTCCCGTCTCCTCGCTGCTATCGTCCTGGCTGGCTGGCGAGTCGGGTGAGCAGCTGTTGGGCGACACGGACGCAGCTGTCGATGTTTGTTGCAATGTTGTTGTTGTTGTTGGCATATCAGGCGATAATGGGCCCGATATGGAGGATGAGGTGGCAATTGTTATTGCACCGGCTGCCACAGCTGCTGCTGTCGGTGCTGCCACCGACGACGACACGGTGCTCGTTATCATTTGTTCATCCTTGCTGGTATAGATGGGCGCCGGACTGCCCGGTATTGTCTCCTCGCACAACAAATTGATGGCCGCCTCGTTGTGGACATGATGATCGACGCTGATCAAGGCTGGACTGCCAGCGGCTGGTGAGACACGTGGTTGCAGCACCTCCTTGGCGTGCTGCTGCAGCACATAGGGCACATGATGATGATGATGATGATGATGATGATGATATGATGACGATGATGGCAATTGATGATGATGATGATGTACATCTGATAGACGTGGCGGACTGTAGAGCACTAGCGAATTGGTATTGGTTTGATCCAAGGGCATTGGATATTTGGTTGCCGTTTTGTCCTCGGGCGGCGGTGAGGCGGGACTGTCGCTGGTGCACACATTTATCGGGCTGTCATCGCGCATTGCCACCACAACCGAGACGGGAATTTCGGGCACAATAATGGGCACAACACCCATTTCAACCAATGATGTGGGTCCTGCTCCTCCTGCGCCCACTGGTGATGTTGCTGGCGATGCCGTTGCATAGCTGTTGAGACCAAATGAGGACAAATGTCCCGTCGCCTGCTGCAACAGCATCATGGGCTTGAGTGCAATGGGCGCCGGGACGCCCGACAATTGTTTGTTATCCAGTTCGAGTTGGACGGGCGGACTGTTGGACAAGCTGTTGGATGCCGCCTCCTCCGATTCGGAGCTCTTGAGCTCACCCATGCTAACGGTGCTCGGCTCCTCAATGATGACATCCTCGATGACCAGTCGCTGCTCCGAATCGGTGCTGTCCATTGACTCATCGTCCGTGAAATTGTTGCCCGCACCCATGGTGCTCGTGACCGGCGGTGTGCCGGCCAACGATGAGGCCAGAGATTGTCCGGCGACGGGTGTCTTGCGCTGCTGTATGGCGCACTCGAGTTTCTGTATAGTTTCGCTTAGTTCGCTGTTCTTGGCCGCCAGCGTCGAGTCGAGCAGGGATTTGGTATCGGGACTGTTGCTGCTGCTTGTGGCACGTTGATATAGATCGGTGAGCAAGGATGCTGCACCACCCCCCGTTTGTATCTTGAGCGGCTCGCTGAGCAGCTTCAATGACTCGAGCTTGGGCTCAAGCTTAATGTTGCTGGGTTGTAATAGCAACTGTTGCTGCTGATGTTCATCCTTGTCGGATTCGATTTGGGTTTTAGTTTTGATCTGTTCGGATTCCTCTTTCTTTTGGCTTATCGCTTTGAGCACCTTGTCCGCGATGGAGCTGGGCTTTTGCTCATATTTGACGGCATCCAAATCGAACGGACCCGCTGCACCCGCCAGCAATATTTTCACATTCTCTAATTTCTCCAGCTTGTTGTCCTTGTTCGATTCGCCGGAACTATAGCCGCTGCCCTCGTTCGACGTGCTCAATTCGAATACATTGCGCGTCTCCATAAATGGACTGCCAGCAACTAGTTGTTGCGGTTGTTGTTTAGGTGCTCCAGCTGTTTTAGGTGGCGGTGTGCTCATCTTTGGTGAGATGGCAGCAACAGTTGGCGGCATAATTACAGCTGCAGCCGTTGCTGCCGTTGTTGCTGGTGGTGTTGCTGGCGTTGTTGGCGGCTGCAGTGCGTCGGTCAAGGCACGCGTTGTCTCCTGCACCGTCTGTGCCAGTTCCTCGTTCAGCGCCGTTATATTCAAGTTGAAGCTGGGCGATTTGCGCAGCACATCAAAAGGCGTGGCGTAGCCTCCTCCCGGTGTCAGCTGCACTTTGCCCATCATATCGGTTGCCGGTGTTTTCGAAGCAGCAGCTGTTGCCGCCGCCGCTACCGCCTTGATATTGGGACTAGCTGCTGGCGAAGATTGCTCAACCGTTGGCGATTGTTGCTCCAGTTTAAGCTGCTTGGGTTGCTGCTGCTGCTGCTTCTCGGAGTTGTTGGCCAGCAGCGTGGCTTCTTTGAGCGGCGAACAACGTTTCTTGGCCTTGTTTGTTGGCGCTCCTCCCGCTCCCGGCCCACTTGAATGATCGTGCAACAACATTTGATTGGGTTTTGTTGTTATTGTTGTTGTCGTCGTTGCTGTTGTTGTTGTCGTCGTCGTTTTGCGTCCAACAATCGATGTTGTTGTTGTTGTTGCTCCAGCTGTTGTTGCTATTATTTTGGTGCAGCTAGCGCTGCTGCTGCTGCTGGTGCTGGTAACTGCTGCTGATTGTTGTGGCGCGACAATTGTTGTTGTTGTTGTTCCAGCCATGGGCGAGATACGTTTCTCGAACTCAAACGGTTCCGTATCCTTGAACTCGTACACATCCGATGAGAGGAGCTTGATGCCGCTGAGACCGCTGCCGCTGCAGATGCTGCTGTATTTGGTTTCCTTGCAACCGGCAGCTGTTGCTGCCGTGGTTGTTGTTGCTGCTGTTGTTGTTGTTGTGCCGCTGCTTATTTCCAATTTGCTCATGTCGGGCAGCGAACGTGTTGCCGACGAGCTGCTCAGGCTCACCGTTGTTGTTGTCGAATTATTGCTGCTGGAACAGAAGGAGCTCGAGGAGGAGCTGGACGAGGATGGCGAGCAAGCTGCCGGCAATTCCACCTTCAATATGGCCGTCTCCTTGTGCAGCACAGGTTCCACAAACTTCTTACCACCATCTGTGGAGCTTGCCACCGATTGTTGCTGCTGCTGCTGTCTCTTGAGCAATTCGAGTTTCTTGCTTGCTGCTGCTGGTGCCGCCGGCTCCTGTTTCTTGATCAGCGTCAATGGCTTCTCCACAATAACCGATGTGCATTTGGCTTGATTGTTGTTGTTGTTGCCAAAACGTGCTGGTGCAATAAGTTGTATTGTTGTAGTTGTTGTTGGTTTGATGTCGGCGCCAGTGTGGAATGGCTCCTCCTTGGGCTCCGCCTTGAAAGGTTTACGCTCCTCCGCATCATATCCAGCATGCAACTGGAATACTTCCTTTTTAAGATCGCTGGACAGGATGTTGCTGGGATTGACAGCAATTGCTGCTGTGATTTTGGGTTTCAACTTTTCGGCTTTGTTGCGATACTCGAGTTTATCGGAGGACTGCGAATCCTCATCGATGTACGAATCGGATGTTTCCGATGATTGCTCGGTAGAGCTGCCGCCGGTTTTGCCGGTTTCGGTTTTGACTTGACCTTCGCTCGGTTCGGTTTTGACCTGTGCATCCTTGCGCTCCTGCAACTGGAAGCCCTTCAGCTCCGAGCGTATCTCGCTCAGATCATAATCACGTCCCTGTCCCGATCCTTTGCCAGCTGCAGCAGTTGTCGATGCAGCAGCGGCGGCGGCAGCTCCTCCTGCTCCGCTGCTCATGGCACGATTGCCGGCACGAGGACGCTGCTGCACTGGCTTCGCCGCTGGCGTCTGTTGCTTGGTCGATGCTGGCGGCTTCGGCGGCTCGTCCTCCTCATCGTCGTCGTCGCTGTCCTCCTCGCTGGGTTCGCTAGTGCGCCGCCTGGCTGACTTTTTGCTAGCTGCAGCAGCAGCGGCAGCAGCAGCAGCTGCCTTAGCTTTGATCAGCTGCTGCTCCTTGACACTAAGCCGCTTGGGACGACGCACCGGCTCATCCGAGTCGGTGTCCGTGTCACTGGCCATCGACGCATCCGACACATTGGCCGATATCGAGGCCGAGGCGGAGATGCGACGTGGCAGATTACTATTGCTGCTTGCAGCGGGAATCGTGCGCGTTGGACGCTTATGTTGCTTCAGCTGCGGCTGGGAGGCGGCTGGCGATTTGGTGCGACTCGAGTTGGAGGCCACCGATGAGGGCGTTGTGGAGCGTGGTGGCATTGAATCGCTGCGACCGCGTCCCCGTTTTCCACCGGCGCCAGTTGCTCCGGCTCCTGCTGATGTTGTTGGTGTTTTCGTTGCCGAATGCAGCATTGAGTGGGCGCCGGTGCCGGCGCTTGGTGGTGGCTGCTGCTGTTGTTGTTGTTGTTCGCGATCTCCTTTGACACCAGACACATCCTTTGCGGCCAAGTGGCCGGTGTTGGGCGCCTGGGTGGGTGCACCGCCGCTGTTTGCGCTGCTGGTGCTAATCGTACGCTGCTTCTGCTTGGAGCCCTTGGTCAGATTCTCGGCGATGCGCTCGCGCGCCACCCATTCGTCGTAGCGATTGTTCCAGCCGGTATAGTGCACCAGGTACATGGGTACACCGCGTTGGACACCGATCTCAATGACCTTCGCCTCATAGGTGCTGCCATGGGAGCTGGGCGATTTCTTTTCGTGATAATTAACTTTGAGTTTATCACCGATGCCAACCACAAAATCGCCTGTATCAATTTTTTCGACACTTATTTCATCCTTCTTGCGTTTACCGCGTTTCTCTTCGCCTTTGTCCACTTGTTTGCGTTGTTGATATTTCTCCTTTTTCGTATTTGCTGCCGCTGCCGCTGTTGTTGTTGCTGCGGCGGCTGCAGCGGCCGCTGCTGATGTTGATGCTGTGGACGCTACACGGGTTAGAAAGAGATAAATGTACATTAATGACTATTGCTGTTTCGGTATTCATATTCATATACATATACCCAAAATGTTTCAAAGAGGTCATTCTATATATATGTATGCATATATGCAAAATAAATAAATGTTGAACTAACTTATTTTTTTCAATGTTTATTTCACACAAGCTGTGAACTACAAAAATGCAGGATTTTGTTTTTTCTTTCGGCTTTTGCAATTACTTTTCGGTGTTTGTTCGTCGCCATTGTTAAAAGTTGAATGGCAACGCTGACCAAAACATAAGTCGATAACGCGTCACAAACTATCGATAGATGGCCACCGTCCAAGAAGCAAACAAAGACAACAACAAAGATAAATCAAAATAAAAAGGTGTGCGTCAGCTTTTGCCGGGGCAACAACAAAACAAAGCCAACACTGAGCAGGCCCCCTGACGAGAGCAAAGATAAGATTGGAATCGCACACACTCGGGCCTTATCAATATGTCAAACATTGGAGGGGGCCAAGGGTCTAAATAAAAAATAAATAAAATTTGCCAGCGCAATCGAACAACAACGAATAAGTTTCACTCTCTATTTGAGTTTTCATTAAACGCAAGTCGTAAATTTTGAGGCAGCGTATGCTTATATAATCATGCGATTGCGTTTCCTGACCACAGCCAGCCGTCAGCTGAGTCTGCAAAATGCCAAACATCAGCGCCGCCTGCTGGCAACTGCTGGCAGCACAGGACAGCAGCAGAACAGCGAGCATGGTGGCAACGCTAGAAATTGGGCAATTAATGGCGCTGTTAGCATGGGCGGCATCGGTGCCGGCTACTGGCTATTCAATCAACTGGACAAAAAGAAACGCAAACAGCCGGAAAAACAATTAACACCAGCTGCAGAAAAAGGCGAAGATGAAGATGATGCTGGGTTGGCAGTGGCACGTCTGTGGCACAACACAAAACGGGAAGGGCTGCCCACATACGATGTGGAGGAGGTGCTGCGTCACGATAAGCCAGAGAATGGCATTTGGATCAGCTATGGTGTGGGCGTTTATGACGTCACCCAATTTGCACCCAATCATCCGGGCGGCGATAAGATTCTAATGGCTGCCGGCAATGCCATTGATCCGTTTTGGGCCATCTATCAGCAGCACAATACGCTCGAGGTGCTCCAGCTGCTCGAAACCTTTCGCATTGGCAATCTCAACAAATTGGCCGACACTGTCGATGTCGATGATGAGCTGAATTCCCCTTGGGCCCAAGAGCCCAAACGTCATCCGTTACTCAAAGCGGCCAGCAAGCGGCCGTTCAATGCCGAGCCACCAATTGGTATGCTGGCCGATCAATTCTATACGCCCAACGAGCTGTTCTATGTGCGCAATCATTTGCCGGTGCCATCGATCAAAGCCGAGGAATATGAGCTCGAATTGGCTGTAGAATCGGGTATTATATCGAATCGCACGCTGACGCTTGAGGAGATTCAAAAGTTGCCTAAGCACACGGTCACAGCGGCGATTATGTGCGGCGGCAATCGTCGCTCCGAAATGACGCGCATCAAACCGGTTAAAGGTGAGTTCAATAACCCATTGAAGAAGGGTTCTATAATGTGCCATCTTTTATTGTAGGTCTATCTTGGGGCGCTGGAGCTGTGGGCAATGCCAAATGGTCTGGGGCACGTCTGTGCGATGTGCTTAAGGCGCAGGGCGTTGAACCCAATGAGAATTTGCATGTTGTATTCGAGGGTGCCGATTTAGATCCCACAGCGCACCCGTATGGCGCCTCCATACCGCTGTCCAAGGCACTGGATCCACGCGGTGATGTAGTGCTGGCCTACGAGATGAACGACGAGCCATTGAGTCGAGATCATGGCTATCCCATACGTGCCATTGTGCCCGGCACTGTGGGTGCACGCAATGTCAAGTGGCTGACTCGGATCATTGTCAGCGATTGTGAATCGGATTCGCATTGGCAACAGAACGATTATAAGGGCTTTAGTCCGAGCACCGATTGGGACACGGTTGACTTTAGCAAAGCCCAGGCAATCCAAGCAATGCCAGTTACATCGGCCATCTGCACTCCGATGCCCGATGAGCGTGTCAAGGTGGACAAAGATGGTTGCATTACGGTACGCGGTTATGCCTGGAGCGGAGGCGGTCGACGTATCGAACGAGTCGATTTGTCCAGCGATGCTGGCAATTCGTGGCATGTTGCACAATTGGAACAGGAGAATGTGCCCGATGGTCGACACTACGGCTGGTCCTTGTGGACAGCTCGTTTGCCCATTAACCCTCAACAACAAAATCAACAGACTCTGGAGATTTGGTCTAAGGCCGTCGATTCGGCATACAATGTTCAGCCCGAAACATTCGAGAATATCTGGAATTTACGTGGTGTACTCGCCAATGCCTATCACAAGATCAAAGTGAAGCTTATTTAATTGCATTAAACAACGAACTTTGACTAACGAAGCGAACAAATCACATTTTCTTATATGTACCTCAAAAACAAATAATAAAAACTTGACCAATATTAGAATTGCGAATCTAATGGAATGTAGTACGAAGTACGATAGCAAATTTAGGTCAGGTTAGGTTGAACCAGCTAACCCTCCCAGGGGAGTGTCAATAGCAAATTTATTTTAGGTTAGGTGGAACCGGCTGACTATACCAGGGGAGTTTCACACATAGACCGCTAAAGGGTCCGGTGTACGGAGTGTGTGTGCTTCAGGCAAAAAGGGATTTATAGGAAATTTATTTTTACACATTTATGAGGGATGATGAGGGCGCCACCAACATTACGAACGAGCCTGACAAACCCGAGAAGAATAACAAGAAGATGAACAGTTCAAGTAAAACCTAACTCATTCCAGTAGTGAGACGTTGTAGGATGAACATTCGGAGTATAAACAGGTGGATAAAAATAACGTAAGAACGTTGTATCTACACAACTTATATGGATTTACTAAATGTTTTATCCTTAAGGAAATTACTATTTTAGAATACGGCTTTAGAAGGAAGCTTATCCGATTGTTGATCAGCATCGCGACGTGAGTCGACATAGCTATCCGGCCGTCTGTCCTTCTCATTATTTACTAACTAGTCCCTCAGTCTTTGGACTATCGAGCTGAAACTTTGGTCAGACAACTATATCATATTCTAGAGGAACAAACTTATCTTTCTAACTGCAAATCGTTTTTGAGAGGAGCTACAAATGAGATGATTAGCTTCCAAACGAGCTCAAATCTAGCTCTAGTCACATTATGACCTAAATGAGAATTAAAATCAGACTTACCCGTTGCTGTTGCTGGCGATGCATCTCGACTGCGTTGGGTTTCTGAAGTGGCTTTGCTTGATGCATTGCTGTTAGTGACACTTGGTTCCTTTTCCATGCTGTTGTTGCGTGTTGTTGCTGCTGCCGCCGCAGCTTTGATCTTTGACAATGGCACATCCGCTTCGGCATCCTTGGCATCCTTGCTATCCTTAGCGCTAGCTGCCGCTGCTGCTGCTGCCGATGTGGAAGCTGCTGTATTGAGTGCTGTTGCAACAGATGCTGCTGCTGTTGCCGATGCTGCAACAGTTGCTGTGGTTGTTGTGCTTGTTACTGTTGATTTCTCCTCATATTTTTCGACAAGACTCTTGACTTTGCCGGCGGCAGTGCTGGCAGCCGAAGCTTTGCGCTGCTTCTTAACTGGCTCCACCACGACACTCGATTCGCTCGTATTGCCCGATTCTTCGGCAGCCGATTGAGAGATGGCCCTCGATGCTGAACGCGAAATAATGCTGCTCGTTGCTGTAGCCGAAATGCTTGTTGCTGTTGTTGTGGTTGCTGATGCAGCGGCTGCTGCTGCTGTTGATGTTGTTGCTGCAGATGCTGTTGCTGATGTTATAGTTGCAGTTGTTGTTGAAGTGCTGCTGCTCGATGCGGCGGCAAGTGCCTGATTGGCCAAGGATATTTTGTTCATTATCTCAGCTTTAAAGTCGGCCGGTTTGGGCGAAGCCACCGAATGGGCGCGCACCAGGCTGCGACCCTTGCTGCGATTCGATTGATTGCGCGACGTCATTAGCATGGAGCAGCCGAGCTTGCGATGGAAATCGCCGTAGGGTTGCAAGAATTTTTTATATGCCTGCTTCACCAGATTCATGACACTAAACGAAGGCGTAAATCCGAGTCGCATTGCAATTAGTTTCCATTGATTTTTGGCTGTGACACGATTGTAGCCGCCACGCTTTTGCACGGCGCGAAAGAGGCGATAGAGATCAACATCGCGACTTTGGATCGATGGCACCTTGTTCAGCGGGGTGCCACGATCGTCCATATACTTGTACAATTGTGCCACAAACAGATCCTTCTCCTCGTGCGGCTCATCGTCCGATGAATCCGTCTCGACCTCCGCCTCCTCATCGCTGGTCATGTTGGACAAGCCGAATAGGGAGTCGCGATCCCAGTGGGCCGGCAATATGCTCTTGTCCAGAAATTCGAGAGCTGCCTGCACAGCGGGCCCATCCTGTTTGCTAGCTATTTCGCGTGTAAACTCCAGTGCCTCCTTCTTGGGCACCGTATAATAGCGTCCATCCTTGAACGAACGCACCAGATACTCGTCCTTAACCCGTATGCGCACAGTTGCCTTGAAAACGAATCCATTAAGATTTAATATATTTCTATATATGTTTTTCAAACGTTAACTCACCTGCTTGCTAACCTGTGCGGTGGGCGCAACAACAAGAGCTGGAAACCATTTCTCTTTGTCCTTCTTCTTGGATTCGGTCTCAACGCAAACAACTTTGCCAATATGCTCCTCCTTCTCATTGACCACCTCCTTGGCATCGCTCTCGTCCCCGTCATCGGAGCTGCCATCATTCAAATGACCACGACGACGTCCACGTCGACCACCCACCACGGGATTACCGAAATGCTCGGGATGTGTAAGGGGCAACTGATCCAATGTTTCGCTTTCATTGAAATGCCGGCCACTCTTCAAACAGAGCGCTGTGCGGCGCAGCGTTGTGATGTCACCATCATCGAAGACGACCGTGTATTGCGAGCAATCCTGAATCTTTGTTATGGTCGCCTCAACGTATTCCTTGCGATCCGGATGACGCACCTCAACAACAGATCCGGCGCGTAGCTGTCCAGGCGCCGCTTTAACGGCATCGTCCGGGACAATACCGGAGCCAAGTCCCTGCTTGTACAGAATCTTCACCTTGATATTGCGCACCACTTTGCTGACTTTGGCCTCGCAGAAGGCGCCCTTGTATTTGGCGCTCACCTCGGTGCCCACGGGCAGCGATGGTGGGTCATCGGCTTGCTGCAAATCGCCACAAACAAATGAATCGTAAGCACAAAATGTTTTGTTTTTTTTTTTATACTATATGTACATAAAAGATTTTACATTATATATATTTAATGCACTTACCTGCATTTTTAATTTATTTTAAATTTTCACGTTCGCCGTTCGAGAATTTACTGACAATGGGGGCTGCTGTACATTTTCATGTATTTACGTTTTCAAGTTGGCCTTGGCTGTCTCAACCTCCCCAATGCCTCAAACCTCCTCCACCTCCTTTTGGTTCACCTCCTTTTTGCTGCAACACACACAAAATTTGCCGCGTTGCGTTTTAGTTTGTTTGTTTTCGCAAACAGAATTCACTGTCGCCGTATTGCACTGTGCGCCAACAAAGCTTTTGTTATAAAGAAGATTTGATGTTTTAGTTATTTTTTGCAAACATAGTTTGTTGCAAGTTATAATGAAATTTTCGCTTTTTGCTTTTACGTTGTTTAGCGTCTTTGACAAATGTTACTGATATATATAAAAGTATCGTGGCATCGATTCTTCTCGAAGTACTTCTCAATGTATCGATATATCGCTTCAAAACACTGATGGCAGCGCTGTTCTGGCAGCAGTGCTGCCAATCGTCGACTATTATTCGAGATCGATTCCAAAAAAGTATAGAGAAATGCTACACAAACTAAAATAAAAATAAAATGGTTAATGCTTAAAGTAGTAAAATATTACAGCCAGTTTCTTTAGTATTTGTCAGCGTCGCTTAAGCAAGAATATGCAAAAAAATAAAATAATTCAGTAGCAGCTCCACTCAAAATTTATAACTCTAATGGCAACATTTAAATTCCACTCAATGTTTGAGCGGATATTTAAACAACGCGCGCGATGCCTTTGCGAGCTCTAAACAATAACAACCTAAGGCTGATGGAAGTTGCGCTTTGAGCAAAATACATACTTACATATGTATGTATGTAGTTACTTAAGTACAAGAAAATGCAAATGATCATCAAGGAACGCATTCATCTGCTCGGCGGTAAGGTCTGTCAGAATCAGCTCAACTATGATCCAAGCTGTACGCATCTGCTTTCCGAGAAACCCAATTATGGCGACAAATTCTTAGGCTGCATTGCAGCCGGCAAATGGATGCTCAACATTAACTACATTGAGCAGTGCTATGCCCGTGGCAAATTTCTCGACGAGACCCTATTCGAGTGGGGCAATCCCAAGGCACTCAACCTGCCCACTCTTATTCTGCACATCGCTGGCGCAGCAAACTGCACACCGACCCGGCGACTGGTGCATTCACTGGTCGCAATGTCATCGTCATTTTGCCGTTACATATGTACATACGTAAAGTTATCAGCAAATGCCGTTACTCGAAAACAGAAGCAGCGCCGCAATGAGAGCAAATGCAATGACAATTCGGCAAGGGATTCTTACCGTTGCTGTTGTGTTTTGGATATTGTTGTTGTTGTTTGACTCTTGCTTTCACTGTTATGTGCGTACATGTGTGTTGGTGTAGGTGAGGGTGTGTATGTGACGTGAATAAGAATCACATAGCAATTAGCTAATGTTTTTATGCCTCTGCTGGTGTTGTTGTTGTTGTAACATGTTATTGTGCTCAAATAATTGAGGTTATGTTGATATGCAAATCGTACGTAGTTAAAGTTAAAGTTAACAGCGGCAGCGCCAATCGAATTGTTATCCAACTCGTTGCAGATACGAAAAGCAACTGATTCCACACACAACACTAACAGAGAACTCGCTCTCTCTCTCTCTTGGTGGCGGACCATGCAACATGTTGTGTTTATGTTTTTAATGCCGTTATGCTTCAGCTCAAACCAGCAGCCTCCTAGCGGCAGCTTCGTCAAGTGTCAAGAGGTGGCTATTTTGCCTGTTGCGCTCCTAGCGGCAGCTTCGTCAAGTGTCAAGAGGTGGCTATTTTGCCTGTTGCGCTCCTAGCGGCAGCTTCGTCAAGTGTCAAGAGGAGGCTATTTTGCCTCCGATACCCCGATACCGATAATACTTTAATCTATTGCGCTTGAATTGATTGATCTATTAAATAATGTATATACAAAATATATAAGTTAACAAAAATAAATATTCATTGATTGATTTTGTGTTGATTTATTTCTTAACACTTCCCGAAATATGGTTTTTCAAAGAAACTTTTAATAAATAAATAAATATATGATAAGTCAACAAAAATATGAAAAATTGAGTATTTTATAGAAAACGCCTCTAATTTGCCCACAAAGCTCATCGTCTCTTTTAGTCCAGATTGTAAACGTTGCCCAAGTTGAGGAAGCAATCCTTCAAGTGCTGCTTACACTCACAGAAATCGGGAAATGGAGGTGCCAAAACCTCATACATAATTCTCAATAGATCAATTCATCTTGCGTGGGTTCGCCAATTAACTTTCTATAGAGATTCTTTAGATAGCCCTCTGAGCGTTGTCTTTCCAAAATTTCGTAGCGCAGTGTACTTATATTATTTGTTTCGTGCCATGCTTATAACAAACAAAAAGCTTTCAATTTCCATATGCATTTTCTCACTAAATAGTTTGGGCAATTCGTTGCTGACCATCGGATTCGGATTCCATAGAGCATTGTAAGAGCTATTCCGCGATTTGCTACAAAAAAGGTTATTACTAAATATGGAATATTTTTTAGAAGCGAATTTGACTTACTTTAATACATTAGAATGACGCTGCGGCGAATCAAAGCCATGATTATGATGATTATGGTCCGTGTGCAAACGCTCAAAACGCTGCAGACGTTGAACCAAATCCTTAAAAATGCAATCGTGTGTGTGTGTTGTATGTGACGAAACGAAAGTAAAATTATTGCCGAAAAGATAATAATCACACCTTAAAGTTAATGTAACATGTTTTCACTCAATATTCAATTGGAATTAAACGCGAAAGTTTTCAACAAGATGCAAATAGATATTGCCTTAATGCCCAGTATTAATTGACTTTCGTTATTATCGCTTACAGCACACACACACAGCGAGTTTGAGTTATTCATTTTCTCATTTCCATTAAAACTACATATGTATGTACATACATATGTACATATATTAGTCGAATGAATGTGTATCTATAGCTGCAGCCTTATTGTATTTTCCATACCTGAATGACTTTTGCCTCCTCCGCCTCCGCCTACGCCACCTCCTACTCACTCACACCCTCGTAATAGCCCCTAGTTTTGTGTGAACTAAAAGATTTGGGATCCGCCCATAAATAAGAAAGCTTTCACCCAAGTGGGTAAAAATTGTTTTTTTTTTTTCAAAAGATTTGCTTTGAAACCAAATGTATAAAGATAGCTACTAGCATCTCCCAAATTTTGGATGTCACGTCCACCCATACCGCTTCCCCACCAAGAAACAGCATTAAGCATTTTAGACACTTAGTTTCATGGTTAAATTTTCTTAGTATTTTTCGTAGATTTTTGCGAAAAAAATAAATAATTAATTTCTTTTTTATCAATATATTGCATGTTGTTATTAATATCAACGAATTTACAAAAATGTAATATCTAAGAGTTCTTGACTTCGATCATAAACAAAGATATATACGGAATATACACGGAATGACGTCACAATAATTAAAATATTGCATCGCATCGAGTGTTGAATGGAATCGGTTTGTTGCTGTTGGGCTGTTGGGGCTGCAGCTGCTTCTTAGTTTTTGGCCATTCCACGCTTGAAGGCATAGACGACAGCCATGCCAAGGATAATGGCACCGACGGCCAGCCCAATTTCTCTGCAACTGTTGTAACAAAATTAAACAACAACATATGTATATGTATCAATATCTTTGGAATGCTAGTTAAAAGCTTAATGATAGTGGGATAGGATTCGGATCAAGTATTGGGTTTTAGATTAATGCAAGATGCAACATTGTTTGGGTGCAGCAGCAGGCTCATAACTGGAATTCGCATTGGCTTTGGCATCACTTTCAATATCAGTGGGCGTAGCACTAGTTAAAACAAAATTGCAAAACAAAAAACTGATCAGCGAGACAGAGAAAAGAACAGTAGTGAGAAAAAAATAGTGATAATGGCAAACATTTCGTTGTGTGTGGGAGCAGGCAGCGAAAAACAAATGCGTGTAATGAAAAGAAACCGCCCATTAAATATGTTTTAAATCCCAGCTTGGTGAATATTGAAAAAAAAAATAACAATAACAATAAAAAATAATAATAATAATTAGATGTTGTGAATTTACACGATTAATTTGAAACTTACAAATTGTTATAATTTTACATGCTTGAGTTTTGCGAATTTTTTGACTTAGTAGAACAATACTTTGCTGCTGGAGAAGAATTTGAATATCGATAAAAAGAAATAATACAGGGCGCCAATAAGCAATCATGAACGTAATGTTACGCAGTAACAGTAGCAAACGCAATATGCTAAACGTAACCAGATCAGTAGCATACGCAGTTTGCTAACGTAACCAGATTCAGTTTAACTACTGAATCATGCACGAGATTTAGTATAGTATGGTTGACTCGACAGCCGACGATGATAATGTTGATGATGTATGGAAACATTCGATTATATGTAAATGCGCATGCTTATCTTTTGGTTGTGATGTCAATTCCAGCGAAATTGAATCTCGATTTAGATGACAATCTAGAAATGCAGTTCGGAGTGCTGAAATGATTTTCTATAGCTCACCCAACTAGCGGCTTCTTCTTTTTTATATCGCTGGCTGCTAGATTGCCAACAAAAAACTTCTTCATTATTTCGCTGAAATACAAAACAGTTTGAAATTGTTGCATACACATTAAATTCATACATATTTGCAGTGCGTTTGCTGGTGTATTCTGCTTACCGTGCTTCATCGCTGTGACCCACATCGATGAAATCTTTTGTGCCATCGCGACCAGCAACAGATATCAGCGAATCCTCACCACCGGGATGCTATTAGAAACATATACATACATACAAACACAAACCGCTTGCTTAGACATTTTTACATACATCAGTATGTATGGATGTAAGTAATTGCAAGGTTAAACCGGTGTCTTTGTGTTGAACTTACTTCGTTAAGGAACTTGGTCAAATCATAGACTTTATCCTCGATAATCACCCAAAGATCGTTTTCGCTTTTGTGCTTCTGGACTTCAGCTAAACTTATTTCTTTCCCCATCCTGCACTCCGCGACCAAATTAACAAATTAGTGAGAATGTTTGTGTATGTTGACTATTTAACGTCGGCAACAGCTGTTTATAACTTAGGCCGAACACCTTGTCAAGTACACTGATTATGATTTAAGAATCGATTATATTCGATAAAATAAGTTTCAGCAATGTCACGTTTTTCAAGCAATTGCTTTTCCAAAAAATTAAACCTTATATTCTTTTAATAATAAATTTAGAAAAAATCGTTTTATTTAATTTAGCATAAGACAACATCAATAACCAATGAACATTTGAAATAGCTGCGTTAGTGATGTTTTTTTTTTTTAACATTTTCATCGCTTTTATGGTTTAAGAGTATCGATATCTAAACCTTGTGGCGAAAACTATGTTATTGACTAGTGTCATCGATTGTGTTTGTCACCACTTGGTCCATCTGCAATTTGTGGACTTAAACATAATAAATATCCAAATAGTGCAAATGTTACTTGATTACAATTAGTTTGGCAACGAAATGATTTGTCGCTTGTGCTTGAACGCATTGGACGAGCAGAATGCGGTGTTGCTTTTCGCTGGCGCCGACAATGTAGCCAGTGAAAACAAAACAATACCGAAAAACTATTTGGTTCAATTAATATCGACGCATTTATATCTCTGTGTAAGTTAAATGCCGCCCACCTGTGCCTACCTGCATTTAACCTGTACTTAAACTATTTCCCCCATTATTTCTCGTTCCCACATTCACTTGCGCAGCTTTCTCGCGACGATGCAATTTCCACGTCCATTTGCACTGATTGTTGCGTACAGTTAGAGAGTTTTCACAATTTTTGGAAGCTGGTCGAGCACAAACAGACAACGCTCTGCAGTCAGTTTCTGGAAATTGACTGCGATGTTAACTGGTCGGAGGACGGCGATGAGGAGCAGTCGGCCAACATTGACTATGATCAGGAGCCCGAACCAGATCTGGAGACGGATGACACACCCAATATCTACGATGCAATTGTGAAAGAGGAAACCGAATTTAATGAACCTTACCATAATAAGGTCGATCTCAAAACAGCAACGGCGAACAAGTTTCCTTGCATGTTTTGCGACAAGTCATTTAAAATGCGCCGCTATCTCGAGGAGCATGTGGCTACACACACTGGCGATCGGCCCATTGCATGCGCATATTGCAATACGGCGTTTCGCTGTCGCTCCAACATGTACACGCATGTAAAGACAAAGCACAACAGCCAGTGGCAAAAGGCACGGGCCGATCGCGAGTCCGCAAAGATCAACAGCAACAACAACGTGCAAATCATCCAAAGAGGCGTCAACGGTGACAGCGGCGACAAGGTTGCCGTGAATGCTACAACAATGCCACCAAGTGAGCCACAAACAAACGAAACACAACCACAGGCCATACAAGACATAGTAGCTGCCGTTCAGCCGAATCTAACAGCACCTGCTCCACCTCCACCATCATCACCACCACCACCGCTCAGCATTGTCAAGTGTGAGCCGATGGAGGCTATAAATTTAACGGTGGCCAAAGTGTGCCCAACGCCTCCAAAGCGAGTCACACGCTCCAGCCGTCGTAAGACACATTCGCCCAAAAAAGTGCAGCACACGGAGCGCAGCGCCAGCGCCAGCGAGGATAGCAGCGAGGATGATATGCCCAAGAAACGCCTAAAGACCGAGCTGCAGACGTTCAAGGAAAACGAACTTATTCTGGCGAATTACAATGCTGTTGCCGCTGTTGTTGCTGCCGCCGCTGCCAATCATCAGCAGCAGCAGCGAATCTGCGCCACCATTATGCAGGAGCAGCTGCTCACAGCTTTGTCGGCGGGCAGCACGAGTGCATGCACCAGTACCGCGGTAACAGCACCTGAAGTCGTTGCGCTAAATAGTCAAAACAGGTGAGGTGCCCTAAATCAGATTGAAGTTCTCAAGCTATAATCTGTTGCCTTGCCTTCGTTTCAGCGAGCCATCTACCAATCCAGTGCCAGTTGCCGTTCCAGCACTGGCCATGCCCAATTCAGAGCCCTATACATGTAGCATCTGTGGCCAGCAGCTGCGAAACCAGCGCGCCTTCAACAATCACCTGCAACACAAGCACAATGCGTTGCCAGAGACAACAGCAACAGCAGCAGCCGTAGCTGCGACTCCGCAGACGCTAGCGTCTAGTCCAAATCCCTCCTTGGCATTGTCTGGCATCTGCCCCAACTGCGGCGACCTGTCTGGCCAAAGTCATCGGTGCAACAGCAAAGCCAAATATGCCTGCGACATCTGCGGCAAGTCATTCAAAATGAAACGCTATCTGGAGGTAAGCAAATGGCTCACAAATCTTGAACAACTTTGTAACATATTAATTCATTTGCTGCAGGAACACTTTGCCACACACACGGGCGTTAAGCTACACACGTGCGCCTTTTGCCCCACAGAGTTTCGCTCCAAGTCGAATATGTATCACCATACTAAACGCAAGCACAAGCTCGAATGGGAACAATCGCGGGCCAGCCGCAATGCGGCCAAGACAACTGTTACAGGAGAGCAGCAGCAAACCCAGCGGTCATATAAATAGGAGCATAAATAGGGACAGAAAAATGCCCCTAATTTGGTGTGACTGGCTGCAAACAACGTCTGTGTCGTCTCGTCTGACTGTCAACAAAGTATTTTTTTTATTATGCTTAGAATTTGCCATTTACAATTCGATTATCGGAAATCCTTTTTGTGTTTCGGGAACAGTCGTAAAAACAGTCTGCTGCTAAGCTACGAAATGTCCTAACAATTAGACTGCAACAGCGCAAAATGTTAATTTAATATTAAGAGCTGGATGCCGTTGGAGAACCGCTCATCTTAATTTACACACGTTACAAACGCAAAAGGTTAGAAAAATATGTCCAAATTGGTCAACTGATCTAAGGAGAATTATTGAAAGGAAAGATTCGGTTAAGGTTGGAATGATTGGTGAAAATAAGTTTCAAGGAACTCCCGAACTTATTTTCACCAAATTCAAAAGTTTTCAATATCATCAGTTGACCAATTTTTCCAACTTTGTGCTTTTGTTAATTATTAATTGAAACGTGTGTAAATTAAAAAGGTTGCTTCCTCAATTGCTCTAATGGTTAGGACATTTCTTAGCTTAGCTGCAGACCTGTAAGGACATCATTCCAATTATCGAATCAATCAAAACTTATACTCTACTTTTAGGCATTATAAAAAGTGTACTCACTTGACAATCAGACACAAACGTTGTTTACAACCAGACACATTATTAGGCACATTTTTTGTCCCTATTTATATGACGGCCACTGTATAATCAATAGTTACTTTTACGCATGTCTTATAGCCGTATGTACTTATTACATGTGCAGATTTAGAGTATTTCCAGGACCTCAGTAGGCATATAAACGACATCCCGATGCTGTTGTATATATTTTATTTACTTTGCGCCAAACTCTTTTCCCTTTATGCCTTACCAAATGGATGTAAAGCATCTGAATATCAACTCAACGCAACTCATTTTTATTTTATAATTAATCTCCCATGTATCAAACAACAAACTACATATGGACCACATCATGCAATCTTATTAAAGATTTATTTCAATTTCATTTTTTTTTTCTTTAAATCTGTTTACGAATCGCGTGCGTAAATGTTAAAATAAATTATTATTTTGTTTTGTTTTTATGTTTTTTTTATTATTTTATTGCAAGTTTCATTTGCTTGCTGCTACTTCACACATAAACCACAGTTTAGAAGATAATATATGAAATTTGAAAATTCATTTGCTTACAATTTAAAGTGTTATGATAATGCATTTTACACACACATATATATATGCATATATATATAATTAATGAAGTGAATGAGAAAAGAATAATGGGGATATAAAATGGATACCTCTAGTAATAATATAAAAAAAAGTACATATATATGTAATAAAAACTATCTATAACGCAATGTTAATTGTCCAAAAGTGGTTTGTTACTTTGCACACGCACTTTTTTGTTACATTTCTCTTCCAATCAAGGATTTGTGTTGCGGGGATGGGGATTGGGAATTTTAGGTATGGTATTGTGTTTTTGTGTTTGGGGGTGATTCAATCTGATCGCTGATCACTGAGATAAGTGTTGAAGTAAACGTAAGGACTGGCGACATATGCGTGTGCTTCTCGGCTCATTCAAAGTAGCCGCACTGCCGCCACTTAGCTCCTACATTGACTGTCATTTAGCATTGTTGCGCTGCAGAGTAAATGCATCCGTCGGCGAAACCGAGAACACAAACGAGAGGCAACCAAAACGCAATAGGCTGCCATGGGCCAGAACAGCTGTTCCCTCCCACGCACCCGACATCATTGGCGGCACTGCAGCCAGGCACCGACACGCCGGTTTTACAATGGGCGCCAGTCTGCAACAAAAGAATATAAAATACCCATAAGTGATCGACACTGTTAATATGATAACAGAATTTCCTTACCTGGCGGTGTTGTCTTCTCGTTTGACTTCGTACTGCCGCTGAATATATCGACGCTTGTCGAGCAAATCGTCGACGCGTCGCTTGAGTTCCGTATCGTCAGGACGCATCCGTTTGCCCGCGTGTGTGGGCGCATAGTCGGCCAAATCGCATGTGTACAGCTGGCCATTTACCTCGGTGCCAAACTCGGAATAATTCATCAGCTCATACGATTTGGAGAACTCATCGTAAAATATGATTGCATGCTGTGGCGATATGCGTGAGCAATAGCCAATAGCTGACAAATCAACGGTTTCTGTCTGTGCCAGAGTTGTCGATGGCGTATAATGTCCACCATAGCCAATGTAAAGTGTGCGATAACGCATGAATATTGAGTGCTCCAGTCCAAGAGAGCTAAACCAGCGACTATCTTCCAGCATATCACCAAGTGGCGTAAGAACCGCTCGCGATCGCACCTTACACTTCAGCACCTTTAGCTCTAGCCGCCTGGCCAGTTCGTAGGCCTTATCTGTGTCGCTGTGGGTACGTGGCACATAACTTTCGGCGGCTGCATCGGCCGCCGCAATGGCAGCGGCGGTGGCGAGTGCTGGATGCAGTGCCAACATGGGATCCTCATCTGCGGCATTGCCATTTTTCTGGGCGAGTATCGATGACGTTTCACTGGTAAACAACAATGAAAATCGACGCATATCCTCTGGCGCCAGATCGCCTTGCAGTGCTGATTCAACACCAGCTGAAGTTGAAAGCTGACGTAGCCGTCGTGCCGCCGTGCGATTTTTGTACTGGGTAACAATCTCTGGATGCTCCTGGACAAGCTGTTGGAGTCGCTGATGCGCCAGCTTTTTAATGATGTCCACATCCAGATGAAAAAGATCTGCGTCTATAATCTGCTTCGATGATTTGCAATCCTCCTCGTCCTCGTCGTAGCTAATCTCTACTTCATTGCCCTGCCCGTTGCAGCTGTTGTTGCTGGACCTTTGCAGCGGTTGCTCCGACAACTCAGGTGTCTCAGGGTGTTCGTCTACTTCCACATCGTTAAGTTTATGCGGCGTCACAGTCGTTACTCCGTTGCTCGAACTACGCTGCTGCTCGGCATTGCTTTCGTCGTCGCTGTCGCTCATGTTACCATCAAGCTCGGCATTGCCGTATTCTTTTTGGATTTCACGAAATTTAGCACGCGCACAGCGCAACGCCTCCAAATCCTTGATCAGCGATTCTGTGACACTCTCTCTGGATATATCCTCGACAGCGGTGGAAAGCTGCTTGCTTCGCTTTACCCGATCATAGCGCAATGTTTGCCTCATTGATGGCAGCAATGCCGGCGGATGCTGATAGTGATAGCGCACTATTGGGGGCACCTCGATGTGGCTGCGACCAAGAGTTGTCAGCTTCATGCGGAAAGGCGGATTGCGTGAATTGACGCGACGAAAAAACTCCATTTTGACATTCTCGTGATCGAGCGGCGACTGAAAGCGATTCCACAACCGCACACGCTCTGTAGCTGAAATGCTGTTGGCCAAGTTGTTATCCTACCAAAAAGTCAACAGCATCAATTAGATAAGCACAAGAAATGCAACACGAACGATTAATTATAATAACTTACAATAAAGTTCTCAACGTGATTGGGACACATCCATAGGCCGGCAGGTAGTGCGGTCAACGGCGGATCCAAGCAATCCTGATGATAATACAGTGGACAGTAATCGCACGAGATGAGCGGCGCTCGTTTACAGCTGCGCGTACAATAGAAACACGTCTTTGCCGGCAACGGCACCAGACCTTGGCCGTCCAGTTCAAATGGTTTTGAATTGCGCCGCTGACTGTTTGGTTTTCGATGTCCATTTCCAGTGCTGCCACTGTGTGGATGCTGCACCGGGTGTACTTTGCCACTGCCAGGGAACTGGGTGTGCAATTCCAGCTCAGCAGGCAGTGAGAATTGCCGCGGATTCAAAAGGCTGGCGGCACGAATAACGTCGTCCAGTGGCGTTGCTTTTTTACTAGGATCAAGGGCGCGCTGTATAGAAATTGGCATCTTTGCCAAAAGCTTCTCCGTGCTGTTTCGGTCACTGCTGCTTCGTTTGCGCAAGTTGCGTATTTTTAACGGTATTGACTCCAAATCGCCGGATGAGGGTGTATGACCACGAGAACAGCTGCCACCTGAGGGCACCCGCTCAATGGAATTGGCTTTGGAGTTGCCCGTTGCCGGTTGCACAAATTTTGCCATGCGGCAGCTATGGCATAACCACTGACCGGCAGGTATATCCTCTTCGTTCAGCGGTGGATCGCTACAGAGGGGCGCAAAAGCTTTTAGAAAACGGGTTGCAATTGGTTTACACATTTCTTTTTTACTCACTGGCATTGAAGGTGAAAACTTGAAGGGCACCGATCGCAGCAGAGCAAATTCCCGCCCTCCTCGCAGGCATCGCACAAATCGTGGTTATGTCCGCGACCTGGTCGCCTGTAATATGGATGCTTTGTATTGGTGCTACGCTGTACCAGTTTCTCATCCTCATTTGGCGGCGGCTTTATCAGTATCTTAATTTGCTGCAATGCAAAAAAAAAAATAGAAAAAAAGGAACATACAGACAAGTTTATGTATCTCTGCATCGGTGGCGGTAAGCAGAGCGGTAATGTGTTGACTTTGCCTTAACGGAAAAGAGATGTCTGCTATATATAGACTCACCTCCATTATGCTCAGCGAACCAATTGGATCCTGGTCGGCTTTTGACATCTTTTTAAGTTTTCTTTTGGAAACAAAAAATTTTGCTCGCTTCGAGTTGTTGAAAGAAGAACCAATCACAGCGTTGCATTTGTTTGTTGTTGGCTAACATCGATATATATTGCTTAGCATATGAAGCGCACGATAGTTTTGGCGCACGATAGGTCTGGTCATTAACCAAATAATGTTCATGTTTATAGAGTGGAATAATTAAAGATTCCTTCCATATAACAGGCAACACGGTTGAGTCAACCGACAAGTTAAATAACTTATGTAAGGGCTTAAAAATGAATCCGCACAGTATCTGAGTATATAACCTGGCACTCTATCAAGACCAGGCAAGTAGCCGGGTTTGATAGAGCTAAGAAGTTAGGGAACGTTCACTCACCATTGTAAGAAGAGTTACAATAGACTTTTATTCTCAAGACTAATATTAACTAAGAGTTTTTGACTTAAATTTCTAAAAACTATCAGTAAAAATACATAAGTTATTGAAAGATTTCTATGAAAGACTATTATATAAAAACAATATTTTGTATTATATAAATTATAACAGTTAAGGTCGATTGGCGGATTAGTAAATATCGATGTATCGGATCAAAGCGTCGCTGATTTACGATTCATGTGCAATCGATGGCACAAAAACAAAACAAAGCTAAAATAGTTATAACTGCGTAAAAATAAGATCATAACTACAAATATTAATAAAGAATCAACTTAGTCGAAATCATGTTTTCGATATTTGGCAAACGTAAGGCAGCCGAGACGCCAACCGAAGAGGCCATTCAGGGTCCGGCAGATGTGCCCAGACAAAGCAACGGTGATGATTTCATATTTGTGGAACACAAAAGTGACGCAGATCCCGTACCAAACCTGGGAGGCATGATGTACCCATCCATGCCACAATCAGCATACGGGCAGATGCCCTATCCACCGCCGCGTGCAATTGACCCAAACCTTAATGCGCCCATCAGCTATCTGCAGGACATTCCATTTGAGCTGGCGCCGCAGCTGGCGAACAAGGATCGGTTTAGTTTCACTCAGATGCAAGTGGACGGCATCTTGGCCTTGTTGACGCGTCAAATGTCAGTGGATGCACTCGATGAGTATACATTTGCCTTGGAGCGTTCAGTTCAAAATGATTCCTACTGACGTGCCGAAAGACATAAACCTTATGCTAATTATATAATATATATGTATGTATGTACATGAATAGAATAATTAAAGATTTGTTGCGATTGACCAAGATATAAAAATATTATTAGAGTGAATGACAAGTTTATTACACGGCTACCCAAAAAAAAAAAAACTATTTTTATTTTCGAAGTTTTGACGATAAGTAACTAAATTCATATTTCTATTGATCGTCTCATTCCGTATTCGAACTACATAATTCCAGTTGTCCTTGGGAATCCTAATTGAAACTCTGAAATTACCGTTATCTTCATAAAATGTTATCTTTAAATGAATTTGAGATTATCTAGTATCCTTTTTGAACTCGACTTTTCTTGTTGTATGCGAACATTTTATTTTATTCACAATTCATTCCAAAATCGACCGAGTTACATCAAATTGTCAGTTCCCAAAAAAACAAAAATCAAAAAGAAATAATTTTTCATTTTCTTTTTTGTTCGTTTTATATTTCAAAGTTTTTTTTTATACAAAATTCTTGCGTTTGTTTTAATTAAGCGCGATTTGTAAGCTCAATACGCAGTTGTAGCTATGGCAAGTTCAAATGTATCGGATTGGGATGAGGCGCTGCCAACATCCAGCACCGAGGAAGCTGAAGAGGAGGACAACGACTACTGCAGCCCAGAGAATCGCAAAAAACGTCAAGAGGAAAATGTTTCCAAGCTGCAATCATATGTCAAACGAATGGCCTATCAGCCGGCGCTGCCACCTAAAGCCCGAGCCTACGACGTTGCCTTATCCAAACCCAAAAAGCATACACTGATCGACAACTATGAACATTTCAAGGAGATCTACAGTCCCAAGTTGCGGGCCAAGCGAATTAAGCGTATGCTGGGCAAATATAATCCCATAACGACAGAGTAAGTGCTTCATAATTTTGCGATATGTAATCATCCCAAATAAATTTATTTTTTTACTTAATATTCAGGCAACTGGAAGACGTACTCAAGAGCACCAAGAAGAAGGAGCGCTCCAAGGAGAACTTCCTGAAGCGCAAACAAGAGATGTACTACAGTATGCTATCCAAAATGGAGCGCCAATGCCGAATCCAATACTTAAATGTGCTAATCAAAAAGTTTGCAAAGTTTATTGCCCATTTGGCGACAACAATGCGTATACCGCCGCAACTGGTTGATCCGTATGCGCGGATGCAGCGTGGCATATTCTGCAACATTTTGCTGGCAATTGGAGTGCAGCCGACATCGCAATCGGCCATATATTATACCAGCCAGGATGCCATCGAGTATGATGTGTGCCATCGCTTGGCCCATGCCCTACTCTCACTGATCATTAAGGCACTCGATACGGCGGCGACGCACGATCTCAATGAGGTGGCAAGGACGACGACGACAACGCCGGCAGACACCGACTTCAAAATGGACAACTACATCAAGGAACGCCTTATGTGCGCAGCCAAGAAAAAAGTTAGGAACGAGCGGCGCAAACGAGACACATTCAACTATGGAGCCTTCTACAAATGCTCTCATCTCGAATGCGACTAAACCGAATTCTAGTTAAATATATGATTTGCCCATACTTGAGTTGCTTTTCTGTAAATATACTTCGTGCCAAGGAAAGCTTAGATTTCAGGGATTTGTAACATTTTATTTGGCAATAGTTAGGCAGAGCCACTTTTCAGGCACCACACACCTGTCGGGCGGCTGTGGCATATAGGTGTCACAGCAAGGCACATGCCACACGTTGCCCACTTTGTGGGCACTTAAGCGATGCCGAATGGGCTCCTTAACAATTATATGACCCGTTTGGGTTTGGGTGACTAGCGAATATTGATGCTCCTGCTGCCAGCGGCGGAACACTGCTTTAAGATCGCTGCCCAGCAAAAAGGCATGACTTCGCATCAGATCTCGTGAGAAGAAGTCCGTCTCTTGGCCGCTGTGCAGCGTTGCATACAGCAAAAATGGATCATCATGCGAGCTGTGCAAGGCAGGTGAAAATTATAACAACTTTATAATCATTTAATAAATGGCAAACTCACAGATTGTTGGTAAGGAAAACGCTGGCATTGTTTTGGATAAACTGCCATGTCGGCTTGGACCAGTTGCGCATATGCTGCCTGCCAAGGACAAGGACACGCTTGCGTCGATCTCTAAAGTAACGGACGACGGTGGCCAGCAGCTTCGCCAGCTGCTGCGGGGACTTTTTATTGCCCGTCGAGTAGGCGACATTGAGACCATCGATGACGCAATCGTAGGGCGCTGTTTGCTGCACATACTGCTTGAAACGTGCCACCTCTTCGGGTGTCGACTTTTGGAACACATCGTGGCGTATGAGCACCTTGGCCAGAAAGGATTCACGCAGCTCGGCAAACTGCGCATCACTGATCGCCACATGCTGCAAATGTTGCTGGCAGGCGGCGCACTTGCCCATTGGTTCTAGCAGCGTGGCAGTCGCCTGCAACTGCTTGGGCAATTGCTGAGCTAATGCAATCAACTGTTGAGCCACCAAGTCGCTGATGAGTATGTCGTAGCGCTCCAGGAACTTCAATAAACGCTCCAGCTGGACATGCAGTGTGGGCACATGCTTTGCACTTTGTGCTATATGCGCCAGATACACCTCACACTTTGGCAGCTTGCGTGTCAGCAACATCTCCTCAAGCAGCCTCCAAGCCAGCTCCGGCTGCGCCGCACTGAATGCCTTGGCTGCCAACGCGCTGTACGCGGAAACGCTGGTAGCACTCGTCACTTTCATCATCTCAAGAAGCGGCAAGGCACGCTCCCAGTGCTGATCGGTTGCCACCAGGCCGTGTATCAAATGCTCACAGGTGCTGGCATCCAGGATCTCATGAGCATCCTGGAGCGTCTTACAGATATGCACAATTTCCGACTGCTCCGACTCGCTGAGCGCACGTGTGTGATAGGCGGCATTGTAGGTACGCAACAGGCGGCCATATGTTGCCGCATTTGGTTCAATTTGCTGTGCCTTCAGATAACGTAGATAGCTTTTGGCCAGCGGCAGTTTCTCTGCGCTAGTGCACAGGCCCAAGATGACAGCGTCGACGTTGCTGCTATTTATGTATTTGTAGCTGTCGGTGAGCGTGTTCCGCACTTGTTGCCAGTCCTCGTTGCTTAGCTCGCTGCGCCGATCAAAATAGTCGGACTTTAGCTGATCCAGTTGGTCCGATTGCGCTGCGCCCAGTTGGGGACGCCTCTTATAATGGCTGGCCAGTAGACGACGACATAATGGCGTCTGTGTTAGTCTTGTCGCAGTAGTTTGAGTATTTAGACTTTGACGTAGTTGACGCAGTAGCCGAAAATTGTACATAATTCTGGTTTGTTGTCAGTTCTACGTGCTGCCGATATCGATATGTCATGCTTACTTTTATTATCCGACAAAAAATCGATAGTGTCATCGCTAAGTTGGAAAATTGGTGAGGGCCGCCGCTCTCTTTAG
Organism: Scaptomyza graminum; assembly: GCA_018901835.1. NCBI lineage: Eukaryota > Metazoa > Arthropoda > Insecta > Diptera > Drosophilidae > Scaptomyza > Scaptomyza graminum. The sequence goes on along the minus strand of JAEIFL010000001.1, from coordinate 6,336,973 downwards.
AGCAAACTGCGTCGTTTATCCATAGCCATAATCAGTTTTGTAGAATCGAGTTAATTCGCACGTGCTGTTTAGTAGTGTTGGTATCCAATAATACCCAGTCCTTATCCATTATAACCATTAACATGCCGATGTAAAATGAATGCATTGCGCAACATATTCACCTCGAGGACCCTCAACTATTTACGCCAAAATGGACAAAACGCTATTATCAATGCCACCCAACAGCCATCAGCTGTGCCGATCTCCGGTCTTGATGTGGACAGCAAATCGCTGACGGATGCAAAACGAGCAGCAGCATCATCACTCTCGATACCGCGCTCTATAATCGACGCATGTCGCTTTACATCCAAGCCGTTTGACATCACTGGAAATCCGGTCAAGGCAAAGCGTTCATTGTCGCCAAACACTTTGAAACGCATTCGTCGCATGCAACGACGTATGGAGATCGTATATATGTGCAAGCTGTGCAACACACGCAACACAAAGACCATCAGCGAGGAAGCATACTGCAGCGGCGTTGTTATACTCCAGTGCGATGGCTGTGCCGTCGATCATCTTATTAAAGACAATCTGGGCCTTTTCGCCAATGGGGATAGCTTCGACGAAGTGCTCTCAAAGCGGCAGGAGCGCATACGTATCATCAAAGTGAACGAGCATGGCGAACTTATTTAGTTTTATACTTCTAGTCAGGACAGCGGCGCAGTGTCGTTGTGTCAACCCACAGAGCGGACAGACAGACAACCTAAACTGTAGTAAGTCTTATATTGGTTTTGTTTTTGTTATGTACATAAAAAAGTATAAAAGCCAACGGCTAAAAATAAACTGTTATCACCGGTCAAACCAGCCATTAGTAACTCAAATCGAACAAAAATCAATTGACTTTTATTTATTCTACCCCTTTAACTCTTAATTTTAACCTGGTCAATCAATCGATCGTCTCACCTTCTGCCTATCTGCGGGTTGATTATCGATAAGAAAATATCGCATCACGGATCGTATTCGTCGTTACCAGACTTGCACAATTGCTTAACCCTCCTTTACCTAATTAGTGCACAAATGTTATCGGCGGGCTTCAAAAGTTTATGATGTCAAAGTCAAATTCAAATTACTGCTTAGCAATTCGGGACGTACATATATGTAATACATATTATGTATATGTATGTATGTATATGATATCACAGTAAAAACCATTCTTAAACGTTCACGGACGACCTGCAAACAACCGTTAGCAATAAACACTCCGCTACGCCATACGTCATAATGATCATGGTGTATGGATTAAATTAATCATTAAAGATATATACCATAACATAGTCAAAATAAATAAAATTGTATTTAAACTTTTATTGAAATTTACAAGTGGAAGAAGTTTGGCGCTGATAATAATCTCTGTTGCGCGTCCGTATTCTTTTTATTTATATTTTAAGGTTTGTATTTTGTATTGCAAATGTATTTTGTTATTTGTCTTTGTCTAATATAATACACACATACATGGTATACATATAGTATGTTTGTATATATGTAAGTATATAAATATATTTTATTTTTTATGTATTTAATTTGCTTATAGTTTTTTAATAGCTTTAAGGGAAGCGCACTTTGTTACTGCCTCTTATACGAATTTTTACATCAATTCGTGTACAAGATTCTTAGAGCTGCTGTTAACTATTTCACATTTTTCGATATGCAAAAACATGCAGAATATTCCAATACTAAAGTGTTGCTTGTTATCTGGGCACACGACACGCACATGATATAATAATGTGTGTGTAGGCTAATTCTTAAAACATATGAGTAAGCATATTTTAATCATAAACTTAATTATAGAGCATATAGCATAAGTAAACTTAGCATCGTAATTTCTTTGTCAATTGTGCTAAATGAAATTATGGTCAATGTACGCTTGATTTTCTCATCTTATAAAAGTACGTTATTATAAATATGTATGTGTTATTCTGTAAATGCTAATATATTTAATTGGTGCATTTTGTGTTGTATAGTTTTCGTTAGCGGGTGCAATCGACTGCATTCAAATAGATATCGATAATGGTTTTATTTAGTTGCACATCTCGAACTATTTACAATAACGGTAAGAAAATATGCAAATATTGGTTGCTATGTGTTGTGATTTTTTAAAAAACTTGCAGATGATTGCAAAATATAACGCTTCCAAAGATTTGTGTGTTTTTTGTAATTTATATTTAGCTACTGTAGAAATAATATAGTGAGTTAAACAAATTTGTGGATAGATGCAACGGCATGCCGTAGTACTAGTTTGGATTCATCAGTTTGTATTCTTTTGATTTTGTCTTTACAGTTCAATACTCGAATGTATGTGTGTATAAGTTTGTAAATGTATGTGTATGTAAATGTATTTTTTCAGATTCAGTCGTTTATGTTGTTAACTAAAACTATTTTTAAAAATATATATATGTAAGTATGTATATATTATTAAATATGTTAATGCAATAGTGCTGAGCTTAGTAACTGTTATTGTTAGTGTTGTTGCTGTTATTATTGTTTTAATTAAATGGCGGCTCTGCGTAAGCGCAACTTCTATTATTTTAAATCATCATCGTTTTGCATACGTATTGAAATAAATAATGTATAAGTTGTATGCATTACATTTGTAGTTGTACATAGTAGAATACTTTAAGCAATACTTGTTTTTTTTTTTTTTTTTTTTTTTTGACACCTTAGTATAATCATTTAACTAATGTGGAATGCGTATTTGCTTACGTAATTAAAAAAAAATTATAATACATTTTTGAACTCTTTTGAAATGAACACTTGAGCTGAACGTGAGCGAGCAAGACGTCAGATATATAAATATATATATCTTCATTTATACATGATAAAAGCTATGCAAGTGTTTCAGTTACATTTATGTCCTGGGTTAGATCTATTTAAGTTCTTGGCTTAGTTATGGACAATTGGTAAATACTAATAGGAATAATAAGTACACGGTTGAAGCGTTTCGTGTTAAAAAAACAAAAGAGAAAAAATTGATTAAATAACAAAATTAAAAAACAATTAAAAAAGTTAAATTAAACTAATAATCTTCGTTGTAAAAATAAAATTAAACTTTTTAAAATAGCTGCCGCTGGCTGGCATTGGACGACATAAATAATTTAGAACTTTAGTGCTTAACACAGTACTATTTGCGGGCAAACGGCAAATCAACGATGACGACGGATCTTTTCACAATTTGGTCCGACTGGAGCGGCCACCAACGGAGCCCGTGCTGCCATTGGGACGATTGTGACGTCGCTTGTGTAGGTAAAGGCCAGCGGCCTGGGCAAATGCCGAGCCGCATATCTGGCAGACGTAGCGCTTGACTTTATCGTGGATTTGTTTATGATTTTGCAGATTCTTTGTGGATTTAAAGCTCTTGCCACAGATGTCGCACTTGAATTCCTCGTTGCTGTAGTGCTGCTTCAAATGATCGAAGAGGCTGTGGCGCGATACAAACGATTTACTGCACTGCGGATAATCACATTTGTAGCAGCGTTCGCGCTCATCCTGATGCACAATGCGATGGGCGTTGAGGTGTCCCGGCGAGGCGAATGTGCGATGGCACACCTCACATCCATACGGTTTGGAGCCATCCGCCGAAAACATGTCCTCCTCATCGCCAACGGCACTGCCAGCAACAGCTGATAGATCGCCGCCGCCAGCAATGTCAGCATCGCTACCACCAGCACTACTATCCAAAATGCTGTGATTCAGTGCCAGCGTTGGCAAAAAGAGCTCATCATTATGGCGTCGTAGGTGCTCATCATAGTTGGATTTCTCACGAAAACTGGCGGTGCACAGTTCACAACTGTATTTGACTTCGTTGCCGGAACCCAAATGCAGTTGTTTGTGATTGTCAAACTCTTCGGCATTGTTGAACTGAATGTTGCAGACGTTGCAAAAGTAGCCACCACCCAGGCTCGGTTGGTGACTGAGCATGTGGAGGTCTAGTTCGCGCAGCGTTTGTACAAGTTCGCCACAATGCTGGCACTTGAAAGGCGGTATATCATCGTCCATGAAGCTCATCTGATCGTAGTATATGTAATTAGGTATAAATTTGCGTCCCAGTTGCTCAGCATGCAAACGCTCTGACTTTTGTTTGGAATAATCAAAACGCAACTGCGAGATTCGCTTCGATATTTGTATTGTGGTCACATCGATGAGCTGCTGCAGCTCCATCGCCATCTGTTGCAGTCCCTCGCCGCGACGCTCTTTGCTCCGATAATCCGGGTCGAACCGATTGTAAAAGCATTGGTAACGCTTTACCATGACCAATAGCTTGGCCGTCGATGTATCATTCCATATGGCCGAAAAACGTCTTCTATACGATGTTTCCTGTGATGTACACAAAATTATGAATTTAGTTTATTCTTTAAAAAAAAATTACCACAAGAATAATACAATTCAAGAAACGGTTTTGTTTTTAGAGAACGTTACGTACATACATATACATAAACCGCTTTTAATTTTAGACCGGTTCAAATAAATACTTAAGAAAAATTTATAGAAATTACTTTTTCAAACAAGTAAGGCTCGAATAATAAAAGGGCAGTTGGATTGAAAATTGGTTAGGTATTAAATTTAATAATTATGTTTTTCTTTTAATCAAAATAAAACCAAACATTTATTTCTTACAAAAATTAAAACATTATAAAAGAAAATACTTATAAAAACAAAAAATATTCTAATTCACATCATTTAGTCTATTAAGTGTTTCCAATTTTCTGCCTTTTTGTCTAATGTAGTTTGCGTGTTTCTTCTAAACCCCCGTCTTGCTTTTGATATCCTGTCAAATTTTGGATAATTTTCAACAAATAGGTCCATGATTTCAGTTACTTTTTCATTATTTGTTTTCCTGCTCTGTTAATTCCTTGAGCTCATCATTAGAAAGTCTAGCTGCTGTTTCTTGAACTATTTCTTCGAAGGCTTGCACATTTACCTCATCTAAACCGATTTGTCTTGCCAATTCCACTATTTGGAAGAGAAGGGCATATATACCGGGGTCTTACTGTATAGGTTTCAGGAAATAAAATGGCGCTAGACAACATATTTAAGTTAATAAAAATAATAATGAAAGTACTGCAACTAACCTTGACAACGGCATCCGACATTTTCGAATTGTAGCTATAGACTTCATTGAGGAAGTGCAGTTCCTTGAAATACCAAAGCGTGCTGATGTTTGTCTTCTCAAGAGCCATGCGATTACATTCGCGCTTGTAAACGGTGCGTAAATTGTCCCATTTGCGTGTGATGGCATCCTTGGCCAGTGAGATATTAAAACGGTTCTTAAACTCCAGCACAATCCAGTCGAGAAAGCGCGCACGCTTAATACGATCCCGAAATTGGGCGTGACTGTGATCCCAAAGGAAGGGATTGCGTTTGTACGAGTGTATCAAGAATTGTATCATCTTGCGATCCTTAATGTGCATGGTTAGCTCACGATCACGCTGGAGAAATGAACAATCAATTATTATCCATATACATAAGCTGAATTTCAATAACTCACCCCAATAAGCGATTCTTCGACCATTTCGTCATAGCTGAGAAAATCGGATTCGTTGCCAAGCGGATTATTGGTTTGGGCATTGTAGCTGCTGCTGCTATAGTCTGGATATTCGCGCGAATTATCATCCATATAGCTCTGCTCCTCGCCGTCCGCATACTCATCCATGGAGTCATCCCCATCGGCTATTAGCGGCTCATTTTTAACATCCACTTTGGGCTCCGCACGCCTGGGTGGATATAGCGGCTTTGACGCTCGCTTCATCCGTGACCTGGTACTAGGTGTGGGTAAGTCACTTTCGGGCAGTATAGCTTCACTGTCGTCATCGACTTCGTTAACACTGTCGTTGTTGTTGTCATGGGCATCATCATTGGGCACTCCTTGATTTTCTTCATCTTCATCGTTAGCATTATCATTATCGCTACTGTCTAAATCCCGTAGCTCCTGTTTTATAACCATTTGTGGCTCCAGTAGGGCAGTGTCTGCATCGGTCAAGTCTTCAATCTCATCGAACTGGTGCATACTGCCATTCCCAAATCCATGATGCGTCTCATCATCTCCCTCCTCAGTCATCAACAAAGATGGGCCCCCGCCCAAGGAGAAAGGCATATTGTTACCGCCGTCTGTGCCCGTTCGATGCGCATCCTCCAAATGCACTGTTTGCATGTGACCAATGAACGCATCGAAGTACAGGAACTTCTCGCTGCAGAAAGTGCAGCGCAAGGCAAAATACTGAAAGTCCTCGGTGGCCGTCACAACGCCACAATCCTTTGTGCACTGTCGAAAAATGTCCTCATCATTTGTACGTGGATATGCTAACATACTCATTGTACACCACGCGACTTCGTTTATTTCTCCTTTATGTGTTTGTTTGCAATCCGTAAGCGTCCCGTTGCCCGCTGTTTTTGGGGAAGGCACTGTACTGATTTTGATATTTATAAAATGTAATACAATAAAAAAAATTTTGTCGCCGAATTAGTTTCGTTTAGAGATGCGTACTGTGCATTGATTTGCTGATCGTTATCGGTATCGATGCTTTTTTGATGTCAGCCAATAGTTTAACAAACATTTAAATTAACATATGTATATCCTAGTGAAAACTTGTTTATAAATCGACGATTTGTAAATACCGATGTTCTTAATTCCGCTATAATGCGAAAAATTATGTAATATTTTTTCTATTTTTCATAAATCTTAATCTTTTTTAAAAAAAATTCAAGGCAATAAACAACATTTTGGACAAAACCTGTTTATTGTGGGTGCTGTCCACTCTCCAGTACAGAAACATTCAATGTTTTGTTTATCGATAGTCAGAAAATAATACTCGATTACAAAAAATATTACCACTTTCGATAAAGCTGACAGCACGAGCGATTATTTTGTGATTCTTCTTTAACAACTAGTCGGCGTGTGTGTTGCTCTTGATTATAATTCTATTAATTTCCAATTTGTTGATACGTGATACACAGAAATGGCTTCCATCAGCTTGTTAAACCCAAAGGCTGAATTTGCCCGTGCCGCACAGGCACTGGCAATTAACATCAGCGCAGCCAAAGGCTTGCAGGATGTGATGCGCACCAATTTGGGACCAAAAGGAACAGTTAAAATGTAAGTTACATCAATTAAATGTTCGTTTATAATACGTTGCCTGCATGTCTGTAAGGATTGCAGATTAAATGCAATTGCGGCATTGAGATTTACAGAAAACTGTGACAGCTGCGGTGTCGCTGCGCAAGTGAGGTTAAAACTGATCCGTGAATAGCGGCATGCGTCATCGCGAGACAGAGATAGAAATATCACATTTAACTTAACACAAAACCGACATGAACGGTTTTTTATTTAAGTAATAAAAATGTAAAAAAAACTAGTGTCTTAACACTTCGCTCATTTAAAGGGCAAAAATATTTTGCTTTTATTTTTGGCTGTCATGTCACACGCGCTCACGAACACGACAGACAAACGTATGTATGTATGTTGTGTTCATGTGTAGACAAGGACGGAGTCATGCTTTTTGTTGCATTCCGGAATATTCTTGATGGAATTGTTTTTGACCACCTGGGTATCAAAATACTTGTTATGACCAAAAACAAATAGATGTTTCAACGTATACTTTTGTTGTTACTAATTAATTAAAATATTATATATTTGTAGGTTGGTGTCCGGAGCCGGCGACATCAAGATTACTAAGGATGGCAATGTGCTGCTGCACGACATGCAAATCCAGCATCCAACTGCATCGATGATTGCACGTGCCAGCACTGCTCAGGATGATTCCACTGGCGATGGCACAACCACCACTGTCATGCTGATTGGAGAACTGCTGAAGCAGGCCGACATTTATCTGTCCGAGGGACTGCATCCACGCATCATGACCGAGGGCTTTGAGAAGGCACGCGACAAGGCTCTTGAAGTGCTCGACAAATCCAAGGTGCCCGTCGAGATCAACAAAAAGAACCTTATGGAAGTTGCTAACACTAGCTTGAAGACCAAAGTGCATCCAATGTTGGCCGATCTATTGACCGAGGTCTGCGTTGACGCTGTCCTGACCATTGCGAATGAGAAGATGCAGCCTGTGGATCTGCACATGGTCGAGTTAATGGAAATGCAGCACAAAACCGACGCCGATACGCAGCTGGTGCGTGGTCTGGTCATGGATCATGGAGCCCGCCACCCCGATATGCCCAAGCGTCTGGAGAAGGCATACATACTCACTGCTAATGTTTCGTTGGAGTACGAGAAAGCTGAGGTGAACTCCGGCTTCTTCTATAAGACAGCCACGGAGCGTGAGGCTTTTGTGCGCGCCGAACGCGAATTCATTGATCAGCGTGTCAAGAAGGTCATCGAATTGAAGCGTTCCGTCTGCGATGGCACCGATAAGACCTTTATGCTGATCAACCAGAAGGGCATCGATCCCATATCGCTGGACGCATTGGCCAAGGAGGGCATTCTGGCGCTGCGTCGTGCCAAGCGCCGCAACATGGAGCGTTTGGCTTTGGCGTGCGGTGGCACTGCCATGAACTCATTTGACGATCTGCAGGAGGAGCATCTGGGCTATGCTGGTTCAGTGTACGAGCATGTGCTTGGCGAAAACAAATATACGTTTGTGGAGGACTGCAAGAATCCGATGTCTGTGACAATACTGATCAAGGGCCCCAACAAGCACACAATCACTCAGATTAAGGATGCCATTCGGGATGGCTTGCGCGCCATTAACAATACGATTAGTGACAAGGCATTGATTCCGGGAGCTGGTGCATTTGAGGTGCGAGCCTATAATGAGCTTATCCTATACAAGGACACCATTAAGGGGAAGGCTCGTCTAGCCGTACAGGCATTTGCCGATGCCTTGCTGGTCATTCCCAAGACGCTGGCCATCAACAGCGGCTACGATGCACAGGATACCATTGTTAAGCTAACTGTCGAGGATCGTCTCAGTCCGGAGCTTGTCGGTCTTGATCTGTCCACTGGCGAACCCATGAAACCCACCGACCTCGGCGTCTATGACAACTATATTGTCAAGAAGCAGATCCTTCATTCCTGCTCAATCATTGCCAGCAATCTGTTGCTTGTCGACGAGGTGATGCGTGCCGGCATGACCAGCCTGAAGGGCTAGTCTTCAACCCATTCTCCAGTTTAATCTACTTATTAACAAGGCTAACTTAAACAACACACACACACACACTAAAAAACATCTGCAACAACAACAATTGTAACTCAAATATTCATCAGTTGCCTTTAAATGGTGGGCAATCGTCAATCACAGCCTCGAAACCTATTTTGCGAGCTGAAAGAGAGTTAAATATGCTTCAAACTAATAATAAAATAAATCAATTATGTTCAAGTATTTCTCATTTTTTTTTTTTGTATCACTAATATGAACTTTACAAAATATATTAAAAACATTCATGACAAGAAAACTTAATAATATTGGGGGAATGTAAAGAAAACTTCGCTGTACGAAGCTCGTAATAGGGAAGTTCGACTGCCGTCCCGTCCATACTTTTACTTATGCGTCAGTGCACCTTGGCTATGCTTGTGCGCGCGTTCGGAACGATAGTGAATGGTGCCGCGTGAATGAGATTGAGCACTGAAGCCTAAAAAGAGGCTAGGCCACCTTCGCTGACAAGGTTACCAACTCCACCGTCTCTAATTAATTTCAAAATTTCAAAGAACAATATTAAAATAATAGTTAAAAATGTTCCCAGCTTTCGCTCGCTGTGGCTGCAATTCCATGCACAAATAAAGCTACAGCTTCTTTTATTGTGGCTTGAATAGGTGGGGGGAGGGGTGGGCCTGCCTCTAGCTCCACCCGTACCCAATACCTCCCCCGTCAGGGCGCTTGGCTTGCTGAAAGAAATTTTTAAGTTTAATATCAAAAGCTCCTTGTCCGTCACCTCGTATTTGTTAATGCAAATTTCTAAAATGCTGCTCACCTCCGTGCACACAAGTGCAGCTAAGCTAAATGCTTTACTTATTGCACGCTCCACACCCTCGATCACTTTATAACGGCAGGGGGGAGATCGCTCAATTTTAATACATAGCAAAGACTGCGTAGTGTAATGCCCACACCGGTAGTCGAAGTCGAACCCGTGTCTCCCATTTGAGAGCCGTGTATCTTAACCACTAGACAACTGCCGGTGCTGATCAGACCTAATACACAGACTGCAATAAGACTCGCTGCGGGCTTCTTGACCTAAGCGGCGAAAAACTCAGAAAACTATTGACCCAGAAAAATAAAAATATGTTTTTATATCACAATAATCTTTCAACACTTTAGATTTAAGTTTTTCAGAATAATTAATTATTATGATAATTAATTGAAATAAGTATAGTTTACGAAATCTAAAAAATAGATTTGTGCAATTATAAATAAAAAATCAATGTAAAAAATAAATGCCGTTTGAACAACACTCCCAAGTGGTCAAGGTGTTAGGATGCCCGGCTCTCAACCGGCAGGCCTGGGTGGAAATCCCAGTAAATACAAAATTGATGGGCTCTGCTCTAATATAAATTGCTGGATATTTTTTTAAGACGCTTGTGGCCGGTCATAAGGGTGAAAGGCAGTATTCGTATAGCACCCGCCGCCTGGAGGAATCGGCATTGCGCGGACTTGCGTTAAGTGTAAATTCCTGCTGCATATGCACAAAAAGAAAAGTTTAAAAAGTTTCCATTTCGCTGAGTTTGCGCAAGATTTCCTATTTTTACGCTCCAAACCGATCAATTCCAGTGTTGGCAACGTAACCGACCCTATTCCCCGGTTACACCGCCGCCCCCGTTAACTTTCCGGCGGCGAATTCATTACCATTTTCTCGGTGCCAAGGCAAAAAAGTTGTCAGCCTTCGACTTGAATTAATTTGTCGGCATTTTTGCGAAACTTTTTGCTTTAATTAATTTTAAAGGCAGCTCGCGGTCAAAAACTGGAAACAGATATATGTATGTAATTTCGGAAGAAAATCGTTAATATGGTCTGATTAACATTACTTGACTACCGGATACCCAGCATTTAATGTTTTAAATTCAAGTTCAATTTTTCGTCAAAAAAAAAAATGCGATTATCATTATGATTTTAGATTAAAATTAAGCAACTTTGCATATCATCGTAGAGCATACATAGTTTATGCTTTTACATAAATGAATTATGGACAGAATGATCATTATTCAAAATGACTGCAGGATATACCAAACAGCAAAGAAATGGACAAAGCGAACTAAAAATGACGAAAATGAAGAAAAGTTCACATTTTTGGTTTAAATTGCTTATTTTACTGAAAGGGCAGCCAAACTAAATAAGTTAGTACAAAAAGGATTAGTCAAAGAAATCGCACACAACAAGATGCACTTAATAGTGCTATCAACTTGACGGCTTGCTGGCCATGAATCATTCATTTCCGTCTTGCTAAAAGGCACAAAAAAACAAGGCCACGAAAATTGTGTTTTAATTTAATTGTCACTGCTGTTGAAGTTGCCCATTGTGGCATATACATAGAAGGGTAAGCCCCCCCTCCTTACACTCCTCCCAAATTAGGCAAGAAATTCAAAATGATTTAGAAGAAACAAATACCGAAAAACGAAACAAAATTTAATGCCAAGGCAGATTAATTGTCAAAAGAATGTGTAAATTTTTAATCAAATACAATATGAAGAAGAATTTATTTTAAGACTTTTAGCATTGCAATTATAAGATCTAACTAGTTATACAATATTAAAAAAATTACATTTACTTGATTTCTTCTTAGAATTTTCTTCAACATAGACCATAAACATTGTTTTTGGTAAAAAAAAACATTAAATAAAAATAAAAATTTATAAGTGATTTTTATTTGATTTTCTGTTAATATTTTGAAAATAATTGGTATAATTTTTAACACAAGCATATTTTATGCTTCTATGATAAAAATACTCTATCTTTATCAATATCATGAGTTATATCTCAAGAACGTAACATAGAAACAATAGTAAGAATAACCTGAAAAAATATATTCGTTTAAGAAATATTAATAGAAATAGTCATAAACAATGTTATAAGAACTATCAATTACTTAAGTGCGCAACGTAAAGCTTTTGTATAAATCGCTAAGTATATTCTTTACGATTTGTTATACAATACCGATAGTCTATACATATGAAAAGTAAGTATACTGTATATGAATATCCATTTAAACCCTTTCCGTTGTGAGTGGGTTGAAAGCGCATATTCCAATTATTCAATTAACGATTCTACTTATACTTCAACTTATACTTAACATATTATTATTATTAATTCTTATACTTATACTTATACTTATACTATTTGGGCACAGCTGCTGAAACTGGCATCTGCTGATTTTGCAAAAAAAAACAACAAGACAGCATGGGGCGTCATTAGTGTGCCAAAGGGAAACTCAAATAAATTGTCAGTTTGGCAAGCATGAGTCGAAAGTCAAAAGCAAAAAATAAGTAAAATACTCAGACTCAAAGTTGAAGGCGGCCCTACGATATGCAAGTCACATAAGGTATACATGCATATATGTATGTATTTATGTTTATATGCGAGCATAAATTATTTATGTGTATGTATGTATGTATTAATATGCGCCCGCATTTTGTTCTTCAAAGCTGTTAACGCGCCAACGGGCTCTTACCCGTAAGCCCCGTGTAAATACAAAAATGCTTCAATCTTAAAGGCACATTTAAAACATATATTGTGCATATGTATGTACAAACATACTATGTATAAATAAATTTAAATAAGTGTTTGTTGCGTGACAAATTTTATTTGACTTTGCATGACATTTGTGTGTCTGTTAACTGCAAGGATGTTTAGTAGCGCGTTTCAAATTCTTGAAAAAAATCAATAAGATGCCGCCACAATATTGTCTAAGGTGGAAACAATTATCAGCAGCTCTTAACTAATACTTTTTATCAACTGGTAGCCACAGTTTGTAACCTACAAGCAAAATGTTTATATCTATTAACGCATAAGGAATACTGCAGTTTTTTTGTACATATAAGAACTTAAAGTCTTTAGCTTGGTTGCATACTGAATAGGTTGCTATTGAAATGCCTTCCTTAACCAATAGCGCCACACTCCTTCCACAAATCACCCGAACAACAGATGACAGTTAAACTGCGCGCCGCAATTGGAATTTTCTTTGAGGCCATAAAAAAGTCGACGTTGCTGCTGCTGCCGTGCCATTGACCATTATGCGATTAGGCGGCAGCCACCCACCCACACAGACATATGGTAAAACACACATACAACTGCGAAAATAGTTATAGCACCACCGCCTAGCAACTTTTACTTATGGGCAAAAAACAAACATCAAGTTTTGGATATTTTCTTTTGTTTTTCCTTTTTATCTTTTACATCTTTTGTTTCGGATTGATCGAGAAATGAATTTTGAGACCCATGTATGTATGTGTGCATACCATTTTCAATAAATTAAGAGTAACCAACGACAAACGAACAAGTCTATAATCACGTAGTTAAAAGAGCATCGAGTAGCCACTGTAGTAGATACATACAAATAGTTGCATATGAGTCAGGCGGGTTGTGTTTTCTGTTCACCTTTTTGTGTGGGTGTGGCACAGCAACACACAATGCAAAAGCTTTCCATGCTTCAGCTCGTATCTAATCTTTAATTCTATGGCTTGTCATATACTTTTGAAAGCGAACACACACACACACACCGAAAGGGAAAAGGCTAAAGTTCCTGACTTTAAGATGAGCTTTTTTTTCGAGATGTTTTGGAGTTAAGCTCGTTCGATTGCAAAGTCCGGTTCAATGTCCTGTACTGACAGCAATCAATATCACTGCACGCTATCATTACTTCAAGGAAGTTCATTGTTAATTCAACAATATATGCAGGGAATCCTTTTGTACCGAACGCAACGCACACCAAATCAAATGTGGGTGAGGCTTTTATTCATGTGTCTGTTTCCTTTCATCAAATGCAACAAACAGAATGTGTGAGTGTGTGTGTGTTTGTGTGTATGTATGCTTAATATGCACATAGTAAAAACTTATTTCTAGACAGAATATTTGTCGTGAATACACGCCAAATGCACTGGCTCTTACGCAGGATCTAGTGCACGACTCTTTGTTTTAGATAAAGCCCCCCCTCCCCGCAGTCCTCTGATTTGCATAACTACAGTATGCTCATATGTATACATATCTACTCAAACTAAATTAATCGCTTTAGGAGTATACAAAATTGAATTTTCCAACTGCAAATTATGCTTTTCCATTGTAGATTTTATTTCGTTTGCGTTATGTGTATGTTTTGAGAAATTAAGTTATTTGTTTTTATTGATTTCGATGTGTATCTACACTTTGTATTCTTGAGAGTTTCTTCTTGCGAGAATTTCAAAAATCCAATTTTTAAAAATCTCCAAAATAAAAGCATTCTGACTAGGAAGCTAACACTGACTCCTCTCGAAACGATTTAAAACTGCATAAGAAAAAGTGAAAAGGGCTCCAGCCGAAAAAGCTCGAACCCCAGACACCAACAAATCTGCATTAGAAATATATCTCCGATCTCCATATTACTTACAGCTTTTAAGCTAGACATACCAAATTTGGCGGCAATGCAGCTGGCGATGTCACCCAAGGATGTGCATCAAACCCCTGGGTGTGCCCGCCTTAATACAGGTGTCAAATTAACTGCAGAAGTTTCAACTCTTCTCTTTAATTTGTCACACAGGTTTAAGTACTTTACATTGTCGATTGTATTTTTTACAGTGTACACAGCTGCACTCGTATACGGAGCTAAGAAGGCCAAAGGACAGATAGTATGTCTTGAATAATGGCATCAAAATGGAAATTGATGTTCGGTTCTGTTGTTACCTGTTGGGGACTTTAAGGCTTAGTTTGTTGAGCCGCCCCACAAAATGGGTAATTTCATTTGCATGCATGTTACACCTGATGGCAGGTTAAAAGTTCAAACTTGTGTCGAAGAGTGTCGAAGATAAAGGCGTTTCGGAAAAATGTTGATGCAGTTTTTTGGGAGATGCCAGTAGCTCTCTCCCTACCATCTATGGTATCTCTAACTGTAAGGATGTGGAAAATATGTGGAAAATATCGAATTAATCGATTTGCCAGCCCAACAGTTGGCATAGAGCTCCAATCTTCGGGATGCCACAGCGCCATACAACAAACAATTTTAATTTGCCATCTTATCAAAGTTTTATATTTTTTTGTTTGGGAAACATGTTTATTGGGATGAATTACCTTTCTGCCAGGCGCTGTCATTTGTGAAATCCTCACAAAAGATTGCAGACAAACGCATATGGGATTGTAAATGGGCGAAAGAACATTGGACAGAGGGTTAGACAGATGCGAGGAGCGGTCTGGTAATGAGAAAAACAGCGGCGCAAATCTGACATTTAAGCTGACAAAAATGTTTGTTTTCTTAACTCCATGACAAAATCGGCTAAAGAATACTCTTGTTTACATTTTTATACCCGATTCGAGTCTTGTAAACTTGTTTTTATTTCGATTTCCTATCACAACTTCTGGCTTATTAACAGAACGCCTCATAAAAAGGGTATCAAAAGTCGACTTATTTTCAAGCACCAAGTAAGGAGGGTGGGTTGGTTATTCTATTGTAGAAGCTAGAACATATCCGACAGCTGTTTATAAGCTGCTTGCTAACAGCAAATGAGGCGTGGCTGCAAAGCTAGTTGTGGGTGGGGGGAGAGTTGGTTTAAGCGTGGTCAGGATGGCATGCTGAGGATAAGTTTTTACTCTACTTTATATATTTCTGCAATTTGTTTACCATCCGCAAGCAAGCCAAGTATTAAATCCCACTCAAGGCGACAGAATGGCTTCTGAAGAGAGAAGTCAGCCAAGGAAGCCAGCCTTGGGGAAAATGCATTAAATTCAAAACAAAGAAGCTCGTATTATTCTCGAATGGTTGAGCAATCATTAATGGAGTTGTTTGTGCATCCTAAGCTCTCCTACAACTTAATTAAAGATTATTTGACACAAGTTATTGCTCTTCACTTGTTATTAAAATCTTATGAGAATGTTTGTCGACAGCACGGAGACTGGGATTATTTGATTTGATCTGCCAACATTGTGTGTTTATTATTATTGTTATTCTCTATACCTTTTGAAAACACCGCAAGCAAAGATAAAACAAAGCAAAACAAAGACACTAACCAGGAGCGACTGCCCGAGACGAAAATGCTCTATTGAAAGCTCTTACCAGTTTCTTTAGATTCTATACTCTTTGCCCAAAGACAGCGGTTAATATGTATGTGTATTTATTAATGTTTACTATGTCTGCCTCTGCTCCTGCCCCTGCCCTTACAGCGCCATTCAGCTCATCCTCTCTTTCATGTTGTAGTTGGTGTTGCCTGGGCAACAGCTGCCATTCTTTTAGCAATTACGCATTGATGGCTGACTAACTTAGCAATGAGCTCTCAAAATCGCAAACCCATTCCATGCCACTCCTTTCCCCTATCGCCCCCTTCTGCGCTTCACCTAATGTTATAATTGCATTTTAAGAGCCAACCTTATCCGATTGACGCTTTGGCTATTTACTACTAATATTTTTTTCAACGATAGCTGTTTTCTTTGCTCTTGCAGCTGTTGATTGATTGAAAAGATTCAATAAATAACACCAGCAAACCAAAACAAAAATGAACAACTAAATTTGTTGTTGTTGCTGTTTAATGCCTTTAATTTATTAAAGTAGGAGTCATGTGTTAATATATTAATATATGTACATATATAAAAATAGGTAACCCACACTTTGGAGGGCCTATTCATTCATATATATTTATTTATTTATTTTATTATTATTTTTTTTTTTTAGCTTTTTTCGCGGCTCTTCTTCGTTTCCAAAAATAAAGGGAAGTTTTGCGGACGCATATGCTCGACTCAGATATACCTTACACTTTGTTATGAGCATAGGATGTGCCATACGTTTTTGGTTATAAATTTGTGTTTACAGTGAATATTGCTTTTAGCGGTTTTTTTGCTCGCTATTTACATATGTATACTTTATTATCTAGGTCAGGTTTGTAACATTATGTACAATAACCTGCGCAATTGCGGTTAAGCATGGCAAAGGAGCGAGCACATATAATATAATGCATTTAATAATTTGATATGTTTGTACATTTATTATTACCGTATTAAAGTTTCTGTTACCATACAGTAGTACGTAGTACCGTTGAATGGTCTGATCTAATTTTCGATAAGTGCATAGAAGTTAAGCTTGCGTTGACAATCTGGCAACGCTGTGCATTGTATATTACAAATTGAAAGCTGTGTTGTTGCGCATCAAATCTCAATTCAAAGTAAACAAACAAACTAAGCAGGCGAAACATTTCAAATCTGTGTAACTATTCTTTGCGTATCGTTTTGATAGAAGTTCACATATAGTTTTTTTTGTGATATTTGTGATTTCTTCTGGTTTTACATGTAAGTATTGTTTTAAGCGGTTAATATTTGAACGAGGTGAGAACTATTTGTTTTTTGTTGTGGTTGACATTGTAGCCGCAAACTTACTATTGATAAATTGAAGATGCCACGCAACAAGAAACGCAGCGAGCGTCGTGCACGGCGTGTGGGTTCTAAAACAGTCGACGATGCTGGTGCCACAGGTGCCGAGGCTGGCGCAGTCGCTGCCATAACCCCGATCGAATCAGCCAACGAGAACACAAAAGTAAAGAGCACGGCCGCCAACAACGAGTTGGGCGAAAACAACGAGTTGAAGGACAACGTTTTGGACGAGCATGCCATGGGCGATGGCACCGGTGGGTTGACTGGCAAACGCAGCACTAGTATTGTTGCCAGCAAGAAAAAGAAGGCAGCATCTCGTGCCGATCCTATTTTGGTTAATTTAGAGAACAGCACACTGCGCACGAGCGATGCCCAACTACTGCACGGTCCACGATGGCTCAACGATGCTTTGATCACCTTTTATATGGCCTATCTGGATGAGGTCAAGTACAAGTTGAATGAGGACTTTGTGTTTCTGCCACAGGAGATAACCCAATGCTTGCCCCTCATCGATAGAAAGCAGCAGGAATTCGAGTTGGTCGATGAGCGTAGCGCTCATCGCAAATCCTTCATATTCATGGTGTTGAATGATGGGTTCAAGCGTGAACGTGGCGGCATGTTTTGGTCGCTACTCGTTGCTTCGCGTCCAAACAACTTCTTCTATCACTTTGACTCGTATGGCGGCAACAATACGAAGAACTCGATGGAGTTGTTCAACAGCGTGAAGGACGTCCTGGGCATGGGCAAGGCTCGTTTCCGCACCATGCGCTGCCTGCAGCAGAAGAATGATTACGATTGTGGCATTCATGTCATGTGCATGGTCGATCATCTGGCTGACTATGTTAATCGCTTTGATAGCGTCGAGGGTGTCTCTCTGTTGCATAACGATGTCGTCACCGGCAAACGCACTGTGCTCATCCGACTGATCAACTCGCTGGGTAAAGATCCTAAAAAAATTATCAAATCCCAAATCATATAAGCATATTTTACAACAAAACCTTCTCACATACAACCACACCCACACACACACAGACACATGCTATCCTAAACAACATGTAAACAAACAAAATAATATTGTTCGGATGCAAACGTAGCAAACGTAAAATGTATTTACACTCAACTAAACAACGAACCATATTGTACTACTAATAATACATAAATAAAAAAGATATAGCGCTCAACCTTAAAGTTCCTTAAACTTTTGGGAGCTTCACCCTCCCAAACACACACACACACACACACATTCAAAAGAGCACTGTCCACTGTGCAAATAAATTTTTGTTTCGGGTTACGTGCTGCCGCAAAGTACTACTTTGTTTGTTCGCTTGAGCAGCTCCTTGCAGTGTGAACTTATTTACGTGAACAAATTTTTATATTTATTTCTTAAATTTCGGTCCATGTATATTTGTGGGGGGGGGGGTGGGGGGGGGGTTGTCGGAAAAACCACATAGTACATCCAATTTAGCGTCTAGAGTCATCCATTTTTTTTTTTTTTTTTTTTTTTTTTTTTTTTTTTTTTTTTTTTTTTTTTCCCCCTTCCCCCCCTTAAAATTTTCCTTTTTTTTCCTTCTTCCCTTACACCTCCTCATAGAAAAGGTAAGGTAGTAAGCTAAAATAAAAAATTGTTTGAATCGAAAATATTAAAAATATAAAATTTAATTTCAACAATTAATAATATAAAATTTCGTTTTCTTTAACGTGCATTGTACGAGTTAACTGGGTTATGCTAGATGTCCATACGGTATCCAAGACCCATATGGGCTATTGGATTATCACTTAATGTTACATTTAGAGTATTACAACTTTCGTGAGAGGCTCAATGGCTATTGTTTACATTGTGGTCTGTTTTTATATACCTTTGTAAAGAGTATCGTATTATCTTGAAAATCAATAAAACAAAAATCCCAAAAATTCACTCATTAAAGCATTCGAGTCGCGACGATGCCTCTTAAATGTATGTAAAAGGTAGGGGCAAGCATCTTCCACCCTATCAAGTTTTTGAGCAAGTCTTGAGCAGCATCAACAGCCGAGCTGACAGACATACATATGTATGTATGTAGCTATGTACGTCCTTATTGATTATTGCAAGCAGCAATGGCTACTCAATTACCAAGTAACGAGTGGGTGTCTTATGGCCAGTGTCGTGTGAGGCATAAGCTGTTTAAAAGTTGCTATTGAGCTATTGTTTGAGCTGTGTGGCAACTGGTTGTCGCAATATTGTTTGAGTTGTGTGGCTACAGGTTCTTGCAACATTGATTTGAGTAGCTTATTTAATTAGATTAATCTACAGCCAACAGTCGCATGTCACCATTGCCGCCATCACAGTTGGAGGCCCATTTGACACTGTTACTCCCCCCCAACTGGCTTTCCTTTTGTCTAATGAGCCATGAGTCAACAAAAGCGCGCACAATTCCGACCGCCGCACACACGAAGACGAAAATCAGTGTTCTCATGCGATATGAGTGTGTGTGTGTGTGTGTGTGTGGTTGTGCAGTACTAAATTACTTATGGTATTTGCTTAAATACACTTAAACCAATAAATCAAGCAAATATAATATTATTTTAGTCAGAAGCACAATTGCGAGTCTCATCCGAGACATTTTAATGCTTGCCTGTATGCAATCAGCAATCAATAACCAAACATGCAACGCAGTGCCATTTTACTAATTCCCAGATATTTTAAAGGATTCCAAAAAGTACAAATATTTATGGATCAAGTATAACAACAGCCATGACCTCAAAAAGCCTCATCTGCATGTACAAGATAGTGTCATATATTAATTTGTTACGTGTACTAAAATGAAAGCATAAATAACAAGTGGAAATGGTCTGCTCATATCTAAGCATAACCAAGGTGAGAACGACACGTTTTTGACTTTCCGTCTCTAGTCGTCAGCAATGAATTAAGGGGTGAAGCTTAGAGTTTGACACAAGGACATTCGAAAGGCGTTTGTCCTGGTGACTTTAACAACAATTTATATTGTTTAGTTGGGAATCAGCACAGTACAAGCGAGAAGGCAGAAGCAAGTGATGGCCCCACGACGCGTCGGATGCTATCACAGCGGAATCAACGGCACAGTGAGCAATACGGCTTGCAGGACTTACACACACACATTGGGAGTGCAAATTGAAAGATATATTGAGCATTAGTCACCATTTCTACATATACAAAATCTCAATTCAATCGCAAAATCAACGACAGCACACCGAGGGCGCAAGCGAGCGGGCTCGGGGCCTGGACCCAGGCTTTAGGCGTCAGTTGTCTTGACGCTTGGCAAATCTGTTAAGTAATGCTTATTGAATGATTTACGGGCCATCGCGTGCACCTTCAATTAGACAGCGATTTGTTTGAGATTTGTGCGCCTTAAAGCAGGCAATACATTTTTAAATTCACACACACACACACAAAAGACTTTCGCTGAATGCATTTGAACACAAAACTTGACGAGCTCCGTCAGCACATTCCCACAGCCGATTCCGCTATTTTTTCCAACAATCCAAAAGATCACAACAAAACTCATGTCATAAAGACATATGACAGCTTGTCATGAAAATGTGTGAAGCTGTTTTTATACACGATACCGTAGGTAAATAGTATATTGGGTTTGTGCATTGTCTGTCCTGATGTCCGTCCGTCCGTCCATCCGTATGAACGCAACTTTTTTCGACATCAGCAGGCCTCTTTTTACCCGTTTTTGAAGAGGTATCGAGTATACCGCAGTCGGTTGCGTCCGACTGCAACGTTTCCACTTGTTTAAGATATCAAACTAAGCAAAAAACACATTGCATTATCTGAAGTGGCTAGGGGTAGTCTACCACTGGGAATAGGAAACACGCTGATGTGTTCGCAAAGCATGTGGGCGTTGGCTGGGTGGTTGGGTGGTTGGGTGGGCTGGCTAAATTAAAGCACTGACCAGCAACAAATTGCACAGAGAGCGTAATAGCGTCAAGCATAATAAAGCAATTTAATGCTTGAAAAGCAACGCCAGCAACAATAACGGTCTGACAAAGGGGCGTTACGGAATGGGAGGCAGGACAGTAAAAACACAAAAGGATGGTGTTTTGAAAAGAGGGATAAACCAAAGAAAAGCATGTAAAATGAACTCGACTATTAGATACCTAAGCTCTTAAATTATGGCCTTTGACAATTTGTTGATAAAACAAGCTAAAAGGTCAATCGACTATTTATCGATTCTGGAGTGGGTATAGCGCCCCTATATTGACTTTGTTGCAAGCAGAAATTGACCAAAAAACGGACAGACAGCATGGCAGACAATGCACAAAGCCAATATACTCTTCTACCTTCAGTGTGAGAGTATGAAAAAAGAAAGAGACAGAGAGAGAGAGAGAGAGAAACCAGCTTCAACGCAATGGATATTGCTAGCTCATGCATGGGTATAGCGGCAAATATATGTCGCTATTAAAACGTCATATCTTTGCCGATTTATTAGCAACATATTGTATCTCCGCCTGAAATGTCGTTTTTATTTATTGACTTGTTTTAATTTGTGACAATAAGATTACAAAATCGAGTATAGCTGAAAGAGATTTAATCTATCCTATAAAAAACTAAATTTAACGCCTTTATTTAATGTAATTATCTTTACATTTATTTCTATATGTATTTAGGTTGGGTTCAACTCTTTCAGTATCGTTTTGTTCTTGGTCGTAGGCAAGAATTTGATCCCAACAGCCACTACAAATATTTAGATAGTTGCATGGATTCATTTGGAAAGTAGAAGAATCAGACAGTTGAGGATAGCGACGATGTGGAAGACAAATTAAAATCTGTATGCCACTGCCTCACACGCATCAGTGCTGCCACATTCTACGAGTTGTTGAGTAATAAAAATGTGCAGCTAAAACTGTAAGTGTGAAGGCAGCAATACGTACAGTACGACCCCGCTCAACGCAATGACAAGTGTATTTTAATTAAATTTAAATATTTATATAAATTTCCCAGTTCCACTTCTTTTCAGATGTACACACAAACATATGTAGCCTTTTGTAGTATGTATCATAAAATTATTTTTACTTGGCAGCTTTTCGTTAAATTTTGTGATTATGTTTTGTTAATGCAATGGCTGTTATTCCTTCTCATTTGAATAGAATATACATATCTTCGCGTGGAGCTCTGTCGCTAAAAAACATCATACATCCGGTTCAGTCTTGTTGACGTCCAATCGTCTTGGCAAAGCCTTGCCGCTGACCTCTTGCGAGTAGGCTGTGGTGTCTCAGCAATCTGTCGCTGGATCTGCTCGTGTGTCTACCAATCTGCTCTTCCACTGTATTCAGATTGAGGTCTCTATGGAGTGTGGAATCGCGTGACAGTCCTAAAGGATCGTTAATTTATTTATTTATGCCCCTGGCAGTAGGCAACACTTTTTGTGCGTTTTGCAGTGCCCCAAAGAAAAAGCAAGAGCAAATACTAATAAGAAAACAAGCACAAAAAGGACAAAAGGCTACTGAGGGAATATTAAATGATATAAATGGCTGTTTTACCTATTTTCTAATTTAATATATTAAACAGCTCTGTGCAAGGTATTCAACGGTAGTTCACAGTCGAAAAGATTTCAATTGATTTTTGGATTTTTCTCAGCTTAAACGACATCTCCCTCCACCCCTCGCATCATAGCTTATGCGCCGTTTCGCTAACATTTTATTTTGTTTTGATGTACCGCTAAAATCGAAATTTACCCAAGCATGTTGTTAGCCAAGCTGTTTCCAGTTCCGAAAACATGGCAACGCATTACAACAACAACAAGAGCAACAGCATCAAAAAACCTGAATTGAATTTAAATTTCTATTTAGGCAGCTGGGAAGTCAATTAAAGTTTATAATTCGATGCTTCCGTTATCATTTTGAGTGTGAGTGTGTGTGTTAATCCTGCGGATCTCCTTCAAGTGTTCACTGAGCAAATCAACCAACCCCACTTCCCCTTCCGATGTGTGTGTGTGTGTGTGTGTGTGTGCAGCCAAATGGAAACCATGAAACGGCATTTGCACTTCCTTCTCCGCTCTGCCTCTCTCTTTAGCCAAACGCTTTCGCCAACATGCACTCCAAGTCCTTACTCATAGGCGAAGTAGGTGTCGGAGAAGGAGGATGAAATTAAGTGGTAGCGATAGAGGGTGGAGGCGGGGGGGGGCGTACCACATAAGCTATCAACGCTGCTCAGGCGGCTTTAGCGGCGTCAGTCATCACGCTGACGTGCAGCCGACAATTAACTATTATAAACGATATTTCCTTCATATGTTGGCGAGCCAAGCGCCAAGCAATGGCCTTTGGCCATGAGCGTCGACAGAAGGGATAGTTAAGCGGAGTGTAAGGGATATTTGTAAATACTTAAAATAAAACTTAGTTGCTCTTGTCATGAAAAGTTTCTGAATGCTTATGTTATAAGGTTTGTGTCAGTGCGGCTCTCTAGCTAAGATCCTGGCTACATCCATGGGGCAAGGCCCTGTAACCACATCTCTTCCGAACAGTAATCCAATCCAAACGGCAGCTTCTGTGCGTGTTCAATGCCAAACACTTTACATCATTTTCGACTGGCAAATGGAACCTTTAGTCACAGCCAAAAGCAACAAACTCATGCACAATACTGAAGCTATATTTGTATACTATATGTGTATGTATGTGCATGTATGTTTGTACGTAGCCAGACATTCCAGATTAAGGCTCTGGTTAGACCGGAGACAGGCGAGTGATGTGTGGACTAACGATGACGACGACGACGCCGACTTCTGGCTGGCTGCCTGCCCATAGCGCTATTTATTATTTGCTGTTGGCCTTTTCGCCTTTACTATCAAACCCCTGATGTCATGAATTGGGTAAACAAAAAGGGGGCATCTCCGATCCCAAGTAACAGACTTCCGATTCGAAATATATTAATTCTCCTAAGCCAAATTCAGATCAAGTTTTGATATCGATAGCAATAAAACCTTTAGTTGTTCTCATTCAAAACATTTTTAACATAACTTCAATAACCACCGAAACAGTTGGAAATTTACACAAGCTCGCAGTATCAAGTGCAGGCATTCTATCTTAGGGTACTTACTTTCTATTTAATCTATTTAGAATTGAGCATTTAATACGTGTTTTATATGAAATTTTATAATGGTAAATCAACGACAACGACAACAAATATTGCTGATAATCGCATAGCGTTCATATCTCTTTTAATATTATTCTTTCTTCATGCATATAGTATCACATTAACGAATGCGATTGACCAGACCAAACTTTGTAAATTTTGCAGGATATAAAGGCTAGACGGAGCCGACAAACTAAGTGCCAAAAATATCAAAATCAAATGAATGTCCCAACGCAGCACAGACGAGATGAGAGAAGAGCAGCAGAGGAAAAGTCAAGCGAAGGCAAATCAAATAAATTACATTCAAAGAAAAATATGTAATAAAATAAATGCCTGCGAAACACACACAAGCATGCAAAGAGAAATGGCAAGAGCAACAAGAGTCAAAAGAGTTCTACGCTAAAGTGGAATGTGTGGTCCATATTGCCACATTTTTGGCATTAAATTGGTTATTTCAAGTTTGTCCGATTTGAAAACTGAAGTGTTGAAGCGCCGCTATTCTACCAACGCGGATATAAACAATTTTAACCGATATATCGATTTGAATGTAAAAGGTCAAAAGGTAAACAATTATAAAAGTAGAAAAAATTTAAAAAATATTTGAAATTATATTGTTAGTATATCTATTTGCTTGTTTTCCTATTTGTAATTGTTTACTCAGTGTGACCTTTTACTTCTTCAAAGCTGCATTCAAAATCAGATACTGTAAGACTTTGGCCACTTGGCCGTTGGTTGGGCGGAGGATTCAGTCATCTACGTAAGGGGACAAGGTGAGAGTTGACGACTCGGAGTCGGTGTTGTTGTTGTTGGATGGTGCTTAATTGAACTGCCATTTTGCGGGGCAGCCAATAGCTCCCCACCCCCACCGAACCATACTTCCGCCCACCTTGCTTGCTTACCGGTCTTCTTCAATTGCAGCTAGTATGAAGAGTGTAGCCGCATCTCGTTTGTCCTTGAGTGCCATTTGACTTAGTCATATAATTCCAGCCCCACACAATGTATACAAACAGTGCCTATGTACATTAACCTGCACACACACATGCACACGTGAAAAACACCCACGACGGGTCTAACAGCGGCTAAAATTACCGGCAAGTAGCTTAAATCCTTTAGGTTGTAACACATGTAACTTGTAACTGCTTCGAAGCGCGCCCGAGGATCCGAGTCGACTGGCAGCCAGTCGCAGTTTTGCGCGTTGCGGGTAAAGGCGGCGCAAAAAGTGTGGCAGGGACACGTCCTTGCAGTTGGTTGAACTAAAGGCTACCAAAAGTGAAAAGTGAAAGAGTAAATAGCCCAGTGCTGCGAAGAGAGAGCACACTGGAAACTAATTGTAAGACATGCGCTTTCCAATTTGGAAAAGGCAAGAGCGTAGCCAAATGGTTGTGTGAGAGTGGAGAGCGGAGATTAAGAGAAAATTTCCCAATTCAAATCAAATTTTGCTGCTGTTTGCATTTAACGGATTTTGTCTTGCGGCCTAGTCTATCAAATAATTAACTATAAACTAAAATATATATTTATATATGTTTGTGTATTTGTATTTGTAGTATTTGCATATGTATTACTCTCAGATTCAAGGTAATTAAATCAAGAGCAATTTGTTAAGGTGCAATATGTTGTGACCTGCGTCCTTGCTCCTCCCGTTCAGCGCATCTCCAGTTTCGACAATGTAATTAATTGTGCATTTCTGTGGCATGCATCGGCCGGCTGTATTGCAGACACAATGTGTCTCTTATATTGCAATATTTCTCAAATGAAAAAAAAACCATTTACTTAGCCTTCATTTGTCATTATTTGTCAGGCATCCAAGTGGACTTTTCTTACGGATTATCCAAACATTTATTTATTATTGTTAATTTGGCACTAAAACAGGGGTTAGTTTTTTTGTTTTATTTTTATTTTATTTTATTTTTCCTGAAAATAGTTATTTGTGTATACATATTTATTTAACGTCAACTAAGAACAGTCGACACTAAATAATTTCAAAATAAATACAGTTAAGATTATAAAATTGAATGTAAGATCTAAAATTAAATTTTAATCAGAAAGTAAAAGGATGGATCTTTTTCGAACTGGAGTCGAGGCCTCAAAGGAGACATCAGAATAAAGCTTCCTATAGTCAGACCATAGTATATAACACGAAATGGTTCGAGCAACGATCAAAAATTGAGGCGAAAAAAGTAACGGGAAAAAAGCACGAATGAGTTGATGTTATACTATCTTAATCTTAATCTTACCAACGAGAAGTGCGAAAAACCGAACAGAAGGTACCAAGGTGCATAAATGCAACAGGCTCAAGGCTCATTTCGGAATTTTAGGCTGGGTTGATAGCCTGTATATAAAAAAGCACCGTCAATTGTAAATTTTGGGCAGCACTTGCCAAATTTCACCTCACTCATTTACCACTCCAATCGTAGCTCTCACTTTCTTAATGGGCAGCACTTTTATTTAGTGCAGTTCAAGTTTAAGCCGAGCTTAAAGTGTGTGTGTGTGTGTGTGTGTGACTACATGTACATACATATCTACTTAAGTGAGACAGAGGCAGAGGCAAGGCCTGTAAGCAAATTGAGCATGCCTGCAAGCACATACATATATGTACGTATATGTATGTATGTAGTATCAATGTATGGTATGCATGTAAACACACACACACACACATATACATACATACATTGCACACACAAAATGAGAAGAGGCATCAACACACAACAAAAACCTTTTAAAAGTCTAGTGAGTCCCATTTTTTAATTTCCGCTTCATTGACGCTTTTCTCAGTTGCTTTCAACACGCATTTGCTTATATGTATGTGCACACACACACTTACAAACATACATGCATGCATGTTGGCTGTTCATTAAATATTTAAAAAGGCTTCAATTTCGCTGTCGCCATTCATTTATCAGTTCACAGCATTCAGCATTCGCTAGGCTGCACACAAATGCAGCAGCCCTGCATTAAATGCTGGACATGAATAATGCAAATGTCCTTGATTTCATTTAAGGACATTGTTTAAAGCAATTAATTTCTTGTATCTAAATATATATATATGTACCTATGAGAAAAGAAAGGCAATTGATGTTTGTAAACTGGTATGAAATCGTCTATTTTTAAATTCTTATGCCGTTTTAGTTTTAAAAACTTTGTGAACTCGAAATATTTGTATGCTATAAATTAAAAAATGAATTAAAAATAAAAAATTAATCGTTGTAGAGATTTGAACTAAGCTCAACAACGATTATATTTCGTGGTTTGTGAACGTACTGTTATTATGGCAGCCAACCCATGAACCGGGCGAATTGACATACTACACAGTCTGTACACAAACCAACCAGCAGACATCAGTCCAGAGCTAAGACACAATCCCAGTATTTACCAAAACCCAAAAAGTCCCATAAATAAAGACATTTTTAACAGCACATTACAAGTATAAGAGCGACTGCTAAGTAATTAAGAGAAATCATTTTTGCTGAATATTTTATTTATTGCGCATATAAACCTAGCCACATAGTTGAGACGTAGTTCAATTCTATAAATTAAATGAATTAAAAATAAAAAATTAATCGTTGTAGAGATTTGAACTCAACAACGATTCTTTGTTTTGCTGTTAAATGTTCCCGTGCTGTTAAATAAATTTTCCCACAAAAGCAACGCGAAAGTTGGCAGCACCACACCACAGCTGGTGACCCCACCCCCTGCTGCTGCTTAGATATATTGATATCTGTAAGTGTTGCGCAGCATTGGAACGTTTGGCGTTGCCACCTATCTGAAGTTGCGGAAATGCACGACGTAAGAAAAAGACGTTAATTTTCAGTGTTTTATATCTTTTGCGGTTGTTTCAAAATTTATTAGTATTATTTATTTAGTAACATCTTGAAGCGTTTTAAATTTAAGTATAGAATATAATGTGAAAATAATATATAATAATCAAGATGTATATATATTTTGTTGTTGTTTTTGTGGATTGATCGCTGTGTTTGGGATTTTTGTTGACAAACAAACATAAATACATACATACATGTGAAATAGTAAGCTAATATTTATGTAATACATACATACATAACTGTAGCTTCTAACAACTGACTAACGGTTTTGAAACTGGTTTTCCTAACTTTATCATAACATCATAATTATCTTATCTTATATACATACATACATTATATAGATTATTATTATTATATGTGACTTAAATTAACGCTTACTTTCTTTCTCTTTGTCCCCAAATTCTTGCCTAACGACTACATAAAAATTGAATGTACATCTAGAATATAACATATATAAACTTACATAAATAAGCATACACATTTATATATATGAATGTTTTGTATATGCATACATATTATTTATATCGTGAAATCGGTTTAAGTACTACACCAATAAGCCAGCTTATGCCCAATTTGAGAGGTTAACATAACCTCACTTACATCCATTTACACTGTCTAAACTGTCTTTTTGGGTTATCCGGGAGACGGATGGGAAAATACAGTTACATACAAAAAAAACCTTATTTATAAAATGGAATTAGTTTAAAACTAAAATTTAATTTAAGACTTTGATAAAAAGTTGTATTCTTGATTAAGTAAATATCAAATATTTGAAAGTTAGAAAACATAAAATCAATAAACTCAGGTTTCTAAAAGATAAAAAAGCAACATTTCTAAAAACAAAATGCTATTAACTTAAATACGTATTCCTAAAGTTTAAGACCAAATAAAATACAATTGCACAGACCTTAAAATAATTCACAGTTACAACTTTCCCATAGACAAATCAAAAAAAAATCCACTTCACTGCGAATCTGAATTAAACGAAAATTTACAAAAGAAATTCACTATAGGAAAGTTTAACTGTATGTGGTTATATGTACTATTTAGGGGGATATTGTTAGGGATAGGTTTTTTGTGTAGGGCCTAAAGTACACACTAGAAACAAAAGTAGCACTGCCCATTAATGTTTTTTGTTGTGGGTTGGTTTGTGGTTGGTGGCACGCCTAGAAACGCTGCGGGAGCAGTTCACTCTTGATGCCCCTTACCGAATGCTTCTTCTTGCGATGTGTGGACAGATTGCAGGATTGCTTGAAGGAAGCGGTGCACATATCACAGTTGAAACGCCGCTCCTTGCTGTGCACCACCCGATGCAGTTCCATTCGCGATTTGTACTTGAACTTGATGCCACAAGTGCCATAATCGCACACATACCAGCGCTCACCATCATCCGATGAGACAGCGCTGCTGGCACTAGCCGTCGTGCTATTCGAGTCCTTGGGCGCCAGCTCCGGAGCAACGGCGATCAGTGGCATGCCTAGCTGCATTATCGGATTATTGACGCTGCTCAATTGCGATTGCTGTGCTTGTTGTTGCTGTTGTTGTTGCTGTGGCGTTGCTGTTGTTATTGTTGTGCTAACGCCAACAATTGTTGCAGTTGTTACGCCGCCAGCGCTTAGAAAACTGGATGTTGCTGCTGTCGGTGGTGGTGCTGGTGGTGCGGGCGCCGGCACCACCTGCGACAAATGATATATTGTGGTATTTGATGATGCGGCGGCAGCTGCGGCTGCTCGCATTTCGGGTGTCAGCGTTAGACTAGTGGGCTCCACTTTGATGTCAATGCCACCGCTAAGGCTGCTGCTGTGGGCGCTACTATCACCTCCGCCACCACCACCACCACCACTAGCTCCGGCGGCGGCAGCAGCGGCAACTGCGTGCAATTCGGCGAGCTCTTTGGCAGCATCCCGCTGCTGTTGTTGCTGCTGATGAAGATGTTGCTGTTGCTGTTGATGATGATGCTGTTGTTGTGCTTCGTGCAGCTCTACGGCAGCGGCAACATCGCGCTGCTCATCATCGGTGTACTTGTACAGGGCAACGGGCACAGCGACTGTCGTGACATGGGCTGCCGCCTGGGCTGTGGAATTTGATGTGACAGCTGTCGCAGACTCCACATCCGTTAGACAAAAGCTGCTGCTGCTCCGATTATGCTCTTGCTGCACCATTGCACACACACACAAACACACAAGCACACAGAAAACAACAATGAAAACATTAGTTTGGGCGCCAAAAAATGCAAACGAAACAATTTTCATTTTGAGCATGCTTAAAAAGGGGCGGCGCCTTTGAGGCAAATGACGAGCGTTTGCTTACCTTGGTAACGCCATGCAGAAAATTATGCTCATCCTGTATGTGCTTCCAGAAGGCGTCCTGCGTTTGCAGCTCTTCCTGGCATGTGTGGCAGACAATCCAAAAACTGTCGCCAGACAAACAGAACTCGCCCAGCTTTGTATAGATCTTATGGTTCTTGCTGAGAATGCGCGGAAAACCCATTGCGATAACGCCTTTGGGGTCGTGCGCTGCGCTTTATTATTATTTATATGAATGTTTTGTTGGCTGGCTGCAGCACAGGGTCGCATTCGAAAGGCTGTGTAGGTTTTTGTTTTGCCGATATATGCTTATTAATTCATATCGATATGTGTAAGTGTTGCGTAGCATTGGAAAGTTTGGCGTTGCCACCTATCTGGAGTTGCGGAAATGCACAACCTAAGAAAAAGACGTTAATTTTCAGTGTTTTATATCTTTAGCGGTTGTTTCAAAATTTATTTTTTCTTCAGTTTATTTATTTTCATTATTTGAAGCTTTTATTTTTTGTTGGCTTGGCAAAAAAAATTAAGTGACTATAATAAACAAGAGAAGAATTCATAAATACTTTGACGGCTTCAACTAACAATAAAAATATATAAATCTTCATAATATGTATATACATATGTATGTGTAGTTGGGTTTTGGTGCGTGTGTGTGTGTGTTGTAAGGTATATCATTTTCCCATCTAATTCAATAACAGCACAAAACTATAGGTATGTCTTATGCATAATATTATTAATCATACAAATAAATATGTTTTATAATTTCTCTTGATTTTTTCTAAATAATCCATAAAACGGATATTATTTACGTAACTTATTCACAATTTACATACATATATGTATATACATAAATGTATAAATGTGATTAAATACATACACTGTATAACATAAGTATTATGAATACCCTTGCAGTGGGTATTTTTTGATTATGATTTTGAAGTATGCAACGCATAGTGTTATAATAATCTTGATTGTATTTTGGAATTGGCCAAAAGATTGGTTGTTTTTTTTCGTTTCTTTTGTATGAACATCTTTTTGGCTTACATCGATGATATCCTAACCAAACTCACAAGCAACGAGTGTAATTATGTTTTTGATATTTCGGCAACATCAAAAACATACAGAAAAAATAAGTTAGGCTTATTTTTACTTTTTTTTAATGTAACTTTAAACTTGCTCCAAATTAATACTCTGCAAGGGTGTGTAATCTTTTGGGTGCCGAAAAGGTCGGCGCTTCTTTCTTGTTTAGTATGTTTTTAACATTTTTATTTTTTTTGTATTTTGTTAATTTTTTTAGTTTTTTGCTTATTTGTTTTTTTTTTTTTTTGGTTTTTTTTTTTTGTTTAGAATAATGTTAAGGACTTGGAAATTGTTCATTTACAAAGGACACATGTTTAGTCGGAAGAGGGATACGGGTTCTTCCAGTCGAGCTTTGGCGTCGTATATAAAGTATGGTTGCAAGTGCTGACGACCTTGAAAAATGTTTAGTTATTGTTTCTAGCGTTTGCTTGGTTTTTTTTTTGTGGCTTTAATGTAATCAGTTCTTTGAGTTCTCGGTAAAAAAAAAGGTTTTTAAACACAAATAGTTGAACGAAAAGCAAGAAACGATAGATTCGTTTGTTGTTTATGTTTTCTAGCCTGCGATCGCTGTCAGCGATACTTCGGCAATATGAACTATCGATAACCGATTGATTGAAGGCATATGATGCCAAGAAAATTAGTTAACCTACTTACGTGCTAAACAAAAAAATTTCAAAAAAAAAAAAGAATATTAAATAATAAAGTACCTATATATGTATATAAAATATCTAGATAAGCTTAACAATAATTCAGTTATAACTATAAAATAACTTAGCCATAGACTACAATATACAATAGAGCGAGCACAAGGGAGGAGGAGCTGCTCCTGAATTTAGTTTAGAACGCATCGCCCGCATACCATGGATGCACCCAGGGCGCTGATGGTGGCGGCGTTGGCGGATATATCGTTGGCGATGGCTGGCCATGGGCATGATGGGCCGCTGCCGCTGCCGCCGCTGCGTTCATGTGATGATAGGCCGCCGGGAAGGCACCATAATAGGAGGCAGCTGCCAGTGCAGCCGCTGCTGCCGCCGATGTCGGGGATGCCGCTGCCGATGTACCCGAGGAGTTGGTTGACGATGCTGGCGAGAGCGCTGCCGCTGCTGCTGCGGCACAAATGCTGTGCCGTCGATGCATGATCGCATGTCGCTGCTGCTGCTGCTGACGTTCCGCAGCGACTGCGGCTGCGGCCACAGCAGCAACACGTGTGGCCGACGCCGACGCTGCCGCCGATGCCGCTGGACCAACAACATGATGATGATGTCCCATCTCCACGGTTTGGGTGAGACGGCGCGCACGCGGCTGCTGCAATCGCTGTGGCGGCTGCTGCTGGCGTTGTGCCACCTGTGGCAGTGGCTGAGGCGCATGTGGTTCCAGCAGCGGAGGTGCTGCTGCTGCCGCCGCTACATCTCTGGCCAAGCTCCAGTCAACGCTGGTGCGGCGACGTAATCTTGGTGGCGTTACCCCAGCGCTGAGCGGCGGACTGAGCATGTTGGCGGCTGCTTTGCTATACAGCGTGGACAAATACGCATGCTCTGCCTGAGCCATTTGCTGTGCAGCTGTTCGGCCACTGCCACTGGTGACTTTTCCAATGGCACTACTGCTGCTGCTGCTGGTGGTTGCAATATTGTTGCTACTTTGTTGATGTTCGGCGTGTTGTCGCTTCTTAAGCTGGCGTTGCTGTTCCTGTTGCTGGCTTGTTGTTGCTGCTGACGGTGCTGTTGGCGGTGTTGGTGGCGGCGGGGCAACTGGTAGTGCTGCTGGTGCTGAAAGCGGCTGAGGTTGTTGCGGGTGTTGCGAGTGCTGGCGGTTGTGCTGGGAGTACAACATTTCGTATGTGTTTCTGCTGTGTGATGATGATGGTGATATTTGTTGTTGTTGTCGATAGAGTTCTTGTTGTTGTTGCTGCTGATGAAGTTGATGCTGTTGTGTGAGGCGTTGTTGTTGTTGTTGTCGAAGTTGTAGTTGTTGCTGTCGCTGTTGCTGTGACTGTTGTTGTTGTGGTGCTGGTGGCGGTGCCAGATGAGATGCGGGTGTTGTTGTTGTTGTTGTTATTGGTGTTGTTATTTTATGCTGTTGTTTGTTCTTTAATGGTGTTGGTGTTGCTGCTGATGTTGATGTTGGTGTTATTGTGTTTGTTTTTGTAATGTAACAGTGAGCTGCTGTTGTCACTGCTGCTGCTGCTGCTGTTGTTGTTAATGTTAATGGTGTAGGCAAATGTTGTGCTCCCCAGCTTAAATCCTAGCTTGTGCGCGTACGCTTCGCCGGATGCTGCTCCGACTGGCGTGTCATGAATGTCAATTGCGTCATGTATTTGATAATGTCGCGAACTTGAACGAGCGGCATATTCTCATTATAGGAACGATCGTACTCCATCAGTACTTGCACCTGTCGCCTGTAAAAAGTGTGCGGGGGGAACGATTAGCATCAAATTCAAATAAGTCACGAAATATCATTGTACTTGTACGAGTTGTTGGTAAGGCATGCATACATACAGGCATACATATGTTGTTAACAATAATTGAATAGTTTATAGTTGGGCCCGTTTGTTAATTTATATCGTACCAATGTACTATCGAGAAAAAGATGGTAATCGATAACTTGATCGCAAAACTGTTGCGTATCTTTTGGCAACAGTTCCCGTTCGGCTGACAAACACGATTAGAATTAAAATATTCCCATGTAACAAACCACAAAAACATGGATGAAGAAACGAATATGATTAAAAATAAAAGCAATATTTAACTAGCATACTTTTTTTTTAATAGGCAACAAACGGGCAGGAAAGCGCAAAGGGTATTAAACATATATAAGTAAATGGTTAGTGAAAAATTCCTGCCAAGAATTTGTGATATATTTAAGAAGCAAGCGGCGACACAAAAAGTAGTATAGTGTGACCATAATAATAGATCAAATTTAGTGGCATTTGGCTTAAACAGTTAACAGGGTACAAGGTCACACTGAGCACGAAATGTTACGGTTAATGATCGATTAGTTACCAAAAAAAAAAAAAGATGAATTAAATGTAATTTAAGTGTTGTTAAATTTGTTTTGTTGGTTTTCTACATACCGATTGGCCTTGTAGAGCTCAACGCCAAGCGCTTCGATGAGCCGCTTGCAATGATCGAGAGCAACAGAAGGGAAAAAGTTCTTTTGGAACTCGGTCAGTGTCATTAGCTGCTCGGAATCATTGTAGGCCTTCATGTTGATGCACGGCACCAGATGCTTGTCCACGCACACCTTCTGCACCTTGTAGGGCGTCACGTTCATGTTGTTGGTGGGTATATCGGGTATGACGCACAATCGTTGCGCCCCATCACCCGATGCATTGACGCCGCACGCAGCGGCCGCCAGTGCCGCATGCCGTTGCAGATGCAATGAGGCGCTATTAGCTGCAGAACTGCCCGTACTGCCACTGCCAGTGCTAGATGAATTGTTATTGTTGCCAGAATTTGTGGTTGCACCACCAGCGCTGCTAGCACCGTTGCTGTTGCCACCACCAGCAGCGGCAGTGCTGTTGCTGTTGTTGCTGCCACCACGTGAGACACCATTCTGCAAATGTGCATGATGCGCTAGAGCAGCGGTCATTCGCTGATGTTGCTGCTGTTGTTGCTGCTGCTGTTGCTGCTGCTGTTGTTGTTGCTGCTGCTGCTGCTGTTGTTGCTGATGCTGTTGGACGGCGGCCTGTTGCTGCTGCTGTTGCTGCTGA
The DNA here is from genome assembly GCA_018901835.1 of Scaptomyza graminum. NCBI lineage: Eukaryota > Metazoa > Arthropoda > Insecta > Diptera > Drosophilidae > Scaptomyza > Scaptomyza graminum. The sequence goes on along the minus strand of JAEIFL010000001.1, from coordinate 6,301,460 downwards.
TGAAATGCGGATGCCGCTAGCGACCTTCGGGATGAAGACAAATCGATAACATCAGTTGGCGTTGTGCTTGGCGTTATTGTTGTTGTATTAATAGCAACATCGGCCAAATGGCCATTACCAATATTATACTGATGGCTGTGTGACTGACGACCAAAACTAGTTGGTTTGGGACGCATTGAACCACCCGTACCACCCCCGCTAGTAGACCCGCTATTGACGCCGCCGCCGGCTAATGATAATATAGCCAAGGGCAACGCATTCGATTTAGTCGAACAAATGACACTCTTTTGACGTGCTGCCGCCGCACCAGCAACAACATTGCTACCAACACCAGACTGGCTGCTGCTGCCACCCAATGGCGAGGCAGCTGTTGTTGAGGCACTCGAACTGGAGCAACTGCTGCTGGGCGAATGCAAAAAGTGTCCCGGCGGCAATTGTGGTGTTATTGTCACATTTGGATTGGAGGCCAAGGACAAGGTTGTCACATTTGTGCCACCACCAATAGATGGGGACATTGGCGGCGATATGTATGAGGATGTCAGATGATGATTTGAATTACTGTTATTACTGTTATTCGCATTGGTCTGTATGGATGTGGAGAGATCTGGATTGGCTATCACTTTGTGTATAACGGCTCGCATCTCGTCAGTCATATTAAATTTCTTTTCAAAATCCTCCAACGCTTGCGTGGAGTTTAATGGTATTGTGGTAACAGCACCACCACCACCTGCACCACCACTAGTTGCAACACGTTGCTTTTTACTAGCTTGATGATGAGGATGATGTTGGTGCTGTTGTTGGTGCTCATCTGGTATTAGTGGCGGCACCGTGGGTTTGGTGAATGTGCCGCCACCACCCGCTGCACCACCACCAACGGATGTGGCCTTATGGCTTTTCGTTTGCTTATTGGGATTATTGTAGTCCAGCATTGTTATCAGATCCGTTTCCAACGGCAGCGATGGCAACACTGGAAAGTTACCCCCACCAGCCGGTGCCGTTGTCGCTGTCGCCGCTATTGTTGATGTTGCTGTTGTTGTGGTTTTTTTGGCGCCCTTCATTTGTTGGGTGAAAAGCAATCGTTGCGTCGGCGTCAATTGATTCCACAGCGCCAGATTCGTATAGTCAGCACGCGTCGAGGGCATATTATAGTTAAAGGGACTTCCCAACAAGGCATGCATATTGGCAGCGACTGCGGCAGCAGCAGCAGCAGCAGCTGTTGCCGAAGAAGCTGATGGGCTGCTGTTGCTGCTGCCGCTGTTGTTGTTGTTTTTGGACGAGGAATTGCGCGTATGGCTGTTGTTGTTGTTGTTGCTGTTGTTGGCAAGGCCAACATGGCCATGATGAAGGCTACGTGGACTATGCGTGTTTGGGGAGTGTTGTGCATGGTTGTTAAATGTGCTACAATGGTGGTGGTGGTGTTGTTGTTGTTGTCGTTGTTGTTGCTGTTGTGTCTGTTGTTGTTGTTGTTGCACCAGTGATTGCTCGACATTTGACCTAGAAACATTATATACAATACATGAGAGTTGCATTTAGCTTGGCTGCAAAATTTCCATTTGTAATTTGTATTTGTTTTGTAGTTTTTCAAGCATTTTTCAAATTTTGTTGATATTCTCGTCTATAAAGCAGCTTGTTGGCCTGCCACGCACAATTCTAAATAGTATCGTCCTAATAGATAACGTTCTAATCATCTAACAGTATGTTAATTAACATACATATTATTATCTACTCTAACTGTCAATTAAAGTTTAGTGCAGCGCTAGCGCTTTGAATGGCATTTCTTCTTCTTCTTGCTAGTTAGGCATTTTGCCGCCTACACTCTTTTCTTCTTCTTGCCTATAAAGTATTTCTTCAAACAGTGTTGCTAGGCGGCTTAAGTTAAGCGTTTCAATCTATCGATTGTTCGATAAACACAAAATAGTCAAATGTTAAATTTCTTTGTTTTGCTTCTTTTCATTTTTTTTTAATTTTTAATTTTTATTATACATTTCTTATATATTTGATTACATATAATTGGGCCCTGAACACTTGTCTGAGAACACTTTGTGTGTGTTTTTTACATCGAATTTGTTTGTTGGATGATAATGTGTATGTGTGTGTGCGATTATGATATGTGTGTATGTGTGTGCGTGTGTGTGATCAGTGTTTTTCCTTTTATTTTTTTTGTTGCAACTTGCAACTTCACAGCTTATCCTTTTGTTTTGTCTTTGGTTCAAACAAACCTGGCTGCCTCATCTTCCTCAACTTTTCTTAATATTTATTTCAGAAATAAACTTGCTTAGGTCTGCCATATTAGGTTGTATGTATGTACATACATATGTTTTTTATAGTAGATTATTGTTTTTGCATTTGCTTGAAAGAAATTTGTTTGCCAATATATCAACTTGTACACGCATTATGTATAATGTTATCTTGATCTGTCGCTGTGTCGGGGATATAGTAGTTTCGGTATCTGATATAATATAGTATGTATGTATGTATGTAGTAGAGTAGTTTGGTTTTGATTGCGGTTATTTCGGTTTCGATTCATGCCTTGAGGCCGGGGTGGAGTATTTGGGTTGCTTGGGTCTCTGCCATAGGGGGGTGGTGGTGGTAGTAGAAGGTAACCTTTCACCAGAATTTTTGTTTATGTTATGATTCCTTTTATTGTTGACTGCAAATTTTGCATTGTTGTTGTTATTGTTGCCATTGTTTGTAACCCATCTTCTCTTGCTACAAAAATTATTAGGGGTAGTCAGTACACACAGCCAACAAATAGTATGGTAATATTTTTTGTTTTGGTATGTTTTTTGTCTGAATGCATATATGTACATATATTTATACAATTTATATATATATATATATAGATATATATATTTATACATACATACTAATTACCAATAAATATTGATTATTGGTTTAAAATTATGCTAATTCATGTTTTTCAAAATATGTTGTAGTTCTTTTATCAGCGTAACGCATCAAAATCTCATTGAAATGAAGTAGTAGTAGTATGTTTGTTTACTACAATTATTATTTATAAAAAGAAGAAAAAAACACAAAAAACTAAAACCAACTGAAGCATGTTTTTGTTAATTCTATGAATTTATAAAAATATCTAAAAATAAATAAATTTGTTATTTGGAGCAAGCATAACTAAAGAAAACAGTTTTTAGAAGCGTTCAAGTTGGAGCATGCAAACTACACTACAAAATATATCTGCTTAATTAATGTGTTTGTGTGTGTGTGTGAGGTGGGTGTGTGTGGGTGTGTGCTCGTGAGGGTTTGTTGAGTGCGTGATCATAGTTTTTAATTAATAACGTTCACCGCTAGTTTTTTTATTAAATAGTTAAAGTTAACCAGATAAAATGAGAAGTTCTAAGAGATACGATATCCGATATCGACTTTTGGCACTTGGTACACCCTAATGTGTGCCTAATTTCGCTGAGTTTGTTAGTAACGGAAAAGTTTTTAATATACATATATGTTAAATTTGTAATTTAGTTCAGTGTATTTGTGAGTATTTTGAAAAACATAAACGACCTGAGCAGGAAAAGTTACTTTCCTCAAAGGATTATTTTACATACATAGTAAGATAGTTTTATTTGAAAAAAATATTGGCTTTTGGGTTTTGTTTGTTTTTGTTTACGAAAAATAATACGGCGACTTTTGGGCGAGGGGGGGAAAACGGTAAATGGTAGCAAATAAGTAATGCTTGTGACGATTATTATTTTTCATAACTTCTTAACATACTACTAATTATCAAAGAATGGTAAACACAGTTGAAAATTAAATAAAATGCGTGCACAAACGCCGATTTCGGTATCCTGAATTCTCCTTCATATTTTTGTATGATAACTTTATAAGATGAAAAAACAATAGGTGCCTAAAAGAAAACAACAAACAATTATAATAACTTGCTGCACAGCTTTTACAATTAGCTGTATTTTTGTTTTTGTATGTGTGGAACCCTAATAGCAGAAAACTTAACTTAATAGGAGTGAAAAAAAGTAATGTATGCATGAACATATAATAAACGAATTACAACAAAATTTGAAAAACTCAATTTCTGCGCAAAATTTTTGGTTTGATTGATTATAAAATAAATCAATCATTAAATAATAATAATAATATAGTATGTATGTCATTCATATACATATATACACATACACATATGTATAAAAGAAATATGCAAAATCAAAGTAAGTAGCAAAAACTAATTGCTTTCACTATAGTATTATGATTAAAACGGCACATATAAATAACATCAAATGTTATATCAAATGAATGTATGTATATATATATAATATATATCGATATATATATCGATTGCATGTCATACTTACATGTGATTGGCATTCTGGCCGGCAGCGGAACGAACCAACGGCGGCGGCGCATTGGAACCCCCGCCACCGCCGCCCCCACCGCTGTGACTGTTGACCGAAGACATGGAAATCGCAGGATTGTTGTAGGAATATGGTTGACGGCTGCTGCCACTTAGCATCATGTTGTTCAGGTGTTCGCGGTATGTGCCGCGATTTGCATTCGCATGCGTTTGTTGCGCCTATATATTATACATAATGTTGCAAACACAACGAGAGAGAGAGAAAAAGAGAGCGGTGAGAAACAAAAATTTAATTGTACAAAAAAATATCGCATGTGTGGAGAATAAGTAAGATAAAGAGAAAGAGAGATAAAGCTTCAACCGGTTGCTACACACACATGCACGAGTACATTATTATATATATATGTGTGTGTGTATGTTTTGTTCGACAACAACAACTACAATTACAGAGAGCGAGAGAGTGAGAGAGTGAGCGGGAACACATAGCGCGGGTATCTATGCATGACCCAGTTTATAAGCTGCTGCGGTTGCAGCTACATACTTATATATTGCCAGTGAACGAAAAAAATAAAACTGTTATACATACACATACATATATATGTATGTAGTTCTAACACATAAAAGGCAAATGCACACCACAGTAAACATATAAATACATACATACAAAATAAAACAATTAACAATACAGTCGAACTTCCATATAACGAATCTCAATCTCAAGGCGACAAGAAAAAACTTCGTAATAAACAATAGGTTTTTCCTTGAACCAAATTGTTGAGTTCTGGAAATACTTTATTCGTTATATAGCAAACTTCGTTATTTGGCAGTTCGACTTTAACTTTTATCGATGTATGTATATCACAATGGCAAAATAAAGGAAGGAAAACCAAAGCAAAAAAATCCTTTTCATTCTTAAGGGATTTTTCATATTTAAACATATAAGATATGATGGAAGCTTGAACTGCAACTATATATTTTTTATAATCATACAAGTCTTGTAGTTTTTTGAAATATCCTTTTTTTTTTTTTGCTTGAAAATATCTTGGCAAAGTAAGGCCCCCTTTTGTTGCTCTTCTTTTATCGGAAAAAAAGGATCAACAAGAGCAACAAATCCATCACATAACAACTTAACATTAAAATTAAAATAATTAATAAAAAAAACTCCCTAAAGGTAAACATTCCAGAGTGAACTCAAACCTTGATTTCAAACGCTGCACAAATAGTTTTAATATAAATAAAAGAAATAGCTTCAACTTCTTCGTAAGCCAGGAAATAATCAATACCTTAAGGCCAGCAGGTAATGCAAACGTTAATAGAAGAGTCTTAAATTTGACTTAATTAACAACGGGAAGAAGTAAGAAGGCTCTACTCAAATAAGCTCGAGTTGGAGTTACCCTGAACCCTTAGCTTAGCCTATTTAAAATTGGTAACACAATGGATATACGGAATATACTTGGACTTGCTGCTATATGACGTCACTACAACAAACACACAAGATTAATCACACTTATCATGCCCAGGGAATAAAGTGATAAATAGAGAAAGGTTGCCAGACTGTTGAACTAAAGAGTTTAGGTCAAACTGCGCAATTTATTAAAGTTGCCTTATACCAAAAAGCAGTTAAAATAGTCATTGAACTGGGGAATAGCTTAAAAAGTGTTTGTGACTTCGGGATACACCGAAAATATCAAAGATTAAAGTTTATTTAAGCATGCACTCTCACACACACACACACACACACACACATCTGTCTCACACACACACACACATACATACATGCATACAATGAATGTTTGCTTAAAAGCAAAGGGGTATTCTCTTAGTCGAGCATCCCCGCCTTGATAAAATCAATCGTTTATTAATGTATATACTAACTTTGGTTTACTGAAATTAATATTATTGTTAGTTTGGATTAGTTATCAAAAACAAAATATGAGTGCCAATCAAAAAGCGGCACATTAATGAGAATTACCAAAATAAAAATATATAAGTACTTAATTGAATTGAAAAGAAATTACTCACCAACATTTGTACATGTAACTGGGGCACATTGGTTTGGCTGTTCATCCAGCTGCCGGAGGCCAGTGCCTGGACTGTTGCCTGCGTCAGCATGCGCGTATTTCCCTGCGTCTGCAGCATGGCGGCAGCGTGTGTATTGAATGCTGCTGCGGCCGCTGCTGCGGCGGCTGAGGGAAAATTGCTAGCGACGCCATTAGCAGCCGCAGCAGCGGCGACAGCGGCGCGTTGTTTCATCAAATGTTGCTGTTGGGCGGCAGCAGTCACAGTCGAATGTTGCTGCTGCTGCTGCTGGGTTTTTTGTGCTGCAGCAGCCGGAGCGGCAGCGTTGCTGCCGCCACTGTTGCTGCTACTGTTGTTGTTGTTGTTGCTGTTGTTGTTGTTAACATTGCTGCTGGGCGTTGTGATCTTTGGCGGCGGCGCCGATGGCTGACGCGTCCAATTGACCGAATTGTTGACATTGGCACGATTGCCAATCAACAGATTGGAGTCAACCACCTTGCTGGGCCAATAGTCCTCGAACTCGGTGCCATTGGGAAAATAGCTTTTGATATCGGTTAGCGAAATGACGGCAACATTTTCACTCGAGAATAGCTCATTGCGTATACCCTGGACTTTGCAGCAGAACTTCAAGTATGCCAAATCCCAGCCGTTGAGCAATTCGGCTTTGGTTTTCAAATTCTCCGTTTCGCCCTCGAAGTAGAATAGGGGCACAACCTGCTGATTATTGCGAACCGTATACGGTACAACCGATTCCTTGTTGATTCGTATAAAGCCGCATTTCTCCGATGGCATTTTACTGCCAGCGATCAACTTGCGATAACAGATATCGAGAAACTGATGAAACTTCGATGCATCACTGAGACGGACAACCAAATCCTTTTGGGTGAATATATCGCGTCCGAATTCGCCGTCGCAGTGCTTATGATTGATTTCGATGAAGAGGCGAGCCTCGGCGTCCGTGATATAATAGCTGCGAACGCAGGTGCAGCTGGAGTAGATGTCGGGATGGAGGCAGTTCAAATATTTGCCAAGCAGCTTCAGTTCGATCATGCGCACCGAGCAATACTTCTCCGATTGTCGATAGATATATGGTATCGATACTTTGCCGAATTGTGCCCAGCCAAAGTGGCCCTTGATCGACTCTTCATCGCAAGGCCCACCCGAGCTGGACGACTTTTTATCATTGTTGTTGTTGTTGTTACTACTACCTTTATCGTTATTCAGAGAGCCATTAGCACGGCCATTTGAGGTTAGGGCCGGCACCATTTGCATTGTGCCATTGGGCAGCTTTTGATGTCTCGATAAATAACTCATGATATTGGTTTGTCCATTGCCATTGGTTATCGGTGGCTGCATGGCAGCTCCACCCCCTCCACCTGCACCAGCAACACCACCGCCCGCAGCACCACCAACGCCATTCGCATGCTGATGCTGCATTGCCGCCGCCGCCTGTCGGCTGGCTTGCTGTGCCGCCTGTTGCTTCTGTTGCTCCTTCATTTTGGCAGCGAGCTCGCGAATTTCCGCATCATCCTCCTGCTTAACAGGCGGACCCAGCGCGCCGCCCAAACTATTGCCATGCAGCGGCAGCGTTTGCCCGTTCGCATCGATCACGCTCGTGATCAGCACATCGTCGGAGCTGCTGGAGCTGGACATGGCTGCTGCTGCTGCTCCTGTCGCTGCTCCTGCCGCTGCTGTTCTCTTGCGCTCTCTCTCTCGCAATCTCTCCGTCGTGTCGCTCTTGACTTGAGCTTGTTTTCTTTCTAGTTTCGACGATAATTTGATTTGCTGCTGCTGCGTTCGCCGCATTAATTCATTTTGCATTTGCTGCAACAAAAGTAAATAAACAACTTTGTTATAATTATCCAATTTTTTTAACGTCAAACGCCGTTCATCGCCATTCTTTCATTCAATTTAGTACAACACTGTTCAGAAAATATATATGTAAGCATTATGTATGTATTGTACAACGTAACAGCAGCGCGATATATTAACGATAACAAAAGACAAAAAAAAAATAGGTGGCAATAATCTTGCAGAGAAACACAATCTGAACCTTTTGTTGTTGTTGCACTTCAACTGAATTGGACTATAAATTCAAATAATGGTTTGTTTTTTTTATATTGTTACATTGCCAGATATCTAAGGGTTTATGGCTGCACCTCACCAATTTGTAACCTGATGCCAAACTCATAGTTAACTTTCGTTTGTGATTCGAATTAATAAATTGCATCGTTATGTTTATGCCACTTTCGAGGCGGTTTCATTAAATTTTTTTTTGTTTTGCAAATTGAGCAAGTAGTAATAACGGTGTAATTGACACACACACACAAAACAAATCTTGCGCGCACTCGCTATCACCGTCCCGGCATGCGTTGACGCTCACAGCTGACACAGATATGGCAACACTGGTCGGTCACACACACTACACGCACACACACAGCAAAACGTGCTGCTGCTGTTGTTGTTGCCTTCTGCTTTTCGACTCTTTTGGTTGTTGTTGTTTTTGTGTTATTAGTATATCGTGCTCTTTCTTTCGGGCGCACTTTTTGTTGTTGTTTGTGGTTGTATGTGCGGCGGCAGAGACAGCAACAGCGACTGCGAGATTTTTTTTTTGTATTCTGTTTTGCGAATTTCTTTTTCAAGCAACTGGCTAACATTTGTATACTATGTACAATGCACCTATATATTTCACTATATACATACATACATATGTACGTATGGATGTATTTCACTATTTTATTTCACACTTACAATTGCTGATTATGTTAAGGTTATTGTTAAAAACTTGAAAAAAATTTACACATCGGCATAATCGGATTTTTATCGTTTATTTTGTATATACAATGTATGCATATGATTTTTAACATTTAGTATATTTGTGTACATATGAAGTATGTTGATTATTGTTGATTACAATACCGCCGACGCGAAGCCTAGAACGACGGCGACGACAACAGATGACGCTAAAAAAAAACGCTACTTTTTGCTCTGCGGACCGCGGCGAGACGTCCTCCCGTCTTCGCAATACACAAACGAGTGTGATCGTTGTTACGAAAATTATTTCACCGAAGTCAACTGAAAAATCGTATACGTGTGTGTGTGTGTGCGTGTACATAGCAGTGACGACGTCGACGCAAACAGCGCAGCAGCATTATGTGTGTATGTATGTATACATACACATAGATTCTCATACAAACACACACACACGCATACAAAGAGCGAAAAGATTTACAAAATACATACATATGTACATATGTATGTACATAAACATAGAGCTGACGCTACAGCCTGCGCTGCTGCAACAGCAACAACGGTTGCTATAAAGTCGCCGCAAAGACACGAACATGCAACGAACATTTGCCGAAATGCCCGCCGTTGTTGTTGTTGTTGTCCACCACCTTGGAATCCCCCCCCCCACGACTCTCCATCATTGTGCACTTCTTCTATCGACTAGCTTACCGGTGCTGCTAGCTACAGCTACAACAACAACAACATCGGCACAGCCACTGTGGTTCAATTCGATTTAAACGTGCAATAAAATAATAAATATCAAATAAAATAAAATAAATAAATAAAAAATATCAAATATATGCATTTAAATTCCGAAAAATAGTATAATATAATAAAATATGAAAATGATTTCTTCCTTTTTCAACACTGTGCCTTTTCCAATATTAATTGACTAAATTAATAGTTAAAAGTTGGAAAAGTGTTGCTATTATGTTTTTTTCGAATGTTTTAACACAAATATATTTTGATTATTGAATCAATAAATAGGGGAAGTCTTATAAAAAATGTTTAACATAAAATTTTTGCAAAATTTGTTTTGAAATAAAAACTAGCTTTTTGTCTTCAGAAATGTTTTTCAGCTTAATATCACCGATGCTACGACCACTGTGCAAGCATAGCTTAAGCCATGTACGGTTCAAACACATAGCGCTAGAGCTGATGACGTCGACGTCTGCGTCGGACGCTGGCTTTGCTGGCTCTTTACTGTGCTTTGGCTGCAGTTTGGGTCAAACATGCCGTTCGTCTGTCCGATGTCCGTGTATGTGTATTTGTGTGTGTGGTGTGTGTGTGTGTGTGTGCTTATTTTGGGGCAGTTGAGCGAACAGTGAGCGGGGGCGTCTCTATTTTTGGCAGCGCCATGCTGACCCCGCCTCCGTCTCTTCTACTACCACTGCCACTACCACTTCCACCCGGCTCAACCAACGCGCGACCCTTGCCTAGAAATACACTTTAATTTGTATGAATGCATGTGTATGTTTGTGTGTGTGTGTGTGTGTGTGTTTGTTTGTATGTATGTATGCATAGTATACGCTCGCAGGCCCTGGCTCCGTCCACGTATTTCCCTACCCCCTGCCTATTCATCATTCTCGCTCTCTATCCCGTTCCGTTCCCTGTGTGTGTGTGTGTGCAAGAAGTTTTTCGTTATTCGCGCGCTCGCTCTTTGTGCTCAAGAAAGGCCCCGCTTCGTTCGGCAGCAGCAGCAGCCGCAGACAAGATACCAGCTGCCGACGACATTTGCGGACAGCGGACACGACAGTGCTTCGTATCTGTATGTAGTGTTGTTGTTGTTGTTTTTGTTGTTGTTGTTGTTGCTGCTGCTGCTGCTGCTGCCGACGCGACGCGACGCTAGCTGGGCCATTGTACGGTAAAAAGCGAAAAAGCGACTGCGACCAACGCGAGCGTCAGCTGCGCAGTCCCAAAGCTCGGCCTTTAAATGCATTCCCTAAAAACATAACAAAGAAATAAAAAAGAAAATGCTTACGCACACTTATGTACGTGTATGTGTGTGTGTACCTGATCCAAAAATCAACTAACAACTTCCTCGCTCTCCCAACTCCCTTTCTCTCCCTCGCTCTCTCTCTCTCTCTGTCTTTCTTTTAGCTAAATGCTTGTTCTATCAATTAAGAAGAGCTTTTCTTTTTTCTTTCGCGGCTGCGTCTAAAATCAGATTTTGGAGTATAAAAGTACAAAAAAGTATAAATTGTAGCAAAGTACAGTAAGACCCTGCTTAACGCTGCTTCGTTTAGCGCTTTTTTATTTCACCCCGAAATTTCCCGAAATTCTTGGAATGAATTAACAGAAAGATCTTTGCAAGGAGTATGAACATTTGACTAGATTTAAGTTAAAGCGAAGACATTGGACACTATCGATTTGGATGAAATAGTAAAATTATCGGAACAAACTGGTTTAGATGAGGAAAGGTGAAAGACGCCGAAGCCTCGTTTAGCTGCCATCTACTTTGATTTAACGTCTTACTGAACAGACCACAATTTCCCAGTTTTTCAAAAAATAAATAATATCAAACGAAATCGAAATCCTTGCTTTGAACACAGTTTTATTCGATTTACTTTAATCTCAATGGTTAGCAAGGGCATTTCGCTTTTGGAAAAAGTTCTCAAAAAGTTTTCGCAATTGCCAAAATTTAAATACATGGTTGCGTTTAGCGAGGTCGTACTGTATGTACGTATACGGACAAGTTTTGATTTTAGAGCTCATTGCTAATTAGTCAGCTGTGTTGGGTGCTTTTCCCCGTGTTTTGTGTGAATACCAAATGGGCTTCGGGCGGACTTTGGTGTTTTCCCTTACGTCAATTACAGAACATACATACATACATATGTACATACATATGTATACATACATACAAACGAACACGCATCGATAAGTGTCGTTCCGTGGCCCGAACAGCCGCAGCAGCGAAAAGTAAGGCCCCGTTCCGTGCTGCGCTTTGCTATGTAAACACAGCTTAACATGTCCATGTTTGTATGTGTGTGTGCTAGTGTGTGTGTGTTTGTTCTATCGCCTTTCGCCATTGATATGACGATGTTGGTGGGGTGAGCGGGAGTGAGAGAGAGAGATAGAGTTAGATAAAGGGGGCGACAAAATTTGGCGTGAGTTATTCGTAGCTTAGCAAGTTGTTGCTATTTGTGCAATGGGGCAATACTTGGATATAATATACATACATATACATAATAAACATACATACATACAAATGTATATGTATGTACGGAAAGGGTGTTGGGGTTTTGGGTGTACGCGGATGTAGAAGGAGTGAAGAAGTACAGATAAAATACACAAAGGTTGGATTTTTCTTAAAATAACTCTGTAGCATAGATTTGTAAAAGTAGGTTACAACCGTACATACATACATACATACATACATATGTTTGTATTAACGTATGCATGCATACTAGAGTACGACCTCGCTAAACGCAACCCTTGTTACACGCAACTCCTCGATAGTTGCAACACCCAAATTCGAGATCTTCGCGTTCAGAAAAGTATAAATTGTAAAAATATACAAAAAATTTCTACATTTTTGCAGAAAATTAATAAAATAATATGAAATCTTTTTCGATTTACTTTAATTTTAATGGCTAGCAAGTTGAGTTCCCGCCATTCTTAAGCCATTGATAACCATTTTTCGTTTTCGATATAAAATCTTTCATTTAAAAAACTAAAGGCAAATTATACAAATCTGTGCAATTTTCATTAAAACCGGTTGAGAATCATCGGAGCTATCGATTTGTTAACAAAAATCAGATGGTAACAGTTGAATAAGCTGGCAACGTTTAAGTGTTGCCATTAAATGGAGCATATTTATCTTAAACTCTGCGACAAGTCAACTTTTTCCTAATTCATCCCGAGTGAAAGTTCAACAACTAATCGTAATCGATCTTTCATTCTCTCTAGCTCTCTCTCTCTCTCTTAAATTCTCTTATTGCCATTCATTGAAGGGATCCCTCGAGCTGAACATTCACAAATTGCACATCAGAGTGAAACCTAGCGGAACGTTTGTCTATATAATGACTGACTATCCGACGATTTCTTTGGATCCCAGAACAACAGCCCGATCGACATGCGTTGAAAAGCGATCTCATTCTTACTTATCACTCTCTTTCGTTTCTATTGAGCAACGCTTGTTGTTGCCGCCACTTGCACTTCTTTTTGACAAATGTGGGGCATGACCAGACCCCAAACTGTTGCTGTCTCACTCTCTTTCTAAGCGTAGCGCATGAGAAATGTCACTCAAGCCGGCCGAACATCGAACATCTGACCCAAACAACACGCAACAATAAAAGACGCGAAAAAATAATCATGGAAGGAGGAGGAAAACCGGCCGTGTCTCTTTTGGTAGTAGGTGGGGTCGTGTGTGTGTGGGTGTGTGTGTGTGTGTGTGTGTGTGTGTGTGTGTGTGTGTGTATCGAAATGTTGTCGTCAGCAAGCTCCGTGCCTAGACGAACGGACGTTGCTTTTTCATCATTCAATTTACTTGCTTCTACGCAGATTGGCTTACATACATACATACATACTTACATACACATACACATACATACACATTCACTTAAGCGGCGCTGCCGCCTTCGCTGCCTCCGCCTCTGCCACGCAACGCGCTCAGTCATTTTGGGCTATGCGTGTGCTTGTGTGTGTGTGTGTATTGGTTTTGTTTCTGTTTTTTTTTTTCATCTCTTTCTATTGTTGTTGTTGCTTTTTGCTCGTTCGTTGCTCGCTCGTTTGCCGTCGGCTGCCGTCGATGCGCATATTTAAACGTGTTGCATAGTCTCTTGCCAGGCCCTCGTCAGCCGGCCGCCAAGCAAATGCAAGGCAAGGCGAACGGGCGAACGGGCGTCGTGGTCGTCGGTCTGTCAGTTCGTCACTCATTTAAGCACGCTGCTAGCTAGATACATATATGTAAGTGTATGTATGTACATATATACATATGTATGTATGTGCATGCATACATACATACATACATTGTATACTTATACATATACATACATACATATGTATATACATACATACATACATACTATACATACACACACAAATTCAATTGGCCTCAATAATGAATTAACGATAAATAAAAAAAGAAGGCAGCCACAACAAAAACAACAACAACAGCGTGCGAATTGTAGGGTATGGTGGGGAAGGGGACAGGTGGGTCGTGGGCGGGGGGGTGTTTGGCAAAGCAAACATGCTTGATGCGAGTGTGTATTAGTGGAAGAGAGCGGGAGAGAGAGAGCAGGTTGGCGAAAGAGATAAGCGAGTTGATTTTAAGTTGTGCTGTTTTACTGTTACTGTTACATGGCGTACATACACACATACACACATACATACATACATACAAAAGTATAAGTATAAAAGCATTTATTTTTTGTGAATTTCTTAACATTTTGCCGTAATTGTTTTTGTTATTTTTTGTTGTTTTTTTTGCTGTAGGCAAACATTGTGAGAAGGAGAAAATAATAATATTCCGAATTAAAAAAATGTTGCAGACTTCAAAGCACTCTGATATTAGTAGGATGGTCAGGGGGCGGGTGGTGTTTCGAGGTTTCAAGTCCTTAGTTCTTGTATGTAAGAATCAAAGGATTAATCAAAGGCTTACAAACAAAACCAAAATCGGTAAAAAATTTCGAGATTTTATTATCGATTTTAGTATGTAATTAATTATTCGCAGTGTATGTATCTGGTAGTCGAACTTTGCTTCTTTCCATTTTTATATTAAATATTTTAACTTTTTGCTGTAATCTTGGCTGTTTCGGGATTTTTCAGTATTATAGTTGCATGTTTTGAATATTGTAAATGATCTAGTATGTAAGTATGTATGTACATATGTACATACATATATTCATTCATACAATACAATACAATACATACATACATACATATGTATGTAAGTACATACATATGTATGTGTTTCGACACTGCCAAAGAAACTTGGCTGGGCAACGCGAAACGGGGCCTGCCAGCGAGCAGCAGTGAGTCTTTTTGGGCTCTGATGACTCTCTGCACATTAGAGAGGAGTGGAGGAAGGCAAGGGAGGGTTTGTGGAGGGAGGGAGAGAAGCAAAAAGTAGCAGCAGAATGAGTAAGCGAGCGCGTTGCGCAAGGCCGGCCATTGTGTGTGTGTGTTTGCCAGCACGAAACACAGTGTGTAGAGAGTGAGAGAAAGAGCAACAAAACGACAACAACAACATACATATGTTCGTGTCTATGTGTGTGTGTGTGTGTGTGTGTTATCGCAATCGCTGTGTTTCTAGTAAATCCGCCTACGTTTCACGCCCTTCGTCATCGGACCCATGACGTTTTTTATACATATTTTTGATGATTGATATCTCTTTATTGGTAGTATGTAACTATGGAACAGGGCCTACTTAGTGGGTGGCTACTACTTGAGTCTCTCTCGCTCTCTGTTTCGCTTTGTCGCTGTATGTGTGTGTGTGTGTTTGTTGGTGTAAATTTAACTCGTTTTTTGTTTAATTTTGTTGCCTTCATTTCATTCCCTTCTTATTTTCTTTGTTGTTTTCGCTTTGCTTCATTTGTTTTTTCGTGCTTTGTGTTCTTATTTGCTTGTGATTTCATTTGCTCTAGGTATGTACATACATAATTTTTTGTTTTTGTTTTTAAATATATATTTTTGCCTAAGCCTAAACAGCAAATACAGCGGCACTGACTACCCGTTATGGCTCCTTACTCCCTCTCTCGCTCGCTCTCTCTCTCTGTTCTGCTCTTGTCGCAGCAGAGCGCGGTGGCAATCGACGTCATCAGTTGTCGTCGTCGTCGTCGTCATCAGTATCTCTTGCCTTGTGTTTATTATTATTGCTTTCAATATTGTAATACCATTTGCAATCCGCTACACATTAAATAGTTGCGCATATTGATTATGCACTTCGCTTGCTTCACTCAAATAATAATAATAATAACTAAATTACATATTACATTACATATTAAATATATTGCAGTATGATCATTTCTATATACATACATACATGTATGTATGTATATTCAACTCCCAGCGCGACCTTGAGCAGCAGCGCATACAAGTGTCTGTCGAGCCGAACGCAAACTTATTCGGCGCACAGACCCCGTCGGGTTGTCTGCAATGCTGCTGCTGACGATGATGATGATGATAGTGATGACGGTGGCGACGATGGTTGGCTTGGCACTGCTTGCGTTGGCGTTGGCGTCATCATCGTCATTGCATGTCAATGCATTCTGGTTTTCTCGTGAATCGACGAACTCGGCGATGCGAAGAGAGCTCTCTTGACGTTCGGTTAAGATTTACAACGTGACGTCGCTATAAAGCGTCGACGTCGAATTACTCAAGTGCCTGGCGCCAGCCGCACAATTTTCCCATGCAGCGCTAAAACAAAAACAAAAACAACGACGTCGACTGCGAACGTCGACGTTTCCGCATGTTCCGAGTCGAAAGCACAGTTATAAGCTGGCTGCTAGTGTTTGTGTGTGTATTCAGCTCTTATCACACTAACACACACACACACACATATTGTGATGATGCGCAAGTGTTGGCCTAATACCTGGACATGGGGGCCAGAGATGCCTGGGCACGGCCCAGGGCCAGAAATTTGATCGTTGACTATTGCTGCCATCTTTCAGGCAAAGTGAGAGCTCAAGTCGAAAGTGGGCGTAGAAGAGACAGCGTACATATACGTATGTGTGTGTGTGTGTGAGAGAGTGTCAGCTTCCAAGCAGCAGCAGCAGCAGCAAAAAGATTAGCAAAAGCAGAAAATTCCACACAAAAGCTGACGGTGGCAGCGATGCCGGCGCCGGCGCACCCAGCCACAGCAAACTTTGTTCGTTTTCACATATTTGGTGATTTTGTTGTTGTAGTTGTTGTTTTTGTTTTTGGGTTCCTCTTCTTTTTTTTTTGTTGCTTTTGCCAATTCATGTTTTTAAATTAGCAGCATGCTGGATAAAATGAAAAGACGAAGACAGTGCGAGTGAGCGAGCGAGCGATAGAGTGTGTTTGGTAAGGGGAGGCAGAGACTAGGCGAAGGGTGGCCATTCTTGGCAGCGCAGCTGTGTTAGACGAAGAAAAGTATATACATACATACATATGTATGTATATGTATGTATGCGCATAAAGTACAGTTTTGCTTAAATGAAACAAGCGCAGCCTGTTGTCCGCCATATTTGTGGTTCTTGTTGTTTTTGTACAACAGATGCAAGATGGCGATCAAGCGGCGGCGGCAGAGCTGCCAGCATTTGAAAGAAAGCAAACGAATTTTTTGGGCACTGATCAAACTGAGTTTTATGTGATTCTTTCTCTACAATTATTTTGCACAGTGTTTCATCCATATTAACATGCAAATACATACATATATATGTACATACATATATGTATGTAGACATTGTATATGCAAATTGGTTGACACGAAATGCTTTGTTTTTCTTGCTGTTATTGTTTTTGTCGCTGTTATTGTTGCTTCATTGTTGTGATTCATCAATTATAAACTTACACGCATATTTCACTCATGTACCTGCATACATATGTATGTACATACACACATACTTACATACACCAAGTTGTGGATGAGCGTTGCCAACTCAAAAAAATATATTTTACTAAAGGAGGGTAAAAAAATTTTAAAAAAATGCATCGCAAAAATAAAATTAATTTTAAGAAACTGAAATTAAAACAAAAATTTTGTATTTAATAAAAATAAATAGTCGAACATTGAATACTCTACCCACATAGTAAACCGTGTAAGGGTTGGAGATGCGTCTGCCTATAATATCGTTTTTGGAAAGAAAGAAACACACACTTTCTCCGCATTTTCGCGATGATTTTAAAACTAAATAAAATAAGAATCATAAATAATTATGAATTAATTTATTTTAAAATTAATTATTTAAAAAGATATTGAAGTTGGGGGTGGGTTTTGGGTTTATCACTGTTGATGTTTATTTAAATGGTTTTTACCAAATATGTTTAATATGGTCTTAGATTTATAAAATAACTCAAAAATAATGGTTATCATTGAAGAAAATGTAAAAAATTAGGATGTGTGGGAAATACATATTTGGTTTTATAAATTTTTAGCTATCGAATTTATCGATTTATGTGTAAGTATATAATATAAGTATGTGTATAATATGCCCTATGAATGCCCTGACGAGTTTTTGATTCATAGCTTTAAACTATTAAAAATCAAAAAAGAAACTGGATTTCCCAAATTATATATCGAAATTTCACCCGATTATTATATTTAAATTTTATTCATTTTCCTCCATGTCTTTCTCTTTTTCCCCTACTACATTTGCAGCTTTGCGGTTTTCTTCCAGAGTTGCCAATTTGTGTAACTATGTATGTATGTATGTATGTATGTTCATATGTATGCATGTATGTGGTTCCCACACTTGTATCGGGGAAAACATGCATATGCATATATGTATGTATGTATGTATAAACTTAGTTATCAAACCATAAAAGAAAATTGGTTTTCCTATGGATTTTCTACCTACTTTACGCTTTGCGCTTTTCTTTGTACCGCGTTTCACACACACACACACGCGTAAGAGACACACAGAGAGAGAGAGAGAAAGCTCGTATGTACAGCTATATATACTATATATATACCAGATATTGTATTATGCATCATGCCATCTATATATGTACATGTATACATACAACGAAAAACAATTAAAAATTCTTTATTTATCGAAAGCTCAAGTAAAGTGCAACAATGAAAATTCAAGAAAGAAAACGAGCAATAACAGCGGATAAATGAAGGAACGAGAGAGAGAGATAGAGAGAGAGATAGACTGAACTGCCTGCCAAAAAGAACAAGGTTTCCGTTAAAGTGGAACTGTGGGGAGGTCCAGGAAAATGGCAGAAATGTTGTCGACACTTGTTGGCAAGTCGGCGACCTCCCACCACACACTGCCACCCTCACTTTCCACCACCAACCACGCCGACCGCAGGCACTTTGTATGTATGCATGTATCTTATGAATACATATGTATGTATGTATGTATATAGAAAAACGATACATACATACATACATTTTTTTAAAAAGAAAAATAATAAATAGACAAAGCCGAAAATTAAAGTCAGAAATGAGCAGCGAAGCTGATTTATAAAATACTCAAAAATATAATGTAGTTTGGATAAACGCTTATATACAACTAAATATGTACATACATACATATGTATGTACATGTGCATGCAAGTCTGTTTGTGTGTGTGTGTGTGTAAATGCCCTGTATAATCTGCAATGATCTCTCTGCGGCTGCGATGGCAACGCCAGCCAGCAACACTAACAAACAGCTCAAAAGTCTTCTTAATGGGGGAAAAAAGGTCAAAGTATCTCTCAAACATACAAAAACACGCACACTCACACACACAAATAAATGCACACACACTTGCAAACACTCACAGCTGGGAGCGAATTGGCAGCAGCAACAAAAACTTAAAGTCGCAGCTGTAGCCATCACACATACACAAACAAGAAAACATGCATATGTATGTATGCAGCTGGAGAGAGCTCACAAAAAAAGAAAAAAAAAGTGAGAAAGAGAGTGAGCGCGAGCGTGAGCGAATAAGAGAGAGGGGGGGAGCAGGTACACAGGCACATAACAGATACATACACAAAAGTTACCAGCATAAATAACATACATATATATATGTATATAGACATATGTATATATGTATATGTATGTATGTTTGTATGTGGCCAATACATTTTGTGCCATTGGCAGCGCAGCGGCCACCAAACTGAGGGCCTCAGCAGCTACAAACGAAAAGCGACTGCACCACCACCACCACCACCACCACAACAAAAAAAAAACAATAACAACAACAAGCAGAAGAAGAAGCAA
Source organism: Scaptomyza graminum (assembly GCA_018901835.1). Lineage (NCBI taxonomy): Eukaryota > Metazoa > Arthropoda > Insecta > Diptera > Drosophilidae > Scaptomyza > Scaptomyza graminum. The sequence continues at coordinate 6,281,492 of JAEIFL010000001.1, read as the reverse complement.
AGAAACAACAAAACTATGCGATGCAGCGAAGGTCGTCGTCGCTGTTTTGTCTGTCGGTCGATGCAGACGCTGACGTTGACTGCGACTGCGACTGCAGAAGCGCGGCGAGGATTCCACATAGAAAATCGAAACAACTGCATTAAATTTTCGTATCGGTTTTGTGTAAATGTCTGACTTTGTGTATACTAACAAACACACACGCACATATGGATGGTTCCCTTTAGCATTGAGAATTAGCCCAGAAACAGCTAAGAACTAGTTGCCAAAGAAGCAGTTACTTCTGAGTTCTTCCCCGATTGCTTTTAATTGTTTAAAACATTGGGAAAATTGGAAAGTAAATTTTGCTAATGCTATTTCAAACATGGCAGAGAGAGAGAGAGAGAGAGGAGGGTTATAAGCAGCTAATGCAAACCGATAAATCTTTTTCGTAAATGGTAAGTTGATGGCAATATTCCCGGTTTGTTCCCCTCTGTTACCTCTCTCGCCAGTGCGTTCGCCCACACTATGTGACACGCCTACCTACTGTTCGCCCAACTCCGCTCTGCACGACCCTTCGTTTTCTCTATGTGTGTGTGTGTGTGTGTGTGTTGAGCGGCCAAAGTCGTTTCGCGGCATCGCGCTATCATAGCCGCCACCGCTGCTTTTTCCTCTGCCAAACATACATATGTATGTATGTATGTACATACATACATACATACATACATACCGTGTAGCATAGCGCGTTTTAGAATCGGGGCCTGTGCAGGAGACTATGCAATTTATATGTTTGTATGTGTGTATGTATGTATGTACGTGTCGTCATTTTGTGTTTTTATCTTCCTGTTTTTGTTGTTTTCTTTGTCGTTGCTGATTTTGTTTGCTTTTTTTTTTTTTTTGGGTACGATGTTTGTTGCTTTGGCACTTATTTACACTATAGTAATTGTTTACATTACATTGTGCATACATACTACATGTATGTACATACTTTACATACTTACAAATTCAAATTCTTTATATTTAAGATCAATTTTATTTTTATTTTTATTTTATTATTCTTGTGATTAAATACATATTTTGAAAACAAATCTTTTTAATCGAAGATATCGCAGAATGTATTAAGAATTTTGTTAGGATCTATGATGTTAATACTATTAACCTTGAAAACCTTGAAATTAGATTGTTTAAATGCGCTGGTTTCTGAGGCTAAGAGTTCAAATTTCGTTTATTTATTATAAGATTTTAAAGAACTTCAACTCTGCCCTTTGCTGCAGGGGGGGCAAATATATAATTATCGATGTAGTCGCTCTTTCTGATGAAGTTTTTTTATTCGTTCTATTTATGTACATACAGTGAAATAAATAATAAATAAATAAAGTTATGTAAATTAAATAAGGAAAAAAAATACTAAACCACTTGTTCAGCAATGATATAATTAATTATTATATGTATATACATATATATATGTATATGTATGTGTGTAATTTCTGTGAAATAAGATGAAGAGGAATGCCATTTTGTGTGTTGGATTTTTTGTTGTATTTATATTTTTTATTTTACTTTATAAGCTTTGATATAATATAAAATATTAAATCTAAAGGAACAATATCGATGACATTTTGGGGTGTGCTGGCAACTAATAAGGCCATAACTTAATTATTAAGCTTAACAACTAGCAGGGAATTAATGTTTTCTGGGCTTAGTGAGCTTCGTTGCTCATTAACAATAAAATTTAGCGCCGAAAATGATCTTTCGACCGACGCCTGAGTTGCCGGTGTGGCCAGTACAAATTGTGCGAGCTGACATAGGTAGGGGGATTTTAGCTTTAGAGATTGATAAAATTGCTTCAAGTCGTAATTTAATGGCAAACGGCCATAGCAAACGATAAAATTTTCAATTTCTGTATAAATCGCGATTAATTTATCCGATGCAGGATGTTTGTGGGATGGGTTAAGCGACTCCATGTCATCCAAATATGATGCAAATAGCGAAGTGTTTAGCTCTGTGAACTTGCTGACATTTGTGGGCTTTTCTTGCTTAAGATCAAATATGCGGCATGATATATTTTTTAGATTTTGCTTGGCCAGCATTGTTTGATGGTCATTTAAAATTAAATTGATGCGCGGATCCATGTAAATCGCCGACAGCAATGCTTCGTTTTCGAGCAATTCACTTTCTCGCATTTTGAGCTGAGCTAGTAGGATCTTAGCCAAATAATTTTGGCTCTTCTCGCAACTCAGCTTCAGCTCCATCCATAGTATGAAGAAGTCGCTGTACAGCAGTTGCTCCCTTTGCAATTTAAGTGTCGCTTCATATGCGTCCTTAAACGCATCCACATATAACTTGACCCAGTCCCAGTCAATGCTACTGCTGTCAATAGCAAGCTGCGTGACAACGAACTCCTTCAACTCTAATATTTGGACCAACATCCTGTAGGTGGAGTTCCATCTTGTGATGATATCACGCGTTGGTATGTTTATACAATTTTCATTCAGGGTGCGTCTGCAAATATTCGAATATATATTCGTTATGTTTGCACGAAAAGAGCTTATCGAAATATCGTACCTATGCTTTTTGGTACGCAGAATTATGCACAGTTGGCGACACGTGTTTATTTTTTCGCTGATGTCGCTTTGCATATTTACGTCATACAGGCACAATTGAAGCGTGTGCGCTGCACAGCGTACCAGATGTATGTTAGTACCAAAGTCCATCGATTCAACATTTTCCATTAGCGAATCGCCACTTTCATCATCGGCCAAGGTTTCCTCTCGATTCTTTTCTGAATCGAAGGCCTTGATCATGTTTTTCCCATTGTCCGAGGTAATGCTGAATACGTAATATCTTTTATTAGTACCTCATTTAAATATGCATATAATTGTATTTATACCTTAGAATTTGATTCAATTCTATGCCGTACTCCTTGATGATGGCCAAAATCTTATCCTTGATATAAACACCAGTATGTGAATTAAACAACTGTATTATGCCAAGGGTTTTCACAATGATCTCCCAATTGAGCATGGTGGAGTGAATCATTTGCAAATTGACACCCAAAAGTGCTTTGTCCTTTCTAGTGGCTACATCAATTTTTAGCGATAGAAGCTTGCCTTTCACCATTGCTTTGATGTCGGCTTTAATGCTTTCCTCTCGCATTTCTACATGACTCATAATGTTTCCGGATGTGATGGGAGACATTGAGAGTGCATTATAGATAGGGTTTAAGATTTCGCGAAAACCTTTGCTGTCCAAAAGCCTAAACGGCCCGGCGTCGGTGGTTACAATTTTAACCAACGATGAAACTAGCGACTCTTCATTTGTTTCATATGCAATTTTAAGCTTTTTCTCAATTTTTGGCACAGTGGTGCAAACATTCTCAATCCCTTCGAATATTTCGCGGTGTTTGGTCATTAAATGCCGCCTCATATTCGTAATGTGCCTGCCGGTCAACTGTACACCACATACGTTGCATGTTGACTTGTTTGTTGCAGGGTCACTTTTAATAAAGAGACGCACTTTTTTGTTTTCAGCGCGATTCATCTTACAAAATATTTAACAACAGTTTCTGCGAACGAACTGAACCAACGCGCATACAAAAGCCACAGAGTTTGTGGCACAGACTGTTTGCGCACAAACAAAAACACACTCATATATATGCAAAAGACACTTCGGTCGTTTGTGCTCAACCAAAACGGCATGTGCACACTTGCATGTATGTGTGTAGTATCTGTGTGCTACAGTAGTAGACCGACGCAAAAGATACAGAAACACGCATACATACGAAAAAGACACTTCGGGCGTTTGTGCTCAACCAAAACGAAAACGAAAAATAAAACTGTCTTTGCTTGAGCATTCCACTCATTGATCAACAAAACAATTGAGTGTGTTTTCTCGCACGCTCGCTCATTTCATTATGTGCCAATGTGCGAGCGCGTATAAAAAAATGCATTAACTATTACAAAAATAATATGCAAAACTCCAGGAAGACGGTTAGAAAATTAAAAAACAATTTAAATTTAAATTTTGTGCCGATATATCGTGCACAATACTAAAATATCGCTAATGGCAGTGCTGCCACTTAATTGCAGCCCTGGCGAATTATCGATTCCGATGGTCAAAGCGCGCGTGGGAGACTTGATCGAAAAGCACAGCACCCGAAAACATAGTTTCACCAAATAATTTAATGAAAGAAAATATCAATAATAAAGAACATTTGTAAATTAAGGCGCAACGCCATCGTGAGAAACATGGGCGACAAAACTGTTGCGCCCGACCAGCGCAATGTGGAGATAAAAGCGCGCATTCCCGGCGGCTTCGAGGAGTTCAGTCGTCGACTGGACCTTGCCAAGGAGCTAACTGGTACCGGTGGCAAGTTAATTGTGCAGCGCGATGTTTTCTTCAATTCACCGCAAGGCGGGCGATTAAAGTTGCGCTATTTGGAGGCGCCGGCGCGTTCGCAACTTGTGCACTACGACCGACCTGATGTGGCAGGTCCCAAGCTCTCCAAATACAACAAAATCGAGGTGGATGAGCCGGCCGTGCTGGAGAAGATATTGCGACTATCAAACGGTTCGCTGGGCGAATTGGTCAAACTAAGAACGCTCTTTGTGCACAAGCAGACGCGCATTCACATGGATGAGGTCAAGGATTTGGGACAGTTCATGGAATTCGAGGTTTGCCTCCGCTCTGAACAGACTTTGGAGGAGGGCCAAGCCATTGCCGAGGAGCTGAGCCGCACATTTGGCATAGCACCAGCGGACCTAATGACGGGCTCCTATTTTGATGCCTTAACCAAGGGCTGACCTCTATTCATAAAATGCTAAAATTTCAATCCTACCTGCAAATACATTAAATAAAAAACTTTGTCAAACTAAAGATTTCTTTTTACTCTTTAAAATACAAGTAAATAACAAATTATTTTGTATCGGCCTTAAGAAATAATGCTTTGTTTAATACGATTTTATGTAGCAACAGAATTTATTAATTCTTAATTTTGTCCGAATTTCAAAAAAGCCATTTGTTATCTATCTACATATATTTTATTGTTTACATACTATTTATAAGGCGATATAACAATTAAAAATAAGATTTAACTAAAATCTGAGTATAAATGCAGCAAAAAATATTATAATCATTATTGAATGAAGATTTAAATTATAGAGTCAAGACGATCGGCATTTTACACTATATGCTAAGCTTAACAACTATAAGGACAATTAAGGACATTTATCTTATAGCTATAAAAAAAACAAGTTTTAGAATTTTGGCTTGGCGCTTATCTAATATATAAAACACATCCGAAACTGAGCTGGACCGTTGCCACTGCGTACAATTAATTAAGATAAATATTTGGCAGTAGGCAATTCAAAAAATATATATCGCAAAAGCAAAATGCTGTTAGAAATTCGAACATTCAGTCTAGCCAGCTAAATGTGAGTGGAACTTCAAAAAAGTGTCGAAAATCGATTCTTTTAACCGCCAATATTAAAATGTATATCCGGTTCAATTCTTGCTCTAACATGACGTCTTTGGTGCAACGAATATTGTAAGGATTCTCTAAATACATCAGGTGTTTTTGGGTGCAGCAACGCGAACCGAGTTGGCTACTGTATAAATATATATATATATAGTGTATATATGTTTGTGTTGAGGGGGAAGCAGTTGCTCATCTAGCAGTAGGAACCAATTAGGCTGATGGATATGTTTTCCGATATGGGATCGGGCGCCGAAACCGGTTTCCAGTACAGCCAATTATAGTTGACTGTTAAAGAAAGAAAGAAAAACGTTAAATTGTGCATACAATTCAATCAGGACGAAGAACAGATCGAGTTACTTACGAACAAAGGATTGGGTAAGACGCATCGAGAGGGTTCGACAGCGTTGGCGGCATTCGCTGGTCGGACGCAGTATGATGAAACGGCTGCCCATCGCCTGATGCACATAGACGTTGGGGCATTCGGTTTCGGGCAGTGTATAGGCGGGTGCCTGGGCTGTATCAATGGCCACATAGCGTTCCAAGGCAACGCCCATGCTGGGCAATCGTAGCGGACGGGCAAAAATGGGACGCAACAAGCGGGCGGGCAGCATTCGATTGCAGCGCCACAAGTTGTGTGCGAGATGCGTTGACCAGCTGCTATCAGCGCCAAGATCCTGTTCCAAGCTGCTTCTGTTGAACTGGCCAAACAGATCCTCCAGATTGTGGACATGCTGATTGGTGGAGTGAACGCGGTATGCGTCGCGCCGAAAGATTTGCATATTGCTAGCATAAATTCGATAGAAATCGGCCAAATCGAACGCATGCTGTTCATGCTGCCGAAACGTATAGGGTGAATGATCCGTTGGCTTGCGGCAATCTTTCAACAGCGCCAGCTTCTCATAGCCCGTTAATGTTGGCTTATCAGCGGCGCTAGCATTCGCATGCAGTTTGGCGCACTGATCGCTCTCGAGCCAAACGCTTTCGACATTGGCACAGGGACCACAACTGAGATCCTCGACTTGAAAGAACGGATTTCCCATCAGGCAGGACTCGTCGTAGAGTTCGGTGAGACGTGGAAAGCGTTGGATTAATGGCATGGTCATGCGACGCCACATCCGCATGCCCGGGTACACCATCGATTGCATCATGCGCGCATTGTTAGCGCTGCTAGTCGACGACGTCGTCTCGTACCGATAGGCGACCACACACAGCGACAAAAGCGTCAAATAGAACAGCCAGCACAGTATTTTGCGCCGCCTATCGAGCAGATGGTGCAGCACCTCCTGCTTTAGGTATCCCATTAGCGGCGTTGCCGCATTGTAGAGCGGTGCCCGTGGCTGTAGCTGTAGACTGTGCTGCTGAAAATACTGAAAGATCACATAGTTATCGAAGCTGAGCGGACGCACACCATAGTTGGCCTCGGCAAGGCGGCGCAGCTGGCGGACGGCATTTGTGTAGCGCTGCAGCAACTGCTGGCGGCTCAGTTGCACAAAGTTCAAATCAATATCGATGACATAGTCGTTGTCCATGTTTTGCCAAGCGGACGGACGCCTTGACTTGCACCGCTTTTCACTTTTATTTTCTTCTGTGCTTTGTTGCCCAGCAGTCTGCAGTTTGCAATTGAGATTGTTGTTGTTTGTTGATGGTGTTGATTTGTTGATGACTTCACTGTCCTTTTCTTCTTTTGTATGCAGTTAAATGTGTTTAATTTTATTTATTTACATATACAGCGATGCGTTTTGTTATGGTTATTTATGTTTCGACTTGATTTGGATTTTTTCTAGTATTTGATGCAGTTTTGTTGGATGGTCACCCTAATCGCACTTCTTCCCTAAAAAGTTGCTCACTTTTGCTGCGAAAAAATACTAACATTTAAATCAATCAAGCAACTAAATTTTTTTAAAACTTTGTTTTATGTTTTCATTGGATTTATTGTACTCCATTTTATACTGTGTGACAAGAATATTTTACATAAAATGTTTATTTGAGAATGGTACGCTGTTGAAAAAACGCAACTTTGGTCACACTTCTTGCGCATTTAAAAATTAATTCAAGTGTGGTCACACGACGTCAGTTGTTTGATAATCGAGTGACAGTGCGGAACCGTCGCAAAAAGTAATAAGCACAATTTTTGCCATCTCTTATTTTTTAAAAACCTATTTTTTATTGTTATTTTCTTGGTCAACGTGCAGAAAGTGCATATTAGGCACAAATGTTAACTCCGATTACAAGTGCAATTGTAGTAATTATGTATTTGCCTTTGTTTGCCTATGCACTACTATATAAGAGGGCAACTCCACAAGTGTGTGCGTGAAATCAAAATAAAAGCGCTGCAACTAACGCTGTCGCGCCCTGATGGAACTATTTAATCGAATTACTGTTTGAAAAGGCATAGAACGTTAAAATTAAATGACATCGAGTGGTAGAGTGAGCGTGAAATAATGTGAATGAAGTTCTGTTACGTAAGAAAATATATAAATTGTGACTGCATTCTTGGTCAAAGGGAAGTCGTCGCCGTTTTGATGATTTCATTGACGATGACGATGACTACGCGGCCAACGCACACACGCATACACACATTTATAGCGCCGAACACACATAGTGTGTGTGTGTGCTCGCGTTTAAATTAAATTTGTCTGTTTGTGATTTATATTCACTAAAAGTGCCAATGATTATTCTCTGCTTCTTCTGATGGAGCTAAAGAACAAAGTCTGATATTTATTCTTCAGTGGGGTGGCAACACTTTTAAAGTTGACGATCAAACGTCAAACTGATTAAAGTAGCCAGCGTTGATCAGCAGCAGCGGGAGCAGTATTTACTTTGCTCACAAGGAGTTTGCAGATCCAATTGCTGCGCTCCATTGCGTGTATGTATGTATGTATGTATACATGTTTGCGTAGCTGTGTTTATCTCTGCCGTTGCGCTGGTGTGTGAGGAACTTGTACGCCTACATTATGTAGCGCAGATGTTGCTGCTTGTGGGCGTGCGTGCGAGGCCAAAACTAAGGCATACATTTCATCTACATACATATGTATTTATGTTTGTATGTATATGTATCGATTCCTGTATGTATGTACATATATGTTTGCTTGTTGTGGGCGCCAAAATTCAGCTCTGTGCTCATGCAAATTACTGCACTTCTTCAACATCACTCAAAATCTTTAAGAAAGCAGAAACTCCCTCACACCTTCGGCCATTTTATATGCGCGGTTGTCTTATATACACACATATGTATGTAATGTATTTAGATACACATTTGTACATTGAGCTCTGACTTTTTTGTTTGTTAGCCGCACTCGACAAATGGTCACCCATTGTTCAATTTCCAGCATGATCATCGATGAATAATCAAAACGTTAAACAACCATAACAAAACTCTCAACTGCAAGCTGATTGATTATTCATTTGTGCCCAGTCGGCTGCATGACTCAAGCTGTCGCGAATAAAATCATTTCTCTTACAAAAACATCTTATCTTATTTATCCGATATTGACCATAGGGGGCGCTTGCAATAAAATGGGGCGTCTTTGTCCTGCCAGGGTCGCTGTTTGTCTGTGTTTATGTTTTTGATTAACCGTTAACAGTGCAAGCGCTCTCTCCCCAGCCATTAGCTCTCCGTTTGCCCACGCTCTCTTTGCAATTTTTTGTATGAGACGTGCAGTAATTGACATTTTGGCACTAGTAAATTCAATTGCCTTTGGCCCTTATTTCGAAAATTAAAGCGGGAACAAGCATGTGTTTCTTTCAAAAACAAACACACACACACATACGCACACGAGAGCAGCCAGCAGCGGAGAGGATGAGTCATATCCAATTTGAATTTTGATTCGTGCGTTTCGTCAGAAACGGCTCTGACTGTATAGCTCAACAACAACAACAGCCCTCACGAGAGAAATAAAATTAAACATGAAGCAAGGCAAAGGCAAAGGCAAAAGCAAACCTGAACAGATGTTTGTTATGCTCATAGTACCAAAAGTGAATGAAAAAATAATTTTAATTCTATTAAAAACTGAACTTGATCAATAGAAACATCGTGGAATGGAAAATTGCATTGCAGGGTATTTTAACTTATGGCAACAGCTATAAATAATACAGAAATACATTTGTAAAAAATTATATTAGGATGAATATATGAATAGAAAATCATTTTTATTGAACATTTACTGATTGCATTTTAAATTTTATTAATTGTTTTTAGCCACTGCACCTATAACTTTCGCACCCACCCCGCCATATAGAAGAGAGCGACAACGCTACGAATAAGACAAAAGAAAGACAGCGTGTGCGAAAGAGAAAGAGCGCGACAATGAGACAAGAGACAGTTGTAGCAATAGCTATAGCAACACCAAAAGCACCCGCACCCGCACCCGCCCACCGCAAGAGCCAAAAGACAACAGCGAGCATGATGAATGCGGCATTGCTGTGTGCTCTTGTTTGCACTGTTGTCCTATTGCCGACAATGGCACTGGCTCAACAATCGACACTGGCATCGGCACAGCCATCAGCTACGCTGCAATCGCCAGCAAAATTGGAGCAGAATCCCTGCGTGAACAAAGCCACCTGTCATGAGTGCATACAGACACAGAACTGTGGCTGGTGCATGAATCCCTCGTATGGTGATCAGCCGCGCTGCTTTCTGCATACGCCGAAGGCAGAGATTTGCCCGGAGGAGTATATCTGGAATCCCGATACATCGGAGCGCATATTGATCAACAAGGATCTGACGTTGGCCAGTGGCGGTGCCGCTTGGTCAGGTGGCCAATATATTGCGGATGGCAGTGCACGTCGGCAAAGTTCTGCTTCGGGTTCATATAGCGCCTCGGGCTCCAGTTCAAGCTATGGCTCCAGTTCCAGTTCCAGTTCGGGCTCCAGCTCCGGTTTCAGCTCCAGCTCTGGCGCCGCTGGCTCAGCAGCAGCCTTCGGTGCCGCTGGTGAAATTGTGCAGATCAAGCCGCAACGCGTCAGCCTTAAGCTGCGTATTAGTGAGTATTACAACGATAACTGTTATCGATAAATGCATAAATGACATAACTTTGCAACTCTGTGTAGATGAGGTGCACGATCTGGATGTGAGCTACTCACAGGCCGAGGACTATCCCGTCGATCTCTACTACTTGATGGATCTGTCCAAATCAATGGAGGATGACAAGGAGAAACTATCCGCACTTGGCGATAAACTCTCCGAGACAATGAAGCGCATTACCTCCAATTTCCGTTTGGGCTTTGGTTCTTTCGTTGACAAGGTTCTCATGCCCTACGTATCCACCATTCCCAAGAAGTGAGTATTCTTCCACAGAAAAAAAAAACAAATTAGTTTACCATCTAAGTCTAGATAAGCTATTAACGTTTTTAGGAAATACTCTATGATTCAATAAGTTAGTCATAATTTCCGAGAATTCAACAACTTTAATCTGATGAGTGTTTATAGATCTATAGTATATATCTATTAGAGCATTCTGAAGCTATGATAAATGACTTTTAATAATATAATATTTGTGCACAAAAATATAAGATTCAAATATTATTCATATTGGATTCGTTCCTGAGATCTCGCACTTACTAAGCCGAACTTATTTCGTATGCAGAAAGTTTTAATGCAAAGCAATAAAGACTTGTTACGAAAATAAGATGGCTTAGTTAAATTAAAAATAAAATTAATTAATCATTTCAAAATTCACACATTTCGGCTTACTATATAGTATTTCACATTAATTCTGCTGCTTAACTATCTTTACCTCATATAAATAATTATATGTGCATCCAATTTGTATTAAAAATAACCAAAATCAAGCAAATTTAAAAAAAATAATTGGTTACGCAGTTTTATTATTATTATAATTTTAAATATTAAAAAAGATAATAATTATTTATTATAATAGTAAGTAAAAATTGGATGCACATATAATTATTTAAACAAAGTATTGTTGAACAACAATTTTAAATTTAAGTAAAACAAGTGAAAACGTTGCACTCAGACGAAACCGACTAAGGTATACTCTGACGCCAGCATAAAACCGGCTGGTAAGAAGTCTGCTTGCGAAGGGAGAGGGGCGGCGACAGGGGTGGGCGCTGCGTGGATACGAAACATCAGCAAAGCTAATCGATATTCGGTAGACCGAAGATAACAGCTTTTTATTTTCTAGCCTGATGTTCTCTTAATTGTGTTTATCTATTTTGACTAATTTAAAGCAAACCAACTTTTAACTATTTTTTACTTTTATGCAAAACAAAACAAAAATATAAATCAAAAACTAACGACACAACCAACCAACCACCGACAACTGTTCGATATCAATATATATATAATAATATGTATTGTGCGTATTTTTATATAGACTCGAGCATCCATGCGATAATTGCAAGGCCCCCTACGGTTACCGCAATCACATGCCACTGAGCAATAACACCGAAAGCTTCTCTGTAAGAGCCAAATTAATATAAAATATACATACATATAAATCTATCCATATATTTTTGTTGCACTCTCTCCACACTTTTACTACATTCAGCTTACTATCTAAATACACTTTGTGTCCTTTTGCACTATACAAACCCTATAATTTCTTGTGTGTTGCTTGGGCTTCTAATCTAATTGATCTTTTCGCATCTCTATATCGTATATTGTATTGTGTATCGAATATCCAATATTTAGTTATAGTATACATATCTTTTTTATTTATATATACCATATATATGTGTTAGTGCGATCATGTGTTTGTGTAATCTTTATGTATGTATGTAAGGATTGGTATCATATTTATTTTTCTAGTCGTGAATGCAACAAATGCAAAAAACAAGCATATCGGTACAATGTCGTGCTGCCAGATTGATTGCTGCTTGTTTTTTGTTATTTGTTGCCTGTTTCACATAGTTCACCAGCATAGGTCTACTATATTGGTAAACATACTATCTACATATATATATCATCTATATATCTAATGGCATTTGTTCGTGGCTGCACTCTTATATAAATGTTGTAAAAAATCCGATGTGGCAACCCTGCGAATCAAATTTGTTTGATTGAGTCTGGCAAGGCTGGCTTATGGGGCTCACCACACATAATATTTATTTTACTTTATTTGAATATTCTTACTTTATTACATTTAGTTTATCACTTTCTTTCTTTTTCTTTTACATTTTTATTTTTTATTTTGTGTTTGTCTTATATACATACATTTATGCTCTCTTTCTTTCCCTCTCTCTTTTTTTTCGCTTTACATATATAATTTGTATCTTTATATATATATGTGTATGAATATTGTGAAAAATCGGTTGCTTGTTGCTACACACTAAAAAAATTCAAAAAAATGTCGAAAACAAAAATTCGTGTACAAAATTTAGTCTGGAGGAGCCATGTCCCAAATGCGATGCTCCCTATGGCTATCGTAACATCATGGGCTTAAGCACGGACACATATAAATTTTCTGTAAGTTGTCACCATGCCCAAGAACGAACCCAAAACGAAAAAATATTTAACGAGATTAAAAAAAAATAATGTTCCATCTAACCAATCAGAGCCCCCAGTCCTCAATATGTTGACATATCAATTAGCTGCTAACCTCAACGAATTTGTTTACGTTCATTTTTACTATTTTAATAACTATTTTATTTGGGTTTAATTGTAATTTTTTTTGTATTGCTCTTTGCCTTGGTTGTGTATCTTAACTGTTGTTAATTATTGTTGCACTTATTATAAGTACGTAGATCGTAGATGTTGTTGTTCATACTATAATGCTTAACCATTGTCGCTTGCATGCTCGCTTTTATGTAAACCTCTATGCATCCTTCTTTTTTCCAGGCACACTCTTGCAGTTATGGATGGAGTATGGATCTGTAAACTTAAAGCCTTGATTATAATTGAGAACTGCTTGTAACGTTTTTGTGTTAAATGTTCTTTTGAACAAGCGATTTAAGTTGCATCCAACGAAAAAAACCATTTCATAATGCAAGAGTGTATGCCAAAACCTTAAAAACGCCTACTGCACCAAAAAAGACACCGGTTTTTGATTAAATTTAACTTATTTTATTATACTCATTCACCCACAAAACATAGAACGAGGTTAAACAGGCGGCTGTCTCTGGTAATTTGGATGCACCCGAAGGTGGCTTTGATGCTATTATGCAGGCAATTGCCTGCCGCCAGCAGGTTGGATGGCGTGAACAGGCCCGTCGCTTGTTGGTCTTCTCAACGGATGCGGGTTTCCATTATGCCGGCGATGGTAAATTGGGTGGCGTGATAACGCCCAACGATGGCGAGTGCCATTTGAATGGACAGGGCATGTACACGCATTCGATCATTCAGGATTATCCGAGCATATCACAAATAAATCAGAAGGTCAAACAGAATGCCATCAATATTATATTTGCCGTCACACAGAATCAGTACTCTGTCTATCAGAAGCTATCCGGACACATTGAGGGCTCGTCCAGTGCCATCTTGTCAAACGATTCGTCCAATGTGGTCGATCTTGTGCGCGAAGAATACGGCGTAAGTTGTTAACAACAACAATGTCTCTACCGTCCATCTATTTATTACTTACTGTTGGGGGCATTTACAGAAAATCTCATCGACTGTGGAAATGAAGGACAACGCCATGGGTGATGTTAAGATCACTTATTTGTCCAGTTGCCTTACCAATGGACCTCAAATCAAGACGAACAAGTGCAGTGGTCTTAAGGTCGGCGACAAGGTCACATTTACGGCCCAAATCACAGTCACGAAATGCCCGGCAAATCCACGCGATTGGAATCAGGTTGGCACTCAATTGAATTTTATACATGTCTAAACAGTATGTCTTATATGGTACTATGATTTGTTATTTTTAAGGTCATCCAAATCTACCCGGTTGGCATCAACGAGAGCATGATCATTGACCTGGAGATGTTGTGCTCGTGCCCATGCGAACATGCTGGCTCCACCGGCTATGAGATGCACTCGAAGAACTGCCACCAGCATGGCACCTACATGTGCGGCATCTGTGAATGCGATGAGCAGCATTTTGGCAACACCTGCGAATGCTCCATGTCCGATGTGCATCTGAACAATGTCAATGATAATATGTGCCGACCAGGCAACGATACGAACGTTGCCGAATGCAATGGCCGTGGCAATTGTGTGTGCGGCGCCTGTGAGTGCAATAAGCGCCTGAATCCGCAGGAGATAATCTCTGGTAAATATTGCGAGTGCGAGAACTTTAGCTGTGAGCGACGCAAGAACTTGCTGTGCTCCGGACCCGATCATGGCACCTGCGAATGCAATCGTTGTGTCTGCAAGGCCGGCTGGACAGGCAGCAGCTGTGACTGTCAAACGTCGAAGGATACATGCATGCCACCGAATGGCGGCGAAATATGCTCGGGCCATGGCACCTGCGATTGTGGCGTCTGCAAGTGCAAATCGACAGAAGACGGCCGCTATTCGGGTAAATACTGTGACAAGTGTCCCACATGCTCGGGTCGTTGTCACGAGCTTAAGGATTGCGTCCAGTGTCAGATGTATCACACCGGCGAGCTCAAGAATGGCGATGATTGTGCCAAAAACTGCACAACCTTCACACCCGTTGGCGTTGAGAAGGTCAAAATTGATGAGCACAAAGATGAGCAGCTGTGCGTCTTTTTCGATGAGGATGATTGCAAGTTTACGTTCAAATACAGCGAAGTGGGTGAGTTGGTGGTTCACGCCCAGGAGGAGAAGGAGTGCCCGCCCAAGGTCTTTATGCTTGGCATTGTTCTCGGTGTCATTGCAACCATTGTCCTTATCGGTCTGGCCATTTTGATGCTCTGGAAGCTGCTTACTACCATACATGATCGTCGCGAGTTTGCTCGCTTCGAAAAGGAGCGCATGAATGCCAAATGGGATACGGTAAATCAAATTGAATGCCATATACCAATTATTTGATTTGATTATTTGTTTTCTTTATTATTTTTTAGGGCGAGAATCCTATATACAAGCAGGCCACATCCACCTTTAAGAATCCCATATATGCGGGCAAATAACTTGGAAAACATAAAAATGAAAAACAGGAAATGCCGAAGCAGCAGCATTAACAGTTGCCAATTGTTTCCTTATAGTGAAATTTTCCATATACTATAAAGCTGACTGTCTTTTTAATTTCTATCAGTTTGGTGTCAACAATCAAATCAAACCCCCACCCCCCCCCCACATAAACAACTGGTGCGCGTGCAAAAAAAAACAAACAGAAACAAATAATTGCTTAAACAAGAGTAAAAAAAAAAACTGCCATTGAAACGCGTTCTCAACTAAGTCAAATTTTTTAAAAATATATTCATAAAGATATATACATATATATAATATAAATTTATACGCAAAAGAATTGTGCCTTGCAATATATATTTTAGATTTTATATACTGTATACAAAACGAAAAAGCTTTCATGTCAAAACAGCCGAAAATTAACAAACAACAAGAACACAACGCACAAGCAATATACTTTTACATACATATGTAATTGAATCAATCGAAGCAGCAAACGATTTATAATAACAGAAAGCTCTATTCAAAACTTAAAGAATGAGCTCACCTAAATTGTGCATCCTTTACTTAACAAACTAACATAACAAAACGATCATTTCTTATGTTTAATGTATTAACCATGTGTGCGAGCGAGAGAGAGAGAGCATTCCAAAAACCAAAACAAAAAAGAAAGGCAAGCAAAAACAACTGTTAAAAAAGATAATCACATCAAGAGTGTTTGGATAGCGTTGAGCGAGGAGCACACATGTGTTGCATAATTTATATTATTATTATTATAATTGTTATTTGTATCATTATGATTTCTCACAACTTTTATAACACTAGTGTTGGGCTTGAGTTTCGCCTAGTACTGCCTTTTGGATCGCTTAACTTATTAATGCCCATGCAATATATAGCATTTTATTTATAGCGAAAACGATCTAAAAAAAAATAACTGAATTTATTTCAATTCAACTTAAAAAACAAAACCACAACTGACTTTCGTTAATTTTAATGGACTTACCGCCCACTTTATGTTTGCCGTCAAAACTTTAATGTGTTTATTTTTCTTTACGTAAATGTATGTTTTTTTTATATATTCTTATTTTAAATTTAACTTTACAATTAACATTAAGCGTATTAACATTTAAGCTTGTAATTGTTAATTTTATATGAGCGACAAAACCTGAACAAGATGAAAAAAAAAGAAACAAACATCATAAAAAAACACAGAGCACCAATTTTGTTTATTATTTATGCTAACAGCAAATGCGTTTGATTTTTAAAAATTAGTAAATCGTGTCTTTTCATGCTTTTGATAAGCATATTAATGCTAATATAATAAAAAAAATAATTAAATAACATATTTTTGCGAATTTGTACTGATTACTGATAAACAAAAACCACAAAGATAAAATGAGTGTTTAAAAAAATGTTTATTAAAAAAATAATGAACTGTTGGTGGGAACACTGGCAATTGTAATGAAAATATTATAATATACATACATATACATATGTTTTAAAAAAAACTGTTTGATGCTAATTTTAGTTAAATAAAAAAAAGAGTAAAATATTAATGCTAGGCTTTATTATTATCAAATAAAGACAAAAAATCCTACACGAAGAAAATACATTTTTCGGCTCATGGGAACCGAACTAAGATACGATTTCTATTAAATTATTTCTGTAAGAAATTTCAAAAACTGGCATTTCTGTAGTATTAGTTTTTTTTTCAAATGGGCTGCATACAATTTGTATTTTTGTGAAAGTTTTCTATAAAGTTCTAGAGTCTCAAAATATTAAAAAGGCCCAAAATAATGTTATTTTTCGACTTTTTTTCTCTTCCCAATATGGATACGAATTTTAACCTTTATCACATAGCTGGCATCCGTTCGAATTTTTATTTTGTGATACTGAAGGTAGGATAAAATCGATAACTGAAATCGGTACAGCCAATCATGCACCAAATTTTCTTAGCTTAATCTACCAAATTTGGAGCCAGTTTATACAGACACACATGTTTTTTTTTTAAATAAAATTGAGTTTATTATATCATTTTAGAAACGTAATTTGGAAAACGTATTTTTTAAACTATGAACTATTCCATTCTTAAGTTAAAGAAACAAAAATTAGATTTCTAAATCGAATGGTAAATTTTTAAACAAAATTTTGAGAGTTCAACTCAATGTAAATCACAAACGTATTGAGGAATGTATTATTAAATAAGTGTTTATAGTGCTTTAATGTTATTTGATAATGTGTATAACTACATTTGTTTAAAATCACTTCATAAACTCGGTCAGGGATTGAATCGTAGAGAGGTCACTCCATTACGTTCACTTTTTGTTTACTTATCCACTTCTTTACCACTCGAGCAGTGTGGATTGGGCCATTGTCCTGTTAAAACGTCCAATATAACCTATTCACCTATTACTTTCACGATATAAGAAAGGAAGAACACTTTTTGACCCGACAACATAGTCGTGACGGAGGTGACATATCCTATTATTTCATCTAAGAAGAACTCAGTTAGGTACAAAGATACTATGTATGTATGTATAGACAATAATATGAGTTAAGCATTGTTATGAATACAAGGTTAAGTAAACTAAATATTTTGTTTGTCACTGAGTTCGGCTTAAAATACGAGCATGAGTAATGGGTTGGGTGGAATGAATGTGTATGAGTAATTGAGTGGGAAATCCATAAACTAGTTTTAGTTTTATTTGAGTTGAATGGGTATGGATGTCGAATGCTCAGGTGGAGACGCGCAGATCGAACGTTGGCTGCTGTATTTTATCCTCAGGCTTGGGCCAAACAATGCTCTCAATCCAGTCCAGATAGCTGGAGACACGCGAATAGACACTGGGTGGTCCACTAGCACAGCCCTGTCCCAACGATGTGATGCCCACCACATACCAGCTCTGACCCACTTGCAGCAGCAGCGGTCCACCCGAGTCACCCTGGCAGGTGTCGCCCATTGCGCTCATGTCGCCAGCACACAATTGACTGGAAGCCAGGCCATCGACAAGCACGTCGCTTGAATAATGTTGCTGGCATTGTTCGTTGGGCACATGCTGCAGCGATACCTTGAGCAGCTGCGACGATGAGACGCCAGCAAATCTTATCTGGCCATAGCCAATGGCCATCAAATCAGGCACATCCAGTGCCTCACGTTGCCAGAGGCAGGCGATGCGCAAATTCGACGGTTGCTTCTCCTCAAGCTCCAACAAGGCAATATCATTGTAGGCGGTGCTATCGTTGTAACCGGGATGAGTGAACACACGCCTAATTGGGTGATCCTCGCCCATGCCAAGCGTTAGATTATCACCACCCAAGCGCACTGTCGTCGGCAGCTGGCCACCAAAGCTGATGCAGTGCGCTGCCGTCAGTACAAATGTGGGTGAAATGAGAGTTCCACCACACCGAAAATAGACGCTCGTATCAAAGTTCGATGGCCAGCCTAATGCGCCCATAAAGGGGAACTCACGAACAGTGGTCGGACGGCCGCCCACAATTTGTTTGACAAAGACCAAAGCATTTTCGCAGGCTACAACAAAAAAAAAAACATTATTGGTTAATCTTGTGCCAGAGCAGATACAGATATGTACGTACCCTGATCGCTTGGTCGCTGAATCAGTTTGGGTAGAGTGGGTCGCAACGTTGTTGTTGTTGTTGTTACTGTATCGTTGTTGTTGTTCTTATGGGCACAGCATACATACTGATCGAATTTAACAAAATAACAGGTCTTGGGTGCAAGATGTTCCCGCTCCCAGCGCTTAAGTGCAACGGGGCATTGCTCCAGCAATTTACAGCTGCCCGGCACACGTCGTTCTCCATCCGCAAAGCAATCGTCATAGGATTCCTTGGGAAAAATGATGCCACGCTGTGATTGTGGTTTAATTGCCAGATTAGCGACTGCAAAGCAATCCCAAAAAATTATAAATATTAAAAAGACAAAAGTGTGTTTAATTTACGATTGCTTACCTGCTGCTCTCGTCGTCGTCTTAATTGCTACCATCAATAACAATAACAACATTAAAGATGGTGAGGCGCTTTGCATTTGCATTGTTTTAGCTTTCTTCTGATGCTCTCTTTCGCGGCTGTTCGGCTGCAGGTTTCGCTTCTGACTGCGTTGTCGTCGGTTCGGCGAATGCGCCTGCGCCTGCTGCTCAATTCATGTCGCAAATTCATTCGCAAAAACCAGCCAGGCAACTTCGCCTTTGGCTTTGTAATAACTACATATTTGTTTTTTTTTTTTTATAATTGATTGACTAGGGGGACCCTCCCAATTGCGTCAGCACGTGCTCGAATAAAGGTACAACGAACCATGACCAGTTTGTCGATCGCAAAATATTAGAGATCATTGCTGCTAATCAAATATGTATGTATATAGTAAATACTATATTCAGCAAATTAATTGTTTTGTTCCTTTGTTGTTATTGTTGCTGCTGTTGTTCACCAATTAATTTTTTACGCAAGCACAAAGCGTCATATTGAATAGTTGCTGTTACAATTGGTATCGATAAGTCAAGTTCTAGTGAATAGATAAATAAACAAATGAAGAAGTAGAATTAGGTAAGATTATGAATCAATTACTTTTTTTTACTTGTTCACTAACCTTTTAGAGTGCGTATAAAAGATTGCGTTGTTTAGTTAAAAGTTAATAAGTACTTACTACACATATGTACATACAAACATCCACAATTGATTCATTGAAATTATTATTATTTAAATGTTGAGCTGCAAGCATTCACTTGAACTGGCGGATAAATGGCTGAAGATGTTACAGCATCCAGCATTTTGGCATTCATGCGCCGATATATCGAAAGCAAGCACAACTATCGATAACACCAATGACAATAACAATAATCAGCTGAAGTAGCTCTTGTGCCACGCAAAATAATAACTTAGTTATTTTGTTAATTTAAAATACCTACAACCAAGACACATAAACTCAACTGTGCAAGTGGGCTGGCAACAGCGGTATGCAAACAGCAGGCAGCATGTCGTGGTTAAATAACGGCCTCAATACTATAAACAACATCAAAGGACAACTGACGAATTTGGCTCAAGAGGTGCTGGCGGAAACAGCCGGACCCGGCGATGACGAATATCGGGGCGGTGATGAGGTGAACGCTAAGACAGCACTTCAACTGCTCAATGAGACGCAATTGATTAAGGAGCAGCTAGACAAGGCTTGCAAGGATAAAGATCGCGAGGTGAGTGGAGGGAGTACCACTCTTCCCCGTACCCTATGCTACGCTTGTTGTTGTTAGTTTTGGTTGTGGTTTGAGTTTTGCTGTGCTTTGGCATTAAGTTTGAAGTTAAGTTTGCTGCTGCCCAGCTCCATTGAAGCAGCGAACTCTTCGCGCACTTGTAGAACTTCTTACCACTCTGTGCCCAGCTTCAGCTTCAGCTTCTTACACAAACACAACACACATACTCAAACACGCATTTAACATGTTGCATTTCTTTTTGACTCCACACAGATTGCCGCACTACGCAAGCAGATTGCAACATTAAAGCCAAACCAAACTAGCGAAGAGAGCGTCGGCAACGAGGCAAAGTCGTTGGTAAGTCGTTGGCTAAACAAATGCGCTGCTAAAAGATAAAAAACATTTTGGTTAACATGTGGCATGTAGCAAGCATTTACAGTTACGTCAATTGCGATTGCAGTTGCAAGTTGTCCTAAGCTAGCAGCTGCTGACAGCTCGCTCTATATAATCCCAGTACGACCATATGCTACGCTTGACTATATAGTATACATATATTATTTACATATTCAGTTATATACATATATAAATTATCTGGGCAACTTTGCGCCTTATATCTGTGTTGGCTGTTTGTGTTCCCGATGTTTGCACGCCGCAGCGATAAGCGAACGGCGAGAGTCAAAGCCATAACCAGAGCCCCAGACCGTTGCCATCGGTACTCGTCATGGACGAAATGTTCTCGCTCTCTCTCTCTCTCTCTTTCTCTCGCTTTTGTGTATGTATATCCCTAAATTAATATTTAAATTGTGATAGCTCAGAAGGAGGAGGCACCAGCAACAGTCTGCTTATCTGTCCCTGCTTGTAGCGTTGGCTTATCAGCGTTTACCTGATGCCACATTATGTTGCGCGATAAGCTGCAATCGACAGGCATCCTACCCCTGTTTAAGCCATACCCCAAGTACAGTAATCATCCTGACCATAAAAAATAATGCAAACATAAATATATTAAGAACTTTCGATAATTTCGATTTGAATAACATTTTCAACATTTTCTTTTGTTTAAAGCCTCTCTTAAAACTCATTTTAAATATTATCCTATCCTTTTTGGTGAGAGTTTACAGTTTTCGAACAAACACTGTATTGTATAAATACTTACATATTTATTTTGCGTTTTTCTATGAAAACAAAATTAGAGGATATTTGTATTTAATTTCATATTACGTTTTATTCGCTCGCTCTTGTCATAAATCTTTTTTTTTTTACATTTTCGCCCATATGTTGCACTCTAGAATAGGGCATATCAAATAAGTATTAGTACAATATTTAATTTGTTTGTATGCGAGTTCACATCATCTGCCTGCAACGCCCTATTTGTTTAATTTACCGAATTACATTTGATTAAATCGCATATCAACCGAACTCAAACCCTCTTACTCGATCCCTTCCTCCAAATAGAACCTGCGACCCAACTGGTACTATAGTATTTGAATTGTTCATGTTTTTGGCTTGGGGTTGTATTTTTTTTTTTCGTCTTCGTTCTGTTTAATCAGCTTGTGTATAACTGTAAAACTATTTATTACCGCTTACTGATTAAACCCTGTTTGAAGCATGACTTTAAAAGCTACTTACTTACAAGGCCCCTCAGGCTAAAAAACACATCCGTAAAGCAGAAGAAAATCGATCCGCACGAAACAAACTTGAATTCGATTAATCTTTTAATAAACATACATATTCATATTTCTTATAAATAATTTAAAAACAAAAGTCTTGAAAATATTAAAAGGTTTTGCCTTACTTTACTCAGATGTCTTCAATCGATCTCAAATATGCGCCCGAACTTAGATTTTTCATAAACTAAAAAACCGACTAATTTGTTTTTGTAAAATAAAACAAAGCTCGTCGAAAATTATGGTATAAAACGTATGCAAAATTTCAAAAGAATCAGTCCAGTAGCTTAGAAACTATTTAAATACAAAAATTAAATAAATAAAAATTAATTAAACAAATATAATTTGAATGCAAATCACAATATAACTTTTTTTTGCTGTACATCACTCTAAATTTATATATTTAGACCAACTCCACTGCCTGCAAGCCTTGCTGGTATATTTGGCTTTGTCGAACGTTATCGGTTGATGATATTTGAATTTTTTCCTGAAATCTATAAATTGGATCGATAGCAGACGCTATGTTGTTTTGCATAAATGTGCCAGGCAGGCGGCGGCGGGTGGTGATAAGAATGAATGGAAATACATAGATGAGGCGAGGCGAGGGAGTGTGGGGCGAATAGACATGGCTAGTTGACACCATTAACCATAAGCCATGTGCTAGTCGATTGTTATCTTATCCGGGGACCCGGGACCAGTCAGGATTCGTCGATTGGATGACAACTGTACCGTTCTCTGCATCATTATCAGACATGGGGGTTGGGAAATGGGCGGCTATTGCCTTCGTAGGGGTTGACAGCCGTCTATAAAAGCAGACCCACCTGCTCATTGCTATTCATTTCGTAACGTGCGATCGTCGCCCGACATCGATTCCTGTTTCATCTACCATCTACCCCGTCTCTATTCCGGACTCCGTTTCTCGCACCCGCATAAAGTGTTAATTTTTCTAAACGTTTAAATTTCTTGTTTATTTTTTTTTTTTGTCTCGGTTTTTGGTTGTGAGCTATTGTTGTTGCTGGTTTTTTGTATTTTGGTGTTGCTGCTTGGCCTAAAAAGCCAAACGCAATTTGCATTCGAAAATCGTGTGAAATTTTTGTTTCTTTCAAAAAGCAGGCCAACAGCACAGCACATACACACAAGTACTTCTTATTTTGTTTTTCAACAAGGTTTTCCTTTTGTTTTCGGTTTTCATTTGTTTTTGTATTTGTTTTTTTTTTTTTTTTTATCTATCGTGCCGGAAGTTGCGACTGCAGTTCCAAGCACAGGTGAGTTAAATCAACAAACAATGTTAATATGTTGTTAATTTTATGTTAAGTTTCACATTGCGTCGTACTCTGTTAAATAACAGTGGGCAAAGTCCATACCTGAAAGGAGTACAAAATATAAGCATATGGAAAATTTATAATATGAGGTTTAATCTAAAACCTATCCATGCTCGATTCATGTACTAAAGGTATAGAACGTAAACAATGAACCTTACAAATTTTAGACTAGTAAAATATTCTTAGCCTCTGGTTAACGTGTTTTCTTGAGCAAAATTTGCTTAGGTTTTGCCTATTTTTTGTTTGTGGTTTAATTTTACAAAAGTCAAATATTATATATAAAGGAATATTTCCGACCCCAGAAGACATCGAATGTGTTCGTGATCTTGCTTGCATAAGCAAATCGATCTCTGAAGTTATGAGAGCTATAGGCTTCAAAGCTCGAATGTAGGTTCTCCTTAACCTCATCATCATGATTGCTTATCGATAAATTTTGCCGTGCCCGATATACACTCAATTTCAGTAACTAAGAAAACATAAACTGTTAAAATTCGGACATTATATTAATCGAAATTGGTTGAGGAACATCAAAGATTTCGCAGATTGACTGATTTGTTTTTTATACTGTGACAGTATATTGAAAAATTGTAATATTTAACACTAAAATTTTAAACTTTCTCTTATTTTCCATCGTTAAAAGGGTATTAAAATGAGCAAATTTAATATCGAAAATGTAGATTTTCCATGCGCCGCACAGCAAATTTAGTTTAATTGTTAAATTTAAACGCAATGATTAGACAGGCCGCCGAATCTCTCTTTATCTCTTTTCGACACGAGCAACGAGCACGCACCTGGCGTTGATAATGGGGCACTGTGGGGGGGGAAGGGGAGGTCGGAGAGGTTTTGATTGCTAGAGGGAGAGAGTGAAGTTTCATCATCAAAATTGAGAGCTAGTTAGTTGACATGCGGTCAGGTAATGAAGCGCACATCGCAAGAAGCCCGACTGTGACACCCCCGTCAAGCTTGGAATGGGGGGGGTTGGGGGAAGTTGGGTTTGGGTGCTATGCAGTAGGCCGGAAGCACGGCGAGTTGGCAGCGTCGTGATCATGAACAAAAAATATAAACTTTTTGACATTAGTAACTAATGTTACATGTCAGCTAACACTACCAGAGACGTAACGGGAATACGGGGTAGGAGCGGGTGGTTCATATCAGAGCTAACGATTGCGTTAGATCATCGAACGAAAACGAAAAACGAAAAACGAAAAACAACAGACAAGCGACACGAATCAATGCAAACGCTCCAAACGTTAGTGGGCCGAGTGTTGTGTGGGTGGGTGGGTGGTCTAGTTGAGTGTCACCAATGTTGAAGCCACGTCAGTTGCAAACAAAAATGTTGTTGATTTGTTACGCTCGGTCAAACTGTGCCAAATCAGCTGCAACACGTTCTTCTTCTACATCTGTTTGGGATGGGATGTTGTTGGTTAGTTTGGCTTTATGGTTGTTTGGTCATTGGCTCTGCCTGTTAGGCACGGATTGATCGCCTGATCATCATCATCATGTTTTGTAACGTTCGCTTGTTTATCGATAATTATATGTATGCATTTCATTTTTTTATATTTTTTGCTACGTTTCAAAAAATGTGCTAATTTTTTTTTTTATGCCAAGAAGTCAATATATGAGTTACTTCTGCGTATCTTTACCAATCTGCTTAAGGAGTTATTATCCTCATTTGAACCTTATCAACCATTCTAAAAGGATTTAGGTTCGCAAAGGGGATATTTTGGAAATCAACCCGGTCTGTACAATGTAGCCTTTAGTCAAAGCTTGAGAAGCCTTTGCTAAAAATCAAAATAAAAGTAAATCAAATAAATCTGTGTTCAAAGCAAGGATTTCGACTTCATTTTATTTGATTTATTTTTTAAAAAACTGAAAAATTGTGTACTTTGTTACAATTTATACTTTTCAGAACAGCTTTGAACACTTTCGATTAAATTGAGACCAAAATTGCTGGTTTTGCATAGATATTAAAATCGTAGCATAGCAAAAAAGAATTTCGAAATCTTTTGTTTTTATTATATAGTACTTGTTCTAGAAGTATTGTACTATATTATTAGGGAGGCGTTTTCATTAGTCGTTCCTATCAGCCACTCACTGAGCTCATTGGCCACCCACATTTGTGTGCCAGTTGTCATTTAGAGCCTAACCAACAGTAGCAACAACAACAACAACAACAATTACCAAACAACAACCAAAATGGTCAAGCAGCGAGCGCACAATGAAAATAAAATTGCATTAATGAAATTATCCAAAAAAAAAACCCCCAATCCCCGAGCAGCCACCTGTCATATGAGATTGACAGAGAACATGTGTAAGTAGATATAGAAAAATAATAATAATTTTAGTTTGGTGACGCCTCCCCCAAACCCTCACCCACCCATTGGACCCACACTTCAATTGACCCGCATCCAAATGCGAAGCAAAACGTTGCATGTCGCTAAGTGCAATTCTTGTTGTTGTTGTTTGTTGTCGTTGAGGGCTGCAATTATTTTATTACATTTTCATTTTAATTTTTATTTTTTGTTTAACATATGATAGTTGACATTGTGTTAGTGTTGTTGGAGTTATAGTTATTGTTATTATTATTGTCGTTGTTTTTGTTGCTTTTTTTTTGCTGTAAGTTTCTATAAACAATCAACGAAGCGAAGGGCAATTTTCACTAACTGCCCAACTGAAAAGCTGACAATGCCATTGCACAGTGTCCCAATCCGACTTGAAATCAATTTGTGAACACACACACACACACACACGGACACACACACTCTCGCATACACCCGCACAAAGCATGTGTGTGTTTCATAATTTACTCACAGATGGCGCTGACAAGTAAACAACATTTGCTCCGCATTTTCGTTTTACAATTGTGTTAGCCACGTCGCGTGTGTGTAACGATACTTGGACCGAGGCCTAAACGACGTTTTAACCTGACCTTCCCCCCCACCACCACCATCACCGTCACCGTTCGTCCCGAAGTGCATTTGCCGCAGCTGCAACAACACTCAATTTGACTCGGCTGCATTCAAATTTGTACCCGATTCTAAAGTTAGTTTTCTCAGTAGCTTTTTTTTTTGTTTGCGTTTAACCTTCGACCAAAATTATATGGGTATACTATATAGTATATGTATGTGTATAGCTCATTGTTGCCACATATGCATACTTACATACATATGTACATGCATGCTTCTTAGCATAGTTCAGAGCTGTCATTCAAATACTTAAATATATAGTATAACGCTTGCTCTGTAATTTTAAATATCGATAAATTCTATGGCCTTATGTGACAAGGACAAGGATATAAGCGAAAGATTGTAATACCTATTCCATATTGGCAAATCAAAATGAAAAATATTTATTTGAATGAGTACGGGTTAAAGAGAGAGACGTACTCGATTAAAGGGAGAGAACCGTCAGAGACCAAAAGTGCAAAGTATGAAAGTTAAGACTTAATAACTAAACTAGTAGGAAATAATTCTGAGAACAACATATTTTTTGTTTGTACTTTTTCATTTTGTCCGATTTATTCTTGCGGGGATCAAGTCGAATCAGTTTAATCAGTGCGACAAGCTTAAAATAAAGAAAATATATGCAAGTATAAGTAAAAAATAGCGACGAATAATTGAATATTATTATAATTATTATAAAAGAGAAGGCCAACAATGAATTCTTAACCTACTGCTTAATTTGAAGAGCGCTAGCTGCAAGGCTTTCGGGTCGAGTTGAATATATATTGGTTTAAATCAAAGGTATTTGCTTTATTTATTCGTATTTGGCATTGTTTTAAGCATCATGTTTACTAGATAATATGTCTGTTTTCGCAGTGTCTTCGTCCATGTTCATCATTTTCAATCCTTAAGGTACACATTTGAAGATTCTAAAACTGTAACTTCGGCTTTATTAACTTTTTTTTTGGTCAGGTATGTTTCAAAAGGTGCGACATACTAAGTTCTCTTTTATTCGACGATGTGATGTTTGCCTTCTGCTGTGCTGACCCCATCCCCATCTACTATCTCTTCACACTTATGTACATACTTACTTTGGCAACTTATCATAGGGCAGTGCCCTTTTTGCCGCACACGCCCCCCAAAAAACACCAAGAGTTGGCAAATTGAAAGTGTTAAAAATGCTTTAAGCATTTTTGTTTGTTTTTAAATTGTCAGTTAGGCGATGACGTATGTACATATATATCTTTTTACTTTTGAACCGTAGGCCAGTTTCTGTAGTTTTCGATTTTGACTAGTCACAACAACAACAACAATATCAACGACAGTCACATAACAACAAGTGCGAAAACTTAAATAAAACTTAGTTTTCATTATACTAGCAGATTTTTGTAGTTGTTGCTGTTGTGTTTATGCAACTGCGCGAGTTGCCAATAAAAAACTTTAACGCAATTTTTGCCTGTGCACACACGCTCTCCCTCCGCCCCTTTTTCAGTTACCGCTCCCCCCTTGTGCGCGTGTTACCTTGAGAAAAGCTGACGATAAGTTTTCCAGTGCAAAAAGTCTGGACATAAATATGGGCACTTAAAACTTCATCATTAACGGCCCGTCTGGCCTGGCAAAACTTAACAAAAAATATTTTCATTATTTTATGCTTATTTGCATTTTAACTTAAAAGCAAAACCACAAAACAGTTGGTCCACTGAGGGGTACGGGTACGTACGGTTGTGCAGGGAAATTAGTTGCACTACGAGTACGAAGGTGTGATAAAAGAATGCGTGTTTCCTTTCACAGAAGAAAATGACATACAAAAAAAGTAATGCCCAAAGAAAGGTTATGCGAAAGCGAGTTGATAAGAATGCTCAACGTGAAGATATCCATGGATAGGCCCAACCCTATAGACTGGTATACGTTTTGTATGCCTATGATAACAAGTAAGCCTCAAGTCTAGCTAGAATTTTTAAGGATATCTTGCTTAAAGAACCACGATACTTATAATCTATATATCTTTTAGTTAGTGCGGCAAAAACATTCGAGACATTTTTGGTGTAATCGAGAGATGTTAGAAGTTAGATGTTGCAAGCACACATCTCGAGTTAAAGAAGCATTCAAATACATATTGTTGAGTCAAGCTTGGAGCTGGGTCAAACTGTTGTTATTAGCGTCGATGGCGTCGGAATTGAAGCGCGTTATTTGAATTTGATTTCTTGCCTGAATTTTAACAGCAATGTGTTAAATGGATGCCAATACAAAGCGGCTCACCGGCTCTCCATTTGTGTGTTGTTTTTGTCGCTGTCGCTGTTGTTGTTGTATTTGTTTTTGTTTTTGTTTGATGTATGTCTTCTGCGCTCCGTGACGTGCCACCAGGTACCAACGTATATATCTTCTCAAGTGCTATATACTACATTCTGTATGATCTATGTACTTATTTACTTCCATACCTTTTTTGTATGTACATATATGGCTCAGTTTGTCTTGCTCTAGATAAACTTTAAACATTTTTGTTTACTAACGACAAAAGCAACGTATCTTTATTTCTCATTTTGATACTCTTAGACCGCAGGTAAAGAGTATATTGTTTTTGTTCAATGTCCTTAGCGTCTTGAAACTTTGCAAATATTTTTAGTTAGACAAAGTGTCAATAGAGGGGTGCTCCGCCAACCTGGAGACTGGAAAAGCGAAAACAAGTCGAGACACCTCGAGGTGGAAATCGTAAAAAAACACACATTTGGATAGCCAGAGCCACCAAATTTGGTGGAAAGATAGTTGCTGGTTTCTGAAAAAGATATGCATCGAAAATTTGGATGCCACGCCCTCCTCTGCGAACCAGTCCTCCTGCCACTATACTCCCCTATTTGCCACACGTTTTAATATTGGTATCAGAGTATATCGAAGTCGCAACGTTTTCACTTGTTTCTTTTCGATATAGAACATGCATTTATATATATGAAATGTCCATTGATCACTACGCATCCGCATCCGTGTACTCTAAAGATGATTGGATAGTTTGGGACTGTATCAATAATATCTTTCTATTTATTGTCTCTGTCTTTAACCTATGCTCACTGTTCGATGCTCGTTTTTCACACTCACACACACACATACACATACACATATGTATATTGATTGAACGTGTGCAAATAAAATACAATTTAAATATTTATTATCTTTGCAGTTCGTTAGCATCTTGTATCTGTTTAAACAGTGTACGGCGGCGCGACTTGGCCTCAATCTTTAAGCTATTGATATACATATGTATGTACAATATATAGACAGATCAGCAGCTCTGCATTTCTCAGCTCTTGCCTCACCCACTCCTTGCCCCACCCGTCCGTCGTCACAAAACAGAAAGAGAGAGAGGATTGATAGAAAAATACTTCAATTCCTGGAACAAAACATATGAAAATTTATACAATTGGGTCGACAATTGGTGACGCTGTGGCGGACAGTTTTTTGCTTTTGTTTTTGTTGGGGAAGTGGGGAAAGGGGCGGCATCGGCCCGGCGTTGCTACAAACTTTATAGTTTCCTTCACCATAGTATAACGACAATTCGATTTGCATTTGTAACAGAACGAAACGCGTTAGAAAAAAAGAGAACAGAAAAAAAACAGAACAGAAAACAGAAAACGTTGTAATATTATTGCTGGTGCTGCTAATGTGGCACTTGCTGATAAAGGAAAAGCATTCCCAAAACTAATTAACGCCTGCAACGAGTGTATGTAGTAGTTGGCTTTTGCCTTGTGCGGGTCTTTCTCCCGTCTCTCTCTTGGAGCTTTTTTGGCCCTCGCAACAACGATAAAAAGGTGTGTGTGTGTGTGTGTGTGTGTGCGTGTGTTACTGATATGCAGTGTGAAAGAGAGCGCAACAAAAGCAAGCGTGACAGTTGTTGTTGTTGTTGGTGGGGGGAAGGAGAGAGACGAAGTGGTATACACACAGGTATACTTCCATGGGTTGGCTGTATTTTTATCTGCTAATTAAACACAGACGCTCTATCGCAATAACAAAAAAAAAAAAAAAAAAAATAACCGAGAAAACAGCTACATTAACAGCGCCGTTTGAAAGTCAACAACGTGGCCATATTCTTAATATTCCTGTGTATATACACATACATATATATATATACATATGTATGTATATAAGTATATCTTTCAAGTCGTGGCGCTAGGAGTTTCAAATGCTCATCAATTACCACAATTTGCTGACTTGGCACAACAACAGGAAAAGAACAAACTTGGCATTGTAGAAAATTGGAATTTCAAAACAGCATAAACTTTGTTTCCATCATGTAAATAAATATGCTTGACTTTTTCAAAAATATTTGTTTGGACGTATAGTAGCTTATGCATATTGTGTTTCGTATTTTCTCGTTCTATTCTTTCTCAGTTAAAAGAATTTAATTTTTATTATACTCAATAAGAATCACATTATTTTTGTTGTTGCTCTTTTAAAATGCTACGTGCTTTGTCGCTTGTACTAGTATTTCCAAGACTATTTATTTAAAAAGAATCTTACACACACACACACACATAAAATGGACAGAAGGATAGACTTAGAGAGCAACGAGCTTAAATACTATTTATGTTCGTTGCTTAGAGTAACACCTATGTGAATATTTGTTTGGCAATTTCTAACAAGTTGCTGCTATACATTCTATATGCAGTACGTATGTACATATATGTAAAGCTGAAACTAAATTTTAAGATCGTCTCTGGGTAAAGATATAAAAGCGCAGCAGCAGTGACGACGTCGACGTCGGCGTCGGCGTCGGTGTTGAGAACAAACAAATACAAAAACAAATAAAAGCAACGTCGCCGTCAGCAGGGCCAACAACAACAACAACAACAAACGGCACAAATGAGTACACAAAAAAATAAAAAAATAAATAATAAAGCGAAGAATTTTCTTGTTATTTATTTATATACATATCCCTTCTTCGTTTTTGTTTTTTTTTTTTTACCAAAAAGCAACAGCACCAACAAACGTCACTTAATATCAAGTTAAAAAGCCGACTCGCGTTATTTGAGTTTTGAAATGGAGAGCACAAGTCCAACTTGGATATATACTACAAAAGCAAAAGCATATAAATATGTATGTGTATTTATACAGACATATCCACATGGATATAAACATTTTGAGGAATAGGCACTCAGCAGTATACTGATGGACATTTGACAAATGTTGAATACTTCTGTCGAGTGTATGTATGTATATACAACTGGACGGCGGCGTATTGTACAGTGGCTCACAGCAGGCTACAAATTATATTTGGATAGATAGATATGTATGTAGCCTTGCACGTAATGCACAAATTGCAGTTCCCTTGAACTGAGCCCAAACGGAAATGTACAAATGATCTATCAATCTGGCCGGCAATGAATTAAGCAAACAAATCTTTAGGTACATATAGTAGTACTACAAATGTACTTGAAGCAATGCAAACATAAGTCACATTCATTAGTAGAATATATAACACAGTCATATTCATTTATTAGAAACACTTTGTAAGAAACTTGAACTTAAATTTCAGCAAAAAATAACTATATTTCAATTAAACTTATTGCATTATGTCTGGTAATACTATAATAAATATGTTCGTTGATACTTTGTTATAGTAAAAAGTATAAAATTAAAAGTAAAATATGAAATTATATTGAAATCTGAAAAAATAGTGAAAATTCAAAGATTGGGAAATTCTATAAGAAAATTCGGGATTGGGGGGATGCCCAGAAAAAACTAATCAGACCAAATAATATAGATTTGATTTTACACAAACTAATCAATTTTCGCATGTTATTCACTTGGCTCCCATCATATTTTACACACACACACCCACACACATAAAGCCGCAAGCAGAGCCGCTCAAGCTAACACTGCATTTTATGCTAACGGGGCGGCGCCTGGCCGACAGGAGTCGTCATCGTTAATAAGCCCTCGCCCGAATGCACGTATACAGCCACACACTCAGCCAGCAAATGCAGCGTGTGTGTGTGTGCGTGTGTGAGTATTGGCCGGTGATCGTTGCGCTGCAGCGACAAAAACTACAACAACGCTGACGACGGCAACGACAACGACAGCGACAGCGATATTGTCGGCTCTAGCTCCGTCGACGACTCGACTCAGTTGTGTGCTATCGGTTTTTGGGTTAGTTATGGGCTCTCACCGCTTTGCTACTATTTTCCCCATAGCGCATGGCACGTTGCGTTCACTCGTCGATCGGTCGCGCTACGGGCAAGACGTGAACTCTGTCTGGTCTGGGCTTAGAGTACTTACAAAGTACCCTAGAACGCTAGGCGCCGGTAACAGCTAAATTAAATCGTTGTTTAAGTTCATTTCATTAACGTTTGTTAAGCTCACATTGTTTTTTGTGTTGTTTTTTTTCTTTTCTTTTTGTTGTTGCTGCTGTTTAAAAACGTTTAAAGTTGTTAAATTAAACGGTATTTGCGAACGTCAAGTGCCTGCCAAATGAAAATAAACCGGGTTTTTTTCCGATACATCTACTAGTACTTGACAATCATTTTTTTTTGTTATATTTCGTTTGTTGAACTGAAAAAAAACGGCTTAAAACTTAAAACTGGAACGCAGTCTTGGACACTTATTTCTGTGAGATTGAGGGATAAATTCTCACTGCTAACAAATTAAAAACTAAATTACATATTCGCTGACAGGCGAAAACAACAAATATATAAGTAAGTTTTTATATTCTTGCTGTATGCTTTTTTTTATTGTTGTTGTTGCTTGAAATGCTCATTATTTTAACGTGTTTGTATGCAAGTAAGTAAGTGTACTTAATTATGACTGAAGTTTTGTGTTCAGCAACAAGATTTCATCGTCATACTATTTGCCTTGACTTTCGACTTTTGTCTCTTGACATCTTCTCGTGTTAGCTTATTAGCTTCGTTTATTTAGTTCTTATTTTTTTTACTTGCAAGGAATTCCCAACTTGTTATTGTTGCGGTTTTTTATTTTGCTTAAACTACATGCACTAAATTTCTTATTATTCATTATAAGTCATTTGTTGCTGTGCCAAGTCAATACAGAGACAAAAAGAGAGGGAGAATGAGAGAGACAGGGAAGCTATAATTATTGCATATCTACAGTTTGTAGTACTACTTCTAAAATATGGCATAACCTTAAGATGCGCTCATAAATCTCGATTTTAATTGCATCCGAGTTTGACAAAAAAAAAACCTTGTACATGTGTACAAAAAGTGGAATCATATTTGAAATTATTTTGGATTTTTTGCTCAGATATGCATTTTCTGTAAGTCGATGTACAACTTGTTGAATATTAAATACTGTACTCAAAAGGTGCACATAGTACTTTGTTTGAGTTTGCAAATAAAAAGAAGCTGAGGTAGCTCTATAGCTTGTCATTTGCTTCTTTCTTCTCTTTCTTAAAATTGTTTTATGTGAATTCCGAACCGATTTCTATTAATTTTCTAAAGAAAACACTTCAGCTGCATAGAACAAATGCTTGTATAAAATTTAAGGTGTTCACTATATCAGGAGTTTACTTTATTTAATTTACATTTTGGTGCACATTTTCAAAAGTAAATTTTGTTACGTTTCGCGCTAACTGAAACACAAAACCAGCAAAGTCAACGAGGCAAAATTCAAATTTGAAACCAAACAAGCATGAAGAAAAAAAATATGCTCTGAAGCTTAGCTCTTAAATGTGCTTTGTGATTATTCGCCTGGGCCTCGTTGCAGCATATTGTATTCCACTTAATATCCCTTGTGCCTGCAGAGTGTGACATTTAAAGAGTCACAAGCAATAAGTGTTTCAATATTTATTCATAAACAATTAAATATCAAACGCCAAAACCCTTTTAAGCTCAAAACAACGGTCATGGTGGGTGCCGTCGTCGTCGTCGTCGTCTTTGTTGACCCTCTCTCTCTCTCTCTCTCTCTGTGTACATTCAAGAAGTATTTACTGAGTACTATATGGTTAAGGTTCTGTATGTGCCGACAACCGATAAGATAAGCAATCGGCAAAAGAAAGAGCTACAGTTACACCAACATCAGAGAGCAATCCGAATGACAACGGACAATGGCCACGTTAACGGCGTCAACCCTGTACTGGTACATACTCATCACTATTGTTGTTCTTGGCATTTTCACATTCCAACAAATTTTGACTAATAGTTCTGTAAAATTCCATGAAATGCCATTTTTTTCGTGGCGATTTTGATAAGACTTTTGCGTAGATAACAAACATGGGTTTAAATTGTAACAAAGTATAGACCAAAATTTCTCAGTTTTTCAAAAAATACATCAAATAAAATGTAATCCTTGCTTTGAACACAAATTTATTCGATTTATTTTAGTTCAAATGGTTAGCAAAGGCAAAGGTAAAGGCAAAGAGCGAGGTCGTACTGTACTTTGTTTTTTTTTTTCAAGGGAATAAAAGTTGGATTCCCTGTGCGGAAATACTATGTAGTTCCCTAATTTGGGAAGTCCTATTCGTAGTATAGTTTATTCACTATAGCAGGGTCGACATTTTTAGCTGAAAAATTAGATTAATATACTCAAAATATTGTTACTTCGATTCGAAAATTTAAATGTACATAAAACTGTTGCACTTAATTTGAAAATTTTTAAAATAAGTTTGAACATTGTGATAAACATTTCTTTTATCATCAGTTATATAGTTCGTTCTGTTCTATATTTATTATTTTATTTGGTCATAAAGTTACTTGGATCAAGTTTTGATTTTATGATTTTGTTTTTTGCTGCGCCCGCAAAATTCAACATTTTTAAAAGCACCTTAAAATTTGATGGCATACATTTACAGTTAGATCTTATCATCCCTTGCATTATAGCTGCTTTGAAAGTCTGTCTCCTTTTTTGCTTCTTAAACTAACAAGCTTACTGTTTCTGGACAAATTTTGCTGATGCCGCAAGATGAATTTTTTGTATCCTTTTCTGACACATTATATCTGAGGCTTGTTTGCTGTATTGTTTGGGCTAAGCTGCCGCAGCTTTTCTTGTTTTCTTGTTTTCTTTGAACTTCCGGTGAAGTCAATTTGTTCATGCAACTGCACCTCGCCACCCTTGTTTGATGTTAACCCGACAAACTCCACCATATCAAATATATTTTTTTTCCCGCATTTTGTATATCTTATCTGTAAGCTTCTTTCGATTATTGTTGTTATTAGATGCAGTGCTGTGTTTGCATTTTGGTTGTCTCTTCTCTTTATACATTTATCTACACATAAATATAGATACATATATGTAGATAAATATGTTTATGTTTATGGCCTGACCGTCAAGTTATACTCCGTATGTATGTACATATATAAGTACAGTTTTGGATATGTTTAACAAAATGACGCATACACTGATCGATTGTTTGTGGGAATTGTTGGCCCTCTTTCTGTTGCTATACACATTTATTTTCAGAGGGAGCGAGACAGACACACAGCCAGACAGACATACAGAGAGAGAGAGAGGGAGAGCGAGCCAGAAGTGAGAATTCTATGATAGTTGACGACATGAATAATTTGACTAATATTTGTTTATGCAACACAAGTGTTTTCACACCCAGACATACAAACACACACACACACACACACATAAACTTAGTTACAAATCAGCTAAGCGAGTTGTTGTTCCTGGCTGTTAGTATGTAGATAACCCAGTTTGCACAAGTGTCTCTTTTTTTCAGTCTACTATAGAATGCAAAATGTTTATTGGTATACATACATAATAGTATGTACATATGTTATACACGAAAATGCTTATCGTGATCACGCCCACATTTTTTTTTTCAACCGTGCTTCCCATCCACATTTTTTAACGATTACCTGCAAAAGTTGCGTCGAACGGTTTGTGCTAATTTTAATTAAACTTGCCCCGTTTACGAGCTGCCATTTTTTTTTTTTTGCTCAAAGCCACTCAACAACCAGTCATCAGCGTCATGCGTTTTTATAGCCACTTTGTTGTTGCTTCCAGCTCCCCTTGCTCCGTTTCTCCTTGTTCTTGTTTCTTTCTTTCTTTCACTCTTGCGCACCGCGTCTCTTATCGAGCTGTTAGGCGGCCATCTTTTGTGGCTTGGCTTGGCTTGGATTGGCTCTGCTTCAACACGACTTGACTAGACTTGACTCGCTTAGTAACGCGACGCATCTTACTGGGGCAGCATGAAGCAGGAAGCATTAGTAGCGTAATCAGAACGTGGCTATAAGTTGGGGAATTGCTTTAAGAGAAGCAAGGTAGGAATGAAGGATCTACTCGAGAGAGGTCGTCTGGGAAATACTCCGAGCCCCCTTACACGTTATACTATCATATCTGTTCTACTATTATACAATTTGTCAGATTGTTGGACGTTATCTCTGTGGCAACTGAACCGATTTAGTAAATTTATCAGCACAAACAGAATCCCATGAATGTTGTAGGAAGCGACAGAAAGGTTCAGGTGCCTCGGTGTCGGGTAAAATGTACCAAAATTCTTGTCAACAAGATCTTTCTATTGAATTAGAAATTATTTAATGAAAGCTACACGATACTCCATTACAATTGGCTTATATGCAACATAACTTATTCCTATACACCCTGTTATTTATTTATTTCATTTTCTGTTTTCTTTACACAGCATTCCGGTGAGGAGCAAAATGTGGATGACAGCTGGTGCTGGGAACCGGCTGGCAATGATGCCACCACAACGACTGCCACCGCCGCTCACAAGGAGGAAGCGTGTGGAATGGTGGACGTTGAACTTGTACCTGGTGGTGGCGCAGATATATCCAAGTTAAATGCGATCATTACGAATCTGCAGCAGGAAAATGGAGAAATGCGTGACGCCATGGACATGCTGGATGCCCAGCATGAAATAGCCATGCAGAACGTACTGGGCCAAAAGACAGAATTGCAGTCGCAGCTGACGGCCCTGAAGCAGGTGCAGGCTGATCGCCTGTTGGAGCACGACCTGGCAATGGCACGGCTACAAGCCCAACTGGCTGACGAGCAGAAGCAACAGTTTGCCGCTGTGGAAGCGCAACAGCAGCTCCAACAGCTGGTTGAGAAACAGGCAGATGAACTAAAGCGCGGAGTCCTTGAACTGGCCGGGCTACAAGAGCTCCTAGAGAAACGTGGCAACGACAATGATGAGCTTATTGAGCGGGTGCGTCAAGTGGATGCGGAGCGTGAGAAGCTGCAAGGGGAGCTTGACGAGCTGGTGAAACAGGCGCAAAAGGAAAAGAAAACTTCCGAGTCCTCAAACAGCTCGTCAACGGGCAAGCACAGCGAGGATGAGTTTATTGTAGTTCGCAATGCCGATGCCGAGGCAACCAGTTCCGATCCAGATGGCGATGCCACAACACCGCCAACTAAGGAGAAATTGCGTGACAAACTCGTCGAATTGGAGACGCAAATTGCTGAGCTTACTGCTGCAAATTCGAAGCTAGCGGATGGTGATTTGGAGCGTCAGCTCGCCGCCAATGTGCTGAACGAGCAGCTAGCGGAGCTGGAGACACGGCTGCGCATCAGCGAAAGCGAAAAGGAAAATTTGCAATTGGAGCTGCAGCGAAAACTGCAACAGATGATGATGCAGAATCAGGAACTCAAGCTAAACGCTGAGGCCGATCAGGAGACGCACGCCAATGATTTGGAACAGCAGCTGGGCTCACTTCGCGATAAGAATCGTCAGCTGCGCCAAGAGCTGGACGCTAGTATTGCGCAGGCCAAGTTCCGACAGGCCATTGCCGAGGAGAAACAGGAGATAACCGATCTAGACCTAGATCAGGACAGTCACAGCAGCGATGCTCAAGCTTCGCACAAGCTGCACACCTTGCTCGAAACGCTCATGGCTGAGAATACGGAACAGGCGCTGGAGCGTACGTATTGTCTGTTGAAAGAGCGCTGGCTGCGACTGGATTGTACTGAACAGCGTTTGTTGGAGCTGCAGGATCAGCAGCTAATATCCGAGCACGAGAAGAAGACCTTGGAGGCGGACATCTCACAGTATATACTTCAGTGTGACGAGCTGATGAAGAACAACGAGCTGCTACTTAATGAACTGGACAAGTTCAAGCGCAACAAGCTGGAAACCATCGAGGAGCATCACGAGGAGACAATTGCACAGCTCGAATCGCAGCTCGAGGAGGCACAAAGCCAGCTGCAAGCCAAGGCACGCCAGCACAGCGGCGATAGAAATCAACTGGAGCTACTTGAAGTTCAACTGGCTGATCAGTCGGATGAGCTGGCTGTCAAGCAGCTGCAGCTTGAACAGCTGACGGCTGAAATCAATCAACTTAGGCAATTGCCAAAGGATAACTGTGAATTGGAGCAGAGCAAGCAACAGCTGCTGGAGGAAAGCAACCAGCTTAAATGGCAATTGACACAACAACTGAATCAGGTGCAGTCGGAATTGGAAAAGAATCAGTTGGTGCTTGTGGAGAGTGCCCGAGAAAATGAGCAATTAAAGTCAGAGCTGCAGGAGCTACAGTCACAAGTGAAAGAGCTCAAGGATACGTCCAAGTTGGAGGAGAAGGATGATGATGTTAGAAAGCAACTGGAAGCAAAGGAGTTGTTGTTGCAGCAACAGTTGGAGGTCAACGCTCAGCTTCAGGGCACACTCGACACGTTGAACGCTGAGAAAGTGGAGCTGATCAAGATGTTGCAACAGAAGCACAACGAGAATACACAATACTACGCTGAAATACAACGTTTGCAGCCAATGGAAGTGCAGCTAAACGATTTGCTCAAGGAGCGTGAAAAGCTGACCGATCAAATCAGTTTCCTTAAGGAGAAATCCGACATACTGACAACCAATCTGCTGACAGAACGATCGAATCAGCGACTGCTGCAGCAAGAGCAAACCGAATCCAATAAACATCAGGCGTTGGTTCAACGTGATCTGGAGCGTTTGCGGGCCCATCTCTTAGAGATCGAAGAGCTGCACACACAGGAGACCGTTGAGCTGCAGCGTGAACTTGACGAGGCGCGCGCCAATCAGTCGGCCCTGCAGCAGCAGGTTTCCAAATCCAGCACGGCCTACACCTCCGCCAAGTAAGTGTTTCATTCCGTTCCGTTAATTAGAGTGCGATAAGCGTATCGCGTTGTAACTCAATCTGGCGCCGCCATCTTGAGACTGCAATTCGCCGCGGCGAAACGAGTAGAGGTTATGTGTCGCCAGCAAAAGTATGGTTGTTCAAATTGAATTCGACATGCAGTATGACATAGTTTTGTACTGTTTTGCCACACATTCCAAGTACATATATTACTTTACCTTTTTTATTAGTCAAAATAAATCGAATGTTATCGATAACAGCTGTTAGCTGACAGAAGTTGGAAACGCTTTATTCAATTATTTAATCAGTTGTTAATTTATTTTATTCCATTAAGTCTTTACACTAAGTATCACATTAGTATTACAACTTTTCCAACTTCCTTCAATTAAATAGCATTAGGGCCAATCAGCAGGCAGAGACGTTACAGGCACAGCATGCGCTCCTCCTGCAACAGCGAGACGAGCTGCTGGCCAAGTTGGGCCAATGCGAGGATCGTGAACTCAAGCAGCAGGCGGCGCTAACAAATCTGCAATGCGCCCTTGAACAGTTTCAGAACGGTAAGCTAACCAAAATCTAAATCAAAGCTTGTAACAGCAAAAATATATATATAAAATGTGTAAATATTTAAGATAAGGAGCACGACATTGAGATGGCCACACAGCGTATGCGACGCGATTTTCAGGCACAACTGGAGCAGCACGCGCTCCTGCAATCCGAGTTGGGTGCACTGCAGCAGCAGCTGGCTGAGGCGAACCGGGGACTGCGTGCCGCCGCACGGCTCTCCGATCAACTGGAGTCCGGGCAGCAGACGATAGCTGTTTTGCGGGACGAAGGTAAGATATATATAGTATATAAAAATATATACGAAGACAATGCATAAATATTGACAATATACGGGAAGAAGTCGATTGGTGCAAAATCTCCTCGTATCAATAATATAGTTACCACCAATTACCGTCTAGCAAAACGCAACTCAATCACAGTTAACGGCATGTTGCACCTCGTGGTTAACACGGCCAAATTAACTTTGTTTACTTTACTTACTGACCACGCATTAATACTGCACAAAATTCTATTCAAATGTTGCTGAAATGCTTTTTTTTTTTATATTATTTTTATTTGTCTAGAGGGAGTGAGAATGATTTGTGTATGAACGTTGATTTTTTAAATTGTCTCTGTATGTGTGTATGAGTGTGTAAGAATAAGAAAAGTAGGAGAGCGTGCGAGCGAGGGAGCGAGTGAGAGGAAGCGAAAGAACACAAGAGACGTCACTTCACCCGATTCTCAAAGGTAAATATCAGCTGGTAATTCTGGGAGCAATGCCAAATATGAAACACTCGGAATTTCAGTTGGTATCGACTTTTTTGAATTGCATTTTATCATCAAGAATCGCAAACCAAAAACCAAAACCAAAAAATCTGAAAACCACAAAAGAAATGAAAATTCTAAACCAAAAAAAAAAACAATCAACATTAAGAGCATAATGTATTATTATTATACCTGTAAGATTGCACCTCCCTACGGCATGTGTCAATAATAATTATTGGATATAACCCCTTTTCCCCCACACCCCACCCAAACGTTAGTCAATAATTCAGTTACACAATATGAAATTCAACTCATTAAACAAAAAAACAACGCGTCTGTCTGTTTGGACTGAATAAAAATTCCACTTGCTTTGCAATTAATGTGTGTACTAGTATCTATCTATATCTGTATCATATTATATAAATTTATATATGTATATGTATGTTTATGTATGCAATTGCACACACACTTAACAACACCAACTAGCACCACCACAACCATGGCCAACGGATCAAATTAACTCCTGTTGCTGCTACACACAAAACAGAAACAATAAACCTATACAGATAAACATACATACATACATATATACTAATCAGAATATTCCAAACATTTTCTAGCTGCCTTTTATGTTGTGAGCTTTGAAATATTTTATTTTCATTCATACAAGCTTAGCTTTTTAGTCTATATATTTAATTGTTAGCTTGGTAACCCTGTGCAGAAGGGACTATATACATATTTACTACATATACATACATACTTATATGTTATATTATATTATATTTCCTTTCCTTTTGATACTGCTGAGTTCAAATTGATCATCTGTGAAAGTTTTATTAAAATTGGTTCAGAAACACAGACGATATTGCAAGTGCGGCCATCGCGAGGTATCGACAAGAACTTATATTCAAAAATTTGAAGTCTCTGCTAATCACGAATAATCATAATCGAATCGTATATACATATATTCTACCTGATTGGAGATGCTTCTATCTGCCTGTTACATACATTTGCACAATTTACCCTTTTTACACATTTCAAGCATATTAAAAAGCAACCTTGGCATAAATTGAAATTTGTAGAAATTAGTAAACTATATCCAGAAGCAAACTGTAAACAGATATAGTTACTATGTATATTTAATATTTGTAATTCTATTTGTAGTATTTGTTGTTGGTACTATTTGTTTTGTATGTTTAAATATTGTTGTTAATATAGTCGAGTATCTGCACAGTGTTTCCACATCTTTTTTTAGTTGTTTATTTTATGTGTTATTTGAATTATTTAATAGACTTTTTACTTTTTAGTTATTAATGTTGTGACATTATATATATAATTTTATTTGTTTGTATGTATATTATTATTGTTTTTTTTCGCAACCTTTTATTTTGCTGACATAAATCAGCGCGTTATAAGTACCGTTATATATCCATTTACCGTTAACCGTATATCCGTAATGCGTCTTCGTAAAACCGTAAATCCGCAACAAAAAAAAAAAAAAGTAAAAAACAAAAACGAAAAACCAAAGAAAACATTTAACAGCTTAATCTTTATTGTTGTTGTTAACTTTTCTCTGCAGAATTGATTAATCTCAATTTGTAAATGTGAGCGATTTTTATGAATTTTACGTACTCACTTTGCAATTGGAGATTGGTCGAGATTGCAGCATATGCCACATTATGTAAAAAAAAACAAACGTACTTATATATTTATATATATAAATATGTATGTATGTATACTATGTATATTATATACATATCCCTCTACTCGTATGTACTGTATTGCCATTGCCCTTTGTTGTTGTTTTGCCCGCTAACTGAATTCTAATTTGTTTGAATTTGATATTCGATATTTGTACTAAATGTTGTTGAGTGTCGCCAGCCTTATGATTTTGATTTGTGAGCCAAGCAACAGCCTTAAAAAAAAGACCAGTCCCATTAGCTAGAGACAGACTGACGACGCACACACATACACACACACACACATATATACAAACAGACTTATTTAGACTAAGCATCTAGCATCTGAGCCAACAGCCAAAAAACAAACGATATCCCCAACCATCAGCATCCGCTAAAGCATCAGAAGCATCCAGCAGCAGAAGCAGCAGCAGCATCACAAGCGTCTGTACGGTTGAGTATTACATCAGGTACTGGTGTGCCATTTAACAAACAACCAGTACTTATGTTATACTACGCCGTGCAGTTGGCGCAATAACCGCATGCCAGGCATAACAAAGTATTCAAACGAACATCGCGCGCTCGCGTTCCGTGTAAAATATTATTTCTAAGTTTTAGCCATCATAAAAAACAAGAAACTATTGAGTTTGCATTCGTTGTTCATAATAATTACATTTCTCTTGCCAATTTTGCACAGTGACCAGCCTAAGGGATGAGAATCTAAGGCTGGAGCAGAGTCTGAGCAGCAGCGAGTCCAGCCAGACGGACAAGATTGACAAGAGTCTCATCAAGAGCCTGCTCATTGGCTATGTGGTAAGCGGGCATTTGAATGACAAGCAGCAAGTGCTACGCATGATATCGTCTGTGCTGGACTTTAGTGCCCAGGAGGTTGACAAGGTAGGCCTTAACAAGCAGCAGAACAGCAGCTGGTTGGGCAACATTCTCGGTGGAGGCGCCAGTGGCGGCCAAAGCGCTAGCGGCAACGGTGCAGGTAACATTCAATTAAACACAATTGGTAAACATTTTTAACAAACATAGTATTCATATTTACTCGCTGAATATAGGACATGATAATCTTGTTCAGGCATTTGTTCAGTTTCTTGAACAGGAATCGCAGCCACAATTAACAGCGCAGTCGCGACCCAATCTCCTTGGCATGGCTAAACAACAGCTGGAGGCAACAACGCAAGCAACAGAAGCCATACAAAAACCAACAGCACCAGCTACAATAACAACAACAACAGCAACAGCAACAGTCATAGCAACCACATCAAGCAAGGAAATACCAGCGTCACCTACTACAATGGTACCGATGCAATCGCTACTCATGAGCAGTAATGAATTTGCGCCAACGCGCAACTCCAGCTCGATATTAAAGGATATTCTAAGTGATTCTTGACTGTTGTAGAAACAATTGAAACTGAAACTATTAATTAAATCAATTC
Organism: Scaptomyza graminum; assembly: GCA_018901835.1. Lineage (NCBI taxonomy): Eukaryota > Metazoa > Arthropoda > Insecta > Diptera > Drosophilidae > Scaptomyza > Scaptomyza graminum. The sequence goes on along the minus strand of JAEIFL010000001.1, from coordinate 6,237,487 downwards.
GAAACATACATAACACATTTTGTGCATTGTGTTCAAGTTCTAGTTTCGACTCAAAGTGGGTCTCAAATAAATATATTCTATATATATATATATATATATATAAATAAAGTATATTTATAATTGTCCCATTTACTTGTATTTGATCGTACAATTACACATATACACTAAGTTCTTATGTACAATATATGAAAACAATCATGTATTTCCCTATCCCAATTTGGTAACACTATCTGTAACACCTGTAAATATGTAATATGTTATACTACTATATGCAATAGAGACATGTCATCGCAGTGGACACCACCAAATAGGTATCCTGTTGTCTGCGGTTGATGCGCCTTAACAACAGCTCGCTTTGCAGCAGAAAATATATAATAAATATAAATATAATATAAATACTTATATAAATGATGTATGAATGTTCAACTTGCGACTCAAAAAGAGGAGGTAAAGCCAGCGTTGTGTCTTAGGGGAAGAACATGGCAAACATTACACAGATACTGTTCGCAGAGTTTTTTCATGTGGTAGCGGCATGCGGCAGGCTCACCATTGTGGCAGCACCTCGTGTCCTCAATGCTAATGTGCTAAACACACAAAGATCAATCTCAATCACAAAATTGTGTGTGTTTAACCATTTGTACAAATTGGTTGGATTGCAGCATTGATGATTTTGAACTCTATGCACCTCTTGTTGCAACTATTTACAAGAGTTGCATGGCATTGTTTTGCTCTCATGAAATCGAAAGTCGTTTATCATTTTTTCGCTCCTAAGATTGAGCAGTATTTTTTGTGTCCATTATTTTTAAATTATCGTTTATCGTATTGTTAGCAAAAAACTTAATACTGTTTGTTGGATATTAAGTATTTCGATATTAGATGATTTTGAAAAGAAACTAAAATTTCAGCAGTATTAGCAAATCTCGAAACAGAAAAAGACACAATATGTATATCATCGATGTATGATACTTGATCAAGGCAAAGATAAAAATAGTAGCAAAATTCCATAATAAAGTCAAAGTCAAAGTTAAAAAAAATTAAGCTTAAAACAAACCATACCACCAGCATCGAATGGAATGATATCCCAACAGTTCTATGTTCCGTTCGACAAGTTACGACACTGCCAAATCTCAAAACAGAAATAGACACAATATATTGTCGGGGTATGATACTTGATTAAATTAGCAAACAAGTAGTAAAATTCCATCATAAGGTTAAAGTCAAAAATAAAATTAAGCTCAATAGTAAACAGGACAATAGACGAAAGAATAAAGCAACCAAGCAATTATTAAAAAGTTTCATTGTTGAAAGTGTATAAAATATCGTTAAGCGCATTCTTTTGCAGCATCTGCAAAAGCACTAAATAAGTTGCAGCACTTCATAAATATATATGTAATATTTTATTATCGGCATGATTTCGAATGAAAAGACAAAAATCCCATTGTAGTTTAAAAAAAGCTAACAAAACGTTCAAAGCCAACACTAAAGAAAGTTTCCTCACAATATTATCGTATAAACAAAAATTAAGTATGTATGTCACCCAAAAAAAACAAAACAAACAACAAAATAATTGCAGCCCGGGTTCTGACCTTAAAAAATGTGAGAACTATTCTTCGGTATCTGCTGATATGGCAAAGTCAAGTAAGTCGCCATTTGACAACCTATTCGCCTGAGAAATCATAAATGATTTTCATACAACGTCAAATAAAGCACTACAAAAAAGAAACAAATAAAATATAAAGTAATAAAGTAATAGGTTATAATCTTTGAGCTCGGCTGACCAGATCAATTGAGTAAGAGTTGGGAATTGCATGGGCCTGCCCGAACATGGTTGAATTATAATTCAACCATGAGACCGATGGCAGTTTTGTTCTACGCCCCTAGATGTATGCAATAAAAAAGTGAACGACTGAAAAGGCAGTTATTTAAAAATTTAAGAAAAAGAAAAGTCAAGCAGTGTGCTTTAATTGTGATATGGAATGTGGTGAAAGGAAGAAATTCCTTCCGATTGCCCTTAGAAGTTTTAGCTGGGTTCATGGAGTAGAGTTACCTCCGTATTCATGTAGACTTCTTTTGACTCCGTTTTCCCCAATCCAGGCAATAAATGTTTGACCAATAATTTTCTTGTTGAATTTCCGTTAACGTTAACTTTTTCAATCTTTTACCTCATTTTACTTCAAGATTTATAAATAATTTTACATTTTAATTTTATTATTTTAATTTGAATTAATATTGATCTTGTGTCAGCTGTTTAAAGCTGGCAATAAACGCTAAGCATTTTACCAAACTGGAGTAGGATGGAGATGCTGATCTCATCTCATTATACTAGATTGCATCTTCGGTGTTAGTTTGTGAAACGCCTTCGGCTGACAGCTGCTTTTTGTTGTTGCTGCTTTGCTGGAACGGCGCATCCTGCTATTTGGAAATGATGTAGCTGTGCATCTGGCTGGGACTGGGTAGAGCCTGGGAGCCGGACGTTACGTGCTTGGGTTGATTATTCGATGTTGTTTCGTGCTGCTGCTGCTGTTGGGCTGACTGCTGCGTCGGCACCTGACCGTCTTAAGTTGTTTATTTTTCCCAGACATCTTAATGGTTGACTGTATTGGTGACGGCATTGCCTATGTGGGAAAAGGGTAAAATATTGTTAAAGTAATTGGTTTTTTTTCTATGTCAACTATTGTCCTACTCACGATTAACGGTCGTTGATGCTATTTTCAATGTTGAGCCACCAATCTGACGTTGTGTGGTGAGCAGCTGTCGATTGTTGCTTAGCTTTTTGGCACCAACGACCAGTACGCTGCGTGATTGCTGTTAAATTGGACCACCGCTTGCTGTTGTGACAAGACCTACACCACCAGCGCTTAAGATTTAGTTTCTGAAACGAAGAAACAAAAATAGAAATCAGAACAAAATAAAGCTGGTTCAATAAAAGTTGGTAAATATATCAAAAACATCTTGGTATAGGTGTAAAAGTGTGTAGCTTAAATTAAAATTGTAACGCGTATTAAGACAATTAACAATCCGCCTTGACGCGACCAACAACGTGTGTATTGCTGTCAAGTTTTGAGCCAAAGCTGAAGGAATGCAGCTCACATATATATGCATGTATTATTTTGGAAGACTCCCTATGGGCAGCGTGAGCATCGTTGTCGTAGTTCCCGTACATCCCCGACGTAGTGCCTGTGCTTGCCCCAGATCTCCATGGGCAGTGGCATTACTTGATTTGGCCTGCTGCTGTTGGTCCGTATTGAGTATTTTGAGGCTGATTCAGATTGACAGCAATCAGATGCTTGCGCTGTACCAGCTTCGGTGTTCCTCGAGTCGGTTGAACGTACGTGGCCTTAGCTGATGTTGTTGTTGTTTTTACTGCTGTTGTTGTTGTGGCTGTTGTTGATGCTGTACACCAGTGTTAACGTTCGCTGTACGAATTGTACGAATCAGCTTTCAGCTGTGAACATATGCATTTAGCCCGCGCCATATCAGCCAGCTTTCTGAACTTGCGTGTTGCTGTCTTGGCACACATAAAAAACAAACAGAAAAAAAAGAGCTGCCACGACGAGTGGTGTCATGCCGATTAAACTATTCCTTATTAGAACATCGACAATTAGCAAACTTGAAGCGCTTTGAAAGTAGTTCTAATAAAGTGATAATTAAATATATTTTTTTCGTACAGGAATCTGCTTTTTGCACAATAAGTTGCGATGAATTCTGATAAATGAAATTCAGAGTTTTGTTGACAATCGACTATCGAAAAGCTGGCAGCTCTGCCGCGCGCTTTTAAACTCACTTTGGCAGGGTGGCAGCCTAGCGACTTTACTGTTTATTACACGCACAAAAATTGTCAATAGGAAATGATGTTAAAACGCAATTTGCAAACGATTCAGCTAAATCTGGGTGATCTGGAGGAGTATCAGGCAGTGCGTAGACGCAACAAGCTAAAGCAGGCTATTGATGCTACTAAATCAACATCAGGGACCGTCACAGCTACCGAAGCTCCCCTGTCCGCTGAAAGCAGCACAACATCCGAGACGCCAGTGACCCAGCGACACCTGCAGGAGCTGCCCGCCGCTACTGGCTGGGCAACAGCTGTTGTGACTAACAGCAATACCAATTCTGGTTCCACCGAGGACGACACCAGTATGCAAGCTGTGGTCGATGACAACGACACCATCGCCGAACTCAGTGACGACGGTTGGGTGGATATTGACGAGGATGATGGTGCCCGAGGTGGAGAGCCATAATATTTAACATCCCCAACACTTGGCACATATCAACACACTTTCATTTTCATGTAAACATACTTGTTCGAGGAAAAACTAAACACATTTCGCAACCCACATCCGCATTGTAAGTGTTTTATTTTTTGTTTATTTTATTTCAGGCAAAGATCCTGTAACGAGATTTTTGTTTGATTTCTTGTGGACTTTCAGTTAAAGCTGCGCGAGCTTTTGTTGTGCATTTCCAACATGCAGCCAAAGCTTAGAAGCTCCGCTGGCGGCGGCACTGCATTCAAAAAGAAAAGCTGTCCCATACTCCGTCAAAATGGCCAAGAGGAAATAATCAAGTAAGAGTGTTGTGGTCCTAGATAGTGCCAGACTGGCACATACCCAGAATACCTTTAATATGCAACTGTCGATTTATTTGTGAGAGACAATTAGACATGAATGTATGCAGATCGACTTGCCAGTTAAGACTAAATGATCAAAAATACTATATTAACTTTCACGCAAGTTAGATTAACCCTTTTTCAAATGCCTTTGACAAAAGGGTATCAGGGAAAAAGCAACCGTTGAATCCTCAGGTGTCTGTTGCGCAAATGCCACGGTCACTGCGGCACTGGCAGTTGCCGTGTACGCCTGCCTGTCAGTCTGCATCCACATTTTGGCAACTGCCGCCGGGCCAAATGAACCGAATGAAAGTTTCATCGCACAGCTTACAAATTCGCCGGTAAGTCGTCGTCGCACCAGATCCGACCGGCATAGGCATAGGCTTTTTTTGGTGCGTGACAAAATTACGTTAAACCGGGCTAACTGTTTGTTGTTATCCAAATTAGCACGAGCCTTCAAGTTAATTACGTGAACAAATTGGATTTTGCGCTGTGCCTTATTTTTTCGTCTTTTCCGTTTTTGTCGTTGCCTTAACCGCGTCATCGTCTTCGCTGGCGGCCGTGACCTGCAGTCGAAAAGATCGACCCACGTGTAAATGTTTTTGTCACGTGGTACGTTTAAGCCCTTTCTCGTAACCCCACCTTTTGTCAACAAACTAAATGCTAATGTAAGTCGCGGCGTTACACAAAAAGAGAGAGAGAGAAGCTAAGTGAGTGTAAGTGGTATGCAAATGGCGGCGCTGCCTCGATATAACCACCTGTCACACATACATACTTACACACATACAGCAATACACAACAACAACAACGACGACACAAAGCGAAAGCGAAAGTACAGTAAAACTTTATTCCTGGCAAATGTACATATTTTAAATAAATTTTAATAAATTGATAAAATTGTCCAACGAAGTCCCTTGAACTCATTTCATTTAAAACAGTACCAAAGCCAAAGCAATTTAACATTAAATCTTACAATACATTTTTTGGAGATAAAGCAATAATGTTTTTAAAATCTTTTGGATATCTAAATATAAGCCTTATAATCCGATTAGCATTGCTTTTGCTTGTTGAATTTTTTGCATTGAATTTTAAGCCAACAAATTTTGTATGGAAAATATTTGAAGGGTATGGTCAAGATTCTAAAGGCAATTGCTGATTGTGCATGTATGTATATGTATATATGTTTTTATATGTTTTTTTTTTTTTGTATCTGTGTGAGTGTGGCTACTGTCGTCTTTTATAAGTTGCACATACTAATTAGCATTTGCTTGCCTCTTGTATATGTTCATTAGGGCGGAGCGAGATACTTTTTATTAACCAGAACCAAAAAGCTCGTCTAAAAGACTTTGTTCAAAGTAAATGGCCTTGCTACTGAGTACTACTCCCCTGAGTTTCTTGACCTGTTTCAATAAAATCTTGACTGATTCTCAAAATTATTCATATTTATCAAATTCAATATTTTGTTGTTATCGATTTTATCTAATAGTTTAATAGTTTCCTATAATTTCAAATAAACTTTAGAACTTGAATATACTACAGTCGAACTTACATATAACGAATTTTCGTTTATCGGAATTTTCTATATAACGAAATCATTTACTGAACTCTGCAATTTAGTTCAATGAAAACCCATTATATACATCGGAACTTTCTCTATAAAGAAGTTTTTTCTTGCGCCCTTGAGATTCGTTTCATGGAAGTTCGACTGTATGAACTTTATGGGGTCAAGGGTGCTCTCTTCTCTGCCTTAATACATTTGCACAAAAACATAACAATCTTTTCCCATTGTATTACTTTAACAATAAAATTATAGGAATTAAAAAAAGGTTATATAACTTTTTGATGTCATGTTCTTTAACACTTAACTTTGTCACTTGTACTTTGAAGGTTTATCATATACATACTTTGTAGCTTGAACTACCCTAACGTTTATGTTAATATGTAGCTTTATATCGGTGTGTGTATGTGTGTGTGTGTAAAAGCACGTGTTCAATCTGATACTTATCCCAGCTTATTTTCTTTGCCGCTGCTGTTTTAGCGTTGCTTGAGAGCAGCCCTCAACAGGTGCGAGAACGCCCACAATGCGCTCAACTAACATAAACACAAACACACACACACACAAGTGCATGCAGTGACGTATATTATTAATGCGGCACAAAGGACAAGTGCATGTCAAATAGAAAGCGGCAACAATGCAAACGACCCGAGTGACCCATGTACCAGCTGTACCAACCGTTAGCCCACCCCCCCCCCCTCCCCCTTCCCCTTTTCTTTGTACCACTTTATTATTCGCTGTCAGATTCGCAAGCTCTTAGACTTCTTTTTGTTGCCTGCTTTTGGGCTTTCGGTTTATTTTTTTCTTGTTATGATGTTATCTTGTTGTTGTTGTTATGCTTGCAAGTGGTATTAAATTTGTGCATGAAATACAAAATGGCTGCACAAATCGCAGTATGTACGTTTATATACATATTTCTTTATTGCACGTTTTTTATCAACTGATTTGCATGAATTCACGTTGGTGGTGAGCCGCATTCTGCATTCTGCATTGTGCGTCTTGTGGCAAGTGACGGTTTTTGTGTGGGAAGCTCTTGTTCATACCCGCTGCATGACAATGACAACTGATTGACGAAACAAACAACATCGCCAGAAGATAAAAATTGAAAAAAAAAATATACCAGTTGTCAAATCAATATTAAAAATAAATTCAATTTGATTGCAGTGCAAAACGTGCTTCTCGGGAATAAGCAAACTAGTTATACATGTTTTTGCCAATATTATGAGAGAAGCCTGTAAGCCAAGTCGTTATTCATGATTACACAGTCCTGCCACAATATTGTGGCAGCTGCTTTGAACATTATCAACACAAATATTCTGGATCGGGTTATTTGCTTGTATTGGAAAAAATCTATACTATATAGGTGAATACACAAGATATGGGAACAGACAGCTGAAAATGATTTACAAATTTTGTTGTGGTTTCGACAAAATGAATGGAAAAATAATATTCAAAAAAACTATTGATTAAAAAATTGTATTAAAAGATCTGATTTTGGCTCTAAATTTACTTTTAAAACGATTGATTGATAACTTTATCCGGTGTTTACTTTGTCCAGACACGACTGTATACCAACTTGGGAGGCTTTTACAACCAAGCAGTTTCTGCTCTTTCACGTGTTTAGCCTCAGCTCTTGTTTCAGTGCCACTGATTAAGGTTAGCCTTAAGCCCCCAAAAAAACAAATAAAACGACAAAACAAATATATATATATAAGTACATATAGTATGTATATAAAGTATGTATGGTGGCGTTGTTGTCACTGGGAAACACGTGCTTTTTCAATCGAATTCATATTGGTTGAAGATGATCTAAATATGGTTTCTAATTAAGCCCAACTACCATATATAAAAAGGAAATGACACGATATGAATTCATGCTGAGAGTAGTGATAAACTAACCTAGAACAGGAACTAGATGAGACCCTCTCAGACTAAGCGACTGACGCACAAAGACAATTGCACAGAGACAAGTTCCGTTTGGGACAAGGCTGGCACAAGTGAATGCACCTATTAAATTGAATGTGCATGTGATTTAGTGTTTGGAAAAGGTGTCCGCTTATCACATCTCCCCCATAGGCCAGAGGCTAGAGGCCGGCCTAGGTGCTTCCATTTTGTCGGCCGTTGCCCATCAATTTGCATCTCGAAATGGAATTTCACGCTTAGCTCAGCTTCTTGCATTTATTTTTTGTCTATTATTCATATATGTATGTGTGTGTGTGTGTGTGAATCGTTGTATGTGTATGCTCTAATTATTGACCGCAAATTTTGATGTTGGCTGTCAACGTTGTTATCGTTTCAGGCACACAATGAAATTTCTAGTATGTATACAAAAACAATTTTAATTTTTTTGTTTTTTATTTTTTGTTGTTTTTTTTATTTTTGAGCGATAGCACCATAAATAGTAAGTCTGTTATTGTTGGTGTTAACTATTGTTTGAGTACAAACAAACCATTAGTGAGATCGAAAATATATAGCTGAATATATAGGCCATACCCCTGCGGCTGCACTGGATTGGACTTAGGGAAGTAGTTGATAGAGTATTAAAACTTGAGGATATCATCGGCATCAGCAGCAGCACCAATGGTCGTTATCTGTAGTTGTGCCTTTAAATAGCATTGCCCGTTGTTAAAAATAGCTATGACTATTGAAATGATCTTCCCGCATCCCGCTAAGCGCGCAATATGTTAGGCCAGGAGCGGAGCGCGGTTAGTCGATGTTTGGCAGCTCCAGAATTTCAAACGACATAAATTATTAAACTTCTCAGGCAAATTGAAAATTATCAATAGCAAAAAGATCAACGTGATCAAAATGAGGCTTACTTTTGATAAGCTTGTCGGGACCTTATATGTTACGGTTACAGGCATCTCTCGAGTTTCCCGAACGGTTTCTGTCTCATAATGTTCAGTTGCCTCAGTCTCAGCTTGTACAGATTTATGTGCACATACTAGCAGCTGCGTCTGAGTCGTTGCATGCTTTTGTCCCCGTTTCATTGGTCGCGTCTGGGTCTGCTTGTTAATGGTAACTGGCTTCAGTTGCGACCACCATATGTCTTCGTTTGGAGTTCTATCAACTATTTTATGCTCTTGTTGTGTGGCTTGAGGCTCAGTGGATATCCGACTGTCCACGCTCGTCTGGGATGGTACCGAAACATCCATATCAACAGCCGTCTTTGTGTCAACGTTGGGCTTTTGTATTTTGGCATCTCGGCTTTCCTGGCTACAATCATTCTCCCAAGGCGGCAACTCATCTTCTATTTGCGGCTGTCTCTGGGTGCTAACTCTTCGAAATTGATTGATAAGACTTCGGCATTCTACATCCGTTTGCACGGTTGCCTGGTTATATGATTTAACTGAAGAGCATGATAAATTTTTCATTATTTTGATTTGCTGATTGCTTGAAAACACTTTTAATAAAACAGTTTTGGTTAATATTTACGAAATCAACTTGCATAAGATGACTTTATAATATTGAATATAGATTTTGTTGCTTTGGTTTTTTGAAAACAGCTGACAACATTGACAAAAGCAACCCGATTGACTACACTCCGCTCCTGTGCGATCGAGTGTGCACGTAATTGATTTTCGTTCTACTCTATTTGCAATTGTAATCGAAGCTGTTATCGCTGCGAAAGCTGCTTATCGAACGCGTTAGCTTTAAACTGCAAATATGCATTGCATGCTAGCCCGATGAGCATATGAGCTATGCCATTAGGATTGAAACGACCTTAATATTAGTATATTTAATAATAAAATAAGCCCTGCTACCTTTTAGGCAGCTTAATCTCATCGGATGAGGGAAAAAACAGACGTATCCTATGTTTGGTTCGGTTTTGAGGATGTTCAAATTCAAGGATGTAATTATCGCTGTCTTTTGGGGATGTTTTATGTCAAGACTCGGGCGAGATTGGAACATACGAATAGAGTATACGGATTATTGCTGGTGTAATGTGTTTATGTACATATATTACTGTCTTGTTTTTCAGCTGTTGCGTTTTAAATTTGATGCGAACAACAATTTCAATTCGCTTATCAATAATGTTCGAATGTACATTCAAATATGTACACAGTATGTAGCCAGGCTCCTTATCAGGTCGCATTACGACGATCGTTAATCGTGGGACGATGGAGCTGCGGGAATGGCGCATCGATTGGCGAAACAATCACGAGTTGCGCACTCCCCCAGCCCCCATACATTATCCCGCTGCACTCCTGTGGCTTGAAAGTGGGTCCCAGTTGCAGTTGATGAATTCGAACTGATTAACCAAATAATGTTGATACTAGTGGAGGGAAAAGACAATCGATGGACACTACCAAGTGACAGAACAAAGATCCCAAAATATCACAAAACTGTCCCCCCCCCAACCTCAACTAGTCTCCCCCCTGTTACAGCAAACGCAACCCCAACGCCTCGCTCATTGATTACTTACGCCAGAAAGCAAACGATTCGCGTTTATGAAAGTATTTTTAACATTAATCAATTTCCCTCACGCATTGAACCTTTTAAGTTCGTTTACTCAATAAATTAAGCGACAAGTGCAAACATCAACAAGAGCAGCCATTCAAAACTATAACGGTTTGCATTGCATAGTGGCACACATGAGCCCAATAAATCTCAAATATATTAGGGATTTTCAAGTGTTGTCGTTCGAAAGTGCTTAAATTTATAAAAACTTAAATCAAATTTGACCCTAAAAACACCAAAAAAAAAACACCTATTTTGTGTTTTGATACGAAACGGAATATCAAATAACATTGCAAATATCTGAATGTATTTTTGAAAATTTTATAATTTGATTTTGTACAACCTAGTACAGAATGCAAAACCCAAAAAAGAGAATTAACAGCTCAGCCATTCGACTCAAAATAAAATGCAAATATCGAAAAAACTAACAAAAAAGTATGTGCGTAAGCTGTGATGAAACTTAAATCCATACGCAATACAAATGGTCCCACTGTATCGCACGCCTCTCCAGTAAACACATTTTTAAAGTTTTTATTAGACAGAGCGCGTAACGATTGAAAACAAATTAAAGGAAAATGCTTGTTATCTGTGCCACACCGCCGTCCAATATACTCTAAAGGAATAAAAGAAATGAAGAATACATATATTTTTAATAAATATTCCATTTGTAAATTGCATTAAAGTTATTCTTTTTGCGACAGTTTCCGACGAAATTAAGTTTTTTTTACTATATTTTTGTCATGTTGCCAACTTCTGTAAAAAAGTTGTAAAGCTCATTTGGCAAAGCGCAAAATGGAGAGAGTACAAATATAGATATGTGAACTATATTTGAATATGTATCACATACATATATATGGTAGCTACATGTATAGTATATAAAAATATTCAAAAAATGATATGCTAATTCAAATTAAACACTAATCCCGTTCCGTTTACCCTCCCCTAGACAAAAAAAGCAGTGCAGCAGCAATATCCCCCCAATACATGTTCAGACCCTTCCCTTGCCTGTTACGAAGCGCCAAGTTGACGATTAAAAATCAATCTCTGATAACAGTTTCATGATTCAAATCAAATTGTGCGCTCTCTCTCTCTCTCGCGGTGTCGCTCTGGCCTGCTCGCTCGCTCTCTTGTCATTTGCCGCCGCGACTGATAAGAAAGCAAGAGCGGCGCGTCTGAGAGTATTGATAGCGAGTGAGTGTAAGCGAGAGAGAAAGGGAGAGCAGCATAAAGAGCGAGTGAGAGTGAGAGAGTAGTGGCGGCAGTAATTTGTAGATTTGCTTATGGTCGGTCTGCCCACCGTTGTGTTCATGCAGCAAGCAGCATTCTCATAATTTGTTCTTCTTTGAGTTTTATTTGGTCGCGCACTGACAACGGCAACGGCTGTGTCCCATTCCAGAGCCAGCAGCAATAACCAGAAGCCAACCAAAACATCCAGCAATTTAGCTACTAAATACACTTTCAATTCCCGTTAAACTCTGTGTATACATGCAACAAATTAAAATCAACGTTTGTGTTCAATTGTTTTTCATATTTTTTTGTTGTTGTTATTTTGAATTTTAAAAACCGCGCACCGCTTTGAACTTTGACGCGGTTTCAGTTCCAAAACGGCAGCTCAGCGACGCGCATCGAGTGCAAAGTGAAGTGCTAAAAACGGATGAAGTGCTCAAAGGATACTTAAAAGTAATAAAACTAACAAATACACAGTGCAAATAAACAAAACAATAAACAGTACCACACAGAGAATATAAATAATACAACAAGTAGTAAAGAGAGAGAAGGTAAGATATAAGAACATATATTCAAAAATAATTTTGGTTAAATGCAAGGCATGCAATGGACAAATGCCGAATCAACAAAAACGTGCAACTATTTATAAAAATCTTACGATTCCAAAAATACACAAAATTACTAAAAATATAATAAAAATATATATAAATACGAGCGGATAGACTGTGCAAAGAGAGTATGTGTGTATGTGTGTGTGTGTGTGTGTGTGTGTGTGTGCGTACGTTATGTTTTTTAAAGTGACACAGTTAATCCCATTCGGTAACAAACTCTCCACAGGTGGTAGGTGCACTCTTAACAAGAAAAACATGCAACACTGTCGATGTGCAATGGTTAAGATAGCGACCCCCACAGAAAGTGCGCCATGGCAATAAACCTGCTAGCTATCCAAGCCAAAAACTAAAGCAGAAATAAAGATAAAACCAGACCAGACTATACTTTACCTACATATGTATAGTACCTTGTCCAAGTACTCTCGTCGCATGAAGTATTGCATTATAAATTCATATAGTATCTTATCTTGAGCAAAAGGCAAAAACAATAGTGAAACAATCGTCTTAAAGGTGACAATTGATTTAAGTATTATTTATATTTGCCTAATGCATATAAGATTGTGTTTTATTGAACTTTAACAATATTTTGTTATTTCGTTATGTTTGGTTGTAAATAATTCTAAAATTAGGTTGGGGACATACGTAAAATTTGTACTTTTTATATTAAGGATCCTTTATGGTTTCAATGTATGCCAGCCCCAAATGCCAAGCCTACAGGCTGCATCGCAACGTGTGGGTTGCTGGAAAGGTCGGTGATTGCGAGTGGGTGTTCTGACGTTCTGACGCGATGTGAATCAAAGCCAAGGCCAGAGCTATTAAATAATCTGACCGAACAAAAGTGACTGAATTATTGCGACGGACGGGTGTAAATTAATAACATTGCTAATTAATGCTATCTGTAACGAACAAAGTGCGAATCCAACTGATTAAAATAGTAGCAAGAAAGCGACAGAGAGGGGGGATTGAGAAAGTAAGGTAAGACAAAGAAGGAATAAATGCAGCTGCGACAGTTTTTTCCAGAAGTCTTACAGCCTCATTAACGCATTCATTCATTTAATTTCATATGACCAAGAAGAAAATGCTTGTTTTCATTCAAGGAAAGAGATCTTCGTCTTGTTTCTGAAGCTTGCTTTTGATCTACAGGCACCATTTATTTGTTTGAAAATATCGAGTCACAGTTTACTTATCTTTCTCTCAAACGCTTTCTCTCTCTCTCTTTTATTCGTTTTGCTTTTTGGCACTCACGACTTTGGCTTTTTTTTTGTTGTCTATTTTGTTTGGGGTTCAACGACTTGCAGCAGAATAATATCAACAATAACAACAACAACGCAAAAAGAAGAAACAAACCCCTCACCTGCTGCCTCCATCTTAACCATATCTATTTGCCGATTTACAATTCTATTCCACAATTAATTCACTATAATGCTGAGGCTAGCATAGTATGCTGAGGATAGGTCAGTATGCCTCTCCCCGGTCATAAGGCGTTTTCTAAGCAACAAGTGAATTTGAAATCGTTCACGCCCCGCTAGATAAACCCAAGCGAACTGAAGCTGTTATCGGTCAGCGGACTCGACTTTAGACCGAACCAATTCGACTAACAATAGAGTCGAGAGATTGCACTAAATCTATGCAAATTCCATCGAGCATGTAAAGAAATAGTTTCAACTTATTTTCGACTTTAAACCAATGAGTATAATATTAATTTTGATTTATATGTTATTAGATTGTTTATATTGGACTGATGTTGCTTAAAAAAAGATGAGATATATTAATGCCAAACCTTATATCTGTTCAGATTTAGATTAGCTTTCCTTAAGATACAAATCCATTTCTGTGTTAATATTGCTCAGTTTATTTAGTTGAAGTCATGGCTAGTTGAAGTATTAACAAATGATTGAAATAATTGCGAAATAAATAATTGATTGTTGCGTTGCGTTGTGCGTTGTGCCTGTGTATATTTTTGTTTGCTTAATTTTATATTGCATTGAGTGGGCGGAACACAAAATCTTTCAATTAGTTCAACGTTTCATGCTGCGTATGCGCAATATTTGTTTCATGTTATTGTTGTTGTTGCTGTTGTTATAATCGCATACATATTTTTTGTGTAACTAATTTAAACACACGAGATTAGGAGCTTCATCCAGTTATCTATCTCATGTGTACGTCCGACTGAAAGTCATGGCCAAGACTTCTGATTTCATTAAAAAAAAAACAGCACACAAACAAATACACTTTAATGGAATTGTGTCTGTTTTCAACACATTTGTGAGGGGGGGTGGATTCTGTTTTTTAAAGCTCTGGTTCAGGTACCTAGCGAAATTTTAATTGCCTTTAATTGCACAAAGCTAAGCGCCGCCGTACAGCGAATTTTGGCGACGACTGTGAGGCGTGATCCGTGACTGTGACTGCGGCTAGTGAGTCACGGGATGCGCAGGCGCCGTTTCCTGTTTGTTGTCCGTCCACTGGCGCGTTTAGTTGTTGTTGTTGTTGTTGTTTTTGACGCCCCTTTAGCTGCCTTAATCGACATTCTAATCAAGTTGCTTTGTTACGTCTCGAGCTTGACGGAATTATTGTCATATGCATTAAATACATAATGCACATGTACTTATATACATATGTACTTATATATATAGTAGATATGTACAAACATTCGCTGATAGCCAGCGGGTAGAAAACTGGAGCACTTCGGTTTTTATTTCCATTTTAATGCCCTGAGCAATGGATTGTGTTACAGGCAAGCCTGGATGGTGCGAACAAACTGGATTGAGTGAACATTTCAGTTTTCAGAATTTCACAATTTTGAATTTCTTTCACTGAGTTTGTCTTTCTAAGCTTAAACTTGTGTCGAGACTAACACATACTTAAACTCTCTCTTATTGCATGTACAGTCAAACTTCCATGTAACGAATTTTCGTGTAAAGAAGTATCTTTGAGCAGTAGGAGGACAATACAATAATTATTGATCCCACTCTGATCCGTTTTGACTCACGTTTTACTTGAACCACGCAACACATTTGAATAATTATTTGTAACGAATTGAAAGGCTTAAGCTAAGTATAAGTATAATACAATAAACAAGGCATTCAAAGTATGAGTTGGCTTGCAGTCATAATTATATATGTATGTATATTCATATTTTCACAATGTTGTCATGGAAACAATCGATTTAAAATTCTGTTGCTCAATGAAACACATTATGTTTTTTCTTTAAAGATATATCAGAGGGCATCTCATTCAGTCTTGTACAAAAGTATAGCGATACATATATCCGCTTGAAATTATGTTTTAAATCTGATGATTAAAAATAAAGCGTAAAACATAGAAAATTGAATCTTTGAACGTGGTTGCAAGAAATGCATGCAACTCCATGCTTATTTTATATATGTAGTAAGTATGATTGGGTATCGGTGGGCAAAATGTATATTTTCTTCTTGGTTAATAAAATTACTTCTCTTCCTTGTAATTTCCATTCTTTTGTCTTTTGGCATTGTTATTGTTGCTGTACGAATATATTATATTAATACATATTCTGCTCACTGTGCATTATTATTATCAACGTTTGGCATTGTTGTGATATTTGCGCATTGTTTTTACTTGACGGCAACAACAACAACATCAAAAACACCATCAATTGAACATGCAAGAAAATGTTTAAAATGTATGTAAAAATGCATATGTATGCAAAATATATGTATAGCTGACGTCAGCTATTGTTCAGCTGTAAGATAACAAAAACAAAATTAAATAAATTCACACCTTTTACTACATTCGTTTCAAATATGACAAATATAAAATATTTATTATAAGCAATAATAAATAAGCTCGTGATTCAAGTATGATATCAACTTTCGAAATTTGCATAGAGCCCCAATAACCTATCAATAAATGTTTAAGCAGTGCTACAGTTCTATATATAATTGCTTTAAATTTAGCTAGCATACTAGTGTGACTTTCCATTGGCTACAACTTTTATACTCTTCACTTGCTAATTAGATTAATGATTCATTCGTCGACAGCAATGAACATAAATCCTTTCTTTTCTTTATGATTATCACGAAACTTGCTTACCCACAAACATTTCACAATGCCAATATCATTGCCCTTCTATACATTTATTTTCAACTTTTGTAGCTGAAAATTTAAATCAATTGGTACTTGCTTAACTAACAATTATACCCTTAACAAGTTTTTGGTCGTTGGACGCTTCTTCAAGAAAAGCTAAAACAGGGTTAAGAACAAAATACTGCATGAATGTGAAATGTAAGCACTCCTTAGCCATAAAGTATCCCCTATTCAATGAACAAATAAATACACTTCGTGATGTGATCGAAGTGGACGCTGGCCTGCAAGGGTATTTAATCTTCAAAGAAAACTGTTGCTTCTTGTTGTTGTTTTCTTGTGGGATTTAGTTTGATTTTGTTTGATTTTTGCTCATTGACAGCGTGGGGACGGCTGTTGACAGCTGCCCGATTGACGGGCGGTTCAGAAGGTGGTGCCTTAACCTGATAACCGCTTCGATCCGCTTTTCCTCACATCAATGAAATGCATTTCTACTCTTCAGTCTCTAAAGTCGTGCGTATTGACTTTAATATAATGTTTGTGATGCTCAAATACATGTTGGTTCCACACTGAAATCAAATTTAAATAGGATGATGTTCGTTTCTTATCACAATTTAGAAATGACTTATTTGATAGGATATATTCGCATTTGCTGAACATTAAGAGTTTGAAAGTTTCTGAAGTAGTAAATGACGCTTTCATAAAATGATCTAATTGTTTGTAAAACTTTTTCCAGTCGAAACCACTTGGATCCGGCACAACATGCCGCAGCAGCCGCCGCACACATAGAACACTGCTGAAACTAAACCACATGCACAAATAAACGCACAACTAGAAAAGACAAAGGGAGAGAGAGAGAGAGAAGAAGAGAAAGAGCACAGGACAGAAGCACATTCCATAAGACCACCACAACATGGTACACGGAGCGCCAGTACGCAGAAAATCACAGCAGCAGCAGCAACAGCAGCAGCAGCCAGGCAATGGAAAGTCACAATGTGAAATGGAAATGGATGCGATGCCGACGCCACCAGATGGCGGCTGGGGCTGGGTTGTAGTCTTTGGCTCCTTTATGATACACATTGTCAGTAAGTGCTCATCCCGGATATAAAATATAAATCAAATCATCACATAATCTAGTTAACATATCTTATCAGAGCTTATTTGTCCTATATATGTTTGCCATATCTATGGCTATAAATAGCTTAAGAATACAAAGTCTTTGAGTTGTTAATTCCCAAATCGTCAAAATATAACTTTGGATGTTGATTGAAATTAAGGAAATATGTTATCATACCAAAAAGCATATAGTGGACTTACAAAACCTATAAAATATATGGTTTTTAACTACAAAAGTTTTGAATTTGAGCGAAGTATTTATTAGATTAGGATGTTGTCAAGGTTTAATCAAAAACAGATACTAAACTACTGATACGGTTTCAAAATTACTGAAGTACGTAGAAATAAATAAGATTAGGACTGCAAGCACATGGTGACTATCAATGACATATCTAAGCATAATCTAACAGCTAGAGACGTTATCAACCTCTTTTTGTATGTAATCGTTATTCTTACTTATACAGGAATACTTCAAATACATCGATGTCTAATCTAAAATCCCATAAATAAAGTTGCTATCAAAGTTTTGAGTATTGATAAGGAGTATTCCGAAGATGTTAATGTTACCCATGATTAATCACCAATACTGTTTGACATTGAATTGTGCTTATAATTTCAATGCATAAACATAGACTTTAAACCACTGCACGCGACACACAACAACGAACTTCAATTCTATATAAAGTGCCGGTCGCTGCTTGTTGATGGCTTAGCTTCTGTTGAGCTTCTATCGAGCTTCTTGTGGCTTCCATTGGGAATGGGCCCAGTCACATGACAACCGCATGAGGCACACTGCATTCATAAATCAATAAAAAACCAAAAAAATTAACAAATCAAGGTGAAAAAGCTTGGCCGGCATAAATTATGACGGGGTTTCGATGGTTCATAAAAATGTGCAAATCAAATTTGTTACCCAAACGCGATTAGCACCAAACGATTAACTTTAGTTAACAGCAAATTTATGATGCATCGAGCACAGGGCACGTGGCTATTGGAAGTTAGATCTTGTGGCCGCACAGCCAACGAACAGATTTGTCGCCATGCAATGGCCAATAGATACCAATTATTAGTTGGGTAATTGGTTGAATAGTCTTATCGAGCGGCTAATTGCTTGTGACCTTCGAACAACGCATCTTTTCTGTTCCAGTTAATTTAATCAGTAGCATTGCTGATAAACCACACCAAACTCTTGTCTATTGTATGGGAATCTGATTGACAAACAGTTGAAAAATAAAGTTCAAGTTCCGTCTAAAAAGCGTAAAAGCTATATTTGTCAAGATTAAGCCTGAAATGAAATCTGATTTCCTACAAACAAAGTTCATGAAATGCATTTTTTCAATAAAATACACATTTTAGATTTTGATACTAAACTTCCTTCCATTTTGCATCTCTTAGCCGATGGCATGACATACTCGTTTGGCATATTCTATAGTGAATTTCTGAGGTACTTCAATGAAGGCAAAGGCTACACGGCCTGGATAGCATCCATAATGGTGGGCGTCACCTTTTCATCGGGTGAGTCTTGTTGCAATCAAATTCAACTCCACATTTTTTTAAGTCCATTGATTACTTTGTTTTAAGGTCCCATCAGCTCATCGTTTGTCAATCGATATGGCTGCCGAGCGGTGACAATTGCTGGCGCAATTCTGGCAGCCAGTTGCATAATTGTCAGCATGTTTGCCCAGAATGTTGCCACACTCATTGTGACCATCGGCCTGGGCACCGGCCTGGGTTTTGGCCTCATCTATTTGCCGGCCATTGTGAGTGTGACGCAGTACTTTGAGGCGCGTCGCTCTTTGGCCACTGGCATTGCTGTTTGTGGCTCCGGATTTGGCACATTTGTGTTTGCCCCATTGACGGAGCTGCTCATTGGCACCTATGGCTGGCGTGGTGCAATGCTCATTATTGGCGGCATTGTGCTCAATTGTATTATATTTGGTGCCATGTTCCGTCCACTGGAGGCACCAAATCCCAAAAAACTCAAGTCCAAAAAGTCAACGATTATTGATCAGAACACCACGCCCGCCGAGCTGGAGCCACTCAAAGCAGTGACAACATTGAAGCCGGCGGTCGATCAATATCTTCAGCTGCCACAGCGTACAGATGCGCCTACGAATGGCGGCGGTGGAGGTGGTGGTAATGGTCTATGTCGCTCCAACAGCGTCGGTCACAATCTCAAACCCGGCTTGGTAAGTGCTTGACTTCTTATCCTCTCGAAGCTTCGTTCTGCTAATCGTTGATCGCCCCAACAACAGAACAACAACTCAAACGGACTGATAAATGGCCAGGTCGACAACGTGTCATCGGTAGTGAAGAGTACCAGCAACGATGACATCTCTCGCCAGTTTGCCAGCCAACCACAATTGATGCCATTGCGGGAGGCGCATCGGGAGCGCAGCGCCAGTGGCACCATGTACCGTCCGGATGCCCTCTATCAGGTAAGCGATGCCCAATCAAATATGGCGAATTTACTTTTCAAATTCACACATTGATCAAAACTTTCGGCTGGCACAAAGTCGAGTTACACATTCTAGTAATATATATTTATAAGTATTTACACCTCTTATTTTTAGGGCTCTCTGCTCAATATACCGGAGTATGCCAGCTCTCGCAATGATGTGTCTCGCTCCCGTTCCGGTTCCGGCGTCATCAAGCGCTATGGATCCCTAAGACAGAGTCATCCATTGGCCCAAAGTCAGGTACGCATTTATTTCTTCTTTTTTTTTATATGTGTTTTCTTGTTTTATTTTGTTAATCTGAGCAAAAAGCTACTTATAACTAGCAAAAAAATAAAAACCGTTTTCCCTATCTGCCGAAGCTAAAATATCCTAGAATCTAGATTATTTAATGTCCGACGCTAAATTTCTTAGAAATTAAAAAAAAAAATTGAAATATTTATTAAATAAAGACTATCTTTGGATATTAAGCGAAGACTATTTCTGAATAAGTCACAAAGATATAACACTTAAGGGATAAGAAAAAAAAAATATAAATTCCAAATCGAATATCGTCTTGGAATCTAGACGAAAAAGCGGTACAACAGCCAGCTGAGCAGCTTGTAGAGCATATATAACAGAATGGCCCTGTAGATCCAAGTCTTGCTGCAGTCAAAAATAGAGATCAAATAATGCAGATCTATTAGATACATTTGTGTCTTCAGTACACTTACATACGCATTATGAGCTGAGCACGAGACAGCGTGCTTGGATGCTCGTTAAGTAGATCATGCCGTATGCTCAGGATCATACTGTTGCACGCAGAAGTTAAACGTTGCGGATCATATGCACAATCGTATTCATCACATAGATCAAACTCAGTGCTGCATATTCATAAATTGAAGTTAAAATATTTGTGGCACACTATTATTAAAAAACATACTTCTTTGTTTCGTGCAACAAGCGCTTAATCTCTGTGGTGCCAGGACTGTCGTAGTTATTGAGCATAAACGGTTTCATCACCTCGAGCGTGTGATAGAGTTTACGCATTATGGGCATCAAAGCGGGCGACTGTCGGAAAATCACAAGCAGCAGATCAACCATCAAAGCGGGAAGTAGTTGCTTGGTGAAGAATAGAAATAGGTAGACAAAACGATTATCCGTATAGTGGCAGCCCGGCAGCAACAGGTTCTTGAGAAAAGCTCCATTGTACCATATATCATTGTCGTCCATATTTTCGGCCATTTCCTTAAACGTGTACGGTACGTGTGTGCGTGACGATGTCTGAAACACCAGCAGTTCCTCGGGTGTCCTACACCAATAGAAACAATATTAAAGACAGCTTTCGGATTGCGTACAGGGTATTTAAGGTACTGCATACCCCTTGCGGTAGGCATCGTAACCACGTTTCGTATAGTAGATCATGCCCTTTATGCCCATGTCCTGCGGTGTTATGTCCAGATGTACGCTATTCCCAATATAAACAGTTTTCAGCAGCCCAGCGCCAACGAGAGAAAACAAACCCATGGCGCCCATAAGAGAGGGTGCATAGCCAGGCAGCGGATCACGAATCGCAAATAAAACTATTCAAGCAAACGCCAATAAATTTAAGGGGTATTCAAATTTTGTACCACTACATACCAATCGAAGGCCGATAAACGATAACGGGCAATCGAGTGCGATAATCGTTGACCAAAGACTCGGCCAGGTTCTTTGTGAATGTGTAGGTATTAGGAAAGCCCACAATAAGTCTAAAGGGTAAATGAGAAAAATTTGCTTTTGAAGTTGTTCTTACAGGCAGAAGAAAGATTCTGAAGATCCTGGTTCAGATTAGCAACAACAACCGAGTCGACTTGTAGCTTGGACATCAAAATATGGAAAATAAGTTCTCGTAGAATGTTTATCGATCACTTCACAAATACCGTTGCAACTTACTTGCGGGTCAGTGCATCCAGCAAGCTATCGTCCTTAATCTCATTTATCAGACGCAGACAAAGGCGCCAATCCATCGGCGAGGAATAGTACTGTGTTAAAAGGAGTTAAAAAAATATATACATACTGTACATATATTGTGAGATAACAACCTTTGGCTCCACACGCTGCAAATAGGGATTGCTAAAGAAGGTGGAAACGTGAACAAAGACACGCAGATGACGCAGCTGCTCGGCAAATTTGAGTGCCTCCAATGTGCCGCCAACATTGAGCTGGATTGCAACGCGCAATGGCTCATCGAAGCGCACTGTTGCCGCACAGTGGAACACCAGCGAAACATGGCTGAGCAGCTTCAAGTGTTTGGCATCAATGCCCAGCGCCGGCTGTGAGACATCACCCGGTATGGCACACAATTTGTCTAGCTCATTTGGCTTCTGAACGCGCAACACTTGGAATACCTTTGCCAGACGCAGCTTAGCCAGTCGCTGCTCGGCATTAAGATCGCGTCGCGGTCGCAACAGCACATAAATGCGTCGCACATTGCAGGAGCGGAGCAGCTTCTCAATCAAAGCCTTGCCCACAACACCAGAGCCGCCGGTCACAAAGATTTCGCTACCCTCAAAGAACTCATCCAGTGGTTGTGTCATTGCCACACAAACCCTTATCCCTCTCGTTGTCTCTGTCTCTGTTTATCGATTTTGACGGACCCGCAGCACCAGACGGCAGTTGTTGTCAGCGTTCGGAACGCAGACAGACTAACCGACAGCCAGCAAGTAGCACTGGGTTTAGGCCAGTGTTAGTGCGCGACCCGCTGCTGTCGATTTAATTATTCATTAGATCGGCGTCCATTAAACTTACATAAGCCTTGACCTTACTTACCTATCGTTTCTCATTACAATGTGCGTACTGTGCGAGTTGGCATGCGTAGTCCACCACCACTCTCCTCATCCCCCCATCCTCATGACAATCGATGAACTTTGTAGTATGAAAGGTACAAGTTTTTTAAAGAGCGATCGATGGATTAGACCATGCATCGATCAAGGTCGAGGGGTATAAAGTTACGGGAAGATCTAATAGGGACAGTTAATTTTATTTGACTGAAAAGAACTGATGAATCGATTTCATCATTAAGTAGATTTGTAACAAGGAGGCAAGATATGTATATTACTTAAAAGGAGTCTTGACTTGAATAATTTTACTTTTACAAATTGAATAATGATGACTTTTGAACTGTTTTGCAGGAGGTGACGAAATGCTGCGGCTGCATCAGCTGCTCCAAGGAGACACGCGACACGTTCGCCGAAATGATGAACTTCTCGCTGCTAAAGGATGTCATATTTGTGATATTCTCCGTATCAAATTTCTGCACAAGCATCGGTTTCAATATGCCCTATCTATATGTCGTCTCCCAGGCAGAAGTACTTGACATCAACAAGACAGACGCCAGCTATTTGATTGCATCGATTGGCGTCGCCAATACCGTTGGACGTATCATTCTCGGCTATATTGCGGATAAGCCTTGGGTCAATCGCTTGCTCGTCTACAATGTCTGCCTCACTGCTTGCGGCATCGGTGAGTAGTTTGACTTAAGTTTAAAAAACCTTAAATACAATTTTTAATTTCGGAATATTTTTTCTACTTTTGTTTTTGTTGCAGCCACAGCCATGGTGCCACTGTGCGTGGATTTTAATACGCTGCTCATTTACTGCTCGGTGTTTGGCTTCACCATTGGCGCCTATGTTGGTCTGACCTCGGTCATATTGGTCGATTTGCTAGGACTGGAGAAGTTGACCAATGCATTTGGCTTGCTGCTGCTCTTCCAGGGCATTGCTAGCTTCATTGGCCCACCCATTGGCGGTACGATTTTTTGTGCTTCTGACAGTTTGTACTTATTTTAATTTTAACATTTTTGTAAAATTGCTATTTCAGGTTGGATGTACGACATAACGGGCTCGTATACGCCGGCCTTCCTCTTGGCGGGCCTGATGATTGCCATCAGTGGACTTGTTATGTTTGCCATTCCTCCGCTGCAGCGGCATCAGGCCAACAAGCTTGAGCAGAAACTCAATTCCGAGCAGTTGGCGCTTAGTTAGCTTTGTTTGGATTTTTGTTAAATCATTGATTATAATTGTAAATTTTTTATAATGTTATTTTTTTTGTGTAGCACGTAAGAAAACAAATGACTAATGAAAAATTCCAACAAAAGAAATGAAACAAAGAAAATGCAGCGCTGGACATTATATACATATGTACATACTACACATATACATATGTATGTAAATTTATCTAGTATATGTATGCACTTAGTAATCTTAGGTCAGAGCTGCGCTACATATCTACGTACATACACACACATACATAGCCAAAGCTATAAATTATTTATAAAGAACATAGTCAATAGGCAAATAAATCGGGGGGATATGTGTACTAACATCAACAACAATTAAAACTGCAAAAACGACACACGCGACAATTTTTTTTTTTTTTTTTTGTCTACCTAGTAATTGTGTTTATACATATGTACATACATTCATAGATACAAACTACGAGTATATACTAGTATAATCGGCCCACGTGCATAAGCAGACATACTACAAATGATACACAAAGTTTGTGTTTAGTTTTAATAGATTGACAATTAAAATAACTATTATGATACTATTTGTTATACATACTACCATTAAAGAAAAGAAACAACAATTCGTTTTCGTTCATACAAGTTTATTCGAGTTTTTAAATCGATTGCAATTGTCCAAAGAAATCCGTGGTATATATACATACATACATACATATACAATTTTGCACAGGTGTCTTTTTATATCGTCTCCACCTTCGTTTATCTATGTGTCTGAACTGGCCGTTGCCGGCGCCATCGTCGTTGGTTTTGAGACATTTACAAAAAGCTCCTAACGTCGGACAGAGCTTTTGCAAAGCTAACATTTAAGTGTGCGTACTTAGCTAAGATGTCAAGCGACGCGACGCGACGCCAAATGTTAGTATCAAAGGCCGTCTTTTATTGTTAGTGCTTATCTCCACTGCAAAAAAATATACATAGTAAATGAAAATGTTTACGAACCTGAGCTTACTTCGCATACACATTAATCATTATATTCCATTCCTTGGGAAAAGGGTAAGACTTCTAAAAATTAGTTTTTAGAATTTTACGGTCGGAGTATAAAATTTTTCCTTCCGTTCGATATTTCTTATAGTTAGAGATATAAATAGGTTTTAATATATGGAAGAAACAAAAAACTAATTTTAAAATGTTAGTAAAAGTATTGGATGACTACTTTATTTATTTAGATTTTTAGACAAACACAATTTGTTTTTTGTTTTAAGAGCTCGAGTTTTATTGTATTCCTAATGTGATTACAAAATAGAGGCAAAAAAATAAGCACAGCACTCATTCCAATTGCCAACAGCTGACCCAACTTACATACACACACACATACTCACAATCAAATGCACATACACACGCAAGGGGAGAGGGGGGATTGGTCAACTGCCAGCTCTCACTGTAACTGGTCACTTAATCTCCTCATTGATGAGCTTCTTCAGCGTACACTCGCCGGCACCCAGCTTATGCAATATGGCCAAAATCTCCTCTCGATATCGATCCTTGTGGGCAAGCTCCTCGGGCGTATACTCCTCGGCGCCCAATCGCGTCATCCGCCAGATAACATTCAGCTTCGCCTCGATCAGCACATAGTTGGAGGGCGGACAGAAGCGTGGACACAGATCATTGATGAAGTGTATCATGTCGCGCACGCTGCACGTATTAATCCGATTGTTGATCGTATTGAGGGCAAAGTCCTGATAGCGGGCCATCTTCGCGTGCGGAAAGACATTCTCGCAGCTAAGGCAACGCCAGTCTGGCTGCAGTGTCTTCGTTTGTACGGGAATCACCAGACCCTTGCAGCCCTGCTCCCGACAAAACAGAGCCGACAAATAGGTTCCATTCTCCTGTAAAAGTACAAAAATAATAAACTAAATGTGTTAAATATTTTCCAAAATGCTTCTCGTTTATCTACTTCAATTGAGGCACAATGGAAAACCTCTTCAACTCAATGGCCAAGGCGACAGAGATAGATAACTTATAGATATAGTCGCCATCTAACATAAGGATGTGCTTTTCATTTTGATATATAGATTACATTTATTTTCAACAAATTTTCACATATTATTATTTTGTGGTTTGTTTTCATGTTTAACTTGTTCAAACTGTATAACCACATGTATATCGGCGGCTTATACTAGTTTCATAAAATGATTGGAAGTTTGTCAAGCTCTGTTATATAAACTAGGGTTCGTCCCCAAATTGATTTGTACCATTTCGACTGACAAACAGTTTCTTCCGATAAACAAATAATTCCTATTAATAAATATCTTTTAATTTGTTTAATAAACAGACAAAAGCGACTTTGTCATTCAATCGTGTATTTGTTTATTGGTATGTGTGTCACTTTTTCCATTAGTTCGCGTTTACAAAATACCTTTCCAATTATATAGGGGTTTCATACCTTACGTATACGTATTATAGTTAACCAAAAAAACGCCCGTCAAGAAAGCTTGCTTGCCTTGTTATATAAAGATATGTTTGAATGTTTACTTATATATACTAAAACTCTTTGCTCACTGTATAATCGTATAGAAGCTGTATAGAAGAAGCTTAAGCCAGGGAGAAAAAATATTAAAATGTTTATTGGCAGAATAAAATTTTAAATGCTGCCTCAAACTGAAAACTGAAAAGTACTAAAAAAAATAGTTTGAATATAGAAAAATAGTTAAGCACAAATTTGTATAAACTAATAAAAAAATTTTCGCAATTATTCATATTTACTGGGAGTTCATAAAAATGTCGTCTTAAAAGTATGCCCACCATTCATAAATGTTTATCATTGAGAGAGTGAGCTGGTATTGATTTGCCACTTTCTGAGCGTTATATACATATGCATTTAGGTCTAAGAAATAATTTTATTGATTTTTGTTTTTATTTTTATTTATAAGCTAATTTGTTCGTTTAATTGGTAGCTACTTTAGCATATTTCTTTAGATATTCTCAGCTTTATAACAACAAATGCTTGCAAAAACTTACGACAAAAGAGCATTAAGAAGTCGTACAAGTCGACCTATATTGAGTACTAAAATATACACAAGCATATATATTTTCTTTTCGATTTTGTTT
Source organism: Scaptomyza graminum (assembly GCA_018901835.1). Taxonomy (NCBI): domain Eukaryota; kingdom Metazoa; phylum Arthropoda; class Insecta; order Diptera; family Drosophilidae; genus Scaptomyza; species Scaptomyza graminum. Next base: position 6,210,303 of record JAEIFL010000001.1, on the reverse strand, counting down.
AGTCGCTGTATTTGACGGCGCCATTTGCATAACCCGCCCGCATCGTTCAAAGACTTGTCTATACTGGGAACTACGGGACAATGGTGTGACTTGTCGAGGGGTTGGACGGTCCGAAAATGCCCAGCCCAACCCAATCCAATCCAACCCAATCCGACCCAATCCAAACCCACAACCCATCCCCCAGTAGCAGCGCAGCAGCAGCAGCTGTCTTGATGTGTCTAGTATGTGCGGCGGTTCTGGGTCCGGTCATGTTGCACTAATGAGCTCACGCTCCGCTCACGGCCCCAAATTAGTTGGAGGTTGGCTGTATACTATATACTATATATGACATATGCATGCATACATATAATGAAGGGAGCTGCGGGGAACATTTGCTGCATCATCAGAGCAAGTTCATGCAAAAAAAGTCATACAACTAATCTAATTAAGCGCATTTTTGTCATGTCTGTTGCCAAATGCTATTATTCATCTAATCCAACAACAGATAGATATGCATATAGCCATAAGGTAAAGAGCACGAAATTATACTTCTCAACATATATAGTCACACGCACACTTACACACACACACACACACACACAGACTCACTCGGTTCTATTCAAAGATACATATTTCTTATGAGACGCCGGCACATTCTACATATTTTAGAAATTCCAATAATTGTTTTATGTCTAGATCTAGAAATGATCATTCCCAGGGCTTCAACCATTAACATTCCTTTGGTATGATCCCATTATAAGGTTTCTGGTGAGATCATTTTCCAGCAAATGCTTTTTTCCAAAAGCTTTTTGGCAATTGTTTTATGTTTAACGTTTTCTTGTTGATGGCTTTAAGGAAATCTTGTATTTTGTGTCTGATAATGATAAACTATTTAAATATTTAGCTTATCTTATTTTTAAGTACAGAAATCATTTATCATCGGAGTACCCGAAGTGTTTGAAGGATCATTTGGGATGAGATTTTTGACTCGATGTCTACTTACAGAATTGTCATTGCATCTGTCACAGTTGCACACAAAGTACTTGGTCATCTTGAGGAATATGGCGCGTGTGAGATTGCTCCAGAGGATCTTGGTATAGGTGGTGGTTATTTCGCCGCCCTTGGGTATCGCGCGTGCCGCTCGCACCACCGCCAACCGACCGTTCTCAAAGTAATGGCTGGCATTGGGTGTGCACTCGTGGTTCATGATCGCCGTCAGTGGAAACAAACCGCGCAGCAGCGTCTCGTGTGTGCCCACGCGGCAGGGCGCCTCAAAGGCATTTGTATTGAGTACGCCGACGACGCGGAAAAGTTGATCCATGAACGGCTTGTCTGTGGTGGGAAATTTGCGAAAACACTGCGCCGCCTTCATAATCTCCTGTCGATAGCCGCGCTCCGCATTTGCCTGCATGGCATCGACCAGAGCACGCTGCTCCTTGCTTAAATAGAAGACACGCACCGCCGTCAAAATGCGCAATGACAGCGGATTGACCTCATCCATTTTATCGTCCGTTGCGCCACCTACATCCACCACATCCAGATCCTTGGGATGCCAGCGCTGAAAGTGGGCGCATTCGTTGCGATGTGCCTCCGAATCGGCGCATTCAGCACACACGGGCAACGTACAGCGATGTGGACAAAGGAATCGCTTGCCGCTTAACAGCCGATGACAGCAGATGCATGTGTTCAACTGACCCTTCCTGGCCGTTGGGCCCACAACCAAGGCGGGCTCACAAAAGATTTGCTCGCCGGCGGCAATGTCACGTGTGGCAAACACACCGCGTCCCGCCACCGGCGATGGTGCCAACATCCAGTTGGGCAGCTCCTCCCGCAGATCGCCCAAATGCACATCGATAAGCCGGGCCAGCTGTTCGGGCGTTGTATGACGACTCGGCGCCATATGGGCAACCATTGTTGCCGTCGTATTTATGCGTGTCGTCATTCCAACACACAAACACTCACACACACACACACACACACACACACACGCACACGCACGCACACACTCTGTTTGGTCAAGGATCGGCAAAGTGACCGACGGACAAACGCGAATCGAATCGAAAGAAAAAAAAACAAACTCAAAAACCAAAACGCGAAAGGTTGTTTGCTTTTGCTTTTTGTGTGTGTTAGCGACGCTGGCGACTCACAACTGGCAACTGGCAAACTGGCAAACTGGCGACGACAAAGAGCAGGCCGACCAGGCGCGCGAGCTCTGGGCAGCGACGTCAACGCCGACCGCAACAGCGACTGCGACGCCCTCAGAGAGCATTAAAACGCAACTAGTAGTAAAAAAAAACCAAATTAGAGGCAACAGCAGCAGCAGCGGCAAATAAGAAATATGATTTTCCAAGGCGTGACCCACACACACACACACACACACACACACATTTGTATAGATATATATATATATAAATAAAGCCGCTTACGCTTTTGCATTTGACTCTTATTCAATTTGCTGTTGCATTCAAATGGATTCGATACAACCAACAACAACAACGCATGAGAACCACACATGGCGTGTTCTTTGCCACATACGTGTATCCTCTCCCCCACTCCGCTCAACTGCCGTACACCAACCCTCCTCGTTCACCTTTAACAACTGTCGTCGTCGTTTGCCTTCGCCTTTGCCTGTTACTGTCGATTTGTCATTTCAATTTGTATAACGCCCCCCCAACCCACCGCCCACCCACAACGCACGCCTTTTATTCGCAGCCGTTTCTTAACGCTGCGGTTATGAGCCGCCTATAAATACATAACGTCGTCGTGCCACAAAAGTCGCAACAACTCACGGCTCATTGTCGCTGGTATTGTCGCTGCCGTCGACGTCGCCGCCGCTTTTGTGGCATCCGCTAAAATGGCAAAGTCCAAAAAACCGCAAATGCAGTCGCAGTGCCCCATCTCATCGGTCTGTGCGTGTGCGTGTGGCATGCGTTAGGGATTTCGTTTCAACATTTTCCCCCGTTTTCTTTTGGCGCTGCGTGTTGACGCCACATAAATTAAAACATCCCCAAGCTGATTGCGGGCCTTGTGTCCCTGACAATGGCCAAAAGCCAAATGGCATCATCAGCCCAAACTACATGTAACACCAACAACAACAACACATGACACATGACACGTGACACGTGACCACGTTTGGCCCAGGTGACTGTCACGCATTGTCACCGAAAAAACTACACACACTCACGCATAAGTTGCGTATACGCAATATTTATAAAGTTGCGTATACGCAACATTTATACAAGCAAAACAAGAATAAATCGTAATAATTTAAGAAACAATTATCGCCCTTATAAAGTTGTTTGTATAAGAGGCACAGATGCGGCAGGGATGTGCGCTGCGTTCAAAGATTAGCTGATGCAGATCTTTCGGGGATTCAATTCTCTAGCTTGAAGGGTTCAAATAAGGCAAACATACTATTTAATATCAATACCAAAACAACAATTAAACCACAAACAAGAAATTTAGTTTTCAATTTTCATTCCCAACAGAATATTTTTGCACAATATTTATATTTAAAACACACACAAATAAATACCAATATGAAAAATATGAAACTTAAGAATAACAAGTCAGACTGCCAGCCAGCCAAATACCCTGTAGCCATATCTTTCTTAAAAAAAAGAGAGTACCATCTTTTTTTTAAGAATTAACAAAAATTTAATTTGCTTAATGTGACTTCTAAAATTAAAAGAACACAATTAGTACATTTAAAAGGGAAACTGAGCAATAGTCTAAAAATTAAATTTTGATGCAAACTTAATCTACTATTTTGAACTAAATTTTAAGGGCTTTATGCTATTACCAATATCCAACAATGCTTTACAACTGATCTTTAATATAGTTTTTGATTATTTGAAAAGGACTTGAAATAATTAATTTAACTGAAAAATCGCAACCGGTATTAAAAATAAATAAAAACCGCTTTTATTGTATTATCTATTTTACATATATTTACTATGCTTTCTTTTTAATAGGTTAATAGTATCTTACAATTTAATACACCCTTTCAAACGTTTTTAATGGGAAACCATTTGGATTGGGACGCACGTCAGTTGAGTTTTGATACACACGGGATGTTTGTCTCTTTCTATACACATCCGTCCGTCTGTCTGCCTGTCTGTTGGCCGTTATGTATAAATTTTTGCATGTGTCGCGTCGCGCCTTCTGCCCAAAACGACAAAGATTAACAACAGCGCCCCCTGGCGTGCCAAATGTGCGTGTATGAGGAGTGTGAATGTGTTTCATTGTGTGTGTGTGTGTGTGTGTTGATGTATTTGTACTTGAACTAGTTTGGGCCTCCATTAGCTTTTAACCTGGCAGTTTGCCCAGGCCCATGTGAATATGGCGTTATGAGTGCTCCCTGTGACATAAGACAGGGCAGGGCGACTGTTTGAAAGGGAATGGAATGGAAGCTGTTCATTCAAAATATTTTAAAAAAGAGCACAAACAGAGAGAAAGTCAAAGAAGAGCAATATACAAAATGTAATGTGAATGCAACAAGTTGTCAGCTGACATTTGTTGAGCATTTGTTTTGTAATTTTCTTGAATGGGAGAGAGCTGCGAGCTTATGTTAAATGAATACTCTCGTTTAATGCTCTCTCATTACCGTCAAGAGGTACTACAACAGGCAGTTTAACATTTACTTGTGATTAAACCAAAACAAAATTCGTTCATTCACATTGTAGTACATTCAGTTGTTGAACATAATTGTTATGGTCTACAAGCAGCTTGAAAGAAAAATACGTCATAATACTGTAAAATGCTTAGCCAGTATTTTCGCCTTCGTTTTCCTTAAGTGTTGCTGACTTAGCTTTTTTGTAAACATATATAAAATTGAATTGCCTTTGACATTAATTTTGCCAATTTAAAATTCCAAGACAACAATTGTTTCCAATAACCCAAGAAACACGAAAATAAGATCAAAACAAATTATTTTTAATTGAAAATGAACTTTGGAGGGTATCAATATTACGTCAAAATCCCTTAGCAATGAATGGGAAATGAATATTGATTTAAAAACCATTTAAAGTGACGAAACTACTTGTGTCCGAATTGGTTCGTTGACTCCAAAAGCTAATAATTAATTATTAAATATATCAGAGCTGCCACCTTGCAATATATTCTTTGGCAACTTCTTGTAACTAACAGTTTTATATATACATATATATATATATATATTTTTGGTGCAGCATTTGACTTTTCGTTTAAACATTGCCGTGAGTAATTGACAATCGCTTAGGCCATAAAACTATTAATTTGTCAGTCAGGTGAATGAACCCAAAAAAAATATACTTATAAGAGATTCATTGATGGCAAAGTGAAAATGAGTAATTACTCGGATCGCATGTATCTATTGCCCCACATACACAGATACCGTCAGATACAGATGCAGATATAGATAAAGATAGATCTGCTGGTAGATCTATTTTGGTGTGTGTGTGTGGCACGCGTTGAATGCGACACGCCAAATGCGCTGCTTGAATGAAAATACGAGAAATCGCACTTTCTGCACAAGCGCAAAAGAGTTTTGGGCTCAATTAAAAATCAAATACTTTTAATTTTTGGCTTAAAAGCAAAGGAAACTATAAACAAGAAATGGCCTGTTGCTGCCACACTAAGTTTTCATTGAATAGCTATTTAAATTTGATATGTTTTTTAATTTGATTTGTTTTTGAACTCACTGTTGGATCCTGACAGCGCGGACATTGGCACATAAAGTGTTTTGTCATGCCAAGAAACATTTTGCGGGCCAGCGTCGACCAAAGGAGCTTGGTATAGGACATGGTTATTTCAGCGCCCTGAGGTATCCGCTCCGTAGCCGTCACCACAATTGTCTCCCCATCCTCGAAGTAATGGGCCGCATTCGGTGTGCACTGATGATTGAGTAGGCCGGCGAGGGGAAAGAGAGCACGTGCTATGACCTCCTGGCCATCGCAGTGGAAGCGACTCTCGAAGGCGTTCGTGTTGAAGGCGCAAACGGTGCGATGGAAGTACTCCAGCATTTCCGGCTCCCGCGGGAAGTGCTCAAAGCACTCCGAGGCACGTTGCACCTCGCGAATGTAATAGCGATCGGCGTTCGCTTGCATCGCATAAAGCAGCTTCCGCTGCGGCTCATTTAGGAAGAAGCAGCGCACCACGCTGAGAATACGCAGCGTACGCGGCTCAATGCTGTCGGCTGCACCCTTGGGCTTCCACTTGCGGAACAGTTGGCACTCGAGTGCGTGCCGCGAGGATTGGGCACAAGTACCGCAGACAGGCAGCCCACAACCGGCGGGGCAGAGGGCGGAGGCATCAGTGTCACCGGGTGGCTGGCGATAGCATTGTATGCAGGTGCGCAGATTGCGTCCACGATGAGCCGTTGGACCCACTAGGAGTGTGCGTTCGCGGAACAGTAGTTCGCCCTTTTCAATGTTGCGTGCCGCGAAAATGCCACGCCCCGAAATGGGCGAGTCGGCTACATGCCATGACGGGGCCTCCGGACGCAGTGCACCCAAATGCTCATCGATGAGAGCGGCCAGCTCCTGTGTAGAGGCGCTTATGGCCATATGCGGCACATCCTTAGTCAGCTGTTGCAACTGTGACTGCGACATGTCTGACCTTTATTTCGATATAGTTTTTGCTTTGTTTTCTTTTCTTTGCTGAAACAAATAGCAGCGAATCGAATCGAACTGACCCTCTCTCACTCTTGATTATCGAATCGCAACTGACTCGTTCCCAATTCGGTGGCAGCTGTTGTTTATTTGTTGTTGATGTTGCTTCGATGCTGCTCCTATGACGATGCGGTTGAGTCCATTGATGCCGCTACTCGCACTGATTATATCTCGATTTATCTGTATCTCACTTTCTGTGTATCTTGCTACAGTGCATCCTCAATGAAATGGAATGCTTCCATTTCCATTTTGTTACTGCAACAGAATTTACTTTTTATTATTTTCTGAACGTTTTTGTATACTTTCCTAGTACTTGAAACGTGTTTGAGAAAAATAAAGTAGGCTGGGACTTTTCTTCATTGAATCGAAACTTTGTTTCAAATTGCGAGTGACTACTGTATTTAATTATTCGGTTCGCTCTATTTGATGTTTAACCGGAGGCACCGAATGTTCGCCATGGAGGAAGCAACAGGCAGCTGCCAGCTAAGTAGCAGGCAGTCAGGCAGAGGCATACAGGCGTCTATAATTAGTTTACTTCACACATTCGGAACTGCGAACGACCACACACACATATACACATACGTATACAACTAACCTGGCCTCTCGAATTTCCACATTTTCCAGCTGCCACAAGCTGTGAAAGCGTTGCGCAGCTGTGGGGGAATGAAGAATTAAATGTCCCACAGTTGTCTGTTGGTCGTTTTATTTTGCTGCCTAAAAGCAGGCAACACTTTTTTCCAAACACCATCCGCGTCTTCAATATCATATTGCGTTGCGTATACGCAAAGGTGGCAATTGTGGCAGCAGAAATAAACATTGTTTCTGTGTTGAATAAAGTTTATAATTAAAGTAAAATGATAAAAAAAAATGCATGTTAATTTTCTGCCATCTTCATATTATCAAATGCAATATAAAACAGTACGAAATAGTGAAAAGACTTAAGCGATTTGTAACACTCGAGATTTATTTGTAATTAAAGTTATTTTTCTTGAACATGATACATATCGCGTTGATCAGTTTAGGCTTAGTTTGTTAAAGGCTACTACTTCTAGTTATAACTATGCAAGTACAATGTGAATAAGGCACTCGTAATACACATACATACATACATATATATATATGTATGTGTAGATATGGTGTATATATTAATATTCAAGTTAGTCAAAGATCAATTAACAAATATGAGAAGGAGGGGGAGGGGGGCGCGGTGGTTTTTGGGCTCTTTAAATGCAGCTACAATAACCAAACTGACAATTTAATTTTTGTGATTTTTTTTGTTTTTTATGTTTTTTTCAAGATATTCAATTGGATTGCTTTATAATATGTACATTGCACATGTTTGTGTGTATGGGTGTGTGTAAGTATTTATTGCACGCCTTAAACATAAAGTTTATAAATACAATAATTAAACATAAAGAGAACCAAAATAATTGGAACAGAACTGAAACAACAAAATAGTATTTTTTGTGTGGTAGTAGAAAATGATTTTTGCAGTTGGGTAAAAGCCCATAATAAATAAATGTAGCTGGAAAAGTAAGGTGGAGAGAATAATGGGCATTAATATATATAAAAAAATTAGCATCAAATGTGTTTTAAGATTAGTTTAGTTTATGTTACACAAGGCACGAAGAACGTTGGATATAGCCATTAAATATTAAAAATCAGCAGTGTTTGCCTAGTACTGATACCAGGGCTGGCGGCGCACCCATTGTAGTCGATTGCTGGTGTGATCAGAGCGTATCTTAATGCTGGCGCCTTCTGCAGCGCGCACCGTTTCCTTAACCTAGAGAGAGAGAGTGAGATAGAGTGAGATAGAGTGAGATAGAGAGCGAAAGAGAGAATGAGAGAAATGGACTTACGCTCTGCATTAGATTCTGAGCATTGCCCACGAGCATTTCGGTGGCTTCGCGATCCTCATCGGAACCCTGGGCGCCCAACATGGTCGCCTTTACCGTGGACAGTATCTTGAGCTGAGTGCCAATGGTTGGAATGCGCTCGCACACCTGCAGCAGATTAGTGCGAATGCGACGATCCGTGCATTGGCGTGCCAGCTCCTTGGCCAATCTCGTAACATCTTCCGATGCCTCGGCAATCTTTTTGGCCGTCGAAATGAGCTCGCGCTTGCTGCCGCTCGAATCCGACAGCACCAGTTCGCTAAGGCGTGCCATCAATTTGGCCATGCGCCTGGCCGCCGCAATGATCTCATTGTCCTTGGACGACCACTGACGCACCTCCTGGTGCAGTCCACGTGCCGCAATCTGCCACAAAAAAAGAGTCACTGTTAACACAAGCTTTATTGAGAAAGATAGATAAAGACTTACCAATATTGGCTGATTGGCATGGGGCATGGCTCGGAAGACGCCTTCATCCTCATCATCGGTATCTGGAGGTGGTGGACGCACTGGCGCCAAACCCTCGCGTGGCAGTGGTGGACGCGGTGGAGCACGCTCAGCTATAAGGCGAGAGAGATGAATCAAAGATGTTCGATTATGTGTGGAAGTTTGACGGAAAGACGTACCATTCTGATTGGATAGATGGAGGGCACTCAGTTCCGGTATGGGCGGTGGCAGAGATGTGGGCAATGGCGGTGGCTGTGGTGGTGCAATGGCGTCACGCACCTCGCGCACATCGCCAAGCAGCCGCTGGAATGATTTCTTCCAGGCGGCAGCGGCAGCAGGATCAGCGATATTGGTGGCCACCAACTTGGCATCACCCACCATTGCGGGCAGTGAACGTTCCAAATTTCTGGCAGCCGCATTGAGACGTTCCGTAAAGATGGGATCCTCGGAGTTATCCGCCTCCTGTTTGGCCACGAGCAGGACACGGTTGATCAGCCGGGCAATGTTCGAGGTGTTGTCGACCATCTTCTGTGGCTGCCTGGCATGGATGGCATCCTCACACAGCTTGGCATAGACCTGCATGTGCTCCTCCGAGGTCTTGATAAAGTCGGCGGGATCTGTCGCCTGATCGCAAAGGGTCCGCATGCGCAATACCGTATCCGCATACTGTTGCTTCAAATTCTGTAGATGCTCATCGGCCGCCTTGCTAGCCGGATAATTCATGCGTATGCGTCCGGCGTTGATCAGTTGTGGTGTCAACGAATCCACCTGGGCCGCCGATGAGAGGAGGATTTCGGCAATTTTCTTGTTGCCACAAGCGCCGCCCGCTGCCACCATGCGCGATGTTTTTGAGGCACGATCGCTAAACGCTTGCAGATTGTTGGACTTTTGACTGAAGTTCTGCTCACGGCCGGGCGTTCCCTCTGGCATCATGACGGCCTGGGTGAACTGCTTCAACGGTGTGCTCACATCCATAAAGTCCTGCACGATGCGATTGACCAGCGCATTCTGGATAGCCGCCTTCAGCTCGTAGAGCTTCTGGGTTAGCTGTTTGGCCGCCTGCTTGGCAGCTGGCCCAGTGCCGGCTGCCTGGCGCTTCAATCGCTCCACTTCGTCGCACAGCTGCATTATTTCCGCCTTCTGATGACCCGGACAACCCTCAGCGACCTTGCGACCCTCCTCGACTATCAGATTAATGGCACGCTCACCCAGTCCACCATCATTGATCTCTGGATGCTGCAGCCATTTGACCGCCTGCTCCAAGCGACCCTGAATTGTGTGTGCGGTCTGCTGGACACCGGCCTTGTCCACGCCTAGGACAGCCTGTCGCACCAGACCCTGCAGCTCGCCGAGACGACCACGGATGCCATTGGCCAGGCCCACCGCCTGAGGAGTGGTGCCCTTGCCATCGTGACGCAGCTCGCACAGATTGTTGGCCATGGCGCTGATCTCATCAGCTAGCTTGCGTATCGGATAGCAGTCCTGGGGCAGGCAACGCTCAGAGATCTCGTTGGCATTGTCAATGACCTGACGCAGCGCCTTCTCGCCGACACCGCCGCGAAGGGCATAGGGATTCGATAGCCACTCGTTGGCCAGCTCCATTTTGTTGCTGATGGCATTGCTGAGCTTTTTGAGAACGGTCAGATTGTCCAGTTCACTTGTGTCCTCGTCATAGGTGGTCAGCTGCAGCACGCGGATTATCTCCTGCAGCTCATCGCTCATGCGTGCGGCAAGATAATTGCGATTCTCGGCAGCCTCCTCGGCGCCCTTGCCTTGCTGCTCGACAATGTGTATGTAGACCTTCATGCTGCAGATGAGAATGGGCGCCAGGGTCTTGACCTGCTCGAGACAACGCACAAGAATCTCGCTGTGCACTTGATGGGTGAGCTCCTTTTCGCGGGCGCCAACCTCGCGCGACACCTTGCTGAGGCAGGGCGATAGATCCTTGAGGAAATTAACCAGATCCTCCATGGTGCCGATGACCTCGGCGACGGCCAGATAGTCAAGCACACGCTTGCACTCCTGTATGATCTTGCGCACCTCGCTCTCGTCAAAGCAGAGCAACAGCGAGGAGGTGCCCTGCAGTATGCCCCGGCTTCCCTCAATCAGCTTCTTGCGCGCCGGCCCCGAATAGGGATCCGCGCGCAACATATCCGAAGCCTCCTCGAGCAACTGCGAGGCAGTCTCCACGCGATGCAATGCCGACGGCATATCCTGCCTCAGTATCTTATCATCGGAGCTGTTGATCGTTTCGCGTCCCACTTTCACCAGATTTGCCACCGCCGCCGAAACCACTTGGACCGGCCGGCTAAGATCGGGCATCGCATTGCCATCCTCGGCCTCCTCGTGTAAGATAACCAAGCGAGATACCTAAACGATCATATAAGCCCATTTATATCGATTAGTTAAGTTTGATCAGCTTTAGATGAATGCTTTTGGTTTGGGAGAGCTTTAAAGCTGTCAAATAATTCAAGCTTACAGAAATATTCCGAATAGAAATTCATAATATAGCGAGTTTTATTGAATGAAATTAAGAAATAAAAAATTCAAATAATAAAAAAATAACCAAACTATTTTACGAAGTTCTTAAGTTCAAAAAAAAGTAAATATTTTATCCAATTAAAGACTATTAATCATTATAATGATTACTTTCGTGGCTCAGGTGGCATCATAAATTACAAGCAAAACAATAAAAACGGTTCAACGCATTGAAAACACTGGCTATAATTTCTAGATGATTCTAATTTCTGAGAGTTGTTATTTCCGAGCGTCCACTGTATATGCTTTTCGCACTTAACTCTTACTCTTTAGCAAATTTAACAAATTTTGTCAGTCTACAAAGCCTAAAAAGCAAATGTCATTGCGTCATAGCCAAACACTTAAGCTCTGCTCAACATACCAGCAAGACCATAATGGGACTAAAAAAAACTGGCAAACGCACTGCGAGTTGTCCGCCCAATGAAGCGCGTGGGTATGGCGTGACTTGGACTTGAACTTGACACAAGCAGCAGCACCTAATGCCGTTAGTGGCAATCTTGAGACTGAGCCGCACAGCATTCAACTTGTTGTTGCCGATTTCGGGTTTGCTACTATTTGCGACTATTTTTAGAAATGAACTGAATCAAACGCAATGCACAAAACAATATATTTTATCGATGCCAGTTCAGCTTCATTGATAACAATAAATTGAGCGAGTTGTTAAAATATGAGGAAAATTTTACGATTTTAGCTGGAAATTTTACAATTCTTTTAACATGCTAAAGGTGAAGCGTAACGGTACAAGAAAAATGGAATCAAATTTGTTTATGGGCTTTTTTCTGTATGTTTTGACGCCAAGTCAAGCGTTTCAAACATTTGAAAATCCACACCTGACTTGAACACCCAACAAGAGGAATATGAATTATTATTTTAGATACTATTTTGACTAGCATTATATATAGTTTTTCTATCAACCAAATGACTTTATTGAATTTTTAAGCTGAATAGAATTTTTGTTACCTTTTTTGTGTGTTTTTTGATTCAGTTAAGGAATGTTAATACTTGTTTTTGCACTAATTTCAAATAAATAGTTTTATTTCCATTGCCATTGTCTGATTAATCGTTTTGTTGGCATTTCAAAAAATATATTTTCTTGATGAATTAATTATGTAATTAATTTGATAAGCCTCAACGCTGCTGCCAGCGCACCAGCCAGCCTCTCTGCTCCATCGGTGGTTTCGCTTGGGACACATTTGCTAACCAATTTGGCAGCTCTAAATTCTAAATTTAACCAAACCATCTCATTATTACTTTTATTATAGCAGTGTATCTATATGTGTGTGCGTGTGATGGTGTGTGTGTGTGTTGATTGATGTGTTGAATGATCATTTTTAATTCGTTTTGTCAGCCATTCATCCCACTGTAAGATCATTCTTCCGCCCCCCTCCCACCCAAATGCGAATCGATGAGTCATAGTTGGGCTTGCTTTTTTGGCACACATTTTCCCTCAACAAGAGTCGTCTTCCGTCAGCCGTATCAGCACCTAAATACACCTACACCTTGTGTCTAGTGAGCCAACCCCCTGCCCCGGCTACCGCCCCTAGCTCCCTTAGGCATTCGTTGCGATCCATCAGGTCGAAACGGCTTCCACATGTTCGCTACAAAAAAAAACCATTTGCTTCTCGCTTCGTCAATGATTTTATTTTCATTTTCCTTTTGGGTTTTTGTGTTTTTTGTTGCTTGTAAATGTTTTTATTTCGTGTGTTGTTGTTTTTTTTTTTTTTTTGTATTTTATGCTGCTATTTTTGGCATCTAACAAATCTACATAATTCTCTTACTTGTTCTCCCTTTTGGCGCTGTCGGCGCTTTAGCGTCTTGCTTTTTTTTTTTTTGGATATTTTGTTTTTTTGTTGCTGAGAAAATTTTATTAAAAATTTTAAATTGTTGTTGTTTGTCCTCTCGTGTCATGTCAGTATCTTATATTTTTTTAATTCTGTTGTTAGTTTGGTTTTATTATGATTATTATTTTCCCCCCTTTTTATTTTTAGATTCACCGATTTGTTAACTCAAAAATAAAAACAACAAAAAGAAAAGCAGCAAAGACGCATCTTCAAGTTTGTTGTTTTTGCTGGGGATTCTTAAATTTATATATATTATATATACAGCAAAAAAAAATTATATGTAAGCTTTAACTACACATGTTTCACAGCTGCGGTAATTTTATTTTATTTTCATAATTCTCTTTAGTTCTACAGGTGCCAAAAACAAAACAAACCAAAAAAAAAAAGAAATCTTTGATTTAATTAATTTTTCAGCTAACTTAACAACCTACACATAGTACAAATTACAGTTAAAATTCTACAGGCAGCCATTTTCATTTACACTCAATTCTGATCTACTTTAAAGTTCTGTTTCTTATTGTTTATTTACCTTTTTGGGCGCCAATTTGCACACTTGTTTTATTGCTATTTATGTTAATAAAAATATACAAATATATGTACATATATATGTTTGTATCCTCTTTTTGTTGAAACTCTTATATTAAACTCTTATATTTTCCAGACACTTACCTGTTGGGCAACAGGATCTAATATGCTCTCGATTGTTTTTGTGTGAAAGACGGGCATTTTTTTTTTTAGTTACTTCCAAGGTGCCTCAAGGTGTCGGTGCGTGTGTGCGTGTGTTTAGAAATAAGTATATCCGTCCCTTGTCGAAGCCAATTCAATAAGTTCTGAAACAAATAAAATAAAATATAGTTGTTGCAATCCAATTTAAGAATTTTATAAATTTATTTGAAATTTCTCAACATTGATGTAAAATAATTGAAGGGTTTCAAAAACGGTTTACAAATAATTTAAGGTATTCTAAAAATTTAAATATGATTTCGAAAACGAAAACAAGTTTTCAAGACCGATGTGTGTGACAGAGAGAGAATGTTTGCATGTATGTGTGTGTGAGTGTTATCTTGACAAGTTGAAGATTTAGGTCGCAGATAATGCGAAGCTGCCACCTGTTGAAACATGCCACAAACACACATAAACATACATACATACATACATATCTAAGCTGAGCGATGAAAAATTCGAAAGAAGCTGTCTTCGAAATTTTTGAATGGAAACATATGGATGTAGATTCATATCGAACGCTCTTGTCCTGCTGCTTCTTCTTGTTTCACTGCTATTTTTCTGTCGTCAACGATGACGCATTCTGTGAGCTCATTGCCAGACATTTCTGTCTTGGCATTGTTGTTATAAGCTTAAAGGGGTGTTAGGAGGGAGGGGGTCGAACCAGACACAACACAACACTGATGACGCACTATATTTACAATCGCCAATATATGTATATGTGCAGACATACATACATACATACATATATGTCCATGTGTATGCGTAAAGTGTTTAATGTTATTGGTAGATCGATATCCGCACCCTTCAGCAAATGCTGGCAATTGGCAGAGATTTACAGTGAAATTGAAAAGTTCGGAGGAAAAGGTAAAAGTCATTGAAAATACAAGTTTCGCTGAAAGACATACAAAAAAAAGGTGGGTGGGTTTGTGTGTGTGTGGGTGAACTGGCGCCAAGGCGTTTGAATCACCTTGCTTAACAAAATAAGAGAAGAAAACCTACGAAAGCAACAAAATCAACAATCGTTCGAAATCTTACAAGCCAAACTTTACATAAAAGTCGAAAATTGTGTAAATAAATTATGCGTTAAGTTCAAAACAAAATAATCGAAACTTAATCTAAAAATAATATTTAATTTAACCCATTAATATATGTTTAACATTGTTTCGATTGTTTCGCTCCGTGTAGACACTTATTGGAATGAAACTATGGATATCGATATGTGTTCAAATATAGAAAATAGTGTGAACACTTTTGTTAAATTAATGCCACTTATGGCGTTAATTAAGCTATTGATTTCTGCGTTTACAAAAAAAAACTAAACTTAACTAAAAATTCATAGCAGCACGAATATTTTGAGTTGAGTGTGTGTGTGTGGGAAGGGGGTTTATTGACTGGCTGTTGCCATTTATGGTTAGCAAATTGTTGCAACTAATATATGTAGCAACAAACAGGCACAAACTGTCGCACTCATACAATATATTTATTAATACAAATGATAGAAAAGTGATGCCTTAAAGACTATTTAAAACGCGGTTCATCTTTAAGCAGTTGATCGATAAATATGCCAGTATTTATATTAACTCTTATCGAAATATGTAAATGTGTAGGTACACACTGTTGACAGCTGCGAAGCTCCAGCAATGCAACTGTTACAGTAACAACAATAACAACATCGTATAAGGCAATTCCTGTGGGTTGAGGGATATTAACTATGATTGTACATTTTAATTGCTTTTCATTTGCAGAACAATAAAATCATAAATTGAAAGCAGCAGCAGCAGTCACATTCCTAATGGACAAGCCAACTGACCCCCTCCTCTTCACTACTGTGGACATTTGCAGCTAGCGAATTTGGAGCAATGATCGCAGCAGCGCAAAAGCGCGCGCGCAGGGCGGCGCAGAATGATGCGCGCGCGCGTGCTGCTCTAAAACAAACTATGTATGTATGTATATGTACATATGTATGTACAAGTGTGCACATAAAAAAAATGTTCATTTGCACGCATATTAATTTATTTAGGGCATGTGTATATAACCATGTTGACATGAGTGTTTTTTTTTTTTAAATTGTTATTAGTTCGCGCTTATTAAGCTTTTATTATGCTTGTATCTCTTAAGCATTTCTTCATACATATCAACAAACAGCTAACACAAGCACACACGCACAAATATGTATGTATATGTACATATGTATATAGCACTGTCAACAGAGGCAGCAACAATTGGCTCACAAATAAAAATAAAAAAGAAGTAAGAAAGAAGAGCACGAAACAAAACTCCCAAAGCTTGATGACAAATGCAATTAAGCCAACAGATTTTATGCAAATTTTTGACAATTGAACGATTATTCATAAGTATGCAGACACACACATACACACACACGAAAAATAAATGAAAACGTATTGTATGTATATACATACGTATGTATAAAGAAAGAATATATATTGCCCGGTATTTACTTTAAACTTTTGCCTTATTCGATGTGGCTGTCGCTCTCGCAGCAGCGACTTTTACTTGCTTGCCCGACTGTTCTTTAAATACTAAAAGCAATGATTGGGGGCCACAATCTACCTTGCGCCGATGGCGACGACGGCAACGCTTTTGTTGTGCGCTACGTGCCTATCTTCTTCTTCTGCCGCTCTCCATATCGCCATCACTTCTCTTTTGGCGCTCAGTTTCAACATTCTCTCGCAATGATTGTGCTCGTGTTTGTGCATGTGTGGGTGTGCATAAGTGTGTACATATAAGTAAAGCGTATTCTCCCCCATACATTGTTGGCATTGTTATGCCTTTTGTTTTTTTTAGCCACAATTATGTATGTTCAAGCATATCCACATGGTAAGCTTGTCTTAATGAATTAGTGCTCCGAACAATGTTAATACAAAAAAAAGTTATTTTCTGACAGTCACGATCGAAAGCACTCATCATTTAAAATACCAAAACGAAATAACAATTCAAACTAAAACATAGGCCAACTGCTAATTGTAACAGCTGTAAATAACACATGTTATCCTCTGACTTTTCTGCTGAAAGCATTTTTGGTATTTTCTGGTATTTATTATCATTGCGGGCTGCCAACTTGTAGCGAACCAATCTGCTAAAATGAAATTGCCTAACACTGACAAAAATATATGTATATACATATACATATATACGTAACTCATACAAATTAATTGAAGGAAAAGTTGGAAAACTAAATGCTATGTGCAAAACGCAAATTATTAAACACTTTAAGTTCATGCTTTAATCGGAATGCATTACGTGTGTAAATATGTAAATCGCAACGCGTGTGCAGTGCAAGGCAAAACATAGCAAAGCAAACAATACCAGCAGGCAGGCAGGCAGCAGCAGGAGAAGCAGCGCAGCAGCAGAGTCAGAGGCCGATCTGACGTGAAAGAAAAACGACGCATGCAGAACAAAAAATGCCGCAGCTGTATTGATAAATTAGCATAACAAAAAGTTAAATTGCTAAAGTAAACGGCAATAATGTAAGGAAAACAAAACTTTCCTTAGCTGTATTATATATTTTACGTGCATTTTGTGCTGGCAAGCGACACAAGTGAGTGTTTGCTTGATTGTGTGTGTGTGTGTGATTTTTGTGCGGGTGTGAGTGAGTGCGCCGCAGCCGCATAGCGAGAAAGAGCACGCAACATAGCTAGCTGTCTATGTAACTGCTGTCGGTGTACGTGCATGTGTGACTGTGCAATGTGCAAGCAAAACAATTTTTAAATGTGTAAAATTGCCTTTATACTCAAGTGGTCTTGTGGTCTGGTGTAGATTATATAAATAAGAGAATTCGCTATTTAAAAATGCATACATCTTTGTTAAGCGACAAGAACAGCAACAAAAACACAGGCTGCTAACAGCGACGTCGCAGTCGATGACGACGTCGCAGCATTGTGCGATTTGATTCTTGTATGTGTTTGTCCGCACCCAAAAAAAAAGATCGAAGCAAATAAACAAAAATTGAATCAAATTAATTAGATGAAAACTAACTAACAGGCATGCACCAACAAGACAAAAAGCCATTAAATTAAAAATGAAAATCAACGGCACACAATGCTAAATTGGAATGCTGCTTTCAAGCTCGAAATGGTTAAAGCGAAGAGTGAAGAGACAAAAAGTCGGGGCGAATGCAAAACAACCGACATCGCACGCACACATGCATACCCCCTATTAATACATACACACATATGTACGTGTGTGTGACCGAGACATGGCTGCCTTGTGTGCGTGAATGAAAAAATAGGCGTGTTGCCATTTCGCTTTTAAACAATAAAAAAACAAAGTTCAAACAAATCAAATACAAAGTTTAAATATTTAGCACAATTGTGAAAAACTTAACGTAAAGTTAACTCAAAAAACCAAATGATTTCCGCAACAGTGACAAAAAATAAATGCAAAGTGCTGCAACCTTTTTTTTTATTTTTTGTCTGCATGCGGCATCTGGGCACAAAATAAGTAACTGTTACTTCCTTGTCTATTATTACCGAATTCCATATGTAATTATTTATGTATGTATGTATGTACATCTATTAAGAGCATGTGTGCATATGTGGCACATAAATATGCACGTGTGTTGGTCTCGCTCTCCTTACAGATTTCCCCCACCTCAGGATTCTAAGAATGCACCAACTCAGGTGGAAAATACTGCCAAATAAAAATCTAAAAAAAAAGGGATCACATATGTATGTATGTATTTATATTGTCATAAGCGGCTGCTTTTCACATAGAAAACTACTGAATGGAGATATGAGTTTGCGTTTTGCTTTTGTAAGTGTGTGTTGCGTCTCGTCTGTACATGTGATACAGAGGCGCTTAACGAGCTAAGAAAAAGTGTGAATCACTTGATCGATTTGAATGCGGCAAAATAACTCAGCAAGCTAATCGCGTACACTCACACACGCACAAACAAACACAGCTGTGTGCTCACACATAAATATACACATACACACATATTTATGACTTTCAATTACTTTCATTTGCAGAGCGAATAGCAGAGAAGGGAGCCGGAGATTTCATCTAGAAAACAACAACAATAAATCAAACGGAAAATAAAAACAAACAAGTTGTCAACTCTACCGCGAGAGAGCGAAAGACAGCGAGAGCGAAAGAGAGTGAATGTAGAAGAGTTGTTGTTGTGGGTGTGAGGAATAACATGAATAACAGAGATGCCATCGGCACGTCCTGGTAGTCTCAAAGATCCGGAAATAGCCGATCTATTTAACAAGCATGATCCGGAGAAGATCTTTGAGGATTTGCGAGAAATTGGCCATGGCTCATTTGGTGCCGTATACTATGCCCGTTGCAATCTCAACAAGGAGATTGTGGCGATCAAGAAGATGTCGTATACGGGCAAGCAGAGCCAAGACAAATGGCAGGACATACTCAAGGAGATACGGTAGGAGGCGATAGTCGCGTTTGGTTCCGTGTTTTAATGTTCAATATTCGCTTGCAGCTTCTTACGTCAATTGAATAACCCAAATACGATTGAATACAAGGGCTGCTATCTGCGTGAGTCAACGGCCTGGCTGGTTATGGAATATTGCGTCGGCTCTGCCTCCGACATTATTGAGGTACACAAGAAGCCGCTGCACGAGGACGAGATCGCTGCCATCTGTTTGGGTGTGCTAAGCGGTTTGAGCTATCTGCACTCGCTGGGCCGCATCCATCGGGACATCAAAGCCGGCAACATACTGCTCACCGATATGGGTGTGGTTAAGTTGGCCGATTTTGGCAGTGCAGCCATCAAGTGTCCGGCGAACAGTTTTGTGGGCACACCCTATTGGATGGCGCCCGAAGTCATACTAGCCATGGACGAGGGCCAGTACGACGGCAAGGTGGATGTCTGGTCGCTGGGCATCACTTGCATTGAGTTGGCCGAACGCAAACCCCCATACTTCAATATGAATGCCATGTCCGCTCTGTATCACATTGCCCAGAACGAGTCGCCAACGTTGCCGGTAATTAATAATGCGATTTATTATGTTTTTATTTTATTTATTGTTTAACGACTTTACGACTGCAGAAAAACGATTGGTCCGATACGTTTTGCAATTTTGTGGACCTCTGCCTGAAAAAGATGCCAGCGGAGCGACCCTCATCAGCCAAATTGTTGCAACATTCGTATGTGACGCGTCCACGCTCCGAGACGGTGCTGCTCGAGCTTATCGCTCGCACTAAGTCAGCGGTGCGCGAGCTGGACAACCTTAACTATCGCAAAATGAAGAAGATACTGATGGTAGATACGTGCGAGACAGAGAGCGCCGTCGGCGACGCCGATGATCAGCAGGATGATCATGCGGGCGGCGATAGCAGCAAGAGCAATAGTATTACTTCTGAACACTCCATACACTCGGTGGGTGTATCGGCGGCTAGTAGTCAGGTAAATAAATACAGACAAAAAAGACGCTCATTTACTTACTAATTTTGATTTCAAATGCAGAGCTCCTCGTCGAATTCCATACCGGCTGCGGCGCAGAATCACCATCACATCGGAGCGCATCATCACCAGCAAGTGGATGCTTTTGCTGCCGTAATGCATCATCGTTTGGAGCTGCAGAAACAGCATCTCAGCAACTGGTCAAGCGCACAGCAGCAACAGCAGCAACAACAACAACAGCAGCAGCAACAGCAGCAGAACTCGTCTGGAGCTGGCTGTGGAGCCGTTTCGCGCAACTCGTCACGCCATCGCAACCTGCCGCCGCTGCCAAATATTATGCACTCTATGAATAACAATGTAACGCCCACGAATTCGGCATCGGTGGTACCGGCGCCAGCGCCGCCGCTGTCGGTGATGCCGCATCTGGGCGTTTCTTTGGGACATGGCAACACTGGTGGCGGTGGTGGTGGAGGTAACGGTGGCGGTGGCAGCACTACCGGCTCACCAGCGGGCGGTGATCATCGTTTGCCCGGGATTCAGCCACGCTATCTATCGACACCGGCCGCCCAGGCGGCTGTCTATGCGGCCTCATCGGCATCCTCGCAGCAGGCCATCTCCAATGCAGTCAACGATCATGGGCCAAACAATTTTGCAACCATACGGACAACCAGCATTGTGACTAAACAGCAAAAGGAGCATATGCAGGTGTGTTCTTCGCTTATATACAAACTTACATATTTATATAAATACAACAAATGCTCATTATAATGAGAGAGTGTGTGTGTGTGTTAAAACAGTTAGATTGCGTTTCATGTACATTAAACGATCGAACGATCGGCTGCATTCCGAAGCGTTATCGATTAATCGCTTTATTCATATACACAAACATGCATACATATACTTCACTTCTCATTGCTGTCATCTGTTGCTGTGTGTGTATGTGTGTGTTTTGGCGTCCTGTCGAAAATATATATTCCTTTGTCATACTAGTTTCAGTCACAGCAGTCATTTCCCGCCGCTCTCGCTCTCCAAATCGTTTTCGTTCTAACTTTTGCTCTCTCTTTACTACAACCTTTCTTTGTTGTTGTTGTTGTTTATTGTTTCTATTTCTACTCTCCCGCATAACAAATAGGCGCGCTATAACTTCTGTTCACAACTGTGCGGCGGCTATTGCACTTGCTTCTGCTGTGACAGAGGCAGCGAGCCGGATGCTGATGACTTCGCTAGCCACGATGACAGCTTCTTCCGCAAGGCTAAAAATACTAGTAGCAGTCCAAAAAAATGCCAAACTCTTAATCATTGTCCTTGTGTGATCTCTTAATAATAACCTAACAACAAAAAAAATGAAAACCAAAAAACGAGTACATTTACATACATGTGTATGTGTATATACTTGTGCGTGTGTGTGTGGTTCGATTCCATGACAATAAATATACATAAAAATATATCAATAAATATTTAAGTAACCAAATGCAGTAAACAAGAAACTTATTTGCACTTTGAGTGATCCAAAACAACAACACAAATCCACTCCTCTCACCCTATACACAGTTACATACATGTACAACCACAACCACACCCTTTGCCTGAAACTATTGTCTATGCTTTATTTGTTGCTTTCTTTGGTACACTCCACAATCAACTCTTTCACTCCCAACACACAAAAGCTTGCACTACACATGCACTCTCCCTCTCTCTCTCTCTCTCTTGGCTTTTTTGACATTTGACATCTGACAGCAGCGTATGCAAAAGCCGGCATTTTATCTTTTGCTTCGTGACGTTGCTTTTTTCCACTAGTTAAAGTTTTATTTATTAAGCATTAAGTGTTTTATTTGTCTTAAGTTATCTTCTTTTTTGTTGTTGTTGCAATTACTTTTTTTTTAACTAAACAAATATTTTCTGAGATAAAAACGAAGCGGACTCCGCGGTTCTAATTAAGTATGATTTTTCCTTGCCTCAATTTTTCTCGTTTTGAGGTTAAGAACGAATGGGAACTTAATAGAATTATTGTAAGTTATTAAATGGAAAATTTCCATTTTAAGCGTTTTTTTTGCTGTAGCACCAACTCATACACCTTCTACAAACATAAACACAGACATGTAGTTAATTAGCTTATGTTTTCCATGTACATTATTGTGCGCCTGCTAATTTCTAAAAAAAAAAAAAAAGGAGGAGATGCACGAACAAATGTCCGGCTACAAACGGATGAGACGGGAACACCAGGCGACGCTGCTAAAGCTCGAAGAGAAATGCAAAGTGGAAATGGAGACGCACAAGTCGGCGCTGGACAAGGAGTACGATAATCTATTGCATAACTTTACCAGAGAACTCGAACGACTAGGGGTAAGAATCGATCTCTCAACAAAATCTATTTGTTATACTATTAACATCATCAATAACAGGCCAAGCATCAGCAAGATGTGGAGCGTCGTTCGAAACAGACAACAACGGCCGAAAAGAAACTACAGAAAGAGATTACGCTGAAGCAGGAGGGGGATCGCAAGGCGTACGATTTGAATCGCAAAAAGGAATACAAAGCGAACAAAGAGCGCTGGAAACGTGAACTCTCAATGGACGAGTCAACGCCAAAGCGTCAGCGTGATTTAACCTTGCAATCGCAAAAGGACAATTTGAAACAGCACGAGGCTCAGGAGGAGCAACGTATGCTGCAGGCCCAAAAGCAATATATTGAGCTTGAGATGCGCAAGTTCAAGCGAAGACGCATGATTTTGTTGCACGAACTAGAGGATCAGCTGATGCGTGATGTAAGTGTAATGAAACCTAACAAATAACAGCCTAAACATCATATTTACTTTAATCTTGTTATCCCGATGCAGGAGCTCAGCAAAAAGCAACAGCAGTTGGAACAAGCCCATGGCATGCTGTTGAAACACCACGAAAAGACACAAGAGCTGGAGTATCGCCAGCAAAAGAGCGTTCATCAATTGCGCGAGGAACAGGTGTGTACCCTAAACTTGATCTTGAACTATACTGTAACTTAACGATCTAACCCTATCTCATCTTCGACCAGATAAACAAGCAACATGACACGGAGTTGCACAATCAAAAAGACTACATGGATCGCATTAAGAAGGATCTGCAACGTAAACATGCGCTCGAGCTAAGACAACAGCCCAAAAGCCTAAAGGTATAAGCTTCATCGATAACAATAACTTATCTTAATAATAACAAATACGTATTGGAATGTTACAGCAAAAGGAACTGCAGATACGTAAGCAGTTTCGTGAGACGTGCAAAACGCAAACAAAACAATATAAACGCTACAAAGCGCAAGTGCTGCAAACGACGCCAAAAGAGCAACAAAAAGAGGTCATTAAACAGCTTAAGGAGGAGAAGCATCGCAAGCTAACGCTGCTTGGTGAACAGGTGAGAATCTTGAGTCGAATCCTTTTTCTATAATACTTACATATATATAAATAATTCAATTGTTTTGCAGTATGAACAAAGCATATCCGACATGTTCCAAAGTCAAAGTTATAAACTGGACGAGAGTCAAGTGATCGAGTGCCAACGTACCAATGAGCAATTGGAATACGAACTGGATATGCTCACAGCCTATCAGAACAAGAACAAGAAGCAGGCGCAGGAGCAGCGCGATCGTGAGCGTCGCGAGCTCGAGAATCGCGTCAGCGTGCGACGGGGTCTATTGGAGAATAAGGTTCTATCTAGCTTCTTATTAAATACATATTTAATCGTTTTAATATGATAATCTCCTCTTCTTAAGATGGATGCCGAGTTGCAGCAATTCAATTTGGAACGTGCCGAGCGATTGCGAATGAAGCACGAGAAACATGCTAAAGAATTGGAAGCTTTTGATAATGAATCGATAGCATTAGGTTTCAGGTATGAAACAACAAGAACAACAAACTTTATAAAAAATATTCATATATATTATTCTATTACAGCACTTTATCACTAACTGAGGTATCACGCGAGACCTATCCGGATGAGGAGGGCAGTTTATCTGGTTCCATGATTAGTTTAGCGCATAGCAATAGTTCAACAAGTTTTCCGGCTGGTTCCCTATAGCATAGGCAGCAACAACAACAGCATCCATATAGTAATGTGAACTATTTTAATTTTAATGGAAATTTTAAAACAAACACTACAACAACAACAACAAATAACAGAGCCCGACACAAATTACCATAACAACAATTATAAATAATAATAACAATAATAATAATACTAAAATACAAGACGAGAACAACATCCGTTGTTGTTTTTGTGGCAGCATTCATAAATAAATAAACAATCAATACATATATATATAAATATATATATATATTAAAAATTAAACACACATAAACATTATCTAATCGTTACAACATTAAGAACATAATGATGCAATAATTTTGTATTAAAACACTCGATTCAAGCAAAAAACAAAACATCCACAACAAAAACAACAACACGACCGACTAATTAATTAATTCAACGCAATTAAATACAACAAAAAAAACACCAAACAAACATCAAAAGAAAATTCATTATAAACAGAAAATCAACAATTAACACATAATTTAAATGTAAGCATTTATTGTCTTACACTAAAACATAAAAAAAAAAAAGTAACAGCAACAAACAGACAACCGCAAGCAACAACAAAATTATCGAGATATTTTACATATATATATATATATATATAACTATATCGACAACTATACATATAGTAGATGTGTAAATGTCTGCAATTGTTTAAGTTTTATTTTGAAATTTTGATATTATTAAATCATAATTTAATTAATTTCTTTGTTATCGTGCAAATTCGTAAAATTCGTGTTATACTACGTCTAAATGCTCGCAATATGACCAAGAAAACGGAAAAGATAAAATAAAGAACAATCACCGGGAAAAGTAAAAAAAAAACCACAAATTCTATTTTCGGTATCAAAGTATTTAAAATGAAAGAACCTTAATAAAGAAGTCAACGACTCGACTCCAGAATCGGTGAAAGATTCGTCAAGTACACGAGCTTCGTGTATTATTAATCACAGCGATTGTCGCTGCAGGCAGAGAGACAGAGAAGGAAAGAGAGTCGCGCGTAGGGTAGCATGACTATCCCCTGCTAAATGAGCCAATAAACAGAAAGAAACAGAAGATGATTGAGAGAGATGCTCTCCTGCCATGCCCATGCCCAGGAGAAGCAAGCAAGCAGACTGCACCACCACAACAAGAACAGATGATTGAGCAATTGCTTGACGCCATTTTTGCATGTTGTTGAATTCAAAATTTTCATTTACGTTTTTACGTTACGTTTTCCTTCGGACTTGCTAAATAAAATAAACTAAAACAAATAAATAAACAAAATAAAAATATATAACAACTAAAAGTAAGCCTATTATAGACTTAATTAATGCAAATGGCAAAATGCTTAGTCAAACACAATAAAAATTGTATAGAAAATTAAATGCATATGAATGTTTAATTAATTACAATTTATGTTAACGTGAAAAGTCCTTTTTTTTTGTTGTATACATAATAATAAATATATACACCCCAAAAAAAAAAAACACACACACACACATACATACATGATCACCGATCAAGCCCCGATCTTAAGATATAAAATTTTACATATGTAGCAATAAAATTTTTAGTAAACAAAATGATAACAAATTAAAACAAAAAAATTGAAAACAAGCCGAAAAAAATCCACAAAAACAAAATCACTTTTTTGTTAGCAATTATTAAAATGATTACTTGAGCCAATGGGAATAAGTGCATAGGAATGAAAAACAAGTAAACTGGCACTGGGGTGGCACCAACATGATATGAAATCTAAAAAAGATAATAAGATATTGATCATGAATGTTTATTAGTATTATTTTTAGTGCATAACTAGTGACTTTTGCATGCCGTTTAATCAGCAAGGAAATAACAAAAACATAAAATCCAAATTAACAAATTGCAAAAAAATAAATCTTTATAAACACACGAGTGCAGAAAATAATCGAGAGGAAGTAAGAAAGAGAGAGAGGGAGAGATATAAATAACAATTGAGCAGCGAGGAGGGAGGGGGAACAGAAAACACAGAACATACATATGTAATATTTTTTATGTTTATAAAATTGTTTTTTTTTTTTAATTATTATTATTAATAAATTGTATTTTGAAGTGGAAAAACGAATAACAATTAAATTGATACACGTCAATAAAATAAAATAAAAATACATACAAAAAAAAAAAACATCAATATTTACATAAATATGCATTTTTAAACTTTATATGGATGTTCTTCATGAAATATATTTTTTGTCATGCAGACAGAATTTAAATAAATATATACTGTCAAAAAAAAAACAACATTATAAAGTGGTTCGACTGTAATATATACAGAGAACAAAACAACATCAGCCAGTTATTGGGATCGAATCGAAATTGAGCTTTATGGCTTGTTCATTATTCTTCAGTTAAAATATTCAAACAGTTGACATTTAAACTCTTTTTATTGAACGCAATAAGTTGGTAATTAAATAGACATAGATGATCCACATACGTAATCCAAAACTATAGACATGTACTATATGTACATTCATACATGTACTTATGTTGACATAATTTTTATGTTTACACGGAATGTTCAACAAATTGTTGCGTCTCAATTTCAATACATTGACAAAAAGATTAAGCCATGGATATATGGTACATATGTAAATTGTTCGACTTGCGTCTTGAGTTACATACATAAATACGTAGATTTATATGCACCAAGGTACATAGTATAAATATATATTATTGTGTACATAAATAAATACATAGGGGGGATTCACTTGTCCTCGTAAAATCGTTAAGCGTAAATTTATTTTTATTTTTACTCGATTCTTCTCTTTATTTGTTTTTCTTTATGTTTTCGCTTTTACGCCTTTCAACTTTACAAGGTCAAGTAAATACCCCATAATAACTATGCATGTAGTTTTTTCACACATAAAGCATTTTTAAATTCTTAACACTTATTAACAAATTATTATATATGAATCAAGATAATTATACATATACTTTTAGGTTAGCTTGTTGTGTATGTATGTGTGTGTGTGTGTAAATGGTATAGAAAAATATCATTTATACACTTTTTGCCCATTATTAAAAATATATGTATGGCATATTTTTTTTTTTAAATTTATATGTTTATGTTCATTTTAATATATTTTTTCCATTTTGCTCTATTCTTGTTGCTCTGGCGGCATCTGCACCCATCGACAGCTAATACTCCTATTCAATGCGAAATAGTAGGGGTCAGGGCCGCCGAAGTAATACGGAATTGTGTCCCCGAGTCAAGCCGCAGGCGATGCATAAACAGTGTGCCATCCAGCGGCTAAGGCGCTGGCTTCACAAACCAATCAGACTGTCCAGGAATGTATGCTTATTGATGACCTTTGTTGTCGCAATTACAAACTCCACATTGTTGTCCTCCTGGGCGGCAAGGAAGCGCAGAGCAGCGATCTCGGCAAACGTGCAGCCGCCCACAAACATGACAAGTACAACGCGTCGAGCGTGCATCAGCGATACCTCGTTGGATGTGGCACCGGCAACCGGACGCCCACCAATGCCAATCAACTGCACCTGAAAGTCCTCGAAAGTCGGTCCGGGCAAATTGTTAATCTGGCTCTTTAGGGTCTGCCAGCCGAGTGGCTTGAGTGAGTGCTCGACAAGCCGTGCGGTCAATGGTGCATAGAAGCTATGCACATAGCTAATGTCACGCGGATCCACCTCAACGCTGTCGTCCACGGTCAAATGTAGGGTCTGCAAATGGTTGAAATGATATAATTGTTAATTTTTCTTTTTTTTTGTTGAACTTACCTTTCGGAGCACGGCATAGGCACGTGACTCGGTCTGTGCATGAAGGAGTCCAGCTCTTTCGAGATTGCTAATCTTTAGAAGCACTTCTAGACCGTAGACGTGGGCCAGCTCACGCTTGTAATAGTTGAGGACACGCTCCTTTAGGCCCGAGCCGGCGGCACACTGCAAGCAAATGAGACGGAGAACATTTCGCAAATTGGCACGGCCTGCAATTAGATCCTCAATGTAGGCGCTTGGCCTGTCGATGTCGGCACATATCATAAACTCTTGCTCCGCAGCCAGATCATCGTTGAACGAATGAACGTTCAAGTATCCATCAATCAGGCCGGCAATGGCCGTGTGCTCGGACGTCGCCTTTTTCTGTTCCATTAGTTGCGGCAAACGATCGACAAAGCTCTTGATCTCCTGCACCGATTGCTCCTGTCGATTGACATTCATCTGCAACTGGATGTCCCGCACCTTGCGGGCCAACAGCATTCGCACCTCGTTGAAGTTCTTGTTGCGCAGCTCGGCATACAGTTGTTCACCGGAATGCAGCATGATCGTCTTGCGAGCGGTGTCGCCCAACAGGCTTTGCTCGGGCTCCTCACCACCACCGCCGGCCGCATCGCTACTGTCCCCAGAACCAGCGGCATAATACGATGGAAAATGCTCGGCCGGAAGGTTCAATTGATTTTGACGAATACCAAAAAACTCATCGATTAGGCCCTCGTAGGTGAGCTGAGTAGCCAGCGGTGTAAGCAAATCGATGCTGCGATCCAACAGAATAAGCTGATCAATGGCGCCCTTGTCGCCATTATACATTGACTTTTGTTCCATGGCCAAATGCTTGGCGTGATCCCAGACCATTTGCGCCTGGGTGCCCTTGCCGTAGATCTTTGGTATGCGGCCATAGAGACTCTGCAGCTGCACCAGCCCAATGGCTGCTTGAAAAAGCGATGAGCTATCGCCATCGACGCATACATCGCGATACCCAGATGGCAGCTCCATGCTGACAACGTCCGAATCCAGCGGCAAAAAGTTCCAGGGCAGCTCTTCAATGCGCCCAAATGCCCCCATAACATCCCGGTTCTCCAGCTTCTTGATGCACATGCACGAGCGACGCGGCACAAAGAAGATATGGAAGAGACGGCCCGGCACGCTGTTTGTCTTAACATGGTTAGCCAGGTGTTCCATTAGCGGCGCCTGTGGCCGCACAATATAAATGATGTTTTGCGGCTCTTTGGGAAATTGCTGCTCCGGCTTCAATGAGAGCAGCTTGATGCCACGTTCCGTGAACAGCTTCGGCTTCGCTATCAAACCCAGTGTCCCAATCATACCCTCATCCAGTACGATTAGCTTGCTGCCCTCGATGAGCTCCAGCAACTGCACTAGGTTCTGGCAGGCTCTCTCTTGCATCAGTTGCAAATTGACGCGTTGACTTCGCAAATATGGAAACATGGCGAATTTTGTTGAATAATGGCCCTGTTGCTGTTGTTTTTTTCCTTTTTCTTCTTTTTTTCAGTCGAGCGACTGTGCAGTCGTCGATGGAGCTAACGCTGTTGATTCTTCGAACTTCGTTGGTCTTTTGATAAACGTAGGTGTAGGCGGCAGCCGCAACCAGTGTTGCCGGGTCTTGAGCGCCCGCATAAGCTAAATTCGAATCTAAAGCTAAAATTAGCTATTTACCAATCAATTTTGTCATCCAGCAATAAGCTACATTTTACGTATTTAACATTCTACGTGCTATATGCTAATTTTATAAGCTTTATTAAAATACGCTAGATCCAGCCTGAAGTTAGCTAATTTGGCAACACTGCAACACCCACAAAAAGCAAGGCAGCTCAGCAAAACAGCTGTTATGGGCCTGCGCAGTTTGTGTGTGTACACAATAAATTCTTAATCTACAGTTATTTTTTGAGCACTAGCTGAAAAGGCTATCAGCTCAATATCCATAAAATAATACGAAGTGTATACACACCAACCGAAATAAAACATTAAATTTAAATAGACTTATATTTTTCGTGCATTTATTTGTTAGTTATATTTCGGGTATCAGCAAATACATATGTATAAAGATTTAAAGTGGCCTAGGATTTTATAGCTGTACACCAAATAACTATTAATAATCAAGAAGTGCAAATTAGTTCGTTTCAAAGTTTATTTTTGAACCTAGCGCTATAACAAAGTGTTTACACAGATCCCAAATAAAAAACTATTAACGTACTTTTCTGTGCAACATATAATTTCAAGTACACTGCTTTTTGGTTCAATTTTAAGTAGATATTGAATTTCTCTATAGCAGATATTTTTGGCTATACGAATTTTTTAGGCCGTAGCTCGAAGCTTGGCGTCGCATTTGTAGGAATATGAAAATAGTTTTTTTAAACTCTCTTTTCAAGTTCGATAAGTTTTTGTAATATCACTTATCGATAGTTGGTAAATGGTTTTTGACAGTCAGAGATACGTCAATTTGTTGCTCATCTCTAGAGAATATACAACGACAATAAAGTACGAGCAATATTTAAGCGTGTGGTAGAATTTGTTTTTTCGTTTTCAACTCTGACAGTCAGTCAGAGTAGAGTGTGTGCAATACCAAAACTGTTTCGTTTGCTGCATAAATGGTGTCCAAGGGCAATCATTCCCAACAGAACCGGGCAATGCAACAGCAACAGCGCTCAAATGTACGTGCCGCAATTGCACCGTACCGAAAGCCCTTTCGGCTTCAGACACAGGTGCAGGCACAAAATCAAATGATGTACTCATCATGCCAAATGCCTAGCGATCCGCTCTACATAGACTTTAATTGCCCGACACCAACACCGCCGGTTAAGCCGCTGGCGCAGACCGGCAACTCGATGTCAGGGCTGCCTGGGCAAGCAGATGGGGGCAAAAAGAAGCCACTCAAAGGTAAACAGGTCAAGGGTAACAAACAGCAGCAGCAGCACCATCCGCACAACATGCCGTATCCGCCACAGATGCAGATGCAGATGAATGGACACAATGGCTGGATGCCGCGTTTCCATCCGCCCAATGGCAAACGCTATGATGAGCCGATGCCAATGCCGATGCCGCTGCCGAACCGTGGCCGAGGAGGGGGACCATCGAATCGTGGTGGTGGCCGTCACATGATGGGTTCAATGGGTCGAGGGCCAATACCGATGGGGCCACGGGGTGGTCCAAGCATGAATGGTAGCGGTCCAATGCCGCCATATCCACCTATGCGTTTCCCCACACCAATGCCGCCCATGCGATGTCCAATGCCACCAATGGGTGGCCCACCACCACCGTCATTTATGCGCCGCAACGGTCGCGGTGGTCCGCCACTGCCTCCACCGCTGATGGGACCACACATGATGGGACCACGCATGCCGCCACGCGGAATGCCACCCGGCGGCCCCGGGCCCTACAACATGGTCAACATGAATGGTGGCAAAATCAAGAAGCCCAATCCCAAGCTGATAAAGCAGGCCGTCAAAGGCAAAAGCACGATCAAGACGCTCAAAAACCTGATAAATCAGTATCCCATTGACAAGCCCTGGGTCAATGATGAAATACGTTCTGCACACGACACTAAGCTGGACATTGAGAATCGCCTGAAGGGCAACAAGGACGACGACCTTTTTGCCCAGTACCGAGTGCAGCGGGACAAATTCGTATCTCTGTACGAAACGGCACGCGAAACGTATTTAAAGCAGGAGGCCGCCACAGTCAAGGCCAAGGTAACCCTTTCACATTTTCTTAATCAAATATTAATAATTTATTTATGTTACGTGGAATTGTTTTTTATTAACTCTACTATATCGTTGGCCTACATCAATACATTATTTTTTTGCAGGATGCCAAAGACAATGCAAATTCAATTTCGAACGCCGTCGCCAAGGCCGAAAACACAAATGATGCAAAAATTCCAAGTCCAAGCAAAAACCAAAATCAAACTGATCTAAGTGCAAATAATGCAGCTTCAGCCACCGTTGGCGTTGGTGAAAATCAAGCGGCCAAGCGTTTAATAATAAATAACCCTATTTAAATGTACTTATAATTATTTATTTTTGTTCGCTTTGAATTTTAATTAATTCTTCACCCAGCCCAAAGCAATAATACATAGAAACAAGCAAACACAAACTACAAACAAAAAAACACCCAGTGAAAACTAATCTAAAAACAAGCAACAAACAATTCGCAAAAAAAAAAAAAAAAGAAAAAAGCCTTTTCAATAAGCAAATGCAGACATATAAAAATAGCTGCTGTTTCGTATCTGCAACTGAGAACTGAGCTTAACTTATGTAACACAAAATGCAATAAAATAAAACATTAAAAAAAAAAAAATAATAATAATTAAAATGAAACATTTCAGTTAGCTGTAAATTTCATTAAGTTGCTTGAATGTCAGGAATAATAGGCATGTGACATAATAATTGTTTTTTGTCCAAATAACCTGTTGACTGTAATATAACGTCATGTGAAACGTATCGTAAAAATCAATGCGATAAGCTAAGAATTTATTCGCCAGTTTGTAAACGCGTAATTATTTTCACTTAGCTTTGAAGAATTTCCTTCGTTGATATAGTATATTATTTTTAGGAAAACCTTCAAAAGAAAAGATGAGAAGAAAGCCCAAAACTTGAAATGTTTATTGTCTTGATTATGATGAATTCAACAATTGTTATCTAACTAATTATTACGATAATTATTATTATAATTTGTGCTTAATTGTATTTTTAAAATAATTCTTAAAAATTACAAAATTAAGATTTGAGCTAAACAATCTCAAAGATATGTAATTATTTAATTTGTATTATTATTGTGTGCAACGCTGATTTGTTTTAGTGTTCTTTTTTGTTTTTTGTTCTCCATTAACCAAAACAAAAGATCCGCATCCAACGAGCAAATCCCACACAGCATAGCTTTATAATACTGTCCAAGTTTCTCAAAACCATCCTATCATTTACTAACAAACTAACTCTACACATATTACATATATTTATATGCATACAATACATATATGTATACTTATATATATATATATATATATTAAAGAGTCTATATAAATCGTAATTGCTTATAGACTAAATTAGTTTTGCATAACTTTTGTACATACAAACATATTATTATATCTATACACATACATGAACACTTATGCCACCTAAGATTATGTAAATTCGACAACAACAACAAACACATATATAAATATTACAAAATATACAATACAAAACACATACACATTCTACATTTTTGTTACCAAATATCAGAGCGCAATTCATGATATAATTTATAGGTTTCTCGATTCGCAGTTCCATAAACTACTACTATTAACATAAACTTAAAAACAAACAAAACAAAGGCCTTTAACAAAGACTTCAAGATTACATTGATACCCGCAGGATTTCAGTTAATGACTTATTGACTCAGGCAGCACTTGTACAACACTAACGAGATCCTACCAACTAGGTGTTCAAAATGTGTGTGTATTTAAGTTACAAATCAACTGAAAAATAAAACAAACTTAACTTACTATAAGCTTACAATTTATCAAAACGTTACACATGATCCAATTGCAATTGGGAAAGAAAGGGGGAAAAAATACGATTGTTTATTTGTGAATTTGATTCGGAACGGAACGTATCGGATTGGCACAGATGACATTATGCCATTATCCATACAACTGCCATAGATAAATAAATAGTCGGTATAGAATTTTGTAAATTTATCATCTCTTGACCAAACGCAATAAAATAATGTAATCAAATTCGGACTGTCGAAAATTGTGTAAATCGTTTCTCATTATTTTGTAGTTTTTGTCGTAGACGATAACTAGGGAAAGAGATAATATATCATCATTAAAATCCATTCTACTGTCAAGGACAAGCAGTATTATTTTTGTTGTTAGTGACATTTATATATCCCCTATATCCCTTCGACAAATGGACAATGAAATCCTTAAAAAATTGTTGGGCCAAGACAGCTGCACGCAAATTTCTACGCAATAATGAGCTCGAGGACATTTGTTAATTGCCTCAATTTGATTTATTTTCCTGCACTTAAATAGCATAACAGTTAAGTAATATTGTTTTCCATAATTGCCTCCCCTTTCGTTGCTACTGGACCGACTTCTAAATACAAAAATTACTATATACGTAGAGTATTAGCACGACAAATAAAAACCGAATTTTAATGCAATTCTTGCTGGTGTTGTTCCTTGTTATTGTTATTGGAAACATCGGCGAACATTAAATGCATAATAGTGCGAAATCGGACACCTTGTGTCCTGGTCACAAGAAGCTACTATATAAGGCCATGTCTAAGGCATACAACGTTTAAATCAGTTCAAGATAATGAAGTCGATTGAGGAAAAGGAATGCGTTAGTTCAACGGAAGAATCCGACTCGGACGAGGAGAGCGAAATGGAGCTGGATACCCATCGAGCGGTTAGCTATCATTGGAAAGTGTGGGAGATGACCGGATTGATACAGACGCCAGGCACATCCCGCCGCCGGTTTCTCGTTCGCTCCATTGTGCTTAACGGTTTGGTTACGTTTCTGTTTCCGTTGTCGCTGCTTGTCAAACTGTTCTTCACGCGCAGCTTGCGGGAATTGTGCGAGAATCTGACCATTACCATCACGGATATTGCGGCCAACTTTAAGTTCATCAATGTGTTTCTTGTGCGCCGCCAGCTCTTCGAGATCTGTCGTTTGCTGCTCGAGCTGGACAGGCGCGCCAACATTGTGCATCATCCGGGCGAGCTGCGGGCACTGCATCAAGCCGTAAGAACGGCCCGCAATAGCTTTCGCACCTTTGCTGGCATCTTTGTGTTTGGCACCGCGATGAGCTGCATTCGAGTGGTCATCGCTACTGACCGTTGCCTGCTCTATCCGGCCTGGTTTGGTCTCGATTGGCAGCACTCCGACATTGCTTACGGCGTCATCTATTCGTATCAGCTCTTTGGCTTGATCGTGCAGGCTCTGCAGAATTGTGCAAATGATTCCTATCCGCCGGCGTATCTCTGCATCATAACGGGTCACATGCGGGCGCTGGAGCTGCGTGTGAGGCGCATTGGCTATCCGGAGTTCTCGCCGGATATGATGGTCAATAAAGAGTGCTGGCGCGAAGATGTCTATATGGAGCTGTGCGCCTGCATTGAGGACTACATCAACATTGTCCGGCTGCACGCGATTATCCAACGGATCCTATCGATTGCCTGCCTCGCCCAGTTCACGTGCTCCGCCGCCGTACAGTGCACCGTTGGCATGCACTTCCTCTATGTGGCCGATTCAAATGATCTGTCTGCCATGGTGCTCTCGCTGGTCTTCTTTCTGGCCGTCACGCTAGAGGTATTCATCATATGTTACTATGGAGATCGCATGCGCGCCCAGAGCGAGGCTCTTCGCGATGCCTTCTACGCCTGCAATTGGGTCGATCAGTTGCCCCAGTTTAAGCGCAACTTAATCATCACTCTGATGCGCAGCCAGAGGCCAGCATTTATCTATGCTGGTGGCTGCATCGCCGTCACCCTGGAGACATTCGTTCAGGTGAAGGTCTTGTTGTTTTTTCTCTATCGAAAAATTCTTGATTCGATTAAAGTTTCAGGTCATAAGGCTCACCTACTCTGCCTTCACTTTGTTGTTGCGAGCCAAGTGAATGGACTAAAATTTTATATTTAATGTTTCTTTGAAAGTGGTGGATGTTAATTTACATCAGTTCCTATAGTAATTAACCTTATAGCTGATATGATTTTTAATTTTTCATTTGCAGTATTTTTGCAAAATTCATATAATTTATTTACTCTTTACCTTTGGTATCAGAGTATAATTATAAGGTTCTCAATAACTCTGTTTTATTATTATTTTTTTTTAAATCCAATTTTGAATTAATTTTTTAATATTTCAAGCCATATGATATCATGTTGTCCCTTATCATCGTAACCAAATTCTGACAAGTATTTTTTGAGATATCTTTAATCATGATTTAATTGAGAACAGTGAAAACTTAGTGCTCTACTAAGATAGTTTATTATTACATATTATATTGTTATTATTTGCTTTTCGGAATATTTATGGTTTTCCCTAAAAAGAAAACCAGCTTAAGCTTAAAAAGTGTGTTGGAAAGAAAATAATATGTAGTGTAGCCCCCAAAAAAAACGGGTTTGATCAATGAATAATTAATTTACGCACAATATTTGGCAATTAAAAAAGTCCTGTAAATGCTATTTAGTCTTCACTATAAAAGGGTATTACAATAATCACCAAATTTTACAATACAAAGTTTAAAAATATAACACTGCACTCATAATTGAAAAGTTTCAATTCTAAAAATGAAGGACGTGGGTGAGGTGAGCACAAAATGACAAAACGCTTGATTATCCATCAGCCTTTGCAGCTGCTGTTTGTGGTGCTGTAGCTGGAGCAGGAGCTGAGGCTGGATCTGGTGCAGCAGTCATCGGATCATCCCCGTCCCCATCGCCATCGCCATCGCCATCCCCGTCGCCATCGCCATCGGCATCCTTTTTCTTTTTCCACATTTTGGCAGCGGCGAGCAGTTTGAGATTGGGTCGAGCCATCTCATCCTCGGGAAATATATAATCAAAGATCTCCTCCCAGCCCTCGTCGACGCCATCCTCGGAGACGACCTTCTGTCGCCGCTTAATGCGTCTCGGCATCTTGTCCAGAACCTTTTGAAGCGCGTGCGTATCGTTGACATTGCGCTCAAAGTCACGCCATGCCTCGAGAAGCAGCACTCGCGACTCCTTATCGTTCATCTGACGCAGCATCTCATTAGCGCGCTCATAAATGCGTCGGGCGAGGCGCGCATTCAAATCGGCATCGTTATCCTCATCGCCCTGGCCATGACTGTTGCTCAATTCGAATTTGGCAAACGACATCCAGACCTTGACGTGTTGGGTGCGCTCCAGCAAGCGTTCGTATAGCTGGCGGGCCAGCTCTGTTTCGCCAAGGGCAACCTCAAAATCAATGTACGCCTTCCAGAGCAGCTCGGGCATGTCGAGGCGCGGCTGTTGCACTGCCAGCTCGAAAATGGCACGGGCACGTTCCGTATCGCCGAGCAGATTCTCCAGTTCGGCAAACTTCATCCATGTGATGCAGTTCTCTGGCCCAAATTCAAGGAACTTCTCGTAGAGCAAGCGACAGCGTTCGAATTCACGTAGCTGTATCTCCAGATCAATGTAGCCCCGAAAGAGTTTATCCCGCGGACACATGCCTATGGCCATACCGAGTGTTTTGCGTGCTGTTTGCAGCTCCTTGCAGCGCAGCTCGAACTGAGCGTAAAGCAGCCAAAACTTGCTAAACGTAAACTGCTTGTGGGGTATCAGATCTAGGCAGGTCTTATAGATTTGCCTTGTGCGCTCCGTGTCCTCTGCCTCGAGCTCCTCGTACAGTGCATAGTTGATCCACATGTAGATGTAGCGGCGCCAATAGTTCTTTTCGTTTGCCGGTGGCACATTGGCAATTGCACGCTCGTAGGTCTCTCGAATGAGATCCCTGTCGCCCTCGGCCTCGATGAGGCGCAAGTAATCGAACCAAGCATCATAGTTGGTTGGATTGGCAGCCACCTCTTGCTCGTATTGATGCTTACGCTTCGACACAATAACATCCTCAATGCCAGCTCGATCGCCATACTTCTTCTCGTGTATTGTGTATGCCTTGAAGAGCTCTGGCGTTCGCTCCTTGGGCAAGTGATCTAGTGCATATTTGTAGATGATGCGTGCACGATCGTGCTCCTTCTGGCCCTCTTCGAAACGTGCAAACGCAATGAACAAACGCTCCTCAATGTAATCATCGCCAAAGAACTCGACTGCCCGCTCAAAGACACGTCTAGCTCCGTGTATGAAACCATGCGTTTCCTCAAAGCGGGCAAACTTAATCCAGTTCTTCACGTCCGGGTGGACATAGACGAAACGCTCGTAAACTTCGCGAGCACGATCGATCTCCTTGTAGCGCAGCTCGAAGTTAACGTAGGTCTGCCAGGCCTGCTCCTCCGGCTGCCATTCCATCCAGCGTTCAAAGACTTGACGCGCTCCGGCCACATTTTCGAGCATCTCCTCCATGTAGGTGTACTTGTACCAAAACTGATTGACTCGCGGCATTATGGTGACGGCGCGATCCCATAGATTTCGTGCATGATTCACCTGTTTGTTTTTCATCTCCATTTCGGCATACTTCAGCCAGATAGTTACATTGCGATGCTCGTTGTCCAAAGCACGCTCCCAAATGGAGCGCGCACGCTGTATCTCCTGCTGCTGCTCCTCCCATTGTGCGTATTTGATCCAGTGGCTTACCACCATGCGATTCTTGCGTAAATTATCCTCGAATGTTTTGCGCTTTCTTTGCTGGTAGTCGGCCAATTCGGCGGGATCGGAAATTTTTTGCTTCGGCGGAGGTGGTAATATCTCCAAGTCACGCTCCTTCGCTTCGCGCAATAACTGCTCCGCGGTTATTTGCACCTCGGCCGGCGCTTTGTTCTTTACCTAAAAAACAAAACGATTGTGAATTTTAATGCAGCACTTAATTGGTTGACTTTAGCTACGTACCTTTGCCACTTTGGGCATTTTCTGCGGTCGTTCCATGCTGTTTTTTTTTAGTTTAACTGATTTTCTGCTTCTCAATTACTTATAAATTATAACTCAAGCGAAATTTTGTGTACTACGTGTTTTTGCTGCTTTTAGCACAAACACGGCATTAGGCTAGGTATGTGCCCGTTGCAGATGATACTTTTTTCACACTTTTGCCATTCACATGCGTCTGCAATGTTATCGAGTACATTTCGATATCAAACGGCTATTATTAACGTTTTTAGAGCAACATACTAGTGATAAATTTATCTTATTTTCATTTATTTATTTATTTAGCGCAGATTATACGAATTAAAAATTATATGCAAGAGTGTGTTTTGATTTTTTCTTGGCTATGGCAAAGTTGGCCTAAAGCTCGGTCTAATTAAGGTTTTTCCTAGTTTACTTCTTAATTGAAATACATATAAAATATTGATTATGTATGAAATGTTATTGTTTTTATTATTTGTTTAAGTATATTTTAGTTTTTGTAGTATTTTAGATTTTTGAAATATTGCTTGTCTGTGTGTTTTGAGGGTGGGAAGTACGTGCTCTGTTGAGATGTTTTGATTGCAGTTCGGGCATGTCCTGAGGTTGAGATTTGTGCGTCCATGTCTGAGTCTATGGCAGGAGTAGTTAACAATTTTATGTAGGAACGGCTAGCCCCAAGTGAATGCTCATTTGACAATGTCAGTTTAATAACCCTTCAAGGGACAATCCCAAATGTTTATTTTTAGTTACAAAAATACATATAATTTAGCCAATACAAGAGCTAAATAATTGGAATCAAACTTAACAGTATACAAAAAAAGAGCGAATGCTTGCAGTTGCAACTTAACTAAATAACTTCCACGATTTACCGCCACGCTTCTCGGGCTTCTCAACAAGCCAATGGTTGGGATTCATTAAGTATTCTCTAAAAAAGATTAGCATAAGTGAGAATTACAAATTTAAAGCTGAGACAACTGTATGCTTACCGCTTTTCAATTAGCACGTTTTGGGTCTGCTCCCGCAAAGTGGCCAGCGATCCGGCCGAGCCACCGTATTCCTCGGGCAGCATTATGCACGGTACAAACGTGTACAGTGAGTCAATGCTGGATGTGTGGAAGTGTATCTAAATTGACAAAATATATCGACCATAATGGGCAAGTGTGGTTTAAGGTTATACGCACCAGCTTGAAGACTTCATCGCTTATAAACGGCTTAACCACGCTCACAATGCGATCGATATACGTGGGACAGTTGATCATGTGTATGGCCTTCAGGCGCACTGGAAACGCCAATTGCAGGAACTTAACATAAGCGCGCAGCGTGCTAATTGTTAGACGCGATATGTGACGCATGGTGGTACCTTTCATATCAAAGATTTGCACCTCGCCCTCGGACAGGACCTCTGGATGAGCCGGATCATCGATCGTTACGAAGCGGCAGTCTGTTACCATGAAAAATGCCCGTGTATCCTCCGTGTGATGCATCTGAAAGAACGTTTTATAAATTTACTATACACTCACTAACTTATCAAGTTTACCTTGGATGAATCAAAGTCTTTGAAGCAATAGAGAGAGACCTTATATTTTTCTGGTGTAAGCCCCGGCAGCGGTAGTATATCCCTGATATCAAAATTATAGCTCAGTTTAATTGTCTTGCAAAGATAAAATTAGCTTACGCATATTCAAAAGTGCGGCGACTGTCATCGTCCAGTGGATCGCGCTTTATGAAGAGATGCGGGTGCTTGTTCCGCAGCGCGTAATTTACCTCAATGAGCTTCTTGGTCTCTGCCACATCAAAGTACATGCACTGGTAGAAGCGTCGCAGCAGCAAAGGCTCTGAAAATCTCAACAAATCAATATCTATATACACACAAACACATTTTATATATATAAGTATGTAAATATTTGAGTGTCAAACATTTAGTGACGCAACTAGCGCCCACAAGCTGGTAATATAAATGGCCGAAATGCTTCTCTGCCTGCTAACGACCTCATTA
Organism: Scaptomyza graminum; assembly: GCA_018901835.1. Classification (NCBI taxonomy): domain Eukaryota; kingdom Metazoa; phylum Arthropoda; class Insecta; order Diptera; family Drosophilidae; genus Scaptomyza; species Scaptomyza graminum. The sequence goes on along the minus strand of JAEIFL010000001.1, from coordinate 6,169,497 downwards.
TATCAGTGGCAAGAGCATCTGAGAAGCGTGTTGTTTACATTAGCTGGCAGCATTTCACATGTGGTTATTGCAGGCAGCCCAGCAAACAACCAGCAAACTGCACCCCCATTTAGCATTGCATCGGCCGAAGCCGGCCATTCGACAAGATGTTTACCAATTTCCTGTGGTAGATTCTCATTTTCGCGAAACCATTCGTAAAGCTCGGCCAAATCACGATCGCGTCTCAGCTGATTCTCACTTTCACTATTGCTGGTCATGCTTGAGTTATCGTATCGTTATCGATGTCAAGAAATACTTGTACTCGCAATCGGTATTTCGGTGCGTGCGCAGCAAATGTTCTGCGTACCGTTGCGTTTGAAGCCTGCTAAACAACTGAATGTGCAAGTGTTGCCTTTACTACTTGATTCATTATTTTTCGTGTACATATTACGATTATTGATTAATACTGCGAATAAGTACATATATATGTGCGCTTATTGAAGCCCAAATACATTCGCACACTCGACTCGCACTTGTCTTTCAAGCCACCAATTGAACACGTACATATTTTTTATTGCTTTCCGATGCCATTTGCCATTTTGCTGCCTTTTAATAGTGCCCAAAATTTGTACTGGGTTCAGTCGGTACAGCTTCTGCGCAACAATTTAATCACTTGCCCGTGCATATAATTCACATAAAGCCAATGAAATTTTGGTTAGCTCAAATCAAAATTCTCAATTTGAAACTGTTTGCCACAATTATTATGAATTGATTAACAGATCAAAAACCAATCCCATTCGATATGGCGGCAGCTAATGACTTTTATACTGATTTCTCCACCTTCCCGATCTGATAAAATAAATATTATAAACATGCATTAAAAATACATTTAATGCCCCATTAAAAGCCTACCATGTTTTTGCTGAGTGATTGCCTCGAAATCTTGCGATCAACCTGCTGTTGAAGTAAAGTGGACGAAGTGGTGGCAGAAGTTCCTTCACAATGATCATCCATCAACAAGCATTTGAGGCGCAACAAGTTCAGAAAAACTATCACCAGATGCTGATACCACATAATAGAGTTTTGTTTGGAAAGTGTGTAAAGCAACTTTGATGCAGCCACCAGAGTGGACAGAAACCCTCCAACCACATCGCAAGATTGCTTCAGCAAGTCCTTAACAATCATCACAGATTCGATGATTGTCATAAGGATGCTGAAATGGCGGCTGACCATCTCCGGTTTATCAATCGTTGAATAGCACAGACAGGTGACAATTAGCAAGAAAATCAACAGCATTTTATCCCAAATGCGGCTCCTCCGACACGAAATGGTATAGCAATAGTTAAATCCCAGGACGCCCAAGTTAAACAATAACCTGATCCCATTGATCGTCATCAAGGTGTGGTCACCGCGCTGCTGAGCCAAACGCGTGCTCAGCGTCGCATGGACCAGAGCGCTAAGCAGCGACTCCACGGAATCAGAGTCGCTTGAAGACTGGGAATTTTCTTGGAGTCCTAAGCTCACTCCACGCAGCATTGTGACAAAGCTCAGCGCTATTATCAGGTTCTTTAAAAAGAGCCAAAAGAGGGGCTTAAGTAATTGGTTAATTGCCTCCATTTGCCTATGTCACCAATCTTAACTAAATCAAAAACAATAATTTTGCATTGTTAAAATTATAAAAATACAGATATAAATCTGAAGTGTAAATTTTCAAGAATATTCTTCGCTTGAAGCATAAAAATCAATGCGTATGTGACATGCTAAAAACAGATTAGTTACTTCTATCAAAACATTTTTTAAAAACGTTGATTTGTTAGCGACTTTTGATTTTCATTCTGATACAATGTATTAATTTTTGAAATATTTATCATCTTGAAATTTCGGCCTTAAATGCTCACAAAAGTATTGAAAAAATTATTAGCTTATCTCACAATAAATAATACAAATTATTAAAAGATTAAAATGTTGGACACCGTTGGGGCGTGGTGGGGACATCACCATCTAACTTGAAACCAAATTTGGTGAATCTGGCTCAAAAACAGTGGAAGATATAGGCGTTTCCGTTTTTTTAATTGCGGGAGGGAAGTGGAAGTGGCGGGCGTGGCATAAAAGTTTCCAATGCAGTTCTTTTTAAGGTGCGGTAGCATCTAGCTTTGTAACAAATTTGGTCACTCTAGCTGTAAATGAATTTATAAATTCAGTAGGCGTAACACCTTAAACTTGACCCTCTGCACACCATGGACCAAGATGTTTGCAAGGTTTCAAGTCCCTAGCTTTAAGGGTGTCGAAGAAAGTTGCTGTCAAACGGACATTCCACAAAATACTCTTTAACTTCGGTAAAAATGTCCCTAACAATTGCCTTAATGTCAGTCAGTCCATACAAATATACTAATTCTAATTAAATACTTATAAATTTACTATTAAGTTGTTCAATGACTTTTGGACTGTGATACTTTGTTTGTATGAACTTCACCCAATGTAAAAAATAAAATAACTTAGTCAGGACAAAGTGTATTGTATAAAAATATTTCTGGTCATGACAGTTTTATATTTAAATTTATACTATAAACATATTGCTAGCTTACACCATTATGGAATACGGTCGGGACTCGTATTAAAACATTATATATTTCTCCTAAATTAGTAATCACATTTGCGGCAATACATTTGTAATATGAATCACAAAAATACCGTCGGTCATTGGGCCCATCAGAACCAGGACCAGCGACTTTTACTTTCCGATGCCACTTTCCAGTATTTATCATCGCTGAGATATGCTCTAAAATATGGTATGATTAGTAAATAGTATATTTACAATTGGATTGTCTTACGTCTTCTCCTTGAGGATGTGCATCCAGTGTTCCTTTAGTTCGGCAATTGTTCCAGCCTTGCCGCCATACTCAATGGGCAGCATATCCCTGGGAACTAGCTCATAAAGACTGTCCATGCCTTCGGTGTGATAATTGATCTATGGATAAGTAGATACGTAAATAATCAAGTATTTGGTGTAACGAGACAATATTTATTTCATTCACCATTTGGTAGACTTCCTCTCTTATGAACGGTTTCATCATGGCCATCATTCGGTCCAGAAATGATGGGCAGTTTATAATATGAATGGCTCGGAGACGCGACGGATACGCCTCCTGTAAGAACTTCATGTAGACGCGCAGCACAAATATCGATACATATGCCAAATGCCTCATTGTGTAACCATTGATATCAACGATCTGAACATCACCATCTGCTATATCATCGTCGTCTAATACGCCGGTTGAACGATTGTCAGCACTCGCAGACGCCTCTTCTTCTGGTGATCTTTCGATATCTGGTTTAGTGAAACGGGCATCGGCCATCATAAAAAAGATTTTGCTCTCCTCCACAGAGTTGCGCTAAAATTTATAAATTTAAACTTATTAATTATGTTGAAGTCAACATTGTTCGAAAACAAAAAAGGGATGGATACGTACCGTCCTGGGATCAAAATCAGCCATGCGAAATAATAGCAGCTTATGCCGATCAGGTGTTACGCCCGGCAGAATGAGTAAATCCCTGAAAGGAATTGACAAAAAAAGATGAGTTGATTTGGTGAATATGACGAAGGATACAAATTGTGTGAGAGACTTTTGACATACGATACTTGTAGACCCTTGGCGGTCATTTCATCTTCCATGTTGCGATCGATGAATATGTTGGGATTCTTGTTGCGCAGACTGTAGTTCAATTGGATTAGGGCCTTAGTCTTATCCACGTCATAATGCATGCACTTGAGAAAGCGTCGCAATATAATTGGCTCTGCAATTGGTGATTAGATTTAGAATTCAAGTCGTTCGTGCAATTAACTCGTATCAGACGTATGTAAGTAATGCACAAACCCACTTTATCTATACAACAACAGACGTTATTTATATGCGTATAAAACAAACAATTCATACATGTACACAAGTACAATGTATACATACATACATACATTTTATTATTATAACATCTACTGATTCAAAGGCTTGTTTCCTATTGCTAACACTATCAGTTGAAGAACAACAACAATTCATTCGCTTAGCCAGATGCATTGAACACAATTGTACAAATATACATACATATATGCACACAAAATCTAATTAGCGTATTAATTCCTAACCTTTCCCATTCATTGAAAGATAAAGTCTGATAAGATAGTAGTAAATGGATACTATTGTTATGGTACTACATATATAACGACTTACCTATTTTTTCGGGCAAATTTGGTTCATTTTCAAACCAATTCTGTAGTTCACTCAACTTGGTCTCCACTTCTTGAGCATCTGTTTTGGTTGAGGTTGCTGTGGTTGTTGTTGGTGTTGTCATCATGTCTTGATTTTAATGTTGTTCTTTGTTGTTGCTCGCTTTTTGAAGTTGCCGCCCAACACGGTAATGCGATCCACGTCGATTTGCCTGAGCAACTGAGCGGCGACTGTGCCAAAAGTCGCGCCGTTCAATTGATAAAGCGCCCCCAAAGCTTGTTTGCCCTATACAAACATATAAGCACACTAACACACCGTTGCTTATTAAGCTTATTTTCAATTTTTAATTGAAATATTGCCGCCTGAGGTTAGCCATTACCTGCAACCAAGCGTGAGAGGGTTGTGGAGGGGCGCTCAATAAGCTCAGCTTAGAATCATTATTAAGAATTTTTCTCTTGCTCTCCTTACTCACTTTTAGTTTATCTCTTTCTTTCTCCCTCGCTCGCTCTCTCTCACTCTCTGTGTGTGACTGGTCTGAGCTTTGGCGAAAGCTTCGACGTCATCAAATAGCGTTGTAAGTTAATAAACTTAACTCTTTCGGTTGACCTCAAACGCTTACACTGACCGTCATAGCAAATAAATGATATGTAATTGTTTTGAATTTTTAAATTTCAAGTATCATGACTTTTATGACTTTTTGAAGCAAAATATGTGAAACTCCGATAAAGTATAAGTACTGATTGAACATTATGGAGGTCTAAATACTTTTAGTAAATCGGACAAAAACCTGTGTGGATAAACTCTTTATTGATTTTTTTGTACACATATAAATAAGTTGTCATATTTGTATTCATAATATGTTTTAACACCTATGTATGCTTTGTTTGTATTTTATTTATTTATTTTGTTGTTGTTTTTTTTTATATGCATATCCTAAACATTTTTGGTGCATTTCAGAAGTATGTATGTAACTATTTAATTCATTTGGTTTTATTGAAGTTTTTACGGTTAATTTTAAGGTTTGTCTTTGGTTAACTTTGTCTTTGGTTAACTTTGTTTTTCTTTTAATAGTAGCATTTTTATGTCATCTTTGAGTTTTGTTTGGTTTGGTTTTTTTTTTTTTTTTTGTTTAATTATTTGATTTTAAAATTGATTTAAATCTTCTGAAATTTGTCTCTTGTATATGTATATATATATATATATATGTATTTATGATTCCCTTAGAATTCTAGACAAAAAAAATACACTTAAGTTCTCTCTGGAGTATACAACAACATTTTTCCGAAATACTTACATACAACATTTGAAAATACATTCATAGTTTTTTGTTTAATCAGATCCAATAGCTGTCCATGTAAAGTCTCAATTACAAAATGTGTTTGTTTTTTTTTTGTTCATTAAAATTTGTCTCTCATTTCTTCGCATAAAATGTTAACATTGTCTTAGATTTTAGGATTTCACCTTTGCTATCCTAGCGATTATACATAAGTACATATATTATATTTAACTGCTTTCATATGTAATTGTTTGCCCATTTCAATTTCAATTATACTGTAGTTGTGGGCAGGGGTAGGGACGGGGGACATTGAGAAAGTTTGATAAAAAGGGGTTTCATGTCTATTGGCATTCAATTGGAACAATTGGACATTTCTCCAAAAGGAATATTATGGACCAAAAAACACACGTACAACATATGTACATATGTATATCTTTATATATAAATATATGTAAGTATATATCAAGAAGAAGAACATTTAAACACACCACGATTTTTTTTATGTCCAAATGGTACTTTCTAGGAGCTAATTGTATATATTTGTTTCATTCACAGCGTTTCGGGGCTGTTTTTTTTTTTGCATTTTTCATTTGCATTTTTCGTTTTCATTTTCTTTTAATCAATTTGTTTTTAGCTAATACTTCAGTCATGTTTACAGTTTTACGATTTTTGCCAACAGTTAAAGCACATTCCTTTCTCAACTGCCAAAATCGAAATATCAAACAAGATCTAGTATTATACACAATAGTATGTTTATACACATATGTAGTTGTGGTTCTATAGTTTCTAGAGACATGCATATTTGAACTATTCTATATATATATATACTACACTGATGTTTACGATAAGACAACAAGATATACATTTTGATGGCACAGAGCTGTCACATAATTAATTAACTAAGTTTGCTTTTTTCCCCCAAATAGTAATTGCATTTCTATACATTTACAATCATTGTTGGAGGATTTAGAAAGATTTTGTAACAACAACATCAATCGCCTAGATACATACATATATAGGCGTATATATATACATAAATGTATATGCATATAAGGACATGTATCTATCTTAAATTTGGGTATGGTATTGGACTAGACTTGTGATAGATATCTTGGACATACATACATACATATATGTGAATACTGCAATTGTTTCTTTGCTTATCATCTACATTTCCATGCCATTCATTGACTGTCTCTGTTTTGAATACTGAATGAGTTCTAGTTAATCCTTGGGTTCAGTCGAGTCATTGGAGTGCCGAGCATCTGCAGCCTAGGTCTACGCATCCTACATGGTATGCGTACGTGCCACAGTGCCCCGCGCCCCCGGCTAGCTGAAATAGCTACGTCATAAGCTAATCAGCGTTGCCTTGCGCTGCGTCTCTAATCGAATCTCCAGCACCGCATACGGTGGCACACTGATCACCAGCAGCACCACAAGCACTATGATCTTTACCGATTCGCAGAGGAAGCCATGGGCCGCAAATGTGACAGCCAGCCCAAGGAAACGAAGGCCCTGTAATGGTGCCGTCACCTCAGTCACATGCTCGTGCTGGATGTGATTCTGTGTGACCAGCGAGAGTAGCAGCGTCTCCCACATCCCGTTGCAAGCGCCCCATGAAGCTGCTATTACATAGAACAGAGCACTGTCATCACTGGACGGCTTCCAGCTCGACAGCGCCAGCAGCAAACATGAATGGAAAAAGAAACCAGCCACTGAAAACACCAAAATAAAGGAAAGATAAGAATCAGCATATTTAGCAAACAGTACATTTTAATCTTCATCGGTAAGAACTTGTTATCAAGTTTCGCATTTTCATTGGAGCACTTTTTGTTCGATTGCCATAGAAACTAGATCTTCTCCCCCTGCAGGACATGGCATATAATAAAACCTTTTCAGACGAAAACAAAAATAAACAAATGGACAACGAAAGCAAGCTTGAAAACAGTTTAGATTGCGCGGCTGCATTGATTGAGGGTATTTTATTTTCTTTTGACAGCAAATTGTGAGATTTGCTTAAAGTTCAATCAAATCAAACAAATCATTCGAATTTAGACGGATGAACAGATAAATGGAGTATAATATTTATTTGTTAAATGGGAAAAATAGCTACTTACGGATGACGACAATGCGCTTGGTATGTCGCAGCAGCATGCTGAGCGTGCAGGAGACGACGAGCTGCATAAGACCCATGCCAATGAGTGCACCGGGCACCAGCCTCATGCCCAGCGAGCAAGAGAAGAAGGCTCGCAAAAAATCGGCTAGCATATAGCCCTGCTCGGTGCCCACAAAATATGCCAGAGGTCCAGCGAAGAGCAGCGTATCGGTAACATCTTTGGCCACACGTTCATGCCGCACACCATGGCCTGCGGCCAACACCTGACGACCAGGCACCAGCGATAGGAGCAGTGCAATGAACGAGACCATCACATATAGCCAGAGCAAAGATTGACCTCCGGCGCGGGAACCGCTATCAATGAAGTCGAAATAGATGGAGCGAGAGTCGTCGATTTCATACTGTGAAGACTCCTGCAAGGGGCACATATCGGCGCCACAGATGCGCTCGCCATGCTCGTTCCGATTGTAAAAGTCCTCCGGTTGGGGCCAGCGTTTCTCAGCGGTTGCATTTGCTGCCAAGCAACTTGAATCGTTCGGATTGCAGTTGAGCAGCAGCGAGGCAATAACAGCGCCAACGATCAGACCCAGATCCTGGGCAGCACGAAACCAACGGGTCAAACGACGCACCTTCTGATCCCGATTGCAGAACATCTTGTGCTCCTCGTGCAATGCATCCGATGTCGGCTGCACTGTGGACTCCTGCTGGGCGCAGCTCAACCTACCGCCATAGAGGACAAGCAGCGATGCCTTGCAGCTGTTGGCAGCGCTTACGGTGAAGCCAAGCAGCAGATATGCTGGCAGCAGCGTATAGATGCTGGTGTAGAGATGCGAGAGCAGAAAGAGTGAGACTGCCACACAGTTGAGGGCCAGGAGCGGTGTATAGCCAAAGCGTCGAATGATCCGAGCGCTAAGCAGACTCATGCCTGCGGCAAAGAGGAAAAGTCCGCTGAGCAGCAGCGAACCAATGTTGGGTCCCATTGGCAGCCATTGCTCGCGATGATGCCACACGGAATTGGAGCCCTGGAGCGCCATTACCGGCAGCAGGACGGCACTCATAAGGCCATGCGCAACGCTGAGGCAGATGAACTGGCGCCACACATTCTGCCTGACATGGGCGGGCACCTTATGACGGCAATTGCGCGTATTCAATGTTATCAGCCGTCGAATCGATGTTGCCCCAATCGAACTGTTCATGGACTCGCGGCGTCGCGACGCCGCCAAGGCTGCTTGGACATGGAACGAGGAGACCGGATTAATACGATGCGATCGCGTCGAGATCGGTGACGGTGAGTATGCTGTCAAATGCTGTCAACGATTATAAAACAAATGCAAAAAAAATGCTTTAAAAAAACAACCAATAACAATGCAGAACTAAAACTTATTGTTTTTTTCTTTAAGGAGAATGTTTTTTGTTTCGTAAGTTTTCAATCAAATTTCTTCATAGGATTAAAAACGGTAGATAGCCTTACAGAGATTTCGTTATCGTAATTGTTTTTGATTAAATCAAATTGCAGTTTCCTAAAATGAATGTAATAGAGAAGTAAGACGCTTCGACGTGTATAAGGTTATTTGCATATCGGCTACGTAATGGTAAACGGGTTTGGCTAATTTTTGAGTCTATGATATGATATTAGTGTGTACCCAAAGGAATTGAAAACGCAATTTAACTGAACTTTGTGACATAATAGTTATAGGTCCTTGACGAATTGAGAGAACAAAATTTAAAAATAATCATTTCAAATATTTGAACAGAAATTACGAAATTTCTGAATTTTCTAACTTGTGGTATTTAAATTCATAATTGGATTTCAAATTCTGTGTAAAAGTAAACAAGTAGATGCAAATTAATTGAGTTATTTTCCAATCAATCACAGTGAATATTAAATTAGAATTTAACCAAAATAAATATACATATACATATATGTAAGTATATACATCATCATTTGCGAAGGACGTCAAGCTGAAATCCTTTTAGTGTTGTTTACTTCTTGGTTCGCCTGTTGAATAACAATTTTAATTAGACCAATCAATTCACCCGTGGCGAAGGACTCCCTCTTGACCTAATTTTGTATTTAATTACAGATATCCTTTTTTGTAATGCAAAATTCCTGCTACTGCAATTGCAATTGAAAAGGGTCTGACTTGTGCACTTGGCACGCGCACACACACACACGCACACACACACACACAATCAATGGCATTGCTATTGGCAACCGAAGTGAATGGGGCTTGAATGAATGAATTCTATTTCGGTTCTATGGTGTTATTTTGTTGTTGCCTCTCAATCTGTTGTTGTGCTGGGCGCAATGTAAAATTCAATGCACGCTCGAATCGGGCCCACGCCGGGGGGGTGTTCTGTTATCTTTGTTAACGTTAATTACATACTGTGCAAGTGCCAGGATTAATCCCATTTCTTTTCTGTTTCTCTTTGTGTGTTTTGCAACAAGCAACAAGCAGCCTGCAACACGCAATGCGCAATGCGCAAGCCAAGCCACCTACACATTTTTGGGGCTCGTGCTTTCTGGCTCTGGTATCTGGTCCTGGCATTGAGCTGAATTACAGCTGAAACTGATGCTATAAGCGAATGCAGCGACGTAGTTTGCATCGAGCTGAGAGCAAAAGCTATAAATAAATGAAGAGTGCGAGCTCTTGCCCAGGACTAGCTGCGCATAAATGAATATACACTGTGCAAAAACCCAATTCACTCAAAAATCGCAAACGTCAAGTTATACATAAGGATATATTCGCTCGCTTTTAATCGTTTTTATGGTTTTTATGATCTAACTGCAAGCAAAAAAGAAGACCTTGACCAGAGCTCAAAAACTAAGACAGCTTGATAATGACAATCTATGTTTGTATCTAAGATTAATGGCAATTCTCTTAATTCTAAAAGGACTTTTTAATAATTTTGAGCAGTGTTGTTGTTTGCATTTTGCTGGCTACGCCCATACACCCACCACATTGGATGTTATTAACAAACCAAACCCCCCACCCACCACCACTCACCCAACCTTCACCCGTTTGCCACCACTCACCTCCATCATTTGCTCCTCCCAAAGGTTCTGGGCACCGCCCGAACTGCGTGTTCGAGTCCGCAGCACGCGATGCCGTGTGGTCAGCGAATGTCGATGTTGATGATGATGTTGATGCTGCTGATGCTGGTGTGGATGCTGATGCGTATGCTGATGTTGATGCATATGCTGATGCTGTTGGTATAGATGCGGATACTTTCTGGTGGACAGGCCCAGCATTAGCGTTGTCGTTGCTCCACCTGACGATGTTGTTGTTGTGGCTGCTGTTGCCGATATAGCAACAGCTGCAACGGCTTGAGACATGCCACCGGTCAGGTCAACGTTGCCACCGCCATGCCCATTGCTGGCAATCAAACTGGTCGCCGTCGCATTCGCTGTCAGACTCAATGAGCCACCTCCAATGCCCAGGCCAGCCATAATATAAGCATTGTAGGACGATTGCTGCAAAACAACAATTAATAGCAATCAATTAGTTAAGCAATATCCCAACTAACAACAACAACGGGTATTAAGTTTAAGAAAACTGATTGCAAATTCATAATTAATAATAAAATAATTTAATAAAATTTCAATACTTAAAATAAAAAAATTCATTGAAACCATTTAACAATAAGCCCAACATTATTTTCCAAGTGGTTTTTGACAAACATTTTCTCAATTACCAATTCATATCCAATTAGATCACAATGGGGATAAGCTCTTGCATTCAAGTATAATCCAATAAGTAAGTATCGATACTTTAAGCATCATTTATTGAAGCACTCACCTTACGTTGCTGTGCGAACATTGTCAGGCGCTCCCGCTCTCGACTGGTGTCCCTTGCACGCTGCTCTAACAGCAACTCGTACTCTCGGCGCTTCTCGCGTTTGCGTTCCGCTTCCTCCAGCTCATGCAAATTCGGCAGGCTACCCATTTTGAATAGCTTTGATTTTAATTAGTTTTTTTTTTTTTTTTTAATTTTTTTGTTGATTTTTGCACAAATATTAAATTCGCTTTTAATGCGCTTAATGCGCGATAATGTTATCAGCACAAATGTTCTGCAGCTACTGCCACGGTGAACGAATCTCAGTCACTGCTGAGAAGCTGTTGCTGCAGTTGTTGTTGTTGTTGTTGTTGATCGGGTTGGTTCTGTTTGATACAATCTGTGCATGTCGGAAACGGAAACCGAAGTGCGGACATGACACAAAATGTTGAGTTAGCAAAATTATGTTACTATGTTGTTGTTGTTGTGGTTGTTGTTGCGGTGTTGTGACGAAATTAACTGTAAACGCATTTGATTTCCAATTGTCGGTTCATCCGCGTCGCTTGCGTTGTCCTCGTGCTCAACGCCAACGTTGTTCTGGCCATTGCTGCTACCGCCATTGATGTCCTCTGCCGCAAAATATGCATGACAAGTCCAAAGTGTGTGGGTGTTTGGTATGTCCACTCTGTATATGTGTCTTTATGAGAGTTGACGTTATTGAGCGCACTGCATTCGCGGGTTCATTGTCCGCTGCGGGCTGCCAATACCAGCGCAGATCAGAAAAAAAAAAAAAAAAACACAATAAAACTGTTAAAGTCGATAATTGGTTGTTCTTGTCGTTTTTTGCTGCTGCTGTTGTTGTTGTTATTAATGTTTAAAGGATTGCACCAGTTGCTGTCTTCTATTTATCGATATGTTGCACTGTTGCCAGCCTGTTAAGTTGATTTGATATGGGAAAAATAGGGAAAAGGTGTATGTACATAGATGCAAAATGTTACACACACAAGTAAATAGTAGTTGCCAAAAACAAAATACCTTAGCTCAACATGTACTATGTATGTATGTATGTATGTGCTTTTTTGTGTATGGACCAATGCCAAATATTTGTACCCTTTTGCCCCGGTCGTCCCTTGTCTGAGACAAAGGAGTGCACAAAAAAATCATCAGGTGTGTCCATTAGATGTACATTGTACACCCACACACACAAATACACACACATGCACACGTACTATGTATGTAGGCGGACCAAAACGGAACAACGCAAAAAGAAAAACTTAACGCTTGTGTGCGTGTCTGTCTGTGTGTGTGGGCGTGTTTGTGATTGCGTTTATTCGTATGTGTATTATTTTGTATATGCTGTTTATTTAACTGTTAATGCAGCTTTAACAGCACCATTAATTTGCATGAACAGACATACATACATACATATTTAAGCTTTTGAGCTGCTGTCAACTGATTTTACAAAGTGATTTTTAATAGTGGGCGACCTTCGGGCAGGGAACTGTAATCACAACATTTTAATTATAATAGCAGCGCAAAAATGTACATACATATGTACATATGTATATATTCAAGCAAAGCAAATGCCATCGCAAATGAATATTTAAATTAAAGTTAGTTACTGTTACATCAACATATGTACATACATATGTGCATCCATACATACATATGTATGCGTGCATTCGTGTGGGTGTTCTACATTGTACTGGAAATGTTGCTCTTTGTATCACACTGTTGCACCAGCTACATTTTACATACATACATATTATTATTGAATTTTAACGCTCACTCACCTCGTTAATAGTAGTTGATAATACTATTTGTAAGAATATTAAAATATGAAAAAAGTATTTTGTTTGGCACACAAACACACACACAACACACTGCACTTAATGCGACACGGCGACAAAGTTGTTAATGGTCCGTTCCCGTTTCAAGTCTGTCTGTTTTTACTGCTGCTGCTTCTGCTGCTTGTCGCTTGTCACTTGTCTCGTTGAGTCTCTCGTCTCTCGTCCTCGTCCTCGTCTTTCGTTGCCTTTCGCCACACGCAAACTCCTTCAATAGCTGAACCAAACTAAAAACACCAAAAAACCTACGGCTGCTGCTGCTGCGTTTGCTTCTGCTTCTGTATTCTGATTCTGGTTTAGCTACGGCTGGCTGTTGTCATCTCGCCCCATTGTGTGAGAATGGTCCTTGGCAGAAGCTGACATGCGCACTGATTGATGTTGCTCCCACCGCAAGACCGCCGGCACACACCCCCCCTTGGATAACAATGCGAGATGCGTTTCTCTTCACCCAGTTTTCTTTGACTTCCCTGCCCCACCCTCGCCACCTTTTGTGTCCAGTCAAAGCAGCTGCGTCTTTGCGTCTTCTAAGCAAAGAACATTCAAGATTCATTTCATTCGATTGAAAACCGAAACCCCCAATGGGCCTTTTTTAATATGAATGGGGAACAGTTACTATTAAAATTTACAATGCGCAGAAACATTGGACCCATTATTATTATTATAGTAATACGAATTATTTGTATGTGAAAATTTAATCTAATTTATAATCGGTGGAATTAAAAAAAATTGATATTTTCGACACACTTTTTAAAGGGGCGTTGGGGCACGGTTCATAGTTTGGGGGCGTATATACAATTTTAGAAACATTTTTTTTTTTTTTTTTTTGTTTTTTTCCCCCTATTTTTGGTGTTTTTTTTTTTCCTATTTTAAATTCCTATCAATTTCGAATCATTTAAATCATTTCCACACTTTTGAGTAGAACATTAAAAAAGTAATTTACAAACCGAATGCCACTTGATTGATGCACTGATAACCCCCCCCCCCCATATATTATTCCATTACAAAACGATTCGTCAACTTTAACACGCCAATGTATGAAAATATTTTGTTATTGTTGTATGAAGTACTTATTTATTAAAAAACTAACTGCAAATTGGCTAACAAGAGAGCATTTACTGGCGTTTAATATGCGCCAACATATACATATTTATATCTTGCGTGTGTATGTGTGTGTATACTAGATACAAGTATAGAACATAGTGTTATATATATAGTAGATAGATTGATCTCGATTGAAATGCATAAGAATTGTTATTGCTTGTACAAAAGATTCAGCTGTTGAGTGAACTGAAAGTAATCTAGAGTTAAAAACTTAATTACAAAGAACATGTATTGCAAAACTTCCAAAGTATGGAAGCCTTTTAATATTAACAATAAAATTAAATTAGTTATCAATTTAAATTCGAAAATAATAATGCAAAAAGTAATATCTTGAATTTGTTTTTTGTTTTTCTTTCTTACAATCACACTGTACATACATATAAGATGAATGTCAAGTTGAATTTATAGATTAACAAATTTTTGTGTTTTAGTTTGGCTTAGAGAATAGTAGATAAAAATGTTCTTGCTTTGAGCTTAGCCTTAAAAATTAGACAAGATTTTATATTTTGGTGGTCGACACCATAAATAACGAGCACGACTTGTGTGCATATAGTATATATGATTTCGATTCTGGTCGAGAATAGAAACAGCCTCCATGAGTGCGATACGTTTTACGGCACGTTTGACAAACGATTGGATTTTTGATTTAATTGATGGTTCTTGTGGCAGCTCCAATAGTTGCTTTGACCTTTTACTCTTGGTAGCCAAAATTGAGATGCATATTGCACCAGCGCTTGTGCTTGTCCCCCAACTCAAACTCGGCGCGCCGCACCGCAACGAGAAACGGATGCGATTCACAATCAAATTTGCGCAGCTCTGTCGTTTGATTGCCGCTGGCCGGCGGCAAATAGCGACCCGGCCCGCTGGCCAAACCGGTAAGCAGGCGCACACACTGCTCCACAATGAACTTGAGGGAGGCGCGCCGATGCAGCTCGAAGCAATCGCGTCCCCCATAAAGCGCACGCTGTTCCGCACACAAACGCATATCGCTGGCTGCCACATTGCAGCAGTAGAGAAAGGAGCGCAGACGCGGTTCGCTAATGCTGCTGCGATTTAGATTGGGCAACAGCAGCTGCAGCAGTGATTCGCTTGGCTTATCCGCTCGCTCCTCATCCTGTTCGCATTTCAAGTCGTACTGCACAAAGAGTTCCCGCAAACTGGCCCACTGTGGCTGCGACTCGTCGGCGCCATAAAAGCACAGCTCGTAGGCGCGACTCAGCAGCACTTGGCGATAATGATAGCTGCTGTAATCGCTTATGTGTTTGCGCATAAACTTCTCCGTACGCATCATCTCCGATTGCAGCAAACAGGGCGCATTCTGCAGCACCCATTGGCGATGCGACCAAGCATGATAATTGCTGGAGCAACGATCGGCGGCCCGCTCACATATGCTTATCTCGTGGGGCCAGTCAATGGCATCGGCGCCTGTGAGCAAAAAAACATTTAATTACATTAGGATCAATCTCCATTGATATGCTGTCTACCTTACTTTGAAAAGAGTAGAGCCATCGACGATAGGCGAACGCCTCGTTTGATTTGGGTTTCATGGAGAGCACCAGGGCAGAGAATTGCAGCTCCTTGTTGATGCTGAGGCGATTCTTTTGCACCAGCTGGCGGCGTATGTGCCAGAATGTGGTCACATCTGGATTGATCAGTAACGCCACGTTTAGGTACTTGGCCAGCGAGTCACTTTGTTGCTGTTGCTGCAGCGTGCGCAGTTGTTGCTGCATCGTTTGGCGGCGATGCGAGATGAGAGTGCGATGGGCATGATCATAGACATGCTGGGCGCACCACGATTCCAGCCCTAGATTATGATCCACGTGCACCACAGGTGACTTATTGCAATTCGTTTCCTTTGGTATGATCTCAAACGACGATCTGCAACAGAACGACGATTGTAAATCTGAAGAAACTTTACGTTTGAAATTCACTTACAAATCGGCATCCTTGAGAAAGACAGCGTTTATATCGCGTATGATTTTCTCGCACAGCACTCTCTTCTCATTGTTGGCGTCTACATTGATTTCGTCGTCCATTTTGTTTAGTTGCTCCGATCCGAACCGAACCGATCCGTTCTTCTCCAGCTGCTGGCAACTATTGATTTGGTTTTTTCGTTCGATTCAATTGTATTAGGCACATTTATTGCTGTCAATTAATATTTGCCTTCAAATTTGCCACATCTTGTGCGTTTTATTATTTGCAGTTTTGTTGTTGTGGTTTTTCCATCAAACAAAGTGGGGGCCCATCTTCAGTTAATTAAAAGATTCACCAGTCGACCATTCTGGGTATGGGGAGGTGGGGTTGCCGGTTGGAAGCGGATGGAAGCATCAGTGTGACATTTGCTGGCAGTGTCTCATATATGTACATATGTATGTTGATTGCCAGCATTCAAAACGAAACGAAACGAAAGCGTAGCGACAGCGTCAGCGTTGATAAATAAATTTCAATTAAAATTTAACTCATATGGTGCTTGTTGTTGTCGTTTTGGTTATGTCTAACGATCCAGCGTTGCCGCATACGCCATATTTAAGTCAATCACGCATAGCCGCTGCACTCTGTTTGGCATCAATTCACATAAAGCGCTAACGAAACACGTTGAACAAATTAGTTTGTAAATAAATGTGCCTGATTGTTGTTTTTGTTGTGTTGCGGTTCTATGTATCGATTCTTTAGCAGCAAGCATCGAGTGAACGGCACTGCACAATAACATAGACAGACAGAGCGGAATCCAGAGCCAGTCTCTTAAACAGAAAATATTTTGACCTAAGTATAGCTCGTTAAAAATCAGCTGGTGCATTAGGAAGTGGCTTCGAAATGAAGTCGGCCATTAGTTCTTGGGCTTTTGTTTTTTTTTGTGTTTTTCACTGCAAGTGAGGCTGTCAGCTACCATAGCTTAAAAGGATGGTACTCGACCATTTTCTTTGCTTTGGTTGACTATCTTAGCAGATATATGTATGTATGTTTGTCAGTGCGGGTTGCCCAGATCGTTGCCATGATTATGCGACAAGGTTCCCAAAATTGTTATGGCATGCACAACTTTTCTAACGAAAATAATAGTTTTATTTCGGAGATTGGCTTGAAACTGAAAAAACACACGAACAGCCAGAGCAAAGCACTATGTGCCACGATCGTCATACCCCAGCCGAAACAATTCGACGTGCGATATTAACCTCACTACAAAATAATACGTAATAAAAGAAAATTATAATATTGGCAAACAATTGACAATTTATTAAAGATATTTTAAAGTTTTTTTAATAGTTCCTCTTGAAATTTTGTTGTAGACTCTGCAAGGTTTTCCATAACTCTCTTAAGGCCTTCAACAGCCCTTAGTTGCGATTCCGCAATGCCCACTAAAACCGCGTTACGCTCCATATTTTGCGAAGCGTATTGGTGTATTGGTGACATTGTAATTTCATCAAATGCCTTCGTCAACTCAATGGTTATGTTGCCTGCCAGCTGATAACATTGCTGCACAATTAGGGACATTTGTAAAATCATGTTTGCATTTTGCGCACTAACTAAAGCAATAACTTTTGCTTTTTCGGCTTCACTTAAGTTATTTGTGTTCGAATCCATTTTTGTTTTATAACTAAATAGATATGTACATACAAAACGCTGTCAGCTGTCAATTAACAGACCCTGTTAAAGTAAAACGCTAAATGCAATTCGATATTGGTGAATCACCTGCATTCCTGTTAATGACGAATGCAGCCTATTGTAAGAAGACAAGGCAGAAGCACATTTGTCTCCTCATGAGCTATAATTGGGTCAGAATATTTTCTGTTAAACTGACTGGCTCTGAATTCCGCTCTGTCTATTATACACTTTTTGATTCTTCACATGCTCATGTTAAAGTAAATAGCACTAACAAATACTTAATTGATATAAAAGTACGCAAAATAATAGCTATTAAAGGCATCTTAGGATATAAAAACAATAGCTGCCCAAGATGTGAGATTCAGATAATCAAATGTAATGCTTCAGCGCTGTAATCGCAGTTTGTACAAAAGTGTGACCATGCTACAGGTGTTAAGCGATTTCGTGCATCGATACTTTGCAACAGTTCCAGTTGTATAGCCATCATTTTGTGTTGATTACCACGTGCGCGCGTAGACGCCTGTTAACATCAAAAACATACAAAGTCAAGATGACCAATTTCCAACCACTGAATGTACGAAGGTTCCAACAAAGAGCACAAGTGATCACACCCGACAAAATCTATTGGAATCGTTTGGCGGTAGGCATTAACATTTCAAAGGTTTCTTAAACATTAACTAGTCTAACTAAATCACAAACAGAAACCGGAGCTCCTCAAGGAACACACAACAGTTGACTATATAGACTTCAGTCCGACCGAACCGGATCACTTTGTAATAACATGCTCGGTGCGTGTGCAAATCTATCATCTGGTGACAAAGCTGGTCATCAAGAATTTATCAAGATTCCAAAAGACCGCATATGGAGCAACGTTCAGGCAAGATGGTCGCCTTTTGGCGGCAGGAGATGAGGAGGGCTTTGTGAAACTATTCGATACAAGCAGCAGAAATATACTGCGCCTCTTCAAGGGTCACACGGCGCCGGTTCATCGCACTTACTTTACCGCTGACAAACTACAGCTGGCCAGCTTTTCGGATGACAAATCAGTTCGTCTATGGGATGTGGGCAACGAGAAGGTGGTGCGAACGTATGAGGATGCGCACAGCGATTACATACGTGCTGGCGCCATGCATCCGCAGGCCAACAACATCTTCGTATCCGGCGGCTATGATGGCAAAATCAAATTATTTGACACACGCGCCGAGCAGGCAGTAACCCAGACCCTGGACCATGGCAGTCCCGTTGAGTCGATGCTGTTCCTGCCCAACGGCTTGATATTCATAACGGCCGGCGGCACACAGGTGCGCGTATGGGATATGATGAGCGGCTGTCGCCTGGTGACGACCATGTCGCAGCATCACAAGACCGTCACATGCCTGCGCTTGGGATCCGATGGCCGGCGGCTGCTGTCGGCCGGTCTGGATCGACATGTTAAGATCTATGATGTGGGCACCTATAAAACGGTCAATGACCTAACCTATCCCAATCCGGTGGTCAGCCTGGGCGTTTCTGCCCGAGATCAGGCTGTCGTTGTCGGCATGGTCGATGGCCTCGTCTCCATCAGGCGCATGATCGACGAAAGCAAACCGAGCCATCTCAAACAAATCAAAGCCACCCATCGACAAAATCAACGCAAACGCATGGCGCCACCCAATAAAACAACGCCAGTCGATCATGTGGTCACAGCACGCCGGAGAACTCCCATGCTGACGACATTCGAGAACCATTTGCGCAAATACAACTACAAAAAGGCACTCGAGTGTGTGTTCAACCAAAGAAACATTGACGAACATCCCGAACAAATCGTGGCCGTCATCACGGAGCTACTGCATCGGAGCGCTCTGCGAGCGGCTCTCACCAATCGAACCGAGACGACATTAATCCAGTTTATCGACTTCCTGTGCGTCCATATTGGCGAGGTGCGTTTTATGCGACCTCTCCTCGATGCAGCCAGCACTGTGCTGACTGTCTTTGAAAACGAAATCATTGCGAATAGTAAAACAATGCTGGCTGCCTTGGAGCGATTGAGAACGACAATGAAGGCGGAGATTCAGCTAACGGCGGAGATGCTGCAGCTTAAGGGAGCGCTCGAATTGATCATTGAGGCGGCGCTGGACAGCAATGAGGGTGGCAAGGAGATTCGCTTTCTGCAACAAAAGACGCCCAAAATGCATCCCTCCGAGGCGGCCTCAAATTATGTCGTCTATGTTGAATAGGATGCGATTTGTTGGGCGGCTTTCGTTTCCGGGCTTATATTGTGGTTGTAATAAGTTGTATGTATTGTGTGTGCTTGTAGAAATAAGTATAATGCGTTTCAAACATACTCTGAAGCAGAACGATCGCAATTCTGTTTCGCCTTTAGTTATACAGTCGAACTTCCATATAACAACTCTCAAGGGGACAAGAAAAACCTCGGATTAGAGAAAATTTTTAATATAAAATAGGTTTTTAATTGAAATTGCAAGATTCTGGTTGATTATACGCAAGTTCGACTATATAAATTTATAATGTATAGAAAAAAATAAAAATAAATAATTATCGTAATTTTAAGTAATAAAAAGGAGAGAAAAAAACGGCAACGTTTATGCTTATGTTAAATATGCTTCATTCTTTTTTCTATTTTTTTTTATCAATTTTATTTTGTTTCCTTTGTCGCATTTATTTTAATTGTTTGTTTTTGTTTTTTATGATTATTTGGAAAGACGAATTTACAGTAAGATTTTGCTTTATGCTCATCTTGGATTTGTTATTTTAACTCTTCTAATTGTATAAACTACAACATACATATGCATATAATTATATATATATGTATATATACTTATTATGTGCTATAACTACATACATCCGCATTTCCGCAATCCCTTACAACTAAGCAGAAAATTAAGATTACACGTTTCTATAATTTAAAAAAAAACAATAGTATTTAACGTGACTTACAATAATTACAGTTAGGTATATGAAGGGGTGTGTATGTCTTGTTTGAGTGTGTGTGCGCGCGCGCAAGTCTGTATGTCATAAGCAAACCAACCAGCATCTCCCTTTGCTCACCCCATTAATGGAAACGAAACATAAAATTAGACAGTGTGGCAACTCTGCATTGATAATCGTTACATTTATATTGCATACATGTATGTATATTGCCATTTAATTTACTAGCTGTGTTATTCTCCTTCCCCTCTCGAAATTACTGCTGCTAACTGTACAAGCTAAATCCTTTTCGAAATGAATATACTATATGTATATATATTTGTTTGTTGTATATATATGTATGTGTGCACGTAAGCATATATATAAGTATATATAATTCAAAGCAGTTTTATCTTAATTGGCGGGGATATACATATTATAAAAAAAACGTACATAATAGTATAACATCCGAGTGTTTTGCTATTTTTATAACTCTCTCAAACACACAGACACACACGCATTATATATATATGTAGTATATAAAAAAAATAACATAACATATTTGTAAATGTGATAGATTACAAGCTTATTTCGATTTATTTTTTGTAGTACATACAGTACGGTAAAGTAAAGTATTTGTTTTCTATTGATTTCAAGTATACACAAATTAGCAGAAATTAACATGATTCGGCGCACCGTGGATTATTGCATAACATAATGCTGAATGGCGGGTTGCTCCCATTTCCGTTCTGTTCCGTTTCAACTGCTGCCCTGCTGCATTCTGCTTCCGCTTCTGCTTCTACTGATAACACAATCAGTTCAGTGCATCCATATGTGTCTGGCGTATTTGAGGGGAGGGATGGTGGTGGTAGATGCTAAAATTTATGAACGTCGTTTCCTTTCCTTAAGCTTACACTAACTCTTATGCATTAAAAAAAAAGGTTAGCCAACCTTAGCCATCCTCCTTTGGCGGCGTGAACCAACCTAACAAAACAAAAAACCACAAACGTTAAATATAGTTCAATGAAAGCAAGTTTTGTTTTTAGTTTTGTAAACTCTTACCATTCTTTTCGTGGATTTGCACTAAGGATTTGAAGCTTTGTTGGGCCCGTGCTAAACTATATTGGCTCTGGCTGAGCGCCTGCAAAAAACGAAAAAAGAAACAAAATACAAACAATTATTTAAAGTAATATTCAAACAAGAGAAAACGTTGCAATCGGACGCCACAAAAACGGGTAAACAGAGGCCTGATTGCAAGGAGGTACGGCTGCATTAAGGGTGGACGCTGCGTTCAAACAGACGGAAGGACAGACGGACATTACACAAACGCAATATACTCTTTAGCTTCAGTATCGAGTATAAAAATATATATACGTAATAGATTATAACGCACCTTAGTAGCACCAAATTGTATGCGCGCTTTGCCCTTGACCAGTGTTGCGGCAATTTGCATGATCACGGCCTCGACCGTGTAGGCGGAACTCCAGCCTTGTTTGGTCAGCAGTTCCATGCAAATGGCACCGCCGATGAGCACATAGCCACCTAAATGAACAGAGTAACAATAACAAAATATGGATATGGAAATAATTGATTTTGTTGTCTATATACCTGAGATGATTGGATGAACGACACGCACGAAAGGCGGCTCAAAGGGATATGTCTCCTTGAAGAGTATGTTGAGCAGTATGTTATCCTTGCCCTCCTTCTCTTTGAGCTGCAACAAATCGCTGTGTAACGGACTGTCCGGGTCCACATGCTTGAGCCGTATATTCCACTCGTAAATGGAGTCGTTGACGAGCTCAATTGAATACATGTTCTTTTTGAACGCATCGGACCGATAAATATCACGTAGTTCTTTCATGAGGCGATCGGTTGCCTGCACTGAACCAGAAACTGAACCCTGCCATCAATTAAATGGAGATAAACAACAAACACATTAACATGAGTGTGAGTGAAACAGATATATAGTAAAGAGATCGTTAAGTTTCGAAGAAACAGAAGGATAGCTAAACTTTTTACGCACTTTTAAATAGTCTTGTCTTTGACTTTGACGCAGTCTTTCTAAAGTTGCTAAATGTTCGACCTCCATGTCATCTTTCTGCAACGATAATAATGTTTATTATAGTAAAATGCATCGTTAAAGGATTTCCTTTTCGTACGCACTTTATTTGTACTCCGGACATCATCCATTTCCAATGGTAGATCCTCATCGCCCTCGCTTTCCTGCTCACTCTCGCCGATGGGATCTTCAATCTCTTCCTGATCGGAATCGGTCTCCTCATTGCCATGTGGCCCAGATCCACCACCGCCGCCGCCACCAGCTGAACGCTCCAAGCGTAATGGCGATGCGGAGGGCGGCGGAGTTTGCAGCGGTAGCGCTAAATTATCAATATCGGGTGGCAGTGGAACATTGTGTAGACGGCATAGCTCACGCAGCAATATGCCAACCTAACAATACAAATATTCAAATAGTATTAGTTAAAAGGGTTTGTACTCCCCATCATGAGGGACTGGACTCTCACCTGATTGATCACGTGATTATCGCGACCATTTGTATTGCTAAGGATTTGTACGGCATTTGTAACGCTCGTTTCCTCGCTTTCCGCAAACCAAACTGGCGGCGATGATGGATACGTTTCCTGGAATAAGATGAAAAATTGTGCGTTCATTATATAAATTTCAAACTTTTCTATTTTCGGTTATGGGCGAATAATTCTCCATATGGTTAGAATATTATAAACAAACACGGGAGAGAGACTTTGGAGTACAACAAATGACAGCGAGAGAGTGGGGGAGAGCGTTCAATGAAATTGCACATATAACCTTTAATTAGATCGTTGAACTAAGGCAGAGTCGCTCCAAGGCGGAAAGACGGCAAATGCTGTTGTTGGAGCAGCCAGCGCAGGGCAATGAATCATAAATTATTGAAGCACGCTGCCCCTAAATAAGAATCAACAACAACAATGCGAAACAAAACAGCATGCGAGAAAACTCGACAACACAAAAGGTAAAAAGAGTTAAGCAAAAAGTAAGTTGATCAAAAAAGATGACGCGCAAGACGTTTTTTCGGCAGCAGCTGCGCTAAGCTAAGCTGAGAGAGAGAGAGAGCGATCGAGTTCTCAAGGCAATCAACGCAATATCGATGAGAGAGCAAGCTTTAGAATTGTACCGTAAGAGCCGCCGATCACAAAGCGCTGTTTGCTCATTGCGTTGCAATTAAATGCGCTCTTTTTGGTTGTTATTCGGATTGAAATTGGTTGATGATGTTTAAATTTAACAAACTTTTCAATAATTAGAGAAATATTATGCATATCTAAGCAGCTCTGCAACTGCAGGTGGTGGCTAATAATACTTCTCTATGTACGGATGTATGTCATAGGGAAGCTTGATAGAAGGTGTCATGTAATAATTTAGTAATTGTATTTAATGGCATATCTGTATCATATACTTATGTATATATCGATTTAACGAAAACAATTTGTATTGAACTTACCGTTATGTTTGCGTGAATATCGTAACGTTTGCCATTCTTATCGATGAACCGGCACAAAAGCTCATCTACGCTGGAATTGAGTATCTGAAAGCGTTCGTGATTTTTCGGAAAGATTTTCTCCAGTGTTTTGATTTCCTGCTTTAGTGTGTTAAGGCACGCCATATTGGCGGGCAAGGCAACGTGACGACAAACAGTCGAGTCACGGTTTCGCCTCCCACCGGAGCTCCGAGACACCCGTTCAAAAGTGGGGGGGTTGGGGGGAGTTACTAACTAGGGATGAGGAGCGGTAGCACACTACTACTTCCACACACACACAGTCACACGCATACAATGCAAGTGCTTTAGTTTAAGTTAATATTGCTTTTAACGTTTTATTTTATTGTTGTTGTCGCTTCGTTGTTGTTGTTCCTGTATGGGGTCCCTTTTTGCTGTCTTTTACTCACTCGATTAGTGCGTACACTCGGCAATAGGTGGCGCTTGCTATCTTGCAGTCTCTTCTTCAGCTGGCTGCTCTTTGTGTGTCTTTTTATTGAGTTTGTTGCTATTATTATTATTTATATTGTTGGAGGTAGATTATATTATAATGCCATTAAGGCAGCAACAGAACAGCAGGCTGTTAAATTATCAACATATTTGCCATCGGCAGGCAACCCACAAACAATTTCTTTATAGCAGTCTTTTCCTATTGCTTGTTATTGTTGCTGTTTGTTTTTGTTGCACTGCTCTTGAATCCAATCCAGCGCACACTTCGTCGTCTGCGCCCCACACACACAGCATGCGCTCTCACCTTTTTGACACTTTTCAACGCTTTAGCTCTCTCCTTGCCGTCTTTGCTTTGCTGATTCGTTTAGCTAGTGCTTTGACTTTCAGCAATGTCCTCTTTCTCTCTCGCTCCTGCTATCTCTTTCTCTCTTTCTTCTTTAGGTCCTTTGATTGGCTTCACTCTGCAAAACGATAACAATAACGATATAAATATTGTAAGCACGTGTTTCAACAAAACAAAAATATTAAAAAAAAAAATTATATTATACAACTTTTATCACGCATAACTTCTAAGTTGTAGCCTAAGATTTCAGACAATTTGTTTCTATTTTGACAATTCAAAGAGAAAAATAATTGTATGGGAGCTCAACGGTCAATGACAAAAGTACTGAGAAACGCCACCAACTTGGCATACTTTCATATGTACAAACTTTGATACAACCCATTACAGGTGCCAAAATAAAATTTCTTCTGCGACAAACTACTAAAAAAAAATAGGTTGTCAAAGCTTTTAAGCTGATGCTTGAAAATTGCGAAATGTATGTGGGATTTATCGATTTGCAGCTTTGAGGTGTATTGCGATGTTATCGATTTCACAGCGAGAGTAACATAAACAAATATTTATTTACATTTTCAATTACCCCCCACCACGGTGACGGTGTTAAATAAGTCAGCAAAACTTGCTCTCCTGATCAGCTGCGGCAAACACATTGTAGGATATGAAAATTAATTTTTCGAAAGCAGTTTTGTATTTATGTAGTATACATACACAGGCTTAACATCTGTGGGGGATAAATAGTATATATTTTTTGTTTTGGCGCCACTGTGCACGACTTAAAGATGAAGCCGAAATTGACCACAGGGGGCAGCTGTGAGATAGGAATGAGACCGTTCCCATTCCAGTGTTGCCTACCAGCTGCTGGACTGACAGGCTGAACACAATTCAATGTGAAACATCGACTCATACACACACACACACACACACACACATTAATATTTAGACATAAATATTTTTAGTGTCAACGAAACGGTAATGGCTTTAATAACTTTTAATGTTTATCAATTGTACGAATAGAATATGCAATAAGCTCATGTGTATGGGTGTGTACACAAACTAACGCAGGAAATTGACTTTTCACTGCCGCTAGGGTCGCCGCCGCCGCCATGCTGCACTTTGTTTTATTCAATTTACCTTGTCCTGCACTTTACACATTCAAAACAGAAAGAGAGGCGAGATTGAAAACGCAAAGAGCTCCTTTGTTTGCGTATACCACACGCACACAAACACACACACACACATGTACACAACATTTACCCACACACACTTATATGCACAGACGGCATACAGACGCATTTTCACATTGAACTCGTTCGCAATGAGTTCTAAACGTGTAAAAATATAACAAAATAAATTAAAACGGTAAAAAAAATAGCAACAGCAAAAGCACTAGCGAATGTAAAAGAAATTGAAGAAGACGAAAACAAACAGATAAATAGACACACAAACAAATAAACACACGCACACAATAATAAAAAGAAACGGAGTCAGTCGCACGCCCGCTTCGCACCTTTACGAGATCGTCAATTTGACTCTACCGGACCGATCGACCTGCACTGCACTCCACTCCGTCTGTCGGCTTGAAGCTGCGAAATTTTACTGAAAAATCACTTTCGCCAGACAGGCGCCGTCGCCGTGCAAACTAACTCACACAGATGTACGCAATACAAATGTACGTGCCGAAAGCAACCGCAACAGAATCAGTCAACGGAGCAACAATGACAATCGAAAGAAGTTATCGGTGCGCATACATATCGCTATCGAAAGAAGGAAATTCGCACTCAAACACACACACATATATGCCTAAGTTTGAAAATACATACCTCTGTGTACGTACATATGTATGTATATGCAAGGCAAATGTAAACTTCAAATGTGAAAACGGACATTAGCAATCGGTATTTTTCCCCATTCCACTACTGCAAACCGACACATTTGTCATTTTTTATGTCGAAACTCACACTGATGTGCTATCGATATGGCTGTTGTGTTCACATTTTTTTTGTTTCATCTCCGTGCGAGCAAAATCAATTGCTTGCCAAGTAAAATATGTATGTACATGATTTTATTACCTTTCCCAAACATAACAATTATTTCACAAAAACTTGCATATGTATGTTTGGTATGTAGACACATTAACACTTTGTAGGTATTTACCTGTGCACAACATATACAAATATGTAAATATTTAATTATATTTGTAGATATTTGAAAGTTTTGCAAGATTGCACTAAATCGCCATCGCCATATTTTTCGAGGTAATGGCTTAAATGTGTCGATGTTATTGTAGTTGTAGTTGTGTAGACGCGAGTTGCCTTTTTGTTATTTCTCTTTTTTGCTTTACAAGTTTTATGTTAACGGAAGTTAAGTTCTGTTTGCTAACTTCAGACGCATGTAGTTTTATCTCGAAATAGTAGCATTAAAAACGATTTGCTCCCGAAACTTAGCAATCACGTAGGTGTGTAAAATGTTCGGAATAATAATCTATGTACATCGTCTTCCGCGAACGTCTGACGATAATTTCTTGCGTAAGAAGTGTGACCAAATGCGCTAAGCAACAAAAATCATAAGTACACAAATAATCCCAAAAAAAAGTACAAATTGAACTTATTGAACATAATTTACTTAGTATTTATTTTAATGCAACTAAAACCAAAGTATTTATTTAAGTAAATCGGGTTTAACAAATAAAAATTCAAGATGGTTATTGTAATTATTAATTATTCAATTTATTTTCATTGTCCAATGTTTATAACTTATATGTCTGCCATTCACCGCGAATTACAAATTTACTCAACACTTGACCAATAAATGACATGATGAACCTTAACTACTTTATAGCATTCAAATTTAAATCATTTTGAGCCATACAACATAACATATAAATTACATTCATTGTTTGTTTAATATTCAGCCACGAATTGCGCTCGTTTTACCATTCACACAAAATAGTTGTGTGCTGCACAGCTGATTAAAGGGCGAAAAAAGTTCAGATTCGAAAAGCAATTGAGAGACGTCCGATGTATTGCGGCTTATGATTTTGAGATGCCAACATATTAAGCTTATGCGCACAGTAATTCCAATTAGGAGAATGGAATTAGCCGGCGACATACCGAAGTTTTGGCCCAGTCCCAATGTTGGCCAATTGCCTAGCTTGACCGATTTTGCCAAGAAACAGTTGGCAATTTGCAAGGAGATGAAAAAACCAAATACAAATGCCGCTGATGTAGATTTGAACGAGTTTATGGACATTTCTGAGGACTTTCCCATTAAGGTACCGATACAAAGTTACTTTAATGCATTAAATTAACGAATAATTTGCAGTTTGGGATAGATAGTTGCCGGGTGAAGTCGCAGCCGGCGTCACGGCGGGAAAGGATTAGGGAACAGATAGCATCAGCCTATCCAATCGTCAACGAGCTGACGCTTCTTCTCTACATAAACTTTCTGGAGCACAAGCAAAAGTTCGGCAATTCCCAAGAATTGGGAATCTATAAAGAAGCTACGCTACCCGAATTGGTGGATCGCCTGCTCCGCAAGCGTTGCATCTACTTCTTTGGCCCACAGGATGCGTATATGCTGCTGGATGGCTCCGTGGGCGAGGGGGGCTTCGAGTTGGTTGGCACCAGCATGGAGCGGGCTCCACTCCTGTTGGCGAACGTGCTCAGCTATGATGAGATTAAGCTATCGGCACTGCTCTATTGCAGCACCCACTCCGAGTTCATCAACGAAGGCGAGCGCTCCAATATGGGCCGAGTGGAGGATTGCAAGGCAAACATTGAGATTGAAGGCGTCATCATGGGCCTGATCGGTCCCCGTTTCGAGCGTTGCAATGCCATGGAATGGCAGGATATATTGATAACGCCCGATCAGAATACACCGGAACGAGGCTACGGCGCCGATGAAAGCCTGACCCGTGCACAGGATTATCGTCGCATTTGGCGGGATTTCTATCAGCAGCAAAAGGACTATTGCTATGACAATGTTTCGTTCGATAAGGCACTTTTCGGCTGTGATGAGAAGACCAAATTTATGTTTGACAAGAAGGTGATGGCCAAACGCTATGCCATCACCTTTGACACACTTTTATTGGAGGCGGAGGCACGCGCCGCCAAAGCCGGCAAGCCGGCCTACATTCATGTTGTTGGCATTGGCCTGGGCGTATGGAAGTATTCGAAATTGCAGGAGGAGATCTTTTTGGCCACTTTTGAGCAGCGACTGCGTGCGCTCAGCGAGCGTCTTACCCACATTGGGATCGTGCACTTCTCCTGGTTCAAACTGGACTTTCAGGATGGCTTGTACGACGGCGTCTGCATAACAGAACCGAAGCATCCTCAGGGTGGCATCCGGGTGCGCATGTCTGGGCGCAATCCTGCCGTCAAGCTGACGGAACCAATGCTGCCCATTGTCACATATGCCTGGGATGGCAACGCACTGCCGGGCAACGAGTTCTGGGCGGTAAGTTTGTAATAGAAAATTCAAATCCAAAAAAAAAAAATTAATAATTATTATTTTTTAGCAAACGCTAGATGGCACTGGTGATCCGGCCGCTGCTTGCTCCACACTGATCAGCGAACTCCAGAATCCGCACATCAACAGGAACTTTATGTGCGCCGACAACCTGCACATTGCATCCATCGAACATGGAGTCATCCATATTGCCGACTATGCCGAGAAACTACTCGCAGGAAATAGCATTTAAAAGATATTATTCCTGGAGCAATCTTGTGATATAATTACAATTGTATAAATTAATCTGTTTGTTAATTATAAAATAGTAAAATTATATTTATCCTTTTGTTAATTACAAAACATGGTTTTATTATTATTATTGTGAAACGCTTTAAGTAAATCCCTCATCAGATTCAAAGCATCTCAGATATTTACAGAATATGATTATAGCCTACGATTTCCTTAATATAATTGAATAATCTGTAACGATGTTTCTTGTGCCAAGAGTATGGAGAATATAGGGAATCCAAAGTGCCATGCATTGAACTAATATATACTAATCTCCATCAAATCGCCCATCTTGATGATGTTGTCAAAAGCATGAAGTCCTTTTCCGCTTTATAATTAACATTTGGGGGGCATAAGTACATTAAATGTCTTTTTTATATATATTGCAGCTGGTTAGCCCTGAATAATAGTTAAGTCAATTGATGGTTGGTTTTTTGTGAATTTTGTTACAAAAAAAGTATTTAATTTATCATATTTAAAATTAGGCTGAGACTGCAACACAATCGCTCTATACACGCGCTCTCTCTTTCTTTCGCTCTTTACACATATATGGGGAGGGGGGAAGGATTACACAACGCGCTTGACCTCGAAGAAGCGTTTGAGATAATACACCTGACCGACGGTCATCAGAACAAGGACCAGTGCCTCAAATGTCGACCAGAGGACGACACGCGAATTGGTGCTCTCATTAACCGAACGATGAATCTTGTCGCGCGCCTGAAACAATACAAAATAAACAAATTGCAACATTTGCTACTGCAATTGGGAATGAAGTGAACTTACATGCATATATTCCTGTTCGTGTTTAACGCTGGTCAGCGTGCCGGAGAGCTCACGGATCATATCCTCCAGCTTGGTGTGGCCCACTTCCTCTTCGCCCGGTGCGCCTGGTGCACGTTGCGGCGCATCGCCCATCTCGATCGAGAACATGACCTGTTTGGGTGTCATGCTACTTCGCTCATTGTTAAAGCACACCGTATAAACACCCTTGGCGGGCGCAACAAATGTGTATTTGCCCGAAGATTCCTTCTCGCTCTCGTGCATGATGAGATTGTCGGGACCGGTGATTTTGAAGTCCACATCGAGAAAGCCGCCTTCAATCACCTCAAATGTTACGCCTACAAATTTGTCATTATTTGTTTAGCTGTTTGTCGAGAAGCTATTAAGGAGTTAACTTACCGAATTTGGTGCCACCTTCGATATTCTCGAAGAAACATTCCTCGTTGTGAGCGTCGACGTTGATAATGAAACTCTGGCCCGGCGTTGTCAGTAGTACTAGACCACATAATGTGAGCAGTATTGTTTGCATAGTGCTGTGTCTGCTGTTGGCTTATTATAGTAATTTTATGCTTGCAAATGGCCGTAAATTTTCTAAACAGCGGCAGCCACGTAGTTGTACTTGTGTCGATTGGCAATAACGATTGCAACTATCGTTTGTCGTGCTATCAAGTCAGCAACTGGTATTTTTAGCCGTTGTGCGAAAGACTAGCACACTGGCTACGGGCACACTGCGGCACTTTGTTTGAAAATTAAACAGTTGTTACCGTTTCTAGCGTATACATTACGAACTTTGCATGCTTAATCTAAATATCAATAGAAAGCGTTGCTAACATATCAATAGAAGCGCAGAATTCTAAATTGTTTTGACCTTTTTTAATGCAATTTCTTAGGAAACTTTTAAATTAACGAGAGCGCGCTTTTGTAACAGACACCGAACAGGATAATTTCTCTGTTAAGACATATATATACTACAGACTATCGATACTGCACGCAATGGGACCAGCTTGTGATGTCCTTTTTTTGGTATTTGATGAAGTGAAGAAGTAAACTTAATTTGGAATCTGCTAAATAACAGTGAGCTGTAAACCCTTCAACCCATCGGATGCTGCGTACGCAAGAAAAATTGATTGGACGCGCTTCAAACAGATAAGGTTGAGGACTCAGATCACGTGCGTTGGCATTGTTGTTATTAATATTTTTTTTTTTTTGTGGTCGTGCGAGTGCAGTGAAATACGTTTGTACTGTTAATGTTCCTTAAATGCGACTATAGTGTCCATAGTTTTATAAAACTACTAACTGAAAAAACATAAACAATGCCTGGCTGACGCCATGGCTGCTGATTTGCCCGCCACATGCAGATGGCGTCGCCGCCTTTAGTTTTGTGTTCGAACAACATAACAATAAAAGTGACAACACTAACAACAAAAATAACAAACAAAATAACAGTTGTTAGCCATAAAGCTTGTGAGAGCTGAAAGTGGCGTTGAAGCATCTTAAAGTGTTTTGGTCGTAACACCATAAATCAAGTGACAGGCCCCGCGAAAGACGCGCATAAACAAAACTCATTTGCACACATTGTCCTAACGCCGTGTGTCCTTTTGCCATTGGCAGCATCAGCATCAGCATCAGAATTGCCGGCAGCGGCAGCGCATAAATTTACCAACAGTTGGCAACGCCAACGCCGACCGACCGCACATTGTCCGCTTACATCAGCGGAAGCGACTAAAAGCTTTGGTAAGTTTTCGATATTAACATACTTACAAATTCTATTGCATACTTTTATGCGTCGAATAACTGCAAAACGAGCAATTCTTACTGGCAAATACTTATTTGTTAATCCACACAGTGCCAAAAGAAATTAAATATTAATATATTTTTAAAGGTTAGTTTTGATTACTTACATATGTCTTGGTAACCTTGAAAAAGGTTCATCAATCTTAACATAGATAATAATTTGAAACATATCCTTGGCATGTTAACTTTCGTCAAAGATCGCCATTGTGCGCCACTGTGCGCTTCAAAATGGTGCTGCCTACCGTTATCTAGTGCTATTTAGCGGCCCGCTTAAAATGAGAAGCAATGAGCAAGAGTTGACAGCTGCTGCAGCTGTTAAAGCGGCTAGCGGTACATCGACACAAAGGGTTCAGTATCCCCCAGTACAAGGTACAATATAATGATCGGGTTGTATATATGCAGTTTTACTTGAAAAAAAGGCGAAAGATGAGATAATGAAATCCAGGACATTGGCTGACTGTTGCATATTAATTAAAACAAATTAAACTTGGGCTGCGTTGTAATTAACGATGCCAAGGAGCAAAGGTAATAGCCATCAAGCAGCGCCACAGCGCCGGGGCGAAACGCAGCGTTGCATCGAGGTTTTTTTTCTTCTTCATTCTTTATTTTTTTTGTCCTTCGTCGTTCTTTTTTGCGTTTGCTGCCTTCAAATTTGTGTCGTTTTGCGGCGACTCCGAAACTGTTGCCAAAACAACAACAACAATCACCGCTACATCAACGACATCTAAAGCCGCGCAACACATTTCCCCTTTCGCCCCTGTATTTCTGCCTGATTTATGCCAACACCAACAACAACAACCAAAGCAAAAAACACATCGCAATATTATGAAAAATTGCTACAAGTCTAGAATGTTAAGCTAAACGAAATAAAAAAAAAAAAAAAAGCGAAGTAAACGAGATTGCTGTGTTTTAACCATTAAATTCGCGCACATTTCTTTTTCGCAGCAGTTTTGGCACCGTTATATTCAAATGTCGCAATTAACATATACAAATTTCTATCCAACACAAGCATAAATTCAAAAGCATCCATCGACTTCTCTTACAAAAAACACTAAACGCAATGTTGTAAGTTGAAATGATTTGCGTGGTCATAACCTTGGGTTTTTGGAGGGAAAGAGAGACGGGTGGAAGAAGCTGGTATGCGGGTTTATTAAAGGAAAAGTTATAGAAAGGACTCAGAAAGTATGCTAAAGTAAATAGCGAGAGAGAGAGGGAGAGACAGAGAGAGAAAGACAAGATAAGAAATACTCGAAATTCGGTATAAAGAGAGTCTGTTTGCGAATTTGGTACTGGGGGCTAATAGTAATAGGTGTTTAATCGATTTGCAACTGTTATCGACTTGACCTTTATCATCTAATTCGTTCAAATTAGCTCGATAAAAGGACGAAAACAAACTTAAAGTATAGTCTATAATCGAACAAACGAACTGGATGAACTAGAATCAGGGATAATACTTTATCGATAAATTTAGTAAATTATTTTATCGAACTTACTTTGTACAAATCAATACGACCTTAGCATAGCAAATTTGGATTTGGTTACTTGTACTTACTATTTTTCTACAATTTTTTGTACTTATTTTTCAAAAAAGCAAATAAATAAATATCCGCACATTGAAGATTAATCGTGAAATCGTCAAGCTCATACATTATCTTAATTCTGTTTTTTGTCAGCGACTGTTGAAATTTTATGCAATTTGTGTCAACGTCATGTCAAAATGTTGACAGCGCCAATATTGATGAGTTGTCAGAGCTCTAAATGAATTCTATTGTAATTGTCAATAAGCAAAGATAGTATTACTTTTATTTTCTTGCTAATAAATATGCTAAGAGTTTAGCGCGGTTTTCACATAATTTGCATTCGAGCAACTGTTTAGTTTTGGCTTTGCTGTTTAACTCTTTGACTTGCGGACAGAATTTCTGAAACTTGTTAGTCCCGGTCATAAGTTTGTAAATAGTATATAGTGTGTTGGCCGTTCCCTAAATGTATTCGTTTTACTCATTTGCATGCTCATTTGGCTCGAAAGTTGACTTTTGGTTTGCTCGCTAATTAACATGAAATGGTCAGCCCAAAACTGCAGTAATTAAATATTCAGACTATGGTCACCTTACAAGCACAGCACAAAAGAGGAGGGGAAAGAGAGAGAGAGAGAGAGAGAGAGAGGAGAGGCAATTGAACCGCAAAAGTCAGGGGAGGTGGAAAGTGGCCAACGCTTGACTGATTTAATGCATGTCAAAGTGTCAAAATGTGCAATGCACAAAGAAAAGGGCCCCAAAATGAAAGAGGGGGGTGGGTTGGGGTGGTGTAAGGCAGTTACGACCCAAAAATGGGTGACACACCAGAGCCAAACAATTATAAATGATAAATGTCAACTGGTAGTAAAGCGGGCCGAAATGAAAGAATGTGGTTGGCAAAGGGTAAAGAAGGAAGGGAATGAAATTCAGTCGCTTAACATTTAAACGCACATATATTAAAGTTAATTTGGCTCAGCTCATTAATAAAACAACACACACACACACAGTGATATTCAAACGTTAAATTGTTGTTGGCCTGGTTTTGGTTGTTGTTGTTGTTGTTGTTATTGTCCGCATTGTCCTGACAAATGAGAGGCGCTTGCATAATTTATGCATAATCAGCCGAAGCGACAGCAAAAGCAACTTATTAAAGAATATATTGTAGTATATTCACAACAAAACAAAACAAAACGAAACATAACAACAACTATAAATAACATAAAAAGCATGAGTAGACAGGCCACTCACTAAGTGGGAATGCGAGAGGGACAGATACTAGTAGATGCATTACACTAAAGTTACAAAACTTTTTACAAGGGCCTGTGAAACTGTAACTGCTGCTGCTGCCGCCAAGTCGACCAACAATTTGGGTTTCATTTTCGTTTAGTGTCAAGTGGCAACGACAACAACAACAACAACAACAACAAGAACGTTAACAAGTAACGGTAATCGCTGCACATGACAACCGACCAAAACTGTTGGCATAATATTCAGCAGCAGCAACAACAACAATAACAACTTGTCAGAGCCAGCTGCTTGTTATGCGCTCACACCGGGTGTATCACAACTTTATCAACACGTTTGTAACACATGCACATATATACATATACATATGTATATAGCAATTATAACTGAATGATATTGAAGAAGTAGAAGTGTTTTTGGTTTTTCTTAGCTCTTGGTATTTTACTTTGACATAAGTCTTAGGTGTGTGGTTTTCCTTTTAAAACTATTCTGTTTTTACACAAATTTATATTAAGAAATTTCGGCAGAAAGTTTCGATACACAATAATAATTTCAACCAAAAAGCCAGAGCATAAATCATCCAAATGGCTTGCAACACCTTTTGGTTGAAACCTTTTGTGCTTAACGGGGTTTTAAGCCATAGGTTTAAACACTTTAGTACTTTTGTAGCAACAGGGCTTATGGTTGAATCAGTTTATAAGAGTATTAAGACGTTCGTTGTGTTGATTCTATTCTATTCTACTATTGTACTCACAATTTATAGTTATTGTTGTTGTGGCAGTGGCAGTGGCTGTTGCTGTTGCTTGCTGCTTGCTTGCTTAGCTAAGCGTTTCCCGTTGCTCTGCTGATTTATGTGCACCAAATAGTGAATGCACTAGCACTAACACATACATATGTGTGTGCATGTCTTGCAGTGCTTCTCAAACTGTAAGTAGTGCACACACAACAAATAAAGGAAATATACTTTCAACTTTGAAGAAAAAATAATAATATTGATAATAATAATAATAGTAATAATAATAGTAATAATAATAATAAGGCAGCGAGACTTTGTCGGCAAAGCAATTTTGTAAATTGCACGAAAACACACCAAACTCACGCAAACAAACACACACACACACAGGTATATGCACAAGCCTTAAGGATACACTAACACACATTCGCTGTGCAAACACACACCAACCCAGAGAGAGTCATACAGTGCGTATGATTAATTTAAATGGAATTCTATTTGCATAGAAGAGAGAAGACTCACGCTGCAAGCTGCGTTGCAGCTGCACCATAAGACGCCATTGCTCTACCTGCTTCTCGTCATCTTCTACTACTTCACGCTTTCCATTTTTTTTTGGTCGGTTTTTTTCGTACACATTTTTCTGTTTGCTTGGTTTTCGTTCACTGTTTGTTTGTTTAAAGCGCTTGAAATCAATTAAATGCATAGTTTCGAGTTGCTCAAGTGCCGTTTGCACTTTGCACTAGCTTCAATTTCTCTTCCTTTTTTTCCTCTTCCTCTTTCTTTCTCTTTCTCTCTCCTTCGATCTTTCTGTACGCCGCACCCTGCCAGGCAGAGCACCTAAATAAAAAAAAATACTGCTGCATACTTTTGTGCGCTTGCAAAAGCATTTTTATGCGCCACGCTCGAATTCATTAGCACGCAAATGTCAAGTTGCCTGCCGCTTGCTCTTACTTTTCTCCTCTCTCTCTCTTCCATCCGGGAAGGCACTTCAGTACTTTAGCTGACTACCTTGCACTCCCTGCAACCCCTTCCCCTTCCCAGCCCTTTTTGGCAGTTTAACTGTCAGTGCGTCTGTCTGCTTGAAGTGTTTAGCTTATTGAAAAGTTTTCATTTGGCGTCGAGCTCACGTTTAGCGTAAAGTTGCCAACCAACTAACGTTAGAGGCTCAACTTTGGGCCTTGGGCATGCCCCAGGTGGTGGGCGAGACGGGATCTGGAGGGTGGCGGCGCCGCAAATACCCAAATGACAAAGTGAACTTAACTGGCAGCTGCAGCAATGACGACGACGACGGCGACGGCGACAACGTCGCCGGCAACTGTCGTGCTAATCAGCTGGCATATACAATTGCTGGTACTGCGTACCGCGTTTGCGAACTCAGACTCCAAGTTCAACATCGACGCTGACTTTGGCTTTGGATTCGACTGTGAATGCGAATGCGAATGCAAAAGTTGGCTGAATTATGTGGCGCGACAGTAATTAGAGGCAAACTTTGATTCTCGAATAGTTTTAGACAGCGTCAAGCGAATTCAACAGCAAGCAACGATCCGTATACTATGCTATCCGTTCGTCTACTTGCTGTGTTATCGATTAACCTTTTCGATAAGCTGCAAAAGCTTTCAATGTATTCAAAACAAGATCCAAGTTAGTTAAAATGTTTTTGTTTAGTTGCAGAAATGTTCTTTGCATATTTAATTTTTTTGATATCGATCTATCAAAGGAAAAGCTTGCCCATGTCACGGAATCATTCTTTTTGATGGGTCAAGCGATATTATTATTATAAATAATTAGAGTGTAAATCAAACCAGTCACAATTGATGGGCATGAAAGCACAGTTGTGCCATCAATCTAATGTTACGACTATTGCACCCGAAACTTGTGTAAATGTTCGCTCATAAAAAGTCAATTCGAATGTCAGTTTCTAATGTTTGCGACTAAAAATAATGCGATCTTTTGTCCACATGTGTGTGTTTCTTATCAACAAATTGCAATAATCGTTATCGACTAAACTAACTGAAACTGTTTTTTGGTTATGGTTGCTGCTGGTGTTGCTGCCACATTGCCAATGTGTTGCTCTTTAGCGCCACTCTTAACATGTCTACATCATAGCTGTCAGCAGGAGACGCACATTCCTACCGACAGACCCTAATAAACCTTAACGTACGAGTCCGCAACGAGTTAGACACCGCTAAGCCATTAAAAATGCCATCAATGCGAGTCCCCCAAAAAAGCAAAGGCACTTTGAGTATACCCAAAAAACAAAATGACGAAAAAAACTTTAACGGCCAACTGGCATCTACTGTGCCAACGGTTAGCAACGACTGGCTACGACTCCTAAAATGCTACAAAAACCAAACCAATCCAATTTCTGAAATACACAAAAAATAAAACACAAATCCATTCTAAATTCGAGTGTCGGAAGGTAAGAAGGGCAACGGAGGGAGCAGTACAGTATTGCATAATAATAGCCACCAACTTGTCACCTCACCTCCGCCACAATGTCAACCTTTATTATGGGGATGCTGCTAGGGGATGCTGCCCCTGGTAACGGTCACAAATTCGTAAAAGGCATGTCGGATGAGAACAAATTACGTGTATCCTTTTTCTAATCGCAACTGCGTGCAAGACTTTTTACAAACGAGGGCGGGGAAAATGAGGAACGAAACGAAACGAAACGCAACGTTGCGAACTACTATTAGATTTATTTAACATTGTGAGGACACCTCCCGGGGGCTTAGTCGTACTCTGCTGTCACTTTGCGGTTTCGGTTTGTTGTCATAAATGTTGCGGACTTAAAATGTTGCCAGACTGTCGAGTTTCAATCTGAATTCAAGTTCCAACCCAGTACCCCGTATCAAGCTCCGTTCCGTTCCATTTCATTTCACTTGGTTGCGGTTACTTTTGGGTGTGTGTGTGTGTCGCATACAAAGTGATAACGAAAAAAATAAATCTCATTTTTTATTTGTAAGCAACGTCTAGCACGATATTTAGCTACTAGTATTTTCTTGCCACCATAAATAAATAGCTGTCTTCCTGTCAGACACGCCAGTGAAGTCCCCTGAAACGCCCACTCAACTCAACGCCTGTCATGAAGTTTGTCGCTTTGTCGTTTAGCTGAATGTGTGTAGTATAAGTAGTACTAGTATGTGTATGCAACCCATTGGCCATGGTAAAATACTGGCATAAAAACCCTGAACTGGCCAGCACAAATTTAATAACGTAGCGGGTTCATAAATTCTGCTTGGGTCACACAAAATGTACTTACTTGTGCGAATGAAATAGTTGTGACCGAAAAAAAAAACACAGGAAAAGAAGCCGAATAAAAAAAGGGAAACCCAAGTGACGATTTAGGTACTGAAAGAGAAAGAGAGGGTAAGAGAAAGAGAGTTATGAATACCCCGAAACTATCTTATAAAACTTACTCAAGTGCAGGTCGAGAGTCGGGAGTGTTGTCTGCCGTTAACAACGAATGTTCCCACTTAATGTCAAGTGAACAATGAGTGGCTCAATGAATAAACAAAGTGTATTCATTCATTATACTCTTCACAACTTTGTATACTGCGCAAATTCTTAGCCTATATGCGAAAGTATTTTATGTTCAAATAAACTCATGTCAAATTGTTAAAAATTTATTCTTTTCTGAGCAGCTGTTTCGCGAAGATCTCGAATGCTAAGAAATTATCGCAGAGATGCGTTGAACGAGGGTTTCGCTGAGCGAGGTCGTACTGAAGTACTATAAATATCAATATTGATTAACTTACCATCCATATTTAAGTTAATATTTCGTACACTTTCACTTTTAAACGAATAATGCCTTGTGACACATACAGAGAAATTAGACTCAAAGCAGTCGAGTTGGGTCGCTTCTAAGCAGAACGCATTTCCAGCTTTATAAGCCGCATACTTGTAATAAACAGTCGACACACATACAAACTACATACTATACATCTAAAAACACAGCTGAGGCAAAGTCGCGTTCGGGTTTAGTGCTTTATCCAGTTGTCAATCCCCTTTGGCTTGCGAGGCGACTTCTCAGTGTCTGCCAGGCAGACAACAATTAATCATAAGCAGCAGATAAACCTTGAGAGTTGTGCTTCCCGCACAGCCCCAATTTCTACCTGTTAAACGAGCAAAATACTACATGAACGCCCCCTGAGCACCTGAGCTGATACGGAGCGGACTCAAGATAACTCACAGCCTCGATTGTGGTGGGGCCGAGCCATGGCGAGGTCAGTTAACAGTTCTGGCCGAGCCAGTTGCCAGTTGCGATGTTGGCTATGTTGGCTATGTTTTCGGCATCTGCGTAAAGGTGGACTTTGCGAGGCTGTCACATTTGGTAGCTAAAGCAACTCCCAGAGCACGATACGCAAATACTCATACACATACACATGTTTGTAAACTCCTTGGACGTTCAGCAAGGCGCACGAAATGCACAACAGCGAATTAATTCTGTGAGCTGCAAAACTTGCTGCTAAATATTGCGTATGTGCGTGCCACACACACATACTATGTACCACCATTGTGCCTGCCAGCGAGGGTCTTTCTGTATGTCATTGTATGTGTGTGAGTGTGTGCGTGTGTTGGGGTGTGTTGGATTGTGTTGCCGCAATGCGTAACACGTGCTGCGAATGAAAGCTGATGTTAAAAAGCTTGAAACGTAGCTCTTTTTTATGTTTTTTGTTGCTGCTGCTCTAAAATGCCAAACATTTTGCTTTCACATAACGAACTTCTAAGCATATAACATATGCAATCACAGCTGTTGGTATTATCTGTACTACCTTACGAGATACCAGATGTTCCATTATCTTACATTTAAACTCACATTTTGAGTGTATGCATATCGTTTGGTTTCTTTTGAATTTACAATTGCAATTTTCAGATTTTCATTACAAATTGCTATTGTTCGAATAATTGGGCTATAAATAAATGAACATCCAGATAAGCCTCCTTTAATTTCACTTTAAATGCCTCTTCGCGATATTTATGTTGCTTACAAATTTAAAGTTGGATTTTAATAAGCTGGCTTAAGTTGCTCTTAATGTTTTTTGCCACGATTTGAGAAATGATATGATATGAATTTGACTATTAACCAGATATTTTAAGAAGAAAAAAATTTGTTAAATATAATAACACCCATATTATGTGATGTCTAGTGACATCTATGCAGTCTCGTTTGCGGGATTGGAAATCATAGAATTAAGGAGGTGATTCGAAACAATAAAAAATAGTAAATAAATTGCTAAGGCTGGCCAGATGGTGCTAATAGATATTTGTAATATATTATCACTTGATTTTTTAATGTTAGTCGATTTTAAGTTATTTGATTTATTAATAAATTCTTTTCATCACTTATTTCTTATTATCCATCCCTATCCTTGGCATATCATGTGCCATAGGTTCTGACCATTTTTGTTTTAGCAGTTTAGTTTTGCCATTTCTGTTTCAAAAATGGCCAGTGTCAAGTATTTGTTGTATCATTTTGTAAAATATTTGATATTATATGCCATATTTTTTGGTTTATCACGAAGTGAGTTATAACGCGATATCTCAAATTATACTTTGAAAATGTCTTTTCCATTGCGTTCCTCCATCTTTCCACTCTTGTAAACATGGCATTTTGTGCGTTTTGCAAAGGGGACACCTTTCTGAAGGCTCGTTTTCCATGACTCTTTGTTAAAGCCATAACGTTTCAAACCACTCTATACTTACTATACCTTTTTATTTGTATATTTTGTTTGACGCCTGTCAGCACGCTCTCTTCCCCTATTCGCCTGTGAGCCCGCCCCCTTTGTCTTCACAGAATGTTTCCTTTCGCTGTGCGTGGTAATTTGCATTTAAATTTGCCAATGTTTTGCTTTTTCGCTCGCTCGTTGCCAAAACAAATGAAACAACGCCGCAGTGTGTGCGCTATAAAGGAGTGGTGGAGTGGGGGGAAAGGGAGTGATGGGATGATGGAGGGATGGCGCAGGGGTTTGGGCGTGTTATCAGAACAAGTTGACAACTTTTGGCAATGCGTTCGCCGAGATTTGTTTAATATACGCCCGCAGGATGCCACAGCCAAGTCACCCAACTCAAAAAAAAAACCTGCCCTTTGCCCCTGCCCCCTAGAGCCAAACCCATGCGGCTTTGATGTTTGTTATGAACGAATGGAAAAACAAAAGTGCCTAGTTGGCTAAGTTGTTAGTGAAATAAATGTCAGTGGTGAAGGAGTGGGGTGGAGGACGGGGAAGGCAGGAGCTGCCCCAAAAACTGTAGCCAAATATTAAATAACCTTTCGTCTATTGGCTTAGACATGACGCACTCCACGTGCTGCCACTCGTCCCACAGTTCTTCTATCTCCTTTAGCCCTGCTGACAGTATTCCTTGGTCGACCCATACCATTCCATTTCATTCCGTTTTGTTTTGTTTCGTTTTATTGCCACAAATTGCGTTTGATAAGCAGGTCAACTTTTTACAGTTTGTAGTTTTACTTTTCGTCCAAGCGAAGCCCACTTTCTTCTAGCTGCCTCACCCCGGCCACCCTGTTCAACCCCTTTCAGAAACCCGAAAATGGGAAAGAATTTAACGTAAAAGCTCATTAACGTGATGTAAATAAGATTTTTGGTGTTGGTGCAGAATATAAAGCTTATCACACATTGGTCTGCCCTGAAAATCATGCAATTTGTTTGGTCTTTGGGCTTTTCAAGATAGATGCTTTTATTTATTTATTATTTTTTCTCGCTCGGTTTTGATATTTTGAGGCTCTCTCTTCACCCTTCTACGATAATTTTTTGAAGTTTGCACGTGACTAAGGTTTGCTTGCGCTCTTCTTCTTATTGTTCTGCCTGGGTTTTGAAGGATTTGTTTTGCGTTGACAGGCTGACTTTGGCTTGGCCGCTCTCATCTTTCGTTTGAGGGCACATGGCTTACTTTTGTCTTTGAATGTGGGAACCGTTTTTCGAGCGGATCGTGTGATTTTCTTAATTTTCCCACCAAACGTTTTGCATACCTGTAAGAAACAGATTTTAGTTTGGAGTTGATTCTCTCGAAGACATGATTTTAATCATACTCACCAATTTATTAAGAAAAGCATCTTGTTTATCAGCCATTTATGAATTTATGTATTGGTTTTTCAGTAACAACAGATTTTGTGTAACACAAAAAAATTTAATTGAAAAAATAATATATGTCGACTCGAAAATGTTTCGTATTTTTCAGCTCGAGCGCTCGAATATAAATGAAAATATATTTTTGGGTTAACCCAGGCTTCAAAATATTTTGTTAATTTTTCATGGCCAACTTGAATTATAAATTTGAAATAATGTAATTAGCTTTGTGAGTGGGGCATATTAAAATTTAAGATACGATTGCTTCAAGGATTATCCTTGTGGACTCATTTAATTTGACAGAGGTTTCCTGAAAATAGATTTGTACACACAGACACAATTGATTGAATTGGTGGGTTATTTAGTTATGTTCGTAGACTTGAACTCGAGCTTGAATTAAGCCAACAAAAACGTCTGCCTGATTGACCTCGGCTATTCCGTGGTCACGCCGTAAATTCAACAACGGGAACGCATACCCAGAGGTGAGAGATACATAGCTGTCTGCAGTTCATGGGATGCAGGACGCTTACGGTGAGCAACCAGTCTAAACCGAAGTTCAAAAATTGCTTCATTCTTATCGAAAAATGCGAGGCATAATCATATTTGTTTTTATTTCA
This sequence comes from Scaptomyza graminum, assembly GCA_018901835.1. Taxonomy (NCBI): domain Eukaryota; kingdom Metazoa; phylum Arthropoda; class Insecta; order Diptera; family Drosophilidae; genus Scaptomyza; species Scaptomyza graminum. Next base: position 6,125,857 of record JAEIFL010000001.1, on the reverse strand, counting down.
TAAAATATTGTTATTCAAATATGATTTTTAAATGCCTTAATGGATTTTACTGGAATTTTTTGTAGAAGTATTTTGTCAAATTGACACACAAGAGACTCATGTGCTATATTTTCTTAGAGACCGATGCGTGTTGAACATTTCACCATTTAAGCAAATTAACATACAATTTATTATTATTTGTGGGCTTGTGTGCACTTAAATCATAAATATTCATTATTTTTTCTAGCATCAAAAAAGCATTGTTCGGTCATACTATTTTTTATACTTAGTATTTATTGACTTTTTGTTTGTTAAAGGAAATACATACTCGTTAATGCCTCGAACATGCGCATTGTAATTTATTGACTTGGTAGTTAAAGAGCCGTAATAATCCTAAGCAAATACCCTCATAATGTAATATTGCAAATATTTCATTCGAAAATATTAGCTTTGTAGTACACAACACACACAGCCGAAACAATATGGGGAAATCCCAACAAATTGTTTCCAATCCAATGCCCATAAGTAATCCCAGTCTGAATGCCAAGTAATTTGACTCAATTCGAGTGGTTTGCTTTAGCCATTGCACATTCCAAAGTTTTGTGATATCTGTGTTTTTGTTGGGCGGCAGATGGCTGATGGCGGGGGTGGATAAGGAGGATAAAGCGGCGTAGAACGCTGCGCACAAATTGCAGCACATGCGTTCCACACAGCTTGTTCTACGTTTCCACTTTCTTTTCATCTAACCCGCAGGCCCTCCCCCCTTACTTGTATTTTTTATTGTGCTCTGGATGCTCTGTGTAGCTCGCCAAATAGCAAATAGCCCAAATGTGCGCCTGCTGCTGCTTTTTTTTTTTTTTTGAGAAACGAGCGGAAAGGAAAAACCTTTGCAAACTGTGTAAGCCCTTAACTACTACTGTGTGTGTGTGTGTGTGTGGAGGTGCCCGGTGGTGCCGGTGGATGCACTATGGGTAATTTGACCACTTTTTGGCCAAAACCTTAAATACCCATTTCTATAGTAACATACCAGAGAACGGCTTCGCATGATTGCAGAAACCGTTCACAAACAAACACTCCACTTGGGGCATATGTTCATTCGGCACAGCAATGTTTATGTTGATCAAGAATTATACTTAAGATCAACTCGTATGGGATTGTGCATGTGCAACCTTGCCGGGCTTAGTTCGTTATGAAGGAAAAAACCCAAAACGAAAAGTAAACTTCAATCTTAGATTTTCTTGTGTTTCTCGACCGATTTCTATCAAAAATTTAGAGTTTTCATTCAATTCCAGACAGTTCAAAAATAATTGTAACAATTGTTAGTAATGTAAATTGCCTACAGTACCATTGCAAAACGAAAAATTAAATATTTTAAAATATTTGAAGAATATCTAATTACTTCGTCAACGCTTGTCATCATTAAAAAAGAAGCAGATATTGCCGTATTAGAGGGAGGCAAAACAAGAAATCATATTTTTACCGATTGTTCCTATGGGAGCTATAAATTATAGTTGAACGATGTCGATGAATTTTGCCACGACGTTGGTATTATAATAAAAACCCTAATAGTTTATGATAAGTTTTGTCGATATCATATTTCAAATTTCGGTGACCTGCCCATTTTATAAAAAACATTTTCCCAGGGTTATTAATAACTTAACCTTAATAAAAAATCCAAACTTTGTTCTTGAGATATTAATTAGTTCGACAAAATGTGGTCAAATTACCCATAGTGGAATGGTGGTGGTGTGGGTTGTGGTGTGGGTTGTGGTTGTGGTGGGGTGAGTGCCGGTCGCTTGTACTTGAGCGCATTGTTGTTAAGGCCATCTAATATTGGATTTGTTATTCTTGCTTCACGTTTCTACGATGATTTTGTATTTTTTGCTAGTCATTTTTTATACATGTACATATACAGACGACGTATGCATGCGTATGTGTGTGTCAATGTGTATATATATATTCACCAACAATATTCATACGAGCATAAAGCAGTCGAAAGGCATTTTCGAAGCCAATACCCAGAGAGCAGCCCAAAATTGTGCGGCTCGTGTCTATTGTTTTAGGCGCCCAACAAAATTTTGTTGTTATTCGGTTTTCGTTTGGCGTTGTTGTTGTTGTTGTCCTTCGACGTGGCTGCTGGTGCGGCCCGATGTCCGCTGCTAAGCTCGAGATTTATGTACTCAAAGTACGTCGAAATGCAAAAAAAAAATAAATAAAATTGAATAGAGAAGTAGAAACAGAAAAGAGAAGAAAAAAAACGGAAACTTATATATAGAAATAAAATAAAATAAATTGTATTATTTATATTTGTCGTGACTTCGATTTATTATATGGCTCTATGGCACAGGCTCACGCAATACACATCTATGCATATACAAGTTTATGTATGTATATATATATGTGTTTGTGTGTGTGTGTGTGTAATCGCCATAGTTCAGTCAGATGGGCAGATAAACTCAACTCTGCTTTTTCGGCAACTGCCAGACGCGTCGCATATGTCTATCTTTATGTATCGCCCTCGAAACCCCGCCGCTTGGGTTTGGGTTTGCCTCTCTATTTATGACACTTATTCATACAGGGATTGACTATGTTTGTGTGTGTGTGTGTGTGTGTGTGTGTGTGTGAGTGGGTGTATTAGTTGTGTGTATGGTACTTTCTTTTCAATATGAGCCTTTTGTTTATAACCCGTTGTCCCTTTTTCCTTTTTATATTTTTGGCTAATGGTTTTTATTTGTCTGCCTCTCTGTCGCATGCGATATCGAAATTTTGGCTAGGGATGGGGATGGAGAGCCCATTTTGCCACATCACTTTGGTTAGTAGTAGTTGAAGTAATTGTTCCATATTGATGTGCGCAATTGAAAAAGCAAGCCGTTATTTTCAGTTGGGACATAAGAGCCGTTTAAAGGCTTTCATTTGTGGTTGTATTTTGCCCCTATCCAATAACAGCTTTCACTTGACTGAGTTCCTTGAGAGAAGTCTCTTTGGCAGCCTACCCTCCCCCCCGTCACACATTCGTCCCTCAACTGTCTCTTATCTATGTAGTTTTGCCTTTGCCATAACTTTGTTGAAACTTAATCGAGTGCCATGCGTGAAGTTATTTGGAGATTGATGGTTTGTCGGTTTGTTTTCTGTATTTAAATTTCATGAATATGTGCGAAATAGATTTGCTGTAAAATGTTTTATATATTTGACACTCAACAAATTCAGTCAAATTTCATTTGAAACTATTTTATAAAACAGAATAATATAAAGAATTTAAACATCTATTGAAATTAAATGGCTTACCTGCTAAACATCAAGTGTCTTAGCAAATACTGTTGTTTCTAGAGTCTAGACATATTATTGTTCTATACTTTATGCAAATCGGAATGTATTTTAAACTTAACTGCATAGACTTACAACTTGGATAACATTCCAAAGAACAAACCATTAAGCATATTATGTATTTTATTGCGTAACATTTTACATATATATATAACCATAATTGAAATTTACATCTAAATCGTTGTCATTTGTGAGAAATGCAATATAATAATTTGCAATTAATTGCTGACCAAATGGTAAATGGCCAATATAAATTCTGTGGCCAACTACTATCATCAATTGTAGCCCAAAACTCGACGTGTCACGCCCATCGAAACGACCATAAAAAAACATAGCATAAAATATGTATACGCACCGTTGGACTATTGTACAATTCAATTAGAATGCCAAAAATCATGTCGAAAACAATTATAATTACTTCCGGGCTTTCGTTTTATTGCCACTGCCATCCAACCTTTCAACCTTCGACCCCAACACCACTCAGCAACGCCCACAGGCTTCGCCGTTTTGTTTTTTTTGTGTGTGGTTTTGCTGGCCGGCTGCCACTCGAGTATATATGTATAATGTATAGGTATGTATGTATAAGCTCATTAGAGCAAGCTGCGGAGCTGACTTGCTAATCAGAAGACCAGCAATCGAAACAACAACTATACTATATATATGTATATATGTAGATAGAAAACAGAAGAAGAAGAAGAAGACTCTTGCCAGATAAAAAACAAAAAACCGACCAAAAATCAGATTCAGCAAATCAACAAATTAGCGCTGTCAAATTGTGGTGGGTGTGTGTGTGAGTGGCTCTGACTGTGACTGTGGTTGTGAATGTGGCCATTGTGCGGTTCTTGGCCATAATGTAATTTGAAGTGACCCTTGGCAAACACAGCATGGCAAGCAGTTAACTCCCATTTAATAAGTCAATATTTACGCATTTCATTTAGTCAACTCTCAATTTATGGCCATTAAATGTAATTTCTGTTTTTCACTCGCTGCCCCAATGCTGGGGGTAAGCATTGCGTCCACCCACCCCTTCTCACATCACAGTTTATCTTTAGCCTTATAATGCCGTCAATTTGATCCACCCTTAAGCCGTCTCAGTGGCTCATTTGCGCATTGGCACGCATTTGCCACTACAATTTTTTAGCGTTAATTCCATAGCTACTTATGCGCCATAAAAGGCATCCCCAAACAGACCCAGACCTCACTCCGCGGCACCCTTTTGGAAAGTTCTGTGCTGGTTTTGGTAATACATCTAAGTGTTTGTCCGGGTGCTTCTTATACTTTGCCTTTGATTGAATCAATTTGCTTTGTCACAAAGTTTGCTGCTTTAACTCATCGAAATGAAAATGTGTCAATTAAGTTGGATTTTTCTTTAAACTAGTATTTTTGCTTCAAGGATATCGCAAACATACTAATGGTTTTTATAATATTTTTTATCTATGTCTGATTTTCTTTTTTCATCATTTTGCTTATACGTTTTTTGCTCATTTGCATCAATTCGAATTAAATAAAAAGTTCTCGCATTAAATGCAATTATTAATTGAATTCTCGTGAATTAAACGTAATCTTGTCAAATGTACACTGCAGGTGAACACGTATAAAAAATGCGTTTAAATGTTCTTTAAATTACTTGCTACTTAATTTTTAATTCTCACAGATGAAAGTTTTGTTTTTGTTGCTATTTTTATTTTTACTTTTGGTGTTTGTAATACAATTGTCAGTTTGCTATAATACATCATTAACAAATTGCACGTATCTCAATATGTTTTCAATAAGCCTTAATTAATATTTGAAATCCCATAAAATCATAATTTTATATAACAAAAACATTATAATTTCTAAAGGCACTTTGAATTGTCGAGATTACTCTGTTATTTTAATAGTTAATCAGCTTAACTCTTTTTCAACAATCAACAAAAGATTATAAGATAATTTTTACCCTACTTGTGCCAAATTTTATCAATCAAATGTTTTCAAACCCAACATCCACAATTCATAGCCATCTTAGTATCTTAAAGATTTACCATAATATCTTTATATACATAAAGAAGTTTGTTCTGATTGACTGAAATATTTTCAATAACGAGTCATGAGACATTAAAAGCTATATAGCAAAGAATCTTCTTATCGAATATTCTGGTGATCACATAATTCATAGTATTTATCCAAAGTAGTCCAAGAGTTCAATCTCCATCAATCATATTAAACACCAAGCTGCACCTCTTTCAAATCTAATTTTGTATCAATTCTGCACAAATTGAATTGAATGCAGACAAAGCATCCAGGCGTTCAGACCAGACAGACAGACAGACAGTAAGTAGTAGGGCATTGGGAGTTCGTTGTGCGCCAGTACATTGAACTTATTTTATTTCATTTTGTAATTCCATTTAGTTTTTGTGCTGACGGCGACGGCGGCGGCGTCGGAATTTTTAATGGCTGCTATTTTGTTCCATTTTTGTCATCGTCGGTTTTCGTTGTTGCCGTGGCCGATCTGCGCACAAGTTGTAAATTTGGTTTGTGGCGTCCCCTGCCCCTCTTCACCTTCCTCTCTATCGTCACACCATCTCATTTAATGCCAAAGGCTGTTTCAATTGTTTTCGCTAGCCCATTGTCATCTAATTTTTTTTCAGTTGCATTTGTTGTTGTTGCTGGTTGGATATTTTTTGTTTTTGGGCACTCTTTCTCATGTCTATTTAATGTAACTGCTTAAGGCATTTTGGCCAGAAAAGTTTTAACTTGGCGCTCAATTACGGCTTAGGTTTATGACCAAGGAATGTTGTTTAAAAAGACGCCGTCAAGCAGGCAACAATTTTTTGGCATAACTTGGCGTCCTCCTCGGCTTCTCAACAATTAGGCAACAAATAATTCTATCGTACATAAAATTCTCCCCCCCCCCACCCACTCATGCCTTGTTACCTACACAAAGTAGATTCATTGTGTCTTAGGCAAGACACCAACAAATCTCTGGTTCTGTTTGTAGTTTTTGCTTGGGTTTTTTTTTAGCCAATCTCCACATCGCCTATGTACATAAACTACCCCCAGCCCATCTCCTTATACCATTTGCCTTGGCTCTATCTGTTGCCATGCTTTTTTATTTTTTCCTATTTTTTATGCTTTGAAAGAACTCCCCAAGTCATGGAAAACTTTTCCACTTTACAGCGTTACAGCAGAAGATCCTAAAGTTCTCGGAACCGTATTTACCCCCAGCCTCCTTAAGGGCATAGACTGACTGCCGCCCACAAAAATATAGCGAAAATCTATTTTCGAATCCCAGTCAGCAAAGCTTTACTCTTTCACAATTTCCCCCCCACTCCCCCCTCTTTTTCTATCTCCCTTTCCCTTCTCATGTTTCTGCGCATTGCAGAAAGTATTTTTCATTACATTTGCCAACAATTCAACGCACACACACACACCCACACCTAACCCGCTCCTTGCTCCCATTCCCTGCTTCCCTCTCCCCACTATTATCGTAGTTCCTTCGGGTGGCTGTTGCCAGTTTTGTAACTCCCTCGCTTCTGACCAACGTCGACTTAATTTATAATTACGATAATTTGCGCGTTACGTTTTCTTTTGTTGGTCTGCTTCGCCCGTTTTTCAAGGCATCCCCCCATCCCCCCAACCATACTAACCAGCCTCCGCTTCCGTCAAGCAAACTTTTGTTGCTTGGTTAGTTGAAAGCTGACTTAGTTGCTCGGGCGTTCTTTTTCTGGCGTTCTGTCTGATGTCGCCGAGGGCGCTGATTGGTCACCATCCAACCAGCAGCTTGGCTGGAGCTGCTCTGCTATTGCTGTTGCTGCTGATGACAGCAGACTCGACTCGACTCGACTCGACTGGCAACGAGAATTGGCAGCCCACGGCTTTCTCTCCATCCAGCCCGACACCCCGCCACCTCGTAAGTTACTGCTACTTGTATTTTCTTGTGTTTTTTTGTTTTTGTTGTTTTTTTGTTGCTTGTAGCCCGCTTCCTTTTGCCGTTGTCCTTGCGGCTTATCAATAATGTTGATTTCACTCTGTGTCGCATAATTGAATTCTGAAGTTGTTAAGTCACAGCGCAGCCAAATTTACGCGCAGCGCATTCCCAAAACATCCCAAACAGCCCCTTCTTCTGCCTTCCCACTTCTGTCGCGCTTTTCCATTTTGGGCCCGCGTTGCTGATTGAAAATTTGCCAATTAGAAATAATGAAGCGTGTGACATTAAATGCAAGACAAGCAGCAAATCGGTTGAAGGCCTCTCTTAAGAAACGGTGGTTCGGGCGGAGGTCCCCCCCTGTTGGTAGTGGCACCACTACTAATACGTTATATAGTATAGATATGCATAGATATATATTTATAGAGTAGATTGCTTTGCCAGCATGTCGATGCGATAACAAATTTTGCTTAGACGGAAGTGGAAGCTCTTAAAATCTCATTGCCGCCTAACCAGAGAGGTGCCACCTACCTCGCTGTATTCCGCCCTCCGCCTACCCTCTTTCACGAACAACGCCGGTAGTCGTTAGGCACGGATATCGAAAATTTTCATGTCTTCCTTTAGTTTGTCTTAACTTACGCTTCTTGTTCAATGCAGCAGAATCAGCAGCAGCACCACCATCAGCCATCATTAGGCTAGCATTATCCTCACACTCACGCCCCTCCCCCCAACACCGTGCCTCAAGCCACTCTCACTCTCTTGCCGTAACTTGTGTTACGGCTTCCCATTCCGTTGGGCTGCCGGAAATTTATAGTCTTGAGATGGTTTGGCCGCATGGCCATAGGTAAATGCGCATTAGCAGCGCTACGAGACGCAGCGACGCCCAATCAACTACCAATCCCTATTCCTTCCTCCTCTTGATCGTCTTTGCCCGTTTGCTGTTTGCACGTGATGCAATACCCATTGAAAACTGTTGAAAACTAAGAAAATTCTAATACGTAATGCAAAAATTTTAAGATCAGGTTTACTTTACTTTAACAAACACAAAACAAGCTTTTAAATCGATACTTATTGATAAAAATAAAAAAATCAACGAAACTTTTGTTATATTTGTGGAGCAATTAGTCAATAGGTAGCTACATTTTTTTTTAGGTACCCTAGAGTCGAGCATTCCAGACACTTGATACTCTTCGCATTTTTATTATATTTTTTCTTGCCTTGTTTGTTGATTGCTCTTTGGCTGCATTTCAGCGCTGCAAGCAGAAGGGCGCGTGTGTTGCATGTGGCAAACACATTCACACTTGCACAAAAGCTCACACACGCTCACATATTTCTTTTAAGTAGCTCATTATTTTTGGCCGATAACTTCCAATATACATAAACCAACAGCTGCAGCTGGCGCCAACCCCCTTAACTTGTCCCCGAGGACCTGCATTACATATTACAGTTGCAGAACGTGATAATAGATTCAATTCGGTCTTTTAATGTTGGGCCAACCTTTAATCTTTGGCGAATGCTTTTTAAACTCAGAATTAAATTGGAAGCAATGCCATTCAACTGCGTCTCTACCCCATTTCTAAATCAACCCCAATATATCCTTTTTATATAATTTTATGCATATAAATACCAACATTCTTGTAGAGGGGTCGGCTTAGAGGTGAGGGAGTTAAGGTGCGTCTAAGCATCACTCACCTTAAGCACATAATTACAATTCTGCTTTATATTTACGTGTATTTTTATTACCTTTTCCTAGAGCCTTGCAAGCGTGCGGCACAGTTCCTGCAAAACTCTCCAAAACTCTTTTCAACCCTACAACCCTACAGCCCTACAACCCCATCACCCCAAATTCCTAAGTTGCCAAGCCGAAACTTTCATGCCCTTTGGTATGGTTTTTTTTTTTGGTTCTCTTTATGATTTTGGTGCACTTAAATATGAATTTGTGCTATAAGCGAGTTGTTGAAAGAAACTTATAAGGCTTAAGTAGATGAGGCTTTCGAGATTAAATGCAAATTCAAAAATAATAATGATTGTAAAGTTATTGAAAATACTATCTGTATATTTGAACATCAATGATATTAAGGATATTAAATAGGTTACAATAAAACCCTTCACAGTTCTCTCACTTGAACAACCTGGATCTGTGTCAATTGACTTATGTAATTGTACATTGGGTACGTATTAACTATAATTATCCCTTTGACACCTGTCTGCACAGCCAGACTTCATTTATTTCAATTACTACTACTTTGAGTCACAAGCTTGATGACTATGTTGTGTTACCCCTGATGAAAGTTTAACAGCATTCACACACACACACACACAGAGAGAAAGATAACTGGGCTCGTTGTCGTCATCGTCGACATATTTCACGTTGATGTATGGTTTAATTACATTTGCGTGGCAGCAATGCGTATGAGAGGTTAAGAACAGAGTGAGACAAAATCAGAGAGAGAAAGCGCGGTTCGGATCTCGTTTTGCTTCTAACCCCGATTTCGTGTCTGTTTATAATACTCGGCGCGTAACAAACGGGGGACGCCAGAGAGGGGCTGTTGTAGGTAGGAATCAAGCTTTTTGGCAGACTGGCGGGAAGGCAGACTGGCTCAGATGTCTCTCAGCGCTTTTGTTAAGCTGTCGTCGTTGCCATTACCGAACGATGTCTTAGCATCAACAGCAGCAACAACAACAACAACAAGAGCAACAAACATCAAGATACTAGGTGACTGCCTCGAGCTCATAATTATCAAGCCTTTCCCTCCTCATCCTCTCCCTCCGCCACAACCTGCTGCTACTTTCCCTAGCACATTATGCTGCCCGCACACTTCGCAAATTTCGTCCAGGCAGCTGCTACTTTTATGACTTTTTCCACGTTTTAACGGCAAACTTTCGTTTGCTCGCTCTCGTCTCGCGGCGTCATGGCAAGTTTTGGCCAGATATTTCGGGTGTACCGTAAGGCTTTCTAAGAAACCAAAAGCGCCAGAGAGATAGATAGACAGAAAAAGAGAAAGAGAGAAACAGAAAGGGATAGCTATAGCGTCACCGCTAGTTATAGGTTAAGTGGGTATATTAGGTTTGTGGGTCTTTAATTGATGTTAAGCACATAGTTGAGGCACCAACTTGTAAGTTTTATTGCAACTCGAGCGAGTCTCGTAACAATTTCAACGATATATAGTATGTTCATACAGCATTAACTAGCGAAAATTGCGGCTTGCAGAGCGGCATTTTTCATTACCAACGAACCGATAATTTCAATTGCTACACGCACGCAACCTTACTAGAAACTAAACCATCATTAAAACGATGCCCGAAGGATTCGTTGCAAAGGTGTTGTAAACAGGTTGTGTGTGTGTGTGAGATAGAGAGTGTGAAATGTTCGATAAAATACTAAATGCATATAAATTGAACTGACAGCAGACGTGAGACATTTCATCAAATAGTGATATTTTTGCAGTTAAAATTTCTTTTGCTGCTGGCGCAATTTTAAATGGAGAATAATAATTATTAACTATCAAAAAAAAGGTTAGGGCTAAACAAACATATGCTTTGAGTACGAAGAATTGCTTCAAGTCTATTGTGATATTTAAATAACTTTTTGAAAAGCTGACAACTTTGTATTTATTTCTGCCTGTTAAATACGAGCAGATGGATATGCCAAAATTGTTGCCAATATCATAACCGATTTTAAGAACGGTTCCTTGACAGATATAAATTTAAAAGAAAACATAGCCTATCCTTAACGCTGCAGGGCTTCATTATGTTTGCCTTTGTCCAAGTTGGCGCCGCTTAATACACTGTCAACGTCTAAATTTGTCTTTAAGTAAGCGTTTGGTTAAGTTTCTAGACAATCAGCGGCCACCAATTACCTTTCATTCATTAGGGTTAACCTCAATTTGACCACACTTCAATTCCAGTCAAGCATCGCACCAACACAAACACACCGTACACACACCGCACGCACACTCACACTCAAGCAATTCTCAAGTTTGATAGCCAAGCAGTAGGCAACCCAACCGCATGTCCTTTGCAAGTTCCCTATTTCGAGCGCGATTCCATTACGCGCTTTGCTTACCTCGTTAATGACAGCTTCCCGCTTTTTCTTCGCGGTCTATTTCTCTCTCTCTCTCTTTCCCACTCTCTTTCTCTACTTCTTGTTTAATCGTTTCCCCGCTTTTCATTGGTTGATGCGGCTGTTTTTTTCTAGATGTTGTGTTTACTTTTCAGAACATTTAATTTATTTATGAGTAACTTGACTTTAATTAATTTATTTATCGCTCCAAAGAGTCGCACATTACATTCAGATTGTCGTCCCATACGCCAGCCTGCCTGCCCTAAGACCCTCTTTACATTTACATTGCTTTGAAAAATAACTCAATTTTTCCCAGCTATGTGTGATAACAAAGTTACCTTCGACATTGTCTTAATTTTGACGGAATCTTTTGTCCGTATACCATATCTTATTGCTGTCTTAAAGCATTACATATTTGGCGTTCCTTTTGTGAGTTATTTGTATATGTGCACACACCAACACACGCACACACGCACAGACGCACAGCAGAAAACTTGAGTGAGATTTTTTGAATGAGCTTGTGTGGCATTAGCCTGTGCAAACTTTTCTCAATAGTCTGACTCAGTCTATCCGCCTGTCTGTGTCTGTTTGTCTTTTTGTGTGCCTGGTCATTTGCTTTCAAGTTTTGCTCATTAGAAAATCTTTGTTATTCCCGATATCGTTCCCCCCGTGCATTGTGTTGACGCAAACTTGTTGTGCCGTAAAACTTCAAGCTTAACAGCTCCAGCTGCAGCTCAGTATTTTAAATGACATTATTATTTGTCGGTGTCAGTTACTGGAGCTTCGCTCTTAGTCCTTCAACTGCTGTCTGCCAAGTGCCTCACCTGTTTCTCTTTCTTCATCTCTTGGCACAAACACGTGTCTGGACAAGCCCGTACCCCCAGCCCCAGTACCCCTACTCTTAGCACGTACCCGTGGAAGTGCCGTTCCCCCAACCATCAGTCAATTAGGCACAGCGGATACCTGCACAGTTTGCCAAGTAACTTGAGTTCCTCCCAATCTTCGTGCCGCTCGCAAAATTCCTGTAAAATTATGCGCACTTTCCATTTTGTGGCTTTCGAAATTCAACATTTGTGGAGTGGACGAACTTTTGTCTGATTATTTACTTAGTTCTGTGAACGTGAATTTAGCAAAATAATTTCGTATCTTAAGCACAATTGAATTACTTAAGTAGAGAAAACACAAAAGCAACTAGGACAGCGAAAACAAGCGAAAGCAGAGATTGCCAAACAGAGATTGGTCAGAAGTTGGCAGTCGGAATTCGGAATTGCTTGTGGCCAGGCTGAATATTGCAGAAGTTGCCAGCCAGCCAACAATTGAAACAATAACACACAGATAACAACAGCAGCACCTTACAGAAACAGAAACCGAAACAGAACCAGGGCTGTAACAGTATTTGGAGCGAAGTAGAAGTTAAGGGCTACCCTTGAAGTGTAAAGGAGAGGTGTTTTATTTTTTTTTTTTTTTGAGGGGTGTTTTTTGGCCCGTAATAGAAAAGCGATAAGCGTTTCTTGTGTTTGGTTGCTTCAATTCCACGGAGAGACATTTAAAAAGGTCACCTAGGCACCTGAGCAGGCAGCTTGCCAAAAGGAGGAGGAGGCCAGGTGTACAATTGAAGGTCAAGCTAAGCCAAAGAAATGGCTTGATAAATCGAAAAGAAAAAAATAAAAATAAAAAAGAAGAGAAGAGAAGCTGAACCAAAAAATTTCACCAAAACTGTATATAAAGTAGGGGCCGGGATACGCTTCGCTAAACAGGAAGATTTGTAAAAGAAAAAGAAAAAGAAAAGGGATGGAGGATGGCGAGGGAAAAGGCCGCTAATGTCAGGTTTCTATCTAAGGAGCAGCGGTCACATTATAATAATATGATTAAAGACTGCTCATAATAATTTTGGCTCAATACGTTTTGGAGCAAGCAAAGCAGCAACTGAAGAGGGAAAAAAAGATATGAAGAGAGAGAGGTAGTGAAAAGCAGAAAATGAGAAAAGCTACGTGCATAAGCAGAAAGCTCTAACTAAACCTGCTGTTACACCGAGAAAAAATATACACAACTGTGCTTAAATGTCGGTCATATATATTTAGAATATTATACTTATAGCCGTTTGTTCTTAATTTATTAAGAATGCAATTGAGAACACAATTCTTTAAATAAATATTTTCTGTTTAATTTTTTTGTTGTTTTCTTTTTCTCAGTGTAAGGCTCTGAGTTTTTTGTCAGGTAGTGAACATAATAGGTAATGAAATTGAAATTGGTGAACCACCTTGGCAGCATAGCGAAAACAATAGAATAGAAAATGGGGTTAATGAGAGGCTGATGAATAGACAATGAGTTGATATTACACCAAAATGTACGAATAACAAATGAAAGAACCGAACTTTGAGGCACAAGTGAAAAGCTAAAAGGCACAACTAAATCCAATCCAATATAAAAAGGGGGCCACAATTTAAAAAGAAAAAAAGCAATTGATGGGATTGAAGCCAAATAGTGTTATATAGCTAAGATTGGCTTTAAAGAAGTTTACTTAAATTAACGAACAGCTAAAAAGGGAGCAAAGGATGCATAGAATCCAAAATGAGTTTAATGAAAGATCGATGAAGACATTTGACGATGCAGAATATCAAAAAATCAGTAATATGGATAAGGGTTTCTCATAAATTAGCAGTAATAGTATTTTTTATGACGTGACCGACAAAGAAGTTTAAAATTATAAATGATTTGTCATTTCTGTAATTTTTCGATCTTTTGTATCACCTGGTAAATACGCAAAAAGATTAAATTAGTATTTATGTGCTTTAACACCTTGGCATAGCAAATGAACTTAATAAAATATCGAAATATTAGGACGCTCTGGTGCATACTAATTTCTATGATGCAATGGCTATTCCGGGTTCTCTGGGCAGCTGGACTTTTGTTTTTCGGGTGCTTACCAGCAGTACTCGTGTTCTCCAGAAGCCATTATCCATTATCCGTTTTATCCGTTAGCCGCAATCCGTTGCCCAAATTGACTGGCTACGTTCGGTTATAAAAGCTGGGCTTATTTCACTTTTCCACTTGGCTACCAGTGCACACAGACCAAGTGCAAGAGACAGAGCGAGAGGCAGTGAGAGAGAGTGTGTGAGCGAGAGAGGGTCAGAGAGTGGTAGGAAAACGGGTTTAAAGTGGGTGTAAATGAGATAAAAAAGGAGTGCAAAACCACATCCAGCATGCACACACACACACACACACACACACACACACACATAAACTCTGTTATTCCTTCAGTGTTGAATGATGTTTGTAGCTTTGGGCGCCCGTCGGCTGCTTGCCTCATTTTTTGTTGAACGGCCGCTGCAGATGAGGTGTAAAATCATGTTTGAGTATTACACAAGCAACAAAGGCCACACAAATACACACCCACATGCATGCACACACAAACAAACACACACACACACAGTTGTAATTTATTTGGTACAAGGCTCGATTAGTTGGCCCTGGTCAGGGCTGCCTCAAACAAATCCAACGATTCAACCACGCCCGTTGCCCACAGCCACAGCTTAAGCTCCAAATGCTCCGCCCCCCCGTCATCGGGCACCCCTTAAAAGCTGCATCAAATAGTCAGAGATAGGTACCCAGTAAAGGATTTCGTGTCGAATACGTTCAATTCCAATTCGAATTGCGCCAACTATCATTATTTAAACGGGGAAATCAATTTTTGAGATAGAACTAAACGAGTGCTACTCAATTTGATATGGGTATTTTTGTAGACAAGAAACTCCTCAAATTTGTAAATAATCTGAGAAATATATTGCTACGTAGGTCAAGAAATATATATTGGTAACAATAGTTTAGTGAATTATTAGCCTAAACAAACTTTTCAAAGCCAATAATTTGCACTACAAGCTCTAAGTTATGACTGTTAGGTGTTTTAAGAAGCCATTGTATCTTCAAAGCAGCCGCATATCGCAACATTTTCTGAGCAGCTCGCATTGCAAATAACCCGCGACGAGAGTTATGTAGGGTATCACGAAAAAAATAAAAATATAAAATGAGATAAATGAAAAAATAAACTGCTGCTCCGTTACGGCAAAGCATAACAATTTCATCATGCGTGTCCTTACCCACTGTATTTGTGTGTATGTGTGCTAAATGCCGCAAATTGAAATATGGTTTTCGATTTTCAGTTTATATGCAGTCATCAATAACACAACCGAATCGAGTCAAACAATTTCAATGCACGTAAGTGCGCATGTGTGTGTGTGTTTGTGTGTTTGTGTTTAATGTGTTTACTTTAAAAAAATGAAGTCGTTCATTTCTATGCAGGTTACTTTTCCATAGTATGTAGCTTTGTCTGCGTTACCTCTCAGCTATATTGCGCGCTGTGAGCTATTAATCAAAGCCAATTTGTATATATTCTGTCGCTTTTCGTTTTTATGTCATTTTTGAAGTACTTTGCTGCGCACGGAACTGTTTGTTTGTCTGTATCAAATGATTTTATTTAATCAAGTATTCATTTGTAATTTTGAATGACAGTTGCTTCTTTTGTTTATGTTATTACTGCACGTTTTTGATATTTTGAGGCTCCCTCTTCACCCGCTTCCCTTAGTTCTTCTACGATCATTTTTTGGAGTTTGCACGTGATTGAGGTGTGCTTGCGCTCTTCTTCTTATTGTTCTTCATGGGTTTTGAAGGATTTGTTTTGCGTTGACAGGCTGACTTTGGCTTGGCCGCTCTCATCTTTCGTTTGAGGGCACATGGCTTACTTTTGTCTTTGAATGTGGGAACCGTTTTTCGAGCGGATCGTGTGATTTTCTTAATTTTCCCACCAAACGTTTTGCATACCTGCAAGAAACAGATTTTAGTTTGGAGTTGATTCTCTCGAAGACATGATTTTAATCATACTCACAAATTTATTAAGAAAAGCATCTTGTTTATCAGCCATTTCTGAATTTATGTATCGGTTTTTCAGTAACAACAGATTTTGTGTAACACAAAAAAATTTAATTGAAAAAATAATATAAGTCGACTCGAAAATGTTTCGTATTTTTCAGCTCGAGCGCTCGAATATAAATGAAAATATATTTTTGGGTTAACCCAGGCTTCAAAATATTTTGTTAATTTTTCATGGCCAACTTTGAATTATAAATTTGAAATAATGTAATTAGCTTTGTGAGTGGGGCATATTAGAATTTAAGATACGATTGCTTCAAGGATTATCCTTGTGGATTAATTTAAGTAAATTGACAGACATTTTCTTAAGTAAAGTTTTACCAACACCCAGACACAATTGAGACGTGACGTCTTCTTTTTATTGGTAGGTGTGTAATTTTGCCGCTCATCATCCTCATGATCATCGTCATCATTATCATCATCAACATCGTTTGCATGCACTTCGCAAATCGTTGACACGCTTGAAACTGACCCCAATGCCCGATTTGAAAGTTCAACGATCAAAAGCTTTGTATGTATAAATGTGTATCTTTTTACATAAATGACCTCTTACTTAGTTAGCAGAGTCGACAAAAGTAGCATGAATTTGTAGCACTGCAACTGCAGCAACTCAATATTTCTTTAGCTTATTCAAGCAGTTACTTAATCTCCATGATAATTGCACATCAAGTACTGCGGAACTTGGCAACTTATAAGTAAATGAAATAAAATAAAGTTCGGCACAATATTTTTTGCAGAGGTTTTACTGTGCGTCTTTGTAAAAATATCGCAAAAAATAAAATTCCAAATATTTTGTTATTTTCGGTTCATGGCTGTGTATAGTTTTGTGATTGAATAACGGCTTAGTCAGCCCATTGTGCGTACGCAAATATAAACATACACACTTATCCACACATACAATGAGTGCACAGCAAAAAACACATTGTCATTTTAAATCATACAATTGGTCAGGCGCGCCCAAAAGCAGGCAACAAATTTGTTGAAACCGAACCTCGCGCACCAAATGCTGACACATTTTGCCATTCACTTTTCACGCTCACATTCACAAAGCCACACAGCCAGAACACTGTGTATCAGTTGCGCGTGAAAATAATGCGAAATCTGCATGCGGTTGTGTTATTTTTCCATTGAGTTTACTGGAAAGTAAAGCAAATCGGGTTGCAAGTGTTCGATAAAGCTTAGATGTACTTTTATCGATAATGATTTTTATCGATTCTATTAAATGGTACGAAATATTTTTTAAATGAAATTTAAGCTAACAATTTCAAAGCATGCTAAATGCTAACGCTACATACTTATTGATATATCGATAATTATCGATTGACTAAAGACAAACATCGCTGCATAGACTAACGATTATTAACTTTTGCTGAAAGGGTATCACTTAGCTAAGCACAACAACCACACACAATCCAATTTAATATTTATTTTTTGAACACAGTTTTGTTTGGGTTCTACTATTTTTGAAAAGTTTTTTTTTCTTCCCTTGGCCGTTTTATTGGTCGTTGGGTTGCTTTATAAACTTTTTGATTTGAACGCGAGCAGCAGGATGGGCGGGCGGCGAGTATGGATATGATGTGTGTGTGTGCAGCTGTTTGTTTGTGTTGTCGTACGATTTGGTTGTTAGTTGGTTTGCTGTTATTGTTGTTTGTTATTGTTGTTGTTGGCAGCAATAGGCGGCTTAGCCAAATTTGCATTTATTGTTAAAATGTTTCATTTCATTTCATGTTGTATTTTTCGCCCCCGAGCCGTAAAACTGCAAAAAAAAAAAAAAAAAAACACTCAAATCCATTGCGGGGCAATACTGCACACGTGCGTATGTGGAAATCATCGATTCGGTGACTCCGGTCGCTTTCCGCTATTCACATGTGGTTGCTCCTTTAATTTTTGCTCGCTTCTTTATTTATCTATTTTTGTTGATTTTTGTGAACGGCGGCGGTGGCACTGCGGTCTATTGGTCTATTGGTTTTTTGGCTTTGGATTATGACAAAATTTTTGGCAATTGTGATGCCGACCAAAATACTGAACAGAGAAAGAGAAGTAGCTGAAATAACTGATAGGATGATGATGTGAGAACTGAGAAGGGGGCCAAAAGTTGGTGTGAATAGAAACCAGCTTAAAAAGTGAGGTCTACATTCTGTGTTTTGGGTTAACGCAGATAGTAGTAGCTGTAATCGGCTTATAAAAATCTTCGAGTTTTCAAATGCTGTTTATTGCTTAAGTTAAAACTTTCACACTTTCTGACTTATATTACTTTATTGGTATTTTAAGCATACAACATTTAACTAGGTAACATATAAGCTTGACCAATTTTGTGAGTGGATTGTTTTCAAAAACTTTAGCCAGTTTGAAATCTGTGGAGTAGAGTTTTCATACTGATCTTTATTCTGTTGAAAAAGTGTTTTTAAATCCCGACTCATGCATATTCAACATTTGAATAAAGCTGATTTATAGCTGAGCTTGCCAAATAATCTTATGCTATCGCTGAGTTTTTAAGGCGTGTATCTGGCTATTCCAATTTAACAAACTTGAGGCTCCCTTATCTGTTTCACTTGCACTCTCAAAAAAATGAGAAACAAAGAAATTGATAATAAAATTGTGGCTTGCCATAACTTGGTAGAAGTTATTCCCCAAATGGACAACTTTCTCTTTTAATTAATTGTTTTGACTGCACCCTGGTTTTTCGCCAGGTAACAATTGCTTGCTGTCCGTTTGCATTTACTGCTGCTGTTCTTCATATATCTATTTTGCTATGCCTTCAGCTTTGTCTTCTTCTTTTTCGGCTTGCCCCATCCAACAACTACTTGACCTGCCATGCAGGCAGGATACTACTGTGGCTTGGGTTAAAAGGATTTCGACCATATAACTTAATTTGGTTGTTAACAAGTAACCGAAACAGAACAATGCAGAAACAAACAGAATAAGCTGGGGCCATGCGAAAAAAGAGAGGCCAGAAACGACCACAATGTCAACACGTGACGTGGCTTGGCGTCGGTTCTGCCTTTAAAACCCAACGCCCCCAACCCCCATGCCTTCTGTTCTCTTTTCCTTCTTGTGTGATACCACCCCTCCTATCCTTTAGCGCCATTGTGTGTGTGTGTGTGCGGTAAGTAACAAAAACGTTGCATACAATAGGGCGTTGCACTTTGTGCCGAATTGGTTGTCTGTTTTTTGCTGGATGTGTATGTCTATAGCAACGGCAGCGAGTGGACAAAGTGACGAGCTGGCAAATTGACGACTGCCGACTAGCAACTAACGATGACTGTTTCAATGTGAGTGAGTGGCAGGACATTTAAAAAGGCATTCCCATTGCATTTTCATTCATCGCTCGTAATTGTGGTGTAAAAACGATCTGAAATGCTTTTTCTTCTCGCTTTCCTTTTTTGCCTTTTTTCCTTTTATTTGGTCTCGTCTAAAGCAAATGGCAATAACTGTCTTTTGCTGGCGACCTACTAAATTGTGGCACTATGTCTGTATGTGTCTGTGTGTGTAAAAACGCTGAAGCTGAAATGAAAAAATTTGCTGACCTCTGTAAAACGAGCCTAAGGCACCACAAATGAGGCAAGCTTATGTTGAGGTGGCTCTTTACGAGACACAAATATACAAATATGTATACAAACAAAACACACACACACGCAGACGTGGTTATACGTGCAACATATGTATTTGTAAGTAGAGTTGGGTTCGTGTCCTGCTGTCTTTTAACTTAATAAGACGAAAAAAGCACGGCTTAAAAAACTCCCAAACTTACTGAAACAGTTTGAAGCAGTAAAAAACGTACCGAAAATAAATGCGTTAACTTTTGTTTTTATTATAATTCATCATTAAATCTATTCCAACAATATGAAACAACTGCACAAATCTGAATGAGAAGAAGGTTCGTGCAAGTCGTGAGCATCGTGAGCACGCACACATCTCGAAGTTGTAACCGTCCAAAGGGCGAATTGAGATGCAGACCCACTGCATATTTCGTTATCTAAATTCAGGTTGAATGTCGAAATGGTTGGGAATGCTATACTGATTAAATTTACTGCTCACACACGTAGGAAAAGGACATGACGCTCTTGCATTGAAAATAAAATCCTCTAGCTTCTTAACACGTTTCAACTCATGAATGAACGTGACGGTTTCATACAACAAGCATATGTGTGAGAAGATATACGCGCGATGCGATACTCTAACCCCCCGCAGTCTCCCATTTTGAGCATCATGCCCATTGCCATTGCCGTTTCTGGGATTTGTCCGTGTAATTTCAAGTTGCTGGCTCGTCAGCCAGACAGACGAAGAGTCGAGTCAGCCAGTTCGTCAGTTAGTCACTCTGTGGGCTTCTTGTTGTTTATGCATTTGTAGCGCCCCAGTCAAACGCAACAGTCGCCAAAGGCAGTAGTGGCAGCCGCATCGTCCTGGCCTCGTCCTGGCCAAGACACGTACTTCATTTGCTTTCGATGATGCAAAAGATTACCAAGTTGCTGGCATGTGATACAGCAACAGCAAAAAGGAAAAAACAGAGGAGCACAAGCAGAAAAGTTTTTCTATGCTTGTAGGTCATTATGCAGGCAATCCCTCTTCATGACCCCCCTCGCTCCGGAGCACAGGAGCACCCTTCCGGCAAGGTTCCGTTACGCTTCCGAAATGCTTCTGGCACACGAAATGACAGCACCAGAGACGCGTCAGTTATGGCTGTGTGTGTTTGGCTTTGTATGGTCTGGTCTGGTATGGTCTGGTTTGGTTTGGTTTGCATCCATGACTGCCCCAAAAGATTTATTTATTGTGGCTTTTAAGTTCGCTCCTTGAGTTGGGTCTTCTTTGATTTTCACCATCTCTGAGTCAGTTGTGACCGGTTATCGTTTTTTTTTGGTTTTGTTTCGTTATTTGGGTTAAACACTGCGGCGGCTCTGGCGACGGCATCACGAACTCGATGAGTGATTTACTTAACAGATGCACGTCCAATGCCACACGCATAATGGGTTGCTGTTGTACAGACGGAATGAATGTTCGTTATTCAATGGGCTGTGGGCAACCAAAAGACGTGTGAAAATTTTCATTTCGAGTACAGCGAGTGTGTAATTTGTGTGCAGATACAATGTGAAGCGGTGTAGGTAACTCTTTTTATTCAATTGGAACTACAACTAACGAATCACCATTTGAAATTGATATAATGATCAGCATCAGCAACAAAGTCAATTTAGCTCTTAAAGACAAAAAAATCGAATGCTGTTTGAATGAGTGAATTCTTAGCTGCTCTTAAAAGTTAGGTAAAGACATGCCAAATACAAATTTGGTGAGCAAAAAACTTTTGTACAAAAGTCACAACTTAGCAATCTGGATCTAGTAATTCAATAGGCATGTTTTTCTTTTGCGGATTTGTAGCAGCAGCAGCTCATGCATTCATACACGTACTTTGGAACAGCTGCTGTGTATGCATCTCAATGCCAAAATGGCCGATTGCTAATTGAAGGCACTTGGTCATTATCTGTGATACACATTCGCATTCATTTTTGAACAGCACTTGAAAGTTGCGAGCTTGTTAGGAAGAGATGCCTAAAATAGAAGCCGAGCCGAGCTGAGCTCGAGCAGAGGAGATTGAGATGAGAATTCAGCACATCGTCGACGTCGACGTCGTCGTTGTCGTTGTAGTTGTCTGGCCTTGTGCCAATCAACAACAGCAGCAGCAAACCTCGCCTCAGCGTCAACTCATTTGTGGCAGTGACCCAACCCACTTACCTACCCCCTTTTTACTTCCCTCTTCCTTTAGCAGCAGTCCATGCTCCATGTTGTGCTTGGCATCTTTATTGTAATACACATGTGTGTGTGTGTGTGTTCTATGTGTTTGTGTAGACAAATGTGTAAGACGCAGGACGTTTTGTTAGTGCATCAAAATTCGTGGCACAGCACTTTGGACTTGCAGCTTGTTTTGCTGCTGTTTTAGTCTTAGCCGCTCAGTTTCAGACCTTCACAGTTCGTCTCCGTCTCCGTCGTCGTCTCCGTCTCCGATTTAGACTCAGCGTCAGTTTCACAGTATCTGTCTGCATCTCGTTGCTTTCAAAAGTTTCAATTTTTTTTTCACTTAGTTTACCTTACATTTTTCATGATTTGTTCGCATGTGTCGCTGACTGCTTGTGTGTGTATATTTTCTTTTCCCGCTTTCTTGCTGCCTCTTCGTGTTTTTCCTCCTTTCCTCCCTCAAACGAATGTTTTTTATTTCGTTTTCCGTTTGGTTTTTATGTTTTGCACAACAATTTTATGTTGGTTTCTTGCCTGGCCGCATTGCTTAGCTATGTACGAACGCTCAACCTTTCTCTACCCAACCACACCCCGTTCCACCCACCCACATCGACCCTGCTTTGTAGTACTACGTGCAGCTGCTCTAGAAAAATGCACAGAAAATTCTTCATTTGCCTTTGCAGCGACGTCAACGTTTACGTCAACCGTCGACGGCAACGGCGACGTCGACATCGACGCCATCGCCAAGCTAAGCCCGAGCTAAGAGTTTCAATTGAATTTCGAGCTGAGGCTTTTATATAGAAACAAACATTCATTTAAGCACACACAAACACACGAGTGTGTGTGTGTGTGTTGTGTTGTGTTTGTGTAGGGGTATTCAATCATTGCAAGACTCGAACCTGACGAAGAGGCCAACTTGGCTGCTGGCTGCTTTTGCTGTTAGCCTGAACGGTTTTAGGGCTGCACTCTTGACTGGGACTGGGACTGCGGTGGGTCTGATCTTGGGCCAAAAGGGCTCTCCCCACTCTTTGAAGCTGAATGATTTGCTTGCGCATATATTTTATTTTCTCCCTGTTTGTACACAGCGTTATTTGGATACCCTGGCGGCAGTATGTATATTACAAAATGTGTTAAGCATTGATAGAGTTAGTTGGAAGATGTTCATTATGTATACACAAAACATCATTTATCAAGACTTAAACTGGTTCAAATAAAATAGTGCATGAACGAATCCCAAATATTTAAACCTACTCACATAATAATTTAAGTACTGAGTTGCATTTCGAATTCTGGAGCAATCGATGAAGTTCAATTGTAAACCTTATTAGAAGCTTGATATTTTTTTTTCAAATAGCTTATTTGAATGTTAGTCTTATTAATTAAGGATCATATTTAAATTTTTAATTCATTTGTTAAAAACAAATAATTTTAAAACTCTGTAGTTTTTAGCAAAAATAAATAATATTAGATGATTTACATACGATATCTTTTCAAAAAAAACATCCAAGCACGACTGTATATTAATGGTTCCAAAGCATACTTGACACTAAATGAAGCAGGGTATAAAATCGTCGACACTTTTTAAAATATTTTTGTTTGTTTGCTTATATGTATATTTTTTATGTTGCTTCAAGCAAGGTTTCGGTT
The DNA here is from genome assembly GCA_018901835.1 of Scaptomyza graminum. Lineage (NCBI taxonomy): Eukaryota > Metazoa > Arthropoda > Insecta > Diptera > Drosophilidae > Scaptomyza > Scaptomyza graminum. The sequence continues at coordinate 6,102,290 of JAEIFL010000001.1, read as the reverse complement.
ATATTTTTTTTCTCTCAATTTATTTGCTTGCCCTACAAAATCAGCAGCTTAGCAAAAACAACAACAAAAACAACAACAGCAAGTGCAACAATGAGAGGCGCTCGTCGTTGTCAGACGTGACTGCGTTACAGTTTGTGCATTGAAATTGTTTTTTCATTTCCACTTCGCCTCGTTTTCGTCTACAATTTGTTAGAAACAGCAGATTAACCACATCTTTGGCGCTCCACTTTGGCAGCACTTCACTTCACTTTCACTACAATCCCCTCCTGCCCTGACTCTATTTGTAGGCAATTTTTGGGTTTGTGCTTGAGTGTGTGTGTCCCAAAAAAATACCCACCCATTTTGGAGCACTCTAATGGGTTAACTTGAGTTTGTTACGATCTAACCCAAGTGCCGCTCAAGTGGGTAAAGTCCAAGCATTTGTCTGATGACGCCCCAAGCTCAAGGCTCAGGGCTCAGGGCTCTGGGCTCAAGTTCAACTTGTTGGCCAGCAAACTGTGAGGGTTTTTACGAGATATTGTTGACCATTGCGGCAAATCCAGACTGTGTGCCTGCAGCTGAATGAAGTGGTTCGGTGAAGGGGGGAGCCGAGGAAGCACAATTGGGCTGTGAGCAGAATTTGACATGCAAAGTTCGTAGCTAGTGATAGCTATGCAGTTGTCGGTATCATTTTTTAAGCCATAATTTGTGCACCAAACCAACTCCAACTTTCGCTCTTCCTTTCACCTCTTGCTTGAACTAGTACGAGTGTGTAAACTTGGCTTCATTACTGTAGCACATCGTGCTCTCCTATACTCTCTGTCTTTCGTTTCGTTATTTTTTGGGTTGCCTTTTGCTGTTGCTCCTTTGCAAATAGTATCTGGATGCCTCTGTATTCAATTTTTCTTTTCGGCTGTAAAGATATGTAATCCACATTTTTACTTTTTGGTTTGACTTAGATCAAAAGCTTGGGAAAAGCTTCTTTTTTCTCTTCATTGTTGTTTTTGCGCTTCGGTTGCTGCCACTTATTTAAGTTATTTGATTTACTTTGCTTGTGTTTCCTATACCCTAGGTCCCTGAAATGGCTTAAGAGGGTATAACAGTCTCGTGCAAATTATACAGGCTGAAGGAAGCATCTTCGACCCCATAAAGTATCGATAACTCTTGCCTTTTGCGATACACAATGTTATAAATAATTGTAAATTTTGTAATTGTCATAAATGATTTAGTTTATAATAAAAATCTGTAAAATTTTAATCGAAGTAGGTTGAGGTACACCGGAGATATCGCTAACTGAAATTTCGTCAAGCATTCAGTAGCAAGACCTAAAGTCTAGGGATTGAGGTACTCACAGTCGACCATTTTTTGACAAGAGCGTGCTTACTTTTATTATTTTTTGTTATTTTCATAATGCTCACTTGTTTTATTTCCCTAAGATGAGCTAGTTACAGATTTTTATTATAATTTAGTTAAGATCTGTTCTACGAGGGTAAAAACTTGACTTGATTTCATATCTCGGATTGTTCGATCTGTTTAAGTGTTAAACATACTATATCTTATGAAATTGTAGTCTTTTTCCTAAATCACAGATCTTTAACTTTAATTTATAGCATAGTTACTTTCCTCCCTCTGTCTGGCCAATGTCTCACAGCATTGCCATGTTCCAATTGCAGCTGCTTTTGTGGCTCATCTGCTTAATCCGCATCTGCATCTGTATATCCGAATCTGGCAGCAAAACTGTTTCGCCCTATTTGGCCATTTTTAGCCTATAGGGCTTGTGAGCCTGCCTTGTTTTCATCTGGTTTGGTTTGGCTTGGTCTGGTCTGGTCTGGTTTTGGTGGCTTGGCTTGGCATCAGTTTTGGTTCCTGGCTAGCCTTTGGCCATGCTCCAGTTTTTCTGCCATTTTGCAATTGCTTTTTGTGTGGCTGCCGCCACTCTTTGTAGTTTTGTTGTTGCTTTTGCTGCCGAGTGTTGGTGGATGCCTTTTACCAAATCTGAGGCGTGATTTGCAGTTTAATTGTGCAGCAAGGCTGCCAAAAAAAAACCGCACCAACTGTGAAATGGATATATCAGGATAAACATACTTTATGTCCAATTCATGCAATTCGCCTTTATTTCCAGCTCTTCCAACTGTTTATTGATGTTTGTTTCTGCGGTCTTGCTTTTGGTTTTAAGGTAATAGCTTTCAAAGCCATAGATTTTGTTTTGGCATGCCATGCGTATGCGTAATTTGAGTATCATCTGCTCATTATTAAGGCAAAGCAAAACAAAAAACAAACAGCGCAACTCAATTTTTATGCATATGTGTTGCAACCAATTCAGAGGGAAATAGAAAAACACATGAGAGATGTAAAGGGAAAGGGAAAGAGACAAAGAAATGGTAGATACTGCTCAGTCAGTCGTTCGCTCCATTTGATTTGGCATGTGGGGCAAATCAGTTGCAACATGCTATCAAAATTCCGCAAATACTTACTATAAACACACGTGTGCGTTCTGCTTAAGTAAGTTTTTCGGTCTCAATCAGGGGATGCCTTTCGGCATTCACCAAAAGATAGGCAGCACCAACGTCTTGACAAACGACACACTACGACACGCTGACGAACAGACAGACAGGCAGGCAGATAGTCGGGTTGAAGCAGTTGCAGATGCGACAAGAACTTCCTGCCCCTTTCCTCTAGCTAAGCTGTGCCTTTCTTTCTTCCTCTCTTTCTCTTGCATTTGATTTACGTTGCTGGACGTTGTGTTTAGTGTGAAGAAAAGAACATGTGAACTTCCTCATCTGAGCTAATGATCCGTGTAATCTGCTCGAGTTATTTCTCGCTCTCTCCCTGTCTATCATGTGACGTTTCATGGTTGTGCTCTGTGAAGGGATGAGCGCTACATACCTAGCAGAAGCTGCACATAATTGGCATAAGTTTGCACTTAAGTCAAAGGCATACACACACTGAAACACACAAATACACAGTATTCATGTGCTTTCTGCTGTGTGCGTACGGTAGATTTAACACACGGCGAACGCTCAATAAATGTCAGCAATTAAAATGGTGCGATGAATGTGTATCGACTGTCAGAGCAAGCACTCTACTATATGCATGAAGCCGGAGCAGGGTATTTGGGTTGATGCAATGGGCGTGATTAAGCAACCGCCCCATGACAGACGGAAGGCAGCAGGCGCCATATGGGGCAATTGTCAATACTCAAGCGAGCTTGGTATTAAGTTGAGACTCAAAGCCTGAAACTGAAACTTCAGCGAATGTGAAATTGAAATGAAAACACTAATCGACAAATATTGTGCATGAGTATGTATTTTTGTGTTTGTATAAAGGTGTTCATTCAAAAAAATCGATGGCATTGCCATTTACTTATATTTACCATGCCGTGTCATGCTAAGGATTATGCCAGACAGACACTCAGACAGAACGAATGTGAGACAGAGCGAGAAAATATAAACAATATTTGTGAGTAAATATGACAGAGAGACAGAGCTATTGGCTCAACGCTAGCGTTTGACAGAACCACCACAAGTGGCTTAAAGTGTGACTTTAATAAATAGCAAAGTGGCAAGCATCAACTTGGGAAAGTATTAATACCACTATATAGTACGTACAGATACATATTGGCAATAGTTTTTTTTTTTAACCAATTCCATTTTAAGAATTAAAGAATTGATTGTTGGGAGGTTAGATGTTCTTTTCCACTTTAATCTTTATTTCTCCTTTTCCTTAAATAACTTTCTCAGGCTATCACTTAGTTTTAATTTTTTTATTATTTATAGTTAATTATACCTATAACGCTAATTACAGCTCTTATGATTATTGCGCCCGTGCACCTAAAATAGTATTTTCCATTCCTTTTCCGTTTCGAGCCCGCGCTTCTCAAAACCCGAACTCAACCCCCAACACGTCTACACGTTTCAAACGTGCCAACTTGACTCCGCTTGCGCTTTCAATAGTCAAATTAAGTAGATTTAAAGTCGATTTAAAAGTGGTTACTTTTCGATTCAAAATATTTTTACAGTTAATTGAAGGTGTCTTATGCTTAATTTTAAAATGAGTATTCGAATTAAACATTTTTTATTGTAAAAACTAAAATGTTGGCACTTTAAATCAAAAATGAATTAATAGCCACAAATAAACAAAAACTTATTCAATGTGCTTATGAATATACTTAAGCCACAAGTTCATTGATTGTTTCGAAAGGCTGACTTTGCTGATAACAAACATCTGCCATTACTTGGCTGCAGATTTATAGTGGTTTCTTTGACTGCCTTAAGCGGCTTATGAATGCACATGCCTTGCTGCAATATAGTCTATATAGTATATATTACACAAAAACAAATATGTATGTTTAATATACATGTATGTATGTATATAAAAACAGCGTATTAATATTTGCTGCCTTATTCAAATTGATTTTTTAACTGAAACTCAAAAACAAGAAATGCTTTATAGTACAAACATATGTATGTAAATTTTTGTCTCATTGTAAATAATATAAATATTATATATATTCGTTTGATAAGCACTGCCAATTCGCTTGTTTCATTTAATTCGTTTCGTTATAGCCATAATTCAGTTTGGGCCTAGTATCTCTTGAATCTTTCTCTTACCGTTCTGTCTATGTGTGTGTGTTTGGGCAATAACCCGTGAAGTGAGTGTGTGCTTTCGTGTGTGTTTTGGTGTTGTGGAAAACGTGACGTGATTATGCGTCGGGCTTTCGTAATTAGCACTGAGGCTGAGCCAGCTAAAAATGCAAGTCACAAGCAAAATATACGACAACATAATGTTAACTGGGTCCTAATTGAAGTCCCCATTGAATGAATAAATATGCCAGCACGCAAGCACAACATCAACTCGATGTCAACTCGGCAAGTCAACAACTTTTTGTGCTTGGCGGACAATCTTTAATTTTTATGCCGGCCATCTTCACGTTTATCAGATAACGCGACAGCAACACCCACAACACAGACACACACACACATACACACACCCAGGCACATGAGCACACAAGCATGGTAACAGCTGCTATTGTTCTATACACTATCTCGCAGTGAAAATATTAACTATGACACTTAAGGAAAAAGTTGTGAACAAAAACAGTTTTGTTTGTTTTGAATTTTGTTGACCTCTCAAGATCTTTAAACTCAATTCACCTATTTGTTGCTACAAAATTTTAAATTAATGCAAAATAAATAGCATATAAAATGGGAAAAGAGTTCTAGCATCCAAAAATAATCAACTAGACTTGTATTTCTAGACCTTGCTAACATTTAAAAATATTTCCCTCAATTTTATTTAGGTTCCTAAATTATTGTCAAGTATTATGCAAAGTGGACGGAGGCTTTACAAAGAAGAATCATTCATTCGAATTCAAAGAAAGAAAAGTCCTGGCAAAGTTTAAAAATAACTTTTGAAATGTTACCAAACTTGAAAAACGTTTCAATAATTGTTTTTGTCATTTATATATGTATGGAATGGCACAAGCCACAAAATGTTTGTTAACAATTGATAACAATTGTCTGCAACTGACAGTCAAATTTGAAACTTACAATGCTTAAATATCGACGGGATGTAGCCGCAATTACTTTTACTTTTTCACAAAATGTAAATCTAATGGTTAAATAATAAAAAAATACAAAATCAGAATGAACTTTGACTATAGGAGAAAATGCTTTAATCAATTTAAGCAAAATTAAATACTATTTGTATATTGTATATTGTCATGCGATAAATTTTATATTTGAATCTATTTGGCTAAATTAACAAAGCGGTTTGCAATAATACAAAAACTTTTGTCGAATTGTTGAACTCTCTGAAAAAGTTTTAGCTGAACTCAAACTTATGCGTCTTGTTCAACACAGAACAAAGTCTTTTATAACACACACTCACACACATGACTCCTCTGCGGTGGCTTATAGGGTATATAATGTATCGGTTTAATGCGATAGCAAAGCCAAAATTGTGTCTTCCTTCTTGTTTCTAACTCAATTACGCAGCATTTGCCATGCAATTTGTCCACAACACATGTGTTTGTGTATGCCCAGAATAGCAATTTTCATTTCCATTTCGCCAGTTTTTAACGAAAATATTTTGCATTTCCAGCATCCGGCGACAATTTGTGCCACAGCGCCCAAAAACATTTCCGAGCATCATAAAAACAACACACAAAAAAAAGCAGTAACAACAGTAACATTTACATTGCTGTCGACAACATTTTATGACGGTCACATAATAGCGTGAAGCAACAAAACGGTAAACGCTGAGCACCAGAGCGCCGCCAGAAGTAGTAGGGGAAGTGTGGAGAATGCAAATTACGTGCCACATGACGCGCCAAAAGCTTTTGATTTGATTGCAAAACGTTCATTTGGTCGGTCATTTGCCTATTTGTTCGTTCATTGAAGTTGCCCATTTCCTGATTAATTTCAAGGAGAAGCAGCAACAGGAGCAATAGCTAAAGTATTGATCAGCTGACATACATATATAGTACGATGAACAAAACGGCATCAATGCCGCTGGCCTCTTATATAACCAACGAGAACAGCAACAACATCAGCAACATAAGTAACATCAGCAACGTCAGCAATATCAGTAGCATCAGCAACTGTGCAACAGCAACTGGTGCTACAGCAAGCGTTGGTCGACAGAGCGGCTCAAGCATGTGCTTTGCAAGCGGCGCCACAAATGGCGCCCAGAGCGCCAGCAATTCATCGAGTGGAGTGGGCGGAAGTGGCGCCACTTCATCCACATCGAAGGCGGATAAACAGAGGGATGGCGATGGCAACGGCATCATCAACAGCATTCTCTGTGGTTGCCAAAAGGCGCCAAAATCGCATTGCATATCAGCGACAGGTGAGTGAGTGACTGTGCCGTGATTCAAGTGTGCTTGCACTGCACTGCACCCAATTCCCCAAATGCATGCCCGTTTGTTGATTCAATAACAGGCGACCAAACAGTGCTTGCAGCCATCATATTCAACTGCAACTATTGGGTATTTGGGTGGAATATGTAAAGCAGTCTCTGAACGTATTGATGAAGCTATATGCGTATCAAAGTTCAAGTACAACAATACAGATCTATCATGTTTGGGACTCTGTAGGAGTTAAGACATAGAGATAAAAGTGTAACGGTCATTTGGGAGCATTTATTCATTTATTTCCCTCCATTTTTTTCTGCTGTCTATCGCCCCGCAGGTGTATTGCTATTGGTACTGCTGTATACGGCCATGGGCTCGATTATATTTGTATCGCTCGAAGGCGAGCTTGAGGATGTGAATGCATTGGAAACGGCTGTTGCCGCTTCCAAACCATATCCACGCACCGAGCTGGCCAATGCCGAGATACGTTCCCGGTAAGTGTCAACACCAGCAACAACAGCAAAGATTATTATTATTTTCGCTTATCTAGAGATGATGATCCTAACTGATTTTACAATTACAGAACCGTTGATCGACTTTGGTCCATAACCGAGGATCTTAATATACTCTACAAGGAGAACTGGACACGTCTCGCAGCACAAGAGGTGCAATTGTTTCAGGTGAGTGTTCAGGTGTGTATTAATCGAACCGTCTATAGTATCAAGAAAATCTCATATTGATTGTTTTGTGTTGTGTTGTCAATTGCCTTCTCCTCTCTTTCTCTCTCTCTCTCTCTCTCTCTCTCTCTTGCTCTTCGTTTCAATCTTGCAGGACACTCTGCTGCGTGCGGTACGCCAATCGAAGGTTTATCAGCCCGGTGGCGTGCAAATGAATGCACCGACGCACAAATGGACCTACGCCTCGGCCTTTCTCTACTCCCTGACATTAATTACAACGATAGGTGAGTGAGAGTCAAAACACACATTGGGGAGCAACAGCTCCTTGTCTCTCTATATTACGACCTCCCTCTGTGGGGCAATTTACTAGCACTCGGCTGACGTTTTCCGTCTGCCAACTGCAGAACTGTTCGCATCAGGATTCACTTCAGCATAGCTCCTCCACGAAGTGAGTGAGGTGTAGTGGTGGTGTGGAGTGGAGTGAATGTAAGGGGCATAGTGTGTGCGTTTGAGACGTTGACTGAGCGCCTCAGTGCACAGCTTGCCGGCTGACCGGCTGCTTGGATGACTGGATGACTAGTTGACCGCCGCCTGACCGGCTGCTGGTTTTAATTAACAAACTGTCAACTGGCGGCAAGCGCCAAACATCGTCTATATTCCCATTTTTTTCTTCATTTTTTTTGTCGCTGTTTTTTCTTTCTTTTTTGTTCCTGTTGTTTATTCTGTTTGTCGTTGCTGTTGTTCTGCTGCTTGTGTTTTTTTTTATTTATTTTTTTTTTCTCTTGCCCGATATACGCCCACTTGACAACATTTTTCAATTTACGAGCGCGTAGAATTTGCAATTTCCCCCAATTGGCAAAATAACTTCAGGGCGGCGGCCGATTCAGTGCAGTGGGCGTGGCGTGGCTGGTTGTAGTCCAGTTTCTACTGCCTGCTGCTATCCTGCCATGTCTGCTCGCCCACATTCACGCGCCGCGATTTCAATAAATTATAAGCAGCCGGAGGGCTAAGCAATTTGGCTGACAAGCGCAGAGCGTCGACAGACTTGCCTTTTGGGCCCGGCCAATTGGCCTCAAGGATGCGCCAACAAAAAGCCAGAGACACGCAATTAAGATGTATGTAAAATATCATTAATTTACCGCAAATTCCCCTTCTCTCGCTCTCTATAAATAGTGCTATCCACTCGCATCGCTATCTTCTGGTTGTTTTTTTATTTTTATTTCTTTTGTTTTCTTTCATACTTTCTGTCGATGTCGGCTTTGTGCAGGGACATGAACATTGTGTTGTAGGTCGCAAAATGGCAAAAGGAATTACAACATGAAACGAACTTTGCAACTGGCAGCCTACTTATGTATGTATACATACATACATAACGGAATTGTCTATTGAGCCATATGCCAATTTGGGTTTTTCGAGCTTGCTGTTTTCAGGATTGGCATCTTTCGATATTTATGGAAATTAAGTAAATTAAATAAATTCATGAATATATAGGGAGTTTTGTTGAAAGGCAATGTTAATGTTACCTTTTTAACTCAGTTAAGCCATCCTCTAGGCTACAAGTATCCTTAACAGCTTAAGTTTTCGCAATGTTCATAACTATAATGTTGAGAGAATATCGATTTAATTATACCTTATTTTTTACTTGTGTTTAACATTGTACAATTTCAAGGAAGACATTATGTTAAATCTATCTATATCTTTATTGAAGAGCTAATTATATAGATATATACATATATATATATTATCAAGCAGTACGTCCTGAAAGAAAGATTCAGCTGGTTAACAATACTGTACGATTTATATAGTTTATATACCTTTGTACATCGGATTGTGTTTGTATATAAATAATTGATGATTGTGTGTTTCCACTTCCAGTTGCTCTTTACTAGATGTGTAAAGCATTTGCATTGTTCATTTAATTGTTGATTGCATATTTTATTGTTTTATAAACGATTGCAAACAGTGAAAGTGTGCGAACAAAAATATAGACAACGGGCTTAAACATAGCTTTCCATACTGTTAGCGATTAATTTCCAGCAAAATAAGTGAATACGTTATAAATTAAAATAATAGCAGCCTGATCGGCTAAATTATTCTTTAAAAAAATAAATATTGGTTCTAATAAATAACGAATATCGATTTTAATTAAAATATTAGGAATTAATTTGAATACACTTTTACTAATTTCTATATTATTTTCTCTTTTTTAGATCTTTTCAATTTTTTTATAGGCCTTTTAAGTAAATTAAGCAATGATTTAAGATTTAAGTTTGAATAATTGAGCATCGTTGTAAACTTCAATTTTGCTCCCTCTGTGCACATTTAACAAACACATAAGCCCCAAAGCGTCACACACACACAAACACAGAGAAAAAGGGAGAGAGAGAGAGAGAGAGAGAGATCGATACCGTCTGTTAGCTGTAAGGCAACATTAACTAAACCAAGTCAAACGCAGGGCAACAACAGCAACAAAAGCAGAAAGTGATTTGCGGTTGCCAAAATGGACCAAAAGGTCGATATATAAATATACATACATATATGTATGTATATACACTCATTACATATATTTAGTTCATCACTGTTGTGTGAAATCAATCGTATAAGTCGCAATGTTAATGGTCGCGCAATGCATTATTGGGAAATTGGGTTTTTGGGAATGAAAACTCAATTTTAGGCACGCTAGCGAAAGGCTCAGGCTACCAAAAATCTGTCTAAATAACTCAACTCCTGGCCGGGCCATCACTCTTTCGCTCCCCGCCTCACTCCACCTGCACATCACACTGATTATATCTGTCTCAGTGTGAGTATGAGTACATGCATGTGGATGTTAGCCAGCACATCAATCAATTATGAAACAATTTAATCAAAATGCGTTTTGAGGAGGCTCATTTTGTCGTGGGAATTTTGATTGTTTTTTTTTTTAGTCCATCCATAGTCGCAACTATAAGAACGAGCTAATGTGTTTTCTATAAATATAATAAATAGCCAGCGTCTTGGGAATGGTTATGGGCCAAATACACACACACACACACACACATTGGGGATACTAAAACTAAATCGGGCTTGAGTTATTATTTGCCATGACCCCCTTTTCTCCGCCCACGCGACCGTGCCTTTGGTGTGTTGCCAAAAGTTTCAGCTTCAAAGTTTTGTTATTTGTTTTCTTCGTTCAGTTCGGTTCGGTTCGTTCGATTTGGTTTGTTGTTATTAATGCGCTTAGCATTAGCATTAGGCCGGAGACCGCAATGAGCTGCCAAAGCAGCAGCAGCATAATCGAGCAGCCACAATGCCAGTGAAAACCGTAAGCGAAAGGGGCTATTAGGCCGGATTGGTTAACTCAAATCGATTACCCTGCCATTGCTCATTATGCGCATTTTCTAGACAGGCTTTAGGTTAGCCAGCTGTCTTGAGCTTTTTTGAATAGCGGCAGCTACCCTTATTCAGTCAGTCAATAAGTCAGTCAGCGGGTTCTTTGTGGCCCGGCGTTTACATTTCAATTAAAAATGTTGGTCTTGACAGTTACCACAGTCACGCCTATCAACCAACGCACCCAGTGCAAAGCTGTCTGACGACTGCTTAGTGTTTATTCAAATGAATGACTGATTACCTGTCTGAATAGCGGTCTATCTGTCTGTTTGATCTGTCTATCTCTTTCACTCTCACTCTCTCCCTCTCTCGTTCCCATTCGCTGTCTTGGCTTTTTGCCTAATGGCCGCTGCGTTTGTCAGCAATTGCCACATAAAACAAATTTCATTGCCTACTTTTTAGGGCCTGTGGCGTTTGAAAACATAAGTTATGGTCTAGCCAGACGCCAAACAACTTAAGTGCAATGTCGCAGTTAAAAACACACGAGCACACACACACACAAACACAAATATATATTAAGTGTTATCTTGCGCAAATCCTTTTCCCTCGCTCTCTCTCTCTCTTTAAACTTTAAGTGATCATCTTAAGATTCCTTTCAACCTACCACTTCACTATGGCCCTTTTTGCCACTTTTTGGTGCTATTTTATTCATGTTATCAAGTTGGTCCGATTTACTAAAAATTGATGGTGAAATGTGACGAAAGCAATAGATTTGCACGCACTGGGTGCTGTTTTAATTTTTGTTGCCAATGTTTATTCACCAGAAATATAAAATTAAAACGTTTTATTGAAATAATTGTGATGGCAATCGAGCAAAGTGGTTTCTATCTTGTGTTTTGTGTATATGCTTTGTTGGTTTTTGTTGCGCTATCCGCGTTTTGTGTAAGCATAAATGTATTTTGTTATAAATAGTTGAATTTTGACAGAGTTTTTTTTTTATTTTTTTTTTCAATTTTGTCTATCTAGTGGTCATGTACATCTGGTAGAGTAGTCAATTACGAACCATTTGACACCAGGCACAAGGTGCGTTTTGTGTGATTCTCTAAGCAATTCATTTTTTAAGCACAAAACCGAAAATGTTGGTCAACTGAATCGATTTAAATTTGCAAAATCATCCTATATGATATAGTGGTCTTAATACATATCTCCAAATCAAACAAGATTTTTGATCTTAAACTTGATGATATACCGATTGCTCGTATGTGAGCTGTGAGCTATGTTATGAAGTAACTAGTTCGATGTTGATGTTTTTTGCACCAAGGTTAAAGCATAAAATAAAAATAATAATAAATAAAAGCGATCCCAAACAATAAACATGAAATACCTATTAAGCAACAAACTTTTTAACAATCAACAGCGTCGTCTTGGAGCTATAAATTTAATTCCAAAAAAATGGCAACAAGGGCCATAGTGCACTTGGCCTAAAACGAAAATTCTTTCTCTCAGGTTTTTTCGTTTTTTTTTTTTTTTTTGCTGTGTCAGCCACATCTAATGAGTCGCTTATGCAGTTTAAAAGCTTTTAGCTCGCTGATTGATTGCACCCCGGTGGCATTGCTGTGACAATGAGACAGCTGTGCTTTATTTTAGCACAAACCAATTCAATTCAATGCACATATTTCATTATAATTGTTTTTTTTTATTTTTTAATATTTTTTTTTTGCCATTTATTTAATACTCTGCAGCTGTTAGTCGAATTAAATCAAATTGTGTAGTTGAAATGTGACAACAATTTTAAATCCGTTAAGTGTTTTTATCTACACTTGAACAGTTCAGATTTCCAGGTATATATAATATATGCATTCTTACATTGATTACAATAAAGTACATACTAAGTTTGATCTTAGTTTAGAGCAAGAGAACATAATCAGCTGGCCAGCATGTGGTATAATCTGTTTACAAATTGGTTCAATAACTGTTTTGTTCGTGAAGCCCAGAAATTAATGAAACAAAAAGGTTTGGAATTAAATATTTTAAACTTTTGCTTGTTAATAATAACGAGCCACTTAGAGCTGGTACATCCAATTATCCAATTGTTGTTTTTGCCGCCTAATACCACTTCGCTGATTCAGCCACTCAATCAGGGTATTAAAGCAGCACTTCAAATGTACAACATCAAGCACACGTTCAGATTTTTTTTAGATTCAGTGGAAGAAAGAAATGTGAATGCTGATTGTATTACACACGCTTATTTTGCCATCACACAGTTGCGCCAATCAAACTTCAACGCTTGTTAGAAATATGATTTGTATATATTTATTGAATTTCCAGTGTAAACTTATTATTATTTGCTTTTTGTAATAAATATGATTTGTTTTTGTTTTAAAATTACTTACATATGTAATATGGATTTTATTATGAATTTTTTTTTGCACTGTTTTTGGAAAATGTTTTTATTTTTTCATGGGGAAAGTGTTCCATTTAGATACGTTTATAGTATCCACAGGCTTGCAACAATAGGGTATCTGGCCTTTGATTCATTAATTGGATTTATATTTATTTATTTGCATAATTTTGTTGTTGTTTTAATATTTCACAAAAATATATGTCATTTGATGATTTAATACTGTTGAAGCAGCTTAACCTAATGACATTGCTGTAAAAAAATGAGCTGAGGGAAGCGGGGGCTACAGCGGCGGCGGTGGTGGCGGCGGTGGCGGCGGTGGCGGCGTCGATGTTTTGAAACAGGCGATACGACATAATTTACTGAAACACATTGCAACAATGCCGCCAATAACAATATCAATTTATTTTCGCTAATAAACGAGTCGAGATGATGGCAAATTAATATCACGCATACGCCATGTTGTGTACACCATGTATTCGCCCGCCGTGTTTGTAAAGTAATAAAATCAACACATACTAGTATATGTGCATAAATATAAACATCTAGGCAGCCAGCAAAATGCGCTTCTATTGAGTGCGCGACCATCGACAAACAACCCGCACACCTCTCACCCGCTCACCACACACTCTGTGCCTACACTGTTGGACGCTCCCTTTTGATCTCCAACGTATCGTTGTTTTGATTTATGCTTTTCACGATTGCTGACAGCCATATTCAGCCGCTTGCACATGTATGTGTGTTTGTGTGTTTACTGTGTATGTTTGCCAAACTGTGTTTGCGTGTGTGCACATCTGCCTGCCTGCCATTGCAATATCGCCTAGCCACGGTCTCGCTGCACTGTTAACATAACGTAATTATGACTGCGACAGCGGAAATTCACTTGCGAGCCACTATTGTACTCTCAGCAGCAGCACACACACACACACATAGACAGACAGACAGTTGTGTGTACAAAATTGTTTACCCTTCACCTGTTTGTCTGCTTATTATAAATTGATTAGAATTAATTTGCATTGCTAGCTACCCAATTGTCTGGTGTCAATTTTGTCGTGAATTCCAAATCACTTAATTGCTAATTGCATTATTTATATACGTACATACTTATGTATCTTATGTATGTATCTCTATCTCTATATATGAATGTATATACGAATACTTTTGGGACTGTTCAAATTGTGAGTATTGAAAGGGCGCTTATGGGAGAAAACACTACTAAACGCACCTAGTAGATTAGTTAAAATGGAGTATTTTCAAAAATAGCCTATAAATGTGTTTTTATTTATTTATTATTACTATCTTAAAGGTTTAATTAATAAAATTAAAATTGTTATTATTCTCAAACAATGCTCCTAAGTTTTTAAGATCACCCTTATGCCTCTTTAGTTTATATTCATTGAATTACTTAACATGCCATTTTTTTTTTTTTAATCAACATTTGTTTATTCATTAGATTGCATAAGCATGCATGAATAAACATTAAGCACCTGGCACACACACATAATAGCACATTTACCGGTTTGTCTGTCTATCAGTCTTTGTGTGTGTGTGTGTGTGTGTGTGTGTTAGTTCCATGCTTCGGGCCTGACCCTGACCATCTTATGGTCATGTTCTCATGTACCTGTGGTCCGTTCAATTTTGTGTTCCTGCTCGTTCTTGTTGTAGTTGCTTTTGCCATTGCCTGCCTTTGCCATTGATGCTGCCTGTGCTGTAGCTTTAGCTTTCCTAATGCAATTTCGTATGTCCATTTTGAAATTATATTAAACACATAAACGCACCAGCGAGCGCCTTAAGCAGAGCTCAGACACGCACCAACGCTTTGAACAAAAGCTTTCAATTAAGCCAGTCTTGGTGCCTGCTGCCCATTTAAACTGTTAAGACTGGGAAAAGAAAATCCAATAAAAGACAGATTATTTGTGTGGCAGGATAGCAGAGTTAATTTTAAATAGCACGAGACGAATCATTATTCGGTATATCTTTATTTTTATTGTTATCTTGGAGCGACACTTGTATTATTCTCAATCTTTATGATATAAATTTCTAACAGATCTTATTGAGTATAACATTGCTCTGTGTTTTTAAAGTTAAGTGACCATGTCAGATATTATCCCAACCAATCTTTGCATTTTTTCATAACTGCTCTCACCTTCTTTTGTTCCATGCTGAAGTCAGAGTATTCCTTAGTCAGTTGCGTCCAAATAACTACCAACGGCTGGCACTATGCTTAATTTTGCTTTAGGTTTGTGAAAATGTATAAACCAGTTTTATCCTTTCACTTGATTGAGTGCAAGCATTGTCTGCGGTTGCTATCCACATACTTATTTGCATGACTGTTTGCTGTATGCTGCTGTTTGCTATTGACAACTTTATTAAGCATTTCGTTGCTGGCCATTATTTGATACGATTACCGCAATCGAGTGCCAGCTGCAGCTGCCAACACATTCGCATCTCATTCCCAAACACATTTTCCCATTTCCCATTTCCATACCCATTCGCATTCACATTTGCAATTCTCATCAATGTCGAAATACAATGTGTTCTCTCTCTCTCTCTCTGTCTCACCATTTCACTTGTTGTTCACCCGGATTCCAGACCTGACCTATGACAGCCGTCACGTTGTGTTGTATATAATATGTAATATTATTATTACACAATTTGTATGCGTTGACTTTGGTTGTTGACCTTTTCTCTTTCACTGTTGTTGGTGTTGTTTGGGTGGCAACTATAATTTCCGCCACGTGCCACCAAAATCTATGGCCGGTCACTTTGTTCTGTGTGGGGTTGGCAACCAACCATTGAGAATGGTTTGAATACAATTGGGTGTTGTGGCTTGTACTATTTGTTAGTATTGTTGCTGCTTGTTTTTGTTGGTTGTTATTCATGCAAAAGCGCGTCAGTTTATTTTATTTTATTGCAATCCGCGGCGTTCTACATAGGCCCTCATTTTTATGGTCTGAACCCTGTGTGTATGGGTGTCTAGTTTGTATGTTTGTGTGTGTGTTGGGGCGTGCATAGTGTCAAATATAAAATAAATAGTGCCAAGAGCGGACATAGCGAAAGCGACACGCCAACAACTACATACATTGCCAACCAACAACAATCACAGATAAGTCAACATTTTGCTGATGTGAACGATTTTTGCAGCACGTCGCGACAAGGACAACGCCCACACCATATTATGTATGCCAGTTACAAACACACACTCATACACACACTCAGACACTCAAACAAGCGCATAACGAACCACTCAACACTTTATGTGCTGTCACCTTCTCCTCCGCCCCCTCGCAGTTCCGCTAACATATTTTAATGCCTTGCCGTTGAACAAGGAGTAGGAAGCAACAACAACAACAGCAGCAGGCTTGCTATGTGTGACACATACATACATACATGGCAGACCAGGTCTTAACGAATCCCTCAGTTCCCGTCGCCGCTGCCACGTTGCCACGTTTGTCTTTGTCTTTGATTTTGGGGCCGGACTGTGCAGTTTTTCATGTAGAACGCAGCAGCTGCCTTAGCTTACTGCAGGCCATCAATCTGTTAGGCCCAGCAGCAAAGGGGGAGGAAGGCAAGATTTCAGAGGGTAGTGCTAAAAGGAAAGTAAATGCCATTTTCGTCCCGTAACGTATACGCAACGCATATGCACTGTGACAATTTTTGGCAATCAAGAGCAGCCGCTTGTTACGGCAACTTTGCTTTCAATATTGCTGCATATTAAAAGCATTGATAATGCCGACATATCCACAAAAGTCAGGCTTGCGACAGCTTAAGCTGCAGCAACAGCAATAACAGCAACAACAGCAACAACATCTGCAACGATTTGAAAGCCCTTTCATTTTTTTGGCTTTTGCCTTTTAGCGTTGGCAGCGCTTTTTGAGTGGCTACTCTGTCATATAACTGCCACAATCTACAGACACCCCTCTTACTTCCGCTTCCTCTCTCTCTCTCTTTCGTTCTCTTTTTCTCTATAGCACTTTCTTTTTACCTTCAGCGTGCTGACAAATTGTTTGAAACTGCTGCAGTAAAGTGCAAAGCGCAGCTGGAAAATATTACTTTCATATATGTGTGTGTGTGTGTGTGTGTTTTTTGGCAATAAAAACTGCTAAAATATGCTTAAAACAAAAGTGTTGTACAAACACATTAGATTTTATTATGTATACGCAACGAATCACGCCTAAGTAAACGAAACGAACGAAACTCGTTGAATAGTTATGCAAATACGTTACTTTATACTAAGCATATAAGCATTTTTTTCTGTTGCGCGATTTTGTCAGACAGTAGATTTAACCATACTTGGGCGAAGCCCTACTGTTATATAAGCTGTTAAGTTAAAATATAAAGTCAGTAGCACTTGAACTCCTCTGAAGATAAGACGTGCTGCAACAGAACACAACCCGCTACGCAAACAAACATTAAGCCCAAAAACGAAGAAGAAAAAAACAAAAACAAACACTCACCACAAACAGTTACACCGGGGCTTGAGCCCAAAAACAACAGCCACTTGATATAAACAAATATATCAACACACAACTAAAAGAATCCCAATACATACATTGTATCAAAACGAAACGACAACGAAACATTCAAAAAAGTATCACTGTTCAATCAACGTAGATTATGCCTGATTACCAAAGGCGTAATATACTGCAATGAACCACGTAACGTAAGTGTAAATTAAATCCAGCAAGAAATAAAAACACAGATCGTAACTCAAGTACGAATTAAGGTCATGTCGACAACAAAAATTAACATCCTCTCAACATATATCCCTTCCAACAAAACCTTTTCACTTAAATGCATAAACGACCAAACAAACACCAACCAAATTATCCTAGGCGATTTTGCAAACCTAATAAACTGCTTATCTTTGACTGAACTGTTTGGTTGTCCGTACAATATGATTTTTATTTAATCAAGGTTCCATATGTAATTTTGAATGACAGATGCTTCTTTTATTTATTTTTTTATCGCATATTATTGATATTTTCCTCTTCACTCACTTCCCTTGATTCCTTGGCAGGCATTTCTTGGAGTTTGCACGTGATTAAGGTTTGCTTGCGCTCTTCTTCTTATTGTTCTTCCTGGGTTTTGAAGGTTTTGATTTTCGTTTACAGGCTGACCTTGGCTTGGCCGCTCTCATCTTTCGTTTGAGGGCACATGGCTTACATACCTTTATTTTTGAATGTTTTTCTAGCGGATCGTGTGATTTTCTTCGTCTTCCCAACGCACAGTTTTTAATTTGAGTTGATTACTCAAGACACGATTTAAATTATACTTACCAATTGTTTGTTAAGAATAGCATCTACTTGATCAGCCATTTATGAATTGACGTATCGATTAGAAAGTCGTAACAGACCAAAAATTGTTAACAGAAAAAATGATTTGGGTTTTATGGCGTTGTTGCGCTTACTGATAAATGCATATCTTAACTTTTATGCAAACTATTCGACTCTACTCGTTAGCGAACTAGCTACATACATACCAGACATACATATGTATGTACGTATGTATATTTGTAATCATCGTTATTGCGATTTCGAGCATTGTCTTCTGTCTGTTGTAGCATTAAAAACAAAATGCAGCCAGTTGACAAAACTGATTTACGATGATGATTTTTATGACGCTTATTCCTCGCCATTTCCCCATCCCCCAACTTCCCGTTATCCCAGCCCGCGCTTGTGCTTTTATTCTTTTTGGCGTTGTTCGAATTGAATTTGTCGAACATGTTTGGACATGCTTTGCTCTCTGTGTCTCTCCACCGTTTCATTCATATGCATGCTTTGACATGTTTGTGTGCCGCTGGCGTCAGTTCGCAATGTCATGAGCGCATTTATCGTTTTTACGAGCGCCTCCACGCCCACAAAGAACACACACACTCACAAAAACAGGCGCTGAGTGATTGCTGCAGCAGCCATTTGTACGTCGGCGTCGCTGCGTCTCGATAACAATTTTAATAGGCCATTTAATTTTTAATTAATTCCTCAAGCGCTTGGCATTTGGCAAGTCATAAAAATGTCGTTCTGTCGTTGCCGCGTTGTGTTTTTGTTGTTTATGAGAGATAGAGATAGACAAGACAGAGACGGGAGACGGGAGAATGTTCGCCATTTTGCGTTTTGTAGCTGCATCGTCATCATTATCATGATGATTGTATGTAATTTTAATGACATTTTACATAATGCCCCCCCTCTCCCTTTATTTAGTTCTATCTATCAAATTCTTGTAGAACACGTGCCATCTCTATTTTTGGTTATCATTGCGCTTTATTGAACGCTTGTCTCTTTCTATTGGGAGGGGCGGTGGCGTGCGTGATTGTGCCGCAATTTCATTGCTCAAAGAAACAGAAAAATTGCGAACACACATACACATTAAGACTAACGATTTGTAATTAAAACGTTGAAGGTGCTGCAATCGAGCCAGCAACACAAAGAAACTTAGATACATATGTACATATATGTATGTATGTGAGAAAGCAAAGGAAAGAAGAGCAAAACTTGATTGGAGCCGTGTTCCATTGCGATTTGACCTCGTCTGTTTGGCATCAGCTTTAGCTACAGCTTTAACTTCTTGCCAGACGCCCACTTCTGTTTAGTATTTTACTCGGCTGGCAGTTGTTGAATTCTGTGGCACCACAAACAATCTTCCTACCCCCCACATTTATGCGCATTGTTTGGTTTTATATTTGAGCCATTTTTGTGACTCTCTCTTAATAGCATTTTGTGAAAATTAATTTCTTAGCTATTAGAGCCACTTCTTGCATTGGGGCAGCGACTAGGCTGCCCTCGCCCCGCCTTTCACCCAACGTTCCTTGCTTCTATGCTCAAGTAAAGCTGTATGTTTGTTTGTTTGTGAGTGTGTTTGTGTGTGTATTTTGTAATTACTTTATGCCCGAAAATTGCCGTAGTAAAATATTTCGTTAGTTCTCGGTTGGCTTCAGTTGCGTCCCAGAATCCACCCCTATTCATTTCCTTTAGCCGCGCCGGGCAGCCTTTGAATCTCGAGGTCATGCCTGCGAGCGAGGCCGGACGTTGCTCGTTGCTTGCTTTGCATTTATTTTTGTTGTTGTTCCTGTTGTTGTTGCTGTTTTTGCTGCTGCGTTGTAATCAATGGCCACTAATCAAATCAAACGAGTTGCGTAGCTGAATGCGCAATGTGTTGTTCCTAAAAAGGGAAAAGGGGCAAGCAGCATTGCCAAAAATTTGTGCATCCTTTGGCTAAAACGGAACCGGGAAACTTTTGCTATGAACCGGAAACTCAAAGTGCCAAACAGAAAGAGTATACTTGCCACTTGCCATTTGCCAATTGCCGCCACTTTGATTGCAGCAACAGCAGCCGAAATAACTGAAAACTCGCTCAACTAAAAGCAAGAACGCAGGGCGCAGGGCGCCGAGTTAACGCATTGCAAATTATGTGATTGCTACTTATAAACTGCTGCGTAAAATTGAGCAATACGATGGAAAAAGGAAACACACACACATACAAACATTTTTGCAAGAGCTAATTGAGATGCGTCTTATGCATGGAAAGTATAGAATATCAAAGATATGCAAATATAAATAACTTGTCTCTGCGTTTCTTTCCTTTCTGTAGTCTTTGATATCCTACTTACATACATACATACATATACACATACATACATAAGATTGACAGATATTTTGACGATTTTAAGCAGTCGCATTTTATTTTCTACGCAAAAATTTATTTGCGAATTCTTTTGATTAAAATATTCGTATGCAAAAATAACAGATTTTGATCAAATTAAATAATAATTACAAAGGGTATGTAAATAAATACATGTTTATTTAATCATCACAAAAAAAGGAAAAATCATCGAATGATTGGTGTCTTATATATTTATTTCTAAGATCTTTACCAAGCCAAAGTAACTTTTAACCAAAGCATTAGATATGGAAGAAACAAATGCAACAATGCATCAAAATTAACTTTAATAAAACAGAACATAACACAAAACCTTACCCTCTTATATTAATTATATATACATTTTTATTATTAATTATAATTCTACTTCTTGCCCAGGGACATGATTCATGATTCAGCAATCCGAACGAAATACAATCATATATCCCAACTTTTTGTCATGTCAAAAATTTCTCATCAAATATTCCGCTTTAATCTGCATGTCACGTTGCTCATTCGACATGTTGTACTACACGTTGGGTAAAAGTTTCCCCCAATAATCAACAGAGCACATGTCACATACCAAAAACAAAAACAACAACAAAAGAAGCAAAATCAACTATAAAAACAATAACCATACAAGTAATCGTACAACAAACCATTTTTCAAATAATTTTACTGGCGAAAACTTGAAAATTTTTACGCATAATTGGCAGATCTGGCAAAGCCTGGCTCATTACAAATCTTCATGAGTTGATAGGTCCAAGCATAACAAGTGCCCGGGCTATGGCTTTAATTTGGGTAGGTGGTGGGGGAGGAGAGGAGAGGAGGGGTAAACGAGAGGCCGACGCCGACATGTGCGCCCCGTTAGTTAGTTAGTAATAACCACATACAATTTTATGCAGACCATATTGTAAATGTTATAATTTTCACTAACATTTTTGGCAAGCTCTTGCTGCGTGCGGGTGCAAATTCATGAGCTATGCCATGACTAGTGAGGCTGAGGGTTGTGTGGGTTGGGCGTGTATATGACCATAGGGCAATGGGCCTGGGCTTATGTTGGTGCGGAGTAAAAAAGAGGAAATGAGGAGAGCTTTAACATGGATGATGATAATTTTTAGTAACTTTCTCGTAGCTAGTGGACATGCCGAAGCAAGGAGGCTTCTTGCTACCACTCTCTCCCTCTTTCGTATCCTTGGCGCTCTCTCTCTTGCCCTCTCTCTCTCTTTCACTCGCCTGTCATATGTGCACTTAAACGTGCTTGGGGTTTTCAAGTATTATTACATTAAGGGTGCAGCCGAAAGCATTCGCTGTGAATATTTGAGTACGTCAGTGTGAAGGTATTTCTTAAATTTTATATGTATGTACATCCATGTATACCCTGTAGCTGCAGGTGTAAAGTGAATAAACAGTCAATTTGTGGCAAATGGCTCGAGAGTTCAGTTTCAAATTGCATTGATCAGCGTTGCGAGAAATCCAATTATCAAATGATTTAAGAATTTATATCTGAAACACTTTCCCAGTTTCAGATCATTTTTTGCAGTGCTAGTTTACTTGCTGATTTTAAGCATTCCCTTCTTGTGTTAAATCAACCACATACGGAGCACTTCATACGTATTAAGTATATGTACATACGTTTTATACATACGTAGCATTTTATGGTCGAAGCGTGGACCCTTTGCGACATTTGCTTGTTTTGCTCAGATATTTTAGCTGTCGCTATTCTGGCTTTTTTTCCAGTAATAAAATTTAATACATGGCTACATAGTCGCCTCGCTCACATACACAAACACATTCATATGCTCGACACACACACACACACTTATTTATACACATTTATATGTATACGCACATTTTACTCAATTATAAAAGTTTCCACATTAAAAGTTCATTGCTGAGGCAGTCGAAGCGAGAGACGACGCGGCTGCCGGTCCAAGCATCTTTTGGGGTAGGGGTAGAGAGTAGAGGGTAGAGTTGCCATGTTGGGTTAGGTCGTGCCCGTCGGCAGTATACACGGCTACGGAGAATTTGCTGCCTTAGCCCCCCTACCCTACCTCCTGCTTAAGGCGACAACATCAAAGCCATAGTCAAAGCAAAACGTCTGGCCGTAAAAGTTTTTTTTTGTGGCCGACAGAGGAAAAATTAAAAATGTTGTTGTTGTTGTTTGTGTACGGCTTGCAGCATAGCTATGGCTTACAACTGCTGCAGCAGCAGGCAAATTACACTATCGGCGGGAAGATGGGACAGCAGTAGGGGACTGGGGGGTTGGATAAAAGCTACCTATGGTTGACCCCTTGGTAATCCAATGGTAATGTGCTATGAAGTTTCAGAGAAGAAGAAAACAAACCAACTGAGAACCATTTCATGTGATAGGAAAGTGGTTCAAATGATATTCTAATATTGTGCTACAACTGTTTTAAAAAGTACACACTTACATATGCTAGTTAATATGCTGAAAGCTTGGCAAACACTTTGTACTAGTACTAGCTGTCCAGAGGGAAGTTTCAATATCTTTTTGTCCGAAATGGCCAAATACATCTTAAACTCATAAAAATGAATGAAAATGTAAAAATTTTTAAGAACTATTTATTCAAATTTATATACATATTATTTCTCACTATCCTACTAAAAAAATACACACACAAATTTGTTGATTTTGCATTCATTGCAGGCTATGGCGGCGTCTCACCGCGCACCCAATGGGGTCGAATTGCGGCCCTTGTATACGCATTGTTTGGTATACCTATTGTATTGCTATATCTATCTGCGATGGGAGAGGCACTTTCGGCCGGAATGCGCTGCCTGTTTCGGCGTCAGCGTGTCAAGAGCACCGTAGCCAACGGCCCAGCAGCTGGACCCAGTGGCATTCGCAAGTCGGACAAGGTCAAAGCTCAACAACAGCAGCAGCAGCAGCAGCAACAGCAGCAGCAGCAGTATAATCAACATTCGGCTGCCAAATTGCATCAGTACGGACTCCCACCTTCGGTATATCAGCAACAGCAGGAGCAGCAACGGGAGCAACAGCAACGAGAACGAGAGCGCGAACAACAACGAGAACGTGAACGAGAACAGCAACAACAACAGCAACAACAACAACAGCAGCAGCAGCAGCAGCAGAAGAAGGGCAAAAAGTCAACACCCAGTGTGCCCATCTGGATATGCGTGTGTGTGCTCGTCTGCTATGTGACCAGCGGTGCCATACTCTTCCACAAGCTGCAGAACTGGAGTGTATTGGAATCGTTATACTTCTGCTTCACGTCGCTTGGCACCATTGGATTTGGCGAGTTGGCACCCAACGGGAATGTGGCATTGTATTCGGCTTCCGCTTACATCATGGTTGGCATGGCAGTGGTTGCTATGTGCTTCAGTTTGATCCAGACGGAGATTGTTATGTGGCTGCGTCGCTTCAGCGTTCAGGATCATGTTTTGCCCAAGGCCGAGGAGGTAGCTCTCGTCAACGTCGCTGTCACCCCGAAGCCCTCCTGACAACGACCCAGCGCCGAGATGCTGGGCATTGGCGGCACCACAGCCGCAACAGTTGGCCCAGGTGGCAGCCAGGCGGCCAATAGTCTTGGCCAGCACCAGACCATGTTCTTTGGACCTTCCCATTCACTAGCCCAGTACAGCTCTCTACCACGACGCAGTCACATGCATGGACAAGGTCCCTCGACATCGGCTTTTCAACGGAATACGCCCATACGCCGATCCACTGGCATACCGGAGCATCACATGGAATATTTTGTGCCACGCAGCATTAGCGAATTCAATTTGTCTGGCGTTGGGGACTTGGCCCTGCCACCGCCACGTCGCTTCGCGCCTAACATGAATGGCATTGGTGGCATGCCCATGGGCATGAATATGGGCGTCAACCATATGGGCATGGGCATGGGTATGGGCATGCCACATGGCCTCCAATTGGGCCCACCGCAGACACTGATCTGTGCCGCCACGCCAGCCGCACCGCCGCCCGCTCAACTGCAAATTGTGACATTGAAACCGCGCAGCGAGAAAATGGTCACCTTTGAGGATGAGTCCAAATCAGCATCAGCAGCAGCATCATCAGTGACAACAACACATTGTCCACATGGTGTGCCAACTACACCACGTAAATCGAACGGTGGTGCCACCGCCGATATCTTTATGTGACCAGCCAGCAGCTGACAATCAGCACCAGCTGCATCTGCAACCGGAAACGGAACTGGATCGGGAGTGGATAAGCAGCCACATGGAGACGATAATGAGCTGAATGCAGCAATGCGACTGCGCGACAGCATTGATGATGCACTGTGCCCCAAACCGGCTCCGGGCGAGATAATACGCGTCTAAAGTTGCGAATATCATAAAGCGTGGTGCAAGTTGCAAACGGCGAGATGTCAGTTGTAAAACACAAGCAAACAAAGGCGTGTTTTGTGGGGCGTTGACAAAAAATTTCCCAGCTCGGACAACAACAAACGGTAACAACATTAGCAAGGTGTTATAAAAACAATGTTAGGTTAAGCAAATATATGTATGTATTTCCAAATATAGGTGTTTTAAAAGCAGCAAAAAAAAAACCAACAACAACACAAAGAACAAAAATAATTGACGCCTGTTGTAAAAATATACATGCATACATATATGTAGTATAAAGTGAAAAATAATCAAATATAAATAAATAGAAAAAAAAAATAAACATACATACTTATATATATATACTTAAACTACATACTATATATACTTCATATACTATATTCAAATCTGAGTGGCTAAAGTAACAACAAAAACAAAAAGGACAACAAAAATAAAAGAAAAGTTATGAAACGCGACAAAATTTAAATTGCTAATGCAAAAATGTGAATTGCATAAATAATTTAAATGCGCTGGGCTGGGCGTTAATGCCAAAAGTGAAAACAGAAATTAATAAATACATATGTACAACATACGACTAACAATGAATAATAAATAACTGCAGAGTCCGAACAAAAAAAGCGAAAATGAAATGAGTGAGTGAATGCGAGGGAAAAGAGAGAAAGAGAGAGAGAGAGAGAGAGAGTGTGTGAGAAAGAGAGAATTGCAAAGCAAATAAAATGCAAATTGCAAATGAAAAATGACAAATTGTTAGTTAGTTAGTTTGTTTTGCTCGTTATTGTCCCTTTGTTGTTGTTTTTGTCAGTGTGAGTCCGTTTGTCAGTCTGTCTGTCTGTCTGTCTGTATGTCTAACCCACGGACAACAGCAGTTTTGATGCATTCTGGCATGCAAATTTAATTTCGATTTGTTTTGTACAACTATTAGCATTGCTAGTATGTCTTAAATTAGAACACTTTGTTATACAGTATAACTGTATTTCAAATGTACGTGCAATTTAGGTGAAATTATTTCAACTTTAATATTAAATGTCCAACTGTCAAGTGCTATATCAGTTTAAGACTGGTACTGTGTGGTCTAACAGTTGTAAAAACATTTCGTGGCATGAAGTGCGAATAAATAAACTGGCTTCCAACTGTCCAACTGTCATTAACACTCGAATTTATTGGTTTTTCAAAAAAAGAATAAAATTTGAAAAAAAAAAACTACAAAAAACAATCATGTGTCCTAATTAACCAAATTGACCAAGCTGGAGCTAATTTAACACTAAGCCAATTACAAATAACCGAAGCTGCAAGTCCCATCAATAACCAATATCCGCTATGTACACACTAACTAACTAAAAACCCTTTGAATGCTATTAGCTGTGCTTGTTTGTTTTGTATAAAATATTGTAGATTTTTTATTTTCATCTCTTTTTATGGTGATGTTTTGTTGAATTTACGCCAGGCATCAATTTGGTTTAAATGCTTTTTAAATGCATTTTGATTGTAGGTAATTGAGCGGCCCAAATGCCATTTTTATTTGGCTATGGTATTTGAATGGCGCTGCCAACTTGTTTTACTACCACGCTCGCCACTTTATTCAACGCTGTCAACTAAATATGCCACTTAATTTTTCGTTTTAATTGAAAATAAATTTAATTTTAGTGCTTCAGAATCCAATTCATTTGGGTGTGTGTGGGTGAGTGTGAGTGTGTGTGTTGGTTAATTTTTTGCCATATTTAATTTGTGGCGTTAAATTCAAATAATCGAATAGATGCAGAAAGGGATACGAGATGAATCATTAAAAAACAGATGATTTAAATTTATGGGTTGTGGCACCAAATGAACAGCAATAAAATAAGGAACGAAAAATAAAACGAAAATCAAACATAAAAAATAATGCAGTTAAAAAAGTTAAAAGCTAATCAACAAATAAAAAGCATTTTTGCATTTATTTGTAATATTGCAAGTTGTGTCATACTCACTTACATACCACATAACAAAAACAAACAATATAAAACGGCAGCAAAAATAAATATTTAACGTAAGTTCATGTAATTACAATTAAGCCGCAATTCAAAACACTCCCTTTAATACTATATCAACAACCGAAACAAAGAATGAAACCGATAAAAAATATATATATATAAGAAATTATACAAGAAAAAAATAAAAAAAATACAGACAAGACAAATATTGGAAAATCAAACTAAATAATGAAAAAGAAAAACATTTTTTTTTTTTAAATTCTTAGTATTGTAAGTTAATCTCTAAAATACAACAACTAAATATGTATGTGTATAAAATTACTTTAAGTCAACAAATATGATTAAATATTAATAAATTGCTGTTAAACACATCTATGTAAGACATATGTAATACAATACAAAATATTCACGATATACGCGCATAAATATGTTTCTATTTGTGCATGTATAACGTACTTTTTTTTTGGTGGATTACAAAACATTAAACTAATTGAATGTAAAAGAAAACCTAAAAGAGCATATGAAAAACACAAAAATACCGCAGTTCGCATTAAATATATATGTATATGCATATATATAAATATATATATATGTATTAAATGTGTATTAAACAAATAAAGAAATCATGAAAATTTAGTCAAAAATCTGAAAATTGTTTGTATAGATTTGGAAATTGGCTTGGTGTGGACTTTCAAACAAGAAATGTCAAAACTTGTAGGTGTCAAATAAAAATAGTTCCCAGGAAATATAGCCGTCCTAAAAGGCTGATAATCGCGGGCTAGTCCGCCTTTGCATTTAGCGCGAGCGCATCCAACGTTGTAACGCACACGGACTACGCCTCAGAAGTGGCGCTGTCCTAGCTGCGGCTGAGCTTGCTAAGTAGCGTTGGCGTCACATGGCTAAAGTTTGGACGGACCGAAGAAAAGTACCAGTTTACTAATTGAATGGTGTAAAAGCGCGATGTTCTGGGTTAACGAATCAGCTTAGCAGTTGTTGGTCTTGGAACATTATTAACAAAACTTTGTTCTCATGTGTTTATTTAATATAAAGACGAAACGCCGTTGAACATCTTAAAAAGTAGTTCTTGTTAAAGATGAAGCTGCTAATAATTCTGTTATATCTTGTTGCAAATTTTGGGCAAACGCTTAGCAAAGGCAATCCATATTGTTATTGTAGTTCAGAACCATAAAAACTGTTGTTAATTATAGCCAAAATATTTTGAAAAGGTTAGGTTTTGTAGATGACTCCATAATGTTTAAATGCTGTTTTTTAAGTTCATCCTATCCTTTATAAAGAGCAATATGCATCGAATACTTTGAAATCATACTTAAAAAAAATTGTAAACCTCTAAATAGTATTAATTTCTTACATTTTTGCTTGTTAAATAAAATTACGAAAAATCTAATTTCACATCATATTGAAGTCATATCAAAGGGCTCATATTTATATTATGTTAATAAAAGTTTTCATATGCATACAAATTTTTAAGGACATGGGGCTGAAATCGAAGAGCAAATAATTAATTTTGTATGGTAACATCGACTGGCATTGAAGATAATCTTTTATTGAAATAAACTTTATAATAAACTTGTAAATAATCTGTATGCGTTTGGGATGTTTCTTTAAAGATGAATCAACTTATGTTATTGAGAGTTATTAATTACAGATGCCAGAACCGTTTAATAATGTTATAATTCGTAGCATGGCACAGAACGCACGCACTAAACATGCATACATACATATGCGTATGTGTATGTGTATTAATCAGTGTCAAATGAATTGATGCTTAATTGCCAAGCTCAAATAAATGAAGTTTGAAAAAAATGTCTGGGAAAATCATTGACATTAATTGAAAAGCATAAAAATGAACACACACGCTGTTTGTTATTATTATTAGTATTTTATATATATATTTTTTTTTTTTTGTCAATTTTATCTTATCATTTATTTTTGCGCATTATTTATAACAAACAATTTACACTTAAATTACATTTTATGTAACATAAGTTTTAATTTGATTTTATTTTTATTGTTTGTTTATTTGTCGGACATGACATTTTTATGACATTTTTCCACAGATAAGGGGAGTGTGGATTGGAAGTGCAGGTGTGCAGTTAGATTGCGCTTCTTGGTAAAGCAATTTAATTTACTTTCTCTGTGTGCGTCGGACCAAAAACCAATAAGTATTATTGCCAAATGATAACATGTGAATGGCTGGCAGGGCATTAGCCATCAAATGTTGCAAGTAATATAAGGATATATATTTAATTTGTACCTTTCTTGGTGCGGTTGAATGTCAGAAGATTGTGATCGATTTGAGTAGATTGCACAACATTAACCCTCTAAGGCTACTTTCTAAAACAGTTGAATAAATGTTGCCGGATGATTTGTTTTTAGGAATATTGTTGTCACTGAGTTCAAAAATGACTTCAAAAATGGTGTAGAAACTTTCGTTTAACGGAAAAAAATACAGGTTACTTATATATTTGTCTTAACACTTTCATTTAAACTAGCTTTTAAACATATGATTGGCATGATCTTAGGGACCCGCCAAAATTATATAGATTAAATCAAACCCAAACGATTTCATTTTTTATATGTAATCCGATAAGTGTCTTGAGGGACTATTAAGTGCAAGAGGGTTAAGTGAAATTGCCAAACATACATCTACAGCTTTTGAGAGACGCAGACGAATTGATATCAGAGTGATTTATACATTGAGTCTTGAACTCTTTTGGGACATATCAAAAAATAAGGCATGGTGCACACATGCAGCAGATTACCGACAATTAATCAACCTTATGGCAAAACGCTCAAACTAATTTGCGTAACATTAAGGCAAGCTGACACTTTTGAGATATTTTCACTGGGGTTTGAATAATAACAACAAGCCAAACTAGCTGGTAGCTTCTGAGCTAATAGTTGGATTAAATACAACCTTTGATATTATTATGCGGACAGAGGCGCCCGTTGTCTGAGGTGTATAAGGCGCCAAAAAGCCCGTTTGGTAACTGCAATAAGTAGTCTATTAATTGGCGTTTTTTTCCGGGAAAGAATAACACAATATAAAACGAGGCAGCTCGACCAGAAGATACCTCGAACTGCAAGTTTAACTTCAATCATCGATGTCTATGGTGTTTCTCAAACGATTTTCTTATTGATAGACGGACATGTCAATATCGACTCGGCTGCATACGCTGATCAAGCATATATATACCTAATTGGGCCGGAGATGCTTCTTGTTGGTTACAAAACTTGTTCAAAGCCATTATACCCTTTTTACCTCTCGTAGGTTCAGGGTATAAGATGGGAGGCAAAGAAAAATAAGAAAGGCAAAAACCTCAACGTGGCAATAAATTCGCTTAAATGCTCATTGTTCGAGTCATTAAAATCGCATTTGCAGTTCAGTTAACTGACTGGCCTTATAATGATAATGAAGATGATGATGTTGCAGCTTGTTCATCATCATTGATGATGCTCCCTTTGCAGTATTCGTTCGCAGTCGCTGCCACAGTTGGCGCCGCAGTCGCGCTGACATTAACGTTGAATGTTAGTCGTTGTCAACACACTTGACATATAATATGATTACGCACACGCATTTTATTAACACATTTTAGTGTGTGAGCGAATAGCGACAGAGCCGCCATTCTCCTCCGTCAGTCCTTGCCGACAGTCAACCGCAACTCGGACACCCTTCCACCTACGAACGGGTCGTGGCAGGCTGCACATTAAATGTTGGCTTGATGTGTATATGATAAACTCTCTCTCTATCTCCCTGCCTGTCTTTCCGATGACGACAATATTGAGGTGTTGGTGGAATTGGAGTCAGTGGCAAGCACTTCACATTAACGGTAACGGCTCCACTGTATACACATCTGTGTGTGTGTGGTTTTGAGTAGAATGCATTATACAGCTTTCTGATCCAACTCCTGGCCCTATCTAAAAAAAAGGGCCACAAAACAGGGCTCCAGGCAGTCGGCAACTAATTTCTTTTAACAACTGTGTAGCAGTTCTTAAGCTTTGCAGGAATAACGGTAAATACGCATATGACTGTGCGTGTACTAGATATATGTGTATGTGTGTGCGTATGTCTGTTTACAAAGTCGCACAGCTGGCGCGACGCATAGGCAGAACCCGGGCACAACCAAGCCAAACCCATATTCCAAGGAGCATCAACAAACACTAGCAAAAACAACAACATCAACAACAACAATATCAACGGCAATAACAGTGTTTGCTTAACACAACCATTTCTTACACACACACACACACACAGCGAGCATTACAGTTGGGCAAAACGTTTGCCATGCCGCTGGATCCATTGAAAAGTCGTTAGCAAAACGTCAGACAAAATAACAACAACAGTAACAACAACACCAGCAACTTTAAGTAAGGACCCTTTATGGGTCTCGGTCTCGGTTTGAGTTTGGGTCTCGTTCTGTGCTTTTGGGGTCTCGAAACTGGGTCTTGGTCCAAGCTATTGTTAGGTTTGGGCCACTGTTCCTGCTGTTACGTTGTATCTTTTCCTCAGCGAGCGCAAGTTATTGATGGTCAAAACTATTTCAGTGGCTTAGTAAGACCCAAACTGATTAACAATAACTTATGGGAGCAATGACTCCAGCTGTCCCAGTTGCTGCTAGGTAAACAAAATTATATACATACATACATATGCACATAAATCTACAAGCAACACTCTAATTCAATTTTGAACAGCTTAAGCTTTAAATATTGCCATTGGACAGTTGTTGGTAAAGCTTTAAGTAAATTTACTTGATTTAACTACAGCGATGAACAAAGCTAAATTAAAAATTCAATTTTTTATTTACACAAATATTTCACAAGCTTATCAACAACAAAGTAAACAAACAAATACAATACAACTTATAACCGATAATGCATTTTTGGGGTAAATTTTCAAGCTACCATAAACTATTAAAAAAGGTAGCGATAAGAGCAGGTTTGTACTGCTACAGCTACTGGCCAAATCCGAATTGGAATGCTATTAGCCCAATCTAATGTAGGCAACCTCCCCGCCCCCACCCACCCCTTCCCATTCGTCCCTACTTCAACGAAAGCGCACTGAGCCAAACAAATGGGTTTGTTAGCCGCTGCAACCGAATTAAAAGTCCTTGCTGTCCAGCAGACCCAAGAGACGACCCCCCTCCCAGCACCCCACAACCCCTTGATGGGAAAAACTGTCGCTAGTACTGTTTCCGTTTCCGTTGCCATTTCCGTTCGCGAGGGCCACAGCCAAAGCAAAGTGCAGCCATTTTGCGTACGCCCATAAATCTATTAAGACAATTTGGCAGTGGAAAAAGGCGCAAAGTTTGCGACATTCGGCCAACTGCTTTTTTGGGGTGGAGCAACGCAAAACCGCACAGATTTTTTATAAGTGAACAAAAATTTGCTGAGCCAAGGCACAATACACACACGCACACACACACTTACACAGACTGTAAGCCAACTGAGAGGCTAGCAAACAAAAGTCAACTTTTTTATCCATGTTTTTTAAGTACTGTCAAGGGTATCGCTATCTATCTATAGTTGTGCACGCAAGCTACACTATACCATACCACATACATACATATAAAACTGTTACCCACTCAAGTAAGCGTGTGGGGGGTGTGGGTGATTATATGACAAGGTGATGGTACTCCTCTACAGAGATGATGCGATGCACATGAATCCGCCAAACCATCCGAGCAACCAGCAAAAGGCGCTGGCAAAAGCATCGACGATGATGACAAACACACAGCATACGCTCCGCATCTCAGTTTCGCTTCATTTTCTCTTTCTCTCTCTCATTCTAGGCCCTCTAGGGTCGGCTATTTCATTTTAGCTATCTATTGACTGCTATCCACTACCCACCCTCCCACTTGCACGTTAGTGTCAACTTGGCGGGCTTGCTTGTGCGCCTCGAAGATACTGTCACATTCTCATTTCTTGTGCCGCATTCTGTAATAATCTATCAAAAATGGTACGCAAACAAAATAGGATTCGGCGCAAGCTTGAACATATATTCTATATATATATAAATATATTTATATACATTAGGGCGGGTCGATTC
Source organism: Scaptomyza graminum (assembly GCA_018901835.1). NCBI lineage: Eukaryota > Metazoa > Arthropoda > Insecta > Diptera > Drosophilidae > Scaptomyza > Scaptomyza graminum. The sequence continues at coordinate 6,069,055 of JAEIFL010000001.1, read as the reverse complement.
TAATGGGACCGAAAAAACACAAAAATCGCATATGCGAAAAATAATCTGCGGACAATTTTTGATCAATTTATTTAACAAACTATAAGTCTTCAATCGATTTGGAAGTTTAGTCACAATTTTTAAACAATAGTTTTGTGCGCATACTTTGATCCGCCCTAATATTCATACATGTATCACATATACCAAAGCGATTCCAAGTGCCGCTCCCTGCATCTCGGGTCTGTCTGCGTGTTGGCGTTTAGGTGGATTGGGTGGTTTTTGCGCTGCTCTGAATACATTTTCTTTCATTTTTCGCATTTGACAATTGCATGGGAAATATTAGCACCGCAGCAACGCTGTTTGTTTGCCAAAGGGTGGGGATGGTAAACATGGAAATGGGTTTGCTGGTAAAGCAGAAATGCAACTAGTTGACTTAGTTATGTATGTATGAATGCATGTCCGTAGTAGTGTGTAGAAAAAATGCAGCGGCAAAGAGATATCGCTGCCACACTGGTTATTAACTTAATAATAAACTTACAAGCGAATTATAGACTGCAGAAGTGTATAAAACGGTTCTACTAGTTGAAGTTGAATCTAGTGTAAGGGATACGGAACCAGTTCACAAAGCATATAAGCATTTAGTTTTATGTTAAATATTTTTTTTTTTAAAAACTTTATATAAATTAAAATTTTCAAGCTTCAATTATTTTTTTAATAAAAAATTTAAATTTAAAATTTCACTTAATAAATTTAATTTTATTTAATTTAAATCAATTTAACTTTTACTAAAAAAATTTATTTGTATAATTGGTATAACCAGAATGTTTTCCACAGAAAATCATGATTTTTCTAAATAATCATAGTCAAAATACTAATGTAGAAAAAATCATGATTTTAGTATATCTAGGATCCAAAGATTTGGTTCTGTTAGTTCGTATTTCACTACGGAACCAGTTCATTCAGAACTGGAATTCTTAATTTCTAAAACTCTTAATATTCCTGTTTTGGTTTTGGTCTGTTGTGTTTGGATGCAACTTCAAATTCCATTTTCGTAGTAAACTCGTTTATCGACAAGTACATTGGTTAAATTTTTTTTTTTTTTTTTTTTTTTTTTTTTTTTTTTTTTTTTTTTTTTTAAAAAATTTTTTTTTGAATTACTTTTTAAATCGTTTTTGTTTCAAAGTTTGCTTTTTGCCCTGTTGTTGTGTGCTGAGCTGCCGTTACGCTCCCTTTCCTTTTTATTTTTTTTGCTCTCAGCACTCCATCTCTTTCCACGCTCTCTGCTTCTGCTTCATCTTGAATGTCCTTCTTCTGTTCTCGCGCACTCTTTATCCGCCTCTCACTCTCTCTCTCTCTCTCTCTCTCTCTCTCTCTCTCTCTCTATCACTGTCGCAATCTGTCACTCAATCTCCCCAGAGCCAACTGTACAACAGAATTTCTTGTGTGCCACTTTTTCCAAAAGCGGCAAAGTTTAAAATCATCCAGAAATTTGCCTTACACCACACACACACACACACACACACTTACACACACATGTACATCTTTTATGCTTACTTCCGCCTGCAGTTGTCTCCCTTAGCTAACCCATTCAGTGTAGTCTAGTTTTGCCTATCTTATCGGTTGCTCCATGTGTTTGCGCCGCTTTATGCCTTTCAGTGGGCATGGCTGGCAACTGGAATTTGTCCTTGGCTTGGAAACTTTTCTTACAAACACACATAAAAATGGAATCGACTCGACTTTGCTTTTACTTTTGCCGCTCAGCAGTCAGACAAACAAACAAACAACCAGCCAAAGACCCAAACAACCAAACAACTAAACCAGAAATTGCAAAAAGCAACACGATGAATTGCAACTGCTTGCAGCAATTGGCAAAGCCAAAAAAATGACGTAAGACAACAAGAAAACATCACCGAAGAACAGAAACGCAGAAAGCAAACAGCAACCACGAGCAAAAGGGACCGAGAGAGTCTGAACTAGTTTGAAAGTGTTTGACAACAAATATATCCATTCATTTTCATAACTACATACATATATGATTAAACCCATTACATGACATAATGCGTAATAATCTGACTAAAATATATAAAAATCTATGTGTTGAACTAAGACCAGAAGCAAACAGAAACCTTTTAAGCTTTAAGTAGTATTTCCCACAAATACTCAGTTTTATTTGCATTGTCCTTCAGTACAGATTTTTTCAAAGTATTATGCAATATTAACATTTGTGCTCAGACTTGATAAGGATTAAATTTATTCACAAGTTACTTTTCACAAAATGTAAAAGAATTTATCCTGTAAGTTTATCTTATACCGTCGCTCATTTAACTACCATAACTGACCTTATCGATTGTCTAATTCTCAAAATATATAATGTGTATAAATAAAGTATGTTATCAATCACTTTTGATTTATACCCAACACAAATCGCGGAATTAGTATTTGCCAAGTTATAAAAAAAATATACCCTTTTAGTAAATCCTTGGCTAGGGCACAACAAGAAACCTTGCCAAATCGAAGCAAAAACAGAACTTTTCTCGAATTACTCAAACAAGACGTACGAATAATGCAAAACAAAAGCAAACTGCAATTTGTGGCTTAGTTCCATGGACGTTCAAGGCTGCAAATGCTTTGCCGCCGAATCTGGTAAACATTTGCCATTACTTCTGCTCCACACCACCCACCACCCACCCCCTCGCCACCTTTACGCTACCACAAATCTATCGCCTGCACACCTGTTCCAACCTGCTCTGCTGCCCACTGTAGCGTAGCGTGGCCAAATCCTATAGAAATTGCATTTGTGGTTGCAATTTGAATTGCAATTGCAATTGCAGCACAGTGTGCAAACTGCAAACTGCCCATCCTCTCCCTTTGCCCTACCCTTCTAGCCAAGGACCTCACTTCCGCTCCACCCAAACGCCCATGCCCGTGCCCATACCCAGCCGCTTTTGAAGTCTTCCTAGCCCCTGAGTGCCCGCCATTTGGCATTTGGTATTCTTTTTTAAAAGTTTTCTCATCGCCGTTGACTCAACTCCGACTTCTTTCATTGGGCTGGTATTTCGATTTATACCCATTTCTAGCAGAGAACAGAGAAAAACAGAATAGAATAGAGCCCAAAACGATGAGGGGATGAGTAGAGAGAAAGAGAGAGAGAGAGCGAGAGAGAGGGAGAGAGCGAAAGAACTTAGGTCCATGGCTAGCCAGAAGCGAACTGCAGCTCGTTTATCAAAGCCAACGCTTTGAATTTCTGAAATGTCTTTTCCGCTGCTGAATTGGACAGACAATTCGAGAACTTAGACTGAGACAGAGACTGCGACTGCGACTGTGGTAGAAAGGGGTTTGGGCTACGATTTGGGGGGTGCCCGGAAACGTATTGCAGCAAATTACGTTGGCGTTGTCGTTGTCGCTTGCGTTTTTCCCGATCTAGGCGAACAAGACAAATAGATTAGGCTAGTCCACTGACTGCGATTGCAGTCAGCTTTTTCCAGCAGCAGCAGCAGCAGTTGGTATAAGGGGCGGGGTATTTTGTGTGTTGCGACAGGATATTTAATGATGACGCCCCAGCTGCAATTAGTTGGGAGCAGGGGGCGAGAAATTGAAACTGTTGCTGCTGCTATTGCTGCCCTTGCGGTTTTTATTTCGCACACATTTTTCTTTTAGCTTTTGCTTGTCTTGTTGCGTTTGCACTGCGAAACGTCAAACGCATGAAATATTCACGAGAGTGCAGAAATGGTTAAAAAAAAAAAACTACAAAAAAAGAGGGGAAAAACTACAACAGCAACAATGGCCACAGTTACAGCAAATCTAGCAGCAACAATAGCAGCTGCAACAATAGCAACAACAACACTGTCAGACACACGTTTTAAATAATAAAACGGCGCTACGCGAAAATAAAGGACGCACAAAAAATAATAAACAAAGGCATAAAAATAATGGCAATTTCCCTCATTCACTCTCTCCCACACACTCTCTCTATGTGTGTGTGTGTGTGTGTGTGTTTGTTTTGAATGCACTGTGCTTAAAGCAATTCAACTTTATCATGCATTGTGCAAGGATATAAGCCATTTTACGAGATATTCAGTTTTAAATACCACACTTTTCATTTAAATGCTCTAAATAAAATTAATTTTTTTTTTTTGGACGAATTAACATATTTTTGTACATAGAAAATGTTGCAAAATTTTTACATCTTTTAAAAAAGAAACCAAATCACAACCTTAACTCCTTTAAAATGTGGTATGTACTATTAAAGTTAAAAGGATGTGTGCCTAATGAAAACATTAAACATGATACATCTATTGATTCTTTTCCCTAAAACATTTTTATCTTTCACCGATTTTTTACGGCTACTATCAGTTTTACAATGAATATTTTAACCTTATGTAAATGCAGAAAATTCTTACTGTGAGCAGTTTTACTCTAATAATTTATATTTATAGCTTACCCACTTTTTTATTAAACCCCAAGCCGGTAAGCTTCGTCGATTCGTGTTTGCTCAGTTTTATGTATATATTTCCTAATCATCTTATGAAATTGAGTTGTCCCCCAAAATGCTGTTACTTTGTGTTGTGCTTTGAAGCTGTGCATAAAGTTGGTCGACACAATCGAAGCATTAGGGTTTTTTTTTTTTTTTTTGCTGCTAACGAAAATTTACTTAGTCAAAACGACAAAGGTTACCATTTGTGTTAATTTTTTACCTTTATTTCCATGCAATACATTTTTTTGACAGGATTTCACGATAATTTCATTTAAAAATTGTTAAATGCTTGTGACGACTTCGATTTCAAAAGATCGACCGTCGTTATTTTGATGTAAATTTGTCCTTTGTGTCTATTGTTAAAATAATCAAGTTTTCGGTTTTTTTGAGTTTTGATGTGCAGAATGCAGAAGTTTTTGCTTTGGTGGGAAAGCCAGATTGATTTTCTTTTTTTTTTCAAGTTCTGTACCTACCTTATCCCATTTGAATCCAAAAAATAAATAAAATATTATAAATAAACTTTTGTGCATTTTTTTTGTTAAGGTTCAGTCTTGATTTGAAGTACTTTGTTAAACTTGTATGCTCAACATTTTGAAATTTTACAGGATTTCGTAGATTCGACGCACCTTACTGTTAACGTATGTGAAAAAAAAGCATTACCAGTATATTTTAATTATTTAGATGATCAAAATCCCAAAAATGCATACAAAGCCATCTTTATAAGATGTTATGAAATTCCTTTAAATTGCCTAAATTAGTTAGTGTGACCACTGCCCATTTATTGATATTAATTTTTATGCAACGCTCCAAATTGATAGGCATAATTGCCAATCGCATGTGTGCTGTAACAGGAATATGTACATGTGTGTCTAGTAGTTGGAATAAGTGGAGCCTATAAAATAGTTAAACATTCGTCGAATGAAAAACAAGATAAAATAAAGACAATGTGCATATAAAAAACTGGCTAGTTTAATAAAAATTTCTGTTTTAGTTTTAAATTTATAAAAAAAAAGTTGCAAGCTGTAGCTGATTAAGTCATATCAGCATTAACCAAACTTAAATAATTACATTATATTATTTTCTGCTCAAAACTTAATTTACGTTCGCTTTGAGTTTACTTCTATTTGCAAATAATTTCAGTTAACTTTTGCATTTCTATACACAAATCTGCATACTCAGGCACAACTGTAAATTAAAAGATCACCTAGTTCGTTGTCTTGTGTCTACTAGCTATTCCATCACGAGCTGTTGTTGTCACGCTAAAGTTTATCCAATTAAATTACACTTCTGGTGAACTTTTCGTCTTGCTCTTAACTCCCATATGCGTAAACTCTCTCTATGCACCCCTCTGCTTGGTAAGTATGTATCGCATTTTCTCATCTCATTATAAAAATGTTGGCCGCCTGCTGTTTTGCACAGCTTTCAGCGCGCACCTCAGAACATTCACATTTACAGTCACATTTACAATCCCACACAAAGATTCGCACTCACATCCATATTCAAGGATCCGGCCGCATGGAAAAACAAGACAAATACAATATATAAATAGTTTTTGGCTGGAGACGAGAAAAAATTGAAAAACCAAAACGAAGAAATGAAAAAGCAACTCCAGCGCCAAACAGCCACCTAAATAAAAACACTCGAAAAACGAAAAAAAAAATAAAAAAAAAAAACCTAGCAAACAGCAAAAATAATAAAATAGAAAAACTTTTAGCGGCGCATTAGGTAAACCGAAAAACTGTGACTCTGCGGCTGTCCTTGAAGCTGTTGCCTAACGCGGAGTCGAGTAGTGGGCGGTTTGGGTTGGGTGTGGTGCGGTGGGGCTGGCAAGCTGCGGTGCAGGCAGTGTGAAAATGTGTTGCTAACTTAAATTTATGCGACACGCCGCCACTTCCCTCCCCACCTACCCCCTTTCAACACTATTCAACACAAATACCCTCGATCAGGCCCCCAAATTTCCCGCACTGCGGAAGCAGGCGCAGCATGCCAAAGTAAACAAAAAAAGAAAACAAGGCAAAAATATGTGAAAAACGGGAAAAACTCGCATAAAATTCAAACGCAAGCGAAAAGTTTTTGCAAAGCTCAACCAAAAGCAACTCACAGTTAAACCAAAAAAAAAAAAATACAAAAACAAAAAAACTATAGACTCCCGCCACCTAACCCAGCCAAAACTAGAGCGCAGCTTGTGGACACCCATTGACACTGGACTGGACAAACGTCCAGACACATCTACTCAATAGGCCAAGAACAAACTTACACACAAACAAATTGTGGCACAGAACGCACACAAAAAAACGGCGACATTTTGATTTAATTATTTTCACACGTTTTGCCGAACTGAAATTTATTCATTACCTATAAGACTGAGTATCTGTCTGCACTGAGGGGAAAATAAGACTGACTGATGGTAGATAATTAACAAACACAAGCGAGCACTGCTGACAGGGATGAGTCGGGAGTAGATCAATCAAATGCCTATAAATTAAATTGCCTCTAGAGGAAAATGTCGTTTTTTTGTATTGATACTTATATATGTTCTTGAAGTCATGGCCTGGAATCATTGATCTTGAACAGATTAGAAAGTCAATAGTTGATTAATATATATTTGTTTTAGACTCATTTGGACCATTTTTTTTTATAGATCAGAGTTAATGTATTAAGATTTTTCGGTCAACTGTTAAAACTTGCTTCAATGTTAAAGTCTCTATTTGGAAAAAAAATTTTGAAATTATTTATCATTATTATTATTAGAAGTCTGAGAAGCCTCAAATATTAATGATGAAAAAGATTGCATTTTCAGTTTAAATATGTGCCAAGTAAATGCCAAGCCGCGGGCATCAACAAACACAAAGCATTTAATATTACAGCTATGTACTATTGAGGAAGTGATGCGTAAAGGGCCACAAGATTATCAGGTATTTTATTTGGTTATGACATTCAAAAACAAACACACACAAAAGGCAAGCGAGTGAAAGGCCAACTAGACAAAGACCTGCGGCCCAATGCGTATTTAACTTTGACGATTCTGTCTCTATTTCGCTGTCTCTCAAGCATTCAAACATAAAATCTTGATTGCATCACAGCATTCAGCGTAGTCAACATGTCATTAGGCAATTGTGATTAAGAAATTAAATCTATCAATAGCAGACATTTACAATTATAACCGATAAAAGGTTTAAGCTATAATCACAACAATGCTTGAGCTGACTTAGCCTAAGACAAAATAATAAACAAATGAATACGTGGCAGTCGGACGCAACCGACTGCGGAATTCACTGCTACCCGTATAAATAGATATGTGATATATGATATGATATATTAACTCGAATTCCTTTTAGTTACAAACCTTAATATAAATAAAATATACAGCTATATAAGTTTGGTTGAGTCTGTTTGGATAATAATATCGGGCAACAGCCGAATAAGTTTTTAAATGAGTAATGCACTGCAGATATGTATTTACTGTCATTTATTTCACATATCGGACGACGCGTCTTAATACGGAGCCAATTTTCAACTTACTCTAAAGATACAAAATTCTTACATTTAAAGCCCTAGCTCGTCGCTACGTCGGATGCGAAACTGCTGATCTTGCGCATCGTTCAAGATATTGCGTTTCGAATCGGCTGTTGCATTCCGCTACTGCGTTCTTCGGTAGTTGTAGGACGATCCCTTGCTGAGCGACAAAGTAAACAATTATTTTGTTACAAACTAACTTAGGTTTAAGATATTTAATAATTAAATGGATAGAACTACCATCTGCTTAAAACTGAAATTTTAAAACGCTCATTATTTGGGCAACATTAATGCCCGTGAAACTTTCACGCAGAATTATTTTCAAATCGTCATTATTGATAATTGCAGGGTTAAAGGCTTGCTAACTCTAAAATGGAAAATGGCGTTCGAAATCCTCCTGGACACGTTTGTCGATGTCAGCAACTGCGGCGGCTGCTACGATTTCATAAGCACGTTCATAAGCATGCTCCTCTTCTTGCGAGAGCTGACCTCTGTTATGCCCGCTATCTATTGGCCTAATGCTCTCTCTGAGCTGCTGAAGTTTGTGATCAAATTCAACACTTTGTTGTTCAAGTGCAGCGTTTACTGCTGCCTCTACGATATTCGATACAGTGTTTTCGTCCATGTTTGTTATGTTGTTAGCTGACTTGAGTTTTTCTAAGTCAGTCAGCAATTCCGAAACGCTGTTCGAATCGCTTTCGTCGTTTGTAATAATATAATATTGTTGACACTTTGTTTGGTTTTTTTTTGTTTTATAGCAAGCAATAAGATATTGTTTTGGTTGTATGAGTAAAATAAACAACAACGAAAAGACCAAACAGTGGCCTTACAATGTACATATGTGTCGTATCCGGTCAGACTGGCTAACGTAAATTTAAAACGTTCTTTTTTAGTATAGCTTTAATATATATAACCTGAGACAGCTCTATGACGATTTGAAAGAAAGTTTTGCATGAAATTTCCACTTAAGTTTTTTAAACTAATTCTGATGCTGCTGTCGAACCCTCCTTCCTTTGGGTGAACGCGTGAAGATGTGTCGAATCCTACTTCCTTTGGGTGAACGCGTGAAGATGTGGTAATAAATCCTCTAATGATTGGTTATCGTCTCCGCTACCCAAGCCGATCGCTTGGTGTACAAAAAGGAGTTGTTCAAATGCTTTTTATTGTCTTGGTTGTTCTTTGCGAATTAATTGGTGCACTTTTTGTGTGTTTTTTCTCGTGCGGATACTCGTGAATTGTTTTGTTTATTTCATGCACAGTTTGCGTTTTTATTTGCATTTGTCCATATTCTGTGAATTATTTTTTGTTCATGCACTGAGTTTTGTTTTCACCTGTGAATATTTGGTGAGCTATTTTGTTCGTTAATTTTATTTTGTCTTGTAAATATTAGTTATTTACTGTGGTCAGATTCTTTAACTATATTTTTATGTCTACTACATTACTTCTATATGTTTGTGCACTTGTGTGTTGCGTTTTAGCTTGTGAATATTTTGTGGCTTATTTTGTCTTTTTAACGCAATTGTTTGTTTTATTTTGGTTTCGTATTAACGTTGGGTGACAGTTTTGTAATGTCTGTTTCGATAAATAATGAGTAATACACTGCAGATATGTTATTACTATTTATTCTTATTTATTTAAAAAATCAGACGACGCGTCTCAATGCGGAGCCAATTTTCAACTAAATCTAAAGATACAAAATTCTTACATTTAAAGCCCTAGCTCGTCGCTACGCCGCTTGTGAAACTGCTGATCTTGCGCATCGTGCAAGATATCGCGTTTCGAATCGGGCAACGGCGCTGGCGCTGGAGTCGCTGGCCTTTGTGCAGCGTCAGCATTATGCTCCAGCGTTGATTTTGTTTGCACTGAAGAGAGAAAGATTTTGTTTTGCGCAGTGAATGTAAATTTATAATTCTGGATATATGTATGTATTTGAAAAATACAAAATTAACTTATGGATCGTATGCTAAGGTTTGATTAAATGTTGCACATGCTCAGCTTCAATTTCCTCACCTAACTTCAATGTCAGCTTGCACTATTATTTTTTGTGGTCCCTGAACTGTGTCAACAGTATGGAACTAATCTATTTATTTACAATTTTTACTGCCGCTGCTCTTGCTCTGGTCACTGGGGCGAATAGGAGCAAAGAGAAAGAGTTCGTTGTTGATGGACCCAAAAGGGTTTGGGTCGAGTTTTGCACATGCTTGGCTCACTCATTTGGCTTTCCGTTTGAATTTCCTTTGCGCTCAATGAAATTTCGACTTGATTTCCGTCGAGCGTTTGTTACTTTTATTTTGAGCTCAGGCGACAAAATGTCCCCGCACACACCCTCACACACATGCATATACACATACACGCTGACAGCTGCTGGCTGGTGTGGCAATCGCATGAGTATTTGTGCATTTGTTTGTTTGTTTATTTGGCTAAATAGTCAGCAGCTAAAGCAGCAGAATCAGCTATAGTAGTAGCCTTGTGGGAGCATTGGACTGTGGGCGTCTAGCCTTTGCCTGCCTTGGCACAAAACATAATAAAAAAAAGAGACGCACACACACACACACAAACACATTAAGTTCGTATATGTGTATAGAGATGAAACATATAGCCAATTTTGCGAATCCGCTTAAGTGCGACATTGATTTCCGTCAACGATTCTTGAGACTGGGCCAGCTACTAGTGCGCAACAGCAGCATCCACATTGGGTTTTGAGTCTGGTGTGAAACTGAAGTACAATATATATTGAAATAGCAGCTAAATGTCAGACACATACACAAATATGAGCTACGCATTTGGAGACACACATAAATACATACATACATAGACATGGACAAAGTGTAGCTTTAGGTGTGCCAGCCAACATTTGGACCCCGCATCCTGCGATTCACATCCGGATTCAGACGTTGCTATAGCCATTGCCATTGCTGTTGTTGCTACGCCTGCCTGGCGCCTGTGGCACTTTGCAAATCTATGAGTTTGTATGGCTGCGATATATATATATATATATAAAAGGTGTTAGATTAAATTCAACTAGGTCAATATACAACAAACTGTAGGGCAGAGCAGAGCGGACTGAAGTGCAACAAACGACTTGTCATTAATAACTGAGCAATCGTATTGGTTGAAGTAGCTGCGAATGTGTTTTGAGTTTGGTTTATCTACCTACCACTCGCTCCACTCCTGTTTCAAGAGAGAGTGGTTGCCTCTGGCTGTTCCTAAGAAAAGGCTTACGGCACAACTGCAACTGACACTCACAAAGAATGGCTAATCAAAATAATGCCTAAGAAACATAAACGGAGTGTCAGAGTGAGCCTATACGAACATAACACAAAACTATTATATTATTAATGTCAAATTCAAGACCCAGTAAAATATGAACTTCTATGACTAAGTTTCGTTTAGATCAACTCTTACTTCTCCTTAAACTCAAAGTGTTTGCGGTGCATCTTTAAGTCTGAGATTTCTCTCATGTGCTCATGTTGTTCATATTTAAACTTTTCACTCTGGACAATTGGTTTTCATAAATAATTTCAAATCTTGACAGCACATCGAATATCTAAACTGCAAGTCAGCTATCTAGCTGGCAAGTAAACAAATAGCTCGAAAAATGTCAAGGTCAAAGTGTTTGTTTAAATGCATTCATGACCGCTTACAAGACTTTCGCATAAATGTTCATGTAAGTCAAGTTGCATTGAATAATAAAAGTCGCTGTTAAGTTGGTGTCACATATGTTTTGGCTTGCAAGGGGAGAATACAAACTCGGACTGTGACTGGCAACTGGACAGTCAGCATACATAGTATATCGAGAAGAGCGACAAACAGGCCTAAAGCAGATAGTACACTATTTTTGTATACGTTAAAGTTGTTAACCATCAAATAAAATAATAAAATCTGTCGGATTAAAAACCTAAGCAGTGTGCTCTTGAGAGATCTGTGAAGACATAAACTTGACGTAACATACTTTTGCAAAAAAAACCAGTTAGGTATTATGAGCGATTTAAGTGTAGTAGTACATACTTGTTGCTGCTTACTGCTGTCAACAAACAAGAAACAAAACCAATTTAAAAGTCACAAGCTCTTGAGTTGCCTAAGAAAACTCTTCTCATTTCAAATGACTTCAATGATTGGGAGCCCTAAGAGCCAAACATCCTAATAGCCTGTCCATCAATCTCAACATTTTGAGGCAATGACCCAAATCCGAACAGTATGTATGTACATATAGTCAAGTGTATTATTCGTATCATATTAAATATATGATGCCAAAAGGCAAATATGTACGTTGGAACGCAACTAAATCAAATAAGCACTAAAGGTTCTAAACGAGTAAAAGAGGAGCATAGACATGGCGTAAAGGGCAAGAGCAACAACAACTTGCCAAGGGTCAATCAGTTGCTACATTTATCTCCAAAAAGTCAGCCAACTCCCATGCCATCTTCTTCCTTCTTCAACCATGTCACATTTCCCTGGCGCGTGCCTAACTAACGTCAACGGCACAAACTACAAGATGCTTTCAATCAGCGCTCGCCCACCCGCTGCTTCTCATCCGGTGTGCTCCGTTGATGATTAATTGTCGTAGCATGCATTTTTGGAACGTTAATTTGTCATACAAGCGACGTTTCATACGCTTGTCCCCAGCATAAAAAAAGACACAGAAAAAAGACAACAGAGAGAGAGTGAAAGATGGAAAAGATGAAGAAAGTGGAGCAACAGAAATCAAATTAAAAATGTATAATCGCCGGATAAAGCGAGACATGCTTGCTTGTGGCTGCGGGGCAAACGGTGGCAGGGATGCAGCGGGTAGAGGGGCAACAGGCTATGATGGCATACTCAAGTAATGGTGGGCGAGAGACACAGACAGAGAGAAAAGAGAGAGAGAAAGAGAGACAGCAATGACAGCAATCAAATCAATAATTCATATTATGGGAACGTTGAGGAAACGTTGCGTCAAATTTGGGATTTTCAAGTGAAGTTTTTGCGGGCAAATACATCGAGGGTATTTTGTGCTGTGTGTGGCGCCAATGCAAATGTAAACTTTCAATGACAACGGTAAGTGCATGTAAATGCAGACATCAGACAACAACAACAGTTTGCTAGAAAGAATCAGATCAGCAAGCAACAGACAAGCAGCAGTCAAGCAGGTTGGGTAGGTTTAGGAACGAAACAGAAGGCGACGGGGGTTGAGCGGTTCGGGGGAATTGGACGCACAAACAAGCGGTAACTAAATACATATAACGAATAGTAGTATGCCACACACACACACACATACAAAGGATGCGCGCACAGTTGTTGCAAAATTGCAATTCAAATAAATTTTCATCTATTTCAGTTTTTGGGTTATTGTTGCCCCTTTTGTCCCGCTCTTTCTGAATGCTCGTTGGTTTCTGCTCTGCCCGCAGCACTTACCACTTTAGCTGTATTTAAATACTTGCACGATTTCCGGTTGTTAGCGCTGTTAAGTTTCAAAATGGCTGAACCACACACACACACACAAAGACACTCAAAGTGACATGCAGACAACAAAATTGCATGGCCTACATTCGACAGCAACATTGTTGGTGTTGCTGATGATTTCTAGAATTTTTAACTGCAAATGTGCGAAGCCATTGGACAGCAATAGCATCTGAAAATGAAATGAATGCTCTAATGGTTGACACAGCTGCAATACCATTCACCCACTCCGCGAGAGCATCAGCAACAACACCACCACCACTGAACCGCACCACATCAGGGTCAACTGGCAGACCAACCCCAAACCGATGGCAGCTGCTATCTTTCATATGATGGATGATGCCTGATGACCCAAGCATGATGTATGCAATTGCTCCAATTCGTATTCGAACGAGTTCGAGCACGAGTTCGAACTCGAACTCTTCGTCATTTAACCAAAGCAGGCAACGATCGGTTTGGGTGGACTGCACATAAGCACTTCTAGTCTATTGTTATGAACTTTAATAATAACATGTTTTTGTGATTCGCAAAAATACACATAAAAAACCCAAATTTTGTCATATCTATCTTTAGCAATTATAGAATCTCAATCGTTCACTTGATCTTTCAATTGAATGCTTAAGTTTGACTGTGAAAAATCATAGCGAAATTGAGGCGGTGCCTTTGCTAAATTTTTGCTTTTACTTACTACCTGTTTGTAACACCCACATTCTACACTCACACACACGCGCTCTCTGTATTTTCTTTTGCTGTTGGCCCTATTGTGTGTTTTCTTCTCATTCTTGTAGTTGTTTGACTCACTTTATTATTTATTTATTTTTATTTTATTAATCCACCCGGAGAACATTAACAACAAGCCAAATTTTTTAATTAACTTTAAGTACAAATGTGCAAAGTGAAAAAATCAAAGATTTATGAAACTGCATTCAACAAATTCACTATTCTCGTACAGGTCCTTGTATAACACTCAAAGTTGGTCAGGTAATTGGAACATGTTACCGCCAAGAATGCATATTCAACACTTTTATTGTAGAAAGTACTTTATACAAAAAATATAAATCGATAATATTTATTAGTCTATTTTATTTGAGTATAACCAAATCACTGTGATTATTTGCAAGTTCAACATTCCTGTTTAGATGATATTCATTTTTTGCGTTCAATTTTTGCATTCAGTGCCGGAAGTTCGTTTCAGGTATTTCGCTAAGGCATTTCAGGGATGCCGTTAGTGCTATGCCATGCTAAGCTGTGCGTTGTATGTATGTTTGTATGTTTGCGTGCTATGTGTTATGTGTTATGCCCGCTTGGCCACTGGGCCACCCCGTGTTGGTATGCCTTCGATTAGCTGAAATTGGTACTGAATGACTGAACGACTGAATGAATGAACGAATGAATGCATGAATTGACTGATTTATAATGATTAATGCGGCCAAGTTATGTACATATGTATGTATGTCCAACAACAATAACAACTGGCAGTGGCTGGTCATTGGGTCTGTCCCCGTCCTGGTGGTCACCTTGGGAGGCAGAGGCTTAGTTTGATGGAGTGAGAGACATCTTGCTAGCGAATCGGTCGCCACACCTTGACAGACCTCAATTCAGTCCCGGCTGACAGTTAATCAGTTATTAGACATGGCCCCAGCTTGTTGTCGATTGTCCAAGCGCCAACTGGTGCTGCAATTATTTCCAAGTGCCCCCTGGCGCTGCACTTGACTGATAGCGAGGGGTTGGGTGACTCGGAGAAAGAGAGTGACAGAGTTTTAAGCCGCTTACCGCTTACTCACTGCTGACTGCTCAGTGCTTACTGTTTACTGCTTATTGCCCACTGTTCACTGTTCACTGCTTACTGCTCACTAGGCGGCCAGCACTCAGTGGAAGCTGCTTAGGCAAACTAATGAGAATGACAATAAGAATGCCAATACGAATTCCAATGGGGAATGTGTGGTAGTAGGGTGTGACTGGGAACGTAAATGGGAGTGTGAATGGGATTTCAAATATGAACAGGTGACCGTGGAAACAAGGAAACAGGGAACGTGGGGCGGACTGTGACAATTTGTCTTGAGATGATTTCATTCAAAAATTACCATAGCAGCAACACTGCTCCGTAGATGTTGATGTCAATTTCAATTTGAAATTTAGTTTCACTTGCGTTGCTAGGCATCATTAAATATAATTAGGTATTTTGTCCACTCGCTCTAAGGTGGACAATAAACTGTCAATTTTTTTTGGCGACCGGCTAACATTAAGCAACATCAACACCAACAATTCGCTGAACATAAGCTATTTGTTTAAAAGCTGCAAGTCAGCAGAAAAAAAAAAAAGAAAGTAAAAAAATTGCATATCTACATATATTTATTTATTTTATTTTACAGATTAAGTCTAGTATTTAATACAAAACTTAATAATAGTTTAACGAGCACAAGCTGCTAGGGCCTATGACTTGGTGTATTTATATATAATATTACATATTTTATCCTTCCAAAGATTATTTCAATTTAAATATTGTTCACTTGTGGTAAAAACAAGTAAGATGGCTCCAGTCACGAAAGGTCGACTATGAACCCTGAATTCTTGACAAAACGCGTACCGTCATTGTTTGCATGTATGTATGTGTTCACAATGACTTATCTTAAATTATAAATAAGTTTCATGCAATGCTCGCAGTATTACTGAAAGCCCGACTCAACAACAATCTTTTATATTTCTGGTGTTCCTCAATCGATTTCAATGAAATTTTCATAGGGGATTATTATTTGATCATTAATTTTTGGATCAACTTTAAATTTTTAAAATTCAAATTCTATCGATTGCCTGTGTTTATCAGAAACAAAGAGTTATCGATAACTTGGAACGCACTCAATCCAAAAATTCAAGTATTTAGCTATTGTAGTCAAAGACGGACATGACCACATCGACTCGGCTGATCAAGATTATAAATACTTCATGGGGTCGAAGATGCATTATTTTATCTATTACATACACTTGCAAAAACCATTAAGGGATCAGGGTACAAAAAGATACACACAGCCTTTAAATTCGAGAATAGAATTCTTAAAACAATAGTTTTTAACGTCAATAATGGAAATTCAATGCATTTTCCTTACTAGATAACAAGATATGTCTAACAACATATGTCTTACACATTCAACGCGACTCACTAGTAGGGTAATACGAGTAAAAAAGATATAAAGAAAACAGCAGAATCCGTGAAAATGGAAAGAAAAGTGGTTGGTCCTCCGCCACGGTGCGATTGTTGTTTTGGTTGCGGCCCTTGCTGTTTGGGCGGAAACTGAATTTATGTATGGGTATGTATGTATGTATATATGTAGATGTATGTTTGTACATATAAATAAGTATGAGTGGGTAGCTGTTTGGCTTAACCGCTGCTTGGCCAACAATTTGTGCCAGGATTTTTACCTATGGGCTGCGCGAGTGTTGCGAGCGTTGAATTCATTTAAAATTTAATGACCTAACCATTGCTGTGAAAATGTTGTTTTTGTTGTTGCTGCTGTTGCTGCTGCATGTAAGCAGCCATAGAGGAACGGCAACAGCAATATTAAAATTCATTAAAAATGATTTGCGTAAAACGTAATTTTATTTTTGTACATAAAAAACAAAAAAAAAAAAAAAAAGCGATAACACGAATAAACAAACAATGCAAAAATAATGAAAAATTGACCACGTAAAACGGGACGGGACGAAAAACTTTACGTTGTATACAACACTAAAAAATAAATTTGAAATAAATAAGTCCAGGCTTCAGCTTTTGCTCTATTTATGCAATGCTTGTTGTTGATGGTCAATTCATCTGCTAGATAAAGTGTTGTTGGAGTTGGATTAAAACAAGTTGAGCGTATGAAATAAACTCGAAGCGTAGTAATATTTTAAGGTTTCGTAACAGTTTGCAAGCAACATAAGAAAGTCCAAGAGGAAAAGTTTAAAATTCTATAAAATTTGTATTTTTATGGGAGCTGATTTGATTGCCAAGAAAACGATTGTATTTATGTCATCAGCATTATTATCTAGAACGTTAATCAATTTAAAACAGATACAGTCATGTCTAGTAAAGTAAACTTATTTATTCAAGGACTGTTTACGAAATTCAGATAAATTTATTTTAATGTCTGTTATGTTTATATTTATTATAAACTCTATGTTCATGCAAAAGAGAATTTTTATTCGTAACATAATGCAAACTTAAATGACTTCCACAAAAAATTGGCCCTTTAGTTTCAGCTCATACAGTTCTAGACGAAAATTAAACAAAAGAATAATGCCGAGAAGAAAACTATTTTTTTTTTGTTAATGCCCATTTTCTATGAAAATCTTTCTTTGCCTTCATCAATGTGGATTTTGAATACAATACATTTGTACGTAGAGTATTCGTAAAATATTATTATGAAATATTGCATTTTGTTTTTATTGTGGCTCTCACTTCATTTGCTTATTATTTTTGGTTAACTTTTTGCTGTACGTTCCTCGCTTTATGCAGTGGCGCAATCAATTAAATGCTCCGCTCTTTGACCAACTCAATCTCTCTTTCTCTCTCTTTCATTCATTCCATATGTAGTAGATTCGTCCTGTCCTGTTGTATTGTCCTATATATTGATATGGGCTGGCGCTTGGGTCGCATCAAGCGAATAATCTCCTTGTACTCGGTGTGCCCCCTGGCCAATATGTATGAAGTCCCTTTACATCTCTCTCTATCTCTGTCTCTACAGTCAGTGGACACTAAAAAATTAATGAAAAAATTGGCACTCACACACTTACAACACACACATGTGTATTTTTGTACATATAAAATTAAAAAATTTATTGCTTTCACTGATATGTATCCAGGCCATTGGCTGCCCAGCCCCTACAGCCTTCTGCCAGAAAATTAAAATAAATGAACAAAAAAAAAAAAAACAACAACAGCACGGCAAAAAAAGCGCAAAAATGTAAAAAAAAATTTAACATTTAAAAATATTTCGCATCGCATTTATTTATTTTTAGCACTCCATGCATTTTATATGACGCCACACGCTGATGTTCACCCAATAGGCGTGGCACGTGTTGTAATTTCCCATGTAGACAGGGCAACAATATGAATAAAAGTACATGCAACAACAACAACGACTTTCACCTTGTCACATTTTCAATTTTCATTTCCATTTGGCATTTGCCAATTTCTCTTTTATTTTTTGCTTTTACTTTTCATTGGCCCTTCAAAAATTTTACCGACTTCTCTTTAGGCTTTATCAAGCGATAGAAAGAGTGCCATATTGAGGGGTTCGCAAAAGAGGGTGGGGAAGCGGGAAGGGGGAGACGACTGCGAATTGGGCGTTAAGATAGCGCTTGCCGTTATTCGAGAACAATTTTGAGGCTCATTAAATTTGACAAAGATTTGAGCCAAAGTTTTGCCACTGCTCTTAACTTTTCGACTCGACTTGACTTTTTATGAGTTTCCTTTCTACATACGTCTGGTATCAAATTGATTGCCTAGACATATGTGTGAGTGTGTATGTGCGTTGCGTGCTTGAGTGTCTTTGCGTGTGCAAATGCTGTCAGAAGTCGTATGCCGACACCCCACCCCCAACCACATTTGTCCATCCCTGTCCCCGTTGCAGTTCATGCCAACTGAGAACGCCCAATTAGCCCCCCAAAAAGGTGACAAAAGTGACAAGTGCTGCCACAAAAACTTGCCGCCTGCCTCCCAGCGGGCAACAGGCAAGAGGCAACAACGAGCATATGCCACGCCCACACAACGCTCACAACGACGCCGAAGCGACGGCAGGTGGCCAAAAGCAATTGTGGTTCAATTGAGGGCAACATTATGGCGATGCTCCACGCTGGCAAAGAGCTGCAAGCCAACGGCGAAAGCGCTTAACAAAGAACAACAAAAACAACAGAGCGCTATAAAACAAAAGATGACTACTGTAAGGAATAATGAAGAGAATGCAAAATTTCCACTAAATGCTCAGTCAAAACATTTGCTCATAAGCGAAAGGGATGAAAAGCCGCTTTGACAACAAAAACAAACAAACTTACAAACACGTTCTCATTATAAGTATATGAACTTATGTAATTGCATGAAATTTTAATTTATTGTAGACGCGTTGTGAACTGATTTGAGCAAAAATATATTCACAGTATTTAAGCTGTTAGTTGTGTAAACGCAAAGCTCATTAGAATAATAAAACAAAACAATAGAAATATGCATATTAATACTTATTAAATGAATTCTCGAGTTGGTGGGATTGCCTTCTGCGTGTAGATGGCGGCATTTAAACATTTTCAAAGCGAAAAATGTACTTACCAACATTTCTCTACATATAACCTAACCAAATCAATCGAGTGGGAAAGAGTTAATTTGAATATTCTATGTCTTGCATCTTTCTTTTCCAATATTGATTAAATCTAAAAAGATGATTGACAATATATACTTCAAACTTTCTAAAGATAAAAAACGATGTGGACTATCAATAAATATACAAAAATACAACTTCTTACATATGAGACTTCCATCTGCATGTTACATACATTTGCAACACTTTATTAAACCCATTTTCACATTTGATTTGAGTTCAAAGTAAAAAAAACGTTGATAAGCTTCTTTTTGAGGCATTCATTAGTTTGACAGAAACTGTGTAATGAGCTTATCTTATCTTGATTTTTACTTACTTCAATTAGGACCTGCTGTCTTTAGGGTATTAAAAGGGTGCATCTTTATAATTCGATCCCAGTTTCGAAGCATTACTTAGCCCACATATTTGCTATAATTTAGAAGCACTAAAGCTGTTCGAGCTTTCAAGTAAAAATAAGTTTTGCATACCAAATATTGAACATAAAAAATATGCCAAAACGTGCGGATTGGATATTGAGGCAATTTACATGCTCCCTTCACAACACACACATACACACACAACACATATTCGTAGCCTTAACTTTAGAGCTCTTCGCATTCTATGTATTTTCTATATATTGGGGCATGGTCAGCTCAGAATGAGCCAGCAGAAAGCGGAACAGAACAGAACAGTAAAGAGGCAACAAGCTTTCGCCCAAAAGCAAATATGCAAGGCTACATACACAACCACGCACACAGTTACGCATACAAGGTAACAAGCGGGTGCTGAGTTGCTTTTCTTGTTGCTTTTTGTAGCGCCGTGTAGTAAAAGAAAGAAAAAAATGTTTGGCATTGCCATAGTTGTTGTTGTTGATGCTTTTCATACTGTTGATGCTGTTCCTGGGGCACACATTGTGCCTAGACACTGCCCAGAGGGCATATATTGGGTGCGTTATGTTTTTGTTGCGTTCTGTGAAAAGCAGCGTAAAAAAAAAGCTTAAGCTAAAATGGGATTAGAAGCATCAGCAGCAGCAGCAGCGGCAGCGGCATGGACCCCAAAAAGAAAAAAGAAAAAAAAGGGAAAGGGATCGGCTGCCAGGCGGCAGCTGGAAAAGCGGAAAATTGCACAGGATGTGCGGCATGAAAGGCACGCTCAGCTCGGGAATGGTAGAGGTGGGAACAGTACTATGGCTACTACTTCTTTGGATGGGGGCATGAGATATTCGTTGTTGTTGCCCACGTTAGCATTGTGGCTATGGCAAAGTGCTGAGATGTATGTTTGTGTTTGTTGCCAGCCCGTTGTTGTTATTTGAGTGGACGCCCAGCTGGTACGCCAGAATACACAAACAAATTTAAAACAAGTGGAAATGTTGCAGTCAGACGCATCCGACTCCGGTATACTCGATAACTGTTTAAAACCGGGTAAGAAGAGTCCTGATTGCAATGGGGTACGGATGCGGGGATGCCACCACCTATATTGCCACCAAACTTGGTGAATCAAACTCAAAAGCTGTGAAAGATACACATATTCCCGTTTTAAAATAGGCGGAGGCTTCAATCAATCTCTCTCCTTAAAAATTTAAGTAGCTCTAGCTGTAAGGATGTGGGAAATATGGGGACTTATTGATTTTCTGTTATCGATTTTCCAGCCCCCAAATAGGCGTAGTTTCCCAATCTTGACACTTTATCTGTCAAGGCCATAGAAAAATAGATTTGCAAAGTTCCAAGTCTCAAGCTTTACGGATGTTGAATACCAGACATTGCACGAGCCCAATATACTCTTTACCTTCGGTTTCGAGTAAAAAAACACAAATCAAATAAAATACTTACACACACCTACACATGCAAAGAACGGACAACAACAAAGCATACGACTTTTAAAAGCAACGCTCCCAAAAATTTCTAGGCTCACCTGCGAGTGAAAGTGTATGAGCGTGAAGGAGAAAGAGAGAGAGATAGAGAGAGAGAGATAGATACGCGATTAAAGTGAAGAGCAAGAGCAGCAGCTGGCAAATCCTTCAGAGTAATTCAATTGAGCTTTTATCTGTATGTCTGCCAATCAAATATTTAAACAAAATTTTGGCTTTCAACACATAAGCCTATAATTATATCTTTTATGAATAAAAATGTGCTTGATTATTTTATATATGAATTTTTTCAATTATTATTTTGTTCACTTATTTAACATAAATCCACTTCAGTTTGCGTCTTTATTTATTTGTTTATAAAATATCTCTATTGTCTATGAAGAAATATTTAAATTCCATGCCATGCCACAAGTTTGAAGAGATTATTGAGTGACTTTTGTAGACAACTTGAGAATGTTTCAGCTACGATACTTGAAGTATACATCGACAGCTTGCTCGTTGTCTGTATTTTATGTTGTTGTTCTTTTTTTTGTGGCTAAAATTATTTAGTACTCCCGAGTGTCAATGTCCAGGTTAAGTAACACCAGCGCTGCTATTTCATCAGGCTAAGTCTCTGTGTGTGTGTGTGTGTGGATGGATAAACAGGTAAACAAGTGTGGGGCAAGATGACTACTAAATTGAAGTTGAAACTAAAGAATTGCATTAAATTGAAAGCAAAAGTCGTCAAATGTTTGAGCAAAAGTGGGAAAGTGAGCGATGGAGGGAGTGAGAAGAAGAGTGAGAGAAGGCCTTATCTTTTGCCGTTGACTTTCCTGTTCGTCGGCTTTATTTTAACCTTTTTGGCGAGTCACCTTTTGATGTGGGCTTATCAGATATCAAAGCGCACAACTGATAATGCGGTAAATAAAAGCCAAGACCAACAACAACAACAGCAGCCGCAGCCGCAGCCGCAGCATGCACAACAACTGGTGGCTAGTGACCCACTCCTTTTTATGCTGTGCTTTCAATTTATCATACTCTAATACTGAAGGTAAGGAGACTATTGGGTTTGTACAATGTCCGTGATGCTGTCTGTAACCTTTCAAGCTTCAGACTTGAAACTTTGTGAAATTTGCTGGAAAGCTAGCTATTAAAATCCTCTTAAGATACGTATCAAAAAATGTTTCAAAGCCACGCCCGCACCTCCCGCCCTCAAACCCGCCTTTTGCAAACAAACTATTGAGCGCAGGTTTTAATGCTGGTGTCAGAGTATTTCACAGTCGATTGCGACCGACTGCAACGTTAACACTTGCTTTCTTTCATGCTGTGGCATTTCTCTGGCAATTCGGTCCCTTAACAGCCCACCTGGATACGCTTCCTTTTATTTGAGTTTGTTGGGTTTTTTTCTCTCCACAATTATCTTGATTGGACTTACTGACTTGGACTTGACCTCCTGCAGCTCCCAACAACAATATCAGATACAGCAACAGGTATAAATATTTATATTTATGAAAAAAGAAAGGAAGAAAAGCACGAATGCAATAAAAGCTAAAAATAATCGCTGGGAATGCAAGACAGAGGTAATATCCTGTTGCATATGTTAATATGCTCATCTTCATTTATTGCTGCATGGAAAAATCATAAACATTAATTTTTTTTTTGCAGTTGAAAACCAACGACATATTTTTTATTTTATTACAAATACATTATATTTAAACATACTCTATATTTATGCAGCACTGAAATTCGAGCATCAACCGCAAATACCCAACTAATTTAATGCAAAATTTTGGTTAACAGGGTACATAGCATGTTTTGCGTGCTTATCGTCAGTTTTGGCACTTCTCTGCTTCGTCTTAATTGTTCTCTATTTCTGTGTCTTTAGCACGTAGCTTGCCTTGAGTATATTTTGACCTTGTGTTGTGATTTCTAGGCATTTGATTTGTTTATGTTGATAAAGATTATAATGTTTTTGTTGTTGTTTCTGTTGCCGATTCAGAAGACAGAGCCAAAGCGAGGCCCTCGGGCTGCGCAGGCCGAAGCATCCCCGAACACTCCATTCCGCCCAACCGACCAACCTAACACACAGTCCATTGGCAAATTGGGCAAGCATGTGTGCCTTGTTCCTTGTTCAACATGCCAAACTCTAATTATCGCGGCCATCTTTTAAACGTTGCCAGCATATGTTGGTTTTGCGTAAACTTGAAAAGCTGCTTTACGTTGTCAGTTGTGGTGTGTGGCTCATCCGAAAGGGTGGGTGGAGGGGGACAATAGGTAGCGAAGGATATTGTCTATATAAATATGAATACGTACACAAGAACGGGCGCACCTCTGCCTTGCACAATCGAGTTTCACCATAACAACAGCAGCGCCAGCAAAAGTGTAGCCTACTTTTTTGGGGCAGCGTGGGCAGGAGCAACGCCTCATTCATAAGCGCACACACACAAACACACACATGGTTGCACGTAAGCATAAAATCTGCTAAAATGTTACCACAGTTCCACACTCACACACACACATCTACACACATACGGGGAGCATATTTATGCGCCTTGCTGAGCCTCGGCACCATCTCCACACCTTGTGGCATTTAATATTTGTGTCGGTGGCAGGCAGAAGCAGCACCAGGACGATGCCAGCAGTGTTAAGTAGGCGACTAACGTAAAATGTTTTCCATTGCACTTTTACAACCCCCACGAAAAAAAAAGCAACCTTCGACCCCTTCTCCTCACCGCACTATCGCAAAGTGAAAACAAAACGAAAAAATAAGTAGAAAGGCTTTTCAGGCGAATATAATAATGTCAGCGCGTCGACTTGTTTACGCTTTGTGCAGGCTTTCGCCGAGACAATTTATGATTGAACGCATGTCCTGTGGTAGAACCTGGGCCAGCATTTTGCACCACCAAGTGTATGGCACACACACACACAATCTATGCCATGCTCTCAGGAGTGCCTAATTAAAAATGTCTGTCAAACAAAAGAAGCCCGAACACAAGTAGGAGCGCAGGTATTATGCTAATGCATTTGGCAATTTGACCAAACAATGCTTAGTTATGCAAAGTATCATAAGTACAAAGCTTATTGGTAATTCATTATTAGTTTTTTTTTTCATTAGTCTTGTCAAACAATTTAATTATTACAACCTGTAAAAAAAATAAAGGAAATAAGAAGTCAATTAAATAAAAAGTTTCTGTCAACTTGTAGGGTGTTCAAGAAACGCACTTTCATACAGACGGACAGACAGCTTGACGGATATTGCACAGAACCAATACTGTCGTTATCTCCGGTGTGAGACTATAAAAGCTAAGAATATTTGTTCTTACTTTCTGAAAATTATATCCAAACTTTGCCAACTAATAAATTGAACTATTGTTGTTTTAGTTGTTGTTGTGATGCAATTAGATAGCTGTTTGTTCAAATTAATTAAATTATCAATATAATTGATTAGCTTGCAAATGCAATTGGCAACACAGTTGCACCACCCCTGCAACCCCCTAAAGCTCAACAAAACCATTTCGTTTCACCTAACTCGCACTCCTCGACATTATTTTGAATTTGGGAAACTGCATTTTGAAGCGTCGCGTATACGAGTCGTACTATAAAATATAAATCAAATTGCATGCCAATAAGGCAGATGTATATACATATATATGTGGGTGTGTGTATGTGTGTGTGTGTGTGTGTGGGTGTGTGTGGGACAGAGGGTGGCAATTTTTTGTCGCCTGCTGCTTTTTATGGAGCCAGAAAGAAGCAGAGGGCCGCTCTGGTTTGGTATGGTCTTGGCCTGGCCCTGAAGCTAGAAGCAAGCCAAAGTGGAAACAACAACAACAACTAAAGAAAAGAACAGAAGCAGATAACACAGCATACTTACAGTTAGATATGTCACACATATGTATATCTATATTCATATGTATTTTTGTGTGTATACATATATGTATGTATATATGCTAAAGCGCAACGGGACAGCAACAGACAAAAAATCAAAGTGAATGGAGTGGCGCAAGGACGAAGGACAGTGGAGACATACTGTGAGACAGTCAGCAGTTAGGTGGACTGGGAATGCGATTTGAATAGCATTTCGTAGACAATATGCAAACATATAGCATACTAGACATGCCAAAGCACATGGAACAAACACACACAGATAAACTTGGCACCAGGATATGGAGATGCTATGCGATTTGCTTGTATTGTAAAAAGCTTTTTCACTTTGTTCTTGTCGCTGTCGACACAACCAAAATGTGAAAAAAATCTTAAGCAGCTACTTGAATGCCCTAAATTAATTTGATTTAGCTTTGTTAACACAGTATATACCATACATTTTAAGTTGCTAATAAAATTCATTTAAAAAATTGGTAAAAAAAAAATGCAGTAACTTAAAATTTTTTAAGTCTTGCCGAATTAACTAACCGAAATTGAAATAGCTTGATCCACAACACCAAAGATGTTTACTCTTTGCTCTTCTATGCTCTACTCCAAACTTTATAAAAAAAATCTTTATAGCAGCAGCATTTAAGTAAGTCATAAAATTAAGAGGTGGTTTTTGATATGCCACATAGCAGAGGTATCCTATTGTGAAAGTGTCAACTGGACTCGGACTCTCAAACCGACCATCTGTCAGTTAGCTGTGGCATATGCAATAATATTGGGTGTGTGTGTGTGTACGTGGGTATAGATTGGGAGGTGCGGTGAGTGCGATATTTATGTATGTATAGTTTTTCTATGGCAGTCGCAGGAGAACCTCGTCTATAAAACTATTCAAAAGAGGGCAATGCACATATCTTTCTCAACGTAAATCGAACATACTACTAAAAGAAGACAAACGGTTGGGAGAAACTTGGGTATATCTCTATCCCGCAGACACACGCACTCGTACACACATAGACACGCATGCGTGAACAAGTCTAGCAACAGCCGCAAGTTGTGAGGCGACGCAATGCCTCATGCTAGGCCAACAGCAGCAGCAATATATTGATAAACATGAACTACAGAAGCTGCCTCCAAGGAGAAAGTTGAACGCACACACACGCAGGGAGACACTCGTAAAGGACATGCGACAGACAACTGCATGGTAAAGATGGAAATACTAAGATAAAGATAGATGGATACATATACTATTACATCTGTAGTTGATGACACACAGCTGTTGCTGTTGCAGTTGCATGTTGACGTTAGTGTTGTTTGTTGCCTCTGGTCAATGTTGTGCATTGTTTGTTAAGCGGCTTTGAGGCTTTATTGCAAATAGCTAAGCAAATTTAATTAATAATATTTGAGCTTGGCGTCATTTGGTCATGTGCTTTTAATCAACCAATGCTGCCTGCTGCCTGCTGACTTGAGGTTGCTTTTTCTCTGATTGCATTTCACCAAATTGCTCTTAACTACACACGCACACACACACTCATACACACGCACACGCACACAGACATGTATATGTGTGTTTGTATAAAATGCTTGACTGCTTGGTAAATCCGATTACTGATTAACACTGATGGCTATTTAAATGCTTACTTACCACATGCATCAAGTCACTAACACCACCAAAATCAATTAGTGTTCGAGAAGTCCTTGTGATTAGCTCGAAAACTCATAAGCAAGACAAAAGCGAAATAAGCACAAGCTTAGAATAAAATGAATTCGTGCAAATAGTTGATATTAATGGGATTGATTTATCAAAGTATAAGTGATTGGTGTGTGTGCTTTTTGGCTATCACTCAGCACTAATTGACAATTGGTCATTGTCATATCGCATCAATTATCCTTGCAGCTAACAGTTTTGGTAGTTGAATAAAGTGTGAATTTCCAAAATATGATCAGTTAATCGCTTAAGAGATCAAATCCTGCGGCTTAACTTTGAATAATCGGTCGAGTAGTGTTGAGAAAGTTATTTCTTTAAAACAATTTTACTATTGAAAGTCAAATGATAAAATAATCTTACTCATCCAGCTAAGATTAATATAGATTTCTGTATCTTTACAAAATAATTCTGATAAAATACTTGAAGTGTCTGAGATTCTATGAAATGAGACAGCCTGTAGAGGTAAATAATTTTAGTAAAATATCCCCAATTTTATCCACCGTCGTTTACCTATCATGTCCAAGAACTTATGAACTTTGGATGCTCTGCTCAAAAGACACACTTACCGCAAGCAAATGCTTCACTTAGCAAGCAGTTGAGCAGCAACAGCTTAATGAATTTCAAATCATCATATGTGACAATTGACAACGACGACTCCGAGACTGTCTGCTGATAAATGTCCATGCACTCCTGTTCTCCCTTTCCCCTGAAAGTGGCCCAAAAATAATGTGTGAGGGTGTGGCTGTGTTTGTGTCTTAAGCTGATGCCACAGTTACAGATGAAAACTTTCTGTTGGCATACATCTGTGGCATTTACGTTGCTAATTTAATGCTATCCACTTTCGAAAAGGCTTTATCGTTTACCTAAGTTGGGCGTGTGTAAATGTGTGTGTGTGGTTAATAGTCAAATGCAAACTATTTACCACACATTGAACAACAGTTGCATAACTAAGCATTACAAAGCGACCAAACTGACCGCCTCGAAACTAAACGGACCAGGAATCCATAGAATAGAGCGGGGATTGAAGTGATTGCAGAAGGCAAACGACTTTGCTCCCGCATTTTATGCAATTTTAACTGTGTCACACGTACACACACACAATCACACAAACACACACACACACACCCATGCATACACAGAAAGACATAGACTACTTACACAGAAAGAGGATAGCGAGGGAAAGATAGAGTCTCAACAGAGCCATGGAGCAGTCGAGTGGCACTCCATTAAACATATAAGTACACCTATTAATGGTCAAAAAGGAAGGCAAAATGAAGCCAAATGCGGAAACAGAAGGGCGAAGCGAAGAAAGAGCGGAGTTCTCGTGGCCAAATGGCAAACGAACGAATGCGAAATCAAAAGCACAATATTACACTTTATACTTTTGCCACATT
The DNA here is from genome assembly GCA_018901835.1 of Scaptomyza graminum. Classification (NCBI taxonomy): domain Eukaryota; kingdom Metazoa; phylum Arthropoda; class Insecta; order Diptera; family Drosophilidae; genus Scaptomyza; species Scaptomyza graminum. The sequence goes on along the minus strand of JAEIFL010000001.1, from coordinate 6,040,506 downwards.
ACAAAATGGAATTTCCACACAATTACAAAGTGCTCCAAAGAAAGAGAGAGAGGGAGAGAGACAGATAGTGTGTGGAAGCTGGATAACAAGACACACTTGGCCATATTATGTAACTCATCTTAAGCACATTAAGCGTGTTGAACCCCAAAACACCAGCTCCCAAACCCATAACCGTATCCATAGCCATAGCCATAGCCATCGACATCGCCATATAGCCAGAGACAGGACAGGACAGCAGGCGACCAGCGACGATGAAAATGAGAATGATGATGATGATGATAATGGTGAGTTCCTTCATTGGATGGCGGCCACAAAAGCACAGGTACTGCGGTTTTCCCCTTCACTTTCTCTTCTTACCACTTATGCCATAATGGGTGTGGGTTTTATCTATACGTATGGGTGTATATGGATTAAAAGTCCATCAAAATGTACATAAAAGTCATTGACTTAACAGGCACGCAAACTTGGTATCCAAGTTATGCGACACCTGAGCAAATCTTGAGGCATCATTTGCCATTTGCATGCAGAAAGTGCGTCTGTGTGTGTGTGTGTGCGGCTGATATCGGCTGGCACTCGCGTGTGAAATTAAATTGTTTGTTGGTTTGCAGAAAATGAAAATAAAGTCCTTGCCATCATTGTTGTTGTTGCTGTTGTTGTTACTACAGCCCTGGGCATGGCGCCCTGCCACAGTGTGACAGTGACAGCGTAAACGACAGCAACAGCAACATCAGCCGCCCACATGCACCACTCTGTCTACCATCTTCCTATATATGTATATTTTTTTATTTTTTTACTCTGTCTCCGCAGAGTGATGAAAAGCCGCCGAGCGGCTGTCACCTGGCTGGTGGCTTCTGTGGTTGGGTCAGGTCTGGTCTGGTGTGGTCTTGTCGTGAGATTTCCGTGTGCCCAACAATTGTTTTTGAGCTATGATCAACATTTTGTGGCACAGTAAGTGAATTTGCTTAGACTAAGCTGTGAGTGCGCCTCAAACACGACATGGAGTTTTTAGAAAGTTTAGTTTGTGTGTTGTTTTTTTTTTTTTGCTATTAGTAAAGCCATTGCCTATACTCGTAAGGTACTCAGTTACTATTATTATTTGAAGGCATTGCATTTATTAAAGGCATTATTATGTTTCTAAACACGTCAAAAGTTATCCAAGTGAATTAAATAATATTTAGGTTCGAAAATGTTATGAAAATAATGACTATGTACATTGTTCATACAGATAGTATGTATGTATGTACATACATTCAGGCATTTAGTAAGCACCTGTGCCAAAGCCCTAAATTTAGTGCAATGAGAAGTGCTTTTGTAATGAGTCGAGCATGATTTTGGTTGAATGGTTTTTTTTGTCGAATGTTTCGTCACATGCCATTAGGATGCAAAAACCATGTACAGCACGCGTACACACACAGACACACTTACAAATATATAGTATCTATATAGATTTGCCAGTCATTTAATATGCCGTGGCACCATCTCTCTCGAATGACCAGCTTTTAAGCTCAATAATATACATATTAATGCTGTGGTTTTCTTTCGTTGTAACCTCTGGGGCCGTTCAGGGGCCTTCATCTATGTTGATCGACATGCTTTTGTCTGGCACACCTGATAAACACACACGCACACACACACATACAGCATCATAAGCGCCAACACTCTGTGCACACGCATTTTTGGAAAAAAATTTTCACTTGGCTATTATTAGTAAATTTTTCTTCGACTTCAGGGACAAAAATAGAAAAAAGAAAAAAACCTCAAAACAACATGAAGAGCGCTCTTAAAGTGCAGCAACAATAGCTCTGGACCATATCCAAAAATCACGACCTAAAACCCTATTCTAAAATTGTGCAGCAATATTAAAACACAAAATCCATTTGCACAGCATGCAACACGTTTAACCTCAAACTAAATGCTACTTGTACATACATAAATACATAATACGCAGTAATAGTGTTTATGATTTGATACCAATTTGCGAGTACTGTTCATTATAATTTGGTGCACATTTATGAATTTAGCTTGTGTTTTGGTATGAAGTTGGATGAAAGAATAATATTACTTTCTACTCTTAGAACAACAGCCACACAGTCAAACAGTCATAGCTGAAATACGGTCACACTTAAAAAAATCATCTGCTCATTCGTTCGTTATATGTATTTGCTAACTTTCGTTGCATGTGAATCAATGTGCAATAACGTTTACATAACGTTTTCCGACACTCTGCTTTTCGTTCGGCTTGGGTTTTTATTTATTTAGTGTAACGAAATGCGAACAGCTAACTTTTTCGAACTTTTTCGAACTAACTTTACACTTTGCGGGTTACTGGAGAAGAAACCTCGGTTTGGACAGAGTATGACAGTATTTGATCTTCTTAGATTAACAAATCTTAGCAAAATAGTTTAGATTTCGGTATTATTGGATTCCTTATTGGCAGATAGAATTTGTAAACAATCTTGGTTTTAATCGATTCGCTTATAGTATTTATTTAGGTTAGCTGCTGGTCAGCTGTCATTGGAATCTCGGCTAGCGAGAATAAAGATAATAGTCGCTTAAAATTCGAACTTATTTCAGCTGAGGGCGAAATAGTATCAATTTTGTCGTTTTATACATGAGCAATGAAATAATAAATTCAGAACTTCAACCTTTTATCAAAACTTTTCAGAGATTGTTTTATATATATGTATGTATATATTTAATTCAAGTGTATTTGGGATTGGATCAAGACGTTACTCTTAAATTGCAAATCAAGTACTTTTTAAATGACTTCATAATTATGAATAGGGCTTGAATATTTTATGTACAAATCGGAAAAAAAAACTTAAATTTAGAACGGCATTTTTGTTTTTTAGTGTATGTTGCTGCAGTTTTTGGGCCTCAACATTCTGTGCATGCTCATACTTAGCAATAATGGAAACCAAAAGTTCATCAAATATTCTATTTGGAGCTGGAGAGCCCACAGGGAACTAAATACGAATGCAAGCCCAATTACCAAATTGATGCAACGTGAAATGGTTATGTTCCTATGTGGGTTATGATCGCCAGTTGAACAACCAACTGCTTATTTTAACTAGTTCAAGTGCATAGTATGGACATACTCCCCCAGTACCCCGCCATCTCTTTCTCCATCCTATTGTTTAATAAACCCAATCACATATATCCTCCACCCACTTCTTTCACGTCTCTCTCGCTCTCTCTCGCTCTTCCCACACACACACACTTAACTCAAGTTCCATTCAATTATTGTTAGGCACCTCAAGTTTTCTTAGTCAAACAGCGAAATACGCCCATTTACGACCACGTTTACGCAACGTGTTTAGATTGGTGGCAGTGGTTGGGAGGGGGACGTGAAGTTCGGACCCTTAATGGAGGCCACTTGCTTTTAGCAATGGCAACTGCAACAATCTACACAAATACAAGCAACACCAATACCAAAACACTCTCCTCTTTGTCCCTTCCCCCACCCACCATTAACACAATATCCACAGGCCCGAAGCCTTTATGCCACAGCAACTGTGAGCTGTTGTTTTTGTTGTTGTTGTTGTTGTTGGTGCTGTTGCTGTCTGCTTGGTTTTGCAGTTTAACAAAAATGTTGGCGCACACTTTTCATGTTGGCCAAATGACGCGACAATGTCTACAGAAAACAAGTTTGAATGCTTTAATCTTAGTAGGAGAAATATCGACTTGAAGATACTCTATTCTAACTCAAATAATTCTTTAAGCCAATAAGTTGTTAAATGAGATTACACTCGGTATATAGTTAGCTGAAGGTTGATCTCGGCCTTCTCATCAAGACCTCAAGGTCTTGTATAATCTACATTCCGTGTTTGTCTTTTTCTCAGGCAAATTAAAAAAAAATATATAGCAGCTCTTATTGTTGTTTAAGATTAAAATGTATGTTGTGTCTTACTTAGGCACCAAAACAAAAGATATAGTATATGAATATGTTCATTGATATGACTCAATCTACAACTTTCTTCTTCCTTAAGATTTAAAATACAATTGGTCAATTGATTGCTAAACGGAAATGCTTCGAGTATATGTTTTTAGATTTTTGTAGATAATTAATTTGTATATTATCGATGTTTGTTTCTGTTAGAATACTGTATTTTATTAGGTGTGTATATTAATTGGTATTGTTTATATTGGTAAATAAATTTGATCTGCGTACAAAAATTCAGAGCTTATATTCAAATGACCAGACATGAACCCAAACATACTAATACTCTAACAATAAGTTGAGCATAAAAGCCAAACACGCATACAGTCCCTAAGAGAAGAGAGAAGAAAGTATCTGTCTGTGTGTGGTGCCTAGACGCCATGTTGTGCACTCCCATGGCGAGTCCCAATGAGCCTGACACCAATACTAATGCGTGCGATTAACATTCGCAATGGCTTTCGGCCGCACACTTAAGCTGGAACGAGAACTGAGATCTGTGAAACGGCAACTGGCAACGAGGAACTGAGACAGGGGTGGAGAGCAGTTAAAGACAAGGGTAAATTCTGTTGACAATGAGCATGGACACGTATGAGAACACGAGCAGAAACACGGTTGCAACACGCTCAAAAACAGACCAACTCACATACCAATAATAGAAGCCGCATGTTCACACACACGCACACACACACACACAAACAGAGTTGCATATGTTGTTTTAAGTTGCTGCAGCACAAAAATGTGCGATAAACTACTTGGCACTTGGCAGAGGCTTACCGCTTGGAGAGTAGACAAGAGTAGACAAGAGAAGTGAAGAAGAGGAGTGAAGTGGCAAAGCAGCAGCGGGTCAAGGAGTCGCCCACGACATGACCCAAAATGGCGGCACAGCTCGTTACATGGCGTCGCGTCGTGTGTGTCTGTGCCACAAATCAGGGCTACAAAAACAAACAAAACTGAAAAGAGAAGAGGCGAGGCGATGCGAGGTGAATAAAAAACCGTGTCAGGTGCCGCCGGAATGAATTGGATTAAGCAAAGTAAGAAAAATAGTTTAAACTGGGCGCGCCGTTAACAGAATGCAGCAAAAGTTGGTTAAAACTAAGTTTTAAGCGTAGCCTGCAATTAAATTTCCCCCAAAAGCATGCGGTTCAAGTTCAAGTCGAAACGGCTTAAGGCATTTAGTTTCAATTCGCAGCAAGTTGGCAGCGCCTCAAAGGCGGCCACGTAGTTTGCATAACTTTACTACACTTTACGCCTATTTCACATAAACCTCGCCCACGTAAACCAAACCCAGAAAAGGGCTGCCAGCTGAATGGGGATATTAAAGGTGTATGTGTGATGAGAAGAAGCAGAGTGTGTGTGTGTGTGTTCTGGTAATACAGGGCGCCAGGGCGCGTCTTGAGTGGAGTTTATTTTCAGTGCGGTTTGATTTTATGCAAATGATTTTGCAACGAGTCGCAAGCAAAGGGAATGTAACGAATGGTGAATGCTCAACCTATAGCAACCGCCAACAACTTTCAGCGAAATCAATTCGAGCTTCCCGAAGTGACACAACTCCACACAAACACAAGCCCGCAGATAAACACACACACAAACACTTACAGTCTAACAGATCAAGAGCCAAACAAATAAAAAAAAGAATTGGTGAACAAAATGCAAAACTAGGCGCCGTTTTTGCAATTTGTGCGCGAAGCTTGTCAGAGGGAATAAACAACAAAAAAACAACACTGTCAGCTACAACAACAAGAACAACTGAGACAATGACAAGCAACATGTAAATGCCAAATGGTCGCTGAATGGAATGGAATAGTATGGGATGGGATAGAATGGAATGGAACAGTGCAAGTTATGCAAACAGTCAAATGACAGTTTATAACTGAACTTGACCTTCTGCATTTTGTGCTAGAGGGGTGTCGGCTGGATTGGGATTGCCACTTGGAGAGCTTGACATTTAAAATGCCCGATGACTTTTGACCAAATAATTGGCAGAATTGCCATCAATTTAACAGAAAGTGGACAACCTGAGAGCCTTAATTTGTCAAACAGTTATGCAAATTTGTAAATGTAAAATGAAAATAAAAACTTTTTAATTTGGTAAAATTTCAATAAAATACAAAGTAAATAACTTTTTAATTTCGTGTGCTAACAAAGAAACAAAAAAAATCAATTAAACACAGAAACTGAACTAAAATATGAAAGCAGAATTGCAGGTGAATAAAAAAGTGATTGAAACTGATTAGCCCGGCGGGCTTCACTGTTTACAAACTTATTTTGAAGTCAATGCGACGAAAAAAAAACACTTTCAATAGCAAAATTTCCGGGCATTTTGCTTGTGGATGGATTTTCTAAAATCGGAAAAATAGTCGAATTATTTTTCATTCTTTACTTCCAAACCGAATTTCAACACGATGAGCCGCCAAAAAACATTTCATTCGTCTGAGAATAAATACTCGGTCGGTGTACCTAAACTAAAGTCAGGCAACGTAAGTTACTGATGTGTTGTTGTTGTTTTTGGGTTTTTTGCATTCGTGCGGCATGTTTATTTGAAGGTTAAAAATGCATTAAGCTTTCAACATTTACACACATACCGCACAAATAGAGGCCAGATGACGTTTCTGCTTAGTTATTAATATTAAAACTTGAAATTTGAATGTAGTGAAACGGAAATAATCGAAAGAAGGCAAGCAAATTACAGTTGATGTCTCTTCTCTCTTTCTCTAGCTCACTCTCTCCCTCTCTCTCTCTCTCTCTCTCTCTCTCTTTTTTTGTACTCTCTCCATCTATCTCTATAGTTTTGTTCCATTCTTTTATCTATCTCGCTCTGTTATGCTCGGTGAAAATCGTTTTTGTTTTTTTTTTTGTTGGCTTGTAGTACATAGTATGTATTTGCATTTGCGTTGTCCTTGTTGTTGTTGTTGTGTTCAGCAAAATATATTAAAATTCAATTTAATACAATTTCAATTGTTTGTGCGTGCAAACACAATTGCTGGAAACACTGAAACGGACAACAGCAAAACAAAACAAAAAAGAAGCCGAGTGAGTGTGAGATTTAAAAAAACAAAATGGAAAGAAAGAGAGGGGACAAGGGCAGCTAGCAGATAGCCAAAGGGTGCATTCACCAAAATGGCTAAAGGTGTTGCTGTATCGGTATATGTGTGTGTGTGACTATGTATGTGTGCGTGTGTGTGTGTTTGTGTTTTTTTGCTACGCTTTGCATGCAAAACATGTGAGTTGCTTTGGCTGCTGTTGCAGTTGTCGTTATTTATGCAACGCCAGCGTCCCTTTTGCTGATATTTGCATGCAGCGTTGCCAGCGACAACTTTTCTGCCAGTTCTTGCACTTGTCGTTGTTGTTGTTGTTGCTGCTCTTGCCAGTCGCTTAATGATGAGCCCCAACCTGAGCCTCATACTGAGAGAGTCGAGGTCATTTCGTGTGTCATGTCAATTGCTGTTCGTTGTTGTTGCTGCTGCTGCTGCTGCTTGTTGCAATTTGCATTTAATTTCTGCCTTTGTCGTGCAAAATGTCATTAAATTAAAAGGCCAGCCAAAAATCAAATTCAAAATACACAAATTTCACATTTGAAGCTCTCGTTTTTTGCTTTTGTAGTTGCCTTCAAATTGTAAAATGTTTCGAAATCATGGATAAAAGAAGCAACCTAGCAATGTGTACATTTAGCACACACATCCATTTATGTTTGCACTATAGTATGTATACATACAAGTACATTGTTATATATGTACGAATCTCTTCATATTTTTACAGTCTACGCCTCACTTCCTCACATCCACATCCTAAGCTCGTTTCCTCTCTTTACCAAGCTGTAGCAATACCACAAAAGAATTTTGCTGAATTTTCAATGTAGTACAATAAAGTACATTTGTTAGGCTCTATGCAATTCTCATTTAATGACACGTTCGAATTTTCATTATTTCTGTGTTGCATTATTACAGGAGTCAGAGAAGTCGTTTACACTACAAAATAATAGGTACAAAGGACTCAATAAATCTAGAGTTGCATAAGTGAAAGAGAAAGCTTATTGAAATTACCTTTCATAAATCAAATAAGAGAAGCAACGGTTCATTGAGTCCTCGGAAAAATGATGGTATCACACCATATTGTACTCTAGTGAACACCCAGTGTAGTGAAAAAGTTATGCAAAAACTTAATTTCTCAATTTATTAATAAACATCCAATATATGTAGTAATCATTGCCAGACATCACTGCACATCCCTAGAGCGATTGGCATTAAGCTTCCTCTTTGATCTGGGATTTTTCTCTGGAACGCATATTCATTGCTTGCATCATCATTTTTTATTTGGAAATAATCAGCATTGTGTTGAATTCAAATTTTTGTTTTGTCTTGCATTGTTAAGTTTATTTTTTATTTAAATATGCATGTACTAACTAGTATGTTATTTGATATCATTCTTTGAAGTTTTGTGCAGCAGGCAAAATGAAAGTTAAAAAGTTGAAACATTAATTTGTAAATTTAATCAGGAATTTGTGCACAGTCATAACTGCATCATATACAGGACGAATTTTCATGAGGCATGTGAATTTTTAAACATTACACTATGGGCACTATTGGCATCAATTAAACCATTTAACATAGCGACTTTTTTTGCATGCAACATTTTGTCGATCATTCTGTTCCATTTTGGGAAGTTAATTTTTTTAAATATTTTATTACATTGAAATGCAAAACTCGTATGCATCTGCAACATGTATAATTTTCGGCAAAAGGAGCATAAGCGGGCAAATATTGAGTTCCATACTTGATTTGAAATTTTGTCGATTTCAATTTATCGAGTTCTTGTAAAAAAGAGTGGACAGCCCGTAAAAATTTTCATAAGTCGATAATAGGCTCTTTTACTAATAATAAAATATTTTTATTTTTATATTACGGAACAACAAAAGAATTGTAAATATGCCAAAATTATCGACTTTTTGCCCATAGTGCATTCTATGTAATTTGTTATTTACAGTTTTTGTGCAAATGAAATATATTAAATTGCGAAGCCCCTATCTGAAACAAAAATCCCATGCAAAAAATTAGTTGTAAAAATAGTTAGACGGATATTTGTTTTTATAATTCCAACTAGAGTATCGAACTCAAATGGAATTACAGTAAACTATATGCAATATTCAAATAAACATAAGCCTGTCAAAAGTTTGGACAAAATAAACTCTGACTGTAGCAATATTAATAATTGATTTGATGTGATTGTTATAAGAGAATGCGATGCAAAGAAATAAATAAGGCGATTGAAGGCATTTAGTTAATGACAGCAAATTGAAAATATTAGGGACACAGTTTCAAGAAGAGACCTCAACCGACACACATACTGGTTGAAGTGAAGTCTGTTAGGTTACCAGTAATACTTGCTTGCTTGGCTCTCTGGTGGCCACATTGGGAATCTGTGCGTCTAATTCATGGCCCACAAAGGAGAGCCCGGAAACTGCCAATCAAAGTTCATTTTGCTGCTGCCCTTTTGTTGGCACAACAACAACTCCAACAACAACAGTGGCAGAAGCATTTAAAGCAGGCCCAAGCATTCAGGCGACTAGGGACATGGACTCTCTCTCATTCTCCCTCTCATTCGCTCTCTGTGTCGTCGAGTCGCAGTCTGAGCCGTAGTTTTAGCTATGTGGCACGCATCGTGCAATTAGTTCGGATGCGGCACCAATCAAATGCTGCTGCTTTTGCCACTGCAGCAAAGGGTCAAGCTATCAAATGCGCAATTTTAAAATTGCAACATACCATTTTTGTGGCAATATACTAACACACAAAGCATAGGTACACACAAATGAACAACCTAGAGGGCATAACAACAACAACAACAACAATACGATAGCAATGAAGTTACTTCAAATGAATCAACTTGATAGGGGAGAGGAAGGGGGTTATTTTTCAGCCTGCCATCATCATCGTCGCAGTCTCCGGCTCATGATCGTAATTTACTATTCACAAAATATTCAAAACTGCTGCACAAGTGACACTCAAATATCTTTTCGCAGTCCTAGTCACAGACGCCGCCCATTTGCCCTCTCTCTATCCTCTTTGTCACCCGATTCGTTTTATTGCTATCCAACTGTGCAACACCATCATCATCAGCACTATCATCATTATCATCATCATCATCATGGGCAACATCGTCTGCCGAGTGCCAAAAGTGTTTGTATTGCTGTCAGCTTTATGGCAGGGTAGCATAGCTTTGCCATTTAGTTTGTTTCCTAATCGAAAGACGATTTTGAATTCATTGAACTCGAATACAAGTTTGTGACTTGTTGAGATGTCTGTTCCATTCCATGGCTAGCAATAGCTGTTATAGCTAAAAGCATTCGATTCATCTTAAATGCAAAATCTTTTGTTTTTAATAATTACAATCTTTATAGTATATAAATGAGTTTCATGACTTGAATTTATTAAGGCGCATCACCAGCTTTAACTATGTGTTTGTAATTTATTGTGACTTTCTTTTATGCCCTTATAAAAGGAAGTAGTATTTTAAAGTTATATGAAGTATATATTCGAGGTCGTACTCCGCTGACGTATTCACCTAGACTACCTTCGAAGTAAAATGTGTTTTCTGCTCAACATAATGAAAGTTTTCATTTGATATGAGTTAAGAACTGTAAAGCTTGCTTTGCTCAACTCTTTTGCTTGGATGCACTTTGAAAGTAAAATTAGACCCTTTAACAACATTTTGGTCTTAGGCTAAAGTAACTTATGTCTATGTTAATCAACTGCGAATCACATTTTTCATTTTCAAACACAATGTCTGGCTAAAAGTAAATCAAGATTACATTTGATTTCATTAGTTGAGATAAAAACTTTATTTAGAGCATCCAAACTTACTTAAAGTCCATTTAAATAACCATTGTTTGTGTCTCTTTCTTTGACACTCCAACTTTTTCTCTCTCTCTTTTGCTCTCTTTCGTTGTTTTTGCTAATATTTCTTTATGGTGGCTTTGGCGTTGCCTCTAGCAGCCATTGTTCTGCTTCATATAGGACTCCATTCACATTGGCAGTGCCTGTTATGGTTGCCGAGTGCTGCATGATTTAAATTGAAGCATTTGTTGTGGTCCGGAATGCGTTTGACGCACACACACAAATACACACAAAGGACGACGTGTCCATGGTCCAGAAAATTTAGCTAGCAATTTACATTTCTACATACTACATACAAGTAAAAGCACTTTGTTTTACTCGGTGCATGGCCAACATTTTAAAAAAAACTATATATATGGACAAACACTTGAAGTTTAATATCGATATGGCATTCGATTTCGCCATGAATGACATGTCTAATGATAAATGCTGATGAACCAGCTTTCCAAAAGGATCCCCAAAAATGCCACCTACGTCGCAGCTAGAGCTTCCCACTTTCAACCGACTTTCAATTGCATTGCTCAAAGACAAGATTCCAGGAAAAAGGGAAATTTGGACACGATAAAGACAGGTGCCGGTCCAGGTAACCAGCTTTGGGTTGTTAAGAACTCAAAGCAACAAAGAGAAGACAAGTTTTGCCAATCCATTCATTTGGCCAGTCAACCAGCCAGCTGCTGCCGTCGTCCTCTTGAGCAATCTCGGCTTACACAAGTGAATATGATGCAGTTAAAAACAAAAAGCTATAGACTTTATGTTTCTGTTGCAAATCGAGGTCTCTATTTTTGATTTAAAAGGCATTAAAAGTCGATCGTAAAAAATTTTTATTTGTCATCTCTGCCAAGAAAGCTTATTTTTTGAATATTTTTACATATACTATATTTGTACTGATTATGTAGTATCACAAGAAAAATACAAACGAAAAGTACCATCAAAAATATTGAAAATGAATCATCAGCCAATAAACGTTTTTTATTAGAACAGGGTATGCAATTAAACAAAAGCCGTGCCAAACTTTTAGCTTACGGCTTGAACCTTTGGCTGCGGCACCAACAGTTGGATAGCAGCACAACAACTTGCAGCGCCATAAAGTCAAGACAAACTTAAAAAACAGAGCAAAACTAAAAAGCAATACACAAAAAAAAACAAAACAGCACAAAGCAATTACAAACTACACGGGCACCAGCAGCTGCGGGACAAGGTGCTCAAAATGGCGTCCATCAGTAGCACCTGATGCACCTACCACCCCCAACACAACCCCCAGAGGCATCCCTCTAACTCCCGTACCTCCCCTACCTCGACCTCCATGCATATGTTTATGATGCTGAGGAAATAAAAGATTTTTTACGACTTGTGCGCTACACATTTACCAAATCTGCAACACTTCTACCACACAACATTCCTTCCTCCACCCGCTGCTACCCACTGCCTGCAGATTCCACATATTAGCAATGCACCTAGTCGTATACTGAGAGTTTATGGCCGCTGCCTGTGGCATACAATTCTTAGGGCTGGCATCGTTGCGTATGCTTGATATTTGATGCAGGCTTCCACCAACCACAGCTACTTATAAAAATGTGCTGGATTGCAAGTGGTGTGGGGGGCAACAGAAAATAGAGGGTAGCTGCAGCCAACTGATATGCCACAACCTGTACTTCACCATCATCGGCGATAAGTTAATTTGAGCTTGCAACAAACGCACACACACGCACACATACTTATACAGATCGCAAAATTGAGAGCTGTTGGCCATAAAGTGCAAGGAAATGTAATGCAATATTTTGAGTCCTTTGAGCGCGCCTCTAGCTAAGTGACAAAAAAGAAGCAGGAGTAACAGTAGCAGCTAAGCGACAGGCAAAGTGCAACGTGCAAGTTGCAGCGCCGCTGCGTTTTTCGATTCGTTTTTGTGTGTTGGCATCTTTTTTCAGATCCTCAAGTTGCTTGCTTGCTGGCTGCTGTGCTACGTGCAACTCGGAGCATATCAAGTTGCAACTTGCAACAAATATTAAATCAGTAAAATGTCCTTTAGGGCGCACTCAAATGTAATTGTTGTTGTTGTTGTTATTGGTGTTGGTGTTGTTGTTGTGGTACTGCTTCTACTTATTCTTCATCTTCAGTTACGATACGCGTCAAAATTTCTGCCTGCCTGCGAGTGTTTATAGCAGCATATAGCACTATAAAAAATAAAAATACCCACTGGCTTTGACTCCATCTCTCTTTCCTACGCACAGTGGCACAAAACATAGATGTACAACTTGACTGTTGATATAAAATCGAAAAAACTTTTTAGCTTGGCAACATTAGAAAGCTAAATTAATTCGTGTAAGAAAATTGTAAGCAGTCTCACGTCTTACTACAAAGCAATATACAAAAATACTATACAATGTAGATTATAAATACGATTTAAACTGAAAAACTGTTGTTTGTAGGTTGCCATGTGGCAGAGTTAGCAGCAGTTCAAGACGTCTTAAGCATAACTAATTTACTTACTATCTTTATTATCTTTTTATTAGGCTTAACATTGTTAAGCGTTGCACCACAGTGTACGCGTTCTTGCGAATCAACTGAGTTTTTTATTACGCACCAAGATGAGAGACATTGTTGGCTGCATGGCGCTGATAGATACCGCTACTTAAGCAGCTGAAAGATTGTGCAAGTGCAAATGCTTTCACGGCATATAAAATTACGGCCAAGAGAAAATCGCGAAGCTGCAACCAAATCCAGAAATAGTAAGTACCATAACCAATCCCCAGAACTACAAACAAGTGCTGTAGGATGAGACTGAGGCTGAGCCTGAGACTCAGGTGAATGCTGAGGTTAGGCAGAGGCTGAAACGGATGCTGCAGCTAAGGGAAAAGCTGTCAGTTGTGTATTTGGCCATTGTAATTTGATGATGCGGTCCACATGCTACAGTTTCTCTTGTTGTTGTTGCTGTGTTGTATGTCTGGCACCGCGATGCGGTCAACTGTGGCATGCAACGTTTTGTAGCCAGTTTTACTCTGCGGATATTCGCGTCTCGGCCACTTTTGTGCTTTTGCGCCTGTCGTGAGCAATTTCCTGTCTCAAACACGTTTCTGTGCTATTCTACCTGATGCAACACACACACATACAGACATACATATACTTTCAAATGTATGTCATATGCTCGTATTCGGAATTATTTATGGTAGTAGCTACTTGGTTATTATAAATATGTGCGCATAAATATGCATAGGAAATTTATTAAGTTTTACGCCTGAGCGAACTAAAGTCGACACAGCCCTCGCATCATCTTGCCACACGCAGTGCAGCACCCTGCTGTAAGGTGTATTTTAAATTAATGTTGAGTTTCGTCAACACAAAACAATTTTAAGCAGCTGCTGTGTCTATCGCGTGTAGATCCACAGACTAGTGAAACCAGCTAAACCATTTGGAATATAAATTTATCTATATTATTATTATTGTTAAATGTATTAGGCTGAGTATGAATTTGAAATCCTACAAACTCACGAAGTACTGGGTATGTGTGTAGCATAATACTCCCCATTATCCCATAACATATATTACTACAACTTTATTACACCTTTTATTCTTTTATTTTTTGGCTAGGCCGAAAAAACTAATGGACAAAAGTCAAGGCAGCGCATTAGGAACGTGTAACTTTAAGTTTTAGGATCGTCGGGTTATAGGGGGAGGTGGTGAGGCGGCAGCTAGTTATGTTAGATTGTGTCATATGGGCGTGGCATTTGACGCACACTTTCCATTAACGAGCCAAATTGTGTGCGCCAGCAAAGTTTCGAGTTTTTCTTGCATTCAAACTACGATTTAGATATGAACGTGTCTTTTCTTTTTTCTGTTAAAAGCCCTTAGCAAAAGTTGAAGCCGCTAAGTGATTGATGGCGCAAAAATAGCGAAAAGCATAAGAAAAAGTAGTTTGTGTCTTGGTTGAGTTGTGATGTGGAACGCGATGTGTAAATGGATTGTGTTAACTTCAATGCGACGAGTTCAACAACTATTACCACTTGCCAATTGCTGAGCTATTTTCAGGCAAGAAACATTTCATTATATTTTTTTTTTTTTTTTTTTGGCTTTTGTACGATATACTTCATAAGCTTAAGTTGATTCTCTTACCCACTGCACTTGGGGTATGGAAATCTGAACAGTTGTCTCCTTCTCTGTCATTTATGTTATTACTTAAGTTTTATTTTATATTGCCCCCGCACGCCAGCCACCCCTTTCGGTGACAACTTTCAATCCCAGAGCTGTTGCCTTGAAGCAAATTCAGTTTCAGTTTCCTCTGACGTCTTATCAGCTATTAAGAATATTTCATTTCTGTACTGACGTATTCCTTTACACACTGTTCATCAAGTAGACACCATCGGAGGCTTCCCTTCCATTTCCGCTCGGCGCGCATCGCCTGCAAATTGCAGCGTTGACAAGCTGTCCCATCAGCGCAGCCCAACCCACTCAGCCAAGCCAATCCAAGCCCGCCACCGCCCCCCTCCTCCTCCCCCTACTTCAAAACCCACCCCCTCTAGCAGCACAGCAACTTAATTTGCACTATTTAGTGTCATTGTCGCTGTTGCCGTCGCCGTCGCCGATGCCGTTGTCATTGCTTTTTCCGTTCCTCATTTCCCTTGCCATTGACGTTGCTATTTTTATGCTATATGTACTCCTGCTCTGCCAAATTGTATCCGAGCCATTGTCGTTAAACTTACGAAGAGCCTCGAACCTCAGTGCGTATGTGTGATATTTGCAGCCATTGTTAGACCTGGACCAGGGCTGGCAACACAATTCACTGCTGGCAAACAAAATAGCATTATTACATTTTTTGAACAGTTTACTTCTGCTGTGATTAGTTTCTAATTTGGTGTGACCGTACTGCAATAATCCGAAGATTACTTTTAAATGATATAGCAATGTGAGTATGACTTCTTAAGAGCATAGTCTGTTATGTAGTGTGACCGTATTGCACTAACGTTATTTAAACGACTGCACTTTATTCCTAGCGTATTTGAATGTAATTGTAATATGACAGTGATTTTCTATAGAGAAATCCAAGGAAATCCTAATTGCGTGTTGATTAACTGCGACCGTAGTGCTATTAACTATTAAAGTAAAAAGTAGAAAAATATATTTTAATTTATTTTAGTTTAGATTTAAATTTTTTAAGCAACCTATTATACTCAAGTCAGCCCTGATTGCTACAAGTTACTATTGTTGTTTTTGCTATTTTTTAACATACATATTTACTTTACGCTGCTGTTGCTGCCATTTTTGATTTGGCTTTCTTTTTGTGGCTGTTGCAGCCACAGTCTGTATGCTACGTCTACCCACGTTTCGTTTCGTTTGCAACCTTTCATATTTCAAAATTTTGTCAACCCCCAACCACCACTCCCTCTCCGATTTCATTCACACTCCCAAGACGAGTCAACGTCAGCAGCCATCAGAATTTGTTTTTTTTTTTTGCTCTTCTTATTTTCTTTTCATAGTTTTTCGCTTTTATTTTTTTTTATTATTATTATTATTATATTTTTGTTGCTCATCGCGTGGCGTGTGTTACAGTTTTAGTGTGTAAAGTGCAAACAATCAACGCTAGCGAGTTTCTGCAACTGCCGCATGATGCACTTGCCAGGCGAAACCCACTGCTGCTGCCACATTACACTCGTAGTCACACCCCTGCCCAACCACCAGCACACACTATCCCCTATTGCCACATTACTCATGCCACACGAGTTTGTCTTTTTCACTCCGGTTGCCATTATTGTTTGTTGTTTTTCCTTACTTAGTTCCTGCAGCTTGTCAAACGTTTGCAGCATTTTTTTTTTTAGCTTGTTTGTGTCACTATTACATTTCATATTTCTATGCCAGCCCCTTGCTTTTTCCCGTTCCACACGTCGTTCCAACACCATATGGCTGCAACCGGTCTGCGAGTTTGTTTTCTGTTCTCTAGGTTTTTTTTGTTTTTATTATCATCTTCCATTGCCTGCTCACATTTGTTTGTTTGGTTTTGCTTCGCATTAAGCTTGGCGTTGAATTTCACAAATTTTTAAACCTTTTCCCACCCACACCCTGCATCTGCTGGCCACAGCCAAACACCTAGCAATTTGTATGCACTTGAAAGCCGAATGATTTGTGTGGCATGTCTTCGGGAATGATAAGTGAAAAGATTTTACCAATAGATCAAGCAAATTGAGCGTGTGGTCTCAGCTTTCTATAGCTTCAACATTCTCTTGCCCCTCTTTATCCGTTTTAGTCTGGTCAAATACCAATTTTCTTAGAAACAAAAGTTGAAAGGCATTTTGAGCATTTACCCATCAACAATTTTGCAGCTGCATTGTTCTGATATAGATTTCAGGAGCACTTTACAATCTGTTCCATGAATTTGTATTTTCAATTCACCTTAAGAAAATTGCAAGATATTTACCAAATATATGTACAAATAAATAGATTCGAATTTAATCACGAACTTTAATTTATGATTGTGAATATCAAAAATAAAATTAAATAACATCACATTTAAATCATAAATGCAAGAACGTATATACATAAGTATACTTATAGTTAAAAATTATTGATAGTAGGTTAGAATTTCTAACATTCAGTGTAGCCTGTTGACAGAACAACGTCTGTCGGATCCGCTTGTGTTATAAATGCTTGAAGGGTATGCAAACTTCATCTTTCTTTGGGAAACTAACTGTTCGTTTTTGCTATGACAAGCAAATATATTTTATGCCCACTCTGACTAACATTTTACACGGTACGCTTCATTATGAAGCCCAAGTCAGATGGCATTAAAAATTTAAAGTTCTCTTCTTATTGTGTGCTCCTATATTGCTCAACTAGTCCTCAATGTCGCTGGCCCTTTCCCTCTTTCTCTCTTCTTCTCTCTGTTTCACTCTCTTTCACTCTCTCTTTCTTTCTCTTTTTCTCTTTTAAATGTCAGATTTATACGGTATGAGACGACTAGTAAAAAAATGGAAAAAAGTTAAACAAACAAAAACTAAAAAAAAAATACGACAACAACTAGAGCAATAGAGCAATAAGGAACCCCCGGTCCAGTCACGATGCACATTGTTTCTGAGTGAGTGATATGAATGTCCAGCAGCAGAAGCAGCAGTAGACTCGGTCCAGCTGACCATCTGTCCAATCGTCCCATCCAGCGATAGTCTAAAAGTCCACTCCAATGCATTCGCATGTGAATCAGTAAAACAGTCAACACCGAAACCAACCCAGTTCGCCATCCAATCCAATCCGCAGTTGTTTATTGTTCATAAACGAACAGCATCAGCAACTGTAGGGGTAGGTGGTTGGGATATGGTTGGGGCTGGATGGTAGAGGGGCTTAAGTAGGAGTTGGGCTGCCCCCCGGTATAGTCGTAATCCCAAAACATATACTTGCAAGTGCGCTTAAACCAACAGGCAGACAAACAGACACACATACTACAAACAAGCAAAAAAACAAACAAGCAAAAAAACAATAAACAGGAAGCACAACGAAAAAATAAAGTTAATGCCTGCAGAAGCGCAGCTGAGCAGCGGCGAAGAGCGACGGGGGTGGGCTTGAGCAGATTGTAGCTATTGCCTAAACTGACTAAAAATAATTAAGCTGCTGCTGACGCACTTTTTTGGCACGCTAAGCACGTGACAGGGTGTCTGGGGGAGGCGTTTGCTAATAGAGAAGGGGTAGGGAGGGGGTGGATGGAAGGAGAACAGTAACAGCAGGATAAGACAATGGGTTGTAGCTGTGACACGTAACGCCATCAACGAGTTGGCCATTAAGCATGAACTGAGCAGCAGCTGTACCTTGTAGCTGCCAAATAGCGCCAACAACATTTCGCCTGTCGCATCGATCACAAGTAAAATACAAAAAGCCCACACCCTTTAGCCCTAAAGTGTTTCTAATTTCCAATTTGGTCGTTTAAACATCCATTTCATAATTAAAATTTCCCTTAAACTCCATGTTATTTCTCATTCCATCAAACGAATTTCAAAGAGGCAAAAAGGCTTCGCTATAGAGAAAATTCGTAAGATAAATAGAATGGATATTTATTTCATTGATCCGAATTGCAGTGTTCCGGAAATGAATTCGTTACCCGGATGATTTTTATAGGGAAGTTGGACTGTATCTGTTTTCATCTGTTTTAATGCACTTTTTATATTAGGACTCTGAAAATCTAAGGAGTTATTTGCTTAAATACTGTCTTAGATAATTGCGATCCCTAACGACTCTGAATAATATGCACATAATTGTACCATATATGCCTATTTTTCCCCAAGATCGAATCGGGTCGGACGAAAAAAATGATTTCAATAGAATGCAAGCTAGTTTTAAAAGAGAATACAATTAAGACATCTTTAAAATGCCTTGAAATAAATAATTTACTATTTCCAGACACGACTCTGAGAACATGTACATATGTATGTACAACTAAATTAAGCCGATGTAATCTTAATATAGAATAATTAAATCTTTCTGGCTGAAAATCAAGTTTTCATAAAAAACAAGTGAAAACGTTTCTGTTCGACGCAGCCGACTGAGGAATACTCTGATACCAGTTTCGAAACTAGTGGAAAAGAGCTTGCTTGCAAAGGGGGGAATGGGGGCGTCAAAGATATGACATGGACTTAATGGACTTTGGATGACGTTGCCAGCAACAACATATGTCCAACATATTTGGCGTGGCGAAACAACAGTTGATGCATTATTTTGTGGGATGTCAGTATGAAGTAGCTATCTTCTCACCAAATCTGGTAACTCAATCTGAAGAACATGTGTGTTTTATCGATTTTCAGCTTTTGATTTTATCGATTTATTTTCCCCCAGTGGGTGAACCACCCCAAGTCGCATGGCACAAAAAAATATACTCTTTACCTACGGTATCAGAGGATTCAAATTTAATAACTGGTTTATTTGGTTCTTGTGTCTCCTTCTCCAATTCTCATCCTCTCACTTTCATTCTCACTCTCTCAGTTTCCCTTCCACTTCGCCGCCTGTTCGCACAAACTAAATAGTCAGCAATTGTACTTTTGCCCATTTTTAAGGGTTTCACTATAAACCAAAAATAATAAAAAATAAAAAGCGCACATGACCCACTTTGACCCTGATATGGTGCACTAACGAACTAACTAATGCAAGAGCAGTGCTGACGTTGAATGTCATTTCAGTTCAACTTTTCTTGGTATTGTGATTGTTGTTGCTCTTGCCTTTTTGCTTAAGATACTCTGGCAAATAAAAAACAAATGGGATAAGGAAAGCGTATAATTAAGCTATGCAAATAATTGTAATAAGCAAACAGAATCTGTGAGAAAGGAAGAAAGTGAAAATCAAATTTCTAAAGATTTTTATACTTTTACTTACCGAAGGTATAGAGTATATTGGGTTTGTGAAAGATTAGGGCGTTACGCCGAACGGAGGGCTTGGAAATCGAAAACAAGTCGATACAGCTCAAGACGCAAATCGTATAAAAGGAACACCTAGAGTCACCAAAATTGGTGGGAAGAAACTGGCCACTGCATCTAAAAATTGAATGACACGCCCACCAACAAAATTGTTAACAATTTTAATTCAACTTAAAAAATAAATGTGCTATGTAGCATTATCAAAGATTTTGCCTGCAGGACTCTCACATTGTTGAGTTGCGATTCCGTATACTTGTGTCCCATAATGTATCCAATAATTAATAATATTTTTGTTTTGCTTAGTCTTCTATAACGCGAATTACATAGCGCGGAATTTTTTTCGAACGTTACAAGGAAGCTTGTAATTATGTTATTATTATTTGTGCATTAAAAGTGAGCCGCCTGTTTAAAATTACACCAAGATATTTATATTTTGACAGGTGGGGCACAAGCTCTCCTTCTAAGTATACGCCAGGACATAATTGATGTCGCAGAGCATACGTGACTTCGGCGCATTTGCTAGCATTTATACCATTGTTCCAATTCTTGGCCCATGTGTACCTGTATAAATATTCTTGCAACTCATTTGACGCAGCTTAAATATGTGCAAATATGTTGATTCAGCAACTTTAAACAAAATAATGATCATCTGTGAAAGTTTCATTGAAATCGGCTGAGAAACGCACGAGATATCGAAGATTGAAGTTTATTTAATTATTCAGTGGCGCATTATTGCATACAATTTCTACAAACAAGAACTGTTCGTATAAATTTTAGGGTTCAGGGTATGTCGTAGTTGAGTTGTCTCGATTAAAGCAGTCGTACTTTTTTTTAGTTTTGGCGTTTGGCGTCGCCTCTAATGAATATGAAGAGAAGCTTGCATAATTTACAGTGCTGCAGACAGCTAAAAACAAAAAAAGAACATCACCACCGCGAAGGACAATGGTGCAGTCAGACTTCAATTACATTAAATGACATGCGTTTTGGGGCTTTATGGTTCTAGACTTCAGCTCTAGAATACAATTTCAACTACCGCTACTACGAGTATTTCGGACGTCTGCAATGAACAACAAAACAAAAAATTAAACGAAAGTAAAATGGGAAAAGTTATGCAACGTAACCTAGAGACAAATGATAGTGATATATGCAAAGAAGCTTTTGCATAATTGTTAAATTTCTTGTAATTTTTAGTTAAAAATTAGTTGTGTGAAATAAAAAACCCTCGCATGTACCGAAAGTTATAGCGAAGTGAGCTAATTATGGTAAAGACAGAGAGTGTCACAGTATGAGCACCTGGCACGCACACTGTGCTTCAATAAATAAATGCTAAAGTCAGTTGCTTGACGACTGACGCCCCCCAACCCTAAACCTCTCTTCTATGTATAAACCTTGAAATATATTACAAGTTTGTTGCTTGTATGTGGGCCAAACGCATGTCACTCGCCACCAAGTCAGTCTGATAGTAGTCAGGCAGCCATCATAGCTTAAGCTGAAGTTGAAAGGAGCTAAGCTTAGCAGAAGGTACGCGCATTTGTCAGCGACAAAGGGCCGCAAAATGTTTGACGCTTTGACAGCTGCGGCAAACAGGCCACAGCAAAAACGGGGGAAAAAATGAAGAAGAGGAGGAATTAGAAGAGGAATGTTGCGCCAGTCGATTCGATGCTTTCAGCGCAACCAGCACACGCAAAACGTCCTATTCAATAGGACATTTTCACTTTGACAGGTCCCATCGCTAGCTGGCGACAATACCCAATGACGGCAAAGCGACATCATGGCCATCATCATGATGCCAAAAGTTCTAGTTTAGTAGTAGAGACGATGCGCGTGGGTGTGAGGAGGGTAAAGAGGGTTTAGCAGAAGGAAAATACACCTTTTGCTGGGCGAGCGTGAAACATGTCGCGGCTGCTTCTCAACTGGCTTGGGCCCAACACTTGGCAACTTCCGTCCAAATGGGTTTCGCAAAGGAGTGATGTGGTGTTTGTGTGTGCGTGTGTGTCTAGGTGCCTAGCCAATGCCATAAATATATTTCACCGCACGTTCTCCACTGCCACTTACGAAAGCTTTTGGGTTATTCCTGAACTTTTAGAATTGTCATAAATTAAAGCTACTTGCTGATCAGATGGAGCTTATAGCACATGTGAACATAAAGCAATAGAACATTGCAGCTTTTTTATTTGAAGCCATCTTTGGAAACGACAGATAAAAAGCTTTCTAACCACATAACCCAAATTTACAAATTCTGACGGTTGCCTTTGAAAATTAAGCTCAAACTGACCCTGAATATATATATAAATAAACATAAACATTGCTTTAACAATAAAGAGCCCTAATATCCATTTAAAATTGAACAGCAGTAACTGAAACAGCTTTGAACAGCAAACGCATAATTAGAAACTGATCACATTTCATTAACTTCTTTAATGTGTAGTACTGTGAATGTACTTAAGCTTAAGCAGTTGTCTGTTGTTGCAGCCCTGATTATCCACGCTGACCAGAGTGCAAACATTTTTGCAAAGCCCTAACTGCGCCTGCTAACCAAGGCAAACACCACAGCAGCAATGCGGCGGCCAAACCCCTAAAACATAAACTACAAATGTGCTAAAATGGTATCAAACTTTTGGGCAAAGGCGAGAATTCAACGCTGCTGCCCCATTGCATCTGCATCTGCAGCATCTGTATGTGTGTGTGTGGGTGTGTGCGTGTGCGACAGGATGATTCCCATCGACCAGGTGAGCAATCTTCTCTGTGTGTATATGTGTTTAAGCACGAATGCATTCCTTGAATGCTCATTTGACTGCGCTTTTGCCTGTCCGCTTTTCTGACACGCCCACACGCAACAAAATTGGGTATGCGTACGTGGGTGTGTGTGTGTGAGAGAGAGAGAGAGTGGGAGAAGCAAATAAATGTAGAAAGGAAGAGAGTCAAATCGTTTTTGTTTTGGCTATTTTTGGTATTGTCTGGCGCGTTGATGCGATTTTATGTATTTCCATGATGCGCTTATTCGACTCGGGTATTATGCGCCCAACCCGCAGAGCTTTCCCATGCATACAAATTGCTAAATTATTTAAGCAGCAACAGCAACAACATCAACGAGAACACGAACAACAACAGCAACAACAGCTATAACAACAAAGTCGCTGCTTTGCTGGCCCACCCGCTGCTATTAGTTCAACTTGTCCCAAATCCTGTCCAGCCAACTCGCCAATCGCCCAATGCCCAATGTCCAGCGGCAGCTTAAAGTCAGACCGCACAGCAGGAACACCAAAATGAGCAAATGTGCGTGCCATCGCTGCTTTGTCTGTCTGTGTGTGTGTGTCTCAGTCTCTGTTTCTGTGTGTGTGCCAAGCCAATAATAAATAAGTGGCCAAAAACCGTAGCATACTTGCATGCGCCGTTCAACTTTTTGCGTAAATTCTGCGCTCAGTCCTAGCTGCGCTGCTGCTCTTGCTGTTGTTGCTTCTTTTTCTGCAATTCAAGCAGACATGCTTCACCCTGCCACCCACACACATACGTTGTGTCTGTTGCTGCTCTCATGCACACACGCATTAAATTCAATTTAAAATTCATGGCATTAACTTTAACTTCAACTTAAGTCCACCGCATGCAACTTGTTAAAATGCCAGTTGCGAGTGTGTATATGTTTGTGTGTGTGTGTGTGAGTGTAGCAATGAATTTGGGACGTGTGCGTGTGCGTGTATGTGTATGCGGGCATGTGAAGTAAGTTATCTTAAATCTGGCCAGTTGCCACCGCAGCGCTTTTAACTTAGTTTGCTATCTGCAGAGTCTCCCCTACACCCCGCCACACCCCTTCCGCCGTTTTGCACTCATCTGTCTGCAAATGAATGGTTTCTGTCTGCCTGTGCGTTTGTGTATGTGTAAGTGTGCAAGCGCATTTCATATGACCGTCCACATTTTTGCAATTTTATAATTTGATTGCATACTTTTGGGACGCACATTAACACACTGCGTATACTTGCCTTATTGTGTGTGTGTCTGCATCTGTCTATATTTGCATATGCATATATAAACAAAATATACATATTTTAAGAGCTAGAGCCAGCTTGGCTAATTGCAACATTTGCTTCCAATTGGCCAGTTAAAAGAGGGAAAAATATAAAAAGAATTAGAGCTAAAAATAAATCAAAACAACAAAAAACCTCAGATAAATCTAACTAACTAACCAACTAAGTAGGTGGCTTGCAATTGTGTTTATGCAAATTGCTGCGAGTGAGCTGTGAAAATGACAGCTGTATAGACAATGTGGCAAGCGTTGGCATTTACATTTTCCAAGCGAGCTGCATGGACGCCTCTTTCTTTCTCAGTCCTTGTCTCTTTCTTTTTGCAGTTGGCCCTAAACCCAATTAGCTAATAGGAAGTTTTTATCATAATTACAAAGTACGCAAGTCACTCAACTAAAGCTTTGTGCTTTGAAAACTTTAGCTATATTAAAGTCCTACGCACAGTAGAAATTTGATACAATGAACTTATTTTTGCCTTTTCAGTGTTGCAAAATAGATTTGTATGTACCTTCGAACTTTTTTAATAAGATTCTCAAGAACCGCTTTATCATGTAAGAGGATAAGAGCAAAAGGTGTTCCCAATATCAAAGTGTTCACTATAAAGCTTCTTAACGTCATTTAGACCTATCTAAATGTACAGCAGAGCTGACATTTTGATTTTGTTTCTTTGATCTTATCTTCAAATGAAGTCAGCACTTATTTAGTTTCTTATGGTTTGACATCAAACAAAGTTTTTGCAACATTCAAAGACTTTTAGTTGGAACACATACAAATATAAAGTTATGAACAAGCTAAGGACACTTCAAAATAAATGCACTTATTCATAGTATTATTTATTTAAATTAATGTTTAAAATACATTTTAATTATGTAAAGCGTATAATTGATTAATCACATTTTTAATACTAATTGTGTAATTTTATAATTATGTTATTAATTAATCATGTAATTCAACTTAAATATTTTTAAATGAAAAAAATTTGAAGTGTCCTCAGATCAAGTCAATGAATGTCAAGGCAAGTGCTGCGTGTATATTTTAATGTGCTCAACATTTACATACATGCACACACACATTCATATGCCGGGCTAGTTAATTAAAATATCATAATCGCGACAAGGCTAAGGTCAACCAAAAATTTTATACATATACTCAAGCACATTGCATTCTTTAAGCGACACACTAGACCTGCAAAATGAGCGAAACTTTGCTTCGGGTGGCCTCTCTCAACACCCGATGAAATGTGTGTGTCGCCAGGCTTCGGGCTCTGATTGTCTATTCGAATTTTGCTGTAATTGCTTGCTAATATTAAATTACTGTAAAAATATTTCTTGAAAAAAATAAAATTTATAAAACAAAGGAGGATGAGGGAACTATGCTGCAAACTAAAGCCGGGGTGTGAAAAACCACAGACTTTTATCTGTGGCTTTTCAGCATTGATTGCTGTGTGATTTTAACTAATCCCAGATAAAAGCTTCAGGCACTTTTAAGAACTGCAAAACAACTGGAACAAGAGCAAAAAGCTAAAGTTGGTGAACAATCCTTAAGCTGAAGTGGCACATGCGACAAATGCATTCGCATTGTGCCAACGTGTAGCTTTGACAGATGCCGCTGCCGCTGTTTTTGTGTATGATAACAAAAAAAAAAGCAAGTGACAACGTTGCAGTCGAACGCAGCCGACTGCGGAACACTCTGATATGTGTATAAAAACGGGTGGTAAAAAGACAGGTTGGGCGCGGCGCTAAAGAATAGTTTGATACAGATCTTTGGTAGACATCGCCAGCTCACTTGCTAAAAGCTGTGAGTGATATGGGGATTTTGAAAGCCGTGCAACAGGGATGGGATTGTCATCGAAATTTTTGAGGCATTTCTTTGAAGTGACATCCTTGATATCATAAGCGAATGCAATTTGCAAGGTGGAAGGGCGACTGGAGGGGGATGGGGTAGGCATATTAAGGGACACCATTAGATTTCTCCTTACAAAGTTTGGTAGCTCTAGTTGTAAGAATGTGGGAAAAATGTAAGCTTATCGAAGTTAACTTATCGATTTTATCGATTTCTTAGCCTCCATTAGGCATAGCAGCCCAAACTTGACACATTATCTGTCCTGCCCATAGAAAAACATATTTGCAAAGACTCAAGTCTGTAGCTGTCGAAGCTGTGTTTATCCGGACGGATAGACAGACAGACGGTCGGAAGGACCTTACCTTCGGTATCAGAGTATTAAAAGTGCAACCAGATAACGTTGTCAATTTGCATTTGGCTTGTTTGCTATGATGCCATATCAACGAACGGACGCACGGACGGACGCAGGGAGAAGCTCATAACGCGGAGACAATGCATTTGTAAAATTACCGCAGGTAAAACAAACTTTCACTCGCTTAGCTTCCTGTCTCCTTTAGCTTACTCCTCTCTCTCTCTCTCTTTTCTCTCTCTTCACTCCACTCATGTGAAAGTGTTATCCCCATGATTGCAATCAAGATTATCTATGGAAGTCAACTTTAGCACTCTTCGGTTGCCACTTTGATTCTCCACTTCAAGCGTCTTATCCTGCTGGCCATATAGTATGTATGTGTGTGCGTATGTATGTGTATGTGCATGTGCTCTGGTTAAGGAACTTCAAAGAACTTGAAGCTGAAAACACTTTGGTTTATTAGTTCCCAG
Organism: Scaptomyza graminum; assembly: GCA_018901835.1. Classification (NCBI taxonomy): domain Eukaryota; kingdom Metazoa; phylum Arthropoda; class Insecta; order Diptera; family Drosophilidae; genus Scaptomyza; species Scaptomyza graminum. Next base: position 6,013,622 of record JAEIFL010000001.1, on the reverse strand, counting down.
CCCTCAGATAAAACATATATAACACATCTAGCCAGAAGAGCCTGGCAAAAGCATTGACGTTTATTGAATCAAAATCGTTTGTGCCCTGGAACGACGCCTTTGCTCCGTTTCCTGTTTCCCGCACCGCTGCCTGTCCACACCTATACACCCACTCCATGCGTTTTTTAACCATTTGCCATTGCATTGTTGCCGATGCTCCAATGTGTGTGCAAAAATCCGCGCAAACTCGCACAAAGAGAAGAAAACCAAAAATATAAAACAGAAAAAAATAAAGCAAAAAACAAAAGAGATTTCCCCACGGAGCGTGTTCGGCGTATAACTCCACCATCCTCCACCCCCACCAAGCGCACACCCCGGCAAATGCCCGCAAACACTAGACGCTGGGGCGCAAACATTTTAAATCGCCGGGTCATGATTCAAGCACTCAGTCAGCTGTATTTTATTGAATTAAGGCGAGGCAAAAGCCAAAGCGGCAAACGGAGTACAACAAATGCGACTCTAGGGGCGGGTGGTTCTCTGGGATGAGTATGTGGATAGAAGAATGCACTCGTACTAACACACACACGCACACACACATAGTCAATAACTTCATAAATCAAAGCGTTGGCTCAGTCATTTTTCGAATTTGTTTGCTGCAGCGAATTGAAACGTAACCCGATTTACCCACCTCCCAGCCCCATTGCAACCAATTCTATACACACTCACACACACATGCAATCCATGTCCGGAAAAAGAGGGTTTCCTACTTTTTGCATTGCGGTGCTCTCTATCGTTGCCCTTGTTGTTGTAATTGCTGATGTTTGTTGTTTGTTGTTGTTATTGGCAGTTAGTTGTTGGTTGTGTCTATATGTTTGTGTGTGTGTGTTACCTATATCATTGTTTGCATACCTGCCCTAGCGAGCACTGCCATCTCTTTCAGCACTTTGCCTCTTTTACCCTGTAAGCCACAACCAAGACTCGGGAATATTCGCTCTGAAATTAACTTGTTGTCTCTTTAACAATTGGAAGGTAAAATTTCGCTTAAGTTCGCCCGCTGAAGATGGCCAGTTAAATTAAATTATCTTTAGTTGATAAATATATATTAACTAGCTTTTATTGATTAATTTTAGATACAAATCTGATCATTTTATAGTACTTTTAATCTAATTTGTATTTATGAATTTGGTAATGTTCACTTTCAGATTGTTGAAACCACAGTTTTTATCAGTTTAATTATCAATTCTCAATCATATTTTTGAATTTGTATTCTCAAACAAACATGTAGAACCTCTTTATACCTTTTGTTTTACTGGGTGTTTGGATAGTCGCTGGTGTCTCCAGCAGATACGCTAACTTAAATTGAAATAGGCATGTCCAAATGGAGAGAGACATTCAGGCTGCTCATTGATGCGACATACAGATCGCTGGCTTTGTGCTCCAAGCTGTATTAATGGCAACGCGAAGGGTTTGTTTTGGTTTCCAAATCCAATGCACCTCGTTAAAAGTCGCAGACCTAATAAGATTTGACGTTGCCGCTGCTCTTATAGTAAATACTGAGAATAAAGCCCATTTTAATAACAGTTCACTCGACCCACACTTAGCTCTAAGTAGCTTACAGTTTGTGCTTTTTCCATCAAGCTGCCCAAGCACTCAACCCTGGACTTATCACCTGTCCCTCTCTTTTACCTCAACTGGGATCCGCATGCAACGGCTGCTTAATTAATCTGTTGTTTGTGGGAAAACTCTCAACAGGCGGCGCCTGTAGGTTTGCAGGAAGTTTTACATTACCCAAACAGCAACAACAACAACAAATTACAACAAAACAAAAGTAAAAAGAGGTTAGAAAAATGCATTGAAAACCGGCAAAATGGAACAATTTTCCCCAGCGAGCAGCCGATCAACAAAAGTTCTACAAAGTGTTTACTAATTTTTTTAAAATGTGTTTAGCTCGCACAACAAATTTTTCTGTCGATGTTGTTTGTATTGGTTAAAGTTTATTTATTTACACGCCTACTTTGACTTGCTTGCGGCACAATAAATGCCACCTTTAGTCTAGACATTGCTTTCAACCCAGGATTTTATTGACTCACAAAAAGCAACATCAGCACAGAAATTCAAAAAATAAAATGAACCAAAATAACAAAGTTCTTCCGGCCGTGGTCAAAGTTATGCCGCAGGCATCAAACCTATCGACCAACTGCTACACCCAAAAAAAAAAAAGCAGTATAAAAATGGCTGGAAGACCTATTTGCTGCCTTAGCTGCGATTCACAGCAGATCTGGGTGGCAGCAGCAGCACTTTTGCAAAAAAGTTATGAGTTTAAAAAGCTACAAACTATTTAATTCAAAAAGAAAATGAAACCATAGATGTGCTTTTAAAGTGGAACATGGTATATAAGACATAATTAAGTTTGTGCTGTCAAATAGTGCTGTTTGAACAGTAAAGCTATCGTTACGCCAAAAGTAAGTGTTAAGGAGCAAATGTCAAGTGGACCACAAGCGCTTAAAGTAAAGCAGCTATAGTTAGTAAGTTTAAGGGTGAGTGTAAAAAAAAAAATGCGCAGTCAAAGTTAAGCGGTTAAAGTTAATCCTCTAGAGTTAAGCTGTGCCACTTAAGTTGTTGTTGAGACGTTGCTTTAGTCCCGAAATTAAAGGCATTTTGCATCAAACTGGAAGCTGTTTAGGCAACGCTAGCAAAACTGCAATTTTTTACAATTTTGTTAATTTTAAGCCAAAAAGATTGACAATTCGATTAAGCTTTGAGTTAATAAAATTGCACATTTCTTTATTAAAGCTAATACAAGAACTCAAATTTAACATAAATAAAATCAATATTTTATGCTGCCAATATGCAATTTGAATGTCTTTTTTATACTTAAAGTATTTTGATTGAAAATTTAAATTTCACATTTTAATTTGTTTTTCTGCTTAGGTATTATTTTTCAATCATTAACTGTTGGATATTTAATGGATGGATGCAACTGTTAGTTGAAGCTCGTCGTTGCAACTTGATCACGGTGCAAAATTGATGAGAATATTGAGTTTGTCAAAACTGCAGTATCATATCACAAATCATATTTGATATGCATAGTTATTAAAGCATGACCATGAAACAGAAACACATGAGTACGACTTCTTTTGCTTCCTCGTACTCGCTGAAAAAGTTTGCTTTGTTTGAGTTGGGTTGGGTTTCGTTTGGGTTTGGGTTTGGCTTTGGGTCGGTCACACCTGAGTGTCATATACTATGTATGTGAGCAGCAATGTTAATCGCTTAACGTAAGCTCCCGAAAATGTGGACAGAACCCGGACTGACAGGGCTGAGTTCCCTTTATATTGCCTTTTATGACGGCTGCTGTTTCTTTTGTGTTTGTTGTTGTTGCCGCCGTTGTAGTTGTCGCATTAAAGGATTAAAATTTTGTAAACAATTGCACAATGTTTAAGGTACATATAAATCGATAACCGCTGACAACAGGATGTTTTGACAAACGCGCACACACACACACAAACAGAACACTCCAAAAACAACAAAATCGTTTGCGGGTATTAATTGCATTTCACAAAAATTCCCAACGTTTTTGCTCACTAATTATTATAATAAATGGTGTATACATATGAATATAGTGTATGTATGTAATTATTTTTTGTTTGTTGTTGTTGTTTATTATTATTAAATTTACACTGACACACAGCAATTCCGCATCACTTAATTGCTACATTGCTAAATGCTCATTTTGTCCTGATGTTGATGCTGCCGCTGCCGCTGCTGATGCTGTTGCCGTTGCCGCTGCCACATTGTTCTCTTGTATAGAACTCTCTCATTCTCTCTGGCCACCTGTTTATGTGTGTGCTAGTGTATGGGGGTATTTTACATTGCTGCGTTAATTAAGCAGCATTTGTGTTATGTTTTGCATACTGAATACTCGATAACAATTAAAACCACCCCCAACCACCCTCCATTCACAAAACCTTAAGCCAGCTGCAGCTGATGTTGCCCATTGTACAATATATGTAGTACGTAGCTGAGGTAAGAGGGCGCAAAGGGGCGAAATTAGATAGAAAGGGTCTATTGATACCAGTGATTGCCATTATTTGGCATTGCCACACAGGTTTCACATACGTTAATTTACCATACACATATATCAATCACACACACAGGCAGGCAGGCTGTTAGGCTGGCCCAGCAAATGCCAAATTCAAATGCATTTTTAATTGTATTCTATTCATGGCCTAAATGCATGCCATAAATAGTTAGGAATGACTTAAGCTTGGCTCCACCAATATTTGGCATTGTCAGCAAATGCAAAGGATTTGTATATCAAATCTAAGATTTATAGATTAAATGAATCAATCCATTAGTTTCGATATCGTATTATGTAACTTCACAAATATTATCATTGCTCCAAATCAACATGATATCCAATCCTACCACCGCCCACAGCATTTTGAATAATTATTTTAAGCTACAACTCAGCTTGGATTTAACATATAATTATTAAATAATTCATTTTCGCCCAGTGTTCTCTATTTCAGAGAATTCCATATGTAATTGAGACACATTTCAAAGCAGCTTTAACATAATATTTGATTTAACTAAAATTATTAGCACATTTTGACACACAAAATCATTTAACTGACTTTTGACTTATAGCAGCGCTTTAATTAAAATTACATTTAAACGTTTAAGTACCAACTATTAATTCAGCAAAACTGTTTACTGTACCATTTTTACACAGAATCACTTTTGTGAACGTAAAGAATATTTAAATTGTTAACAGAATTTACTAAATTCTCAGTTTTTCTCCCTCTTTGATAGGAGCTTGAAATGAAATTTCTATTAACAAAAAGCCCCATTAAGTAATACCAGAGAAACAGCTGTTGGTTTTTATTTTATTTTCAATTTTTTCTGACTTTTGAGTTTTTGCTTTTTGCGTTCCGGCTGCATTTCCCCATTTCCTTCTCACTTCTAACCTTAAGAGCAGCCGGAGCAACCACAGCAATAACAACTTGCTTCTATACCCAAATAACAATGAACTGGGTGCCTTTTTTAAACTCGACTGCAATGTGAGAGAGGAATTCAAAAACCTGCTGGGATGTTCGGACCTGGATGGTTCTTATGCCAGCTTCTTAGCTCTGTTGATGCTTTTGTGCAAAGTATTAACGTAATAATCTCAACCGGTTGCTTTTGTGCAATACCTTCCGATGACAACCAACTGCCAGACGATGACGATGATGACGGCGATGATGAGCTTGGCCCTGAGGTTGCCACTACAAGTGACCTAGGGGACAGCTTTTGATAGCTGCTCTGAACATTGCAGCATCGCTTTCAGTGGAATCTACACTATTTTTTTAAGTGTTGTGGTCGCCTCTCTTGTCTCTTTCCTCAACTTCAACCCTTTGTTGAGCTTGCGGTGTTTTGCAACTTTACAATTAATCTTAGTTTATTCTCTGCATATTTTTCTCACTATTTCATTTTGGTTAGTGCGCATTTTAATTCATATTACATTGTTTGCTTGGCTTGTCATAAAAGCTCTGAAATATTTTGAATATTTTTTTAACAGCAATGTGCAGCCGTAGGTGGTTGCAATATCCTGTAAAATAAACAAGGTCATATATATATTAAAAAAGTATATTATTAACTTTGAAACCGTTGATGTCAATTTATACACTTTGGTTATTTTCGTTTCGAAGGCCATATCTTCCACAATTTTCATCCGATTTTAATGAACCTTGGAAATAATTAAAGAAAAAACTCCAACGAACAAGTTGCCATAAGTAGACCTCAATTCGGTGGGTTCAGTAATATTAATTGTATAGCCCTTTGAAAATCACCTCGGGCACTTTTTCAATGGTTTTAAGGTTAATAATGAACGATGCAGAGTCAAATAAAAACACGTCAACCCAACAAAGATGTTTGTAATCTGTACCAACTTTATATACCCTTAAACATTTGGGCAGCTGCCACCTGCACAAAGCACAGTCAATAAGTAAACTATGTGTGTGTGCTTGCCCCAAACGGGAGATGTGTGTTAGGGTAAAACTGGAATTTCCACAGTAATTTATTTTATGGCTACAATTAATAATTAAAGTATATAGCAGTTGTAAATTTGTATACTTGCGAACAGGGTATCATTTAGTGAAGCGCATCCTGCTAAGACATTGCCTTGCCTTTACTTAACATGCAGCGAGTCTTTTAAGCTTTTTGTGTGGCGCTTGCATTATGCCGCTTGTTAAGCAGTTGGCGAAGGGCTTTGACTGGCGATGAGTGCAAAACAACAGTTAAAACTACAACAACAATATAATGCCTTGACTTTCAATTGCACAATGACAACAACGCCAACAAAACGACCAACAACAACGACTTACAACAACAGCAACGACTACAAAAGAACAACTGCAAAAGCGGCACACACAACAATAAAAGCCACTACTGTTTGGAAGAATTGAAAGCAACCGGCAAACGTTGGGTGCCACATCCAAATCAATTCAAGTGCGGAAACTGCTGCAGTTGTACAGTTGAACGGCCAACCAGAAAACAGCCCCTGAATCCCCCATTGTAATTGTCATTCAAATAGTTGTTGTTGTTGTTGCTGCTGCCGTTGCTGTTGCTGTTGCACAGCTTTCGGCCTTGTTCAATCCCAAATGGATGATGCCCCATTAGATGAACCTTTTGATAAGACCACAGCTATAGTTATAGCTGAAGCTGAGGTCACGACGGCTGCCATAGCGATAAGCGTTGAACGAGTACCGCAAAAAGAATTTCTTCTTTTTTTTCGATGCCTTTTTCAATACACAACTCATATAAGGCGGGGGGGAGGTACCCACTTCCCACTAGCACCACTGCAAACATGACGCTTACGACGTTTTTGTTCATGTGTGAGAAACTGGTCAAGCATAAAACCAAAGACATCTTGTATTAATGTGCAGAACGAAATCTTCTTCAACTCGACAACTTAATCTTTTTGCCAATTTCACCAAAAACGCATTACACCCACGAAACATAAACATCTTTCAGATCAAACGTTGGCATACAAAACAATGTGTTAAAGTTAAGGCGAAATCATCTGTTGGAACACGCGCTGTCAGACACATTTCTGTGAGGAGCCACCAGTTGCCGTCAGATGGTCACAACTGATTAGAGTCTAATAAGTATGCGCAGGGCGTGACCAACGGCCCATTGTTAATGGCTCTTCAAAGGGTCACACACGCACACCCACACCCACACACACGCACACACAGATGCACTCAGGTGCCTTGTGAGGGCATAAGAAAAGCAGAGCACGAATCCTTCAAATTGAAGGCCAAACCGAATCTCAATAACAGTAAAAACATGCTCAGAAAAGTAACGCAAAACAACAACAACATAAACCTAACCGAAACTTACCAGACATGTCGGTCAAATTAACCCCTTAAGCGTCCCCGGCACACCTTACCAACCCCTAAACGCAACCCTTGCAACACACATCATTCGGTTGCGTCTTTTGTATGCTTTGTCTAGCCTTACTTTGATTTTGATATATTTATTTGCGCCTGATATCCAACCCTCACATCTAACCACTCTCTATCTCTCTCTCTCTCTCTCTCTCTCTCTTTTTTTACTTTTTTTCACACTCTCTTTGGTTCGATTGAAGAATTTTTTGAGATAAATTAAATTAAAACTGATAATAAAAAAATATATACGAGCCAATAAACGCGACAATTGAGTCTAAACATATGAGGCTTGTTGAGTGCGGGGGCAAGGCAACGATGGCGGCCTGGCTTGGCATGGCTTGCTCTTGTGCCATAGGTCATTGGCCTTGGGAAGCGGCAAACGGCAAGCGGCAAGCAAGACGCAAACCCTTTAGCCAAAGTCCAAATACATAACAACAAAAGGCTGCACACAACAATGACAGCTCGAAATTGTTCTTAATAAAAGCAGGAAAGGAGCAGCAGCTAAGCAAACTGCTTGGGACCAGCTTGGGAGCTGCAAAAGGAGCACCAGCGAATCATAGTTGCTCCAACAAAGGCAGCCAAAGGTCTTATACATATGGGGATGGGAGCCTTGTGCTAACTGCAATGCGAGATAAACTGAACAAACGGCGCGACATAGAAGACAGCACAGACAAGGTCACAATGACAACCACATACACACAAAAACACACACACAAACATCCTGATTCTAACAATATACTCACATACAAAAAAGAACGAGACAATGAAAGCAACGCAAGAGCTGAAGAAGAAGCAGCTCTTGTTGTGGAAAGTGCTTTGGCTATAACAGCAGATTCCGACTGCTTGGTTGATACTTATCTGGCTGCTGATGCTGCTATACTCCAAGAACGAAACAACACCAACAAAAGCCCCCACCCCCGTTTAGCTGGACTTGCTGTACACTGGGTTAAGCAGACACATAAGTATATTACGTATACGCAATAAGTAAACGTATACGTATTATTTGTTTAACGTGCCTGCAATAACAAAAGCTAAAAGGATTAACCCCGGATAAGTGGGAGGCGAAGAGAGAGTGGCGTATGCATCAGTGTTTATTTGCGTCCATACAGCAAGTGAGTCCTTCACGCACTGTGGCATCAATGTAACTGATATACGACACTATGGCCCCAAATAAAATTTAAATCAAATATTGTATTTGCATGCAAGTGAAATTAAATTAAATACAATATATTAAAAGTTCAGCTTGTTTTAGTGACATTCTAGATCTTTCCAACTGTGCCGCAGCTATCAATTAAATACAAATACATACATATATTTCTATTCAAATAAACATGATTTAGTTGAGATTAAAAGTTAAGTCGATTATTATTTTAAACAAAAAACAAAACAAGTTGTTTGAACAAGTTTAAGTTGCGGCTTCAAGCGCTTTTACTTAAATAAGACAAGGAGCTACTTTTTAATTCCCTTTTGAAATCAATTTAAATGCCAACCTTTTTTTTTGTCCTTTCTCAAGTACAAATTCCCCTTGAGCACGTATTGCCCATTTCGTCTTCTTTACGGCCACTCTAATGAAATGCATACATCATACATACATACGTATGTATATGTGTGTATATCTCTTCAACTTAAAGAGCCTTCACACTCACAAGCACACACACACACACAAGCTCTTAGTGGCATTCGGCATGCGCTCAAACTATGCTTAATGATTTCAGCAATGGGAATGGAAACGAGAATGAAACACCAAAAATACACAGAAAAAAAGTATAATCAAAATGAAAAGAATGAAGACAGAAGAGAGGAAAAAACCACACCGACTGTAATTGCAACAAATGAATATATGTGAAAGACACAAGGAGGCAGAGGCGTGCAGGAAGAAGGGGAAGCCAACGTATGCTCTCAACTTAAATGCAACGCATGTTGCACGCCTTATGGCTCACAAGCACCAGACCCAGACTCAAACCAAAAATGAAAACGAAAAAGAAAGTACCTAAAATGAAATGAAAGAAAAGCCAGCTAAAACAACAGGCAACAGCAACTGAGCCAAAAATGTTGATAAACCTTGACGCACAACAACAGCAATAACTGTAGGCGAAGGCAAAACAAGTCCAACACACACACACACACACACACCGAACACACGCACACTTGCACAAAATGAAAATGAGCAAAAGTAAGTTGATGATGGCTTCCAATGGGAGGGAGCTCATGCATCTCTCGCTTTACTTGGCTGCTGCTTCATAAATTCAAATTTGATTTTCATGTTGATTATGATGCGAAGCGCAGATGATGATGGAAATGAGGATGCCAAATGGCAGACGGCAGCTCTCTGTGAGTTTAAAAGCAAAACTGCTGCTGATTATTGCTTTGCCACCCTACCTCCTACCAACTTCCCCCTTCATGACTCTGTCGCGCTTTGTTTTTTTTTTGGGCATTTTAAAGCGCTCTTCATTGGCTGCTGTTGTTGTTGTTATTATTTTTTTATTCGAGTTCTTTTTATGAGTTTAATGAAAGTCGCGCGCTATTTCTGCCATTGAACTACTTATACATCCACACACAAACACAAGTATTTCGAGTACCAGGAGTACTACTCAGGACCACTTGTGGCCCCCGCTCGTAATACGCTTTATGGGCCATTTGGTTGGGGCGACATTGCCATTGCCATTGCATTCAAGTACTACTTCCAATGTCTATATGTCTGTCTGTCTGTCTCTGTCGGTCTGTCTCTCAGTTTGTCAGTCAGTCTGTTGCACGGTAAGCAGCTCTTGCTCTTGATTATGCATTGCAAATGCTTAAGATGTTTACGTTGCCCAACATTACATTAAGTATACGCAGCGTTTGCCAATTAAAATGCAAGCATCGGACACACAGCACAGGCAGAGAAAGAGAGAGAGAGAGAGAGAGAGAGAGAGAGAGAGAGCGAGAGTAACTGAGAACATGCTCAAAGGAAAGCACAACTTAAGTTATTAATAAAAATTTAATTAAAGTTTTATAAGGATGAAGGTTTTTCATGCGCAATGCACTTATATTGAAATCGTATTATGTCCTAAGGTTTAGTCAACATTTTTAAGTACAGTTGTGTCTAATAGGTATGCTAAATACCCGATATAGTTAACATCTCCATCTAATTAACTGCTTAACAAGTTGATAAATTTAAATTGTTGCTTCTATGTATTCCAATTTAGTTGGATTCTTAAATGTCAATTTGGAATATTCGCCGTTAAACTCAGTAACTCGTTTAAAATGGAATTGCGCTACAGTTGCTGTGTGTGGATATCGTATTGCTGGCAACACAAACAATTGCCGTTGCGGCAAGTGAATGCATTCATAAAGTTAACTGATTTTATTACGACACGAGCTATGCAACATACCCCCAATTGGATGCTGCACTTTCGTGCACCATTCGATTCGCTTTCAGTTTGCCGCTGTTGCAACATCCTGGCCAATATTCGTTAGCACGGTTAATGGCCAAAGTGGCGACGCATATACACATTCCCTTTACCAATACTCATACACATACCCATACCCATACACATATCCATATCCATATCCATTCCCGTTACCCATTGCCATTTCCATTGACATTCACATTTCGATTGGCTCTGCACTTGACCAAAAAACAGAACGCCAGAACGCCGATGATGCAATGCAGTTTTATAGCACTTGCCCCCAAATGGCTGGCAACATATGGACGCGAAACAATAGCATACCGACAGACAGACACACTAACAGAAGCAGAGACACCGTCGCCATTTGTTTTTAATAGATAATTTGTGCTGTAATTGTGCAATTTCAATAAGTGAGGCGCGCAAGCCATTAACTATTTTGAAAAGATGCCACTTGCGACAGCTGATTTCGTGACTGGTATCAAAAAGGGAAAACCGCCATCACAAACCACACAAAGGTTGCACAACAAATGTGTGGCAACAGCGCCGTTTGACTTTCACTGGAAGCAGCAGTGGCCGCTTGGCTTGTTATTGAAATTTGTCGAGCGACTTTGGCTCGTCGAATTGGGTGTCAGACAAAACAACAGGACCGAACAAAACAGAACAGAACAGAACCGAACAAGCAACAAACAGCAGAAGGCGCCCATTAAGTATGGCACAAATTGATGCACAAGCGGCAGCAGCCGCAGGCAGCAGCGTGGCAAAGCAATAGGTGGCCCTATCACCCATCAACATTCAACTGTCAGGCATTTCAATTTTTCAGCTGGTTGCAGAATGCAATAAGCACCTACTTTGCACAACATGCTGCAACAAGGGGCAGCTTGCAATCAAAAAGGACTTCATTGTGCACAGAGAGACACCTCCGCTAATGATCCACACGAGCCGCGTTTTCAGTAGAGTAAGAGTCAAAATTGCAGCTCATTATATCAAGGGACGTAACAAGCATGTTTGGTTCTACGCCTACGCGGGGACTGTCACAAAATCTGATGGCAATATAGCTGGTGACTTCCCCCAAAGATGTGCATCGGCCAATCTTTGAACGCCCCTACCGCATCGGTACCTCCTTGCAATCGGGCTTTAGTCGAAATAAGCACAGCATTGTGATAACGTTCTAACGTTCATTTCTCTTGATTGGTTACATAACGCATAATAGTATAACAAGCAAGCTGGTTTAGTATCAAGTTTCAATGTCAAATCACCAGAACTTGTGGTTGGCTTAACCTCATAACGTCTTCCAATTATTTTAGCGATGGTAAAGCAAGTAATTTTCTTTTATGTAACATAAAAACTAATCTTCAATATATAAAAAGAATATAATAGATTTTGTCATTTTTAATTAATAAGCTTTTATTAGTTCCACCTGTAGTATGTATGTATGGTAACTTATTTTTACAAACTTCAAAAGCATCGAGAAAAATCAATTATTATCTGGGGAACATGAATGGGACACTCTGACTCATGTCGGACCTAGAACATAAGGGAACATATCTTTGGTCCCAGCACCCTCTTCCCCCTTAAAGATCCTCAGAACATTAAGAAATATACAACTTTGTAAATAAGCAAAACTTAAAATTTTTAAGCAACAACAAGTTATTAAACACTTGTACTTTATTATACATATTAAATCTCGAGTCGAAGGCCTAAGTAGTTAGCACTCATTAAGCTTAAATTAGATTTGGAATTCGATTTTAAAGTTAATTTTTTTAAATAAAAATAAAAAATAAAAATATTTTATAAGTTTGTGCGCATTTCATGCTAAAATTGCCATATTACCATGATAATTAAAAAATAAAATAAAAGGGCCTGCGCTATTTATAAATAAAATATCAGCTAAGAAATGAAGGTTACGTAATTGCGAATAAAATAAACCTTGCAAGATTGCCACGTAAAATATATGTATATTCTCTGCTTGGGGCTCTTGACTAAAAATACTATTTTTAAACTATTATTTTATATGAATTAGCTAGTTTAACTAAATATCGTAATGTTTCTAACCTCAAGATAAATAAACATAACCTAAACAAGCTGCTCATTTGAAAACTTTTATTGCCAGAGCTGCCCAACTGATTTGCCATTTCATCACACACACACCCACACACAAACCCACAACAAATGGCAATCTCACAGCAAATCCTCGACAAAATTGAAATGGCAAACAAATGCAATATAACCCGAATATCTTTATAAGCAAATTGCCTGCCAGCTGGAGCAGTTGTTTGTGTGAATGTCTTTGTGTGTGTGTGTGTGGCTAGATACTTTTTGGCACTAATAGGCTGTGAACATATTATTTCGCACAAAAAGTGAAAGCCTAAAATATATACATATATCGTAACCTTACTTTGAGCAGCGAGCACAGCTGTTGCGTCACTTGCGTCCTTGTGATTAGAAAGGGTGAGAGAGTGAGGGGGAGGGGTTGGGAATGGGTTATGCCAAGTACACCTTCATTTTCGTTTTGGTCGTACATCAAAATGTGAAGCAGCCGCCAGCCGCAAAAGGCTACAAAATTCAATTTACTATGCGCGCTTTATGGCCGAATCCTGCTCTCGCCCTTCACCCTTCGCCTTTCGCTCTTTCGTGTCCTGTCATGTCATGTCCTCCCACACACGCACACCCACACACAAAATATCCAAGTCAGGCGCAACGAATCAGTCTAAATGGCTATGAGTCGTCGGACCTTTTTCGTGTGGTGATTTCCATGCATGCCACACAACACACAACACACAGAAAGTGCGGGGAAAAGGGACAAAAAGAAGTCATTACAAGTGCTTGCTTATTAAGTTCCATGGCTCATTAGGCGCTAACAATAAACGCTGTCAAAACACCAACACCACAAGCAACAACAACAATAATAACAGCCACAAGAATTTGGCTCCCTGTTGAGCTGGCCAAATGACCAGAAGAAGTAGAAGAAGCAACAAGACAAGCCGCCTAATCCATTCGGCATTATCTAATTGTCAGTCTTAGCAAATGATTACTGCACTAATTTCTATCGCATAACTGGCGCGCGACGTGCCAAGGAGACAACTACAACACTCCGTCTATCTGTGTGTTTAGCTGGCAAATAAACTAAGCCGCCACTTGAACCATTGGCAATCAGCGAAATTGTAAAACCGTAAAGAACAACATGACCAGGACCAGGACCATGAACGAACAACAGGACCATCAACGAACAAAACTTATGCAAAAACGGGAGGGGTGCGATTGTGTGTAAGTTTTTTTTTTTTTTCGCTGTCCAGGCCAAAGCCAGAGGAGCAGTCGAAGCCGCCAACGCCGCAATCGAAATCGCAAATGTTAACAATGCGTACATGCGTGTGTGTGTGTGTGCGTTGGGAAAATGCTGAACAGATTGGGTAACTAGGAAATACTAAGGGGGAGGTGGGTCAATTGGAGGGGCAGGAACTATGGTCCGAGCAATTCGCCGCCGCCGCCAACGGACATTGAACAAAATATTTGTCTGTGTCTTTTGTGGTTGCTAATGCGTGCGTGTGTGTGTGTTTTTGTGTGCCTTTGCTTGTGAGTGTGTGTGGGTGTGATTTAACAAGGAATGTCATGCGGCTTGGGTTGTCTGAGCAGCAGCAACTTATCCAACCCTTTTCTATTTTGATAGATTGTCGTATACTTAATTTGTTTCTCTTGCCTCATTTCGCATTTAAGCTACCAATTATTCAACGATACAAACAATAGCTTATTGGTTTGCCAGTTTTAGGTTAGGCACTCAATCATTTGTATACTTGTAATGCTTTAGAGAATGTTTTTTCTCCTCTACTATGTTCAAAACAATTTCAGATAAATGTTTCGGTCCAAATATCACGAATCAATGATATTATCTTAATCCCAAGTCTTAACCTATCAACGACAAAAATAATAGTTTAATTTTTTTTTTTGCAAGAGAATGTAACAGACAGAGGGAAGCATCTTCGTCTGTCGTCGGTCCTTTCGTCAGTCTGGCCATACATACCATAGTAGCAAAGCACTTCACCTTGAGTTAAGTTCTTACTGTTCAGATTTTTCCTTCGATTTTTTAAGATTTTTGTTTCGTTATTCTAGTCGTTCAACTTTATTATACATCAGTCTAAGCATCGACATATTTTAATATCCCTTTTCTCCGCTTAACTAATTTTTAATTTTGTTAGATTTTCGCTTCTTTGACCTTACCTATTCTATTTTTTTTCACGTTTTTCTCAAACAAAAAGTGTACGCAAAAAAATTCCTCCACATTTTTTTTATCGTTTATTTTGCCGTTTTTTCGTTTTATTTTATTTTTAGCTTTTATTTAGCCATGGAAGAGTTTCCGCTCATTTAATTCCTTGTCAGCAGTTGGTCTTGTATCGTGTTTTTTTTATTTTATTTTTTTTTGATATTTGCTAGCGCGACTTGTAGCCTCTCATCTAACTATCTTAATCGAATCATATAAGAGAGTGAGTTCCTATAGATTACATTACTTGGTTCTTCTCTGGCTGCCCGTTCTCTTTTTGACTTAACTCGACTGTTAATTGCGCCAACGTTTCTTTTTCAATATAGTAGTAATTCCATTTGCCTGTCTCTTTCTTTCACTTTTTCTCAGTCGCTTTTAAATACCTTAATTTTCTACTCTTTGCACACAACTTTTGACCCCATTTCAGTACTAATAGATAGCTTTTCCATTATCCCATTCCGCCCCCTTTTTTAGCAATCACCAATTAAGCTCTGTTTAAAGCACAATTAAGCCACAACCCCACCTCCAGCCCTCCGCAGCATCTAGCTGGCTGCCATTGGCTATCGGGCGCCTGCCATCAAGCTCATCATCAGCAATGCAATTATTGACTACAAATCTCGACGCAGCGCCAAATCCAGGCAACAAAAGCAACAACAAACACAGGGTCAAAAACAACAATGAGAACAAATCGACGGGTGGTCAGACAAGCCTCAACAGCAGAAACAGGCATTCGAGAAAGGATATATGCATACATACATACAAACATTTATACATAGATGCAGACCACAGGGAGAGCACAACGAACACGCACACAAACACACACAAACAAACAAAAGTGGGGCACAATTGAGGCAGAGCCAGAGCCAAAAAAATTTTGGCCACATGCGGGTGGCAAGTGAAAAATTGGCCACTGATTAAATTCAACACGTTGTGGGATTAACTAACTTGTATTTTATTTGCGGCCAAATTGTGTTGTTAACTTGACCGCATACACACACAGGGACAGAGACAGAGCGGCAATTACGTTTCCCTGTTGCTGCCGCTGCTTTTTCCTCTGCCTCTTCTTCTCCATCTCCATCTTCGCCTGATTCCTCCTTCAAAGAACTTTCCTTCGGGAGTGCCCCTCGAGCATTTCAGACACACACACACACACACACAAATAACACACTCTGCCTCTCTCTTGACGCGTTGACGCAATTTTTTTGTTCTTTTTTGTTTGTTTTTTTGTACAATTCTTCCTTTAAGGCTAGTCAACATTTGTTGCTCCTGCCTCCCTTTCTGTCTTCCCTTGCCTCCGGCAGCTGCGTCATTAGCGACAAAATAGCACAAAAAAGAATAGAAGAAATTTTGAATGCTAGAAGGCTGTCCGACAACTCTTCGTTGCAATGTCCCGGCGGCAGCTACCGCCGCCGGCGCAAAATCGTTTTTGTTTTTTCAAGTTTGCGCTCAACTCTGGACTTACTCTAAACTGTGGGCGGACGTGGAGCACGTGGAGATTGAAGCTAAGGTTGGGGCTTTATAGGTCTCGCCACCTTGTATTTTGCTGCCTCGAACCGAGCAGCAAGCACACATCACATGATGCAACTTTTTGCACTCATTTGACAGGCACGCACGCACACACACACACAAATATATGTGTGAATGTATGAACACACACGAACTTAAAAACGGTCGTTGTAGCATTTTTGAATTTACTCAATGAAAGCTCTAGCTTGCATTCTTAGCACAACTAACTGAACATATACATAGTTTATAAATACCAACCATATAGAACAGCCATGGTTGGAAATTGGGAATTAATTTGGCAAAGTTTGCTTAGAATACAGATAATTACTATTTAGAAATAATTTAACTCTAAAGAATTCTATAGAGGTGTTCCTGTGTCGGCTTACAGTGTAAGTTTTCATTCTATCCTCAGGAATTTCGTTTCTCCTTGTGATCTTATCCCCTTTTTAATTCAATTTCGTGTTTCCTCATCTTAATCTATTTTTATGATATTATTCTAGAACTTTTGTTCACTTATTTTACGCACATTATCTTCTTTCATGTTTTCTTTTGACTTTTTTTTTTTTGGCTCTTTCTTCTGCTTTTGCGTTTTTGATCATTCAAAATTCCGTTGGACATTTGTTATATTTTGTGTGTCAGTCTCATTTCGTAGTACATATATCTTTTTCCATTTTCCATTTTCAGATCTTCATCTTTCCCCTGTCTGCGTTTGTGTTTTGTGGCATATTCTTTAACGCTTGCCTTGTCGGCTGGCTGCTGGGGACAGCCAGGACAATCAGTAAAGGCAGCCATGGGGATAAAACTGGCGCTTAGCTCGCTTGGTTGGTGGAAAGGGGGGTAGGGGTGGCTGAATTAGAGGCATCCAACCTACACGAAAATACAGTTAGCTTTAAGCATTTCCCGTATTTTACTGTCACGGCCCAAGAGTGTGCTCTCTTCTGTGTGTGTGTTTAGGTGAGAGGCCATGAAATGTTATGGACTGAAATGGGGGACTGGGGCAGTGGTTGGAAGTTGACGTTAGGCTTGTGCCTTGGTATTGTAGCCAGGATGTTTGGTTGTTGGGTTGTTGGGGACGGCTGGTGCTTTGGGGTTTTCGACTTAGTCGTTGTAAATTACTTGATTCGTTGTTGGAATTTAATTAACATTTTGCTAAGTTTTACTTTAGACTTTTAGTAGCTCGCAGTGTGTGTCTGTGTGAGCGAAAGAGAAAAATGATTCTTACTTGCTTTTATTCTAGATAGCTCTCACTCTTTTTCTCTTTTGCCTTTAGTCGACTCAGTGCGTGTTGTCAGTGCCTAGTATTTAGGCTGCCTTTATCTATGCTTTTCTCGTCTCCTATTGTCTTACACTCCCTGCTGCTCTATCTCTCTTTCTTTCTTACTGACATTGCACTAAATGCGGGCCAAGCTTGGTGTGGCCATGTTTACACTCTCGACTAAACATAGACTAAATGTAGACAAAATGCTTTTTTCGACGATGCATATATGTATGTATGTGGTTCCTGTATTAGCGTGCGTGTGTGTTTGTTTGTGTATCTTTATTGGTGAGCCACAAACAAAACGAAGCAAAATAAAACTAAAAAAAAAAAAACAACATATACATATTTATTTATTTGTATGTATGTAGTACGAATATCTTGCACTGACACATTCGGAACTAAATAGCCAACTTGTAGATTTAGTATCCAGTTGAGTTTTATTCAATTTTACTAATCTACTTGCATGGCGTGCGACCGACCACACAATATAAGGCATGCACCAACATACATACATATATGTTTGTATGTATGTGTATGGTATGCACATGCAATGCGACACATACATTAATTGTTGCCTACTTTTTTGGCGAGGTATGAATATAGAATTGCCATTCATAGACGCAACAAAATATCCAAAAGCAATAATAAGTGCTTAAGAATCTTTATTTTGGGTATAGGAAACATCGAACTTGGTCCCCTCCAAGCAATGATTATTCTGAATCTAATCTTCTTCGAATGACAATCCATCAATAATTATTTGTATTTATTTATTAATACACGAATTCTTCGTGCCACCCTCGCACCTGACGCATAGTATCTACTAGAATTTATTTTCAGGACAGTTAAATAAATTCACTTGATATGTACGCATTTTCATTTGCATATCCTTCATAGTGTTGGAGTTGCCTAATCCTCTTTAACCAAAAGCCAAGGCTTTTGCTTGAGAAGCAACAACCACATCAATAGCAACAATGACAAAAATGCAAAGAACAAACTAATAATCATTTACATAAATAATCATGCATAATAAACCAAAATAAAGCAAACATCAATAAACTGCACGGTTCAAAGAACGACTAAAAACAACAAATTATAAACTCACACACAAATATCAAAAATATATATTTTAACAAGCCCATATGAATTTTAATTTTATAAAGTCATATTATTCTAATTAGCTGGTCATATTCTATAAAGTATTTAATTTAAATCATTCATCACGTTTGACTAAATAATTCAAAATTATAGACGTCGAAGCAGCAATTACAAAGCCACAAGTTACGCAACCGATTTTTTCCAATTCGCATCTCAAGGTGCGGCCCAATGGCCGCTGCTCCCACTTGTTGACATTTTGTCTGACGGACAAAGATATTTCATACTAAAAGCAATATACTCTTTACCTTCGGAATCAAAGTTTAACAAATACAAACCTGCAATTAAGATACATACTACATATAAATTATTATTATGTACATACATATGTTGGCCACCTCAATTGAATTTTAATTAGCACACATAAATTGTGTATTTGCAATTGTATTTGATTGTATTAGAAATTACCAAACCCGAAAAATTTATTCATATGAACATATGGATGTATCATTTTAATTGAGTGTTGTTATGATCATCAATTATCAAAAAGTTCCATTTTATAAAATGCCAATGAAATTCGATTTTAATTTTAACTTAATTGTTTTTTTGCCGTCCCACAGGGATCCCTCTTACGCATGTGTTCTTTCTGTGTTCGCTGATGACAAGGACGAACTTGAGGCTTACTACCATAAATGAATATCCCAGCTTATGTACTGCTTTCTTTTGTGTTACACAAAATCTGTTGTTCCTGATTTTCTTACTAAAAAAAATCAACAATTGGTAAGTATGATTTAAATCATGTCTTGATCAACTCAACTCAAACTAAAAACTGTTTCTTGCAGGTATGCAAATCGTGCGGTGGGAAAACGAAGAAAATCACACGATCCGCTCGAAAAACGGTTCCCACATTCAAAGGCAAAGGTATGCCATGTGCCCTCAAGCGAAAGACGAGAGCGGCCAAGCCAAAGTCACCCTGTAAACGCAAAACAAAACCATCAAATCCCAGGCAGAACAGTAAGAAGAAGAGCGCAAGCAAATCTTAGTCACGTGCAAACTCAAAAAAATGCTAAGGAATTAGCGGGTGAAGAGGGAGCCTCAAAATATCAAAAACGTGCAATAATTAAATAAATATTATTAGCATCTGTTATTCAAACAAACAGTTCAGTCAAATGTAACGAGTATATTGGGCTTGTCGTCGGTCTGAATGAACGCGACATATCCATACCTGTTAAACTATTGTGAAAAACTCATCTTCTAAACGTCCTTCCGACTGTTTATGGGCTTACTAAATTCTAAATCTTATCTAAATACATATCTCCCAAATGGTAATTTCTTGTACTAAGCCGCTAAATACAATTTTAGTTACCTTTGCTTAAGCTACTTAGTTTTCAGTTACATTTAAAAGTACATTTGCCATTTAATATTGTCATCAAACCATAAATAAGTAATATCACAGTTGAAAAGCAAATAGCCAAAACTTTGAAACTTTTTGTATTTCTACTTTTATGGGGAAAATAAAAAATTAGTATGTTTTTTAAAGTTGCTTTGGCAGCTTAGTTAAGATGGCTTTTAAGCAGCGGTATTAACGTTTAGCAAATAATTTATAAAGGCAGACTAAGCAGTATGCCTAATAAGTATACCTAATGTTTTATGGGTAAATTACTTTTGTGGTAGCAATGCAATTGCGATATCTATCTATATGTTTTAAAATGGTGTGCAATATTTATGTTAAAGTAAGAAATAAGCAATTGAGTACAGCTGTAACCATTTGGCTCAAATTTGTTTCAGTTATTTTGGAAACAATTTCCTGGAAATGATAAATAAAAATCATACAATTTTAAGGTAAACAAACCAGAAAATTTCGACACAAACCAGAAAACCTGATGCCGAATAAATATTTTGCATTTCATTATGTGTTCCTTTTTCATTGAGTAAACATCAAAGGACACCGCATTACAGCAATGAGTCGTCGGTGTCCACTAGTTAATTAATAAAGTCGTTATTATTAGACCGTAAACTAATCAAAAACTGATGCAGTGTCAACTTTGACTTATATATTCAGATATACAAATTTACACTGAACAAAAAAAGGTCGTAACAAAATTTAGTTCGAATGAATTCGAGTTGAGTATTTGCGATTCTTAATTTAAGTGCAAAATACTTGAAATGAGTGTAAAAAACGAGATCGGGACGATGTAAAACAGGACTTAATGTTGAGTCGAATCAGATTCGCTTACCAGTATCAAAACTTGAACAGGAAAACGACATTTATTGAGAAATCAAGTTCGAAATGTTTCTTTGACTTGGCTATTTCTATCAGTGTAAGTATGTGTATATTTTGTAATTTATACCTGAAATGTAACGCTCGTTAGATGAGAAGCTTACACAGGATATCCGCTCGAAGGGTTTACTTCTTTGGTATGGGGGAGTACATTCCATGAAAGAGGATTGCAAAAGTTTTTAATAACTTTGTCGACATGGCCAAAATATTGGCACATTTGCCATCAATATATGCTACGAAAATCGTATCAGGAAAGGTCAACAGAAAGCGGGTGAAAAAGTGGTAAAGTGGTTGAGGGTTTACTGTACTAAATTCATCATCCATCGACTTAACTGTGCTCAGCAAACAAAATCCGTAAAGTGCTTTTTGTCTCTCTCTCTCTCTCTCTCTCTCGCTCTCATTCTAAGCTAGAGGAGCATATTACGCTTCAAACGGATGTTCGGTCAACTGCGGAACTTGTGCAACGGCATCGGGCAACTTGCAACAACTGCTGCAACAGCAACAACAACAAATATAACAGTCAGTGCAGTCAACAAGTTTACCAAGTGTCTGCCCTGAAGTACAGTCAACAAATTCCAAGTTCATAATAGTTTATGATGTTGATGAAGAAGCATTCAATCTTCAAAATTTGTGCATTTCATAAAAAAAAAAACAAAGACAAAACAGCAAATAGCAGCACTTATTACGTATGTATGTAAAATCGTAAAGTGAGCAATCGATATAATGAACTTCCTTTTTTTATGTTTCCTTTTTTTGTTATCGAAACACAATTATCAAACCCTAAAAGTAGACTTTAAAAAATCATTCAAACTTACATATTGTGACACAAGAATGTTTGGTTTTAGGGTACAACTTACATAGTGATAAAAAAATGTTTTCGGTTTTTTTTCATATTTTGTTTAAGTACTATATAGTATGTACATCCTTGCAAAATAGATTTTGATTAAGGCATAAACAGGTGGAGCTCAAGGATAGAATAAACCTTTAGAGCGGAAATAAATCAAATTAGTTCACTATACCCAAGCATGACTGTACAACATGTAGATATTTACGCATACACTTTCTTATTCCTCAACATGGCTTCATGTTAATCATTTCGTTATTTAAATGTCGACAATCCGCTTTACATTTAACATACATATAACATCATAAATATTTACATTGTGCAGAACGAATAAATACACTTTTTTTTTGTCGCAGCAGCTACTCAGTCAACAGCTGCACAGTAACCCATTACACACATACATATGTATGTATGTATAAGTATTTAACATTTTACAGCATCCTTATGACTGTGTAAAATTTCATTTGCACGCACACACACACACACACATGCTCCCACTCACAAAAACACTCGTACATATGAATTTTAAAACTCACACACACACACACACAAATGCACACGCACATAACGCTACATTAATTGATAATTGTTTTGTGCTCTAAAGAAATTAAACAGCAGCAGTTACAGCAACAACAACAACAGCAGTAAACGGCATTCGCAACGCGTTTTTCCCCGTTATCCTATTCAACTACGTTCCTTCCCCTGCTCTGCTCTCATACCCCTTCGGCAACACGCTATTTAGCTTCGCACTTTTCTCTCTCAACGCTCGTTGTTTTTGAATGTGTGTGTGTGCGTATGTTGGGAGTTGTAGCCATTTGATTGGTCGACTATGCGTATGCTCTTTATCTGCTATCCATTAGGACAGAATTCATTTAGCTACAGTACTATCTGCTTATCGCTTTTACATTTCTGTACATTTATTATTTACACGATAAATTGGTTTTTTTAATTTTTCTGTTGTTATTAATATATTTAAATTCTCTTCTTTTTACGTCTACAGGGTTTTTGTTGAGTAAGTTACCTTTGCTTTACAATCATACATACTTACATATGTATGTATGTATGTGTTGGTTTTTTTGCATTTTCATTAACTTTTTGTACACGAAAGCTGGTTTTCGAAATGTTAAGGAAACTGTGGGAGATCCGCCTCGAATGAACGCTATACCCTATATATAAACAGAACGTCCCTTCGCCCCGCCCCGCCTTCCCTAACTCTGTCCCGCACACCTCGCTCAACATTTGCCAACTTAATTGAACGATTAGTTTTTGTACGTGCTGTCACGCCCCGCATCCATTGCCCATCGCCGAAGGGAACCAGCTTCAGCTTTGTGCATCCCCCCGAACCCCACCACACGGTTCCACACACTCGACGCTAACCTTGCTGTCCAATGTCCACGCCCCGAACGCCCATTTGTGTGCGCTTGTCTGTTTTCGGTCACTATTTAATTTTATTTGCTTTGCTTTGCTGTGCTTTTATTTATCGTTTCTATCGCAGTAGCAAACTATGTACAACAATTTGCCAGCCAGTTGTCCCTCAATACTTGTACTTGCACTCTTGCTCGTACTGTCTCTTTCGCACTAATACGCAATGCTACGCAATTCAGTTTCTTTTCGCATTCGCCTTCTCGCACAAAGCAAGCGCAACACAGCAGAACAAAGCAATCGAAAAAGTCAAATGCCAAAGCACTAAAAAGTCGAAATGCCAAAGAACAACGAATACAACAACAACTCATACTAGTTGTAGTTGTAATGACAACAACAACAACAACAGCAGCAAACAAAACAACAACTCCGTTTGTTTTTTTTTCGTTCGAAAGTGGTGGGAGGGAGAAAGCTGGTGGCTGGGGGCGTAAAGTTAAAAGCGCACAATAAATAAATAAAATAAAGCAAACACACAAAACGATATACACACTGAGAGAGAGAGAACAGCGTATTTGTTGTTGCTAATGTGCTCCTCATTATTCTTGCCAAACGACATTCACACACATCCATACTCGCTCGCCTCTATGCATGTATGTAAGTGACAGCGAGCGAAGGCTGAAACCTTTGTCGCGGTAGAAACAAAAAGCGAGAGAGCGGAAAGGCAGGACGACAAAAACAAAAAAAAATAAGCAGAGCGATGTAGCGGTTCTTTTAGCTCCGTTAGTCAACAGCAGAAGCCGTCAAGTTAGCCGGCGGCAATCGCAGCACTTGTATTTCGAAGCAACACCCGTCGAACGAATGGCGCGTCATTATGCCTTTAGGCAGCGGAGCACCAACCTCGCTATCCCCACCTCCCCCCACAGGTTGTTTCTGCCATAGACAGCCGGCTAGTCGGCAGGCCGGACAGAAGAGAAAGCTCGCGAGCCTGGTGACTATTGATAATGATGATGATGATGGAGATGCTGTTCACACGTCCTTTAAATACAGGCCGTGTACAGTGGAGCGAGCTCTGTCCAAAAAAGTTCGAATTTAAAAATACTGTAAAATGCATTAATGAGTTAAAGAGAGCAGTAAAAAGAGAACGATGCAATAAGCTTTAGGGTTGACAGGCATTCGGACATTTCAAAACTGATTAGGGTGAGAGCGAGAAAAGCCGAACTTTTAAGCATTTTTAAGCATTAATATATAAAATATAAACTTTTAATTCCACTGTGGCAGCGGCGGTTGTTTTTGTGGCCATCGCGTAAATCAATGCGGGCGACTCTGTCAAACGTTGGCTGAAGAGAAGAAGAGAGCAGCTTGAGAAGTTGTAGGCTCTGTGTTAATGTCGTCGCCGCGTGTCTGCTTCCCTTCTGTGTGTGTATGTTGTGTGTGTGTGCGTGTATATAAACACACGATGTAATTAATTTTATTTAATTTTCGACGACAATAAAGCAGACACAACAAGAATAACAGCGGCAAAAGTCAAGGAGCAGCAGCCGTCAACCGATGCCGCCGCCAGACCTATGCGACATTGAGTGCTGAATGGCAGTTGGCAGTTGGTGGCGGGCGGTGTGAGGTGGACGGATGGTGGCGCACAGGAAAAAACAAGTTAACAAAACGTCAACAATAAAAAGAAAAGAAGAAAGCCGGGCCAAATGGCCGATGCGGCCAACGGTGACGGTGAAGACAAGGCAACAAAAAAACGAATGCCAAAAAAACAAAACCGTGAAAATCACTTTGGTCGAGAGTATCCCAACTACATGATGCCCTATATAACAAATTTTTGATTCAAAACCTCTATACAAAAAGGAAGGGGAAATCTAAGTAAGTCTGAAATTTTTTGAATTTATGCGCAAAATAATTAAATTGAAAAAAAAATGAAATCTTATAATCATCATTCCAAAGATCAACAAATCTGCTTTCGTAACTTACGTATTTCCATACTACCCATTTATAAAATGCAAAACAGGGTATATTAAGAAATGTCTAGTAAGTGGTGTGTGAATAAAGTGGGTGGTGTGGTGGGAGAAGAATTGGGGTGGGACATGGACACATAATTATCAACCACATCAGCAGCATGAGAGTCAGAGGCCGAGTCAGCCGCAGACGACCAAAGCATTGATAATCAGCAAAGAGTGTGGGTAAAAAGAAGAGAAGAACAGAGGGAGAGAGATAGAAATAGAATTGTTGAAACGAAACGAAGTAGAAAAACAAGTTTAACTTAATTGTCAACAGAAGGAAGAACAGGAAGAATAAGAAGAAGAACGCACAAACGAACAACAATAATAATAACAAGAACAACAACAACAACTCTACTTGTACGAAAAACGGAGCAAACAGTAACATGAAAGTGGCAAAAAGCAGTAAGCGGAAGAGCATAAAATAACGGTACTAATGATGCAGCACGCAATGTACCAACAAAATATTTTATACAATTGTTGTTGTAGTGGAGAGTAACAAAAACAAAAACAACAAAACAAATAGTTAAAGTTTAACTGCAACGAGCTAAAGTCGACTCGAAAGCCGAGATGTTAAAGGTACCGTTAAATGCAGCTCAACTTTCAGATTTGGCAGCTTTATTTTATGCGTGCGCACAGCTTTAAAAAGCTAACGGGAATTGCTCAAAGTGCTGCGAACCTAGCTTAAATCAAGCTGTGCTTCGTATGCATTGCTTTCTAGCCGTGGCGGCACGAAGTTCCTTAATGATTATTATCATTAGTAAGCTTTGATTTCTTGCATATCTTTTTCAAATTTTGCTCAATTTGTACAAGGTAAATAGCAAAACAATTTATTATGCCTGACTGCTAACTGAATTTGAACTCTGTCTTTGGCCTCACTCAGCAATTTTCCGATCCTCCATTTGATTTATGTAAGTGTTTCTGCGTGTAAAATGCACCAAATAAATAGGCAAGCATTATTTTGTTTTTGTTAAATATTAATCAAAGTTTTCTTTTTGAGGCAAAATAACGACAATTTTCTGCATTTTCACGCTAACAAATAATTATTTTCACATAACTTTCGTCCCTATTGATAAGATACTGAGTTTGATTTAGCTTGCCTAACCGATCCATACGATTATGCAATAATCACAATTTATTTTTTAAATTTTTTATACATTTCGTTTACTGTTAAGGTGATATTTGTTTTTAAAATATTATTTTTATTTTCTTAATCTAAATTGCATACACTTTTTAAAACGTTTTAAAAACATTTATATTCATAATTAAAAGTAAAACTTGTCTCCCTCAATCATAAGTTGTTAAAATAAAAAAAAAAAAAAAGTTTTCATTTATTTATAAACTTGTTTTTCACAAATGAAATTATATTGTAAGGTTGCCAAATTCTTCTAAAACTGGGTGCGAATCCTTAATTGTGGATATAATGGAAAAATATTAATATTAAATATTAAAAATAACAAGTAAATAATTAATTGAAAGCAACGATTTTCTTATAAGCAAATAAACCAACCAAAATTTTATTTTTTTTTAAATGCTTGCCAAAAGTGGGCAGATCTGGTTGGCCATAAAGCAGGTTAACTCTTTGTTAGTTGAATCTAATTTTATGGCAGTCATGGCTACCAGCTGCAAAGTACAACGAACACACATTCCAAGAAAACAAAACAAATAACTTGCCTTATCCCCATTATCCACCTCCCTCATCCCGAGCCAACGAAAAACCGCGTGCGCGTCGCTAATGAGACTCTCCAAACAACACCCAAGCTTACTTACCCCCTGCCTGCCCCACTCCACCCCAGCGCCAGCACTAGCACTAGCTCCACACACCACAAACTACACACCGCACCACACCACTTCACTCCTCGGACTGCTGAGTGAAGACTCGCGACTCTTGACTCGTGACTCGTGACGGGCGGCGGCGGTACAGGACTCAGGACTCCGGACTCAGTGCCCGCTTAACCAGCTCAAGCGCCATTCCCTAGACAACATGATGCCAGCCAGCATGTTTCTGCCCCACTGACACAAAGCACATAGCTAAAATTCAACAAGCGCCGCAGCAATAAAATTTAAAAGCGTGATTATTTCAGTACGCGGCAAAACAAAGCCCAGCAGCATCAGGGGCATCAGAGGCAAATAGTTGTTAGGAGTGAGATCGGGTTGGGTGCTAATTATGATTTGCTTGAAGCAAAACCTTATTACAACTAATTTCGTGCTAAAAGCACTAAGACAAACAGAAGCCAAAAAAAAAAAAACAAAAAAACGAAAAACATGAATAAAACACTAAAAGTCACATTTATCTAATTCATTATTCAAATCTACAGTGAAACGGACATATGATGTTAATATATAAATATTTTGATTTAATTTCAGCTACTTACTACTCAAATAATAAAATAAAACCATTTACTTTTGCTCATTTGCCGTTAGAAAAGTTTTCAAATTTTTAACAGTCCGTTGCTTAACAGCTAACAGCTAACTTAACATAAAACTGGTATTTTTAAACGGTATTATTTAGCGCCTTTTGAATTTCGCACCGAATTGAATGTGATTGTGTTATCGATAGTATTTCTAAGTATTTCACGAATGATTGAAGATTTTGTGGCGTTTTGTCCAATTATCTTTATCAAGTGGCTTCGGGTGTGCTACACAAAACGTAGGAGCAATAATGGCTGATCTTGACAAATGGATTGAAATGGTTAAAAAGTGCAAATATCTGCCGGAAAATGAATTGAAAAAACTCTGTGATATGGTCTGTGACATACTATTGGAGGAGACAAACATACAGCCAGTGAGCACGCCCGTCACAGTCTGTGGCGATATACACGGCCAGGTGAATACGCATGGTAGCCCGCTCTACTCCAACCCATAAATTGTGTTTTGTCGATCCTCTATTTAACAGTTCTATGATCTGGAGCAACTGTTTCGAACCGGCGGCCAAGTCCCAGACACGAATTACATATTCATGGGTGACTTTGTCGATCGGGGCTATTACAGTTTGGAGACATTCACTAGACTGCTAACGCTCAAGGCCCGCTATCCCAGCCGGATCACTTTGCTGCGCGGCAACCATGAGACGCGGCAGATAACAAAAGTCTATGGCTTCTTCGACGAATGCTTCAGCAAATATGGCAATGCCAATGGCTGGAAATATTGTTGCAAGGTGTTCGATCTCCTAACTATCGCTGCGGTACGTACTTAGTGCTGTGTCCCTGCTAAAAAGCTGGTCACATATAACGTTAGTTCACACTACATTTTTTTTGTTTAGATCATTGACGAGACTGTGCTGTGCGTCCATGGCGGCCTGAGCCCTGAGATAATAACGCTCGATCAAATACGCACGATTGAGCGCAACGGCGAGATACCCTATAAGGGTGCGTTCTGTGATCTGGTCTGGTCCGACCCGGAGGACATGGAGTTTTGGTAAATGTTCAACTTCAAAAAAAATGGTTTATAACAGTTTATCCAACAACTGTCTTTGCGTCTACAGGGGCCAGAGTCCGCGCGGTGCTGGATGGCTATTTGGCCATAATGTGACCAAAGATTTTATGACCATTAACAATCTGGATTTGATATGCCGAGCACATCAGCTGGTCAACGAAGGCATCAAATATATGTTCGAAGGCAAACTGGTTACCGTTTGGTCGGCGCCCAATTATTGCTATCGTTGCGGCAATGTGGCGGCCATACTTAGCTTCGATACGGCGCAACAGCGTCAAACAAAAATCTTCCTAGCCGTTCCCGACTCGGAGCGTGTCATACCCAAACAGAATACGACGCCGTATTTCTTGTAAAAACACGTTAAAACGGAAAAAAGCAAAGAAGAAATAATTCAAACGACCAATCAACGCCGCTCCGCCCGTTCGCACTGCCAGCGACAGAAATTAAAATTGAGTTAACTTTCCGATGAAATCGGCAGTCGCCAGCAGTTAAGCCAAAACTCCAATATACACCCACACACACACACACACACACACATGCATATATATATATACACGCACACGCACACACGCAGAAGCTTGTTAACACAATAATTAGTTAAGCATGAGAGAGATGAAAACAAAAACAAAAGCAAAACTAATCGCATTCATAATAATATGCTCAAAAGATTTGTTCAAACTTGTATTTTGTTTTTTTTTATATACAAAACACACTATATAGATTATATATATACATATATCTCTTATCTATTTTTATATCAATAATATTAATTTGTTTACCTTTGTGCTACTATTTGTATTTAAAATCGATTGTCCGATCAAAGGAAACTCATAAAAGCGAAAGACAAAATATTCTTGTTAATGCATTTCTTCTAATGTTTTTATTTTGTAATTGTTTTATGTTTTTGTATCTTCTGTTAAGTGCAAGTCCAAGTGAAATATGTGTTTGTTTTTTTTAATGTATGTATGTATATATTTTAAAATGTATTGCATGTGCCTGTAATCGTACTTAGATATCAACAAATTACTAAGGGAAGATTGTAAAATCCCTTCATATATGGCAAACGATATGATTCATCATCCGGCATACTATAATTATCACGTAACATATCTTAACTTTGATAATCTATCAAAAACTATATATGTATAACAATCACAATTATTTAATGATCAACGAAGAAGTCGTCGAAGTGTGTTCTGGGATACGTTTTAAGAAATCAAATTCAATCACAATAACTTAATAATGACCAAAACTTCAATATGTGATTTATTGTACTAGTATAGGGCTTGGCAACTACTATTATTATTGTACGAAAAGATGATCAATTCATGTTAAGAGTTTATATAATCTCGCCCCAATATTTTTACCTTTCCAATATATGTTTCATTTTGTGACTTAATGTTAAGAATATGTATTTTTAAAACCTGTGCTCTGAAAATATATATGTATGTATAATGCCATTTCCGAACGTTGTGAAATGAATCAATTAAAAGCAATAATAATGAATCGGCAATGTTGTGCAACAAATTGTGTCTCATGTCTCGTGTGTCATGCCTTCTCGGTCGCGCATCAAGCAAGACCTATCTCTTGTCCCGCTTCCACAAGTTGTTTATAAACGTTTGCTTGCAACAAAAATACTTTTAGACTGAAGTGTTTAAGATTTGTTTATTTTACAATCTGTTATAGATTCAACAACAAAATAATAATAATATATACTTATATGTATGTATACATGTATTTGCATAACAACGCATGCAGAGCTGAAATCATACAGAGCTATGAATAATATAATAGTATATCCTGCCATTTTTTAAATCGATTTGACTATGCAATAATAAATAAACAACAACTATTTCATATAGTATGTATAAATGTATAAGGTATATAATTATTAATTTTTCTTTTTGTTTATGTAGATTTCATGGCTCCCGGCCATGTCACAGTGTATGCAGAGTGTAACAACAATAAATTTATAAAAATAAAATTCAATCAAAATTGTAAACAAAATATAATAATAGTTATAGTTTTTCTGCTATAAGCAACAGCAATTCAAGCCCTTTAGGACTAGCTGCAATTTTGATTGAAAAAAATAAACAAAATTTAAACAGGATATCAAAAAAACTATTTAAAAAAACCATGCGTTTGGCAAAATAAAATCTAAGCAAAAAAAATGAATAAATTTCAATAATTGCAATTTTTATGTTGGTTTTGAAAGTTGTCGTCGCTGTTGTTGTTGTTATGCTTGTCGTAGTTTATCGTTTTGGAGTTATCCTTGAGGCTCTATTGCGGTGCAATGTAGTTGTGCTCAAAGATGTCCAGCTCGTTCTGTATATAGTTGGCTTTGTTGCGCAACAGCTTCAGCTGCTTCTGATTAGCTTCGAGCACATTGAGCTGCGATTCGAGCGTCTTAAGCTCATCATTCATATCGGTGGTGGCGGTGTCCACAGTGCGGCACAAGCGGGCAAATGTGCTCGACAGTTCCCTGTTGGAAAAATATCATATGAATCAGTTGGAGCAGACTGGTTGCGGATTATACTTACTGCTGCACCTGGTGGCTGCAGTTCGCCGATGTTAGATCGACAATCATTTTGAGCTTCTTGGTGGCGTGTCGCACATACTGGCTCTTGAAGGTGCGCTCCTTGGCCGAATTGGTCCACGAGAGACGCTCATACAGATAGATGCAGCCATAGAGTGCACCGATGCCAACAAGAACACGCCAGCCGATCGTTTTCAGCATCTGTAAGTGTTCGGTATTCAGGACATAGCGATATAAAAGCACCTGCCAGGCAGCTGATAAAATACAAAATAGGCCGCCTTACTACTCAACACTTACGATTCCCGCAACAACGAGTCCACCAACAGTGCCCTGCGATCCAATTGAGGACATCGCGAAGCGCGATATAACCGACAATTGTTCCGGTGTTATGCCAGCAACGCCTGGCGTTGGCAGCAGACAAACGGGCGTATCCACTGGTGTGCTTACGGGCGTAACGACACTGTGCTGCAAATAGAAGACAGCGCGAATATTAGATTAACATATATATTAAATATCAAATTTCAGATTGAAATTACCCCAATACTGCTCTGACGATTGACCAAGGCGGGTGTATGCTTTTTGCTGCGCTCCCGCACTTTGCCCGTGAAGCGCTGTATCATGGCCGCAATGCCCCAACTGAACTTAAACTCGAGATCCTCCTGAAAGTCAGCGCACAAATTCTGGCAGTTCAACGAGTAGAGCATCTCAAAGGGCTGTGTGCGCACCGCCAGTTTGGCGCTGTGCGTGGTCAACTGCTCGTTGGGCACCAGCGCATGCATGCGATCCGTCATGTCCGTTTGGGCTGCCTCGACGTTCATGGCCAGGGCCATGGAGAGGCGAGCGCGCAGATTGCTGCCCAGGCCGCTTTCGACGTGAGCGTTCAGCTCCTTCTTGTAGATGTTTAGCACAAGGCGCTCGGGATGGAAGGGCATATTGAACTCATCGATAAGTACGCCCAGGCGCCAGATTTCTTCGTTGAGCGCCTTGGATACCTTCTCCTCAACCTCTTCGACCATGCTGTGAATCTTCATTTTCATCTCGCGCGTCACTTGCATCATTTGCGTTTCGGTGCCCTGGATGCGTTCGGTAAGCATATTCTTTTGATCCTGCTTCAAATTGCGAAAGATTGTGATGCGCTCAAAGATGTTGTCCAGCATGGAGCGCATGTCGCCCGAGACGCTTTTGCCGCGCGAGCTGTGCTGCTGGAACTTGGTTTTGACAGCGCTCTGCGAGATGCACTCCTCGAACTTTCGCTCAAAGTCCTGAAACTCAAAGTAACGGATCTGAAATCCTTCGGCAATTGCGCCCATATGCGGCGGATTGCCCTTGGACTCCTCGATGCGCGCCTGCAGCGTCTCACGGGCAGACACAAAAAACACACGCTCCTGCGCCTCCTTCTCGTTGCTGACCTTCAGCTCCTTGGTAAGAAAGTCGATGCAGCGTTCCGTGTGCTGAGACTTAACCTGCAGATAGGAACAATAGCATAAGGATCTGCTTTTCTTTATTCACATGAATATGTCTGGATTTCATTTGTAGCCGTTTCATAGGCTCTAGACATATTCATGTTGAACCAAAAGCTATATGGCTGAACGGGCAAATCAAAACAAAACACAGGCAACAAAGCGCATTGGTTAAAGAGCTTGTCGGGATCTGGGTCTGGGATGACATTACCTTAGCCAGCTCCTGGCGTTGTGTTAACATTACCAAGTCGAATTTGATAGGGTAGTAAAAGTAAAGTAAAAGTAATGAAATATACAACAAACATTTACAAATAGGCCAAAGAGATAGAGAGAGAGAGAGAGACAGAGACAGCGAATATATATGAGTAAATTGGTTAAATTAAATGATCTTACCGATTCCTGGAACTCCGGCTCATTGGCCGAGGCATCCCAGCGATTGTTCAGTATAAAGATATTGGGCTTGGATAGCTTCTGGGAAACAGTGTGAAAGAATTGCTTCTCGGCACGCGTCATTGTTGACTCGGCATTTAGCACAAGGACAAAGACATCCGCATTCAGGCAATGATTATCAATCCAATCGTCCAAATTGGCGGATACATCGACACCGGGCGAGTCCACAAACACAACATCATCACGCAAAAGACTGCAGCGCTCGCGTGGCCAAAAGATGCGCACCAGACTGCTCTCGCACAGCTTCTCCTGGCACAGCGCATTTGCCAATTGTTTAATGTTCTGCAAAAGAAGTATAGCGAATTAGAATTTATATACATATATGGTAACTATATCGCACACATACCACCACATTGAGCTTCTCATCGGAGCCCTCCTTCATGAGATAGGCCTCGCCGCCATCGCTGCCCTCCACTTGACAGAAACAGTTTGTTGTATGTCCAATGCCACTTGGCAGAATCTTTTCGCGCAACATGGCATTTATGACCGAGCTCTTGCCATTGGAAGTGCGTCCAAAGAAGGCGACCTTCATGTGATCCCGCTGCAGTACCTCACGTATAGCCGACACCTTGTGCACATAGCTTTCAAATAGCTCGCGCTCCGCCTTGTCCACAATTTCTGCGTCCGCATGAAGAGCTACAAAACAAAGGTTGCTTAATGCTTAATTACTTTGGTGCTATTAGTGTTTGCTTACCGTTGATGAAGGTGGTTGTCTCCAGCACATACTCCTCGATCTCACCATATATATCGTTGATCTTCTTTTTGGCTCGCACAAATATCTGCAGCGGCGATTTGTCATTTGGTTGATACATGCGATTATCGGTTATGGCATTAAAGTTAGCCGATGTCGTCGATGCAGACGTTTGCAGCGAGTGATTGTGACGCGAATCGTCAACAGAGTCGTTGCCCGTCGGGGTTTTATCGTTGCCGGAGGGGCCAGTTTGGCCAGTCACCAGCGAAATGGTGCGATTCAAGTAGGCCGCCATTTGTTTGGGTTGCGTTAATTTTTGTTAAACGATAGAGAATTTTGATACAAAACAAAAGGTATGCAGCCTATGCAGATACTCTTGCCCCTCTCCCTGTTGTCGCTATTGTTTGCCAAAAAAAACCAAAAAAAAAACAAACTAAATACAAAAACGAAACCAAAATTAATAGTAGGTGAAAGGTGCACGCTGTAATTGTTATTGGTGTCGTTAATAATATCGGTATATCGGTATCGGGTTTGCTTCCTTTTGATTCTTGTGCTGGATTTGACTGTTTTTTGTTTGCTTTAAATTTTTCGATATTTTTTTGGTTAAAATATTTAAAAATCAATGGCAATAGAACTGAAAAGACAAAGCAAATGTAAAAAAATATGAAATCAAAGGTAAAACTGAATAAACAAACATACATAACAACAAATTGTCAACGCGAAAATTTAATATTTCTTCTCTCGCATACACACACACGCTTACGCACACAATTAAAGATGCTGCTGCTGCAACGGCGCAGTTTATGCATGCTTGTGTGTGTGTGTTTGCAATCGTAATCAACGAAAACAAATACATAAGTATTTATACAGATAATTTTTTTGTTGGCCCCGTGTTGCTTCTTTAAATTTGAGAGCTGAGCTTTTCAATCTGACCATCAACTAACCTGATTAGTGCTTATTTCGCTCATCGTATGTTTATGTTTCCGGCAAACGCGACCCAAAACACGCAGCCCGCAAGTTCACTTTGCTGTTGCCGTTGGCTTCGGGCTCCTTTAGTTTGTTATGAAATCGCCGTCCAATTTGCAAACTGCATGCACATTTCCACTTGCTACAACTAATTGTTTTGTGTTTTCGCTGTCCGCTGTGCAAATATTGTTTAATTTAACTATAATTTGTCTATTAATGATGTAACACGGTGTACAAATCGACCAACATTGCTCTACAGAGCAAACAAATTGATATCGATATACCACTATCGGTGTTTCTAGATTTTTGTGTCGGGCCGTCGATAAATTGCGCAGCCGTGTGACCATAAAAGCTCAATAACAAAACATCGCCACCGCTTTTTATTTACCGCCCAGATTCGAATATTGTATTCGTTAATTACACGGTGCAATAAATAACAACCGAACTAAGAACCGACAATTATTGCTGAAAGAACTTTGAAAAGCTTTCTAGCTTTTCCGCATGATTAGTTTTGCCAAATTGACTGCATATAAGAATTTTTATTTATATGAAAGCTTTTCTTAAAGCATTTTGTAGTAGGAAATATGTTTTTTGTATTCAATAGGCAAAAAATATTGCAAAAACAAACTTACCTTAAGGTCCGCAGTATTCAGATTAGTAAAATCTTCCAAATGTGGATGGATATATGAACAATTTCTGTACAAACCTTTTGATATAATACTTGTGGTATGGATACGCTAGGGAAAGGCTAAATTTTGAAAGAATTTTCAAAATAAATTGTGGAATCTTAGGTTTCGGTTTCTATGTTTTAAGAAAAAGCACTGAATGCGTTTTGTTCGTATATTATTGTTCGGTTTTTTTACTCGTTTTATTAGGTTTTGTTTTTTTAAAGAGGTTTTTCATTCCATTTGTTTGTGTGTATTTTATTTTTCGTTATTATATTTACTGGTTTGCAATAAATTACATAAGATAACAATATTTTTCCATTGTTTAAAATAAACGTAAAAGAAAATAACTATATAGTTATAGGGTAAATTAAAAGTAATGTGTTATATCAAGTTAGTTTTTGTTTTTATTTTAAGCGGGGCTCCTCTTTAGGTTTAGGTTAAGTCAATGTTTCAAACGCCTCAAACATAATATTGGCTTACAAAAGTAGTTAAGTAACAAACTCATTAAGCAGTTTAGGAAGGACGAAAATAGTATTTTGATAGTTGGAACAAAACAAATGCATAAAATATAAAATTGTTTTAACGGGAAGATGGGGGCTGGCTTTTAAGTAAGTGCAAAAAACAATTCGTTTTCCATAATATAACTTAATAATGCATATAAATAGCGCTTATACACAATTATATAGTTAAGTGATTTTATTTTTGAATTTAAACATTTCCCTTTTTATTATATTTATATCATGTATGTAAGTATGTATGTTTCATCATTCATAATTTAGCTACACTACTAAATATATAAAGTTTGTCTTAATTCCAATTTATTGTTTTGTTGTTGCAGATTTTGTTTTTGTTAGATACTCTCTCTTCTTTCTTGTGATTTCGTGTTTTTGGTTGTTTTTCTCTACTCTAGACTCGGTCAACTTCCTTAACTCCTCTTTCAATATATCATGCTGCATCCACCATATCCATATTTCGTCTGATGATTTATCGTCAATATTCTTCATTCCATCTCCGTGGTTTCTCTCTCGTCTATTACTTGCCTTACTTCTAATAATTTAAGCTTCACGTTCGTTATTGTTGGTGTTGGTGTTCCTATTTGTTGTTGTTATTGTTGTTGCTCTACGTTTTTAGTTGTTGTTTATAACATTTACAGAACTTCCCCCCTCAGCCACAGCACTGCATCGACGCAAAAACGTAGGTTTTTCTCCTTCCTTATTGTTTTGTTGTTGTTATTCGCTTACTTCTTCACCAACTTCATGAGCGCGTCGGTGGAGAAGGATTTGGGACGCTCGATGGGCAGGCCGAGAGCACGATCCCAGACCAGGGAGGCAAGAACGCCGAGGGCACGCGAGACACCAAAGAGTACGGTGTAGTAGTTCATTTCCTTCATGCCGTAGTATTGCAGCAGGACACCGGAGTGAGCATCAACATTGGGCCAGGGGTTCTTGACCTTGCCAAGGTCAGTTAGAATTGGTGGCACCACCTTGTAGATCTTGGATACCAGCTGGAACGTCTCATCATCGGGCAGATGCTTAAGGGCAAACTCGCGTTGGCAGGTATAACGAGGATCGGTCTTGCGCAGCACAGCATGACCATAGCCGGGCACAACCTAAAGAACAGATAACAGATATTTTTATCATAAATGTTTGTATGTGGTTTGCTATGCTTAACGACGCACCTGTCCGGACTTGAGCGTCTTGTGGATGTAGTCCTTAAGCTGATCCTCCGAGGGATTGTTGCCGGCCTCCTTCTGCAATTTGCGCAGCCACAGAAGCACCTCCTGATTGGCCAGACCGTGCAATGGACCAGCCAGACCGTTCAAACCGGCGGCAAATGATAGATAGGGATCGCTGAGCGCTGAACCAACCAAATGCGTGGTGTGAGCGGACACATTGCCGCCCTCGTGATCACTGTGAATTGTCAGATAGAGACGCATGAGCTCGGTGAACTCGGGCTGGTCATAGCCGAGCATTTTCACAAAGTTGGCCGACCAATCGAGGCTTGAGTCAATGGCACGGGAGCCCTTGCCGCCGCGATAGGTATTGCAATAGATGGTGGCAGCAACCACTGGCAGTTTAGCAATTAGATCCATGCTGTCCTCATAGGTCGATTCCCAGTATTTGGACTTGTGGACGCCCGAAGAGTACGCCTTGGCGTACTTGCTGTCATGATTGAGGGCCGTGACGGCGGCCGAGAACTGCGACATCGGATGCAGTGTGGTGGGCATGTTATTGAGCATGGTCACCACATGCTGCGGCAATGCAGCACGATCAGCCCATTCGCAGGACAATTGCTGCACCTGACTCTTTGTCGGCACCTCGCCGGTCATCAACAGCCAGAACAGACCCTCGGGCAGTGGCTCGCAGCCACCGTCGGCGGCGGGCAGCACCTTCTGGCATTCGGGAATGGACAGGCCACGGAAACGAATACCCTCATCGGGATCGAGCACAGAGGTCTCTGTGACCAGGGCTTTGATGCCGCGCATGCCACCGTACATCATATCAATGGTGGTTTCGCCCATTTTGGTTGAACCATGTTGTTTTCTGAATGCCTTGATGCGCTCCTGCTCCTTGGGGATCTTGCTGGCGAGCACTTCGCGCAGACTGGCGCCATCAGAAGCAATCGAACGCACATAAGCTCCAACAATCGGTGCTTTCTGTTGCAAAGAAAAAACAATAATAATTAAATATTATCAAGTGTAACCAATTTTTGGCAAATATGATTTGATTGATTTATCGATAACAATCACTCAGCTGAGTTGTGACATTTGAATTGTCATTGCCATTGAGCTGCCTACCTTCAAAGCGCAATTCCGCGTAAAATTACACTCAATTCAAATTGGATTGATAAGCAAAGCCAATCCCCATTGATAAGCAAGCAGAGCGCGGCGATTGCAGTAGCATTTCACATTTCATCTTCTCATATCTCATGACTCAGCGCTACTGTTCGTTCAGACATTGCCCTAGTGGCTGCAGAAGCGGTCAAAATAAAAGCAACAATAACATGCTAAGCTGCGCAAGAAGAAGAAGATGTAGAAGATGGAGCTGAGGCTCAAGTCCGGTTACAACTAGTTTTTGAACTACATATTTGTCGATTCTTACGATCAGGCCACCGCCGAGACATGATTCCAAAGCTAAATAGCACTTTGTTGCTGTTGCCACGCGTGGCGTTTAGCCCCAGACACGAAATGGAAATCAAATCGGAATCCAAGCTCAAGCGCAAAGTGCAATTCGCAGTGATTGACAGTGTGTGATTCGAGCGCATCTCTCTCTCTCTCTCTCTTTCCACTCGTTACAGTTTGTTGCTATTGTTGTTGTTGTCTGTTGTTTTGCGGCCAGTGGGTCAGCAACAATTCAATTAACCATGTGAACTTGTGGGACGGCCGCCAAGCGACGGACTCGTTTTCAAATTGAATTGCCGCCGCCTGCCTTTTTTGTTTAGTTTTTTGCTACACTTTACAGTTTGATGATTGTATATCGATATTGATTTGTGTGTGCACAAACATAAACACACAAACCAGTTTTATGGACCGGCCCCGTCCGGCCCCAAAAACGCGATTTCATTGATAAAATTGAATATGCAATTTATGCGTACGCTAATCGATTATCGATGCTACGATGAGTTTGCTTATCAAACAGCTGATCGCTACGTCACTCCAATTATAACGTAATGCATATTTATTAAAGAGTTGCCGCCTTCATCATTTTCGAATTTGCATAAAATGCATATTATGTATTTATAAAAAATAATTTAATAATATATCATTAAACTGTGATAATTATGTTCTTATCGCAAAGGGGCGGCAAATGTTGCGCCCATCGATAAAGGTGCGTCAAACCATTAACCAAACTGTTTAGAAACTTGATACTCTTTACGTTAAATGGATAGCGATTAAAAGATCAACTCAAACCGACAAATGCAATCTGAGCTTTTGTGTAGTAAAAAAGAAAAAACAAACAAGTGAAAACGTTGCACCGACTGCGGAATACTCTGTTGCTAGTATCAAGACTTGTGGTTAAGAGCGTTAACAATTTTAATGCAGTCTTTTTTGGGACGCCTTTAGCTATCTTTTCGTCAAAGTTGGTAACTCTATCTGCAAGGATGTGGTAAATAAACTGGTTTAATCGAAGTTCACATATCAATTTGATCGATTTTCAAGTTTCAAGTCTCCCCACAAAAGTTGTGTTCATATATACTCCGCTTGCCTTTAGTATGACGAGTTTAAAACCCAAATGCCGTTTTGTCAGGTGCAAAAACCGCAACCGCGACGTCAACACCAACATTAGCTTTTATACGTACATACACACATACATACATACGCATTGTAAATGTCGGGTGCTAATTAAGATGTCAAAGTTTTGTTGTGCTGTTGTGTGTGTGTGTATGTTTTATATGCACGTTTGATCATGCACCAAAAAGGAGAAAAAGTCAAGGCGCAAAGAGCTCTAATGTCAACTGCTTAGCTTGCGTAACAAAAGTGCAAATAATATATGCAGCATACGTCACACTGCAAAAGAGAGAGAGTCAAAAAAGAAATGGCTACGTTTTGCTTTCATAATTGCGAGAGAGCTTAATTTATGCGTGTTTTCATGGCATTGTAAATGAGAGAGAGCCCACGCACACACAGACATTTACCGCTAGTTAAGCAAAATGCTTGGCTCATTATCTTATTGCTGCTGAGCGAGTTAAATACTTTCTTATAAATATTTGATAAGTTGTGTATGTACGTTTTTTTGTTGTTGTTGTTTTTTGTCTTTTTCGCACAAATTACAAACATGTGAAAAAGTCATGAAAATAATCAGATTAGTTTTTTTTACGGGCGGGCGCCTGGCTTCTTGTACAGTGTGCGACTGAGATTGCGACAGAGAGAGAAAGAGACAGGGAGAGGGGGAAACGGCCCCGTCTCGCCGCTGATAAGCGCTTGCCCCATTGGTAATTTGAAGGTCCCCGCAACAACGGTCTCACGCGCTTCCCAACTTATCGCCTCTCTACACACAAAACATATACATATTTTATAAGTTCATAGTCTATAATGTATTTAATGTATGTATGTATATGGTCATCAAGGAAATCGAAGTCGCGTGTTAGCGAGCGGTATTAGAGAGCGATTACAGTTAAATTTTGTCTACAATGTAATGCGACTTGCATAAGCCAACAATTTATCGAATAGAGCTGGCATTTAATTGTGAATTGCACTTGCGACTGACATGACAGGCTAAATTAAATACATACATACACACAAACACAGATCCCATTAACAATACGTTTTTACGACAATCATCAAAGTCGCAACCTTCACAGTGCTCAAACATACATAAGCCGAACACCTCGACTCATTGCATGCTCTTAGTTAAAGAGAGAGAGAGGATAAAAGAGAGCTTTAAGTATGACTTGGCATCCCTGGTTAAGGCGAATGATCATCCCTCCCACTCTTCCGAAAACAGAGACGCTCCAAAAAAAAAAACAAAAATAATAATAAAGTAAACACAATTAGTTACTTGTCGTACTACACGGGGGAAAAAGATCAGATCAGATCGGGTCAGAACGGATGACGTAACCAAAGTTAAATTGAGTTGGTGTTCGGTTCAGATCGGTTTGTTGGGGGGGGATTTACTGTCTGTCTGTCTGTCTCCAACAAATGATTACATGCGCCTTCTTAATCACAAACTCTTCTCAGTATGTCTCTCGAGTCTGTGAATCAGCTTGCTGGGGGTTTTTGGGGACGGGCGGGGAATAACACGTTCTTCTGGTAGTTCAATAAAATATTGTCAACTGATTTTTGTTTGGCAATGTTAGCAATCGCAATCAATCATTGTTAATCAAATCATCAATCACTAAAAGCTTCTTCTTGCCAAGCTTTCAATGTCACGCTCAAGCTCTATTTAGTTTCTTGACCTTTTCATGATAGAACGGATCGCATTTCGTTCTATAAATATTTTGAGATTTGTTTGGATATTTGTTTATTATTTTGTTTACATCGATTGTCCTAATTAATTTAACACCTTCGTCTTTGAAAATTGATACGTTTTCTATTAATTTTGTTGTTGTCCTGTTATCAGCTGCGTGTGTTTCGATTTCGAATTTGATTTTGATTCTGATTTCGATCTCGATCATGTGCCCCCCACACAAATTTGTCATGCTTATCAGTTAACGTTAGCGTTAGCAAGAAACGATTGCAAATTGTAAATATTCAACCAACAACAACAAGAAAAACAAAAACCTTTGTTAAGCTGATTACATCACATGATGTACAACAAATCTTTTGGCATTTCTTCTTATCAAACTTTTGATAAACATGCAAAGTTTCCATGACGCCGTTCGCCTTCGTTTGTTATCTACTCAAACAAGAATTAGACTTTAAAAAAAATCTATTGAATTTTTGAACAAGCTGAAGAAATACAGAACAAAAGCATATCAAAACAATAGAACTTCGAATGGCAGGTGGAAAATACCACTTATGATTGTCAGGGGCTGATTGGGCGCAATTTATAACTTATAAATAGTAGCAAATTCTATTTGGCTGTATTTTCAGCTAATAATTTTGTCACAGTTTAGCTTGGCGTAACTGTTAAATCATCTATTACTGTATTCGATAAGGATTCGAGTTCGAATTGAATGCGTCAAATAAAGTGACATTATTACTGCTTATGCAACTGTATGATCAGCTGTTAAAAGCGCAAAGCACAAACTTGGTGATGAACGACGACACGCTCTCTAATACACACACACACACACACACACACACACGTACACACATACTTGATGTTTTTGCCAAAAGAGCAGAGAAGCTACGCTAAATGGCAACATTTTACGTAAGCATTGGTCACGTATCGTGACGTATTAGCGTCTGGGCGTTAACAAAATTCGCGTGTTTGTTATTAAGTTGGACAGACGGACGGACATCAAATAATACTGCTTGAAGGCCTTGCGTGTTGCCCTAATTGTTATTATTGTTATTGTTTGATGTATTATTATTGCACTTAAAAACTGAGTAGCGGAAGCGGAATGCATTGCAAATATCGAGCCCTTTTTATCTTTTTGTTTTACCTATTTTTGGTTTCTATAGCCAAGCAGCGACGGCAGCAACAACAGCGTGAAGGACGTTTGTGTGTGTGTGTTGTTGTTTCAAATGTTTCGTTTTTGGCGCTGCGCCAACAACCAGCGGCAGCAGCAGCAGCACGAACAACAAGAAGCGAAAAATTTGTGGCCGAAGAACAGAGCTTATGCATAACATTTAGCAAAAAAAAAACACACGAAATGGATTATTTAACTTTTTGTATTACGCATCGACGAAATGTTTGCGTCACATTCACACTCATACCATTCTATACCATCATTCTGTCGCTCTCTTACTCTCTCTTACTTTGTTTTTGCTTTTGGGTACGCACTCTCTCTCTCTCTCTCTGTCGCGCTCTCCTTCGCTCACACACACAACAAAAAGACACCCCCAAAACAATATGCAATAACAAAGCGCTCAAAAGAAGGCTCGTCCTGTAAGCCGCCATGTGTCGAGTATGAATGCCGCTATATTGATTTTTCAATTAAAAAATTGTTGCCAAGTATGGTGTGCTGATTTTTTCGAAATTACATAATCCACACAGAGTATTTGCATATGTTTGTACATATGTATTCACGTGGCATTTTGTCTTTTTATTTATTTGCAGGCTGCGTTTGTCGGGCGGTGCTTAAAGGTCGTTCGACGGACAATCTTTTGGCTTTGTGTTCAGTTCTTAACAAAAACAACAACAAATAATCACTTTTGGCAACAGACCCAACGCCTCTCATATGCAAAGCAGAGCGGCAGTACCAACAACAACAACACGTGTCGCGTAACTTTGTAGCCCAGGAGAGTACAATGAAGACACAGTGAGAGAGTGAGCGGGGGAGAGGCATAGCAACAGCAGCAGAGAGCAATAGCGGTGCTGTGCTTTGCTACCTGTACGCTGCTTGTGCAGAGAGCCGCTCTTTCTTATATTTTTTGATGAGAGCGTCACCAACAACCAACAGCATTGTTGTTGTGCTTGCTGCTGCTGTAATATTACAAGAATAAGGCCGCTGATGCCGCCGCGTGGTTTTAAGCCAAATTTAAAGCCAGATAGAGAGAGAGAGAGAGAGCGACGACACACGTTTATGTTAATTAAACAACAAAAAGCCTTTAGTAAAATACTAAATACTCAGATGCAGCTGCAAACGGGCAAACGATGCATAAGAAGTTCATTAAACTTAAACTGCGCCGCTTGCTGCGACGGCAGCGGCGACGGCGACGGCAACTGCGACTGCGTCTGGTGAGAGTTTTATTTATAAAGAAGATTCGCGCTTTGCTATTTTAGCCAAGTGAAAATTCTGTGTGGCGATTATGTAATCACCCACTGACCGGAAAATTAGCACACAGCAGATATGTAAATGTATATGTGACAAAACATCATATATTTTATAACTGGCCAGTTATATAGCGGCAATGTGATTACTTATTAATTGTTCGCGCTAAGTAGTATTTTTTTTTTTTTAATCGCAAGCACATGGCTGAATTTTTTATTTTTTTGGCGTGACTTGCCGCCCTTGCCAACAACAACGCGCACTCACACACACAATCACATACGTTTCTGTGGATGTGTGTATGTATTACGTACAGCGCGTTGTGTGTGTGTGCGTTGGCAAGCCACGCTTAAGTGCCGAGATCCTTTTCGCAACAGAGACAACAATAATAATTACATATAATGCGTGTACGAATCGAGCGAGCCGGTGGCGTTTGCCAGTTTGATGAATGGTAGTTACAACAGAGTTGTGTTGGAGAGGTCATAAAAGAAAAAAACTCACCTGTGCGTCGACAATTTTAAGTGCAGAAATGCGATAGAACGCCATGATATATGCGAATTTTGCTGTTGGGTTTTATGTAGATAAATACTCGAAACACTGTCTCGAATTTTATGTGAACACTAACACGCACTAACACACAGAAAAAAATTGCTTTTCCCCCGTGAAGAATTTGTTAAATGTTCTTTTCTTATGGTGTTTGGCGAGCGAAAAAATGTTCCCTACTCTCCCTTCCTATACGGCAGCTGCGCGGCAACTGAATGTGTTAAAACATTCGAATTCGAATGGTTGGTTCACTTTTCAGTTGCGGCGTACCATCGATTGTTTTTCGTTGTTGTTGTTGCCTTTATCGATACATTTCAATTGCGCATGCGAAGCATAAAACACTAAAAAATATGTTCAGTAAAAGTTTTAAGGAGATCGCAGATCGGTTATAACACAATAAGAATCTTTACAATTCTTTTGAACAGTTCTTTAAAAATAATATTTATGTATTTGTGTGAGCACACATGATATTCTTAATATCGACAGCGATGAAAAAACCAAAGAAATACTGT
This sequence comes from Scaptomyza graminum, assembly GCA_018901835.1. Classification (NCBI taxonomy): domain Eukaryota; kingdom Metazoa; phylum Arthropoda; class Insecta; order Diptera; family Drosophilidae; genus Scaptomyza; species Scaptomyza graminum. The sequence continues at coordinate 5,968,655 of JAEIFL010000001.1, read as the reverse complement.
ATCACCCGCGCAAGACACAGCTGACATATTGCATTAACGTTGCGCGGCAAGTGAAATATATTTAAAATTATTTGCGTTTTTACCTGGTGATTGGTTTCTTTAAGCTTTTCCTGCGTTATTGGATGCTGTTCTTGAGACAGCTTCCTCTTTAAGCAAAGACGCGAAATAGCTCTATTAGCTGCCTTTTTAATGTAGCGGTAATCATTCATTGATAGTAAACAGCTCTTTAAAGTAGTCAGTTTATGCAAAAGTGCCATGTTTTTTTTCGCGAATAATACAATTTTAGGATTATTATGATTTTTTCAATATATGACAATAAGCAGACGGCACAAAAAATATATTTTACGCATAGTTTGATTTGACGTAAGTCGTCACCTGTCAAGGCTGCCAGAAGTTACAAATGGCCGACTGCTTGCAGTTTAAATACTGTTTCAGTATTTAATAGATTAACACTGTTTAATGTTTATACAGGCAGTGCCACGAACTAGTAATACAATAAAGATGATTTAGATAAAATAGATTTACTTATTAAAGCAACAATAATATTTAGTTGTGTTTTTGCGCATTTCTTAACGTGCCTTTGGTCACACTGCGCTGTATGTTATGCAAAAGGCGTCGTCAAATTTTGACAGTCAAATTTCCAACTTATCACCAGATTCTCACAGCGTAAGTTAAAATATAAAGAGCGCATTAGGTCGGTGGTGCAAGGTTTAACTGTGCAACATTACAGCAGCCATAATGGCGTCGGCCGTGTCGCAGTTGCCCCCTAAGCAGGACCTGCCACCACCCGGTGGATACCAGAAGATTCCCTTCGCCCGTGTGCCGCCCAAGAGCTATTTCACAGGTTAGCGCACCAACAACTACATATTATTATTCGTTTTAAATACTGTTCTACACAGGCTTCACAATGATTGGTGCCTATGTGGCTGTGACTACTGTCGGCCTGGGCATCTACTATTTGACAGCCAAGAAGGTGAGGCGCGACGAAATTGAGATGCGCTCGGCTCAGAATGTCATCTTTCCCCTGCTGATTGCGGAGCGTGATCGCGAATTCTTGCGCCAATTGCGCCGCAATCGTGACGAGGAGGCTGACCTCATGAAGAACGTGCCCGGCTGGGAGGTAAAAGATTTCCAAACACGCCAAACACTTCTTCAAAAATTCCCTCAATTTCTTTGCTGTAGGTTGGCACCTGGTACGGCGAGCCTGTTTACAAGACACTGCCCGAGGATACACTAGTTACTCCAATTTTCAAGGAGTTCTACGCTCACACCGACTGGAAATCATACGCTAAGCGCGCCCATTTGAAGCTCTGGTCGTAAACGCAAGGAGTTTGGGAGCTGAGGGTACTAGGAGAGATTGCTCCCAATCCTCTTTCAGTTAATTAGTTAATGTACATTGTGCAACAATATTTTTTTGTAGCTGCGCCTTAAATGAATAACACACCAACTGTGGTCTGCATTGGTTAATATATAAAAGATAAACAACAAAAAAAAAACGAACCTTATCAAATGTCATATTACTGAAAATTATGCAGCATTGGGCGAGTAATCTTCCTGTTTGATTCGTGATTTGGATTCGAATTTTGATAGAAACTGATTTTTCTTATGGTACTTATATATACCCCCAATAGAGAAGTATGAGATCCGATATTAAAAAATAGATTATCCGTAACACAAATGAGATATTTCTTTAAGGCGAAAAAGACAAAAAGTTTTGATCAAGTTGGACTAAATATAGAAAGTAGTTTGATCAGGATTTTATAGATTAAAGATTAGTTTGATCCGAGATATAAAGGTGTATATAGGCCAAGGACTATCTCCTCAGTATAAAACAAATATTCTTTAGGTTTAGTTAATCGTTTTGGTTTTTATTATATTTATTTTGTGGTTTTTACGCGATTTCACATTATCGATACGATATCATCCCATTATGTTGAATGATTATTTAAAAGTACGAACACTCTCAATAAGAAGCCCTGAATTTGGTGATGATGATGGGGGATAAACTAAAAAAAACCTTCTCGAAGCTCTCGATAACAAATCCTTAAAGTTATTATTAAATTAATTAAAAAAATGAAAGAAAAAAACATTCCCACTTTTTAATGTTTTTTCTTATTATTATGCTGTTGTCTTTGCGATCAAATACACATATACACACACATATGTATATATTTCGTGTGTGTGTCGTGTGTCTATGTGCATTCGATATCAAAGTGACGGCACTTTTTGTTATTTGCTTTTCCGTTTTGGGAATTTTACATAATTACAATCCGATTTGGAGACGCGATGGACTTCCTAAAAGCTAGTATTAACAATCGATTTGATGTGAGAAAGAAATTAACTTCTAAGAAAAGTATTTGATGTTGGCCAGCCTCTAGGGCTCTTGCTCCTCCTCGAACTCCTCCACCAGGACGTCGTTCGTCTCGTCGTTCTGCTCTAGATGATCGGGCTGTTCCTGTTTGATAACAACGTAACGCATTGGCGGCAACATTAGCACCTGCTTCTCTTCCTGCTGCTGCGGCTCCTCCACCTCGACATACACATCCTCCTCCTGCTGCTCCTGCTGCTGTTCCTGCTGCGGCTTCGATCTTTTGCGCCGTCTCCGCCAATTGCCATCACGTTGCTGCCACCTCTACTTCATGTCACGACGGCGCTTAATGCTGCCATCGCATGTGGGCAGATGGCGTTGCAGGAATCCCTCAAAGACAAACTTGCGGCCGCAGCGTTCGCAGCTAAAGTCACGCTTCTCCTCCACCTGCTGCTTGTGCTGGCGCAGCGCCTCGGCATTTGAGTATTTATCGCGGCAGGCGTCGCAGGCATATCGCCGCTTCACCTGGCCAACGTCGAAGACAACGGTGAAGTTCTCGGAGCAGAAGGAGCAACAGAACTCCTTGACGACCACCTTCTTGCCGCCATGCTGGGCGGCCAGGGCTTCGGCCTCGGCCTCCAGCTTATCCTGATGCTTGTGCGAATCCATGTGCCGATCGTACTTGGACTCGTCGACAAACTTGCGATAGCAGCGAATGCAGCGGTAGGGCTGTTCGCCGGTGTGACGCATCATGTGCTCCTTGAGATAGGCCACCGAATTGAAGATCTTGGTGCACACCTTGCACTTGCGGTCCTCGGCGGAGACCTCGTTGCGTTGACGCAAACAGGCGCGCATATGCAGCTTCAGTGAGCCGGCGGCGCTGTAGCAATTGCCGCAATTCGGGCAATAGAAGGTTTTGTTGCGCGACTGCGAATCCGATTCGGGACTGTTGTCGATGGTTCCTTCGAACACAATTGAGCCCATCTCGTCCTCTTCCTCAATATCGCCATCGTCGTGCTCAACGCCAACGATCTCCTCGTCATCGTCATGCTCCAGGGCGTCCCCATCTCCATCGTCGTCGTCTTCGTCGTCATCGTCGTCATCGCCGACGCCCTCGCCTTCGTCCTCATCGTCGGCCATGCTGGGCACAATGTGCAGGATGGTGTGTGTGCCGTCGCCCTGATCAATTGCTTCCACCTCCTCAACGGTGCTATTCTCGACCAATTGCTGCAAAGTTACTGCGTGCCCATTCTGATCGATAATCACCTCCTGGGCATTGGCCAGGGCTTCGTGGTCGCGATCGCTGAGCGTCACCACGGCCGTCTCGGTATCATCCTCGTTGGTGGTATAAGCATAGGTATACTGTGCCGACTCAACGTCCGGGTCGTGCTGTATGATAACGGGAACGATTTCCTCCTTCGACGGAGCATCCGTTGAGCTGGCCAGCGTTGTGTATTTAATGCGCTTCGAGTTCATTTTTTTTTCAATCTGCCTTTTTGTCAATAAATATTAATTTTGTGTGTTTGTTTGTTGTTTGGCGTAACAACACAACAGCAAAATTGTGTTTGATTTTTCTTCTTTCTTTTTTGCTTGACGCGGCGTGGCGTAGCGTCAGCGCCTCTCCTCCAGCCAACAAAATAATTTTTCTTGCGTGTGTGTGTGTGTCAGTTTTAGTTACGTTTTTTATTTTGATTGAATTGGGCTTGGTTTGTTGTGGCTGGTGCAACAAAATGTTTTTAAACAATGCCCAAGTTGGTAAATTCCTTTTGGCGCGTTCAAATTATACTTTTTCTTACAATAGTCAACACTCTTTCGCGACTTTCTTGCCACCAAGTTTAATTCTTCCACTTCAATATCACAATTTTTGTCGATTGTGGCAACATCGGCTAATAATGGTCACACTGGCCGAAGTGCTACGTAGTTTTTGGTATTATTCGCTTCAACGTTATGTTGGCTGCATCACGAAATTAACTCGCACGTCACGTAAAACGCGTTTACGTCATACATAATGTCAAACGTAAATGAATTGGCGTTACGTTAATCGTCTAAATACTTTATGTCAAAAAACAATTCAAACAAAAAACATTATTTAAAGCAATCACAAAAATGCACATGTTAATGAACTATATGCATTTACAAAGTTCAGCTACGTATGTTGACTTTAAAAGGTGGCAGCGCTGCACACTTACGTGCGTTCAGCGCAAGTAACCGTTGTGCAGCAGCTGCTAAATATTACCGGCAAATTGAAATTATCTCAATTGCAATGGCACCCAGATGGCGCTATTGCTCTGCTTGTTGGTCTTTTACGCGATGTAGATGGAGCTCAACGACTGATTTCAGTCGCTTATATTAACTACTATATATATATATAAATATATAAAACTATTTTTATAAGTATTGCCATACAATAAAAAAACAATGTAATCTCAAGAGTTTACTTACACCACGGCCACTTCGGAACATTTTGATTGACATTATGATTGGACACAGATTTGATGATGGAAAATCACGAATTTCACCACAAATTGCAAGAAAAACAAGAAAAAATAATTTTCGCAAAAATTTGAAATTGTTTATTTTTGATGTACTACTGTGTTCCCTCGACGAAACAATAAATAAATAAGTCTAAATATCCTAAAGGCTACTACGATTTTCAAAAATGAAATTATAAATTTTCTTTTACTGTTTATAGATAAATACAGTTCAGCATTGATTACTCATTCCTTCAACAAGTGTTTGTTGGTGTGAAATTGTTTTTTATTTATTTTCCTTCTTTTTTTTTTTTGTCCAACCTTGAACCAATTACAAAACAATTGTGCATTAACAAATGGAAATAAGAAACTAAATAAAAAAAAAAAATTCAACAGCAACAACTCGACTAGAAGATACCCTTAACTCTACTCGACTTAAAGTTCAATCTTCGATATTTTCGGTATTTCGATGAATTTTCGTACACATTTTTTTAATTTTGATTTATTTTTATTTATTATTACTCTATTTTTTTTTTTATTATTATTGTGATTGTTATATTATTATGATGATTATTTAGTTATGCCATGAGTCTTTTATGTCTATAGTTTCCAAAGTTTTCGATTATTTGGGTTATATTTTTGAAATCTGGACTCGAGCTCTGATAGTCTCTGAGATGCAATGGCTTTTTCGACTTCGAATCCTGTTGCTGATCAGGAATATATATATACGTTATAAGATCGCAGATGCTTTCTTCTTCGGCCAGTTATACCCTTTTTGACCATTTCATGGATTTAACAGGGTATTAAAAGAATACATTAAATGCAACTTAAGCAATCCAGCCAAATTAATGTGCCATAGCTAATGAGCTTCTTCCTCTTTCCCCTATATACATATATCTTTTTTAACGATTGTTCAAATGTTTCTTGTACATTTATTTTTATAACAGAAACTTTTCCATTAACGTTTGCAAATTTCCACAACCAAATGTAAGTCAAGTCGACTCATTCTTCGGTCTATGGAAAACTTTTTTGATTTTACTCACGTTATATTCGTGTGTGTGTGTGTGTGTGTGCATACACACATACATACGAGCACTTTTTGCTTGGATCAGCGAAAAACGAGCATTCAATAGGCTCTCAAGATCGTCCAAACCCCATTCGAAGCTTTTACGCTCGGGGAGACAGCACCGAACAACAGTTATACATACATACATACATACATATGTACATACAAAGATATATGAAATGCTTTGAAAGGGGAAAATATTGCGCACTTCATCAAAAAAGATCGTTTTGTATTGTGAAACATAAGAATTAAGTTAAATAAAGTTTATTTGATTTGCCTAAAAGATTCGATGCCAAACATACTAGGGGCGAGAGGTTCAAGGGGGCAGCGGTTAAGTTTATAATATTGTTTACTCGGACTCGGACTTGGACTTGGTCTATGCCCAGTCACATTTGCCATTGTTGACACATTATAGGGTATCAAAATGCAAATAAGCAGTAAAAACAAATCACAATTGTTACAGCACTATACTATATACTATATGGTAGTGCTGTACTGTATCTGTTTGTGTTCAGTCTGTATATTTAAGCACTAAAAACAGAAATAGAATTACAATTTCAATTGCTGTTGAATTCTGTTTAAATCGAATTTTTGCAAACCTTTTTTTATACCAAAAAAAAGTCAAGAGCCATTAAAGCTTTCAATGTAATGGATAAGATAGTTGTTTAGTTATTTTCATTTTCTAGTAATAATTCTTATAATAAAGCTGACTGACATAGTAAATACCCTGTAAAGCGAAGCTTAATATAAATTCTGAACTTGAAGCAATCCAGACCCAATACTTGGCTCTTGTTGGTAAGGGTATGCAATATTCTATCTAGGAATTCTGTACTGTAACTATATCTTTATATGTACATAAGTACATATATATATATCTTCATATAAATCTTTCAAGTAAATGTGTTTTCTTTTTATATGTAGCTGCATTAAGACGTATTGCGGTAGGGCTAACCGTTTTTAGCTGTATTAATAAGCGACTTTGTTATCTGGCGATTTTTAATTGGCATCACGTTTATTCTCTGTTTGCCACACTGAGTCATATGTATGTTTGACTGATATTTAGTTATACAAACCGAATCGTTATCCACTTGTTAAATATAATATATGGTGTGGTGTGGTGTGGTGGTACTTACCCTACAAATTGTGCCTTAAAGTTGACATGGCCAATTTCTAGAAATTTGGTTATGCGGCAAATCTAGTGTGACCGATTTTGTGGCTGTTTGTGACATTAAATCTCGTATTGCTACATGTCCATGCATGCATGCATACATATGCATACATACATATGTACATATGTATGTGCCTATAGATTCTGTTGGTGAACCCTCTCTCGGTACGGTACGTGACCAAACTTAATTCTTGGTATTGAAACAATTTGTCGCTGGAAAGTTTTGTTGTTCTGTCGTTTTCCATATGTATGTGTGTACATACATATGTATGTACATATGTACATATGTTCCCTCTAGTTATTTTGTTTTGTTTTTCTGGGCGGCTAGCTCTTTTGTAATTAGCCGGACGACAACAGCCGAACATTAAACTTTCGTCAAAATTTGCATACATGCATTGAGGTTCTGTATGTATGTATGCGTATTGTGTGTAAATATGTATATTCGGGCAGCACAATTCTCCCGAAAAGAAGCCAAAGCCAAAGCCAAAACCAATATCCGAAATTCCAACAATTTTGTTTGACCTGCAACGGTAATTGCATCAAGGTATATGTGTGTGTGTGGTGTGTGTGTGTGTGTGTGTGTGTGTGTGTGTGCGTTGATGCACACATTCTTCAACTTTTTCGTTACAAAAATAAAAGAAGTTATAATTCAATTTAATGTTGGTCCAGTGCCAGTTTCCGTGCACTATGGGCCTTTTTCACACTTTTTCGAAATCAACTCAAAGCAGCAAATTCAGTAATTACTACTATATACTCTACTCTCTACTCTACTCTACTATGTCACATACATATGTAGCTCAAATATGAACAATTGGACAAAAATCGAGCTTTGGTTGGAAAAGATCTTGATTACATCGAAGATATTTGGACCAAAATCACAAAAATTGATTATTTTTTATGATATTTTCCTAACATTTTGATATTAAAATTTTGTGAAATCAAACCAACTTGGAAAATTTTATTTAAATTCCAAAAAGTGTCAAAAAGGGAAATAGTGAAGTGGCGCCAAATCGCGTGCATGTGGGTGAGTGTGTGTGTGTGTGTGTGTGTGTTGAATGGAAGGGTGCCTGCCGACAGTGGCAAAGGCACTCACGGCGAATGGAATTTTCCATGAAATTGTTGGCAGCTGCTAAATAGTTGATTTTTGTTGTTTTGTTCATGTTTAACCCTTCAGTGGACAGCGGATGAAACATTGAAATATTCAAGTACTTTTCCACATGGAATTCATTTGAAATTAAATCATAAAAGCTTTATTTTGCGCGCTCTGATAATGAGCTTAACTTGCTAAAGACTCCATTGGGAGCAGCAACAATAAATAAGCCTAATCCCAATCCGAAGGAATGTGGTGCAAAAGCGAACCGCTGAGTTTTGCATGGGTTTAATTGCAGTTTCGATGCTTTTGATTTTTCGTTTTTTGTCGTTTTAGCTTGCGCTAATGGCATGCGGATGATAGATTGACTGACTGACTGACTGACAAACAGGCAAAACTGAAGAAGAAGAAACAGCTGCAACGGCGGCAATGTCAATGAATTTGCTTTTGTTTGTTGTCGCCCCCCCATTTTCGTTCGAGTTTTTGTTTTGTTTAGATTTTTGCATTTATTTCGAGTAGACTTTTAACTTAAAATTATACAAAAAAAAAATTGGTTCAATTAAATATGTCTGCATTAAATAAAATAAATCTCTAGAATTTCAATTCCTTACAAACTGGTTGCCGATGCACTTCTTAACTGGGCTAATAACGAGCCTTTTGTTTAACTCTTAACTTGATGCACGATCCACCACAATAGTCTCGACGCCGTCCTCGGCAGCGGCAGGAGCGACACGAGTTCCATTCTGAGCACTTTGGCCATTTTGACCATTCGGACCAGCTGGCTGCTCTATGGGCGGCAGACCGACTAGCTTCTCGCTCTCACGCCACAGCCAGTCGGCGGTTTCCTTGTTCCGTGCCCAGGGCACCAGTGGGAAACGCATGCAATCCGAATAGTAGTTGCCCGAGGAGCACTCCAACGAAGGATCCAAGGCCAGACGCAATGATGTCTGTGCTCCAGCACGTGGAGTCTTAAAAAAGTACAGCGAGAGCACCTTCAGCGCATTCTTTGTCCAGTTGGGTCCGGCAAAGTGACGATTCAACTCCGTTCGCACCACGCCCGGATGGCAACAGTTCACAGTTACGCCCGTGCCCTTAAGAAGACTGGAGAGCTTGCGGGTGAAGAGTATGTTGGCCAGCTTCGACTGACTGTAGGCACCAAAGAACTTGCTGTACTTGCGCTCCCCCATCAAATCCTCACGATTAATGCGCCCGAAGAGATGAGCGGCCGAGCTAACAACCACAATGCGACTGGGCGTCGCCTGCTTGAGACGATCCAGCAGCAGATTGGTGAGCAGGAAGTGACCCAAATGATTGACGCCCAGCTGCTGCTCATAGCCATCGGCAGTGAGGGAACGGGGGCAGGCCATCACGCCCGCATTGTTGATCAGCAGATCGAGTCGCGTTTCCTCGGCCTTAAAGCGTGCCACAAAGTTTCGCACCGAATCCAATGAGCCCAGGTCCAAGCTTCTGTTGAACAACTGCTGATTCTGTGTCCGATCAATGATCTCGATGCGGGCGGCTTCACATCTGGACGGATCCCTGCATGCCATATAGATCTTGGCACCCCGACGAGCCAACTCCAGTACCGTCTCCTTGCCAATTCCCGTGTTGCAGCCGGTAACGATCACCACCTTGCCATCGATGCGATTCTTCTTGCGATAGACTGGTCCTTGGATGATCTTGCGGAGCAGCCACATGACCAACACAATACACAATCCAATCAGGAGCAACAGCACCAGCCACGCCCAGATACCACGAAAGCAGATCGCCTTCTCGGCTGCCTCGGCGGTTGGATCGTTAACTGTCCTCGATATCTTCGTGGTGGGCGTAACAGCCTCCGACATAGCTTAATATGGGTGAGCGTGTGTGTGTGTATGTGTGTGTGTATGCGGCCTGATAAGATTGGGCAAACAATGTGTGGTGTCTGTGAATAGAAAGGAAGAGTTTCAAATTAATAAAATAATAATTAAAACATAACAATCAAAAGACTTTTGCTTATCGATAATATATCGAGAAGTTAACTACACAGATAAACTAAAAATCACTAATCGACGCAAGTGAGACAACTTCAAACGGAAATCGATAAGTTCGACAACTGAAAATCGATAACTCCTTATATTTCCCACACCGTTAAAGTAAGAGTCACCGAACTTGGTAAGAAGATACATAGCTGGTAACGATACCCAAAGATCTGCATCAAAACATTGGATGCTACGCCCCCAAACTATGCCCCACGCCCCACTGCCTCTTTAGAAACGGCAAGGCGTGCATCTTTCTCAGTTCAATCTTTGAACGCAGCGCATACCCCAACCGCAACCGTACCTCCCTCTTTTTATCCGTTTTTAAACAGGTATCGAGTATTTCGCAGTCGGTTGCGTCCGTTACCACTTGTTTTGGAATATTGTGGCTGGTAAAGTAGCTTTACGCAGGGCTGTTTTCTCTGTGTATCGATTCGTTAAGTTCATTCTGTAAGACTCACCTAAAAAAAAAACACTTTCCAAATTGTTTCGACACTTGACTTGTCTTTCGTGCCAAATATGACGAACCAACGAACCAACTCTTCTCCTCCTCACGCGCCAATTTCACACATTTGTTAGCGGCAACAACAAGAAAAACAACAACGACGCGTCAGTAAGCAGAGCGAGCGTTTAAATATGTAGCTTTCGTTTACTTGAGCACTTGACTTGAATTGAATGGAATGAATACGTTGCCGGTTATCTCTCGATCTCTGTTGTTGTTACTGTTTGTTAGGGATGTCTTGTTGTTATTGCTTTTGTTAGCGTTGCGTCCAAGCGTCTCGCGCGGTCTCATCCAACTGAAACTGCCAATGACTCTGACTCGTGAGTGCGGTGGCTCCCAATGGCAAGCTCCAACTAAGCCGCTAACACGTCAAAATAACCTGAATACAATTTTGAGCGGCGTCGCCGTCGCTGTTTTTGTTGGCTTTAATGGCGGCGGCGGCAGCGTCTGTTATTAACATAACTTTATGCATGTGCATGCGTCGCCGTCGCCGTCGCCGATATGCCGACGTCGCAGCCAGCGCTCTCTCACCAAACCAAAGCCAAGACCAAACATAACCATAACTACATGAAAAAGCCACAACGACGGCCGACAGTTATTCCCATTTCAGTTGATGTTGTTGTTGTTGCTGTTGCTGTTACTGGCTTTAATTTCTTTTTTAATCTCTTGAATGCTTATTTTTGCTTTGTTTTTAACTTTCACTTTAAGGCACTTTTTGTTGAATGTTGTTCGCTTCAGTGGCAGCATTTTTACTTGCATTCCGTTTTATTTCGATGTTCGCATGTTCTTCTCTTCTTCTTCTTCTTGAGCATTATCAATTTCATCTTCTTTTCACATTTCTTCATCTAATGCTCACACCTACTTTTCATTATAGGTGATGATTAGGGCTTGGAGCATTTAAAAATGGGTTGAAGCAGGGCTATCAAATGCTCTTTAAAAAACGACAAGGTAAAGAGTATTTTGATTTCGATCAATATCCGCCATGGTGTCTGTCCGCCTGTCCGTAAAAAGCAACTTGTTCGACATCCTTTCAGCTAGAGACTTGAAACGTAACAAATATCTTGGTCCATGTTTGTTCCAGATGAAGTGTCAAAATTGGGGCGTTACGCCCACGGGGGGATGGGAAATCGATAACAAGTCGACGTCATCACCTACCTTGGCATAAAATTTGGTAAAAAAAAAAACACTGAATATTCTCATTAATAATGATTACGATTAGTAATAGGTATCAATAAAAAATACTCAAATTTGGGCCTTTAATTAATTTATTAACTGCCAACATACATCAAAAACATCTAGAAAGAAACATACAATCGCAAAACTTCTAATCCATGCGTAGACTTGAACGGTTCTGTTTCGATTTTTTTTAGGAATATGTTACCATAATTATTTTGTTTGTATTATTATAGACATCAAATTCAAGTTGTGATATGAATATTTGAGGGAATCCTTCAATTGTAATTCCCTTAGGAAAGAATCGCTTGCATTTTGGCTCTCCTGTTTGATACTTGTGTATAATATTTTTGGCGAATTTGCCAACTTAAGGATACAAACATTAGTCGGGTCGAACTACCACAGTGTCATTCGACATTCGTCGCCCGAAGGCTCTTCTCAAAGAGTGTTACTTTGCCAACTGTCATGGTTGGTTGTCATCCACATCCTCTTTCATAGACAACTATTAACCCCTAACAGAGCTCTCCACGAATTCGATTTACTTACGACGTCGAGGTGGACCCATGGCCACAAGTTTCTCACACTCGCGCCATAGCCAGTCGGCGGTTTTCATATCCCGTGCCCAGGGCACCAGTGGGCAGAGGAAACTGTTGGCGTAAACACCACCGGTGCTGTCTGCCAGGGCTGGATCCAGGGCCAAGAACAACTGTGTTTGGGCGACGGCACGCGGTGACTTGAAGAAGTACAGCGACAGACTGCTGACGATCGTTAATAACAAATTGGGAGAATTAAAGTGTCCATAGAGCTTGGTGAGCACTAATCCTGGATGGCAACAGTTGACAGTCACTCCCGTTCCCATAAGCAACATGGAGAGCTTGCGGGTGAAGAGCACATTGGCCAGCTTGGAATGAGATTTTGCTCCAAGCAAGTGGTTATACTTGCAGTTTCCGACCAAATCCTCACGACTAATGCGTCCAAAGAGATGAGCTGCCGAGCTACCCACCACAATGCGACTTGGCGCTGCCCGCCTTAAATGATCGAGTAGCAGATTGGTGAGCAGAAAGTGACCCAAATGATTAGCGCCCAGCTGCTGCTCGAAGCCATACTCGTTAAGGGGACGCCAATTAGCGTCCATTCCCACATTGTTAATCAACAGATCCAGACTCGACTCCTCTTTTTTGAAGCGTGCGACAAAGCTGCGCACCGATTTTAGTGAGCCCAGATCCAAGGTGCGATTGAATAGCTGCTGGTTATGTGTAAGATCCATAATCTCGATGCGTGTCTCCTCACATTGTATGGGATCGCGACATGCCATATAGATCTTGGCACCCCGACGAGCCAACTCCAGTACCGTTTCCTTGCCGATTCCCGAGTTGCAGGCGGTAACGATCACCACCTTGCCATCGATGCGATTAGTCTTGCGATAGAAGGGTCCTTGGATGAACCTGCGCACCAGGCATAACATAAACAGAACTAACATCGAAACTATCACTTCCAGCAGCAGTCGATACAAGATGTCCCTAAATCGGAACACAACCAGTGTTGGGTGTGCACTTGGGGCATTTGATGTCTCATTATCATAGCATTTGTAACGCTGGCTGGACTGAAAAGCCATTTTGTATGCTGCGGATAAAAAAAAAAAAACAAAAATATGTTGTTGCTTTGAAACAGTACACGTTGAATACTACCATTAGAAACATAAAAAAAACAAGAAAAAATAATCAAAGCAATACTTTAATTTATTGAAAAATCACTCAGCATTCAGTTGCCATTTTGGATTATCACAACCTACTAGTAGTAGTTGTAAATTTGAATAGGCTTCTGCTGTTAACTGGCACCGGAATCTGTCTTGTGCACTATGAGCTTGAACTAAGACTGCAGAGTGACTCAGCTGAATTCCTATTTTATACCCGACCGATGTATTATTACAAGGGAAGCTGCTGCCGACGGCTTCTCGACCGCTATTTGATAACTGCACCAAAACCACTCAGGACGAAAGCGTGCTACGCACTGAAACTGAACATGAAAATGATGTTTTGATGTGCATGTTTTGCTGGCGGCGTCAAAGGTTAGATTTCACCTGAATTCATCAACGAAACACAACATTAATGCCGAACGCAACGAGAGGAAGCTCTGAATGCAATTACGTATTCCAGGAATTGTGTTCCGACCGTTCGCAATAAGCTTAAATCAAGAATGCGTGATTTTGTTTGCTCTTCAACGGGCTTTTGCGTTATAACTTTGTAAAGGTGCTCTCGTCATCGACTGCTAGATATCCTGTTTACTAAAATACATAGTATTCCTTGCCCAAAGATCCATTCGCTAAAGCTGAGGTACATAAATATTCATATACATATTATCTTACCTTATAGGAAGTTGTTTTTTCTTTTACCTGCAATTTACTTTGCAGCATTTGACTATGCCCCATGCTAGGCATTGCAGTGCACGGGGTATTACAAATACAAAATGAATCCGTTTTAAGTTTCACAACTTACGCACTGTGGTTATTCTATAGCTTTTTTTATTATAGTTTACTAGCATGCGCAACATCTGTGCCATCTTTGATAAAAACTAATAAAATTAATTAACTTTTATGCAACAAAATGGAATATCATATGACTGCAAACAGGGTGAAGGGTGACAAAGTAGAAAGGTCGTCAACAACACACAACTAAGTGCATATACTTAAATAATAAAAAATAATCATAAAAAGTAGTCGGGCGACTTTTTGAATATTTTCGATTATTTTAAATAATCATGACAAAATTTTGAATATTCGTAATCGTTATCAATAAGTAATTTTTCCAAAAAAATCTTATTACTAATCATAATCACAACAACGTTTTTTAAAATTAAGTATGTGAACAAAGAAGTTTATTACAGAAAGAACTTATTACTCACAAAAATTGTAAACAAGTGGTAAACGGCCGAAACAAATGTTTGAGTTGGAATGTCAAGAATGATAGGGAAATCCGTTTGATAAACAAAATCAATAAAGACAAAGTTGAATGGCCTTGAGAGACTCAAAGAGCGAAAAATAAATTTTTGGCAGTGGCTCGAGGTCAAGCTGTCATCTTATATGTAGTATGATGCAAACAAGGCGACTTCCACAGTTGGCTAACAAAATGTGTGCCGCTCTGGCTGACGTGGGCTTACGCATGTTTACGTCTGAGAAAAAGAGAGAGAGCGAGAGTGAGAGTGAGAGCTAGAGTTGCGCATAGGGAGATTCTTTGACTAGGTCAGTATAACAAGGCGTTGTTTAATCGATGAGCATACTACATAGTATCATAAAGCAACCCTCGCTTTCAGGCATTTACTTTTTACTTTTTGGTTTGTAATTCCATGCTGCTCTCAATGTTTTGCGCTCTGCATCGCGACTCTGCTACAAAAAAGGACCTCTACTCCGGTCCTACGGACAACTTTTTTATTCTGTTTGGAAATTTTCCATTGCACGAATATGAATTTAATTAGACCCAAATTAATCGATGGAGCGCCCCATTTTTTTTTAAATGTGAATCGAATATCAACAAAGTAATGTGATTTTATTCAAGTTTCTTTACTCATAGCCCATTTCAATCACAAATAACAGTTGCTTGCCACACTGTGCATGATGTTTTTGTTTAAAAGCTATCAACAGCCAGCTAAATGCGGTCGTTTTTCCACAATATTCGTGTTTCATCCTTGCTGTTAAACTTGCACAAAAGTGCGCTTATTGACTAAGTTGTTATTGCTTGATAATTTGGCTCATTCCGAGAAGCAGCCGAGCAACTGAAGTGGGCCACGCAGCGGGCGTGCGGTATCCGTTAGATAAGCTTCACATAATGATTGCCAATAACAAGAACTCTGGATCCTTGCAACGTTTTGCGAATATTTAGTGAGAACGGATGTTCATGAGTTTAGCAAATGACGTCAATTTAAATTTATACTAGTTTATGTTAGACACATTAAAATAAAATTATATGTTTAGAGAGAGATTTCCTATTTTCGTTTTTGGCAACAGGCTGTTTTTGTCCTCTGTCGCCGCATCACATTGATCTTTAACGGATCTGTAAACAACAAAATGAAGATGCCAAAACGCCGCAGACGAAAATAAACCAGTCAATATAGACAACTAAGTATATATACTAAGTACACATTTACATTTTGCTTCAAATCAAATTGAATTTATTTTTATTTTGTCTCCTAGCTTTGAACTTGCAAAGCTGTACACAAACGGAATAACAATTTGCATTTAACTGCAGCATGCAATTGGATAATCGCTCATTCACACGCACACGCACACGCGCACACAGACACACACACGCGAGCACCTTACACAGGCATCAAATAATAAAATGCTACAAAGGAAATTATACTAATGGCGTCGTCTTCGTCGGAACCAATTATACGCACATGCACAGCATAATTACAGGCTAAAAGAGACTGCGAATGCGAATGAAAGACGACACCTTAGCTTAACCAATATTAAATTGTTTAAGTGGGTGCCTTGGGGGTTTGGGGGGGTCTCATCTCAAGTGTCACTGGCCGGGACGACAGAAAGCTCATTTGCATAAGCGCTGACGTCGACTTACCTACATACTTACGTGTGTGTGAAACAGCAAATGTGCAATTGACAAAGAAAACTTATTTCCTTTGTCGTCGTCGTCACATTGCTACTATATTCATGCTGGCCAAGTCGAAACGGGATAAAACGAGAAATTGTTCATCAACAATTCATAATTGAAGAATTGATCGGAACACGCGCAAAACATTCATGCGGTTAACATTGATTGGCGGATTGGCGGCCTCTGATGTGGCGTGCAGAAAGGGGGAAAATGTGAAATGTTGGGGTGGGCTGTTGTTGTTGTTATCTATTCCAATGAAAACCTGTTGCCGTTTGTTGTTTGTTGCCTCATCAAAAAAACATCGAAAAACTATAGATGAGTCTATAAACCGTTAACTGATAGACTAAGAGTTTACCCTGTAATAAAGAGGTCGCAAATTCCAACAGCTCATGCACATTTCCATTAGAAAGCTCACATTGTTCGAACAACTTGAAAAGATACTTCTAGGGTGTCTATAAAAAAGCACTAAACAAATATGTGCTGAAAAACAGAGACGACCGAGTCGCAGTATATTAGCATATAGAATCAAAACCATAACAAAAACAAAACAGAAAGCACAGAATAGCAAACAACATCAACAATTCTTAACCCATGTCAAGGTTAGCCCAATTGCAACTGTGAATGACATGCGACAGATACAGAAAGAGAGAGAAAGAGAAAAAAAAAGGGAAATTAAAATTATTATATGAAAATGTCAGAAGAATAGTGCCTGTGTGTGAAATCACGGATTATTCTACGCCAGCGACGATGAGTAAGTTCTTCACACATATTAGTATACATAGTATAGTATGTTGCACAATAAGCAGCGCCGCGGGGCAGCATCGATAGATGCCACACATAACGCAAGACAGTTATGTATACGTTCAGTATGTTATGATATAACAAGTCATTTAGTATTGAATGTGAATTTCATCCGAATTGGCAATGTTTGATAGAGTATGAAAATATGTATATATATTGAATACTCGCGTTTTTAAAGTTCACTGAGCACTAATTGCACTATAAATACATTCATATACATACTAATCGAATCAAGTTTTTCGAATGTTTTTAAGGCAGAATTTTGTAGAAGTTGCTTTCCCTAGTAATCACCAATTCGTCACTTTACTCAGTACTTTTGCCTAGCTCCCCATCAATCACTCAATTTGATTTATAGTACCACAAGAAATGTCGCCTGTAAATCTATAGCTTACATATTCATATAATATCTGCGATAAATTTCACTTCGCGTTTTTTTCTCTCTTTGTTTTGTTGTCATGTGAACTTGAAATATGTCAAACCTAAAAGCGAACCAAACCGGTTTTCAAAAGCAGCGATAAAAACCATTGATAAGCGCATACTATATACCCAAATTTATATAATACGTTAAGTGTTACTGTTTTCAAATCGAAGTACATAAGTGTATTTGATCTTCACATGCATTGCTCTTGCAATTGTATTAGAACAATTCAATTTCAATTTCTTCACATGACTAATTGAATGACAGCAAAAACAATAAAAAAAAAAAAAACAACAACATCAATAAAATAACAATCACACAAAATGACGCTTCTATTTTTGAGCTCTTACGTGTATGCATGTATTGCATATATTCATGTGAAATTGTCAACGCAGTATTCTAACTCAAAGTCCAATATAGTCAGATCAATTTATTGCCTACCTTTGGATTCACTATTTCAAACACAATTTTCACTGACACGCCAAGCTTAAGAACATTCTCGAAACTCTTATTAAAGACGCGAACTTAAGCTTAATGTCATATTTGAATCAATTCAAGATTTCTGACTTAATGTTCCAGTAACCTTTTACCTTTTTTCCTAAGCGGTCCAATATACAAGCACAGACTGTCTCGAATGCTCAAAAGCAATTTCTAAAATATCAATTATTGTTATCAGTTTATTATTGCATGAAGCTAAATGTTATCAACATTATCATCAAGCTCCACAGCTTCATATGTACTAAATTCAATAAATAAATAAATGTGTAAAGTGTTTTTGGGTAGCCTTAACACATATTCTGTACAAAACTAGTTAAAACGTTGTATAGAAACTGGTGTTAGGAGGTCTGCTTGCCAAGCGGGAGTACGGGGGGACGACAGGAGTGGGCGTGGCATCCCATCTTTTGATACAGGTCTTTTGGTGAAAGCTATCTTCGAATTGAACTTGGTGACCCTTGCAGGGTAATTGTGGGAAATATGTGTGTTTTATCGATTTGCACATCCAAGTGTATCGACACGTTATCGATTTCCCAGCCAAAATTATCGGTTTCTGTTCCCATCAACGAAATACACAATAAAGTTCGAACTTTGCGGTTTGTTGACTTTTTTTTATTAGAAAGTATCAAGATAGTATTGTTTGTCTGTAAAAACGTTATCGAAATCGGTTTAGAAATACCTAAAATATCGAAGATTAAAAATAGCATGTGCAACCTTGTTCTGGCAATCGTACAACCAAATACATAAACTTTTTAATAGCTTGCCAAAAATGCACAAAATACTAAATCAAGTTTTTTATTGCTCTAAACATTCATATGAAGTAAACAAGATCTTGGTTTTAAGATTGCTAGATCATAAAAACAAAACGTTGATATAGCCTTTAGGGGCATTTGGTTCTTTATTTTATGTAGTATTTTGCTATATGTATTTTGTCATTGCTATTGATTTTCTGTTGGCATGCAATAAAATAAAATAAAAGCCAACTAAACTACAACAACACACCAAAAAGGTAGTCGCATAATCAGTTGGTTGGGTGAGGAGGGAGGAGGTGAATTTGATTATATATACTATATGTCTCTACACGATGTAGAATGTTCACAGTATAAATACATATGTATACTATATACCGGTTGGCGCCCAACGCATTTTCTGCGCATTTGGCATGCAATGTCAGCTGCATACTATATATATATCTATATATCTATCTATCTTTTCCACTTTGTTCCACTCTCCTCCCTCTCTTGATTATTTGCAGATGTCACTCGATTCGTCGTCGCATTTTCCTGTATCCTTACCCAACAAAAATAACACGAGTATTCCTTTTTTTTTTTAACGATCTATTATTTTATTTTGTGTATGTTTGTTGTTTAAAAAAATATTAACTAATCACTAAAAAATTAAAAGCACATACATACATCCATTGTTAATGTATTAAACAAAACGAAAATAAAATAATAATATATAAGATAATTATAATAACACGTATGTATAGGTACAATTCTATGGCATTTATAACATACCAAATATATATAATTTAACATTATACAATATACTTTATATATTTTGTCAAGTCTGTTTAATTTTGTTTAGTTCAGCTCAGTTTTGTTTCGTTTTTGCTCGCAATTGTAAATAAATACATATATATATACATATGCATATGTATAATTCTATATAAATAAATATACACATATTGTCATTAAATTGCGCTTAAATTTATATTTTGATTTTCTTTTTCTTTTTTTTCATTTTAGCAAATTCTTGTGGTTTTATTTTTAGTGTCTTTTGCTACTCATTTTGTTGTTTGTGTTTAAGTTTTGTGTGCTTTTAGTTTTTGTTGTTGTTGTTGTTGTTGTACAATGCAATTGGCAGTTGCAATTTTGTTGTTTCCCATTTTTAGTTGTTTTTGGTGGCGAAAACGTTATGCTTAATACTAAGCTTTTCGTATTTCTTCTAAGGTTTCTCCGATGAGTCTAATGTACATACTTATGTATGTGTGTGTGTCTGTTTGTATATTGTGTGTGGAAGCCTTTTATTTCGTATGTTAATATATGTACATACAATGTTAAATAAGAAAGTTAACTAAGACATTATGTCTATACTTGTAGACATCGATTTCATAAAATGTTTGTATAAGTTTAAAGGGAAAAGAGTCTAAAAATCAAATACACAATTGTCAAATAAACAAATTTCAAAAAGTAAAAAAAAAACAGCCCAAAAAATGTTTTGCAAACAGCTGCCAACTTATTCAACACGACGCACCCCCCTCCCCCCAAACCCGACCGCTCTACCTGCTTCACAATGTTCGCTGTTATGGTCCTCGAATCTGCCATCGGTTGCAGCGACCCAGTTTAATATTAGCACAACGCTTGCAACGCTCTCCTCCTTTCCCGTCTGCCATTGCAGCTGCATTCGCATTCCGCATTCGCATTCCGCATTCGCATTCCGCATTCCAAGCATTTCACAAATTCGAAAAATTCGTATTTCGAATTCGGTTTTTGGTTATTTTCCAAGCAGCACCGCGCGCTGCGCATTTATCCCGGCGTCGAGGTCGCGCGGCGCAGTCGCAGCCTCAGGCGAACTAAGCTGCTGCTGCTGGTGCTGCTGTAGCGACGCCGACAGCGACGAATAGGATAGGGACTGCCCGCAGTTAGCTGCTCCAAGCTGCCGCCGCTAACATCGTTAAAGCCCAGCTCCGAAGCAGCTGCTGCTGCGCCAGCAGCGCCGGCAGCGACAGCGGCTGCGCAAACAGACCGGCAGCAGCGCCCAAAGCGACGACCCAAGCGGCTAACGGCGCTTACGCTGGAACGATGCTGCTGCTGCTGCTGCGACTGTGTGCTGCCAACGTCGCTGCATTCCAGCCAGGCATTGTTGTTGTTTTTGCTCACCGTTGCGACTGCGACTGCGCCTGTGCTGCTGCTGCCGTTGCTGTTGCTGCCGTTGCTGCTATTGTTGTTGTGGCTGTAGTTGATGTTGTTGATGTTGTTGTTGTTTGTTTTGCTGTTTGCGTGGGTGACGCGTTCTCATGACCGCTTGCCGTTATCCTTGCGAAAGGATTTGCGCAGCTTGTCAACTAATCGCACATGAAATTTCGTATAATCGTTGCTGCTCTGCTCCGATCGCTGCTGTTGCTGCTGCGCCGCTGCGGATTGTGCTGCTGCCTGTGCAGCAGCCTGTCGTTCCAGCGCCGAGGCGGTTTGCGTTCGGCTGGGCGGACTGGAACGTGTCGGCGATATCATTTGCAGCATCGATCCGTTATGCGAGCTTCGCGATGTATTGCGTGTGAATCCGCGCGAGCTGTGGCAGCGCTGCATCTGCATGCGATGGGCGCCCAATTGACCATGCGACGGCGAAGTCGCAAAACTTTCCGATTTACATTCGGACACCTTGCGGCGACGCTGCTGTTGTGCCGAATGCACCGACAGGTTTCCCGGCGTTCCCATAGCGCTGGCCAGCGCTGCCGTTCCAGTATTACTGGCAGCGCTTGCAGTCGAACACTCCGAGGTTTTGCGCGAGCGTCCACGCGTGTCCTTATAGATATCGTAGTTGTTCTTCATAACCGGCATCATGAAAGCCATTTCGATGTTGTTGTATATTTACACAGGTAGCACAACCAAAAAAATGATATACCCAAAAAAAAAAATCAACGACTCGAAGTTTCAATTAACGGAATTCGTTTCAACTTCTCTTGCTCTTTGTATGTGTGTGTGAGCGCGCTCGTTCTATATCACTCTGCTATCGTACTTCAACTGTTGTTCAGAGCGCTTCACAAATGCATATCACAATGCAACTCAACTCAACTCGACTTTCGGTCGCTTTTTTTAGATAAGTTTAATAAGTTTTGCGAGAAGCGGTAAGCACGTCTTTGCGGTGCGACTGGCGATTTGTAAATGAATTGTATTTATAATGAACGTTGCAGATTTGAAGCGGCCTCCGGCCAAAGAGCGTTGAGCGTGACAAACATAAAATAAAAATATAAAGAGAGAGCGGCATTCGCTCTCGCATGACGTCACCATATAAAATTGTGTGCGCGTCGCACCAGTCAGTGTCCGTCTCTGTTTATGTGTGTGTGTGTTTTTTGTGAAAAGAGAGTGCGCGTTTTTATATGTAGTATATTTTTGTGGTTGGGTTGGTGTGACGGGCGGGAGGCAGTTTGGTGACATGCAATTGGGGATGTTTACATATAGACATACATATGTATGTATGTTCATATATATTTTGAAGTAGACGATATTGATAATCAATATCGTTTCCGTTAACAAAAGACTATATCAGCATTTAAATTTAATGTTAATATAATTTATTAGTGCATTTTGTATATCATAAGCTCAAAAATTTGAATATAACATGATGTCATCAACTTTATAGTTTATTGGAGCAGTAGAAAACT
Source organism: Scaptomyza graminum (assembly GCA_018901835.1). Lineage (NCBI taxonomy): Eukaryota > Metazoa > Arthropoda > Insecta > Diptera > Drosophilidae > Scaptomyza > Scaptomyza graminum. The sequence goes on along the minus strand of JAEIFL010000001.1, from coordinate 5,946,154 downwards.
CGAATCTAGTATTGTTGCTAATAAATAAATTTACGATATTTAGCTCACATTTACGATATTTGCGATACATCTCCTCGCGATCATATTGTGTACGTGTACAAGAGCGGCGTCTGTTTGTATTTTAATGACGATCTAGGCACGATTTGAACGAAGCAACAGAAGCTAACACATACATATAAAACTTATAATGCCAAATGCACTTACGATATTCACGCTTAACGAAAGTTGGAGCAGTTTAACTTGGCACTATTATGAGCGAGAGCACAACGCGCCGAAAAGAGAAAGAGAGAGAGAGAGAATGAGAGAAAGCAATGCCAGAGAGCGCGCTTGCGCTGTTGTGCAGGTCAGTTTGTAGAAGCTGTTGAATGTTTACACGATGAGAAAGTTGTTTGTGTTATTGGCGTTAGTTAACGATAAGTTGTCCAGATGGTTCTTGGCAACGTGTTGAATGTGCTCTATCTCTCTCTTCTGTTGATTGCGTAACTGCAACTATGTCTATACATACATACATATGTATGTGTTTGTATGCACCCTAAGTTAGCTTTAAATGCGCCTAGCTATCGGTAATCATGACAAATTGGCAACGTAGTGGCACGAATGCGATTGTCAAAAGTCATTTGCAAACATTCGTATTCTAATCCCCAGCAATTAATTCAGGTCTATAGATATTCCGAATGTGACTTACCAAGTGTCTTCAAATACTTACAAATACATACTTATGTACATATGTATTAAGTCTTTGACTTAAATCGTTTTCCGCCCCGTTCAATGAAATCAATAAATCGGCATTTGTTTCATATTTTCTTCACTTTAATGAATAATTTTCAACTAATATTTATTTATTTTGGTTTTTCTCTCAATTGTTTGGTTGGTTTCTTTCTTCTTAATATTTCATATTTCTTAATGAATTTTTAAACAATGAAAGTGCATAAACTCGTACTTTTTTCTTTTTCTTTGAATTCTTTGCTATTTGTTTTTTTTTTCTCGATTTTGTATACATAAACACACATATATGAATGTTTAAAGTTTTTTTTTTTGTAACAATCTAAGTCAATTATTTTTTTATTTAGCTTTCGCTTATTAAATTTTAACTGTTTTGTCTTTATTTAAATGCATTTTTCAACAACAGTTTTGCTCTTTTTTCTTCGTATTTGGTTTATTCCTTTGTCTTTTGTTTTTTTTTTAGCTAGCTTTCTTACCTCTGATTAGGCTATACAATAAATAGCTCACAAAAAAAATCCCATTTTTATATAAGAACATTTATATAAACATTTGAAGCATTTATAACGGTATGCCGAAAAAAGAAGAGTCGAAAATTGAAAGGAATCTACTATATAAATGTTGTTTTCCTTTTTGATTTTATAGAGTACAATATAATATAATATATTGTTGAAATTATTGTACAAATTTGTAACATTTTGCATAATATCTTATATAAGCTTAAGATTTTATTTATTTAATATAAGTATTAGTATTAGTATTAGTATTTTTATTATTATTATTTTTAGTTTGTAAGTGCAAGTTTTTGTGCTTGTTCGTCTTTAGGTCTTTTAAGTTCAGGATCTACTAAAAAATAGGAGGAAAGAAACAAACACACTCTCTCTCCCTCTCCCTTTCTCTCTTTCGATTAAGACAAATATTGTAGTTGGGCTAAATGTATTTTCAAATACCCAAAATCTACCAAGGTAATAGACAGTTAATATGTATTATTGCGTTTCCATATTCATCTTTAGCACATTTTTAAAGTAGGTTTTCTTGGTTTCTTAAACTGTGTGTGTTTATGTTTATGTATTAATTGTATAATTTACCTAATTTTCATTCGTTTTTCTTTTATTATTCATTATTTTGTCTTCAAATAAATGAATGTCCGTTGCGCTAATATCATCAATCAATTTAGTATTTAAACACTAGCTAAAGTTTCGTTTCTTTAATTTAAATAATTATTAATGGTATGGGATATATTCTAAATTCGTTCGCTTGGAACTATTTGGGTTAATCAAGTTTGTTCTATCTGCCGCTTGGATTGTGCTCAAATTTAACGAAAATATAACAAACTAAAGATTTGGTTACATAATTCCAAAGCATAAACATAGTATTATATCAGGCTTGTCAGACTAGGCGAAATCTTCTTGTTTTGGTGGGTGGTTATAAAGATGCTAACAAGGTTATGCAGTTTGTCAATGTTGTCAGTCTTCAGACATGTTATTATTATTTTGTTTCGTATTATTATTTGTATTATTATTATAAATTACTATAAGTAGTATTATATGAAGGCGTATGTGCTGGTTGAGTTCTTTTTTTATTTTGCATCCACCGCTGACTAATGGTTGTTGAGCTTTAACAGAATTAAGTTATGTTTTTGTCTGAGCTACTTTAGATACGAACTACACATTTTTATACATATACATTTATATATACTTAGCGACTTAAGTGTTAGGATCTGACAGTTGCAGTTAAAGATACAGATACAGATACAACAGATTGCAGCTATCATTTATAATAATTCTCATACATATGTATATAGTAGTTTTAGGTACTATAAATCATAACATTTTTCAAGATCACATCAAATTTGCCGGCGAATTGCCTCCGAAAAGCATTTGCACTTGGGTTAATAGAAGTGGTGGCGAGGGGCGAGAGATATACTTAGAGGAACGTGGCTTATATACTGTATAGATAGTCATCTAGGTATATTGTATATTAAATACTATATGTATGCATATATGAGTTAATTGTTGCTATCAAAAAGTACATATAATCATTTTAATTCATGTTATCATTAGTAAGAGTATATTTAGCTATATTCGAATCGAAAGGAAATACTTGTTTCATCTGAACATCGATGAGGAGGATTTGTCAAATATTCTCTCTGAATGCTTTTGTTTTCTGCATCTCTTTTTTTGTTTTTTAACAACCGCACTGCTTGAGGTACATACATTGAGGATAATAACCCAAGGACTTTTATTTAGTTCTTGGCTTATTAAAAGAATTTTTGCTTCTAAGCTACCCTGACGATGCGAAAGTAATGTAGGTTAAGAAAATTTAATCCTTTACACTTTATTTTCTATCGGGAAATTTGCGATTTCTGGAACCAGATGCAGCGTCGCGACGTGGAAACTCCTCCGACTAGTTGTGCACATGCAAAAGAAAATGAATGTCAAAGTGAGTTGTGTGTTGGCTCATGATTGAGAGAGAGAAAGCGAGTCGGAGAGCGAGTGAGAGAATAAACTCGTTGTTTAGAATTTAACTTCAGGACAAACAAACATAAAAACAAAGATTTTTATATATTCATAGATAGGTAATCGTTCATTGTCAAACACTCTTTTGTCTGTTTCTCTCTCTCTCACTCTCTCTTCAATGAGAAGACTCCTGATGGCATTAACTTACTCTTTGTCCAGCGTTTTTGTTGCCGTGTCTCACCGGAGGCGATGGTGGCTCATCTGTATAGACTCTGCAAGCAGCAAGTTTTAGATTCATAGTAGAAATGAGAAATAGTTTTAACCTGAACCTTACCTGCTTTCACGATGGGGTTCGGGCTCAAGCAGCGGCAACATATCCTCACCCTGTTGCAATAGCTCCACGGAAGCAAGCGAGTCACTGCCAGTCTCAGTGCCTGTGCCTGTGCCGGTGCCAGTGCTGTTATCCTTGTCCTTGTCAACGGTGGTGGTAGTTGTTGTGGTCGCCGCAGAGGATTCACCACGTTCCGCTTCATGGCACTCGCACTGACAATCCTCGGGCTTGACATAGTTGTAGTGCAGCTTATCGCCGGCATCCTGTCGCTGCTGCTGCTGATGATGATGATGATGGTGATGCTCATGCGAATGACCGGGCATTGAGCGATGTGCGCTGCCACAACCAGAGCCGGAGGCAGAGGCTGTACTAGACATTGCCGCGGCAGTTGTGGTGGTTATTGACTCCTTGGGCAGCGTGGTAATGCGCTTGGCGGGCTTACGCTTCTCTGGAATGTTCTCAAAATCAATCCAGTGGCCGGAGAGTTTGCGCTGAGTGGAAACCTTGTGCTTGGGCTCCTCTAAGCTGGCCGGCATGCTACGTGGCTGGCTAGAAGCTGCCGGAGGACCTGGTACTGGAAGTGGTGCACTTGCCGCAGCCGCTGAGGTGGTTGCTGTGGTTGCAGCAGGCAGCAGCTGTTTGTTGGAGTCCTTGCGTTCTAGATTGTTGGCACGTAGACCCTCCTCAGCGAACTCGAACCAGGACTTGCCGCTGGCGTTGGAGACTCGACGCGGTGACTTGGCATTTTGCATCTTATCCTTGATTGCTGAGTCCTTGCGGGGCAAACTAATGCGCAGCTTCTCGCCGCGCATGGGACCAGTGGGATCCAGATCATGACCAGCGAGTGGTGACTCCTGTGGTGTCATGATGCCTGTGCAGTATTCCTCCAGATGCGAAGGATTTAGCGGTGTTGTGGAGCGTGGCCGGTCGACGGGACACGTTTTAAGCTCCATGTTTGCGCGCTCCTTCATCGGGATTAGAAGCACGCCCTGAGCGCGCTCCTCGGGCAGCGTTGTGGGTACATAAGGTAGCTCATCGTCAAAGGACTCCTGCGAGACGAGGCCGGTGCTCTCGTGCTCCTCAATCAGGCAAACATTGCGCGGAAAATGATGACGCTTCGCCTCTGCACCCATCGGTACAGCTGTCGTCATGGACGAGTTGCCCGCCATGTCCGAATCACGTTCACTCTCCGACGACTCAACTTGGTCGTGCTCATCTGTGGAGCACGCACCTTGGGCCGGTGGTGTCAATGCCTCCAGCTCCTCGGTGTGTTCCGGTTCCGGTTCCTGCTCCATTGCCATTTCCAGCTCGGGCAATGCACCGCTCACTGCTGTGAAATCAACGAAATTTACGATAATTCATCATGACAAAAGCTTATAAATATACATACATACATATATTCTATTGTCAATTAATTTGTAGATAAAAATCGAAACCGGCCTCAAGCGATTATTGCTATCGATATGTGTTACAAGTTTACCTGCTGGCGTTCTCCAGCACTGTTAAATTATGTAATTTATTCTTTTTCGAAAGCGCTCTGTGCACAAGTGCAAGTTATGTAAATGTTTTATTTGATTTGAGTGCCAAATACCAACAATTATATGGTCACTTGTCAAACGTATGTAAGTAGATTGTGTCGGGAAATTAAATTGTTTTATGGTTGTTGAAAAGTGTAAACGCACACTTGACCAATGCGAAGACGTGTAACTATAACCAGACTCTTACACAGTGAGAAAGAGGACGTATTCGCGTTATTCTTAATCAACGTAATTTTGAAGTAGAATTGTTTCACCAATTGTCCTTCGGTGCTAAATTTTTTTTATGAATCTGATCTCTCTTGATCACAAAACCTTTGAAATAACGAATCTCAATGGGACTAGAAAAACTTCTAGCGAAAATTCGTAATACATAATGTGCTTTTGATTGCACCAAATTGCAGTTTTCTGGGAATGATTTTGTAATAAAGAAAACGGAAGTTCGTTATAGGGAAGTTCCAAAGTGCTTTTTAGCAAATGTTGTTCTCGTAGTTGTTTCAAATTATAATAAAATGTACTTACGCTTTGCATCTAGAACGCTCTGGCGCTTGGGTTTGCGTGGCACACTTCCTGTCCCGCTTCCCGTCACGACGCTTCCCGTTACGTTTGCAGCAACGTTCTCGTGATACTTTTTGCGCACATCAAAATTCTCGAGGTAGCGCGAATGACGCACATCGGCGGCCAGTTGTGGTGGTCCTGTTGCAGGTGGTGGCGTTGCACGTGTTGATGTACCTCCTGTGGCCTCCTCTTCGGAATTTGAGGTGGACTTGTGCTTGGAGCGCATGACGACAGCGGTGCTAATAAAAACAGGCGCTTGCTCCTCCTCAGAGCTGGAGGGTGCCGTCGTCGCATGTGCTCCTCGTACTGGTGGTGTCGGTGGAGTTGCTGCTACAGCCTGTGGACCTGGTGGGTCAGGTGGTGGTGGTGGTGCAGCTGCTGCCGCATCTGGTCGCCTAATGACGGTACCCTGTCGCTGCAGTCCGTCTGTGGTGCAATCTGAGGCCGTGGAGTTGGTGTCACCAGGTAGCTGCACCTGGTCGGACAGCTGACTGGATTGACTCTCCGTCTTCGATATGCTGAACTGTGTAGAGAATATTTGCTCCTGACTGCCGGAACCCAGGCGTGTGGCGAACAGCAAACGACGTCGTTCCTTAGCCACGGGATCTTCGATCGGGGCATTAACGGTGGCCACTGTCTGCACCAAGCGTGGCTCACAGGAGCTCTGATTGCTGTCCACCGATGACAGACGCTGTATTTCTCCATTCTCGCGACCATTTACCACATCCACCACGGTAACGCGCTCGGTGGTGACCTGTGCAATATTGGCGGCACGTGAGCCAAAAACAGAACGAACTGATTGTTGGGTTTCCTGGGATTCAAGGGAGCTGCTGTTACGCTGTAGCTCAGGACTCCAGTTGCGCTCCTCCATCGTATGTATAGCATCCAGGTCGGGACGCTGTATTTTTGCACGCTGCTGGCCCACAGGACGCAGTGCAGCCGCTGCAGCTGCCAGCTGGCTAGCTGTGATGACCGTTGGCTGGGTCGGATGGGCTGTCACAGTGGCTATTGTGCTGCTACAGCTCGGACGCTCCATGGGCGGTGGCGAAGGTGCCGTCAGTTGCTGTATGCCCTGTAGAAGAGTACGTGCCTCGCGCTCCTCTGGCGGCGTGTGGAGTGGTATGTGAATGTAGCCCTCGACGGGCTCATCATAGTACCTTAGACGACTGTTTGGTCTCGAGCTAGCAGGCGTACGGCTCCGTGCGCCACTGGAGCCGGGTACCGGCGGTGGCGGTGGCGGCGGTTGCCCGCAATCAATAGGCGAGGAGCTCTTGGAATTCTTGCCTTCAGGGCCGGCGCTGCTGCCTCTTTTGCCTGTCTTAAATATGGCCAGCACCGATTTCTGTTTGCTGGGTGTTACATTCTGTGATCCGGTCGTTCCACTTGATGTGTGGCCTGTTAGCGTTGCCATTGCCGTTGATGGTCGTTCTTTGCTCTTGCTGCGCGATCGACTCGTCTCCTTTGGCGAATCTGGAGAATCTTTGCCCAGTCGAAACAGCGAACTGAACGAACTCTTCCGGGAGACGGGAGCATTGGGTGGTGCAGCGGGTGAGGGTGAACGACTGGTATGGCGCATTACGTGACGCGATGGTTTCGGACTTGCTGTCGGAGTCAGCCGCTGCTCATCCAAACCTCCAGACTGCAAACTGAGCGATGCTGGCTTTGATTGTGTTTGCGACTTGGAATATACGGGTGTCAGTTGATTTGGTGCCTCAACGACCCGTTCGTTGGGCGCAATGCCCTTGTCGCTGTACATGTGATCTGGACGCAGATTTATGCGTATGTATTCCGTGCCGCTGGCCATTTTGCCAATGACCATCTGACCAGGACTTTTGGTGCTACGCCGCTGGGCGCCCAAAACTGCCGAGCTGGGCTTGGTTGAACTGCTGCTACCGCTGCTGCTGCGGCCCTTACCCTCACCATTTGCCAGATTGTTGAGCTTGGAACGACGGGAGGCGGCTGTGCTGCTGGGTGACTGCATCATTTGAATGCCCTCGGCCAACACCGCCTGGGTGGGATCGTGTCTGGTGCGTGCCAACAAAAGCTGCTCCACGGCGAGCGTCGCCTCGGCCAGACTTTGAGCGGAGCTGGGTGCCGTTGAGGCATTGCTGGCGCCACTCATAGCTCCCTCGCTGCACTCTACAGGCTTGGGTCCGCAGAACGATGTCTCGAGGAGCATGCGATGCGGCGAGGGAGAGCGTGAGACGCACGAGATGGCTGAGAGGCGACTTACCGCTGAACCCTGGCTGCCAACACTTGAGATGCGACTGGTGCGACCGGAGATGCAAAGCAATGCGGCCACCTCGGAGCTGGCGGAATCTTTGCGCTGATGCTGCTGCAGATAGCTTTGGTGGTCGTCAAACTTGAAGATGTGTGGCGATGTGCGTTTGCCCTGTAGTATCAAAATTAGTAACTATTAAAATACAAGTACAATGTAAAAAATAAAAAAAAATATAAAAAAGAACAGAGAACACACAGAGCGATAGAGAGAGAGAGAGTGAGAGAGAGCAGACATCATTCAAAGCTTAACAAAGGGAACGACAAAAGGACAGTGGCAAATGTCATTTGAGGCGTCACTCGAGTGAACTTACAACAGGCTTTGCAAGTAGCTGCATAATTTAAATGAAGATATTAAGCATTATTGAATGTTCATAGTTTTAAAATCGAATAATCCAAATATAACAAATCTCATTTTCTAAAAACATGTAATTGGTCGTCTTAATAATATGCAAAGTAACTAGGAATAGCCAGCATCGACATCTTGAGATTTTGCGTAGCCTTAGCAAGGTCTGATGGAAGAGTTAGAGGCCCGGAGAGGAGCTCAATATACCTCTTAGGTAGCAGTGCACTCATCTCCAAACTTAATTATAATCATAATAGTAATAATAATAAAAAAAAGTTCTAAACAATTTTTTACATTAGAAAAAGTATCTAGAAATGTAAAGTGGTTCTCATATAGAAGATATATTATACCCCTTTAATGAATTTCCTAATAAAAGGGTGGCTAATAAAGGGTATAGGAAACGAATACGAAAAAGAAGAAAATGCGAAAAAAAAAAATACCCATGACGAGCTAACCCAAAACACAATCTCTGGCGTTCATTTCAATTGCATGTCACTTGCAGTCACCAGACCCGCATCCCAAGGCGTTCAATCAATGGTGTTCGAAGGGGATTAAACAGTGCAAGTTAAGAGGAAAAGGACAGACACAGCGAGAAAGAGAAAGTGAGTAATGCAGACTCACGGAGAAACATGCAAGTAAACTGGTATAATTGCTGGGATTAGAGGCTAAGGGGAGCTCTTTGAGGTTTAATAGAGGAAGAATATTGATACGTGCAAAACTGTCAAACGGACAAGATAACGATACGCCAAAATAAATTAATGATAAGGTCTGGTAACAGTTGGCAGTGTGTTTACAAGTTCGTTGGATACCAAATGAAGCATTAAATATTTAGTTAGAAAATACATTTTTATTGGTTTCAATTCACAAACTATGTGCAAGAAAACCGTAAGTCAGCCCACAAAATTTAAATACATGCCATTGTGGCTTAGAATAGGAACTAACAATTAACTAAATTTAAGTTTTCTGAACCAACACACAATGACAACGCCAATGCAGTACAAATCTAAAATCCACAAGGCAAGATAGTTTCAAAGTCGCTGTCTGTTTTGTAATGGGTTAGAGTTACTTCAAACCCTGTCACTAACGAGGTAATAACCAATTCACTTGGTAATTTTCAAAGTGATGATTGCGTTTGACTACAAATTGAATAAAACAGAACGATAGGCATATAAATTATGCATTGAGCTTATTGAATATTATTCAACATAATTATTGACGCAAGCACTTAAATATATAACAGCACTAAATAACAATAAGGGGGATAAACAATACATGGCCGTGTCTGTATGAAGTAAACTACAGCAGAGTTTAACTTTAATTAAGTGAACAACCTGAGTTTCATTGAGATTACTTTATTCAGATAGTAATGCACATTTACGTTTATATTCCTTTAAAGTAATTATCTTGAACCTATCTTGCACTTTTCTTATCTTCTTTGTACAACTTTATTTAGAGAAGCATAACTAAAAACTGTTCAGCCCTGTTCTTACTACCTTATTAAGCTATCAATTATTGAAAAACTTCACTTAGTTATAGTTAAAAGCACTCTTTGGTAGTTAGAATCGATTTTCATTTGATTTAGTTACCATACCGTTCAGGCGAAGTTTTTATATTTAGACATAGTTGAGTTGCTTCGTTAAATTAAACTTTTAAATTACAGTTGAAAAGTATTCTGATGCCTGTCAATGGCAAATTGAAAACTTGATGAGAGCAGATAAACTTCTTCTACGGCTGGCTACTTTCATTAATAAGTTTCTTGGCACCGTCTGTCGCAGTTGGTAGAACATTTTGTTTTCATTATATCAGCACTACAAAACTTAGCCAACCTCTTCTCCTCCGCCTCCAGCAATATAATGTACGGATGCTCTGGTGTTGATGGCGTTGCCACTTTGTTATTATTTCAATTAATAAACTCGCTGACAATTGGTCGCTTTTCCGTTTTCCGTTTATTTTATTCCAATCACGTTTTGTCCTTCCCCCCTTACCCCTCTGACAACTACAACCGCCTTGTTGCCTAAATAGAAGCGGAATACGGAAATAAATAGAAATTGTTTCAAGAGTCTTGTTGTAGTATCTAAGCAATGCGGAATGCAACAAAATGCAATCGCTAAAAGAAATCATTGTTGAATTGTTACTATTTTTTTTTTGTTTTCTTACCGAGATATAACTGTAGGGCGAGGGGACAAGATGAAACTTAGTTAACTCTTAATGAACTAGTTTTTCTTCCTTACAAAGATGAAAGGACGTGTACAAAAGGAATTAAAAGTGAAAAGAAAGTTTATTGTAGAATGAAGAAGATTTAATCAAGTTTTGACGTTTGCTAGCTTTTATTTTGATTAAAAAATCTGACAGCACATTCTTCTAATATTTAGGATCAAACATTTAATTAAGTATGAACAACTCGTAGGTAAATTAATTATATTGTTTCATTATTGTTAATTTTTGTGTACACGTCATGTGTAATAATATCTTTCAATTAAAGCCGCAATGGCAACCACTTGAGCTTATAAAGCAACTGTGTTTAAAATTAAAAGGGCCCTTTAAGCACATTATTTTCAACCCTGCTGTAAGTAAGTACTAGTATACTCAGGTGTACTCATTTGGATTTCGAGGGGTTGAAAATTCGAAAAGGCATTTACCTGTATTTACGAATGTATTCAATTGTAATTCATGCAAATTGCAACACTGGCTACAAATGAGATTGTGTGATTGGGGTTTCAGTGGTTCACTAGTTTTTGGTTTAATAATGGGAATTTGTCAGTCGCACATGCATAATATGTGTTTTTGTCAGTTTGCCCACTATTTGCAACTATTTGCTTATGTCTTTGCTGCACTTGTCGGCTGACAGTTTTAAAGTTTGCCCTTCGCTTGCTGCTGTCTTTATTTGCATAGCACTCCTGTCAGTCGCAGTTAGTAGTCGCAGGTAGTAAACTAGCCAGAAGTCGTTAGTCGCCACCCATTGACCCGGGTGGTTGGGTTGGTCGTTAAATTATTTTGTTGAATCGCGACTTCCGCTTGTCGCTGCCATTGCCACTACCACTGCCACTGCCACTGCAACTGCATTTCCATAGTGTACCGTGCGCAATTTTTAATATTTTAAAATTCAACTTTGTTGCTGATGCTTTTGCTTTTACTTTACTTTTGCTTCTGCAGCTGGCTTTGCTTTGGTCACATCACTGCCATGCGAAGAACAAATTTTAATTTCCGTTCTGTCAATTTTCTTCTACTCGATTTACTCTTCCATTTTCTCCAACCTTCTGTATTTCTCTTTTTTTTTTTGTTTATTGTGGCCTTGGCAACTCTGAAACTGTTTTGCTGCAACTAGTTGTTGTCGTTGTTGGCGTTATTGCTTGTGGTGGTTTTTGCGGCTTTGACGCAATAGGAAGAACAGTAAGTGGCTAGTGCCAGGAATTTGATTATAGCTGGGAGAAAACCTGTTAACAGACATCTGCAGCTTAGCTTTGTGTTTATTATTCAATTACGGAGGCATTCTAGCAATTTTCATATAATTTTTAAACTCCACAAGAGAGTTGACGATGAAATCAGAAACTTAAGGTTATTTGATTTTCAAACAAGCAACAATATTAAGCTCGTTAAATCCCAAGATGTTATTTATTATAGTTACTGAGTTTAGTTAGCTACAGCTAAAAATGATTTTAAACCGTTATTATTATGTTTCACTCGGAGCTCCGATAACTTTTTTAAACTACATATAAAGTTTACCTAGTCCTTCTTTTTTTTTTTTGCCGGTCATCCCTTTAGACACTACGGTCTGGTATTGGGGAGACTTTTTGACCGCACTCACCTGCTGTTGCTGTTGTTGCTGTTGCTGCTGTTGCTGTTGGCGCTCCTGTTCTTCTCTCTTTTGCTCTGGATCCATAAAGAAGAGCTCTTCGGTGGAGCTACGCAACTCCAATGCGCCCTCCTCGCGAAAACCGAGACCAATGGTTTCCTGTAGGGTGCCAGTGCCGACCTTCATAGCATTAGTTAAACACATTGACCACCCAATACACATCCATACACACACACACGCACATATCATAAAAATTTTAAGCAAGTTAAGTTTAACGGGGGTACAAAGCATGCGGGAAAAGCCGAAGAAGCAACAAAATGTGATATGGTTGGTGAAGGTATGATGATAAACAATAATGAAATAATGAAACAGCCAATTTTTGTGCATTGCGGTGGTGTCAGTATCCAAATGGAGGTAAAAGTTGGACACGGGTTTCGGGGATTTTTGGGATTATTGGGAGTTGTATTTGGTGTATGTGTGTTTGTGTTAAGGTTGGGTGTTAATGATGTTTGTGTGTGCATTGGTAGGAAAGACACATACAGGAAATAGACAGACAGATAGAGACAAGGAAAGAGAGAGAGAGAGAGTTAGAAGGAAATCAAAAAAAAAAAAAAAAGAACAAAGTACAAATAATTAGCACAAAATGATTCATTAAATGCGACGTCGACGGTGACTGCGACGACGACTGAGACGGCTGTTGTTGTTGTTGTAAATGTCTTTGTTATGTTATTTGTTTAAGTATGTTATACCTTGCATTAAGTTGTTTCAAGTTTTGGGGTACTACTAATATCAATGCTGCCATAAACAATGTCTAACTGAAAATTTTTTGAATGAATGCTTACGCAAAAACTGTCCCGTTAGCAGGCTAGAATCAAGGGAGTGATTCAAAACAATTTAAAATTGTGAATGAACTGCCGTTATTAAAAATTATTTAAACTCAAACTGATCGTAAATTAAACTATAGTTTGGGATTGACGAAATCCTCCGCCGGCTTATCACAGTTTTGCATTTGTAACACCTGACTTACAAGCTTTCATTTTTATTAATTTATTTAAGTTTCCACCCATTTCTACATATAGAATTTAAGCCTTGATGCTTATAGGTTAAGCTTAAGACAAACATTTTTTTTTAATAAACATATTTTATAAAGTTTCGAAATAAAGCATTTGAAGCAGACAGAACAGTAAATTTACAAAATATTCCTTAAATTGAGCTATTTAAAACACAGCCTTGTTATTTGTAAAGTTAATGCAATGGAAACGTGATTTAACTTGGCCTTGTGAAGAAGATTAAAATATTTAGTTTCGAATATTATATGGCTGCAAGGCCAAAGTTAATTGCAATTTATTGTTATTTTTGCTGTTGTTGTTGTTGCTGTTGTTGTTGGTGGCTGTGTGAAAAAACGTCAGTGTGTCTCGCTGCACTAAAAGCCAAGCTACTAGCCACTATGCCGGACAACTTCAACCAACTAGACGTCTTACCTGCTCGAAAACGTTCTCGGGACTGCTCTCGCGACTGTCCTCCTCGTGATGTGATGAACTGGATGCGCGGCTCAGTTCGATGCGTGGCGTTGAGGGTGTCGTTAAAGTGGCGGCGCCACGATAGTTGCCAGCACCAGCCCCCCCAGCAGCACCAGCCGTTGGCTGGGGCAATGGCTGACCACCCTCATTGCTGCTAACCAGTGTCGTTGTGACGGTTGTCGTTGCCGTTTTGAGCGGCGGTGGACGTTGCTTGGCAATAACAACAGTGGTGGCATTCGCGGAGCAGGTGGCTGACGAGGCGGTGGACGAGGATGAGGATGGGGAGCTGTTGTTGTTGCCAGTTGTCTCCGTAGTCGTGTTGTTGCTATCGCTAGGCAGTGCACCCGATAAGCTTGGTGCTTCACTGGCATTGGGATTGTGTGTTGTTGATGTTGACGTTGGTGTTGTTGTTGTCGTTGTCTTTTTGCGCAGCGCTGTTTGCTCCATCATCTGCAATGTGCGAGAACAATGGGATCAAAACTTGCATCAAAGCATTCCACTGAAATAACAAACAAACACTGACGCACACGCACATAGAAGTGCACTTTTCACTTAAATTTCGCAAATTGAAATCAAAAGTCCTAGCAACAGTTTTTTGCGCTCATTTGCAATGTGCGCAGCTTAGTAACGCTGCCAGCGCCCCGTGTTGGCTGTATGTGTGTATGTGTGTGTTCGCCTTGTGCGTTCTAATGAGAGCAGCTGTAGCATTATGCCCACGGGTGCTACTGTTACTGCTGCTGTTGCTGCTCCCAATACCCAATCACAATCAACTTTAATTCCTTTATGGCTTTCATAGCATGTGATTTTAATGAACATCAAACTTTTGCTCTCATTTGCACCGTTTTTCTGATTTTTTTTTACCCAGCTTTTCATTGTTTAAGCCCACACACTATTTTCGCTAGTAGAGCGCGGGAGAGGACGATGGAGACTGAGGCCACCTGGTGCTGAAATGGCTGCACAGGTTTTTTAATTGAATTTCCTTTGAAAGCTTTGGAGGCGATGAATAAACGAATCCAAAAACAAACACATAGAGAAAAGAGGTCGCTGGTCAACAGCTATCGACTTTATGATACTCTGTGTTCAATCCCCGCTAACAACCTGTGGCTTCTTCTTATTTTTCTTCATGTTATGTGCAAGTGCAAGGAGCCAAGGCTAATTAATTAAATTAATCAACTGGCACTAAGAACACAATAGTACATAACAATCAAAATATATACTTCTCTTCTATGCTTCAATGTTGTCAAAACAATTTGGTCGCCCTGCATTTTGCCATGGCAACAGAGTATTACAAAGCATAGACATTAAAAATGAAAAAAAAAATGCGAGAGAAATGCTTCTATGCAGTTTACAAAAGATTCTTTGACAAAGGAGCACTGGAGAAAATGAAGAAGTGCTTTTTTTTTCATTGTCAACAATACTTGAATGCAGATACTATCTTTGCAAGCTCACCTTATCATATTCGATAACAATAGCAGTTCAATATTCAGTTTTTTTTTATTCGTTTTGCAAATAAATTCTTCAATCAATCAGAACACCAGCAGCATGGACATGACAATTTTAAGTTGATTTTAAAAGGTTTTTTGAGCAATTTTGTAAAAAGGATTGGGTTATCAGTTTGACTCAATTTTCATTTTTAATACCCCAATCGAATTAAAAATGGGTCCAAGAGGAATAAAAAACGTATCTATAGCTTCATAAATTTAATATATACAGCTGTGAAATTTAATGTTTATGCTAATGCTTATGTGTTTTTTTTATTAGAATTTCTCCTACACGATATTTTTACCTCGACTTGAGTTTGCTTAATTTAAAATCTTTACCTTTTTTCTACTACCCTATTTATACTTTTCTAACCTCCTTACATTTGAATTAACAAGACTTTACGATTCATTTGCTGTACTTTATCAACGCCTCTCACATTCAATTGACAATATAGTTCTTCATTCACTAGCTAAGAACCCATTTTGGTAGACTTTAGCACCTCTAATTTGTGTATTCCAAACAGCTACTCCATTGATTCAGTAAACACAAAATGGCCATGGAGAAATTGCTTGCATTGCATATAAATCACTCTAATTAAATGCAGAATGTATGCATTTGTAGCTCGAGTAGCAGCAGTGACCTTGTCGCCAGGCCTCAAAAGTTTTGGGGCTAACCATTAGCAAGCTGTAAGCTCAGTCCCTTAATGGCAATGCAATTATCCAATTTCAACTTAAGACAAGCTGAAAGACCCTGCTATTGGTAGGGTGGGGTTAGAATGGGGCTGACCTCCCCTGTTCCAACACACACAAGCTGAGCTGCAAATTCACGCAATAGTTTAGTGGAGCAACAACCAGGGGGACATCTCGCACCATCCTTGCCGCTCACCACCCACTCTAAGAATGCAAGCACATCAAATGCGTTCAAGGATAATTCCTTTCACACACATACACTTATTTACACTCTGATTGACACATGGCGCTTTAGAACTTGGTGCAGAAGTTGGAAAGAGGGACGAGAGAGGGACTCTTTCGCGAAAATCGCGTGTTTATTATCTGAGCATTAAGATGAGAGTTGGACGCTTGGCAAATTTGCTTTCGTGACACCGAAAAACCACTCAACTTAACAGAAATGTAAAGATGATCAAGCCCAAAAACAGCACATTCATCATTCATCATGACATAAGATAAGTATTTCATCCATATAACGAATCTGAGGGGACAAGAAAAAACTTCGTTGTACGGAAGTTCGTTATAAGGATGTTCGACTGTACAATCAAATTAAATGAAGTACAAATATTCTGTAAAATAGTTCAAATAATCGTGATTTTAGTACTACTTCACTTATGTAAGAATCAACATTCATAACTGAATTTACTGAGGAACACACATATAAGAAAGAGAGTTGTGCTTTAACTATTAGAAAAACAAAAAATTTTCATAAATAGTTTTTTTGAATAATTATTTTTAATCTTTTACCCCTAAAGTAATGTACAAAACAACATTTCTACAAGAATTAGCATGTTCATTCACTCTAATTATTTTTGACATTAAAAATTGTGAACTCACGCTAGAAACAATTGTTAATTGGACATGCTAACGACAAACAGAAGATTACAAGGCGTAGCCTTCAATAAGGTTTCAAAATTAAATAAAAGCATTTAAAAATAAATTATAAAAATTATTTTTTCTTAAGGGCAAAATGTCGTGTTGCATTTTGGTAAGAAAAAAAATCTGGAACGCATCTATTTTAAGTAATGAGGTTGAGTGGGTGGGGAAAAGCCTTGTGATAGCCTCCCCCACACACACACACACGCACACACACTCGCGCATTCTTTTACACATACGTAAGCAAACAAAATAAATTTAAGGCTGATGCTGAAAACTATGCTATGATTTTCACGTGCTACAGCTTGCTCTCATTCACGCACCCGCTCACCCTCCCTGTTACCATGTGTGGCGCTGTCTAGCTCACACTCTCATTCTTATTGAATGCCGCCGCACGCCGTGGCGCATACATAAAAAATTGTAATTTATTTGAATAAACAAGAGCCGGTTTGCCAACGCAATTCTTTGAATTGTTGTGGTTCGCCCTTAGTTCAGTCATAGTATTTTGTGGTGTACAGAAAGAGGCAAAAAAAAAATAAAAAAAATAAGAAAAACAAAAAATGCGAACAAGAGGCAAAAGATTCACAAAACGGGGCCAGTTGAAAGGGCAACGAATTGTTGTTACCCACTTTTTGGTGTTGGAAGCTGCTCGCTTGTAAATGTCTTATGATAATGATTATACTTCCTTTTTAATAAGAGCAGCATTAAATGCACACACACATACACACATGTTATTACAAGTACATATATACATACACTCATATGCGAGTATGTATTGGCATATTATATACATATGTATTTGCAGCATGCTGAGTGGCACTGTCGTGTTTCACTGTGTCTGTTTATTGTTAATGGTGTGTCCCCAAAACACACTCACTCGCAGCACACACATACCAACACACTCACATTCACATTCACATGGCATCTTGTGTGCGTATTTCTACTCACCGTGTGCCAAAACTTGATGCTATTGCTCTCTTGCCCTATGTATAAACAAAAATGTGTGCTTGTATTTCCTTATTTATTATTTTTTTGGTTTTGTGTCGCCCCAAAACTTGCCCTTATTAATTTTTCATTAATAATTCTTGCGCTTAACTTTCCACCGAAAAAAAAGCAACCGAAAAAAAAGCGAGAAATGACAGCGGCGCTGCGACGCCGCTAGACGTAAAGGAAGCTTAAAGTCGCGTGCTTTCGATTCGTTCGTTTGGTTCGCTTCCTTTTGGCTTTTGGTTTGGCTCCACCGAAGCGCGCCCGCTCAGCGCTCCACGCTACACGCTTCACACTCCACTCTACTCCAGACTCGCGCTCTCGCTTAGCCAGGCAGCCTCTCACTCTATCGCCATTCGTTTTGTACGCTTTTACGTTTTCACCGATTGACTGCACGCACACAGCGCCAGCGTCGTACTGGTCCGCTGCCGAAAAGTTTTCTATGCTGATTGCGGCTGCTGCCAGCTTATATTCACAGCAGAGGGTGGCCGATTCGAAGAAAGCTGTCGTCTGTGCTGCTGATGGTTTTTGCTGCTAAAAGCTTTACAGCAGGAGTTAAACCGAAAGCTCCAGTGAGTGTCGCTGCACGCTCAGCTGGGGCTAAGCTTTGGCTACAGCGCTCAACATAAAATTAACAGCAGGACAAACTGTGCTTTTCACAACCAGCATAATTTGCGCATATTTTATATTGAGATTAAATTGCTGAGCGCATTTTATAAATGCTTAGATCGTGATTCAACTACATATTTTTATAAAAATATGGAAATATTGTATAAATGCATTGAACAATTCCACATAAACGCAAGAACACCAATAATTTGCAATATGAGTTGTTTTTTTTTTTAATAAATATATGCACATTTATAATTCCAATATGTGTGCAGTCTGTTCTAGGCATGTGTTGTGCAACATGCCAGACTTGGCTCCCTTGCTAGCGCTCTCTCTCTCTAGCTCTCATTCTCTCTCTCTTACTTTCTCTCTCTCTTTCTGAAGCTTCTTCTCACTCCACAGCCTCCCGATGCTTTTGCATGTTTCATTTTTTGGCAGCATTTGCGCAACCCACACACACACACACACACACACACACACACATACATACAATCCACATGTATGGCTTACAAGCTTTTTCCAATTCCTGCTCTCAATTTTTGCCCATTGTTAAATGACATTATTTGGAGCACTGGCACTTTACATTTGATTTGACGCATGCCAAAATATTTTGGTTATTGTGCCTCTTTAACTGTACCCCGCTTGCCTCTCTGCCCACGAACAGTTTAATGGGCCGTGATGTTGTTATTACTCCGTGTTGTTGTTGTTATTGATATCGTAATAGTATTTTTGGGCATTGGCTTAGGCTTCGTTTTTGTTTATTAGCCAAAAGCGATTTGGTTCGTTCGCCTGTCTTTTAAGTGGCCATTTGCATGTTTTTGGCATTCACCCAGATCCCAGAGCCCACTGCACAGAGCATTCACCCGGCGCGCTGTGCTTACTACCCCTTTAGCCCCGGGCTTCCTGCACCATGAACCAAATGCGCAAAGCTCTTTCCAAGCTTACAAAATTCGATTCAACTTACTAGGTTGATTGTATATTTGGGTTAATTAATTTTTATCCCCAACCGTAAATAATTAATGTACATACAGATATCTATATAAATATGTAGTACCAGTATATGTAGCTATTTATTGATATCTATTGAATTTATGTGTACATTCAATATTTATGTATGTATGTTATGTATATTGATATTTGGCATAAAACTTACCGCTATTTGATGCGGCTGCTGTTGCTGTGCAGCAATTGCTGTTGCAGTTGCAACTGTTGTGGTTGTTGTTCTTGTTGCTGTTGTTGTTGCTGCCGTGGTGGTGGTATTGTCCTCAAATGACTTTTCGAACGATGCAATTGGCGCTGGGCCAAGTCGCTTCTGTCGTCGCGCATCCATTCCGGGGTCTCAGCATGCACAAATAGGGCTTACACATCCACACACATATACACACATACATGCATGCATAGATATATGTATGTGTGTAGAGACATTGAGCTTCAACGACGTCCTGCAGGCGTCGCTTTCAACTACCAAAGAGAGACAGAGATGCAGAGATAAAGCAAGGCAAGAATGTAGGAAACACATTAGACGGCTATTGGCACGCTTCCTTTTCTTGGCTTTTCATAATTGCCACAGGCAACAATAACTATACCAACAACAAATGATATGCTAGCCCGAAAGTTTCCAACCTTAGATATACCCTATACTTGGAACTTAACTAAATTATAAACAAATTGTGTTAAGCGATCTAAATAAATTGTAATTTTTCTATTTAATTTCCACATGTTTTCAATAATTTTTACCATCATATAAAAAGTCAGGCACTAAATCGATGTTATAAGGCTATGGTTGAGCTTTAAAAAGAGAGATGGCGGCATATGGCAATAGGCATTTTTTGATATTACAGGGTATTAGTGCTATAACTCTTATACATGCTATCAATCACTAGGGAAAAAGTTGGAAAAAAGAAAATAATACTACTACATACTATACTCTTGCAATGGCAACAAATTATTGGCGTAATAACCGTAGCCAGCAAATTGTCAGACATTTCGTGTCTGCAGTTCGTTGAACTGACTTAAATGAAGTAATAACAGCAGCAGCAACAACAACAACAACAAAAACAGCTACAACAAAATTACACTAACAACAAAAATCACATATTTTATACATATATGTAGTTTCAATCAATAGTAAGAAAACTATTTGATATAAGTTATAGTGTCATATAACACACATTTTCAATTGAATTTAAACGGTGTTAAGCATCAACACTTAAGCACTGTTATTAATAAAAGCTTACTTAATCGTTTTCTTTTTAACACTCAAGATAATTTTCAATAAACAAAGCTCAACTATATAATTTAGCAACTAAATAGTAATTTTTCTTAGGATTTCTAACAAGTAGGTAAGTTACAAATTGTAGTTCAATTCAATGAATCAATCATTAAGTGCGTTGATAAGACCAAAAACTTAATTCAATATTCCCAAGGTTGCGGATGTTGTGCAAAGGATTGCAACAAAATATGTTTAGCGACTGGATTCTCATCCAAAGAAGGTTGAAATGGAGTCATCTCCCTAGGAGACGTATTGTGTTATTTTGTTCATTTTTTCGCTATCAAATTTTGTTATTTTTTCTCTTATGTGAAACCTGCTAAAGCTGCCCTTACAGGTAGCAGTAAAATTGTTTAAAAATATATATACAAAAAGGAACTTTTTCGAACACAAAAGATGAAACCATACGAGCCAAAACAGCAACAGCAATCAGTTCAGTGAATAGGTTAATCAAATTTACTCAAAACGATACGATACAACAAATATTATATTTCACTGAAATTTTTTGTTATATGTATAGTGTTCACGTTTGTTAGTCAAATATTAATATAGGATAACTAGTGTTTCTTCACTACCATAACTTTCTTGTTGTAATTTTGATCACGTGGCAAAAAATGTAGTTCATTATAGTAGCATGGGAAATTTTTGGCCAACAAATCTTCAATGCTTGTTAAAATGGCTTGGTTTGTGTAAACAGTTTGGCTTTTTGTGAGCTTCTTACTTACATGCTGTGGCAGTTATGACTTCATCGACTCAAATTAAATTTTTGTATGTATCGTACACAGAAAAAACTATGCCAAAAACTGAGTACCATAACAAGAAATTTTTGCTTGGTTGAAAGTTGACATTTTTTGGGTAGACGAAAAATATATATGAGCAAGCTATGCAGTGAAAAAGCTACGTATAATAACCATTTATACAGACAAACATACGCAAACACACACACATATATACATACATATAGCATTATTACTGTTGACTGCAATAACACAGGGGAAACCTAGTGAGAACTTTTTAAAACTAACAGCACACACGACCGTAAAATACACTGTTCCCAGCTTAGAAAAAATCGAGAAACATCTTAAATTTAACTGCATTGTGTCTTGTTTTTCTTTTTCAAACTGTTTTAAAGAAAAAAAAAATAAAAAACTATAATTCCAAATAAGGATTTTTTATTTATTAAAGGTCTTAGATTTTGAAGCTAGCACCATACTATATGCCCTTTTCTATCTATTAACACACCTTTTCAACACTTTCTTCGATGCAACAGCTTAGGTGAAAAGTTATCACTCTCCTGTTGGACATTGAAGAAAAACACGAATATACTTCGCTATTTTTTCTTCATTGCGATTCAAGTGTAATAAAACTTTGTATATTTTTTTCTCACAAAATTGTATTTTGCAGTTTGTCCATGGTAGTAGTAGTTCTTGTTGTTGTTGTTGTTGCTGCTGCTGCACTACTACTACTTCGATATGAGTAAAAGCTTTTGCCCCTGGGCATTTTTCGAGAGCTTGGCTGCAGCGAATTGATTGCCTACTTTCTGGGGCAAGCCGTCCTCTCCAACTGCAGCTCGCTCTGTTGCAAATGCCAATTATTCACATTTATACTTAATATCATACATGAAAGTTGATTGTACAAATTTTGTATTATTATCTGTATGCACATCTTGTGTGAATGTGTCACTGTCAGGGGCTTATGGTTCAATATATATATATATATCCACATATAATTTATTTTAATTATTTTGAGATCTGTGCGTTATCTTATGTTTTATTCTCTGGTGACTTATTTGTTCAATTGTTTATTTAACTGAAAATATCTAAAGCTGTATAAATATATATAAATTTACAAATGCCTGCTGCCAATTACCATGCATTGATTGACATTTGGGTTAAACGGCTTTGATTTCCAATAATGAATCGACGAAACTTTCAAAAAAATCGCAAACCCAACCTTGAAACAAACAACACTTTGTGTGTGTGTGTGTGGTTGTGTGTGCATTACTGGAATGGTTTTTATAGAGGTGTTTGGCATTGGCTTTGTTAGCAAATTAGTCAGGCAGGCGCTGGAGCTCGTAACAGAAGCTGGCTATGCCATTTAGCTGTAACATAGGGAGCAATCACACACACATACATACACAGACACCCACGCGCATACACCAATATTAATGTAGTTTAATGATAAACTTTTCAACTTCGCTGCTGCAACACGCAGGTTTAGTTTATACACCTACTTGTGCGTCAGTCTAAAATTATAGCTAGCTGTCGCACGGTAGGGCTTTTTGGAAATAGAAAATTGTAGATGAGCACGTTCCTGTGATATAACATTAACAAACACATGCACTTATTTGCAGAAAATGTAGAAATATAATCATTTAATAAGAGAGGGTGAAACCGCATACAGTTTTTGCCAAATGTAAATATGAGATCTAATTTGTAATGAGCTCTCTAAAATGCTTGTGCAACTTTTTTAATAAGGTTTAAGGTTTATAAGATGAAAGTTAAACCTTAAAAATAGTTAATGTTAATGGAATCAATAACAGACAGAACAGAATTAATGTTCCAAATGCATGACCATAACAAGTCTTAATCTATCTTTACATGCCATAGAATTATCTTTAAGCTATGACTTACTGATGCTGATTATACTGATGCATAGATGAGTGAACTTGTGCAACAAGTTGTCATATCCGAATGCAGCAAGCATAGAGCTTATTTTCAAATGTGCAGATTAAAACGAGTGTGAAAATATAAGTATACATAATCTGTGCTGAGAGCGTACTCATGTCTATGCGACACTTAAGTCCATACACACACTGGACTGGCTTATTATCAGCTAAGCCCACATTAGCTGTACCCATATCAAAGACAAGTTAATGGAGCCAACATTCAAAATTCATGAATGCCCGCGAATACCCTGACAAAAAAACAGACAACAAAAATACTGGTTAAAATCTTTTTGCCACAGCTTTCACATCGTTTCTGCTGCGCCCGCGTCAGCTTAACGTAAACCGATGACAGATACTTTAAAGCCAACGAACCAAGCTTTAATACTTTGTCGGACAAGCGCAGCCTCCATTATTCCGGTCGCCTACGCCGCCGTTTTTTAAGTAGCCTGCAAGCCGCAGCTTTAGTGACATTCATTGAAAATCGATAACAAGCCAAAGAGTGTGTTTTGTAGTAGGGATGCAGACTGCTCAGTCATCATCAGCACAAAGCAGCTTGAAGAAGCAAAACCCCAAGCAGTGGAACCATAACTTTCTAGTGTGCCGAAACTATCCGCCAAAAAACTCAACCAAACAACTTTTTACAACATTGGCGGCCCCAATGACATTGGCAAAATGAACAAAGAAAGGGTAGAGAAGATTTTTTTTTGAAACGCGGTTTATTGTGCGCCGTCGCTGTCGTCGTCGTTGCGCCCAATTGCTTCAACTTATGAGGCAGGCAGCAACAATTTCATTGACCTCATAAATTTTGCTCTAGCTCGAGACCCCAAAAAGTATAGCTCGATTCCACAAAAACGAACTGCCGCCACCAAAACATGAACACTGCCCAGCCTAATCACCTCTCGAACCCTCGAGCCCAAAAACCCAACTAAAACAACCACAAAACAAAAGTAAAACAATATGAAATAAACGGCAGAATGTTAATAGCTGCTTGGGGCTTGTTGTAGGACCTACAAACTACGAATGAAAACGTTTTGGTCAGCAAAATTAGTAGAAACAGGTTGGGGCGGAGCTGTTAAATAATCGAAAGTCCAAGGCGAAGGCGAAACTAAATGCTGAACGCTGACCTTACCTTCACTAGGTGAGTTTGTTAAATCGCCCACCGGAAACGGAAACGGATGCGCATATGCAAAAATGCATTTAACTATACATGTATTTGTATAAGTGAAAATAATATTGAGTGAAGTAAAACTCTACTTGGATTTATGAATTGATTGAATTTGGCTTTATGCAGTTGGTGAAAGGTTGAAAATGCAATTAGCTAACTAAAATTCTATAAAAACTTTATAAAAATATTTATAATTATATGATAGTAATTTAAAGTATGAGCTAACATGAAAATCTCTTGTATGTTTTAAACTTAATTTTTTTAAACTATTTTGCAAATGATTGGAAATGTTTCAAAACTGATTCAAGCACACTGGCTTATGACACAAATATTACAGCGAAAGTTATGCTAGCATTGTTAAAAAAGTTATTTAAAGTTAATATATATATTTTTAGCTCATTCAAAGATAAACGGAACCATTTCGCAACACCTCCCGACAGTTTGCTACTTTGCCTCAAAAACAAGAGCAACATATTGTGTTCAGTGTGGAAATCATAGAAAGAGCTCCTGTGGAATGTGGTGGAAAATGGCAGTGGAAGCGGAGTCACTGCACGTCATGTGGAAAGTCAGGCAACGAGCAAAAGCAGACAGAAAGCAGAATGGAACAAAAAATTGTTGGCGTTGCTTTTGATCGCTAGCTTTTGATAAGCTTGGCACTGCTTGCAGCCAAGTAAATAAGTTCCTATACATGTCTACGTTTATGTGTGTGTGTGTGTGTGCTGTTTTCATTATGTATTGTACTTTGTAGCAGAGTCGGTTGCCTGCCAATTTAGGCCAACTTGTGGGCAGGTGCTCAGTTTGCTGTCTTTGCTGTTCGTAATTTTATACCCTGTAACTGTGGGTGTAAGGTCAATAAGTCAGATGGTTGATCATCGATCTGGCAACACGTTAAGAATTCACTAAACAATGAAATTCCCAAAGTTTTGGAACAAAAGGGTATTTCCCAAAGCTTTTTCGTTTAACATTAAAAATAAGTGCATTTTAAACTTCCAAACAGCGCAATGGCTAAGGCATCCGCTCAATAATCGATACATAGTTTTGTCGTTCGTATATTCGGGCCGAAGTTTTACTTTAAAATTAGCAATCTATTTTTAACAATTTCAATTAAAGTTCAAACATTTCCTTACTGAAATAAATATTCTTGTGCATTAATATTAGATGTTAATGGAAATCAATTCCGAACATTTTCATATTCAAATAGAATTTTTAGGTAGCACACTTTGAATTAAAAAACAAACTAGTAAGCCTCTTGTTGAGACAGCTCGACTAGGAGATACCATGAACCCTAGACACTACGCGTACAGTCATGGCTTGAACGTACATATGTGTTCACAATGACTAAATGAAAATTCCACAGCTTTTCATCATTAAAACACATTTCAAAAGGTCTAATTGGAAGATTTTACTGTGATCAAAAGCATTTGTATATCGGAAATGGGAAAAGTTACCTATAATTTAAAACGAAGTAGATCTGCTTATGGCTTTGTAGAGCTTATATTCACAATATATAAACTTATATGCAAGATGGGTATTGAGTATCAACAAGTCGTTCACTCTTACAATTTTTTTATTATTGTTGTTGTTATTTTATTTGACTCGTTGTTGTTGGCCTTTTGTCTATGCCTGCCTGCCAAGTGGCACACGGAACGATGCCGATGCTTAATGTACATGATTCTGCTAAGGTGTAACACTGGCCATTCTACTATGTATGTAGTTTCTTTACTCTTTAGTCTACACTTTCGTTGCTTTTATACCATTTCTCCCCTCTGCTGCTGGCCTGCTTGATAGTAAGTAAGTAACGTTAAATGCGATTACACATTTTACTGCATACTTTGAGGGGCAGCAAGACAAAACGAGAAGGACAGAGAAAGAGAGATATGTAGCTAGCTAATAGAAAACTGAATAAAATTAGCATGCAATAACAAAAGGCAAACAGTGAGCCATGACTAATACTCAAAACGTTGACTCAAACCCCAAATGTTTGCACCGTTGACCTGGCCAACGTCTTTTGGGGGTAGTTCAAGCTGCCAGTAGTTGTTGTTGTTGTTGCTATTGTTGCTGTAATCGTGTAATAGCATGCAGACGGATGCCAGCTTGTAGGTGTTTAGTAATTTCACACACACACCTTGAGAGATACACACACACACACATTGGGGCTATTCACTGCAGTTGCTCGTTTGCGCCTCATTTACTAATAGAAAAAAAATCAGCGTGAAGGAGAATGATCTTTTTTTCAAGCATGGGCTGTTAGGGGGCCAAAGTAACTGCTGGCAATGACAACATCTGAAGCTGTTAAACTAAATACAATAAAGGACGAAGCACACTACTTACTACCAATAAACTTTAGACTTCAATGATGTCAATGGAGCTTTGAGTTTTTTATTTGTACTCTTAGTTGCTGATTGAATATAAAGCATAGAGTATTTTTTGGCCTCTGCTTTTTAAAAACATTAAGGCTAAAAATAAAAAATGTTGATCGACAGAATATATATTATGATGATAAGTTTGCAAAATCCTATTTAAATAAAATTTAATGTTTTTTTTTCATCTTTAGATGAGAAAATTTTAAAGTTCTATTCTATTTTAACTTTGTGAAACACATTTTAAAATGCGATAGGTAGAAAATTCAAATAAATAATCAGCTGATATTGCCACTAAAATGTTTAAGTGTATTAAATTATAATAAGAAATGTTGATTTTATTTTAAAGGGTTTCGAGCCTTCACAACTTAAGTAAAATGTATAACTTTTTGCTTTTAATTTAGAAACACCAAAAATAAGAATTATTAAAAATTTACTTTTTTAGCTTTTTTAGCTCATAATGACTTTAAAGTGCGCCTCAAGGAATGCTATAAAAGTTGAAACTCAACAAGGATGCTGAAATGGTTTGAATATAATGATCAAAGATTAGTTCTTTTGCTTCCAACTATAAAACATCACAAGAAATGCAAATTTTTACTGTTTAATTGTTTTGGTTGGCAACATGAGGCAACAACAAAAAAAAAGGCACAAAAAACGAAACACGCTTAGTATTGATGTCACTAACGGAATGAGTGCTTGGTAACAGTGACTGGGACTATTTTACTTACATAATGGCAAGCACTCACTTAAAAAAACTAAGGCAAACAAAACAACAATACACATACACTATAAATCAGTCAGGCCCAAATAAAGCGACAACATACATTACTTGGAGTTACTTAAATACTATAGACCAATAACAAACACATACCCAAACAGTTGAGAGCTGCGCTTCATGCTCTTTTTTGGAAGCGGGAGCCAGGATGACCGCATCAAGATGAATAACACGATAAGAATATGCTTGTTTGAATTTTCGCGCGCTCGTTTACAAAAGAATAAAATACAAGAGACTCTACTCTACACCAACACAAACACCAAAAAAATAAGCACTCACACAGTCAAAAAAACAGAGAAAAAATCAGAGAGAACAATGTTCAACTAGATCGGAATCCGTGAAACGCTTGAAGTGAATTCACACAGCGTATTAAATAAGGACGCGTTAACTGTTCACGGCGCCTGCCAAACGCCAACTGAACTTATCACTCATTCAGCTGAGCAGCGAATGCGGACACCAAAGCTTCCCTGCAAAACAACAACTATGGTAGTGTGGGCTGTGTAACTGTGTGCGTGTGTACGTCCAAAACACCATGGCCATTTTAGCCATTTTTTTTATGGAATTCAATAAATTGTTTTGGAAAAAAGGTGACTTGTTTTTTGTTAATGTCCAACTTTGTCTCACAAATGGTTATATTTACGATTCTCTTTATAATTCTCATTTAATGCATAATATAATTTTATAACTGGTAAGTTGGTAAGGTCTAACGATTTACATATACATAATCGCGTTTTTGGTGATTGATCATACGGTCTTACGGTTAATTGGTCAGATGTTAGAATATTTTGTTTAAATTGTAGGGAGTATAATATTATTGATGTTAAGTGAGATTGGTCGAAATATCTGCGAACCAAATACAGATACAAATACATAATATAAATCCACCAAATCTCGATTTTGTCAAAAACAAATCTTTGAGATATTTATTTGATTCCAAAAAGTGGCAAAATGTGCCATAGTACAATACTGGCTATATGGGTGTGTCAGTGTGTGTGTGTGTGTCTGTGTGTGTGTGTGTGTAAGCGGCCATTGTTGACTGCACATTTTGCTTGTTGTTGCTCTTGCTTGCTTGCTTCTCATTCTTTATGTTGTTGCTGCTGCTGCTGCTGCTATTGCAGCTAAAATTGCTGCTGCTGCTTCTGCTGCGGTTGTTAGTTTGTAACCTCAACGCCGAAGTCAAAGTGCTGTGCAAGTCCAAAACTTGCTTCAACTGCATGTTAATGGGGACGACCGCAACGTCGCCCATCTAGCGCCTATTGTGTGTTCGCTCCGCTCTCTCCTTCCGCTTGCTGCTGTGGTAAAAATGCACACATACACATGAACGTTCTACTACTACATATATGCAAGATTGAACAATTTTCAGGGCGTCATATCTCACGTTTGGGGTCGACTTTTTTGGAAGGCGGCTAGTCTGGACAGGGCGTGACAAACCCTTGACCATTGCTTATCATCGTATTAAGCTCCCAAATATAATTAATGCCACCCAACAACTCACCACTCAAAAACATCAAATGCAATGCAGCTTTGGGGTAGATGTTGTTGTAGTTGTTGTTGTTGCCATGACGATGATGCTGACTATGGTTGTGTCGGTTGCGTCGCATCATTTGGTACGCCCTAATTGTGTTACACATTTGCCTTGTGTCAAAATGCTGTATGTGCCAAAATGTTGAGTAAGGCATTAAAGACATTGTTATGCGCAACATAACACAGATCAGCGAATGTAATATTATAACGTTTTGATTTCACTGCTTTGGGTCATTAAGTCGGTATTTAAGTTACTAGTCTTGTAGCATTTCATTTCATCACTTGACTCGCTCAATTCGGTAATAAAGTTCTTAAAATACCAAAATCAATCATAATCGGAAACAAAAGACTAAAACGAATAACAAAAATCGTGGATAAAATTGAAATTTTTAAGTAGGTTGGCTTTTGAGGCTTAATTAATAAAATAAACATAACCATAATTTAGCATATTAATTTTTTGATTTGTGTGTATTTTATTTCAAACAAAACATAAGCGAATTAGCTGCTTAATGGAATTATCTTAAAACTAATATGTTTTGTGCCTAAACATGAACAAGTTTAATGGAATTATCTACATACATATATTCTGCCTTGCCTGTTAGCCTAATTCTGGCCAAGTTTCTTTGCTTTATGTGATTCACGCGGCTCTCGTTGGATGAATAAAACGAAAAACGATGTGCCCCTTTGAAAAATGGCAGGCTGCACAGGTTTTAAGGCCCACAGCCGCTCATACAATTCCACGGGCCATCCGTTGCATCTGTGTACGCTCTATTGTTCACCACTTTGTGTTTGTTGTGCATGCAACACATACTCAAAAACAAATACAAAAAAAATAATGAAAACACAGAAAAAAAATGGCATAGCAGAGTTACCACATAATTCGATTACCGTGCAATTGCATGCAGTGCACGTCTCGTTTGGATACAAGAGTAAGGCGGAAGTGCGAGCATTCGAGAGTTCGAGTGTGTGACAGCGAGAGGACTGGACTGGGAGTGGCTGCCATGCACTCACACCTCAATGATGGATGGCTGCAATGTTAAACGGTGTTAAGTGACATGTACATACTGAGTATATATGTATGTATGCATGTTTGTTCATATACTATGTATTCGTATACGAACAGAAGAGTATCGTTTATTGGGCTATAGTTAAACATATCACAAATGTATTTTTTTTTTAAAGCTGCATTTTAATGTGTCATCCTCAAACACACAAACACACACTGCATTGTGTGTGCTCTCATTCTTTATTTTGACGCCCTTTGAAGTGCTTGCACTTCGTCCGCTCAGGGTGTCACAGGGCTTTGTGGTAGACACCCAAGCAAACGGACCTGTCGATTTGCGCATTATGCTTTCAAGCGCTCTACAAATGCTTCTGTTCCACTTAAACTGAATATATGTATGTATGCATGAACATATGTCTATCCATCCTATCGGTCTGTTCAAATGTTTCTCTGTGTATCCATCTGTCCGTATGTCCGTATGCAACTCACCAACCAACCTACAATTCACTACATATACATGCATATGTTCTCTTTCTTTTTATATGCATGCATAAGTATACCAGATGGATTGCGTATGCACTGATAGAAAAAAGCTTCATTTGACTTAATTTGCATAAATATGATGGTTAGTGTAAGTGCAATGAAACGGAAATCAAGTATTTTCTCAATAATTTCACAATATGTAGTTAGAAACTAATATGGTTTCAAACATTAAAAGTAAGCATCGATTTTTCAGCAAAACAAAAACAATTTATTACGTTTTAAGCTGGATTTTAAAAAAAATTTAGCTTTTTAGTGATTACCTTGTGAAAATTGTTAAATGTTTGCAATAGTTTTTAGTTTTTGTTCGCAGTGTTCGAATGTTGTGTTTTGGCACTTCTCGCTTATGGCCAGTGGCCTTTAGTATCTGCTTTACCGTCCCTAGTTGGCCACTTAATTGCATCAAGCTTCCAACGTCGCGACGTTGGCTATGACGATGATGATGTTGATGTTGATGGCATTGATTGAGAATTTGTTGCAGCATTGTTAAAAAAAATTCTGCGAATGCGAGCCCCATGCTGCTCACATAACAAAAACATGCTTTCTATGGGTTTCAATTAAAACTTTCACAACAGGCGCACGCATACAAATAAAAATGAAAAGCTAGAAAGCGAAAGCACAAAAATGAAAAATATCTCGTACCTAAGTTTACTTTAAACAGCACGGCAAACCTGCAAATGCAACAGTTGAAGTTTTGTTGTGTTGGTGGTAGCCTTGAGAGGTCTACTATTTAGTTGCAAGGGTATTATAACTAAGCGTTTTTTGCAGTCATCTCTAATCTGAAGCATTCATAAAATATAAGCCTTAGAGCACTTTAATCCTCTTGTATGGTTAAAATTTCTAGGCTGGCTGCGTTGGTTTTGCTGCTAAGGGCAACTAATATTTGTCGAAAGTTGAGCTATACATAGTTGTGAAAGCTAATTAGCCAAAAAGCAAGTGCTTCTAGCTAAAAACATAAAAGTACGAAAGGCAGAGCTGCAAACCGATTCTAAGCCGGCGCCGGTGAAGCAGTTTTGGTATAACATATTTGAACCATAAGCAAAAAAAACTTTTAAACTTTTAAGCCGAAACTAAACCTATACGGTTTCTTATAAGTAGTTGGTCATATTCAAAGTGAAATACTTTAAAAATTGTAAGCCAAGCCCGAACCTGAACCAAATTAATTAAAACCAATTACTTTTTTTTTATAGTTGAAGTGAAATACATACTGTTAAATTCGTAAGACTAACCCAAACCTGAGCTAGTCCAACCGGTGCGGCTTAACAAAGTTATGTTCATATTCTATAATCAGTTTGTTTTATTATTTGTATTTATTTGTGCTCCAACTTTTCTATCGTAAGCTTTTTCACTGTGGCAGCAGTGAACAGATTAAGATTTCAAAACAAATATTTACCAAAGCCAAGCCCAGTTGGGGAATATGTACAGATGTGTGTAAATATATACATATATATATGTGTGTGTACAGGAGAATACGTTATGTTTACAGAATGGTTACGGTTTTATCAGCTAATCGATTTCGAGCGTTTTGAGACTCAGCGTCATCGAGTCGGTGGTGGAATTGGTGGCGGTGTTGCTGCCACTTTTCTTGCACTTGTTGAGTTGCCAGTTGGATGAATTGCTCAGATAGTCGCTGGGGAAAACGTAAAGGATTATTAAATATGTATGTGTGTTTGTATATCCAACGTCTAGTTGGATTATCAGCCATGTAGTTACCGCTGTTGTTGAAGTAGCTGCATCCAATGCTCCTTCAACTGGGACATTTTGCCTGCCTCACCGCCATACTCCTCGGGCAACATGGCGCGTGGAAAGTGCTTGTAGGGTGTGTCCGCATCGGGTAGATGAAAATGGATAAGCTTGAAGACCTCGCTCTTGATGAAAGGCTTGACAACGGTCAGCACCTTGTCCAGATACGATGGACAGTTGAGCACATGTATCTCCTTGAGCCGCACCGGATGCGCCTCCTGCACAAACTTCATGTAAACCCGCAGCGAGCTGAGCACCGTTTTTGTCAGATGCCGCATCGAATAGCCGGCCATATCGAAGATGGGTATCTCGCCATCCGATAGACGGCCATCTGTCTCTGTGGCAAAGCGACAGTCGGCAACCATAAAGAAGACCTTGATGCCTGCCGTAAAGTTAAACTGGCAAATTGCGCCGTTGCAAGTTGACAAATTGTATTAGGTTGCCTTCAGCTTGACTAGTTTACCGGTCGCGCTTACCTTGTCCGCATCGTAGTCAATCAAGCGGTAAAATAGCAACTTGTTGTTCTCCGGCGTCAGCCCAGGCAGCGGCACCAGATCTCTGCAACAGCAAACAAAACAATTACAACAAAAACAATAGCTACAGCAGCAACAAAGAGTATTAATTAGATGTTGCCACAATGCAAAAAACCGGTTATGGGGACCAGAGCTAAGGATGAGAATTAGTCGTGACTTTTTAAAATCTTAATTAAAGACTTTATGAGACTTAAAAAAATTATGAAAACAACACAAGCAGAAATCTATATTAACAAATATTTACAACATTTAAGTAAGACTACATCAATTTTAGAGTACAAACAGTTTAACATCCGATCTCAATCTTATTGAAAATTTGTGTCTGAAGGTCTGTTTATAATTTATAGTTAACTCCTTTTTTGTTCAAAAAACAATATTAATAACAGTAAATTAATAAATACTTAAGGGGTAGATTTTTGTATCCTGTGGATAATGGTCTTGTGCCATCTGCTCGTGTTTGTATCTTATTAATAAGTTCGTGTCACGCGCTCATTTCTAGTCTGTTGTGTACTCACGCGACTTGCAGCAGCTGCTGGGAGCTGGCATCCAATGGATCGCGATCAATGAAGATCTGCGGATGCTTGTTGCGCATGGAATAGTTGAGTTGCAGCAGGCGCTGTGCGGCAGCCAGATCTCCCCTCGTTGTGTGCAGAAAGCGTCGCAACAATGTGGACGCTAATCAATGCAGGCAGGAGCGATGCAGTTGCAGTTGCAGTTCCCGACCAAGTTGAGCGTTGCAATCGAATGGTAGGTATGGTTGAGGTAGAGAAGGAAATGTGCAATTTAGTTGTGGTTAATGTGGTCACAGCTGCGAGCGATGCAACACAGTTATGCAACAGCTGCAAACAGCATCATTGCATTCAAGTTAGTTGACCCACAACATTGGCCACAAAGTGTCAGCCAAGCCTATAGTACATACATACTGCATAGCTTCCAGCTAGCTGGCTAAGTGTACACAGCGCACGAACCTAAACAACTGAACCTAATGCCAGCAAGTACTGCCTGAGCATACGAGCTTACGAAACTTCATTCGGCAATCACATGTACTTAGATATCATTATGTTTTGATTATGTGTTACGGCTAGTTAGATCTCAATTTAGATTTCTACAGTCAGCGATTTTAGTTTGGGAGATTTTCGCCATTCACTTTAAAGCTGGCACAAACTTTAGCTCTTTTTACTAACTAAACCTAGTAAGGCTCAAATTCCATATTTAAAGTGTTTCGCTCATTAAACTTGTATATGTTATAGTTGAACTTACGACCTACACGATTTTTTCCACAATTCAAATATATTGCAGTATACGGAAAGTAAACAAGTTCATTTCTAGTAGCTCGACAGCTATTCTTCACATTTCTGAACCGCTTGGTCAATTAGCGCTTCATTAAAATCGACGTTAGTTAATTTAAAACTATATATACATATATAGATATTATCATTATACATTTAAGCTGAGCTTTACGTTTTTAATGAACTTAAAAACGCTTTAAAGTATAAATTTGAAGTGGTATCTTTTTTTTCATGATTTGTTTTGACTTATTTCATCAATAAAACTTTTCCTTAGAGCCCTTCTTGGAGCTCAATAATTATGGTTATATTATAAAGAATTTCCTTTGTGCAATTATTTCTAATTTCGAAACGAAATATAAAAATAAATATATCGAGCTTTATTTGATTTGTGTCGCTTAAGTTATAATTGACAGGCCAATATCGCCGTAAATATATAAAATTAAAATGTTATATTTTGGGTACAGATTAATAAACACATTTGCATTAAAAAAATTTCGGAAAATGGCGCATGCGTTATTTTCGCACATATGTATATATAAATTTATAAAAAATAAAAATTAAACAGATCTTAGTTATAGTTTTCACGAAAAAATAAGATTATTTTAAGAACTATTAGAACTTTGCAAGACTACATTACATTTTCAAAAGAGTTTAAGTTTTTTAATCTTAATCGAACCCATTTGAAATTTTCTGTTCTTTCACTAAACTAAAATTCACGATCCAATTAAATTATAAATCTAGATCTTAAATTGTTTTCAAAGTAGAATCTTTCAAATTAACCCAATTGCTTCCCTTTACATACATATGCTGTGGGGTAGCTGCGGCTGCGACTTCAGCAATTGTCTTAATTCATCCACACGCTGCAGCATTAGCTGCTCATCGTCCTTTTTGTGCACCATAGTTAACCAACAACAACTACAACAACAACACTTGCTTCAAACAATTCAAACGATCACAAAAACAAAAAGGTGAGTCAAAGCTTCTCTGCAGGAAGCTTTCGAGCAAGAGAAAATAAAAAGCGCGTCTGTGCGACGCTAATTCGCGACTGCAACTGATTTGTTGTGTGTGAAGTTGCTTACGTTTCTTGCCGTTGCTGGCGTTCGCGAAAAATTCAACAACAACAACACAACAATTAACAATGGCAGCAACAAAGTTCCCCCACGAAAATCGTGATAGCGTACTGAAGAGTTGGCAAGAAGAGGGAGGGGTTTGTAATGTCTGTTTTGGTTAAGGCATTGCACTCGCCTCGCCAATGCGGCTTAAGATCAACCTCTCCCTCCTTCCTCTCACTCTTTTTCTCTATCTATCTTTTCACTGCACATAGACTTGGGTGTGTCTGCGTGTCTGTTGGGCTCAAATGAACTGACGCAGTGGCTTGGCTTGGTTTTCATGCAGCGTTTGACGAAATTTTTGTTTTTGTTTTGTATTTATTTTTGGTCCGTTGTGCTGTTTGCGTAACCTATTTGCAATTGTTTTATGTGCCGGAAGGTCGAGTGTGTACATGTGTGTGTGTGTGCGTGTGTGTGTGTGTATGTTCTATGAAGCGTACACGGGGCCATGCCCGTTAAGGTAGTTTTGTCCAGCGGCCGTGTTCAACTTCTCTTAACAATGTTACTGTATTTCCGCTCTGCACGTTTTTTTTATACCCTGTAGGCATAGAATTTAAGAGAGGATATTCTTAGGACAGTCTTGTTTGACTATATTTCAAGAACATAAAAAGTATGATTTAAAATACTAGATCCTGAATAGTTTGAAAAACATTATCATCGTAATACAATAAAATGTAAAGATTGAAGGTGCTTAAAAATGGTACTTAAGCCCCCACAGCAGCTATTAATTGGCAAAGAGCTGTTATAGTGTTATAGTAATTGGAATAGGGTATCTGCAAGTTGAACTTGAATGTTTTGTTTTCGTTTCTGTATTTTTCGGCGCTGTATCGCGACATTGGCAAACAATTTTCGTATGCGCTCCACTTGCTATGCCCAACGCTGCTGCTGCTGCTGCTGCTGCTGCTGCTGCCACCCCCTTCCCAACTGTGCCACACAACATTTCGTTTGGTTTACGTGTTTTGCAAGTTAAACTAGGCTTGAATCAAAACAAAACAAAACAGTCAAAACCAAGAAGAAGCAACAGTGCACATAAATCGAGACTCAAAACAGACAGCAAAACAGAAAGACAAACAACAATAGTTCAACATTCAAAGGCGACACTTTTGCCGAATGCCGAATTAATAATAACCAAGAATAGATAACTTGTATGAAGAACGTAAAGCTTACCATTAAATGTTTAAGCAAAAGAAAACTATTAAATTAAAATTAAAAAAAAAGGAAAGTATTTTGAGTTAAATCGGGATGAAAGCTTGAATTTAAATCGATTTTTTGCCATGGAGCTCAATTAATTAGTTAATTAGTAAGTGTTTTAGTTATATTACTTCGCCTCTTTCTGAGATCGTACTTAAGTTTTTGATCAAAACCGAGCTGGCCGGACGCTTTCTCTTGGCCCTGCTTTAGTTCGATAAAAGGGAGGCAAAATCGATTCATGCACCAAAACGAAAAATCTAAGAAGTGCTTCGTTGAGCCCCGTCAGCTATATGTATAGTAAGTATTCCGGCTTATTTAGCGTACTCGTATATTTAATGCAGTCATAAAATAGATATATGACGTTAAAAGTACAGCCACAACAACATAAAAGACCCCGCACATGACACCATGCTACATGTTGTTGGTGTTGCTTTATTGAAAACTGTTTGACCTCGACTAACTAATGCCAAAATTAACAAGTAACGTTAGAAGCGGTGGCAAAACTCAAGATTGTAATACAGTAAACAGTCTGTCATCTTCAATTTCTAAAATTTAAATAATTCAACTTAGTTTTAATGTAAATATTTATTTAAGAATCTGTTTTAGGAACCTTTCATTTTAAATGTTTCAAAAATGAATTATACCAACTCATGCCGTAATTTTTTAAGTCATGTCTGAAGTATTTTGATCTACATGTGTTGGTTTTTTCACTTTATAGTCACGAAAAATGCCTCTGTCATTATAATTGTGCAATTCTTAAATCTTAAGTTGTTAATTGCAGGCTTAGCTGTCGCAAATTTGTATGTACATATTTGTTTTGATTGGGCAAAGTTTGCAAAATTTGCCGGCGATTGTGCAGATGCTGCAGAAACGGGCAAAAACTTGGCACTTAAGTATGACCATGCAGTTTGTTTCGACTTTTCACTGTGCAAATGAATAAGTTTTTAATATTATATATACAATTTTACTATAATGAAATTCGGCGTTATGCAGTATAGAATTATTGCTTAAAATTTTTTTTTTGTCATTTCTAATCATATTATTTAAATCCAGTTGCACTAAAAACTTCTCTATGCAATTTAAATTGTTTGTGGCGCGCCATTTTTAAAAGAGTGTGCTATAGCGGACAGCTTTGCTGTGTGTGCCATGCGCACCAGTATCTGTGAGTCGATAAAGTGCTACAGCTACTCAACACTGTAAACAGCCGTAAACTGTCATCGCAACTGTCAAGTACGCGCCATGTTTTTGCTCACGCACGCATTGCAGTAGAAAGAAGAAGCACGTGCTACAAAAAGTAGAGCAGGCAGAAAGCAAACAAATTGCATTTGTTGCAACAGAGGCCACCAGTAAGCTGCTCAGCGCGCCAATAGCAATTGCACATTAACAAACGGCGCCGGCACTCACGTCTGCAAAAGGTAACTATTAAACTAGACAAATAATAACAAAAACAGATTTTGGCAAAACAGCCTAAGCGTACTAGTGAAGAAGAAGAAGCACGCCGCGCTACAATAACACGAGCGGAGGGTGAAAAAATTGCAAGCAGCCGCTGCCGCAACAACAGCAGCGCAGACTCTCTAGGCGCAGAGCTCAAAACGCGAGCACTTCCCATGCCGGTCGCCAAGTGGTTGCCAATAACCCGAAAAAACCGCGTGGTTAGAATGTTGTTGTTTTTACTGTGAATGTTGCTGCTGTTGTTAAATCAAAAATGAAAATAAAAATTAACATTTCAATTTAACGTGTGTGTATGTGTTTGTGCCTGTGTATATTTGCAGAGTCAAGCATACGAGTTGAAATTGAAGCACATAGAACGTTCGCCATGGTGCCCATTGGAGCCGTGCACACTGGTCATCCCGGCGTTGTGCACCAGCAGCCGCAGCAACCGATGCCAACAGCGCCCAGCGGACCGAATTCGTTGCAGCCGGGCTCTGCCTCATCAACATCCTCAAACACAACGTCAAACAAGAGCTCCATGTCAGTCAAGCCGAATTATACTCTGAAATTTACGCTCGCCGGTCACACGAAGGCCGTCTCTGCGGTCAAGTTCAGCCCCAATGGCGAATGGCTCGCCAGCTCATGTGAGTAAACATCAAATAAAATGTTCCATTTTATTATTTATTATATTTTCTGTCTATTTTTGCCTTTTAGCTGCGGACAAACTCATAAAGATATGGGGTGCCTACGATGGCAAATTTGAGAAGACCATATCGGGGCATAAGCTTGGTATTAGTGATGTCGCCTGGTCGTCGGATTCACGTTTGCTCGTCAGCGGCAGCGATGATAAGACGCTCAAAGTCTGGGAACTGAGCACCGGCAAGAGCCTTAAAACGCTTAAGGGCCACAGCAACTATGTGTTCTGCTGCAATTTTAATCCGCAATCCAATTTGATTGTATCGGGCAGCTTTGATGAGAGCGTACGCATTTGGGATGTGCGCACCGGCAAGTGCTTGAAGACGCTGCCCGCCCACTCTGATCCCGTTTCGGCGGTGCACTTCAATCGCGATGGTTCGCTGATCGTTAGCTCCAGCTATGATGGTCTGTGCCGTATTTGGGACACGGCAAGCGGACAGTGCTTGAAGACGCTGATCGATGATGACAATCCGCCCGTTAGCTTTGTTAAGTTCTCGCCCAACGGCAAATACATACTGGCAGCCACCCTTGACAATACCCTGAAACTATGGGACTACTCCAAGGGTAAATGCCTAAAAACCTACACTGGTCACAAGAACGAGAAGTATTGCATATTTGCCAATTTCTCCGTCACCGGCGGCAAGGTACTTATATTCTGTTCAATTGAATTTCGAAATTTGAAATGATATATAATATTTGTTGATTATGTTGCAGTGGATTGTCAGCGGCAGCGAGGACAATATGGTCTACATATGGAATCTACAAAGCAAAGAGGTAGTGCAAAAGCTGCAGGGGCACACAGACACGGTCCTATGCACAGCCTGCCATCCCA
Source organism: Scaptomyza graminum (assembly GCA_018901835.1). Classification (NCBI taxonomy): domain Eukaryota; kingdom Metazoa; phylum Arthropoda; class Insecta; order Diptera; family Drosophilidae; genus Scaptomyza; species Scaptomyza graminum. Next base: position 5,906,805 of record JAEIFL010000001.1, on the reverse strand, counting down.
CTGAGAACATCATCGCCTCTGCTGCGCTGGAAAACGACAAGACCATAAAACTGTGGAAGTCGGACACTTAGAGCTTCCTGCCATCAGTGACAACAACAAAAAAGTAAATTACACACACACACACACACAAAATCACACACACATTTCTTGAATAATCTTATTTTAAACACAACTACTTTTAATTAAGAAAAAAAGTTAAAAAAAAGTTTAAGTGCAAAGTTGAAACACTCTTTTTAACAATGGCAAATAATTGCAAAACAATTGTATATTTTGATAATTTTCCTTAAATATTTATTGGCTAATATATTAAGCCAGTTCAAACGAGACACACACTCACACAACCAACGACAACAATACACACACACACACACATGCGATCCCATGTGAATACACAGAAAATTGATCAGCCGGCGTGGAAGAGAATGTAAATTTAAAATAAACAAAAAATAAATCTTTAAGCACATGTTTTTTTAGTAATTGGTTATGACTTTTGAGTAATGGATATGCAGACGAGGCAAAAGATATGATACCATAAGTGTTTACTTAGTAATTCAATAGACATTTAAAGTTGATTGGAATTTATAAGCAACAACTAATAAATGTATGGGAACCCCCCAAATCATGCTCTTCGTTTGCCTTTCATACAATAAAGCGTGTGAAAAATCGTGAAAAGATTATATGTATGTGGAAGCTATTGTTGCTCCTATTTCGTATTGAACCTACGAACTGGAATGCGAGAAATTATGTACATCTAAGAAGCATATTTAATTCCATTTCTGTTTTATATGGTTTTATTGTAAAATTATTGTATATGTCAAAATATCAAACAAGTTTTAATAGTCTGTTAATACATTCAACATTTTATGGTTAAGTGAATCAATCAACTACTTGATTATTAATAAAATTTAAAATAAATATCTTTTGATTCAAACGTAACAAATTTTATGGGCAACCCAAGCACGGCTAGTGCTGCAAAAATTCTGCAGCTAGTAGTGCTGCATAGTGCTTGTGCGATAGCTTTCACTGCGATAACATTATCTATCGATTGGCTTCTCCAGCACTAGCTACCATCGCCAATGAATAATTTGTATTAAGTGCATTTGGCATTCAATTTAACTAGTGTTTTGTGTTATTTTCCCCACATTAAATCAATATGGTAAGTTGTAGAGAACTATTGTGCTATTGCTGCAGCACAATATGCGAAATATACATTTTTGAACGTTATATTAATGCTATTGTTTTTGTTCTTGTGTTTGCAGGCAGCTTACACCGAGGATCAGTTGGCTGGTGAGTGTGTCATGGTTGTTTTGTGCAGACGTGTGCGACAGTGTGTGTGTGTTTGTGTTTGTGTGCGTAAGTGGGTGTTGGTCTAGAAACGGGTGTAGAAGTTCAAAGTACCAACAACTCATAGTGAACAACGGCAAAAAGAAAAACAACACCAACACATAAATTAATGTCTACGTTGTCACAATTTTGCATGTCTCTTTGTGCATGTGTGTAGTGTACGTGTGAGTCTGTGTGTGTGTGTGTTACAAATCTTCATTTGCGGCGCATGAATCATTGATAAAATCAACACACATAAAGCGACGAAAGAGCAGCCATACGATCGCGTCAATGACTCACACAACGAACGCGTTTCAAACAAAAGCAACGAAAACAACAACGATTTGAAGGATAAATTGTTTGCAGCTGGCCAGGACACCGGAATGCGAACTGTCGCCAGCTCAGTCTCAGCGGCGACTGCTACAACAGCTGCAACGGCGGCAGCAGCAAAAGCAGCGCCAACAATGTTTTTTTTGGCCATATCCATGTTGGATGACAGCCGGCAGCTGAGCGGCTGCCATTTAAGGCTGCTTTGTGGGTCAACTTGCCACATGGCCCTGGTCAGACAAATCAACACCTCTCCCCGCCCCGCCCTCGTCCTCATCTTTCCCTATGGCGAATCTCTTTACGCAATTCACACTGGAAATGTTGATTTTTAACTTTTGCTTGATAACTTAATCAAAAACTACATACATATACGATTGCTTGTCGTTTGGGGCGATAAGTCAAAGTCGTTGTTGTTGTTGTTGTTGCAGCACTGACGTCAGCTGACCGACCACATTGCACGTATTGATTTACCTGAACGAACGAATGGAAGGAAACGCGTCGTGCTTGTCGTCGTCGATTCTGTACAAAAGCCGCTGCTATTGCCATAAATGGGCAAAATTCTGTTGTTGCCTTTAAATGCCATTTTTGGCATTGTTGCAAGCCCGTGTTGACGCTAATAATAACAAAAAAAAAAAAAAAAACACAACAACAAAGATGCGATTTTTTGTTGAAATGCCAAAGTTTAAATACTCTTTAGTTTCGCTTAAACTTTTTGTACAAAGATTTTAGCAAAATTGTCGCCAAAATGATTGTACCCTTGGTCAGAGTATAAAAGAAACACAACATGAAAATTAGTAACAACTGCTGCGGCTGCACGTAGCGACTGAGTCAGTAACAGGCAGTGCAGCCAGGCAAACGGTTTAGATTCAGTTAAAAGCATCATGTATTATTACACGGCACACGTGAAGCCCACATTTGCCACGCTTGAAGGTTGGCCCTCGCTCTGCCTCTGCCTCGTATTAAATGAAAATGATACATATATTAATGACATTTTTCATTGGTTCTTTTTATTGCAGAATTCCAAGAGGCCTTCAATTTGTTTGACAATCGTGGCGATGGCAAGATACAGCTGGGTCAAGTGGGAGAATGTTTGCGGGCCTTGGGCCAAAATCCAACCGAGTCGGATGTCAAGAAGTGCACGCATCAGCTAAAGCCCGATGAGCGGATCTCGTTCGAGGTCTTTCTGCCCATCTATCAGGCGATCTCGAAGGCGCGCTCCGGCGATACCGCTGATGATTTCATTGAGGGTTTGCGTCATTTCGACAAGGATGCCAGTGGCTACATATCATCCGCCGAGCTGCGCCATCTGTTGACAACGCTGGGCGAGAAGCTGACCGACGAGGAGGTCGAACAGCTGTTGGCCAACATGGAGGATCAGCAGGGCAACATCAATTACGAGGAGTTTGTGCGCATGGTCATGAGCGGTTAAACAAAAGCAATCCTAACCTTCAAACAACACTTAAAACAAAAACCGAAACAAAAACAACAAACAATAACAATAATAATTTAAATAACAATCACCTGCCATGCTAGTTAGCTGTTCATTCCGCAAAAAAAAACCCAATTCAAAGATTCCAAGCTATAAAGCGCCAAATGTCGAATAGTTTTCTCTTCGCTTAGCCACAAATTTGTATACTTTTTTGTATATTCTTGCATTTCAGATGCGAATAGAATTGATTCCATCTAAAGACAAAACAGACAGACAAACCTTTAGTCGCGACTAACATTCAACACAATCATGCCACACACACACACACACACACACACAAACACACGTAGAAACACAACACTCAACCGTTGTTTAATGCAGGGTAATTCACATCGACACACAACAAAAACAAAACAAACACATTTAAGAAGGTCGCATCGTTAAATATTGCGTATTATTCTAAAACTAACGAGTTTATTATCAAGGAAAGAAACCCGATTTTTTACATACCTAAATTAGGACTCAAGTCTTGAGCAAGTGTCGTAACAAGTATTTCTAAATTAATGTTTTTTGATATATATGCGAATAAAGCGTATATATTCTATAACTTTTTTGAAGTTTTACATGTTTTTTTTTTTTTTAATAATTTAATAATTTTATTTAATAAATGAAAGAAACGAAAGTTGATCTTTTTACAAAAGAAACGTACTTAAAGTTAATAAAACATATGAAAACTTAAATTACTTGTTTTATTTTATTTCTTGTCATAAGTAAAATGCGAATGCAATAAAAATGCAAATTGCTTGCAAAATTTAAATCTCAGTACTGTAGCAATCATCTTTATATAGTAAACACATTTGTCCATGGCATGCTAAGAGCGTGAGTCAAAGCAGAGGTCCCAATAAAATCGGTTGATGTTTGTAAATTTGGGTAATGTGTAAAAGTAATTCGGAGTTTATTTAACATAATTTAGATAAAAAGAATTAGACTTTGCCGTTGCAAGGTGTATCACACACATCTCAAAACTGAGCCGACTAGCATTGCTTTGGTATTTTTTCTCTCTTCGTCCAGCGGTCACACTGCTAATGCCAGTATAGACATAAACAAAAGCAAAAATGCTGCAATTAGTTTAAGCTTTAAGCATTGCGAACAGTGTCAAGCTGCATTCCTTAATTAGCGCTAAGCGTTGTTCTTATTTTTAATTGTGCTTTGCTTCTGACATGTCGAAAGCAACGGGTGTGGTCGCCACATTGCCAGGCACCGGTGGGGGCGGCGGCGGTGAACCGAGTTCTCCAGTGCAAAAAGTCTGGAAGCCAGAATGTGAGTAATTAAAAAATGATTATACCTCAACTGATTAGTAATTGTAGTACACGTATGTGTCAGTGTTTAAAATACAATTGGACGCACCCGCACCGCATCCCGTGCGCTGTCAGCGCACCTTGCCCCTGCCTCCGGCAAGTGCCACCGACGCCGACGTCGAGGACAACAAACAGGCAGTGCGTTTGTATGGCACCGAATACCATGGTGTCATGGGTCATCTGGAAGCCGAGCAGCTGCTAGCAAACACCTGCGATGGCAGCTACCTGGTGCGACGCAGCCCCAAAACGGACGGCTATTGCACGATGAGCGTTCGTTTTAACAAGCGCACAAAACACTACAAGGTCTTCTACAAGCCGGGCTACGGGCACTATTTGCGGGAGCAGGATAAGCACTATGACACAATGTATGAAATGGTCGCCGATGGGCTAATCAACTTTCACATGCAGCTCCATGCTAGCCCCATCCTACAGCAGATTAATGACCAAACCAAAAATTGCTATCAGCAGAGTCCCTATGTGACGCTGAATCGCCGAAAGCTGCGTGAACTTTCGTATGGGCTGGGCAAGGCTAGTGTCGCAGCTGATGATTGTGATGCCCTTGCTGCTGTGCAGCCGGATGGGGCTGTGATTGCCCAGGACAGTCAAAACTGCCAGCAGCAAATGCCGCAGCAACGGCCGCAACAGCAGATTGGCGTCGATCCCATGCCGCTGGTCTATGAAAAGCCGCACAACTTCAAGGTGCACACCTTTAAGGGGCTCAACTGGTGTGAGTTTTGCGCCAACTTTCTGTGGGGCTTCACAGCGCAGGGCGTCAAGTGCGATGCCTGCGGCTTTATGGCACATTACAAATGCTCGAAGCTTGTGCCGCCAAAGTGTGTGCCGGATATGAAGTGCATACGCGGCGTTTTTGGCACTGATCTGACCACCATGGTGCAGCTGCACCAATGCAACATACCATTTGTTGTCCGGCGCTGTGTGGAGGAGGTGGAGGCACGAGGCATGCTCCAAGAGGGCATCTATCGCGTCTCGGGCTTTGCCGATGAAATCGATGCCCTGAAGCTCGCCCTGGATCGTGATGGCGACAAGACTGATATGTCCGAGGCGACCTACGGCAATGTGAACGTCATTGCCGGCACATTGAAGCTCTATCTGCGCCTGCTACCCGTTCCGCTCATCACCTTCCAGGCATATCCCAACTTTATGGCCGCAGGACGTGAGTAGCCATCTGTGAATTACTTGGTTAAGATTTTACTGATTTTTGTTTCTTGTTTTAGGCAACGCTAAGCAAACGGAGCAGTTGCAGCTTATGTCAGAGGCAGTACGTCGTCTCCCGCCTGCCCACTATAGCTGTCTGCACTATATGCTGGAGCATCTGAAGCGGTAGTTATTCTGTCTGTTGTGTAATTTGTTGAAAATCTTCAAATGTTTTCTTTCTTGCAGAGTTGCATCACATTATGCCGTCAACAAGATGAATGAGCACAATCTGGCCACTGTGTTTGCTCCGACGCTGATTGCCACGCCTCAGCACATGACGAATCTAACGGAGGAGATATTCATGCTATCCTCATTGATAACGCACTGCGAGTCCGTTTTTGCTTGCTCCTAAACAGGGCCTAATCGCCGCCTGAACAGCCAGGGAGATAGCTTGTACAAGTACATATATCTCTCTCTCTCTCTCTCTCTCTGTCTTTCGTTCTTTCCATCACTGTGTGTCTCTTTCTTATTCGTTGTATATGTTTGTATCTGTGTGCATTGTGTGCATATTTGCAATCCTTAGTTAGTTTACATTGTAGCAAAGCATTTATTTATTTATTTACAACATTTTGCCGCATCTTTGATGCATTCACCAAAAATCTAGAATTAAGGGATATTACAATGGAATGTTTTTGTATTTATAAATAATACTTACTATTATGTATTAGAATTAATTAATTATTATCAAGCCTTCCACCTACCATCAATAGAGCAAACCAAACAATATTATATACTTATATTGTACTTCCTTTGGATTGCCTCTTATGAATAAGCATTGAATGTTGTAAGAACTAACGTACGAATTTACCTTTTTTGGAAAGTGTTTTGAAACGATGTCAAAAATAAATATATTTATTTAAATTAAAAACTTATATATGTATGTAGTTATAGAACACTTTAAACGTAAGTATGACTGAAATCTAAATTTACTAAATTCGAAATTGTAAACAACATTTTCTTTGTTATCTTAATTGATCAGCAAATGATTATAAATAAATATATTTGAAATACACTTCCAGATTTATCGACACATCGATTTTACACTCCAAACACCTTTTTGTAACATTTTAGCTTCAACCAGCAGGCTTTGGAAATCGTTGAAATCGATTTAGTCTATAGAAATATTTTTCATACCTCATCAGTACACTTCCATTCGTTGTCGGCAACACATCACAAAGCCTACAAATTTTTCTAACATTTTACAAACATTTGTTGGATACATTTTTTTTTACGTCTTTATTTATTAATTTGCTTTGTTTGTTTTTCCATTATCGTGGCAAAACTGCAAAATATACTTATACACGCATTCTGAGCATTGAGAGGATTCGTATCAAAGGAATACTACTTAATCGAGACAGCTGCTTAGAATTTGCGAACGTTGTAAGACTCGATGGCGCCTATTCATAGAAGCGCCTTGGGAAGTGAAAGCGAATGTTCACCGATCCGGATCAGAGCAAGAGTCGGCTCTCCTCGGTGTCAACGTTCGGATAGAAGTAATCGCGATGTCCTTGGAACACTTTTTATCAATCGACGACAGGATTTGGAATTGAACATATTCTTAAATCGCCCTGACCTGATTTACCAACAGTACCAATGGCCTGGAGCAACTCGGGCTGCTCATCCCCAATGCCAGTAAGTTGTTATGTTCGATACGTTCGATGCCACTCAAATGCATTCCATTCTCCGCGGTTCCAAGTTGTGGAAATGGAGACTGGCGCCTTCATGATTTATGGACGCGGACGTTTTTTAATCTAAAACGATGCTCATTATTTCTCTTGTTTTAATAAAGTTGTATTGTATAACGTATCCGTCGGTAAGCGGGAAATCTTGCTTTTTCTTTAATTTTTTTTTTACCAAAATGGTGTGCCTTTTTGGATTTTGCAATTGGCACCGGGCCGACGCACAAAAACGATTGCTCACAAACAAGAATCCTTTGAAGTTATTGATAAGTTTGAAGAACATAGTGAATAAATAGTTTTTATAACAACATCGGCTTTGTTAACGCTTTTTGCAATTATTATCGCTCCTTGGCATTCTTTCAAGACCAAAACAGCTTTTCTACGTCCCGTCCCGAAAGTTGACATCACAGAACCCAAATCACAATCGACTTGCCGCTTTTATATTAGCTCAACTGATTGCTATAAAAAAATAAACGAGCAGCGCCATCTACGGGTCAATTAGTTGAGAGTATAACAGATTTTACGTTACAACATCTGGCAGCCCCGCTGCTTACCGTTACTTTAACAAATATTATTATTTCTAAGCAATTAAGTCTAAGCTGCATAAAAATCGCAATGTAATAAAGAAATTTAAAATAATATATTTAAAAAATAGTTTAAAGTATAAAAAATGTTGATATTGTGATTATGCATTTATTAAAAATATTACATTCTTGTTTCTTAAGTGTTTAGCGTATCTTTTCAAATTAAAATATCATATTACATATGTGTATGCATATCAAGATTTTAAGTGTCCTTTAATAAATTAAGTAAGAACGACAATAAATAGTTTACATCTATTAAAAAAAAGTTATTTTTTTTTGGATTTGTTCTCTCTATAGCTAAAATACAATTTTGGGGCAGATACCTAGCGCAAACCCAAATGGAAGCTGTCTGGCTGCGCCAACGTATGACGTCAGACATCTTCGCTGGAGGCGAGGCTGGCTCCGCTCGCTGTAAGCTCCATTTTAATGGGCACAACAGTTGCGTCATTTTGTTGTTGTTGCATTTGCATCATTTGGTTGTTGTTGTTGTTGCGCTCCTCGCTCTTAAGCATATCAGCCTGAACCTGCGCCTGTGCCTGAGCCTGTGCCGCAAAGCTGCGCACCTGCAGAAACAGTCCGCCATTATTCAGGAGTCGCGCCTGATGCTCCTGTGCCTTGGCCCGCAGACAGGCAATTGAGTTGTTTCTACAGAATGACAACAAGGAAAACAAAAAAAAATCAACAAGTGTACAAAGGAGAAAATTAAGAGAAGGAGCAATCAAGGTAATGTCGTATATATTAACAAACAATCGAGGATCAAATTTTATCGGACCGCAATTAAATTTCTATATTTATTAAAAAACTGACCTGTAGTCTCAGTGGAACACGATTATTTAGATAACTAACTTTGAAATATATTTGGATACAGATTTTATATAGATTGGCTCAAAATTGAGAGACTATGTATAAGCAGAGGGACACACAAATTAGGCTAATGCTACAATAATATGTAATTTATAATAATATCAAGAATTTTCCCAAAAACTGCATAAAAATGTTGACGTCGGTTGTGTCACAGTCCGACAGTCAGCTAAAAATGCGATTCTACGTTCTTTGAGATACTGGAAGTTAGAATTACCTAAAGGCATCCGGATCGTGCTCCATGAGCGCTGCTGCTGCCGCTGCGGCAGACAAATGATGAGCGTGCAACGTCGAATGCGGCAAGGTTGCATTCGATGTTTGTTGCTGCTGCTGCTGTTGCTGTTGTTGGTGCTGCTGAGCGGCTGCGGCGGCTGCAGCAACTGCTGTATTCATAATCAATTGGAAATCCTTGCTAGAGGCAGCAGCGCCAGCTCCCGCTGCATTTGCCGCATCCAACAGCGGGTGATAGCTGGGCGTGGCAGCTATATAAAGCTGAACAGGAGCTGGCTGTTGCTGTTGCTGCTGATGCTGGTGTTGATGATGCTGGTGCTGGTGCTGGTGTTGATGTTGGAGCAGCTGCGTATGTTGCTGGGGCGAGGGTGAGCTAAGCTCAATGTGGGGCGAGTTGGAGCTGTTGGTGGTGGCGCCGGTGGGCGTGGTTGGTGCCGAAGAAGCAGCCGCATAGCCGCTGCTGCCATGTGGTGTCGTCGACGTGGGTGGCGCTGTCGACGCACTTGTTGGACAGCTGCTGGGTGCCGGACTGACCACGTTCAGTGATTCCGTCGAGGAGCTTAAAGCTCGCGAGTGCGAACGCAACTCATCCGAGTGTCCCGATTTGGAGCCAGCTGAATCCTCGTGATCGCTAACGCCCGAGTCGTCCTTGAGTGTGGATTGAGCTTCAATTGACTTGCGATGCATGCCTGCACAAAAAGTGAAGGAGAGGAAAAAAAGAGATTTATACTTTGGCTTCAAGAGTTTGTTCTGGGTTTGAGTGATGTGGGTAAAGGTAGGGTGAAATGATAATTGATTGGAAAAAGGGTTTATGAGATATTTAACCTTAATGAGATATTGGCAGTTTACTTCTTGCCTCAACTCATTTAGCGCTAGGGTTAACAGATAGAACATTTAAGTCAATTTAAACAAATCTCAGCACTGAATTCTTACACTCAGGAAAGGGAGTTGTTGAATGGTTCAACTCAACAACATGGTAATACCACCACCTTGGTATATACCTAAACAGGAAGCTTACCTTCGCAAACACATCCAGATTATGACAGCAAAAATATATATCTAAAAGGAGAAAACTCAACTGGATGCTATAGAAATCAAGCAAACTCAGCACGAGCAACAGCCTTTTAGCCTTTTATACAAAAGCATAATCATGCCATCGTGGACACATGGGATTCAATTTTGGGGCACAGCCAGTTAAAGTTAACACCAATTGGGGTTAATTTAATTTGAAGCAAATATATTCAAATCAAAATGGTCTAATTGATTTAAGTTTAAAGCGTGCTTTTGGGCTAGTTTAAGTTCATTTACTTAAAGCAAATCAAGCTGGCTTATAAAATTATAATCTTACTTAATCCAGGCAAACCGAAATATTTAGACACAAGGCCAAACAAATTGCTTAAGAGTTTAACCAAAAAGCGATACTCGTTTATTTGGTTTGGCATATGGTGTGTATTAGAAATGCCATATCTAACATAGTCCCAATAGAATACCATCTAATAAAATGCATTAGAAATCCTCTTCACTTTTGTACCGACCTCCTCATCATCAATTGCCAACTAATTTGACATACACATACTTAATTAAAAAATGTTTGCATCTAACCTCAGTGCTGAGCCTTTAAGCCACTTAAGGCTCAAACAAGCGGCTACTTGGGAATTAATTTGCGAAACACCCAAAGCATTATAAAGTCTGGGAATGGGAGGAGATGGAGATGGAGTTGGAGGAAAGACAAGTGCCAATAAGACCGGCAAAGCCATTCATTTTGCCTTCCCTTGCTTTCCACATTTCCAGCATTTCTCACAATTGAAATAGATAAACGATAAATGTCAAATTAATACAATACACAGAAAACAAACTACCCGTTCTCCCCTTCCCCATCTTTCATCCTGAGCAACCAACCCCCTTCACTGTGGCATCGCGTGTGTGCATTTTGCATTTATTAAGCGATTATTAACAAATAAAAGCCAAAAAGTGAAGTCAAAACCAACCCCTGTGACCCCGAAAACGCACTTGTTAAATGCTGCGGTACCCCGACCACAAAGACCACCACCCTCCCCCGCTGCCATTGAGCTGTAGCTCTCGCTAATCCGCAAAGTCATTTAAGGCGGAAGACCCGGCCCGGAGTCCAAAAGAAATGTGCGCAACATATGACGACAAAAAAGGACGAGTCAAAAGATGCAACCGGGGCCAAGCGACATGCACGCCAAATATGCTCACAATTTTCGAAACAGGGACACCATCTGAAGGACATACAATAAGTTCGAAGCTACGTATATCATTTTATAATCCCCGAGCTCTTGCCCTTTGTCTCGCTCAAAATTCAATTAAAGTTGCCTCAATGCAATGCGATTTACAGATTCGGTAAGTCAGTTACAGAGGGGGACAGGAGGAAGGAAAAACATTTAAGTTTGCATAATTGAGTCTTCGGTTTTGGGTATGGATATGGATATGGATATGGTTTGGATACATGTAGATATGGATAGGCATAGCTTTGTTGATATGTTGTTTGATATGATTGTTGCATTTACATTTCTGTTCCATACCTAGTAGCCAGGGTGCCACCGCATCGTTCTCCTTGGCCGACTTCAGTATAGTTTCCGGCAGGGGCAAAGAGTGCCTTACCATCGCTCCGTATAAACCATATTCGGCCATTATTGTGCTGCCACCCCACACTTTTTCGGTTTTGCGCCACTTGGCGCGACGATTCTGGAACCACACCTGTAACAAGAACAAGAACACATATTTTTTTAAATGGAATAAGTCTACTAACAGGCTCTTACGAATTCTTCTTATCTATATTATATTAGAAATATTAATTTTAGTAGCTAACAAATTCTTATTTTAAGCTTTCTGATTATAGTTCTTTGTGTATAAAATATTATTATAAGAATGACTTGATAATCGCGCCATATGGAATAGGCTTCCCATTGGGACATTAGACCATTTGGTCATTGGCTGTTCATAAGGGGCGCCTCTAAACGTTGCAGCTGCTACTATTGTTGTTGTCGTCGTTGTTAAATGTCATGCAAATTGCGAATTATTAAATAAAAAACTCGTTGAAATTGAAAAAATGTAAATGGAATGTATTCGAAATGCTAATACATTCGGACCGTGAAGGCTTTTAGCACCCACATGAAAGACGGCGAAAGATGACAACATGACCAGAAAAAAGGAGATAGACAACAAAGGGAGAGTCGGATAAAGCGAGATAGTTAGATGAGAGGAGTCTTCGTGTGGCAACACTGTGTTCACACATTATAGCAAATAATATACATATTCGCATATAAGTGACCAAATTAGATTATCTTCCGAAACATTAAACCGATTTTCATGCAACAGCAACAACAGTGAGTAGCACAAGCCCGACGACAATAATAAGAAAACATTAAATGTTGATCACAAAAGCGACCGGCAACAGCAACAACAACAACTGTCACAATAAAAGGATTTGCCACAAGCAGGAAAAAAAGAATACAAGGATGAGCAAGGACATCGAATTGGTAAGAGAACCACTCTATATGCATAGCGGCCGGGGCAGAGTCAAGCCAAAGGATTTAACTTTGACTTAGCAACCCTTGCACACACACAAACACACACACACACGCACACAGAAGAGGCCGCAGGACCTTACAGTACGTCCTCCAACCCCTCCGGCTCTGATAGACTGGCGAAAGACCGAAAAAGAAGTCATCATTTTTCTGGTCCATCAAATCGTTTAGTTCTGCTATTAGTCATGTGCGAGAGCCAGCAAACAGCGACAGATGGAATAGGGTAAGGGGCTGTGAAGATGGAAGGGTGGCGGCGGCGGCGGCAGCGGCAGCGGCGCGGAGGGATGCTTGTTTATAAAGATTGCCCACTAAAGTGAAATCGAGGCGACGCTGGCGACGCTGCTGAAGTGGCTACGACAACGACAACGACGTCGACTAACAGTGGAAAGCAAAAATGAAAATTTATAATAAAAAGCAAAATATGCAAAATAGGTTGGCATGCAAAAAGTGCAAAGGGGCTGGGGCGCAAAAGGGAGAGTGGACGGGCTCAGAGACACTCAGAGAGTGTTGGAAAAGTCTGCAAAAGCAATGTGGCGACATTTTTGCTGAAATTCTTTTTGGCACGGCCCAAAGACGTGGCCAAAAACAAAAAAACCAAAAAAAAAAAACACTAGAGAATGCCGGAAGATTGAACAAATTGCAACAAATCGCAAGGGGGTTGAGGAGTGGGTGGGTGGTTAGTTGAGGGTGGCTTCAGCCTCTGTAAACGAAGATAAAGTGATTTGGCATTTGGTTTTGTCAGTTTTTGGACGCTAGATGCCTACGCATGCACATACATATATAGTATACATATATAATATATATGTACATATATCCTTATTCATGGCCAACAAAAACTGACAACTTGGCTCATAAATCTGAGCATCTGAGACATTGGCAGCAAAATGGCTGGCAGCCACTCAGTGCGCTTCGTTGCAGCCCCGTAAATTTAGTGGCTAAGCTGCATTTTGGCTAAGTGCCCATAGTGAATGGCACAATGGGACCGAACAGAACAGAACGGGATGATATGGAATATTCGTAAAGGCGGGCAATGTGCAACAACAGCAATATGATGCCATACGGTAAAGTGTTAAGTCTTAATACTTAATATAAAAATTACTACACCTTGTCTTTCAAGATATTAATACATAGGGATAGCTTGGTGGTAAATATCAAAATAACTTTTTGGTTTTGGCGCGAGAATGCAAGAGATAAAAGAACCTGATAACCTAAAAACTAACTTAGTACAACAAGCTGGCTTAGCCAGATCCATCATATAACGATATATTTGTTCTCGACAGTTGAGAAAGCCGTCTTAATCTGGTCCAACCAACCATTTCAATGCTTGCTTGACATTGTAGGTCAATCGTTGAGTATAATTCCAGGCAAGATTGTCAACGATTTTTAAGATTTTGACTGATTTGTAGCTGATTCATATAACATTTGGCTATATCTGACCATACTGGCGCACCATAACACGTAACAGCTTGAAAATTAGACCTCAATAAGAACACTCTGTTTTCTAAATTTTGCCTTGAGTTTTTATTGATTTTGTCATTTAGTGTATGGTAGATAAATGTAAGTCTCTTCTCCTCGTTTGTTTAAAGCAAAGAACATTTATTACTGAGAAGCCAATAACAAAATATGTATAAACAAATCAGGTCGAAAATGGGCCAAAATTGTTTTTTTTTTGTAATTTTTGATTTCAATCAGTAATACAACAGAATGTTGTGCAAATAAAAATTTCGGTGTAAAGATTTTGATTAGGAAGTCCAGAATGCAAAAGATAATTGCTGGAATTATTGTGCTGCATGTGGAGCATGGAGCATGTGGAAGTGCCTCCAGTGTTTGGTTAAGTGAAGAGCACTCATTGGAATTGGATGGTGATCGAAGGTAGTAGTAGTAGCTGTAGGATGCGATTACCACTTGCATTTAGTTGTGGTTGTAGCTGGAGATGTGGTAGTGGCCAGGTTGCTCAGGTGGCTTGCCACTCTGCTCTGGAACGGAGCTGCCAACTGCCAGCTAAATTAATTTACACTCACACATAAACACACACACACACACACATATGCAGTATTCAATGTCTAGGGCAATACGAGCTGCGCTTGAGAGCTTTTGAGGGCGTGGCAACAGCAGGGCGGGCGGCAGTAGGACAGTGTACAAAGCCTAGCCGTACCTTGCCTTGAACGCCCTGGGCCCATTCCGGGGCAACGAAATCAAATTAATCCGGTTTGTTATTTCATCATGCAACGTCAACGTCATCATCATCAGTTGCAACAACAGACAAAAGGCGCAGCAAGAGCAGCAGCAGCAGCAATAATAAATAGCAACAGAAACATACACACACACACACACACACACACAAACACACACACAGAGCGTCATGTAAACAAACGTCTGCCAAAGGAGCGGAAAATTTCATTAACAAGGCACACAAGGCAAGAACAACAAGAACAACAACTGTTGATGCTGTTGTTGTTGTTGTTGTAGGGCCCCACAGCGCCTGCGTCCGTTTCGTATTTTATGTCACCAAAAGCACCTAGCACCACCCCTGCCACGCCCCGCCACACCCCGCCCGCACAGACCCAACTCAAGCACTGATAATTTAATCAACTCTCATTGAATTATATCATTTTGCAATTTGGCAACGCTGCCAGTGCAAGCCCTCTTTATCTCCCTACTCTCTCTCTCTCTCTCTCTCTCTCTCTCCCGCCTGGCCACTCTTCCCCTATCCGTTTGTGTTCATTTCCATGCAAACTCAATTCTCATTATGATAGCCTCCAACGAGCTGTCGCTTCAACGAGCGTCCATTTTGAGTGCGGAAATCAAAATAGGAAATGCCATAAATTTGCACCCAAAACGGGAAACTTCCTGCCAACCTCTATGCCTAGAAACGAGCCTCTGTATCTGTATGTATGTGTGTGTGTGTGTGTGCGTGTGTATGTTGTATAGATGTATTTAGGTGCAGTTACTAGTCATTAATATGGTCTGACTGTCTCTCTGTGTAAGCAATCCAATTGAAGCTACTATTTGAATTAATATTTAATAACCCTCGGCTTTTCGTTTGCCCATTAGAGAGACAGAGTTAGAGAGAGCGAGAGAGAGTGAGAGAAAACCTACCAAAGCGATGTTTTGTATACCCTACAGTAATAAAAAATAAAACTACTATTTACACACATCGTTATTGAAGTGATTTAATACATTATTATAAAATGTTCAATGGACTTTAAGTTTTAGTTTCAGTGAAAACATACCCTCACAATTGACAACTGTATAAACTGTCAAAATATAAGTATAAGTTATGCCCAACCTAATGCAGTACGTTCTTAATTCGACTGTATTCCTTTCTGAGTTAGTTAAATACTCAATATTATGCAACAGTTATTTATATTTTTATTACTTATTTTTTACGCATTAAGCGCGAGTTTTAAAACTTTGAATTTGCCATATGCCCAGTTGATTGAAGGGCATATTGCTAAATAAATTTGTATAGTCAATATGTTTTTTTGGTTGATTTTTATTCATGAATATTGTTGCACGCACTAATTGCATTGGCAATGCAAGCTTGTTATATGAATGCAATACCAGAAAGGGGATCATTTGGGGTTGGAGTTAAGTTAGTCCACTTTAATATAGATAACAGCTTTGGCAATCTGCCTCTAAATGATTACTTGACTATAGTACTTCTTTCAGCCCCCCCATGGAATGAAATTACGTTGAGAATCACGATGTCAATTTGCTGATTGAAAATTTATTATTATTGAAGTTTGGGTTCGCTTTTATGGGCCGCAACGTTCCGAGACGTTGCAAGACGCGCCCCTTTTTTCTTTTCGTTTTCTCGTTACTCACTGGACACTGGTCTCCGTTTAGTGGTAAGAGCTTTTGGCCGAATTGCTCAAGTGGTTGGCCAGACAGCGAAGATGCGCTTCACTGGCCGAATACACACACAGCCCCGGCCACGCCCACTTAAACTCTTGAGCCCTCCCTGAACCAAAATGCATTTGATTTATTGAACTATGAGACTGTCCGTCAGCAACAACAACAACAGTTGAAGAAGCACAATGAATGATTTTTATAATGAGAAGTAGAGAATTTTAATCTTTGTACTAAATAGTAGTAGTAGCGGCTAAGCATTACAAAACTTGACATTTTAATAAGTTATTAGCTTAAAGAAAACAGCGAATCTTTAATGAAAACATGCTTAGGCTTTTAAGGATGTTCCACTCAATGCTAAGGTTAATGTTTTTGTTGTTGTTGTTCTTCTGCCAGCTGAATTTCATGTAAGTTTGGTCTGTGGTCTCAAGTTCAAAAGTGCTAGCAGCAGTAGTTGGCAGCGGCTGCCCCCAAGCCATGGCATGTTAAAACAGTTTTGCACACTCGTTCAGCCGGCTGCATTTGGACAAAGGTCAGCTTTGACTGCTGGTCAACAACAGTTTGGGGTGGAGAAGGCTCAAAACTGTTGGCCATAATTAAAATATTGGTAACCAATCAAAGATTTTCAATGAGCCGACTCGTTTCGCATCCTCTTTCCATCTTTTGGGCAAGGGGACTGACGGTAGTGCTGGGCTGAAGTAAAAATATTTGCGCACTCGTGCTGCAAAATTGCGCAAATTGCATGCAGCGTGCAGTGTGTGGCAGGTAACAAGAGAATGGAGGAGGAGAAGGAGAATCAGTTCGAGTTCAGTGCGTTCTTTTCAGGTGACATGTGCAGCGCAATGCATTCAATTGCATACGACAACCACTGTCTCTACACTATGCATACTACCTCTCTCTCTCTCTTTTTCACTGGCTGTAGTAGTATGTGTGCGCAGAGGATTTGGCCTGGCTTTCAGCTTGTATGGCATGCGGCTTTTATTGGTTTACTTCATCAACTCGACAGGCAGCCAGTAAAGTCAGTCCGTTCATCTGTCTTTCCGTCAGTCCCTCCCTACGTCCTACAGTCCGTCAGTCAGTCAACCATTTGAGGCGTGTGGAAATTTCATAACGACAACACGCAGCTCCATAGCCCCAACCCTAACCCCAACCCCAACCCTAAAACCCTAACCCCCTGCGTTACGCTTTACATGCAATATTCAATTGACATTCAGGCAAGGCATTTCGCGGCATTTTTTTCATATATTGTTTGTACATACTCCCCCATTCATTGCCCTTGCTCCTCCTTTCGCGTTCGCCTCCCCTTACACACACACACACACACACACACACACAAACTTCAATTTCAACTTTCATATGAGTTTAACGGACGCGAGCTTTTTTCTTTGTTTTTAAGTATTTTGCCCGTTTTTGTTCGGTTTTTCAGAATTCTTTTTCAGCTTTGCGATTACAAAATATGAATGCAAAAATTGTCTGGGCCCATTTATTGCAAAATGTGTTTTAATACCCTGCACGAATGGCAAACAAACATTTATAAGGAAGGGTATAATAAAGTTGTGGTACATACATACAAGGAGTGGAGCTCCTAAGTCTATAACGTTTTTGTAAAAACGAATAACTAAAAAAGAAATAACAACAAGAATGTCTCATAAGTAGGTATGTATAGTACATACTTTGACTTCCCCTGCATTAATTGGTACTATATATTTCAATTTGCATATAACCTACTATATAGCAGGGTATTTTCTATTCGCATACTGCAAACATTTTTCAATATGGGGCTGTGTTGTTGTTTTGCAGTTTCGAGTATTAATTTACGCAAACGGAACAAAAGGCTTGACTTTGATGTCGAGTTACTTCAGAACCCAACGACTTTATATAGATAAAATGTGTTAGTACTATGTACATCTAAATATAGATTTACTATTAGAGACTATAGACTAACTACATAAGTAGACTCGAAAAGACTGTGATATTAATGACCTTTAGTTGACATTGAGCGGCATTGCAATTGTTATTGCTTTTGCTTTTTGAAGCTATTAATTACAATTGAAATGATATTTTAAATGCATCATGATTAATGGACGATTGCGATTTTCTAATTAAACGACTTAACACAACGAGGGGACGTAGAGACCCGGGGGGGGTGGGTTACTAAATATCACTCAAATTAAAGGGGCTGTGCCAGCCAGCAGCGCCGCAAATGAGCCTTTAGTTCGTTAAGTAATTTAATTTACAAAATGCATTAACAATTAACAATTACGCTAAAACAAGCAAACAAGAACAAATTAATACTAGTAGACAGAGATTGGATCATTGGACCTTGACATAATGGATATTACCACTTGTAACAGACTTTGATTTAGCTGCGCAAAATGCCACTTGAACGACTTTTAGAACAAACAGATAATTACTTAAAAAAAAATAGCAATTTGCCCAATGTGTAAAGTAACAAATAACTTTAATAGTATTCAGCGGATTTAGCTTATGTATGATTTGCACAGGTTTATAGAAATCGTTTTCACGGATTATTATAGAAATAATTAAATCAAAAGTTATTTTGATTTATAATATTTATTCCAATTCACATTTTAATAAACTATTTGCTCAACTAAACGAACGATAAAATATCCCTGATTGAAGTTCATCAAGTTCGATCGATCGCTTTGATCTTTTGAATAAAGATAAAAGAAGAACCGAGTTAAACATCTGATCAAATTAAGAATATTTAAAAACTCATTTGTCAATTCAATATATACTTACTTATATATTATATTTATTTACAAATTTACTCTCAACTTTAACTCACTTTAAAGTTGATTTCAGTTAGGTTAAGACCAGTTAAAAGCTCTTTAAGCGGTTGCCATAAGTGTTGATTGTGCTAAATCTTCACTCGTTGGTTGGCAAGCACATTGTGTTAGCCAAGGCCTTTACTCATTTGGGGCGTGGTAGCCCCAGTAGCCTTAGTGGCCGCATCCAATTCACAATCTGTGTCAGAGAGATGCTGGGCAATTCTCGATTCGCATTTGGAATTGCTGCACGTCCGCTCAGGAATTTCTATTTTGCCTAGGACCGCAAAGGGGCAGCAGCTGCCGCTGTTGTTGCTGCTTTTGTAGGGCACTTGGCATTATTGGCATTTAGAACTTATTAACATTAAATCGCTTTCACTGCCAGCAATCCCTTCCCATTCCACCCTTCCTCCTTTTCCCTTGTTCGGGGTGGTAGGTGCGCTTGGCGCCTGTCTGTTGAAATTGGAAATTCCTTCATTAATTCTAATAAGATTATTAGTTGACGGTCGTCGCTAGCAAAATGGCAGTAAGCCAAAAGCAGCTCCTTTCCATCCATGTTTTTGGGTATTACTAGTAAGAAGCAATAATCGAATAATTTTTCGGCCGAAGGTCGAACGACGGTCATTATTTGCTTTTGTGTGTGTATGTGTATTTTGACACCTCGAAGTCAACTTTAATTTATCTGGGGTAAGTTTTGTGCCTCGAGGCTCGTGTGAAATTCAAATAAATAGATAGCAAAGGCAAAAGTAAACCCACCAAACCCTTATCCCCCTTCATGCAGAAAAACTTCGTAAATCCAATAAGCATAAGTGTGCGCGATCCCAAGGGATTAGTGGGAAGCGGATAGGAAATGAATGAAATTAGCGCACGTTAATCATAAACAAACTAAAGACTAAATACAGACAAAGGATGGGAAGTCCTTTTGTAGTACTTGTTGTAATACTACAGTGGATGAGCTGGTGAGCTGGTGAGCTGATGAGCTGATGAGTTGATGAGCAACCCTTTGCGCGATGCGTGCGTGATTCATTCGAAGTAGTAGAAACAACGACAGCAAAATCAACAAATTGCAACAGTTCTCACAAACTCGAATGCAAAGAGAACGGGTGGTTAATGCGGCTTGCTAACAGTAACAAACTGTCTGTGTGTGTGTGTTTGGTGTTGGTGTACTTGCAACCTGCTGTGTGAACACGCGGCCAGCCGACGGCCCTGCACTTGCCAATTTGTTGATAACTACTCAAGAGAAAAACCAGATCGACCAAATACCCTGCCTCCCTCTCTTTTTTTCGGCCTGCCACAGACAATGCTCTCTATCTCTCTCTCTCTGCTTGTAAAAGTCTCCATAATGACAATTGGCAGCGTGTCTCCAGCTGTGAAAGCATGTGGCCAGAAAAGCTAAACATTGGATAAGCTTAACGGAGATACACTCACTAGATGCACTTGTTTTAGAAGGGTATATAAGTAAAAAATGTAGTTATAAATAAGTTACGTTCAAATATTTGAATAACCACCGACCGATTGTTAGATGGTTCGTCTTGTGTTTTATTGCACTCTCTTAATCGCTTTATTCTAATGTTCGATACTATTTCGGATCACTGACCGATCTCGATGACACTATCATGGTATAATCATTACTCATGGAAATCTTTGCAAGAACGTTGCTTTTGACAACATTAAAGTTCACAAATGTATACATATGTACTTTCTTTTCTCACTGATTTGCAATCCCGATCAATTAACATCTGTTTATTTTCACAAGAAATACTATATAGAAAACAAATTATATGCGAAAATTACCAATCACATCGAGTCGAATTTAAATCGGTCAACAAATGATTTATGCAAACATATGCACATGCGCATACTAAGTATGAATACTTAATGCTCATCAATGTCTCGCGTCTTTTCCGATAATATTAAGTGTGTTTTATCAACAACTCGTCAGCTTTTGGCTGAGTGCTGAATGGCCGATTGACCCAACAATTGAAGTCACAGCTGCAGGTGCGTGTCATTGACAGCGATTCACAGTAACAACAAAAACAACAACACCACCAAGCTAACAACAACAACATGAGTGTTGTCAGTGCGATGTCATCATCATTTTCATTGATGGTAAACCAATCATTTTTCAATTATATTCACCGCTGGATACAAATTGTCTGATTTGTGTGTGTCAGATTGTGTTAGTGTAAGTGTGTGTGTGTGTGTGTGTGTCAGGCACCGTGCCACGCCTAAAGCCCATGTCAGCTTACAATATCGTTAAAAATCTTCTTCTTATTAAACTGATTTGCACTTTGCCAAAATTTTAGATTTTCTTTTTTAAGGGTATTTGCATTGTGCTATTGAGATTGTGAAGCTTAAATTGGTTTTGTAAGTTTTTGTGGATTTTCTTTAAGACAGAGTTTGATTAAAGTTTGTGAATTATTGTAGTCTTTTGAGTAATTTTGTCCAAGTAGCTCAAAGATCTTAGAGAACACACATTGATTAAATCTTTGAGCATTTTAAGAGGTACCTATTCAACATTTTCAGTCGATATAACAGGTTGAAACTTGGATTTATAGCATCTTCAAATCGAGCTCGAGACTAGAGTATTCTCACTTCATAGTAATTTGTTTCGCTGACTCGTTTCGTGAAATGTTTTCTTTTGGTGCGACAAAACCAATTGAAGTGTCAAACGCAGCCAGAGACGACGCCGCGTGGCGCCACGCCCTCAAATTGCAACAGTTGATAAAGTGCACAACTTGGCGCGTTCCTCACAAAAGTTAAATTTTGGTCTGGCTAACGTTTGAATCTGAGGTTTGAGTGGTACTTCTGCTGCTGTTGCTGTTGCCTGCTACTGCATGCTGTGTGACCATTATGAAACCGTAATTTGCTTACAATTCTTCAATTAAGGGCATCGCAGGTAGACAAGGCTCATTGCCTCTCATCCCTCCCCCCCCACCCGAAAATTCGCAGGCGAAAACCACCCATTAGCCAAAGCAAGCGCTCGCAATGAATGTTTTCTAATCTATAAAATTAATTTTGTCAAAATCTTGTCGAGTGTTTTGTTTGGTCTTCTTCTCGTTAGTGTCAACCAACCAACTCACCCACCCCAAAAAGTCAGGGGGCGGTAGCGGCAAAAGCTCCCTGGGGACATGCTCAAGAATTGTAAAATATATATATATTTTCGCTGGGCTTTTAAGTTGGGGGATTTTCGGTGTGTTTTGTTGGTTGGCTGATTTTCTCCCAACCCCATTGCATTTGCTTTCACTAATCAGCAGTTTCAAAAGCTACCCCAAACCACTACGTGTCTTTGGCTTTGAGGCTACTGCTGCTGCTGCTGCTGCTGCTGCTGCTGCCGCTTGTTGTTGCAAATTAGCGTGAAATGCGATTTATAATGTCAATTGTATAGGAAAACTGTATGAAATGTGCTATAGCCATGGATTTAACGCAGCTTGGCCATAATTGAAAAATATGCTCAAAACACAAATACAAATACACACACACACACAACCACATACTTTTAAATAGATAGAGAGATGAAAGTGTGGATTAGTCCAACAACGTGCAAAATTGCGTGAGTTTAAAGACTTATTTTCATTCTCTTTCTCCTTCTCATCAATCAATGCGATAGACAACTACAACAGCAGTTAACCCCTCCCCATATATCCCTTTTACAACTTGCGTAACTGTGCCATCAATCAAAGGATAGCCCTGCTCGGAAACTATTTGCTCTAATTGCATAACACGTTGCCGCGCCTAATTTTCCTACCTCACCGCACCGCACCGCACCACAACCCACAGCAGGTAGAGCAACCCTTTCGCAGCAAAAATAATAAAATGTGTTTTTTCTGTGTTCTGCTGTGTTATTGTTTTTGTTTCTTGTTTCTTGTTTTTTTTTTGTAACAAATGGACAACACTTTTTGTCGCTGGACAAGACGGAAGGAAATTCGTTAGCTGTCGGCTAACTTAACAAAGAAAATAGCCAAGTAAAACTGCTGAATGTTCAGTCTACAAATGATGTTAATAAGAACAATAAAAACAATGATGGTGATTTTGGTGTTGTTGTTTTTTAGTCGACTGCAAACTGACAGTTGGATTTTATGCTTTAAGGTTGTTTTTAGCGCGTTTCGCGTTTGCCTTAGTGACATTCTATTATATATGCTGCTTTGGAATTAATAACGTAGATCTGCTTACTTTTTTGTTCTAAATAAAGCTTGTCCTAAAATATTATTTTATTTAGCAAATTTTAAGTTTCATATTGCTTATCATTTGAGTATTACTTCCGACTAATTTACTTTGATTGTTCCCCTTGATTGTTAGCCAGAAGAAATATTCAGAAATTCGACAAATCAAATCTGATATTCCCTTGCAAAACCAATTGTAAGCGTTCTTCAGTCCAATTAATTATAGGCAAAAGACTAATAAATTTAGTTTAAGGAACCCTATTAATGGTTAAACAATCGAGCACCATATTTGTTAGGTGGACTCAACGGTGCATTCAACTTGTGGTGGCAACACACTCAAGAGCCAAATCGATCGATCGATCGACAATGAGACATTAAATCAAATGAATAACTCGCCTAGCACCTGCCCTCCCTCGCTACCAATGTGATTGCCACCTAAAACAATCGAATGAATTGTGGATAAAAAATAATAATAATAAAGGCAACAATCGAGATTTGGTGCTGGCGGGTGGCTGTACAGTGGTTTAGTGGTTCAGTGACTCTCGACAGCGCACACTGAGTCACAATATAACGCGAGCAGTACTAACAATTGTGAATTGCCCCGATGATAAGTCTAATTTAGAGACTATTTCAAATGTTGGTTAATTTGCACAAGCCTTTCACTTTTTTTTGTACGAGTAGTTTTTAGTTTGCAACAGCTGACATAGCTTACGACAGGTGGTTAGGTAGAGAGATGTGGTGGTACAGGGTTGGTGGGGTAAGCAAAGGGGTGTTCAAAATAAAATTACAAAAAAAAGGTGTTATTATATTTTCACGCCTCGACTGCAGCAGCTACGGCAACTGGAAAAGTCAACAAGCTACGACTCATCCGCATATACATACATATATATACACATTTGTATACTCTACATAAAGTCGGAGATTTAGTGTGGTTCGCCTCTTAGTCGGGAGGGGGCGTGCTTGTGGGACGGGAGGTTAGCAGCCCAAAACGTCAACGACTCCGACGAAACCGACGAAACTGAATTATTTGCAGAATCATCAAATTAAAGGTTTGATGTTGATTTCAACAAGCGGCACCCGGGCGGCCCGAGAGAGAGACGAGTGGTGGGAGAGAGGGAGGGAGACTGAAAAAATTTATATATTTTATGGAACTGGAACTGAAGTTTGAGTTGGATTTGTAGATGAACCTACAACAACCACAACAAGCAAAATGCATATTGAGGAGAGAGAGAGAGAGAGAGAGAGGGAAGAAAAAAGAAACAAAACTGTTTAGTCATGCAACCGACTTCTCCCCCTCCCTTCTTCCTTCTACTTTTACCCATCGCACTGTTGCAGCTAACAGCAGCTTGTACGTACAAAGTAGATTCCCCCCCCTGTACAACCCCACCCCTTTGCCCAGGCGATGAGCAGCCACCGAGTGTCTGTATAATTTTCGTTCGTTCTCTCGAATTGGCTGTCATAAGTTTTGAGTAGAAAATTGGTGTGCAACACTGGCAACAACAACCGCAGTGTAAAATCCCGACACAGTGCAAGGCAAACAAAATGTTGCTTGTTGTTGTTGCTGTTTTCAAGTGTGGCACAATGAAAAGCATCAGAGAGAGTGACAGAGAGAGAGAGAGAGAGAGAGAGAGAGGTTGAAAAAAAGGATTTCTTGATTGCGATAATGAGTTATACTTAATTTCCAAAGCAAATCGCTTTAAAGTAGGAAGGAGAGATCGCTGGGATGGGGTAAGCTTAACTGGTGAGGCGACAATTGAAACAGCAGCCACTTGAGAGCTGACAACGAACGCATCTTGTACCTGAGACTCCAAGTACCATTTACATACTATACAATACATACTTTGTATATATGTACATACATAAATATAAGTTCAAGTTTCGATGAAGCGCTGATCCTCTCGGCTAAAATGTGTGATGATTATGAGGAGAGTGGAATAATTGCTTTGCAAGGTGCGTTTTTGTAATTTTAATGAACGGTTATAATCCTTTGGGGATAAAAATGTATTAAAGAAACTAGCAAAAAAAAAATTGCAAAAGTTTTAAGCAACTAAGACGCTCTCCAGCTCTGCAAGTTTTCAAACTTGAAGATAAAGGGATTTTAAAACATATATATATATATATATTTACAATCATAAACACATATAAGGCTTTGGAAAGAGACTCAACAAAGAGAAAGCTACTTAAAAGCTCTCTGCCAAGCATTTTTGAAAAGAAAATGAACTTTTAGTCAAACAAAGAAATTTAGTTATTTTGAAAGAGAAGTAAAAAAATCTCTTGTTAACACAAATTTGCAAGCTATGTCAAAACTATGGTAACGAAATCACTTTATTCCTGTTGTCATGTTCACATTTTACATTAATCTTATCAAACCGTATTTGTATTAAATATTTAGTTTTATCATGCTCAAGAGAAATGAGAGTGTATTCAAATTATGTTTCCTAAAACGAGTTCCACCTCTTTAGCCGGGGGGTTTGCCTAATTGCAAGCATCATAAATTGAGATAACTTTCCTGGATGTGAAGAGCGATTTAACTCGATAACATTTCAATAAGTAAATTGGTCAGCGGTACAGGAAATCTATTCAGGTGGCTAGGTGGCTTCCAAACATCATTTCAAATGACTAATTTTCGGTGTCTAAACACTTTGCCCAGAGCAACTTCTCACACTCACGGACCCCAATCAAAACTGTAATAATAACAACAATTTGTATATGTGCCTGTGTGTGTGTGTGTGGGGAAGTGTTGTTGTGGGTGTTAAAAATTGGTTTTGGGCTCTGAATGGGTTTTGAGTTTGCTTGTTGATTTCCCAAGCAGCTCGCAAGATCAGTCAGCGATTTAACGATAATGTTTATTGAGTAAATAAAGTGAATAATGCATCGCCCGTTTGATTTGTCATGCGATAATTACGCTTTTCAAATTCGATAATAGGCCTCATTCAGGCGGAGCGTCGCGGCGCGTCTCAATCGATTGCCCTCTTTCTCGACTCCCGGTTCCAAAATGATTCGATCAAACCAGAGCTGCTGATGACAGTCAGTGATGATGATGACAGCACTTTGCACATGCTTGGAGAGCAGCTTGTTAGCGATTGCTCTAATTGTTTGATGAGTTTTGATTTGCTTTCAATACAACAACATAAGCCAAAGGTGTTTAAATAATTTTTCAAAAATTATGGATGAGTCAATTGAAGAGTCTCAAATGGGAATTAAGCGATTTGTTGTTTGAGCAATAAAATGTATTTACTAGTATGTAGGTATGTCGAAATGTCGATGACTTGAAGTGCTAGTAAGGAAGTTTTGCCATTTTATCGATAAACGATAAGCTTTCATAGTTCAACATTTATTGATAGCACTGATTGGTGATTGCTAACATTCTTTTTAGTTTCCCAGAAATTAAATTTACTTTTCAGCTCTGCTCTGTAAACTTATTAAACTTATCGATATACTTGCCTAATTATCGTTCAATTGGTTTAACTACTAATTGATAGCCATTTCGATAGCAATTTCAGCATGAACGCATATGCGTCGGCTAAAGCAATACACTTCAATGGCCAATGACGCCAACTCCACCCCACCTTCGCCGCCCTGCAAAGCTGTTTTTTGGCCTGTACAAAATCCATTTGTGCCCATCAGCTGAAGCGTTAAGTGTTTAACAAGCTACTTTCCCACTTCAAAGCACCAAAAAAGTGGCAACAACTGACAAAGAAGAAAAATACCCAAAGCCAAGCAAAATATTTCGAGATGATACATTTTTGTCTGATGAGATCTAAATGAGAGTGGTGCGCACTGCGCTGTGCTCATTTTGCGCTAATAAGTCTACAACAACAATTACAATAAACAAAAATACTGAGTGGGAGGAGAATTGCGTGCGTGTCGAGTGCCTCGGGCGTTGGTTTTATGTGCTGTTGGTTACTTGTTTTCTTCTTCTATTTTTTACTGCGCAAAAATCATTATCTTTGAGGTGAGCGACTGGCATCAAAACGAGGCGAAGGTCACGTTTTCGCGCTGTGGGTGGCAAATGGAATGCGAATGGCATTTCCCTTCATACTATAATAAACAACAAGCAAAACGCAGCAAATTAATAATAATAACCAACAACAAACAGCCGGACAACCCAATGCCACCCCACCACACTCACACGCATTCGCCTCAACTTGCCTCGACTCGACTCGATGGCTTTACTTTAGGCAGCACCCAACCCTAAACTTGGGTGCGTCGTTGTCGCCGCTAACAGTCGCATAATTGCTACAATGTTGCTGCACTTACACGTGTCATCATCATCATCATCATCATTGTTATCATCGTTTAGAACATCATCCTGGGCATTAGCGGCCTCATCATCAACTGGCACACACTTGCCCAAGCAATTGCAACCCTTAAGCTCTGATACCCAAAAACAAACCCCATCCAAAAAAACAGAAAACAGAAAACCCAAACCAAACCCTGCTGCTTAGTCAAACCACAGTGCCACACATTGTTGCCATTGACTTTTACATGTGTTTCCCAGACCAAGAACAACACCCAATCCACTATCTTCTGTTTGTTGTTGTTTTTGGTTATTATAGGGTATTATAATGCTTAACGAGCATTTCAAGGTGCTTTATTTTTATTTTACACATGCATATATTGATAATTTATTGATGTTTATTTGTCAAGTCAAATTTTTAATTATTTTAATTATTTAATGTACGTTACTGAAATGTATTATATCACATATCTTATATGTAGAAATAAAGCACTCGCACTCGCACTGCCAAGCCAGTAAAATTCTTGAAATGAGTTGAGTTTCGATAGAATGAAATCAATCTGTATGCTTATGAACTTTCATTCTCAAATGGGGGCCGGAAATTGGCGCTTTCATGACTGTATAGTATGTATATCTACTCCGCTGTAGATGCTGATCAAGAGTATTTATTTTATATTTGGTATTTCTTTCATTCTGTAACATACTTTTAAACAAAGTCGAAATACCCATTCGACCAATATCTTAAAGTGTTTTCATATTTAATATCTAAATTATTTTAATAAATTGTCATTGAAAAACTGAGAGAAATTGGGGAAGATCAATTAGTCTACAAAACTTATCAATTGGTTGCTTGCAATCTCAATCTGAATATGTTAAATGTACAACCTTTAGTTGTACGATAAATAAATCCAGTTCCAGTCCAAGTTGCATTTCAATTGGGAGTCCAGCAACCCACTTGCTGTCGCATTTCCGTTGCATTTTTTCACGGAATTTCAAGTATCGAAAATTAAAAACCACTTATAGCACTGCCTTACACTGCCTGCCACAAGCCCCAATACGAGCGAACTCTATTAACACGTAGGGTTGACATATTCTGCCGAGAAAAAGAAGAAACAAAGAGGGGTAGGGGATGCGTAGGTAACACAATACGACAGGCAGCAGCAGCAGCAACTGCAGCAAGCAACTACTTAAAATGCAATTATATGCATTATTTGGCTGTTGTGCGCTTATTTTTATACAAAAATACGTAGAATAATTAAAAAAAAAATAACAAAAAAAGAAAACGACGAACGAAAGAAAAAAAAAAAACTGAAAATGAAAATAAAAATGGAAGACGATGACGATGGCAACCGCCAAGTATTTAAATGCCCACCTCAGCTACTAATTATTACCAGGAAAAACGCTTGAAATTGACGTTTCATTTTGGTTCGGCGGGGCACGTCAACACCAACAGCAACAGCAACAACAACAGCAACAGCCATGGAGATGATGGCAAAAGGGGAGAGATTGTGTGGAGGAAGCATTCTTCTACTTCTACACCTCTGCAACAAGGCAACAAGGCTCTCCCGTCTGCATTCACTCACAAATTCAACAAAAAAAAAGGGTGTGAGGTGAACGTCGGTGTCGTGATTATGCACAACCGAAACGAAGACGAGTCCGACGACGAAGAAGAAGAGGAGTGAGACGAGACAATACGAAACGATCGACTGCAAAGGGACTCAGGGTCGGAGCCACTCACTCAAGCAACTCTTTAACAGATTAACGCACTCGAGAAATTATAAAAAAATAATATTTTTCTTAGAACTGATACCATTTTAAACGAATTGGTACTCGAGTCGTACCGAACCGAACTGAGTCGAACCGAGACACAAGTAACAAAATGAAGAAGTACGTCGATCATCATCATCATCATCATCGTGATGATTATGATCATTCAGATTCAGAAGATGCATATGGGCAAATATGGATGAGAAAATGACCGAAAGCGTTGACAAGCTGATTGACTAAGAGAATAAGAAAAGTGTAGAGAAAGAGAGGAGATAGCAGATAGAAGTAACATGATCGCCGGCGGTCGATTGTAGCAGACGGCATTGCGTCAAGTGGCAACAGCGGCGAGTCTACTTGTCTGCCACAAGTCTGGCTGGCTGGTACCCAACCTGATCGCGCTGCCATCCCCAAACCAGTTGGCTTGGATGCAGTTGAGGTTTGGTGCGGTGCGGTGCGGTTCGGCTTAGTTTGGTTTGGTACGGTATGGTTCGGTTCCCATGGCCAACGCTAGCGTATTTTGAGGCTGCCAATCGGGTCGCAGCTACTCCAAAACAGACTCCAATGACGATTGCACATTTCAGTTCGTTCCTTTTCTTCTTTTCTCCAAGAAACCAACTAAAGCTTCATTCAGCCATTGTGAAGTGCATGATTGTTTGTTGTTGTTGTTATTGCCGATCGTTCCCTGCTCCACGATGCTGCGGCACTTGAGTAAATTAGTTTCGTAGAACTTGTAGGCTGTTTCTTTCATACCGTATTGAAATTAGTTGCATGGCAAAAAGGCTTAGAGAAGCCCAAAAGATTGACGGGACATGCCTGTGAATGCCTCCAAGAATGCATGCATGTGGCACTTGAAAAGCTATTCAATTTGTTTGCTCCCATGCCAATTTGAAGATCAGTCAGCCAATTGAAATGTGCTAAATCTCCCTCTGAAACCCTCTGAACTATACAAGAGATGCTTAGCTCAACAGTTAAAAGTCGCAATATTTGCAGGACTTGATAATTTAAATAATTTTGCATAAATAACTAAAAAATGTTTGTAGCATAATTAAATCTCATTTGAAACTAGACAAAAAAGTGATAA
Source organism: Scaptomyza graminum (assembly GCA_018901835.1). Taxonomy (NCBI): domain Eukaryota; kingdom Metazoa; phylum Arthropoda; class Insecta; order Diptera; family Drosophilidae; genus Scaptomyza; species Scaptomyza graminum. The sequence goes on along the minus strand of JAEIFL010000001.1, from coordinate 5,876,358 downwards.
AGAAACGTGATAATTGGAAATAAATCTCCAGTTGAAATAAAACCTTTTCCCAGCAAATAAATTCAAAATAGATGCACAAATGAAAAATAATAGTGCACAAAATATTAAATATTAAATGACAGAAATGGCTAAAACTATGAAATTAGTAATTTATTACGGAATCATTATTCCAAAAATTATTCCAAAAATCATTCTTCAGTTATGGTAATTTAATATGCGATGAACAAATCAACAAGAAGACGGACAGACAGACAGACATCATGACGAACATTGCGCAAACCCAGTATACTCTTTACCTTCAGTATCGAGTGTGGAAGGCAAAACAATAATGCAAAAGAAATAATAAAATTAATTAAATGTATAAATAAACAAAACGTTAAAGGTACATCAATCCTTAAATAAATATTTGTTAATTTTGAATTAATGTATTCAGCCCACAATTACATTTTAACTGGATAACTTTAAACCGCTTTATTAGAACAGCTGCTATATTTGCATAGAAATGTATACGTGCAAAAATTCAAGTCGATGCAAAATTTAAAGTTCAAATTTAAATCCAAAGCAAAACAAAAATTTCGACACAAGTTTTTGGTCTGCGCTGCAGGGTTGAAAATTATTCACACACAAATGTGTAATTACCCAGACACAGAACACAGAAGCAACAACAATAACATACTAACTAACACACATACACACACACAAACACGCACATACAGTTGTGAAATTGGCAGCACACACACATAGAAAAAGTTCACTTGGCAAAAGGTTGAAGAGCTCCGCTGTTGACTGCCGCCATTCGTGTGAGTGTGTGTGTGTGTGTGTTGGGTAGGGGCGTGGCAGCTGCCTTCTGCTCCTACTGCTGCTACTGGCATGGAAAATTAACAATTTTTCAATTAAAATCAATACCGAGTGCTTTTTTTTGGGTTCAACTGCAAAATTGTGGGCGGCAAGTTGGGCGTTTTTTGAGTTTTGTTCTTGGTGTGAGCTGCATCAGTACATGATAACTCAGTCTCTGTCTGTCTGACTATGTGTGTCTGAATGTGTGCTTGTTTGAGTGTGTGTGTGTGTGTGTTTTGTTGTTGTGTATGTTGTTGTTGCACACATTTCAGGCAAATAGCTTAAGTGCCTGAAAATTTGCAACACATGCGACAGGCAAGCAATCGTTTCTATGCATGCAACTCTGTGTGTGTGTGTGTGTTTGTATCTGTGTCTGTGTGTGAGAGAGTAAAAGTGCTTTCTAAGCTGCCTGCTTATGTGTGTGTGGCTGTTGTTGTTAGTTTTTTGGGAGCGCCTTTCGTTGCCATCAAGTCAATTTCTAAAGCTTTTTTGCAAAATCCCAACACACTTAAACACACAAATACATTCACACACACACACGCAAATACACAAATAGTGCCGTTATTTTGCATGACATTTGCAGGCAGTGTGTGTGTGTGCGTCTGTATTTGGGGTCGTAGTCTGCTCTGCTGCTGCGTTGCGGTCGTTTGGTCTTTAGAGTATTTTGTGGTTGTCTAACTGTTGAGCTGCCACTATGTGTGTTAGTGTGCGAGTGTGTGTGTGTGTGTGATGGTGTGTGTAGACAACACCCACATGTAAGGAACACTCAAATAGTACATACAAACACACAGAAAGAGAGAGAGAGACGTTGACTGTTTGCGGGCACCGCAAACAACGTTAAATGCAAATTTACGCCAAGCTTCTTCTTGGCCATAACCATGATTGTTTGAAATACCCCTCACCATCAACCGCCCACCCTTCCTTGTAACCCTTAGCCCCACCACACACATCACCCCAACAATCTAACAACAGTTATACACAAAATGGCCGTACTTTGGCGCCATTGCCTCAGTTGTTGTTGTTGTTGCTGATGACTATTGCCGTTATTGCCAAGTAAGTGAGAGAGCAGGCAAGTGCGTAAAAGTGTGTGGGATAGAGACTAAGCGAAAGAGCAGGAGAGAGAAAGAGAAAGAGAGAGAGGGAGATAGAAAGGCATTTGGCTGACTCTGGGCCAGAATTGAAGTGTTAGTTGTAATGCTACTAATTGGACTCGCTTTTAGCAACGCTTCATGTGCCCCCAAGCAAAGCTTCTTCAAAGTGCCCACTTCTGCATATATATGTATATACAAACATTCATACATACATATGTATGCATTAGAATGTCTGTGCGTGAGTTTGCTTGTGTGTGTGTATGCTACACCAAAGTCTATAATTGGAAAATTTTAGACACTCGAAATTCAATTTCTAACTGGAGAAGTTGTTGTTGTCGTTGAAACTATGGGCTAAGTAAGAAAGTATAAGCAAAGGACTTGAAAATGGGGGATCGAGGCAGGAGATGGTAGTAGGTGTGTGGGTAGATTTGCTGTATGATGCGATGTGGTGTGGCATTGCCACAAAGGATTTGGTGTGCTGTTTGGTTAGTAAGTTAATAACGTTTACAACGTCTGCAACTAAATCGGAATTGTAAATCGCAGTGCTCTGACAAACTGCTGCAATTATAATATATGTATATGTGTGTGTGTATGAGTGTGTGTGTGGGTGCAGCGATAGGTCAGGCATAATTATGACTGGTCAAACGAGGAACATAACCCATTAAGAGAGGTGTCATATATCCTCAGATATAATTAGTTGCAATTGGATTTAATGATGAAAACGTATATGTCTATGTATTTGTGTGGCATCAAGTTAAATTGTACACATGTTTACACAAAATATAACGGCACAGTTTAGTCGTTCACTTAAACTTATTTAAATATCCAACTTAAATCTTTTAACGAATACGCTCAAACCGCAATAGATACTCTCGTCTCTTGTCTTTTTCTACCAAAAGTTTAGGTACATCAATTTTAGTTGTGTCACTAAGCAAATTCATCATTATTTCACAATTATTATAGTATTTGCGCTTAAATATACAAATATATATAAAAATTCAATAAATAAACATTCAAATGAATTTCTCTAATACACACATATAAACCTTATTCCCAATCAACTTGCCATTACAATTATTTGTTACTAATAATAAATATGCATGTTACTCTGGTCAAAAAGATTGTGTCAGTGATTTGTATGTTTGTTGTACAAATAAAAATTTGACTATAAATCCATATACTTTACGTCTTTTCAAAAAATTATACTGCTGTAGGTTACAGCGGTGGAAAAACGAACTTTGACAAAAAGAAATAACATTTTTTAATATTAGAAAAGAAAACAAAAAGAGTTAATATTTCTTCTCATTTTATGAGGTTTCAAGCAGTAAAATATGTGATGAAATATGCTTTAATTCAGATCAGATATTGATTTTTATATCAATTTATTATAAATTCCATCACAGACAAAGAAATTATATTTCTTGGATGCCGCAATCTCAGCTGTAGTTGCAACCTCCACTCGTTGCTGTGCCTTAAGTCAAGTCAACTGAGTTTTGAGCTAAGTGCCCGGGCCACTTGAGCCAAGCTCCCAGCCATTAGTATCTCAAAATGAGAGGACAATGAGAACGAGGACGAGCCCATATCCCTTAGCCCAAAGTCTGTAGTCCGTACTCTGTAGCCGGTTGCCATACCTCCTAGTCCTCCATGGTCGAGTGAGTGGCGCACTCAATGCGGGTGAAAAAGCAAATTTGCTTGCCATGATAGGGAGGAGGGGGAGGGGAGTGGCTGCAGCAACTGCGCCATAATCATTTTTGTTGTTGCTTTTTTCGATAATTTCTTTGCTAATCAAACACATTGCCAGAGCGTGCGAGTTTGCGAGAAACAAAGAAAGATAGAGAGAGAGAGAGAGAGCGTATAAAATTTGTAGTGAGCTTTTTAAGGGTGGCAATTTGGCGGCGTTCAAGTTCACTCGATAAAAGCACACACACAGGCACACACTAACAATTACACACTCACACACTCTTCCTCTTACTGTCCTCGACTGTCTCGCTCGCACTGCTGTCACTGACATTTTGCTAGAACAATAACGGCCATTAAAATGCTTAATTATAAATTCGCAAACGTGGCTGATTTTTTTTTCCACTGTAGCCCCACCGCAATGCCTACTCTTAACCCCCCGCTGATGTGGCTGGTACACCAATGCTCGGCCCTTTGGGTCTGGGCACGAAGGACTTCAGCCAAGCAACAATGAGAGCAAGAGAGAGAGAGTGAGATAATGAGAGAGAAAGAAAGAGTTTCTCTACGCATGCAGCAATGTTTGTGAGATGTTGAGCTGTTGGAGCTGCACTTCAGCTGTGGATTGCTTATTGGCAATGCACAAGGATTAGGGCTGATGATGATGATAATGAGAATGATGATAACAATGCATACACAATGAAGGTGTGAAAAATCAGCGCACAAAAATCCAAACAAAGACAATGAGACAAAAAGGAAATGCAAATTCCTCAAGCCTTCCCTTAGCCTTTTGCTGTTCGGTTGTTCGGTTGTTTGTTGTTGGTGCTGTTGCTGTTGTTGTTGTTGTATTGTTTTGCCAACAGGTAACACCTTACCGAAGACGAAGATGATGAAGAGGAAGAAGAAGAAGAAGAGGTAGCTAAAGAAACTGCACAGCGGATGTAATTAGTTCGTTAATTCATTAAGCATAGACCCACAGAGCAATCAGTTTTTGCTGCAGAGAGATAACAATGGGCCTGATATCAAATTACCTCGCACTCATTCAACATTCATTAACGTACAATAAATACATACACACATATATACATATGTGTATTCAGTGTGTGACTCACCTGTATGCGATCCTCGGGCAGTTCCGTTTTTAGAGACAGCATCTCGCGGGCATAGACATCGGGATAATGCGCCTCTTTGAAGGCTTCCTCCAGCTTCTCCAGCTGATAGCTTGTGAATATTGTGCGGCTGTGGCGACGTTTCTTTTTCTTCTTTTTGCTATTGGGGCCAACACCAACAACAGCGCCAACACCAAAACCATTTAGGCCATCCATGCCAAAGTCCTTGCCGGCCAACGAGCCTACCAAAAATTCAAAGAATTAAAGTGTTTTTCTTTATAATTTATAACTTTAACTGCGCCTTAAACTTAGTAGTCCCATTATCAGATTTGCATTTACTTAAGCAATTTTCCACTTTCAGTTCTGGCTAGCCAACTTTATCAATCAGTTAAGTTCAACTGTGCTACGAAACAATGTACTCCATTTATAAACAATCTAAATTGTTACAATTTGCAACAATTTTAGTTGTATTCGATTGGAACTTCAGTTCAATTTTAGTTTTCATTACCTATCAACATCCTGCTCTCTCTCTCTCTCTCTGTCTGTCTCTTTTTATGTTTGCACTTCCTTATCAAAATTGGTTCACAGCACATTTTTCATGCTGCTCCCATGACCTACACTTACACACAATGTTAAACCCAACCACCAGTCTGTCTCCCCTAGCGCCTTCCAAAATCCACATGACTGACAAGTCGTAGTCGGCACTGAAGCGCGACTTTAAGTGGTTCTGTGTTATATACAATTTTAGATGCTTCTTTTTTTTGTTGGTATTTTTTTTTGTTTGGCTTTTGCTTTTCACTTTTTTCACTGACTGGTCTGAGGTTGTCTGTTATTTTAAATATTTAATAATTGTATCTAGTTTCCCAACTTCCTTTTCTGTTTCTCTCTTTCTTGCACGCGCGCTTCTTTCAAGTAAATCTCCACTTGACATTATCATGACCCGCTCAAATGGGGGAAAGTGAAAGCGGCTGACGAGTTGCTTGAGGACATGGATGAGACAACGGCGGCAGCGATGATGAGTGATGATGACAGAGACTCACATTAAGTTAAAGAGTAGAGCATGAGCAGATGAAGGAGGAGGAGGAAAGGGAGGATCCAACATTGATCGCCACTTGGCTCAAGTCGGTAAATTTAAAACTGCCTTTCGATAGGCAAATCGATGACTACTCTAAAGCACCCGGAAAACAAATGGCATACCAAATGCCAAATGCGAATCCATGATCCCAGCAGGAAAGAGATAGAAAGAGAGAGTGAGGCAGTGGGGGGGCCAGCCACTCTATAAGCAAGAGGCAGTAACAGCGTCGTCGTTTTGTTGTCAGCGGCATTCACAGTTTTTTTTTTTTGGGAAAATACAAAAACAATATGAAGCAAGCAGCAGAAGAAATGCTGCAGACTCATGTCTGGAGTTAAAACCAAACCAATTCGCATTGAAATTCGATATGAAATATTAAGTAGAAGCACATACATATATTTTGTTGTTGTTGTTGTTCTTGCTGTTGTTGATGATGTTGTTTTCGAGTTTTTCAAGTGAAGCGTTGACGTGTATCCTTCTCATCTATTGTTGTTGCTTTTCTTATTTGCTCTCTTGTTTTTGTTTTGTTAGGGGGACAAATCGATGCGTATTTTCCACAAAATATGCGTGAAAATAAACCAGCGAGAACTGAAGTGAATTCGTGTAATGAATGCGATCTTTGGCGTCTTGAGTTACAAGCGAAACGCGGAACCGGCAATTTAACAAACCAAAAAAAAAAAAAAAAAAAAAACCAGTAAGAAGGCTCTAGATGAAAAAGCTCGACTAGGATATACCGAGAGAAGGAAGCCCATCTCCAAATTCTACCTTTCGTAATAAACAAATAATTTTATATCTTCTTCGATATTATTATTATTTTATTATATTATGTACCAAGATAAGTGGATTATGGTCTTTACATTTTTGTGTCGCACGCTTCAAAAATCGATCACTAATTCATGGCAGAAATTTTTCGTAGGCTAACCTTATCATGGGCTCAGGGTATAACAATATCCAAAGACCAACTCAGTATTAAAGGTAAGCCAATACAATGTATGTATATACGTTCAATTATCTGCGCTCGTTTCAATTCAATTTATAAATATCTTGTTACTTAATATGTAAAGTTGACAAATACATTCCATTAGCAATTTTTATTCGTAAGCAACATCAACTTTGTGCTAACGATTATTAGAATTTATGGTCTAATAATGACCTCAATTCTACTGTTCAAGTTTGTGTTTATTTTAAATTCAATTAGTGTTCAAATTGTCCAACAAAATATTATATGGCAGCTTGACGCTAATCAGCACTATTTTTATGTGCTGTGTACCCTATATATCTATGTACTGTATATAAATCTAATTATACAATTATGATGATGAGCAATATGTGAGCGAAATTAGTTAATTCTGTGCGCACAAAAGTAGGCAACATTAAAATTTGTTTTTGTTGGTTTACACTTGTGCAAAGCAGCGCACTTTTAATGAGCTCACACACACACAGGCACACGCATACACACAAACACCAACACCAACACAGCTTTATTATTGAAAGTTTTGATAGCATAAAAGTTGAGGGTGCCCAATGCCACACACACACAAACAAAAAGAGCACAAACACACACAGCCACACATACACTCACACACACACATGCACATGCATCACAACATATTAGCAATTAAAATTTTCTTAGTTAATTACTTTAAGCAGACGACGACACGAAAATTCCAGAGCGAAAAATGTCGCAGCAAATGAAAGGCGACAACATTGAGCTCTGAAAGAGAGCAAAAGAAAGGAAGAGAGAGAGAGAGAGAGAGAGAGAGAGAGAGAGGAGGAGAGAGAGAGGATGCTGAACGAAGTGATTTTATGAAATTTATGCGCATTTCACTAGAAAATTTAATTAGGAAATCTAATTTGCTCAAAAGCGCATAAAAAATGTCGCCCAACGTTGAATGCTTCGCTGCCACAGCTCAGGCGGGCTGGATGCTGGTGTCCCAGCTTGGGCGCCATTTTTGTTCCAGCTTTACATGGTCTGTGTCTGTGTGTGTGTGTGTGTGTGTATGTGTGCGTTTATTGTCAGTGTTGGCTGCGTGAGTAGAGAAGGGGAAGGGTGGCTTAGAAGAGACATGCATCAAGTAACCAACAAAATGACTAATTCGTGGTTCATGTATGAGTCGACACCCTGTATGCGTGTGCGTATGTGTGTGTGTATGTGTGTGTGCCGCATAAACAGTTGCCTGGCAAAATACGCTAATAAAGTGGCTGAGTTGTTGGCGGCGTCGCAAGCAGTGGCACCGGCAGCAACGCCAGCAGCGACAAAAGCAGCGACAGCGCAGCGCACTGTCAACATATTCGTTTCGGGGAAGCATTCGCAATTTGCATTAGCGTCAAAGTGGCTGCGTTTTTGTGCAAGTGTGTGTGTATGTGCATGTGTGGCTGATGCCAAAGTCACTTTGGCCATCTCACTCTTTCAGTGTGTGTTCGCATGTGTGAGTGTGCTATTTGCATTTGTTGACTGTTTTTTTGCTAGCAGCCTTTTTTTTTTGGTACTAATTAGAAATTAAATTGAATTATTTGCTTGAGAAATCAAAAAAACGACAACACCAAACAAGTAGCGAGGGAGAAGAAAAGAAAGAGGTATGGAAAAAACCAAGCAAAACCAAAGGAAATTCTTGTATTTTGCCATGAATAACACTTCACATAATATGCACGAAATAAACCATTTTTAAAGTCTGGCATAAAGAAAAGAAAATGTAGGGAAATAATTAAGTTGAGTAATATGTATATAATCTATAATTATTTTAAGCCATTTGTAGTGTTTGCCAATGTTGAATGGTTTATTCACACTATCGTAGTTTAGTCTTATGGTCTAAAGAAAAAGGGTGAATTGGAAACATTTCCGGAATTTGTGAAATTATATCCTCGTATATATTGGGGGTCCGCCTTTCGAATTTTGCACCCTTGTAACGCTACTACCAAAACTGAAAATGTATAAACAAATTTACGAAAGATCAGCTTTTGGACACTCCTTCGAGACTCGGGTAAAATTACAATTGTGTAAAATAAATGACCTCAGCTTTCGCTTATGATCATCCTACCCTTGAAATATCATATGGATATGAAAAAAAATATTGTTATTCAGGTAAGCCCTTTTCAGCTTTACCGTCAATTTTCTTTGAAGTTCTGAATTGCCTCAAAAAATGAAAAGAAAAGAAAAGAATATACAATCTCTATGTATTAAATTGGTTGTCTGACGTCATTCTGGCCGCCTGTTCCCTAATTGCTACTGCACACACAGCTACCCTGTTTTTGCAGTTGCCCTAACTCCCCCTTAAACATACCTCCTCCATCTGCTCCATCGTTTGGGTGTTCGTCGTAATTTGCGCACTCAATGGAAAATTGTTAATTAGATTCCTTGCTTGCCGTGTGACTTTATCTTCTTCGCTCCGTCTGCCTCGCTCTCGTCAGCCATTGTTATGCATCCCTACACCCTAGGCCACCACCCCGACTCCCCGACTCCCGCCCTAAGCCGTGCCCTTAACTTCACCTGAGCCCCTCGGCATGGAGCGTTTTAGCCTGAGCTTTGTGTCAAAATTGGTTAACGTGATTGCTGTTGGCTTCATTTACCACCTCCCCCCACCCTCTAGCTCAGCTACCAATTGTTTTAAACCACCTTTCTGCTTCACCGACTCAGCAAAACCCAACGAACTTTAAGTGCAAAGCATTTTACAACAACGGAGAGGAGCGCAATTTTTGCACTAAACTTTTTGCTCTTTCACTTTTTACTACTATTACAACTACTCTCTACAAGTGGATGTGTGAGCGTTGCAATGTGTGGCTCAGGTTTCGGTTTAGTGAAATCTTGCAACGGTAACGAGTGCAGGAAATAACACGGATGCGGTGAGCAGCCGAGCAACGTAACATCTGAACATCCGGACATGGCTACGAACCCAGGACCAAAGCATGAGGGTGGGCCTATAGAAGGGCCTATAGAAGGGGGTGTGTTGGGATGTTTTGGAATTAGTAAACGTTGTTAACTCCACACTCATTTCCCACTGAGGCAATTAATTCATTTGCCCATATAGACAGTCAATTAAATAAAATATCTTTTTTTTGATGCTAAACAAATTAAATTAATAAATATGAAACTAACAGAGGGAGAGAGAGAGAAAGCTAAAGTGATAGGCAGCCACAGAAAATAAAAGTAAGGCAGAGCGATAGCAGATAAAAAGGCATAAGTTAATGATGGAAAATTTGATGCGACTATTTTTGAACAGGTTTATATTCTGATGTGAGATAAGGAGGTCAAAGACCTAGGTTAGTACTTGCTAGTTTGGACTTTAGTACTATTTTGACAAGTCATAATTTTAAAAACAAAAATGCTATTAAATGTGACTGAACTTCAACCAAAATATTTTTGACCCCTTAAAGGATTTGGCCATGTGTGTTTGTCTGTCTGTCCATCTATATAAGCGATACGATCTAAGAGATCTTAAATTAATCAATCAACTTTGATTTAAATTAAATATAGCCCATTTCCGATGAATACATATAATGGACATGAGATAGTACGGAACACATCGGAGACTGGCATATATAGTCAAGCACGCAGTAGGAAGCACACACACATGACAGTAGCGCATTTTCAATGTGGTTACGACTCTTGAAACTAACTAAATTCTTCTTACGTGTTGCAATATTTATTTGCTGGAAGGGACTTGTTCTGTTAAGCTCGTTTCAACCAATCTTGCCAAGAATTCGAATACCACAATTAGATAACATTGTTGTATAATAACATTTATATTTATGTACATTCTATTTTCACTATCGCGATCAAACACTGCTCTTCAAAATTGTTTTCTCAAACCGTTCGATAGGTTGTTAACAACAGCATGCTACTTTGTCCCAGCTAACTTCTACTGCTGATCAAAAGGCAATTGAAAGATTCACTCAACTGGTGCGACACGAAATGCGATTGGTTCCACATGTGCTGAATGTGTGGATGTGTGTGACTTGTGTGTTTTTGTTTCAATTAAACAGCCTTGGGTGGAGGTGGGTTGAAGGCACAGATGCATTCGCCATGGCCAGCAAATAAAACTTAGACACGCTCCATGGCAATGGCGAGCTGTATGTGTATGTGTGTGTAGCCAGCAAGGGTTAAGGGCTGGAACCCCAACCCCTTCCATCGCGCCCGAAGGGACGCAGCGCAGCAAAATGAGAAAAAATGCCAATTAAAATCTTAGCCGGGACAAGTGCATCATCAGGCAGACAAGACAAGGCAAGGAAGGGAAAGGAAAAGGGAAGGGAAGAATATAACAGTTGAGCAAAGGCAATGCAATGTGGGGGTCGCAAATGGGAATTCTGGGTTTTAAGTTCTGGGTTCTGCTTGGTTTGGTTGGTGGATTGTGTGCGCGACTCAAGTCGAGTCGAGTCGAGTCAAGTCGAGTCGAGTCAAGATGAAATTGCCCCACTTGTGGAGTCCGTCTTGCTATCCGCTCGCAAATGGCGCAAAAGTGGCTGCTTTTCTTTATTATTTTTGTTGCTGTTGCTGCTGCAAGTTAAGAGAATGCAAGCGTCGAGTGGCTGCTACTAAAATACTTCAGCAGCGCACTTCAGGCCTTCATAAAAACAGAATAGCCAAGAATGCGCTGCCAAGTGGCCAAGTTCGTGTTGCCCAGAGATTAGAGATTAGAGCCAAGTGTTTTGCAAGTGCGGGTGCTTAACAAAAATGGCAATTAACTAGGCTGACAACAACAACTTAAATTAAAAATATGAAAGTTGATTGTGATAAATATTTTCGATCGAAGCAAGAGTTTTGTATTGATTGAATCCTTAAGAAGATGTTCACTGAGACGCTGCTTGCAATCGCATTGGTTCAAATGTAGTTTTTAAATTAAGCGTACACTCTGAACTACTTGAGAGAGCAAAAGAAGAGAGGTCTCTTAAAGAATTTCACCAAAACAAATCATGCAATGAAATTACCAAAACAAAAACAGATGCGCTTGCGCTACTTTGAAATACACTATCTTGAATTGGGCAATGAATGTAAAATACCTTTTGATTAGTTAATGCCAATATACGATGATTACATATTCCGTTTAGTTTATTTTGGTTTTCTTTACTTTCTTACTTTCTGTATTCTTTTTTGTTGCTTGCAGATTTTAATTCTTCAATAGTTTACAATAACTTGACACGCTCTATAGGAAAAATAATCAATTTCCTAGTTGATATTTTGGGCAAACAATTTAATTTGTGCTTAACACTATACAACAATAAGAACACCTCTACCCTTAACCCTTAGCTGCCCATTTCTTACAGACGCAACCCCCTTTCAATTGGTTTTTGTGCCTCTTACTAGACAAGTTTATGTGCGCCTCTCATTTCTTTCGCTTTTGTTTTTGTTTTTCGGGCATATGTGGATGGCACATACATAAAGGGTTACAGAACGAACATACAAACACACACACACACACGTACAAAGTGAGAGACACATGTCCTTGTGCCATGTGATGTGAGAAGAGGATGTGTGTGTGTGACGAGGAGATGTATGCGCGTGTAAATTGCGTATAAAAGCGTATGTTGAAAATATTTATTGCCCGTTGCGAATGCAACAAAATGAAAATGAAAATTTCATTAGTTGACTTTTGTCTGGCATTCGCATTCAAACACATTCACAAAGCACAAAGCACTCACACATGTGCTTTACACTTCTTCTTTTTTTTGTTTCCATTTCGGTTTGCCTGTTTTAAGCTAAATTGTTTATTTTATTAGCAATTTAAGAAATTTATGTTATTTGTTTGCCCAGAACCTTACTGCAGCTCGCCCATCGACTGAACGACGACGATTCGAAATGAAGCTGCTGGAATGCCCATTAATTAGCGTGTAGCGAGTGTGAGACAACAACACAAATGCAAAACGGAGAGAGAGAAACAACCCAAGAGAGGCACTCTACACGGCTGATACTACTGCTGCCCTCTGTTGGTCAAAGCTCGCAGAGTCATTTAGTGTGTGTTTAAGCTTAGCAAGGATTGCAATTTGACAATTTGATCGTTGCCTACCTTTGGGCGTTATTTTTAAATAAAAAGGATCTCAAAGTTGTGCTTTTGTGCTTAACTTAAGCTTACCAGGTAAACATGTTCCAGTGCCCGCAAAGTTCTTCAGCTGTGGAAATGCTGTTGGGAAAAAAAAGAAGAAAAATAACATTTAAATGGCAATGCATTAATATATGATAATATTTGTAAGCATTTTGACAAGGCAGAAAATTAGTTCAACGATCGCTAACTATCGATAGCTTATCGATAACTTTTTATACCAACTCAATTGCTTCACCGGATTTGTATATATTATATACAGATATCCAACAGCCTTCCAACCAAGTACATTCAATTGAAGCTTTACTGTGCTCCACATGCATGCGAAGTTGGCTCCACGGCAGCCCTTTTTACAGTATTAGTATATTTGAGCAAAAGTATTAAGTATGTTTTGTCCTCAGTCACCGCATTTATTAGCCCTATAAAAGCTATCGACCCCTGCGACCTGACCCTGACCGCGCCTGCTTCTTCTTCTTATTCTTTTGCTCGCATGCTCTACCCTCCCCTTCCTCTTGTTCACTCTTTCTGTCAGTCTTTCTATTCTGCATACTGCAGGCTGCAAATAAATTGAAAACCAGCGTCAGATATGCAAATTGAGTGGCTCAACTCAGCTCAGCTTAGTTCAGTTCAGTTTTTGACTTGGCTTGGCTTGGCTGTCGGAGCCTTCGGAGCCTTCGGAGCCTCGCAACGAGTGACGTATCAAAGCAAAATCAAATTTGACAGACAACCGCGCTAATTTCTGCTCGATGTTTCATTGTTTCAAGGCGTTCGTTTGCGGTCGCTTAAGCTGTCGCAAAAAAAGGGGTTGCGACCCGCCAATCGGCAAGCGGGCGGAGGGGGGGAGGAGGGGGCAGGGTTGCCTGTCAATTGTTGTGTCGGCAATGTTGATGATGCTGACGCATTTTGAAAAATGCGGCAAACACAATGAGCGCTACCATATATGTGTGTGTGTGTGCAAGCTCCCTACTCTTATCCCCGCGACCCGTTTTATACCCAACATGCTGAGAATGAGCGGAGGACGTCAACAATCAGCACACATCAAACTGCAAACTACATTTATTAGCTTTCGCCTCGTTACCAAGTCCCTACAGCCTCCCCTCCCCTCCCCTCTCCTCATGCCAACCATCCGCTTGGATTTTGCTTCGGTTGTGCTGTGCTGGAGCAGCAGCCGCCGTTGCCGTTGCCGATATATAACAAGAATTCAGAAATTGTGAAATTCGATACTGCGCGAAATTTTTGAAAGAAATGTGTGTTTATGCATTTGTATGATATATGAGTTTGAGTTTGAGTTTGAGTGTACTATAAATATGTATTCAACAACATCAACAAAGATGTGGAAACGCACAGCTTTATAGAAATGCAAGTGACGAAGTAATTATAAACTGATTAACGTTAAACAATAGCTGATATGGGTCGACAATGTTTTGTTTCGATTCGATTGGCAACGAACCAATGCTGCTCTCTCTCTTTCTCTCGCTCTGCCCTCCTTTTCTTCCACTGAGCATTTATGGATTTCCAGCGAAATTTGCAACAAACACAAATATTTCTAATCGCCCCGGCCACACAAAGTGAACCCCCAAGCGGCTCCATAAATTTCAAATCAAATTAAAATAAATAAAAAACTCGACGTGGTAAGCTCTCGCTCGCTTGCGGATCTTGTCGCTGGCCGTGGTGGGGCATGCAAAGTAGCCGCTTCAGTGTATTTTTTTTTTTTTTCAAAACAACAACAATCAAATTCAAGTCAAGTGTTTTTGTGCGGTGCGAAATAAGTGAATGGCATCGATAGGTAGATGGTATTTTTTTAAATATTCGACTTGAATGCATTCATATCCCCCCCTCACCATAACTCTTTGCATTCAATTAATACTTATATACTTATATCCATACATCTCTGTTGCCTCTAAGTATTCATTATAAGCTTAATGAATCTTTCAAGATTTATGAATATGATTCATATGACTCAAAAAGTGTTTTCCCAGTTAGCGAATTTAATCAGTTATGCAATTTCAATTGTATTTCAATTCAAGACAACAACCAAAAGTTCATCATTTGTGGAAGTTCGCCAAATATAAAATGATTTAACAAATGATTGACAACGAGTACCACCCGATGTACATATGTATGTGAATAAAGTGAATACACTCACTTACGCTTTAAAGTATCAAAACAGGTAACTGTAACTATACTCTATATACTCCTTGTTGTATGTATCTTGCTTGAAATTGTTGAGTGTCTACACTTTGAGTGGCCATTTGTCGATGAATGATGATGCGCTGTATAATTAGCAGTTATCGAACAGTCGGCGAACGCAGTGAAAGCAGCCAAAAATAGCCACACCAAATAAATAGTATAACAGCTACAACAAAAGTATATACATATGTATGTATATATGTATAGTGAATTCATGATTTTGTGACGAGTTGTTGCTGAAGAAGCTAAGCGAACAACCAAAGAGGCTCAAGTGCCAAATCGTGTTTATTTGCGCAATAAAATTAGCGCAGCGTCAAGCTCAAGCCGTCTGCTATAGCTACAATCGTAGAAATGTATCTGTATCTATAGCCCATAGTATGTACCTGTTAGCCATGTATCTGTATCTGTATCTGTGAGCTTTGCTTTTGAGCACGATTGCCCCGCTGATTGCCATATGACGCGGCATAAAATCTAGCATATGATTATCTGCTATACATACATATACACACACACACACACCCACACAAAAACTAATGAAATTAACCATTATTTATTTAAATATAATAAGTGAGATTTGTGATTATTTTATGGTTTGGTTTTTTTTGTACATTTATTGAATTAAATTGCGGCTAATTCTGTTTAATGTCACAAATGTGACTCAACCTTTTTTTTTTGGGCCATACACACACACACACACATACACTCTCGCACACACACAGCAAATTAACCCCTTGAGTGGCACTCAGATTCGTTTGTCAAGTTGCTTTAATTGACTTTTAAATTTGCTGCAAAAAGAAATTCACAAAAATATCAAAGCGACAAGCCTGAGTAGGTTGTCCATTGGTTGGCTGGTGGTGGGTGGGGTGTGGTCTGGTTAGGTGAGATGAGGTGGTGGGGAGGCGTTTGAGGTCGACATCTAAAGTGCAGCAGCAGCAACAACAATTGCACTCGTGTTGACGCAACGACGCGTCGCTCATAAAAATGTTCACACCTCAGACAATGCACGCAAGTGGCATGCGGCAATAGGCGAGGTGCGGCTAGTCGAGGCGATGTGAGGCAAGCGCCAGCAGGCGGGCGAACAACGCGTTTGGGGCACTCGAGTCAGCGAAGGGCGTGCAAACGATGAAATAAGTATGTATGTATTTGTATGTGTTTGTTGTTTGGTTTCGTTAGTTCTTTTTTTCATTTGCTTTTTTGAATGTACGTCAACGCAAAATCAAAGCAAAGTCAAAGCAAATATTTCTTCTCAGGGTCTGGTGTCTGCTCTATATAGTATTTGTTGTAGTCGGTCTACTATATAGACAGACAGAGAGAAAAAGAGAGAGAGAGAGAGACCTCACACATTGCAAACGCAAACACACAATTAAGAATATTTCTATCAGCCAACAAACAGGCTGGTAGGTGGGTGGAGGGGGAAGAGGGTGGAGATGGGTAGGAGTAGTCAAAAGCAGAGGCTATTAGCAAACTGTCTCAAATATCAAAGGGCAGTTGTCGCAGCTAGCTGGTTGCCCGATGATGGACAGACGAGCGAGGTGTTCCTTTCTCACCCATCATCAACATTAGATGCCCCATAGACGTGCAGCAATTAGCAGCTATTCTCTCTCGATAATTATTTTCATTGGAAAACAACAACACTGACTGCAAGCTATACTACATACTTACACATGCAATCAACAATCGATCAACTATCTCAATATGGTAATTCATACTTGATGCGAAGGCGATTGAATGTCGAGACCTGGTTTTCAATGCAATAAACACTTGATACTTTGAAAGATCTTATATCTTGGAATGGTTGATTTAAACTGGACAAATACAGTCGAGCTTCCCTTTAACGAACTTCAAAGTTTCTTATGCAACGAACTTATTACCAGAACACTTTTGCTTTATAACGAAGTTGATTTTTGTAACCTTGATTGAATTGGGATTCGATTGGCGCTTCAAAAATCCGCTAAGAAAAGTTATAGATATCAATTTCCAATATTATATATTGTGTGCGTGTGTGTGTGTGTGGGTGCTTGCACACCCATCAAAATAAATGTCACAACAAAGCGAATAGAGTAAAAGTGGAAATTGTCAATTAAATGGAAAACATTCTATTTATGCAATTAGATAAAAATGTATGGTTTGTGTTATTTGCCACTTATTTTTGTCAGTCTCTCTTTCGTACATTGTGTAAAAGATCAAAGGCACTTAATGGCCCGGCTGAGTGTGACCGTTTGAGGTGAGGATGTACTATAATGGGACGACGCGTCGGCGGAGACGCCACTGGGTGTTGACTGCTGGGTGGCTCTGCAGCAGGAAATCCGTTTGGACCCAAAATTTGACGCGACTTGAATTGACGGCGAAAGGGGGGAAAAGCAACAAAAAACAACAAAAGTGTACAAAATCAGCGAGACAAACAGAGATTGTAATAACAAACAAAGGGAAGAAGGCAAAACAGAAAACAGAAAACAGAACGTAGCAGCAGCAGAACAGCAATAATATGCAAAATTAAATAAGATGACGCGAATAAAAAGCGCCAACAATAACAACAAATAACAGTTGCCCCAGCAGCAAAACCTGTGCCAAAACTTCTTTCTCACATTTATTAAACAATTTGCGAGCAGAGAAATATGCGATAAATAAATACTCACACACACACACACATATATACACAATATTAATACATATACATCATCATAATGATATAATAATAATAGTATAAAAAATGCTGGAGAAATAGAGAAAGCAATTAATGCAAAAGAAATATTGGCCGGAAGTGAGAGAGAGAGAGAGAGAGAGAGATTTGTGTTGGTGGAGTGAGAAAGCTTCAAATTAAGCTGGCAACAATTTGGCACAATAAAAAACACTGACAACAACAACAACAACAATAACAACAATGGGAGTGATGACGATGACATTTCAACGCTAATTAAAATAATAATAATAATAAACAATAACAACAACAGCATCAAACCACAACAGTTGGCACTTTAACCAGCCAGATTATCTGTCGTCTTATATACATACATACATATATATAATTCATGTGTATATGTATGTGTGTGTGTGTGTGAATTTGTGTGGGAGAATTAATCGTTGTGCGAGCTTCAGTTTGTTGTTGTTATTGTAGTTGTTGTTGTTGTTGTCCGTCTCGCTGCGGTGGTATTGCCACTTGCCACTTGCCCGAACCCAAGCTAGCTCCTCTCACTCCACTCCATACGTTGCTGCGAGCTTCACGCTTCATGCAAATGTTTCTCTTGCCGGCTGCTGCTGATCCGCAGACAAAATCGCTTTGAACAGTGGGGCAAGTTACGAATTTTTCCAAACATAACGAAACCAAGTAACAAATGAATATTAAATATTGTTAGTTCGTTAAATGAGAATTCTCCTTGCACTTTTTGCCCTGGACCTGGGTCTGACGGGATCTGACAAAAGACACACTCTACGGTCGCATTTAATTCATCCCCAAACATAATTATATATTGTACATAGTTTAAAAAGCTATTGGTGCCAGATTATTTATCGTTAAATTGATTTTGCCCCACTGTGACGACACACACACACACACATACAGAAACAGACACTGAGTATTGAAATGCATTTGTGTTTAGCAATTGCCATTGCAATTAGCAGCTCAACTTGAGTGGAGGTTGTTTTTGGTGGAGGTGGAATGAAGTGGCTTTAAAAGCCGAAGCTGTTGCTTGAGCTTCAGTCACTATTTCTTTGTGTGTGTGTGTGTGTGTGTGAGTGTCTGTGTGTGTTGGGCTCGTCGATGGCTCGTTGATTAATTTTGTTTTTTATGCAAACTAAGCGGCTCTCGTTGCGCTTTGTCTTGACAGAGAGAGCGAGAGCGAGAGAGAGAGAGAGGGGAGATAAGGTGACAAAACCAGTTGGCGGCAATTGCTAATTGCATTGCACTCAGCTGTTACGCTAACTGTAACTGTAACGACAATTGAGTGGAGTGGGGGATATCTGTGGATTGGCTTACCCTGGGCATGCAGCAGCGGGTGGTGCGGTGGCATTTGCATGGCCGTAGACGGCGGCGGTGGCGGCGGCGGAGGTGGCGGCTGTTGCGTGTGATGCGAATGCGAATGGGAATGTGAATGTGAATGCGGATGCGGATGCGGGTGGTGGTGGGGATGCGAATGTGGGTGGTGGTGCGAATGATGATGAGGATGCTGCTGTTGGTGATGATGATGATGATGCACTGCAGCAGCCAGCTGATGTGGCATAAAGGCCGCGGCAACCGCTGCATGTGCATTGAAATACGCCATACGCGATGCGGCGGCCATTGTTAGTTGTTGTTGTTGCTGATGATCTCTAAATTGTTGCTGCTGCTGCTGCTGCTGTTGCTGTTGTGGCTCCATTGACGCCACGCTGACTGTTGCTGCTGTTGTTGTTGGTGTATTGCTGCCATTGCCATTGCCATTGTTGGTGTTGTTGGTATTGTTATAATGCGTTGTTCCAGTTGCTGTTGTTATTGATGTTGTTGTTGTAGCGTTTGTTGGTGCCGTTGTTGTTATTGTTGTTGTTAAATCGGTTGGCGTTTCACACGCTGCTGCTGTTGTTGTTGTTGTTGTGGCACTTGTAGTAGCAATTGCAGTTGTTGCTGTTGCTGCTACAACGGCCAAGCCGAGCAGCTCTTGTATGGCAAAAGGCGAACGCTGCGGCATTGCTCTAACTTTTTCTCCCTCTCTCCTCCCTCTCTTTCTCTCTTTTTGTCTCCTTCTTTTTTTGATAATTAGTTAATTCAAGTTCGAAACTTCTTTGTGAGCTTTTGGTTTCGTTCTCTCTCTCTTTTTAACTATTTTCCTCTCTTGACTAATTAGTTATTAGAAACGAATTCGAATTCGAGTTCGAAAGCTTAAGTCTGTGTTGTTTTATTGTTTTCGCAATTATTTTGAGTCAAAATGTTGTTGCTGCCGCTGCTGCTGCTGCCAACTGCTGCTGCTGTTATCGTTGCTTTGTGTTTGTTTGCTTTTAATTAAACGATTTTTGGAAGCTTTGACCACCGCTCGCTCTCGCGGCATACTATCTCTTTCTCGCTTCGAGGCTAATATGCCGGCTTTTTGCGTGTGTGTGATGATAATGTGTGTGGGCATGTGTGTGTGTGTGTGTGTGTGTTTACATGTTCATATGTATGTGTGAGGGCGCCAAGAAGAAACTGCACTTAACATAAAAGAACACTAAAAAAATGATTGTTGCTGTCGATGTTGTTGCTGTTGCTGTTGTTGATATTGGCGATTCGCTCGCGTTTGCCACACGCTTTTTTGTCGCGTTGACGTGAATCGTCGCCGCCTGTCGCAAAAACACACAACAAATTCGCAATAATTTCCACGTTAAACTGTTGCCTGGCTTAATGTGCAGCAGGAGTTTTGTCGTTGTCGTCGTCGTCGTCGTCATCATCATTGCCATCGCCATCGCCATCGTCGTCGTCGTCGTCACCGTCGTCTACGTCGTCGATGCCTGCCCCAGCGTTGTTGGTGGTTGCGCGACCTGGCTAGAAAGTCTCTCATCCAACGGTAACGGCAAACGGCAACTTGGCGCACGGGCAACGTGCACGGGCAACGGCAACGGCAACAGCAACGGGATTTTGTTGCCTGATTTTGTCCTCGCAAGCGACGCCGTCGTCGTCAGAGTCGTCGTCGTCGTCGCTGCGCAGCTACTGCGCTGTTGGCGCCGCTGCCACGCAACGGTAAATCGACGTCAGCATTCAGGGGCGGCGACAGTTGGCCAAGCATACGCTAGCTGCACTGTTCGCACACTCGGGCCACAGAGCGAGCGCGTAAGAGCGGCAATTTCCCCTGCACAGCGTGAGATCACAATATGGCGCATGTGCGAGGCAACGTTGCGCGCGTGTGAGCGGCACAGCTGATGTGCACTGCCGAGTGGCTAGCTGTGCGGCTCTAGCACACGCTAAGCTTCCAGTTCGCTGGAAGACTTCCAGTCGTTGGACTAGTTTTGTTGGTGTGCGTGCACTGAGCTGCGCGTGTAGTGGTGAACGTTTGCTGGTGTGCGTGGTGCCCATTTTGTATTGTTTGCGGCTGTTAGTTGGAGGGTTTGAGGATTTGTGCTTTGGGCTTGTTCAATGAAGGACGCCAATTTATAACCCAAAAAACAAGCCGAGACTCACTTTCTCAGAGTTGTAAAAACTATGCTGCGCAGTTATTGTTGTTGCAGTTCTCTTCTTGATGTTTACTGTTGTTCTCGTTCTTGTTGTTGTTTTTGTTGATGCTGTGACATTTGAGTTGAGCGCGAGAGGCAAACAAATGGGCAGAAAGCAACTAAAAAAGCAGTCTAATTAAAACGTAGCAGAAGTTTTGCCATTAAAATGCCCAAAATTGGCATTTACACTAACACACTGGCAGCGGCAGCTGCAAAAGCAGTTGGATATCAGCAGCACAGCAACAGGACAATTTTGCGGCGAATATCAAAAAATTACAGTGGATGCTTATAAAAATTCAAACGCCACTTTTTATTTGTTAACAAAGTATGCCTTTGACTTAATGTGTCACATGTAATTAAAACCATAAGAAATTCAAAAAATAAGAATTGTTTTCTTTTATATTAATTTTAGATTACAGTTATTAGGCATGTGTAACCACTGTAGTAAATCTCAGTGTAAGTTGATCAGCTAGACAAGAAATTGAGAACGGTGCTTTTGATCGCCATCCCATCTCACCATCGACTGCTACGGTTTTTCTCACGCCCACACCGACCACAAGAGCAACTGAAACGGCAGGCAGCCCACGCGAGAGCTTTTTTTCACCAAGCAAGCCCATTAAACAATTGACATGCCAATGCCTAAATAACAACAACAATAAGTAGTGTGTGTATTTACGCGCTCTCAAGACGACGAGAAACTTCGCCGTCGCGACGCGACGAGTCGTCGTCGTCGTCGTCGGCATTGTCGTCATCGCCTGCGCCGTCTCTTTGTCTGCGCTCGCAGCGCGGCCATGCAGTCTGGATACGTTTTGAGTTTATAGTTTGAGTGAGTGTCCAAGAGCGAGAGAAAGAGATAGCTAGCGCTTAGATGCTTGCATTTGTGTGAAGGTTAAAGCGAGAATGATCGCGATGAATGCGTAGCTGAAGAATGCGATGTGGAGTTGGAGTAATTTGATATTTTTACTGCGCAGGTTGTGCGATCCTTGCTTTGGCCAAAGAATGCGAAATAGGCATGTATAGTTCATGATTCATGCATGATTCACGCTGTGAGCATTTTTCCAGCGAATTTTTCCATCTAATTGATTTTTTTTATTGTTGTTAATTAACTTGCAATTACAGGGGCCGCCCGCCCGCCCGAGACAATGCCAATCAGAAAACAAAAACTATAAACTATCTGGCCCTGTCAAAATAAATATTGAATTTCTTCTAAGCGTTTAATAATGCGCATTATGTATATGTAAAGTAATTATCATAATGATCATAATGATGATGATACCTGGTAATTCGATATGTTCACATGGTTGTTATAGTATTAGGCATAAAAATCTTTCAGCTGGCGATCATTTAGCTACAGTCTTGGACATAACCAACACAAACATACATATGTGCACATGTTTGTGTTAGTGCACGTCCTTTAGCTGTTTGTCCTTCAACTTGCAGCTTTGTTTTGCAAATATTTTGACGTGTGGTTCTCACAGCATACCTTAAAAGCATTAAGAAATAAAACATCCGCAGAATCTTGCGTTCTTTCTTCACATTTCGTATGTTATGTACAAAATAATACAGGGTGTCTGAACGGGTGTTTGATATGTGACAGGCAAGCCGACAAATGATTAAAATATCGCTTTAAAAGCGGCTCAAGTGGCTCGCTTCGAGTGCGAAAGTTGCCCAAAAGGAGTTCGACTTTGAGTTTCTCGAGTTTCGAGTTTCTCGGATTACCCAAAACAAACACAAAACAAAACAAAATGTGTGTTGCGACTGTCAATTATGTGCCCAGTCTATTATTTACTTAACTATAAGCAATTCAACAACAATTGAACAATTCGACAAACTTAATTATGAACAATTAAAGTTCAGTTAAAATTATTTTATTGTTGCTATTATTTTTGGGCAATAACTTCAAAAAAACCAAAGACCACTACCAAAAATAAAAATAAAAATAAAAAGCAAAACACCAAAAAGAGCTGTCAAGAAAATAAGCAAAAAACCAAAAAATACTTAAAGAGCCGTTGTAAAACTTGCCAAAATGCCATTGTTCATATGCTGTTGTTGTTGCTTTTTGTTGTTGTTGTATAATTGTGTAATTAAGTTGTTTCGCTTTCGGACATACTACTATGAGCATATAATGAACGCATCTCTTCAATGTCTTCAAACTGAGTTTTTCCAAAAAAAAAAAAAAAAAACATTAACAAAAACAATATTATTGTCACACAATTTGTGTCGTTATTGTTGTTGTCTAGTGATTAGTTGAAACCTTAATTGCCGCACAATGGCAGCTTGACAATAATCATAGCATTAATAATACATAATCATGTTAAACGGTAATGGGCGAAAACATAAATACATAATTGAATAATCAATCAAATCATAATTCACAACCAGTCAGCAAAACAATGTTAAAACACTCTATAGTAGTAGTTGGATTTTCAAACAAATATGCGCTATTAAATATAAATAATATTCAGTATTTATTAAGATCTTAGGATGCGAGAAGAGTTTAAAATCTTAAGCTTATTTATTCGTTTGTAAACTTATTTTGTGATATTTATTTTAATTAAACTTTGGGTTCATAGTTCCGGGTCACAATAAGTTTGTTATAACTTTTAAAATACTGCGAGATGTCTTAAAAATATTATATTGTAATTGAATTTTAATCAAACTGCCGTTGTTTGTATGAAACCGGATTTAAAAGTAGGCTACTCTAAAGGAACGATGTAGTTAGTATGCCCTAGAATAGAAAGGGTAAACGAATTTTGCACTTTCTGTCCATAGACAAGCGCATTGAGGACATTTTGGTATTAGCCGTCAATTACTGTTCGTCAATTAAATCGAGCTATGATTTTTCAATTATTTAATGGTTTGACTTTTTGATTTTGTTTTGTTTTTTTGTTTTGCATCGTGAGAAAATTAATTCTGTCAAGCGAAAAGTTTATTGAATTTGAGTTCAATGAATTAGGGGCCTTTTTTTTGCGAAGCGATCTTTGCGAGGAGAATCAATTTGAAATCGCTATTGTTAAAGTTGATTTAAATGGAGTTTGAAACTAAGCGAAAGGGGCTTAAAAATATTTTAAAGAAATATAGAAAGGAATTAGTGTGTAAATAATAACTTGCACAAGAATTAATAAGTTCAATCGTTGATAGAGCTCGATTTTCTAAGCGGAAAGTGCTCTAAGCCTCTAATTAACTTATATTTGATAAGACTTGCTTAAAGATTGTGGATCTTATCTTTGTCTCAGCAATAGGCAATTCGCTTCTTGGTTTTGAGATAACGATTTAACAATGTTCTATTTATAGATTACGAATAGAATATTTGCCAAAGTAACTATATGAGTGATAGCCACTGATAAGAAGCAAGGCAGCGTGGCCGAGTGGTCTAAGGCGCTGGTTTTAGGCACCAGTCCGAAAGGGCGTGGGTTCGAATCCCACCGCTGTCATGAAGTAAAAATTGTCCTTTTATTGTTTCCTTTAATGTATTATAATTAATAAAACCCTAAACACAGCATCTGATTGTTGTTTATTAACCCTGACACGAAAAACTTCAAAAAATTCATTTGCTAAAAAATCCTTTATCACCAAAAATAATTTTTTCAGATCTTTTAAGGATTTTTTTTTTTAGAAGATGTCATTTACTTAGTTTAAGCTTATCAATTAAGTAAGTTAAATGATTTTGTTGTGTCCCTAATTTTGGTTTTGGGCAAAAACGAACTGCTGCGCACAGATGGCGCCACTGTGTCGTTTATAGCTAATTTTGCGGTTGGTTTGTGTCTCGGCTATCGGCACGTTTCTGCCAAAGTTAATTAAAACTTTGCAAAGTTGCCAATTAACAGCCAATTAGCAGATTTAAGCTTTCAGCTTTCTAAAACTCAGAGCGCACATTAAAAACATGGATATTTTATAATAACAACTAGCATTTGAAATTTGTTTTAAATAAATGAAGATACAGCCAAAAGCAAAATGTTCGTGTATGTATTCTTAATCAGTTTTTCATACATATATATATATTTGTACACATGTTTCTTTTTTTAATTAAAAGTATAATTTTAACATATGAGTTTCTTAACAAAAACCGACAATATTTGGTCTGCTGAACAACCTGAACAGTGCACAGATCTTGCGAAAGATATTTCGTTGTATAGATTTAAAGTGATATTTAAGAGTATTTAATATTCGGCAGCCATGAAGCTAACTGTTCATTCTGTCTTCTCTCTCTCACTCTCTCTCTTTTTTGTTTATCATGCCCATTTTGCAGGGTGTTTAATAGTATATGTTAATAGGATTATCTGCACTTATTTTTATTACGGACTCAATAATCAAATTGTTGCCGAGGGGCTAAAAAATGATTTATCATCTGAGAACACTTGAGTATGATGTAGAGCTGACAAGGCTTCCTTTTTTGCCCCCTATTAATACATATACATATGTGTTTTGGGTGTGTGTGTGTGTGTGCTACCGAAGTGGCTGAAGTGTGTGTGCTTAACACAATGACAAGGAACCAATTTGAAGGGAAGGTTCTGTTCAATTCTATTTAGTTCCACAACGAATCGGAGACACTTGAGTGGCAACCAATTGCAAACATAGAGATGGAAAGGGGTGGAAGGGGGGTGTAAATAAATTAGAAAATAGCCAACAATAAAAAGAGTAGCAAACAAAAGTGCCAGCAAGAGGGAGAGGGAGGTGGGCACGCCATGGTGTGAAATATTAGTTAAACAGCAGACATAAACAATAAAAAAAAATATATACTTATATAATACAGTAACACACTAATACACTAACATTGTTCACATGTAGACAAAATGTCGGCGATGTTGCTCTTGAATTACAATTGAAGTGTAATGGGAGAAGTGGCAGCAAGAGCGACAGCGGGCAGTGGCTATGGTTCGCTAATGATGATGGAAGTTTTGCGCCGTGGGTTAATCAAATAATGTGCCCGCCCAGGGAGCAGGCGCTGCAAGGCGGCGGCAAGCAGTAACTTATGCAAAGCAGGCAGGCAGGCAGGCAACAAAAACATAACTTCAATTAGATGAGGCGCAGCTGTCAGCGGGGGGAGTGGCACAGTAGCACAGTGGCACAGTGTGTGGCAGAGGGACGGCGAGGGTAGACAGACGGTGGCGGTTGCAATACTAGCAGCAATAGCAAGAGCAACAGCAATGGCCAACCAAAAAGGGGCGCAGCTCTCGAGAAAGAAGCGGCCATAAAAAACATGGCAGGCAGCGTTGGAACAATTATTGGTGGGCCACGCGGGAAAGCGAAGGGCAGCGGCTCGAGCTTGCACAAGGTTAAGCACAACCAGAAGCAGAAGCAGAAGCAGGAGAAAGATAAGGAGGAGGAGAAGGAGGAGGCACCCGTCAGCGGCAGCCACTTTCAATTGTGGCAAATTGCAGGCGTTTCCGGCTGCCATCATTACTTGAAGTTTTATTCAGCTTGTTTCTTGTGCATATCCCTACCCTCCCCTCTATCACAACCTCTCTCTCTTTCGCTCTCTCTCTTTCTCTTTCTCTTCATCTTTCTGACTCTGTAACATTGAAATATATTTTTTTACTTTGTGGCATTTTATTTGTTAATTTACAAATCAAAAGTTTTGAAGTGTGCGACATGACGCAAATTTGATTATTGCGCTTTCAAGCTGTGCTCAGATGGGAGTGGGGTGGTGGAAGGGATGGTGGTTCTTTCAGGTTGAGCTTGAGGGTTGGCTCAGCTCTTGTGCAAAACTTCGTTTTATTTTCCTAATGAGCTATTGATGGACACACAATATGCAAAGATTTGCGTACAAAGTACAAAAATGAAAAGAAATGTTAAAAAAAGTATATAAGGAATGGTTCATTAATATGAAGGGTTAAATTTATGAAAATATATGACGTAATGTTACAAGTAAATGAGAATTTTTGAATTAAACTTAACTACTTTATACAATATTTGAAATATGGTATCACCGAGTATTTAATGTAACATTTTGCCAATATTTCAAGTGCAAAAATTATAAATTTGATTATGTCAAATAGCCAATCGACATAGCTATTCAAAGTTTTAATTATTTTTTAAAAAACAAAATAATTCAGAACAAAACATACAAAATGTTCTTAAAAATACAGAGACAGCTAAAGAAATGTTACTTTAGTGAATTCAAAATTTTTAGATGGTGATTGCCGATCTTAATTAATCAACTTACAGTCAAACTCAATAAAACTAAACAATCTATCTCTTATAAACTTTTTATATACTTTTGCTTGTATTACTCAACTTTTCATTAATCTTACTTATCTTTAACTACTGCATATCAATTCCCTGTTTGGTCAGTCCTGTTCCGCATACATACTACTATATGTATATCCAAATACATTCAACAAAAAATGGTGTAAGAACGCAAATTGATTGCTTTCAAAAAAACAAACGAAACGAGTGAGAAATTAAGCTGCAGTTCACAGTAAAAACAAAACAATTTGCATTTATGCAGAAGGGGGGCAATGGCGTGACTCCTCCTCCTCCTCCTCCTACTCCTCCTACTAAATCCTTAACATTGCTTTGATTGTGAGGCGACCAAACATACAAAAATTAATCAGAATGCAAAATTGAAAAAAAAAAAAAAAAATTAAAAAATAAGTGATGTGAAAGAAGAAAAGGACGACCGACAGGTGCGGGGCCCGTTTGCTTTTTGGTAGGCTTGACAAATCACGCCTACTAGTGGGTGGTTTTCCAATCTCGCCAAACCAATTTGCCGACATCTCCTTTTAAAATCTTACTTCTTTAACTGCACTTGTTGTATTTTTTGTTTGTGTGCTGTTTTTGCTTTCGAACTGCATAATAATTGCCAGCATTTGTTTGTTTTTTCTTTTCTTTTTATATCAGCAGGTGTCATGACAAATAACTGCAGCTAATTGCATAACTCTTTTATGCTTAAGGTTGTTTTTAAAAGAATAGCCTCAGATAAACTAATTGCAATATCATGTAGTACAGCTATCACCTGGTTTTTGTGTTACTGCTATTTAAGTTTGTGAAGATAAATCCCTAAATAAGTTGCCTAAAGTCAACATCAACAATTTTAGAATCCTTTTGTCATGAGAGCTTTTTTTATTTTTCTTTTACTTATTTATTTGTTAATTTTTCCATGATTAGAGCTTTTGTTGTTTACAAGTGTTCAAAATAGTTTATTAAAGAGTATTTTGATTGTTCATCGTATACACATGCATTGAATGGCTGTCGAGCCATGTAATATTTTTAGCTACGATTTCACGATCTTCTTTTAAACTTCAAAGGTGTACAAAACTTAGGTATATTTATTTAATTACAGCCAGCATAAACTTTGTTTTCTTCATAAAAAAAGAAGCGAAACTTGAACAACTAAAACTCGTTTACAATATTCGTTAAATAATAATCTTTCTTATAAACAATTCGACAACAATCAAGTTTTTCGCAGAAGTGTAAGAGATCTGATTTAAACTTATAAGTACGTATAGAATTCTTCAAACAAAATGATTTGAATGCTTTTTTCTTCTACTTCTTTTGAAAGAACAAGATGCAAAGGTAGGAATTAATAGTGGTTTGGGCTCGTAATTCATTCCTTCTGGATACAGTAAACTTATTTTCGTAAGGCTGTTTCAGTATCCGATTGTTTTCTTTATTAGAGTTGAAATTTTTGTTTAAGAAGTCATTGCATTTGCTATCAAATATAGTTTGTATGTTTTTTGGTGAAGAAAAATATAGGTGTGTATTTAATTAATTTTTTTCTCAAATAGATTTTTAGTTTTATATAGCGAACAAAAAACATTAACCTAAGCAAAAACTGACTTCTTTCCGCAACGCTACCATTCCCTGTTGCTGCTGCTTCTGATGCTGCATTTCCAGTTCACTGCGGACCTTGTACGAAATTTGTGGTGTAAATGAAGCTGTCCTTGCAGTCGTTTTTTTCTCTTGTGTTAGATCCCTCTCTCTATCTCACTCTCCGTTGATAATGATAATGATGAGGCTGATTTTGCACAAACACACACACACTCACACACGCACCCACACACAGGTTGCATGGTGTGAATTTTCAATTATGCAAATACGACAAGTGAGTTGAACAAAGCGACACGCCTACCAACCAGCTCCACTAGCCCCCTTGCGCTACCTTTTTGACTACAACCTGCTGCATGGCTCACATGTGTGGCATGAGTGAGGATATGGGAGATTGGGGGAATGCTGCCTTACGCCATTTTGTGAAACAATAGGAAAATGCAGGCTGAAAACCGCAGCAATTTGTGGCTGCCGCTCCTCGTTGGCTGTAACAACAAGAACAGGCACACACACACACACACATGTGAGCTAGCTGCCTGCCTTGGAATTTTGCAATTTGTGCATAATAATCATGATAATAATAATCTTACCCACACCATCAACAGTATGTATGTGTATGTGTGTTCGCTGCCCCTGGGGCCATTGCGTTGGTGTTTCGCAAAAAATGAGAAAGCGCTAAAAAAAATATATTCGCAAAAATGCGGCAAATAAAAAGTTAAATTGCTCAGCTGCATGATAACCTGTAAAGCAGCATTATGAAAAATGTATCCACACGTTTTTGTAAACGCATTATAAGATGAAAATGATGAAAAACTCAAGTTTATTTTACATTTATTAGCTATCATAACAGCAACTTACCTCTTTGGTTGAGTTAACATTAAAACTAACTTGTTAACATAATACGTAGAAAATCTTGATTCTTCTTTTTTATTTTAATACATATGTAGTTTATACGTGCACATATGTATATGCTTGTATGTGTATATCAACATACATTACACTTATAATGTAATACATATTTACATACAATAACTTTAGCTTAAAGGCTACTTTTTGTCAAGAAACTAGGTCAAAACACATTATACAATAGTTCACTTGTATTTGCCTTTAGAGTTTTGTGTTGTTGACTTGAGAAGGGTGAAAGGTTTGAATACTGTGACTAGATTTTCACAAAATAAATTAACCTTATCCAGACACGCTTGTAGTACAACATTAAGTATCCAATTTGTTATAATCACTCAATATTCTTTGCTTTCGATAAAACTCTTTATTTTTCATTATCTCTACACATACATATTTTGCCGCATTTGCAGGGTATACGAGTTGAAGGAAACGGCAGAAAAGGATGTGTAATTCTTATGCGACGAGAGGCGTGGCAGTTTGTGGTTTGTGTGTGTGTGGCTTCTGTTATGTGTATGGTTAATTGCGGTGGTTGTTGGGCTGCTGGCAAACCAGCCAACAAAATAAAAAAAGTAAAGAGAAAAAACGAATGGGGAACGTTTCAGCTCATATGGGAAACGGAAAACGGGAAGAAGTGGGGGAGGCCTTTGGGGCGGGCAGCCGCATTCTTTTTCCCACTTGTGTGAATTGTGCAATTTTCAATTATTTCGTGCAAATTTTTTTTTTATTATTTTTTATGCCTTACTCTATGTTCAGAGGCGGTAGCTTAGCCAAGAGGGAGTGGGTGTGGGTGTGGGCAAGGGTGTAGTGAAGGCAGGGGCGAAGTGGTTGCTGTTGCCACAGAGACTTTGCATAATTATAAGCTGCGATTGCGCTTGCAATTTGCGATTGCAGGCTCTGCCAGCCATAAATCATAATTGCAATGCGTGTGCGCTAAAAGTTATGCAATGATTCTGATTATTCAGTTGCAGTCAACTTAACCATGTTGCACCACATAGTATGTACTAGTTGCCAGCTGCAGATAGTTCGTGAGCATTGCAAAGCTTAAATACTATTATATTGTGTGTGGAAGGAGAGATCAGGTTCATTCTTAAATCAAGATGTCCCATAGAATATTAAGGAAAATATCATAAATGATATATGTATGTATAAGACAGATCGCTCAATGTAAAAAGGCATTATGAAGATGGGTTTCAATCTTGCACATTGAGCATTCCACAAATACTTGGTGTCATTCTGGACAGAATGGCGTCGCTACTTGCACCAAGGAACAATGTATCTTTCTCTAGTAAGTTCGCTGTTCGATTCTTAGCCCTATGTGGTAGTTTGCTGGGTGCTTCTTTAAACGCTCTGGCCAGAAGTCTTTAGGCTGAAAAGGTTGCATCCGCTGGATCTACCTAGGAAACTCATTGTATAAATTCATTTTTAGCATATTAATGTGTGATTGTAGTCAAACCTTAAGTAGTTCCAATAGACATTTCTTAAATCAAATTGTGTTTAATATTTTTTTTATGTAAAACTTGCAAAGGCTGCCCCTTCAGGTAACAGAAAACCTCGATTACAAATATATACATATATATTTTTGATAATCAATCCTCATAAGAATCTCATTTTAAAATCTAGCCAATAAAAAATATGTCAAACATTCCCTTTTGTTTTATAACAACCCTTAGCATTGCTCTTTCCACATTTTATTCAAAATATTAAAAACAAATCACAACAAACAAATAAGTTAACAACAGCAACAACAAATAAAACGATGCGTTGAGAATGAATTTCCAAACGAAAGATCAAAGACGGATTTCAATTGTTGCCATTTGCCGGCGGCGCCCAGCAACAAAGTAATCTAACGGGCGACAGATTGGGAGTAAAGCGGGTGGCTTCGGGGCTGGGGTTGGGGTTGGTGGATGGTGAATGGGAGAGGGTTTGAGTTGGAGTTGGAGTGGCATAAACTGCTTAATATGAAATGTAGCAATTATGTGTGTGTGTGTGTTGTTGTTTTTGCATTGCATTTCAGCAGAAACAAGCATCCCTCATCTCTTCTCCGCCCCCGCAGCCATGACAGCCTCCTCTCCAAGCTTAACATTACTTTTGCTATGAGCTTTATACATATTTATTCATTTTTTTTCATTTTCACATTTTTAATTTTAATTCTGCGAGTCAAAGCGGCAAATGAAGCTGTTTCCTAGCCCCAACCCAACCCAACCCATCTAGCCGACAAACCCATAAGCCCCTTAGCTCACCCACCCCTTTTACCTCCTCTGGCTACCATCATGCTATTCGTACATCAGTTGTCCCCTTCTCTACTTCTTTCCCACATTTTTGCCTCATTTTCTACGACAATGGTCGCTGCTCTGTAGCATTATACATCCCAACGCTCCCCCTTTCCCCTTTCTCTTATTCGCCCTCTCC
Organism: Scaptomyza graminum; assembly: GCA_018901835.1. Lineage (NCBI taxonomy): Eukaryota > Metazoa > Arthropoda > Insecta > Diptera > Drosophilidae > Scaptomyza > Scaptomyza graminum. Next base: position 5,844,122 of record JAEIFL010000001.1, on the reverse strand, counting down.
CCATTCCCTGTTTGCATAACGTGTACTTAGCATTTCCTCAGTTTTTTGCTCAGTTGCTTTATATGGAAATCAACACACACTTGAAGTCTTCATCTTGTTGCTGCTGTTGTTGTTGTTGCCGCAGTTGCTGTTGATTTTTAATGAAGTACTTTTTCATTATATGTATATTACTTGTCTAAGCACACATACACACAGAGAGAGAGAGACACTCATCTATGCACTTATATATACCATATATATAGACTTGTACTATTTGCCTCTATGCAATTTCTTTTCATTTCCGTCTCTATCGTGTGTGAGGCTGCACTTTGTTTTGTATTCTCTTGCATTTCTCTTAATTTCTATTTTAGTTGTCTTTTCATGCAAATGCTCTGCTTAAGTGCGTGCGTGTGTGTGTGTGTGTGTGTATCTCTGGACACTTCATAAATGTAAATTTAGGTGTGCTATGCTCCAATTGTCCCTAAGTGAAAGAGTGGAACTGAAGACGAAAACGAGCTTTGCGTCTACGCAAGTTAAAGCAAAATCAAAAGCGATTCTATAATAGTTAACACATGTAGTTTAATAACATTTGGTAATCTCAAGTGGCAGATATTCATATTAATTTAGTTTAACTTAAGTAAAAAGTAATGACAAAGTGGAAAGGTATTTTTCTGCAATATATAGCTGTTTGTATAATCGTAAAATCTATGAGACTATTGACTAAGATATTAGGAAAAGTGATAGTTTTTACTCTCATCATATATGTATATATTTAGTAGGAACATAACACCACTTTTGGTAAACGTTGAATTTTACTAAATACTGTTGCAAAAAAAAGAAGCCTCAATATAATTTTTATATAAAAGTTTCAAAAGTATTTAATTTTATTGGATAAGACGCAACTTTAGCTCAACTTTAACAATCAAAACTTAATGGCAAATGCTTTCTTTTTTCATCCGATATCAATTTCTTAGTCTGTCAATCAAGAATTGGTTCAACGTGGACGAGGATTCGTTTCATTTGTCGCTCTGTTTTTAGCTTCCTGTGTGAGTACATGAGTCATTCGGGATACTCGGTCTGTTTGGCTGCTGCTACAGCTTTGATCCTTTTCGATTTGCTCTTCCTGCGCACTCGTTTGTTTCGCAAAAAAAGACATGAAAAGAAAAGAAAAAAGGGAAGATTTTTGGCATTCTTCTGTCAAAATATTTACTCAACAGTTGTCAGCTGGATGTGTGAACAACAGCCACACAAATGAAGGTGAGCAAGCGTTCATGACATTCCAGGACATTTGGTTTGGTTCATTCTATCTCTTTCTCGCTCCAAATGGGATCATCGTCATTAAGAACATCATTATTATTATTATCTGCTGTGTTCCTCAATTACTTGTAATTATATTATTTGCAGAGCAAATACAATCTGGACTTGAGGTGTTCTAATGATTTTTGCCATGCCACGCCCCTCTAGGATTTGCACCTTTGCCTTTTTCTGCTAATCCTCGGCTTTGGTTAAGAAGTGGCAATGTAAATAAATAGATCGTTGGGCTGTGTGGCCTACAGGACGACGAGATTAGCAGTGGTGTGAACTGAACCTTGCCCATCATCAGAGCTACCAAATGGTCAGCGTTAAGTGGCAGCCACAAGAACAACAATTGCCATTACAACAAGAATAACAGTTGCTCGACACAACACAAACAATGATAAGCAGACAAGAAGTGTCAGATTGAGAGATTGAAATAAGTTAGAGAACGAGAACGAGTATGAGGAAGCTGAAACTAAAGATGTGCCTAAAGTGGGCAATTGACATTTGTGAAGGGGCTGAACTCTGCAGCTGAAACTTCTATTCGTAGCATGATAAATGGCAACAGCAATTTGTAAGCAGTATAATTCTTTTACTTTTAATTAGTTGAGAAGTAAATCTGTTTAAACATTTTTTTTTTCTTTATAAACTGCTAATTGAGAATCCTTTGTGACTATGTACAAATGACAATAGAGCATTTAACAAAAATTATAATATTTAGCACTCTTATCTCAAGGCTAATGATCCAATTAGCTATAAGCAAGATTTTAGTTTAAGTCATTGCTTCTACATGTTAAGCTAGAAAGAAATTTCAAATTAGAGAAAAAAACTGTTACTAAGTTAATAAGGCGTAAATATAAATCCGATGTTTTAAGCTTTCTTACAAAAGATTTAATCGTTTTAGGTATTATGTAGAACATTAGTAAACAGTCGAAACAATCGTCAACATCTCGATATATTTAGTATTCATCCAATACTTAAATGTGAGTGCCCTTTCTTTTACTAACACATGTTTTTTATTGGTGACATTTGTTTTTGAAATAATCCAAGGCAGTCGCATGGGTCAAAAATTCAACTGTGGTTTTGGCGGTGATAAAGTAAAACGCAGATTTCAATTTAAGACTAAATGTTTTTTTGCATAAGTTAAATTTGGTTACTGCAAATGCACATTCTTTTAAATCAAATAAGAACATATATGTTAAATGTGTTATAATTGCTTTTACATCTTTCGTACTCCTTACCATTTTAATACTTAATTATAAGCTGGTATTTCTACTTATATAATTTTCTCTGTTTCTCTTTCCTTCTAACCTTCTTTGTGTATTGCTTTCATAGCACTCATATGGTGCTACTTCATCTTCTTCGACACACTTATCGACAGTCACTCTCATAACTCAATTAATTGCATGATTAACGTCAATCTGCAGCCGCCTGCCTAAGATGCGAGCTAGATCTCGATACTCCAGGCGTTGTGAAAAGCGACGTCTGACGATGAGGCACTTGAGAATTTCCACGTTTACACCAAAAAATAAGCAAAAGAACAGCATCAGGAGTTAGGAGTTAGGAGCTGGCGTAAACTTGACATCGCCCGAAACGAGGCACTATACTAGATTCGCTTGGGTTCGGTTAGAGGTTTCCTTTTTGCGGTTTGGGAACACCGTCAACATACACAGGTGCCGAAGAGTCCATGCCTCAGCAACTTTTATGCTGCTATTGTTTCCAACAGCACACTGTTTTTCCGTTTATACAAGAAGTTGGCGTTGTTTTTTTCTGGCTAGCGAGGCTGGCAACACTCCAGCCACCAGCTTGCCACACAGAGCTGCAAGAGGTTGGGAGGAGCGGGGTTTTCTGGTTCGGTTTGTTCTTAAGCGTGACTAAAGCGTTTCGTCTAACAAGCCGTTAACGAGCTGCTGTAGAGTCAGGTCGACAGCACTAGAGTTCCACAGTGCCACATGTGGCAGCAAAAGCAGCAGCTCCCTGGCAATCGCGTTTAATTGGTAAATGGTTCATTTAGCAGTCAGAACCAATTATGAGGCAGCAGCACACACACACACACACCTACACAAACACAAACACACACACATTCACACATAACACAATCGCTGTAAAAACAATTACAACAGTTTTTCACCTTTTCTTTTTTTTGTTTTTCATTTTTACCACCTTGTCTTTTTTTTATTATACTTTATTTTTTGAAACAAGCCGCAAAAATTTTGTTTTGAAGTGGATTCAAATTAAAATTTATTGTGGCCATCGAGCCACTTCGCCTGTGCACTCAGCCACGCCCACCCGTACCGTATCGAGTCTACAATTGAGAAAATCTATTGTTGAATCTATAATATTTAAGACAGCATTGTGCTTAATTTAATTAAATAATTGAATGACCGAGCAACGTTTGGTTACAAATAACTTAACAAACATATTTAATTTGGAAAAATTCAGTCTGTTTCACATCTGCTTGAATGATTGAGTTTTTGAGCCGGTATTTTGGAAATAGATCTAAATTATGTGTAACTGCTTGAAGGATTGAGGACACCATATACAACTTGCGATCTATAATATTCATAAAAAAAATATGTTATAACCTCAAGTCGAAAGAGATATGTGGTTTTTTTTTGTCTAAAATGATTAAGAAAAAATTCTTTTAAATTATAAGTTCCTTATAATATACCATAAACCTACTTACGACATTGAATAATTGTTGTTTTGGTAGCTTTTTATCTATTTTGTAACTACATACATAAAAAAGTGTTTGATAGCAGGTCACACTTGACATCGGAAATGCATATGTCTTTGATAGTTTTTTTTAAAGGTTTATAACTTTCCCCTTCTTTCGCAAGCAGACTCCTAACTATATGTATCCAGCTGTTATATTACTGGTATCAGTGTGCTACGCAGTCGGTTGCGTTTGACTGCAACGGTCTTAATAATTTTAGAAATAGCTACCTCTTCAATATGTGTTGCAACTTATTTTTGTGTATCATATATTAGCAATAGTTGACAAACTTACGCTAATAATACTTCCGGAAAATGCACTAAAAAGTTCCACACAAAAATATATATTTTAGATTCGATGTTTATGTTTATCTATCCGCTACACTTACAGTTGTGACAGCATAAACAAAGGTAAAGTAACAAAACATATTAATATTTTGTGTTTGGCTAAATAAATCAATAAATTTTGCTGTCAACTGCCTGCTCGACTAGGAGATACAACCTGTAAGGCTGTTCCTATTTATGTAACTGCTTGAAAGTTGCGTCTTGCTTTTGGTATAGCTTGTTACCGTATTCGTCCATCAATCTCGATGAGAATTGCATGGATTAGAAATACTATATCAAAGTATCAAATGAACTAGAAAGCTTTCATTGCCATTTTCAAGAACTTATCTTGAATTCGCAAACATCTATAAATCGACAACGTATATTCTAAATCTAAAGTCTCTAGCTCTTATAGTTTTTGTTATATATATTTATTTTGTACTGGTATATTTTAAAATCGAAGTTAAATTAATATATTGGCTCTATTCGTGGATCGCGTGTCCGTCTGTTAAAATGCAAATATATGGATAATGGTAGATTTTTGAAAATAAATGGATATTATTAATAGTAGACACACTTACAGCGATTTTTCTTAAGGAAAATTTACCTTTTTCACATTATTTTAAATATATTTTATTTTGCACGTTTTGTTTGAATCTTTCTATCTTTCTGACAGACGAACAGTTGTGACAGTATACCCAAGGTACACGTCAAATTGTAAATTACATATCAATTTATACTGCTCTACAGAAATTGTTTGACAAGTGTTCGATATAAAATATTATTCACATTAATTGGTAAGTGGACAAAGTTTAGTTTCAGTTTTTTGCATGCACGACTTGTCAATTTGGTCACAAAATGCAGCTTAATTGGTAGGCAACAAATGTTGCATGGGGCATGTCGTATTTGACTTATGGGGCATTCGTTAGAAATGTTTTCCACAAATGGGTTGCAGGCTGCAAGCTCGCGCCTCTCAAAGGAAATCAACATATTTTAACATTAATTTGGATGCGACAAGGCGTGTGTAGACTGGGCGTTATGCTACGAGGCAAGCAAGTTAAAAGTTGCCCGCGTTAATATGCAGAAAAAAAGAGGAAAAAATAAAAAAAAAAGAAGAAAAAAATTAAAAAATGTTAACGGATAAAGTGCATGATGCAGGAGAGGCAGGTGGCTGTGGCTGTGGCAGCAACTCGTCGAGTCGGCGAAATATAATAATGAGGACACACACACATAAACACACACACACACGCATCTCGTTAGGAACGACGCCGACGCACCTGCACTGAAATGGAGTATTAAAAATTATGCAAATGAATTCGTGGATTCGTATTCGCTGCTCGTCTGAGATGCGGCGTGGCAGGCGGTGGGTGCGAGCGGTTAGCCTGTTGTCCTTCAGCGCCACACCCACCAAATGCGCGGAAATTAAGCGCATGTATAAGAAGAAGAAGTATAAAAAAGGGGCAGCATCACCAGCAGCAAAGAAAGCAGCAGAGGTGTGTGTAGACATTATGAAATGTTGTTGTAAATTAATTTCTGGCGGGTTGTTCCAGCTCTTTTTTCCTGCCTTCAATTTCTTGCTGTGGCACTCTTTCACTCTACTTGAAAAGACGCAATCCGAGCTAAGCAACGGGATGGCGGGGAGTGGGTAAGTGGTAAGAGGCGGGCACTGGACAAATGCGTTAAAACAATTACGCTTTAATTGCAATGATTTCCTCCTGGAAACGCCATCGAAAATTGAGCTAAAAACAAACCTTAAGCGTTACAGTTGCCAGAAACTGAGAACCTAGCTGATGAGGTTTGGGGTGGTGAGGTGGTGAGGGGGTGGCAGTCATTGAGGTAAGCCTCACAGATCTGTTGAAGCTGATGCGCTGATTCTAAAGCCCGCAAAGTACTCACAATATAATGCATAATGTAGTTGCCATATACAGTGGTATAAAATACCATAAAAGTATAGAAATTATTGTGGCAGGATTTTTGACATTGTTATGCTGATATGCATATTTATATATGTTGCATAGCAAATCTTCGACTTGGTCATAAAACGCAGCTTAATTGATAGTCAACAAATTTAAAGTAATATTTTCTTTTTCATTGTGACACAATACGCAAAGTTAAACGAGCGTATAATATTTAATAAAGTAAAGACAAATTTTTGTATTTATTTTGACATAAATAGGTTCAGATTATATTGTTATACAATTGTACATTTTTTCTGACAAAATTGTGTACGAATTAAGAGCATATTCTTCTTCTGCTCGTTGCATTTCGACCAAGTTTCATTGTTGGATAGTTGCAGAACAATTTGGAGGAGTAATGAAATAAATCGATTTCAAAGAAGATTTTCAATAATATCGAGAGGGACAACAATATAAACCATATCACAACGATTTGCATTGTTTGGTAAGACGAATTTGTTTTACCGTTTTCACAATCCAACAATATATTTACCTTCAATTGATCGATTGTAACATATACATATATGTATATTTATGGATGTTTTTGAGCGCAATTTTTGGCTTGTTGCCCATTGTGGCCCAACTGCCTTATGGCAATTTTAATTTCGCTTAACGAATTATTAAATCCTTATGAGCAGTGAGTGTGCAACGTGTTTGTGTGTGTGTGTGGTTGAAAATCATATTCACATTCATGCTTGAATGAGTTTTTTCTGCACGCAGGGCACTTGCCTGATCAAAGGACGACACTCTTGAGAAATTATCATAAAAGGATTTGCGGGCAGCGTCGTCGTCGGCGACTGTTGTGTTCTGTTCTGTCCTGTTCTGTGCTGTTTCATTCCATTTCCATGCCGATTTCCATATAACAATTTTTGAATAGAGCTCCTCGCCTTTTGTTCTATACTAAACAATTTTTTCTTTTTCATTCAAAATTGCAAAATTTGAATAATGCGCAAGTGGCGTGAAAACAACATAAATATGAAGAAAAGAAAAATATTCATATTAGTATTCGTATTCGTATTCATCATTCATTATTCTTTCAATCCATCCATCTACTGATTCAAATAAGAAGGCGCTTTCCCTGATTGCATAATAGGCCGTCCGCATTGGCAATGTTGATCCCATTTAACATGCAACCGTTTGACTTTGGCACCTCACTTTCCTGGCTGTCCTACAATTTGCGGATTGCAATTAGAAGCCCAAATGGCAAGTGGCAAATGACAAGAGTGTGCCGTGTGCCGTCTGCATTCACAATAGACAACTGTTGGGCTATTTGAGGGGGTTGAGGTGGGGCGAAATTGGAAAAATGCTAAATAAGTAATCAAGGGACGTTTAAATTGTTAAGCTCCCGACATCGACATTTGGTACCCTCTTTCAAGTGCATTTAAACGGCCTGACTTTAATGGCTGAATAATTCACATTTGCACTTTGAAGTGGCTGCTGCACTTCAATGCATCTTTGAGCATCTGTATTATACACCTCACACTTGAATCCCACACGCAATAAATTGGCTAGCGCTTTCTAAGTTAAAGATAATTAAAATTTTATTTTGCTTTATTAAACATCTTATAGTTAACGCATGAACAACAAAAAATCATTTTCTTTAATTAAATTAAACATAATGGCAAGTATTTAAGATTATTTATTTCAAGATTTACCATATATATTTGATCGGTTAGCATGAATGAAAGTTTACAAAAAGCTCGACAAATATTTATCTCTCATGAAATCTTTTCTAATCTCATTAAAAGAAACATCACCATCGTATTGATCAACAAAAATCTAATCTTAAAGATATTCTCATAGACGACATAATAGAATTGTAACTTAAATTGAGTTAAATTAAGCATAAATTGAACATTTTTTCTAGACTTCTATAAAATCAATAGAATATTATTCAGTTTGCTTTAAGTATAAAATTTAACCCGTTTTTTTTATAGATTTTAAAACTATATTTTCTAGCCTAACATTAATTTGAAAGACATCTAAGAAGTGCATTTTTGCATAAAGTACTACAAATGTTTTTAGACTTTTGATATGGCGTTTTGAATATCATGTTGAATAAGTATATCTAGTATATATAAAAACATGACAACTGATCTCAATTTTGCTGCAGCGGCAACTTTATGAAATTTTGTTGCAGTGGGTTTATGTCCTAGCTAAACGCAGAGCTCGCGACGCTGACAAAAGTTTACAAACAAGGACAGCTTTCAAGTGTCAACACAAAGCTTTTCAGCGTGTCAAGGAAAAAAGGGTTGACGGCACTCACTCACTCACTCACACACACATACACACACGAACAAGCGCGAGCATTTGCATGTGAGCTTATGTATGTGTGCTTGTGTGGCCATTGCGCCTGCCTGGCAATTTGAAGGCAAACGCCGCGTATGCGTCATGTGCGACACAGACAAGGGACAACAATACGCCTGTTTTTAATCTGGTAAATGATTCAATTTCAATCATCTATCGCTGCTGGGGGCAGGGGGCGTGGCAACCAACTACTGCGCAATTTGGCTTGATTTTTCTCTCTCTCTCTCGAAACTGCATTTAGCAATTTTCTCGATACACATTGCGATAAATTCAATTACACTTTGACCAGAGGGCCCAGAGTTCAGACGACAACGACAACAGCAACAACAGTCATAACAACAATTGCAAATATGTCACGGACAGTGTCCAGTCGACGACTGAGCTCCGCCTTTTGCGCCTTCATCTTAGCGCTCTCTGCCAGCGTCAGTTAGTTCGCTTAAGTAGTTGGCCCAAAGTGTATTTAAGCTAAAAGCTTTGGACTCCACTTGACAATTTGCCAAGTTGTTGTTCATTTTCTTCTTCTCATTCTTCTTCATCTTGTTATTTCTGTAGTCGTGACACTGTTGTTGTTGTTGCTGCTATTGTTATTGTTGTCAACCCATAGTGAACTGTCTGCTGTGTCCCGTTTGTCTGTTGACATTGCGACCAGCTTCTCATCCGTTGTCTGCAACGCCCCTTTGTTCCTTTCGTTCCAGTCCAAATGGAATTACCCTTTGCCTAGCCCAAGGCAGAATACAAGATTTATTTGCACTCAAGCGGACGCTTAACAAGCAAAAGCTATGGCTAAAGGTGGGGTTGGGGTAGGTGGTGGAAAAGTTTTTTATCTGAAGCAAAATGTTATTGCTTTGTAAGTGAATCGCATTTTCATAATGGGCCAAATCGATTCGAATTAACAAGAACAATTAATATTTCATTGATAACAAGCGATTTAATACTTACAATAATCGATTTATTGATAAATATTAAAATCTGGATCTTTAATGATAACATTATTTAAACTTGTATAAATGGTTGTAAAGCTTAGCAATCGATAATCTTATGCAGAACTTTTCAGTTGATAACGAGTCATGCATAACAAACTTCGCAGTTAAATTTACTCTTTTGGTCAGATGAATTCTTTACTTTTGCGCACTTAAAACTGAGGGAAAGTAATGGAGGGCAAAGCTTTAGACCTGACCAGACAATTTCTTTGCATAAAAAGACGTTTCGCTACAGCATTTGTAAGCATTCGAATGGAAATTGCTTAACTGCAATTTATACGAAATACACAAAATTTGTAAATGAATTAATTTCGGAGTACACAAAGCAGCACAAACGATGCTGAATTGCTTCAAGTCTCAAGCCGATTTAAAAAGTCGAGGGAGTAAGAGATGGTTGATGACTGAAGGCAAGTTACTTTCCTTTAGTTTATCTACTCGCCATTGATATGCAAATGGTAAATGGAAAATTTTTGCTTATGCCGCATAAAAGTGGATCCAGCTCGTGCAATTGGCTAAGCAGTTATTCGTTGGCTTCAGAATGTTCAGTTCCAGGAATTTGCCTAAAAAACAAAGTTATGCGGAAAAATGTGCGTGAAGAGGCATAACAAATGCAATAACATCTGTCGCCAAATAAAGTAGCGCTTGTGTGTATCTCTCAGATACAATGTCCTGTGCGTATCTCTAAGATACAATGGCCTTTTATCGCCATCGACGACAGGCAACTGACAAAAGGATGAAGTGTAAACATTGCGCATCAACACGAAACAAACAAACAGACTGTGACAGCAGACGAAGCAGAAGAAGCATAAGCATAAAACTAAACCAAACATGTCAACCGAAATTCCAAAAATTCTGACAGGTTGCCCCTGAAGTGGCACAACACAACGCGTTGCGCTGGAAAAGCCAATGGCAATAAGGGTGATTATCATCATCATCATCATTCGCAACAATAATAATTATAATTGTTTATGATAAGCGTGTGAGTGTGTTGATCAAGCGGGTTCATATACGTAAGTATGTGTCTGAGGGCTGCGGGGCTATTATTGGTTTATCAAATCATTCAAATCATCCCATTCAGGTCGAGTAGGGTGCTATGCATACATTGTATATGCTATGTAGCATTACGGGTATTCTTCTCTCATTTCAGCTGCAGTTCATATATCCCACATAGGTTGCATACAGTATGTTTATTCACAGGGCTATAAAGGTAGATAAGTGAAAAAACTTGATAAAAGCCATTGATGTTTTGTGTGTCTGTGTGTCTATGTAAATGCACACGTCATTTTTTAAGGCTTTAATAGCTAAAGATATAAGATACCATACCAAGCCCAATTCCTTATACTATACTATATATATAATTATAATTTTAGTATATCGAAATATCTATATATATTCCGTCTGCAGTTAGCAAAAATTCAAAAAAAAAAAGCTTGGTTTATATGTTCCGACTTTTTTTTATGGTTTTCTGTGTAATAATCTGAGAATTTAACATTAGAACCTACGAGTACAAAAAACAAAGCGAATCACAGACATTGATAAATATTTTGACATGAAGTTTAGCACAGCTGTCACAAACAGTGCTACCAAAACAGAGAAAAGAAAAAACCTTATCGATTGGAGACTAAAATGATACATTCACCAACTTGGTCACTTTTGGATTCAATTAATCACGTGCTGTAATTTACCAAATTTGGTGCGCAAGACTTAACACAGAAACGAATAATATCAAAGCCTATGCAAGTTTCCTAAATTTTACAGATATCTTGCCTTTTTTAAAATAAATTGAAAGTCGATTTAATCGATTTAATCTAGTTTCAAAACTGCTATTCTTTTTCACTTGAAAGTACAATTCTTTTTTTCTTTATGAATTAAAGATACAAAGTAAATGATAAATTGGTTCATGGGGAAAGTGGAAAAAACCAGTTTATTTTTTAATGTCAATTATTATATATATTAAATCAATAATCAATTTTGTTTACCAATTTTGTGTTGATCAACTTGCCAAAGTAAATAGAGAGCCAAAGTCAACAGAAACTAAGGCACTAAAAATGTTTGAGCAACATGTTGTTAAACAGCCCCATTTGAATTTACCTGCCTGCAACTGTGTTTCCATTTCTAACAGCTATGAAATGGATTTGAAATTTTCAATTGCCGCTTCATAATTCTCTCCTTTTCGCACTCTAACTCGGAAAGTATTTCTGTTGCATTTGACAAGTTAACAACTAAAGCTATTTTCTCGACAATGGCAACACACAGAATAGCGACCTCTTTTGCTATCTCTGTCCCCTCCCCTTTATGTTGCACTGCCTCATCATAAATAAGTTGTTGCAACAGCAACTAAACATGGCAAATATTGGCAGCACTCGAATTGCTGAAGTCAAGTTAAATACGGCTTGCAAGAGGCAGGCAACAGTTGAATTCAACGAGTATGTGACTATTAAATACCCTCTTCTTACAAAAATCGATTGTTTAATAAGTTTGGTTTTACAAAAATATATTTAAAGTTTAAGTTAAAATTTTATTTGAATTATATAATTAACCTTAAACTTTTAGTATATACCCAATACAGTTGGTGGTTGGCCCTAAAGGGTATAGCGACGCGACTTGCGATTTGCCGTTAGTCATGTGTTTGACAGAAGTTATTAAATCGAATCAACATTCAACTGACGGCTGACGTCTGACAACGATTTACGATTTACGCACTTGCCCCCAGCCGCAAGCATCTCAACTCTTGCCACTGCCGCAGGTCGCTCAGGTGCAAGTTCGCTGCTTGCGCCATATTTATTGTGCAATCATAATAACAATATACCATATTGTGAAAATTCTGCTGCTGCTGCTGTTGCTGACAGCATCCTTGAACGTTGCCCCAATGTGTTGCAAGTTGCAGCTAAAACGAATTTCTATTTCTATTTGCCATGTTGACTATTTGCCTGTTGATGTTGCACTTACAATTGGAAATCTGCTTCTTTTTATTGTACCCTGGGTTTATTTATATAGGTAAAACGGGTATACTTAGGTTATCTTAATGTATGTAATTAATTAAGCATCTTCAACCCCTTAAGGTAAACAAACTATTAAATAGCATCACTATCAAGTCAATCTTACCATCGTTTTAGGCTTTAGTCTATAATATTTGCAGGGTGTTTACTTGTTTGAACTCTTTTTAAACATAGCACTCTTGGTTCCTTTTATTGATTGTGTGTTGAGCTTTGGAAGTGCCACTGCAATAAAATAGATTCCGTTCGATTTTCTGATCGACTAAGTGAAAGCTTTTTCTATCTTTCGTTGAAAGTCAGAGAGAGAAGAAAAAAACAAAAACCTTGTTGAATTAATTATGGCCTAGCATAGATTGATCGATCCACTTACTTAGCTAAAAGATAAAACTATACCCCGGATTGCAATGTTGATATTTCGATGGATTTTTCTGGACAGTGCAAACATTGTCTATCAAATTTTCCTCTAAGCACTTAGTCTTCCACGAGGAGCCTGATTTTGTCTTAAAGTGAACAAAAACAAAAACATAATCTTGTAACCTTGCAAATAGCGTAGTCCATGTGTTTGTCAGCCAAATGTTAATATAGGCGCGCCACCACAATTAAAACAGGAAATGCCCATATCGCTCACAGTTTTTTAACTAGAGTCAAGAAAATTTTTATTTTATTTCATTCGAAGCACCATTAAAATGCTCATATTTATACTTTCATAGTAGTGTGTGGGCCCATGTAAGTGTGAATATTATTGTTGATATATTTTTATAAGCAAAAACAAGCTATAATGCATTTTGTGTAAAACCAACTACTCAAAACATTTAGCAATATTATTTTGGAGTATTTCATTTTAAAATAAAAACAACACCGAAAATTATAATTACTATCCACCTTATTTTATCTACCGCAAATATTCCTACAAAATTACCTACTTGGACTCAGCACTTGTAAACAATATTCAGCTACAAATAGTTGAATAAGTTGGCAAGGTTTCAGAGCTGCTACTTAATGCAAAAAAAAAATGGAGCATAGCGTTAACAGAATGCTCCGATTAGAAAAATTTTTCTGATCCGGTATCAACGAGCAAAATTTGCTAGCTCATTCGAAGCACTGTGAAAAATCTCAAATTTATACTTTCATAATAATTTGTGTCTTCAATATATTTTTATAACGTGTTATCCATGTAAGTGACAGCAGATGCTTTGTGATACTTTTTCTACACTTAACATCATCTGCTGCAAATATTCTTACAAAACTATCTACTTGTGCTCATCATTTCTAAACAATATTCAGCTACAGATAGTTGAATTAGTTGGCAACACTTCAGAGCTGCCACTATTGTACAAAAACAAATCGGATTTCCAGAAACTCTCACCTTTGCTAATTCTGTCACAACTGTCAGTGTATCGACAAATAAAAATATTTATTCTGTTTCATTCGAAGTACTGTGAAAAATCTCATATTTAAACTTTCATAATTATTTGTGGCCTATCTATATATTTTTATAACGTGTTATCCATGTAAGTGTGAATATTATTTTTGATATCCTTTTATGTACAAAAACAAGCTATAATGCATTTTGAGGAAAAGTTGAACATTGTAATCGGAAGAAACCGACCCATGTCCCTCTTAGCAAAAAAAACTACTTAAACATTTTGCATTAGTATTTCAGAGTATTTCGCAGTTGATTGTAGTTCTATTAAATGTATATGAAAATACATTTGATTTGGTTTGGCTAGATCAGATAAAGAGTTGTGTATTCTATGAGGCTGTTTTATGTTAAATACTGTTTGTCTCAAGCGTAATAAGTTGGGGCAAGTATTAAAGATGTGTTTTATGTTACAAAAAGGGCAAATAGATGATATATTATCAAAGTAATGGTGCTGCATAAATAACCTTTTCTTGTAGTGTGAAATTGTTTTGGTGCAGTTTATTTAATTCGCTCGCTAGCATTGGCCTCTTGGGTATGGTCATAGGTAGTTTTAGTAAAATCATAAAATTTATCAAACTACCAAATGTCAATATCCAAATAGAACAAGCTTACAATTAAAGCAACTTAATGACCAACTTGAAGGAACCTGATTAGACCGCCACGCAAAAGTTTAACTAAAATAACTAAAGCATTTTTTTAGTGATCGTTTTTATATTCGAATGCTTGGCATTCAATCCATTTACTTGCACTGCATAACTGTAAAAATGAGAAAATTTCTAAATAATTCAATTGCTTGACAACAAAAACAGCGATGGCGAACAACAGCGGGCTTGAGGACAACACTGTGAATGTAATTCAACATTGCAGTTGCGCACCATAATGACTTCCTGGGCGCAGCCCCTCCTTGACAAGGCACAGCCAACCCACAATAACAACAACAACAGCAGCGATAACAACAGAAGAACTGTAAAAAAAAGGTTGTGAAGAGGAGGCTGCGGCAGGACTCAGGCAGCCATTAGCGAAATTTGAGCACCAGCAACAACAAAAGGGGGCACCCAAAGCGAATCAAAATGGTGAGCGAATGGTTGCAGGCAGAGAAGAAGTGGATGTTGATGGGTGGGTGGGTGTGTGTGAGCCATGGCTAGAGGGTTAGGTGCCACGAGTGAATAATGCCAGAATTAAGCTGCATAATTTACACAACCCCTTAAGTGCACTTAAGAATTTAACAAAAAAATATAAAAAAAAAATAATAAGGAAAAATAATAATAATAATAGAAAATATTTCGTCTCATTTTGAAGCGTTCAGCAACTGTCAGCCGTAATCGTAATCGTATCCTGCAAGCATCCACCAACTCGTATCCCATCGCATCGCCTGCCAATAGAAAATTGCGTTGCTAAATTGAGAGACTGACTAAACAGACTAACAGACTTACTGACTGACTAACTGACTGACTGCCTGCCTGCCTGAGTGAATGACAGAGTCTGTGCAATTGTCTGAATGGTTGAATGGGCATTGCTTGGATACAGCTTCGGTTATTACAGGGATTATATGGTCGCGAAGTCTATTCGATTGGGTATTGGGTTGGGCTTGGCTTGGCTGCGTAGCTACCCAGTCAAGTGTATTATCAATTGAAAATTCAACGAGCTCTGTTAGGTAACATTCGTCTTGTTTTGATTGATTGAGCAGCAACTTTGTGCGATATATATAATACGACATAAGTATATAGTATACTAAGATTTTGTGTACTTAATACCATTAGTTGATAAGTTTTGTTGATAGCTGCTCCAGTTCGATAGCCTAGGATTTCAAGAGATATATTTTTAGGATTCAGAATATCACTTAAAACGTTTGAATTAAGTTTTAGGTACAGGTTTATTAATATAAAATATTTTTTCTGTGAAAGTTATTTATTTAATAATTCTGTGTTTATTCTTCTTCAAAAGTCGCATACTAGATGCATCACCTTATTATTCGTAAATAATCCTTGTAGAACTTATAGGATTTTTGCGTCTCTGTTTGCCAAATGGGAAAATGTTATTTAGTCCTGATATTTCACACTTTAGTTCTCTCAAGATCTCTTCTCTTTCTTTGATTTTCTTTCGCTTTATAAAACTTTGTTTTGTGATGCCTAACGAACTTTTTTTCCTATCGTTTTTTTTATTAAGTATGAACAAACATGGATTTTCTTCATTATATCTATCCTTTTTTTTTTCTTAGCTCTTGTTAAGTTAAAAGTCTTGTTTAAGAGTATCACTCAAGTCATGTTTACCCAAACCCATTGAAAAACTTTCTGTATATTATTTCCCCTCTACGCTGCTTTTCGCTAATGACGTTGATGAGTTGACGAGGTAGGTTAGGTTTTTCCAGGATATTAACGCAGCTCAGCCATGAGGACGACGTTGCGACGTCGGCGCAGCGTTAATGAGGACGATTATAATGTCGCTGATTTTGCGTTCAAACTAACAGCAACTGAAGCATTGCAAACATACCCAGGCCCCCTTCCCAATTGCAGCCCCCTCCTTTTCATTCTTCCCCATTGCCGCTGGCATTATCTCCATTATGCCAAGTGCCGAGCATGACGAGAACGAATGGTTGGCATATTTCTAGACTAAATGAGGTTGAGTTTTGAGTTTTGTCGCGCAAACAATGCCGCCAACTGTTGTCAGTAGTACATGTATATTCCCCACACCTTAACCCCCTAAACTACCTTTTTTCCCCACCCCTTCCCATCCCCTTGACTTAACTTGTGCTATCCGTCGCTCTGGTTGGTTGCTTGTTACTTGAGCGCCCGCCCATTGAATTCAAATTCAAATTTGCTGCGTTGCCTGAATGTAAATGTTGATGGGCAAATGGGTGTATGGATGCGGATATGGATGTGGATGTGGATGTGGATGAGGATGAGGATGAGGATAATGATGATGATGATGTTGATGGCGATGCTGATAACTGATGACTACTTCACTTAATGCAAATTTTCAAAAAATTTGATGAGTGCTCAATGTGGCCGCGGGTGGAAATTCAAGGAGAAGCCTTCCCTACCCCTACCCACACCTTAATCTTTAGTCAGCAAACTGTGGCTCTCGAAACGAGGCCATAATACTGCGAATCGTCGTATAATGAATGAGTTAGCCCCCGTTTCAGCCTCACCACAGCTCCTCTCAGGTTTCGGACTTAGCCTGCAACAACTCGTTAGCCGTAACTAAAGCCCGTACTTATAGAAACAGAAACCGTAGTTGCTGCCGTAGTCATAGCTCAAGTGCACTTTGAATGGGTGCGAATGGATTCAAATGGGTGCGCTGAGTGGGTGAGTGAGTGTGGATCAAGCTAGAGCTGAAGCATTTTATACATTTGAAATTAATATGTCATTGTGCGAAAGTGTTTGCCACCAAGTTTCAAAATTCAATTTACACCTCTTTTATTCGCCCTCACAGCCCCCGTTTGGTTGCATTTGGATTCAAGTGATAGAAAAACGCTAACGACGAATCCAACAACTAACGAGATTTGCATATGTATGCGAGCTTCAGCTTCCTCTTATACACCACATACTACATAACTTACTCATACATACATACGTATTTCACGCATCATAATTCCCAAACTCAATTCCCACAACGCCATAATCAACTGACTCTTGCTCTCAAGATCTGGTTAGGGGCAAAGGGGGAAAAAAATGTCGCAAATTTTGCACAAAATTAAAATGAAAATTGCATAAAAATATAAAAACTTCGAAATCAGCAAAGCAAAAGAAGCGACAACTCTCTACTCGGAAAAGAGAGGAGGGGGAATAAAATAGAAATACAAAAAGTGAGATTTGTATTTTCCTTGGAGCTTCTTCTTCTGCTTGTTAACAGTCCTTTGGGACTGTTCGGTTTCCATTCGGAAGTTCATTTCGGACTGGATCTGTCAATAGTTGATGGCATACAACTTATGGTCTACCTTGAGCTTGTTTAGTTTGTTTAATTGGCCAAAAAATAATGAAGTCTTATCTTCATCTTTATAACGTAAATTTCATTAGCATAAGAATATACTAATTTAACATTATTTTCTTAGTGTCATTTTATAGCGTTGATAGTACCAACTGATTTAAGGTTCCGATTCGTATTGAAATTAAGTTCAAACATCTTTTTTCTCCAGATCCTTGTGGAATGTCATTAGCTATCTTCTTACAAAATTTGGTGACTCTCGTCCAATAATTGTGCAGTATATACGCAGTCTAGCTTGCCCGTTGGCGTGGGGCGGGGGGCGACGGGAAAAAGGCGTTGCATCCAAAGTTTAAATGCTGATCTTTGGATCACAGCCAGTTATCTTCTAGCTGTCTAGTTGTGGGATATATGTATGTGTGACTTATCGATTTCCAGCTCGAGGTGTATCGATATGTTATCGATTTCGAACACTTTCTCTGACGCATATGTATATATGTGAAAAATTTCAAAGGTATCGGCTTGCTTTTAGGGTATCCAAGAAACGTGCGTTGATACAGACAGATTGTAAATTGGTCGAAGCTAATTTATTCTTTACCTTCGGTATCATAGTATACAAAAATAGTCCGTCTCTCCATATGTATTAACGCGTCGATCTCAGAGGCTCTGGGAACTAGAGAACTTGTATTTTCCGTTCGGTTCTTCCTTTCTCCCTCTTTGTCTACCTTATTTTTGTTCTCTACCTTTCTTTCTTTTCCTTCTTTATCGTCAACCAGTGCACACCGCAGAGATGCCTCATTAAAACTGACTGTGATATGCCTCATCAAGAGTCCATTAAACCGACCTACAAGCACCCACACCCACACACATGCATGCATGCATAATTGTTGATTCGTTGCGATTTGATTCGATTTGAATGCAATTGAAATTAAATTGAGTTCAAGCCGCGTTTACTGTTTACCAGAGTCATTAAAAGCAAGAGTAACTGAATCACCTAACCCCGAATTACACTCAGAGGCATCATCATCATCATTATATGCCGTCAATATTTCCAATCTAATATCCGTTTCGATGGCGCCCAGTCCAGTCAAAGCACCCAGCCAGCCAGCCAGCCAGTCAACCAACCAACCAAAACCCAATCAGGGTCAGCATGGAGACATGCAGACCAGGACAGGAGAGGGGCTACTTGCAGATGGGGGCAAGGACAGCGGGTGCAGTTCAGATGGCGCTGTGGCTGTCACTTTTGCACCCACGTGAAGCGTCTGGTGGTTGTTTTTGCTGCTGCTGCTTCTTGCCGACTGCCTGTCTGCCTGCCTAGCAGCTGTGAGTGGCCATGCGGCAAAGCAGGCAACAACCCCACAGCTGTCACTTACCTACCCTCCGTACTTAACCCACCTACTAACTACTTTTCATATCTTTTTTATTAAGAATAAACAAAAATATATTAATTTTTTCTCAATTCGCTTTGTCTGTGCCGATTTTTGCAATCATCCTTGATAGGAGTTTTTCTTTGCTCAGCTCTGCGATTGTGTATGAGTGTGCGTGCGAGTGTTTGTTTGTGTCGCATGCCCCTCCCAGTTAATTTGTTTGCTCTCGCTCACGCTGCCTGTCAGCCTAATCTAACAACTCTCTTGCTCGCTCTCTTGCGCTCTATGTATATCTTATTCCTACTCTCTCAGTCACTCGCTCTCTCGCTCACTCGCTCTCTCGCGTCTTTTTTCTCAGCATTCATTCATTCATTTTCATTTTATGAATTGCATTTGCGCTCAGCCCTCGCGCTCTCTCGCTCACACGCGCACACGGCACTGCTCATGCTAAGGCTATCTCGCTCTCGCCTTGTTTTTTATATCCTCGCTTCCTGTCCATTCACCAGCTTTTGCCTAAGAGGAGGAAGCCATTATAAAATTTTCCTTTTGCCAAGGGGCTCAGCATTTATTAAAACGCTGATTACTCGATTTGCACACCCTTGCAAAAAATATATAAAAAGAACAGAGGCTGCGAGGGCTGCTACTGAAACGTTTGTCCTTGCCTCGGTGGTTGGAAGTTTTCTGTTCCGACCAAATTTTGGGCTACTACCAGCAGCATTTTATTATTGGCAGCAAAAGAACTAATTCATAGCCCATCTACAATTTAGCACAGGTCTTTAATTGCAAACATGTGCTGATAGCGCCCCTGTGGCAAGGGCATCCATCTGTGGCGTGTCCTTCGGCTCAAGGACTTTGCAAAACTAACACACACCAAACACAGAGAGATTGAGAACAAACCAAGTTACTTGCACATTTCAACTGCCTTATACCACAAATCTAATCTTTTGTTTTAATTCTGTCTGTCGTTTTCATAAATTGACAAATTTTGTTTCAACTTAACGTGCTTCAGATACGATGTATGCATATGTTTTCAAGAAATTCTTTGGGTCTGCAATTTATTCGAACAGTTATTTTAATTTTTTCGGTTAATTTATCAACTCAAAACGAGTTGTCCCAATAAGTTGGATTTGGCAACTGAGCATCTTGAAATCTTTTACTATTCCTGCATACAGTTGCTAAGAAATAAACATTACTGAAAGGAACTTAATCTCAAATTTGGAATGCTGAAACATACAGAAACGATTTTGTTTTAACATGGATAAGGATGTGTAAATTTACGAATATTTAAGCTCTAGGAGGCGATACACTGTCCTGATTTGATTTTTTTTTATGCTTGTCAATATGCATATAGTCCAAATAAGTATAGTCAAATTTTCATTAAATAGGTCTTAGTAAAAGATCAGCATACACAGCATATTTGGAAGTGGACAGAGTAATTCTCATTGATTTTGAATCCGAACCATGCATTAATTTAAAAAAATTTAAGACAAAACAGTGCATTTTTTATAGAGAGGCCGTCATTAGCTTTCTTTTTACCAAATTTGGTAGCTCTAATTGTAAGGATGTAGCAAACCGTACAAAGACACACAACTTTGGAAAGTTCGTCCGGACGGACTGACAAAAGAACAGCACAATATACTCTTTACCTTCGGCAGCAGAGCATAAAAAGGTAAAAAAATATATCGGATTTGAGGATATCCGCAAAAGTGACAAAAAAAGAAGCGAAGCAGTTATTCGAATTATTCATAGGGATCCTTGGAGCATATTAATGCATATGCAAATTATGAAGCAGTCGCTGACGTTGTCAGCTACAAAGGAGAGAAAGAAAATGGAAGCAAAGAGAGAGAGGGGAGGAAGCTTTGGGAGCTAGGGAGCTGGCGGTTTCGCTTGGTTGGTTCGTTATTCGGTTACATTTCATTATGGCTGCCACAAAGGTGAAGACGGAAGGCGTCGTATGAGTGGGTAGCGGATATTTAATTCCTTCCAGTTTCATGCATATTCACAAGATGACGACGACGACGAAGACGACAATGAGGACTCGAGCAGCAGTAGAAGGACTCAAACGCACTGCAGCCGCGACGCATACTTTTATAAATTAAGGATAACGACCGTCATATTTATGCTCGTACGAGTGTGCTTGTGTGTGTGGGTAAATATCACTCGGGTGGCTCTACAATGAAACGCCCCACCAGACTCTTACCACCGCCCCCATACACCCCCATACGGATATCCTTGGCTGCTTTGCATAATGTGCAACCGACGAGTGCGCCCTCCTGCTGCTGCTGCTGTTGCTGCTCCTCTGTATCGTGCTGCATTTGAATGCCTTTCAACCGAGTTTGCTTTATAATTGTTATATGTTTGTATTTCACAGACATGCAACACCACCACCACCACCAAAACCATCCAAACCACCTTCAGGCTTCAAAAAATTGTTAAAACACCATAAACAATTATTTTGCATTTTACTTTGAGACGACACCCTTCTGACACAGCCCAACTTACGGCTGCCCCTCAAGAGACTCACACGTGCCCCACTCTCTGCATCTGCATTCAGCCTCCTATTGCACATTTTACCAATTCATTTGCAATGCCCAGCAGCCATTTTCAAAGAGTTTACCTTTGAATACTACTTATAAATAAGGTATAAGGTATATTATTATTTCTGTTGTGCAATTTATTCGTCATTTGTTTATCGATCTACTAATTTATGTTCACGTTTTTTCCAACTATCAATCGATATCAGTGTGATTACTCGAAAAAACTACTCTACATCCCACTAAGGGCTGTTTGTACCACACTTGATTTACAACTTTTGTTGTTGTGGGCTGTGGCCCCACTGCCCCTACTTGGTTACTTAGGATCGACATACAAATGCTTTCGGTTTTACTTCTATCTTTGGAGGCCTATTAAAATGTACTAGAATGTGATCTGAGACGGTTTGTGGTCGGATTTTCTCTTGAACAATCGAATTTAAAAATTTTCTTGAGATAATTGTATAATGTACTTGTTGTATCCGTGTATGATTCGGGATGAATTTTGAATTCGTAATGTTTTCATCAACATATGCTCAGAATTGCGCAATGATTCGAGGAATCTAACACCTTATAACACTTTTGTTTATCTCTCTACGGTCTCTTAACTCCTATTCTAGTTTGATTTCCAGGGATGGCACGGGGCTTGAAAAAAAATTATTATCTTTCATGTTACAAGATTCATGTTAACTTATTGTGTTGGTTTGAAATTATCACACAAAGTTTTTAAGAAAAAAACATCAACAGTTAAATTCTGTTTATTTGTAGAACTTATGTACAAAGGAGTATTGATATTCTCAGATAATTTCGTATATAAATATGTTTGCAAGCCCTTTTAAAGTGTCCAATTCTACCGCAAAAGTTTTTCCTATATTAACAAGAGTTAGATGTGTATTTAAATAAGTACAGTTGTAGATGACGGTACCCTTCTGATGACCTTCTTGCACTGGATTTACATTAAGCTCATCTGCCTTAGCCACCATCTTTGTTTTCACAAATATGGATATTGGCAAACGCACTTTCCAAAGTTTGTCAAAATATTTACAGACATATCATTTCTAGCTTTACGAGGTCGAAAAAATTTGCTTTCGTGCAGTCGGACAGACGGACACCATGACAGACTCTTCACAAAAACAATATACTCTTCACATACCAGTCAGTTGTTATATGTATGCATTTCTGAGCGTATACAGCACTACAGCTCTACTGCATGACGCCAAAGTTCCAAACTATCACAGAGTGTAGATTTTAAAATTTTCCAATTGTTTCCTTAAAACTTTTTAATGTTAATAACCTTGTTAAGATAAAATTTAATATTAGTAATATTAAAACGTGTATTCATTTAAATATTTGTTAAAAAATAAAAATACAGATATTTATGATTGACTATGTTTCTTTGCAGTTTAGCTTGGCTTTTGAGTCTGGGACTGACCTGAGGTCTCATGTGTCTTGATAGGGAGGGGGTGCATGTTAATGGCCTGCTCGTTTGCACCATGTCCCCCTATTCATTTATATTTGGCGCTGGAGCGTAAAACTTTTTACTCGTCTCGCATCTCTTTGAATGATGTCGGCAAGCTTTTTTGTTTTTAATTTGTCTGAAGCGTAAACTGAAGAAAGTTGCACAATTACAAAGGCGCATGGCAAAAGGCACATCGCTTACATATTTCATATGCATGAGCCACCGGCCATAAACCAATCTCTTTTGATGTCTACAAATTATGTGAATGTGGATGCAAAATGCGGCATCACTGGGAATTGGGCGTCACAAAAATGATAGAAAAAGAAGACTTCTCCAGCTAAGAGAGCTTTCCTCAGAAATACCCTCTGTTTACGAATATAGAATAATAAAATATAATATATTTATATACCAAAAAAGTTGATTATGGACGTATGCAGTGATTGCTGATCAAATTTTCACAGACTAAAATAGTAATAATAATAATATCTCTTTTCTAATTGTGACTGTTACCGATTCTCAATCTATCAATTTTCGGTAATATACTGATCAAAAATATACATACTTTATGTGATCTTGAACGTTTCATCTTACGCATTCGGTACGCATTTCATGACATATTGTCATACTCTCTTTCAATAGGCGTAAGAAAAATTATAAAGCGGCACTCGAGTGGCGTTGAACACACAGTTGCGATGATGGCAACGTTTTTCTTTTAATTTGAATCTGAATCTGGAAATTGAGATTTTGGATTTGCATTTCAAAGGGCCCCCTTCAAGACCGCCCACAAGAGCAGCAACAATGGCCGCCTTTGGACTCGGCCAAGAAATGCACAAAAAGCTCCCCGACGCCTTATTCATATTTTGTTCTTCTTTGTGTGTGTGCTCTTTACAATCAAATCAAACAATAAACTGCACTCGAGCACAGGTCGAGAGGGGGTGTGAGAGAGTGTGTGGACAGGTGGTGCGGCAAGTGCAGCAGCACCCATTTGGCGGAAGGAAAAGAGTTGTGGGTGGGTATCCGGAACAAAGTTGGCCATATTTGGACGCCATGCTGTGCCTTAATTCGATCAAAAGAAGCTGCAGGCCGTGATGGCTGCATGCGTTGCCCTTAACTCTTGACGCCCTTCATTTCCCCTGTCCCCTTTTTCATCACTCCACCTTATATGTGAGTACAGCAGCAAGCATGAATGGCGCTTGGCACGCCCCCCGTAGCTGCGACTTTTAACCCTTAACGAGCCCTGACAAAATGCAAAATTCGAAATCTGAGCTGGCTGAGCGTTGAGGGCCTTGTTGAAATCACAAGAATTGTTGCAATGACGACTCTTCTTTCTCCGCCTAGTTCGTCCACTCAAGTGGCAGCGCCCCAGGTGGCATCACTGCAAACTGATGAAGTGCCTGTGTCAGAAGCCCCTTGTGCTAAGCTAATGCAAATTAAATGCAATTTTAACCACCTTTAAGAGTTAAAAGAAACGTTAAACTAAAGTATACAAAGCTCCTCTGATAATAATTATAATTACTATTAATTATTCGTTAAAAACGGGAATGCATGTATTTTTCATGGTGTTTGAGCTACAGTCTCCAAATTTGGTTTGGAGATAGCTGGTAACGACCCACAAAGATCTGCATTTGATAGCAATTGACATCCCTCAAAGATCTGCATAAAAAATGTGGATACTATTATCACAAAGGGGTGGAATAAAGGAAGAGGAACTATTAAGTGAACGGCCGCTAAATATTATTTAAACACATAAAAACTTCGGCAGATCATGAGCATGAATCTGTTCAGAAGACATACAAGTAAATTGATATGCCGTTCCCAAGCTGTATTTAAGAGAAGTAATTTTGACCATCTTGTTTTATATTTGCCCATGCCCTTCTATTTCCTCTCATTCCATCTCGAAGGCGCGTCTGGCGACCCAATCAAACAATCGACATCAATCATAATTTTCGCAATTTTCTTGTTACATTGATTGCATTTATTCTCTGCTTTCCGCTTGCTGCTCTCCACTCTGTCTTTGTCTGTTTCCTTTATTTATTTATACTACTATTTTTTTCTCATTCTGTTGCTTTTTTTTTCGTAAATTTGTAATTTTCTCGAGCTGTGCTGTTGCTCGGTAATTTTCCATGGAATTTTCTTCCGTCGTCGCGTTGATGTCCTTAAACCTTGTCAACATACACTCCACACACACACACACACATAGACACACAGCTAACAATGAGTTTCGACGTCCTGCGGCTGCTTCTTTCGCCTCGACGCCTCATCGCCTTGTCGCCTGTCAGATTTAGCGCTCATTTGTGGTGGGAAAATTGTCATAATCTTTTGACGTGCGCTTCCCCTTGCACACCGCGCATCCCATTTCCCTACCCCTATTTCCTTTTGTGTTTTTTTTTTTTGCTCCTTTCTTTTATGCACTCTTGCCTTTTTTCTATCTCAGCGCCCACGCGACTCCTAGCGCTGTTCAGTTATGTTCAGAGTTCCTTAGTTCGCCTTTGATACTTAATAAGAAATCCGTCGTTTTGTTGTTCGCCTTTAGTGGGCTGACAAGGCATTAAGTTCGCCTTCATTTGCATGCCCAAGCCCCCCGCTCTCCCTACCTCTTGAGTTTTCCTTACTCAAAAGGCATATCAATTTACCAGTCATTAAAATTTCATGGCTGACTTTACGCCCGACACCAAGACACCAAAAAGCGCAATTAGCGCTCAACTCGACAAAGTTAAGATGAAAGAACATTGACTATCATAATGATAATGATAATGATATCCGTTCTACTTTCTTTTTGCCCTTACTCACCTCTCCCTCTCTTTTTTCGACTTTTTTTTTTGTTTGCATCATTTCTTTTTTTCGTTTAAAAGCAATTCAATTCCAAGTTCATTCTCACATGAACTGCAATTGAATTCCACCTCATCGTCCATCGGGCTTGTCTTCCAGCCCGGAATTCAATTTGCGCCAAGTGTCTGCCAAGTGTGAAAATGGAGTGCCAAATGGAGTGTATGAGAATAAATGAGCAAATTACGAGCTAAGGCACAAATTGAGCTACAAATTGGGCAGGATGTAATGTGAACAGAAAAAGTGTGTGCAATGGGACAGTACCAAAAAAATAAATAAAATATATACATATATATCACAAAATAGATGCAGCTGCTGTTAGCAGCCAGATGAGTCCAAAGACACAATTATGTCCATCCACTAAAACTCAACCCATGGAAATAGTATATTATCTATGGAGACTCTAGATTGTAGTATGTATGATGAAAATTGATTAAATAGATTTCTTGTTGCACTTAGGTTGGGGGCTACAGGTATACATGACATATCCACATCAAGTTGTCCTTCTGCTTATGACTTCTTGTCTCATAGTAACATTTAATATGGTAATCTTGTAATGCTAACTGTTAACTTATTGCTTAACAATGAGTCTTTTCTCAATTCTTGGAAATTTGCTTGCGTTCGTTCCACTTAAATATTTTTGCTTTTTGTAAATTACTTTGCATAAATAGTAAATTGTACTTGTGAATCATTACAGACTCATCGCGTATGGACGACTGCGCAATGAAGTAAATAAATCGGACGAATCTTACTTGGATTCGTTTCCGTCATTATTATTTATTATTGCACGCTTCGGTGCCCAAATCACCTGCTCAATTTTATGCAAATATTCATTGGAGTATTTAGCGTTAAAAGGCATAAGAATATAATGATTGCATAATGCGTTCACAGGGAATATGAGGTAGTTGAGGGGGATGGATGCGAACCGATTTGGAAAAGGTTCAAGTGGGCGGATGTGTGTTTGTGTGTGTGCTTATCTTTGGCTCAATTCGAGTGGAAAACGAGTTTGGATTTAAATTTGAATCGAGGTCCGAACTTGCATTCTTTTTTGTATTGATGCTGCTTATTGCAGGCAAATTAACGATTCGCATTTTCTCAACAAAAAATTTAAAATCAAAAAAGCCTTGAAGAAAGCTTAACGAGGCCGCCATTTTGCCAGGAGCAATTTGGCTAACATTTGCAGCAGCCGATGAGGAACTGTTGAATTGAAATTGTTGATTTAGAGGTTGCGCTCTCTAATTGCGTGTTGCACATCAAACGAGCTGTCAAAACACACGAAATGTCACCTGAAATTAGAGATGGCAACGTAAACAGGAAGAGGGGCAAATCAGAGCAAGGCTTTGTGCTTTGGTTGGGGAACATGAGGGGAGGGGATGGGATGGGTGAGTCTGTTTACCCTTTTGTTGGCAAATGCGGCTGCTGCAATTTCAAGATGGCGCATTTGATATCCATTTTGATTATTGTGGCTGGCTGGCAGAACCGAGCCAAGCCGAGTCACTTGACGTAATTAAAACCAACTCCGGCAAGGACAACAACAACAACAAACACGGCAGCAACAACAAGTGGTTAAATTTAAAAGTAAGAGGCTTTGTCCTTGCCATGGACGAATGACATTTGCGCCAGGAAGCGGCAATTGAATTGGTTTTTGAATCGTTTGGAATCGGAGCTGGTGGTTTTAGTTTTTGCTGGTTGGAGTTGGAGGCTGGCTCCAGCCGCACTTCCTTTTGTAATTGATATCCCGATATCGGGCATTCATGACACGGGCAATTCAAAGCAGTCATCCCTTTGACTCCCCCATTGTCATTATCCTTGGTCCTTTTCTCTGTCTCTCTCTCTCTCTCTCTCTTTCTCTGCTCTGCTCTGCTTTGCACGCAATTTAATCAACTTGACGCGTTTCCTTCTTCGTATCAATTACCAAATGTTTTGACAGCAATTGTCTAAATAAGTTCTCGCATATATTTACCCCGATTGTCCCCTTCATCATGTGATTCAGGACCTGCAAGCCTTTTCTAAAAACAGCCTCGCAAAACAGCATAACAACCACAGTTAAATAAAATCAATCGAAAATTAAGTTATTTCATTTTACTTTATTTTATTGGCAATATGTTAATACAAAACATCCATATATATCTAATAACTCAGTGTTGCCCCTAGAGGTGAACTCTAAAAAGCTCAAAAATTAACTGCAGTGACTGATATCGGGTGATTATTATGGCCCGCCCATATAAGATATGTATGGTATGTTCACTTAAACAAACGACTTTTCGTTTTCAATGTTGAACTGATTGTTTTTTCGCGCAACTGCTTATGTTTGTATGTATGGCATTGATAACAAAAAACAATAATATTTGTGCATTATTGGTTCAATAGTATATTTGTTAGCATTACTTTGGATACTGCGAAAATAATAATAGCTACACTGAGAGAATGTATATATTTCTCCACTCAATAGCGTGAACAATTCAATAGAGCTAACACAGTCGGTTTTAATTAGTTCACTATTTCGATGGAGCACTGTTAATATGTAGATCAGTATCGAAGTAAAGTAAACTTATCAAAAACAGTTAACTGATTGCTCAATTGTTCTTATCTGTCAAAAGTTAGTCATCCCACCTTGCGTTATACACTTGATATGATACCTCGGCGCGTCCATTTTGTTTGGCAAAGCTGTCTGCAAAGTGTGCAAGTGTGTGTGTTAAATGTCCCCACTTAATATATACTTATTATTTGATGATGATGTCGAAATAATGCCAAAGTAAATGTAATCAAACGAAATAATAGCAAAATGTGCCACAAGATTGAATCATTTTTCCAATCAATCAAATCAAATCAAATCAGGTAAAGCCGCAAAAGAAAATGTTGCTTGGTAGGTGGGTGAAGGGGCAATGGGAGGAAGGTGGGGCATGGCATTGCTGATGAAGCAATCAATAGAGTTGATGTTTGCATGGACAGGAAATCATGACGTTGTTGTTGTTGTTGTTGCTATTATTATTAGTAAGTAAAAATGAAAACAATTTGAGGCTCGTTGAAGTTGACACTTTCATTAAGTTGGTCAAGCGACGACGACGTCAACAAATTGGAATAATTTCTTGTCTCGCGCCGGCTTAAAAGGCGTTAATGAGCACAACAACAACAAAAATTACTCGAGGGTTGGCGATGAAATTTGATGAGACATGAACAAATTAGTGACAAATTAAAAGTCAAAGCTACAGCACAACAAAAAAAAAACACCTCGAGGGTTGTTGCTGCTATTTCAAGGGGGGTGTGTGTGTGTATGTGTGTTTTGTTTTTGCTAACAAATTGTGTCAAATGTCAAAATAAACAGCCCAACTAAACTGAACCGCACCCTCCCTCGAAAAAGTGTCACCTGCTGCGCTGCTGGCGTTGAGTAAGATCCAATTAAATGGCATAAAATTGGCGAGAAGGAGTGCGGTGTGTACGAGGAGTTTGCTGCAGCATCAACAGCACGACTGGCATCATGCCACCAATTAAACTAATGATAAGTCAAAACAGCATACGTTATGATATAGCGGTAAGGTGTGGCATGTCATTGATTTGTGCGATTTCGACTGACAAAACTGTGTACTTGTGTGTGTCAACAGGCAACATGCAAGAGCAACAGCTCATCATTATCAAGCTCATGCCCCCAATATATCAAACTTGCAACCCGGGCAAACTAACGGTTGTCGCTTGACGGCACGCTTCATGCTCCAGAGAGACGTGAGAAATTGCTTGTTATCAAGTTTATTTGGTTGGCATATGCCAAAAAGTATGCTACAAAATTCAGTTACGTGTCTCTGTGCAACACACACACATACTCAATGTTGCCACATGCAAAACTGTTGCACACATACACACACAGACAGAAAAAAGACAGACAGACAGACAACTCGCTTAAGTGGCATCATTTTGAAATAAAGTTGATTCAATAAGTTTCTGTGACATTCATTTGCAATGCGGCGCCAAAGGATACACTCATACTCGTCTGCATGTGTGTTTGCGTGTATGCGTGTGTGTGCGTGTGCTTGTGTGACATTTGTAGTGCTACCAACTGTCACGCATACATCCAATGATGCCCATCATCAGCCATCAGTCAAACCATCCGAAATACATTTTTGGCCATTTTATTGCTCGTCATTTTTGATGCCATTTAAATGCGAAGCTTCAATAAATTCAGTTTGGGAGCAGCTAAATAAAATAAAATAAAATTATAAATACAATTTGTATTCTATGTATCAAGAACTAATACTAAGAAAATATGTTTATTAACCTAAAACATTCGATTTTTTGTGCGTAGTAAATTATGTAACAGTCCTTTCCCTAAATAAAAATTAATTAAAAATATTAATATCCTTATGTATGTGTTTGGAGTTTTTCTTTAAAAATCAAACACACTCAAACCAAAACAGTAGGTCAGAAAGATCCTGATAAACAATTATTATTTTAAACACAATAATTTGACGTATAGGCAGATTTTAAAAATGCCCATGGGAAATTCATTGTCTCCTTCGGAACTGCAAAGCTTATTTTGTTGATTAATTCAGATGAATCAATTTCACCATTGACTAGTTTGTGAAAGATGGTTACTTCTAACATTGTACCACGATCATGAAGAGATGGAAGATTTATAAGTAAAAGTCTTCTATGGTTATCTTCCCAGTTAAGACCCCTAAGTGCTAACAGCACAAATTGTTTTTGCACCGATTCTATTTTATCCTGATTTATCCTATATTTGGGATACCAGTTACAAGATCCATATCCCAGAATCAGTCATACAAGACAGATATAAAGAGGATGTTCTCTGTTTCTCTTTCCATTATTATGCCTTAAGTTGTACGACTATACTATATTTATATATGCTTCCTTCTTCTTTTTACACACATACAGAAAACCATTATGCCCTTTTACCCCACAATATTGGGTATAAAGAAAGTTTTGCATTTCAATATTGTATAAGTATTTTCTTTATTTAACATCGGACATACTTTTTTTAAATTGGAGACGTCTCTTTATTTTACACTCAATAATGAATTAAATTATTTAAATCATCCAAAGACTTAACATTGCGAAAAAAGCTTTTGCTTAAACATGTCCCTTATAGCAGCTTCGTAACAGCTTTAAATTTTAAGCTTGCGCCGCGCTGTTTCTGCTGTACAAGCCGCAGGATACCTGAAAGCAGTGGCGCCCTCTGGCGACATGCGCTTAACGCTTGCCATAAACACCGCTTGCTATAAAATAAAAATACGCGCTGATTTCTCTGCGCAAAAAGTTTTTAGAATGAAAACAAATTGCCATCGAGGTTGTATGATTTGATTTGTTGAACTTGGTTTTGATTATGTGTTCCATGCTCTTTCCGCTCACACTTTTGTCCGTTTTGTTGTTTTTTTTTTTTATTTTATAGCACATGTGCAAAGGTTGTGACAAAATTGTAAAACTGTCAACTTGCTGTCCTTTAATCCCTAACAAACAAAAATGTAAAGTAAACAAATTAACAAAAAGTAAAGGAAAAAAAGCGTTGACTGTGTGTGTGTATGTGTATATGTGGGTGTGTGTATTTTTCAATAGAAAAATTTTGAAATGGCATAATTGAGGCAACGCCATCTGGCGTTCAATGTGCACACAGCAATTGTAAGCTGCGCAATTAAGAATTTGAATCCAAAACAAAATATTAAAATAATACATTTTCTTTGACTTTTGCAAACCTTTTTGAGACTTGGTCAATGCAAAAAGCCACGTTAACAGAAATTGAAAAGAAAGAATAGGCAAAGGTGCCACCATCCGCCCCTTAGCTCCACCAACACCTTCCCCTGTCCATTGCCAGACGCTTTTGAAGTGCTGCTGCTGCTGCTGCTCATTTAGGCGCAATGGCTGCTTGGCCACAAAGAAGACAACCCCATAATTATATACAGTCCCTTACACCCCCTTCTTAGAGTGCTTTTCATGTAGCAATTCATTTGGTTTTTGAGATTAATTTTGAATTAAGCGCGTTTTGAATTCCATTTAAATGTTTCTTCAATGCGCCAAAAGATTTCAATGCGAAAAATGTAATTGGAAAAATGCGCTTAATACGACTAATGCTTAATGAGCTCAGAGGGAAACGTGGTGGGGGGGTTGGGGCCTGGTCTGGTCTGGTCTGGTGATGTGAAAATCATCTAAGACCTGCAGAATATGCTTTTTATCTTATTTTCATATTAATGAACATGCGAGACATGGGCATGGGATGAAACAAAATGAGTTATGAGTTGCTTCTAAATGGCCATGGGTATGAATGAATGATTAAAAGAAAAGTCACCAAAAGAGGATGAACGAGAAAAAGAGGTTATAAGCACACGACTTAAAACGAAATATTGGTATTGACAGGCATTAAAATTACCCAATGATAATGAAAGGAGTAGATTCATTTTGTTGTTATGTAAACACTCTGTCCATTCTTAAGCTTGAATTTTTCATTTTAGCTTCTTTTTAGTAAGATTCGTTGCGATATTCGACAGTCACAAAAAACATATTGGACGCATGGATTAAAAAAAAAAAAAAGAAAAGCAAATTCAACCCTTAAGCCTGAAAAGAAATGAAAAAACAGAAATTACAGAAAGAAAGAGAAGAAGGGAGCAGGAGGAGCAGCTGCTGCACAAGTAAGGGGAGTAAGAAGCAACTGAGAAAGACGTTAAAGCAAGAAGGATCAGGAGCAGGAGAAGGAGCCATACCAGAAGTTGACCAATTATATAAACCACTTAAGTTACAACGCAGCGGGTAAGTCAAACGAAGAAGCACCACTACCATAACACACACACACACACACACACATGCACACACACACACACACACACACACACATATGCTAAGGCCACAAAATAAATGAAACTGAAAACGAAAACACGTCAATGCGATAATTATTAATAATTATCCACTCATGCTTATTCTGCCTTAGTCGCTGTTTTTCAGCTCACGCACACACACATACACCAGTTACCCCACCTCCTTTGCACTCCGTCTCCAAGGCAGTGTCGAGGCCACTTGGGTCTCTGTCGTGTTGCTGGGGCTGGTGCTGATTTCTTGCTGAGTGGCGTTGCAACAAAGGCAGTCGTCTTCAACGTTGTTGTTGTTGTTATTGCTGTTGATTCTCTTATTTTTTATATATTTTATTGTTGTTGTTGTTGTTGTTGTGGCCTGTGCTTGCTAATGGCAAAACTAAATTATGGCCAAAATGGTGTTGGCTTTCTGGCTGGCTGCCACTTATGTGCCACTCACACGCACACACACACACACACAACAAGCCTGGTCTGGTGTCGCCCATTTTGGGCCATATACTCTCACGAAGCGTGTGCATGAAACATGTAATTATGAAATTAACGATTTCCAAGTGGCTCAAAGCAACGTTCGCCGCCGCCCAGTGAACGCGGGTTTGGGAAAGGACCAGGCAATTGGTACAAGTGTGAGAGTAAAGAGAGTGAAACAACAACAAAAACAGCTCATGGCAAGCGCATAAGCGAGAAAGAATTTGTTGCTTATATTGGCAATATCATTAAGGCTAAAATTCCCGGTTTCCCGCTGTGATTTCTGTTCGGGAAATTTAACAAAGATTGTAACAATTTTTTATAAAAATTGCAAGTTCATTAGGGGACACTGACGTACATGGCAGGAGCTTTGACCAAAAATAAAAGAAATTACATTTTGCTTTCGAATATATTTCTAACATATTTTCCTTAACGTAAGATTTTTTCGCCCCGCTTCATTATTTTTCTTGTAATTGCACAATGCCAGTGCTTCTGCCATTTGGTGAATGACAAAATGCTGGGGACAAGATTGTGTTCATTAGCTGTTTAAACAATCGAAATCAAAAACAAAGGCGCGTATTTGTTGAACACCTGATGTGGCTAAGCAACAACAAAAGCAGCTAACGCGTTGCGGGCAATAAAAGTAATCGAAATGCGGCCAAGTTGAAGAGAAGTAAGGAACGAAGCATGTGCCTGGCTAATATGGAAGTGGTGCAAACCAACAAACCCACAAACCAAACCACGCAACCAATTGCAGTTTGAAGCCAGTTGCAGTCCCCTGGGAGAAAACGCATAGAGTGAGCAAAAACAATTGGCAAAACGGGCTCCAAAACTGACAGATGTTAACGAGATGTTAATTAGTTGTCCAAAAACAAAGGGGCTTTTAGTCTAATGAGGATTGGTGGGAGACGAGTAAGAATTTACCAAGTAACGAGAGAACTGACAAACGAGTCAAATTTGAAGCGAATTGTGCCAAGTAACCGAACTAATAACGAGTTAATGTTATAATCAGACGATGCCTAAAAAGTCAATTAGCAACGAGTGGAGCAAGTTATAAAAAAACAATTGTACTCTATTGTATATTGTAAGCAACGCCTATCGGCAGATCAAAGAACGAACCATTTAAATGTGAAAATTTGTTAAGAGAAGAAGCCATCGAGGACACAGAATTTTGAATTTGCATTTGCACCGCCTTCCACAAGTGTTCCGAATGCGATAAGAACATTTTTAAATGCATTTCGAGTGGATGTCGAACATCAAACAAAACAACAACAGAACAAGAGCAATATTAAAAACAACAACAGCCACAGCCAGAGCCACAACGAAAAAGGCAGCGAATAGCAAAAAGGACGAGGTAAAAAGGCTTTTAGACCATGGTCCTCCGCCGTGTTTCTATCAAGTGCGCACAGCACATATAAATAGTCACATACTGGGAAGAAGAAGAAGAAGAAGGAGGTGGAGAGAGAGAGAGAGAGAGCCGTTTGTGATTTATGCGACGTCTCTTTGAGGCTGAAGTGCAGATTACATTATAAATATGAAATAATACGAGTCGGCGCACAGGCCCTTAAGGACATGCGAAACGGAAATTGAAATTCGTGATCAAAAGAGGAAACAGCCGGGGCAGGAGGGGCAAGTTGATTGCCCCGATTGGTCCAGTAGTATTTTCGTGTTTTTGACATCTCGATTTGCGTTTCTTGCACGCATTAATTTCATTTCATTGATTTTAAAGAATGCATCTTCTTTTTCTCAATTATGAGAAGTTCCAATTCCACGGTTCATTTGTCGCCTAGCATTTTTACGACAATTTTCAATTGCATCTTATATAAAAAATATATATATTTCACTGAAAATACAATAATATAATAATAATATTAAAAAAAAAACCATTTTTTGGATATCTTAATTTAATTTTTGTAAATTTATTGTAACGTCGAATTTTTGAAAATGTAAAATATGCAAATTGATAAAACGGACAAATTGTTGTTGTTTTAGACAACAATTATTCTACTACAATACTTGTGTCCCGTTGAGTGTAA
The DNA here is from genome assembly GCA_018901835.1 of Scaptomyza graminum. Lineage (NCBI taxonomy): Eukaryota > Metazoa > Arthropoda > Insecta > Diptera > Drosophilidae > Scaptomyza > Scaptomyza graminum. Next base: position 5,808,733 of record JAEIFL010000001.1, on the reverse strand, counting down.
CTTTTTGCAGAGCAAAGGGAAAAGTTATCCGTTTTTAATAATGGCTCCGAAGCAATGAACTTAACGAACTTAGGACGCTTCGTCAAAAATGATGACAGAAGTGTTCTCACGCTATAAAAATAGCAGAATAAATAATTTGGCCGTTCACTAGAAAAGAACGAAAATCGACTTCTGGAAAAGAAAATTAGCTGAAAGAAGGAAAAAAGCATTTTTTTATTTTTATTTGATATTTGCTGCTTTTTTTAGTCATGAAAATTGCATCGAGCGGTTGAGAAAATCCGGAGATATCAATGTTTAAATAATAATAATATTAGATCTTCAGGTGAAATTTTATATGTACGTAACCCGCCTATCATAACTACATACATATACAAATTTAATTTTACGATTGATGAACAAAAAAAATGTACCGAATTTTACTTTTTTAGACGGAGCAAAACACTGACAGAAAAGGATATGGCTATTTATGATGTTATTTAAACCAAAAATGTTTGTGAAATTCGTCGAAGAGTAAAAATAAAAATGAGAAAAAATATATAAAACAAACATTTATTTATTTAAATTGCAGTCGAACTTCAATATAACTAGCTTCAGTATAACGAAGTTTTCTATAATACGAATCTATTTCCAAAACACTTAAATTCGGTTCAATAAAAATCCCATTGTATATTACGAATATTTCCATAGATATTTGAGATTTGTTCGCCTTAAAAACATCGTTATCAATTATGCAATGAAAATGTATGATTAATGCAATTAATTTTTCAACGTTTGCTAATTATCCGATGCTTGGGGCTCCAAAAGTGGTTGATATTGAGTTGAGTGGGAGGCGTGCCAATGGCGTATTGATTATGCAACTGTTATGCAATGCGACTAATTAATCACAACAAGCAGTCTGAGTGGAAAGCGGGAAAAAGAGAGAGAGAGAGAGGGACGGCTTATCGACAAAAAGAAGAGAGAGGGGGGGAAACATGGTCAACTTTCGGCAACATTGCATGGATTCCAATTTTCTACAGAAGAAAAATAACGGAAATTTTTAAAAAGAAACAATGAAAAAAAGAAAATATTTTTGCTGCTAGTCTTGTTGTTAATCTTTCTTTTCATATCAATAATTATTTATTATTTGTTTTTGTATAACTTGATTAAGAAAAACTCATAGCTCGATTGCCGTATAGCGAATTGATCAAGCTATCAAGTTACGCGCAATAAATAAACAACAATCGGCAGAGAGGCGCACAATACTGATTATATTATAAACAATTATAAAAAAAATATTCAATAAAAAAAAATGTCAAAAAAGAAACAATTAGATGCAATCACGTATCACACATGCATACGCAGACACACACATGCACACACACGCATCTATGTCGGTGCAGTGTGGCCCGCCAAATTGGCGGCGCAAAACAAACTGAAACTGAGGCCGCTGCGCGCCCAGCACAGGCCGAAATGGGCTGCATAATTACAGCACACACACAGGCATACGGCTCACACGTATACTATACACAGTATCGGTGTACTCACTTCCAGTGTAGAGAGCAACAGCAAGAGGCGTTGAGCGTAAGTGCGTGCAGGATAGCATACAGTGAACTCTAAATATTTCCCCTTCAATTGGAATGATAGCATAGCTAAGCGCATGCGAGAGTGAGACGGCCTGCGCTGTGGCACACTTGCCGTCTCGCTGGCTCGCAAAGATGGCGTAGCAAACGGCAGCAGCGGCGGCCTGCCGCAGCAGACGCAGCTAGTGACAGCATCAGTCGACAGTTGGCGTGCGAAGCAGTTAAAGCTACTCCGGCGACGCGACGGCAGAAAGAAAGCAGAACGCAAGTCGTGCTCGAAGCAGAGTAGCGCAAACGTGAAACGTGTGCGTTGGCGTTGGCGTAGCGTTAGCGTCGCAGGTGACGCCGACAGTGACAGCGACGTTGACGTTGGCGCGACGCTTTTGCTCGCGTGCAGCGCGCGCTTAGGTTTTAGTTCGTTTTCGTACGTTGTCCACGCCGAACGCAAGCGGTCAGCACCCACACGCAATACGAAAAGAATCAGACAATCAGAGAAATGCAGACAGAAGAACACACACGCACACGTAATAAGTACATGCTGTGACTGAGCTAAAGCTCTGCTCGAGTCGAGTCGAGTCGAGGCGTATTGTGCTTAAAAGAAAACAGTTAACCGAAACAGTTCATCACACACACTCATTTCGAATTCGAGTTCGAATCGAGTTGGATTATACAAACATTTTGGGCAATGCGCTCAGCTTCTTATTGCTTATTGTTTTACATGTGCGTGGAGCGGAGTCAGTCGGTGTGTGTGTGTTTTAGTGTGTGTGTGTGCGTATCCTGCACTATATTTTTTTTTTTCATGTGAGCTATGAAACCCGCTAGCTTTGAACAAGTGCAATAAACAAACACCAACAACAACACTGATCGAACTTTTTTTTGCGAACGCTTCGTCAAACGTTCCCCCGACGGCAAAATGCAAGCTACCAAAATGCGAACACCCTTTGCCATACAGGAGATCCTCGGCTTGAGCGTCGGTGTGGGTGCCTTTCAGCAACAACAACAACAGCAGCAGCAACAACAACAACAACAGCAGCAGCAGCAGCAACAGCAACAACAACAATCAACGCAAGCTGCTTCAGCTGCGACACCCAGCGCCACTGAGGCACCACTTTCACCGGCCGCAACGCCGCCCCCTCGCAATGCAAACACCCCGCAACAATCGGCGGTAAGCAGCGCACAACAACAGTTGCAGCTGCAACTGCAGCAGGATCACCAGCCGTCGTCGCGAGACTCACGCTCAATCTCTCCGGATGTCACTCGATTATCGGCCGCCGCAGCCGCTGCTGCCGCTGCCGCCGCCCACTGCCAGCTGCCTGTGTTCAATCCGGCGAACTTTTATGCTGCCGCCGGCTATGCTGCTGCTGCCGATCCAGCGAACGCTGCGGCTGCCCATCATCATCATATGACAACGCTGGCGGCTGCCGCCTATTTGCGTGGCTTTCTGCCGCCCGGCTTTAGTACGCCGCACGAGTTTCGCGGCCATTTTCAACAGCATTTCGGCGCTCAGTTTGCAGGTGAGTGAGTCAGTCCCCTCTTGTAAGTAAGCTTGAGCTTAGCCCGTGTTGCTTGGGCTAATTAAATGGCAGCGACAAACACAAAAGATTCAAACAGAGCGGCAAGCTTTTGTCTTTGTGGCTGCTGCACTCGAGTGCACTCGCTCAATCCCAATGATAAACAAATGGCGAGAAAGAGAGTGAGAAACAGTGCTTCCCGTTTACGGCTGGTTATGGTTAACATTTTTGAAATGCAGTTTGCTTTCTTAGAATTAAGAATATATTTTTGAATTGTGTTTGTTACAATGTCGGCAACACAATAACGAATGCAACTCAGAGGCAACTCAGGCGCAACTAATAAGCTCAATCGAAAGCTTCGTCATTCGAAAAGGGGTTGCCAGAAGTAGGCTACATGTGTGAAGGGTATAATAAAACGAGAAGGAACACCAACATTAATAAATTTCAGACTACAATCTGATTAAATTTGTGTAAAGCCGAGAAATCTAAGTTTAAGTTTAAAACGCTTAAAAATGTTTTAGTTTTATTTTTCGCAACATGATTTTTTAAATAACGCAAAAAATGCCTAATATAAATACAATTTTTACAATTTTGGGCAGAAATTTTTAAAAATTTCTCTTAATTACTTTTCGTGATAAAAAAAAACTAAATGAATTTAAATATTTTTTATTTTTACAAACCCTGATTATTAAATTGTTTTTCTCTGCTGTATTTTTCAATATTCTATTCGAATTTTATTGACGACTTTTTGCACACCCACGCACACACACACACACAGTTTTGCCGCTCTTTCTGGCACTTAATTTGTTAAATTTCTATTCAGTTTACAGCTGGTGTTGTTGCCGCTGTTGCACGTAATTTTGTGTGTTATGTTTGTTGCCGCTTTCATTGTTGACTCCTCCTCTGCGGCGCCTGCTGTTGCCTCCTCCTTTTATTTTTACTGGCCAGCTACTATTTCTGCTATTTGCTCTAGGGCCACATTTTATCTGTTTACACAACAGTTGTTGTTGTTGTTGCTATTGCTGTGGGCCAAGCTGTAAAAACGGCAACGCCTTGTCCTTTTCTATCATCAGCAGCAGCGGCGCTAGTTGTATACAAAACAAATCGACTTGAGTGGTTAACCGCAAGGAGCAAAAGGAGCAAAAATGCGGAGCTAAGATGAGCATATCCTTTTACTGGGAAAAGTGCTACTTTGCTGGCTGGCTGTGCTGTGCTGTGCTGGTTGTGCTGGTGGCTGCCACGTTGTTATCCTTAATTTGAGTGGCCATCGAGCAGGACACAACTCTAGCTGGCGGGCACCACAAGAAGCTGCTGATACTTATAGTTTTTTTTTTTTTTTTTTATCTTTTATATTGTCGATTTCGTTTTCTTTAGCTTTTTTTTTTAAATGTTTACTGGAAAGTCATGCGAGTGAGTGCGAAGGTCCTGTTTGTGTGTGCTGCGTCAACGTTGTTATTTCTTTCCTTTTGTTGTTGTTGTTGTTGTTGCTACTTCTCAAAGTCACACCAAGAGAGACTTTGGGTTGTTTGGGATTTTGGGCTCTTCAACTGAGGATCGCTGTCAGCTGGCAGCACTTGTCCCACGCTCAATGTTGTTGTTGCGGTCGTCGTTGTTGTTTATGTAATGGCCGCAACTACTATTTTTCACACATTGCGAAGGGCAACGGTTCTTGTTATTGTTGACCATTTCATTGCCTTTAACGTTACTGTTTGGCCTTAGGTCATTGGGCATTTTTAAATTGACTTTACTTCAAATACTTGCGCCTTAATTGGCTTCTAAAGATACAAAAAATCGTGCGAGCTCAAAATCTCTGCAATATATTTTTCGCAGCTACTTTTCTCAATAAAAGATTATTATTTTGGTGCATCTGCCACGTGTGTTCGTCACACAAAAAAGGAAAATTCAATAAAAGAACCGCATGAAAATCAATCGCACCAATTTTGCCACAAAGAAAGCAAAAACCAAAACCTTAAGCAAAATTTGTAGAAAACGTAGAAGGAGGAGGAGAGGGGCGTAGGCTTAAGATATTTGTGATAGTAGAGCTCGCAATATCGCCGAAACGTACTTCCTAAACGATCAAACAAGGGCCAAAACAGGGAGAGAAAGTGAAAGACAGAGAGAGAGAGAGAGAGAGGAGTGAGTGCGCATTTCCTGCCAGCTTGGACAATAAGGTAATATGATAGTTTTTCGCACATTTTGGTGTAGAAAATTGATATATCAAGTGTTAATTATGTGACAATGAGTCGACCAAATATGAGAAGCACAAGAAAATGAAACGAAATGAAAACTACTCGAAAAGCGGAGGGTGAGAATTATATTATTATTTTAATAATTATTTTTTAATTAGAAAACTACAAGTTTGGTTTTCACATAAAAAAAAAAAAGAAAACCAAACAACCGAAACGTAAACAAAACGAATCGAAAACCGAATTTCCCCGAAACCGAAACACCGAAACACCGAAACTCAACTCGCAAGTGGCACGACCTCAACTGCTGCATAAACAGCAGTAACTGGGAAACTGGAAAATGGCTATTGGGAATCGGTCGAGGAGCATTTTTGAGCAAGTGAAAAGAAAGAGCCGAAGCCACAATTGATGACAACAAGTGGCAAGCGTCGACGCTGGCGCTGTTCTCAACAATTGTTTGCTCGCATCTGCTGCATGATCAGCCAAAGGCAGCTAGCCACTTCAGACGGCAGCCAAGCTGCAGTTTCGTCGTCATCATTTTCTAGGAAGCACTCGAGAGCGCCGAAGCAGCGTGTAAACAATTTGCTCTCTTACAGAGTAACTCTCTCCTATCATCTCATCTAACTTAGCTGCAAGGCTAGTCAGGGTTTCCTTTTAAGTGGCTTTGTTCCCAGCTTAGACACAAGACAGACTCAACGATCTACGCAAAAGGCGCTGAAAGCATCGGAAACGTTTCTTTTTTTTTGCATGATTTGCATTTACAAGCTTTGTGGCAAGTGCCAAGTGTCTGCTTCTTTTATATGTTTGTTATTCGGGAAAACTTGACTCCAAGATGCGCTTAAAACTATGGGCGCCACTTCGGAATTCTTAGATAACTTTGAAAGTTTTTTAAAACGGTTCTCAAACTAGATCAAAATGAACAGCTCTCTTTGTGGCCATAATGCTTGCACTCGAAGTTTCGCAATTACCCCGACAAACTAAGAATACTGTTAATCGCATCAAAATGCGTACAGAGATGGCTGACTGACTCTGTTTCGAGTAGCTACCCCAGGCGAGAAGGACTCGCAGGAGCGAAAGGTCCCATACTGCATGTTGCGTGCGCAAATTGAATATTGAACGTGTTAATCTTTTTTAGGGCTACGCACAGCATCCAACCAATTTGGTCGCACTCTCAAAATTGTTGTTAAAACTTTATTTTATTTTGGCCAGCGCAATTTATTTGACGATCTTAAGCGCAGTACTCGACTACTTTGGGAACGGGTGCCGAGCGAGGCCTTTAAAAGCGTTTGACTTTTTATTAATTTCCCTGTTGACAGCAATTTGCAACGCTACACGATTTTGTTACCACCAAAACACACACACACACATCCAACCAGGGATGGCCCTGGGCCCTGGGACTGGAGCAGGCACAGAAACAGGGCCTGGGTTTGAATGTTATGTATGGTGTAACGAAACGGTCGAAGGACTTCTGCATCTGTTGATGGGTTAATAAATATTTAAACACACACACACACACACACATACACACAACTGACACATTTAACGTCCAAGTGTGTGTGTGTTTGTGTGTTTATTTTTATGTTTACCGCTATTTCCGTGCAGTGTTGTAAAACGTTGCGCCCTTTACGAAATGGACAAGACCACAAAAGGGTTGTTGCTTGTTGCAAGTTAGTTGCCCATTTGAATGGCACGTTTGCTGCCACACTACATCGACTGTGGTGGTGGTGTGTTAAGAGTTGTGCAAGCAGTTTTATGGCTAAGGCAAATATCCAATTTGGCCTGGTTTGTGATTCGTTGCGGACCCAACGTGTCCACTTTAACAAAAGCACGTATTGAGCTTGCAAATTATCAATAAATGGTTTAAAAAAAAAAGTAAGTTGACTTTTTTATTGATAAACGTATCATCGATTCGGCCAGAAATATTTATATTTTACACACAATGAAAAAAATAACGTCTAATTATAAAATGCGAAATTGGAAAATGAGAAAATTGTTTTTAATACTGCCATATAAATAATTGAACAGCCAAAGAATGGAAGGAATTTCGAGCGACAACAACAAAAGGCAGCAACAGCCCAGCTCACTAACTACCCAATTATTTCATTCAAGCTTTACTGCTTCACCACCGCAGCAGCCAAGGCAGCAGTCGGCGTCGCAATCAGCGTAGTCGAAGCAAATCGCAAAATGGTTGAAAAAGAAATGCGAGCAAAATGAATGCGCATAAAAAACAAATACACAAGAAAACAACTTTGGTCAAGGGGACGTGAAGGAATGGGGGGTTAACAGTAAGCACAGCAGAAAATCAATGGCAAGCGAAAATCTTTGTACAACAACAACAACAACAACAGCAGCGTTAACAGTAACAATAACAACGACAATGGCAAAAAGTGAAATTGGAAAATAAGCGTAACACAAAACCCCGGGAAAAGTGTAGCTCGCGGCCCCATAACGTCGCTTTCGCCCTCGTCCCAATGCCAGCAGCGGCAAACAGTTGTCTGATTGATGCCATTTATGTTGTTGTTGTTGCTGCTGCTGCTGAGTGGCAGCAACAATGGCACATAGCAACTGCAATAAAGAAGCTATTTTGTTCAACTGCTGTAGATGTTGTTGTTGTTGTTGTTATTATTGATGTTAAAAATGCCCGGAAATAGTTTTGGAGACATTTACTACTGCACAAAAGAAGTTACCAAGCTTCCGCTTTCTTTTTCCTTTCCTCCACAACATTTTGCCCGCCATCTTGAAATACTTAATACTCCATTTCTTCGTGCGCCTTCCGCTTTTTCGTATTTATTACATCAGAAACACAAGAAACACTGGAAGCACAAATCGAGTTAACGAGCTAACAGCATGGGGTCGGGTCGGGCCGGTCTAAGCCCAAAAATTGTCTCCCGCAGTAGCTGCCACCCCCAAAAATGGCAGGCAGGCAGCAACCACCAACACACAAACACACACACGCACACAACGAAAGCAACCCCCAAAAAAGCAGCTTTTTGAATTGTGTAACAACTAACAACTTAACCACCCGCCAGACGCAATGCTGATGAACCCACACAAAACCCCCCGCCCCCCACCATTGCCAGGAAAAAATTTACGTTTGCCCACTTTTTCGCATTTGCCACTTTGCTTCTTCAACTTGTTTACGTCTCCATTACAAATAATTGCGCGTCATATTGGCTCAGCTACATATGTATGTATATTGCCACCCCCAAGTGGTGTCCCCGCCCTACCAACAACAACCAAGTTTTCCAGCAGCAAATAAAAGCAAGTTAAAGTAGAAACAGCTCCAACCAAATGTGGCCCCATTCTGCCTAGACAGACGGTTCTTCCATATCTCCCTCTGCTCGTTGCGTTCCTTCTGTGTAAGTTGTAAATACGCTCGAGTATTATTAACGTAAATGCAAAATTGCCAATTTCGAGTGTATTTCCTGTCAACAGAAATTTCCTTCGCTACCACTTCGCCCCCCCCTCTCTCACAAGGTGATATAAAATTAAAAGCAAAAATATCGCTTAGAGGCCACAGCAGAGAAGAGCGAAAACGCTGGCACAAGGCAAGGAAAGAAGGGCTCTTTTTTATGGAGTCTTTTTATTTTAAATTTTACTCATTCTATTTCGACTTCGCACCCGAATCACCCATTCGCTCGACGCAATGCCAAGAAGCAAGGAGTCTGAGCAAGGGGGACCTTTCGCGACCGTGGCTTTTATTAATATGTCTGGCAATTTCAATTTGACTTTATTGGTAATCTTAAATTAAGTCTCTCCAAACGACTCAAAACTAAGCGAAAATGCAATTTGACTGCCTCAAACGATGACAGTTATCGATTAAAATCGATCTGTTTTGTTTTCACTCTTGGTTTGCTCTGGTTCTGGCGCCTTGGCCGCGGAGGTGGCCTGATCCGCTTGGCTTTCGGGGCGGGCGTTGACGCTTCTGCTTTGCTTTGGCAAAAGCGGCTGGGATTGCTGGCTTGAAGTCGTCTGGCAGAATGGCCCACTCCACAAGTCGGGCGCCATCCAAAAATTCAGCTTCAGAATTTCTACCTGTCCCGGACAACTTTGAGCTAGCAATTTCGTTCAGCGTTTCCAGAGCCTTTTCGCTGGGTCAGAAGGCGCAATTTTTATAAATGTAAAATTCATTAAATAGCACAAAGATATCGATAGCCGAATCAAACAAAGCCAGTTACGGCTGGGCAAATTGCTTAATTGAACAATTAATAAACTCACAAAGAGAAGCTACTGAATTGGTCAGAAAAGATTCCGACTTCAATATCAAATTAATTTAGGCGGAAAATGAACCTGGCACACAAAACGGGAAATAAGTGAAATAAAGCTGGGCGAAACAAAAGGAAGGCGGCATAATAGTACGTATGCTGGGCAAATCACAAAATATCGCATGACAAAGAGAAAATCGAGCAACTCGACTCAACTCAATCCAAGCACAGCAAATTAAATTAGTAGCCACAACGAACGTCGGTGCAGAGTGAAAGTGCGAGAGAGAGAGAGAGAGAGAGCAGCCGACATTAATGTCAGCATCGACATCGATAGCTTACCAATGTGGCTAACCGACTCCCCCTTCTCCCACCCTCCTTCCCTTCAACAAGTGGGCGGAGGCATTGCTATTTATGTTCTATTTATAAGTGAGGCCAGTGGACATTGGACAGTTGTCGTTAGCTAATTGTTAATTGATGTGTGTCTAATCAAGCCCGCCAAAGTAGCCAGGCAATAAAAACAATCACAGACACATGACAAGAGCAACAACAACAGCAGTTAAGCAAAGAGAGCTTCGAGTAGCAGTTTTTTTTTAAAAATTTTGCGATTTTGAAATACTTTTTCTAACCGATTTAAAATGTTTCTTTAATGGGTTGACAGTTGATTGTTGAGTGAGTAGCTCCGGAAACTAATTTCGCTTATGATGAAAAGTGAGACCATCATTCAAATTTATATTTGTGCTATATAATCACAATAGAACGCCCTGTGCGACACGCCTAAGCCGATTCCCGTTTAATTTGAGACCTAAGCCGAAAGAGAGGACGAAAGAAACAACAAAAAAAAAGGGCTAAACCACTTAACACCCTAATTGTCAAAACAAAGCGCACACAAAACATACAACACACACACACACACACATACTTACGTATATATAGACACACGAAACCAAAATCATCTTACTATTTTCCTAAGGACCGGTTTCAATTCGCCCCTGAGGAAAAGCCAAATAAACTGGCTAAAGAAAACATTTTCTAGCAATATTCTTAGAAGCCGAACGCAGGACGAAAGACGAGAGACGAAAGAAGTGCGCTTAACCCTTCGCTGGCATTTGAATAAATATTGGCAACTTGTCAAAATCTGCACGCTGTTGAATGAAAGGCAAGCGAGCATGGAAAAATGTTCAGCTGTCGCTTATCGTGTGCAAAAAATCTAGGTGCACAAAAATGGTGGGGTTGGTGGTGGTACTGGCTGGTTTTCTGCTCAAGCATGAGCTGATTTTTCCATTGAAGCGCGCCAGGATGAGCTCGTATGTCTGACATGTTCTATTGTCAGGCATTTAAAGGAAATGCGATTGTGATTGGGATCGGGCGGCTAAAACATGTGTTAAGCAAGCGCCAGGAATGCATGCCGCTCTCAACTAGCAGACAAAAAAAAAACCTTATTAGCTTGAACCTAATAATAACAGACAACTTTTCACTTCTCTTGCAGAGCAAGCAGTCGCACGTGGTCAGGAATATGCGAGTAGCTTGGCCAATGCCAGTGGCGATGAGCAATCACCTAGCAAAGGAGGTGTGGCAGGCGGAGCTGCTGCTACAGATACCGTATCACTGCTTGGCTCGCCCACAGCTGCCATCAATGGACATGCGGGTGGCACAGCAAACTCGGCCAGCAGCAACATCAACAATAACAACCATAACAATAATAACAATAGTGGCTCAGGCTCCGGTTCCGGTTCGTCTGGTTCAACAGCTAGTCGTTGCTCCCCCTTGGCCGCCACATCCTCCTCAACTGCAGCAGCGCTGGCTCACGTACAACAGCAGCAGCAGCAGCACAGTGTCGGTCAATCAACGGCGGCTCATCATCATGCCGCATTGGCCGCCCATCAGCATGCGGCAGCGGCAGCTGCGGCGGCACATCATCATGCCGCTGCCGCGGCGGCTGTTCATCATGCCCATCACGCCCATGCCGCACATCATGCGCACTCCCATGTCCACGGTCATGTGCATCATGCGCACGAGGCGGCGTTTCTTGGCGCCGGCGCTGGCACCGCAGCCAATCCGAATGGCATGCTGACCGGCCATGGCGGCGATGTACTAGTTGGTGGCACTGGTCCCGGTGGCAAGAAGAAGAATAAGCGCAGGCATGGGCGCACCATATTCACCAGCAGCCAGCTTGAGGAGCTGGAGAAGGCGTTCAAGGAGGCCCACTATCCGGATGTCAGCGCCCGCGAACTGTTGTCCATGAAAACGGGACTCGCCGAGGATCGCATTCAGGTAAGAGATTTCCAACGTCGCACTGCAGTACACTTTTTATGGGCGCTCGTTAAGTTGGTTCTTTATGGGGCGACACGAAAGGAAAATCAAAAGCGATTTGGTTTCTGATTGCTGGTTTCGGATGATTGCAATGATGGTTGGGGGTTTGTGGCACTTGGCAAGTGTTGCCACATAATGAGGGGCACAGTAATTACATAATTACGAGTGTGCCACACACACACACACACACTCTATGCAAATGAAGTAAGAAAACGTGGCAAGCGGCACTCGCCGACACTCCAAAGAAAAGAAAAGAAAAAAGCATTTGCAAATTGCAAAAGCGGCAACGATCAGATCTCCAATCCTTGGATTATGCATTATTATTGTTCTTATATGCCAGAAACAGGGCACGCAACTTTGAATGTATAAAGCGTGTTTTTCATTTAAAAAATAAAAAAAAAATGTATATAATACAAAATGTAAGAAGGTTCTATTAAAAAAATGGCGGGGACCTTTTGATGCATATTTTGCGCCATTAGGCGCATCTTTTTACCAAATTTGGTAACTCTAGTTGAAGGCATGTTGGAAATAAGTAGATTTATCGATAGAAGCCCAATCAAGTGTATATCGGAAACTGGAAAGCCGGAATGTTGAATTAAAACCAGAAAATAATATAAAATATGAACGGGATTCGAAATAAGATAAATTAAATGGTACTTACTTTAAAAATAAAACAAAACTTGAAAACATTTATTTGAGACTATGACAAAAACAACCTGAAAACTCTGATTTAAATAGTAAAGAGAAGAAGGGCATTATTACAAGCAGAAAATAATATAAAATATGAACGGGATTCGGAATAAAATAAATTAAATGGTACTTACTTTAAAAACAAAACAAAACTTGAAAACATTTATTTGCTTGTTTATTAAATATGAACAAAATATGGAGGTTAAAAAACTATGTGTGTTTTTTAGATAGTTTGTTCAGTTGGAAAAGAAATAAAATACGACAAGGATTCGGATTAGAAAATATTCTTTTATTATATATTATTTTATGCATATATTTCATTTAAAAAAAAAATTAAAACAAACCTGACATAGTTCAATTCAAATAGCAGCTTTGCCTAATGTAAATTTTGTTGTCCCCCCAAACCAGTTGGGCCACTTGACAAGCCGCAAGATGGCGCTCAGAGAACATAATGACTCTAGCAATAGCTGCAACTTGCGGTTGCAGTAAGAGGTTGGCGGCGGGAGAGAGCAGGGCAATGATAAAAGGAATTACAATGCCAAGAGGGGTTAAATAGAAGAAAGGGGGACAGCATCAAATGAAAGCACAACAAGTGCCAAATGGCTGACGTTCACTTTTTAGCCTGTCCGATGCAGGCAGGGTGAGCGGGTGGAGGAGGCTGAATACAAGTGCAAGTGCATGAGTGTGAGTGAGAATGTGCGCAAATCAAATTAACAAGCACAATTGGCTTTAAAAAAAAAGAAGCAAACCTAATACGCACAAGTAACACGAGGCACACATACATACATACAAGCAAATCTATATCGAGAGAATAATGCACACACACAGACACAGACACACACACAAGCACACGCACACGCACGCATTTCAATTAAGTGCAAATATGGCGCAGTCTGCGCACAGCTTGAAAAACGCCGTTCGGCAATGGCAACGGGAGTTTTGAATGAGTGGAGAAAGAGGTGGAAAGTGGAGTGGTGACGAAGAGCAGAGGAGAAGATGACGAAGAAGAGGATGGATCGAAGGGAAGGGCTAGAGAGGCGCTCTCTTGTTGCAGCGCACTCGTTGCTGAGGCAATCATTAGCAACAGCACGACAACAACACACACACACACACACACACACACACATGACGGCAAGAGCAAAGGATACGACGAATGCGAAATGCGACGATGGCGATGAGTGCAATTTCAAGGAGCAGACGCATAAAGGGGGCAGCGACAGCAACAACACCAACGACAATAATGGCAGCCATGCAAATGAATGCAGACAACTGCACTAGCAGCAGCAGCAGCAACAACAACAACAACAACAAATCGAAGCCACCATTAAAAGTTTGCTTCGCTCTTGTTGATTGTGTTTTTGTTTTTTGCCTGCCGTTTTTAATTGCATTCCATTTTATGTGTGTGTGCTGCTGTGCGTGTGTGCATTTTCGCCCCTGTGCCTGTAGTTTTTGTGCATGTTTTTGTTTGTTGGATTTTTGTATTTGTTTGTTGGTTCTTTTTTTGTATTTTTTTCTGCGACGTTGTCTGCTTGCTTTTGCAAAAAAAACAAAGAAAGAAAGAAATATGGCCGGGGCGAATCAAGTTTTCTGCTCTCTCGCTCGTACTCTCTCCCTCTCTCTCACACACGCACACACATGCAAGATGAACGTCTCTCATTACACTCTATCTCTCTCTCTCTTTCTCTCTCTTTCTCTCTCCTTCTCTCTTTCATTCTTTCCCTCTCTTTCGCTCTCTTGCAATGGACGGCAGAGCATTTGGAAATGCTTCAGAATCAAGCTAATTTTTTCGTTGCTGTCAAGAGTCAACGATGCTGTGACAGGCAAGAAAAGCGTCGACATCGCTCCGGCTAACTCTTGCTAATGAGCTATCGCTTATATTCTTAGTGAGCTTCGCTTGCATCTTCGTTGTCGCCTGAGTAAACTTTTTCGGTTTATATGTATGAGTGTAAAACAAGGATGGCAGATGCAGGACAGCTCGACAGCAGCAATTGGCTCTCAGACTTTGGCTTAGTTCCGCTCCTGCGCTCCTTCCTTGCCTCATTTGTCTTGCCTCTTGCTAATTTCCACAGGCTTTTGTCCATTTTTTGAGTACACTACACGAAAAGCACAACATACAACAACAACAAAAAAAAAAAAAAACAATAAAAATCTTTGAACGAAAAAAACCCAAAACAATGCAACAACATTTACGAATGCATTTAAAACACATTCGAAATGCACTCCACCGCCTGTTGCAATTGCATATCGGAGTCACAATAGGAAATTCTCGAAGGAAATCGCTTTACTTCAGCTCAAGCACCAGTAATTTCGCCAACTTCGATACTTTTTTGCAACGCAATTGCAAATTGCCGAGAGGCTTAAAAACAAAAAAAGAACAACAAAATATAGGTTGTTAAATTCCAAACGCATCAAGTGCATACTTTTGTTCCCAGTTCTGTATTAGCACGCATCCGGTATCTAGGGGGAAACAAGAAATAAGCATAATACTATTTTCATTGGCAAAGTGTTAATGCTGCTCCAGAACGCTATTCTTCTTATATCCAAACCAATTGTATTTATACAACTCCAGAATCTAAGAGGCCAAGAAAATCGCTTATCTGTTCAAGACCTAAGGGAGAAAAAATATATTAAAATTTTTAATAAACACAGAAATAAGAAGAGAAACAAAAATCAATAGTTGAATAAAAAAGTAAAATAAACGAATTAAAATTAAATTACAGATGAGTTCACTCGGAGAAATGATACGTTGTGCCAATAAGCAAATTCATGAGTTTCGTTAACCCAACTATTTGGCTTAACTTGACATTAAATGTTACATTCAAATGTTGGTCATAAACTAAAACTTTCTTATTTTACATTAAATCCAAATATTTTTGAAATTCTTATTTATTTTATGCACACGCATACTTTATTCAAATTGAGAAATACACTCAAAACTTAAAGAACACGAAACACGATGGCCTGCGACGGGATTGATTTATTTTATTTCGTACGCAGTTAGTTTTTGATGATCATACTACTACAGATTGCTAGAATCAACTATGGTTATAACGAATTGAACAATTTATAATAAATATACATTTTTGAATATGCGTGTAAAGTTAAATTAAATAAAAATAGCAAAATTTTAAATTCGATTATTGTATGTAAATTTCGGAAGTTACACTTTCTTTTGGTTTTCTCGCTATCTACTATTTCAATCAAATTTAATTCATATAATTTCCCCTTACTTTCACCACTCGCTCTGCAAATATTTCCCTTCCCTTTTAGCTATGTTTTTTATTTGCTCTGTCCCAGCCCTCTCTCTCTCCTGCAATCATCGCTGGCAAAAAGTGTAACAAATGTTTTGCATTCTTTTTCTTTCTTGTTCTGCATAATTGTTACTGCTCAGCGCTCCGCCGCGTTTCCACATTAATTATACACTTTATACACCCCAACACCGATTCCCTTCCTTTTTTTTTTTGGCATGAATGTTGCTGCGTTTTTAATGAGCTGTTAAAACACACACACACGCACACAGTGTGAGAAATACTGTTAAAAATGATTATGCATAATTATGTAATTAACATTTAAGCAAAGGAGGTTATGGCTATGAAACAAAAGCATTACACAAATTGCAATTTGAATTTTTTTTGGCGCATTGCACATCATTTAAGTCGCTGGCACAGCAGCAACAACAACAACAACAACTATAAAAAAAAGACATGAAATAATAACCAGAAGTTATTCAAGTTTTATAGCATAATCTGCAACGACAAGAAAACAGAAATTCAAGATAAAAACAATAAGATGGAGGCATCTTTTTGTCATTTAATAAATAAAAAATCATTTCGAATATTTAAATTAAATTTTGTTAAGCGACATTAACAATATTGTGAACAATTTACAATAAAGTGTCCTTAAAATAATATATGTATATTATTTTTAATTTTAGTTTGCATCAGTTATCAGACATGCAACTAGCTAACATATGATAAATAAACAAGAAAGAAGGCTTTGGTCGCGAAAGCTCGACAGGGAGATACCCTTAACCCTTGACCTTACGCATGCCTGCTACTACTGCGCTTTTGCAAAATCTCTGGTGTTTTTTAACCAATTTAGATTTCGTCGCGGACTGATGCTTTAAATTGCCCTTTACATACCCATTTCGTGGGCTCAGATTGCGCGTACCGCACTTGTTAGCATTTATAAGACCAAGCCTCATCGAAGCAATATCTCCTTGCACCCGCATCCCTTCAACAACAAACAACAACAGCAAACTAGTGTAACAAGCTTAACAACAAACTACAAACAACGCGGAGAGGACTTCTAGCTAGGCGCCTTTTAAAAAGTCATTTATCAACGTATTAGCAACACTGATTGAATTCAACCCCGCACATCCCACAGGAGAGGGTGTGGACTGTTTGTCTGATGTTAAGTGTTGTCAACTCAAGTAGATTTAATTTGCCATGTTTTTTGCTGCTCCCTTCTCTTAATTCGATGTTTGCAATCTGAAGTGCAA
The DNA here is from genome assembly GCA_018901835.1 of Scaptomyza graminum. Lineage (NCBI taxonomy): Eukaryota > Metazoa > Arthropoda > Insecta > Diptera > Drosophilidae > Scaptomyza > Scaptomyza graminum. The sequence goes on along the minus strand of JAEIFL010000001.1, from coordinate 5,791,771 downwards.
CACGGCAAACAACTAAACAGCTAAACAACTGTAAATGCAAATGTTGACATCACACCAACAACATGCCAAACATCCCACCATCCCATATTCGAGCCGCGTGGCAAGTGAATATAATGCGACCGCCGTCGACTTCTATTTTTATGGTCCGCAGAGAATTGCGGCACATGCTGCAGAGAGCAATAAACAGAAAGAGACAGATAGAGAGAGAGATAGAGAGAGAGAGAGAGAGAAGCAGGAAGCAACAACCCTGGTAAAGCCTGCTGAACTTTTTACAACAGCAGATTAAGTTGTCTCTTGGGAGACGACTCCCATCCCAGACGAAAAACGCACCCACTTTACAAGTTGTCTGTGAAATTGAAAATTGACCGTTTAATGTACGAAAAAAGGAAGCTGGAAAAACGGCTGACAACATTTCGTGCCACTAATAAGTACTTGAAAATCAGCGCGTGGCACTCGCAACTCACAAACCTGGTAAAGAAGAGGAAGAGGGGGGCGTTCAGCTGTATTTGGCTTTTATCTGCGCGCGCTGCGTGACACAAGTGCCAAGTTTCGTCTAAATAATCGGCTCAGACAATGGCCGAACGCAATTGAGAAACAGTTTCCTACTTCTTGTCCTTTTGTTGTTGTTATCGTTGTTGTTTCATTTAATTTAATTAGTTTTGGCCGCTTTGCTGCACTCCCCCCACACATTTCCTTCGTCATCGTCCATTATTTTTATTTTTTTTCCATACTATTTAGGCGTAATTATCGCATTAGCACTAATGAAATTGTTGTCGCTGTTTGTTTAGCGGGTAATGCGATGTTTAGCGGGTAATGTCCTCAAGACAGGGCATAACTTAACAGTGCATTAACTAAATCTTAACGACTCTCAACAGAATAAGATTATTAATTCGTATAGAATATAATAATGAGAAACGATTACGCACACAGATAGAATACAAAAAAAGTGCATTTAAATCAGTATGAAATTTATTATTATTTTAGTTAGTTTAAGTTAACAAAGAGCTTCGGCATGAAGTGCAACCAATGAGATTAATTAATCAATTTTGATCAAAAAAAAGTATGAGATCGTCAAAGTATTAAACATCTCCCTTATTTTAATTGGATTGCTTGCAGGTATGGTACCAAAATCGTCGGGCCAAGTGGCGCAAGACGGAAAAGTGCTGGGGTCACAGCACCAAAATGGCCGAGTACGGGTTGTATGGAGCGATGGTGCGACACTCGCTGCCACTGCCCGAGACAATCATCAAGTCCGCCAAAGAGGATGAGTCTGTGGCGCCTTGGCTCCTTGGCATGCACAAGAAGTCGCTTGAGGCTGCCGAGCTGCTAAAGAGCGACGAGAGCGATAGAGAGACGCCCACGTCGGATGACACAAACACCTCCTACTCGGCCGGCAGCACGCACAATTCACCCATTTCAAGCTTCTCGATCTCGCGTCTACTCTTCGATGCCCCGCCGCCTCCGTCAGCTGGCAGTGGCAAGCAGAGCAAACATGCCGCTCACGCTGCCGCCCATGCTCATGCCCATGCCCACGCCCATGCGCACATTGCGGCAGCTAATGCGGCGGCTGCCGCTGCTGCTGCGGCACATCATCATCATGGGGATGCGGCTGCGGCTGCTGCAGCGGCAATGCATGCGGGCATGCAACATCATCATCAGCATCATCATCATCACCAGCAACAGCAGCAGGTGTCAGGTGTAGGAGCAACGGGGGGACAGCAACAGCAGCAGCATCAACATCACCCCTACAATCAGCAGCAGCATCTGCACCACCTGCAGCAGCTCCAGCAGCAGCAGCAGCAACAACAACAGCAACAGCAGCAACAATTGGCCGAGCAGCAGGCAGCTATTGAGCGACGACAGCAGCAACAGCAGCAGCAGCAGCAGCAACAGGCAGCGGCTGTGCAACATGCAATGCACTTGCACCACCATGGCACCACCGCTAGCGGCTATGCTGAAGCGGCTGTGGCCGCTGCCGCTGCCGCCGCAGCCGTTGCGGCCGCTGCAAATGCACGAAATGCGGCTGCAGCGGCAGCTGTTGCTGCCGTCTCCGTTGTCGAATCCGAGGCGGAGGAGGAGAACGATGATATCGATGACATGGACATGGACAAGGATTGCGATGTCGATGCCGATGTCGAAGGCATGGATGCGGATGTCGATGCAGATTTTGATGCCGATATAAATGCGCATGGCGATACTAATGCCGATGCCGATGCGGATGCGGATGGCGAAATCGATATATGCGATGATGACGATGAGAATGAAGCGGCGCAAGCACTGACGCATCAACAGCTGCTGCTCAAGGTCAAGCAGGAGCAGGCGAACCACGTTGGCGCTGGCGATAACAGCAGCAGATGAAACATGTACATCGATGTCTTGTTTTAAATCGTGGAAGGGAGGGAGGGAGGGCGGGGGGTAAGGGGGAGTTCAGTCCACAACTTGGCAATGATAATTTTGTAAGCATAAATACATATATTAAATTAATTACACACACACACACCCACACCCACACACATACATCTAATCAAATCTAAAACATTTTTTTTCATATACCTAAGGAACCCTTTAAAAAGCATAAACAAAATATTAATAAAAAATAAAAAAAACAAAGCAACACACAAATCGCATTCAATATAAAAATATACTTAAGTGTATTTTATTATTACATTGTTCTTTTCTTTTTTTTTTTTTTGCCTCGTGTACATATTAAATTATTATATTAAAGATCAAACCTTAAGTGTAAGCTGCAAAAATGAAAAAATGAACGAAAAACAAAATATGCTAAATGTGATTTAATTTAGTTTTTAATTCTATTGCAAAAGCACCAGAGAAAATGAATAAAAACAAATTTAAGAAAAAGGCTTTTTATTGTTTAAGAACAATTTTTTTTTGGACAATATTTTTTTTTTTTTCAATTTTTTTTGGTATTTTTAATTGTTGTACCCAAAATGTACTCGTAATTCATGTAATTAAAATTAGTAATAATATCGATATTGTTTATTGTCATTCATATATATATATATATATATTATATATAGTGCACGTAATTCAATTTTGAACAAATGTTTTAAGCAAATTAGAGCCATTTTCGGCCATGTCGAGCTCCAAATACCCTTGCAGAACGGTTTTCTGCTAAGATTCCATAACTTCTAATAAATGTTATATTTTTTTTTTTGGAATAACCGCACTGCAAGGGTATATCTCAAACACTTATACGAACAATTCATGCAATACAAGATGAAAGACATCTGAATAAAAAGCAGAAAAAGTAATATAAATTACACACCTTATTTAAATGTACATCAAACACACACAGAAACACAATTATTTTAGTTTTGAATATGACACAAATCAAATTGGAAGGAACATAAAAGACATAACATAAATGTTAAATTGTGTAATAGCGAGTAAAAAGCAGAACAGAAACAAGAACGAAATGCAAAAAACAATGCACGAAAAAAACAAAGAAACAAATAATATATGAAAGTTAGATAAAATAAAATAGCAGACATAAAATATAAAATACAATATATAATTGTCTTTTACTTCATTACGGGTGAAACTTTTTCACAAGTGATAAAGATTTCTTTCAAAGATTCCAGCAGCAAAATAACTGACACAAAAATTTGAATCTTGAATTCGAATTTAACGGTATTTGCTTGTATAACAGTAATAAAGCTCCATCTTTGAGTTATTGTTTAAAAAACTCTAGTCTAGATGGCGTTGCAAGTACAAAAACAAGCGCCATCTACTATTAAGCGACAGAATTTAAAATTAAAAATCCTAGATTTCGCAACACAATAAACTGACATGCTTCATGCCTAGATGGCATGTCTGTAGTTCATTATTTTATTCTAGCACTGGCAGCACTGGCATTCAGTTACAATATATCAGCCTAGATGGCGCTTTGTGTACTGTGGCACAACAGCCTGCATAGGTGGCGTCAGCTATAAACATTGTTGGGTTAAATTATTTTAACTCAAAATCCATTACTTTTATGATTCAACTTGTAAATAAAACGAAAAATATATAAAATTAAATTAAAAAAAAGTTAATTGCTTAAAACCATCACAAATTTAATATGTTTACCAAATGTCTGCGCCAGGATTTGAACCGGGTTTCGCCAGTGGTTCAATTTATTTTCAATGTGTTGGGTATTTGACACTAATTCAATGAGCACAATGTTAGTGCTGTTCGCTGGCCGAACACTGTCAACATGTTTTAGCTATGAAACTAGGTTCAAATGCCCACACAGACAATTTGTATTTCTTCTCTAGCAACCCCTATCGCCACGCGCCGTTTGTTCATAATATTGCAAAATGAGCGTGCCAGTGTATAAAATTATACATTGCCTAGGGGATATTAAATAAAATTCTCCGCAGGAAGCCGGGTAAAGTCGTTGAATTTCCAATTCTAGACTCTCGGTGCCAAATGAAACGAGAAACAATTTTCATCTTTTTTTATTATTATTAATTCGTTTTGATATTAATTCATAGCTTATTATATTTATGCGTTTGTCATGATTTTTCATAGTTTTTCTCTAGAGCAGCCTTGAAGAGTAAATAACAAATTGGGAATTGTAAATATATGGCGAGTGTCATTTTCATTTGTTCACTTTGGAAAAATAGCACATAAATCAAAATAATGTGCGATGCCATACCTCCCCTACACTGCCCACCCTCTCACAGGGACATTGAAAACATCCGCGCTGCTGACGCACTTTATTAACTTAAATATATTTGAATGTGTATATATGTATGTATATATGTACATAAGTAGTATTAATAAGCACATGCCTCTTTGGCCCTCCTGTGACACAGATGTGTGCGTGCGCCAAGTGAAATGCGTGGGCCTGGACCTCTTTGGCTAGCTGCCAGCGGAAAAGCGGATAGTCAGTAGCGTCTGCGGCCGTGTGTCGCTAATCTGTAGCATTATAAATTGAACCGATCTGGTTGCGTGCCACAATTTTAAATGTGCTCAGCGCGAACTAAAATCTTCAGATTCAAGGGCACAAGTGAAATACAATGCTCAAAAATAAATAAAGACAGACAGCATTTAATTTATATTCATAATTAGTCCCCCAAAAAATATATGCATTGCATATGCATACAATCAATATTACACTCAGAGAAAAACGTTGTAATTTTATGTCGAGTGCGAATGGCGTGCTCAAATCCGACCAGCGACTTTTATATATTCATTCGATTAACATTAAAAATGTGTGTTGGAGCTGGCTCAACAGCTAAGGCTCTCTCGCCGCATTGCTTCTTCATTCTTCATTCTTACCTTACGAAATTTCTGACAACGCAAAGCTCCGTTTCAAATACTGTTGACTTGATTTTTGTTTTCAGTGTTTGAGTTCTGTTTTCAGGCTCAAAGATTGTCTGATGCATATGGAGATGGCACCAGCATTTTTGGGGACTCTAGCTCAAAGTTTGTAAAAGGTGGGGTAAGGGAGGTATCGAGTATAAAAGTAATAACAGTTGATAGAATTTCGAACTTTAAAATCGGTGTGAAAAATATATTATAATTTGTTGTAATTGCCAGAACAAGGTTTTAACGAAAGAAAATTCTGGAATAACGCTGCGGGAAGATGTTAAAAATCAAAATTATTTTCCCCATGCAAACATCCAGTTTTTCATTCATAGCGTTAACATTAAAAATCACCACAGTTAAGCGTTTTCTGAAAGTTCAGTATGAAATGAAAATACGAAAAGGGCAAATGTGTAAGAAACACCGAAAGTTATATGAAGAGTTAAAGTAATTGAAATATGATACATACAGTCTCTAGATTTGATAAACTTAGCGATAATACTCATGCTGTCAGGGAAAAGACGAGAGTGTCGAACATATGTTGAACAGAATTGCTGTTCGCTATTCGAAATTTGAATGCATATTGCCTAAAAATAAAATGCGATTCAAGCCATCAACGCTCGACACTTGCAGCGTGTGGATGCGACTGAGGCGACTGAGGCGACGGCTGCGGTTGCGGCTGTTGCACGCTGACTAATGCGTCGAAATGTGAGGAAAATCGTCTCTTCTTGAATAATGAAAAATGTGTGGCACATGCCGCTTATTCACCGCACACACAAAATACTCACTCATAAAAGTCAAACATTATTAAAAATCGAAAAACCAAAATAAAACCACTAAAAGCCAAAAACCAAAACCGAGCAAAATCGACAAAATGCCCCGCAAAGTGTCAAAAATGCGTCAAGATCAAAGCGAGCTACAAATTTCACCGCCAGTTGGCAAATGCAACGATAAATTGGCCACAAAAACATATACAGATATATATATATATACTACATATATAGTATATACATATGTATTTGTAAATGTGTGTCTACGGTAACTGAAAAATTGACGAAATTTGTATACTCTTTTGGATCGAAAATCTTTCATTTGTGGGTTTTTGGATGCCATATGGTGGTAGTATTAGTAGTACTGCCAAGCATTCTCATCAGTGATATTTTGCTTAGAACTGTTTAGACACAAACTTATCGCACCTTTAAGTTAGAAAGAAAACAGCTTTTATCCTCTAAATATCATAGACTGAAAATCCATTGTTTTTTGCATTAACTTCAAGCTTAGGTTTGGCTTAATAATTAATTTTGAATAAGAGAGGGTATGCAAAGTTCGCCTAGTCAAATTATTGAAGTGTTTTCTCACTTGTTTGTTTTTTGGCAAAAAATCATTTTGGCTTTTTGTTTTCTTACAAATTGCAATTTGTGTTTGTACAAGAAGTTTTGCTGCCTGCTGTTGCCATATGTCCAACGCAAAATCACATACATCTCGCCCCTTCTCCTCTTTAGCCACAAGCCCCTCCTGCTTAAGCAGTTTCTCTTCAGTTTGGCGTGTGACTCAAAAGTGAAATGCTCTCCGCCCTCTTCCTTTTTCTCTTTCTGAACAACCTTTGTGTGGCAATCGCCTTGGCAATTTCTTCGACTTTGCCGCTTCACTAAACACACACACACACACACACAAACTCAAAATGCAAGAAACACACAATAACAAAAAAAAAAAACCTGCAACAAAGGAGTCTTTTAATGCATTTAAATGGGTCTGATTATCAAGTTGGCAGCACCGCCAAGAAATTCCATATGGCGCATCTGACAGCTGTCAATTCGCATCGAGTGGCAACACTGGCAGCGTCCTTTAAAGATGATGATGGACCTGCCACTCAAAGCGCTGACGCAACTGTACCAAGTTCAACTCTCATTTAAACTAATGCCAGGTTTAACGGCCGTATCGACAAGTGCTGAAAAATGTCTGTAATAAGTAATAGCTTTCTCTAAATAACTCGGAAATGCAAGTGTGCTTTGTATGTTTGCCAAATAAAATAATGGGGGCATTAACTTGTCCTCGTAAAATCGTAAATAATAAATTTGCCACACACGAGCTACTGTAATTGTCGTGTTGAAGCAGCTGTTTTGACAAACTATTATTTAATGCTTTTACGCTTTACAACTTTACAAGGGCAAGTGAATACCCTTAATGAACTTAAACTCTTTTATCCCATAGGCAGTACAATTATCCATGGAATCAATTAACACCAAATTTTGAATTTGACAATCTTAAAAATCCATTAGCTATAAACTATAAAAGTTGTAATCATCTGTGAAAATTACATCTCATTTCGGAAATGTCGAACATTGAGGTTAAGTCAAGCATTAAGAAGCGCAAAACTGCATGCACTTTCAGTAAACACACATACACACATACAAACAATGATTATAGGCGTAATGTTGAGAGTTCAGGTAAGAGCTTTTTCCACTAGAGCTCTCTTACTGTTGTTTATGCACTTGGAAAGTGTAGATTAATTTTGTTATCAAATGAGGGAAATACATATATATATTTTTGATCAGCATCGGGAGCTGAGTCGATATAACTATGTCCGTCTGTTCGTCGCTCAGTTTTGAAACTTAGGTCAAGATCTTCCGAATACGAATCTACCTTCTTTACGTGTTTTTATATGGAGTTTGTTGGCAAATCCCATTACATGTTCATCTTTAAGTTTCATGTTACTTTGATATACATACATATATCCTGTCTTGATTTGCAGCGTTAAGTGCCGCCCAACTGAATTTGGTGTCTAGCCGGAGTGTTATCATGTTGTTTTTGATTTTTATGCGCATTTTATGTTAATTTCGCTATAATTAGAAGATTAATTTATTAATGTGCTACGTCTCTCTCTCTCTCTCTCTCTCTCTCTCTCTCTTTCTTTGTCTCTCTTAACATTTTTGCAGTTCGGCAATAAAAAAATAATGAAACAATTATATAACAATAATCAAAACATTTTAAGCGCCTCTCAAGGCTGACGAGTAGAGCTCTGGGGGCAAAGGGGCTTGCGCATTAGTTGGGGCGTCTAAGGGGAAGCGTGGGCAGCGACGAGGGTTCTCTCTCCGCTATGCGGACACATTAATGCGTTACACTATATAAGTGTATATGTATGTATGTATATGTATAAGGCCAGAACTATTTGAACAACAACAGCAACAAGCGCAACAAATTAAACAATAATAAATAGCTGGCTGGGTCAGGGCATGGTCTCGAGTTTGGGCACAGGGGGAGATTGTACTGAGGCGGGATAGGGGTGCACACACAAAATAAACAAATGACAGACAACAAATTATAGAGCGTAGTCATTTATTTTGGCGCTGTCTGTTGTTCTCTACATATACAAACATAAAGCCTAAAGCTTCGATTCAAAAAGGTATTTTAGGCTTTATAAAATATATAAAATATATAATCAATTTTTTATTTGAATCATGTGAACTTGATTGGTTTCAATTGTTTGAAATACAGGTTTCTGAAATTTAGGTCTCTACAATAATAGAATAAGCGAAATTTGATTGATAAATATAAAGTTTAGTTGTCATTGGCCATTGCAGGGTAGCTGCCAGTCTAGCATTCCTCGCCCCGGGTGCAAGTATGCTAAGAAATGTTTTTATTATTGTTGCCAGCGTTGCTGTTGTTTGTTGTTGCTCTCGCTTAAGTTTTGATTAATTAATTTCCTGACTAATTCCTGCACAATGCGCGACTCGCTGGAGCCACAAATGTGCCAAAAAAACAAAAAGATAGAGCAACTTTTGAGCGAAAAAGAGATAGAGATGTAGTTAGATAGGGAGAGAGACTGTGAGTGGAAGGAGAAGAGAGCATTGTGAATAATTTGCGAAATGTTTTCTATGGCATTTTGAAATTCACGAAACTCGCAATTAATTTTTTTTTCTTTAATTTCTTATTCGTTCACTAAGTAACTTCATTGGCCGTAACATAGATCAGCAATAGATGCCGATCAACGATGCTGACACTTAAATGGGGAAAGTGAAAGGGTTGCCAGTCACGTGCCCCTCGCAGAAGGTGTGCTGGAGGGGGTGGGAGTGACTGGAGATGGATAAATAAGCGAATAGTAAATATTGCTAATTCCATATTGACAGAGACACAAACATTTCGATGTTTATTTAAAGTGATTAGATAAACTTCAATATTATTTGTGGAACTAATATTTTTTAGTATCACTAAAACATGTCTAAGATAAGAAGCTAAAAGACTAATTAATATTTTTGTATTGATACTATCAAAATCGCCAATATTTTGAGTTTAGACAGACTGTAGTTTTTCTTAAAAGAAATATATTAAGATAATATGAAAGAAGACAACAAACTGCATATTAAAGGTTCTTTTCGCCGATCAAAATTTACTTAATTTTTTAATTTTAATCTGTCATTTTTTATAAATATTTTTAGCATTCATATTATCGAGTGTGCACTGTAACTCACCATAGCTCTGAAGGTATTAATAAATAAACAGATAAATAAAAAATCAAGTATTTCAAACCTAAAATGAAATTGCTTTATTCGAAAATGTCAATCTTAATTAGAGAAGAGTTTAACTTGATTTTCTCTTAAACATATATATTTATTTTATAATTTGTCCTTGATGTAAGAATTTTGTTTACTTATTAAAAGCAATTGCAATATGAATGGATTTGAAAAAAACATATTTTTAAGTTATTTATCTAAAAAGCAACCTTCAATAAAGCCAAGCAGAGATTCCGCTTTTAGCATATGGTGAGTAATGTTGTTGTTTCTTGCTGCTTGCTGGCCGCTGCGCTGCATGCTTCAGCATCTAGTCAATAGTTAAAAGACACACAGACACAAACACACATACAGAAAATGTGGCTCGAGCCACAGCAAGCGACAAGGCAGACTGATTGGCTAGAGAGATTCAATCGAGGTAGCTATTAATAGATGACAACCAAGCCTGATGAGTGGAGATGAATATTAGAGTTACTCTAACAGAAGAGGTGGTGGGAGGTGGGGGGGAGGTACATGGTGTGTCAGGCCCAAGGGAGTGTCGAGAGGCATACGATAGATATGTATGTACATATATGTATAAGTTTATATTTGTTTGTTTTTTTGTTGTTTTTGGAATTGTAATTGAAATGGCAATTGGCTATCACACTAACTGAAAGATCAAACAAGTGTGCACACCAACACACACACACACACACACACACGTATAGCGATTGTGATTCTATAAATATTTGTCCAACTAACCGGGTGTCATGGATATTATTGACGACGCTGCTCGTTGACTCATTCGCATATAGCTTGGCTTATTACAAATTCAAAGCTGCTAGCCTCTAAACTTGGCTCCCCGCCTCTTAGCTTTTTTCGCCGCACCTTAGCCCCCTTCACCCCCTGGAATACACTTTGTCACTGCTCCCCTTTTGGCCTAGAGTAACATAAAACCACCGTTCGTCGTTTTGGCTGCGGGAGGAGAGAAGCGGCAGGCAAAGAAGGGACATGAGGCAAGCTGGGACCGACCATACACATGCAAATGAGCTTAATCAAAAACAGAGCTGCCAACTGTTGAGCGGCTTTTGGTCAAGACAACCGCTGGGCAACGCTGTTAACAACGGCCAAAACACACACACAAACACATTAAAACGGGGTAGGGGGCTTAGGGGCGTGGTGCTAATGAAAAAAGCAAAACAGTTTAATCACAAAATATTTGAATTTGCATATAAATTATCGTTTGTCTGTTTTTTCTCTTTTAATTTCTTTGTGCACAGCAAAGACAAAAACCCGAAAGCAAATAAATACCTAAAAAAAAGCAACAGCAATAACAAATAATCAGCTTAGATTTTGTTGTGTGCGTTATATATTGTTAAAAGTGATTTTGCTTAACACTTCCACGATTTTGTTTTGTTTGTTTTTTCCCCACTTTTTTTTCGATATGATATTTTGTGCAAAAATCGTTAAAACAAAAGTTAAAACTCATTTGCATCGTCCTAAAGGCAGCTTTCGTTGCGTGGGCGTCGTAGAAGCCCGAAAAATAGCCAAACAAAACAAAAAAATTATATCAACGAATATAGATATTTTTGCTGAACTCGTGTTGTTATCTCGAGTTTTATTTAAAAATATCAAATAACCAAAAACATTTTGAGTCACAGTATTCTTTGCTTTGATCCCATGGTGCCCACGAAAAATAACGGAGTTAGCCCCCGACAACAACATCTTAAATCGATTGTCAGAGGCACAAACAACATATCAATAATGCGAGAATGCGCCTAGCTGGCGACAAAACGATCAAAATTAATATATGGTTGTGTACCTTGAAAGCCGCCTTGGCTATTGAACCAAAATGCAGTGTTCTTGAAACTAATTAGTTCTTTAGAAAAGTACATTAAAGTAGCCCTTGGGTTCGTGAGAAAAAGAACGAACTCCATAATGCCCATACTACCTAACTTCTTGATTCCGTTGGCGAATATTAAGTATACGCAATGTCTGACCACGAAAACATAACAACAGCGTGACACAGCATGGAAAAGGCCAGCAATCTAATCGACACGGACTTTTAAACGTAGCCTCGGACTGTCCCGAAGCAACTCCCCAACCTTAACCCCAGCGACAGCTGTGTAAGGCTGTAGTGCACCGCCAATCCACAACAACAACCAATTCTATCAACTCTTCAAGACCCAATGGCTCCAATGGGGGATCTGTAGGATCTATGTGCCCAATGTTCGGTTATAAAAATCAATTACAGCTGAGTATTCGCCATCGTCGCCGACATTGCTTAAGTTATCGAGCTTGGGGAGCTTGTAATTAATTACCCCTCCCCCCACAAGTATTAACTGTTGTATCGCGAGCAAGTATTTTGAATTTATTAGTTAATTGAATTAAGTAATTATGGCTATTTTCATCAAATGACTTCACATCGTCGCGACGTTGCCCCGACGACAGACGACACACGACACGACTCGACAATTGACTCGTCGATCATCGTAGGCTGATCCGATCGTGTCGCGTGAGCAATCGCTGTTAGCCCCATTGGCCAAATAGATTTAACAGTGGGTGGAGCCAACTGATCGCTGAGTCACGCTATAATAACTCTATCTATATAGCTGCTATATACACCAACTGTATTTGGGATTCCATAAAGCTCTTACATGAGAACGATCTATTAACATTAAGAGTTGTGGGTGGAGTTTGAAGATAACTGAGTTGGTCGAGTCATATTTGCCTATACATAGTACATACTATAAGGGTCATAGAAAATAATTACAGATATTTGAATCACAGAGCTATTTAAGAATGCTGAGTCAAGCTACTATCAATAACTTTCCCACTTGATCTTAAGATGCAAGATTCCTTTTGAAACAAAATATAAGTTACACAGTTACATATATACAAATGAAGGTTACTCCTTACATTGTTCAACGAACATAAAGAGAAGCCAGATTCATTAGGAAAAGTGCAAAAAATTATAATAATCTTACTATATATAAATTTGTCTGTTGTCGACAGACAGTAAATTACTAAATAAATAGTATATTAGGCTCAGAATTGTTTTGTCGCAAGCTTGTTTTTTTTTAAAAACTTAGTGTACAATTATCTGTTGATCTACCCAATTCAGATAACAATATGCACCAAGATGAAAAAAAAAGTTGTTCATTTAACTTATGGATTCGGCAGTCTATAAAAAAATATCTTGATTGATTACAAATTTTGCTTCCTTTCTTAAATCGATTTGGCTTAGCAATTGTTGCACAGAACTGACTCACAAATCTATTATCACACAGCAAACACATTAATTTTTTAATCATAGAGTTGATCTTGTGTAAATTATAAAGGTTTCGCCTTGACTGCGTTTGTTGTGTCCAACCTCTGACTTATTTCCACATCCGCTTTTAGAGTAACCTGTCAGACTTGTAAGCTTTTGATTCAGTCATCCGAGATTTGCATATGGGTTAGTCAATAGTCTGGAAATAGGTTGCTCAACAGTGTTGCCGTCTTAGCCTTTTTCGGATAGATCTGTCCCCGTTTTTTCATGTGGTCTGTCCGGAAATCGATAATTTTTCGGTTATCAAATACTACGTCGGATAAATCGTTTTCTCAGATTATCGATTCGCTGTATATCAAGCTTAAAGCAGAACCTAATTGAAAAACCATGTCCCAGGAGCTGTACAAGCACAGATTTCGTTAATAGTTTCTTAGCTGGGAAAATGTTTAGCGGATATGCAGATCTCGATTTAAGGATCTTTTGGAGCAATTTTATGTAAACGGAAGGGAAATTAAGTTCATAATTTGGCCTTATAACAAAATTTAGTTTTAAAAATGGAAAAACTCCGATAACACAGACAGGACAAAAGAAGCGGAAGTTAGCCAAGCTACTTCGGTAATATTAAGATGTCGGACCTTAAATGCCATAATGGCAATGAGGCAAAGCTAAATTTCTATTAGTTAGTCCTTAATAAATCTATATAAAGAGTGTTCGAATTAAATATGGTGGTATTGAATTAAATTAAATTTATTAAATTAACTAGAATATTAAATACTTTTACAGTCGGCAAGGAATAAATTTAAATTAAATTCTCTGCCGACCATGACGAAATTATCGATACTGATTTATGATATACATATATGTATGTAAATATACATGTATAAAATAAAAGCTAAGAAATCAAAGCACACAAATTTGAGTCCCTTTTTAAATTTCTTGTACCTTTATTACCCGTAAATAAATTATTATGTGTCACTATCTTGCGTTTGCAGGTAAAATGTTTAATAATATAAGATTTGCTTTGAAATTTGAAATGTCAAAAAAATCGCATTAGCTCGAAAAGATAACAGAGCTTTCTGTTGGCGTAATAATTTGCTAAAATTGGTTTAGTTGTTTAAAAATATTTACTTTACCTTGCTATTAAATCTCTGGCAATTTATAATTGGGGCTTGAGTTATATCTCAGGCTCTCGCTCTCGATCTCGTTGCTGTTGTTGTCGTTGCTGTTGTTGTTGTTGTTGCTGTGCACTGTGCTCACACAAATGTAATCTTTATTTAATTTAAAGTTCACTTATAGGTTGAGGATATGATTCATTTTAATTGAGAACATTCCAGAGCATTTCCAGAGCTCTTACAGCCAGAACGCTGTCGCACAGAGGCGCCGTGCCAAATAGGAAAAGCTGTTTGCAACTCTCAAAAAAACACAATTAATATATCTGTATAGTAATAGTGATGGCTGCAAGTAGATCCGAGAGCACGTTGCCGTTGGTCATCAAATCTTGGCACACCCCTCTCTCCATCCACGTCACTGATTTTCATTTCAAACCTTATCAGCTGCTTGAAAAGCAGCAAGTTATACAATTCCCAGCTACATACATACATACATCTAATCGCGTACGTACATATATATATGTACATACGTATAAAGTATACAAAAATTATGAGAGCTTCTTTCTATATAGTAGCAAACATGCTTGTGTGTCTTGTCTCTGTTGCGGCATATATCAAACGGACTGATCTGCTTCGACTTGAGAACCCGACCTTCCCCCCGCCCTCATTTGCCGTGGTGGAAAGAGATGATGCGCGGGGCTATACGAGTAGTAGAAGACTAGGATTGCTTGGCTTTTTAAGTGGCATCCCACGCATTTGTTGACGCCATTAGCCACATGCCGAGTAGGTCCAAATCACATACGCAAATATGCGTCGCTACACTACCCCCAACCCCACGGACGGGTGGTGGTGCCGTCGTTGGTGCTGATGAGGTTGGAGGTCTCGCAAATCGGTAAACAATAAAACCAAAAAGCCAAGAAAAAAACAAAACTAAAGAGAAATTAGTTTTTTTTTCGATGTTGTTGTTACCTTTAATAAAAAGGCGACAGGCGGTGCACAGCGAATAGTAAATGAAAATGGATATGGAAATGGAAATGTCCTGTGCCGTCCTTCGAGTGTTTGAATTAATTGCGTAGCGCACGCCCGGCTGGCGACCAACAGATCCCTCCACACACTCCGTTGCCTGTCCAGCAAAAAATACCTACAGCTCCCCACCACCACCACACAAACACACACACAATAAATGAGTTTATGTCCTAGTCCAGGGCGCTGGCGCTGGCGTCGCCCAACACATCCGCACCACAGTCGACAGTCCTCGCTTTTCTCGCAGTAATCGCAGTAGTCCTCGTCGTATTCGTCGCAGTTGAAACGCGTGTTGCTTTTCGAGTACATAAAACTGGCGCCAGCAGTCTGCACACAAAATGGCGGCCCACTTGGCTTGGGGGATATAGCGACAGTGACTGCCGCTCCCCTCCGACCGCCTGCCTGCCTGCCTGCCTGCCGCCCAGCCGCTTTATTATACAATCGTAATTTCGTATCGTAAAAGCGGGCGTCGAAAAATGTTGAAGAAAGTTTTCGTGTTGCGTGCAAAATCGTAGCACAGTCGCCTGTTCTCTTTCTCTCTCTTTCTTTCTCGCTCTCTCCTTCCTCCTGAAATCGGGGTGGGTGTAAGTTTGTTAGACACAGCAAGCAAGCACAGCTGGCGACTCCTCCTAACTCACCCCAGTAGTACTAGGTACTAGGTATTAGGGCACAGACTTGTGGCAAAGCAGAAACTTGTCAAACATTTCGATAGCGACAGATTGAACGATTCAAAGTGTTAATCAACAGCGTTTAGATTCATTACGTACATAAAATTGTATACAAAGTTTTACTTAGAAAAGGAAAGGAAAGGAACAACAAAACAAAAACTTACGATTTAAAATTGTTTTGGAACTAGCAAAATGCTCAATTTTCTTAACTCGCAATTTGGGAAAACCTATTTCAATTAGTAATAACTCACAGATAATGATTTCCAAATTAATTACTCCGTTGCCCAATGATCTTTGTTATCCTAGAGCTTACATTGAGAAAGGGTCAACTCTCTGTGCAAAGTTCATATTCAAGGCACAACTTAAGTGCTTTGTTGCCCCCAAAAATATTTTCCACAAAAGCTAGGAAAGCGCGTAAGCCAAAAAAAAAAAGAAAGGAGAAGAGTAGGGAAAATGGGTCACCAGTTGCAGTTGTTCGACGCGCTGTCAACTGTCAAATTGTTGGTGTTGGTTTTGGTGTTTGCTCTAGTTCACATTGTTGTCTGTTGGCTGCTTTCGTGGCGCTTAAATTGTAATTGAAGTTTATAAAGGGCGACGACGCTGGCGACTAACTGACTGAGTGACTAACTGACTAGCGGACTAACAGACTGGCTGGCTGTCTGACATGCGCCCTTGGCAGCTCCTTTTGGCGTCTCCTCGCTGTCGAAGCGGGCTGGGTCGGGTCGGGTCGTTTGGGTCGCCCTCGTGTTATTGATCCAGTTTGTTTTAACACCCGTTTTTTCCTTGAAATAACCAACCAAGCGGCATACACTTATGTACTGTACCCAAGCCCAAGTGTGGTTGCCGTCTTTTTGTGGTTTAACTTGGCGGCAAAGCCGGAAACGTTTTACTGGCGTGTTGGCTATTGCTGCTGCCCACAGACAATAATGTTTGTATTGCTATTGTCGCTTTGGTTGTTGTTGTTGTTTTTTTGTTACTTGTATCGCATTTATTGCATTTGCGGCTTTTCACCTTTGCATTTGGTCTGCAGTAGTTGGTTTGAGTTCTGCCCGCATGTGAGTGTGTCTACGCTTTTCCTAAGAATTTCCGCCTTATCATAAGAGCCCCTCAACGCCAACGCGAATGCCGCGTCGTGTCCCACTGCAATGCTAGTTATGGCGAAGCTCGAAAGTTTGCGTTATGAATGAGAATGCTCAATGATATAATTTGAGGCGCTGATACTTGAAGTACCTTGCTTACCCCAC
The DNA here is from genome assembly GCA_018901835.1 of Scaptomyza graminum. Lineage (NCBI taxonomy): Eukaryota > Metazoa > Arthropoda > Insecta > Diptera > Drosophilidae > Scaptomyza > Scaptomyza graminum. Next base: position 5,774,656 of record JAEIFL010000001.1, on the reverse strand, counting down.
TGCAACCCTCTTCTTTACGATCCAGCCAACTCAAGTGGCCCTCTTATCGCAGTGGTTACGTGTGGGAACTATCACTGCTTTCGACCGTAAGTTGGCCATTAACAAGTGGGAAGGTCGCATTCGTCAGGGTCCTTGCATGAGCTTAATAATGCAATTTTAATTACAAACATTTCTTGCATTTAATGTCGTCCGGTTAAGTGCGAGAGAGAGTAACGAGATCAGCGACTGACCTTAAAGAGTAAAACGAATAACGAGTAGTAAAAGTGACGAGCGAATTAAAAAATTAACCTCATTAAAGAATATCTAGCTAAATCCATAGATAATAGTCTCAAAAATGAAGTGAACTCAAAAAATATTAAATAATATATACAACTAGTAAAGGAAACAAAAATTAGTAACAAGTAAAGGGAGTGCATGGTTAATCTCTAAAAGTTTTGATAAGTTAAAATTGAATTAACATTTAAACTAGACATAAAAACATATAGAAGACCTTGTTAAACTTGGAGGTCGCTATAATTAAACTCAGAATTTAACGACTACTCTAAATCGAAGAAAAATAGCTGATTTTACTATTTACATGTAACATACAAACAACAAAAAGCGAGTAAACGAGCCTATGAGCTACTATTAGTCACTGCACAAAAGAAATGTAGATCATGTCGTTATTGCATATATGTATGCATGTGTGTGTGTATTTGTGTGTATGGTCATAGGAATATATTGCACAAGTTCGCGGAATTGGCAAAGCTAGACGATAAAAATGCTTGTGTATAGGTCAGCATTTCCTATGCAGAAAGTCAGGCAACTTTTATGAATACCAAATGCATGGCCAAACTGCAGTTGACAGTGCAGTTGCCGCAAACAAACTTCGGCAGGTGGCGCTTTAGGCACTAACCCCAACATTGTTGCTGCTGAGTGGTGGTGGTGGTCTATGCAGTTTTGCGACCATTTCTAATAGATATTCTATACATAGTTTGGCGTAGTCATCGCATAGCTTTCACCCTCTCTCTCTCTCTCTCTCTCTCAATACACTCAATTCGCATTTTATGGCTTTGCATGTGCCATAAAAACGTCGCGTGCATCTTTGCATGGCCTTTGCTAATAGTAGAGATGGCAAGAATATCTAAAAAAAAAAGGGGAAGGGTAGGGAGGACTCTCATATACTTTGTGGCATACAATGTAGCACATTGTGCCAATTTCACATTGGGTACATCATCATCAGCGACATAGTCAATTTTCGAATAAAGCTAGCTGAGCGATGTCTTCATTTCGCTGTTAACCTTAGCCCTGGCATTTGTTTTGTATTTGTTTTTGTGTAAGCCGATCAAAATGCTGTTGTTAACTAGCCGCATATACTACATACTTAATGCAAGATTAAATTAGCATAACAAATTCAAATTTCACAGTGGACGCGACGACGACTAGAAGACGATTGCTGACAACCCAATCGCTGTGATTAATGTGTTTGCCACCTCAGAATTTGATTTTGACTAGTTTCTCTCATTCGCGCATTCATCGAGATTTAATATAATAATCAATAATATAATACACAATAAATGGACAGGTTGACCGTCGCGACGGTCGTGCCATTTAACCCGAGCCAACCCGCTGCGCTCCTCATTTGACAAACAATGGCCCGGTTCGCCATGTCTCGTTTCTCGTTTCTCGTTTGTCGATTGTCGTTGGATTGTTTGGTCGTTTTGTCGCTTTGAAGCTGGTAAATGTGTTAATCTTTAAAACATTGCTTTTCAATTTCTATCGCTTAGGCAGTCGCCTTTCCGCCCTTCCACTCCCAGTTTCCGATTGGCATGCGGAAAAAGAAATCAAAAACCAAAACCAAAATCGAAATAACAACAAACAAAAACCAGACAGAAAACTCAACAAAAAGATACCCTGTATAAACGCTGTCAACTATGTTGCATGGATTTTAAGGAATTTCTAATTTATGCAGGTTGTTCACCATATCAAGGTTGTAATTATTGTTAAAAAATTCAACACTCTTCATGAGAGTTAAATAAATGAGATATAAACATATATTGCCATGTTAATTAAAGGTTTAGAAACTTGATTTCGTCAAGAAATTAAATACGTCTTTTACCCTTTCTGGTATTTTTATAAGCAGTTAAAAAGTGCAACGTAAAATCTTAATTTTGTTTAGATTAAAAAAAAAATTTTTTTTTTTTTTTTTATTTTAAAAATTTAAAAAGAAAAAAAAATCAAGAATGTTATTGGTTGGTCTTAAGGTGTCCCAGATGCTAAAAGTTATTGAATAAAAGTGTAAATTATTATTTATTGTTTACAGGGTATAACAAAGACAGATATTAAATCCAGTAGCCAGCGGGTCAAAGCCGACAGCCGTGACAATAACACTTTAGCACTTGATCATGCTATAGAATTATACATAATTGGAATTCACCAACAACAAAAAAGATATGAAAGAATCTCGCATTATTTATGATAGATGGATGCCCCAAAGCTTGGACTACCTGTAGCTCCACATACTGCCAAAAAACAGCTTTTGGCAATCAGAGACGGCGCAACTTGGTAGCTCTGCAAACCAGACTATGTTCGCTAATTGTCTTTGTTCGATGAACGACAACGACAACGACAACAAGCAACAAATTCGTTTCCAATGTAAACAACAAACTCCATTCGAACAACAAATAACAACAAACGACAGCCGTTGACACGGTGATCTGTCAAAAATTTCGTCAGCTTGACACTGTCCACGTAATCTCCCCCCACCTACTCATACTTCCATCAGCATCTAACACCCCCGACACACAGCCTGACATCACAAATTGCTGTCGACACATCGACTTCGTGTGTGTTCTCTCCAGCTGGGCTTCACTGTTCTACCGGACCGGGCTGTGGGCTCGGTTACAACATTGGTTTGGCATTGAAAATAAACATGGTAAACAATTCTAGCATTTCCATGAACAACATCGATAACAAGGCCCGATCAAGGCTTTCTGTCCAAATAGTTGTGAAGTTTTAATGCGTTTGCAATTTAAACAACAAAACATTATGAATAAAGGTAGACTCCTTCTTCTGCGTATCTTAAACAACATTTCGTTACCTAGCAAAAAGTCTTCAGTCGGATGGAAAATACCAAAAATGTGTTCGTTCTTTCTTATCCGATCTTGATTAATGATTGATTATCGACATGATGTCACTAAGTTTCTCAAGACAAATATCGATAAGATACACTGTTGCTGCTGGTCAATAATTTATATACTTCATTGAATCGAAGATCCTTTCTGATGATAATTTTAACAACCCATTAAGGGTGTTGAATGTATCATGATTGATTTTTCCCTTACAATTCAAGTATTTTTATTTAATTTCAGTTCACCGTTTATCGAATTACCAATCTAACTGTTTAGTGTTAACTGTAATATTTTATTTATATTTATTTTTATATTTTCACATTGCTAAGTGCTTTAATTTATATAAGTAAAATTGTTGCACAAGGAATTAATTAAAAAAAAAAAAAAACATTATCTTGCTCATTTTTGTTTTGAAAACACTAGCTGAGTGTATATTGTACTTTATACACATCAAAGGCTCCAATCGCTATCCCTTTTCGTGTTTGCATTAGTTCGAGAATCGGCTCAATCGGCATGGCATTTCCGGATGTGCTCATGCCAACAATAGTACAAATACTACTGTCAATATGTCAACATAAAGGAGATGAGGCATTTTGATCCGCAGATCGGATGGGATCGAACACATCAATATGCAAATATCCAATATCCCCATATGCAAATTGAATATATAAATAATACTTATAATATGCATTTTTGTTAGCATTTAATGTGACACTATTTCAATTTTCAACTAATTATAATTGTGACCCGCAAAGTCATTTTACTACGCATACAAATACAGGTATGACAGCTACATACATATAAACAGACACAAGTATGAGAAAATTTATTGCAACGCCGCCGTGCAACTGAAACGAGACGAATCGCACCGAACCAAACCAAACTGATCGCTGTGCTGGGGAGGGGGAAGAGGTGATAGGTGCCCAACCGGGCGTATGAGTAACAAACAAAAGCCATTAAAAATTATAGTCGCCTATTTAGCGATATTTTTATATGGGGCCTGCGAGGGGTGTCAACAGCGAGGGGCAGCTGCCACTGCTGCCTACTGTTAGGCGCATCAAAGGCGACCCACAAACGCTTTAATACCCTTGACAATGTTGGGCATGTTCACTCTCGGAAGCATTCCGATAAAAATAAAAATTAAAGTTAACTTATGTAAATAAATAAGACAAAGGGAAAAAAACTGTTTGTCATTCGTTATAAAATACTTGCAGATATTTGTGAAATTAAACAAATATTAAGGCAAGGCGAATATTATTTATTTTTTCATAATAATTTTATATTAAACAAAAGGTATCTGCTTTTTCTAACGGGAAGTTTTGAAGTGAAATTTATTAATGAATGTTTCTATACTATTTTGTGTGTTTTAATAGTAAGTAATAAATAAACTTGGGAATATATTTATTAACTAAGATTTAAATGTACTGAATTCGTATGGGTTTAAAAGCGTATTGGCGAAAACTAAAAATACTTAAAAAATTAAATTAATTAAATTAAATTAAATTAACATTTGGTAAGTGTATTTATGATTCGAATTTTAGACCGTTATTTTTTTAATAGATTTTGTTAGTTCGCAAATTTAAATTTGTATTTGCAAGTGCATACATATGTACATACATACATATGTATGCACATATTCATAAATATGCATAAGTGCTCAGCAATTGCTATTAAAAAAATTACTTGTCGTTTGTTGGTTTGCTGGTTTTTGTTATTCTTTACATAACACGTTTTTGCATTTCATTAACAGCAGCAATTTTAGCTATGTATGAATGCATTTTGGGCAGCGACTGCGACGCCAAGAACAACAACAAAGCTAGCTGCTGCTGCTGCCACCTGTTTGTGTGCGTGTATGATTTGTACTGGGAACGCATTAACAGGCGAACAGAAACAGCAGGGCAGCAAGCTGAATCTGTCGGCGGTCGGCTGTCGTCAGTCGCGTCCTCCTGTTGCAGTTTGTGGACTGTTTACATTTTGGCGGGCTTTATGCGTCGGCGTCGACTTTGACGTTGCTGCACAATTTCCATTATTTCGCATTCGCCATTCGGTTGTTGTTACTACATACACATATGTACATAGTTCTGTCGCAGTCGCTACGAACATTTTATTCCTTTATAAACTCGCTGTTAGAAGCTGAAAGCAACAACGACGCGCCGGCGACTTAGAACTTTGTAGTGTTGTTGTTTTTGTAGTGTGTGTGCTTTGTGCTTTTCGCTGCCTTAGTAGTTGTAGTTGCCGACGTCGTTGCTAGCCGATTGTTGTTATTGCTTCGTCCGTTTGTAGTTGGCCAATCAGCAGAGCGATCACGACATTGCCAACGTATGGCAAAACGGCATGACGTGATGTGATGTCTAAAAATAGATTCTGAACGTTCACTTGGCGAACCCGAACCGATAGCCGAGCCCGTCGTCGCTTCAAACGACGGCCTTGGAACACTGGAACGAAACGAAATATCAGCGAAACAAAATGTGTTGCTCTGCCGCCGGTATCTGGCTGCTGCTGTTGCAGCAGCAATTTCTCTATTTCGCTCTTCTACATACTAGTGCAGCAGTAACAGAGCAAAAGAGCAGCATCAATGAAAACGAAAACATAATTAGCATTTGCGTGCAATTGTTTGTTAATGTAGCTTGAATATTTACAGCAACTCATACATTTACATACATACATACGGCCTCAATATCATTTCGGAACACCGACGATCGCATACAAGTATTAAGTATTTTATGAAAAAAATAAGGATATTTTTGCAGTTGCGAAGGAATTATGTACATACATACATATATAAAAATGCGTATGCGTCCAGTGTTACAAACGATGTGATTTAATGAGTGAGGAGAGAAGGTGTGCCGCCGAGTGACTGGCCGTCGCGTCGTCGCGTGAGTGGGACAAACAAGCGTTGGAACAGTGGATATGAAATTTCAGCGAAACCGAAACCAAATCATTCGTTGTTGTTGTTGTTGTCTTTCGTCGCTGTTGTTTTTGTTGCTGCTTTTTCTTGTTCTCCAGTCACGACGACGGTCAGCCCGCTTTGTTATTGTTTCAGTTTCTTATCCCCGAGTTTCGTTGTTGTTTTGCAGCTTTTCTGTTTTGTGTTTGTTGCTGTTGCCGGTTCTTCGCCGGTTGCTCCCCTCAAAAAGACCAAGCCCACTTCACACACACTAATGTATGTATGTATGTATGTATTTTCATACAAATTTGAGTTCTTTGCTGCGCTTTTTGTGGAGAAATAAATCAAAACATTGATTGATTGTTCTTCGACTGCCCCCAACAAACATACATACAGACATACATATGTAGGTATGTGTGTGTGTGTATTTGTTAGTCACTCTTTTAAGCGTTGGCACGTCGCCCATGGCCCGCCGTCCCTGCGTCTGCCGTTTTGCTGGCACGCCGCTGATAAGCTTCTTCAACCTCTTATCAGAGGTTGGCGACAATTTCGAATCGTTGCTGCCGTCCCCTTCCCCCATCCCCATCCCCATACCCATCCCTTGTTCTTGCTGTTTTTTTTTTTTTACCTTTTGTTGTTGTTTGGTGTTTATTTAATAATTATGTTTGTATGTATGTTTCCTTTGCGTTATCGTCTTTGCAATTGCACACACACACACACACACACAATACATTAGGCCAGCCGTTTGCGCATGTCCCGTTTGATGATTAAAAACGAAATTTCGTTTTCAAGGTCATGGCGCCGATGTCGCCCCCTTGCCATTGCCTTCGCCGACGACGCGTCGCTGCATTTAAAATGCGTATGCATTGTTGTTGTTGTTCTTGGTTGTTTCACTGCCAAATCGTTTCAACCCAAAAAATTAGAGACAGCTACACAATTTATTTTTGATAAGCATTAAAACAAAAACAAAATACACTGGGACAAGATACAATAACATTAAATTTTTAAATGTTATAGATTAACAGTTCTACAGTTTTGTGACATTTTATTTATACTACTTATACATATATAGCGAATAGGAATGTATCATTTAAGGCAGTGGAAATGTTTTTTACCATAGGTTTCAACAATACATACTTTTAAAAAAGTTTTATTTATTTTGGTAATATTTCAGTGGCAAAAGATAATTTATTTTTCTTTTCAAATACAAACTTACATATTATATACGCACATACATACATATGTTTTAATGTCTTAGCATGTATAAAGCCCTATAGACTTTGATCCAACAACCGGCAACATTTCAAACTTTTTATTTATTTGTTGTTGTTTTTTTGTGGATAAATTTCAATTCCGTGGCGTTCCGCCGCTAACATTGAACGGTTGTCCAGTGGCGCCGTCGCTGCGGTCGCTGCCGGGCAAGTTCAGCCCACACGGCTATTCGATGGGAGCGTCGCCGTCACTGGGTCGATGTTTGCGGCAGCGTTTGTTTATTTGTTTGCCGTGCGGTGGCTGTTCCATTTTTCAGCGTTCCGCTTCAGCAGTCGGCCAGTCGGTCGGACTGTCGCCGCGTCGCATTTTAGTGCTTTGCGTGTACCAGACTTGAACGCAACACCGCCCGCAGCCTTTTCAGCGCGTCGCCCACCACCAAAGCTAAGCGCAGAAGCACACACAACACAAGAAACCCGAACGGCAAACGTACCGAAAACCGAATGAACGTGCGAACGTGCAACCAACTACTAATTGAGTGAGCGAGTGAACGAGAGAGAGAGCAAGCGCGCGAGCGGACGAGGTTCTTATTAGATTTTGTTTTTTTAGTGTAGTGGCGGTTATTGTTGTTGCCCCGAGCTTAGAACGCCAGCAGCAAACAGCAGCAGCAGCAGCAGCAGCAACAACAATAAGAATAACAATAACAACAACAAACGGGCGGGCCGCGCCTTTACATTTGGCTTTAGCTCGCTTCGTCGTTTCGTCGTCACTCGTCTCTCGCCTACCGTCTGTCGTTTGTCGTTCCGTTTCGTTTTGTTCTTTTGGCTCTCGCGTTAGAACGCGCTGCCGCTGCCGCGGCTTGCGTCGCCGCCGTTCGCTGTTTGTCGACGTCGACTGACTTATTGGCTTTAAGCGAATTTGAAATTCGCCCGAACTTTTATTCAACGTGTTGGTTTCGTCGCGTGAGCAACTCTGAAACAGCAAAACAAGAAGAAAATAATAATAATAAAACACTTATAACAAGAGCACCCGAAAAACACTGAATTGAGTTTTTCTACGCCCGTATACACACACACACACACACACCTACACCTACACCCACACAACAATACCAACATCTTTTCGTAACCGCAAACGTAACCGTAACCGCAACCGTATAGTTACCCTCGTACCGCATAAATCGTGTGTTCCGTTAGTGTTTTAATTTAAATATTTACATGTACATATAACATATATACATATACATATATACATTTTTTTTTGGATCGCACGCGTGGCAGCTTCCAGCAAAGAAAGCCATATAGCATCTGTATCTTTATACATATACAGAGACACCACTATATGTATATATATATGCCCAGATCGCATTGATCGTACTGTTTTGTTTTTTTTTAAAGTGTTACAAACCCCATTAAGTGCTACCAAAATGCCTTACAAGAGCGTCACGCTTTAGTGTCACAAGTGCTACTTACTACTACTAGAAATACAACGAGTCGTCCCCAGTTGGACCCGACTCTCAAAACAGTGTTGGCTAACAGCCCGACGTTACTCAACAGACAATCAACAGTTATCCAACACACGACGCACTCTCGTGCCCCTTCTTCTCTCCAAAATCAACAATCAACGAACAACCAACAACAACAACTGATTCTTCCGGCTCTTCATCGCATAACAGGTGAGAACTACCGCCGAGGGCTGCCACCCAGTAGCCCCCACCCCTCCTCTCCAAAGCCCAATCGGCTGATTATGGTACGTCTGTGATAGCTCAAGCTTTGCGGTTAGGTACTTCATACAATATAATCCCCAAGTACATCACCCCTCAGATTGGTCCGAACCTTTTGATTGAAGAGAATAGAGTTTAACTTAGGATAATATCATAACCACTTTTTCATATGCTCCAAATCTTTCATATTTCACTTGCGATTTTCTATGAAAAAAAAGAACCGTTGTTGTTTATTTGTTTTCATATCTTGAATGCTTTTAACTGAATCCAAAATTATTTTCTCTAGAGATTAAATTCTAGAGATTAAATTCCTTACTTTTTGCATATGGGCCACGCGGTATTTATTTGCTTTTTTTTTTTTGCCAATTTCTGTTTTGTACTGGTGCTCCATCTTGCTGGAGATGCTGTGTGGGGCGGCGCACAAGGAGGAAGGGCAATTGAATGGGTAGGTGGGTGGAAGAGGAGGGGGCACCATGTGGCCTGTGGCAATTATCGGCAGGCAACTGCTGTATGCGGCTCGTGCCATTGCCAGGCACAGCCTGCTGCTTGCCAACTCATCAACACACACACACACACACACAAACGAGCATATATACACACACACACACACACACACACACAGGTTAACAGGTGTTTTGGCTCTTTGCGCAGCTCTTGCTTTTTTGACTTTTGGCAGTCGTCTCTCGCCTCCCTTCTATCCCGCTGCTTCAGTCATCAGCTGCTGCACACACACACACACACACACACACATTAAGCTGTGGATTCCCCTTTTCTTGTGTCGTTCGTTTTTGATGTATTTTTGCGTTCGCATTTTTAACACTGCGCCAAATTTTACAGGCAATCTCAAAGCAAATGGCAACCAACCCTCTGCTTTGTTGTTTGTTGTTGTTGTTGCTGTTTTCGGGGGGGTTGTTAGACACCCCCCTGTAATAAATATACAGATACTACGCTGCAGCTTGTCTATTACTAGCCTGGAAAATGGGGGGAAAAGCGGCCGATACTTGACTTGCATTTTCGCCATAGAAAAGAACGAAAAAAAATAAAGGCTCACAAAGCTCAACGCTGCGCATTTTATCGCATAAGATTTATGCGAACGAAATGCGGAAAATGCCCCCCCCATCCACCCACCAACCAACCCCCATAATAAACCCTAAAAACAGAACTCAACCCTGTCATTGTTGTTGTTCTCCTGTTCTGCTTCTTTCTCTTGCTTTTCTTGTTGTTGTTGTTGTTGTCAACATGCGTGTGACAGGAACGCGGAGTACCAGGGGGGTAACCATATGAATACATATACATATATATGCATATGTAAAGGGGCGAGCCACAAAACTCTTTTCATAAAATTATGCCGTCTATGTGTGTGTGTGTGTGTGTGTGTGTGTGTGTGCCATGAATGATTTCCATTGTTGGCAGCCAGAGTCAAGCCCAAGACGCAGTAGTTACTGTTACTACCAAACACACTCACATATGTGCGTGTCTGTGTGCGTGTGTGTGTGTGCGTCTAATGTTCCGAAAAGTGCGGCGACACATTGCAGAGCCCCCCTAAGCAAGCAAGCTCAAGCTAAAACCCTCAAACTCTTACCCAAACTTGAACTCTCGACCTGCCAGCTTTCCGTCTAAGCTCTCTCGCTTAACTTTATTTTATTCCCCCCATTCGCATTCTCAGTCTCATTTCCAGTAGCACAACGACTCAACTTGAAGAGTATCTCTTGATGTTTCCAAACTTTAAATGTGAACGACATGTGTTTTATTTCTTTGCAATATTTCAAAACAAAAGTTTCATTAAACATTTGACATTTCTTTCTTGGTTGTTCGGGTGGCGCGGGTATGCGAATATACTTAAGCTAACGCCCAAAAAGGGTAGTAAATTGCGCATTATTAAGTCCTTCCCAAATAACATGCATTCTACTCGTTATACTTATAGAACGAGTACGAACACCAATCCATCTCATTCGGTGGGGGGGGGGGGCAACTGTCAAACGACACAAAACTGTCAAATGCACATCTGTATATCTTTTTGACGCTGAAATATTTGCCACCGAGCTGCCAACTAAATAAACTAATAAATATATAAACGAATACATTCGCTAAGTGCAGTGAATATAAAATAACTAAAACTAAAAGCGAGAGTAGAATAACGGATTCCAACAGATCTTATTAAATGCAAACCATCTGTTGATACACTGTACGCTGAGCGGGGAGCTTTTATAATATGGTTGTGGATTCCAATGAGACAGTTCTGTTCTCAGATCAAAAATGAATTCAAAAAGACAGCCAAAAAGTTAAGTTCGAGATGATTTGTTCTTGGTATTTAGTAATAGATAATTCAATCGATATTTATACAATTTATGTGCTACTTGCCGCCCGCCCTGTGCCCCTCCCCTCCACACTCCATCCATCATCCATATAGTATCTTTCCCCTTTGGAAAATGCCCGCATTACTGCGCCCTTCGCAATCAAGACAAACAATCGATTGTTACTCCATTCATTAGGCAATTAACCAGACAAACTATTTCCCATACACACACAAACACACACACACACGCATACACACAAATACTGAATTTTCGATACTTTAGTTGGCAACCCTAGAAGCAATTGTGTTTTTTCTCATTTCTGGTTGTGGATTGCGCCCACTTACGCTTTCTTTGGCCCAGAAGCGAACGGTTCGATGGATGGCACTAAAACTTGCAAATCGAATGCTTTAAACAGAAAAAAACAAAAACAAAAATAATAAAATGGATTCTCTCTCTGTTTCTGTGCAGTTGATTTACTTAAGCCATTAAAAGTATTTGCCAAAAATGCTGAAAACCGGGCAACAACTAAACACACACACACACACGCACACACACGCACACAAAAACACTTAAACAGCAACAGAATTTGAAACAGAAACGAAAAACGAAAAACGGAGCTGGGCCGAAAGCCAAAAACCGGTTCGCCATTTGTCAAAGCCAAGCGGAGCGCAAAGCCAAAGCAAGTCAGCCAAAAAAGCTCCATAAAATAACAATAAAAGTAACCCCCCCTTTGCACACCCTCACGCCCCTCCCCTACCCTTTTACCGCGCCACCTACCCATCCCAAATTCAACACTTCAACTTTAAAGCGTTCGTCGTCCAAACGAATTGCTAATACTCTAAGCAGCGCATATGGCGATCCGTGTATGAATATTAATGCGAGATATCTTCAACAACAAAAATATGCATATTAAATTTACAGTTGTGTTTCTTCCTATTCATATTTAAATTATAAAAGAATTCAAACTAAACCTAGCCGACCAGAATATACCCTGCACAGCACAGCGAAAATATTGATTGTCTTTAGCTAGTTTATAATGATTTATAATATATATATATTTTTTCATTTATTTTTTAGAAGAACGAAGCGCAAGAATACTAAAAATTCCTTAGCGTAGACTAATTTATAGAAAAACAGGGTATTGCCTTAAAATTAAGTAAACATGTTCTTAATCATTTGTTGTTGTTCTTCTTCGTTTGGTTTTGCTTCTTTCTTATTTCCTTCTACTATTTTTGCTTCGTCTCATGTGCTCCTCTCGCTGCTTTTTATTTTTTTGTTAAATAAGTGTTTGTTGTTTACTTTATTTTGGATTCTTTTTTCCTGCCTTTTATTGTTTAAAATTCATCACGATTTTTATTTTGTTGTTTGTTCTTTTTGGCGTACATTTGCTTTTTATATTAACTATTTTTGTTGCGCTTTGCGTCTAACCTTGGGGCACATTTAATTCGTGTTGTTGCTGTTGTACAATCAAAATAATAATAATAATAGTAATAATAATAGAAAAAACAACAACACCAACAACAGCCAAAAGAAGCAGCAACAAAAGCGCTGCGACAGATTCTAAATATATATAAATATGTAATATATAAATTTAGTAACTTGTTGAGGGGAATACATATATATACAGTAAAATTAAATAAATAATAATTCCATGTGGGGTCGCTTTATTTTTTTTATTTATCATATTTATATTTATCAATATTCCAAATATATGTTAAAGAAGTAAATAAATGAACTTATTACTATTCAAAGAAAGGTTAAAAAAAACAAATACGTAAATTAATTTTTATTAAAGAATTCCCTAATAATTATTTGGTTCTTATTTCTTTTATTCCATATCCAAAAATTAACTAATTTAAAGTGTATTTCTAACTGAACAAAGGGCATCTTTATGTCTAGATAATAAATACAATATAATATTTGCCTAATAATTTTTGTCGGTGTGTTTTCGGTTTCTCTTTTTTTTTTGATTTTGTTTTAAAAATTCTTTTTATTTTTTTTGTGTTTGACGTTGATTCCAGTTTGTGTGTCTAGCTAGTCGCATATATCATCTTTTTTTGTTGTTGTTGTTGTTGTTGTGTTGTTGCTCCAAAAATTACTTAATTGCAGCCATATGTGTGTCGTTTCTCGCTTCCTCTCTATCCCCCTCTCTCTCTCTCTCTCTCTCTCTCTATCTTTGCGCTTTTCTTGGCGTTAAACTGGAAATGTGTTGTCGCTGTCTATCTGTATCTGTATGTACTTGTTGTATCTGTGAATCTGTATCTACGCATTTCTTGTCTCTTGCTGTATATAATTCTAATTTATTTTGACAAAAATGAAAATGGAAAAAAACCAAATAAATAAGTATCAAAGAGAAATAAAAAAAGAAATAATAATGAGGCAAAGGAAGCGGCGCGCAAATGTTGTTGTTGTTGTTGTTTCTTCTGTGTTGTGTTCCCCCCCTGTCGCTTTATTTATTTATTTATTTATTTATGCGTATTTAGTTTTTTTTATGCTGTTCAATAAATTACGCTCTGCTGACATTCCGCACAGCCCCGAAAGCTAAGCCAACCAACCACCCCTCTCTCTCTCTCTCTCTCTCTACCTCGCTCAGCAACCCTCATTTTTTTTTTGGTCATTTGAATTGCAGGCGGCGTCGACGTCGACGTCGGCGTCGGCGTCACTGTTGGCGCTAGCGTTACGCGCCGCTGCGCTTTAATGGCCCAAACGCAACTTTTGCTTTCATTGCACGTACCAACAACAACAACAACAACCACAACAACAACAACAACAACAGCCAGCCAAAATTGAACTTGAATTTCGTTGTCGAAGCTTCGATTGCTTCTCACGCCTGCTTCTTCTTCTTAACGAACTAAAAACTTAATGAAATCGAAAAACCCGAAGAAACAAAACATGGATCATTAAAAACTGTGTGTGTGTGTGTGTTTGTGGGCGTGGCATTGGTTGTCGCCCTCAAAACAAAGCTTAGAAAACACAGCTAGCTTCAAGGTACCTCCAAAATATTATAGATAGATTAATAGTATTTAATGCAATTTGGTTACAGATACAGATAGTATAAGCTGTGGCAAGAGCATGTGGCAGCTTGAGGAAAGTATGTAGTAAAGTGTTGCATGGCAAATCGGATTTATTGTTCTCGAACTTTGCTGGCTTGGGCGCTTCTGGCCGGCACAGACTGGACTGAAAAACCGAAATGCCAGTTTAAGCCAGTCATTTGACAGCTGCGCTATCAGCTAAGACATCTTCAACTACCCACAACTCAGCAGCTCAACACAAGCACACACACACACACACACACACGCCAAGTTTGTGTTGTGATTTAACGAGCCTCGTCGTCCCAAGCGTTTTTCGGCACGACGAAGCGTCTGTTTCCAGGTAGAAAAACATACAATATTCGCCGAGTTCGGATCTGAAGCAAGAAGCTTTCCAGCATTACAGCTCTACAATTTACAATTTACAATTTACAGCTCACAGCTGTGGCTGTGGCGGCCCGGCAATTAGAAAACCCCACAAAAAAAAACAAATGCCCAAAATATCAAAAATAAAAATAAAACCAAAAAAAATAAAAACACTTTTTGTGCGGCGTGTTGTTGTTAAAAATGACTTTCCGCTGCGGTGGGCAGGGCCCGAACCCCCGTCGGCAGCTTTGGTTTTATTTAATACTATTTAGATTTGTTTTGTGTTTGTCGGTGTTACGCTTTTTGAGCCATAAAATCAGACAGTGAATGAAAATGAAAAAAAAAACAAAATAAAAACCCAAAATTAGAATCTATCAAACAACTCTCGTTCGCTCCAAAATAGTTAAGTATATATAATAATAGCGCGCATCTTAATTATATAACAATTAAACGTTGGAAAGACAAAAGACGAGAGGAGGCGACGGCGGAACTTCATAAAGAGGGGTTAAAAAAAGCTTCCTCAAAAAAAAAAAACAACTGAAGGTTGCTTTAAATGGAAAAACTGTAATTTGGCCGTATGTTGATTGGGGGGGGGGGGAACAACAACAACAAGCAGTCTACTCGCATTATAAGTAATTTATTAAAAACAAAGAAAATTTGTCAAAAAAACAAAAAAATTGCTGGCTGGAAAATGATGATCATTACGGGCTTTCGGTAAGCTCAACAAAAGAGTGAGCAAGAGAGAGGGGGGGAAAGAGAGAAAGAGAGAGAATGCAGCGACAAGGTCAAACGATTGCCTTGTTGTCGTTGTTGTTGTCAACATCGCCGGCAATTTGTCAACTCTGGCAGCGAGTACACACAGATACACGCACACGCACAACTGAAAAATACATACATATATATCATTCATTGCGCAATACGAAAAATGTTTGAATTAAGTCAAGGGTGTTTGTGCGTTTCAGCATCAAACACCAAACACACTTGTTAAAGAACAAGTTCAGTTCAGGTCCAATTCTTGATGAACGAACTATTCCATAAGAGTTCAGTTCGTTCAGTTGTTCGTTCAATTTGGTCAAAAAATTACATCAAAACTAGCGAACGAAGTAAATCAGGGATGCATTTTCTTTAGTTTCGATCACAGTTTACAGCTTGTTTCAATAAATGCCTCTTTTTGAGCGACATTGTACTACAAAGATTTTAATGCAAGCCTCAGCAACGTTTTTATGCTAAATATGGAGATTGTTCAATATCGTCGATTTGTATTTTGATACCTTAAAGGTTGTATTTTGATAAACTATAAGGGGTATAATCAGCTTTTAAAGTCTGCCGGCTGTGTTCTTTATTTTGGCTCTTGACTGACGGCCGTGCCAGAAGAAGGAGTAACTGCTGTGGCAGTGCGGCGCACCTTTGACCGCATATTTAGCTGGGGTTGCACGCAGAAGTAAACAGAACTAATAATGTTGCAAATTGCAAGCGAAAATTCAAAGGGGAAACTTTGTTGTATTTTTTTTCAAAGTAAAACTAAAAAAAAGGGCATCCGTTAGAACGTGGCCTGCGTGGCTGTTGCCCACTGTGCGGAAGTGTAGATACACAAATTCTTTTTATAACCACAAATTTTATGTTTTAGTTTCGTTAGTTTCGGCGATGTGTGAAAACTTGCAATGCTCGAAGTCAAAGTCAAACTCGAACTTCAATTTAAACACAAATGATTCCTTTTATTTTGTTCATTCGTTTTTTTTTTCACTTCGTTGATTGATTGCTCCGAACACCACCTTTTCGGCATGCTCTGCTCTGCTTCCGAAGCAGAATCTTTGGAAGTGATTTGTATTAAGCATACGCCACGTAGTGCGCGCTAATCAAAAGTCTCTTAATATTCATCTGCTGGCTGTTCTTGTTCTTCGCTAGTTGCTGCTCGAAGGTGTGAATTTTGTAGCAATTGGATTTTGAATCTTTATCTTTGCATTGTGTGTTGTGAGACGCGGCGACGACGACGTCGACGATTTGTTTCGTTTCGTTTCGATTCGATTCGTTTCAGTTTTCATGCGCCTTGTTTTTCGTTTCGTTGCTGAAGCGCAAATTAACTTTGAACTTCAAAAAATATATATATACATACATATATAAAAGCAACAGCAACAACAATCCAACAATCAACTTCACCTTGTTCAAGGTCTAAGAGCAACGGCAGCAAATGCCAGCAAAAAAAATAACAACAACAAAAAAAAAGCCAAAACACTAAACTAAGAAAACTAAGAGCTGTTATTGTTGTTGCTTAATTGTTTTTGTTTCTCTGTTTATTTTTGACTGTTCTCAAATCATTTGCATAGGGAAATTGAATGTTGTTGTGTTTGTTGTGTTGTCGCTATAACTACTATATCGAAAAATATCTATTCTATTCACCTCTTGGGGGAGCAGACATTGATTTTGTTCAGGTTTTCGACAAGCCCAGATACAACTATAACCTGCATAACAGGTGTGTGTGTGTGTGTGTGTGTGTTAGCCATCTCTGTTAACGATCTCGAATAACGGCTTAAGTAATTCCATTAAAACGATTTATTGCCAAATTGATTGGGCTTGGGGTATTAAAGTGTCGCTTAAACCCTCTATTAGCCCCACTATGCGAAAAAAAAATAACTTAAAATATTTATTTGTCACCAGAAGAAGTCAAAAAGTCACTTTAAGGTCACTTTAATTATCAAAAAACAAAACATAAATTACTTCCACCATTAAGTTAGCTTATTAAAAAGTGTTACCATATTTGCATAATTACTCATGCTATCAATATTTCAAATCGGTTCAAGCTTTTCCAATTTTTGTTGATTTTTATTATTATTTTTTGGTTGCTTGTTGCGCGCGTTGGTGTCTACTTTAGTTGCACTTCCGCAGCGACGCCAACGCGACTGCACAAAAATCGAAATCGACAAAAAAAATTCACATGCCACTTGGTTGGGTTAAGTAGTATCTTGTATCTGGGTATATTGTATCGACGTAGTAGCTGCATGCACGTGGGCTGTACGTATGTGTTGTGTGTGTGTGTGTGGTGGTGCCATATGGCTTGGTGGCAGGCGATCGGACAGCGCCCAAATGACCTTCCTGTGTCCGCCGTCCGCATATCGCAGGAAATGGCATTAGCTTTCGTTCTCTCTTTTGCACTCTCTGCGTCCTGGCTGCTAATCATATTAATGCAGCACGGTCCCACTGTGCGTGCCCCTCTGTGTGTGTTGGGTTTTATAAGGGCGCGGCCTAGGTTTGGCTTCCAGAAAAAGAAGAGCAAGAGCAAGAGCAACTATACAGCCGTTTTTCGTTTGCTTCGTTTGCTTTCTGCTGTCTTTCGTTACCGGTCTTCTCTCTCCTGCAACCCCAACCAACCATCACTTTCGCTGATGCACATTGTCTTTTATGGGTCGCTTCGCTCCCTCCCTCCCTCTCTCACTCTGTCTCTTTTTTGCAGATGCTCAGTTGGTGTCGCTGGTTTTTTGGGTCATGTCCATCATTTGGCCCACAACAGCTGGTAATATAATATGCCCAGGAAGTCCGGCGGGAATCCATTTTAATAGCGTTCAACGTTTGCTGCTTCCTCTCCTCCAGTCAGACCCCCTCCCCCCTCCACCACCTCCTCCTCCTGCCTTTCTGGTTTTGACCAGTGTTGTTAACAGTTTTTTTTTTTAACGCTGTTTGTGTTTGTTTTTTTTTAGTTCAGTGTCTTTTTTTTGTTTGTGTGTTTCGCACAATATGGGCTCATTGGCACCAGCGAGGAGGCATTGTAGGGTGGGAGGGGGGGTGGGGGGCGTAAAGAAGCCCCCTTCCTCCCCGCTCGCTTACCGCACCCTGCTAGCAATGCTCGTCGCTGGCAACTAATTAATTATGCCGCTGCAGCAGCGTCACGGGGGTGTATTATTTGCATGCGTTAGTGTGTGTGCGTGTGTGTGTGTGTGTTGTGTAATATTATGTATATTTCAATGTCTACTTTTCGTTGGTGGCTGTCTTTTTATTTGTATTTTTTGTATATTTATTTTGTCGACTTAATTACAACAAAAAATGCGGCAAAGAATGAAAATTTGCATTTGTATTCGTTTACGCACACGCACATGGCCACATGCACTAGATAAGTAAGTATATAAAAAATATACATACATACATACATAATGTAGTGTTGTACTTTGCACCTGAACCTTCCGGCACTGCCAAAAAAGAGAAATTAACCACTTAGTGCTGCTAAGCCGAACCGAACCAGTTTCCCCCCCAGTTGCTAAGCGAGCAATTCTAAAAAATATATATACACAGTTTTCTTAAGCTACTTTTGCTTTGCACTGGTTCCGAAGACTAATTAATTAATTGGGGATTGGATTGGCAACCAGTTTCCATTGGAAATTATACTACAATTAATTGAAGTGCAGCTATAAAGCTGCCAATTAGTTCGAAGTTCAATTAAAATCAAACTTGTTCGTATACAAAGTTTATCCTTAAGTTTATTTTTATCAAGAACCAACAAAAATAGCGGAAACAATTTAATGTACTAAAAAAAACATTGAATATTATAAGCTAAAATTGTATTTGATGTTGACTCTAAAAAAAACATTTTGAGTGTTGAGCCCTTCAATAAATAACTCAGGGTATTAATTACCAGCCCAAATTTATACAACTAACACGAAGTCATAAATTTATGTTTTTTGCTTTGTTGTAAACGAATATCCGAACGAATTGGTGGAGGAAGAAGTAAGTAAGTAAGTATTTAGAGTGTTTTCGAGTTATACTATGAGATATGCAAATTGGCTGTGGCCTTGACGTGGGCGTCAAAATTTAGGATTTATAACGTTCGTTACACTTTGTTCTTGTACAGAAGGTGTGTGTGTGTGTGTGTGCGTGTGTGTGGGGGAGCTAATATCTTGCCTGTGTGTGTGTGTTTGTTTGTTTGTCTGACTTTTGGCTATTTGTTACATTTGCGACGCAACTGTAACGTCTCCGACGTCTTTGTCGCCTGGCACATTGACCCAATTGGCACAAAGGTGCGCTAGCCAAGGGGTGGGTGGGTGATGTGGTGGGATTAAGCATTGGAGACAGCGGTTCTCTCCATGCCCATTTGCAGATTTGTGAGCATTATTAAGTTTGGACTTTCAAATGGCCCATTGATTGGACGGGCGTCAATACATTTCTCTAGAGCTCTTTGTTGGTGTTGGTGGTTGTGGTCGAAGCTTGTTCGCTCTCTTGGCCATTTGGCCAACATTCATTAACTATTCAAAACAAATACAAATTCAGCGCTAAGCACTTTTGGCCTCTTTGGTTCATTGGCATTTCATTTACCATATTCTAAGTGTGCGTGTGTGTGTGTGTGTGTGTGCGTGTGTGTGTGTGTTTGCAACTTCCCATTCACGCACACTGACGTGCCAGTCGGCCATTCATTAGTTTGAAACTAGTTTCTCTTCAGCTTAAAAAACACAATGAATAAAAACACATGGATATTTTTTTTTCATTTCATTCTATGATCATATTTTTGTTTAGTTTCGTCTTTTCCGTATCGTATTTTATGTTTTGTTTTCTAATTTATTTGTTTAGTTACCAAATTTTTGTTGTTTTCATGCTAATTAACAAGCGATACTCATTTTAAACAATAAGCAATTTATTAAAAAATAACTCGAAATAAATTAAAATATCATCAAAAACACAACAACAACACAACGTGCTTTTTTTTGGTGTTTGGTATCATAATTATGGCGAGTCTGTCATATATGCATACCAATTGTCAAAAGGCGGCTTCAAAGCAACCGAACCCTTGTCTCGAGGTATTCTAATAAAGCTTGAAATATTGCTGTTGCCAAATATGATACAAAACTGTTTGGTATTCGATGGGCTAACTTTTGAGTCGAGTAGGCAGATATGGCAGATATATATTATCTGGCAGTGAATCCAAAGTTGCGTAGTATGAAGTATAAGTTCTATCTGATATTTGTTTTTTTGTTTCGGACATATAAAACTTTTACTTAATCAAAAGCAATTTTACTTCTATTTCTATGTATTTGTTATACAACATTGTTTTTTTTTGTTTTTATTGTTTATGCAACTCATGTGCTTACAACAACTGCTGTGTTCGTTCAACTTGTGTGTTTCCACTCACATTAAATGCCAGTTCTTTTACACTATGAAATTCCACGCTACACACTATTATATGCCATTCCATAGCATTTGCCATACGTACATACATATGTATATGTATTCGTTTTGTTCGTTGTGTTCTTGTCGTTATTGTTGTTGTTGCTCTAGGTTTATGATTGCTTTTTGCCATTGTTCGCATTGTCAAGTGCTTTTCATTTGCTTTTTACCACATTTTTATGATGTTTGTTGCTGTTGCTGTTGCTATTGCTTTAACGACAACACACACACACACACACACACACACACACATTGTTTTATTCACCCTCCCCCTCCGCGCACACAACCTCTCCCTAACTCGAGTTTGATATTTGTTAAATGTTTGCTTTGCATTTGCAAATTATTTTGCTTTTGTTTGTTCGCTATTTTATTTGATTATTTGCATTTGTTAGAGTGTCCGATCCACAATCCTCCTCCTCCTCCTCTGCCGCCGCCTTCTCCACCTGCTGCGTATTATTATTAGTATAACAAATAGATTGCTTCAGATCATTTCGTTCCACAATTATATTTGTGTATGTGTGTGTGGGTGTTGTTGTTGCATTGTCAGCATTCATTTGCAACTGAAAAGCGACGACATTGAACAACGACAACGACAACGTTCACTGATCATCATAGATCAGCCCCCCCCCAACCACTCCTTTTGCAACAAACCTACCTCCCCTCGATATCGATTACATTGGGCATGTGCCCGCCGGTCAATTTACAATTACAGCGGTGCGAGTTAATCAATCAATCAATTACTGTTATAATGACGAGCTGATTTGTGTGATTTTGTGCAACAAAGCGAAATGCCGACAAAAAAAAGCGAAAAAAAAAAAAAAAACACAGTGAACACCCTCACCAAGAGAACACCCATTGTGCCATTCCCCCGCCCCACCAGCCTCCATCGCTTAGCCATGCTGGACAAACACGCCCACATACAAACAGTGTATACATACACATATAAAAAACGAACAACCAACGAGTCAAAAATTTATGCGCAAAGTGTGCCAAAAGATCTTCAATCTGGCATCGTTGTATTCATCTTAATATCGTGCTTTTATCATTCGGTTTGATTTCTTTGCCTTTTTCCACAAGTTTTTTTTAAATAATCTTCTTCGGGCGGGCGGTGCGGGCTGAAGGAAAATGTAAAACACGCACTTAAACAAATTTATTGTTATACATTTACATATTTTGCATAGCATTTGATTTTTTCACTTCCCATTAAATGAGTTCCTCCTCAAAGCGGCAGGTGGTCGGTCGGTGTGAATAAATGAATTTTGTTGTATTAGAATTCGCAACCGGTTTAAGCCCAAGCGAGTTTTTATATCCTAGTTAAGCTTAGCGAACTTCTTCGTTCTTCTTGATTCATCGCCAGACAATTTTGCTAAAGTTACATTGAAATATTACTGAGTATTCTGTTGGTGCTTTTCCATATGTCATTGCATTAGTCAAACGGTGCAGGGAAAAACGCAAACTTCAGCAAGACATGACTTGACATGACCAAATACTAAATGCATCAGATCGACAAATATTTATCAATTACTCACATACGTACATACACACAACTGAGTCACGGTCAAATAGTCTCTTCTTGGCTTTCGGTCACAAGCTTTCCATTAGCTCTCTACCCCCCTGACTCTATGTCTGGTTAGGCATTGGGGCGCCGTTTGCATGCCAAGCACAAAGGCAAAAGCCAAATGCAAACAACCAAACCAATACGATAATTGGTGTTCATTATCAGTGGGCAAATACAGCTCAATCCGAAAACCCTTCAAGTGATCAACTCACGGTTGATGGTTGGCTGGGAGGGGGGGGAGGGGCATAATAGGCAGAGGCAGTTGTTTGTGAGGCACATGTTGTTGTCGTCGCCGACATGCAACGGAAATCCAAAAGCGGGAAAGCAGCCAACTTAGCCACTTTTGGCTCTTTTTTAAGGCATGAACTTCCCGTGCGCTCCAAGCCAAACCTCATGTTTGGTTGTCTTCAAATACCCTTTAAAATGGGTGTTGTTGAATTAACTTGTTTTATATTCCTTAGTGCTGACAAAAGTTATTTATGATGATGCCAAGATGCTGATATGGTCAACTGTACAACTGAGTATTAAACAGGGTATTTTTGTGTTAAGCACTCTCGTCTGGACCATTCTTATTGGTTTTTATATATTTTTTTAATGGCTGTGATCGTCGTCTATACAACAACGACAAGTTGTTGCTACTTAAGTACTTATTATTATTATTATATATTTTTTTATGTAATGGCTTTTTAATGGGTGCTGTACTTTGGCCGGGCGGCAATCAATACAACACGCCGCCGACACATAATTTAATATGTACTTACATAGTGTGCATGTTGTTGTCATATCTTACAGATGTGACCGGGCCAGGCCTTCAAAACAACTGAAAAGTGCGTGGAACACAGAGCAAAGCACAGCCCGAAAGCGGGCTAAGCCTAATTAAACCGGAAGCATTAGATGACCAAGCTGGCCAAGTAGCTGTAACTGAGGGCCAACTGGCGGCCAGTTGCTTTTTGTACGGGCATTGTGTCTTTATCTAAGTCTCTATGAATATTAATACTACTTTTATTTGCTGGTGTATCTCTGGTTAGATATTTTAGTTTCCATTCCAGTTGTCACGCCCCGGCTTTTGTTATGCTTATTGTATTTTTTTTTTTTTAAATTATATGTCAGAGAACGAACAAAATATATTGCCAGGCCATAAATTATATGAAGAGCAGATGCGTAGTTCTCGCAAAGTTTGCGTCGTTTGGTTTTTGGGCATTAGCATTTCGGCATTTCGGCATTTTAGCTCTTTTTTGTTAGTGTTTGACGTCTCATTTCGTATGGAAAAGTTTCGAAAAACCATCCATTAAATTAAGCATTGATTCTGGTCCCACCAACTAGTCGCTTTATAAGGCTACAGCTGCGTGGTTGGTGGAATAAGGGGAATGCTAAAATCTCACGACCATCTCACACAGCATCTGGTAACTTTGAGATTTGTTCTCTTCACTTGGATTTGTTTGGTCTATTTTTGTTTTATTCGCGTTCAAAGGTAGCGCCGATTCGATTGGCCTTCTTGATGCACTAATTAAACGATTATTATTCAATTACGGGCATTTCATTCATTTTCATTTAATGCCACAAACAC
Source organism: Scaptomyza graminum (assembly GCA_018901835.1). Lineage (NCBI taxonomy): Eukaryota > Metazoa > Arthropoda > Insecta > Diptera > Drosophilidae > Scaptomyza > Scaptomyza graminum. The sequence continues at coordinate 5,750,766 of JAEIFL010000001.1, read as the reverse complement.
AAAGCTCTCCAAGTGTGATTTATGTGCAACGCCCACGCAATGAACACGATCACGATCAAAGACGATTATAATCGCTGGCGTTAAAGTTCGGCTTTTGCATCGTGTTGTCGGCAGCATTCCGATGTCTGAAAAGCTGAAAAGCTAAAAAGGTCAAATTCTCTATTCTAATTGAGAAAACACCGCGCTCTAACGAGAAACTTACGATCTAACGCTATAACGTTCCAAATGTTTCATATTGCACCCATTTCCTCACTTCTGGTTCAGTGCCGATCAATTTACGTCAAGCGCTTGATTGGCCAACCTCTTAGCCCCATGTATACATATTATTTATATACATATATTATATATCTACAAGACCCCACCCCGCCACCCATGCGCCAACCCAAACGATTAATGAAATTAGACAATCAGCAAGACAAGAGCCGAATAAAAAGAAATAGTTGAACGAGAATTAAAATCACTTAATTAAATAATTTTTAATGTGCTTCGCGTTGTGCGTTTAATTATTGTCTTTGTTGTTGCTCTTAAACATTTTTCTATTTTTATTTTTTGCTTTTTACGGCTACATTTTGTGGAGCAGCTGTCGTTTGTTAGTTGCAAAGAATGGCCGTTAAGAGCTTTCTTCATACTCATTATTCAAATTGGCATCTTCTCATTTTCGTTTCCACTCGCTCGCGAGAGCTTCTGTCTATGCAAAGTGGCATTTCGCATTCTGGAACTCGCCGTCTGGCTAGACCCATAGACTCATGTTTGAGATGAAGGCCATGCGATATGCGCTAATTGATCAGCAATCTACACAACACAACACGCAACTGATCAACACTGAACTGCTAGTTGTTGGAATTTGTTGCTGCTCCGCTCTTTTGAACAGAAAAACGAAGAGAGAGAAGTCTTAACAAAGCGTTTGTCAGAACAGAAATAGAGATAGGAAAAGATATAAAGGCGGATGCAAACTGGTACTTGATCAGCTCCCTTTATAATAAGATTATCCTTAAATCGATACTTATCGATCTTTTAATATCATTGAAAAACAGTTATAGAATACAGACCAATTGATCAACTGTCATCACAGATCAGTAAAAGTAAACATAATAAAGGTAAGATAATAATCGATAGCTATTGATGTTTTGATATCATTAGGAAACTGTTTAGGCGACCCTTGCAATAATATAGTAATTTGATTATATTTATAGCGCTCTTTCGAGAACTAACTTCGAGCCACGTTATAGATCAGCATATTTGTCTATGTTACCTGCCAAGGCTGCGTCTAAAAATACAATACAAATTATTATATCTCATGTCAATGGGTTAACAAACAAGCAGCCAAACAAACAAACAACCCACCAACCAAACGTAACAAGCAAACGAACCAACAAAAGAAGCGTACTCGAATGTACATCGTAGATATATGTACATACGCGGCACTTGAGATGACAGTATTATAAATCTTATGACTGCTAATGAGACTCGTTAAACACAGTCACACATTCATTCTAGGCATACATCATTTGATGTCTCCCATACACCTATAAAAAAATGTTATTAGCAACAATTTACAATACCCATTTTTTTATTAGCAAAATGACGAAAACAAAACAACAACAAAATATATATATGAATAAAACTCTATGAGTTTTATGTGATGATGACCTGCAAGGCACAGGCACTTTGCATTTCATTAAGGTCTAATTCAATTCGATAAAACTTAACAATTATGCCAACCATTTTTATTCAATGCTATTTGAATTTGATATCAATTTTCATTAAACACTAATCGAAAAACTATGCCTTGAACACAATTAATTATAGTAGCTCCAAAATGATTTTCATGTTAAGTATTTTCTCAATGTCGATGCTAAAATTAATTTTTTTTTTTTATGTTTCAAATCGCGAATTTAAATTTTGAAAGTGGAATTTTAAAAAATGCAATTTTTGTTAGTCAAAAGTTTGGAATTGCTACTAAAATCAAACTAGTATAGTCCCTCGTTTTTTGAGTGTACTTGAAGTTACCTTTTCAATGTCAGCTTAAATGCAACTCTGTGCTCAGATTTCAACTTGCATTTCAGTTGAATTGCTTATTATTTTTAAGATTTTTTTGGTTGTTTTTTATGGGCTCCTCTTTTTAGCAGCTCTCTAAATAGGCACAGCAAAATTGCTGTTAATTGCGGCTAATTGGGTTTTTGCACATTTCAATGCACAATTTTGTGAAAATTCGCACAAAATAACCAAACGTTCGACAATTGTTTGTTGTATCTCCCTTTTTCAGTTCTTTTTTTTATGCCTGCTGCTGCCGGCGTTCCGCTTAACGCCTTTTTGGCATTTCAAACAAATTAATTTAAGATGCCAAACAGCGATGCAATTTGACAAAAGGCCGTAATCCTCACAAATATTGCAAATTAGGTAGCTCTCTCGATTTTTTAGTTAAACAACTTCTCGATGGGGTTACGAATAACAAATATGTCTTATAGCAGAATGCTATGGTGAAGAAAAAAAGACACAGTCGCTGTGCAAAAAAAACACACAAGCGAAAAACCAAATAAACAAAACGTCTTTCGGTTTTTTGGTCTTTGGCGCGTTGTTTGCATTTTCAAGATTTAAGCCAAATTAATTGACAGGCTAAAGAAAAGACGGGCAGACAGAGATGGGGTACTAGCAACGTTCCCCCCCCTCTCAAAGAGAAGAAAAAACAACAACGAAAATATAAATAATGTGTGTTGTTTGCCTAAAAAATTGGCGCTACCTACGCGCGTTTGTTTTTAGCGTCTTTGTCTTTTTGGCTGTACACAAAATTTATTTATTTGGTTTTTTTTTTTTTTTTTCGTTGGATATTTTGTATATTTTTCACGTCTTTTCTTCCGTGCTCTTTCTAGCTGTCGTCTGTTTTCGCGATGATTCATTCGCCGGTCGTCCGCCAATTTAAGCTAATAGTACCAAGAAGTAAACAGAGGGGCAATGTGTGAGAAAGCAGAAGAGGGGGTGTTGGTTGTGCGAAGTGTGAGGACAGGCGCTTAATCAATAATCATCAATCGTCTTACACACAGCAAATATCCAAAATACTCAGTGGTGGTAGCAATGGTTGGGGTTTGTCGGGGTATATGTGTATGAAGTTTGGTTCGGGGAGAGGGGGAGGCTCAAGCAAACGTTCACCACACATAATGGATGACCATAAGCTGCAATTATTGATGGTCCTCGCTTTTGATTTTAACAAATGCTGTTAGTGTATTTAATTTTAATTTGCTGTTACATTACAATGGCAATCAGTGCTAACCGTTTCCACTTGTTTGCCTTTTCTCATTGCAGCCAAAAGACAAACCGAAAACACGCTTGTGCATTTTATGGTAAGTCAAAGTTCGAGTATCCGTCTTAAATAAACAAAACGATTAAAAACCTCATAAAAAGCGACTCTCATATGTTTAACACAAAGCCATAAATAATATGCTTCAAAGTATCTAAAATACATTTTTCTCAGTTAATCATAAAAAATAATGCTAAAATGTATTTAATGTATTTCATAATTGTTTTAGATTCCAGCGTTCACTGCAAATATAAATGTACAAAAGCATATTGTATAATGGCGCTATTTGGCCCTTTGTTGTTCCTCGCTGAATTCAATTGAGCAATTTATATGTGATTTGACGTTTTGTATTCAATTAGCCGACTTTAATGCAGTTTAACAAGTCCGAATCGGAATACTTTTCACAGTCAAATGCATAATTTTCTATTTCTATTCAGTTTTGCATGTCGACTGACTAACAATAATAATATTTTTTTGTTTACATGTCCGGGCCATTGCCCGTTTTGCCTGGTGGCCCATTTTATCGATCTACTTTATACTTTTTAAACACATGTGAACATGTTGGCCAAATGGCATTTTTGCCTCAATTTAGTGATTTCACATCCCCTCTCTATGTGTCGATAAGCCGCAGCTTCCGGGACCACAACAGAAAAAAAGGGCACGCGGTCTGCGTTTTTGAAATCAATCAAAGGCAGCTTATTTGCTGCACGCAATCAGTATGAGGCAAGGCAGCGCTGCCTTATGGTGTGGCAGGCAGGCAGCTGACTGCAAATGCGAAATGAATTGAAGGCGGGGGAGTGGAGTTGAAGTAGACACGGCGGCGCCAATTGAGTGTCCTTGTGACTGAGACTCTCCTGCTGCCAGCTGCCAGCTGCTGCCTGTGCGTGTGTGTGGCATGTGCCCCAAATGGCGTCAAATCAATCAAAAAACGCGCTCAACGAACACAAAAATCGGCCTGCGCTTGCGAATTACGCGCAATTTAACCTGTCCTCTTCCTCTTTTTATCACTATCTCTCTTTCTCTCTCTCTCTCTCTCTCTGTCCAGCGCTCTCGCTCCTGCCTGCTCAATTATCATAATTGCACCCACACACACACACAGGCAGACTTAGGGTTGGCGCATACACAAGCTGGAAATGATAATGTCGGCGCCAGCATTTCCGCTTTTTATTAACGACGCTACGTCGACGTCTTCAGCTCAGCCCCTCTTGTCACCCTTGCCAACCCAATGTGGCTTAAACACACCCAACGAATTGTTTTTAGTTGTTCTCGCGCGCATGTGTGTGTGTGTGTGTGTGTGTGTGTGCCATCCATGTCGATGTCCATGTCCCTGTCCATGTTGTGGCTGCCTGACACGCACAATTAAGTGCGCTCTCTTTTTTACATCCACTTTCACTCCCTCTCTCTCTCTCTCTCTTTGCTCTCTTTCTCTTTGTTTATCCTTCAAGGATAACGATAAACGATAAAAGCGCGTCAGGCGACGGCTGCAACTTTTTCCTTGCCTTTCCTTTCGTTTCGTTTCGTTTCTTTCTTTTCCAAAAAAGAAATCAAATCAAATAAAATACAATTTACTACACTCACGCACGCTTCTTTTCCAAGCATACTATATACATAATATAGTAAGTATATATCTGTCCGTTTCCACCACCCCCTTCGCGCCATCACACTCTGCTAGACGCTAACTCTTGAAAGGCCAAATTGTTGATGTATAGAAATGTTCAACGCTTCTTTGCTTGCCTTCGTCGTCGTCGTCGTCGACGTTCTGGCGCTGTGCTCGTTTTCATTTTCGTTTCGTTTTTTCGACTATTTTTATATATCTATTTAACATTTTCATTTCCGTTTCGCCTTAATGCACTTGACCTTCGGCCAAAAACAAGCAACAACAACTAAAAACCAAAAAAATAAAAAGAAGCATTGAAATAAATCTATGAGCTTTTGCGTTTGGCATTATTTCTCAAGCTCTATATCAAATTTTGCATCCATCGCAGTCCAAGCGAAACAGTAATCGGCAACATCGTTTCAACAGCTTCCGGACATACTATATAACTAGTATATATTTCAACAATATTGAGAATTTTGTCGTATCGTTCAGAATAAGTTTGATTAAACTGCGCTCTTCCCAACTTTGCCTCCTCTTATCGTTTTTTGAACGAGCCAAATTGCCAAATTGAACTAGCTTAACAAAATTCATATTATACTTTAAATACAATGTAATAAATGTTAACATATATACAACATATAACATATACAACAAACATATATGTATGTATGTATTGACATTAAACATGGATATTGATTTTTTTTTGTTGAGATGGGTATTTTTAAGTTCTTTAAGTGTGCTTCAAACTTAAACCTAAACTACAACTTTAAAGTTTTTTTTGTCGTTTATTTAAATGCTTTTAATCGTGCATTGCGTTTGAAATAAACGGTTATTCAACTTTTGATTCAATGACTTACAAAAAAGAAAAAAAAAAATTAAATGTTCTAGAAAATTGCCTTGCCTGACAAAAGGACACGTTGCATGCTACTTCCTCGAGGTGTATTGTTGGCATACAACATTGTAGCAACATTTCCAGTGTAAATTCCATTAGGATTATATTACCACTAACACACACTCACGCATTTGTATATAAGAAACCACAAAAGTTTCGCTGTCCCATAAACAGAGGAGAAATTGCTGTTTATTATCCTTGGCAGAGAGTTGGCAGCGAGAAACGTAAAAAAAGTTCAAATGGATTAGGGCCAAGCAGCAAGCGGAAGCCTGTCAAGGCGTTGGCTAACACACACTAACACACACACACAGATGAGCTTTTGTTGTGCTCTGCGTGCCAAGTAAACTATACTGGGTAGAGGATATGTGTCAAGGACATGTGGCAGCAACTCTGCAAACACTAAGCGCCAAGTCATTTCACAATCCGCTATGTGCGTGGCAGCGGCTATCATATACACTGTATTATACACTGTTGTATATTGTAGGCGTGCCTAGCTGCAGTTAAACTACACACACACACACACACTCGCACACACCTTCTGCTTCTTTTGCTTCTGGCTCCTCTTGGCGAACAACATTCGGGACACATTTGGCGAACACACTAATTGATATTTTTACAGTCATTTGTTTCTTTTTTCCTTTCCCATTCGCTTATACGTTTTTTATCTTTTTTGTTTTTTGAATTTTGGTTCTTTCTGGCGCGCCTTTTTTCATAAATTTTGAAATTTTTTTGTTTGTTTGACCAACGCCCAGTTGGTAGCTTGTCACTTGAACAGATTAGAATTGGAATGATGATAAGCTTAGACTTGGGACAAATGTTGAAATTGTTGTTGCACGTGCCAAAATTGAAATATGTTTTAGTAATGAAAACTCAATACTGAGAGGCACTGCGACCGATTAGCCTTTGCTTCCCTAAGGAAAGCGCGCAGATCCCTTGTCGAGGCATGCCTGAAGAACAGCTACAAATGTACATAAAATATTTCTTACTTGCACTATATTCCAAGTATAGAGACCACCGGTTGATTTTATTGTTCTTGAAAATCTTCAGCTACTTGGAATTTGTATCTGATATTAATGAATGACTTTTCTTGCCTTATCTTTGCACCACAATTCTATAGAATGCCACTGGATGAGATCTTGACATCCCCTCTATCTCTCTCTCTCTCTCTATGCCTCCCCCCCTTTTGTCGTTCGATCTTTGTGAGCGAACGCGTGCGCTTTATAAACAAAAAAAATTTGTATTTGGTCAATGTGGTGTTTACTTAGCCAAACGGCTGGGCTTTTGCCACGAACGGGATGCACGATTCGCCTTTTGCAAATGTTGAATGCCACAAATTGAAAAATATTTCCTAGAACATTTCCAATATATGTACACAACTTGGCAGCTGCTGCTGGTAGCAAGTGGCAGCTGAGCAGCCAACTCTAGAGATATTGTGGCAGCTGGTGGAGCCACTGAAAACCACCGAGCTAAAGGCGCTTACAAAGTCGCACAAAATTTCCATTAGATGTTGTTGTTCTTTTGATATTGGCCGTTTACTGAATGCTCGTCGTTTGCAATAAATAAACACATTAAAACAATTTTAATGCGAATTCCTTCATAAAAATCATGTTGATGGCCAGCCTCCGTCCATCAGCAGCAGCAACGGATGCTCATTATGATATAGCTCATATTGATGATGATGATGCTGCTGCTGTTGACTGTTGACAGCTGTCGCATGCCAATGACAGACCCATAGATACATAAATAGACAGATACAAATGTATCACACACACACGCGTTCAAATGCCAAATCATAAAACGCGAGGTGTGAAAAGTGTACTAAACTTAAAAATGAAAAGCCAACCACCAAATACCAAACCGAATTTAAAACGAAAAACGAAAATCGAAAAACAGCGCAAGCAATTGAGCTTGATAAAATTCCATAACAAAATAAAAGAAACATTGTACACAAGCTCATAAATATCAATAAATTTAAAGGCCCACACTGCAGGCCAAGTTAACAGGCAGGCTGCAATAGCAATGGCAATAGCAAAAACAAAAACAAAAACAAACAAACAAACAAAATGCCAAAAAGAACTGATAATGACGGCGGGCGGCTATAATCAACATAAGTCGCTTTGATGTCGCACATGTATTAAGTCTTAAAATTAATTAGATTTTCTCAGCTAGCAACAACAATAACGAGAATACATATAACAACAACAACTGTACGGAAGATAAGGCAGTTTTATTTTTATTTTTTTTTTGAGTTCATGTTTTCTGCTGCTGCTGATAACACATCTTTGACACAAGCCAAGGCAGCAGCAGCAGCAGCAGCATTTGATAAGCTGATAGTAAACCCAAACCCTCTTCAAAAAAAGAAAAAAATGTCCAATGAAAGTTTCTGATTGTGAACGTCCTTGCAATGGATACAAAACAAAAACACAAAAAACACACAAACACTTATTCACTCAGAGACAAAGCACCTGCGCTTATCTGATTAGTGACTAATGCTACATGTTGGGCCAAATGCCCGAGTTGATACGCATGAATACATAGTACAAAACACATGTACTACACATATGTACCTACCATATACAAATATGACTTATAGATAAATACTAGCCAAAAAAAGATAACTGACACAAACGCACTGAGCAAAACCAAAACAACTAAACATATTTGTTTTTGTGCACAAAATTAACGTTCAGCTAAAATAGCAACAAAAAAACCCAACCATAAAATCAACTAACAAGAACGAGATTGACTTAATTGTTTTATTATTAAATATTCAATCAATAGAACTGAAATTACATTTGTAAGAAGTATATACAAATTTCTACATCAACTTTATATAAATCGTATATAATTCTTGTTTGGAGCAAGTATTGACAATTGTTTCTCACGGCAATTTATAGCTTTTAATACTAACAATTCTACATTAAAAATTAATACTTTGTTAAATTATTTGATAGCTTTCTCTCACATAATAATCGATAACATTCCTCAACGCTGTTGCCGCCGACACACACACGCACACACACACACATATGTATATAGTACATACATTTTATCTTAATGCTTGTGGCCTGCTTCGCTCATTTAAGCATATTTCCATAAATTTGCCATTTCATAATTCGTTTTCCTTCTCTGTTTTTTGGTTTTTATTTTGTAATTTGTTGCGCTCTGTTTTCGGTTTTTCCCCAAAGTTTTTAGCTTTGAGTTTGCCTTAAATTTAACGCACAAAACGTGCACAACAACTTATGTGCCACGCGTTTGCAATAAGTTAGTGGCACTTGCCACCACTATCCCCCAACCTCTTACCCACCAGACTGCCCACTGTTTCCATTCCTTCCCCAAAAATACATATGAAAACAGGACATTTCATTTCTTCTTTTTTTTGTTTGGCACGACGACTGTGTGCCGCTCCATTGGGGTAGGCAGTGGTTGTTGTGAAGAAAGGGAATGGGGTGACGGGGGGGTGATTGCCGCAAGGCGCGGTCATCAAGCGACTGACTCGCAGGCATTCCGCCGCTGAATGTGCGGAATAAAAATTCTTTTGCGGAGTTTTTGTGCGCGTTTAATTTTTATAACATTTTTATGTGTTTGCTGTTGATGTGCATGCTAAACACCTCCTCCCCCGCTTCCCGCCACCCGCCCATTTGGCGTGCGGCTCTTAAGTGAATAATAAATTAATTGAATAGCCTCGCGGCCCATTTTTGGGTCCGGCTCCAGCCACAGCTCATGAGTTCTTCTTGTGTGGCAGCGGGGTAAATTGTGAGGGCAGCGCGTGCGCTTATTCTCCTTCTCCTTCTACTACTTTGTGTAGTATGGGCAATTCGTAAACTTTTATGTTAATAGGCACGCTGTCAAAGCCAACCCACCCACCCAACCGAGCAACCACCCACCCACCCAACCAAGCAGCTGTAATAAAGACAAAGCCCACCTCCCTTTCTGGAAGTTGCAGCAGCTAATCAAAACTAGATATATTATATGGAAAATGCTTTCATTAAAGTGTACAATTTTCAAAGCTCCCTCGCTGAATAATAAGAAAGCCCTAGACATGCCCACAAGTCAGGGCGGTTAAAGGAAAAGAAGGGGGGGGGGGACGAATGGTCGACGCCGAATCAATGGCATTTAATTAGAAAAAAGCTGAGTTTATGTGAAACGAAGCGGGGTGGTGTTAGATTGAGATGAGGGATACACAGACTGTTCCCTCTGTTAATGTGGCAATTTTGTATCCAAGAGATACTTTTGCTATTGTTTACTCGTTTGGCTCGTGCCCAGATACTCTGGTTGATTGTTTTTGGCTTTGGCCAATGCTTTTAATTAAGCCAACTGACACTGAGAGATAAAATGGGGCAGAGTAAGACTGAAGACCAAGTCTCTTACAATGTTAGTTATTTTCATGAGACAGCTCCACACATCTCCCCGTCTCTTAGCAAACACACACATACATACTCAGAAGCCAACCTGACATTCGTTTCGGCCAAAGTGTAAAGAAAAAAACGAAAGAAGCAAACGAAAGCAGAGTTTTAATGTGAATATCCGTTGATTGATTTTTTATATTTTTTTTCTTTTCTCTTTCCTTCTTTCCCTATCTTTATCTCTTGCCATATCGCGTTGTTCCCTGCTTTTGGTAAATAAGAGAACATATATAATTTGTATTTTTTTATTAAGAATGTGGTCGAAAATAATTTCTAGCTGAAAACAATTTTCCGATATTTAATCATCAATGAACAAGCGATAAATGATTTAATTAACTAGAATAATCGATAAAATTTCGATAATTGTGTTTTTGGTATTGATAATTATCGATGTTCACTTCGAACTATCGACATCTTGAACGAACAACCTACTATAATTGATTACATATCGTTATCTCTCTTGTCTCTAATCAAATGCATATGCATGTGTACATACATATGTTGTAATGGGCCACGCCCACGCAAAATCACTTTAAGTGCAATCTGCTGTGTGTGTCAGTCAGTTGTTTTGTAATTTCAGTCCGTTTTTCTCATTCTCAATGTTCGCTTGGATCGTGTGAAATGTGGAGTGCAGCTCCCGGCACGTACAGCAAGCAAAACAAACAAAGCAACAACAACAACAAAGACAATAATAATGCAGGCAGCACACAGACAGCATGATAAAAATGTTAAATGCTTAAACAAATTGTTTAAATATCATAAGCATGTGCATTATAGTGTTATGGGATTGCACACGATTCCCCGCCGATCCGATCCGATCCGATTCGATTCGATGAGTGCGATGTATGCTCGACTTTTTGTGACGCTTGCCACAAATCATTTGTTGTACTCTCATAATAATTATAATTATAATAATTTATATATATTATGCAATTTGCCAATTTGAATTATTTCATGCACATCTCACATTTTACGGTTGTTTCCAAGGAAGACACAATAAACTCGTTTTAATAATTATTGAGCGAATTGTTGCGGTTTTTTTGTGACTCATTTCGCAATTTGTGCTTCATTGTTTATTATTATTATTATTACTTTTTTTTGGGTTTCAGGTTTTTTGTTATAGGTTGTTCCGAATATACATAAATTTATTTAAACAGGAACTTTTTATATTGTAATTCAAGTTATTCGCCAATTGAGAAAGTACAAAATATTTAAATCGATTGATACAAAGCGAATGGCTAAATGATCGTACAAAGAAAGATACAATCAACAACAATTTGTCAAAATACTTATCGAAAACAGTCGATTATTCGCGTGATTAGTTAACACTGATTCAAAACTACTTCATCGCTGAACTTCTTGATAACATGAGATACTGACTGAGCCATCGATAAGCTGCATTCGCAGTGCATTTATCACGATCTTTGTATTTGCAACTGGTAGAGCAAACAATGCCGCGCCAGCGAGAAAGAACATCACGACAAGACAACACTAAAAAATAAATAACCAAAAAACGCTTACGAATTTAAATGACCAACAAAATAAAAAAACGCCAAGTACGAGTCGTGTGTCAGGCTAAAAAGCCGTGCACGCCGCCCTGCTGGGCTGTTTGCCAGCTGTCAGCTACTCTTCTTTGGTTCGGTTATCGATTAGCAATCGAGTCAAGTTAAGCGATTGTCAACTCTGAGATTGAGCAAGTCACAACTGCACACAATGCTTTCAGCTGACAACGCTGCGTATGCGCAATGTGCAGGCAGACAGGCCGGCCAGCTGCCGTGACCTCAAAAGTCAGTTCTAGAGGAGCCGCGAACAAACAGCCCGATATGGGAGGGCGTAGGGGGTACAGCAGCAGCAGTTTTACGCATGCGCCGCATTTGGTCAAAGATAAAAAGCTGAGAGACGCGGCGAATTGAAACTGAAACTGAAAACAAGGCGAACTCTGAATGGCGAATGTCAAAAGTGATTTTCGTTTTAACAAGTTGCAACGAGCAACGAACACATCAAAGGCAAAAAGAAGGCAAACACTTTCAAAGCTTGCCAGCAGCAGCAGCAGCAGCACAAAAATACAAAAGTAGAACCTCACACCCCACCACAAAAAACACAACACACACCGCCCCCCTCTGAACACACACAAAAAACATGCGAAAGCCATAAATCATAATTCTTTATTCTGGCTTTTTTCATTTTGGCTGTTGTCTCAAGTTTTACGTTTTACTTTGCTCATTTTCGCTTTATACATACTACAAACATACATAATACTTATGTATGTATATGTATTTTTTGGTTTTGTTAAATTCCATTTTTCTTAAAGTTTATTTTTTATTTGTTTTTGTTTTTGACTGACTTTCAATTTGCACATGTGTGAATGAGAAACATAAAAGTGGCACTAAAATATTCTGTGGCAACTGTAGCTGCTGCGGGGCATAGGGGTTGGCAGCACAACTTTTTGCCAAAATGATAAATGGCCCAAAAGGCAATAGTCGAAATTGCAAACATATCCAAAGAGAGGGAGGGTGAGAGGATAGTTGGTTGTCGTGTGGGCGACTTATTGAGGGTGGTTTGCATTTTAAGTTTCGGACATTGCGCGGCCGCAATTTGCATTTTCAGTGAAATTGCCCGAAAAAAAGAACAAACAACATCATCAGTTCATTTCACTTCAGTTCAGTTAAGTTTGCTGCTCAACCTAATCTCCGGCACTGGGGGCAACATTCCACACACAATTTCAAACACATAGCAAAGTTCCCTGAACAACAAAAAACCTCAAGCCGCTCGATCGGGTCATTAAAAAAGCGAAACATGCCAGCAGCAGCAAAAAAAAAAAGGCAACAAAGTGCCATAAAAAAAATAAATAAAAACCTCAAAATAAATCAAACTAAACCAACTGAGCACTGCAAGCCAAAACAAAATACTAACTCACTTTTACTGCTTGAATATACGGGGCAGCAAAGTTTTGCGGCGAAAAGCTATTTGCATTGTTGAACTGCAGAAAAATGTCAAAAATGTTGCAAATCGCATCTCAATTAAGTAAATGCAGAACCTGACGAAAAGAACCATACAAAAGTATATTTCTTAAAACACTTTTGCGTATGTATGTATTCATATCTAGTATTTACAAAGAAACGCTTTGTTTTGTAAGAGTAAAATAGATTTAAGTATCTTTCGATTGAAAAAGAAAATCTTTGTACTTCAGTTATTTTTTTTGTAATTCGAATTAAGCAGCATCGTCTTAATTGACCTATTGCATAGCTTAAATATTTGCATTAGTTGCAAATACTTGGAATACTTGTGCTACTTGTTTGCATTTCACCTTCAACTGTGATTGACCGCACACACACACACATACACGGCCCATTAGGGTGTAACACATACATTTGTAGCTCAATTGTAGATCCTCATATCAGGCATCTATAAAGTTTTTTGTATTTCTATTTGTTTTCTGTGTGTTCGTGTGGCGTGTATTCTGCATTCAATTAACCGATTAAGCTCTTAATTGAGATATTAACATGGCTTACTCAACTACGCACAGCAAATGCGTACAGCATTGGGTCACTTGGTTAGTCAGTCAGTCAGTCGATTGGTCAGTCAGTTAGTCATTCACTCTTGTCAGCTGAGCAATGCTTCATAAATCAATTTATTTACGCTTATTTAATAACTTAATTGTTGTTTTTTTTTTTCAATTTCATTTGTTTTTTGTACTGTATACCCCTTAATGCCATTTAGCATTATTTAGCATATTTTACAAATATAAATAGCTAACCCCAGTTATAAATGTTCAAATTTCATTTCAGTATGAACTAAAAATAAAGCAAAAAACATGTAAAATATATATATATAAATGCATGAAATATACCCAATTACTTATCACAGGGTATCGGTTGGGCTAAGCATATCATTCATACTACATATATTGTTCTTACATTTTGTGCTTTTTGTGTAAGGTTTTTATTTTACGCTCGTTCGCATACGCGCTCAAATACGAACTTAACTTGTATTCAATTCTCACAAAACTTTTCTCTCTCTCTTTCTTTCTGTCTTCCTCTCACTGACAAACAGAGCGAGCGGCGTGCGACTCGTGTTGGTCGTCGTTGTCGCGTCGGTTGATGTCTCGGATGTGGATGTGGATGTCGACCGGTGCCGGTGGCCAAAACATTCAGTTGAATTCAACGCTGTGAGCAACACACGCTGGAAGTGTCGATGGAACCGCGTCGCGACGCAGCGGCAACGGCAGCAGCGGCAGCGACAACAACAAAAGCTACAACAACAACAACAACAAATTTATTTGCACAAAAACAACAAACAAACAACCACAACAACAATCAACAAACAGTCTTAAACAACAGCTTAAAAAGTATATAAAAAGTTTTATTGACAACAATTTGTGATAACCGAGAGAGAGACAAGAAAAAGCAACAATAGAAACAACAACAACTAGAAGTCGCGAGTGTCCAGAAAAACAAAATATTCAAAAACATTTATATACTTATTATATACACAAATATATATATATAAATATATACATACATATATCTATATTTATACAAGCGCATATACAACAGTAAAACAAACAAACAAAATAATAATTTATTAAAAAAAAACACAAAAACTAAATATAAAATATAAAAAGCAGTCCAACAAATGCAACGCGTAGGCCTTCAACTGTGATTTACAAAGTAAAAACAAAAACAAAACTAAATAATACAACAAGAAGTTTAACGAAACTAAAATACAAAAGAAAGTTATATTACACTAAACAAAAAGAAAGCAAATCAAAACTAAGCGAGTGATTTTTATTTATTTGCATTTTTATTTGGTGTGTTTTTTTGTTTTGTTTTTATATTTTTATTTGTTTGCAAATCAAACTAAATCCAATTATAATTAACACACCCATAATAAGAAGAAGAAGAAGAAGCCGCACTATGTTTAACTCCAACATACCGGCCACAGCTCTGCTGAGCATCGAAGGCAGCGGCCTTGGAGCGCATACGCCCAAAACTCCAGAGATTCTCAACTCACTGATCGCCATGTCCAATCCCTTGGACAATTACAATTTCAATGCCTCAAACTCGTGCAGTGCCGCCTCCACACCGGTCGTTACCATACGCAATTTCTGTGGCAATCCCAACGGACCGGTAAGTCGTCGTCAATCCAACCCAACCCCCCCATCCGTAACAAACTAATCGCAACTTCTATATGTGTCTCTTCTGTTACAGTCACACTCGCAGGACAGCAGTCATTCCAGTTGCTCGGCATCGCCGCTCGATTCACCAGCAGGCACAGCCACCACGCCCAGTGTGCAACAGGTGAGTGGTATGAATGGGCGGCACTAGAATAGCTCACAGTATAAACTTGTTCTACTGAACTGAGATATCCCTTAATACCCATCTGTGTAGCAGAGTTTCGTCTTATATCTAGTCATAAATTCAACTTTGAAATCAATCAATCTTCACTTTATCCAAGTAGCATCAGCTTTATTCAATAACAAATATTTATTGTTCAACTTGCGTTCAACTGTTTGCTCTTTAGTTAAGAATCAATCAATCTGTTGCCATTCATTATAACAAACATTATACATACTTAGTTTCAACACACTACAAAGTACAACTCCTCCCTCTTCGAATTTTCACTTTCAAATCGAATTCGAAGCACGCGTCTTCGAAACAATGCAATTTTCCCTTTCAATTCCCTTTCATCAGAACTTTCAACATTCAGTGACATTTACGAGTTCCATTTCCATTCCATTTTATTTCATTCATTCATTCATCGACTCACTTGTCCGAATTGCATATTGGCGCCCACGCAGCTCACGACAACAACAACGACGACAATGTGCCAAAATGCCCACGCAACGTGGCTGCCGCTGCTGCTGCACTGGCTCCGGACATTGGCCGGCATGCATCCGCCAACGCAGGGGCAGGGGACAGAGTTAGTCATTTGGTCGATTTGTCGTTAGGGTCAGGTTTTTTTTTTTTTTGGTTTTGGTTTTGGCGCTGAATTATTCGTGGGCGTCACTGTTGACGCTTCAATTGCAAAACGCAACCAGAATTGATTTCACTTTTTTATGCAAACAGAAATTGAATAAAGTATCTGTGTGTGTGCACTAGCTGTATCTGTATATACTATATCAATGATTTGCTGCATCTGTGTGTGGATGCAGAGAATCTCACTTGACTGGCATTGGCCTTAATGAGGCACGTAGCTAACGCAGCTAACACAGCGAGGGGGCGAGATGCTGTGGACAGCAGCATTAGGGGAATGATGACGAGAGTGAGAGAGAGAGAGAGAGAAACAAACGAGAGAGTGAGAAGCGACTAGTTGCGGGTGCGATTAATGCATATGCAATAACATTTGCCGCCACGCGGCAATTAAAAGCTATTCGAGCTTACAGCTCACACAACTAGCTCTCAGGCGCATCCATTCAGACAGTCAGACACTTCAGTTAGATACTTTTTATCGTTTATCTATATAGTATATTGTATCTGTAAATGTGTGTATCTGTGTGTGTGTGTGTGCGCGCTGCACTAATTGGCAGGTGTTGCATCTGTGTGTGATTTATGGTTATTACTTTTAACGAATTTATAGGCATTGAACCGTCGCCACTTTTAATTGCCGCCGCCAGTCGACTGCAAAATATTAAAAATAAACACACAAAACAAAACCACTTTCGACACACACTTTTCAATTTGTTTTCTAACACATTTCACATAAATAACGTATGTCGAACAAACACACACACACACACACACAAATGGAAAACTTGCACTGTTTCCCCCCACTCAAAATACACAATTTTATGGCACCCTGCCCCCTGTCCACTGGCCAAATATTTGTGCAAATGTTTAAAATGTATTTTGCACATTTCTCATAAAAGTACAAAATGCAGAGTGCAAAAAAATAAAAACTTGAAAAAGGCGTGAGACAAAATTGTGAAAACGCCAAAAATTGAATGTCGAAAATTCGTTTATAAAATACACAAAATATTCAAATTAAGCAAAATAATTGGGTTGCCAAAATAATTAAATACCCTAGCAGATCATAATAATTAAAATAATTATATGAAGCAAAAAAGTTGGCCACCAAATTGTTCATTGTTGAAATGTAATCTTATAATTAATTTTCATTAAATATTTTAATTAATTTATCTCTTCTTTGTGTTCAAACTAATTCCGAAATTGGTTATGCATTTAATTTTTTAATTTTTAAAAGCGTATTGGAAAAATAAAAAAATGAAAAACATTATGTGGCAAACGAGCGAACAAACAAAATGCGGGGCCAAATAAAAGATGCAAATTTGCGAGACGAGTTCGTGCGAAATTTTGAATGTTTTTCATACATATTTTTTTGGGGCGCTGCTTGGCAAACATCACGCACACAGCAATAACTACATACATATAAAGTTACACAGATACGAACTCATTTGCACGTTGTCAACGCGAAACGCGAAATGCGAAATGCAACAAAGCAATGTGCAAAGAAAGGCTTGGAATGTACATATGTACATACTACATGAATATCACTCGAATATTGTTGTTGTTTGTTCATTCACTATTTGTACATGTTCATATCGTACTTAAAGGTAGGTAGGTAGCGGCGGCTTAAGTGCCGCACGATATACTGTACAGCTGCAGTTGTATCTTAATATCATCGGCCTTAAAAACGAACTACTTTATAGCTTTCTGTTCCAATGACATCGGGGTTCAAGCAACATATTTTGCGCATGTTTTGTGTGACCTATTTTTGATGTATAGAATCCTTGCATTATTGTGCATCTATTGCTTAGTTTTGGCTAAAATGCTGTTTGTAAGAAATGCCTTGATCCCTTGCCCCTCATCTGGTAGGAACATAAAGTTTATTCTTGGAATAGTTGCCATCTTTGTTTTGCTTATCAAGTTGAGAAACATTTTCCTTTTTGCAGTCAAATGCAATCTTTCTTTAGCCAAGTCAAAGTGAAATCTCATCCAAGTTGATACTATACTACATATATAGAATTGCAATTGAACTCTTTCTAAGGCTTGCACCAATTACGCACACTGACCTCACACACACACACACACACACTCACTTGGAAAGACCCATTTGGATGCCCTGACAACTAGCAGACACACACACAGACAGACAGACAGACACACAGCCAGACAGCCAAAGAGTTGCACAATAAAAGCAACTGGAGCCAAGTAGAAAACGCACCAATTTTCGAGAAGTCTGAAGGCAACGAATCAATTTTTTTTCTTGCTCTTTCATTTTTGACCATATGGTCGCCGGGCGGTCGAAGTCGAAGTTGGCGTCGCCATCGTTGGCGCATGCGATTATTATGATAATGCGTGTTTTTTTGTTGTATTTTATATTTTGGTGAAACAAAATTTATTTATCTGCTTTTTGGGTCAATAAATAAAAAGGCAGCGTGCCTAAAATTTAAATGAAACAATGCGCTGGCGAAAATATCAGAAGCAGCAGCAGCAATTCAAAAGTCAACACAGATAGAAGGGCGCGCTCAGCGGCTGGTCTGTGCCACAGGGCAAACAGACACAGCAGGGAGGAGGAATCAGTAGTAGTAGTAGTGGGAGTGGTGGCGGTGATGGCGGTGGTGCGGTGGTGGCGGTTCAACAGTGGCATCTGAACAATTTCTCAAGCAGTCAACAAATAAAAAGCGCAAAACTGAAGATAATCAAGATGATGATCATTATTATGACGAGTATGATAATGATGATGATGGGCAGGCAAAGATGGTCTTGGCTTGCCTGACATTTGAATGGGCTGTCATTGAAGTCAAAAACTGAAGACGCTCCTGCCTTAAAAAATGATATTGAATAAGACGTGGCAAGAGATTGATTGAAGATGAATAGGAAAATAAAAAAGAAGATTGAAAGCAAAGAAAGACTGTGAAAATTAAAAACACTTTAAAATATAGAATGAATGAAATATTGACTAGGGATTAAAAGGGAAATTTAATATTACAAAAGATAATTATTATTAATAGGAGATTGAAAGACATATCTAACATAAATATTGAAAGTGAAATTAAGTGAGGGATATCTTAGGTATTGAGTAACCGATAAAAGGAGGTAGAGAGAAAGAAAGTAGGGATTGAAAGACTGCTTGGTGACTGTCTCAGCATTTAACAAGTTGAATACAAATGTTTATTTCAATCCATACTCCCAAGTTAAATTTCAAATGAATCTTTAATAATTCAATTTCATTTCGTTTCGCTTGTTTCAAATGACTTAAACTCATTGCATTTCAATGTGGAATATCGTGAGCTCTAAATTGAAATTGCCGCACCCACACACACACATACACACACACATTTGTGAGTGTCTCGTCTGTGCAGCCCTTTTAAATGAAAGTGGACAACGTGTCGACGTGATGACCATCTGTTGTCTCTTGTCTCCGCCATAAAAGGCGCACGATTGCCCACCCACCTCTCTGCGAGACAGCAGACTCTAAAGAGAAAGAGAAAAAGCAAGAAAGAAGGGGCAGTGATGAGTCTTAACTGATTTTCTGTCTCGTTTTGTCTGTTTTGTGCAACCTGTTGTGGCCTGATTTTTTTGTCATCTTTTTTTCCTCTTTTTTTTTATTATTTTCTGTCAACAACTGCATTGTCCTGTCCCAGTTTTTGTTGTTGGGATTCTGGTTTAAAGGCGTAGCCACATAGCCGATTTCAATCTTTCACTGTAATATTTAAAATTTATGCGAATGTTGCCTCAAGTAAATCACAGATGTAAACAAAACAAATATGCCGCAAACAGCAGAGATTATCTCGAACCCGAATACCCGAAACCCAAAATTCGAAACCCCTGGCCCAGCCCCAGCTCTTTTATAGATTCAAGTCTAAAGTGTGGCTAAGAAATGCGTTAAAACTTGTGTCAAGTATTTTGTTGATTCATCATGCGAACAACACATAAGGGAATGGCACGGGGGGATATCTTAGCAGTCAAAAGAGAGATCAGGTTGAACTTGGTTAGATCTTCTCCAGTCAAATGGGTCAACTGAAATGTCAGGCGCGTCACATCCCTAATTGGAGTTGTGTCGCGACGTTGCGATGTTGTTTGTTGCAAATCAGTCGATACCTGCTACCCGATACCAAAAATATTGACCGATACCACAACAACTTATGCAATTCTTTTGGCTGCCATCTGCGGCAAGCACACCGCATGGGACAACGCCAGTTTCGGCTATTGGTGACAAACAACTTTTGTTTGGAGGACCTTGACTAATCAATTGCTGCATTTATTTCTATATACGTATACCCTGTACACATTGGCAACAGCTTTAAGCGGGTAGGCTATATAAATCGATAAAGAGTAATCTTTTCTTTTTAACAATAATAGCAAAGTTCTTGTTAAATTAACTTACAGTTCTGGAATATAGTACAAGCATAAGTATATATTAATTTATTATAGTGAATTTGAATAAAATCCAGGTTATATATATTTGCAAAAAGGGTATCTCGTAGTCATGTGTTATTGCTGATTTTCTTAACAAAACACGTCTTGATTGTGCTTTTCTGTTCTTGTGCAATTTCAGACCTGTTCGCAGCTAATCAAAGCGGGCCTCAAACTCTCCATACAAAGCAAACGCAAGCTGTCCACCTGCGACTCGAGCTCCGGCTCCGAGCAGCCCAACTCCAAGTGTTCACGACGCGGCGACGAAGACTGCGAGGAGTCCAGCGAAGATGATAGCGAAACGAAATCCGTGCCCAAAGGGCTAACGCCCGAGGATGAGGATCGCCGGCGGCGACGTCGCGAACGCAACAAAATTGCTGCCACCAAGTGCCGCATGAAGAAGCGCGAACGCACCCAGAACCTAATCAAGGAGTCCGAGGTGCTCGACACCCAAAATGTTGAGCTCAAGAATCAGGTGCGCTCCCTGGAAACGGACCGTCGGCGTCTTCTTGAAATGTTGCAAGCACATTCGCCAAACTGCATCAAACGTGGCGGCTGTCAGTTGCCATCGAAGCTGCTGCAATCGCCGGCGCTCAAGTATTTCGCCGAACTGGAGCTGGATGGTCTGCTCAACGGAGGAGACAGTGCAAGTAGCTCGGCTAATGCGCCCACGCAGCAGCAGCAACAACAACAACAGCAGCAACAACAGCAGCAGCAACAACAGCAGCAGCAGCAGCAACAACAGCAACAACAACGCATGCAAAGTATACCATCCATGTCAACGTTCAAGTTTGGCAGCAAATCGCCAGTGGCAATAGCAGCAGCGGTAGCAGCTGCCCAGGCCCAACAGCAGCAACAATTGCAGCAGCAGCAGCAACAACAGTTGCCCAATGGCTACTGCAAACCTTCGCCCTCACCGCAGGAGTTTGAACATGCTGGCTATTTAAGTTCGCCTACACAGGAGGCGCTCTGTCTGCCACCACAACAACAGCAGCCGTCATCGTCTTTGAATCCCGCCAGCAACAGCAACAATACCGACAGCAATAACGCCACATTGCTGCTAAGTCAACAAGTCTCGGACTATGTGCCCAATTGTGAGGGTCTCAGTATGGGTCTTGGTCTATCCTCAGTGGCCATTGCCATTTCCACGCCCGTTGCCGCCAACGCGAACGCCAGTAGCAGCAGCAACAACAACAATAGCCTCATCAGCAACAGTTTAAGCAGCAACAGCTTAAGCATCAGCAGCAGCAGCAACAACAGCAGCAGCAGCAATCACAGCAGCAGCAACAACCACATCAACAACAACAACACAACAGCAGCAGCAGCAGCAGTATCCACATCAGTTGTAACAGCTTTGCCGCCTGCAACAACGCCTACCAGAACCATTGAGTTTGTTAAGAACGAGCTGGTGGACTCGCAGAGTCCATATACCACAGCGTTGAGCGCAGAACGCTTCCTTTTCGATGGCTTCCCAGATATCAAGCATGCGGTGAGTGTGCATCCGTGCAGTCTCAACAATATGGCCAGTGTGGCCAGTCTTGCGGCGCACAACAACAACAATCATCTCATGGACTTTCACAATACGCTGCCGCATCATGGCAGCGGCGTTGGCGTCGGCGTCGGGGTTGGCATCATGACGCCCTGCTACGAGGATGAGCAGCTGTTGCTGATGAAAAATAGCTGCTATACGAACGATCTGCTCTCGCAGCTGGCGGATGATGATGCTGATTTCGTGGATCTGGATACGGGCGCCGCTGCCTTTATGACTAACGGTGGCTGCCTGGCGTGAGATCGGGCCCAACGTGCTGCCGATCACGAGCTGTTGCTGGCATTCGAGCAGCAGCAGCCGCACCAGCAGCAGCCACAGCACGAGCAGCAACAGATCAGAACACAACAACACCAACAGCAGCAGCAGCAGCAACAACAACAACAGCAGGCGGTGGATGATGAATTGCAGCAGGATCAGGCTTGGACACATGTCGACTATTGGTGCTAAGCAGCACACACACACAGCAGTCGTATGTGTGAGTGCAGGCGGCAGGCGACACATGCCACGCCCAACTATCGCCCCCAAAAACCAAACAAAAATATCCAAGTTCTTCCAAACAGCAGTCCCAACAGTCTCAACAAACTTAAAATCCCCCTACTCCTCAGCCATGCGCTCGAATATACTACATACTTACTAACTATAAAGAACTATAACTACTCAGATATCCACTCTCCCCTCCAGCGATAGTCTTTGGTCGTGCCTGTGTGTGTGTGTGTGTGTGTGTGTGTGGGGTCTGTCTGAAGAGCCCATTCGTGGCTTGACTACCTCATTAAAAAAAACCTTAAAAACAAAAATTAAATGCACTTTGTTTTCTATTTGTAACTTTTTCGTTTTATTTTTTTTTTTTTACTCGCGATCTAAACTGTAGTTTGTAAAGAAAAAGCACCTGTACATAACCTTATATTGTGTAATATATATGAATGTATATGTATATGTGTATATCATAATAATTTTATGTTATCGATAACATTCCGAGCAACAGGCAATTTGTTGGCAGTTACAGCCGCATCAGTAATTATTAATTTTAATTTCGTTAAACGCCCCCCGCCCTCCCCTTGTAACCAACCTTCCCCCTGTTCGAGATTATGCAGCGAAAAAAGCAAATGCAAATTATTAACATAAAATCTTAGTTAAAAACTTAAATTAAAAACCATGCGATATGATGACGTTTGATATTTTTTTTTTTTTTTTTTTTTTTTTAAATTTAGTCTTAATCAGTGATATATTAAAACAAAACTATTTAAAAAGAAATCAACAATTCAACATGCTAATATACTATATATAAATATAAATGTATGTCATTTTCTCCTTTTTAAATGTGAGTTGAAAAAAAGAAGAAGAAGCTTGCACGCTGTTGCCTTAACAAAAAATTCGCTGGACAACTAAATAATAAAACTAGTTCTAAGTTTGTTAATTTTTTGCGAAACTAAAATGTGCTCTTAATACAAAAACAAAAAACGACCATACAAAATATTAAAATAAAAAAAATATTGCAACAATTTTTTTATACTAGCGCCTTATTACATTTAATGAAAAATTAAAAATGAAAAACGAAACAAAGCAAAAGAATAATATTTACGAAAGCAAAACTTAAAATCAAAAACGAGTTGTATACAAATTTTTGAGAAAAACGAAAAGCTAAAAATGTTTTTGAAATCATGATACTTATGTATGTGTGTTTACCGCTTGATAATATTTTGACAGAAGTAGTCGTGTATACATATATACAAAATTTACCTATATACAACGTACAATACACGCATAAATAGTATATGTTAATGTGTGTGTTTAAACTAATTACAAAAAAAAAAAATCAATACAAAACGTTTATGCATCTGAATTCTAAGTATAAACAGCTGTGAACACCAAAAAGTGGCCTAAACGACAAACCGTAAAAGCTCATCAAGTGCTTTTCTAATTGCTTTTTATTCTAATCATATATGAATAATTTTTTTTTTTTTTTACTTGAAAACAAAAACTAATAAAAAATGTATAAGAAATTGCCTCGATTTGTACTAAAGATTTAATATACAACTATTTATGTAAAATATATATAAAATATCAACAATATAAAAACAAACATAGCATTTAGTAAGCACGGCTTTTGTAGTTGTACGATGTCTACCATATACCATATACTAGCATACCCTTAACATAACAAACCAAATACCATTAATGTATACCCTGCAATTTTGACCATTGATTGTCTCGTCTCTCTAAAATTCGTAATATGTGTATTCATCATTGTTAATTGTTGATAAGCAACAACAAATATTAAAATGGGTAAACAAAATTAAATGTGTGCTAAAACCAAGTCAACAATACAGCCCAAAACCCCAACCATACAAAACCACATCCAAAAACAAATTAAAATAAACACAAACGAAATGCAAAAAGTCAGAGTTCAAGAAAGGAAAAAATAAATGAATAAATGAATCAACGATAATGCAGTCTTCAAAATACTCAGTATAGTTATATGTATGAATGCAATCAATGTTAATCCGAGAGTTCGAGTTCTAGTGCAAAGCCCCAATTTGGCTACGTACATACATATTTATTATACAAAAGCGAAAAATGAAAATACCTCTCATACATACACATACACATACACATACATATATGATGAGTTTAATTTGAATTTATTTTTTTGTGTGCCTATAGTTGAAGTTTTTGTAGCTTTGTAGATCTAAAATCGTAACCAATTTTCCTTCTGTATATGCGTTCATCATAAATATGTCATACGAAACTTAATATACTATCTTCTACATATAATAATTCATATTCGGTTTGGTTCTTTTCATCTTCTAACACATTCTAAGTTGGCTAGTAGTGGCGCATATTTTCATATCTACTGATCATAAACTCTTCTCATCCTAGTTTAGCTTTTAATTTTAGGTTTAAAATTTTTGATTGCAAACAACAGCAACAATCCACACATTGCTGATAAGCAAAGCAAACAAAATGCGCTACGAAGTACCTGTAAAATGTTAAATAATACATACGAATACTATATAAATGTTGTTAAATGTTGAATAATAAAGCACAAACACTTAAAACTTGGGCACAAAACTTCAGCTGGAGGCACGTAAAGCCCATTAAATATAAAGCTATCTAAAATGGAAAATTACAAAAAAAAAAAAAAAAAAAAACTGTTCAAACTGTTCTATAAAAACTGCTAATAATGGATATGTATGTGTTGAAACTTTCCGAAAACTATAAAGCAAAGTCGAAAATAAATATGTATTTTACAAATGATAACTCCCATAAACTGTGCTAAAAAGAAATTCAAATCAAACAGAAAAAAGTATTATTTATATATTTTTGTGAAGTGCAAAAATATATGCAAATTAATATTTGCGTTTTCAGTTTTGCGTCTTAAAAACAATATTGAAAAACAAAATAACATATTAACGACAGACATAAACATACATATATATGTATGTATGTATGTGTGTAAAGTGTGCACACATTAATTAAAGTGCCTAATTAAGTTGAGAACAAGCAATTTGTAATTTAACTAATTGTATTTTTTATTTTAATTATATTTTCCTTATACTATATTTGTCTATGTTTGTTTTTGTTTTTAACTTGTTATAAAAAAATGCAGTTGTTAAACGATTAGTATAATATTATTTTGTATATTTTTGTTTTATTATTATTTTTGTAAATGTAAAGCACAAAAGAGAGGCACACGGTTAATCAACTAAAAGCCAAACAACGACAGCTACACTCACACACCTACACAAACTGACACACACACACAAACACACACAGCTACACTTACACACGCACACACATGCAACTACACTTACACAGCTAACTGTTTTAATGCTTTTTTAAGATGAAGTCAAAAGATAAACGTTTTTAAAATTTGTCAATATGTAATTTATTATGCTTCTTAAAAACAAAAAAAAAAAATCACAAATTTTAAACCCAAAACCCTTACAAAAAAAAAACCACAAAATAAGGCCCCAACAAAAATGTCAAAAGTTTTGCAAACAATTTATTTCGTAACACTTTTTTTTAGATAGCTTTAAGAAGCAAATACTAAATATAAAATTAAAAACGAACTAATAATTGTATATGTTTTTTTTTTATTATTATATATAAAAAGTCAACAAATGGCAAAATTCTATAAAAATAATTTTAAAAAATAAAAAAAAAAAAAAAAAAAAAAAAAAACAAAAGCAAAAATGTAAAAATAAATGTTCTGCTTCAAAATCAAAACCGTGAATGAAATTTGTATTTGTATTTATGGGAAATCAGTGCCAACTGATAGGTTTTCAGGAAATGTGTGGCAGCAGTTTGGTGTCCAACACTGTCAAACTAACTCATTGAATGAAGCATGTTGTCCAACACTGTACATCTTGTTCTTATCGCAAGTGTTACATTAAAGTCAAATTAAGAGCAATGTGACAAGCAGTCAGCTACCGTCGAATCGAGTGGAGTCATGTCAAGAAAGGAAGTCTACTCATGTGCATATGTACACAATACTAATGTACTGCACACACATATGTATATCACTGCTGTCCAACACTGCTCCATCCACGGCTTATTCTCTGCCCCTCAATTGCTCGAGACTCGACTCAATTAGTTTTTTGTGTTGCTTTTGTACTTTGGCGCGTGCACTGCCAGCTAACTGCTAACCGCTAACCACTGATCACAGATTGCTGCCCCGCCGGCGTTTTGGACCGTGCACCGCCTCTCTTCCTCCTCCTACCGCATCGACGACATCTGGCAGCTAAAGTGCTGCTGCTGCTGCTCGAAATAGGCGGGCAGCTCAGAATTGGGCGGACGGACACACACATATAAAAAGACTATGACATCATGTTATTATGCAAAAACGACGACTTCGACGACAACGACGGCTTCATTTAGATTTTAGAAGCCGAGGCGCACAGTGGAACAGCAGCTTTTGTGTGTCAGCTTCTAAGCCATCGGCGCCGTATTTGCTCTCTCTTTCTGATTCTTTATACTATATGTGCATAACTTGGAGCTTAAGCTTTCGGCGCTTGGGTGATTAATACGACAACTCCCACTATCCAGTCCCAGCCCCCTCTCCTTCCCCTTTCCGAAAGAACCCTCTGGCGTCGGCCGTGATTAATGTCTAATTGCTTATTGAATGTCATAACAGTAAAAGATATACGTCTAAAATCCTTCTATATGCAAATTGCGCGACTGATGCTGCGACTTAACGAATGTGTCATTCAATTGTTTTTTTTTGCTTACGATCACAGTCATCCCTCACAGCTCAGACAAGCTCACTGTCCAACACAACGAGCATCGATAAAAATCTGTTAAATATTGACAGATTAGAATCAGAAAATCAAACTGCTGTTGATCAAACCTAAAAGCCAACATTGCCTTAACATAATTTAACTCAGAAAATATATAAAAAATTTGAGAAATGAGCTAAGCCCTTAGCGAAAATTATTCAAAGTCTTTGAGAAAAACTAAAGCCCAGGCCCAAAATCGGTCGTTGAACTATTTAATACATATAATGGTGCCACTAGCCCACTTAACGAAAATGCTAAATGGCAACTTCAAAAATTAAAACTAAACAAGTCTGATTTTCGCACATAGCAGAAATAAGTTAAGTTAACTACTAGCGCCCAACTAAAAATACACAAAGCTTAGGCAAACCTGGATAGTGTGAACAAGAAGAAATTTAAAATTTTGAAATTTGTTCACACAATCCAGGTTTCCTACTTTGTTAATAAATTTATATATATGAATACTACACACTTAAATAAATCATTTAATAAGTTGATTTTAATCGAATACACTTTAAAAAAAAAATAGAAATAAATCCATTCCCGTAAAAATGTATTCAAAATAACTTTGTATCTGTGAACAAATATTTTGTAGCCTGGATAGTGTGAACAAAATATTTTGTAACCTGGATAGTGTGAACAAAATATTTTGTTCACTGATACAAAGTTATTTGAATACATTTTTAAGGAAAAGATTGCAAGCAGGGAAGGGAAACCGATGCATTGGCTATCTCTTGAGTGAGAATGTAGTGCATACCAGGTAATAGCGACACAGCAAGGTCACACTTGACTGATAGCAACCGATTTTTTGGTTTGCCTATGATTTAGTGATTCGCATTGCAAATCTCTTTTGCAGCGTCATTAGTGACAGAAATACGCAGTACGGCCAAACTGGTCATACAATGAAAAAGAAAGAAAAATCGCTTGCTGCGATAAATGGTTGTAGTTAATCATATAAAATGCCACCCATAAATAACGAAACGCATTATCATTGAACGTACTATTAGCAATCACAGTGACAAACACAAGTGCCTGCCTGTTGTGTGGTGTATTTTTAGCTGTGCGTTAAGTGAACAATTATGCCACCTCAGCAACAACAACAACAACAACAGCAGCAGCAGCAATAACATTAAGAATAGCAAGGCAACCAACACAAGTGCAACCCAATGATAAATGGGCTTGTCTTGCAGCCAAAAGGCTCAAGATTAGTAGTATATTGGCCAGGGCCCAGTAGCAGAGCAATGGCTACTGAACAACCACTGAACCACTGAACCACTTTGTCGACAAGCTGTCTGCAACACGATCTATGACTCAGTGGAAGGTTAAGACCGTGTGGGCGTGACATGCCCAGAAATATATATACTTTATAAATTCATAAAATTGTACAATGTTTAACATGTTGAATTTCTTTCAGAGTGGATAGACTTAAAATAATAGCAAAAATTAATATAAATTAAAAATAACGTTTCTTGTTTACAACACAGAATTTCTTAAAAAATATTTCAAAATCATCATACATATAAATTCATGTACATAGTCTGGAAAACACATTAGCTCCAAGCCGTGCACCTTAATTCGATTTGAAAAGTATTCTCAAAATTTCGAAAAGTTCGGCATGCATCCCTGATACGCACTCTGACTTTCATGTTTACATGTTTATTTGCTAAACGCAAGCTGCAATCATGTGTGCAACAAACACACACACACACACACACAGACACACTAACACATTTGCACGGCAGACATTCAGGTATTAGATATGTAATGGCAACAAGTTCAGGTGCATGACGCGGCATTAGCCGAGGCATTGCAACATTTGGCGCAACAAATGGGATGTGACGGCCAAGACGATGATAGGTTACAGGGAGGTAGCTTGGGAGGGGGGGAAGAGGAGCCGGTGTACTGTACTGGTGTGCAGGTTGCAAGTTTGTTTTTATTTGTTTTCGTGTAGCTGTGACAAAAACAAATGCGCGCTGCGCATAATGTGCAATGGCCGTCAATCATTGTTTTTATTATTGTTAATTTTTTGTTTTTGTTATTGCATATTGCATATTGCTGCAGCCAGTTTGTCAATCGAGGTGCAGCCGTGTCGCATTTTGGCCGTTGGCTAAGGTCATTCCAGCATTGCGTATGAGTAATGCCGACTTAAAAATCTCAAATCTTGTGCCACTGTGTCAACGCCTACAATATGCATATACATAAGTAGTAGTTGCAATATTGAAGCTCATACTCACTTGTTATTAGCTGAAACTCAAAATCAAATTCAATTTCATATTCAAATCGATATGGCCACAGGTCATAACAATAACAAATAACAACAATAACAACAGAACGTCGTGTACGCCATTTTGTGCAAAATCGCATTCGTCCACAGCTTGACGGGCGGGGAGTCTGTGTGCTGACGCATTAAGTACGCGAAGCAGCTTTAAAAAAGATTTAGTATCTAGTAGAAGCCATTTAATACTGCACATGACTAATTGGCAATCAATCAATTTTTTTTTTGTTTTTACCTTCTTTCGGGCATTAGTAAGCAGTGCACCAGAGCCGCGAACTTAACGAAACGAAACACAACAGCAAAAAAGCAATCGAACAGAAAATTAATTATTTACCTAACGGAGAGAATTGTTGCTAAGTCGTGACTTTCAATTAATGTTTGTGCATATGATTTGTGTATCTATTTTTGATTCACAAACTATTTTTGTAATTTACGCAGTTGCTTGCAATTTTAATTTCAAAATCACCGCCACAAATTGTTGCATGCGCGGCTAACTTCAAGCGACGCAATAACGCTCGCAGCTAACCTCAAGCGTGCGCAAATTGAGCACAACGATATTGCGATTATTTATGTGATTTGATAAGTTAACATATCGCTGAGTGACGCCAGCTAAAAACTTGGCGCGTCTTTTTAGATGTAAGCATTCAAGTAATTATTTAGTTTTTAACCGTAGCCGCGTCGCCTGTGGCTATGTATTCACCGCGCAAGGTGCTGCCAGCGCCGACAGTCGAGGAGTTCGGCTTTCCATACACGCCATACGCCATACAAGAGCAGTTGATGCAAGAGCTCTTTCTGGTGCTAGAGCGCAAGCAAATCGGCATCTTTGAAAGTCCCACTGGCACAGGCAAATCACTGACGCTCACCTGTGGCGCGCTGACCTGGCTGCTACAGCATGAGCAACTTGTGCGAACCGAACTGATGCAGCGCATCGGCCAAGTGGAGGTAGAGCTGCGGCAGCTGCAGGGTGCCAGCGAACAAGCAACCGATTGGATAACGGCACAAAGCGAAACGCGTCTGCAACGCGAGGAGCTACAGCAGCTGCAAAGACTACGCGATTTACTGCAACAGAAGGAACAGCAGCTGCTGGACATTAAGCAGCGCAAGAAGCAACAACCAAGAACAGCACGAAGAGCAGGCGTGGAATTGCTTCAAGCGGCAAAGACCATGACTGCAACCACAGAGCTGGAGCTTAACTCTGATGAGGAGAACGAAGAGGAGAAGGAGCTGCACTCAGATGATATCTTGGAAGAGGATCACGAGCGCTTTCGTGATGTGCAAATCTTCTACTGCAGCCGGACGCATTCACAGTTGGCGCAGATTGTAGCCGAGCTGCGCAAAACGCCGCATGGCAAAAATGTGCGCTGCATTTCGCTCGGCTCACGCCAGCAGCTGTGTATCAATACGCAGCTGCGTCGCCTGCCCAACGTGGGGCTGATCAATGAACGTTGCTTGGACATGGCTCGTGCCAAACCCAGCTCAACCACCACGTCCAGTTCAAATCCCAGCAAGCGAGCGCGTCTAGCGCCACAAGCGCTTACCCGCTGCCCCCACAAGGCACCTGGCCAGGTGCAGCGAGTCAGCGATGCGGCGCTCTGTGAGCCGCTTGACATTGAGGAGCTGGCCGCCGAGGGAGCCGCTTGTGGTGGCTGTCCCTACTATGCCACACGTTCAGCCCAGACAAAGGCGCAGCTGGTGCTCCTGCCCTATCCGCTGTTGCTGCAGCGCAGCGCACGCCAGCAGCTGGGCATTGATCTACGCGGTGCCGTCATCATTGTGGACGAGGCACACAATCTGCTGGACACCATAGCTCAGCTGCACAGCGCTGAACTCAATCGTGCCCAGCTGCAGTTGGCACGTCAGCAGATGGCCGCCTACAAAGAGCGCTATGCACGGCGCCTGAGCAGCGCCAATCTGTTGCGTATTAATCAGCTAATCTTTGTAGTGCGTCGCCTGCTGTTGCTGCTGTTGAGTCCGGAGAAGTCGGAGGGCAAGCCGCGTATGCTGCGCACCTATGAGCTAAGCGCCGAAGGTGACTTCTTTAACATTGATCTGAATGCCGTGCTGCAGTTCTGTGCGCGCACACGCTTTGCCCAGAAGATGCATGGCTTTGGAGGGCGGGTGCAGTGTGAAGAAGCGCGTCCCAGCGAGAATCGTCCGCCGCCCACACAGCAGTTGCTTCAACGCCTGGCCAACCAGCATCAGCTTAGTCAGGCTCAGACGGGCAGCAAGCGCAAGCTGCAGCAGCAGGCACAAGAAACGGGTCAGAAGAAGGAACAGGAGGAAGTGAAGCCGTCGTTAAGTAGTTCACCTTCACCCATACGCCCACTGCTGGCGTTTCTAGAGACACTCACCAGCGATGCCGCCGATGGACGTGTTCTGCTCAATGCCAAGGACGGCACATTAAAGTATTTGCTGCTCAATCCCGCCGGTCATTTCGCCGACATTCTCACAGAAGCACGAGCGGTAAGTGGCGGATGCTGATACTATAATTCTTAAATAATTTGATTCCTGTCTATTTTTGCTGCAGCTCATCATTGCTGGCGGAACCATGCAGCCCACGCAGGAATTGACATCTCAGCTCTTCGCTCAGTGTCCAGAGCGTGTGGTGGAACGATTCTACAGTCATGTGGTGCCGGCAGATGCAGTGCTACCGTTTGTTTTGCCCACTGGACCAACCGGCGCCACGCTCTGCTTTAACTACGCGCAACGCAAAAATCCCGACATGGTAAGCACCTTTTTGATGATTCAAAAACACATCGGTCCGCTCAAGGGAAGCAATTGTATACCCAGCATTTAACATTTTCACTGGTACAAGTTAAGTTATGGAAATAAGATTATATCTATCTATTTGGCCGGCTATATCCGTTTGCTATGACCTAAACTTGCTGGCACCAAGCTGTGATCCCAATTCTTCGAAGATTTTCCAGAGTCAGGCGTCGCTGTCGCCATCATCCTTCAATTGATTTCCAATCAATCATCTTTTTGACTGAATCATTCTCATTTATGCGTTCAACATGAACTCATTCAACTCGGGGCCCATTCGGATTTAGAAATCGCCATCAAAATTGTATCTGTCCAAAGGTGCTTCAAAGGATTTCTCTCTCCAAAGCCCCTATTGTCGTCTTATCGAATGTTAATAATGCCCATGCTTCAGCGCCATAAAAAAATGTATCTTTAGTGTCTCGAATTTAGAAGGTTCAGGCTGACATAATTGTTGCTAGTCCCCGCCGATCAAAGATAATTAAAAACCTTGACAGACTCAAAGCTATGGCTATCTGCAGTGAGAATCAAGACCGTGATTGTCCACTAGAGTACACCATAAACTTACTGTTGGACCTACTTTAGCAGGTTCGTTCTCGATTGCTCCAAAAGCTGAATTTACAGCACTCTTAGTGATGTCAATATCATTGGCGTTTCCAAAAAGATGGACACACTTGTTTTTTAACATTGTGCCCGTCCGATGTACACCAGCCTTTCTTATAACACTTGCTATCGCAAGATTAAACAGCGTACTACAATTTTTTGTGTCCTTGGAATTGGTTCCCATTTAAACAATATCCTTAAAAGCTTCATAGTTGTAACTGCCTACACCACGTACCAATTCCTTATGGCAGGTTTTCTGCTTACTTTCAATGTAAATCTGTGTACAAGAATATTTCTATCATGTAATATTTGTTTCTTGTCTCATTATACGCAGCTGAAGGAGCTTACAATGGTGTTGCAGAATCTGTGCAATGTATTACCGGCGGGTGTGATTTGCTTTTTTCCCTCCTATGACTACCTGGAGACGGTGTATGCACACCTGGAGCAGCGTGGTGCCTTGCAAATAATGGGCCAGCGCAAGCGCATCTTTCGCGAAAAACCTGGTGGCGGCGGAGTGGAGCAACTGCTGCAGCAATATGCTGATGCAGTTGGCGTGGCTGGCGGCGGTGCACTACTCCTTAGTGTGGTCGGTGGCAAGCTGTCCGAGGGCCTCAACTTTGCCGACGATTTGGGCCGCGGCGTCATCGTTGTGGGTCTGCCATATCCAAATCGCACCAGTCCCGAGCTCAAAGAGCGTATGCGGCATTTGGATGACACGTTGGGTGGCGGTGCTGGCAATGAGTATTATGAGAATCTCTGCATGAAGGCGATCAATCAGTGCATTGGGCGTTCCGTGCGTCACATTCGGGACTACGCCTGCGTTTATTTGCTGGACGAGCGCTACGTCAATGAGCGCATCCAAAGGAAGCTGCCCGCCTGGATTGGTCGGCACCTATATGTGGCCACCGATGGATTTGGAGCGGTTCAAGCGCGCACAGCTCGTTTCTTCAAGTCAAGGAGTTAAAAGTATTACACAAAACGCAAGTTATTCGATAATCCTTAGATTGTTATTGTTAAATTTAATAGGTTTTATTCAAATTCACTATAAAAAATATGTAAAAAAAAAGTCCGTTTCCATAAAAATGTATTAAAATAACTTTGTACCTATGAACAAATATTTTGTAACCTGGATAGTGTAAACAAAATATTTTGTTCAGTGACACAAAGCTATTTTAATAAATTTTTATGGAAATTGGCTTTATTTTGATTTTTTATAGTAAATTTGAATAAAACCATTGTTCACGCTATCCAGGCTTGCCTGTTCTATATTTATTTATTTATTTGTTTTTTGTCAACTAATATCAGATGACACAAAAGCCAAATTAGTTAAAATTATCTTTATCGTGCCTCGTTGCAATAAGAATTTTTTTATTCTGCGCTTAGTTAATTATGTTAGTAATAAATCAACTCATAGTTTATGTTTTAACAGATGATTTATTAACAGTAAATTTTGGTATTTCGGGAAGTACATGATAAAGTTCTCTATTGCTCAGGATATTTTGGAATTGCAGACAAAAATGTATCATAAAGTTTTATCTATTGCTATTGCACAGGATATGTTGGAATTGCAGGAAGTACATCATAAAGTTTTCTCTATGGCACGGGAATATTGGGCAAACAGAAGGTTGTACGATGGGAAATTGCAACATTGCATATCGGTACGTTTCCAGTTGGAGAGCGTGGAGTACTCAATCTCTAGTTCTTTCATCGTTTCGTAGGCCAGCGAAGATTTGTTGGCGAAAATGCTGACAATAAATTTGCCTGGCTTAAAGGTCTTGATAACCTGAGATATTAGTTTGGTATAGTTGTTAAGCGCCACGTTGCTTTCAAAGCTCACATACGAGAACTTCTCCTCGGGCGTTATGTGAATGGTCATATACTGGCCGTTCTCATCGATCCCGTTCATGGAGTAGCCACAGGGATCGAACAGAAAGTCATCGATAAGCATTTCGGGTAATATTTGATCAATGCCCGATTGTGCCGTAGCCTCGCGCCCAGTGCTTAATTTGGTTTTGCTAAAGACTGACATAACGTCCTTGTCAAGATTTTGCATAAGTATCTCAATGGTTTGATCGGGATCGGCATCCGTATTGTCCGTATTGTCCTCCACGATGATGTCTGGCAATGGTTTGTCTTCGGGCTTACTAAATGTATACAAATACCAACACTCCTGGTTAATGGAGCCGAGGCAATAGGATCTGCCCTCGGGAAAAATTGAATCTAAATATGTAACCTCCTGATAGAATCCTTCGTGCGGAGACATTTGAACTTCGGGTCTTGTAAAATTCTTCCTCGAGTAGAATATATCGGTAATCACATGATATCCCTCGAGTTTGGCCAATTCAAGCAAATGGTCCAGGCACTTCAGCGGTGTTGTCGTTCCACAGGTCTTCAGTATCCATCTACGCTTTGAGACGAACATGCTGCTCTCGCTTAAGAGGAAGGCATCTATTGAATCGTTTTGAATAAAGCTAATTATTTCGCATTTCACATGGCACAGCAGGTTCTCCCATTCTTTTCTTGATGTATTGCGTAAGTCAGCGGTGGGACTCGAGCTTTCCTCGAACCATATTTCCAGAAGTTTTTCCACGCCCTCAAAAAAGTGAGATGCATCCGGCATGGCAAAACTCTTTTGATCCATTAGATAAACAATCAAACTAGGGATGGAAAAGATACACACACTAAACGATATTATAAAAACATATTTATTTGCATATCGATATGCACGATGCACCGCGAGTCCGATATTAAGGCTCGTCTGCTGCACAAAGTAAATGCAACATATTTAAAGTAGCTCATTTTGACCTTGTTTTGTATATTACCAAATAATTTGAATTTGAAACTTACATATTACGACTTGTTATTGATCTCTTACGTTGACTGAATATGTAAATATTTGTTTTTTAATAACATAAATTCTTTGACTATTCGAATAGTAATGACGTATAAAATAAATGTGATACGAAAGCCACATGTCAATTATTCGACAAATCAAATCGATACTTTGCGTACCTTATCGATATTGCGTATACCACATCTCTCAAAACATCGGTCTTGTACCATAAGCCTTGGTCATTTTATTGTTAGTCGCGCTCGGTCACACTGTCGTGGAAGTGTGTGTTGTCTGTCGCTGTCTCCGCAAAGCGTTATATTTCAGTTTGTAATTTAACTAAATTGAACATGTAAAGAATAAGTGAGCTTTAAGCGACAATTTATAAAACAAACGAGCTGCATGTGTACAAAGTACGTTATAAATAATTTACGCCAATCAACGCCTGTATTTATGCTGTGGTGTTTGTTTGTGTTCCCGTGTCGGGCCAAACCTGCGCGTGTGTGTGTTTGTGTGCATGTGTTTGTGTGTGTGTATGCGTTGTTTTATGTTTGAAAAGTGCATTTGAATTCGTTATAAATATGTAGTAGCAATTGCATGCGATTTAAAGACTCGGCCTCAACAAAGTTCAAGTCCAGCTTTTGTTATAATTCACAAACTGTTCATTCTGAATTTTACATTCACGTTTTCCTATTTACTTTTCACATGTGCTGAGCTGATAAGATGCTCGGGGTATTGGTGCCTGCTCTGTTTACTTACTATATCTATGAATCCCTATGTGTGAGAACGCCTGGTTTTTGATTCATGAACAAGATATGCCGCCAACTGTGAACAACAACAACAACAATGACAGCTATAAGAAACTTGAGTCGTCGCCGCCATTGAACAAATATTTATTACTAATAATATTTCTCCTCAATTTTATTTGCCGGCCATATGAAACGCTGACGCCAGGCTTTAGAATTCTTAAGTATCATACCCTGTAGCCGTAGAAGCCCTTATAAAGTGTATATTGTCATGATTTGATAGTACTTTTCTGGCTCAACTTTGCAGCTTAACATTTCTACAAAATGTATACAGAGTGTCTCGTATTCGGGCATTTTCCCCTCATATGAACTCTCTTATTTTTACAGTCTTTAGGTTGCCAAAGGTTGCTTAGATTACATGCATGTAAGTTTGTGTAGTATTTGTGCACGGCCAGAAACTTGGATAGTTGTCACCGGAGTTGCGGGGCTAAGTCGACAGTCA
The DNA here is from genome assembly GCA_018901835.1 of Scaptomyza graminum. Classification (NCBI taxonomy): domain Eukaryota; kingdom Metazoa; phylum Arthropoda; class Insecta; order Diptera; family Drosophilidae; genus Scaptomyza; species Scaptomyza graminum. The sequence continues at coordinate 5,713,659 of JAEIFL010000001.1, read as the reverse complement.
GCGAAACTAGTAGTAAAGCGTGTAAAGCGGTTATTCTCGTTAGCTGTTGTTATTGTTGTGGCAGCAAACTTGTTTTAATCGCTGACTGTGATAAAAATGGCACACATATTATGTGTAATAAAGACACAAGAAATAAGTGTAAAATCTCTGCTGACAAAGATTTCAAGTGTTGTCCATCTTTTTACTTACAGATGCATTTTAAATTTGCAGTTTGATATCGTTATCGATATGCGAATCATGCGCCGACTTGTTTACATTTTTGAGCTGTGGCTCAATTTGAATTTCAGCTGCCCCCAAAAAAAACCAAAGCTTTGCAAAGTGTTCGCCGAAATACCCTTGCCAGACAGCTGTTTAAACTTTAAAGTAGGGTCAAGGAATATTTTAAAAAAAATATCCGAACAAACCCATTTTAAATCATACTGTCGAATTTATATCTTTAAGAAACTTCCGGATTATTCATTTCCAGAACACTGCAATTTAGTGCAACCAAAAACCATTCTATATTAGGAATCTTCTCTCGCTAAATGAAAGTTCGACTGTATATATTATATTAATTAAGCATCGAAAATGTTTTTTAATCTTATTATGTTATGTTGTTGTTTTATATATATTTTAATGTACTAACGCTCTGAGCAGGGTATACATGTGTCGATGCGTTAGTTGTGTTCAGAACTGAATTTTCTTCTGTTGCCTTTGCAGCCGAAAACGTTGCGCAGGTTTTTCGATTCATTCGCATTTGGACCGCAGTCGCGGTAACAACGCTACTTGCGGAACGAAACGAAACGGTAAATGAAACAACGCCCCGTGGCCGTTAAACGTGCGTCGGTAAAATTCAAGCAAAAAAAAGTTAGATATAAATACACAAAAAATAATTAATTAACTACGCGCGCTGTGCAACAACACTTTTGCATAAGAAGTGTGATTTTTTTTTAACAACAACAACTTAAATTAAATCTAACGCTGCAAACGCCGATAAGCAGACAATTTTTTTTATCAAATTGTGTGCAAATTAATTTTTTCAGCTAGCTGTAATTTTTTTTTGTGCTATATCCTTTTGCTATTAGCGAGGTGAGCGGCAAATGCGGCAGCATTAAAATCAAAACAAAAAATTGAGTGCTTCGCAATTTTGCAAAGTGCCATTAGCTGGGAGCACACAAACATACATATGTAAGCCGTTAGATTGCTTACTACAGTTGTGTGTAGAATTTTTTTTTGTATAATTCGTTTCCTTTTTTTTTTTGGGTGTGTGAATAGTGAAAGTGAAAATAAAGCGCAGGCAACTCACACACACACACACACACACACACACACACACACACACACACACAAACGCAGCACGCTGTCACAGGACATGGCAACAAACGAAAGAGCACAAAGAGAGTGCAATTGAACGCGTGAGAGAGAGAGAGAGGTGCTTGTGACTAGGCAGCAGAGCATGCGTTTAGGGTCGCTACAATTTGGAATTTGGCACAGCGTGTGAAGCACACGCATTAACACCCCCGCTGTAATCTTATGCGCTCTCTCCCTCTCTCACGCTCGCTTGCCCTGCTCTGCGCACACTTTAGTGCGTGCGTGTTTGTGTATGTGTAAAGCAAAGTCAAGCATACGAATACATGAATTTCCTTCCCTCCCTTCGCTTTTTGCAGCAGTGAGTGTAATGCGCTAAACTCTCAAGTCAATTTTGCGCTGAAACGAGACGCCGTCGTCGTCGCAGCAGCGGCGTTGTGACGTCAAAAGCAGGAGCAGTAGCAGCGCTGCCAAACTCTCGAGTCACACTTCACAACCCCCCTCCCCCACCCTCTCTCTGTTGAAACCACCCAGCACACACAAAGATACACACGCACACGGTAACAATAAAAAGGAGCCCATACCAAAAATAAAAGAAAGAAAATAAACCAAGAAGGAGCACAACGAAGAAGTTGACTAGCCAAAAGGAGCCAAAGCGCGAAAGGGAGAGCGACAACAAGAGAGAGAGAGAGAGAGGGAGAGCTTTGTGTGCAGCAGGAACAACAACAACAACACCAACAACAAGAGCAATTACAGCGACAACGTTGCTAAAGGAGCCATAAAAATGGAACAGCCGAGCATACTCGTTAAAATCCTGCATTCAATACCGCATGTGAATTACACATTTCGTCGGGTTAATGACACCTTTAATCCGGATAGCGATGTTTACCTAGAGGTGAGTACAGCCACAAGGATACTACATATTCCTTAGGTTCTTATATTTAATATTTTTTGGGAAATTCACCTTCTACACAACAGACATACATGCAAAGTTTATATGTATTTAATGTGGAGTAGTCGTCCTTAAAGCTGTCTGCCTCAAGTGGGCACTTCGCAGTGGTGTTGTTGCCCCCACTCGAGACCCCTCAATTATGCACTTGAAGTGCATTCCAATTTCCTTTGATTGCATTTTGATTTGTTTAGTTTTCCATCATGTCGATTGGGCACTCCATATTCTCTGCTTATACTCAACTCAACTCGAGTGCTGCCTAAATTCTTAGCTCTCTCTTTTACCTGTGTGTGAGAACTGGACGCTCTGCCATCGCTCTCCCTCTATATCCATCTATCACTCTCTCTCTCTCTCTCTCTCTCTCTCTCTTGCTGGTGCTGTGCTGCAATTGCATAGGAACTCTCTGCAGCAGCAACAACAAATACAACAACAGTGCGTTGATAAATTTCAATATTTCCCATTTTGTTTACGCCTTTTGTTGTCTGCGAGCGTCTGCTGTCGAGCCCTTTTCGTTTCATTCCCATACTGTTCCGCCTTGTTTGGGCCGCGGCTGCTTGCCATGTGCGCCACATGTGCCCAGATTCTGCTTCTTGACTACCTCTGCCGCCTTCGCCTTGGGCAGGGGCGGGCGACAGCGGGCGTGATACTACACACACTTCCGGCTTCCCATTTCTGTGTCTTTCTTTTTGTTTGGTGCTTTTGTTTTTTATTGCCGCGCTGCTGCTGAGTATCAATGGGAATGGCTGAGCCCAAACCCAAAAACCAAAAGCAAACCCAAGAACTGAAGAACCCTACAGCCGCCCCCGGAAAAGCCGCCACTCACCTCAATTCGGGAACGCAACGGGAACCCGAGAAGCAGCAGCTGCCTTTGTTTAACTGACGTGTGACGTTTGTCTTTGGGCTAACCCCTATAGTCCCAGGAGCGCGCGACGCCACTTTGAGTCGCGGGTTATCTTTCATCATCTTTGGTCGCTGCTTTATTTGGATGAAAGGGGCTTAAAATCGTTGCAGTTGATATCATTTGGCTATGTTATACTCTGTTCCCTCTTTTACCAAGGCAACAAGAATAAGTATATTTTTGGTATATTATTTATTTATTTATTAAATGAACCGAGATTAGCGATTTGGGGGATAGCATAATCTGTCCGCTATTTATAAGTGTTTCCAACATAAAGTTTTAAACAGTACCGGTATGTTCCCTGAGTACGGCGACACCAAGGCCGACTGTGCCGACAAAACGAATTGCCGTCAACATCAATTACCAAGACATAAAGAAGTGCCATAGAAACAGACCCAGAATAAGAACTCGAACCAGCGAGAGTGCTACAAAAGCGAGGACTACGCCCAAAGGCATTGCATGTGCAGGCTCTTTGAGGTCCTTTATGAGGTTTAGGTCATCTGGTCTGGTTGATTTTCGGCTGTCTTATGCAAATTTTCACAAGCCAACTGCCAAATGCAGCTTTGGGGTTGATTTTCAGTTGGTTTATTCGCCAGTCGGGAAAAATGCTCGGCTGCGGGATTTGATTAAAATAAGCAAGCCGGCTGTTGAAGGAGGAGATGGTGATTGAGCAGTAAGAGTCAGTGACGAAGGTGGTTTTCAGCGACAACTGCTGTTGCCATTGTCAAATTCAGGTCAGCTAAGCGCAGCTCCGTCTCCTTTCCCTTCCCCTTCCCCCCTCTCCTTAAACACACTCTCCCTCTTGTCGGCACAATGTTCGGTTTTTTTGCCTGGCTCGTTGCGCGCTTCGGCTCGGCTTTGGCTTTTTCTCTTGGATGTCGATGTAGGTCAGCTGACGCTGCTGCTGCTGCTGCTGCTGCTGCACTGGGCGTAGTTTTTTACGCGCGTCAGCAAAAGCAGACGGAGCAACCATAGTCACACAATTGAGAGCAGGCAGACCTGGTAGCCAGGCCGGGGAGACAGTGGATGGGTGTTAGATGGAGCAAAAACGGTTGCTGCTCGGATTTTGGGGAAGCAGGTGGGTTCACTATTTGCCGGCTATCGACCGCTGTCGCGTTGAGTTGGATTGGATTGGGGCTGAGTGCTATCCGCTCTGAAGTAAGCACGTCACAAGGGATTAGCCATTGCCATATAATTGGGCTGACAATGAGCCAGCACTTAAGCCAATTCTGTTTGCGGTTGGTTGGAAAATGAGAACACTCTTAGCTAATCTGCTTATCGACTGGTTGACTAAATGAATACTGCTGTCCCTCTACTCTTTGGCCATTGAATGTGGAACGCGACCAACTTTTACTGGTGCAGTAGACCTAACCAAATTGTTGAAATTGCATAAGGATTTATTACTTTAGAAGCGAAAGAAACAAAATCTAGAGAGGCGAGATGAAATGAAAAGTAAAATAAAATGGGTCTGTTATGTTAATGCCCATTGAGGTTGTTAAAGTTAAGGATTGAACAAGAACTGAACTAAAGGTGGTTACACTTAGATAATTTTTACCTCAGCAGTCCAACCTATGGGCTATGACTTCGCTTACTATAATTTATATATATTTATATGAAAAGGCCTTTAAAAACTTATATTAAATAACGTCCATAACTCACTTCAGGATGTTTTTCTGTTAAATTATTCAAATTATTGAAGCTGCTTTCTTTTATGTCAACGTCTTTGGAATAAAATTTCCTTCCAATATTTGTTTCATATTATATTTTCTATTTTCTTTCACACTTCATTTCGTCTAGTCAGTTTATTGAAATTGTGTTTAATCAGCTCATTTCTTATTCCCCATTCCAATTATCTATTTCTTGGCCCATCCCACCTTCTCCTCTTACTACTCTCCCCTCCCCTCACACTGCAATTCTGCTGGCGTTGACGACGCAGCGATTTCTGTTGCTGTTGATGATGATCAATTTAACCTTCAAATAGCTACACAATTGCTTTTGACAACAATGACAACAACAACGATGGCGACGAGTGTGTTATGCCCCCCACCCACCCACCCCTCGGCCGCACATGCAACCTGTTTGCCCGCTTATCCACGAAGCCAACCCAACGCCTCGAATGGGTTTTGAGCTGCTGTCTATATGCTGAACAAGAGTCTCTCGCTCACTCACTCCTTCATCCTCCTCCTCCCTGAATGTTTTGCTGTGTCATCTGCTTGTCTAGTTGTCTGTCCAAGGTGATGACGCACTGTTTCTGTGGCTGTTGCAAACGTGCGGGCAGTTTAAAGAGGTGCAGTGAACATTTAAATGGGATTGCTGCTTCTCGGGTTGAGTTCCGCTCGTTGGGCTCTGTCTGGATAACCCATTGAAACCCGTATATCGTATTCAGAGTATAAACAGATTAGATTCAATTTCAAATTATCAATGCTCGTTGCCAGACATTAGTATACCCTGTAACATGGGTTTGAAAGCCAGTTAACTCGATTTATAGCATTCTCAGTCGTTACAGTTTTGCCATGTGTTTGTTTGTGTATAGCATGCCACAGCTGCTGCGTTTAGTTATGCAGCGAGGGTGCAAGCAGTTCGTAGCATTCAAATATATGTCTTATATATGGATAGCAGCAATTTCCAGGCTGCAGCAGCTGTTGGCAGAGCTCACAGTTCGACCTCAAGCTAAAGTCAGAGTTTACGAACTGTCCGACTATATTTAGAAAACCCCAAACGAAACTATCTGAAATGCAATTATCAGACACTGAGCGTCTCTCTCTCTTTCTCTCTCTTTCGGTGTGTGTTGCTGACTTTCATTTTGGGTTATTGCAATTGGAAATGCAATCAAAAAGATGCACTCAGCACTCGGGCGGCCCTTGCCTTCTTTCCCACCCCCATTCGTCGCGCTCGCTCTGCCTCTGGCGGCTCTGGCGTTGTTCAGTTTTTCCGGCTGTCTGCCTGTCAAATGCAGCCACAACAATTACACCAAGAACAACAACTGTCAGGCAGCCAGCTGCCTTCACATTTACCAGATGCATCTACGAGATGCATGTGCCTACTTACAGATACATTTGTATCTACTGTCGCTTTTACGACTCTCTCGTCACAAAACTTCTGCAATTCAATCACTTTTGTGTATGTGTCACAAACACACACAAATACTTAGATGAAAAAAAGCCTGCTATCAGGCCGGACTTTTCGTGTCGTCTCATCTTGTTGTTGATTCGAAACCCGGAATTTGCCTTATAATTTAGCTGAGCTACACAGCCGCCTGTTTATCTCATTTGGCCGAGCTACATACATATGTGTTGTTTATTTGTACAACAAGCGTCGTCGACTTTGGAACTTTGAAATGTTTATTTGCCTTTTGCATTTTTCTGCATTTGCCTTTGCCTTGGCCGCTCCAATTCCATTTTTTATTCCGATACATCATACATGATACAACCAACACTTGCTGTGCAAATATACCATCGTGTTTTTTTTCTTTTTAATAAATAAATACAGCAATCGACATTTGGATGTTTTCTCCTTGCTTTGAGAATCTATGAAACCCAGTACATGTTTATATAAAGAGGGCGCCCCTGACCGAACGCCGCAGCATCGTTTACATATTTTAAGTTCTTTCAAATTGATCGAACAGCAATCCGACGACCGACCACACAGACAGTCGTCATTTGTCGATACAAAAGAATTCGAATATCAACGAAAATCTAACCTAACCGCCGTTCAAAACGGTTGAAAATATCTCAGCCTTGGCCCACGCCTTCGATCGACTGACTAACTGACTACTTAGACCAGCCAGCAGGTTTCTGTAGCCCTCGCCAACGTCTTCTCCTCCCCTCTCGTGACTCAGACAAAAACCAAATAAATCGAGAAAAAAAAGTTCAAGTTCAAAAACGTTTGATTTCATTTGAAATCGGATGTGGATGTGTCGTCTTGTGGGCGTCCCAAGTGGCTCATTTTGGAAATGATTCCCCTTTCTGGCCACCCAGCTCTGTGTCTTCTTTTGCCCGAGCTGCCATCATCAGTTTTTCTCTATCCCTCTGTTTGGTGTTGTTGGTCATGTTTATTTTTTTGAGCATCCAGCAATTCGATTTCTATTCTGTTGTTATTTTGTATATACATATGGACTGCCGCCCCTCCTCTTTCATGTTGCGTGAAAGCTTAGCGTAGTGCGCGACAGAGACTGTGTATCGGTATACATATATGTATATAGTATCTCTGATTTCAGATTTTTCTGTTAATGGCGTTAGGAAGAAATCTCACGCCAACACGCTGCGGCATTGTTTGGATCCGGCTATTTGTTTATACATATACGTATCGATTTTATGATCCCGAGTCCCCTCCCAGCAACATATATAATTGACTCGATAATGATGCTGTTGATGATAATAATGATGCTGTTGATGATAATGATTTTTTAATCTTTCTTGCTACATTTGCTGAATCCATGTTAGTTGGTTAAGCGATCTATTTTAATCAGATAGTGGCATATAAGTGTGGATTTTTTGCGTTTTCTATATCTGTGGAAGTGCATTCACATTCAAAATGGAAAAAAGTTAAAATATGATATTTGAATTCTGAAAATCAATATGCAAGAATACGAATAACAAAGTAATATTCTGATGCTTAGCTTCTGTCGGTTGTGCAACAGAAAAGATATGCTTGTCGGTTGGGTTTTCCAAGGTCATGGACGGTAAGGTATTCCCAAATAAAGTTTATTCGATCTGTAGAAAAGATATGCTTGTGTAATTTAGACTTGTTGAGCTTTTATCCATTTGATGAGTGACATTAAATAATTTTCTGGGAAAACAGGAAAATTTTTATTAAAATTTGCCGTTTGGCGTGCAAGGTAAAAGTAAATTTAACATATGCCAAGAAATCATTATTCGGGAACTTATTAATTTTGTTGCCATTAACAAAAATCAAACTACACTACTATTTCTGCTATTTCTACAAAAAGTAAATAGTATAGAGAGTTCCTTTGTTCTTGTTTGGGGCGTGATTTCATTTTTCCATTCGCATTTGCATTCACAATTCTTTCTATACATATATTTATGTACATAATATTAATAGTTGTACATAGGTATAAACATACATACACATATGTACATACATAAAATATGTGATCTTTATTCTCATCTAAAAATTGCGCATTTGTAATTCAGTGCTGCCCATTCTTTTTGTTATTGTTGTTGCTGTTGTTAGTTTTGTTAGTGCGTCACTTCACGTGATTTGCATATGAAATGATTGACACGGCAAAGGCACAACACTCTATCAGCTCCAGCTCTCTAGCCAGCACGAATGCCCCGAACTATGTACCACTCCACATTCCCCCTTCACCGTCACCGTCACCGTTCTCTGCACTTGGTTCTCTCTCTCTCTCTTGTGATATGCGTTTGTGTACATAATTTTACCTGACATTTGTGCGCACTTCCTCGACTTCCTCTGGCGACGCTTTTCCATAATTTGTGCCTCGGCCTTTTATTTATTCATCGAGCACACACGTCACAATCAGTCTCTAGCTGGCCATAGACATGGCTATAACTATGTCCATACCAATGCATAATGCGACGAGTATTCCTCTCTAGCTATGGTGATGGTTTGGTTATGGCTTAAGCTACTGCTTTGGCCACTCGCTTTTTAGTTTAAGGTGGTTTTTTTTGTCATTCAGTTTTGTAGTTTTGTGTAGTTTGGACTTTGTCGGCTTTGCTTCCTGTGTGTAAATGTGTGTGAGATGCGCCGTCAAGCCCACAAGCTCGATGATGTTTCCGTTTGGGGAACCAACAGCAATGCCATTTGCCATTATGCACATGGAAAAATGTGTTTGTGCCAAGGTTTCCAAACAAAAATAACAGTCCTGGCCAGCCTTTACACAAGTCTGTTCCCATTCTGTCGTGTGGGCAAACATAGATATACTGTATGCCCTATGGGGCTCCAGGTTCTTTTTGATGTACTTGAAGAAGGAAAATGCGACAGGCAGAAAGTTCTTTTTACAAACTGAACAAATTTCTTTCTGTTATAATATCGTATTATTAAAGTGCATTTCATCTTCGGCATTTGGCAGATGTTTATGCTTCAGATTGTGGCGTTTGCTTTGTTCATTGTGCAACGCTGAAGTTAAAGTTGAAGTTAAAGTTGGAAGTATATAATTTATATGTATTTCTAATTGCATTTCTAGTTGCCATCGCCGTTGCAATCTTTTGACTGCCCCGGAAACGGCTCGTCATATTGCCGAGTTGCATTGTATTATGTATGTAACATATTGTGATATGATATTATGTCGCATTTGTCGCACGACTCAAAGACGGTCACTGTACACACACACACACACACAAACACAAACACACACTATATATACATATATAGATTCATGCCTCATAACTGTCGTTTGGCAAAGGGCATTTGTTTAATTCCTAGTAAAAAAACAAACTGGTTTTTCCATCAGATCATAGCACTCAACTGTGGCTATGTTGACGTTCTAATTTCGGCTCGACGCTAAAAGCCAGGGCTGTCAGAGGCCACTTAAGAGGGGTGAGGGGGTGGTACCAAGCGGGCTGAACAGGGAATAGCGGTACGACGACGAAGTTGAAGCTACAAAAAACCGAAAAGACAAAAAAATGTTACAAGAGTCAGAAGCAACGCCTACGTATGCCCCAGACAGCAACTAAAGACACAAGAGAGCCACAAAAAAAAAAAAAAAAAAACAGCAACGGCAACAACTAGATATGTTGCATTTCAAATATGAAAGTTTGTTGCGGCTCTTGAGAGAGCGTGCAGCACTTAAAGCGCTGCCAACTTGTTGTTAAAGCAAGATGCAGCTGCAGCTTAATTATTATTATTTTGCTGTTGTTGGAAAGTTAAGCTATGAGACTAAACTATACTTCAAATAATGTAAATAAATTGTTTATAATACTAACAAAAGCAATATTCTATTCGATACAAGTAAAGTGCTTTCAAAAGCAAAAAAAACACATTCGTTTCGCTCTTTCGCTCTGACGTGCCAATTAAAAAATATAAAAAATGTTCAGGTGACCCTATTTTGAGGTGGCAAGGCCTCTGCTTACTGTATGCAAATTGTTCATTGATATTTAATATGCTTCAAATAAAGATTTTTTCATTACACAGTAGCAGCACGAGGTGTGAAAAGTGGGTACCTAAGCTAGAAATATTAAATACCAACGTGACACAAGGCCAATGATTGATCCATTTTATAACACAACATTGATTTACCAAAGTTCAGGCTCCAAATATTTTTAGCTGAACGTGGGTAGATTATGTTTACTCTCTCTTAAGTTGCTATGCTGATTGGATTGGCTGCGACTTCGCATTTGGATGCTCCAAATATTAGCTAGTTCTAATTCCAATTGCATACACTCATAGCTCTTTCTGTCTCTATTTGTTATGTGTGTGTTTGTGTTTGCTCAAGTTAAAAATGCACACAATTCCCACAGACACAATTCTCAATTGAGCTGTTGGGATTGAAAGGGTAAACACACACAAAATGCGAGGGCATACAGTACAGTACTATCTCTCTATATGTAAAGTACACAGTATAGAGGAATCAAAAAATGTCAGCAGCTGCGAGGTTGTTTTTTAATATACATATAGTATAAATAATATTTTGTTTTAGTTGCTTTTGTCAGTGATTGCAATTTACTTTGATTTAATTCAATTTAACGTCGCCAGCGCTTAATTTGCCATTTTTAGCGCCGTTGCCCAAGCCGAAAAGGGCTCTCACCCTTAGCTTGAGGGCGCCCACTAAAATAGGGAGCGTTGCAAGAGGTTTGTTATTATTGTTGAGTGTGTAGGTTTTTGCTGCGTTTGTTGCTGTTGCTGTTGGACCTGTGTTTTTTTGTCGTGCCTTGTTACGGCCAAATTTTCGCCTCATTGCGCAGTCTGTATAAAATTGCAAAGGGCGCCAATATAAGGTGGCGGGGTGGGCGAATATGCGGGGGCCAGGCTCCTTGCGCTCAAGTGTCATTCAACTGCGAGGACACGCAAGTAGCTAAAGACAACAACAACAACAACAATAAGAATCGGGAGCAAAAGTTGGCACTTGCTAGTTTTAATGATTATTTGCATGTTGCACGTACAAAAAAAGGCGACTGTAACATGCATATAAATAATAAATATGCCACCACCCCCCCCACAACCCGCCCACGTCTGCCCACGACATGCTACCTTTTTTCTGTGTTGCCAATTTACTAATGCTGCCCCGTGTAACTCAGTAGTTCTATTTGTTGTTGTGTGTTCTCGCTGTGATTGAACTTGATTGACAAGTTGAGCTACCTTTTCTGTATTCCTGGTACCTACCTTCCTCTTCTTGTGCTTCTACATTTTGTTGACGTCTCAGGTATCGTTGTTCAGTTGAGGTTCGATTGCTGACTCATTGTCAGAAGTTGAGCTCGCAGACTTTACGGACAGACTGCGTTGGTGTCCAATAACACGGCTTGAAATCTGATCAGGGGCATGCAATGCATTTACAATACACCCACGCATCGATACCATACACCCAAGGGAATTAATGCCCTGGGAGTGTGACAAAACTGTGTGGGGTGGTGGAGCACATGGGTTTTCCAGGGGAATATGTATCTGTTATTTTGATACATTCTTACAAGGTATGTCAATAGTCGAGCTGAACTGAACTTTGGCCTGCCAGCCTGCCTTACTTATTTTTTAATGAGTGCCAATGAAATTTCCGTTAAGCTAACGGTTTTTTGGGCCGTTGCCTTCCATTGGGTTAGCTGCAAAGTAACCCTGGCAACTCTGGGCCAAAACTTTGCCGGCTCCTTGTTGTTGTTGCTGTTTGTGTTGCTGCTCTCTTTCGGTATTCTCGTATCGTGGCGTAGTGTTGCCAATTCAATTAAATTTTGCACCCAAAACGAGCCCTTGCGACAAAATATTAACTTTCCAGACGTCTTTTTTTACACATATTTTTCGTGCTGTTTCGTTATTTCGGTTGTGTCCTTCTCCGTCTTTTGCCAGGGCAGCCAACTAACAGCCAACTGCAACAGCAACAACATCTACCTCAAACAGAGGAAAACGAGCTGCAAGTTATTCAATTAAAAGTTCACTCAATATCCACAAACAAATTCGAATCCCCGCCTCATTATTTCCTTCGACTTATGCCTCGTTAAATAAACGCTTGGCTTGATCCAGTCCGCACCGGAGTCAAATTGCTTTAAGGAACGTGACTTCAAAAGTATTCTGTACTTAAACTTAAACTTAAACCATCAAACAATATCCATGGTGTCAGGTTAAGTTATGCCAACTGATCACTAGACGTTGACGTACTAACAAAAAGTACATTCCAATTTTATTTTTGAACCTCTCTAACGCTTCTCTTCTCTAACTTTCAGAGTCTGGGTATTCTGGCTTCCATTCCCGCCGGCCTGCTGATACTCTCGCTGCTTGGACTGCTCTTGTATCTGCTGACGCGCTGCTGCGATCGAAAGCAGCGTAAACCGAGCGCCCAGCGTTGCCAGAGTTGCTCACTGGTTATTATAACGTTGATGACCTGTGCGGCCATTGGACTAGGTAAGTGCTGGTGCATTGAACCCATTGAAAGCCTTCTTCCTACTTTTGGCCCTTGTACCATGACCACGCCCTAAGGCAAAAGAGCACGTCCCACAGTCGCGTGTTTAACTTGGCAATTAGCCAAAAGCCAAAAGTCGCCGTCGCCGTCATCGTTGTCGCCATGCCATCGCCCAATGCATTGCTCCATTACATATGCGGTTTGGTTTTTGGCACGTATCTGGATTTATGGGCGGCCGATCGCCGTCAAGGGTCAAGCATGAGCGGTATATAAGAGACGCTGCTAACCACAAAGGAATATTAACTGAAAACTGAAACTTTAAGAACAGAACATAAAAGTAAATGTCGACCACATAAATTGACCACTTGGCATCAAGTATGTCAAAGAGCCAGAGGTAATGCCCCAAGTCAAGTTGAATTGAGCACAGCAAAAAAAAAAAAAAAAAAACATCAACGATAGCGACTGCAAATAACGACTGCGAGTACTGTGGCATCATTATAAACCAACCTCCGCATACAATTAAATAATAATAATTAAATTAGCGCTCTTAATTGACACAAAAATGTGTACACGAGCTTTTTGTCGCTTGCCGCTCGCCCAACAAATTATGTTGCTTTGTCAAGGCAGAGAGGAAGAAGTAGAGATAAAATGATTAATTCCAGTGCACCTGATTTTACAGTGAACATAATTGACTTTTGTCCCATGGCAAAAGCTTTCGATTAGGCATAAAGCAGATTTGAATTTGAGATGCGAGATAAACACACGCTTCAATAGAAGTAGGACCTGCTAAACTGCTCATTCTAACAGTTTTGTTTTTTATGCTTTCAAGCTACTATTTTACATTGAAATGCATTTTAATTTTAAAGTGGTTCTCTTCTTTTTTAAAGGTTTATATGGCAATGATGATTTTCACAATGGGCTACTGCAGGCCTTCAGCTCCGGCAAGAAGGTGGAGAGTCTTGTGCTCAATCTTAAGCAAGAGGTAAGTTCACAATGTTTACTTAATGCACCAAACTAAAAGAACGCCAAAGTTGTTTATTGGAAAATAGCAAATATTGACTTTGCCATTGAACATTAACTGAGGCATCTGCTAGTTGAGCCCAACAAAAATGTTTAACCCCTAACCCTTTGTTTAACCCTTAATTTCAATTCATATTTGACCAACGAATATCTCGTACTTTCAAATAATATGTATCTAAAGTATCTGAAAGTGTTTAGTAAATGCGAAATGTTTCAAAAAGTTCTATGTTCAAATAAAAAAAGTCCTTGCGAAGTTTGCGATTTCGAAATAGAAGCAAAACTATTTTAATCAAGCAAATGTAGCGTCACTTTATTTACAGTAAACGAAAAACGACCGGAATTAAAAAACCTCCTTTTGTGTGTGAGTAGGATTTACAGTTGAAGTTGCAGTTGAAGCGTCTGCGCTTATCGATAAACACGTTTCATTCGATTAATGCAATTCCTTAGCATTATATTTATAGCAAGAATTATTTCGAGTTTGACAGCAATTGCCAGTAAATTTCCTTGCATTATACGGCTCCTATCTGCCATCGCTGGTGAAGGCAAGGATAAGACAGAGTGCGAGGAGCTTCTAGTCAAAGCTTTGGCTTTTGCTTTTCTTATTCATAAACTTTGTCAGCGCACATTTTTTTATATACATACAAAGTACATTTTGAATGTCTATATGTGTGTATAAAAACGAGCCGATAAGGCAAAAGGTTAAGAGAGCGCGCCGAGCAAAAAAATAAAAAATAAAAACATAAACAAGTGAAAACATTGCATTCAGACGCAGCCGACTGCGGTATACTCTTTATACCGGTATAAAAACGGGTGGCTAAAAGTCTCCATGCAAAGGCAGAGTACGGGTGTGTAAGGGGTGCCAACAAATTTGGTAACGATAGCTTAGGCGCTTCCGATTTCAAAATGCAGTGCGGCTGGGGGCGGAATGGATGGGTGTGGCACTGATGCAGGGGACGTCAGTAGCTATCTGCCCACCAAATTTAGTAGTTCTTGCTGTAGGGATGTGGGACTCATGTGGATTTAAGGGTGTCTAGGAAACGCTCGGTAATTTGGACGGACAGAAAGCATGACGGACATTGCAAAAAACAAATATACTCTTTACCTTTGATATCAGAGTACAGAAAGCGAATGCGGTGGCACCAAGGCACAAAGTCAGTTTCTAAAGGGGACATCTGGTGTGTGTGTGTGTGTGTGTGTGTGTGGACAAGATGATACTGTGGCCTAAACAGATGGCTGGCATTGCTTGGCTCTTAAGTAAAACGCTATTAATTATCTAGGCACAGGACTAAACACACACTCACTCACACACACACACACCTATACACATATGAGAGCCTGCCAGACAGTGGGTGGTTTTGGTGGTGGTTAGTTGGGTCTTGGGGTCTGCGTGCGTCTGTATTTGCTGCTTTTAGGCAAGTCCTCGACCCTTTCTATGTCTGTACTGCGAGTCTGCTTTACCGTTAACCCCCCATCGTTTCTCTCTCTCTCTCTTTCTATCTTTCTTTCTCTTTGCCTGTGTACTTTAATCCTTGCACAAGTGCGGAAGCAAAAGCATTACGGTTAAAAAAAACTACTTTATTTATGTGCAACGTTTTCGTCCTTTGTTCGTGTCTGCCTGAGCCGGCAACCTCTCTCTCTCCAACAATCTGTCAGTCTCTTTGGTTGTGTGTGTGTGTGTGCGAGTTCTTTGTGGGGACTTTCCCTTTAACCATTTTTGGTCATTAACTTTTGAACTGCTCTCACCTGCTCTGGTGCTGCTGTTGTGAGTCAGCGGCTCAAGGCTTAAGTAATGGGCAACAAACGACAAGCCAAACCCTATTTTGCACACTTCCAATGGCATTTCGGGGTAGCTGTCGCAAAATATCGCTTTTATAATCATGTGGGACAACATCCTGTAAGCGAAAACAACTTAAATCCTTACCAACTAAATCATGAGATACCGTATCTTCAAGAGATTCGAAAATTCGCAACTTGTCTGTGATTTTGCTAGTTAGGATACGAGAACATTTAATGTCCTGCCACAATGACTTTATCTTAAGTTGGCTTAAGTTAATCCATCCAATAAAAATAAAGTTACGCAGTCGTAAGTTTCCAACTCGATTAAGTGCATTGTCTACCGAAAGACATTTGATCTCTGGGTCATGCTTCCTGAAAGGCCATAACCAGGACGAAACTATGTTCCGCAGGCTCCTGTTTAACCTTGGTGTCTAAATGGTACTCCCAATTTAAAAGTAGCTAACTCCGTCAACCATCAAGTGCCCATTAACATATTTATCTTACTTTACTATAAGTATACATATATTTATTGATTAAAATATTCTTATTCATCAACTTGCAGACCGAAACCATCAAGCGTGATCTCGAAACAAAAATGGCTTCCCACAATGTGGTGCTTCAAGTTGAGAAGCCGCAGTACAATCAAACCGCTGTCATGCTGCTTATCGAGACGTCCCGTTTGGTGCGCGAAAACACTTCGCGGGCAGTCACCTCGCTGGATAATATGGTCCTTTACTTCATGAAGACAAAGGGTAGCGAGAATGAGACTTCTCTAATGGGCATTCTTCACGTACGTCTTATACTTATTTATAAAGCAGTTAAAGAAAAATACAAATTATTAATTTTATATTGTCTGTCTAATCCCTAAGCTTGGAGACTTGTACGAGTCGATACGCTGGCCGGCTACGTTGGCGTTCCTCACACTCCTTCTCTTTTTGTGCACGGTTCTGGTCATTGGTGTGGCCCGTCGCTCCCGATGCACCTTGATATTCTTCAGCGTTTCAGGCTTGTTCTGCATCATCATCTGCTGGCTGCTAGCCGGCATCTATTTGGCCTCCAGCGTGGCAGCTGGCGATTTTTGTATGCGTCCACACGAGTTCATGTGCCGCCAAGTGGGCATGGTATGTAATATTACCATATACTTATACTAATTGCAACGGTATGCTATATCTTTGCCTTATGTCGATGATTACAGCGCAGTCCTTATGTATACTTCCTTAACTGTGGTACGCTGCGCAATCGCTTTATACTGCGTCTCAATGAGTCTCGGGATTTGGTGGAGCGTGCTCGGGAGAGCGTTGAAATGATGCAACGGTAAGCTAAGTTTATTAGACTAACTGCCGGATAATCGGCTGAGTAGGCTGGTTAAGTCTTCATGTTAATATTATGGCTGCAAGCCAATACAATTAAACCATAGCAACATTATATTTGGGACACAAGCTCCTTCCATAGGCAGATCATATTTCCCAATTTTACAACAATAGCTATAGAAATATCGATCGCCAGTCATACAGCTCGCATTTTCTGTATACGTTTGGCTATCGGCATACCTTCTGCTAGTCAAGACTTGTTTAAACCTACTCTTCGCCCGAGCGTTTATAATACATTTGTACATTAACATATATTTGTATATACATCTTTCGTACAGCATGAGCCAAGACACGTATCCACGCATTGACATACAGCGCACGTTGAACGCTATGGATAACGATCTGGAAGAGACAAAACGCAATCTGACAAATCTTTCGGCCTCTCTGGATAGACGTGCCATTGACCGCCATTATGCTGAAGCGCTGCACGGCCTTTGTAGCGGTGGTTTACTCGGTCTAAGCTTGATGATGGTCGCAGGATTGCTAACATCCTTTTTGCTCACCATTCTTGTCTATGCGGACTCGCATGCCTGGATCTATTTGAGCAAGCGGTAAGAGGCGTTGCCGTAGTATTAGATTTGTTAATTGCGTTTGTAAAACACAAAACTATTTATATTTTACAGGCCCACATTGGATGGCGACAAGTCGGAAACGGCGCCACTGTTTTCCGCCTCAAATGCGCCAAGCGCTAGTATTTCGCCAACGGCGCCAATGAGCACGGGCACCATCAATCGTACACTGCTGCACCATCAACAGGCGCATGGTGTTCCGATTGGTGGCAGCGTGGCTGGCGGAACTGGTGCTGGACAGACGGGCACACTGCCCAGTGGAGGCAGCATGGCCGGCGGCAACGGTGCCGGCCCCTATAGGAATGGCACAGCGGGCCTGCGACAAGGGTTGGCATCACCACCATCATCACAATCAAGCAACAATACATCAACTTACAACCACCACCACCACCACCACCACAACAACAACCACCACTACAACCACAACAATACACAGCATAGAACTAACTCAACGGTAGCGGCGTCGGCAGCGGCGGCCTCATCCCTGGCCAACCGCAACAACGGCGGTCGTCGTTCGCCGTCGCCGCCGCCCGGCTATGATTTGGTGCATGGCACAAGGCATGAAGTTTAATTTCTTTATTTCTTAGTTATCGTTTTAGTTTGGTCTTAGTTTAGTGTGTAGACACAATCCGTTAGACACTTTCGTTCATTTTGCACATCCTCTATCTTTTTTTTTGTAGTTTTTGGTTTTTTACATTACATTTCTATTCGACTAATAAGTTGTCTTTTGTTTTCATTTTAATTGTTATATTTTTTATATTTTAAACACATTCGTTGTTTTTGTGTGCCCTCTGCCCAGCACACGCGATCATATCCAACTGCATGACATATAGTAGTATAGAATTACTATAAACCTACTTTATCGTACAAGGACAATACGCTCACGCATAACGCTCACATGACACATGCACTACCACCAACAGCAGCAACATTAGGGGTAGCATTGTTAACAGGCGCTATTTATAAATCATTCCCATTTTTTAATAATTTATCTACTACATATCTGAATTGGTTCATCGCCACAGTTATCATTCACAAATTACTTAAAACGGACTGAGAAACTAGAACTTCAGAATATATACATACAATCAATAGAATTAATCAGCTAGAGGCGTTAGAGTTAGAGAGTAATTTTCGATTCATTCAGCGATGTTATAATTTAGCGTAACTGAAGAAACGTAACATCTGTTATGAAGCACAAGAATTAATAATTCGGTGGTAGGTTTTGTTTGGTTAGATTTGCAGCAGATTCTCAAATAGTTTATCTTTAACATACAAAATGTGAGCTCGCCATTGCCATATTAATTTTTTTTCCACTTACAGAATAAGCAAAATTTTAGACAGAAAATGTTTTTTTAAATTATTCTAAAACTAGCCCATTAAGAATTAGGTTTTTAAGAAATAAAAAAATACGAAAATTTTGTTTTTTAATATGCAACAGTTGTACATTTCTTTAAAGACTTACAAATTTTGATAGATTTCAATTACATCAAAGCTTGGACATCAGCAGATCTTAGCCTTGTTAAGTGTAGAGGTCATAAGCACATTTCTGAAAATCAAAAATAAATAAAAGCTACGCCTCATATGCTTTCTTACTACTACCCCTCATGTTGCAACTAGTTAACGTTAATCGCTTACACACTAGCACAATTGTTGCAGCTACTTATAAAAGACAAACGAACTAAACATGCATTACTCATACCGCGTATACCGTTATGTATTTGCAGATCAGGCCACCATACGCTGGGCCGTCTGCCTTCGCACCACCAACAGTCAGCGTCGTATTTGCCTGGCCCCAACAATGGCAAGTACGCGACGCTTAGCAAGCAGTGTAAGACGCTTGAATCGAACGACTTTTACTGAGATTCGCTTGCCTGCAGCACGTATGCAGGCAATAGCAACAACACGCAGCAGCAACAACAACAACAGCAGCAGCAGCAGCAACTACAGCAGCAACAACAGCAGCTACAACAGCATCAACAGCAGCAACAACAGATGCAGCAACAGCAACAACATCAGCTGCAACAACAAGAGCAACTGCAACACCAACTGCATCAACAGCAGCAACATCACAGCAGCAGCGCATTAAAGAACATATTCGCATCGGCCACCCTGCCACGTTCCACAGGCAGCTCCATACGCTCTGTGCTGTCCGCCCAGACGGCCAATGCTATGTGCAAGTCCACGGGCAATGGACTAGACTCTGATGGCCTGCTCGATGATCGCGATCCCCGTGACGTCACCAACAACAGCTTTAATCGCTTCGATCCCAAGTACATAAGCATCGGCCCCAAGGCGGTGCGCGGCAACAACAATTTGAACATTGTTGCTGCCGCCACGGCCAACAAGTGTGCCACGTTGCGTCACGTTGGACGATACGGTGGATCGCTGAAGGGCGCCTCGCCGTCGCCAAATTTGCGCAGCGCCAAGACGCCCTCGATAGCCACCGTTTCGAAGGATTACTGCCAGCAGGCAGAATGCATTCCGCAGGTCTATACCACCGGCGGCGGCTCCACGGATATGCTGGTGCCCAGCACAACGCCAACGGTGGTGCAGCAACCATTGCAACACCAGCAACAACAACAGCAGCATCAATTGCAAATGCAGTTGGTGTCGCAGCAGCAGGTGGTAGTGCCACCACCACCGCCGCCGCAGCAGCAGCAGCAACAACAAATGCAGCCCCAGCCACAGTTGCAACCACAGCCCGCGCCACCGCCGCCACCTAAGCCAAAGATAGTCAATACCTTTACGGAAATACCCGGCACCACCGGTGTGGGCAGCTCCTACGCTAAGGAGCAGCAACAATTGCTGGCTCTGCAGCAGCAACAACAGCAACAACTTATCGCACTGCAACACCTCCAGCAGCAGCAACAACAGCAGCAGCAGCAACAACAGCAGCAGCAGCAGCAGCAGCAGCATCATCCACCGACAACCCACATTCTGCCTCCCTCGGCAGTCTACAGTATTGAGAGCAGCGCGGTCTATCCGACTGCAGGAGCGTCGTCGGTAGCAGCTGTTCAGCAGACAGCACCAACAGCGGCGCCACGCGTGCAACGTTCCCAAAATCCAGCATCTATAGTCAATCAGCCGCTGCCCGAGATACCCGTACAGTCACCCAATGCGGGCAACAGTGGCGCGCCCATGACCCAATCCAAGATCAGTTCGCAGCCGTTGTGCGCTGCCACTTTGGGGCAATATCGCTCGCTGCAGCGTCCGCAAGGAGCGGCACAGCAAAAGCTACAAATTGCGGCACAGCAACAGCAGCAGCCCCCATCGCTGCCGCCTAAAAATCGGCACAAGACCTCCTCCTCAAGAGATGCCAGTAATGCTAATCATATGCAAACGTTGCCGCCCAAATCCGCTAGCTTGAGGCAGCAGCAATCCTCCAGTTTTGGCTACGAACGCGAGCGAGACAGAGAAAGAGACCGTGAGCGGGAGCGGGATAGAGATAGAGAGCGTGATCGTGAACGAGAAAGAGAACGCGAGCGAGATAGAGATAGAGACAGAGAGAGGGAGAGAGAACGGGAGAGACCACGACGCGCTGAAACGTTAGACAATGCGCGCAGCTATGCAGAGCAACAGCTACAACAGACGCAATACGGAGGAGGTCAGCCCATGCTAAGCAGCATGAAGAAGCAGCACTCCTACGACACCAGTACCTATCACCATCAACAGCAGCAGCAGCAAGCTTACTACCAGCAACAGCAGCAGCGCCAGCACAACAACAACTATCATCATGGCACAGTAGCAAGCAGTGGTGGTGGCACCAGCAGCGGCAAGCATCATCACCATCAACAGCAGCAGCAACAACAACAGCAACAGTTGCTAATAGAACAGCAACAAGCATTATTCTATCGATCGCTTAAGCGAAGTGGTGGTGGCGGTGTTAGTGGTGCAGCTGCAGCTGCAGCGGCAGCTGTTGCCCATGCCAACAGTGATTTATATTCTGTGACGGAATTGTAGGAGTGCGCCTGCTGCGGCGGCGGTGTTGATGTTGTGCGACGTGCCACGAGTTGTTCGACTGGCACGGGCACAGCATCAGGATCGCATCACGCAGCATCGGCGGCAGCCTCAGCCAGTACACAGACACAAACGCAATCACAAGCACCCATACCGTTGCCCCCAAAAAAACATCGTGCACACCAACACCAACAACAGCAGCAACAGCAACCATCGATGGCGCCCTGCAATGCAAATCTGTGCGACGATCATGAATATGACGAGTATTGCCCGCAGCAATACGAATCGCATCAGCAATCTACACAGCACCAACAACAGCAGCAGCGTCATGGCAAACAGCAACGTGCTGCCACTTTTGACGTTGCAGATGCACGTGATTATGAGCTGAAGCGTCTTGGTAATCGCCGGTCGCAGCAGCAAGCGGCCAGCAGCAAACGCAATGGGGGAACGACGGCAGCAGCAGCAGCTGCCGTTGCATCTATTAGCGAGCAACAGCAGCAGCAGCAACATCACCATCGCACTCACGATCGTGAGCGTTCGCGCAGTGATCATCGCATTGCAAGCTATGCCTGCGAGGATGCTGCAACAGCAACAACGGCACTTTGTAGCGCTGGCTCCATGAGCTTACTTGCAGCTAATACCGGCAGCGCACAGCAGCCGCAGCAGCATCGCGCACATCACACGCAGCAGCAACAACAACAGCAGCAGCAGCAACGACGAGAGAAAACGTTTAAAGTATGATTTTTAGAGACGTCATAAAAATTGCCCAGCCCGCGACAAGTTGGTTACAACGACGACGACGGCGACCGCAGTGGTGGTGGTGGTGTTGCTGGGGGTGCTGCAACGCGCAGGCGACGCACACGCTAAAAAGCTACAACATAGACCACAACCACAACGACGACGACGACGACGATGAAGCCAAACAGCGTTGCGGATTTTTCTAATAATAAGAAAATTGCACACAGAATAAGTTAAAAGAAGAAAAAAGAAAACCAAAACAGAAATATTACCTAAATGTGACCCTCCCCCACAAAAGCAATTGACTGGCAATTTTAATTGTCGGTTCGCGCCAGCCTTTTCAACCGCCTGTCTTTTCCCCTACTGCCCCCGCCTTTGTACCTTTTAAATGATATGTATTGGCAATTGGCCAATTGTTAAATGACAAAATCGATGCGAAAATCTGTTCAATTAAGTGAAAATTAAATGTTTGCAATTTAATGTTGCAGGTTGACGACAAGCCGTCCCTCATGCAAATGCACACACATACACACACACACACATACACACACACACACACACACACACACAAACACGCACACACACAAACATACACAGAAACACACATACTTGTCCATGCCGCGCTCCTGTCCCCCCTTCTAAAGAATGCGCCGCCCTTCGTTCTCACTCATATGAATATGTTACAGTTGCCCCACCTGCAGCATTTTGTTGCAGATGCTGCCGAATAAATCAACAATTGTTTGCTCCGTGTTGTTGCCTATTGTTATATATATATAGAATTATTATGGAAACCTTTTTTTTGTAACTATACATACAGACATATATTTGTATGTATGCCTTTCTATATTTATACTTATAGGTTTGTTTTTATATAAATTTAGTTAGTTTAAGTCATAATTATTTATTTATATGCAACCAACCTAACCACCACCACCCCTTTCCCCTCGCCCCACCTCCTACCAACAAACTACCAAAAAAGATTTTATTTAAAATATCTGTGGTTTTTTTTTGTCAATTTGTTTATTATTTAAAAATCCGTCGCGAGACTTCAAACAACAACAACAACAGCGAAGTGTTCGTAATTTTTGTGACGTCAGAAATCTAATGAGAAGTTTTTAAAAACAATATAAACAACAAAATTAAAGCACAAACAACAACTGTATTTCTAATTTCATTTTAAATGTTGAAGGAGAAAAAAAAAACCTGCAGCAAAAAAGCAATAAAAAGTGAAAGAAGGAAACAAACTGCAAGCCATAAAAAAGAATGTTCAACTACAATACAATCTAACAAAAATAAAATAGAATATATATACATACATATATACATAACATAACATAACATTCATACGTACATATACGCATACTTAATAAAATACGTATATTAAAAAAAAATTTAAGAAAATTAAAATAATAACAACATTGATATTATTAACGAATGTTCAGGTCAATAACTGCATTTAATACAAATTTGTTAGGCGTTAAATATATGCTCCTTTTATATACAAAAACAAAAACAAAACAAATATATATATATATACATAAACAAATACATATACCTACCTAACATACATACATACATACAAGCTTACATACCATACCATACCATACAATACCACATACTACAACAAAAGACGTTTGCATGGACAAATGAAACAAGAAATTAATGTACATTACATATTATGTGAAAGAAAAAAACAAAGAATAAAAACAAAATGAAATCCGAAATAATTAACAAATTATTTAAAGCAAATCTTAAGCACAGCCATATTATATAAACCGTATATAGTTTATTGATATACATACATACATACATACACATAAATAAATACGTACGAAAAATACAGCATTGTTAACAAACGGAAATGGAAATGGAGATGGAAATGCATATGAAATTTAAACTCTGCTGTGCAGATGCAATTACACAAAGTCAAGAATAAAAAAAAAAACGACACAACACAAAA
Source organism: Scaptomyza graminum (assembly GCA_018901835.1). Classification (NCBI taxonomy): domain Eukaryota; kingdom Metazoa; phylum Arthropoda; class Insecta; order Diptera; family Drosophilidae; genus Scaptomyza; species Scaptomyza graminum. The sequence continues at coordinate 5,689,609 of JAEIFL010000001.1, read as the reverse complement.
GAAATAAGCGTGTTAAGCTAAACATTTTCTTAAATGTTAACAGGGCAAATATTTTGCATAATTATACTACAATATAAAATGTGCCCCATTCTTTCCGATCAAAATACTATATACTACACATATAGTCCACAACTTGTACATACTCCTAAGGAAGGTTCTCTTGCGTTCGTTACCTCTTTATCTCTCTCTCCCCCCTCTCTCTATATATACTATTTATTTTTCTTAAACACACATAAGAAGTTAACAAATTGTTGCACAAGAAAAACCAAAAACACTCTTAAATGTAAAACCTATAGAAACCATACGGTAACATTCCATAGAACATAGTACATACGTACATAAATATGTATATACATGACGCAAATGTCACCACCTTCCCTTCCACAACTCCCTCCACTCCAGTTAGTGGGTGCTGCCCCCCCTCCCTTTCGACTGGTCTTTTTCTCAGTGTAGTAGTCACAAATTGTTGCACACAAACAAAACCTTGCTCAATAATTAAAAAGGAATAATAAATCAACAAGTTAACAAACACCGAAAATTAGTTCATTCAGAAATGTTGGCAACAATTATTGATCGATTGTTACAGGCTGTTTACACTTGTATATAAGTATGTTTACCGTAATATTTATAAGTAGAGAACTGCAAAAGCAATTTATATACATAACTCGATTTTATTGCGTTTTGTTGCACTTTACGACATTTCGTTGGGGTGCCGCGAAAAATCTAAATAAAAAACAAAAAACAAATCAAAACAAAAACAAAACCAAAAAAAAACCGAAAACCGAAATAAGCAAGAAAAAATGTTTCAAAAATTAGTAGTTTAGTGTGTAGTGTCTCGTCTACCCTGTAAGGCCAAAATAGTTTTTATAAAATAAGAATTTCAATATAGAGAATAACTAAAATCAAAAAAAAAAAAAAAAATAAAATAAATATACCAAATAAAATTGAGCAAATGCGCAGTTATTAAAAAAACTTGTAGCAATTAAGTTGAAGGCGAACGATAAAAGTTATAATATTGATTATTATAAATATAATTACTATCGAATTAATAAACATAATAACAAACAAACGTATTTAATACAGCTGCAGCAAAACGAAAAAATAAAAATAACAAAAAAAAAAAAAACGATAAAAAAAAGGTGTTTAGACGTTTTAGCTATTGACTTACAAAAACCTAGCGCACTTTTTCTAACTTTAACAGATTTAATCGAGAGGAAAAAAGATGCAAATCAAAAAAGATACGCAAAAGTGAAACAAAATACAAGTAACCGAAACATCCCTACAGTAAGCGAGAAGCAAGACGAATTTTAGAGTGTGCCGTTTTTAAAAATAACTTAAGATTGTATTTTAATATATATATTTTTTTTTTTTTTTTTTAATTTATTTTAATATTCTACCAACATGGCATGTCCCCTTGAGGACGACTGATGTTGGTTCTAGCGAGCTGCGAAGGCAGATAAATACGATCTACACATGAATGTAGGTTTTTTTTTTTTTATTTATGTATGCTCCAATCTCCTGTTACAACAGTTTCAATGCATATTATATTATTATTGTAATAACAATATATAAGTCTGTACATTTGTTAACATTTCTAAGCTCGTAAGATCTTAAGGCAAAAACCCAGCGTACATCTATGTCGTCTATGTAGTTGTTAGTTATACCAAATAACAATTAAAAAAAAACAAGCAAAGTAATGTGAATTATACAGAAATGATTGATAAAATGACTAACAATTGTTGGAAGCAAATGCTTTAAAATCAAAAAATTAAAATGAATAAATACAAAAATCACAAAAGCAACAAAAAAAAAAAATTATAATTATATAACAGTTGTGAACAAATTATATTTACATAGCGTATAAATAAATTGCATAACAATTGATTTAAATTACACAAAAAATGGTTTATGTCTCCGGTGGGAAATTTTCGTCCTTTTACTATGCTAAGTTGCTGCATACTTTTTTGGAGCAAGAATCCAAAATTATTTATTTATTGCTATTAAAGCAAATTGTAACTTATAGCACATATTTAAATATTGAATTTGAACGATATTGTGTGAATATACAACAAAACTTCACAGAAAGACATACGTTATTCAAATTTCGTTGTAAATATCGATATTTATGCATACAAAAAAGTATCGAATGCACCGAGGTAGCGCTCGTAACAGCTGTTTATGGTTGTGACTTGACGATAGGTTATCGATACCAACTTCAATACGTACGGCACGAGACAATAATAACAACACCAATAGAAGTAGAAACAACAAGAACGATGTACAAGTTACTCCGTGGCGTTGCATGTTGCCAACATGCCGCCAGCAGCGGAGCTAACGCTAATCAACCGATTATACAACGACTGGGCCACCGCATGCTGAGCAGCGCGACTGATGCATCCGATGAGCGGGTCTTGAGCAAGCGCAAATTTCAGCCACAGCAAGCCGAAGAGCTGCATGATTACTTGGCTGGACATTTGCCAAGCAAGGCGCGTGTGGTCATCTGTGGCGGGGGCATCACTGGCGCATCGGTGGCTTACCATCTGGGCCTGCAGGGCTGGGGCGGCGAAACGCTGCTAATTGAACAGGATGGCATTGGCGGTGAGCTACCTTGGAGCGCCTGTGGTCTGGCCGGGCGCTTTGAGCCCAGCTACACAGAACTAAAGCTGGCGGAATATTCAATAGATTTAATTAAGCAGTTAACAGAACGGGGACTGCCAACCGGTTGGAGGCAGGTTGGCAGCCTAAATCTGGCGCGCACCTTTGATCGTATGACCTCGTTTCATCGAATGAAATCGCTCGCTGTTGCTTGGGGCATGAACTGCGAGATACTCACGCCGGAACAGTGTCGGCAGCATTGTTCGTTGCTCTCGCTGGATGGTATCGAGGGTGGCCTCTGGATACCCGAGGATGGTGTCTGTGATCCGCGCCTGGTATGTCAGGCATTCATCGCGGAGGCATGCCGCCTTGGCGTTCGCACTGTGGAGCACTGTGCCGTTAAGAAGATACACAGCGCCAATGGCAAAGTGGCAAGTGTGGAGACCACTTCTGGCAATGTTGACTGCGACTACTTTGTGAATTGCACTGGCTTCTGGGCGCGCGAGGTGGGCACACTGTCCAAGCCGGTGGTGAAGGTACCTCTCAAGGCTGTCGAGCATCATTATCTGCATACGAAGCCCATCGATAATCTGGATCCATATACGCCGTTTGTGCGCGACTTTGATGGTCGCATCTTCTTTCGCGAGTGCGAGGGGCACATCCTGGCTGGAGGCTATGAGCGTGAGGCAAAGATGGTCTACGAGGACGGCGTCATACCGCTGTCGCAAAAAGCGCGACAGTATCCTCCCGACTGGGATCACTTTCACGAGCTGCTCGACGCGCTGCTGCAACGTGTGCCCTCGTTCCGTGAGGCATCCCTGGACCGGTTGACCAACTCGCTGCAAGTGTTCTCGCCAGACTGTAAGTGGATATTGGGTGAGTCGCCAGAAATACAAAACTATTATGTGGCCGCCGGCAACAAAACGATGGGCGTGTCTGCATCTGGTGGTATCGGGCGCGTGCTTACCGATCTCATCACAAAGGGCTCCACGTATTTGGATCTGCACATACTCGACATCAGTCGTTTCCTTGGGCTGCACAATAATCGCAAGTTCCTGCGTGATCGATGCAAGGAGGCGCCCGGAAAACACTTTGAAATCAACTATCCTTTCGAAGAGTTCGAAACCGGACGCAATCTGCGCATGTCGCCCATCTATCCTCAACTCAAGGAAGCAGGTGCAGTATTCGGTCAGTCCATGGGCTACGAGCGGCCCAACTTCTTTGATCTGAATGATATGCAAGGTGCGTCGTTATTCTTTCGAATCAATCGCCCCTTATACGTATGTACTAATTAAATTTGCGTCTTGCAGATGAGTTTGGACTGCCGCGCTTTCGTATCTCACAGACGCGTACGTTTGGAAAGCCGCCATGGTTTGATCACGTGGCTACCGAGTATAGGGCGTGTCGTGAGCGCATCGGGATTGCCGACTACAGCTCCTTTACAAAGTTTGATTTTTGGTCAAAGGGCAATGAGGTTGTCGAACTATTGCAATATCTCTGCTCCAATGATGTGGATGTCGCTGTTGGATCCATTATACACACGGGCATGCAGAATCATAACGGTGGCTATGAGAACGATTGTTCCTTGGCCCGTCTATCAGAAAGCCAGTTAGTGTTTTAAGAGCAAACGTATGATTTGTGATAAGCTTTTTGAATCCCCTTATACTATTTGCAGCTACATGATGATTGCTCCTACCATACAACAGACGCGTTCCATGAGCTGGATACGCAAGCAAATGCCGGATCATTTGCGCCCAAATGTTAATGTTGCGGATGTGACCTCTATGTATACGGCCATATGCATATTGGGACCCTATTCACGTATATTACTCTCAGAGCTCACTGACACAGATCTTACAGCTAAAAGCTTTCCCTTCTTTACCTACAAAGTAAGAATCAAATCGAATCGCAGTGATCGTTGCTTATACTAGTAACTATTTGTTCGATATTCCCTTAACCAGGAACTCGATGTGGGCTTGGCCGATGGCATCCGTGTTCTAAACATAACGCACACTGGAGAGCTGGGTTATGTTATGTATATACCAAACGAGTATGCGATGCATGTCTACACGCGACTGCATCAGGCTGGCCAGAAGTTTCACATACAGCATGCTGGTATATCGTTGTCCTAGCACATTGCACATTCCATACAAAAATAGTATTAAAAAACTTATCCCATGTTAAGGTTACTATGCGACTAGAGCGCTTCGTATTGAGAAGTTCTATGCGTTCTGGGGTCAGGACTTGGATACATTTACAACACCGTTGGAGTGCGGACGCAGCTGGCGCGTAAAATTCAATGTAAGCGGGCTATTGGGAGACGATGGTGGTGGTGCTAATCCTACTGCTTGTGTTTTTGCAGAAACCAATTGACTTCATTGGGCGTAAAGCGCTTCTGAATCAGCGAGAGGAGGGAGTAAAGAGGATGTATGTGCAATTGTTGCTTAACAATCATGATCACGAGGTGGACATGTGGTGCTGGGGCAACGAGCCTATTTATAGAGATGGCATCTATGTGGGCATGACAACAACAACTGGCTATGGCTATACGTTCGAGAAGCAGGTCTGCTTGGGATTTGTGCGCAATATAAATGAGCAGGGCCAAGAGCTGGCCGTGAGCAACGAGTACGTGCTGTCCGGGCACTACGAGGTGGAGGTGGCCGGCGTGCGGTTCGAGGCCAAGGTTAACCTGCACTCGCCCAACCTGCCCACCAAGTTCCCGGATCGCGAACGCGCGGCCTACCATGCGACTCGCGACAAACCCGACCAGGCAGATCTGCTCTCGTTCAATTCAAATGTGACGATGACGCGCCCATGAGCCGAACCCAACCCATTCGCCCATTGTTGGTCAGGGCGGTGTTTCGTTTGATTTCGTATTGTGCTTTAATTCGTTCGTTCGCTTGTTTGTTTCACTTTTGTGCATCTTTGAGTCTCAATTACAAAGCGATATTAATTTTATAGCATGTAGTATATGTTTATAAACTTATATATATATTTATAGAGAGAGCGAGAGTAAGATCGGTGAGAGGATCAGTGATCGAGTGAACGAATGAGAAAGCAAATGCGATATAATTTTTTGCTCATTAATTATGCTCCAACCGAGTGATTTATTTATCGATATGTTACATACAAATTTTATTTTTTTTAATGTGTCAATTAATATATGTATAACAAACTATTTAAATGAAACTATTGGACAAGCGCTGCCAAATCTATTTTGGATACACTATCAAAATTTATAAAAGTTCCCGGCTTAGGGGAACACTATAAATTTTGACCAAACAAACGAGTACATTATATAAATATTTATATTTAAAAATCCTCAAATACTTTATAGCACTTTGTTAAAAATTTAACGCACATTAATTGTTGTGCATATTAAAAATGATTGCTTCCAAAATTCAGTTCTTGCCCGATTCATATCACGAAAAACTTCTTTGCCTTATATGAATTAAAAATGTTGTTATCATACTGTATGCTGGGCAATCATTTAAGATGCACACAATACAAAAAACGCATACAAAAACAATTAGCTAACATTTACATAATATAAAAACATATTTATACGCATTTTTTGCGTAACAATCGTTAATCTTGATATACATAAATATATACTATGTACATGTATATTATATATTTATATACAAATTAAAGAACAGTTTATACAAAATATTAACCAAAGCTTTTCCACTTGTTCTTCTTTGGTATATTGGCCACAGGCTGTATTAGCAAGTGTAATGTGCCTAATGCGGCTTATGCTGCACAACTTTTCGTTGGCCAAAACTGCAAACTTGGCCAACAATAGCAACTTATAACGATGAAAGGTTGGGTGGTGGGTTTATCAACTAGCGCAGCTGTTGGACAATATGCAAAAACTTTTTGGCCGCTCTCCCTTTGAGTGGGTGTGGCTAGATTTGCATTAACTTAGTTTCCAGTTGTGTTGTTCTTGTTGTTATTGTGTTAAGTCAAGAAATTCAGGCGTGTGCTAATGCGCAACAAACTCGTTGGCAAAGATTTTTGCACATGTTTTGGGCCAAGAAGTTTTCGGCAACGGGTTGCCTATCAAAAACTAACCACTAACAACAACAACAACAACATCGATAACAACAAGAAACAAGCTAACAAAACGGACAAACAGCTACTGGTCCTCATCAACAACAACAACAACAACATTAACATTGTTTTTGTTGATGTTGTTGTTATTTGGTTGTTTGGTTGTCCTAGGGGCACTTTTGGACACGCTTGGCTGACTCTCTCGGCCCGTCGTCCAACTCAATGCCTGACTGGATAGCTGGCTGGTTGGCTGACTTGGTTAGCTTACTCTGGAGGCTCCTCTCTCTGTGTAGGATTACAAACTATCTTTTTGTTAGTAATTAGCTGCACACGATAAACGTGACATTATTATTGTTGCCCAGTTGTTGTGCAAAAGTTTTGCGGGCCTCCGCTTCGATTTGCAGCCACAGCAGCCAACCCCCTCGCCTTTTGTTGTTTTACTCTGCCACCCCCTTTATTCCCACCCGCGATTGAATTTTGATACCCTGCCCCTATTAAGAAACGATTGGAAAGGTATATAACATCCATGAAAGGATAAGGTAGCATATTTATACTATAATAACATTGTTTCCCTTTGTTTTTATTTTTCAATATTCCAAGTTTAATATTCGATGTTATTTAGTTTATTCTATTCTAATTAATTGTTATTTAATTAAATATAAATTTTATCCATTTACAAATCATAATAACTCATTTTTTTTCGGGAACAATAAACAGTAATTCAGGAACAATATGTTTTCATTTGTCGAATGATTCTAACGCGTGGATAAATTCTCTTAACAGGTTATCTTTGTGTCGAGAAGTTTAGCCAAGAGTTTGTTAGCATGTTTGTTGCTAGTCGCATTTAAATTTTGAGGCACTAGTTGTTCGCCAAAGTTTTTGACCGTTTTACAAATGAGACTTTTGTTAAATCAAAAATTCAAGTGGCAACGCCGCACTCGATGGCGCCACACAGTCAGTCTGTCTGTCTGTCAGTCTGTCAGTCAGTCATTCAGTCCGAGTAAGAAAATTATCAATTTCTGCAACTGCGCACATCACAATCACAGCTCACATCCTTAACCAAACCAAGGCGGCGTCAGGGTCTGGCTTTAGCCCTTGGTTTGGGTTTGGGTTTGGGTCTGAGACTGCTTCCCATTGGAGGCTTTATCATGTTTTGTAATTTATGCCCATTTATTGTGTGGTTTTCTACCGTGTTTCGTCTTGTGGTTGACCAGTCGAACATGGCTAGCTGCTGCCGTAGCTAAAACTGAAGTTGGAGCTGGAGTAATCAACAAATTTGCATATGACTGTCCAACAAACAACGACCAAGCTGGGCACTGACTATGGCTAAGGTCAATTTGCGGCCAGCTGCTGGCTTTCAAAATGTAACTTTAACAAAAGTTTCGAGTTAGTTATTGCTTACACACGGGTCCGAATCTGACCATGGAGCGCAACATCTTTCTGGTCATTTATTGGCTTACTGAGTGTCAAGCATCTGGCAAATGAAAGAACAGCAACGAAGACTCGCCTTTCTTAATTTACGGTCGATAAAATTTATTGGCTTTTACTTGCACTACATTTGCAAATACATGGCCGTCGGAAGAGCTGCCTATTCACTCCATCTTTCAGCATACCTGTTGTCCTTAAAGTGGGATTGCGCCAAAAACCAAAAAGCAATCAAAATTTATAAAAATCGAAAGGAAAATAGAGTTCCTGCAAGCAATGCTAAGTTCTTCTTATGACATTGATGCACAAACTTAAAGTTCATACATGTGGTCCAACGATCCCAATCACGATATTGGGAACACGGTTCAGGCGATCAACTTTCTGCCCAACGGTGCGTCGTGTGGCGGGCTTTTCATTTAATAAGTTATGAATATTTCTTACGCCAACACCTACTGCTTGAACCCGAGTAGTAATTGTGTATATCCGCTGAATATGTATATCAACTGAATGCTTAAGAAATCAAGCAAACTTATCATGAGAATCAAGCTACGATTAATAGTATAGACACAAAGTCAATGCACGTGATTTCTATGGTCATGTTGGTTGGTTTAGTTATAATGATTGAAAATAAGTAAAATAGTAGCTATTGTAAACAGTTTTCCTTCTTATGAAGATTTTTATTAAATGGTTTCTTGTGGTTGTTAAGAAAATGGTAATTTTCTCCAACAGCATAAATTTATTAAACAAAGGTACGATAAGAAATTTATCCCAAGTCCTGACCCTTGAGATACACGTATACACATACATACAATTACAATTTTAAAATAGCAAATGTTAACAGAATGTCATATAACAAATCGAAATTAAAATTCAATGCAACTCGAGAGACAATATAAAACATTTTTTTATGTACTTACTTATTTGAGCTGGTCAAAGTGCGGAGTGTATCGAAGAATGTTTACACAAAATTAACAGAAAAATCAAAAGATACAAATGCACATACAAATAAGATTAGTTTTAACGGGATAATGATTTCAAATCTTTGTTTTTGACCCCTCCAACTTACTCCAACCCCCTCTATCTATCTCTGTTTGCCTCTTGTGCCTTTTGTGGCCAACCAAAAGTAATGCGCCTCATTAGAGGTTAAGCTGTGGGCGGTGCCCAAGTCGTGTCTCTAACTGAGAGACAGCCGCTGGCTCGCCTTGAGCCTTTGCTACCATTCTCATTGCCCATTGCCCATTGCCCATTGCTCACTGCCCGTTGCCCATTTCAATTGCCACATTGCCCCCTCTGGTATTAGCAACAGCAATAGCCGAAACCCAATCCGGTCTCCAGCTACCGTTTCGGCGTTTGTTTGTTTGCCTAATTTTCCACGTTGATTTTCTAGCCGCAAAACAAATGAAACGTTCGCTGCATATTAAGCATCTAATTTAATTTGCGAGAGACCAGCAACGAAATACCAAAAACAAACAAAAAAAAAAAAAAAACAAGGAGAATGAAACCAATAGGAATGCTCTAGTCGATAGAATACGACTTGAAAACATATCCTATAAGGTGTAAATTAGTGCTCTAAGAAAACAAGAAAGTTAAAAATTTTCAAAACACATTTTAATCTGTATTGATTTTTGGTACAAACTTTGCAAACTAGGATATCTTTGGAAAAAAAATGCAATCATATTATAGCTACAGGGTATTGAAAAAGAAAAGCTCAGAGATCCGTTAGTTATCAACCCCTGAGAGCGACCGCAAGGGTTCGCGGTTCGCATTAGTTTCGGTTACGGTAATGTTTCAGCTCTTGGCTACGGATTTTGAATTTCTTGGTCTTCGGTTCTCGGTTTTCGGAATTCGGTCTTTGGAGTTCGGGGTTCGGGGGATTGGAAAGTTTGCTTAAATGCTTCATAATGAAAAGCTGTGATAACTTGTCTTGTGGCTTTGATTTATCCGTATGCTTTTTCAAGTGGTTGATTGTCTGTCAATATGCCGACAAGCTTTGTGGGTTGGCTAAGTATTGAGAAGAGGGTTGAGCGGCGTTATTTTTCCTAGGGCTGGGGTAGGGGATTACAATTGCCAAATTACGCACGTTCGTTGCGGCTGTGCTAAGCCTTTGATTGCCAAACAGTGAAAACATTTAGTGACCAACTCTCCTCTCCTCTCCCCACTTCTCTTCTTTAACCCACAAATCCCCACCAAATTTCAAGCTAGCTAAATTTGATATTGTGACTTTTATGTGCACTCAAAGCAAATTGCATTTAAATTCGCGGGGTGGTGCCCAAAACTCTGCAACCTTACCACCCACAACTTCTCAACCTCCTGCCCTTCCCCCCTTAACCAGACGTAAGGCGGCGACAAAGTCAAAAGCTACTCCCAAAATGATCTGTTTGTTGTTTTTGTAGATTTTTTTTTGTGACTGGTGGATTTGCATGCGACGAGTTTTGTCGCTGCTGCTGTGATTTATGCGCGAGAGAGGGTTGCACCATTGTGGGTGAGTAAATGGTTGGTGAGTGAGTGTACAATGTACATACATATACATATATATATGTGTTTGCCCCAATAAACAGTCAAAAAAAAAGAACACGCGTTGCTCTGGCAGCCAAAAAGCCAGCTAGATAGAAAGGCAACCGGGCCATAATAGACAGACGACAGAGTCAGCCAGTCGCAGGCGTCAACAGGATGCGTCGCCGCTTCTGCCAGCGACAGGGGATGACACTGACACTGTTGCTGAGGGGGAGGGGGGAGTTAAAGGGAGGGGGGTTGGCTCTGTCACGGGCAGCGACGGCGGCTGTCACTTTGCGCTCCGCCAGGCGCAGTGCGACACAAAATTGTTGCTCGACACAACAGAAAACAATTGTTAAATTTTTATTTCTTTTTTATGGCTTTTGGAAATTAAATTGTTGTCCTTTTGCCTCCCATGCAAAATTAACTAAATGCGTGGATGATGCTCCTACTCCAACTCCTGCTGCTGATTCTGATGCTGATGCTCTTACAAATTTGCATAGTCATTGCCGCAGCACAGAGAGAAGGTGTGACCTGTCGCCCCTGTCTCTCTATGTCTCCGTGTATGTGTGCGTGTGTTGTCACTTATGTTGATTTTGTTGTTGTTATTGTTGTTGTTGTTGTTGCTGTTGCTGTTGTTATTGTTATTGCTGAAAGGCACCCGCTGTGCAGTAGGCCGGAGGCATTTTGTTAAACATTTGATTGTGGTTAAGATTACACGCAGCAGGCATCAAGCTAAATAATAAAGAGGGTATTAAAAGGGGGGCAGAGCTAAACAGTGATCTACGAGATTTGCAGAAGGCAGCAGCTGGCTAACATTGACCAAAAATTGCCTTTACTACTGAAAAAACGAATTTTATATTGCTTCAACTGGATTAACTTTATTAGACCACTTTTTGTTGTCTAATCAGCCTAATCCATTGTTTACATTATATTAGTTTCCCGGTGACTTTCTTTAAAATTTCTTAAGCTAGGATGTCCTATGCTTCACCTTCCTTCAACTTATGCTTTTGTTAATGGACGTTTGACATGATTCAGTCCGGGCACAAAACAGAAAGAAATTCTCCTTCTGGCAGGTTTATGTATTATGAATGATCGATGACGTCTGGTCCAACGATGATAATGAGTTTGTGCTTGAAACTTCATATCCTGAGAGTGTCATTTTCCACTGATGAACTACTCTCAAACTTTTTTACTAATAACCATTGAAGTGGCCATGCTTAATGTGTTTTATATATCCAACAAGTTGATATTTATTTATTACAGTTCCATTATAAAATTATATTCAGCCATAATGGAGGGCGTGACAGTAAAATCTACGAATCTATCCGAAAACTGTGAGTATTTAATATTTTTGCTGGTATTTAATAACTAAAAGTTTAAAGTTTGAAAACACTACCTTGACATAAAATATTCAATTTAATGCTAGCGTAGATATCTTGAAATGAAATCTTATGCCAAAATTTGCAGCAAGTCGAAGCTGAAGCCAATTTGCAATTTGATCTTATCTTTAACTGAAAGCAGGAAGACACAGTATTTTCTGGACAGCTAGACAGATAGTGGGTAAGGAAAAACTAAGGAAAGGAGGCTGAGAGAGGCAATTCGAGTTAGGGTTGTGCGTGAGATTTAAATCCCGCATAAAAAGCTAAGCTGGCAGCAATCAATCGATTAAAAAGTTGCACAATTTTAAACAGAGACATCCACCTAAAATCTATTTCTCCACCCCCCTCCTTCCTTTCCAAGTATGCCCGCAGTGTGGCCCACCTAGAGCGCAAAGGACGCCCCGGGGACCCACAGCCAAATGGACTATGGCCTGCAACGCTTCTGTCTTGCCCAAACCTTGCCACCTTCTCTCCCATCTGACCAACCTAATGCGTTCGTTGCTTATCTCGATATTATTTTGCCATAAAAAAAGAACAAACACACACAGACGACAACGGTCACATGTCATTTGTTATGTGAGATGACAACGGGGAGTTCGGTTCGGTTAGACCTGGTCAATCTTCCTTGGCAGCGCCCTTTTCTTGGACGGCATTCAAAATGTTGTAAAGTATCAAAATTGTGGCCAGGATAACACAATGAGCGGCCCAAATTGAGAGACGAGAGAAAAAACTCAAATAAAAATAGCCCAAGAAACTTTTCAAATGTCGAACGGGAGCAGGATGCGGGGGCGGGGCCGGATTGCCATAAGACGATGTCGCATGGAATGGACCGTAACGAATGCTGCGGGTTCCGTTGATTTCTGACTGCGTCTCGTCTTCCTTTTGCCAGTCAACAGCCGCAATACAGAGAGCACGGGCACCCTGCAACAGGAACAAGAACGGCAGGAACAGCAGCAATAGAAACTGAGTCAGGACCACTCACTCGTTTGCTGTCCACGCGCGTTTCAAATCCCTTTAGTTACACTGTTTCAAAATTAAATATTTACATTTTGTATAAGGCCAGCAGCAGCGGTGGATGCGGCGTTGGCGGTGGCGGATGTGGGCTTCGGTGTGAGTGGTGCGGGGGGCGGGCTGGTGCAAAGAGGAGGATGCTAAGTGTGAGGCGAAGGGTGGCAAACTTGGTTTGGTGGTGACTGACTTAGCGACAGTTATGCAGCCACTTGCTTGGTCAGTCTGCTGACATGGGGTGCAGAGGCGTCCCAAGTTTGTCCTCAATAGTGGGGCATTTTATTTTTTTTTTTGGATAAGCAACCGATTAGTATGGTTGGTTGCGAATCAGACAAATATGGATATATATTACGAATAGACGTGGTAATATTTTATGAATCAATTAATCGATTGGTCAACGTAAACTGTGCTTCTTCATTATGTATTGCTTTAAAATCGTTTAGCTCCCCTCCTTTTGCCTGAGCCACTGCACATATCTAAGCAGAATTGTGAACAATTTCATCGCATTTCTTCATATGATACTATTTCCGCTAGTGTTCTACTTTGTGTGTGCAATTTCCCATTCCATTTCCCATTCCGCCCGCTGCGTTTGGAAGTTTGTTCTTCCTCTTTAACTACTATATCGAATGTACGAAATCTGTGCTATCTAGTCATATATCCTTGTACATATAACATACAAAGTTTTTTCTTATTTGATTTTGTTGTGTCGCGTTTGTTTAGTAATTTGTTTGAATCTCGCATTAGTCACGGTTTACGGATGACATTTATTTTATGGGCGTGAAAAATATATCACTGCGTCTCCAACCCGCCCTATCCCCGCTATTGTGGACAATTTGGGTGGTGCAGGTGGTCGGGTCGGTGCATATATGTACCACTTATATACCAGTTATGATTTCGTTTTTATTGATGGCTTGCGATTTAAGTGTTAGTTTCATTGCCCTTCCGCGCGCCACCCACTCGCCGCCTGCAGTGGCCAATTATTGATGGTGTGCAACAATTTTGAATGGATTTATGATATAGTATAGTATTTTATTTTGATTAAATCAGTGCAAGAGCAACCATGACTGCTGGCGGCAGCCAGCAGCGTGCGTAATCTCTTTTTGGGTCTTATAATATGTAGTAGTTATATGGTTGTTGTTAATCTTAAGTTTACTTTGGCTATGGCTACTGCGTTCTGTTTTTGCTGCTGTTTTGCTTTGCTTCCTGCTTTTTCTGTTCTTTCGCTTCTAAGCGCATCAATTATGTTGTCAAGAGAGAGAGCGAGAGAGAGAGAGCGCACGCATAGAGAGCTATTGGCCTATAAACTAATCGTATAATTGCACAAAAGTAATTATCCTCATCTCATGGCTCATCCTTATCCTGCGCCCATCCTGCATGGCAGATCCTATTGTAAACCTTTCGCCTTTAGCCAACCGCCGCACATTTCCTACAACTACTGATTTTTCCAGTCAGCTGACGAACTATGCGGCTTACGCGCTTCACTGCTGCTGCCGCTGCCGCTGCTGTTGTCGCTGTCGTTGTAGCCAGGACACGCAGGCAAACGGTTGGAAAAATGCGAAGCGAACGCTCTGAACAGGCGGCAGGCATTGTGTTTTGCAAAAATTTAAAATCAAGCTGTTGATAGCAATCACACACTTGAGGTAGTTGAAGTGATGGATGGCTGAAAAATTTAAACCGAACCGAAAAACGAAACCAAAAACAAAAACAAAAAACTAAAAATGGAATACCAAAACAAGGCGATGGGATGCGATGCGTCCGTCAGGATGCGTCGGAGAGGCCAGCGTGACTGTTGGCAGTGGTAGGACCTCGTCTCTAGGATGTATGCATCAATGGCAGCGCCGTCATATAGTTGACTGTTTCCGGCTGCAACGAGACCGAAAGACCGCTACTTGCCCCCTTTCCGCCTCAGAAGGCGCTGCTGCTTCTGTGTTTGTTTGTTTTGATTTTCTTTCTTTTTTTTTTTTTGGGTTGACATCCTGAAGGGCCTTTGAGCCTGAGCCTCTGCCAGTGGCTGGGTAGGAGCAGAGCTGCAGCAAGGCTGGCTTTTGTTGTGTCGTTTTCTACGAGTAGTTTGTTGTTGTTCCTTGATTTGTTTGTTAAACGTGTACTAATTGAGCTCAAGAGCTCGTCGAATACACAGATGCACTCTCGATAAGGATAACGAAGCATGCATACAAGCGATACTGAACAATACTTGCAACTTGCCCCACGCAAGATCAATCAGCTTTGCAAAAAAAGAGTTCCACTAATCGCGTTTTAGGTCGAAGTTCGATTTATCGATTAATTACCTACACTGTTAACCCAAAAAACTCCCTTTTTTCGGGAGCTTTACCCCGCTGCAAAGACAACCAATTAATCGAAGCTGCAAAATGAAAACATTTCTCACAGCTTGGCGGACGCTGCTGATGCAGACGAGTCAAAAGTAATTAATTGCAACTGCAACTAAGAATATTGCCAGAAGAACGGATGCTCTCACACACACATATAGTATATGTATTTGTATATAAATATAAATATATATATATATATATATGTGTGTACTTGTACTCTCATTCGCATTCGCAGTCGCATTCACATTTTTAAATGGCCGACCAATCGGCTGAAGAGCCGCATACTTTCTAAAGCAATTATCGGATGCCAGCGTGTCCCATTCCCTCCCCCCCCTCCCATACCGCCATCCCGTCGCTGTCTGTCATCGCCTTGGCGTCGCCATCGAATACAAGAAGAAGATGCAGCAGCCGCAGAAACCACAGCATCAGTGCCGACTCCGAAAAAGTGCAGCGTCAATTGCACCGTGGGCTGCTTGTAGTTTCATGACGCCAACAACGCCTCATCGTGTTTGGTTAGCCGCCGTCAGAGCCGCCACCGACGCCACACGATGGCTGTTGCCAGTTGCCAGTTGTTGCCACAGTTTGCCGGCGGTGGGCCACAGCCTGGCAGCCTGGCTCAAACTTTAGTTCTCTGGTCGTGATCAGCGTCGTGTTCGCAAAATATTTCTACGCATGCCCATTCCCCAAATTGGCCTTGAGGCAATGATTGGCTGCCGCCGTCGCCGCTGCTGCTGCTGCCGCCACAGAGAGTGTTCAGCGTTTGCAGCGCCTGCACCTTACTACTACACCTCCCCACCCCTCTATACCCATCCTTACTTTGCTCTCTTGTCTCTAGTCTTCAGTCTGTAAGCCTGGCTCCATCTCGTTTTGTTCCGTTTCGTTTCGTTGAATTTCGTTAAGTTTTTGCTTTCGTTCCTTTTCGCACTACAGCTCAAAGCCTTTTGCACTGTGTGTAAGTCAATGTGTGTGTGTATGTGTGTGAGGCGTTGATGGCGATGGCGCTGAAGCTGGCGCGCATGTGCAACGCAGCAACCACAAAATCGCATTGCGAGGCCAGTCAGCTAAATGTTGTAAGACATATTTCGTTGCTTTTGTTGCTGTTGTTGGTGTTTTTACTACGACAAGAGAGGCTGTGTGTGTGCGTGTGTGTTTGTGTGTGGACCTCCCGCAGATAATTGCCCATCATCTCATCAAGTTCCGCCCAGCTATTTAAGTGCAGCAACAAAAAGCAATGAAACCCACAAAACAAGACACCAAAATGATGAACGCGACCACGCGAAGTAGAAGTAGCTGCCACACAGCCAGCCACAGACTCAGCAGTCGTCTCTGCCACACAGCCCATAAGCTCTGGGGTCTGCCCCAGTTAACGAAGGTGGCTAATAAAGTTCCGGCCGACAAGAAGATCAGAAGATCTCAGACTGTACATAACTCAGTCTGTACTCAATTTAAGGCCCTTACATAAGCTTTGGTTTGTTAAGAATAAACAATTTTGGGCGGTTAAGCATCAATATCTTTCCAAATAGTGAATTAACGATTAAGTATACGCCGTCAGATTTGACCAATTGACTCTACATGACAAAGTACTACAATGCTAGTACAATATCGATATTAATTTACTTCAATGTTATTTTGTGTCATACATTCGAACTTCCATTTAACTTCACTATGGAGAAAATTCGTAACATAATAGTAGAATGAGCTTTCGTAATTGTAATTGAAATTGCAGGGCTCTACAAATGAATACGATCAAGAACACAAACAGTTCTGGGAACCCTCGCTTCAGACGTAGCGCCACCAACAACAGCTTTGAGCCACAGCAAGCAGCAACAGGCCATCAATAGCACCACCGACGACGACTCCAACAACGCCAAAGACGAAGACGCCAACGAAGACGGCGACGATGGTCCAACCACGTTAATCGAGTCATATCGATTTTGGCGTGGTTCGTGTCTTGGACGTTTTACTTTGAGCACTGATCAACTGGCCAACGAGCCAACGAGCTCAACGGGCCAGCCAACCAGCGAGGAGAGGCACTTACACAGATCTCATCAGCAACGGTCGCGACTGTGATGTGGGGAGAGAAAGGGGAAGTTGTTGTTGTTGTGTAGCCAGAAGAAGAAGATGATCTGGTGCTGTTGCTGCTGCTGCTGCTTGCGAGTTGCTTCTAACTAAATTGAATGCAATTGCGGACGATACCAAATAAACAGCAACAGAGTTAATGAATGAGTGTTGGCCAAATTGTTGGGGTCTGACTCTCAACCACACGGCTAATATCTCAATTCGGCGGCCGACAAGAACAACAACAACAACATTGGATGGTTCATTGCACTTGGCCAGTGGGGCCAGTGTGGCACAAGTGGTTAGTAAGCGGGCCACCCACCTGGCGCGTCCAGCTGCTCCAGTTTTTCAGCTGCTGTTGACGGTGGTAAACAAGCCAAAGGCTTTAAAACTTCTAATTGAATGTAAACATGTTGCAAAAGGCTCAGGCAACAGCTGGCTGCAGGCTGTAACACTGTCCCAACCCCTCCTCCACATCCTTTTTGCCTTACAGGACTTTATGGCAGCTTCTGCCTTATGCTCCCAAGGCATTGTCATTATCCTGGGTAGAGAGAAGAGGGCGTTGTTTGGATTGTTGTTGGTTGCTCTCCCCCAACCAGGACCAGGACATCATGCTGGACAACGCAAGTCAAACTTTCAAGCCATGTCATCGCTGTTTGTCATTGTTGTTGTTGTATTTTCCACTTGATGTTTTCTTGGCTTCACATTTTCATTTCTTGTTTCCTTTTTTTTTGTCATTGCTTAATGGGCACACTTGCCATGGGGGCTGAAATTTGCACCAATCTTGAGCTGTTGCTGCTGCTGCTGCCGCCCCATCTCTTTAAGCACTTTTGATGCCTTGGAGCAGCACTTGACCTGGATTTTTGGCTCTGGCTTTGGCTCCGTAGCCGTATTTCTGTCGCTGTCTCCTCTTTGGGTGTTCCTTTAATATGTCGCTGCTTGTCAGAGCTTAGCCAGGCTGAAGCTATGCTATTCAATTGCTTGTAGAGTTAATTGCTGTTCCTGCTCATGTTGCGTCTGCCGTTTCGAGCGCCATAGAAAAAACCTAAAACTAATCAGCTGATTTGATTAGTGTTAGATTTCCGGTATAGCTCTATAGCAACAAATACGCATAGATACAAAAAAAAAAAAAAGAAAGATCTATCTCAACGCCGAGAAATACTATGTATACATAATTATAAAAAAGTATGTTTTTAATTAAAAAAAAATAAATTTTAAAAGTACGTTATAAAGATTTTTTTCTTTCAGTGTATTAAATTTGTCTTTCATAATTTCGCATAAGGCCTAAAAAATTATTCTTAAAAATTAACATGGTATTTAGTCAAAGGCTTCATAAATTGTATCAATGAATTCTCTTTAACTTTCTCGATTGCGCATAAGGCATAATTAAATAACAAAGTTTTCGCTTACAAGTTAACATATTATTAAATACAGTGCTTAATAATTTTTCTCAGTGTATTGGTGGTTTTTGTTTTGTTCTACCTAAGTACAGTTATCTATTCACGATAAGCACAAATAAGGCATAGGCATCTCAAAACTGAAAGCTCAGCTTAAGTGAAGCCAACACAGCCAAAAACATGTAAAGCTAAAACTGCTGCTTACAAAGCTGCTGCCTGTACCATTTGATTATATAACTGTTCGCATACCCTCACTTAAAACTGCATATTTTTGTTTTATTTTTATTTTTTTATTCATATATATTTTTAGCAGCATGAGAATGTTTGGCATCCCCGTTGCCGATTCCTTGCATACATTTTTTAAACAACTTCTTGTAATATGTAATATGTTCTTGAATTAACTTGATGGACTAATTTGAGGCTGTTATTCAAGATTTTTGGAAGGCCATTTACTGTGTTAATCGTCAAAATTCAAATTTAGAGCAAAATTTCGTTCTCAAAGAATATTTAAGAAATTGTTCTTTAATTAAAAAAAAAGTCTCCGTGTGCTACATACACATAGTAGATTGCACAGTTTGACATGCCTTTAAATGCACTTCCCGCCCACACAAACACACACACAGGCACTACACAGCGAGACAGCACTCGCACTTTTGCGTGAGGGGCTAATAAAACATAATAATAACCGCGGGCAAGACAAATATACATATATATATATATTTATATGTATACCTACAAACATATGTACATACAAACATCTATGTATAAATATAATAAATTGCCAAAATGAAAACAAGAAAAATGCCGCCAGTTGGAAGACCACCGAATAGGTTCTTGTTGCTGCTGCTGCTGAAGCTAAAGTTGGCACGGTTGCTTGATTTACTGTTGTTGCTGCCAATATACACTCTCTCACAAACACACACACACACACTTAAATAGTGTGGTTTAAAGGTATGAAGGCTGACGCCAATTGGCCTGCGCCTTGGCTGCTTAGCGCCAGGGCAAAAATCGCGAAAGCAAAAGCTGAAAATCCAAGTGAATCCAAGGAAAGACAAGCATTTTTTTCCCATTCTCCTTTTTCAATTGTTCTTGTTGTTGTATAGACATTGCCGCCGCCGCCGCCGCCTGGTGGCGCCTCTGCCCCATGCGGACATGCAAGGCAATGGACACGGACACGGATACGGAGAGACTGAAGACATTGAAGAGAATAGGAGGACCAAAGAGGGAGTAGTGTGGCGCACACATATACACACAAAGGGATGGCTGGAGTGAAAGGGGGTTGGGAGGAGGCACATAACTTGCAAAGACGATTCGCTGGACTATGTTGGCCGCGCTTTAGATGCGGCAGCGTCGGCGGCGTCGGCTTCTGATCAAACGACATCGGTGGCTGCTGCTGTGGCCCGCTTTCAATGCCCAATAAGAACAACAACAACAATAACAACAACGGGCAAACAAAAGCCCAGTTTTTAAAACAAAAGCGCGTTGGCAGCCCAAGCACAAATAAAATGACAAAAACTCAAGGGAGGCGAAGGAGGAGGAAGAGACAGAGATGGAAATGGAGACCAAGAGGCAATCCTTAAGTCGTGTTCTTTTCATGTCCTTTTGCATTTAAGTGTGCACTCGTTCGTTCGATTTTTTTCCGGATTGGGTCGTCTTTATTTTGTGAGACAACGTCCACTCTGTTCTCTTGTTCAGAGCATCCAGGCAGCGTCATCGTCATAGTCGTCGTCGTCGTCGTCGACGTCGTCATCAAGTTATTCAAGTGGCGCCAGTCAAACATTTTTTGTGCAAGCCAAGAAACGTTAATCAAAAAAAATAAACAAAAAATATCCGTGAAGAAAGAAACAGATAAGAAAAGAAGATGTTGCAACAACAACAGCAGCAGCAATAAATGGTGTTTGAGCTGCAACTAAAGCACAGTCACTCTCAAACTGCTCAGCACACAGCGCACTAATTTGTCAAACTGTAGGACAGAGTGTTAATTTGTCAGCAGCTTTGCGTGGAGCAAGAGGTGGAGAAGTGAGTGTCTTGCCAGGCCAGGGGGTTGACGGAAGCTGCGCACATAAAGTGAAAAGTGAAAAGTGCAAAGTCAGCGACAGACAGACAGGCAGGCGCACACGATTAGCTGACAAAAGTTAAATGAATGAAAACTATCTATTTACACATACAAACATACATACCATACATAAGTATGTACATACGTACATATCTTAATAGCTGTGTGGCTGTATTATCTGTGTCTGCATCGGATGTATCAATTCGCAAGTTGCGCTTCCTTCCGATCACGTGGCACAACGCCAACTGCAGCCGTTGCTTCCGTTCAGCCGATAGCTTCCGTCCGTCCGTCCGTTTGTTGAGCAGCCGCCACCCTCTCACACGCATTGATTCAAGTCCAGCAGTTCCACAATCACCCGAAAACACTTCAATTGTGTCAGGGACAAGCGTTGCTGCAGCATCCTATCTTCCTATCATCCTACCATCCTTCCACCCCTCCCGTTCACCACCCCTCTGCTGCTGAAATCGCGCTCACTCACCATGCCGCGTGACAATTACTCATGAATACATTTTGCGCCTGGGCCGACGTTTGCGTTTTATTTATGGTTTTATTTGTGGCAAACACAAAGGGAACACCAGCGACAGGACGAGGACGAAGAGAAGGATGCACACAAATAAACGCACAAACACATTCACACATACACATGTAAGCTCCCGCATGCGTTTATTTGAGTATCTCAATGTATCTCAATGTATCTGAATGTGATGGGAGAGAGTATCTGCGCTCTGCGGCGCGCCATAACCATAAAGTCAATTTATTTATTAAGTTTTTATCGCAAAACGTCTCGAACGGGAACGAATAACATTTGGAGAATCAACATTTCGCAATTGCGAAACACACACACACACAATCAACTACATGGCCATTAGATACGATTTGTTGTTGTTGTTGTTTTTGCTGATTTTATCACATTGATGTGTGTGTGTTTTTTTTGTGGTGTGGCTGCAACATTGTGGCAAACAGACAGAAGGGCCAAGTGTATCTTGTACATCCAATACATATGCATATGCAAACGACCATGGATATTGATGATTTGACTTTGAACCAAAGGCACAGAATAATATCTAGAAAGTAAACTTAAATATCTGTCAACTGCTGTTTATTACCTATTTATGTCTAGCAAACTTTTCCTACTTCAAAATAATTAAGAACTTTTATTAGAGTAAAATGTTTAAAGTATAAAAATATTTTAAGAAACTTGCATTTAGTTAAAGGATCCCATCTTTTGTGTCAACTGTTGTCACGTATAGTACCCACCGCCAATCAACAGTAAAAGTTCATAGCATATAATCATACACACATGTGTTATACTATAGTATGTGCCAACAAACTAATAATTTACAATACAGGCTTAACAAATAAATATGTACAAAAAATATGTAACAAATGTACAAATACAAAAATGTACAATATACGATTATGAAGCATTAAAGTTATAGCATTATATTTAACAGCTTTTTTATATTTTTCCTATATTAATTTTCAAACTCTTTCTTGCTTTCACACAACAACATTTAATATTTATATAACAAGAAAAAAATTTACTTAATAAATAATTTTAATTAAATATATAACACCAATAAAGATACTATATTTTAGAAAATTTTTACAATATTAAGAAATCCCTAATTTTTTTTTTTTTTTTTTGTCAATTTTGTAAAAATTAAATGTAAAGAAAATGTATCTATTTTATAAATAAATTGAAAACAAACATTTAAGAAAACAAATTGAGTTAACTCCATGACAGTTATATGGCCTAAATTCGGTTGGACTAGTTGGGAAAATTTTATTTCAAGGATAAATATGCACAAAAATTAATAATTAGTATATTTGAAGCTTTAACTTTTCATTCTCACAACTAAAGCATATGCCGCATTCCGTTTTAATTTTTTTTGGACTACTTTCGTTTTTGTAGTTGTTGGTATGTCTTTAGTGTTGCTCTGGTCACCCAGAGTCAAGCAACCATTTGCTGCCCTGTTTAATGGCACGGAAATCAAATGCCGACGCCGTTGTTGCTGACGCCCTTTTCTCGTTGTTGTTTTTGTAGTAGAAGTAGTTGTTGTTGCTTATACTGGAGTTGTTCAACGTCAATTGCAACGCTTTTCCGCCAATTTGGTCAGCAGCAGCAGCGGCACTATTTTGACGCAAGCTCCCCCTCGCTTTGTTGCTGCCAGCAGCCAGCAGCCACCAGCCTTAAACAGACATTTGCTTTAATTAACGAAAATTAAGTGCAGTCTACAACAGCAGCGACGTCAACGTCTACGTCAGCGTCGACGCCTACGCAACATGCGTGGTAAAAATTGGACGAGCAGCTGCTGCTTCTGCTGCCCTAATCTTGTGCGCGGGTGCAAGACTCGAGCATTTGTTTTGTATGTAAATTAACTTAAATAGCCAAGAAATTAATTAGCAGCGATTGAGATCGCTTGATAATGACAACAACAAGCAACAACCACAAACAACCAACAACCCGACCGACCACCGACTGTTTTTCGAGTGTTCCGCTGGTTGTTTAAACCCTTTTTGTTTTTTGTTTTGTTTTGTATGTTGTTTTTTGGCGCTTGAATTCGAGTGGCGTCGCCGTCGCTGTCGCCGCTGCGGCGACAGTAATAATGATGCGTTTATCCAAAACGAGCATCAGATAAGCGTCCAGCCGCAGCCGATCGACAAGTTTGATAAGACGCCGCTGCGCAGTCGCTGGGCGCACAGTGATAAGCCTGCTAAAGGAACTGGCGCAGGCGCTGGTTCAGCGTGAGAGGGAGTAGAGGAGGGGATTGTGGCAAGAAGCGCGGCGTGTGCACATCATTCAAATGCCAATTAAAGGAGCCGACGTACACAGAGAACCTAAGAAACTCGCAAGACCAAAACCGAAACCGAAACCAAGGCACAGACAGAGACAGCGTGATAAAGAGTGAGAGCGGAAAAGAGAGGGAGAGACAGTCTCGATCGAGAGCAATCAGCTGTCATTTGGAGGCAAACAAAGTGGACATGACTATGGCTGCATTTCATTTTGGCCCAAAAAAAACCAAAAAAAAAAAACAGCACTAACAAATAAGGTGAAGAAGGAGAAGAAGGAAAAGAAGAAGGGTTTCAGCCAACCAACAAATTTTAATACTCTCCACTCGCCAAATAGACCGTAATTTACGACCCTCTCTAATTGAGGCTCCGTTTGCAGTCATTATTATTATTATGACAGCAATATCATTTGCAGCTGATTAACATCAATAACAAAAACATACATAAATGTCATTAAATATCCTGCAAAGGATCGAACAATATCAGCTGTTTAAATTTATCAAATTATCTAACTTCTTATACCTATAAATTATTTTGTCCTTACTGATTCATTGGCAATCAACCTATAGCCCAAACCGTAAGAGATTGAAAGTTAAGACGCTTACACAAAATTACTCAAGTGCCAAAACGAGTGCACTAAGAAAGGGTTTTGGAATAGTCCACCTCTAAAAGGTTTTCCGTTCCCGAAAAATGACGATACAAATAATTTTTTGTGTCCGATTGATTGAAACTCAGTTTGTAAATAGAAGCGTATTAATTTATATGTGATTTCAATAATTTTTAAAATGCACCCCCAAGTGGGGTAAAATGTCCCGGAAATTATCAATGGAATGTTCATTCAATGGAAGAAATTCCAAATTTTTAAATTCGGTCACACAATCCAGATTGGGAAGGGCAAACGTATTAGATATAATGTATGTATATAAATATAATATATGAAATTTAAATGTTGAACAAATTAAATATGAAGCGAATGAAATATTTAAAGTAGAACAAATCAAATAGAGCACTCACCGCTATCCTTCGACGATTGAAGTGAACGGATGAAAAATATCTAAATGATTTGCAAGATTGAAATCTCATTTTTGTTGCCACTTGCCATTTGAGCTAATGATAGGTATTTATTATTTAGTGTCGACAACGAACAGCCATCATTAATCAAAATTAATTTAAAGTAAAATATAGTTTAAATTATTTAAATAAAATTATAATACCATATTCGATTTAAATCCGAAACTAAATTGAAAATTAATGTGAAGAATTTGAACAGTAAATGTTCTGGTAAATTCAAGAAAATAAGTTGTCGAACATGTGTTATCAGCACATGTCTCACCGCTTTCGGCATTGGCCAAAATGTAACTATGTATTAACAAAAATATTTTATTGTACGATTTGTTTCCGATTTATCAATACTGGCGCACTTAATTTTCAAACATTTTTGAGAAATGCCACACCTGCTGGCAATCTGAGTAAGGGTAGCGCATGACTCCAGTGTGCAAAGCTTAATGCATTCTGTACTAGTATAAGCAGAAAAGCAGAAAATGAGATGAAAACAGAAACCAAAACTGGCTCACAGATCGATTCAGTGACTGCTGCTGCTGCTGGGCATTGTGTGAGCCCAACTCAAAAGCGGCGCTTGAATTCGCAACGGCAGCGGCGCCGCGTGTCCCTGGGCAATCCAGCCAGCCAGCCAGCCATTCAACCGACCCGCTAACCCGACCAAACTGCCCATTCATCGATCAAGTTGCAAGCGCCACGACGAGAAACGTGAGGCAAAAGCAGCAGCAGCAGCAGCATCGGCAGCACCAGCAACAGCAACAACAACAACAATCGCTTGCCGCACATCAGCATCGCTTGGTGGTTGCATTTGAATACACATTCGTATGCGGATTTGTATACTCTCCTCTCCGTCCATCCCTCCGTTAATACCACCTCCCTCGGTGTCCCGATCCATGCCCTTTTGGCTGTCAAGCGGCTTGTCAGTGTCGCCAAAAAAAAGCAAAGCGTCGTCTTCATCGGCGCTGCAAGTTGCGATCTGCGATCTGCTTCTTCTTATTCTCATCTGCGATGCGAGATTCTCGATGCTCGTTGTTTGATTCTTCCGTTCTCATTGTTGGGGCCCTGCCGGGATTTTGTCTTTGATCGACGACTGTTTAACATCAGCCAACTGGCAACTGGCAAACTGACTGCTGACTGCTCTTGACTGTTTCTCGACTGATACCGTTTTGGCTCACATTTGATGGCCAAAAACGCAATACAGGCGCCGCCCGGGGTTAAAAGCCCGACGACCCGCAATTGATTCGCAATACTCGGCTACATTGATTTTGATCAGACACGACAGGGCGCTTTCCTTCCCCACCTCCTGCCTAAGTTGTACACTTTTGATTCTTTTTGGCTGGCCAAGTCAGAACCAGACGCAAATTTTATTGACAGCATCAGTTGGCAGTGAACGGTTCTCGGTTCGAAACATTTGGCACTCGTGTGAACGCAAGCTTCGCTTTCGTGCAGGGAGAACCCTCTCTCTCACTCTCTCTTTCTGTCTCTCTTGTACAGTGACTTTGTGAATGCACTCACTTAACATTTGGCGCTCAAGCGGAAGTGTAAAGCTAGTAAGGTCGAGTTTCATTTGACTGACATACGAATAAAAACCAGGATTTACATATTTATTTGAATTGGTATATAGGAAATGAGCAAATTGTTTAATGTAAATGTCACTTAATTTTAAATTAAGAGCTGTAAAAATACTAAGTTTTGCATTTTTTGCATTGTCGACTAAAAAGCGATTCCAATATTTTCTTAATTGGATTGTTATCATTTGTTTTGCCATCAAGCATACATCTTAGAGTCATGGGATGAGAAAAAAAATTGGTTTGTTTTTCAAATCGTCGAATTTTTGACGGCCGTATGCACGACAAGACGCAGGATAGAATATATAGATGTGCAGTCAAGGAGAAGGTTATATATTTAACGACAACCGATTCATTTATACATACATATCTCAGAAACCTATGGTAATCATCGAAAACCTTATGTCAAAATTTAAAGTTTTGTTGTTTCCACCTGCTCTGAGATTGGAGCGTTCATAGTATATACAGGAAAGCAGATAAATTAACACGAGAGCACGGTATGATGCCCTTTTATGAGAAAGCATTTAAATTGGCGTCTTTATTAAGACCTGCACGTGCTATAAAATGCAGGTTGTAATTCTTTTTGGTTCTGAGTTAAATACTTAGTTTTGTTTATTTTACTCTTTTTACAATGGGTTTTCATACAAACAACAAGTCAACTGTAAATAGAATAAATCAACGCTTTCAAATATTTTTTGGCTAACATATTGCGAAAGAGTGGAAAATGAATAAATTGATGTGAATATGTATGTATGCATTTCTGTGATGAAACAAAGTCTAAACATCCTTTCTGCATACTACACAGATTTAAACAAACAATGATCATGATGGAGGAAAGGGGTTGTTGCGGACTTTTGGGTTAGCTCTTAATTCGCTTTCATTTGGACGCACACACAAATTGCTGGGGCAACCAGAAATCCACAAAAAAAAGGCACAGAAGATTTGCCGCACCATTTGCACTTGCACCGTGGCATCACTACAAAGCGCCCCACGCTAATTGCGGCAATTAAGTGCACAAAAATCTAACGACAAAAATTTTAAGCATTCTGCTGACTCAGCCGATTTGCCAATAGTATGGTGGTTGGGGGCTCGAGGGGATTGGACACTGGGCAGCCAAAGTAAATTTGATGTATAGCAAGGTATGGAATGATGCAGAGGAGTAGTTTGAGGTTTCCATCCACGCTACCTGCCTTTTGTTGTGCGGAATTCGGCGTTAAATGCTCTGCGCCCAGTTGCCTTTCGGCTTTTGAAGTTAAATAGCGCCGAGCGGCTGTGCGGGTTGGTAAAAAGTATCGGCCAAATGACATGCAACAGGCCGAACGGACAAACAACCAAACTGTCAAACAGTCAAACGACAACAATGACAACAACAACATTCTGGCGTTCTGACAACATGTCAAATGCAGACAGATAATAGTCACTCTTCTCGATAATACCGAATAGCACATACTCTAAGAAAGTTCTGGTCCAGAGAAAGATCTCAATATCATTTACTTCCTGATCTGCTCTTAACCTCTGAAAGGTGCACTCTCCAATTTTTGTGTTTGAAATTAATTTAATGACTTAATCTTTAATCCGTCAATGTTTTAATTACTTTCGCCAGACTTGCTTTTCAATACATGGTGAATATGGCCAATATGCCTATCTTTGTATATGTGTGAACCCAAAATTATCGATAAAATAAGGAACATTTCTTTCCGTACTGTTTCTGAGATCAAAACAAATGGAAAAACTGAGAGGAATGTATTATAATTATTTTCAGATATTTTTACTTAAGCTACATACATATTTAGTCAATTTTTCCAGTTTAATAAATATTTAAGTGGCTTGTATTGATAGGTTTACAACATTATACAAACGTATATAAGTTTATAAAATTAATATAAATATGCAATACAAAGAAATGGCTTGCCAACAAAGACGTTTCCATAAAAATGTATAAAATAACTTTGTATCTGAACAAAATATACCATATCCAGGTTTGCCGCTACTACATAGTACATTTCTGTGCCCCAAACTTAGTTGCACTCTATGTCGAAAGAAAAACACAAACTACTTAATGCAGCTAATGTACTTTGCTAGTGTTATGTATAAACATACATTTTGATATGTTCTTTTCTGTTTTTGGTAAGCATATAAACACACTTTGATAGACGCCAGTTGATGTCACAGAGACGGGGCTTTGCAGTTGCTCGCAGACAGATTCCGTATCAGATTCAGTTGCGCAGCTCCTGTCGCCAGCTCCTCCTACACATACTATTTGATGGTGCCTTATCTGAGACGAGGCAGGAAATTTGCTGCTGCTGCTTTTGATATGAAAGATCGGCCGACGTGCCCACTGATTTTATATTTTTTGATGATGGAACAATATTTTTGCTTGTCTGGCTGACATCATGTGTGTTATAGCTCCAATTGGAGGATTGCTGCTGCTGCTACTGCTACGCGCCACACTTGGGCTGCGAGGGCAGCCTTTATATTTTTTTTGGGCCGGGTACAGGGAACAAGGGAAATCCCTGGCTTATGTCTCGCTCTCTATCTATCTTTCTTGCTCTGGTCGCAGCTTCCTGCTGCTGATGACGACGCGTTGACAAGGCGATGACAGATTTCTGCGAATTTTTCGCATTAGGCTTTGAACTTTTGCATTTATTTGTTTTTGCTGTTGTTGGTCGCAAGTGACGTTCGCAGCCGGCGCTACTGTTTTCGCTCAAGCGCGACTCTCTGACGGAACGGAACGGCCGCCAAGTGGCGCTGCCCTTTGATGCCGTCAAGCCCCCATTCCTTCAGCACCACCACCACCACCATCACCACGAGCACCAGCACCACCAGCATGCCCGTCTGACTGGTCCATAACGGTTTTAGATATGCGACTCGATTTCAGCGGAATTGCTAATAGAATCACTGAGAGTCGACCCCATCAAAAGCCACAAAAACAGCACAGTTGACTTTTTATCAAAGGGTTGACTTTGTCTAAGATTTGCTGAGAATTTTTGCCTACGGCCTGCCTGCTCCTCTTGCCTGTGCCCAATTGCACAATAACAGCAACAGCAGCAAAACCAGCATCAATCTCTGCCTGCCACATCCACCTGATGGCGGTGACACGTAGCTCGTTTAGCCAAGCGCCGTCTTGCGACGCCTGTGGGAAAATGTAGTCTCATGACGTTTAATGTGTTTTGGGTGTGGTGATTCTAGACTCTTGACTTCAATCTCCAGCCTCTAGTCTCCTGTCTGCCATGTCTCCAAGTTGAAATTTAAATTGCCATCTTGCCTCCAGATGAATGGCCTAACCAAAGTACTCAGCGCTTTGACCAGTTAGTGTTAAATGTGCCAAGAGTTCAAGAAGTCAACTCCACAGGCAAATGCCATGTAAATTATAATTGAATACCGGACCACGAACCGTTGCAAAAAATATGTATCTTTAACATTATCTGGATCAATATGTAGAATTTCACATTCATTTTTATTTAATACTAAGCTTAAGCGTAAGGGGAAACCACAAAAAAATCTTTACAGCTGTTTTTCAATGATCTGGAAGGGTTCTCTAACATCTTCGGATTATTAATTTAAGAAGTTACTTCAAAGATAATTCTTGGAAAACAATTACTTTCAGGTATTCGTATTTCTTGAATGTTTCTTGGTTTAATATGTTGATCACCATATTACATATTGAATTACCTCAAGCTGAATAAAAAGCTCTTTTAAAACATTATTTTGTCTTTCTGGGGTCAAGAAATGAACCTGCCTTTTTATATATAACGTTCAATGGTTTGAAATACACCCCAAAAACTCACTCCGAATTGGAGTCGAAAAGATTCATGGCCATAAGGCATGATGGGTATAAGGAAGATGTGGTCAGAGATAGGAGATAGAAGATGAGATGTGCAGCGCTGATAACTGAGCGACATTTGTGGCTAATGGCGGGCAACAGGCAGTAAGATGATAAAAGCCCAGTTAGCAGTTAGCTAAAAGTCACCAACCAACTAAGCAACTATAGATAAAAATCAAAAGATCAATCGATTGAATAGCAGGCGCCCAAAAAGGGTCACACAAAACGTGAAGTTTTGCAATCCGGCTCATTAGTTTAGTTTTGTTGGGTGCAAAGAATGTCAAAATATTTTGCTGATGCGCTGCTGCTGCGGCTGCTGTGAGGGTTAGTGGTGAATGCCATAAATGAGTTGGTTGGGTGGGGATGAGCCGGCATATAGCATATAGACACATTTATGTACATATATGTCTGAGCGGAGAGTTGACAGTGTTGCGAGTAGTGGCAAATGGACAAAGGAGGCCGCCGCCCGCCAGATCCATTGAGATTTAATTGCAGCAACGGCAGTTGAGCAATAAAATTTATGACCTACAAATAATAGGTCTTGTTCAACAGACAACAACAACAATAACAATGATGATGATGAAGACTCTCGGAGACACACAATGCCAATCGATGGATAAGTTTTGATGAATGGGAATCTAGCCGACAGCAGCAACAACGACAAGGTTTTTGTCGACTTGACGATGTGCGGCAATTACGCGTAAAGTGCCCAAACAACTGAGACTAAGGGGAACAGCGTAGAGGGGTGTGCGCCCACAATGGTGGCAATGTGTGGGCGGACATTTGCAAATATCGATCAGAGCTGAGCTGAGTAACAGCGCCACCTGCCGGCTCAAAATATATATTTGTATATCATTCACGATAAGAGCGAAAGGGCAGAAACAAAAGAAAGAGAGAGAAGAATGGAAAATTTAAGGGGCAGGCGGGATGTGTGTTGTTCTAGGTACTTGATAATGGATTTGTTATATGTATGTATGTAGGTAAGTTGTTGGGCTGGGAATAGAGGAGTGAGCTGATCTCTATTTTGAGGTAATACAACTGTGGCTGTTGTGCTCAAGCGCACTTAATGGCCCTAAACGATTTGGCCTATTGTCAAGAGCCCAACCCCCGCAATCTATGTATATGCGTGTGTGTGTTATTGTTTTTGTTGCTGCATGATTCTTAATTCTCTTTGTGCTGCGCCTTGGCATTGTAATCGATAGTTTTTCGCAATGCAACAATTGAAATCAATGAAATTGAGAACATTTGCAGCAAATTGTGGACAACAAAAAAAATAGAAAAAAGAAAATAATAAAAATAAAGTAGAATAAAGAAAATATCGGGGAAAAATGGAAAATTCGTATGAAATGAAATTGAGGGCTTGCTGCAATTAAATCTACTTGACTGCCTCAAGTACGGGCGACAAACTCGCAGGCAACTATCAATGCACAAACACACACCCCCAATATACATAGAGACATCACAGCATCGATAGCAAATCAACTACCCATATATCAACTCAATCCCGTGTACAGCACTCTGGCCTGCAGTGGAACAGATGTGCGGATTGCAATTGAAGACAATAACCAAAAAAAAGGAACAATGGGGTGTACCTCTACTTAACATTATCCGATTAGACTGGATGGCAAACAAGTCAAAGAGCGCTGTGCAATCGATTGTGTTTCAATAAATCAAATCGAATATGTTTACCAATAATAAGGTGAAACTAATTTAACTGATAATAAGACCCTAGTAACACGTTTCAAAGCTTTGAGAATAAAACCTATGTTTTTTATATCGACAGAAATTCACAAATTTTAAACAAAAAATTAAATAAGGTAAGACACATTTAATAAAAATCGACAGGTTTTATAATCAGTGTCCAATGTTTTTTTTCAAAATAACCCTTGGACTTCCGAGGATGCATGAATGTCTTATTAGTCCGTTGATGTTCGTATGATACATCTGGTTTCTACGATATAAGTCCACCATGTTCTGTTTCTTATAGAATGTTGCAAAGGTTCAAATCTTAGCTACCAACTTGTCGTAAAACTTGAACAGCCTTTGCATTAAGATATACATTCCATTTTCTTTAAAATATAAGTTAAGGTTTTCTCCTTTCTCTGGCACCGCCCATTGGCAGTTGCCATTTGCAATACCAACTGCAATTATAATTCCAGTTTCCAAATCTAAACAGTTACAAATTGTCCCCTGACAGTTTGTCAACCGACGAACCGACACAACAACGCCGTCCCCTAATTACAGACACATATTTATATAATATAGCGAAGAAATTTCTTGTTACATATCGCAAATGCTAAAGAGATGTGACAACGGTCGAGAGTCCAAGACTTCTCCGACAGGCAGCGGTTACATAGAGTTAATTTCAGTTTGATTGTGGGTTTGTTGCGTGTTTCGCTCCAGTGGCCAAAGCAATTGACGCCCACACGTTGCGTCGCCTCATTTATATAATTTGGAGCTGTACAAAGTACTCTATATACATAGTATATTGTTGATGCGAATGCCGAAACAATGCAATTGTTGTGCAAGTGCGTAGCCTCCCCCCTTCCTCTCTTGCCCACTGCTCCCTTGGCTCTGGCATTTTGTCACAGTGTGTGAAAAAGATGTTCAAGCGTGGCTCCACACAACAAAAACAGCAAGAGGCGAGAGGGTTACGCTTCGATGTCTGTCTGTCTGGTCCGGTCTGGTCTGGCCTGATCTGGTCTGGGCTGTCTGTTGTCATCTAGGTGAAAGTACTACTCTACCCGTCGAGACCTCTTAACGTTACCCCCAACAACCCACTACCCACAAAGCTCCTCTATCCACACTACCAAGGGTCAGTGGAGATTTTACTTCGTTTCGTTCCGTCTTCTGGGTGGGCGATTTCAGTTGCTGTTGTTGTCGTGGGAGCGATAGGTGTATCAGGGGGGTGGTGGTTGAGTTGAAGGCATTTTGCATAACGCGACAACATCATGTAAGCTGTTGTTCTCTCTTGTGGTCTTTCATTTTCTCAGGCCAGGCCAATCAAAAAAGCAAAAAGGCAAACAGCAAAAAATTTGAAACCACCAAACTGGTGACGCTGTTGGTGCTGGTGGCAGTTATGGTGATGGTGGTGGTGGTGCTGGTGCTGGTTGCCCGCGTCACCATCATCATCATTGTCCAACGACGACGTAGTCCATCGTCGTGCATTTACAATTTTCTGCGAATTTCTTGAAATCCGAACGAGCAGCAATAGCAACGACAACAACAACCACTCTACAAATTTGCTTGAAGTCAATCTTTAGGTTGCCTACCCTCTAGCTCTCTCTGTCTCTCTCGTTCTTTCTCTCTGTTTCCCAACTATCCCTTTGTCTTGCCTACACCCTTTCGCCGCCTCCCGACTTCGCTTTTTTTTGCTGTCGCAAAGCCCACAGTTTTCGGTTTTGTTTTTTTTTTTTTGGAATTTATTCAACAAACTCTGCTCACCCGCCATCATCGCTTCGCAATTATAATTAAGTTTAATTGAGTGATTGACGTTTTTAGAGAGTGCGCGGTCACCCACAAATCTACAACAACAACCGCCAGCTACAAACGGCAACGGAAGAGATTATGAAATCAACGATCGAGGCAAACAAAACGAAACGAAACGACAGAGCATTGACGATGATGACGAGCGCCTCGCCATAATCACAACAACTCAAAATGTTGAAAGACAACAGCTACAGTTACAACAACAACTACAACAATAGCTGGTTGATGTTGTTGTAGCATCGCATCGCACAAAGCCGCTCGAAAATTGTTTTTCATACGCCCCATTGGCGGCGTGGGTGGCCCCACTCCAATCCACCCCCTCTATGCTCTTGCCAACAACAAGATTTCTTAGTCTCCCCCCTCTTGTCAAAATCCGCCATCTTCTTACTGCTTCAATAGACATTGCATGGTCGCCGTTGTCGTTGCATTTGCAGTTGCAGTTGCAGTTGCCTCATGACGCCGCTGGCCACTGGACATTGCACAAATTCGTCGATTGGGTCAAACAACAATTGCCAATGTTGACAATTTTTTGCGGTTCAGTTTTGATTTTTAAGTTTTTTGTGGAAAGCTGGGGCTGTGGGGTAGCTTTAACTTCTGGGTGGTCCCAAAACAGATTTGAGTCAATGCCAAAGCATTGTCAAAGCACAAGCAGCATTTACAATTTCTTATCCAAATCAAACTTTTCACTTCACGACATACAGTCTTCAGCATATTGTTCTGACTTAAATGTAAATGGCAAATATCGCAGCTATAGCTGTCAAAGCGGAAATTAAAGGTTAGAGGATGAAAATCCCATTCAATCCAACTTTGCATCAACAGGTGCATAACATGTCGATAATATAACCTTCGTAAGGAATAATCCTCACTTGAATTTAAAGTTGGTTTTCTAACCCAATGAAATTTCTAACATTTATGGCAATACTTAGACCGACGTGGTCCCAAGTTACCAACCACCATTGTTTATAGAATGGATAGGTTTCAATGTAAAAAAACAAGAACCAAAAGCTTCCAAGCTAACTTGCTCTAAGATTGATAATCTGTTACTTCAGCTGGTCTATTGACAGGAAACCTAAGGCATAAACCTTAGATGTAGTGGTCCTTAGCCCAAATTTAATATTGCTTTTTTATTTGCACTTTAATAAGAATTAATAAAGAAATCTTAATAATTGAAAACTATTTCTACATATATCGATTCGAATTTGGTATGTAAGTCAAAGGATGGGGCTGTGCGCGTTAGTAGGGAGCAACCTGTTTTTCTTTTATGATAAGCGCTTGTGCCGAAAAATAGTTTGTTCAATCAATGAATTATTCCCGATTTTAGGAACTGTGCGAGACACGCAGCCAGCTTATGTTTATTACAATGTTTCAAATAAAAGATTGTACAAATCAACCGTTAGGTGTTACAAATGACCAAACACGCAACCCAAAAGCACGCAGTCAGAGGCAAGTCTGGCAAAGTCAGGAGGGGGAAAACGACCTACATGACAGCAACATTTTGAGGGGCTTTCAACGCGATGATCGTTGACTTTGACTTTGATTTTGATTAGACGATGACGCGAGCAGCAGAGAAACAGATAAACGGATGCTGCACTTTAAACCTCTAGCTAACTCATTCATCCTTTGCTCCCTCCATTCCATCTACCCTACCCCTTCTTCTATCACCTGCTGGTGTCGACTGTGCGTGCGTGCATTTTATTACGCGCGGATGTGATGTAGATGGGTCTATTGAGATTGGACGTTAGAGACCGAGATGGAAACCAAAACAAAAATGCACAAACCGTGACTGCGACCAAGTCCCTTGAATACGACTGAGATTTTAATGGCCACCAAAAGAGAGGGAGAGATATTTTTAAGTTTAAGAGCGACGAAGCGTCTTTTGGCCAAAAAGATGATCGCATTGATTATCGGGCAGACAAAGTTAAAGACTCGTGAAGCTGGACCTCGTTTTCGGTCATTAATGATATTGATTTTTACGACTCTTAAAGGTCATGTCGTGTGTCTTTGCGTCAGCAAAAAAAGAAACGATTAACAAGGTTGAGGCAAACGGACAATGGAATATGTGATGGGTTTTATATAGTCATGAGCTCTGAAATATCTGAATTCAAAGCAGAAAGAAGAACTTATCGCTAAGAAGAGTTCGAGGTAAATATGGTTCCGGTTTCTATACAAATCAATGGGAATTATTGCATTTCTCTTGCATCATTTGTTGCCTTTAAAGCTGATTATGCAAATTTGTTTGTATGTAAACGATTGTATGTGTGTCTCAGTGTGTGTGTTGGCATTCATAAGTGTTAAGGCGTGAGATTGTCGCTAAAATTGCCCGACGGGGTCCACACGGTGATTTACGCATAGGCGTCAAAGGCGCAAATATTTGTTGACAGCAGCACATCAGTTGCAGGTGTGCAATGTTTAACAAACTATGCAAGCGACTCGCTTTCAATTTTGAACAACCGTCAAAAGCGAATTCCTAAAACCTAAAACACATTCCAAAAATATTTGAATCAAATGTAATAAGGCATTGAGCAAGACATAACATTTCCCAACCGAAACATATGCATCTCACTTTTCGATCAGGGAACATAGAACAAGTTTAGCAAGAAGCTTGCTATTTGGTGCAAATATTACATTGTAGCTAGGGTATCTGCAAGTCAAATAATCATTTTGCAGAGTGAGCATGCTATCAGATTTAAGGCTTTGTCAGCTTTTGTGTCCGAACAACGCACAAGTGTGAGAAGCTTCAATATAAGCCAAGCGAGACAGACAGAATCTCAATCAGGAACCACTCTTGTCTAACGTCTATTAAGCCGTTTAATTATGAGCTTCGATATCTTGACCAGAACAAAGCTGTGACTCATTTGGCCAGTGGCAAATGATGATGGAAGCTGGAGAGTTGGCCAGATGACTTAATGACTTTTGCAGGTTCGCTCACAGTTTGAGCAGCACTGTGTATATGAATGTATGCATGGATGTATGTGTGCATGCATGTATGTGCTTGTATTTATGTTTGTGCTTGTGTGTTGGCCACCGCCGATGCTGACCAAAACATCATATCACAATAAACCTGTTCGTTTGAGCTTGTTAAGGCGAGGCCCCACATGCATGATAATGATGATGATCATCATCATTATGATTATGACAATGATGACGATGAAGGCCTGTGCTCTCGTCATAATCAAAAACTTAACTTCAAGTCATAAGCGGGCGGACGCGAAGACCTCAACTTTGTTTCGGCAGACCATGCAGCTCGTTGTGTGGCTCCAACTGTGCCAGCCAACGATGAGATAGATGGATGGATGGATGGATGGAGGAAGGGAGACAGGGAGACAGGCAGGAGGGCGAGGCAGGGGCGTGGGTTTGATCTTGTTGTTTGTGTTGCTGTTGCTGTTTATATTGCTGTGCTGCTTGTCGTTAAAGTCGTTATTATTATTTGTGGCTCTTTAAGTGGCTCATTCGCTAACTGCACGACGACGTTGGCGATATTCGTGTGCCTCAACCCGACTCCGGCCCCGACTGGCGTCGATGCTGACGCTGAAGCTAACGCTGACAGCGACAGCGACGGTGGTCCACTTGGCGCTCTTGTGAATTGATTCATAAAATATTATATCATTTTTCTTATACACTCACCAAGTGTATAGAGCATTTTTTGAGCAGGCTGCAATGCGCTTAAAGAACTCAATATCAGGAATCAAGTATTTATAGAATTTTATAAAGATGTGTGTTAGAAATATTTTTTCACGTTCATTCCGCTTTTGTTTACAAAAAATAATATTAAGGTTATGCAGGAGACTGTTGATGCTTGCATCTAATTCTAGTAACTCTTATATGCTGCATTAGAAAAACAAAATAAAAAACACTTGAAAATCATCGAAATTTTAAGCAAACTAAGTATCGAAAACGATTATTTCTAATCAGCCATACTACATACATTCGGTGGTATACCAGTTAAGCAATTTAGATCGAACAACAATTATTTCTTTCCGCATAATTTGAATTTTTTTTATATATATTGCAAATATATCGTAAAACGATCATTTCTTATAATATCAATCATCGATAATTTCTAATCAAACAAAGTACATTTGGTTGTATACCAAATGTTTCAAAATGGTCGAAAACCGATCAATTCCATCTTTATTTTATCGCATAGTAATAGTTTTTTACCAAACAAAGTACATTTGGTTGTATACCAAATGTTTAAAAAAGATTGAAAACATTTCAAACATACAGAATAAAGATAATTTTGTGTTTCGTTTTATATCGTGCATCGATAATTTCTAAACAAACCAAGTACATTTGGTTGGATTAAAGAAATGTTTTAATTAGTTCGAGCCACATAAGGATTATTTTGTTGCCTTAAGTAAAACCTCAATGAACTAAAACATAACCAATTTGCTCTTATCAAACTTTCAAGCAGAGATTTAGTGCAAGAGAGGATAAAAAAATGTATATTTTGTGTGTTCTGTAAGGGTATTTCTTAGTCGCCAATCAATGCTTAGTGATACTTTTATTGACTTACTTCTTATACTCTAATTCCGCAGGTCAAGAGTATATTTGTTTGGTTTCAGTCATGCTGTCTTTCCGTCTGTCTGTACGTGCGTTTCTTGGACACCCTTTAAGCTAGAGAATTGAAACTGGTCCATACCTGCGTCACACAAAGTGTCAATATAGGAGCGCTACGCTATGTCCTCAAACTACACCCTACACTCCAACGCCTTTGCAAAATGGTAAAGCTTATAGTTTTCACAGCTTTTAAGCTAGAGTCATGAAATTTAGTGCGAGGCTAGCTAGTGAAGTACTCCAAAGAAGAAGGCCACACACCCACACCTCAAGCACCCACACCACAACGTGCTTTTATACTGGTATGAGAGAATTGCGCAGTCGGTAGCACCCGACTGCAATGCTTTCACTTGTTTCGTGAAGATCGTTTGAGGCTTTGTAATTAGCGTGCATGTTTACCCGAATAATTTCACTTCATGGCGCTCGTTGAAGAAGTTATTATCAAGTCTCTGTTTTGGGGCACAAACCGAACGCGACGTCCGCCAATTAGCGGGGTCCACTGTCCAAATATTTCGTATTTTCTTTCTGGCTTTTTTTGTGGTGTATTTTTAATTTCGTGGGCAACTGTAACGGAAGGAAGTGGCCCCGCCAGCTCGAGGCTGATCAAAAACTCGGATCCGCTTAGCCCCCGAAAAATACGATTTAGGGAGTTTGAAATTGAGAGAGTTTCGTCGTTTTGCCGAGCCGCTGGCAATTGCATAAATCAGCGGCTGCTGGACCTTAATTGACATACTCTTATAAAGACCACCGTGCCTGACGTTTTCCAACGAACTGTCGCCAATTTATGGCGATTTGCCGAAGGGTCACGTCATCTGGCCGCGCTTGACAGCAGCCCGTAACTTTTTGGGATGAGCAGAACAGAACAGAGCTGAATAAAAGTTGGGGTTGCAGAGCATTAGACATCTTGGCCTTGGACTTGGCTCTAGGTTCACCCAGATGACAGCTGTAGAAATGCTGCATTTGACAAGGAATACATAAAGATGCATAAAAAAGGTATAAAAAGTAAGGCCACAAAACCCTTTATTTTGCCACGAGTTTTTAGGATTTGATTTAACAGCTTATATTTTCTTGCTATATATATGAGTCCAAAAATAATATTAAATTAGCTTTACATTTGCTCTAATTAAAAACGAGAATCCGCCTTGTTCATATTGTAGGCTGTTAACAAAGAATTTGGAACTACGCCTCCTCCTCACCTTAATTATTAAGAACCTTGTTATTAGCTAAACGACGGCTCTTTGACTCCTTTCAGTTGAACGACCCAGAGCCGAGTTGAGTTATCCTGCTGCTTAGTGCTTGACATATACATACATATGTGTGTGTGTATATCCTTTTAGGCAGCTCAAATTACTTTAAAGAGTTTCGCCTCACTTCATTCATTGGATCGCCGTCGCCTCTCTCTGATCTTTTTGTTGTTGTATTCTACGCTTCTTTTTTTCTGCTTTTTTATTGTATTAATTTTGTTTGCTTGTACTGTCTAACCCATCCGATCCTGATCAAAAGTGCCGCATATCCTGTGCTTGAATTTCATTCACTAAGCCACATATATATTTTTGTGTAAGCTTATTGAGGATTCACGATCCTTTGATTTTTA
Organism: Scaptomyza graminum; assembly: GCA_018901835.1. Classification (NCBI taxonomy): domain Eukaryota; kingdom Metazoa; phylum Arthropoda; class Insecta; order Diptera; family Drosophilidae; genus Scaptomyza; species Scaptomyza graminum. Next base: position 5,649,929 of record JAEIFL010000001.1, on the reverse strand, counting down.
CTTCATGCTAATAGATGCTTAATTAAGCTGCTGCTGATGATGTTTTTTCTCTTTCATTGTCGCCAGCTCTATGCAAAGAAAAGCTTTTGGAATTATAAATTCAGAGGTGTGATTTTGAGACAGCTGCTTAACCAATTTATAAAATTTGTCTGTAAGATTAAGTTTATTTTCTCTTTGGTCTAGCCCAGCTGATTTTAATGCATGTCCTTGTGCCTTTTTTATTGAAGCATTCGAAGCACTCATTCAATTCGATATTTATGCAATACTTTTTTTACAATCTTGTAAAATATGATTTTCAACACCGTTGTAGGTGCAGCAAACCTAAGAGCTAGCTAATTAGGTAAGGACAATTGACAGCATCTTTATCGTCAGTGCCTTTTTTCATAGATTTTAAGTTTCTTTTTGGCATAAGTCGTTTTCGTTTTATAGTTCCCAAACATGAGGTTGATATACATCACTTTGATGAAATTAATCGTGTTCCACGGATCGCACTTAACAAAAAACTCCAGCATTGTTGCGGTGTTTCAAAACTAACCAAGGTTTATTCTTATTGTTTATTAAGTCAAATAGATGCTTATAGCATTATCGAGTATGCCAACCTTTTCGAACATCGAATAAAGTACGAATATTTAACCTGTACCATCAGGTGCATAAAATAATGTGTCAGTAGACATTCCCAAAGCTGTTATACTACTTACGGAATAATGGTTAGAAGGTGTTTGCAAAAGAATGCAAAAAGAAAACTAAAAAAATCACTTTAATGGGCTTATCGTGCTTACATTTGGATATCTAGAGCTTCCCACCAACAATTAAATCGGTAAGACCTTATAAAAATCCAACTACCACCACAGCCCATTCGACCGCGATTGCCGATCTTCATCAAGCAAAACAGAACTACAAGCCATTAAAGTATTGAAAAATATCGACATAAAACAAGCAATTCTCTGACATCATCAACGAAGACAATCCTCCCGAAAATTCTACTTCGCCCCTAGGTTCGGAGCTTTTATAAGCTACCAAACTTAAAATATTCTCAAAAATCCCGAAAAATTATTTTAGTTATAAAATTATTAGTTAGATTGGATAAGAATGGGGGTTGTATCCCCATGACATTTGGGGTACTAAGCTGTCCTGACCAAATCTGGAACTTACCAACATACGGCACATAGACATTCCCACCCATATCCCAAGAGGTGTTCTAACCATGCCTTTTTGCCAGCACACCCACACAAAACTGATCAAAATTATATCTCACTCGCATAATTCGTTCATAAATTAAAAGTAATCAACTATAAATAGTTTTGGGGTAATGCGATGTATAATCTTGAAGCCCGCAGAAACGATTAAAAACAAATCATATCTTGTGATCTGTACAAATGCGTCAAGGTTCACATCCTAGAAAAAGATTGGGAATTACTTCTTGGTTCGTGAAGAGAAGAACGATTCAACGAATTTATTTGCTATGCTGTTGAACTGCCTTTTTAAAGGCTTTAAGGCTGCCACGCGGCTATATAAGCAGGGGCATGCGGCTTGAGTAACTCCACTCCCCAACCTTCCTTCCCAGGCATTGCTGAGCGTAGCTGTCAAGTGCCGGAGCCAATGCATTGACCTCCTTCACACACACACAAACACACACACACACACACACATGCATACACTTTCATGGCACTAGGCAATAATGGTTGCTCGACTTGAGCTGCAACTGAGGTGTTGTGGAGTGGGGTGGAATGGGTGGTTTGGTCGGTCGGTCTTTCAGTAGTGTATATATTAACAACCCCTTTTTTGGGCCAAGCCGAACAACAGCAACAGCAACGCTCGCTGCCAGTTGCTGCTGCTTTGGCGTTCTCTCGTGATTTCCTGCAAAATGTGCCCAAGCCCGTTCTCTAAGTGGCCTAATTAGCAACCGTGCGGCGATCAACACCACTCGTCACCAGTCGTTGCCGCCGCCGCCGACAACAACATTTTTTTTAAATATTTTTTTTTTTTTTGCTTTTATTTTATGGAGTGGCTAATGTTGCCTTTGTGCGTGTGGGTGTGTGGTACTTACACCCATGCATATGTAAGTGTAAGTTTGAATTTGTGTGTGTGTTGGTGTGTGTGTGTGTAAGAATTTTGCATATTATTTCACGCCATTGTAACGCTTTCAACGCGAGCAGCAGCAGCAGAAAAGAAACTACCAACAATAAGGCGGCTGAGTGGCATAAAAAGCTGTCGCCTGAGTTGAGACACCACCTTTACACACATATGCAAACACACACACATACATACAGCCAGCCAGCCATTCAGTCAGCCAGCCAGCCACAACATGCCACACATGCCACATGCACCTCCATGTCCACTTTTGGCATTGGTCTTTGGCGTTACTGCCAGCACTTTGGGCGGTAAAATTCGCTCAGCACACACACACACACATACACATTCAGGCGGACATGGCGTCGTCCATAGTTTACAGTTTGATTGCGAGGCGCACATATCGTATGTGTCTCTGTGTGTGTGTGTGTTTTAGCTTTAGCATGGCTTCCGTTTGTTGACGTGCCACTGTGCCACAGACACACACACAGTCACACACCAAAGGCATGATTTGTTGCTGTTGTCGCTGTACTTTTTTCTCTCACAACCACCCATCACATCACCACCTGGTCCACCTTTATAAAGAGGGTTTTTGCTTTGTTTTTTATAACTGCAAACAAGGTGCCAGGCTTGGCCATACAGTGGGACCATTTAGACGACGCGTCGTCCGTCCTCGTCTATGCAAAAAGTGCGGGCTCTCCATTTGCATGCACCGCCTCTGCTGTCACACAAAGCACAGCCAATCCAAAAGCGCACAACTTACACTCCCACACCCCTTGGTGGGAGGCCCCATCCCTCCAACTCTCCAGTGGCACCCAACTGCAGCAGCAGGCAGGGTTGTACTGTGTGTGTTAAATGCCCCAATTGCTGCCTGCCCCCTTTTAAGCATAGTCGTAACTCAATCAAAATTTATCTATTGTTGTCGATGCTTTAATTGAGTGCCACTGCGCTTAAGTGCTCTAGATACAACACAGCCAGTCGCCAACCCAAAATCCCTCATACATATACGTTTTTAATATATTTATTTTGATCAGTTAGTTGAGTTGACTTAGCAAAATGCGTAGTTTTAAAAGAAAAGAAATATATTCAGCTTAAAATCAAAAATTTGAAGATCAAGATTTTCGAGGCAATCGACAAAAATCTAGAGTGCTATACATGATTTTAGGGTACCGCAAATATTGAAAAGATTATGTTCATATTTAAATTCAGTATAAATTATATTTAAATCACATATTGTGTATTGTGTATTTCCATATTCTAATAACATTTTATAAAGATACACTTTGAATTCAAAACAGAAAAAAATATGAGTCGAAAACAATTGCTAAAAATTCTTGAATTAAAGTGTAAGTTATTCGATTTACAATGTTGTTTTTCCAAACGAATCCTTGGCCTCAGGCAAAAAGTAACTTTGGCTCGCTTGAAAAAGCAGGCGACAGGAATATCAAAGTCGATGGGTCCGCTTTTGAAAAGAGACCCAGTGGACAGTATTGAATCAGGAAACGATGAATATTGAAGAGGACGTTGTTTCAGGCGCAACATTTCAATGTAAAATGTAAAAAGCAACAATTTCCAAAATCATCCGAGTGCGATGATAAGCGTCGCGACGCAGGACAGTTGTTTGCTGTCTGGATGCAGATCTTCCGGAGAAGCTATGTTTTGTGTCATTTCAATTATTGCTTATACTTGCTAGCTTGCAATTTACAACGGATGGTCGCCGAGAGCTTATGTTGAACGTAAGTATAGTTGATCTTATATTAAATAATATTGTTGGTGAAAATTGCTTAAGAATCTGCCTGGGAAGAATTCACGAAAAATTCAGAGTCATCGTTGATGGGTTTGACCTAAGCAATGAGACTTGATGTGAAGACATAAATAGATAGTTTGAGAGAAAGAGAGAGAGAGAGAGAGAGAGACGTAGAGAGTGAGTGAGAGAGAGATTGTTAGGGGTACAGTTGTGCCTGAAGTACGCTATAGCTGCTGCAGTTGGTTGCCTCAATTAGTGGCACGCCTTTGCCTCTGTGCCTACGTCTACGTCCCTTGTTGTTGCTGCTGCCTCCGCCACAGCAGTCGGTGCAACGATGTCGAGAGGGCGAATCAAAGCAAAGTGTGCAAGTGTATGCCATTTTAGCTCAGAGCCACACACTTTGTGTGTGAATGACATGGCACAGCCAGCGGCGGCGGCAACAACAACAACTAAAAGACAACGTCGACATATGCACAAAAGCCGCAACAACAACAGCAACAATAGCGACAACAACAACAACAACGTGGATGATGTTGACAACAACGACGACACATGGAGGCGGCTTTGTCAACGCTGGGTGACAGTCATAGAGCAAAAGGCACCAAGTGCCCTGCCACTGGTGGTACGGAGTGGGGTGAAAAAATAGGGGGAGGGGGGGAGGAGGTTGCTCCTCGTGGGTTCGGCTTTCGTTAATGTGGGAATGGAAGTCTCGCTGTGGCGAGTGCAACTGCAACTGGCATGCAAATTACTGTCGAGCATGCTCATCTAAATTAGCAGACGACAACAACAACAATGTTGCACACAAAGAAACACACACACACGCACACACAGTATGCAGTCTAGGCTAAAGAGGGGGGCATATGCTCTAGGAAGGGGCGAACCGGTGGCATATGCATAATTATTTTTATTATTATTTTCTATGTGGCGCGCGGGGTTTTGTGGAGAGGCGAGGGCGATGCATGCAGAGATTGTTGCAACTGCAACTGCTGCAGTGCGCGCCTACTTAACCCTAGCTTGGCAGCCCCTCGCGCCGCCTTCAATCCCGCCATTCGGTGACTGCGGCACAGTGGCGCAATGTGCCGTAAAAATAATTATGGCTGCAAACTGCACAATTTGAGGCCGTGCAACATACTTAGAGGGCAGGCTGGGGAAGTGACGGTAGGAGACTTGGGTACTTGGCAGTTCTGTATAATTCCACACTCGACGCTTGCAACGCTTTCTGCACGGCCCCCCCACTCCCTTCTCCCAATTCAAGAATCTAATGCGCATTTTTGTGTGTTGCCCGCACATGCCACGCCTACCTAAGAGGCACGCATGTGATGGTAGCCTAAGGTATCAAATGTGGAATGGAAGGTTTCTTGGGAATGGATAGAAATCGGTTAGAGCTTTGACGTCTTGCTGCAGCAACTGTACTGTTGAGGTGCGAAAAAAACAACAAAAGCTAAAAAAAAAAAAGGTTAAAATACTATACAATAGTATAATCGCAAGTGCTAAAGGGCCAAATGATACCCAACCTTAATTACTAGTTGAAAATTTGTCCATTTTCCAGTTGAAACCGAAAAGGTAAAAAAATCGTTGCAGAAATATACATATGTGTTTTATCCATTTGCCCTTTCAAGGTGTATCGATGTTTTTATCGATTTCTCAGCCTCCAATGAACGTTACCTTCCCATATTGACACTTTGACTGACTCATTGATGGACCAGGAGAGAGTTTGCAGAGTGTTAAGTTTTAAGCTTTGGGGGAGCCCGAGATACGTTGCACAAACAAATGTCATTATTAAACAAATAAATATATAATTTTCAAACAAGACAAAAGCTAAATCTTGATCCGATGGAGTGAATCAAAAATCAGTGCATTAGATTAAGCGATTCCAAAAGCATATAGCTAACATAGATACAAAATTTTAGGTACTTACCGACATGAACTAACACATACAAACGAAAGAAGCATTTAAGGCGTCAAATGTCCAAAGCGGGATTAAAGCGCCGCAGACAATGACTTTGCTGTTGTTGTTTTTGTTCAATATTCCAGATCAATTAGATATAGTTCAGTAGACACTAAGGATATAGGAAAAATCGGGTACACTTCAAAGCACCAAACAAGTGAGTAACAAGCGGGTGATGGGAAATAAAAGGGATAAGGCGGAAAGGTATCAAGATCTTATTAACGAGCAGGGAGGGAAATGTGATGATTTTCATGCCCCTTACAGAAACATTGACTTAAAATGTTAGCCTTAAAATGGGTCGAGTGCATTTTCTAAAATACATTTTATGACAAAAATGTCATAGACTACATTCTATACATAATAAGGTTTTAAATAAAATAAAAAATAACTTGTTGTCATCAGCTTAAGACTTTCATTAGGTGAACAAAAATCAACTTATTCTCGCAGGTTTCTTCGTTTTTAAGATACTGGAAATAAGCTTTATTAAGTGCTAAGATATTTCAATAAAGTGCTGCGGGGCAAAAGTGTTTGGCAAAACTTTAGCAAACGCTGCAAAATTAGCAACCGCAGCGCCGCCTCATCTCCATCCCATTATTCCCCTATTCTTTAATATTTGGCTAGCTAACTGGCTGCTGTTGGGTGGTTAAAAGGCTTTGCATTAACACCACTGCAAAGCAGTTGCGAGGCAGCCATGAGAACCACCAGCAAATCTGCAGCAGCATCAGCTTGAGAAAGAGGCAGTCAGCCAGCGGTGGCTGAGCGGGGGGTTAGGGGAGGGTGTGCAAACACCCTAAGCGAACAACTTGACGCAGCCAACCAACCAAACGTCAAACGAGCCAGTGTTTCTATATATTTTGCTTTTTTTTGAATATTGCTTCTCTCCTTTTTTCAAGCTTTTGCGTTGTTGTAATGGGATTTACCTAAATGAGAGCTAATAATGCCAGGGACAGGGACAGAGAGGAGGGGAGGGGAGCGGAGCGGGAATCGAGGTAGCTGGTAATGAGTGGAAATATTTCCGGGTGACGCGACCCAGCAGCAGCAAAATTTAACACGGCATTTGATGTCGCACGGGTGCAGACGACGAACCAAAACAACCAAAAAGGGAATAAAGGGTGCCAGGAGTGAAGAGGAGTGGTGGTGTGGTGTGGGGGGTATGGGGTAAGGTGAAGACTGCCATGATTAATATTAGCACATTAGAGACGACGGCTCACACTCACTGGAACACACACACAGGAGCGCAAAGAGAGAACGGACGACTAGGAAGCTGGGGAGCAGCATGAGTAGCAAAAGTAGCCTAAAGCGTAAAGTGCATAGCCACTCAAGCAACACACTCGACACTCAAAGGCAGCCAAGATGATGGGATGGGTTATGATGGGGTTGCAGCTGCTGCTGCTGCTGACCTGGTTGACATTTTGGGACTTGGTACTTGGGTACTTGGCAACGGAAGCGGCAAACGGAACTTGCATATGTAAGCAACAGCTACAGCTACATCTACAGCTACAACAGCAGCTTAACTTAGAGAAAATGCACGTTAAAATACCCCCATTCTCATTAGCATCCTCACCCCACCACAGTCAAAACCCTTAGCCACACCCCTGCTAGACGAAATTCAGTGTGTGGCGCGGGGGGCTGGGGACAAGAACGACAATTGTCGCGTCTAGAGGCCACTTACGCTAAATTGCATTTCACATTTGTGCTGGGCACATCTATAAGTGCGTTGCCAGCGTGAGAGAGAGGGGGCAAAGAGGAGTGGTATTTGGGGGGAGGCGTGCGGTAGTTGTTTCACATATGTTCACACACCTTTAGTGTGTCAAAGCTTACAACATTGTGAATCACACAGATCGTACCACAATATCATCACAGAAGAAAAGCGGGGGGTTTGTCAGGAAGTAAAAGAATTGCTAAGGGACGAACAGACCTGTGGCCAGTAGTAAATATCAAATAAAAAGTACTCAGCGCGCATCTCATAATTATCTCTTCGCTTCGTTGCCATTCTGAAGACTAACGGAGACAGTTTAATAATCATCAAAATAGCGACCCTAGAGAGTGAGGGGGGGCCAGTGCATGAGAAAGGAAAAAAAGAGAGAGAATTCAGATAGACGACAGCTTGTTGCATGTCTGGCATCGTTGTCCCATACACATTTGTGGTAAGTAGGCAACACGCTATACACACGGCATATTTTTATGTGTCAGCTGTGTGCAACTTGAAGGTGCACAGAAGGACTCAATCGAAATGCATCGAGTCGAAGAAGTTACAAATATATCTATAGCATTATAATTAATACAAAACTTCAAAGCATTCATATTTAAACATTATAAATATATAGATTGGAGGTGTGACATGAGACAAGAGCTGAGGAATTTTTTGTTAGATTCGTACATTTTTTATTTTCAACAAAGATTGCAATTTATTTGTACAACCTAAGCTTATATAGAGAAATTGCTATACTATATAAATGGTATAAAAAGATAAACATTCTATTTTCACAGCAATTTTAATGTACCAAGATTAAAAGGCCCTGAGTCAATAAGTTTATTGGAACACAAAATAAACTAGACTAGATAGTTTAGCTTTAGTTATTAAATATTAAATATATAGCGAGTTGTCAGGGTGCTCTCAGGTGCGACTTAGTTTTACTATTTGATTTCTTTTTTTTTTTTATGTTGCTGCTGTCCATTGCGGCAATTGCGAAAACAAAAGCACATCAAAATGATTTCAATTCGTAACTGAAAATGAAACGTTTTGTTTTGTTGTTTGTTGCTGTTGCTGTTGGAAGGCTATTTGTTGTTGTGAATTGTGGGTTGTGTTCCATGCAACTTTTACCATAATTGCAGGCCACGCGGAGACAACAACGGAGACAACACAAACACCGACATTATGACATCGGGAAGCGACAAGCGAAACGCAACTGGGTCCATAATTACAACAATTTGTTGTCTAGTGTTTGGCCAACAGAAGCAGCAACCACCACAGAAACGGAATATGAAAAAAAAACAGAAACAACAACAAATGGTCTTTATTGTCATGCCTGAATGATCCAACTGGAAAAGACCAAAACCGTGTAATGTCGAGAGGGCAGCGAGATTGTCACGCACGCACATCCAAAAGCCATTCACATATGTATGTATGTACACATCCCAGCCAGCTCAGTCGAATGTGGCAAGGTGGGAAAACATTGCGCACACCCCACACAGCAGACAGACAGACAGAGAGAGAGAGAGAGAGCTAGATAGAGTGATAGGGAGAGGAGATCGAGTAAGAAGAAATACAGTTGCTGCAGACAGAAGTCAAGGAAAACGTCTGCAAAAGGCCAATGCACAGAAGCTAAAAATCAGGAGAACCTTAAGATGCCCTACAACAACGAACAAATGCATACAAATCCATAGAAAATTGTACCAAATCTAATATTATTTCAAAAATTTGTTGCAAAGGAATTGTTTCGAATACAATAGCAAACGAAACAAGATAAAACAAGTTAGAGTTTTCCATATCAAAACCTATCAACAGATCTTGCATTTGTATGACACTTATATGTCGTCATGGTTGCCCGATCTGCCATATTTTAGACGGACAGATCGCACCGCTGCTCAAAAATATAAATACAAGCAAACCTGGATGATATTGTGAACAACAGTCAAACCTAGATGGTGTAAACAAAATATTTTGTTCTCACCATCCAGTGTTCACTCCAGGATATGCTTACTACCAGGGATATGCTTTCTTCTATGGGTTGCACATTTAATGACAACATTAATATACACTTTTCAATTGTATGAAGAAAGCACTCAATGCAATATTAAAATCCTTAAGACTCTCATGCAAATATGTTGGATAGGAGAAGTTCGTCTAACAAAACAAATTAAAGATTTATTAAACCAAATTTGCTAACAATCTAGGTAAATGAATAAAAAATGTTCTTAGACAAATAAATAAAACAAACAAAAATAATAGAAAAATAACATTCTTAATTCAATCTCAAAACATCTTCCTTTTTTCCAGCGAATTGAATTTGAATTGACATTTTTGCGTTATATACCCAACTTAAGTTAAGGGTATTACAGGATATTTGATGGCAGAAAAAAGAAGATGATCGTCACACTTCATTTGGAGGATTTTCTCAACGCTTGTTGCGCCTCCAAATTAATTGCCGCCGCCTGTGCAGCGCCAAAATTTAATGGAAAGTTTAGCAAATACAACAACGGCGCCCCAAGCGCCCCCAAAAGCAGCACTCAGATGCAACAGCAACAGAAGCTGCCTAAAGCTGCATAAAATTCCCCAACCTGACTCCCCTCCTCTGCTCTCCTGGACTGCAGCTTCGACTAATTAGCCGAACGGGCGTAGGCGCCAGAGTTTGTTGCGTTTTTCGGAGTACACAAACTGCAGTTAATATATTTTATAAGGAGGGTGGGGTGGGGACGAGGAGGTAAGAGGGGCACGTAGGATATGCGCGCCACATGCCTCATTATCAACAATTGCATATTGTGGCATTTTTTACAGTTAATTTTCTGCTCGTTCCTTGCCTTGGTTGTTTATTCATCTGTGTTTTTTTTTTTTTTCGTATTGTTTTGTTTTGTTTTTTCTTTTCACGTTTTTTTACAGCAGCTGCAACTCACGCCATTTTGAAGTGTTTTTTGATATGCCCCCTACGAATATTAAGATGCTAAATAACAAATATGTATAGCAAGTTAATTTAAAACTAAACAATATTTAACTAGCTTTTGATATTAAAAATATTATATTTTAATCAATTCAATATTCCCTATTTATGTTCATAATAATGATTAATCAATAATCAGTTTTATTAAATATAAATAATACACACATCCGTTTAGATGTTTATGAACGTTACAATATAATAAAATTTCTTAATATTTAGTAAATAAAAAACAATTGAAACTTATTTCAACTGGAATATATAGTTTTTTCGTTAGAGAATTATGTGAACACAGAATGAATGAATAAATGAATGAATGAAAACTCGACATCCTTTCTCTCAAATAGATTTACAAATTTCGCACACTGCCGTAGCGCGTCTCAAAGTAAAAGCGTGAAATTTCGCGCCAAAAAGCGAGCTGAACGCAGTTGCTGCGTGCGGCAAGGATAATAGTACATTTACATATACACATTCGAACATATGTATGTATGTTTGTACTCAAATAGAATCATTCGGATGGATGCCACAGCAGGATTCGTTTCGTTTTTATTTCGCTTTCAGTCTGGTGCTGCTTTGGCTGGACAGGACACGCTGTTTGGCGTCGCCGGCGTTTCTGTGACAAAATGCAGGATATGCGTGAGGGCCGCTTTTGACTGAGGCGACTGAGGCTAAGGCGTTGATTGCGTCTCGCTTGTGCACACTGAGTGGCCGCATGCTTACGGTTAAACTCCGCCCACAAACCGATCGTGCGCATAGTTGTTGTTGCTGCCTATGCTTATATTTGCCATACGTGTGTGTGTGCTGTTCTTGTGCCTGTTTGTATGTGTGTGAGCAGTTGACAAATTTGACGAAACTCACCACAGCAACGCACGCTGCTGCTGCTGCTGCCAGCGCTGTGCAAATGCGAGTGCGAGTGCGAGCAGCATCGCATGCTGCCGATGTCATTTGGCGCTCTCACGGCATCGGCGCAAAGAGCACAGAGAGCGCATTCGCTCTACCCCACGCCAAGCGCTGCGCCGCAATGTAAAATGGTCGTCGTACAGTGGGCGTTGCTCTACTGTTGTCTCGCTTACACACACACGCACACGACGACAGCACAACAGAAGACGTCGTGCGCTCTTGCTGCTCCGCTACGCTCCACTCTCTTTGCTGTGCGCCTTGCTACTACTCTCGTAGTCGCGCCGCGCCGTTAACGAATTTGCATATTTATCTTCTTTATGCTTATTGCATATTTTATTCATAACGTTCTGGCGCAGCGGCGGCAGTAACAGCAGCAGCAGCAGCAGCAGCCGCCGCCGCCGAGGACGACGCGCCAGCGACAGCGTAGAGACGCCAACGGTGGCTGCTCTACCACGTAACGTGTGATAAGGCATTCACAAAAGCATTTCGCTCAGCAGCAGTAGCTATAATCTCCCCCCCCACCACCATTAACCAACTGCTGGTCTGACGCTCTCTCTCTCTCTCTGCCAATTTCTGCCATGTTGTTTGGCTTTTGCTTTCGCTGTTTATATTTGCTTGTAGTATGTATTTTTGTTTTTCTTGCTTTTATCATTAATGACACCATTTCTTTTATTTTCATTTAATTACTTTTGTTTTTTGCGCTTTTTGCGATGTTTTCTACCAAGCATTAAACGAGGTTATTACATGGTAAATAGTACCAAATTTGTTACATTTACACATACAGTAGCATCAATATACATATGCATGTAGAATATTCCCATTTGACCCGATCCCGATCCCCTGCCGGGCCACATACGACACGAATTTTTCAATTTGTATTAAAATATGTGCAAATATACATTACACATTATTAATGTTATTTATTTATTTGATGCAATAATTATTTTTATTTTTTCTTGTGTGTTATAAGTGTTAAATCAAACGCGTTGTTTTTTTTTATATATGTATGTTGCCAAGGTATTGGAATATAATGTGAATAATATTAAATATTATAGCCTTTTTTTTATTTGAAACTCTTGCAATATATTTTTTATGACAAGAATTATAAATTTATTGGCAACGAAGAAGAGTAAAATTTAACTTTTAGAAATCTCTGAAGCTCTTGCAAACATATTCACACGCATCCAAGTTGATCATTTATGCAATTTTGCAGATGCAGAAGAAACACACTCAAAAAACATAAGAAAAATCAAAAAAACACAAGTTAAAAGAATCAAGCTAAGCATTGAGACGATCTCATCTGGTGTTTAATGAATGACATTGGATTGTCGCATAGGGGAGGGGGGGGACAAACAAAAAAGTTAGCTAATACTTTCACACACACTTACATACGTACACACATACACACACTTCATACAATCTAGTATATAAGTATACCTCAGACAAAACCTTTTCGAGCTCAGCTCTTAGACAAGAGAGTGTGTGTGTGTGCGTGTGTGTGTGTGTAAGTTATGTTCTGTGTTTTGATTGCTGCTCCAGTTACAGTGGCCGACATAAACCAAACATTGTGAGCAAACACACAAATCTGTTATGCTGTCCTTAAAGGACATACAGCAGCCAAGTGCTCCTGCGAGACGTCCTCAAGACCAAAATGGCCCCACGCAGCATGCACACACACACATACACACACATACATACACATAAGCTGACAATATTTCGTTGGCGCTGCTCTTTTTGGTTTTTTGGCAACAGAACAGCGAACAGCAATAAACAAAATTTGTTGATATAGAACAAAAAAAAAGTTATCGCGAGGACAAACGTATTGCGAGGCTGCGTAGCGCTGCCTGTTCATTGCGTGTTATCCTTGCATGGCTCCAGACGGCCTATAACACACTAACGCACACACACACACACAGTCAAACACATGTGCCTATGTTGTAACCGGTTTGGAGTGAATTCCACTCACTCAGTCTGCCGCGCCAAACTCACTCTCAGCGCATGCTGCTGCTCAGCCAACGTCGCTGCTGGCGACGCCATTGCCTAATTAACTGAGCAAATAGCTTATGCTGCCAGCGGCGCTGCTAGCGTCGCGTGCGCTGCTGTGGTGAGTTTAATGCGTGTGCGCAGCGCAGCGTCGCCACGACATCGACCCGAACGGAGCCACCGTCATTTGATGCCCTCCGACGGCAGGCGGCGCACGACGGCAATGTCGAGTGCAACAGTTCTATTTGTTTTTGGTTTTGGTTTTGCTTTTAATTTGTGTTTGCTACGGCCGGTCGCTTTTGCGACTGTGGCTGATAATTGTGTCGTTGCCGTCGGCAATGTTGTGACAAGAGCTTTTTGTTGTTGGCAGGATCAGTTGCGCGCTTGCCAACTTGCCCTAGCTCTTCTTTCTCAATGTATAGGCGCCAGTGGCGGCCATTTTGTTTGTGACACACGACATAGGTTTTGTGGGTGGGCGGGCAACAACAAACACAACGACAACAAAAAACAACAACAACTTAGTAATAAAGCGACAATAGAAAACAAAAAAAAAAAAGCGGTGTCAAAATGCATGTCGCGCATTGAAGCCGCCGCTGGAGACAGTGACAGCGACAGAAAAAAAGAAGTAAGCTAAGCTTGGCTAAGCTTTTAGTTAAAGTCAGCGACGCCGTGGTGAACAACGTCAACGTCGCTGCAACGCAACATTGTTACCGGCGAGGCTAGCGTTCGTTCGCTCTCTCGCTCTGCCGCCGTCAATGGTTCTGGTGATTTTTGTCGCACAGCTTTCGCTGCCGACGTTTGCGCTGCTGCCGCTGACAACTTTGACTTGGACTTGGACTTGTCTGCTGCGATTGTCTTAACCCGGCCCGGCTGTGTTGCCTGCCTGGTGCTTTGGCTTGGACACGTTTCGGCCTATACGTTGCACGTTCTGCGTTTTCAGCGATTTCAGCTTCGTTCGTTTTTAGCGTTCTGCGTTCCACGTTTCCACGTCTTTGCGTTATTGCGTTTACCGTCGCGCATCAATTTCGAACACAATCACAATCGAACACACACAATACAGCATCTCTTTGTCGCTGTCGCGTTGTCGTCGTCCACGTCGTCCACGTCGTCACCGCAGTGTCGCTTGTCTATCAAACTTGTGATTTTTAATTTATAAACTATTTTGTTTTTTTTTTTCTTTGGATAATACTATAACAAATTGAAGAAAACGTGTGCAATTTTGAGCAAATTAAGCACAATTTTGAATCAACCCAATTACAAGTATATCTCTGACATATATACATATAAATATATTATATTATACTATATGTACTTACTATATGTGGCTCAAGTGTTTTCAGTGCTCAAGTGCTAAACAATCAACAGAAACTATACATATATAATCTACTTAAACATTTGGAAAAGGTTTGACAAATGCCCTTCCCCAACAAAACATTGGATTCTATGTTGTTTTGGCAGCGGCTGCGTTAGTAACTCATCCACGGATTATGATATGATTGATAAACAAATCAAAAAAAAACGAAGAATCTTGTTAATAAAGCGACCTTTATTTTAAGTATTTAACTAATCTTATGAATTTTTAGTAAGCATCGTTATGGTTTTTGAGATTTTGAGTTCCTATAGATCTTGCCCCTTTCTTCTTGTTGTTTCATATTCCTACAAACCGTTTGTCTTTTGATCGGTGCAAGGCTAAAAAAGATCGTTTCTTTCACACAAAATAAAATATTCGTTCCCGTTATATGAGGTTATACAAAATCCATCTAATTGACATCTTTTCCGTGTCAATCCCACAAAAACCTTGATATTTTCAATGCAATTTCATATATTTTCTTTGCTACACAATCTTACAGTACTAATGGAATAAATACTAAGGATTTCATAAGGATTTCGATATTCAGAATGAAATAACGTTTTCAGATACTTTTCTTCCTGACTGCCCAAAACGCTATTAAACTGACAAAATATCTCGATGTACTTAATTGTGAAAGGGTAATTTTTTAGCATAGAGAAACTACTACCATATAGCACTTAGTCGCCGAAGTCGGAGCGTTTAAACAGACAGACAGACTGACAGATAGACGGACGGACATAGCTTATACAAAATTAGAGGTGGATGCATATGAAGACAGACGAAAGGACAGATGAACGGACAGACAAGTAGACGGACAAAGTAATATCAAATCCTCTTTTAATGCTTTTATCACAGGCAAACTCAAAGGTCCCTTAGAAAGGTCTTGCATACCATTTATAGCTCATTTATTTCAAATGACAAATGCAAAATATATTATATATATCCTATGGCTGAGAGAGATAACCGTTTGTTATTGGATTTGGGATTTATGCGAGCTGTTATTTCAAACTGGCAGTTACGATATTTTATTAGTTCAGAGACAGAGTTGTTCAGAATAACAGACGACGATTATAAGATCGACTTCGCTATTTATATTTTTATTCTAAAATGAATCTTATTACTATGAAAAGAACGGACAGAGTTTCACTCTCTCTCTTTTAAAATCTGCAACGCTAGCGGCGCTTATCACCTCGAAAGTTGTAAATACTTATGTATATTTGATAATGTGATAATGTGCTGTCATTATCAATGAATGCTCAAACAAATGAATACGTTTATACAATGGAAGGTAGTACTTCTCTTCGCTACAGTCAGCTGCATTCAAGCTTGACAAGCGCTCAAAGCTGAAACGCTCAAAAAGCTATTGCGAGAGAGAAAGGTGTAAATCGCATTTCAAAATATGCAAATTGCCGGCTGACTTGTTGGCATTCATTACTATGCCAACTGTCATTTGCACATACTTAGTACAAATAGCATTGTACACTTACTCTAGCTAATACTTGAATAACAAATGTGTTAGAAGTAACAGCACACTCTAACTAACTAACAACAACAACAACAGCAACAACTACTTGCTTGTGTGCTAGTGTTTGCACAATATGTGTCTAGATGTCTCGGAGACGACTGGGTCTGACTGGGCCTGAAACTAGAGACTGTCTGAGACGCGACTGTCGAGTGTGTTGTGTATCATTTACGTTTGTCAAATCAAATTTGACAGCTATGGAAAACATAATAATATGCCCGCAAGTCAAAGCTAAAGACAATGCCAGAGAACCCAGGACGCAAGGCACAGAGCCCAAAGCCAGTTCCAGTTTTAGTTCCGTCAACCAACCGTTTGGGGCCGGTTTGATTCGAGCCAAAGAGCCAAGAACAGTGTCTAGACTTAGCCAGAACTTGATTGGCTTTACTACAGTTCGGTTTCTTCGGCAGATCAAGTTGTACTTCGTAGGGCATCAAAAGGCTGATCCTCTCCAGCATCCACAACTTGCAAGAAAGATTTGTGTTTCCCCGTTAGTTTCACTATTCGTGCCCCATATCTATCTCGGCCGCTATATATATGCCCATTGGGTATCAATGGCAAGTGCATTTAAAATGCCACGACTTATTAAGGCTTAAACCATTTTCAAGCGGTCCGGACTATATAATGCCGGAGGAATAATAAAGGAGTTGATGAGAGTGTGAACGTGAACGTGAAGCGGACCTGAGCTTGAGGGCGGCGGTCGAAGTCAGTTCGCATTACTTTGGCATTGAAATTATTGTAAGCTGTTAAGCGAATAGCAAACGCAGAGGCGTCGAATCAGGGGGGAGGTAAATAGGGTTGTGTGTGTGTGTGATGATGATGATGATGATGATGATGGAGTGGTAAGGGTAAAACGAGGTCAGATTCAAAGTCGGGAGTTGGAATTTCGTATTGGCAGTCCTACTATAAAATGCAGAGTTTTGTGTTGTGCGCGCTGGGGAACGTTGAGCTCTATTGTTGCTATTGTTGTTGTTGTTGTTGTTGTTTTTGCCGGCGGAAGAATAAAATTGCCGTTGGATGGATGCTTTTTACGCAGTTAGAAAGAGAGATATACATATGTATGTGTGTAGAGAGAAAGAGCTATGTTTGTATTGGGGGTTGAAAACGTAGGACGAGACTTGGTCCACACTTAACTAAAACATATAAACGCCAGAGGAACGGGCAAGGGATAGGAGAGAAGAGGCATCGACAAATAGATAGGCAACAACATTTGCTGCTGTTATTATTGTTCACGTTCTTCTTGTTGTTGTTGTTGTTGCTGTTCCTGTTGTTGTATCTTACCATCTATCGGCTGACTAACGCGCGCCAGCTGACGCCCCGTGTGCCCAAGGCATCCTGCTTTTGTCCTGACAAACGGACGAGCTCGGAAAACTTCAATTCAGTTCAGTTTCATTTACAGCGCACGCAATTTTGTATCTATAGAAAACAGTCGATGATTGCTGTTGCTGTTGTTGCTTTTGGTGGTTGCTGTTCGCCCTGTGGGGCAGGGGGTGAGAGTGGGAGGTGAGGCGTGTGGATGGGCGGACGGGTGGCGGGCGGCTTTTTAGGTTGGCTTGGTCGGCGGCTTGCTGCTGATATTCAACGTGTTGTAATCCCATTTGCAGGATTGCGGATTCAGGAATCAATTACGAATTTAATTTATAACAGCGCGCGTCGTGCACAGGAAGCAAGAAATTTAGAGAGTATCATGACGAAGGGCACGGTAGAAGGGGGGTGCTGGTCATATTGATTTTGCTCAAGTGCTTGAGAGAGAAGGGTAGGGTAGTCGACGACGACGACGCCGACGTGGGGGATGTTTTAGCTGAAGCACTTCATTGAGCTCTTAAAAAGCTGTCAAGTCAATGCAGCACAAGCATCTATCCCAAGAAACTTGCCAAAATCCAAGAAATAAAAAAAGAGGGAGCTAGAAAGGAACAACAATAACAAGGCGGCAAAGAGATTGAAAGAGGAGGGATAGAGAGAGAGAGAGAGAGAGAGGAGGAAAGTCAAAAATCTGAAAATTTCTTGTGCTTGTTACTCCTTCCCCCCCATTACCCAAATCCTCTTTTTCCAAGTCAACATTCTTTTCCATTTCTTAACATTGCTCAAATGATTTCGGCTACAAAAGTTGTGCAGCATCTACCCACTCTGTCCTCTTCTTGACTGCCCACCCATACTCTCTCTCCCTCTCTCTGTTGGATATTCTCTTCAGCGAGATGCATAATGTATACAACAATTTGTGTCTAACAATTTGGCGCATTTTCACGCTTTTTGTTTGTTTTGTGGTGCAAAATCCAGGCATGAACAAAAAAAAAACTTGACAAGTTTTTGACTCTTGCCTTAATTGCTATGCAAATTTTGGCTGGAAGCTTTGAGAGAATACAATTTGTTGCATGAATTCATACATTTTAAGACATTTAAAAACGAAGC
Organism: Scaptomyza graminum; assembly: GCA_018901835.1. NCBI lineage: Eukaryota > Metazoa > Arthropoda > Insecta > Diptera > Drosophilidae > Scaptomyza > Scaptomyza graminum. The sequence goes on along the minus strand of JAEIFL010000001.1, from coordinate 5,631,347 downwards.
TGCTTTTCAAATAATCAGTTGATTGGCTTCAAAGAATAATGTAATACAAAACAGCTTCTTATCGCAGTTGTAAGGTAGCCAATTTAAGCCCTTTTAAGTTGCCTTAAACTACAACAACTAAGCACATATATTTATTTATTTAAATATTATTTATGATACATATTATAATGCTATAACTAACGAAAGCGCAGGGCAACGAGTTACCAGACCTATTAAATTTCAATAAATATTGAGCAGTATTTAAGGAACGTATCATATTGGATCGACATTGATTTTTGTTTACAGTATTAAGTAGATAATATGGGGTCATTGATTGGCTTAAGGTATTTATTCTCATTTTCCCAAAGAAACTTCGTTGCTTGGGTTGATTATTTTCCTTAAAAAACAACCCAAGGATATTAATTTTTTCTGTTTTAGATATGCTCGTAGATCGATTTTAATCATGCTTTTTAATTGTATTGATAAATATTAAAGCTTGAATAAGGTGATAAAAGCGTTTTTAAACGCTCCTGGATATTAACTTGAAACAGTGAAGCTAAAGTTATTTTTTATCCTTGCTAACACTGAGCAAAGATCGCTTTAAATTAAGTGCTAAAGCTTTTGCGCAGGTCTTATCATTTTGGGCAACTCCATTAGACACTGCAGAATTTATGTTCTTGGAAATTAAAATCTTAGTTGGACACAAGAGAGATCGGCAATTGATACAGTCTTTAGCTTATGCAAAGCTTTGCTCTCTTGAGTGTTTATTAAGAAGCTGATCGAAGCTAAATCAAAAAGACAATAAAAGGATTCAAGAAAAATGCATTGCCGTGTAGGCGGCTTTTATTTAAAATTAAAGGACATTTTTGACAGCATTACTTGAAGGCAGCGCCGAGGCACTGCGCTGCTGTACTGTCCTCAATGGGGTGTTGTAGCTGTAGCAAGGGGAGATGGGGAAAAGTGGGTTCTGTTCTTCTGTATTGCTGTCGCCGCAGACAAAAGTGAATTTCAATTTCAATTCCAAGTGCGAGGGAGAGGGAGAGGGCGAGGGCGAGGCAGAGCAGTCCAAGTCCATATCGTATTGTCTGCGAAATTGTGCGAGTGCCAGCAATAGTCTGTCCAGCATTCTTAACCCAGCAGCACTTCCCATTACAAATGCTCTCCTCCTCTCTTTCTCTCTTTGTCTCTCTGTCTCAGTTTAGGTTATATGTTGCATCTCAGTCTGGTTGAGCTTTGGTATTGCGTCTGACTTTTACATTAATGAGCATGTTTTTATTTATAAGTGTTGTTTTTCTTTTTTCTTCCTAAGTAATTCTTTTTATTTTCTTTTTATTTGTGATTCTATTTTTTTTTTCTTTTGCTTTTGTTTGCTCCTTGACGCGCTTTGTTGCTATTGTTGTTGTTGTTGTACTTTTTTCTTTGGAAGTTTTCTTTTCTTTTTGCTGTATTTACATTTTTGCGCACAGTTTGACATTTCTCTGGCGCTCTTTCTCTCGCTCGATTTCATTTGATGTGTCCTTTTGGTCATTCATTTAGTTGATTGCAGGGATGTTCCTCACCCTTGGACCCTCGGACCCTTAGCCCTTCTCTAACTGAATGATCCATTGTTGTGTGGAGCTGGTCAAAAATCACGCAAAGCTTTCTCTGAATAGGTCCTCCCTTTTGAAGCTTTCGAGTCCTTGTTTGTACCTTGTTTACAATCGCACCTCGGCATCGCGTCTATTGACCTGAAGAGGGCGCCACTGTGCCACTGCAGTCAGTGGCATAATTGCTGAGAGCGTCGTCCGTCTGGCGCCTTTTTTATGGCACCTACCAATAGAGAGACCCTCTATAAAGCACATCTAACCCCCCACCGCTCTCCTCCTAGTCGCCCGCCAACTTTCCACTTTTTCACTTAACAGCAGGCAAATAAACTTTACCACACACGCACAACTAACACTAGCACACTCACTACCAAACACACACACACACTCATACACAACACGCACAGCTGTATTTCTGAGAGTTTTGTAATGTAATGAGTTGTTAGTTTGGTGCGGTCAGCAGTGGAAGGGTTAGGCGGGTAAGGCGGGCTTCTCTGCTGCAAGTGAATTTTTGCTTTTGGCTTAGCTGCTCTTGTTTTGGTTTTGGTTTTTTGCTATTTGCTTCTACTGCATATTAAATGAAAAGTTTTGCTTTTTAGCGCATCATAAAAAAGTTCTATGGCCCAGGTGTCATGTTTTCATTTACACTTTGTTGTTGTTGTTGTTCTTCTTCTTTTTTGTTGCAGCCGCAAGTTGCTGAATAGTCTGGTAGTAGTAGCCCAACAAGTAAACAGGGAAATCTTATAAATATCCAATTAAAATACAAATATGATTTATTTAAAATTGCAATTGCTTAGAAGTTATTTAATAAGAAGCACCTTAACCTTGGAATCTCATTTTCCTGTGCGTTATTTAATTATGTTCACAATTGCAAACTAATTAATCAAACAAATATTGTTTACTTTCCACAAAAGTATTCTCTATCTCATTTTATGCTAATCTGGCTAATAGTACATCAATGTTTGAGATATCCTATATTTTGGGTTAGTTGTGCAGTAGGTCCAAGGATTTGTTGATAAAGTTTTTGGAAGCAAAACAAAATTAGCAACCAAACTCAATTTAATAAGTCTGTGCTGTTGCAAAAGGTAAAGCTTTGTTCCAAACGTCCTATATATTAAATTCTCTTTCATATGTCGGCAATAAATTAAATGCAAACAGTTTGCGTTAGTCACTTAATATTGTTAATTAATAAACAAACAAGTAAAGTCGTGCATCTAAGGTAGAAGTGGTAAATATGCGATTTTTATGCGAAGACACTCTGAATCCAATGCTAAAGGTACAATAATGAAACACGTTTGACTTTGGGGATATCGTTCATGAAGGAACTTAAAGCGAAGGCTTTATCATGCAGAATTTTAGATCAAATAAAATAAGCTCGATGTAAATTTGACAGATGGGCAGACAAACACACACATGAACATAAACAACAACGCGGGCGTACAAAATATTATCAAACGATTTTATTTAGCTAATTTGTCAACAGTTGTCAATAGTTGTTAAATGGTGTAAAGTATATGTATGTACTTCCGTCCATATTAGTAAATGGTGTAAATTTGTTTATATTGACATAATCATGCCACTCGCACGCACAAACGGTTTTACAATAATACTACATTATTTTCTAACTACTTTACATAACAATACCAAAACAAGCGTGCACGCTTTTTTCTACATTTATCTGCATAAAAAATACTTAATATTTACATTGTGTACATAGTCTTTCATACACTCACTCACACAATCACAAATGTCAATCAACTTTCCCCCGTCATTCAATAAAATTGTTTGATAATATTTGTAGACAGAGGAAGATTTTATAAAGAATCTTAGATAAATCATTTTCAATTTGTTTTCATTGAGAAAGTGCCTTCAAGTTATATAATTATATTATATTATCATTTAATCAAGAGAATACAACTATTTTTTTGCTTGAAATATAACGTACGTAGCAATATATACTTTTTCTTAAGGATGAAAATCCTCTCTTGGGATTGCTGGGTATTATTATACTTGGGATGTCTTATAACTAATCAGTGTTCTATGGGATATCTTGAGTGCGCTACCATTGCAGTTAGGATTTTGGCATGTGAAGAAGTTAAGTAGAATTAATAATTTACTTTGCATTTCTAACGAAGCTTCCTTTATTCGAATCCCAGAACTTAGCAAAATAATTAACCATTTCTCACCAATATGGTTTTTTAGACAACCTGCACCATAAGCAAAGAATTAAGAAACAATGTTTAAAAAAATTAACTAGTCAATTTAAATAAATATTCCAAATCCCGGCTCCACGCGTTGCTCTGGTGCTTTCTTGATGTTTACTCTAAATTTGCATTAAGGACACCTTTTTAAATTAATGTAAAAAAACAAATACAATTTGTGATAAATTAAAGACTATCGTATCGATTGTTTATGTAAATTGAGTACGGGAAGAGTTTTAGGAGAATCTTAAGTCTCTAGCTTTTATAGAGGGACGATCAGACGTGATTGATGAAGAAACAGAGACGGACATGGCTATATCAAAATGGCTGTTATTGCTGGACAAAACTTTTGTTTAAGAAAATATATATACATATCCAACAATGCTTTAAGCATTTCACGAGAAAATTATAGTTTCTTGTCGGCTGGGGCATACATATAAATAAGAGAGAAAAACCCTTGAATAATTTCCAAAAACGCAGAAAGAGCAATTCACGTTATGGATTGCAATGAAATGAACATTAACTACAGTCGTGGCTATTTCGAGAATAATACTCGTTTTTTTATTACAAATAAATTGTAAATTAATATTAGAAAATGGTCTAAGAAATGAAAGAGATTCGTTTTTCAAATGGACCGACTTGCAATTTCGGAATAAATTGGAAACTTTTCTAAAAGTTTCAATTGTAGCATATGTTTGATATGCTTTCTTGGGTACAGCAACGAACAACAACTTAAGTGTGTGGCAGTAGCAGCAGTAAGTAAAATGACACACACACACACACGCACACATAGACACTCGGGAGACACAACAAGGATAACGTTTGCTCATTGGCAAAAAAGATGTAGGCGAAGGATGGGTGTGCTTTAGGGAGAAAGTTTGGCAAAAAGAAGCAGAAATGTTTCTGCTGCGCCCGGAGATAGAGACAGAGATAAAGCAACAACAGCAAGTAACTGAGAGAGTATATTTGTGTGTGTGTGTATGTGTGTGTGATGGTGTGAAGAATACTGTCAAGTGTTGGCGTAGGGTGTTGTGTTGGGTTGTATTGGTGCTGGTGTTGGTTGGTGTCGCCTCTTGTCGGTGTGTGAATCTTGTGTGTACATTGGCCACTCCTTTGGCTGACACGCCAACAGCAGCAGCAGCAGTAGCAAGCAGCAAGCAGCACCACCCATAGCACCACTTGCTCGTTTCGTTGTGTTCGTGTTCGTTTATTCGTCTGGCCATCTTGGCCAATCGCTTGTGTAAACAACGACCCCTCCGTCCCATCTCCCCACCCTCCCCCACCACGCCCTTTCGAACGCCTTTGTCACAGCAGCCGCCGCCCTTTGCATACACAAACATACACACACACACAAACACACACAGAGCGAGAAGAGTTTTTCACACAAAAAGTGTTGGCTATCCAAGTCGCCTAGCACCACCTCACCATCCGCGCACCACCCGCTCACCACCCTTACCCCACGCATTGCAGTGCGATTATTCATATTGCAGAGCTTGTGCTTTGCCATCCATTTATCTTGCCACATTGTTGGCTGGCTGGCTGGATGGCTGGATGGCTGCTTGCTGCCCCACCTACAATATTTCGTTGTGCTTGCTTCGTTTTGCCTGTGGCGCGGCGCGCAAAACGCTTTTGTGTGTTTAATTGCTTGTGAAGAGTGCTTTTCAATGGAAAATGCACAAAAAAAAAAAAAAAAATACAAGTAAATAAACACACGCACACACACACAAAGCAAAATCGACAAAAAGACAGTGAGAAATAAAGAAAGAAAGCAAAAAGAAAAGACAAAGGCAGAAGAAGAAGAAGAAAAGTGAATAACAAAATAAGTTCTTTACGCAGCTGAAACGCAAAATATCTTTTAATAAAACCCAAAAACAGACCAAAAGACAAGCCATCCACATTTGACAACTGCAGTTGGCCTCACCCGACAGCGTTTTGCTCGTAATTTTTGTCAGTTAATCGCATCGAACAGTTGGATGTTTCGAACTCTTACTGAAAGTTGCATAATTTAAAGAAAAATTATCTGAAACACGTTTGCGCAAAAGTTGCTTTATTTCATTTTCGCAGATATCAAAAACTGTTGCATACTTTTCAGCAGCAGCATCAGCATCCGTCTGTGTGCCTGAGTGTGTGTGTAAGCAGTCAAGTGCATCTGCCTTCTGCCACAACAAGTCGCAGAGATACAACAAACTTGCTTAAATTGCATCAAAATATGTTCGCAAATCGCATTCAATGACACATCATGAATACCCTAAATGCAATCGTAGGAGTAAATCCTGATTTAATAAAAGGTTTTCAATGCACAATCCAAAATTATAAGAGCAACAAGAATATATAACATGTTTTCCCAATGTCTAAAAACAAGAAGACACAGAAAATATCCTTATGAAAATATGAAGATCAAGAAATCGGTAACATTTTAAGACAGTTTATCGATATAAAAAAAATCAATTAAGCATTATTTTCAATGCAGAAACGTTGTAGTTTTCAATAGATCTTGAGCAAAAGTTTCGTTTGAATCAAAGAACCAAATTTATAAAAATGTTTTCCTTGCACTAATGTACCCTAAGCAAGTACAAAAAATCATGTTGTCTTGTTGTATGTGTGTAGGGTAGTTAAAACCATCAGACATCAGCATGGAATGCACTTTGTTTTTCACACATTGCCCTAACTGATTAACTTTTGTGTGAGCTGATAAAACAACAAGACTTGCAGCAACAGCAGCAACAGCAACAACAAAGCTGCAGCATGCGTGGTCTTTGCACATTTCTACAAACACACACACACACACGTACACACAGACACGGACAAATACACGCACATATACACATGCACACAAATAGCGCAGTGCAAACAACGAATTAACTCGTTGTCTGTGCAACAAATGCCTCTGTGTGTGCGTGTGTGTGTGTGTGTGTGTTTGATAGACAGGCGTGAAGTTAATTAAACAATAAATACACACACATACACGAGAGAGAGATAGAGAACGTGAGAGAGAGACCAGAACAGATAGAGAGACTAAGAGGGTATATATTATATAGGGAGAGAGTGCGCGCGGACAGAGAAACGAGCTAAAAATGGCGAAAAACTACGGACTTCACTTGGCAGCTCCTGGCGTGAAATTCAACACAACACCAATGCATGTGCACACAAACACACACTTATATGCAACATTGTTGTTGTTGCTGGCTGTTTTCGCTGTAATTGAGCAATTGCCGTTCGCTGGCGGCCTTTTTGCTGGCATTTGGCTTATTTTGCTTGGCGCTCAAAAACAGGCAACACATTTTGGCAAAACCCAAAATATATTATAATTAATGTTCCAAAGAATAAATAAGTTGTAAATGGAAATAATTAGAATATAAATGAAGAAATCTTTGTATTACGTAGCTATGAGAGGAGAATAAATATTACAGGATCTCCAGTTATGCAAGAAATAATCACAATAGCGTGGAAAAGTAGTTATACATATGTATAATAAAATATTAACATGATGCACTAAAGAGCAGAGCTAGAGGTTTAAGACTGAGAGAAAACACGTGAGATGGAGAAGAAGAAAGGTGACAAGATGGCGTCATTTTAATGCGCTAAAGGTTAGGTGGCAAGGGCGTCAGAGGATAGTGTCGGAGGCAAGACGCCGGCAGGACACTCTAACTGGAACTAAGAACAAAAAATCAAAACATGCGTAAATGGAATGGAACTTAAAGCTGAATCTCTAAGACTGGTCATCCATCTCCATTTCTTGATTGCCAAAGACTTAGGATTAAAGGATCCCCACCCGCTCCTTCGGGCGTCGTAGAGCTGTGCCATTCTTATGTAAAATATTGAAGGGAATCTTATCCAATCGTGTGTCATGTCCTTGCGTGTGTGTGCGTGCTTGGCTTAAAGCCCCCACCAAACAGCACCAGCTCAAAGGCAAGCACACCACACACACACACACACACATGCACAAACACATCGAAAAGCTATTCTGTCTGTGTTTATATAAGGCTAGACATTTATTATGGCGCTTTTGTAACAGTTGTGTGATGCCACCACGTGAATGTTGACATAAGAAATATTCCCATACACATGCATACATATGTATGTGTGTATGTATGTATATGGACTTACTTCCAGCACGTGCACGTCTTACATACGTGAGTGTGTGTGTGTATATGTATGTAAAAACATCTATCATTGTTTTTGACAGCTTGAAGTTTAAGCTTATGCTAATTTTATTGATTGGCCACGTCGTCCCTAAGGAAAACAACCATCTTCAAGAAAACAGCGCTGCCAACTGACTGAAAAAGCAGTCTAAAAGGGGGCGTGTTCAAAGTCATATTAGCAACCAGAGAGGCACATAGTATTTCTAGTTAAGATACTTTCGTACATAATGTAAAAGAACAATTCAAAATAAAAATAAAGCTAAAATGAAATCGATTGAGAATACAACAAGTAAACAATAAGCATATTTGGAGAAGTTGTTGTTTAATTGAAGAATAAGTTCATTAGTTTGCTCAATTTCCAGTTATTAGTTTAGAACAGTTTGTTCATTTGAAACACCAAAACGTACGAACGAACTGAAAGGCAGTTAACATATTAGTTTGGTAAATTTTTGTTTTAATCACTAAAAAATGCAGATTTGCCAGTCAAAGTGTTAACCCATTCGTCGTCACCTTTGTGCCCCCAACAACATATTTGGATAATTTAACGCGCGGCGCTTGTAAATTTTCACACACACACACACACACATAGACACCTACTCAAAAAAGCAACTAAACCATGTTAAGCAAATAAACATGCCGACACAAAAGAGTGACAGAGAGAGAGAGAGCGAGAGAGCGAGAGGGCGAAAGATAGCGAGATCTAGAGAAAGAAAGAGACAGAGAGGCCCACGGGAAAGGCAGCCAGTCAAATAAACGCCGTCAAATAAAGTTTTTCAGATAATTATGAGGCAGCCAGCGAAAGTAGCAGCAGCAGCAAGTGTATGTGTGTGTGTGTGTGTGTGTGTGTGTGTTGGTTGATAAGTGTGTTTGTGCACACATAAACTTTTAATTAGCTACAAAGCGCCAACAAAAAATCAGACGAAATATTCTATGCTTCAGCAAGAAACAGAGAGTCTCAAAAAGTGAGAGAGAGAAAGAGAGATAGAGTAAGAGAGTAAGAGGTAGAGAGAGCGAAAGAGAGCGAGCGAGTGAGTACAAATTTACGCTCTCAATGCTTGCATATGCTCGATGCTGCTGCGATATGTTGTGGTGTAAGAGCTTTTTTCAACACACCACAGCATCAGCCCACTCTCACACACACACACACACAGAGATACACACAAAGAGAGAGAACTAATCAATATACAAACACAGAAGCGCGCGGGCAGAGAAGTGAGCAGTGAGTTTTGCAGGCGTCAGCAGTTGGCATTTTGGTTGGTTGTTTTTCAACACCTTTGCCGACGACGAGTGCATAGCACATTTGTGTTGTTTTTGTTTGTGCTTGCAAAAGTAACGCGCTTGAGCCGTTAATACAGACGAGCATGTATGAATTGGAACGCTTCTCTTCTCTTGCTGTTTACCATTCAAATTGGATTTTATTTATCGAACTGCATTTAGTTAAACTACTGTATGTATTTGTTTTCACATCCCCCACTAACTAATCGCCTTCCACATTACACCGCCCCATCATCAACAATAACAAAAACAACCACAAAACGTAGGAGCAGGCAGCAGCAGCAGGCAGCAGCAACACTCTCAGCTTTAACTGTCGCGCAGCATCCTCATTGTCTTTTCTTCACCACGGTGACGCTGCTGCTGTAATTTTTCACACCACACACACAGCATACATACATACAATACATACATACAGAGGCAAAGAAATGTTGTCACCTTTTACAACTACAACAACAACAACACGAATGTCGACGACGACGACGACAACAGCGTCGCTCAATGTGCGCCATTTCATTCACTCGCACTAAGTAGAAGAGAGGGGTTGGCATTGCAGCCGCCGCCATTGTGAGGTGTGGTGTTAACTAGCTGGCGCGCCGCTCTCTCTATACAACAGTTCTGTGCCTGTGTCTGTGTGTGTATTTGTGGTTAAACTTGTCACACAAGCTGAGCACAACAACAACAACAACAATCAGAGTAGGCAGTCGGGTAGCAAGTTCAACGTCGTCGTAGTAGTAGTCGCTGTTTCTGCTGCTGCTGCTGCTGCTGGTGCTGTCGTCTTTTTCTTGCGCACATGCAGCGCCCATATTGCCAGCCAGCTCTCACACAGACACACAGTCTATCTGTTTCTGTGTGTGTGTGTGTGTGTGTGTGTGAAAACGTGTGACAAAATACATTTGCGTTGCCGTTTTTGCTTTTTGGCGCCGTCGCCGTCGACGCTGCCAAAGCTTCTTTGTCTGCTGCTGCTACTGCTGTGTCTGTGTGTCTCTGTCAGTGTGTGTGTGTCTATGGGATTGTTTTTGTGTGACTTCTGCTTGAGCTTTGCCTTTCATTTGCACGCCTCGTCTCGTCTCGTTGCCGTCTCGCTCGCACCAACGGCTCAGAGCCGCCACTGGCCGTGTGTTTGCGCAAACTTAGCGTCAAGTTTGTCACACGCGCTCCACTCGGCACCTACAATCACAGTCCAGTCCAGGCGAGCTGAGTTCTTCTTCTTCTTTTCCTCAACTTCTTGCCTCTTCTTCTTTTTACAGTTTTTTCATTTCATATTTTTGGTTCTCTCTTCTTTTCGCACTTCCGAATTTCGTGCAGTGCTTAGGCGACGCCGCCTCCGCCGCGGCATAAATCGTGGCTTTTACAAATTTCGGACGCATAAAAGCTGCCAAAGCGGCTAACACACGTTTAGCGCCACCCCCATATTCTCCCATTCCCATTTGGTTACAGCGTTTAAGCTGCTTTTCTAATTGCTTTTAGCACACTAGCTTTGTTTTTTTTTCTTGCTTTAAATGCAATTAACAAGATACATAACTTTGTTTTGAGCACTGAACTTTGAAAAGTTGAAAGCTTTTAAGCTTTTGCTGATCCTTTGAATACACATCTTTCGATTTTAATTTCCAGCAATAGTAATACGGTTTGAGATTGAGCTAATTCTGCTGTCGAGAAATTCATATAAGATACGCCAAAGTTCCTTTCGATCCTCGGAAAGCTTCGTGTGCTCGAAAGCTCTCATCTGATTTGATTTTGTTAAATAAGCACTGAAAAGCTTTTGTCTGATTTGCAAGCTTTTCTCCACGATTCTGATCAGAAAAGGTCATGGTACTTCGGATCGGTATCACGTGCCACACGTCCTTTCCAACTTGCAACACATCCGACTTGCCCTCCCCTCGCCTTACCAAGAAAACACACTAGTCGGCGTTGCCTTTTATCGTTTACTGTACTTTGCACACCTCTCCTCAGTACCCCCTCTTTCAAACCACCCCCTTAAATCTCAACCAAGAAGCACACATTTATCATGCGAACCCCTCCACCCACCCCCACCACAACCAGCTGGCAACAATTCGTTTCTGGCCATCAAAACATTTGGCCATTGAAGCGCATTTGTCAACTTGGCTCCCTCCACCACAACCTACCCCCCTCCTTGCCATCTCCAAAAACACTATCCTTGCCTTTTTTTGCTATGATTTGGCTGCTGCTGCGGCTGCTTCTGCTGCTGCTGTCGCTCACATTTTGAGCCATTTTTCTGGCGCGCTGCACTTTTGGTGTCAGCTGCCTTGTTACTTCTAACACGCTTCATGCTGCTTGTCACACGCCTTGGACGCTGGCGTCTCTGCTGCTGTTTGGTGGACGCTGGCGTCGCTGCCGCTGGTTGGTTTCTTCTTCTTCTTCTCATTTTTCTTGTTTTTGTTGTTGTTGTTGCTGTTGTTGTTGTTGCTATTGTTGTTTGTCTGCACACATACACATGCAACAAGCAAAGCGTCAACTCAACACTTTGGTTTGTTGGTTTTCTTATTGGAACCCAAAAATCGAGTCGCATTCTCTCAGTGAGTGTGTCTCAGTCTGCCCTGCTCCCACACCCAAACACGGGCAGGCAGCAGTCGCGACCCAATCGACTCACTCGCACGCCCAGCCGAACGGCAAATTCAACATAGTCACACACACACACACACACAGACACACACACACACACACACACACACACACACACACACACACACATGCAACAAACGGGGCTCTCTTGCTCGCTCTCACTCGCTTGCTACTTGCCGATAGCGTCGGCAGAGCAGCCAGCAAAAGCAGCAAAAGCAGCAAGAGCAGCAGCAAAGTCGTGTTTTGTCTTCGGGGTTGCGCTGCTTGCGTCCGTATGTGTATTTTCCAGTTTGGAAGCGACCGGCGTGTAGTTCGTATCGGCTTCGTCGTCGTCGTTTGTGTTGCCCACCGTTTTGTATGTTGTCGTCGTGCCGTTGTCGTTTGCAACAGCAGCACTACCAACAACAGAAGCAACAACAAGCAGCAATATATTAGCTTTATTCAACCGTTTTTTTTTTTGAGTAAGGAAGAAAGCTGTATTTGTTAACAACAATAACAACAAGGAAACACAGCAACTTGATATAGGCTCATGCAAAGATTAGCAAACGTTGCGCCGCGTCGCCGTCGCGTTGACGTTTTGCCGCCGCCAAAACAGCAAAATAACAAAGCAGCAAAACAAAAAAACAAAAAATAAACACAAATCCATACATTTTTTTTGAGCAAGAATTTTTTTTCATATTTATTCAACGAAATAATAGCAACAAATCTCTGAAGAAAGCTTGTGACCAAAAAGAAAAGAATACAAATATACAAAAATAATCAAAATAATATTAAAGAAAAAAAAGCAAATAAAAACAACAAAGATATGACGTGCTTGTGTGAGTGTGTGTGTAAATATATGTAAAAAAAAAAACAACAACAAAAAAAACGAATCCCTGAAGAGAAAATAAAAAAAAAACAAAAATTAAAAAAAAAAGTACCTGCCGAACAACAAACAACAACAACAACTGTAATAAAACTTATTAATATATATACAAAAAAATATATATATTCATAAAGATATATATACGTATGATCTATACGTATATATAGATTTTCTGCGTGACGCACATGTTGATGAAATTGTAATGTAATGAGATACGACGTTCAGGAGCTGCTACTTCATCAGTCTGCTGAGGATCCATTCGCCAGGTTCGCAAATGGGATGGCATATCATCCATTTCTGCAGCTCTCGCAAAGACCCACTGACTTCAGCGTCTCGTCGCTGTTGACGGCGGGTAGCAACAACAACAATAACAACAGCAACAGCAACAACAACAACAACAACGCCAACAGTAGCTCGGGAGGTGCAGCTCAGGCGCTCAGTTCACCAATCTCGGGCGGCGCCGGCAATTTTCGTAGCTCGCCGTCGCAGCTTTCGCCGCAGAGCAATCACAGCAGCCACAACAACAACAATAATAATAACAACAATATTAATAATAACAACAACAATAACAAGAACCATTTGAGCACCACCGAACCACTGAGCGGAAGCCAGGCAACAACGCCCACAGCGACACCGCCTCCAGCTGGATCTGGATCTGGAACAGGTGGATCAGGATCTGGATCGGCAGTGCAGCCATCGTCCGCATCATCATCGTCTCTTCCCGCGTCTCATCATTCACCGAACGTAGCGCAACAACAGCAGCAACAGCAGCAACAGCAGCAGCAGCAGCAGCAGCAACAACAACAACATCCAGGCGCCGCACAACACGGCGCAGGCCTGCATACGCATCCATCGCATCAGCCGCATCATCAGCAGCATTTGGGGCCGCAACAGCCACCGCCGCCGCCGTATTTTCCGGCCGCTGCGCTTGCCGCTTTGGCCGGCAGTCCGGCGGGTCCGCACCATCCAGGCCTGTATAGTGCTGCCGGCGGTTTGCGTTTCCCCCCACATCCGGCGCATCCACACGTCCATCATCAGCTGGGCTCCGCCTACACCACCGCCGAGGACGTGGTGCTCGCTTCGGCCGTTGCCCATCAGCTGCACCCGGCGATGCGACCGCTGCGCGCACTGCAACCCGAGGACGATGGCGTCGTTGATGATCCCAAGGTTACGCTTGAGGGCAAGGATCTGTGGGAGAAGTTCCACAAGCTCGGCACCGAAATGGTCATCACCAAAAGTGGCAGGTAAGCCCACAACGAACCCCAACGTTCGATCCCCATCCATGACCCAAGTGAATTCCCTTAGCGATAACTTAAGTGAAATTTTATTTGATTCAATGTAATATATATATATATAATATATGGTGTTGCTTCCTTTTTTTCTCTACCTTAACCCTTTCTTTTCATATACATATATCAACCGATCGTCGGTAATACTATAAAAAACAGATTACTTATCTATATAATAATTAATCAGTTATAAGGTTAAGTAATTTTCGTTTGTAAAATCAGGAACTTAGTTTGCTCGTTCAGGCTTGTTAACAGATTAATCAAACTTCTTCACAAGGATACGATACAAATTTGTTGAAAAGATTTCTCTTCTAATTCTCAGTTCTCGTTCTATTAGTGCCTTGATCCATCGGTGAGCTGTCTATCTTTCCTTTTCGGTCAAATACGTATTATAAATTGTTCCTTTTATCCTCTGTTAAATATTCTTCTTTGATTCAGTTCAGCTTCACCTCCATTTCATTGCTACTCTCAATTGGAAAGGCTCTTAGCCCTCAACTTGAAATTCTTACGAGCTTTGCACTTGCCGCTCCTGACCATTTTCTCTTCAATAAGCATCCCTCTTTGGGCAAGTCTTCCATTGAAATGGATTCGCCCGTAGGTCAACGTTATGCTAAATCCCAAGTTAAGGCAAGTGTGAATCCATCCCCCTGTGCGTCATCTTCTCTCCGCTCGCCTTCATTGCCATCTTGCTAGCTGCGCGCGGATCTAGTGGCAGCTACTTAAGCACGTGTGGCGTCTCAAGCATCTTCACTGGCTAATGTGGCACACTGTGCGACTAGACGATGGTCTTCGGGAAAGTAGGTGAAAAACGCATTTTACAATCGTTATACTATATAGCCCACCCCGAACACTCAGACTCACACATGAGTGCAAAAAAACACTCACACTTCGTACAATATGCATAAGTAGTCAGGGCGTGTCATCATCATCGTCATCATCTCCATCATCTTCATACTCTCCAGACAACAACGCTGGGCTCAGGCTCAGGCTCAGGCTCAACGTTGACATTCAAGTTGCGTTCGCGCGTGAAAATGCGTTTTAAGATTCACACCTACTTGAAAACGAGCCATTCAAAGCCACTGAATGAGGACTGAGTGTGAGTGTTTGTATGACTCGAGCATCTTATAAGTGGCCGTGTACAGCAGCTTGCAATTAAATCGGTGCAAACCAACCAAAAGTGATACCAAATTGTTAAACAAAACTGTGCGAAAATTAAGTTTTTCAGTTGGTATTTGTTGACTCAGTTCTGTGACCTCTCGTTCAAACAATCTTTGTTGTATTACCCTTTCAAAATGGGTATACTCACTGGATCGATCCCTTTTATTCATTTACTTTTATTCATATTCATTTAAGCTAAATAAAATTATTTACTTTGCACAGATCAGATCACGATTATGTGCGTGTGTGTGTGTGTGTGTGTGTGTGTGTGTGTGACGAGTATTAATTAAATTATTCACTTGTGCGTGATTACAATTCAACTGTGCATGCACTCATTTTGCCGGCATTAGTGCATTCACTCATTCACTCAATGATTCATTTTAACACACAAATTCAATTAGTTTGTTTTTGTTGTTATTGTTTTAGCTTTTGTTTTGAAGCTACAAATTTGTTTGACGCCTCTCGTTGCCGCTTAAATCCCTAAGCCGACACCCCGCGAGCCACCCATCCACCGTCCGTTGTTGCACGGCGGTTAGGCTGGGGGCCGTGGCTTGTGGATTTAGTCGGTTCTTGTTGTTGTTTTTTTTTTCGCATTTGACTTTGGCCAACAACAGCGAGAAAATAAAAATACAAAAAATGCAAAATACTAAACAAATATTTGCAAATAGTTTTCGCAAAAGCGTCGAAAACTTTCGAGTGCGGCGTCGTCTGCAACGCGTCTGTGGCACGCCCCACGCCCCGCTGCTGCCTGCCACGCCCAGCTGCTGGCACGCCCACCATTGACGCGCCCAAACAAAGAGGCGCAGCCTTTATAAATATGTAACTAGCATTTTCTCGCTTCCCGCTTAAGTCTTCCTCTCACCCTCTCCCCCTCTCTCTCTCTCTCTCACTGTACCGTCCCCTACTTTGCCAGAAAGTTGTGTGTTGTTTTGTTTTAGTTGCGTTTGTTGTTGCAATGCGCTGCAAGCTGCATGCAGACCATCGGACCACCAGACCATTCGTTCTGGCACTCGCTCGCTCGAATTCGCTGTTTAGCACTCGGTAATCCTTAAGCTCATTAGCAGCCGGCGCTCAAGTGTGAAACTGAACCAAGTGGCCATCCATAAACATAACCACTCTCCACACACATACAGAGTGAAAAATATGTTGCAGTCCCACACCAATCTTAAAGTTGGCAAAAGTCCCGCTCTATATTTCCGGCTAACAAAAATTCCAACAGCGAGTGCATTTTGCTTTTTTTTCGCACTCGCCGCAGTTCATTCGCCTAGCACCAACAACACATCCACACACATACACACACACACATATATGCATACCCAACTCATCGCTCTCTTCCCCCTTTCTGCGCAGTTGTAATGAGTTTAGCATAACACTTGAAAGTAAAGCTTTTTATTATATCGTGAAAGAGCGAGAGAGAGAACGGGTGGGAGAGTGGGTGGCAGTTGGCCGCACAGAAGCTGAATGCTGCGAAAGTGTTGCGCCTAACATGCAATTGTTGTAGCAACAACTCTCCCTCCGACCCTCATCCGCGCCGTCTCTCACTGCCTGCCCTGCACCCATTTGAGTGGCTTGTAAAAGTTTTAAGTACTCGTTCGTTTGTTTTACCGTACGGTGCGCACACACAGCCACAGCTTGTGGCGAAGGCGCTTGCCACATGTGTAAGTTGCAACTTTTGTGCACGCCACACATATGTTGCTGTTGTTGTTGCTTGCTTGCTTGCTTGCTTGCATGTTAAAAGCATTGAGGCTCCGCTGCTCCAACTTCCCCTCTTCTCCGTCGCCCCAAAAACAAGTGCGAAAACTACAACAACTTATTGTTGTTGTTGTTGTTGCTGTTGTTGCACCCCAACTTCATCATCATCAATGTCAAAATTATTGTTTTGTTATTGAAAGCAGCATTTATTTCTACCCCCCCTCCACTTGAAACCAACCAACCGGGCCCACAGTTCGAGCCATTATTCGAGACACATGTGATTGTTTCGAGCACTTCGCGTATTAAATGTTTAAGTTTTAATTGCAGTTTGTTAAATCTATTATTCACATACTATACACAACATTAAGTCGTAATGAATATCATTTGATTCATCGTCATACAAGTACCCAAAACATTAAAAGACAGATTAAAACAAATACAGGCAAACCTGGCTGTTGTGAACATGGAATATATTCAATATTTTGAAATTTGCTGAAACAAATTGTTGAGGAAATTTTGTGCAAAAAAAAAAAATATCGCTAAGGAAATTTTTAAAAAAAACTAGTAGAAGATATACATATAATATTCATTAAAATTTATATACATTAAAATAATCGGCTGTTGCAGTTTTTTTTTTAAAACTTCTCCTCAAACTATTATTTGATTGTATTACTTTGCGACACCTTTTTGCATTTTTAGATTAATATTCTGTTAAAAATCTGGCAAATGCCAAAAAGTGCTGTAATTCATTTGATGTATTTGATTTAAATGAATACGATTCGAATGGTCCCAAGAGTGCGTCGCACTTAAACAAATGCTTCATCGAGCACATGCACATATCCCTCAGTGCACATCTCTCCATCTACATCTACATCTATCTCTATCTATATTTATCTCACGCTTTTACTCACTCTCTGTTTAAGAGTCAAAACCAATCACAATACGGCAGCAAAGCACAGCTGATTCATTTGGTGCCCACAAGCGGGTACTCAAAGGAGTCTCGAGTCGAGTCGATTTTAGTCGAGACAACTGTCGACTGTTGGAACTCTGCTGCTGCTGCTGCTGCTGCTGATTCAATTAGCGCAACGCATTTGAATCTTGTTATTCGTTATTCTCGCGCTCGCTTGCTCTCTTCTATCTATCTGTGTCTTCCCCTACAGCCCGGCGACTAATCTGCAAATTCGAAAACTCGCTAACTGCGCGACAAAATGTCGTTGGCAATTAAATCGCCAAAGCGAATTGCGTGAAATGTTGTCTTCCTCTTGTTTGTTGTTGCTGCTGTTTGTGACTTATCAATTAATTGAAATTGCTGCCTAGGCGCAAATAAATAAAGCGACTTCTCGACTTCTCGACTTTTCGACTCGTGCGCACGATGCCTTCAACCCCCAACCCTCCTTCTTTCTTTCAATTCACTTGACAAAACTTTGTCGCGTGAAAATACAAAAAAATCAACACAGAACGAAATAATCAAGCCTATATAAGGCTATAGAAGCATCAACTGTTATCTAAAATTTGCCGAAAATCAAACACCCTTTTCAAATCTTCACTGCAATATATGTACAATATTGGAACAGACGTTTTTGAATTTTTAGTGAACACACTGGTAACAATAACAAAAAGTATAAACACATAATGCAAACTTTATTTTAAGATGAAATTTATACATTTCGGTCTTATCAGTCAGGGAACATACTTGGCAAAAATAAGTTTTAATATTAGTTAGATTGTTCATCCAATAACCCAAATGAACCAAACGAACGAACTCTATAAACTTCTATCGGGAATATAGTTCGTAGTGAATTGTTCCATCTGAACGATAGGGTACAATTATAATACATAAATATTGTAGTTTTATTTTTATATGCAGTATATATTATTAAGTTCTTCTTCTTTTTGCCAGATGTGAAAATTTGCAAAATTCCTCTTCCTTTTTTTTTTTTAAAATGAAATAGATGAAATGCTTTGATTTGTATGGTTTTGATGATAATTAAAAGTGTCAGCGGCATAGACGAAACATTTGCCCGGGGGTTCTGGCCCTTCGTTCACTCTGTTGCCTCCCCCCCTTCACTCTTGTTAGCTAGTTGGTGGCTCTAATTATTGTCAGGCCTTGTGTTTGTCTCCTTGTCTCCCCTTCTGCCCCCTGGCATGTGTGTGTGTGTGTGTTTCGTGCGTTAATGTGTTAAATAGCCGGACCAAGACACCGGTCGACAAATGTTTAATGACACGGCCAAGAGGCAGCCATACAGTTAAACCCTTACAGCTCTCCCTCCTTCCCTCCATATCCCTCTCTTGGTTCACAACTGTGAGCAGGCGCATGTCAAAGTTCACTTGTTTAATTTCCATAAATAAAAATGGCTCCCGAACTCGCCACTTGCCACTTGCCAGTTGCCACTGCATGCCACATGCCACTTGCCACCCACATGTGACTTTGGGTAAATATTCAGCTGGCGTTTCGAACGAACGGGGATGAGGGGCATTATCAAAGTGCACTGGCACGCCTCCCTCCAGCCCTAGAGCCAGCCCAATTAAATGGGTGTTACTCGTTTTTTTTCCATTGTATCAAGTTTCTATCGGTTTTTTATTTTACTATGTTCAAAGTTTCTTTTAACTATGCGTTTTGGTTCATTTTTTTCTAAGCACCAAGTCATTAGACTTGGGCTAAGAAAATTTTGTTACATTTATCGCATTGTGCTGCAACCCCTTGTGGTGACCTGCGTCCCCCCTAAGCGCCCCGGTGAGCGTTTTTCATAATTGTGTGTTTGAATCGTCGTAGGGGTGGGGAGGAGGGGTTGTGGAGGAGGCATTATCGATGTGCTAAGTTGACAAATGCGTCGCAGCAAGGCCTTCGATTGGATTCTATACTCCCCCCGGCCCACACGATTCCCCAACTTAATCCTTGTTGCACGCAAATTGCACGCAACTTCGAACGACAGTCGACGGTTGCTTTGTTGGCATTTTGTTCAGGGCCAAAGTGGACACGACGCGACGTTGCACGTTAAGACAATTTTGGCCCATGAAAAATGCATAATAATTGCGGCCGCAATTCAGCTGCAACCAGGTGCAGAACAGCCGACCAGGACTCATCCTTGGCCATAATAGCTGCACTGGCAGGAGGTGTGGTCAAGAAAACAGTTTATCCTAATGCAATATGCATGTCTTTGGGCTCCAATTTGTGCGTAATTTGTAATGCGTAATTGATTCGAATTTCTAATCGCTGCTAGAGACAATAAATATATATGTACTATAAAGCTAATTGCATCGGCCCATTATATGCAAGTCCAGCTAACAATCTATCACAACATCGAAGCTAATGGCTACAATTACATTTCTGTCACAACAAATAAAACACACATACCTGTACTGCCTATCAAAAGATACAAATTCCACTTCCAAGTAGCAATTGAATTAATATTAAACTCTCTACCGCAACTAATCTAGATCGAGTGTCAAAAATGACTCAGCAAATCCAGCCCAATATAGGAAGCGATGTCAAAAAAAAACAAATATTATAAATAAATGAGAGATGGCGAGACAAAAATGTTGACAAGCTTTAATGCATATGGATTGCAAGTAGACAGAAAGCGGACAAAAGTTCACTTACCACACGATTGCAGGTCGCGTATAATATGGCGCCTTAGAACATACATATATTGTGTATACGTACTTTTGGTGCAAAAAATATGCAGTTTGGTCCCGAAAGACGCGTTCAAGTCGCACAAAAAAATTATTTATATCATATGACTTTTTTATAGTTTGACAATTATTTTTTTATTATTTTTTTTATTACAATTTTTTCACTTTTTTCGGCTTACAATTTTTTTAAGTTTTGATGTTTTTAGTTAGAGTTTCGGAACATAAAATATGCTTGCCCTTTGGAAAGGAGGAAATCTTAATTTTAGCAAAGCCTACTAGACAGAAAAATGCGTCTTTGGCAAATGAAAAAATCTAAAACAAACTCATAGCAATTAGCTTTTGAATGCTATACACAGAAAACTAGCTAAGGTAATACTTTCGACCAAAATATCATGCAGCTTTTCTGAACGCCCGTTTATGTAGGCTCATTGGAAAGAAAAAGCAGATTTCGGGATCTTAACTTTTCTGCATGCGATTTCATTATATTTTTAATAGAAATGTTAAGTTATCGCATTTCCCTATCCATCGTATTGCTATTTTTTATCCTCTGTGTTGTTCTTTTACATATATCGATATTTATCGGGTCAATTCCTGCACAATAATTTAGTGTTTGAATTTGTGGATAAGTCGGGCCGTTTGATATGCAGAAAAAGGTGTCTAATACCTGTGGTTTGTGGCTTCAGCATTTTGTTGCATTTATCCATGCCACCCAAAAAGCCAAAAGAAGCTAAAAAAAAAAAAAAACAATGCACCCAAAATTACAATAAAAATGTTATAAAATGAACAAATAAACAAACAAACGAGAAGGGCCAACAAAATATAGTGACGGAACTCTCTTGACATAGCATAAATACATAATTTGCATAATAAACGATTATAAAAATGTTAATGGCAAATGCTCAATGGACGGACAGCTGAGCTGCGTTGCGTTGCGCGTTGCGCTGTTTGCTGTTAATTTAAATTGCATTTGCGCCCACTTAAAATTAAATGAAAATTAATTTGACGAAAAACGTTGGCAGCGCCAGCTAATTAAGTGAACGCTTCCGTTACCGCCTACGCAGCAGCAGCAGCAGCAGCAAGTAAAAGAAGAAGCAGAATCAGTATAAGCATTCACAGCGGAAGTTAAAGCTTGGCTTTATGGGGCGCCCACCAAATTTGGGCATCAACCGAAACCGAAACTGAAACCGAAGCCAAATCTGAAAGCTGAACACATTTTAACGGCCACCAAAATTGGTAACAAAACGCCGCTAAGTGGCCAACCAACTATTAATTGAGAATTCCGCTGTTTACACGCTCCGCTTGTCTAATGAGCTCAACTCAACGTGCCCTCCCCCCCCACAGACACATTCCCTGCTTATCAGCGCTGCTACTTTTCTGTTATCAGCGCAAGCGTTAATGCTTGCCCTGAACAGCAACAGGTGGTGCTCGCTAAGTGTGCACAACTGTACCCCCAAAACGGGCCAAACATACATACATATATATGTATATATAGGGGTTTATATCTAAAAGCAAAGAATGAACCTCAAAAAAATCGATCTAGTCAAAAACTTTCGCTTTCAAACCGAAAGGGAGAAGAGCCCGAAAAAACTGGCGAAACGAACGAGGCGGCCAGAGAAGGAACAGGAACAAGAATTGAATATTAAACGCATATTGTATAAATTTTTTGAAGTATGCATGAAATGCATAAAGCGAAGATTGCAAGACAAAAAAACAATACAAAATATGACGACGATGACGGCGACAAGAACAACAACAACAACAACAACAACAGCAATGATGATGATGATGATGATGATAATAGGATCGATATGTGTAGAATCGCAATGATGTTGATGACGGAACCGCTTTATAATGAAGAACATGAGCTCGATTCGCCAGAACCAGAACCAGCAAGACCAGAGGAACCCCAAAAAAAAAAGCACAAAAAAACAACAGCAACAACAACAAGAGGACAAGTCCGAAAAAAATACAAAAACAAAACAAAAAGGAAGAATGGAGCCAAGAAAAAGCTGCGACGTTGAAGACGGCGTCTTTTTGGCGCCAGAAAAGTAACGACAATGCCTGACGAAATGCGTGGAGACGAAAAAGAAGAAGAAGAAGAAGAAGCAGTAAAATAAGAACATGCAGAACAAGAAGAAGTATAAGTTAAAGAAGAAGATGAAGATAACAACGAGTAGAGAAGGTCGCACAGGCGGTGGGTGTTGTAGGAGCAAAGATGATGAAAACAACAATGCAAGCGCAAACTGAAGCTTCGAGCCGAAAAAGTTTGAGCGCAGCGAAAGTGAGCAAGAAAGCAATACAAATGAAAGGGAGAGAAGACGGAGCAGCAGCGACAGCGACAGCAGCAGCAGCAGCGCCAGCGTTCCACTAAAAGAAATGTCAAAAACAATGAGAACGGTCCAATGAATTTGACAAACATTTCCTAGATGTGCGCTGGCAGATCAAAGAAGGCGACAACGGCGACGGCGACGATGGCGACAGCGACGACGACGACAATCTGCAGACGCAGATCTTTTCTCTCTCGCCATCTCGCTCTCTTTCGGTGAGCCAGCCAGCAAATTAGTCAAATTAGCATAGTCGCACAACGAAAGCTGTCGTTGATCCTCGCAACTCTCGCATCTTCGAAACGTTTTTGTTCTGTGGTTTTGGCAATGCTTATGCGTGTGTGTGTGCGTGTGTGTGTGTGTGTGTGTTTTTTGTTCGCCCTCTTTTGTCTCGTGGCATATTCACGCGTTGTGCGCAAACCCGGCTTGGCTTTTAGCATTAGTTTACACTTGATTAGAACGCTAATTGGCTCAAAATAAAAATAAATAAAAAACTGAAAATAAATTGAGGATGTGCCGCTTCAGTTTTTCAGGTTGTGGGCTCCAGCTCTGGTTTTGGGTTAAGATGTTGCAGGTCGCAGCGTTTTGAACGCAACGAGGAGAGTACTCTCATCACACTCACTGGCTATTCACTGAGCTGCGCAATTTTCGCGGAAATGACCGCGAGAGTTTGAGGCAACAACAACACAAAAAACATGTTCAGACAGATGTGTGCCAGGGTTTTAATCAACGCGCTCCATCGTATACATAATCTAGAAAAGAGAGGAAGATAAAACATACGTACATACGACGGGCGAGTATGACTAACTACTAATTGGATTTGTCAAATCCTGCCAATGAGCCTGTCATGCGGATATCGCGATAGGATCGTAACTCCCTTATGCTTTTTTAGGTCATTTAACGCCAATCTCATATAAAATTGAGCCACGACATTTGTGTAAGTAACCCAAAAAAGGTTTCAATTCACATTGCAAATGATCAGCTCTCTCTCTTATTGCCATCTTCGATCTGATGCTCTCTCTCTCTCATAAAAGCTTTTTTCAAATGTTCAATTCTTTCTCTTTCTGTTGGTGTCAATTATTAATTTTGATTTCCATTCGTGTGCGCCCTGCTCTGCCTACACACAAACCATTCCTCTTGCTCATTCTCTCTCTCTCTCTCTTTCTCTCACTCTCGATGCTTTGGTGCCGTCAGCGTTTTGTGTCTGTTGTTTTACGAAAACGCTTTATGAATTTTAAGTGGCTAAAATTGATGAGCTGACGCTTTGGTTTTATTCTCGTTTTATTGTCGCTTATATTTATGAACACATTCATATGTACGTATGTATGTGTGTGCTTGTGTGTGTGTGTGTGTGTCTACTTATTAAATACTTTTCTGGAGCACAAACAGTTTGAGAAGAAGTTACGTACAAATTGTTTAAAGTGTTTGGCTTTAACGGCGCTGCGTGTTATGATTGCCTGATTTAACCAGCGACAGCCACTGAGATAACCTTTTTTGGTAACACAAAAATTTATTGTAGCCACTTCAAATGTATGAATAAAAATTCATTTGTTCTTGGAAATAATATTATCAAATTTATGTACATATGTTTGTAGCACCTTGGAAAAAGTACGTTCCATTGAAATTACCACGAATCAGCATGAACAAGAGAAGAAAATTAAAGAAGTGCACGTTAAAAGCAATTACGCACGCACGCACGCAAAACAAGAACTAACACACACACATATATAGCATAAGAGAGTGCGAGAGAGCAAAATAAGAAGCTTTGGCTCTCGCAACAGTTTTAACTTATATTTCAAACTTCCAACACAGCGCAATTTGACGCCTGCTTCTTCCACCCACAAAATGGCTATTAAGTATGTGTGTGTGTGTGTGTGTGGCTCGTGCATTCGAATGACGCTGCGTTGCCGCTGCCGCTGCCGCTGCTGCTGCCTGTTGAAGGTGTCAATGACGTGCGCTATCAGTTTTCATTCATGCCGCTTACCTTTGGCTTTATGTATGTAGCTGCAAAACTACTTGGGCACAAAAATAATAACAACAACAAGAACAGCTGCTGCTGCTGCTGCTGCATTTGTTGTTTTTAGCTTTACGCCTCTTTTACATGCGTCTGCTGCCGGCTGTTTGCAATTTCGCTCATTCCCATTCACTCACGTTTTCTCTCTCTCTCTCTCTCTCAGTCTCTGCGTGCATGAGTTTGTGTGTATGTTTGTTTGTGCACTCAATTAACGCCAAACAAAAGCTTAATGTTTTGTGTGTGTGTGTGTGTGCGTGTTTGTGGGTGGTGCGCTCAAAAAATGAACAAAATGCAGCCGCAACGGCAGTTTTAAAAGTTTGCATTTTTGCTGCAGCTTTATTTGAACGTATGTCTGTGTGTGTGCGTTTTGTTGTTGTTGTTGTTTGTTTGTCTGCGTTGTGTTAATTGAGTGTGAAGTTGAGCTTTTGCTTTTGCTGTTGTTGATTTTAATTGTTAAGCAACAAAAGGCGCGAAATATAGTTTAGCTGCGCCAAAAAAAGCTCAACAACAACAACAACAACAAAAGCAATCACAGCTGGCTTGCGTGCGTCTCAGCTCCGCTAAGCTCAGCTGCCTGCCACAGCAAGTGTTGATTTCATTAATGCCATTGCAATAGCAACAACAACAACAACAACAACTGAAAAGTGCAGCAAGCAGAGCGACAAGTTTCTCTCTCTCCTTCGCTTCGGTCTCGCTCTCTGTTTTGTGATCGTGTGTTGACTGCATTTAATTGTCGTCGCTGCTGCCGCGTTCGTTGTCACTTTGAGTTAACAACTCGATTACACGCTGCGACTGCGCTGCCCGCCGGCCATGTGCAATTTTGAATTATTAATGAATCTCAGCTGTGGCCGTCTACAATAAAACTAAAGCAGCACCAGCAGCAGCGAGCGTGTTAATAAAAAACAATTAATATAAAGTGTATGTTTAGTGTTGACAGTGTTGCTGTTGTTGTTGTTGTTGTTGGTTGCTTGTGTGCTGCACTCGTTGATTATTTGTACTATTAACGCGTTGAGAACTCGTTATTTCACTGATGTCTTCACGTCTTCCGTTGCTGTCCATCTCATCGCTCGTTCTGTGCACCTCGTCGTATGTAATTACTTTTAGTTGTTCATAATTTGTCAATTGCTATTTTGTTGCACGTTGCACGACACCGGGCACAGCAGCAACGTCAATGCCAGCCACGAACAACAGCAACGGAAGTGCAAGTGCACAATCAACAGGCAGAGAACGAGAGAGAGAGAGATAACGAGATAGAAATATAAAGAGAGAGAGAGAGGGATTTTAACTTGATTCCTTGACTTTATGGCTACTCGCTGTTGTTACTCGTTTCTTTACTTTCGTTATTTGCTGCCCGTTGTCAACAAAGCTACTAACATGCTGTAAACTACCTTTGTAAGATCTCAATCAAACACAATAAACCGTACACAAGTTACGGACATCCTTGCTAATTATAATAGCCGAACAGGAAATTAGCTGAGTAAGGTCAAACAGCACACATGCAAAGGGATATACATAGTTCAATTCAAATTTATTTGCTTAGCTTACAATTGAACCCGAATCACTCTCGCTTGTTTTAACTTCTCGTTGAACCTGTTCGGCGGCTGCGGCGCCTAACTGCGCTCTTTTTTGAGGCCCACAGTTAATTCAAACAACAAAGTAAACCTGGCAAACAAGCCGCGCACTCAGCCTGAAACGTCTCCAGTTTAAGTTCCATTGGAAATTCGCATTCGCTCGTCGTTTGTTTGTTTGCTCCTTTTTCATTTCATTTGATCCGTTCGTTCCGTTCGTTCCTTTCGCCGCTTCTTTTTACTCCCTTTGCGGCATGTCCTGTGTTGGGCCGCTTTGTTCGCAGGGACAACAGCAACAACAACAACCGACGCTTTGTTGAGTTTTCTTCCTATTTATAAGCCGGTCAGCTGTACCTTTGTCCCTCTCCGCTGCCCCTCTCGCTGTTGTTGTCGTCCGAGCCAGCAACCCTCATCCTTATGCGCCATCAAGCAAACATGCAGCCCTTGCCTTGTGTGTTTGTTTATTTGTTTTTGTGGCTGCTTCTGCTTCTGGCTGCTTCACTGCTGCTGATGCCGAGGATCGTTCAATAATGGGCCTGGAGCGCCAGGTAAGCCACATTCACAATTCGCATTCGCATTTCACGTTGTTGTCTTGTCTGCTGGTGCTACCTTTTCATCTGGTTCTTCCATCTCTTCTTCTCGGCTTGTTTGCTTTGTCCATTGAGGCGCTGCACATAGACCGCTACCCAAAAAGCATCCATCAGTTCAGATTGCCCCCCGTCTCTTGCAGGCCCCTTTTTTTCAACCTTTACTGACATTCGTATCTGCATTTTATTATCATGAGCCGCTGGGCTTTTGCCTTGTTTGCCTGTCGACGCGTCGCTTCACTCGTTGCGTTGGGCTCATTATCGCCAGTATGATCAGCTGTTTTTCCCCCCCCCAAGGAAGCTCTTCAGGAAGAGTTTTCAACTAAAGCGCAGCTTGCACAAAATTACAGACAAATGGCTTTTACTTAGATCCTGACATTACAATCGGAAAGAGTTTGGATTAACGTCAATTAAGGCCCTTAGCTAAGGCTGTCGGCTTAGCTTAAGACTTTCATCATTTAGACCCGAATCTCAGCTGGCGTTACACAACATTCCTGAGAAACTTTCATCAAAATTCGGCTTAGAAAGATCAGAGATATCGCAGATTGAAGTTTAGTCATGATGAATTATCGCAGTAGTTCTGAGAGTTCTGGAAAAATTAAGTTTACGTGCTTTTAAAAAAGCTTAAAGCTCTTGTCAACTGGCGATAAGGAAAAAGTAACGAGCTTCCCCATAGAAATTGCCAGCTTAAAGTAAGCACAAATAACCGTAACAGCCTTTAAGATCGTCTAGTTAATTGCCAAAATTGAAAGCATCTTTTTTTTTTAGTTAAGTGCAGATTGAAGAAGTGTTTGTTGTTGCTGTTGTTGTTGTTGTTTCGTCTGTCGATCCGTCCGATTAACACGTTGTCTCCTCTACCAACCAGCCGTCTCTCTCGCTTGCCCCGCTTAGTCTTACAATTGACTGTCGTCCGTGCCGTTCGCTGATGAAAAGTAAACATACCACAAATTGGACAGTGGAACACATGTTTGGCGCGTTAAATGCTCGAGCGTGTTATTTATAACGTTTTTTATGCGCTAACCAGGCCAACCAGGCCAACAACGGACTTCGACTTCGACTCCGACTCTCTGGCATTGGCATTG
Organism: Scaptomyza graminum; assembly: GCA_018901835.1. NCBI lineage: Eukaryota > Metazoa > Arthropoda > Insecta > Diptera > Drosophilidae > Scaptomyza > Scaptomyza graminum. Next base: position 5,603,375 of record JAEIFL010000001.1, on the reverse strand, counting down.
GCAACGGGGCTGAGACTTGGACTTGGACTCGGACCGGTGCCCAGACACCTTCCACAAACAGCAGCAGCGTGTTCGACTACAAGTTGCTGTTGTTGTTGTTGTTGTTGTTGATTTTGCTCTTCTTTTACTTACTATTTTGTTGTTGTGTTCGCTTCTTCACTCTGTGTGTCTCTGTGCTGTTGTTGTGGTTCTTGTTAAGACGCGTGTACCCGATTGCCCCTTGTGTCCAATGCCAGTTGTTGCTGCTGTTGTTTGGTCAACACCTTTTGTAGACTTTGGCTTTGGGCAAGAAAGTCCCACCAAAGGCACAAAATAAAAAAAACGGCAGCAGTTGTAAGTTGACGTTGTTGTTGTTGTTGCTGCCTTATTCAGTCTACCGGCAACCGCAAGAAATATGCGTGTAGAGCGGCTGTTGGCCCCGCTGGCTGTTCACTGTTCACTGTACACTGTTCACTGTGTTCGCTTTCGTCCTTTTAGGCCTTATGACAGCTCACAACTCAAAAGTCATAACAAGCGTCGTCGTCGTCGTCGTCGTCAGCCGGAGATCTCGTGCCAGAATGTCGAGAGTCCTTGAGCACAACTGACGCCAACTCTGACGATGGCACGCAATGCGACAAGTAACGAGCTCAAAGCGCCAGCAGTCCTTAAGAACTTTGACAACAAAAAACATGTACACTGAAAGACATTCTCTGAGTCTAAGAAACTATTTACACACATACATACATACATATATGCTAACCCACCAAAGAAACTGAAAACCAAATCTTAAATGTTCAAATTTAATTCTTCTCTTTATCGAAACTTAAGCTCATATTTTTTGTTGATCCTGCCAAGAATTCACATCTATGTATATGTGTAACCCCACCAATAACAAATATATTTTATTTGTCAGAATTAAACTGATTAAAGATGCAACTTTTGTTTTGTTTTTTTGTTTGACGTTGAAGCAAACACAATAAAATCAATGCTACCATATCTTGAATTGAAGCTGGAGCCGTGTTTTCTGTGGCATTCGAAATGTTCGCAACAGGTGCCAAGCAAATGGTCAGCCCCCTCCTTCTTCTGCTTCCCTGTTTTAGTCATATACAATACGCGAATATGTTTGGGCATTTTTGTTGTTGTTGTTGTTGTCGCGTCTGGGGGCCCTTATCAGGGACAAAAAAAACGGAGGATGAACGTGGTTTGCACCACAGTTTCTGCGAATCGTGTTGATTTGATTTATTTAAACACAAGCCCCGAATGAAGAGAGAGAGAGAGAGAGAGAGAGCGAGAGCGGGCCTTATCTCAATTCGATCGAATATAAGAATTATGCTTATAAACATGCATTGGGCATTGAACATTGGGCACCACACGAGCACCACAAGCAGTCACCACCCATGAATGGAACGAAAAACACAGAGAGTGAGCGAGAGAGAGAGAGAGAGAAGTTTTGTAGTATCTCAAGTCAAGAACACAACAAGTTCTTCTTCTGCGTTTTTGCTGTTGTTGTTTCTGTCTGTGGGCAGCTTTGGTTGTGGTATACAAACTGATGCCTGACACTGTGTGTGGGACATTGTTGTGTTATTAGAAAAGCCTCTCTCTGCACACCACACACACGCACACTTAACACTCCCCTCCACCACTCCTCGCTGCTCCAGCAAATGCATCTTGTGCAGTTGGGCTTGTTAACAACTTTTAAACGCAGCTCGTTTAGAATCTGATTGTTTTCTTGGCCTCTGCTTCTCGCTCGCTCGCGCTCTCGTATCGTTTTTGCCTGGTTTTTCTGCTTGCTGCCCACCTACCCCCCTTTACCTTACGTCGTCTCTCTGCCACAGCGTGCCTGTTGTTGACTTTGAGGATTTATGAGTGTCTGACGTGTGTGATGACTGTTATTAGCCACAGCCACATCCTCAGTCCCTCCCTCCTTCACCCTTCCCTTCGCCAACTACCATCATCATCCTGTTTTGGCATCGGTTGTTGATCGGCTTAAACGGATGTGCGGCTGCATGCATCCAATGCTGTGCCCCTCACCAGCTTGATCATCGTCATCATCCTCATTGTGATCATTCCGAAGATTCGTGGAATCATTGGACTAAGCAAACACAAGCGTTAATGCTTCATGCATCACCATAATTTAGACATTAAATGTGTGGGAGCGCCCTCCCCCCCCCCCCTGCCAACGAAAAAGTGGGCGTGACCAGCCCTGATAACTAAATTCTGTTTTTGATTTTCTTCCTTCTTTCTTTCTTTGGTGTTATTTATATACATAGTACACTAACATTTCAGCTGTTGCTATTTATGTTTCAATTAAATTTTTTGTCTACTTTGCACATCCCTTTCTCTTCCCCCCTGCCAACCCTTTTGCCACGCCCATTGGCTTCTTTAGCGTTTCTTTATCTTTAGCTTTGGTTTAAGCCCACTTAAGCGCTAAATGCGCATAAATTACTTACACTTTGCCAAGCAAACATTGACAGCGCGCCCAACACGCAGCTAGCCACGCCCCCACTCTCACCCACTCCCAGTCGACATTTGTGTGTGTGTGTGTGTGGGGCGGCCGGGCAAATCAACGAGCTGCAAAACATTTGACGCACAATTTAATTAAAAATAAGAAAATCAAAATGAGTCCAACCCCCGCCCCAAGCCACTCCCCAACCAACCGACGACAAACCCAAACCACTGCTCTCCCCCCCAAAAAAAAAGAGCATATTTAAATCGTGGCAATAAATATTTAAACAGCGGCCCACAACATTCCCTACCCCGCCCACTCCGCCACCTTCCAGTCAACGTCTTTGGACCGTTTAGTTATCTTTCTATCTGTCCTTGTACATACATATATATTTATGTAGCTATCTTTATATATATTTTCAACGTTACGTTTTGTTACTTTCATGTATCTATGAGATACTTTTGTATTCTTATTTTTAAATAGAGAATTATTTACCACACAAAACTAAGCCAATGGTAATTCATTTAACCTTAACAATTGAACGCAGAGTTTCCATGATTTTCTTGAGAATTCAATTGCTTAATTAAACCTTAGATGCTTATAAGCACGTATTGTAACTTATTTGGAAAAAGCAAGGCAATCGTTGCGAATAATTTAGTTGGAATTGGCAAGATAAGTGTAGTTAAAGTGTTCCCGTTCGTTGGCTAATCTCTATGAGTAGACATTACAGTTACAATTACCAAACCTTCAAGAATGTAGCACAATATTGTAAGACAATACAATACAATATAGAAGTTCGACTGTATTTATGTATGTACATATGTAGATTGGTAATTTAGTTTACTGAGAGATAATCTAATTTATTCCTAACATTGCAAATATATATATGTATATGTTATATGTTATAGTCGTGTCTGGTTAGACGAAGCCTTTTGGATCCCATTCCAAATATTTTTTCATAAATCAATTTATCGATATATTTCGTATATCGCGTGTTTATCTTATCGATACACGACTCTATATGTATGTATGTATTTTTGTGAAAAAATTAGTTCTATTGATTAGCGATGTACCCAATCAAAATATACCTCCATAATAATATTATGAACATGTATAAATATCAATATATGCAGAATAGTCAACAATGTAGACAAATTTTTAATGATTATTATCAATATTTGTTGTTGTGTTAACTTGTTTCAATTTCCAATTTGTATGTTTGTCAACTTCAATTAAAGTTTTGCGTGTGCAACAAATTCAAAATTGTACAAAAAAAAATAATAGCCAATATCAACAACAACAACAAGCAACAACAACAGCAGCAAACATTGCAATACAAATATCGCAGTTGTTTTTGTTGTTTTGTGGCTTTTGATTATTGTGCGAAAAATCACACAACGCAAGCAGCCAGCGGCATGCATATTAAACAGTATGAGTCTGTGTGTGTGTGAGGCAGAGAGAGAGAGAGAGAGCAAGTGAACGAGTAAAGCGGTGGGTGAAAGAGCAATAAGAGCTGAGCAAAATTATTAATAAATTGCTGTAAATAAGCGAAAAGTAGCATAAAACGGCGGCGAAAAGCGCACGCAAAACAAAAGAAGATCAAAACAACAATAAAACCAGCAAAACTGGCAAATAAAAATCAAAATTAAGCAACTTAAAAAAAACAAAAACAACAACAGCCAAACAACAGCTTTGCATGCAAAAGAGCCAGCGCTGTCGCAGTCGCCTTCGCAGTCGCAGTCGCAGTCGCAGTCGACGTCGTGACAAGTGTAGTGAAATGAGCAAAACACATGTGCGCGCTCATCAAAGTGACGCTGGGGCGGGTGATAGAAAGAGATAGTGCGTGGGCGAGCACTGGGCACAGGACAAGCAACAATAAGCGCAGCAACTGACCGACCGACCAGCAGCAATGCAAAAACCGACAACAAAAAATGAAAACAACAATTAGCAAAGCAAAATGCCAGCACACACACACACACACACTCGCATGCAAATATGCATAAGCAAGCAACAGAGGGACAAAAGCACCAAAAAAAAACAAAAACTGTTGTGCGGGGGCGTAAGCTGTCTCGCTTGCGCATACTCGCCTTTCCGAATGCAGCCCAAATGAACTGCGTGCGGCCGTCAACTGCGCCAGAGCGAGAAGGAGAGAGCGAGTGCAAAGAATGTGTGCAGAACTTCTTGATTGTGTTAACATACGTGTGTTTAAGTGTGTGCATGTGTGAGTGCGGGCAGGCATTTGTATTAGGCAGCGCAAAAGAATGACCAAGGGGTGGATCGGGGAGGGTGAACGAGGCCAGGGTGTGCAATCTGCCAGCGTTGCCGTCGCGTCGTGTGTTTTGTTTGTTTGTGTGTCAATTGACCGAAAATGATGGCGACGACGGCCAAAATATTGAGCAAAAATGGCGCGCATGTGAGCGCATACATATGTATGTATGTATGAGTGTGTGTGTGCTTGACAGCAGCCGCAATTATGAGCAATTATGAAAAAAAAAAAACTCCGAAAAACGACAACAAAACAGCAACAACAATAAACAATCAAACAAACAAAAGCGACGGCCATTTGATGTGTTCGGATTCGAGCGTTGCTGGAAGGGGGAATTGGAGGGGGCAGGCAGTGTTCGGTCGGAAAATTGTTTGGGGTAGATAAATGAAATTAGCTGAAATACTAGAGATTTATGCCAATAAAATAATGTAATGTAATTATTTTATATATATGTGTTTGGGAATATTACATACATATGTAGGTATATAAGTATTTGTGTGTATCGCTAAGGTTAATTAATTAAGATTAACATAATAAAGATGATTTAATATAAATAGTTTGGTAAAGGCGTCGCGGCTTTATATAAACAGTTAAGAATACTATATTTTATACACATAAAATAAAAAATGTTTGTGTAAAAAAACTGACTTATACCGACGGTATTGGGTTTGGGCAATGTCCGTCCGTCCTTAAAGCTAGAGACTTGAAACTTGAAACTGCAACGTATCCACTTGTCTTCGAATTACTATATCTATTCAAATAGTTATCTGTGAAGCAATAATTCATCTCATACCGCACATAGATCTTAATGCCACACATCTGACACACAACAAATGTCACATAAATCAACACTCCAAAACAGACAGTCGCCTCAAGATGCATACAATTTATGACCCGTGCTCTCCCCACACTCTCACTATTCCAATTCCAATCATATAGCTTGAGTATGATGTCGCCTCTTATCGAGGCAACAACTGCATTTCAATTCATAACAATTAAGTCAAACAACAAACAAAACAACTTCAAGCAGGGGCACACTGGAAATCTTCCCAATCGGAGACTGAAGCGACAATAGATTAACGAATCGAAAACTTTAAGAAGGCCAACGGGTTCAGCACGTTTTCTGCTTTCCACCGGGAGACAAGTCTGCGCAGTGACGTGTTTATGAGAAAGAGAGAGAGAGAGAGAGAAAGAGAGAGAGAGAGATGGATTGTAATGTGTTGATTCCTACTTATCAAGCACTTGTGCTGACGACTCGCTGAGTTATGTAAGTCGTCGCTTGAACCTGCCACATAAACACGATCGCCCGTTAGACTCTCTGGGCTGTTGCAACTGCCGCAGCAGTATGCCACTCTGTCCCCTACGGTCTCTTGCCGCAATGTTTACCAAAATCTTATCGTTTTCTTTCTTGGTTTGGAACCTCTTTCACAAGAGAAATAAATATAACAGGAAGAAGAGACATCGATAGAGAGAGAGAGAGAGAGGTGCGGAGTTTTGGATAGACCAACATGTCCTGTAACTTTTAATCATGCTTCCAGTCATTATATTTTCTGAACACTTGAATAATTTAGTTAGTTAGGGCATTGGAAATTCGACTATATGCTGTGCCTTGCCGTGTCCAACTGTTTTCGAGCATTTTGCTTCTTCAGCTCGTTTCACGCATTTTCCGTAATTAAGCCTCCAAATTGTAATTACATGCGATTTGATTTATATATTGAATGATATTTATGTATGTTCACTTGAACGGTACTAAGAGAGTGGTGGGAAGGGGAGGGGAGGGTTGAGACCTTAAGAATTCCCACAGTGCTCTTGGACAGCTGAGCATTCAATTCGAGCGCCACACAAGCTTCTGGCCTGACAACAGGACTTTGTTTGTTTTTCTTCAATTTTTATTTTGTTATTATCATTTTTGCTTTATGTTAAGGCATCCCCCCCCCCCACACTCTCTCTTTGCGTCTGTGTGTGTTTCTGTCTTTCGGTCTGTGAGCCCGGTTAATGACATGGCCATTCATTTTGAGCCACAACGAGCACAACGGGCTCGGGCCCGGGCCCGGGCTTTGGCTCTGAATTTAACTGAGAGACGAGGCTTGTGGGCGTTGCCGCTAACTGACAGCCAGCGCAGGGTAGACATCAGGGAGGAGAGTCCGAAGTATGTGTAAGTATGTGTGTTGTAGGATCGGTGGCAGGACGGTGTTTTGCTGCATGCTGGTTTGTTTTATTTTAGTGTTTCGGTGTTTCGGTGTGTGTGTGTGTGTGTGTTTTTTGGGGCAGGGGCTGTTGTTATGCCTTCATAAATTGTTTTATTCTTATATAGACTTGAAATATGGCATATAACCAGACGTAAGCGGTCGCTGTCAGTTTATTGGTTTAACTAATTTGGTACCTTGATGCCCCTAACAGCTCCTCCCTCTTCCTCTCCCCTACCCACCCTTCGTATGGCAGCTACCCATTGTGCAACCTGTGATCCTTAACTATGTCTGTCTGTGGGTAATCAGCCTTTATGGATGCAGCTGCCGCTGGCGCTGGCGCTGACGTTGTCGTTGTCGTTGACGTTAACGTCGATGTTAACGCTGACTGCAACTCGAAAATTTGTCAAATAAATTTAGTACAAAAAAAAAAGGAGGGGAGGGGTTATTGTGTTTGGGGTTATTGTGTTGACCACAAAAATAATTTGCATGCAATTGCAATTCAATAAAATTCAATAAAATTCAAATTAAATGCCGACAGCTGTTGCTCTTTCCGTTTTTTTTTGGTTGTAATTCGTTCGTTTTCGTTTCTTTTGTTTAGTCAAATGTAAAGCGTTGTAATCCTTACGTTAAACATATGCACCCTCTTATTGAGTTATCGATAGTTTGCGGCAAATGCGATGCCTGTCCAAAATGTGTTGACAAACTTGCCCAAAAAGATTAAAGCGCTCCCTCGCTAAACTAAAACAGCGCCTGAAAAAACAAAACTCGACAACAAACAATTTTGTTGTCACAAAGGAGAACTGTCAACAGACATTGTTGTTGTTGTTGTTGTTGTTGTTGACATCATTGATGGAACTACCATTGCCGGTTGCAGGTGCTACTTTAATCGCCGCGCGCTTGTTGACAAACCGTCGGCAAACGGAACGCAACAAACGGACAGATCGACGCATCGAATGGCGACAGCGTTTTGCAAGAAACTTCTTCTTCTTCATTTATTTGTTGGTTTTTGGGCCTTTTGTTATTTGCTTTCTCTCTCTCACACACACACACACACTCACACATATCGCGCTCTATACACAGCTGTTGACGTCTGCGGCTGCATCTTCTTCCTCTTCGAAGTTTTTTTATGTTCGGGCTGCTGATGTCTGATTTGACCAACAGATAAGGCATTGACAATTGACGCTTCTATAGGAGCATGACAGCAGCGGTGGCGCGACCTTTCGACCTTCTTCAACGAAACGTGCACAGGTGGCTCTCCTATAGACACACTTTAAGAGGCGGTAGATAGCTAGTAGTAGTAAGTAGCCTTGTCGTGTAATAGAGCTACTGCAAGGCAATCAAGTGATAGATCATTTCTAATTGAATATTTAGTTATATTTTACAAAAGAGTTTCATCGTCTTAACAAATCGGATAAAAATGTTCGTTCAAGTTAATCTTAAGGTATTGGGTCTTTCTAGTGACATCATTGAATCAAGAAATGGGTGGAAATATATATACATATAGTGTCAATAGCTCAATAGCTAAGGCATTCGCATCGGTTCAGTTCCTGTCCCAGACTATAGTTTCATATACGAATAAACAGAAGGGGTCGGTCGGTCACTGATGCGAATGCTTGGCAGCATTCGATGCATATTCACAATTTACACATATTGTGAATCTCCCATTAATTAAATGACTTTCAGCCCGCTATCTAAAAAGTTCCTTAAACATATTCAAGGCACAGAGAATAAGAGAGCAATTGCTCGTGCCTTGAAAACAAATCAGATCTTACGTATCTGTGATTTTTATTTTATCATTTAATCGGAAACAATATTTAATAACTTTTGACTCTTCCTTGACTAATGATCACTTAGTGAAAACTTGATAACATGTAACTCAAGACGTTGTGCATTCAGTGCTTGAAACAAGCATTATAACATCCATAAATAATTTGCACAACAGTCACTCATCCTCTCTCTCTCTCTCTCTCTCTCTCTCTCTCTCCCTTTCCGTTTAATTTAAGTTGAAACTTCTTGAATCCAACTAGTGTTTTATCTATTTTATATTCTTATATTCCCCCCTCTTTTTGTAGATCCCACCTATTACGTAATTCGAGCAGCATTTTTCTTTATCTGTTACGCAGCCGTTATCTCTCTGCTTGAGTCAAAATGCCAATTACAACTCAATCGCAAAAGCATTTATTTAACTCAGGACGAAAAAAAAGGACCGGCACAGTCCGGCCGGGCCCAAGGTTTCGAAGCCAGGGCTAATTGATTAGCCATTAACCTCAATAGGGACGCGAGCATCGATGAAACAGCTTAACGAGTGTGTGTGTGTGTGTGTGTGAGTAAGTGTAGAGTAACAGCGACACCTCAGGCAGCTCACTCACACACACACACACACACACACACAACATGCACTGCAAGAGAGTCGGCTTAATTAGGCTTAATTATGGGCTCGAGGTTTTGAAGTGGCCTTTAGACACCGGGGTTGGGTCGAGTTTGGCCAAGTAGCCAGCCAAACACTTTCAAGCCACATTAACAGCTCGTTGTTGGCTGTTATTGCTGTGGCAATAAAAGTAGCTAGAGAGCGGTTCGAAATACAAACAAACAAATATGAGGAAATTGAATTAGCTGGACAAAAAAAATAAAATGAAATTAATAAGAAAACAGAACAGAAATAAATAAAAACAACCTTAATAATGTGTGGGCTTGCAGAAAAAAAAAACAAAGTAACATAAAAAATCCCTAAAACGGGCAGACAAAGCAAACAACTTTCGGTCAAAAGGTGCAAGTTTTACACGTAACGATTTGCACGAAGCTCAGGAGCCGAACATGATAATGAAGAAGCTGCAGCAGCTTCAAAAGATGAAGATGAAGAAGAAGAAGTGCCTGGGTGCCAGCCAAAAGCTGTAGCTTCAGCTTCAGATTCGCAAGTCGCAAACACAAACGAGAGCAAATCGTTTTGTTGTCGAGCACAGTTCGAGATGCACACACACATACACACACTGAAGAAAGAGATAGCAAATAAGAGAGAGAGAGAGAGAGAGAGAGAGAGAGAGAGAGAGAGGTGGTGGTGAGTGAGAGAGAGAGAGAGAGCGGGAGGTAGCGGGAACAGGGTTTGGCTGCGCGTGTGGTGGGCCGATTTGTTTTGGGGCCCAAGCAAGCAAGCAAAACTTGGCTCCAGTTGGCGCTTGCGGCTATGGGGCTCTCTGGCTCTGTGGTTCTGGCCATGGCCATAACAAGCTGCCAACAACTGGCGCCAAGTGCTCAATAATGTTAACGAGCTATTCAGTTAAGACAACAAGACACACAAAAAAAAAAACCCAAAAATAAAACAACAAAAAATCCAACCAACAACAAAACGCAAAAAAGAAAGAACAAAAAAAAAAAATCAAACAAAACGAAACGCAGCCAAAAGGAACCCAACTAACCAGGCAGACGTGCCACGGCCTCAGAGTCTCAGTCTCAGTCTCAGTCCCAGTTGCTGGTCTCTGGATCAGACTGAGGCTCAGTCTCGTTTCTGGCCAGCAAATAAAAAATAATTTCCAGTCAAAAAAGGCATTCAGTAGAGGTATGGATGGTAAAGGGGGACGTTACGGGGGCGCATGTGGAAGAGAATGGAGCCAAGGAAGGCAGAAGACGTCTGCTGGCTGGCTGCTTGGGTTTTTGGTTGTTGGCGTTGGAGAATAAACGTCAGAGTCGGAGGTCCCGAAGAACGAACGAGAAGGATGCTTTGGCAACCCTGGCACATACCCTGTACGAAATTTAAAGATAAATAAAAACAACCTAAACGACAAAATTTTCAAAAATCTCATCTTAGTTTTTAACAAGGAAAGTAGGCAAAAAAAGTTGTTGTTTTTGTTGTTTTTTATTGTCATCAAAAATTGTGCAGAGAATAAATAATTTAAAACAAAAAAACTCAAATACTTATGAAAATGCATGTGCTCTCATTTTTATTTATTATTTGGACTAAGTGCTCGAATGCTTTTATTAAAAATACTAAAATTGTAGCACACAAGTTTTGGTAATGTTTTGCTATTGTTTTCATATCATTTTGTTAGTCTCTTATACCCCAAAGTCAGTCGTACTATCTTGACTTGTTATTATTCGCATTTGTTCTGCCATTTGCTGATGCTGCTGGCCACAGTCTCAGTCTCAGTCGCAGTCTCAGTCTCAGCCACATATTCACATTCAATTTTGAGCCAGTGCCCGGTTTATGTTTGCTGCTCTCTAAATAGAAACATCGCTGCATTCAGGCCACAATCTGTCCCTCCATCCCTGTCGTCGGTCCGTTCGTCAGTTAGTCATTTAGGCAGTCAGACATCAGTCAGCTTGTTAGCTGTTTGCCTGCCTGCCTGCCTGAATGTTGGCCCGGGCTTGTTTGGGGGCCTTTTTGTTGGTTTTATTATTATTTTTTTTTTTTTTATCAAAATGCAGGCGCAGCTGATGATGATCTGTGAACATGAACAAGACGTTCGTTAAATTTGATTCATGAGGCGCAGGCGCAGGCGCTGGCGCTGGCGCTCGATCCGACTGAGATCTGAGATGAGGCGAAGGAAAGACAGAGAGAGAGAGAGAGAGAGAGAGAGAGTGATGAGAGAAGAGGCACATGCAGCTGTAGGCTCTGGCGCTCGTTTGTTGAGGCGCAGTCGCAGCGATTGAGTGATTGCTACTTAAACTTATAATTTTCATATTTGTGTGTTTGTATATCTCTGTGTGTGTGTGTGTGTGTGTGAGGGTGCAGCCCTTTACTTGGGTGGGTAAAGTCAAAGTCAGAGCCACAAAGAGACCTGTGGAGCCTGTGGTCACTGATCGCCTTGCTTGTTTAGTGGTGTTGTTGGTTTGGTTGGTTTTGTTGGGCCCCATGTAATTTTCGAGTTTGCACATTGCCACCAACATGGCCAGAACATGGACTAAGGCTAATCAACAAGAGGGGCCAACAAGCAACGCGAAGAGCGCCAGGGCCAATTTGAATTTTGGTCGGGAGTCGGGAGTCTGGAGCTGAAAACAATTTGCGGCTTGGCGCCACTTGATAACCTGGCTCCATTCGCGACTCCATCCACACAAACTGATCGCGCAGTTTTTGGTTTTGTTTGCTTTTCCTCGCTCGCTCGCTTGCCATGCCACTGATAATAATGATGATGATGATGATTGTGTATGTGTCTGTGTGTGTGTGTGTTTGTGTGCTTTTATAGTCAACACCCGCTTCACCTCGTACTCTCTCTCTCTCTCTCTCGCTCCCTCTATTTGTCTCACTGGCTGACTGGAATTCTTTAGTGCTTACTGGTGGGCCTCCTGAGAACCAAAGCTTTAGCGTTTAGTGTTTATGCCGCTCTGATTAATGTTTTATTTGATTACCAAGCCAAAATGACTTGTGCCTGATCTTCTTACTCTTCTCCTTACTCTTCTTCTAACTGACCATCATTTTGCCTTTCTTTTGCTTGCAGACAAATGTTTCCGCAAATGAAATTTCGTGTTTCGGGTCTGGATGCCAAGGCTAAATACATATTGCTACTGGATATCGTTGCGGCGGATGATTATCGTTATAAATTTCATAATAGGTAAGTGCTGTTGTGTATGTTTGTTTGTGTGTTTGAACTTCTAACTACTAGTATGAAACTCATTTATAATATTATATTTTTGTTTTTGTTCGTTTACAGTCGCTGGATGGTCGCTGGTAAAGCGGATCCTGAAATGCCAAAACGCATGTACATCCATCCAGATTCGCCCACAACGGGTGAGCAATGGATGCAAAAAGTTGTTTCATTTCACAAATTAAAATTGACCAACAATATTAGTGATAAACATGGATTTGTAAGTACTGTACGTCTTCTTTGTTTACCGCATTAGTTATTTAAGCCCTAGATGCTGAAAACTATATATATTCACATACTATACATTATGCACTATATTCACTATATATATATTCAAAAACCATAACTAAACGGCGCAAAGTATAACAAAACTTGATAAGCTTTATGGTGTGATATGTGAGATGAATGAATGTTTTTCAGGGTTTATAGGGTCTGTACTACAGACTACAGACTCTGTAGTGAATGACGAATAGGTGTTATACATATATTAAACCCGTTCTGCTTTAAGTTGAATACAGAATCGTGTCTTTTGAAATGAGTTCAAATTTCAGTTAAATGCAGAAAATTCTTTTTAAAGTTTCTAATAACCAAGAAATTTTATTGGCCCACCCTTTAGCTATACCGATTAGAGGGTACTGCTTAGGTGGTAGTGTTTTTAAGCGGTCGCTGTTGACTTCAAAGCGAACATTATCAATATATAGTATCAACAGCACACACATCCTTACGAACATATATCAAAGAGGAAGCTGTGGCAAGCACCTAACACACACTCCGCACACGCAGAGTGAAAGAGAGTAAAGTCCTCTTGGCTTATCAATGCAAATTTTGCGTAGCCAGCCATCCAAACGCTTAAGCTTTACCCCCGGTCAGCACTTTGAAGTATAGCAACCATGCAGCACAGCGAAGCACGGTCTTATCTAAAACTTCTCACACGCAGCCGGGCAGCAACCGACTCTACCACGGATAAGACCGGAGATGGAGATGGTTGTGGCGTCTATGACGACGACAACGACGACGACGAAGACGACAACGTTTCGTTTCGTTTCCATTCATTTCTTTGGGCAGTGGGCGCGCGAGTACCAAACAAATTGGCGGCCTGGCTTTTTCATGATGGTTGTGGTGGTGGTGGTGCTGGTGCTGCTGCCTGGTGGCCAGTTTGTCCATCCGCCAAGGCCGACGCTTTTGAACTTTGCCGACGCTGATCGCGTAAATTTCATCAACTGCTGCGCAAATTTTCATTTTTTATTGATCAGCGCCGTCGACGACGCTTTATTTTCTGTTTTTGTTGTTTTTTTTTGTTATTTTTGTTGCCCACCCGTTGCCACAGCTCGCTCTGCGCTCGGTTCTCTGTGCAATGTCGATGATGGCGTTTGGCGATGGCGACGCTGGCGGGCGCCATGCAGTTTTGTCATGTCTGCCAGCCTGCCAGCCTGCTCGCCTCTCTGTACCCTTCACCTATGCCTCGCTTTTTATCTCTCTCCCTCTCTCTTCCTGTCTCGCTCTCGCTCTCTTTACCTTCCGTTTGGCGCTTGTTCTTGTTGATCGCGCGCTGCCTCTTTGCATGCCAAGTCATAAATCGCACAATGAACAAGCGCGGCGCAGACGATTGCCGTAAGGGCTACAACAACAACATCGTCGTCGTCGTCGTCGTCGTGTGCGTGGGCCTCGGCCTCCGCTAAGTAGCCTGTGTTGGCCATTAATTTCGCTTAGTTCAAACGTTGCGCGCCGACACACAAAGCGCTGCGTGTGTTCCCCTACCCCCAAACCAACAAATCAACATCAGAAAAAGAAAAACAAATATGGAATGAGAAGACTTTTCGGGGGCTGGCTGTAAGTAGTACCATGTAGTATGTGTGTACAGAGAAGTCTCGGATCGTATGCGTAACCACAAAACAGCTGTTGTCGCTCTCAAGCATACGCTCAAATCTATAATTTAACACTTTGCGGTTAAACGAGGAGCCGAGGTCAATCCTGGCCATGTCCTTTGTCCTTTGTTCAGTGTCTATCGCTACCCGCTGGCTGCGTGTCAAAACAACAGTAAGTCGCTGTCGCACACAACAACAACTCCCCACAAAAACCCCCACCCCCATCCTATTCGATTCCATTCCATTATATGCCACCCTGCTCCACCCTTACACCTTATAATTGCATATAGCATGTACATACTACATATGTAAGCATGCTTGCATGCTTATTAGCCACCTCAGAGTATAAATCCGTCCGTTTCCCAATATAACATTGAAATGCACTTAGTTTAGGTCGGAAATATAAAAATAAGTACATGTAGGAAAACAAAAAACCAGCGCGTTGTGAAACGCCCCTCCCTATTCTAACATGAATGCAAAAGTATCCCTGTGTGTGTGTGTATGTGTGTGCTTTGTCGGCCATATTGCGGCTGAATCGCAACCCCTTAAATATTGAAATCAACCGCATCAGGGGTGAGTTCGAAAGGTTTGAATACAAAAATACAAAAAAAAAATCAACCCGACACTTGGCATTGCACTCTCAGCATTTGTGTTGTTGTGTCTGAGGTGTCGCCTAATGCGTTTAATTGAAGCTGAAGTTTTGGGCAGCAAAAAAAAAAAAGAAGAGAAAAGCTTTGCCAATTAAACCTTCACCCCATCCAGCAGCCGCCCACTTCAAACTGGCCTGAGACGTTGTCAAGTGCCGGTGCGAGTCCAAGGACCTAACGAACCAAATGACGGAAAACAGAACGGGACGTTTAAATCCTTACTGGAAAGACCTTTTTGTGTTGTTAAATGTGTGTGTGTGAGTGTGCGTCTGCTGCTATTAGTTTCATCATAGTTCAAAGCATAGTTGGCCATCTTCAAAATGGCATCTGCAGAGTGGCTTGTCCTCGTTCTCGTTTTCGTTTTTCATATTCGTCCTGTGTCCGTTCATCCATGCCAAGTGGTCGTCGTCGACGTCGCCGTCGTTGCGCAGCAGGCCAAGCGCAAAAAATTGTATCACAGCCAAGTTGACAAATAAACTGAAGTGGAGTTCCATTTCCGGACTGACGACATTGCGCAGCCTTTAAACGCAAATCAAATTAATTGAAGCTCACATGTCCTGACAAGCCTTTCGAATCCTTGTTTGCCAAACGAAAAACCCGCTCCCCCGCTCTCTCCTTGCTCTCATTCCTCGCTGGTCGTTTCTCTTGTGGCTTGTCTTGAAACAATTCGTTTAGAAAATCAAAGGCGGCCCGCAAAACTTCCACATGTGTGCGAGATATGGGATATGGCCAATTTGTCTGTCATAGTCAGTTCGGGCAGGTAGTCATCGCCTTTGCCATTCCCATTGCCATTGCCATTGCCAGTGCCTTTGGCTTTGCATCTGCCTTACAAGGTGTTGCCTGAAATATAACTTGAAAGGCTGCTTTGAAGTTGACAACAAGAGCAGCCCCCCTCTTTGCTCGTGCTTCTCTCTTTGGTTATCTGCTTCAATTTTCAATAGGAAACCAATTAACTGAGTGAAAGACTCAAACTAGTTCAAACTATTTAGTGAAATTGCATTAGAAATAGTTTGCAAAGGCTGGCTGCATCATCTTTTTAAGTTCTCTTTTATTACTATGAACTAAGCTATGAAAATACCTGGAAAATCAAACTCACTTTTTTTGCAGTGAATTAACTAAAGGCATAAAATTTTTTAACTAGAACTTTAAGTTGATTTTAGATAGTTTCATGTTGAAAGATGTTGCTATTGAGTCTAGCTTGTATTCTGCCCTCTAAAAACATGTTTTTCACATCGTCCTTTTTCGTCGCAATCTTTTGCAGCCCAACAGGAATCTATTGTGTCTCCCGTTCCTTGTTAAGTATTAGCATTATTCCTTTTCTTCTGTTACTTAAGCTGTTCATTAGATGCTCTATCGAAATTTTTCGGCATAAACTTAACAATCCATTAATTGTGCCAATTTAGGTGAACTTGAGTATATGAAATGTGACGGAGAAAATGAGAGGACCTCTCTTGCCAAAAAATGCAACCCTTGGAAAGGAAACAAACCCCTAAGATACTATTTATGATGACGCTATACTGCTGCTGCTTCTGCTTCTGATGATGATGTTGTTCTCGTTCTCGTTGTTGCCTGGTAAAATGTTGAAGTTGTCTAACAAGCCCAAGTCTGTCCATCCATTCGGCCGTCCGATCCCCGGATCCCTAGTGTGTGTTTGTGCCTATAAATGTCTGATTTCTTATCTAATGCCTAATGCCATCAATTGCGGCGCTGCGGCCTACTATCTCAGCGTATATCATGACGCTTAACAGTGCACGCACCCAGAAACAGGGCAAGGGGCAAGGGGCACACGAGGCATTCAGACATACATCATGCCATCATCGGCAACACACAGCATTAAGTCTTTAAGTTCTGGCTGAGTGCAAAGGGTATCTGCAGCTTGACTACAATAAATAATGAAACAAAAAAAAAAAATAAAAATTTTACAAAAACTAAAACCGAACTCATTGGCTATCAGTTTGCGATCAACTTCTGGACTGGTGGTGGTGGTGCTGCTGCTGCTGCTGCCGTGGTAGATTAGGCAACAACTGCAACTACAAGAGCAAAAGCAGCAGCAGCAGCCGAGTCCTGTGCGCATCCTTGGGTAACGCCTGCTGAAAAAACCGCAGTTGCCACATGAGCTTAGCCAAGCGAGTTTTTGGTTTAGATTCTTTATGGCAGCTGTTGCAAGTTGCTGTAGCTGCTGTTGCTGTTGCAAGTTTTTGTTGTTGCTGCTTGCTGCTGCTCCGGAAATAGTTGCCTTAATTGCCTGCATATTTTTGGCTACAAGTCTAGAAGTGGCCGCCTTGTTTTAAGTTCTGTTCATTAATCATCCTTTTGCGTCGATCCGCAAGCTAAATTTGTTTTATTTTGGCACACACGCAATGCGTAGCTAAAAAATGTGAGTGGGATGGGTGAAGGACAAGCGGTGGCGCGGATATTACAAGTATTAGCATTTGTAGCTATTCATTAGTTGGCCCCCTCTCTTATTAACGCTTATTATTTGCGGCAACACTTGCTATAAGAAAGCTTTTCTTAACTTGGGCTTAAGCTCAGGATTCTATCAAATAGAAAGCATTTATTCTTAATTCGTGATCTTTTCTAACTATATACCAAATTTATCGGATATTTAAGCTAAAAACCGACTGCAAATTTAATTTTTTTTTCTTAACTTTTTTCTTGATCTCTCTCTTTGTAGCTTCTCCAGATAATTTCAAGTGTATCTTTTTCTTAATTCATTGCTCTACACTTGACAAACTTATTCATATCTAAACTTTCGTTTGCTTCCCAAACGTTCGCATACGGGTCTTATCAGTTCGAGCATTGAGTGGGGCAAGTGTTAACCTCAATTGCGTACAGCGAGCTTCACGCAGATAAAATATAACGCCATTCAGATTCCTGGCCAAGCAGCGGCTGCACCCAGACATCTGTCATATACAGTATATATATTGTAGTATACAACTACGTATGTCGGGACATTAGCATTTTGGACATTAGCATATTGCCAGGTTTGAGCTGTGACTTGTTTTTGAGTCAAGTTGAGTTGAGTTGAGTTGAGTTGAGTTGACGTGACCAGCGGTACTTAAGGCAAACACTCAGTGGTTCGTTTTCTGTTTCTGTTTCTGCTTCCAGCCCAATGTGTCAACCCAGGATAGGAGAGGCAAAGGGAGAGAAGTGCGAGTGTTGGAGAAAAGCAAAAATTTTGTGTTGGTGCTAAAACTTGAACATTTAGTTTTTGCACTTGATTCTTTTTTGGTTGCTTATTGGTTTTTGGGCTCTTTCGTTATTTTTTTGTGGGCATGGGTGGGGCCTTGAAATTAATTAACATATTTAATGTTTTTAGCACGTTGCACGTTTTGTAGCAGAGCCCTGCCCTGTTGTAAGTAGCAGTAGCAGTAGTAGAAGTAATATTTGTAGCATGACCCTAGCCCTAGCCCCGGCGCCAGTCCTATATATTAGGCTAGTTAAAATCTAATAAAAACCTGAGCATGCCTCATAAATTTCAATGCGCACTGCCCCATAAAAGGTATGATGCGAGTGGTAAGGTTGGGTGGGGTAAAGAAGGGTGTAGGGTTTGGGGTCGGCGGTGTGGCAGTGTGGCTTGTGGCTTAAGCGCCTAATGGCAAACGCGCTTTTATGTTAAATTAAACCGGGATGCCGACGCTAAACTGAATGAAAGCCATCCAACCAACCAACCCAACCCAACCCAATCGACAGAACTACCACTCTTGGTTCCTGGTTTTGTTTTCAGTCACTTCTTACACTTACCCGCCCTTTCCTATTGGGGGTAGGTGGTAGGTAGCACTTGGTGGCATGGTGGACACATTTTTGACTTAATTTCGTCGCCGTCGTGTAACCGTTGACGAGGTGGCAAGTACGTTGTCGCTGAGGTGCGACTAAATATCACAAATAAAAATACCTTTTATGTTTTGGAATTTTTTAATATTCAAATCAAGTTGACGTCTACGCCATGCACAAAACAACAGCAGAAATACGAGAGCAAAAATTATGAAAGAATGAGAAAACTGGAAAAACAATTGCATGACGGCGTCGGCAACGTTGACGTCCAAGTTTTTCATAAAAACAGCAAAAAGCATTTCCCTGGTATTTGGCACAATGCGATGATGGCCGACTATTGCCAGTTGCCAGTTGCCAGATGCCACAGATGTGGGCTGAATGCTTGAAAGCTGCCTCAGAGTTTCAACGGCCTTAAAGCAACGGTTTGAAGCTGCAAGACAGATTTGTAGAACAAAGTAGTTAAAAAAGACGTATAGAAAGAGAGAAATCAAAGAGCGGCAAAGAGAGAAACGAATTAAGTAGCTGCCATTTGAAGGTTTTGAATTGTAAGAGCTTAAAGGTAATGTGAAAGCTTTGTCAATTTAATCTGCTTGTGAATTATATTTTAGCTAAGGTCTTATATGATCTTAAGCTAAAGAAGATATTTACAAAATATAAGCTTAATGCAAGTATCCAAAGTAGATTGAAATTGAACTGAAAGTATATATTTAGCTAGAGAGTTTAGTAAGTTATTGAACAGTGAACAGAGCTGCTTACTATCGAATATAATCCTTTTGTGCATTGTAAGAGCAAATAGTCAACAGTCAAGTTGTGTATGAATAGTTTATCTCATATGATATATATATAGATACAAAAAGGGAGACAGATGTCAAGTGAATTGAATTGAATGTTAGAACAAAATGCAAACTAAACACTGCATACAACAACAACAACGATCATTGAACTAAAATTGCAAAGTCAGGCAAATGACAGCTAATGATTAGGCGATGATTGTAAAACCCAAAAATGATCATTACTTGCCTTTCCTTGGCCCATTGACAAAAAAACCTCAAAAGACTAAGAAGATGAAAAATTGTAAAGTAAAAGAAAAATTATTTTGAGCACTGAGAGCAGGCTGTGTGATCTAATCCACACACACACACACATACATAGGAACACAGAGGTAGGCGGGCAGATAATTTTCAAAGCTGAGCTAGGCTGAGCTGATCAAAGTGGCGATTAGTGGTTGCACAAAACATGATTAAACGCCCCCTTTTTGGCTGGGCTCACTGAAGAATGGCATACACATAAGTATATGTTTTTCATCTAATGCCGTTAAGGACCCTCAAAAGACGTTAAGGATCCTGACAGCGATGCGTCTAACAAGATAATTAAAGAAGAACTGGGACTTTTACTAGGACCACTGCAACTGCGGCTTGGTGAGCTGCAGCCGCCGCCGCTGCTGCTGCTGCGGTTGTTGCTGTTGTTTTCTTCTGGTGGCGTTGTCTTTTATTGCGCATACGCCGCCGCATTTGACTGGCGGTTCGATTAAGCGACAGCAGGGGGGCGCCGCGGGTGCCACTGCGACGTTGTGGCAAAGCAGCCTTAAAACCGCAGTCAACATTGCCGTCGCAGCCTCTTCTTGCGGCTTTTGTGTTGCATGTCTAAACAAATGCTTAGAAATTGAGGCCGACGACAGCTGAAGACAAATTTATTATAGGGCCGCGTTTCCGATGAGATGTCGGCATCAGGACAATAGCATTCTCTCTCTCTCTCTCTCTCTCTGTATCTGTTTCTCTCTTTTTGTGTGGCACACATGCTGTGCAATAGCATGCAGCACAAAGCACACACACTGAGTAAAAAGCAGAGCAAATCTAACGATTAAGTCGTTTGTACAAAGCCTTAGGCCCCGATAGCCCCCAAACCAACACCACCCCCCTCCCCCACCCTTTCCAAAAAAAATCAAAATGAGCAGCAGCTGCTGCTGCTGTGCGTGGGCAATGATAATAGTTACATCCACGCCCCCGCTCACACACACACACACACCAACACGTTCAAAAGAACATCGTCTTCTTGAACCAGAGAACAGCTTTTGTTAGTTGCCTATTGTTGTGGGTTTGAACATTGTTGCCAAAAAAAAAAAAGAAAAAAAATAGTAAAGAAGAGCGACACAACAGTGTGGCAAATAGGGGGTAGAGTGGGCTGCTGCTGTTGCCAGTGGCAGCTGCTATAGTACAGAGCTACAGAGCGCTGAGGAGCGCTTCCATTAGCCCAAAGCAAATAGACAAGCTTGACTTGGATTTCGGCATCGCATTGAAACGGAAGTGCAATATTTGCTGCCAGTGCCATGCAAATAGATTTCTAAACGCGTCTTCAACACAAAAAATACACTTACCCAACACAGCGTTTGGCCGTGATTATATTAGCTAGGCGATACATTTCGCCATTGAACTTAACATTCATATTCATTGAGATACTAAGTACGATAAGTTTTTTCATGAGTATCACTTAAGTATAAAGCCTATTTAAATTTAATTATATGTTAGTCGACAAAGGGAAATATTAGGGCATTTACAATTCGTCAATATTTATAATTCGTAGGCTTATATGGTTAGGATTTTTGGTTTTTGGTAATAGGCTTTGGATTTTGTTTGGCCGCATTCATCGCATATTTGCCAACAACATTTTGGTTGTTTGTTTGATGTTGTTTGAAAGGGCAAATATGCCAAGCGCCACTTGTCGCTGTGCAGTGTTATTTTTGTGGTTGTTGTTGTTTTTGCTGTTGTTGTCTGGGGCATTATCACTGACTACTTAAGTCTTAGGTGACAGTTAAACACCTCAAATAAGCTACCACATTTTTTTTTTTTGTTCAGATGGATTTAGTTTCGTTCGTTCACTTTGTGTTCGTTGTGAGTTTGAATTTTGATTGCATTTACATTTACTTAATAAGACCCAATGCTATTCCCTTCCCCTGCGCTTTCCCATTCTCTCTCTCTGTCTATCTTTCTGTCAAAGTCTCAAAGTCGTTTTAGTCGTTTCTCGTTCTCGTTCTCGTTCTCTGTCTGCGTTTGCATTGTCTTTCGCTATTGTTTGTGTTTGTGTTTGCTTTTGTTTCTATTTGAATTTGAGATATTTGTCTATTTGTTGTCGCTTGTTTGACTTCTCTACCTCACTCGCTCATTCAGTCAAGTCAGTCGTCTTCCAGCGCTGTCGCACTCGCTTGTGACAGCTGTTTTGTTGTTGTCTTTTATCTACTATGGTGAAAGATAAGCTGGCGCTTGGGACGTACGACGTGCACAGAGACGGAAGTGCTCTGCATCATTTTGCCTTTTGTCTTAAATATCGCTTTTTCTCGTTCTCGTTCTCATATCTCTTCTCTCGAAATTGTTTTAACAACTGGCGCCTAAAAGCTAATCAGTAAGAGTAGCGGTTGCAAGTTGCCAACTGCTTTTAACTGCTCTAAAATGGTCCCAGACTATACTCCTCCTCGTCCTCCTCCCCCTTCCCAAACCCCTCTCTTTCACACACATTGCTTATCTGGTCCTTGTGCCATATCTCTCGCTTCGTTCTTTTGCATTCGCATCGCTCTTATCTGATCTGGCGAGAATGTGGTTAATGTCTCTTCCGTTTTGAAAACGATTAGGTTTTGATAGTATGTGCAAAATCCAATAAAATATATAAATACAGTACGACCTCGCTCAATGCAATGCAACTAACCTATCCCTTCAATTTAAGTATGAATCATTAATTTATTGAATATTGATACATATATGTATGTTTATTTTTTAACCTTGCCTTGACCAACCACCCTTTGCTGCGCCCACCTTGCTCCCCCCGCTCCCCTCGCATCGAATGCTGCTGCACCCACAACCAGAAACCGCGAAACAGCCAGTTGCGACTAATGCGCGCTGACACTTTTATTGACTGACAAATGTCAAATGCGTTTGCTGTTTGATTATTGTCAGGCAGGTGAAAAAGGCAGCGACAAAAAGTAAATACAACAAGAACAACAACAACAGCAACAGCAACACAAACAGTAAATACAATAACAACAAATCTGCTTTTAGTTTAGTTTGTGCAAACGTCACGCAAATTTTGTGTTGCCTCATTAAGAAAAGCTTAGCGCGTTGCCATAGATGATGATTATTGCTGTTGTTGTAGCTGTTACAGTTTATTTATTTTTTTTGTATTGTAGTTCTTGTTGTTGTTGTTGTATGTGTGACATGATTTTTGCGTGTCACATGGCAAATGGGCAACAATGTATCAAACAATGCGTCAATCATTTCAGCTCAGTTCAGTTCAGTTCATTGAGTTCATGTTCAGCTGCAAGTTGTTGTTGTTGTTTTCTACTATAAAATTGTTAATAAATATGTTTATGCATAAACAATAGCAACAGCTAGACAACTATATTGTGTGTAATTAAGTTTGTCTATAACAGCAAACAGCAAAGTTGAAACCTGATTAAACAAGTGCAAAACATTGCGGTCAGATGCAACCGACTGTGGAATACACTGATACCAGCAAAAATAACCGTTTGTTGGCAGTCTGTCGGCAAAGAGGGTGTACGGAGGCGGCAGGAGTGGAATCGGCTTTTGATGAAGATTCGTTGAGGAACGCTAGTAGCTACGTTCTCACCAAATTTGGTAATTCTGGCTGTAAGAATGTTGAATTTATCGATTTCTCAGCCGACTAGTGGGCTTAGCAACCCAATACTGACACTTTCTTTTGACCAGCCTACTAAAAACGAAGATATTCACAAAGTTTCAAGTCTTTAGCATCGAATCAAGTTGTATTCACACAGATGGAAAACCAATATACTTTGTATCTTCGGTGTTAGAGTATAATAAAGTGTATATGGAGATAAAATGGAACTATTAGCGATAGTTAATTAAATTAATTTGCACTGCGAACAACAATTTTAAAAACAACCTTTTGTTTGTAGTTGTATTTTATACATTTACGAGTACATACATATATAAATTAATAGCATGTACTCTTATGGCATTTTAACTATGTACATATACTACAAAAACGAAGCGAACAATTATTGTTTTAAGCCCGGCTCGTCTCGTCTCTGCTCCCTTCGTTCACCGCTACACTACTAAGTGTGGCTGTAGGGTAGAAGCGGGGTAAGTGGTCTTAAAAAGGCACAAAATAAAAAGCAACAAATAATTTTACCTGTTTTCTATACATTGTTGCTATTGTTGTTGTTGTTGTTGTTGTGCAGATAGTGGAAAAACGACGTTGAAACAAAACTAACAATAACTAATTCATTTTTCATTTTCACATTTCTCATTTCTTGCTGCGTGTGTGTGTGTTTTAGGAGGTGTCTACAGTAGCTGCCTCTCTGAGTTGTTGATTAACAGTTAAAATAAGTTTTAGTCTGCGCATTAACAGACAGACAGACAGATAGATATAAAGATAGATATACAACTAAAACATTGGCATTTGCATATTGTGGCACTTAAATTGCATCCATTAGTTTCTCAACACTTTGTGTGTATTTTATTAGACAGCCGGTTGGTTGCTTTTGAAATTAGACACGCTAGAGTCTTGTTTTTGCACGCCTACCCCATTAATATTTTATATATTGCGGACAAGCCCCCCTACACACACACACACACTGAAAAAATAACTTAGCTGTTCAATCAATGCCAAGTTTGTGTTTTAATCACTTAACAATTTGATGAGCTAAGGCTATCTATAAATTTGTCACTTAATCTAAAAAGTTAGCAGCTAATCGATTATGATTTAAATATTCATCAAATTGTTCGTTCACCTTTCACCAAAACGAAGAAATTAACTAGATGAACTAGAATCAGGAATATACTAGTTCTCTACTACTTACTGAAGTAGCTGTAAATTCAGTCTTCACATAAATTTGATAGTACTGCTATATGTTTATCATGGTTTTTTGTTTTAACACTTGCAACAAGAAACAACTAAAAGTTTACACATTGCACATGCAACTCAGGCAACAAAACGTTGAGCGTCATAATTGGAAAAAGTAAGTGTTCAAGAAAGAAAGAGATAGAGATAGAGCGATATTAAAATATTAATGAATTATTTGGAAAAACAAAAGCAACGGGAGCGGAGTGCGTAGTGCGGGTATACGGAGTCGGGGGCACACACACACACACACACACACACAAAATTGGGCATTTAATTGTCTCGACTCTTTGGCCAGGGCCACTAACTGGCTTTGAGTCTGGCCTGTGGCTCACACACACACACTCACGCACACTATGCTTGGCTGGCAGCTGACAGGCGTCACGTTGGAAAAACCAACAACAGCAACAACATCAACAAAATTTAACTACCAGCAACACAGCAGAAACGGCAACTGGCAACTGGCAACTGGCGACGAGCGCGCATGCAACGAGGAGGCAGCAACTGGCGCTACAGTTGCACACGCCTGGCGCCAGTTGCCCCTGCCACTGCCCCCATTACGCACCACAAAATGGGCACCAAAAAACCAAAATAAAATAAAACAACAATACATATAATAAAATAAAATTAGTATGCGTCGGCAACTTCATTTTTCGATGATTTATGAAAGAAAAAAAATACATATCTCAACAGCAACAAACCAACAAAAAATTCAAATATTAAAATACAATTATATTCGAAAATGTATGAACATATGTATGTAATTAAAGTTGTTGTTGTTGTTTGTTGCACAGGATCTCCGCCTGTACCTCCTCCATCAGCTTAAAGCCTTGTGCACATTTCAACACGCGTCTCATTATTTAAATTTAAATTATACTTTTTACTGTAGATTATTAATAATTTGTGACACGTACATGGCCATTTGATTTCCAATGAAATTGACCCAGCCAGGGTTCCCAAAAACCCTCAACCCGTAAATAACGACGTGTAGCATTTGTAGAAGGATGGTAATGCGCCGGAGATTACGTGAGCAGGGCTAAAAAGGGCGCTATATATATTATTTCAGGGATATATCAGTTTTTATGCAAGTTGGTTTCACATTTAATGAGCAGATGAAAATCAAAAAATATATGTGTGACGTTGTAGCTCAAGGGTTTTGCTATTAAAATAATTAAATTGATAAATGATAAATGTATTGTAAAACAAAATAATTAGGAAATCAGGAATAATATTATGTTTCATAGTCTATTTTTCGACTAATAGGATGCTTTATATTTTTATCCAGTCAATATTCAAAAAATATGCCATAATACATAATACATATGTATTTTGAAAGATTTTTAACATACGTTTTAATCTGCAAATTATGTTCTGTTTGTTTTTGTTCTGTTTACTACCTAACAACATATTTGTTTTGTTTATTTTCTTACTTGGTTGAATATTTATATACAGTAATTAAAATTAAAATCAAGAATAAATATATGCATATAGTATTTAACAACGTGTTTAATGATTATATGTATATAATAGTTATACTAATACTTTGATTGAGTTCTTTCTGATTACGTTACTCAAATCTCTAAATCACTCAATGAAAGAGGACAAACAGCACAAAATAACTATGATTCTATGATTGCGCTTCAGTAATAAATAACTCAATTTGTACACAAAATTTTGGGCTGCCAATGGGGATACTCGAGCACCACCAATCCATATTGTATACATATGTATACTGGTACATATATATATTTTTGATGTGATGGACGTGGAACTAGTATATTGAAAAGCAATGACAGGCTAACGGCTTAATGACTGCACCGGATTCACTCACTTATTGATGGCGATTATAAAGCAATTTGTGCGCTGTGCACTCAGATTGAGCGCCGAAGGGCGGGAGATTGGTAGTTAGTTAGTTAGGTAGGATGGTATGATGGTGGGTGAAAGGCTATCTATATCTATGTACATACATACATATTTTATATACACAATATTTCTGTGGGCTATAAACTCTTTTTTAATTAAGCGAGCGTGATCCAAGCTCTGCGCCACTGTGCATAAAGTGGGTTAGCAATTAACCCTTGGCTGGGCTGGCCCCCGCTTGCCGAGCGCCCTGTGCTCTTGAGGCGTTTAACTATTTTGTATATGGTTCTTGCTGTTGTTGTTATATATTATTGCTTTTGTTGTATTAAATGACGGAACGATTAAAATGCATTCAAGACGACGACAAAATTGCTGCTAAAATTGCGCTGCATTCTGTAAGCGAAGGGTGTGTGGGGTGCAGAGGGGGGGCTGCAGGCGATTATCAAACGATGCATTTTTTTTTTTGGCCGCGTTTCGTGTGCGATTTGCGCGCGATGTAACATAAAAATAGCGCTTTTCCTTTGTATTTGACTTCATTTGTGTGTTGCTTGCTCGCACTTCAGTGCTAATTATACACACACACACACACACACATCAACACATATGAGTGTATATGTGCGTGCGTGTGTGTGTGTGTGTTACCATAGGGCGCGTCAACGCCTTTTCTGCCCTCATTCACACATTTCCGCCATTGTGGCCCAGCCATGACTGCAATCAGGCGCCTCTTTCGCACAACCTTTCTCGCTTATGCTTATGCACTCTCATTCTCTCTCTTTCGCTCTTTTTCTCTCGTGCATGCATGCCCTCTCCCTCTCGCTCACTCTCTCTCGTTCTCTTAATTTTTTGTCTCTGTGTGTTTGGCAAGCTTCGTCATCTTTATTTATGTTTAACTTTTATTTCATTTTCTGCTTCGCTTTTTGTTGTCGTTGTTGTTATTTTTGTTCCTCTCCCTCTCTCTTGTTGCTGGCCGACGTGTCTTTAGTTAAGCGGCCATCGTCAGTCAGCGCCTGTCGCCACTCCCTCTGCAACTTATTGTTGTTCTTCATCTGCTGCCGCTGCCTCCTCTCAATCTTCGTCTTCGCCAACGCCATCGCCTTCGTCACCTCATCATCACCACCAGCTCTTCACTCTCTGCTGCAGCTTCAACTTGAGCTAATTTTTTTTGTGTTCGACGTTTTTTGTTTTTGCGTATTTTGTTTTTTGTTCGCTTCGCTCTGTCTTAATTTATTCTGCTCATTTGCGCGTTGCACTGCATGCAAATTGACAGCAGCCTGGCAACCTAAAATACTATATATTTGCGCTCTCCCTCTCACTCTGTCTTTCTTCCGTTGTTGCCATCCCGCTTGCACCGCGCTGGGGCGGCTTTTGTACAATTTTTGTGGCAGCCACTTGACAAACACCCGAAAGCTTTTTTCCCATCAATTGGCAGTCAATCAATAGACTCTCTCTTACCAATCTCTCATTATTCCTTTCTCTCGCTCTCGCTCGCTCGCTCGCTCTGGCATGGTGCTCATCAGGCTGTCGCACATTTGGGTAAAATAAAACACTTCCGTTCAATAAGTGGCAGCCGCATTTCCGCTTATCCTGCAACCTTCTGCCGGCTTAGGGATTGTAGATTGCTCCGGGTCTCTATGAAGCTTCGGAGCAGCAGCAGCAGTGTTGAAGTGCGCTAATGTCTTTGGAGTGCTTCGCGCTCTTCACCCGCGTCAGCAGCTTCATTCATTCATTTATTCACTTACTCACTCAGTCAGTCATTCATTGACGTGGTATTATGATGCATAGATTCAGCTACTGAAATACTGAAACTGAAGTCCCATCCAGCTTATTGTCACGACTTATGCTCCACAGTCACACCACCTGCTCGCACCACTCGCACATCTCATTTTTTTTTTAGCTGACTGTCTGACTTGCAATACATTTTTTTTTATTTGCTACTGCGAGTTATTATTTTTTTTTTTTTCTGGTTTTAATTGGATTTCTTAAAGCTGCGCCTTGACTTAATAGGATTGCCATTTGCCCGAATGCGATTGCTATTACGATTGTGAGTTTTGCTTTCATTCAACATTTTTTATTTTTTTCCTCCAAGGCCTTTCTTGACAAGTGTTTTTTGGGGAGCTGCGTTTCGTTGATGTCAGGTGTTTGGTATCCGACACTTGGCTGTGGATTAGCGCAGCTCAACTAGCTATTAGTTTGTGATGCGAATATTATCGTAATTGAGTAAGTTTATTACATGCATATTTGAGCTGATTTCAATTAGTTAACACAGCGTTGCTTGGCGCGGGCCATTTAAAGCAGCTTAATGTTTTCTAAGTATTGACCATTGTGTGTTGGATTTTATTGTTTTATATGCAGCTCAACTTTGTTGTTCATATAATCTAATATACTTCTACTACTGTCTATTAACTGTAAAGGCTTTGAAAAACATTTTTAAATACACGAATACCCAAATAGATTCACCCAGTAAATCTTGTGGCATGTGGCTTAAAACCAGACACCGAAACAATCGACCCATTCACTGCCTGCCTTTTTTTTCGTTGTAGCACACAATATTGTTAATGATCAGTTTAATTTCGAATACGTTTACACCGGGAGCATTTGGATGGGTAATCAGCTAACTAATCTTAAGAAATTGTTACCCATCAATTCCACTCGGATACTCTCTCCTTGTCTGATCACCGATCATCGAATGCCGGCGGCCGAAGTGCGTGTGTTCCAGTTTTTTCTGGCAGCAATTCACAAACAATTTGTCAACTGGCGGAGAAGGAGACGATGCTGAGTCCGAGACTAAGTATTACTGAAATTGAGGCTGAGAGTGAAGCGGAGGCTTGTTAACTGGCTCAAGTTGTTGGTTGTTGGTTGTTGGCCTGCAGCTAAAGACTACTCAAAAACATATTAATCATGGCATCTGCTCAGCTTTTGGTTGTGTCAGCATCTCACAAACAAACAAACAAACAAAACTTAAATCGTTTAATTGCTCTTCTTACCCTACCGAAACATTAACAGATTCACTGAGAGATGTTTGAAGATTGAAGCCTTCAGTCAATCAGCAGGCATGTCTCAGATAATGGCCCAATTATTGCAGATACCCATATTATTTTATGTTCCGCAATTATCATGCAATATCTAAAGAGCGCTCTCTCCCTAGTTCTCTTTTTCTCTCTTTTATTCTCGGTCTTACTAAATTGAGCTTACATTCTAGCTAATCAACAATGCTAATATCGACCGCCAGCAGGCATAAGCCCCTCAACGAGAATCTTTCTTAGGTTTGAAACAAATATTCATAAGTTAAATCCTACACTCTGTTGTTTTTGAGTGTGTGCGTGTGTGTGTGTGTGTATGTGTGCGCGTGTGTGTTAACTACTAACTTCAGTTTCCCACGAAGATTTAAAAATTAACATTCTGCTTCTATGGTTTTTGCTTGTTTTCATTTATTTTTTGTTGGGGATTTTATTGTTTGTTGGGATTTTAGTTTTAGACGTTGTTGTCTTAGGTCTTGTTACAGTTCCTGCGGCAATTCGTGGACACACACAACACCTGCTTGCATATGTGTCAGTGTGTGTGCGTGTGTGTGTGAGTGTTTGCAGCATTAGCCAACCAAAAACCCAATAATTTTGTAATTAATGATGTGAGAATGAGCTACGGACAGGGTCTCCACTTGACCTTTTTTGTTGGATTTTTTTTCCTGAGCGACCTGTCGACAGTAGGCTGCCCGCAGACCTCCAGGCAGCTGCTGGTCGCTTGTTTAGCATTTTGTCATCATCATCATCATCAGCAACAACAGCAACAAAAACAACAACACAATCATCGTCAATATCATCGCAGCGGTGTCATTAGGTGGGGATTATAGGCTCTTATGTTGTGTGTTGCCCCCGTTTGCCTTTTGCGTTTTGCTACGGTTTTTCGAATCGGATTTGTATTTGAGTCGTAGTTTGACTGTCGCCATGGGCCACAGATTTCTATTGTTATTGATTAATTGAAAATAGTCGTGAGCTACTTGAACAACAACAGCAACAGCCACTGCGGGAACAAAAGCCAGTATATGATTTTTGTTTTTTTTTTTTTGGGCCCACACACAGGTCGCGGTTAAAAGTAATCCGTTCCGATTGAGGCCCAGAATGAGCGATGAGTCTAACGTTAAACTCCGTGTAGCTAGTAGCAAGAGATTAAAAGCATAACAACTGCTGATCGTGCTTATCATTGTTAGTTGAACCAACTACTTATCAGTTGTATTCAGGACACAAAGCCCGATAAGCCAAAGGGCTGCTGAAATAACCTTAATATACCATTTATCGTCAAGCTACTTAAGTATCGTTTAATTTTAATAAAGATTTAATGTTTTAATAAAAGTATCTTTCACGCTTTAAACACTTGTCGAAATCCGTTTTTAACCAATGAAAAAATTGCTTCAGTTAGTAGAATTTTATTTGAATCAATTAGCTATTCACAAATGTTTTTAAACTTTATTAAGCGCCCAACCGCTCCACCCCATCCACATCCCTTCCAGCTTATATACTCTTCATCTTGATGTTAGCTGGCGGCCATTGTGGCCACCCGCTGCTCACGACGATGACGACGGCGACGACGACGACGACGAAGTCAAAGCGCAAGCACTGATAGGTGGAAAGGTGGTTTGCCACTACTACTACTACTACTGTGGAGCGGTGGTTCGCTAAGTGTTGCATTGCTTGTAATTTTGAGCCATTTTGCTGCTGCCTGCCTGGTGGTGCAAAGGTCAGCCCCGTTGCGGTGGCCGCCCACTGGCTTTGGTTTCGGCTTTGTTGTCACTCTGGTGTTTGTTGGCCATGTTGTTGTCGTGCCAGCCAAGAAGTGCACGGCAACATGTGTACTCCATCACATAGTTGCCACGACAACAACAACAACTACAACAACAATGTTGTCTGCTTGCAAGACACTTTTCTTCTTCTACTTTATCTTCTATACGGTCTGTGGTTTAATGCTCTCGATTTGTTTTTTGTATTTTGATTTGGCAAACCGCCCCCGTTGCTGCTGCTGTTTGTTGCAGCGATTTCGATTTCTATCGATGAATTTCATTTGTGTTCTATTTACTGATAGCCATCTAAAATGCGCTGCTACCGACGCCGTCCTTAGCCAATTTGTATGCCACAAAACCAAAACGACACAAAAACGAAAAACGCGAAAAAAAAAAAAACACAACACAAACCCCCGAGCCTAAGGTCTGCTTCTGCGTCTGGAGCTGGCTGCCCCTTGCTGATTCTCATGCCTTGCTGGGGGCTCTGTGGCAAACAAATTTTATGCAGGCAGGCGGTCGCTGCGGCTCCAAAAAAATCGTCGTCATCATCAATATGAAACCGGTCGTCGTTTCAGTTCAGTTTTTAGGGCTCCAAAACTTCGTAGCTTTCAGTTCGCTGTCGCTTCCTTTTTGCGCGCGCACGAGTTTTCAGCAAAAATTTCTTATCTATAGCTTTGTCGTCGTCGTCGTTGTCGTCATTGCGCCGCAAACACACTCCTCTTCACCCTCAACCCTCTTTCTCCCTCATTCATCCCGCTGTTTCAAAATGTTTATGGCAGGCCAAGAAGAAGACAACTGGCGAACACTAGCTCGACTGGCGTTAGCCGGTCGACCTTCACAACAACGACGACGCATTTGTCTCTTTTGCCCACTGGAGGGTCCATAAAAATGCAGCGCCTGTCACTGGACAGCAGAAGTAGCTTTAGCAGCAACCGCAATGCAGGGTCTAAGCTGAGCTCCCGAGGATGGTTTTTGAGGGTGAGGGTGAGGCTGAGGGCTCTCTGCTTATTATTTTGGCAGCTCGAATTTGTTTGGCGCTGGCGTTCAGCCTTTGATTTCAAGTTAAGATTTGAATGTCGCTCGGCACAAAAAAAAAGACAATGCCACGATGCGACGTCCTTCTTCACCAGCCAGATCTACTTCTCGACCTCTCTCTCTCTCCCTTTACCCAATACTCCTTCGTCGTCTACTGCTGCCCCACTCTGTTTTCAGGCCTCTGTGGCGCTCAGTTTTCGTTCTGTTCTGTGGCGCGCAGCTCGTGCGTCGATTCTGTGAATTCCTAACCTAAAATACCCCTTTCCCATTCCCTACCGCATTCGATCCGACCCTGTTGCCGTTGGTTTCTGAGCTCGTTTTCGAACTGGCCGCTGGCCAGCGATCGTTAACGTTGTCTGGCGGGCTGTTGTTGTTGCTGTTGCTGTTGGCTTGTTGTTTGTTTTTGGGGCTGGCGCCTGCGGTATGCCTTTGTCGTCGGTATTGGTCTTGGTCTTTGGGTCTTGGGGTCTTGTCGTCGCCTGGTTGCCTATATGAGAAATGATCGGACATGCGAAACAAAAGATTTGCAAATGTCTTTGGCTTTTTGGATGCCGATGCCGATGGCGATGCCCAAGTCGATGTTGTTGTGTTTAATGTAAATGTTGTTGTTGTTGTTGCTGTTGCAGTCGTCGCCAGTTACTGTTGCTGATGCTGCTGTAAACGACAGGTGACGCTGGCAGTGCGATCCCATTGAGCCCTCCTCTCTCTCTTTCTCTCCACCCCACCGGCTTCGATCTATTAAGAGCCCCAGCCAATTACATACAAAATACAAGAGCCTGACAAGCTAGCAACAACGAGTGCCAAGCAGCAGTAGCCAAAGACAACAACGACAACGACACACATTCATCTTCAAGCGGAGCGCCGCAAAGCACCACCACTGACATGGAGGGCAACGAGGCGCCGGCTTAGCCACCGCTGTCGCCACTGTCAGCAGCAGCAACATCAGCAAGAGCATCATCAAGAGCCAGAGCTAGAGTCAGCGTCAGTGCTGTCCAATTGTCCTTTTTGGCTCTTCTGTAACAAGCTTTTTCATCTTGGACTGCTTTGCATGAAGTGCGTGCCGCCCCAATGCCCCCGTCACCCAGACAACCGACTGTCGGCGACCAAATTGACGCCAATTGTGTGGCAGCAATCGGTTTTCCCATCAGCAACTGTTGCTTGTACTCGCCTTGTGTTGCAGTAGGTGCGCGTGCGCATTTGACGCATTTGGTATGGTATGCAAGACTTGTTAATTAGGCTTTAAGAGCCAAACACAATCAGCGATAATCAGCCAAATAACTTATCTACAAGCTAGCTCGAATTTTATCTTTTTATCTGTGCGTTTAAAACTTCCCATCAACGCGTATTGTTTAGTGCAGCTTTAATTCTTTTTTATCAGAATATTTTATTTTCTGGTTAAAACGATTGGTACAGAATATCACTCACTAGTCATTGCTCCCATTTTTCAATTTAAATTATATATCCTTGACTTCTGTTCCTGATATTGATATGCAAATATTTTAAGCTCAACGAGTTTTATGAAATAGGTATTATCACATATTTTTTAGAGAGTTAGTTGCATTGATTGTCATCAACATGAATATATGTATATAAATATATGTATTTGTATATGCATATATTGTTGCCATTGTGACAGCGTTGGGCGCTAGTCTCATGCATTGTCGCAACTTTGCAATTTTTGGGTTTTTTTTATAGGTCTACGAGTCATTTATTGCCATTGAGAGACCACCACTGCAGTGCAGCATGTGCGTGTGTGTGAGTTAGTCGCCTGTGTGGCCGTTCGATGTTAGGGTAGGGGTAGCACCCCAAGCGCCGCCGAATGATGCGAAAACGCAATGCGGCACTTAAGCTGACCACTTGCCTGCTACCGCTGGCAACACGCTACGGAGACGCCGCACATGGAGACCACGACCAGAGAGAAAGAAAGCAAGTGAGAACGAGATGGAGAGAGAGAGAGAGAGAGGGATAGAGAGACGCTCTTTGGTGTTCTTCAAGTCTCTGGTTGAAGTCGTTGTTCGCGTTCTTCTTTATCATTAAACGCATAAATGCGAATCTACAAAAGCCGCTGCAACAGCAGCCTTGTGTGGAAATTTATGGCACGTTAATTTTAATGCCTTGCAAGCAGTTGCAAGCAGCAGCGTCGCCGTCGTCGTTGACGTTGTCGTCGTAGTAATACTTATTGCCAGGGTCGTATTTCCCACCAAACGCGTCGGTAGCAGCGCCGTCGCCGTCGCCATCGCCATCGCCATCGCTATCGCCGTCGTCATCGTCATCGTCACATGAATCTGCCATTTTATTGCCAACTTTACTTTGGCGGCAATGTTATTAACGCACATTTTTATGGCTTTGATGAGCAACTGATGCTGCTGCTACAAAGCAGAAACTACAGCCTGAGCACACCAACAACAACAGCCGACCCGTAGCCGGAATCCAAAAATGTGAATCTGGCTGATGTGGAAGCTGTTTGGTTGTTACTGCTGCTGCCAGCCACGTAATAAATTAAGGCTAGTCGTTTGCATTATGATTATTTGTCTGCTGCAGTTTTGTTTTCAAAATGCGCTCACTGACTTTCTTTTGGAACGGTGTCCCCCCCACACTTTTCCAAAAGGGGAGCCCACCTAAATAGTTTGGTCATTAGCATAGCGCACGGAAATTGTGGGCTGGGGAGAGAGATCGCGTCATTTAATATACTATCTATGTAGGTATGAATGTACATATGTATATTTATCCGTATATGGCCAAGGCTGGCTCACATTTGGGATTTCCGTTGCATTTAGCCCACTGATAAGCTACCAATTTGGATCGAAAAAACGAAGACTTAAAACCCAAAAATCGACAACGGTGACAATTTCCTCAATCAACAAAAACCAATCGAAAAAAAAGCAACCTATAACAGGTAAAGTAACTTTACATTTGGGGGCGGCGGATGGGGAAAATGTTTCGTACAACCTTTGGAGACAAATTTACATAAATGTACACTTAATTTTGAGCAGCATACAAACGAACATATAAAAAAGGCACACACACACGCATACACAGACGGACATTCAAACGGCACGTAATTTAATTACAAAAACTGTTCGTTAAATGAATGAATTCAAATTAAAAACCACAAATAAATGCAAGCAGTCGTGGGCCATCTAATATTAATTTTGTGTAAGCAAGAAATTGCCTTACAATTTGCAAACTTGACCTGGGCATAACGAAAAACTTTTTAAAAAAGTAGATTGTGTTAGGAGTACGAAACTGGAATTCTCCTTACAATTTAATCATAGGCCCAAAAATCATAATTGAGAAATAATTAAAGCATTTTGAGTTCATTTTTAGTCAGGTTTGCTTAAATCTAGTAAATTTTTTTTGCTGTATTAAGCGCCCACACACTGCCTATTTGATGCACCTTGCCTCTCGCCAATTATCCGGTTTTGGGCCATTTTTTTTGACTCAAGTTCGCGTTTTTCATGCATTTGATATCTAGGTTTTTTCGGCTTTTGGTGCTGGTAATTAATTTTTATGTCCCATTCTTCGCTACGCTTTGCGTTTTCCTTTCGTTAATTAAGCAAAGAACTTAAATACATGTTGCCTGTTGCTGCTTATCCGGCCTAGCCGTAGTTTACCTATTCGACAAACTGTCTCAGTGTGTGTGTGTGTGTAGCTATAAAAATAATGCGGAGCTCTGGCCGAGCTCAGCGTGTGGTGATCATGTCTTGGAGCCCTTGACTTCACATGTGCCCACACACAGTGAGAGAGGAGAGAAAGGAAAACATCTTGCGACCTGTTTCATTCATTCATTCATTCATTAAAACATTCAGCTCGACAACAAACAATAATCAAAATTTAAATTTAAATATTAAACAAGTTTCGATTTCTTTAGCAGCCTTGCTCCCTCCCTGCTTCGCTACCAACCCGACTGATACAAAAAAAAAAACAGACTACAAAAATTAAGTTATAAAACAAAGTTAATGGTGTGACGGGGCCAAACACTCAGCACAACAGCCGCGCACTACTTACGCCCTGATAAGATAGCGGCTGACATCAAAATACTTTTGCATTTGGAAGCTGTAACACGCACTTTTATGACGCACTGCATCGAGGTTCAGTAATAGATTGTGATCGTTTCCACTTGGTGGTGATAATCCAGAAGATGCATTAGGTTCCGGTATTCAGTTGAAGCAGCTTAAATTTGTTCATTGAAAAGCTGCTTAAGTACTGCAACTTAAATTTTGCATTAGGCGTATCTTCGGCTGCCTAAGGTTTGACATAAACAGTAATAACGAGCTTAAAGATTAAACGTTTTAGAGGTATACACAATAGTTCAAATGTTAAAAGCTCAGTTAAAAGTGGAATGAACCAAGAACATTTTTGTTTTAGATTCTAGTTTTCATGATTTAGGTTTGCTTACAATATGCATACAAACTGCGGGTCAACAACATTTCAATGTTAACAGTTGGCTGGCTTAATTTTGGATTGGATCTACTCAGTATTAATGACGCTCATTAGTCGCTCTGCCGATGATCATTAAATGTCAGGGTATCTGCTCAAATCGGTTTGGGTATCTGATGATCAGTGCAGCGCCTGTGCGGCCTTTTCTTCGGCTTACATTTTGTAGTTGTTTTTTTTTTTTGCTACTGTTTTAGTGTATACGATGTTAATAATGATCATGATGATAATGATGATGATGGGGCTTTCACTTGGCTGATATGAAGCTAGTATAAAGCTCCACTTATATTTTCATTAACATAAAATGTTTTGTGTTGATTTTTATACGCTGTAAATTAAGAGCATTTTATGAGCGCAAGATATGCCTTTCACATTTCTCGAGACTTCAACGAATCTGAGCTGAGACTCATTCATAAAAGCCAAGCCAGAAGCTGCTTTACAGATCTTGCGATTATTCCAGATATTCACATGCTGGCATGTTGTAGTAAAGAAGCCGGCTGTTGTAGTCTTTGGGAGCGCGCATTGCGTATGCTTAATTTATCGACACTTAATGCCAATGAGGCGACGCGACCACACTTCAATTAAGGCCCCAGCCCAGCTTAACCCAGCCCAGCCCAGCCGAAAAGAAGATCGGCTACGGCTCTTGTGTTCTCTGGCCTCCCAGAGTTGTTGCTAAGTGTGTCTGCATTATGCTTAACACTTGTCCATGTCGCCAACGAACAGAGCCCAGAAACACACAAACATTCAGCACAGTAGCCGCAGAGACAGTGCTGAAAGCCTAAAGCCAAAAAACTCGCATCATATACATGCGTGCAAATAAATTTGTCTTTTAGTAATTGCCGAGTGTTGACTATAAACAGGCGCAGTCTGACATCGACTATCGGACATTGCCAACTTCCAACTGCCAACTGCGAGCTCCGAGTAATCGTTGAATCGTTGAATCGAGGGGAAAGGTGAGCTAAGGTGCCAGCGACTGGTCACAAAGAATGGAGCCCGCCGTTCGTTGGTATCATCATTAACGCTTTAAGTTGAATTTCAATAAGCAGGCAGGCAGGAAGGCAGGAGACATAAGGCAGGCAGTCCAGCCAGTCAGTCCATGCAGGAACAGGAATGGGTATAAAATGAGGCGGCTGCAACTGCGGTCCCCAATATCACATTGTCAAAAAAAAATAAATAAAAATCCGAAAGCAGCGGGTTTATTGGCGTAAAGTATCGGCCTGATGGATGCCTGTATGCGCTACATACCACAAATTAAAAGAATTGTATTGTATTTAAGGAAAATTGAATTATGAAAAATTAAACAAGTTGAGTATATATTAATGCATTAGGTATTTAAAGGCACCATCCTCTCAAAAAGTCAATCTAAGACCAAGTTTAGACTCTTTTTTTTGGCAACAACTTAAACTAAGTAGTTGTTCGCTTGATCTAATCAACTGTGAAACTAGATCAAGTTAAATGTAGTGCAATGCTGACAGCAGCCTTAAGAGCAACACCAACAAGAATAACAACAACAACAAAAGCAACACATTCAAACACACGTTTATTTGACTAAATGTATACAACGTCGAGCAACAACAGCAACAAAAACAACAACTTAGGTGGACAATCGCTTAATGGCTCGCCTGAAAAACATGAAAATATACTCAAGTGTTATCGATTAATGTCCAAGTCTAGCAGCTACCGAACGAGCTGCTGAACCCCAAACAGCAAAAAAAAATTAATAAAAAAAATAAAGAACACCAAACTCAAACTCAAAGTTAAACTTCAACTTAAGCCCGAACCCAAACCCAAAAACGAGTGGCAGCAAAAACAAAACTCGCTTGGCGGTTGGCGGCTGCTCATCCAAAACTCAGTGGCTAAACGGACGACAACAGCAGCAGCAGTGGCAACAACAACAGCAACGTTGTTGGTTCTTTATTATGATTATTCGCCTTTTTAATAAAGAAGAACAAAAGGTGCCGACAAATATGGCAAAACGACAACAGCAACAGCAACAACAAAAACAACTGCTGGATAAAGTTCGTTCTGCGGGCTGAGTTGAATGCGGCATGCGGCATTTGGTTGG
Source organism: Scaptomyza graminum (assembly GCA_018901835.1). NCBI lineage: Eukaryota > Metazoa > Arthropoda > Insecta > Diptera > Drosophilidae > Scaptomyza > Scaptomyza graminum. The sequence continues at coordinate 5,564,597 of JAEIFL010000001.1, read as the reverse complement.
TGCTAATGTCATCGAGCGCTGAACACCTTTATCAGTGTTGCATTGAAATGCACACACGCATGCGCGCCGCCAAGTTGCATGTGGCATGCAACAGACAGCAGAGAGAGGGAGGGAGAGAGAGAGAGAGAACGAGAGTTGCTTATCGTAGCAAATAGTCGAATGCGAAATAGTTGACTAGCTGACTCTAGCGACTTGCACTTGGACTCGGACTTGGGCTACGGACTCGGCGGTGGGTCGCTATTCAATTTATTAGCTGCAATAAAACGCAAATCATCCGCGTGCTTTGGCCTGGCTGCCTGCCTGCCTGTACCACCAAACACCACCGCATCGCGACGCGGCAAAGTGTTGAAATCATTTGAAATATTTGTCATTTGCTGATAGGCATAGAGCCAAGACCAATACAGCAAATATCAGTGGGAGCTACAGCAGCTAGAGCCGCTAGACGCTAGAGAAGCAGCAGGTAAATAAAGGTCGGTTGGTTTTAGTTGTAAGTTGGTAGGAGGACGGACCATTAGCCGTTCCTCGTTTATCTATATGACAGGATGCCCATAACTAACTTGGCTCATTTGTAAGCAACAAAAGTTGTTCTAAGAGCGCGTTCAGTTCATTGTTTATGATGTTCTTCGTTCTGAATGCGTGCGATAAATATGTGTACCGATTGTGTATGCAATAATAAGAGCTGGTATGCATCGATGACATATCGTTTTGCATAATTTGTATATCAAAAATGCCATCGTCATCAGCTAATACAAAAGCTATCTTGATAACAATAGCAATCGGCATAGATATCGTTATCGCCATCGGTTATCGATTGCGCATTTGCTTACTGAACACATTGGACGCTCGCTTCAGCGAACCGCAACGCAATTCAAAACCAGCTAAATACAATTTACAAAATCCCAATTCTTGTATACGAGCGCTAAGCACTTTGTTTTGCCCAATCGACTGTGACTGGCAAACGTTGTGTGCTAACCTGGCAGAGAAAGCGGGAGGGGGCGGAGTGAAACGTTTTCGATTTGCATACAACAAAATACTGCGCAGTCGCAGCAGCAGCATTAAAGCAGGCAAAACGGTGTCCCACCAGTTGGCCAAGCATCATTAGCTGTGACTTTATTCAATGCTTTCCTTCTCCTCCTCCTTCTTTTTGCCTGACCTGGCATTGTTTGTGTGTGTGTGTGTGTTGGCCAAAACGCCGCCCATTTTGCTTAGCAAATTTGCAATTGGCTACCGCCGTTGACCGCCGCACAGACGCCACCAAAATGGACAGGGCAGGACAACAAAAAACAGACGGACACTGGACACAGAGGCGAGACAGCTGGAGATTGGAGTAGAGCTGTTGTTTGTGGCAGAATAGGGGCGGGGGTGGTGTACAGGTCTTGTGTTTTTATGTGTGTGTAAGTGTAAGTGTGTGTGCATGTGTGTGTATCAATAACAACAGCTCTTTTTGGTTTGCTGTATCTCAATCTGCTGCTGTTGCTGCTGCTGTTTCGATTCGTGTTGTCATTAAAATGTAAATCCATTTAATTAACATTTTCAACGTTCAACGACGACCACCAAAAGATAGCAGCAGCCGCCCAGCAGCAGCCAAAGAATTGTTATAAATTGTAAATAAATTTTGACGTTATTTAAATGAAATGTCCATAAACTCGTTGGATGGCCAGCCAGCTACTGCGGCAGCGTGAGAGTTTTGACATGGCCCATGAAACAATCAGGACAGCGAATATCGAGAAGAAAGAGGAGAAAGGGAAGCAACAGAGTTTGCTAAAGTTATTGATTAAAGTATTCTAAAAAATTTCATTCGACTGGAAAATACTCTCTGCCTCAAAAAAAAAACTTACTTATCAAAAATTATAATAAACAGATGTTCTAGATTGCCTACATGTTTAAGGCCTGTCAAAATACGGAAGCAAAAACTAACTGTCCTTGAAATTTGATCTATAGGTTCTTTATATCTTTGTAATTTCCTTGAAATCTGCTATCTACTTATTATAATCTTAAAATTAAATAGCTAAATCGATGCGTATTCTTTTGCCTGCCAACTTACACGCCATTTCAATACCATTTACAGGGTATGAAAAATTATCTTTTGGGTGGTGTGTCTTTCGAACCAGGCCAATAGTCAATGATATTGTCTCGGTTATTGTATCTTTTGTCTTACTGTTTGCTTCACCTATAAAATTATGCATAATTTACAGATTAATATTAAAGCCGCTGCATGGGAGGGCCCTTTAAGTTTCTTTCTTCCTTGCTCTCTCTTTCGCTCTTTGGCTAATGTCTGGATGTGGTGGCTTAATTAAGACATGTTTCGAGCCGCGATTCGTGTTGATATTTATGGTATAGATCGCTCAATATGCATATCGCTTTAGCTTTTGGTAAGCAGCTTAAGACAATCCAGAGACAGCTTCATAAAATCGAATGTTCAATATTCACTTAAGTTCCCAATCTTCTTCACCTTACGGCTGCAGCACCAGCAGCAGCCAACAGCCAACAGGCGACATCGTCATTGTCATTAACATCGTCATCATCATCATCATCATCTTGGTCGTCGTTGTCGTAGTGATCATTGTCATCATCATTGCCGTTGTCGTTGTCGTTGTTCGGCGCCTTCAATTATGTCCATAATTGGTCAACAGGTAGCCGAAAATGGTTTTGGTAGCGCTGGCTGCCTCCTTACTTGCCTGTTTGCCTGTGTTTGAGCTTGTGTTGCCTAATTGAGCATCCAGCAGTAACTGAAAAGCTTGGGAGTGTGAGAGCAAGCCAAAGATTAGCTACGCTCTTCAGCGGTGCCTTAGAACTCGACCAAAGCGAGTGGTTCGATTAAATGGCAGTTAAGTTGTCAAATCTATAAAGCATCAGCTTATGTTCAGCAGAGTTTGCAAACAAATTGAAGACACACCTCTCTCTCTCTCTCTCTCTCTGATCAATAATAATCATTTATCGATATATTGCAAAGGTATATAGATTTTGAAATTGTTTCTTTTGAATAACACATATCTAAAATTTCACTTGAACAAGGAATTTGTTGATTTTTTTTAGAATCGACTTATCGATAAATTGTCTTTATTACTGGTCGAAGCGATTTACATGCCTGCACTACTTGCAGAAAATTGCAGCTACTCAAAAGCACATACCAATTGCAGAACATACTATTAGAACTAGCTGTAATTTGAGGTAGTTGCTGTAGCTATTGCTGGCATTCACTCACGATCATGTGGAGATATCGCTGTGGAAGTTAAGCGGGGCTCAGTCGATGCAACTGTCGATAACCGTTAGCGATCGTCCGTGCTATTGTCGATGCTGTTGCTGCTGTTGGTTGCATGTGAACAAAACATGCCAAATCAAAGTGTGAGTGATCATTCAATTAAGCAGCACGCCAACATCCGACAGCAACAGACAATCGACAACAACAAGCTGACGACAGCAATCACACAGCGCTGTGAGCAAACAAGCCAGCCAGCAACAGCAACAACGGCAACAACGGCAACAACAATAACAACAGCAAGTGCGGTGCCATCATCAGTTAAATTATGTGATAATATGCCAACAATGAGTGTGCAACAGCAGCAGCGACAGCAATCGCAACAGCAACTACAGAAACGAGCAAGCAACAACAGCAATCAACACGCAAAAGCCTAAAACAAACGTGTCGAATGGCTCGACAGGGCGTTGCAGATGTAGGAGGAGGAGGAGAGGGGTTTGTGGAGAAGGTGCGCAATTGAGTATCGGGACACATGACTAGCGTGAAAGATGCGACTTTAAGCAGCAGCAGCAGCAACAACATCACGTAGCAACGTAGCATCAGCAATAGCAGCACCAAAATTGCTGCTGCCTTTTTTGGTTGTAGCTGCCGGCGGCTCAATCAGTTTGTCACCCGGGCGATATATAGAGTGATTAAGTGGCCCATGGATTGGATTGGAGTTGCAGTTGGCCAAAGTGGACGAGAAGGTGCGAGGCAACTTGCAGCTGCCTAGAAACGTGCCGCAATGCTGCACAACAGAGCATCAGCAATTGCTAAATTTTGCATTAGTTGAACTCAATATGTACCAAAAATCTGAAATATATTTGACGCATAATTGCATTAGAGATGCTTGCCAATCAATTCAATCAGCGAATAAAATCACAGCAGCAATTGCAACAACAACAACAACAAGCAACTGCTGCTGTCTGTCTTTTGTCTTTGCTAGCTAAAGCAACAACTGTTGCGGTGGCTGCTGCTGCTGCTGCTGATTTGTAGCTTGTTGTGTGACGACGACAACGACGACAACGACGGCGACGACGACGACTGCGTGGCGTCCGTGTAATCGCACTTCATGTCTAATTAGACTTGTTTATGCCCATTTGGAAAACTGAAATGCAGCAACAGCAGCAGCAACAACACCAACAACAACACCATGCTGTGGTGCATGCACATATTATTTTATTTTATTTTTATGTCTATCTTCACGGTTATTTTCATTTAAATCGCAATTCAAACTCGGCAGCTCGTCGACGAATGACATTTTAAATGACAATTTTGCGCCTTTTGCAATTCATTTTGCGCTCCACGCCTTTCCGCCGCTCCTCTCTTGCTCTTTGAACGCACCCCAACAACAACAATTTAGTTGCATGATAAAATGCGAAGCTCGTTGCGATGCAGTAATACTTACACAAAAAGAAAGAGAGAGAGAGATATGCGAAGAGATCGAAAAGAAAAAAATTGAATATAATTGAACGTAATAATGCAATTTATTTTATCAATAAATTCTAGACACATGCAAAACGCACAGCGAGCAATTCAGATGATGTTGCAGTTGCCAAATGAATTTATGTGTCAATAAATTTAAAGCAAATTAGCAAACGACGTTTTAAGTAGACGACGACAACGACGACGACGACGACGAATAACGCGCTTTGCGCTTGCTAAACGATTTATGGACTAAGGCAACCAATGATTACGACTCGACTCATTGCGACTCAGCGTCTCGGCTTGATTTGATTGATGAGCGCACAGCAAGCCGCTTGGCAATAAACTGTTTGCCTTTTGCCTTTTTAAGCCGGCCCAAATCGGCCATGTCACAAGCAATTCACTCCACCAGTTGAATTCGCATCCGAATGCGTTTAGCTTTATGCGATAGTGAGTTTGTTTGAGTGCCACATCTAACTGCCGCAAGCATTCAACTCCAGTCCAAAATGGCGACTCTGGCAATTAATCAGTTTTTCAACCTTGCCTTGCAACGTTTTGGGCAGGCAATAAAAACGACAGTAACAGCTCCATGGCTGCATAGCTCACTGCATATATTGATGAAGCCGGCGTATATTTCTCGACTCGACTTCATACAGTCAGTATTCATATTAATTAATGCGACACGTCAACAAGTCCGCACAATTCACAAATAACTTCTGCTGCTGTTGCAGCGCGAGAATCAATTTAATAACTAATAATCGTTTAATGATAACGAGTAAATATTTTTGTTGTAACTAGTTAATGTATGTTTGATGCTATATGCCAATTATAACAATATTATATAGTATATTGGTTAATGTACTCGTTGTTTGTCTACTCGTTATCTTGTCTTGCATTGATCATTGTCTACTCCACTTACTGTAAAATAAAACATAAATATTATTGTCTCACTTTTATTCGTTTACTCCTCACTTTGCCTAGGCACTTATCGCTGTTCTTACCTTACTCGTTGCAACTCTACCCAATCTACTCCCTTTGATATGTTCGACTTTAACTTCTAGTTGTCATTGCTTATTAAAGAGTCAGAGCAAACAAGTTATACAATTTATTTGTTAAAAACGTGAGCAACAACAATAACAATATATAGGTACAACCATCTTATAAGTCACACCTTTTTGCATGACACCACAGACGCCATTGGTGGTCTCTTTCTTACAGAGGGCGTGCAAATCAAGCCCAGATACTAGATACAGGCCAGCCAGCCAGTAGTTGCTATTCTTAGTCATTAGTGTTTTTGTTGTCGTCACCGTCAGCAGCAGCAGCAGCAGCAGAAGCAATAGCTAAGGCAGCTAAGGCCACAGCTTCAAAGCATCTTAAGCCTCTTAGCTAGAGAGTTGCAGTAGGAAAGGCAAAAGTGGCTGGTTGTTGGCTTGTTTTCAAAATAACATGAACAAAATGGCGCAGTCAGTCGCCGCAGCAACAGCAACTGCTTGTGAGGTCCACACGCAGCATCAGCAGCAGCAACAACAGCAGCAACAAGAGCCGAAAACAAGCTCAAGACTTCTACTGAAGCTGTTCAGGTCTAGAGCTTCGGCCTAGACACTCACTTGCTCGATCCCTTGCCGCACTGCTCTGAGTTGGAGCTGAGTTCGGTTTGGCTTGGTTTTGATTCTGTTGTGTTGTGTTTTCTTCAGTTGTGTTGGGGTTTCTCTGTAGTCGTTTAATCGAAGTCGATTCGACGAGTTATGGTAATTAAAAAGGTGTTCCTTTTGCAACAGTCGCAAATGTCGGTGCTTGGGGGGTCCCGAGTTCGCAAGTGCGGTTCGCTGCAGACAAATTCATATTTTATGACAAAACTCTGGCGCGCTCTTTCTTTCTCTCTCCATCCCACTCTCTCTCTGTCTCTCTCTTTCTCGTTTTTTCTCTCTGTCTGTGTGTGTGTCTTTGGATCTGGTGTCTTGCTCGGCTCGTGCACTTTGGTGGGTGGTCGCCTACAGGAATGTCGCCAACTTTACAAAGTCCACACAGCTATTTGCAATACCTTTGTAGCGATACTTTAAGTTAAGACATATGTGTGTGTGTGTGTGTGTGTGTGGCCTCTGTTTGGGCCTGTCAAGTTTTGTCAAGTTACTGCCGACAGACGGAATACTTTGTGCCGTTTATGTTTATGTTGTTTTTTTTTTTATTTATTACTTCGCTTTTTTTATAGTTGTTGTATTGCATTTTGCATGTCAATCTAACTAATCTCATTCTCTTTTTATTTCTCTCTCTCCTCTCTCTCTCTCTCTCTCTTTCACGCTATTCCACATCTTATGCCATTATCCATCTGTTTGTATTCCTATAGACAATACTGAACTCAATGCATAAATATCAGCCGCGCTTTCATTTGGTGCGAGCCAACGATATCTTGAAGCTACCATATTCTACGTTTCGCACGTACGTTTTCAAGGAGACGGAGTTTATAGCCGTAACTGCATATCAAAATGAGAAGGTAAGCTATATACGAATCTATATACCTACATAGTACTACCATACAAGAATGAATGATTAACTTTTACTTATATAAATTCGCTTTGCAGATAACTCAGCTAAAAATTGACAACAATCCTTTTGCGAAGGGCTTTCGTGATACTGGTGCTGGCAAACGTGAAAAGAAGTGAGTATCACTAGAGTTAAGCAATTACATCTATACATTGAGAAAGTTAAAAATTATCCTTCAGATTATTAGTTCACAGTATAGAATTGTTTTAGACCTACAAGATGTTACTTGTTAGTTTTTCATATATTGTTAGTTGTTTTCAAAAGAATTATATTACGCGTGGGGCGAAATTGATGTCCAATCACTAGCAATTTCGATAAAAGTATTTGTATAAAATTAGAACAGTCCTAAATATGTATTTATACATTAATAATTTGATAATGTTTCTGCTACTTTATTAAGTTTCACAGATCAAATGCTTTATTGATGCTTTTGTTTTAAACTCAAACAGCTACCATTTCTCATATTTCATTCACCGACCCACCTCTTTCCCAATTATATCTATATTATATAATAATGCTTATTAGAGAAACAACATTGCTATTATTGTTCATAGCTCGTTAGGTGCTTTAATCCCGCCTGTCTATGCCAGCAGCATCCTTGTTCGTTTTTGCTAGCTTGCAAGGACCTTTTTGCACAGATTTGCTTGCAAATGCGCTTATAAGCGTTCAGAACAACACAATCGCTTGAATTGAGCTCTCTACTGTTGTCCGGACAGCGCCCCGAAATCCAATTCAACACAACCGACATCAGTCTGCACACCCTGCCCCGTCTCCCTTTCCCTCTATCGCTCTGTGTTTGTAAGTACTCATTCTAACTGCTTCTAAAGCAAACTAATCAGCTCTTTGAACTGCACTTCACATTTAGCAATCGAGTAGGGTTGGGTTTGGGTATAGTAGGTTAGCCGAGTGGTCGTATCTAGCAAATGTATCTGCTGCGCTCATTTGTTTCGCTTCTATCTGCATCTGTGTCTGTATCTGTATCTGTGTTTGTGGCTTGAGTTTAGCACAGACATTAATTTTTGTCAAATCTGTGCGGAACTAATTAGCTTGCTGCTTGTCAAATTGCAAGTCATACAAAGCGCCAATGAGTCCACCACAATGGTTGAATCCGGTAAACAGAGCGGGTGAGGGGAAGCTTCGGGTTGATTCCAAGTGGTCACAAAGTCAACACAAACAAAATGATGAGCTGATGCTATGGATGACGATGATTATGATGTTGATGATGATGATGTAGATGATGACTGGCACCTTGGTCTGGTCATGGAGACATCCCCCCTTACATTACAGCGTACATTCCCGCCTCCAATTTTTCGCTGCAGCAGTGTGCTTGTAATCCATATTGATGGATTGATTTCAATTTCCTGTTGTGCCTGCGGTGCCCGCAGCGTGGGCGCCGATCAAATGCTTTTGACTTTTTCGCAATTGTTTTTTGAAGGATAACCAAAAAGTCAACACACACACGCAAAGAAAGAGAGAGGACAAGCAGGGAGCTTTGAGTGGTTCCGGTTTCCGGCCACAGCAGCAACATCAGCAGCGGGCAGTCCCCGTTTTCAATCTGTGACTTAGCATAATGATGAATGACATTTAATAGTTGGCTCAACGTTTTGTTAAACGTTACAAATCAATTTTCACTCCGCTCGTGTATATATGTTGTGTGTTTATGTGTTTGTGTTACTGACAATGACAAGACGATGATGAGCTGGGGGCGGACAAGAACTTTGAAAAAGAAACGACTTCATCAGTCTTCTGTTTTGCTGCATTGACACAAACAAGTTACTTGGCTGCCCCATTCTATTACCATTTTAGTTGTTGTAAAACTGATTACAGCGCTTTGATTGGCATAAGCCGGCCATCTCACTTACCTCGCTCTTTGAACCCCTAGACATAGCGGTCTGTTTAGCTTTGGTACTACTATGTAGTTTCCTTTGGCATCCTTGACACTTTAAAACTGACTGAAAGTAGATTTAATCAGAATCAGAAAGAATGTAACAGACAGTACAGGCGTGTATCTTGTATCAATTTTATTCCTAAGCAGAACTATCTGCACAGCCAAGAAATTTCAATAGACGTGTACAGCAAGAGACGTTTAATATAGTAGCTCCATCTATACCTATTAGTTACTAGTAGTGTGCATTATGAATAAGGTATTGAAACTAAATAGTTTTCGATTAATATGTCTAACGTCGAGCTTCAACGTTACGCCACATTGCAGGCTATCATCGTATTCACCTTTCATACTTCTTCTTTTCGTTTTTAGCAAACATTGTTCATCGACCATAAACCGTATCGCCTATCCCCAAGCTTCTGGGGTATCATTTAATTCAAACAAACAAATCTGTCTGGTCATTGCTGTGACAATCATGGCTTAAGGTTTTTCCCTCTCAAAAGTTAACGCCAATTATGAATTAAATGCCTGCGCTCGAAAGTAGGCTAGAGTTTTTATATTCATTAGGGGCTTGACGTTTCGAGTGTGTGTGTTTGTTGTAACCACTAAAGCGCTTAGCTAACTTTGTGCATAGACTTTCAATTAGCCGAGAATTTCAAATGTGCCCGTGCAATTAGTGCGACTTAGGGCGAAAGAACTCTTTTTACCATTTGCCGACTTTTGTCAATTGGCAGCAAACAAAACACACAATTTAAAGCTACTTTCAGTGCGGCAGCGAACTTTTTGTGGTTAACCCTTTCAACCAACACAAAACAGTGCAGGCGCTTCATTAGCGATATCAACAACAATAACAACACCCTGATGACATTTTTAAGCGCTCGTCCTGCCTCCTTCGACTTGAGTGTCGCTTCACAGCAAGCGCCGCTAATTGGTGGCAACTATGCCACAGTCCGTCCGTCCGTCCGTCCGTCCTCCTTCTCAACAGTGCACCCTTCTGTGCAACTTCCGGCGGAATGATATTCATCTCGCTGCGCAACTCTTTGCATTTGCTATGGCCTGGCCCTCGGGGCGCAAACGGAAATCTAAAGTGAAAATCGTTTTAACAGCAGCAGCAGCAACCAAAACGGATAAGCTGCTAGCAATTGAAATTCCTTTTCATATTTATTTGCCATCTCCCCTCTCCATTTGCCTTCCTTCCTGACAAATAGCCGCAGGCGTCAGTTGACAATTGGCGCACTGTTTTCCTAGCATATACTCTACTATCTCTCCCTCTCTCTCTCTCTCTCAGTCCGGTATTTCTTTTTGCTGTGACTGTTGTGCTGGGCGTGGTTCAAGTGGGCTTTTGGGCGTGTGGGCGTGGGTGTCTGTGTGTGGGTTGCTTTAAGCCGCAATTTTAGATATAATTCTAAAATTACAGACCATCGCATGCAGGCAAAACGCGCAACTTCCAACAACATTTTGGGCGCCTTTAACCCTCACCTCGTTTACCGCAGAAGCAACTGGGCAACTGTAAGCGTAAAAAGGGGGCGTGTTAGCGGTGGCAACAGCATTAAAGAAAAGATAAACGTCTTAGTTGCCTTTTGTACGAGTGTTGAAATTTATGGTTGAATTACATGTTATGTACAGGAGCGGTTTAGCAAAGGTGCAACTAAGCAAGTAAAAAAATGAAAAATTATTTTTAACAAATATTTCAATTTAATTTAATTACTGTTATACACACCGTTTGATCCGTTTGTGGTTTTTACAGACCATAATTTGTTTTGCTATTTGAATATTGTTATTTATGCGCCCCAATTCGGGCCCTGCTTAGTACTTTTCTTAAAAGCGCTATGCCATTGTTGCCTTTTGTTGTGAAGTGGGTGGGCCCACAATGTTGCCTGGATTAACACAAATTGATTTGGTATTAAATTAGGTAGATATACATTCACACACACACACACACACACACACCCAGGTGATGCGAAATACGTGAAAAAACAGTTAAGTGTAAAAGAAGACGCCTGTGGCGAAATTGCTGGCTCCTGTCTATGGGTGGTTCCGGCCTGTGGTTGCTGTGATAATGATACACACATGCATGCATGACATGTGTCTATGTATGTGTATTTGTATGTGCTTGTGTGTGTGTGTTAGTAAATTGCCCAATTTGCGAGCACGAGCTGACGCTGGCAGCGTTGCTTTGATGTGTGAACAACAACAAAAAAAGCAACCGTACAAAATGCACGGACGTAGTTTTACCATCCAGCCCAGATACCAGGACAAGCTCGGCTGTGCGTGTGTGTGTGTGTATGTGTATGAGTGATGAGGCTTTACGGGGGCATTACGGGCAGTGCAGACACTAAATTACACTAACGTGTTTTGAATTATTTTTCAATTTCATTGTCGGCCCAGACACAAATTGCCGGCTGTTTCCGCCTGCCATTGTTACATTTCAATTAAGGTTCCGGTTATACGAAAAAAACACCAACACTAACATCCCCCGCCTCCACACTAACTGTGCATTCATATGCCGGCAGCGACGTTCTATCATTTAACAGATATTCCAGCTAGCAAAAATATTATGGCAGTGCCTCGTATATCCAAAAAGCCTAATAGAATAAAAAAAACAGAGCTAAAAACGCAACGTTAACATTTTCACACAAATTAGTTTACTATTTCCAATTTATTATATTTGTTCAAGCAAGGACGATTAGATCTCTGTATATCTCTACAAAAAAGTGTATATTGCTAACTGGCAGCTCCGAAGTTTACATAAATTTAATTCGAAATAAAACCTTTATAGACAAAACAATGTGTGTTGTAAAAGTAAAAAAGTTATGATTATTATTATAAAAGTAGATTTTAACTGCGTTCGCTTTATCCAGGATTCACAATTTAATTATAATATGCCATTATAATCAAGATATCATAAGTCAATATTAATTTTAGCTATAAGCTTCATGTTTAACCCTCAAATTTTCAATATTAGGGTGCAGATTATAGTGTGTTTAAGAACTTTCAAACAGACAATTGGATGTTCTAACTTGTTTTGTTTTCTCGTACAACTGTTGTTACAGGCAGGCGCTTATGTCGAATAGAGGGTCCGACTCGGACAAACTAAATCCCACACATGTGAGCAGCTCGCGGGCGCCACTGCATTTGGGCCATGCCGGACGGCCGCCACATTTGCATCCGGCGCACGCGGCAGCACTACTAGATAATCAGCAGGATGATGATGACAAACTATTGGATGTGGTGGGACCACCACAGAGTCCGCTGTTGCCCTTGAGCCACTCGCTGCAGCAGATGCATGCGCATCAGCACTCTGGTAAGTAATCGAAGGATCTAGTATCCTTTACTAACTAATTTGGGGCATCAAGCTGAGCTGCTTCCAATGGCTTAAAAAATATGTCTAACTGGTAAAATCTTTTGCAATTTTCTACTCGTTACATATTACTCGTTACTCATCATGTCATTGGATTAGCAGCACTGGCTGCCTGGTTTAATCATTTGGCTGGCGCTGGCGCCAGTGAGCATGCAGCAGCAATTAATGCCGAGGAGGCACTGCGTCGCCGTCTGCAGGCCGACGATGTGGAGCGCGATGGCAGCGATTCAAGCTGCTCGGAAAGCGTCGGTGGCAGCACCGGCGGTGCCTTTCGTCCCACCTCAACGGGCAGCCCTAAAGAAGGCGTCGGTGGTGGTGCAGCAGCGGCAGCAGCAGCCGGTCTCAGTGCAGCCGGCAACTATCCATCGCCCAATATCTCAGTGGGACCACCGATACACCCGTCGCCACATCTATTGCCTTATCTCTATCCCCACGGACTCTATCCGCCGCCGCATCTCGGACTGCTGCACAATCCGGCAGCAGCTGCTGCCATGAATCCCGCCGGTCTTAATCCCGGCCTGCTATTTAATGCGCAGCTAGCCCTGGCTGCCCAGCACCCGGCATTGTTTGGGCACGCCTATGCGGCCGCTGGACACACACCCGTATCGCCATTGCAGGGTCTCAAGAGCCATCGCTTCTCGCCGTACAGCTTGCCGGGTAGTTTGGGCAGTGCCTTTGATGCAGTCACGCCCGGCTCCAATGCAAATCGCAGCGGCGGCAATGGTAGCGCCGATGCAACCGCCCCACCCAATCTGCTGCCCGCCAGTGGTGGTGGCGGCGGTGGAGTCTTAGCTCTGGACAATGGCCCGCGCAGTCTGAGCTCAAGCCCGCGACCCCGGGCCTCCTCGCATTCGCCACCAACGCGGCCCATATCAATGTCGCCAACAACGCCGCCATCGTTGCTAAAGAGACAGGCACAGCATTCTCCATCGGAGCTAAAAAGCATGGAGAAAATGGTCAACGGTCTTGAAGTGCAACACAATGGCAGTGCTGCGGCAGCCGCAGCAGCAGCAGCAGCGGCAGCGGCTGCCTCATTGCTATCGGAGGAGTCAGCGCAACTGCATCATACGCAGGTGCATCATACGCATTCGCATTCGCATCAGCATTCACATCCACATCCGCATGGACATCCCCATGGGCATACGCATGCGCATCATGCGGCGGCGGCGGGCGGTTCGGATCAGTGACAATTACAGGACGGCCGCTCCGACTGTGAGGAGGGTGGCCCAGAGGAAGACGACGATGATGATGAGCAGGATCGCAGCTCAGTCATCGATTTGGATGTCGATGTCTGACCGCAAACGGTGAAGGTGCAGCAGCTTTAGCGTGCGGCGCCCACTAGCTGCTGGTGGGGCCCAGAAATGGCCCGCGCTCCGGACCTACCTTTGGCTCTCGCTTTGGCCAGTGCCGGCAGTTAGCCAACACTGCGTACGCTCCCAGTGTAAATAGCGCCAGCGATCTACGTTGGATTTGTAGCATATAGCATGTAGTAGACACACCACACCCTAGAAACTACAACACACACACAAACACACACTTTATACCCATATAGAGCCTAGAAACGTTGCGGGTCGCTTGGCGTATAGTTGTAATCTAAAAGTGTTTTTTTTTTTTTTTTTTTAGGATGGTATTGATATGTTTAAACAACGCCTAGCCTGTAAATTATTTGTGATGCGCAGGACCCGCCAGCTTTTAAAACCTAGTTTAAAGAAAGATATAGAAAGCGAGTGAAAAGGAGAATAGATTGAAGGAAGAGAAAATAAGAGTTATTTTCATTTCCCCTTAACGTTGCCCAGTGCTCTTGCAATTAGTTGAAGCTCTTTGCATTATCCTTTAAGAGAAAGAGAAAAAACAAATCCCCTTTTTAGCACTAATGCATAACAACTTTAAATATACTATATGTATATGTATGTAACAGAATACACACTACACACAACAAATACACAGATTTCTATATAGATGATGTATAATGAGAAAAGGATAAGGAGAACAGATTTGAGAAAATAAAGTAAAATGCGCCCAGGGGTAAACAAATTGAAAAACATATATTAATATTGTACGATTGAAACAAATTAGCAACATCAAAGATGGCGCCTATATATATATATATTTACTTACACCCACATATATATGTATGTATATAAATTAATATTCATACTATATATATTTATATATATATATATGTCAACGTATGCATATATGTTATTCTAAATACAATGTAACCTTTAACAAACAGCAGCAAATAAGAAAAAAAACGAAAAATCAAAAAAAAAAAAAATAACCAACAACACAAAAAAATTAGCAAGCGAAGGCGTAAATTTTTTTTCTTAGTCATAGGATGAAATTTTTTTTTAGCAATCGTAAATTGATTGAATTAAGAAAAAAATAAATACACAAAAAAAGAACATATAAAAATAAATAAAACAATAATATAAAAGAAATGCGTAAGAAGCAAAAGAATTACCTATAATTAAATTAATTTATGTAGTTCTTAAGTACCGTGTTCCGTAACATCCATACAAATGCATAAATTACAATAATTTTGAGCACACCACGCCCCGAATAACCCAGCCCAATGCATATGAGGCCAAGGATGTAGACAAAGCACCCTTTTCGATTCCAGCGTCGATATGGCTCTTAAGCATTTACGTGCTTTTTCCCCCCTAGACACCTAGTAGCAGCGGCACACACACACACACACACACACACACACACATACACACACGTCCATTTAAAGTGCAGCATAATGAAAAGTTTCACAAAATCGCATCCTATAATACAAGATTAAATATACTTCATTTTTTATATATACTTTTTTTTAAATCTTTTTTTTTGCTAATATTTAAGTTCTAAAACCAAAGAACAGAACACTTTTTTTTGTATGTATATTTATATTTCTTTAGAACAGACTCGTAATAGCTACTTAGTATTATTGTGTGTGTTTTAATCAATTTAATCGTATACCAACTCTACACACATTTATACTTATATATAGTAGTATCTATGTAAAAATAATTTTTTTTTTTTTAAATAAGTGAATTATTGAAAGGCATTCAACGCATGTTCCTCGCATAAGTTTAGAGCGACAAAGACGCAGCAAACAGCAACTGCTTTAAGTTTGAAACACCCTTACCTCCCGAACCCATTTCCCTCTAAGAACAACAAGCACATACAAAACAAACACACACATACAACACACATGTGCAAATATTCGCAAAGGCAAATTAAATAAAAATAAAAAAAAAACAAAATTGAACATCAATAAAAAGAAAAAATCAGCAAAGTTGTAGCGAAGTTTGTTTTTCTTATATACCGATACATATATACTATATATATATATATATATATATATTATGTATAAATATATAATTGATTTTTTTGTGTTTGTTTAGCTGTTTTTTTTTTTTAAAGAATGAATTATACGCAAAAGCAATATTAATTATAGTTAATTAAATTTAAAGAAATGCAAACAAAACACAACAAACAAGACAAACAAACAAAGAAATAACAAGAACAAGCATTATAAACACCTATTTAAATATATACATATATACGCAATATATTTATATATATATATATATGTTCTAAATATGTATATACATATATGTATGCATATATATATATATATAAATATATGTAAAATTAACGATGAAGCAACAACACCTCATGTCACTGCAATTATATTTAAATTAATTCAACAACAACAAAACAAAGGAAATGAAATAAAAATTATTACTAAAAGAAAAACAAAAATACAAAAAGAAAACCAACAACATACATGAAACAAGATATTCGTGTTTTTCTACTACTACTATTATTATTATTGCCATTTGCTTATATGTTTATTCGCCTACTACTATTTGCTCCGTCAGCAGCCGTCAAATGGGACGCAAATGTTAAGCAAACAGGACAAAAGACATTATTGATTGTGCTACACAAAAAAATAGTGCATCATGAACAACAACAATAACATCCAATGAATCGGAAAATAAAATGTTTGCACAAATGAACAGCAGCAAAACGGTTTTCAATACACCTGAGGAATTGTTTGTATCACTGCAAACATTCATACATGCATTTATAATCACATTATAACGAATATATGTATACATCTACATATGCGCAAATAAAGAAGAGCAAATATGCAGTGTCATAATTAAGTGCCCACTCTTCGGTACCATAGTCTAGCCACAAAGGCCGCCACAGATACCGATACTGGTGCTGATGCCAAAACATTTACATTTACAGTTAAAGTTCCAGCCTGCAGCTTAATAAACACGCACTTTTTTGGCATGTACAGCAAGCAGGTCAATAACATTTCGTAGCCACAGTGCTATTGTTTACTATTGCCCATCCTCGTCTTCACTTTTCACAACGATCCCCTTTCTTAGCCCAAATCCCATTTAAATTTCAATGTAAACAATCAACAAAGTTTGCACTGTATCCAGTTGTGAATTAAGAGCGGATTTCTGTTTTTAACTGTAAAGTTCAGATCTTATGTATAAATCATATGTGTGTGGTAAGTATGGTAATCTTATTGAATCAACTGCAAAAAGACTGCCTTTAACGTAAAAGAAAATAGAATCTTCATAGGTTTAGCATCGTGCTTTTTGCAGCTACTTAAGGATAGGTATTCCTAGTAACCTTAAGAGAATAAATTAAAAATGTGAAGGTACAGTTCCGATTATACCGGATCAAGCTTTAGATTTTAGGCCCAGACTTAATATGTAATGCGGGATTTGGATGCATTTTTTTTATCCAAAAAAAGTATCTTCATGTGCCTGTCTAATAAAAACATTTTCTAGTTTTACTTCTCTTTTTATTAAGGCAAAAGGGGTAGGCCAAACAGCAATTTGTGACCTTGGTGTCTGTTCTCTATTCAACACAGTTGGGCGCGCCGGCTTACCTCTTCGGCTAAGTTTGAACAATAATATTAAATTGCATGACAATCATTAACAATAACAAAATAATTTCAGTTATAAGGTAAAATATAATAACAATTATTGGAGCCAGCCTCTGCCAGTAACTTTACCTCAAGTAGCTGATTTTTTTTTAGCTAAAATTCGGAAAGCTAGTTAAAGTAATTCTAACGTTCACTGATGAGAATTAGTTTAGCAGTATTTCAAAAATCTTTTCTAGTTTGCCTAGAACAAGTCTATTGAAAACTTTCAATGTTTCGAAAGTTTTCGAGCCGAAAAATTTAAAGTTTTCAAGTATCAGCAATTGTCATAACTTGAGCTATGAAGGCTCCAAAAAGATTTAAGTGAACAAAATTCAATTCATGCCAAGGTTCAATTCAATACATATGTGAGGTGTTACATTTAATTTAATTGTGGCATAGTTTGTAATCTTCGGAAAAGGGATGAGCTCGTTATTGCCGCCCAGTTTTGGGTACGAGTTTATTTGGATTAAACTCTTTGGCGATTATCGTTGCCGTGTCTAACCCTCAACTAAGCCAAGCGTTAAACACTCGACAGTAAACAGTAACAGTTTCTAATTAAATTTGGCACGAATGCAAAAACTTACGACTGCACTGTGGATTAGCCCGCAAAGGGTTTAAGAAGGGTTAAGGGATTGGCTAGACGATTGCAATCATTGATAGAGCCAATTTCGGGTAATTGAAAGGCCCAAAAATTGAGTTACGTACCCGCATACCCTAGCTCAGCGCTTAGTGTGCTACGTACATACATACATACATGTATTTATACATATGTATGTATGTAGATAGAAAGCTGTACAAATAGAATGGTTCCACATGAGTGGACGATGGCCTTCGATGCCTTCGATTGTAAATTGTAACGCTTCAATAGTAAAAGAGCAAAAGAGTTGCAAGTTGAAGTGCAGTTTTAAAAGCGTCATAAACAAACCCTTTGCCCGCTTACCCATAACCCATTACCCGTAACTCGTAACCCTTTTATTTTTTTATTTATGTTGTTGTTTTTTTGTGTGTCTCCACGACCCACGCATAGGCAATGAAAAACTGTCAATAAGTTTGAGTGTCTTGGCCCAAAAAGTCAAATGCGAGCTGTTTGCGCAGCATAAATTACGTATTATTAATTGCGGCCGCTGCTGCCGTCACCAATGTCACCACCAACGCCACCGGGACTGCCACCGCCAGTGCCACAACTGCCACACATAAAATAATATGTACGCTGGCTGTGGCATTTTCGTCGATGCTCGATTAAGGGGTATGGCGATGTTGACAACACTTGGCTAACCCCGCGGCCCAATTCAACGGGCTTAGCTGCGACCCAGCAATTTGTAGCATGATTAATGTGGTTGTTTATCAAGTGTTAGGGGTAAGTCGCACAAAATGTTTGAGAAACAAAACTAAACTTAAAAGACTGTTTAGTTGATCAACTTAACGACTTTTCAAGTTCATAAATTGTGTAACTAATTGTTTAATATTTTTTATGGCAGTATCAAAACAAAGATTCGATATAAGGTTCATGATAAGTTTGACATGCCGAATGGAAGAGAATTAGCTATATCGTTTGACCTTCGAGATTTTTGCAAGTCAAAAAGTACAAAATAACAACAACAATCCACACTCACACACAACTTCATTTAGAAAGTATGATGGCTATGCCGTAAGCTGATGTGCGTTAGCGTAACCTTAAAGTTCAGTTCACTGAGTAAACAACAACAAAATCACCCATTATTGTCGCAGCTCTTGTCATCAATTGAAATTTTGTGCATGTCATTGTGCTGTGACAAGTTGCCTGCCTGTCAATGTGCATTATCATAACTAGCGTTTTATTGCAAAAACATTTATGAGACAGCGCGACAGGACCACAAAAGTGCGTGCTGAAAGTTCCAATGCTCCAACAGCCAAAGGGATAGAGGGCTAGATTCCGAACCCACAACCCACATTTAGGGGCGGTGCCACATCGGTGCGGCGTCATCGGGCCTTAGAAGTCGGAACTATAATGATCATAATAATAGTTTAACGGGTTAGAGAAGTCACAGTCACAGCGACAGCGACAACGACCAACAATTTAACAGCAGTGACAACAAGAACAACAACCGTACGACAATAAATCGAGAAAATTGTTTTCATACTTTCGATTTTTAACCCTTTTCACAATGGTACGTAGAGCATTGCGTGCGACAGTTAAAGCACAAAGGCCTGCCCCGGATTGGGGAATGAGAGTTGTGTGGTGTGGTATGGTAAGGTTGTTGGTTGGCTCAAGTTTGCTATGCATATTTTATTAGCGCATTCTGTGGATACGCACAGGAAGTTGACTTCTTGCGTGCACAGTGCGTTTGTCCCGTTTGTGCTCCACCTCTCACAAATTTCTCTTCTAGTTTAGATTTCATAAAGGGTTGTAGCCACAGAGAAATTTTGTTGGGTGGCAAACTGTTGTTGCTAGTGCAACTGCTGTTGTTCGCTTTGTTGTTGTTGTTGTTATTATTATTGACATTTGACTTAAGCGGCCGCACGGCAGCAATTCAAATGCTCAACTTGTCAACGACAAGGTTGCCCTTAACACCCAACCAACCAACCAACCAACAACCATCTGACCCACCTTCTCAGCCATTCATACCATTTATAACATAGCGCTTACATTTCTGATTTGATTTGTGGATGACAAAAACCCAAAATTATGACAGCCACTGCATAATTATTGTTATTATATGTTTACTTCTTGTATATCGGCAAATAATGTTGACTTTCACGACTTTTTTGAAAGCAATTTAGTGTTGCAAGATAAAAGAATTGTTTACTGGCAAAATTATCTAAGATGTACGTCCACCGCTCACGTTAACCAACACCGCTCTCCGCAAAGTAGACTAAGTTAAGTTGTCTGTTCTAAAAAAAAAAGTATTAATACACAAAAATTTACGTCTTTGACTTCAGTATTTCTGAATTTACTTGAGTCAGGTTCAGTTATTCCTATTTAAATATCGTTGTAATTCATACTTGATCTAAGTATATTAATTTTAATTTCAAGTATTCCGTGAAAACTCAATTTAAGTACATTTTAACTTACTTTTAGCACGGCTTTATTTCTACCAGTGTTTGTATGTCAGTTTCAGTTTGCCCGATGGCTATAGCATTGCATACATACAATACTGAGTTTATATTTTTCTTTATTTTTTTTATTCACACTCCATATGCCTTCAATAAACGTAAGTAGTTAATTAATATTCAATGTGCATCTTCATGTCTCTGAACCTTATGCGTTTGAAAACCATCAAGCAAATCATCAATCGCTAGCATACTATATAACAATCGCAACCCAATCACAGGCTAATCAATAAGACTATCTGATTAGTCACCCGACATAAGGTATTTATGAAATATTTGGAGACAACGACAGGAATTGTTTGTATTCATGGCTAAACTTCAATCTGCAATATCTCTGGTGTTTCTTATCGAATGACATTTAAGAAATAGGTTTTTTTCATAATAATTTAATAGTTATATATAATAGTTATTAGTCTGAAAACTTTCAAAAAGGTTTGGTTGAAAAAAAGGGAATAATAGGTAGAGTGTGTGGAATTGTTTTAACCCTCTCTATTGTCTGCTGTCCAGAAGATCAGTTGCCAGTTGGTTTTCATGGGGTCAAGGTTTCGTCTGCTGATTGATAAAAATGTGAATAAATATTAATATAATAGATTTTGCGATTGAAAAGATTTCTGAACTTATTTTTGGCAATCAGTTAAAATTAGTCAAACAAAATCCCAAATTTCAGTAAGTATCAATCAAAAGCGCTTGCCACTTATGCTAATGATATGAAATTACACTTATAAACATGACAAGTGCACTTGAATCCCCAAAAAGCAGGTGAGTTTTTGGCTAGTATTTTTTTATGACTTATGCAACTTTATGCGGCGATATTAGATTCGTAAAACAAGAATTAGGAAAAACAAACATTGAAAAAGTCGAAAAGCTATGGCTGTCAGCACATAGCAGCAACAACAACAAAATTTGCACACATACACGCACTCACACATGCAAATACACACGCACACCAAGCACACACATTTTGTATACGACACTGAGCTGTTGTTTTGTGCGCGCTTTTGATCATTTCATAAGCGCAATTTCCCTTTTTACGATTATCTTCTCATGCGCAACTGAAAAAGGCGGTACCAACGCCACCCCACCCCCCTTTTCCACCTTACATTTTTCCCTCTGGCCACAACTCTAAAAGAGCTAACATCAATACGTGGAAATTTGTTTTCAATTTTTTGGTTACAATGGTCATAAAAACGCATACACACACATAGACACACCTACACACCTGTGTGTGTGACGTACAGAAGGGTTAAGTGTGCCTGCAAGGAGGGAGATGGGGTGAGCTAGCCATCAAAATGCAAATGCGCGACTATAAATAACGTGCTGCAAACAGACAGACAAACAAAGACAGAGATAGAGGGAAAGAGAAAGACAGATAAATAAGAGAGAGCGAGAGAGAGAGAGATAAAGAGGCCTAATAAAAACCACCCAACGATTTAAAGCCAGCGTTGCCAAAAAATCGAAAAACCAAAAGCAGCAGCAGTTAAGGTGTGGGTTGAGCGGATAGAAGGGCGTATTGAGGGCGTGGCACGGACATAATGTGGTGTGTGTATGTGTCTGTGTGGGTTGCCCAAAACGCAAATGCAACGCTTCAATGAATGCGATGACGCCGAGAACTGTCGGCGTTAAAGGGTTACCCTTCACCCTCCCCCACAACCATACTTACCCCACCCATCACACACACACACACATATGTAGCCCATAACATTCATTTTAAGGCCTTAGTCATGTGCATTGAGCTATGGGCTTTGGCCTGTCGCCAGCAGTGCCGCTCGCGTTTAAACGACGCGACAAATTAAAATTCCCTACATCCGGCAAATGGTTCGCAAAACCCCCATACCACCCTACCCCACCCCACCCACACTTCAGCCCTATTTCAATTTCAGCACCCCCCACTGCGTAGGCGTTGCTCTACAAGTCTAACCAAAAGTCATGCTCGATTAAATTGCTTTTGTTGCTGCTGCTGCTGCTGCTGCTGCATTTGTCCCGGAAGTTGAGTTACCAAAAAGCGCAGACTCGATTCCAATTTGAAAGCGCTGCAAAATGAACCCAATACAGACCCCATAACCAATTCCAATGGCCCGACCCTCTCATTCAGCTGAAACGAGCTGCGTAGGTGCGGTCATTTACCCCCTATCCCCTCCACCCAACCACATTTAACTCTTTGTTCATAGGCGCAAATTTTAAAATCAGTTAGTGGTCAATTTTGTTGGCTTGCCACAAAAGAGGCCCCTTTTGTGTGTGTTAGGGCCTTCCCCTCTTTTTAGAAATGATAATGTGGTGTTTTGGTGTGGCATTGTGCCACCAACTGCAACAGCAAATGCTACACACACCTACACCTACACCCACACACACACACACACACATATTTCTCCCCTCTTGCCATGGTCGCTCGCTTAGCTTATTTAATGTTGAGCAGCTAAGTTGTAAGCTGTAGGCTCATTTTGCCTTTGTCATTCACATTTACATTGACAATATCGATGAATTCGTTAGCTTCCATTTCATGAATTGCTGTTGCCTGCTGTTAACAGAACCAACCCTCCACCCACCACCCTCCCCCAAATGCTTTTACCCCTTGCCTATTTTTGTCAGCAGCAGCGGTTCATTGGCCATTATCCAATTTCCATATGCAGAGCCGGTTGACATTTTGCGGCTGCCACAATAAATAGCATCAAACTATCCCCCCAACCCAGCTCACTTCCAATTTGACCTGTCAGCACCACCTCCTCTTATACCCCACTCGTCTCCTCTTATCCGCATGTCTAGCAGCTTGCCCAGTGCCTTTTGTCATCACTTTGATTGATTTGCTTTTGACTTTTTTTGGTTTGCTTTCTGTTTTTTCTTGTAAATCGCCTTGTGAACAGGAATTTGGCTCAAAAAATGTGCTCAGCACAAAACAGTCCATAGAGGTGCCAGATTGTGAAAAGCATCTGTGTGAAGGTTGTGGATGCGTCAATTTTTAAAAAAATTTCCACATTTTGTGTAAAAAGCTACGATTAAACTCATTTTTTATTCATTCTATTAATTAAAACAAAAAAACAAAAGTTGTAAGTTATTTTTTTATTAAAAGTATTTAAAAATATAATTGCGTAAACATATTTCCCAAAAAAAAAACATAACGATATTTATTCAATTAAATATTGACATTAGCATCCCTTGTACGCCTACAAAGCTGAAGCTGTTGAAGGTGCCGGAAGGGGAGTAGAAAGAACTTTTATCTGAGCTGCTCCGTTTAAAATTCCAATCGACACCCAAAAGGCGGCTGCTTTTGAAGCAGCATCCTCTCAAGTGCTGACGACTTTAGCTGCGCTCCTAGTCCACCGACGAACAGCCAACAACCAACAAACAGCATCCAGCACCCAGTGACCAGCGACCAGTTACTAGTACCTGTAAGGGTATACCAGGTAGCTGGAAGTTCTCTTACCCCTCCCGTTTGGTATCAATGCGTCTCGTCTCGTTTCATTTCGTTTCGTTTTGTTTCAGTGTCTGTGCATATTTTATTCAAATTACCGCCGCGTCGTTCGGAAATTATGTGATTGTATTGACCCGAACACCGCACAGGTCCGCACAGAAACAGAAACAGAAACAGTAGCGGCAACGAAAACAGCGCAAAAATTTAAAACAATTTAACACTTTACACGACATTCAAATACTTTTATGGGAAATTACCAGAGAGCAGGCCTTTGTCTGTGGTATTTCGTCAGCGTTAACGTCCGCTGATTGTTGTCATCGGTTGTTGTTAACCCGGCCAAAACAACGCCCAACTACCCACATACACATGCATACGCAGACGAACAACGTGTAATTGGATGGTGTTTATTGGGTGTCGTCAGAAATCGCCAATTGCCGTTGATATGTTGCCCAGCTCCTGACCCTCCAGCATCGCTTCCCCCTGCTTGACCAGCAGACAATTGAGTTGGTAGCTAAAATTGGAATTGCACTCGGAATTGCACTTGGACTTGCACTTGGACTTGCACTTGGTATTTCTTCGTGATGTCCCTCCCTCTCT
The DNA here is from genome assembly GCA_018901835.1 of Scaptomyza graminum. Lineage (NCBI taxonomy): Eukaryota > Metazoa > Arthropoda > Insecta > Diptera > Drosophilidae > Scaptomyza > Scaptomyza graminum. The sequence goes on along the minus strand of JAEIFL010000001.1, from coordinate 5,540,112 downwards.
CTCTCTCTCTCTTGAGCATATGTTAAGCAGTTTGCGCGAGTTTCGCTTGGCCACTTGGCCAAAACGGTTAGTTAGGAGCAGCACTGCAGCACTGATCCCAGCCTTATGTGCAGAACTGCATATTAAATACTTGCTACGCTATGTTCAATATGCAAATCACAGACTTAATAATTACGCTGATTAAAAATGCTCTGAGCTTTTACAATGTTGCCCTTGTTTAATGACTTCCCAAACGCAGCCCATACTATATATTCATGCGATATATCATTATATCAATGATTTTTGAATCAAAAGTTATTATGATGAAATACAAATGTCCAAATCAAGCTACGAGTTCTGTTTAGTTCATTCTAACCAGCTCGTCTCAGCTCGCAGAAACGGATTCCACTCAATTATATTTGTATTCAATATTCCACATGTCTTCTTCCTTCAGCATTTTGGCTATAAGCAAAGCTTTAAGTTGATTCATTGGTATTTGTTAAATAAGATGAATGAAGCTAATGTTTGCTGTGTTCCGATTCCTTTTGCCAAATTTGCAGGCACATTTAGTTGAAGTAGTACATGAAATCTATTGATTTTAAGCTTAGCTTAAATTGTGCCTAGCAACAAGACGAATAAACATACAAAGTAGAACCAGAAGGAGCAACAGGAGCCAAACAAGAAAGAGCAGCAGAAACAAGAACCAGAACAAGGAAAAGAACAGCACGAAGCAATAAAGAAAACGAAAGACTAAGAATTGGCCATAATTAATTGGCTACAACTGACGAATTGAGGCAAAAAGAAGCAGCAGCAGCAGTTAAGGATGGAAGAGGGAGACACCAAGAGGGAAATGAGGGGAGCAAGAAACTACGCGCACGGTTGCACATTGGACGCATGTGTTGTTGGTAGCAGCTAGTCAGAGAAAGAAGTCGAGGGGTTCGCAATGGCAACGGGAATGGTTATGAGAATGGAAGGACGAAGCAGAAGCTGGGGAGAGCCCACTGGTGGGTGGATGGGAGGGATTCAGAAGAGAGGGGGGCAGAGTTTTTCAAACTGTTGTTGTTGCTGCTGCTGCTACTGCTGCTGCGTCCAGCATTTAACACTCAATTTAATACGAAATTTATGGCCAGCGTCAGCGACGACATGCGACTGACTTCAGAGTCGAAATAACTATTGAATGTATCGAAAGATTGCGATTGGGTTTTTTTTTTTTTTTTGTATTGTGTAGTTGGAATTCGGAATTGTTGAGTTGACTGCACAGTTGAGTGGACGCTGGGACGGCATGTAGGGCAACTCAAACAAATTAAAGACATCAGACTTTATTTAATTTGCACAAGCGCAGCTGACCCCGCTGTGACCCAACGCCAACCCCTTGTCCAGTAGCCACTGGCCACTGCCCAGTTGCCCGTTGCCCGTTGCCCGTTGCCCGTTGCCAGTTGCCAGTACCCATTGCAGCGCGACTGCAATTGTCACTTTTTATGTTGTGTCGTATGTGACAAATTGTGCAGCCTTCATTTAAACACGACACACACACATACGAGCATAGTTAAGTTCTTGTCCATATGGGTCAGCAGTATAATTGCTGGGGTTGCGCCTTCGAGACTGCTGCGGAAAATCTTTTGAGTGTCAATTTCGTAAATTACAACGATTTGCCAGAAAGGCAAAAACCAACTAAACATAAGAGGAGGGAGGGTAAGTGGGAAGTGTAACGCTTGTTGATTGTCGCGTCATATTAGTGGTAGTGCTGTCCGCCCATCGATCCGTACCCTTAAGAGGGTTGCTCTCTGAACATTAGACATCTCTTTACTTGGGTATGAAGCCATTAAACTAATGCGTTTTCAATATTCGCACAGCAATTTTCTAATGAAGTGCCCACTACTAAGCGCTGTGCCCAAACAAAACCCATCAATTCCTGCCAACGAGAAGGTTTTTGGAAACGAAGAAGCATTACTAATACACGGTATATGGTCTGAACAACAAATTTATATTTATTAACTCAACAACCAAATGCTGTTATTTGTATGTAGTTAACCAACCAACCAATTTTGCTGATTTCGTGTTTTTGAATTGTATTCTAGTTTTACCCTTAAAATATATTTACTTTTGTTCTTACTTAGGTATTACTTATTGCATTGTCTAGTGTTCTTGGAACTTCCAACTCGAACTCGATCTTACAATTGAATTTGTCGAATCCAAAAAGGGATGGCTCATTGGAATATATTTGATATCTTATAAGCATGGTAACCTTAATGGTATCGTTACAGTACAAAAATTCATGATAGTTAAGTAAACTGGCATTTGTAAAATCTATTATTTACATTTGGTGTTTTGTCGAAGTCGTCTTCATTAATTATTTTCCGAAAATTCGTTATGATTTTAACTGTTTGATGAACTCACAGTTTAAATACTATGAGCTATCATCCTGAAGGATTAACTCCAACTTTTCCCAGCGTAACAAATTAACATCGATAACAAGAATTCACGATTGCTGCTTAAAAGCCTTAAGCTGTAAAAGGTTGATCAGCACACAGGGAAATCAGCAATCAGAGGTAACCAGTTTGATCATCGATCTGTATTGTAGTTACGATTGTGTCTGCTTAGAAAGTAAGCTACATAAATCGAAAAAGAGGGCGAACAAAACAAGCGAACCCTTGGCCAAAAACACATTTAGACCGAATAAATTGAACGACTGATCGCACTCGAGTGACGCCCCAATGAACCGGTAGAGTTTTGAAAGGGTCTGTGGTACGGTCAACCTCTTGGCCTAATGCCCTTTAGTGCCCGCCGAGTCAGTGGCTTATCGCGTGATACGATCGCATAGCCGATGTCGTTTTTCGTCTATATTTCGCGCGCAGTGATCACATATGCGGCCGTTACGTGCGATCGACCATTTGGAACCGATCAATTAGCCGACTACACACAGTACTGACGGTAAAGACAGGGGGTGAGTAAAGTAGTTAGGGGGTTAGCAGACAGGCAGATAGAGGCAGAAATGTTGCGCTTGATCGGATCGATCGAGTATTCCGCATTATTTTTGCGGTATTTCGTCGACGTGTTCTTTTATGCGCCCCAAAATGGCTCAAAGTGTTGGCCCTAATGGGAAAATTAGTTTGGTTAAATGCTTCGCTGGCTCTCTTCGAATAGTGTCAGAGTTCAAAGCCATCAAACATAGAGAAAGAAAAAAAAGAGATCGAGAGAGAGAGAGAGAGACTGGTTGAGAGAAAGAGAGTCACCTTATCTTGAGCATTTGGCTTGCCGCACCTGACGGCTCGTTCACACGCTGCCACAAAATGCTGCGACATGAGACAGCGTCTGCTGGTGCTGCTACAAGCTGCGGTTTCGTCAGTTGGCCTGGCTATAATTTATAGCACGCAACATTCTTTTAACACAATGCCCAGAAAGTGCAAATTCATACTCTTTGAATTTTTGGGCGTTTTAATCAGCAACCGATGCGAATCGACACAAACCAAACCAGACCAAATCGACTTCAGTTCCAGTTGCTGGTTCCAATCCAGCTTCCAAAATCCGGCACGTACCTTGCCACAGACAGTTGCACCCATTGAAATTGAATTGGAACTAAAATTGTTTGGAATTTCTTGCAGTTGTTGGGTGTCAGCTTGATAAGTTGGTTGGACAGACAGACGGACAGAGGCAAAATATTTGTGCGACAGCAGAACAATGCGACAGCCGAGTCCAAGTGTTGATCTCTGGCGTTAACACTCAATAAAATCGATTCGACTCTTTGAATTGTTGCAGTTTAACGAGGGCATATTATAATACAGCTGATATAAAGTTTTTGCAACCGATGGCAGACTAATGTCAACGGATGTTCTTGATTTTACACGAGCGAGAACGGACTTTTTTCTTAGTATACTGGTCAGAAACTCGATGTTGCGTCAGTTTTAGAAAAGTACTGCAACAATTATTCATTTAAAATATGAAGCTGTTGCCAAGAAGTTAACAAACTGCATGTCTTACCAGGTGAAATGCCAACAAAATCAAACTGATGAAAAGTTAAATGTTATTGACAAATTCAGAGAAAGAGCTTTTAAATTTAATAACTCTCTAAAAAGGAAACCCAATAAGGCTATCTAAAATGTCAACAAAATAATGTTAAAAACTATTTGAAGACTTAAGCAATAAAGAAAATATAATTTAACTGTGATACTCTAGCCAAGAAGAAATTTTATTTTCTTAAAACTGTAGCAGGTATTGGCATTACGAATTCAAATTGGAATTGAAGTTAGAATTTTTTGCAGATTGCTTTGATTTATTGAATTCTGCACAAAAATTGAAACAAAATGGCATGTTGCAGTGAAAAATACTAAGCACTTTCCAAGTGAACTTTCTGTTGCTTATTGTAAATTTAGATGCAGAGATACATATAGAGTATAGCGAATGTATGTGGCAGAAGGTTGTTGTACTTGCACCCATTTGTGGCATGCGGCATTTGCGAATAGTTTTGAGTGCATTTTGCACTCTCAATTCAAGAATGTCGTTGGGCAATTAAAACGATTCAAGCGCTTTGCATGACTTAGAAGCATATGCTTCAGACACACACACACGGATACACACACGGAAAGCTGTAGAGAGAAAGAGAGAGAGAGAGGGAGGAAAAGAGAGAGAAAGAGAGATGCACACACGTGGCCAGCTGATTAATCACGTAAATGCGTAGTTGAGTAGTTGGACAGTTTTGGACTCACAGTTAAGTGACAGTGGTAGTGGCAGCAGCAGCAGCAGCAGCAGCAGTAGCAACATCAACACCAAAACTACTTTCCAGCAAATCTGCGACATATCCCAATTTCTCTACCCACCATTTAACCCCTAGCCCCATTCTACACTCTTGTTTACGTGCAGCATCGCAACATTTTTGCTCTAATGAACTAAATGGCGGCAATGCCAACAACAACAACAACAACCGAGTCGGAGACTGCGTAAACGCTGAAGTTGTCGCTGGCCACAACGAGGCTTTGCCAAGGCCCTCGCCTACGCCCATGCCCCGCCTCCTTGACGTTGCTAGCGTCCGGCCAGGCAGTTGGTCAGTCGGCAAAAGCCCATTAATATTCCATGCGAGCGCTCAAAATGCAAGTCGTCGTCCTCTCAAATATCTCATCCTCAATGGGATGACAGCAGCAACTGCAGCGAAATGAGTCCTGGCACGACCACTCCTACACATACACACAGACACACACAAGCACGTTAACATACACCACAAAAAAAAAGAAAATCTACAAACTTGAAAACATGCATAACAATGGAACAAAGCTCTTACGAATGGGTTTCAAAGTTAAAAGAAAATACAAATAGCTTTGTTCTTGAGAAAATTATTTTTAAACACATGTTAAGGTATATTTCTAGTGATTATATTATCTTGTACAATGCTATGAATATTTTCTTAGTGTACACACACACACTGAAGAGGTCCTTGGTCGTCACATCATGTCGCAAAGTCCCTTGCAACGTGCGTCAGTTGCACACCAAACAGCAGCAGCTACAACAACAACAAAAAGCAAGAGCAACAGCAGCCAGAACAGAATTTTCGCTAGAATGGCAGTTAACTCGTTCCGTGGCCTCTCATCATTAACAGAGTAACTGGAACACACACGGACACACAGACACACATAAAAACTCACACACTATGCCATACACAATTCAACCAATTGAGTTGTGTCCTAAACACATAACGTGGGGGTTTCGGGCTCTAGCTTAACCCTAGATGAACATGCAAACAACAAATGGATTACGTGCCCCTTAACTAACAGTGGAGCGATAGGATGAGGGATTGTTGGGGAAGAGAGAGAGATAGAGAGAGAGGGAGAAAGAGCAATGGGAAAACCAGTGGGATCTATGGATTGAGCTATGTGTGTGTTTGATATACATATGTACAAAGTAGAAACTTGCATTATTGAGCATTCAAAATGTCTAAGGCTACAAGACAGTTTAATATAGTAAATGAGCAAAGCGTTAGATTTATAGCAAACTATACAGCCAGTTGAGTTAGTTTAACCATATTTAAAATAGATTTTTATTTTTTATGTTCAAATTTTTACTATACATATTTTTATATTTACTACATAACCGTTAAAGTAATTTTTATTTTATTTTCAGGATTGTGTTTCCTTGTTGGCTTATCTAACATTTATTGTCTCTTAATAACCATTGATTATGTTCAAATATTTTAATTCATGTTTGTTAAATGTAAGCCAATTAGTAAAAACATTGTCATAAGTTCTCTTTTTTGACTTTTTGGCTTTATATTTTTACATCATTTTGTCACGTAAAGATAAAATATTTTTTGTATATATTGGAAAATATAAATTGGCTGTAAGTTAAATAATTTCACAAATAAAATATTTTTAGAAACTTTTTTTCACTCTTCGTTTACATCTTACTTATTTTCTTCGTAATTTTATATTCCACATAAATTCAAATAAATATTAACTCCTTAGTATAAGCGTTTATTTATTTTACAAACATTTTTTAGCTATAGTTGTTTCATTTTTACATTTTGCTTATGTCTGTCTGTAGTTGTTACTTAATTTCTATTGAAAATTTCTACCCTTTTCCTTTGACATCTTTACACAGCATCTTGTTTACTCATTTTATCAAATTAACTATCTTTTTCATCCAATTCTTTAAATTTCATTACCTATTCAAGCAAGTCTCCTTTAGTTCGGTAAGTTGCAACTACTATCTAAATATCTATCTAACTTGACTTGTTCTTCTTGCCTCACTCTGCAAAAGCGCAATGTTACATCACATTGAGCACAGCAGGAGCTTTATTTTGCTCCACTCCCCACTTCCTTCATTCCAAACCACATCTCACACTCTGCCTTTTGTGGCTGGCTTCCTTGTGGGTGACAAAATGCGTTGATAATTGCTGTAAAGCTCGTCGCCTTATGCAATCAGATGCCTTTGTCCAAGGCTTTAACTTTATTATCCGGCACAAAAGTCAGTGGCTAAGAAAGTTTCCCAAAAATGATATCCTTCGGCTTTCGTTTTTTTCTCTTTCGTTTTTTATAAAGTACAATCCGCTGAAACAACCAAAAATGCATATGCCTTGCACCTCACCCAAGTCTACAACCAAGGTTGCGGAATCTGAGTTGTCTCAATGGGAATGAGAATGAAATTGGGCGACGGAGACGGAGTTGAACTCCAACTGTGTGGGGTAGCTGTGATAATTTGTGTGCGGCGGCGACGGCCGTCACCACGGGAAATGTAATAATACATCCGAAAATCAGTTGTTATTATTGTTAAGCGTAAACGATCCAACCAACCATCCGACCCTGCACCCATTCATCCATTCGTTCATGCATCCATCCATCCATCCATCCGTCCGTCCGTCCGTTCGTTCGTTCGTTCGTTCAGGCAGCGGAACTCCGCACGCACTTCGCTGGCATAATCACAGTAATCATAAGCCAGTCAGGCATTCAGTTGGGTAGTCGTCTCGAGTCCAGAGCAAGAGGGTTGCTAATGCGGCCCGTTCCATCATCCCATCATATATATACCCCTACCCTTACCCATATCTCAGAGCACCCCACCGACTTGAGGCTTGTTGTTTCTGTTTTTTTACGCTGACTCAATAGAAATGTTTTGTGCAATTGCGGCTCATAAAATCACAACGGGTTACCGTCTGGCAAGATAAAAAATAAACCGAAATCAAAACCGAAACCATATCCGAAACTGAGACTCATACTCTAAAGCAGTGTCTTGATATGAGCAGTCTATGAAATCCTAATGCAAAGCGATGACAACAGCAATCAAAATGTGTTGCGCTGCTCCCACCCAAAATAATCAACGAAAAGGAATCCAAAGAGAACTACAGGGTATCTGAAATTTCAAGCTCTCTATAAAATGCTAATTAGGTGCGCAAGTTTTTTTTTAGAAGACCGCTTCTCTATCCTTTTGACTAATAATTGGTTGGACAAGCTAACAAATCAAGTTAAAAGTGATTTTTGAGTAAAAATCAACAATCAATCAGCACATTTGAGACCTTAAGTGATATAGGAATGTTAATGATATACTTTAGTATCACATTCGCATAAACAACAACAGCAACATAACATAAACCAAAGCCTTATGGTTTGCTAAAATGCAACTTTGAATTCCGTGCGGGTGACCAAGATTCGAATTTTGTAGTTGGTGGCTTCAAAATAATTGATTTTTGTTTAATAATTAATTCAAAATATCAGCTTACAAAATGAGAATTAAATAACATTGTTAGAAAGCTGAGATTTTCCACAGCATTCAACTAAATTTTGTTAGTTTTAGTTTAAGATGATCACTGTCAAAGAGAATAAAGAAGTACACAAGAGTAAAGACAATAACATGAATATATGTATATAAAGTCTTTTTTTTCAGGTTTTGCCAACACTGTCCTTTTTGTACACCATATATCAAACCAATATTTGGAGGACCTTTCTCAATATCCATGGTAAATATTTTTATTTCGCGTTATGCATTTTATACCAAACTGTTATTAAATTTAAAAATATATAGAATTGAATTCATATTATTTTGTACATAATATCAAATCATCTACAGCTTAATTATTAATTCGGCAATCAGAGCCCATTAAAATATTATCAAAATATACCCATTTTCAGCTGGCACATCTGTGATTTTGAAGCACAGGAGCTGGTGTTGACAGCAAACAGTCCTTGCTTTGACAGCATATCATGCAGGCAGCTCCATTAAATTTCAGTTGTTGAGGGGTCGAGGAGCCACGTCAAAAGTGTGCGTGTTTTGGTAACGGTTCTGGTTCGCTTTTGGTTCGGAGCTTGAGTAAGCTGGTTTCGTTGGTTGGTTGGTTGGTTGGTTGGGTTGGTTGGGTTGGTTGGTCGGGTTTTTGGCGATGTCACCGCCGCTTTGCATGTCGCGGACTCGCAATAACCAAAAGAGTTACCATCCAGCCAGCCACCAGCAGGAGCAGCGGCATCAGCAGGGGGATGGTGTATGCAAAGTGGGCGGAGGGAATTAACAGAATAATAAACAGGCGCTGCTAACGACACGCGGATGGTTGCATTACTTCTGGCTGCCACTGTAGTCGACGTTTGTGAAAGCATTTGTGTGGCTGCCTACCTGGGTGCAAGGGGCTCTTGCACGAATCGTCACGAATTAATTGTAATTCATGCGCCGCAATTATCACATGAATAAGCCAGGAAACGAGCCCACAAAACTTGGCCAAAGAAAAGTTATGACACATTGGCTACCCAAAGTGTGTGTTTCTGTATTTGTTGTTGCAAAAGACGTCTTACCTATATACTAGCTGCAGGATAAGTTTGAAGTTGCTGAACCAACCCGTTGGATCGGTATCCCCCAATCCCCCTCATATTGGGGGAGTGAAGGTGTGTATATCGTATCGAAGACAACTGCCTGCCAACTGTTTTCGAGGTCATAGCCTAACAATTTGTTATGAAGGCTTTTCAGCGCCAACGTTGCGCGCTCTGATGAGTGGGCGTGGCAATTGCAATGAGCGTTAAAGTGAGCAGCGCCAGCGAGGCATGACATTTGTCAACAACAGCAACAACAATAGCAATAACATTTGCGAAAACCCAACAACAGAAACCACTTCGTTTATAATTGCACAATTTAAAGATACCCTCAAATGCATCAGACTAAAAAATTGTTAAAACAACCATATTGTTTTTTTCGTTCGGTAAATTACTAAGATGTCTTAGACAACTTGGTATAAATTCTTGCAGGCTATATGGGATGTAAACGTCACATGACATTTGACAAGTATGGCTTTACTTTTAAGAAAGAGAAAAAATTGATTTTTGTTTAACTTTGGGAAACTTTTCTTAATTACTTTCTGAAAGTAATAACTCTCTATTTCGTATTTTTGCTTGAAAATTTGAAGAAATAAGTTTATTTGCTTCAGAAGCTCATATTTAACTTAGTATACCCGCTAAGGAGTTTTTTCAATAGTTACACGGTATTGAAAAGCTTCAGAGCCGCAGAGCAACCAGACAAATATGTATACTCTGTTTCAGCCTAGAATCAGCCAAGTGACTACCCTGCCCTGTCCCCATTCCCTGCCCCCCCCAAAACCACCACCACCAATAGGCTGTTTTTGGCAAGTTTTAATCAGTGGCAAAAGCGCAGTCAAAACTGGGCTGTGTGTGTATTGTATTCTAGGCATTATTCAGGGGGGCGTGTCAGCGCGCACAAGTTTGTAGCACTGTTCGCTTTGTGTGTGCGGCTTCTCGCGGTGCTACCACCTGTCACCCGCAACTTTCCCCATCATCCCACACCCCCTTCTCACCGCCCGTCCGCTGTTCGCGGCTTGCCACTTTCTTAGAGCCTGCCGCAGAATTATGTTGATTGGCAGCAATTTGTCATAACGTGAAATTAGTTTGTTGTCGTAACAAGCGCCGCGCGTTTAACGGCATTTTCCATTTGGCCCAGCGCTCAACCTTTACCCATCCGCCTTACCTCATTTCCTTTGCTCACAACGCCCATCAACTGCACGCCCGCCCCCATACACAAAAAAATATGTCGATAAAAACAAACAAATTAACATTAAATGAAAAGATTAAGTGTTTAAGTTTTGCAGTAGATTGTCGTTGTTGTTGTTGTTGTTATTATTATTGTTGTTGTTATCCTCAGCCATGTTACAGTCAGCGACACGAAAGCCGCTTCAACCGCAATTCGTGCGGGTTGAAGCCCAGCAACGCCGCCTTTTTTGGTTATGTAAATGCAAAAATGGTGCACAGCCTGTTAGACATTTCAGACAGTTCAACAGTGCAAAGCGTCGTCCACTTGGCGCTTTTCTTTTTCTTAATGCGTCGCAAAAAATCTTAACTCAGTGTATAGTTAAACAGAGGAGGTGAGATCTACATAAATATAGTGCGGGATCAAGACTAATGAGACCAACAAAACTTGAATAATTGACAAAATAATTTGTTGTTTTTTTCTATCTTGAGTATGGCGAAAGGAAGCATTTCCGACCCCTATATGGCATTAGTTAAAGCCCAAGTCACCGATGTCATCATAACTTAATACCATATGTAACTATAGATAGCTCTCACTTTATATATATGAACTTGACGTTGTTAAGGAGTTGCGTAATTGACAGACGCGCGCTATTTGATTATTTCCGTTACGTATCAGTGAAATAAAATGTTGCATACCGACAGGCACTCCCGACTGACATTGGTCTTATCTTCAGCACAAAGATTTGCCAGGATAGGATCCTTTCCTTTCCTGGCACATTTTACCAGAATTCTATAAAAATATTTCCACTGCAGTAGAAAGAATGTTTGCCGAAGCTAAAGTGTTAGCAGCTGAAAATTCTGTTTAATTGTCGTTATTTCTGTATGAATGATATAGTAAGTGGCTTATATTATTTTAGTTAAGTTATGCTATTGCTAACCCATAGTAAAAAATTGGAGCAGTTTTACCAACAATTAGTGCTAAGTTAAAAAATATGGAAAAGAGATGAGCTGCGTGTAAAAGAAGGGTACCGTAGATTCTTTGTCTAAATATTGTGTTTTCTCGCATTTAACTTTTGCGGTCGGCTAAGTTCTATATACAAGCAGCTTCCGCCTCTCTTTTTGTGTGTTTGCTCAGCCTAATTAATGCAAAACCATTGCTGACAAACGGCCAGCGGCGATGGTGGCCAAAGCCGGAAGTTGCACAATTTCAGGGCTATTTAACTTGGCCAGCCAGCGAGATGATAGCCAAAAGCGAATTGCTCTTCTCTCTTTCTCTCTCTCTTTTTCTCTCTATCTCTCAGATACGCCACGGTTAGTTGGCAATAGTTTCACAGTAAATTAAGAAAAGGTTGGACCATCAACAGACGAACACGCACACACACACACACACACGTAGACACACTCTTACAGCAGCAGCAGCTGTTGAAGTCAGCGGAGTCCTTGTTGTCTACGTTAGCCGCATCTACAATTTGTAACGACACTTTCTATGCAAATTGCAGAAACACAGCCCCATACACATGCCCAGAAGGTACAGTCAGCGCAGCGGAAGTACAGTCATGAACACACATATACATATGCGTGCGTGTGTGTGTAAAGCGAATGACAGCGAGAGTTTTTGGGGTAAACTCGCATAAATCTTCGCTTTACACAATGTTGGCGGGTCAGTAACAGTTACAATTGCAACATTCGCTGCGGCATATCCTTCGAGCACAACAACAAAGTGTATGTGTGTGTTATTGTTGTTAGAGGAGGGATGGTGGAGGGGTGGGCGTGAGGGTGGGGGGGGTTTAATTGAACATATTGTCTAAATAACATAACGCCAGCCACATTGTGCTCAAGTTTCGTTTGCTCTTGTTATATACACTGTACACTAACATTGAGCGAGAAATAACGTGAATAAGCTTAAGCCAATTAAGTTTAAGCAAGCAAAAGTGAATACATAAAGTATATACATATGTACTTGCAGTTTTATTTGAATAGCAATTAGTTAAATTGTTAATTTTATCCATAGTCGATAGTGTCTGGGGTAAACGAAGATTGACTATAGCAAGTGCTTGCAACTATATCAAAATGCTCGGGACTCTTAATAGTAAAAGAGTATCTGCCAGTCGATTACGCTACCTTAGAACACTTGTAGTGGTAGTGGCTACTGCTGTGACTGTAGTATAGTAGTTTAGTCAATTGAAATTAATTATGTTGGCGTTGGCCACTCGAAATTTATGCCCCATAAGTTGGCCCACAAGTGTGTGGCAGCATAAATTGCTGTTGCTGCGGCCAGGTTGCTCTGCTGCTGCTGCTGCTACCGCTTGTTGCAGTTGTTGTTGCTGCCAGAGAGCCTGCAATTTGCATAATGACCAAATTACAGTTGCTGCCAATGGCTGACAAATTTTCCAATTGACAAACGACCAAATGGCCAATTGCCCCATTGCGAATTGCCGATTGCCCATTGTACATTGTACACTGATGTAAGTTAGCAATGGGGTGTTCGCCATCCAAAGTTTGAAGCGCGCGACAATTTAAACGGCTGTCCATTTGGCCAAGTGACACCTTAAAAATGTTTCGGATAAGAAAATTACAAAATTTCATGTGACACTTCATAAAGGAGCCAGCTGCAAAGTGCAAAGCTGCCAACAGCATTTGCTGACTTTTTTTTGCACACAACAACAACTGTGTCAACAGCAACGTTTGCAAATTGCTGACAGTTGATGAAAATCACAAAGAAATTGCATTTCAAGGAATCGCAACGCAACTAAAAAAACACAAAATTGTTCGAGACGTGCAGTGACAACGAAAGCTGCAATGAATTGAAATATTTGGCATACTCCCTGAAATCCTGCACACCTGCAAACTTGATAATTCTGGGCTTACAAATATCATGTCACCCTTTAAATAACTTTCAACTTCGAGTGAAAACTAAACTTAATAATTGGAAAACAGCTGTTAAAGTTCTCTTTTGATAAAAGCTTTAAGGGTTTGTTGTATTATACCCTATACATATATCTTGTCGCACACTTAATTATTATTATCATAATAGAAACTTCGGGACTTTATAAATTAATGCACTACCTCTGACTCTCTTTCTCTCTCCCTTTCATTATCTGAATCAGATCTTACGGGCGCCTAAGCATTGTCACCGTCTACGTCGCGTTCACACCATCAACACGTAGTAGGGTTTGACCCTACCTAGATGAGGGTCGCTGACACGCGCAGCCTGACAGATCGCAGCAGTTGAGACGCGGCAGGGGCTGATCATAAAGGAGAGACATAAAGATCGTGACAACAAGTGCCTCAATTGACACAATGAACGAACGTGCCATGTTTGAGTAAAAAAATTCATCTCAATGGAAAAAAAAAAAAATCAGACAATCGGTTCAGTAATTGTCTCGTGGTTCGTCTCTGGTTTTTCCCAGAATTTCGAGCTGAAAGGGAAAGATATTAAATATTTTTTTCTAACTTTCTTTCACGTAGTAGGCAACCACGAATATAGATTGCATTCAAACAAAATTATTTTGTATACTGAAATAGAAAGGGACAAATGTCGCTAAATAAAATATTTGTACGCAGTTATTGAAAATTTGTATTTTTTCACTAAGAAAATATATACTCTAGCATTAAATATGTTAGAGGAAGTTGACAAATTTGAGATTCTTTAACTTAAGCATTTCCTTTGTCGAATCCATACATTGAACATTATTGCGTTTGAAAACTTTTTTTATTGAGTTGTAGATGATTAAAAATAACTGCTCCTATAAGTTTTTTATTGCGAAAAAGTCATTGCCCATCAAAATTGAACTGAAGTAAAAAGTTGATCAAAGTTTTAAATCAATTTAGAAAAAGATTATGTAAATAGCCATTAGATAACAACAAAGTGTTGCTTAAATTAGTTAGAAGTTGAAGCTCAAGAGTTGGCGAACAGTTGATAATATCCTAAAAACTAGCTGCTTTATCGCCAAAAGTTAGGCAACAGTTTAAAAATGACACACACTCAAGAGTGCAACATCTGGACAGCAAAAAAACCACACACATGCACACACACAGAGACACACACAAGGGCATAGCGTCATATCTCCGCGCGACATATCTCCGCCGAACTAAGAACGACATAGCTCCGCTCGGAAATATGACGTTTTCAAACGACATAGCTCCGCGCGGAGATTTGTCGTTTCAGCGACATATCTCCGCGCGGAGATATGTCGTTCTTAGTTCGGCGGAATATGTCGTTTAAAGCGACATACTACAGTTACCGAAGAATGAACAAATAAAAATTTTTTTTGTAGCATTCAGCTACAGATTCTGTTCGCCTGGTACAAAGTTCGCCTAGCCAAAGTACCAGGCGAACAGAATCTGTAGCTGAATGCTACAAATCAAAAATTTTTGTAGCATTCAGCTACAGATTCTGTTCGCCTGGTACAAAGTTCGCCTAGCCAAAGTACCAGGCGAACAGAATCTGTAGCTGAATGCTACAAAAATTTTTGATGCATTCAGCTACAGATTCTGTTCGCCTGGTACAAAGTTCGCCTACCAAAGTACCAGGCGAACAGAATCAAATGCTACAAATCAAAAATTTTTGTAGCATTCAGCTACAGATTCTGTTCGCCTGGTACAAAGTTCGCCTAGCCAAAGTACCAGGCGAACAGAATCTGTAGCTGAATGCTACAAAAAAAATTTTTGATTTGCATTCGCCAGATCTGTTCGCCTGGTACAAATTCTCCGCCAACTAAAGATTACGCGCGGAAATAGAATCTTAACTTTAAGTGTTCAAGCGACATACTCCGCGCGGAGCTATGTCGTTTGAAAACGTCATATTACCGCGCGGAGCTATGTCGTTCTTAGTTCGGCGGAAATATGTCGTTTTAATAGCGACATAGCTCCGCGCGGAGATATGACGTTTAGAAAACGACATAGCTCCGCCAGAAAAAAACGACATATCTCCGCCAGCAAAATGTACTGGGCGGAGATATGTCGCGCGGAGATATGACGCTATGCCACACACAAGCACTGCAGCTGAAAGTCGACTTAAGTGCAGCAACTCGAGTGCTGTTGGTCCACAGTAGAAAATAATTGGCAGAACATTTCACACCTGTGCCAGAAGGAAGAAGATAAAGATGCGGCTGCTGGGGCAGCTGTGTAGTCAAATTAACTAAGTTCTCCACAGAGAGAGAGAGAGAGAGAGAGAGCCAAGTGGGCTCTTTGGCTGATTATCGCAAGAAAAGGCGCCAAGCAGGAAAAAACGGCATCCTTCAAGAAGTGAAGGGCTTACATCCATCCTTAATGGCACTGCTAGCCAGTCTTCCCACCCCATTTTTCTGCCCCTAACTGTAGCACCCGCAGCACCCCATGCAGTGTTAGTCGACACATCAAAGCAAGTGAACAAATTAGGCTTAACAAAACCATACAACGTACACACTCTCACACACACACTCGTGTGGGTTGTCGGCATTCTTTCAAAGTTCCTCTTCCCTTTTTTTTCTGAATCCTGCAACTTGCGGAAAAGTTGCAGCAACAGCGGCGCCAGCTTAAGATGAAGCTGCCTCACTTGACAATGCATAACACATAAGCAAACACTCGTTGCAGAATTCCCCCTCCTCTCACTCACTCTTTCTTTCTCTCTTTCTCTCTCTCTCTCTCTTTCTCTCTCTCTTTCTTTATCTGGCTGTGTGTGTAAGAGTTTAACTTTAAAGAAGCTTCAGCTGGTATCCCATTTCTTTCGTTTTTTCAAGTTTTTTCAGTGCGGGCTCGCAACATTCCTTGGCGATAAAAAAGGGGTTAAGACAATTTTGCAACAGACAGCGAAATATGTGGGCACTTCTTAGGTGTGGACTGCTTTGAAAAAAAAAAAAAAAAACGGCAAGCTTTACTTGTTATAAAATAGTTGTACTACAAGGCAACCCTCAAGTGAAAACGAAATCGAATGAACAAAAAACAATACTCAAAAAATTTAACCAAAAACTGATAGTGTTAGCTGGAAATTGTTATCAAGTAACTCAAGCATTTGATAACAAATGACTCATAAATGCTGTCTTCAAGATTTTTCTTTCTCGTTAATAAATAACAAACCTGAATGCAAATCAACTTTTGTAAAAGTTATGTTAAGGGTTCAGAAATTAAAAGCCGTTTTCATTAAATATTATAATGCATAATTATCTAACTTATAAATCTTAATATCTTAAATTTGTGATTTTTATTATTATTTTTGCTGGCATCGAAATATTATGAATAAAAACACAATTTTAAAACATGACCAAAGATGAAGACTTGACTTGATTTTCCCGTTTGATTTGTCGTCCAAATCAACTTGCATGAATAAAAACTCATTAAACTCATACAAATTTGTTAGGAAAACTGCATTTTCTGTTGATGCCTTTCTAAGTGACTTTCGTTTTGGACTCAATACTGTAACTGAGTTGAATTTTCAGTTTCAGTAGTATCACTTGGGAATTGTCGCACAGGTAGGAGTAGCAAATCGAATTCATTAGACGTAGTATGTATGTACATACAAATGTTTGTGACCAACTATTGCAAATCCAAGCAATATTCAAAGGCTGCATATGAAAATGTGGCAACAAATATCTTGTTGCCAGAAATTCCAAATTCAGGAGAAGAACTACAGTGATTTAAGCATACTATGTGGATATGTATGTATGTACGTGAACTCATCGAAATTCCGGGACGAGAGGAGCAAAATTCAGTAAAATAATCATTTGGATTTAGCTTCGGATTTACACACAACTTTCATGGGCCAAGTGTTCAATATGCAATTTGTTAGCACATTTGACCAAACTACATCGAAAATGTTTATATTCAATTCTTTTTTGCTAAGGCTATAAGGCACAAAAATATTTTTTGCGTTGCGTTTCTTGCACACAACCACAAACTTTTCTTAAAAGAAGATTGAGTTAGAGTGGCAAGCAGGCAACATCAAAGTTGTGCCCCATTTATGACGCACACTGTCTGCATATTACGGGCACATAATTTTATTAGACCATCATCAAATTGCAGGACCCAAAAACCAAAGTGCCGAACAGTTGCCAAACACACACACACACACACACACACACACACACAAAACGGCACAAAGCTTTAACTTCTCTATCAAAAGTCAAATAAAAGAACAAATAATATGACTTACTCTAAAGAAGAGCACAAAGGTCTTTTAATCCTTATACATATATTTATTTATTTAGCTTTATTTAGCGGTATCTGAGCTTAATTTTAACCCTTTATCTGTAATTTTTTGAAGACTAAGGATGCAGTTTCGGTCATGTAGGTTAATAAATAAATAATAATGAGTTGAAGTTAATCGATAAAACGTAATACAGGCAATACTCGCTAGTGTGAATTTGTTCACACTATTCAGAAAGAGGTTTTTTTCAACCTGAATAGTGTGAACAAAATATTTTGTTTCAGTCTGGCCACCTATTTTCCACCCTGCTTCCCCACAGACAGAATAGTTCGATTTTCGATTTGAGCCTAAGATTTCTACCGAATGACTTAAAATTGATTTGATTAGTTCGATTGTTGTTAACAGTTATTGTTATGGCATTGAAAACCTCCCGCTTAAACGGATTGAGAGTCATCGCTGTCTAAAAAGGACTTTTGTTAGGATACTTTTCCAAGTATCATCAGCTTATGCAAAATGTCAGTGCATGGAAAGACGTCCAACTAGTGTTGATGGATCGATGATGGATCGATGATGTCCGATATCCTGGACAAACATTCCAGCATTCAATATATTGTAGTATATTCACTTAAGAGTGGCTCATTCAAAGCCTTGTATATATTTTATCAGACCCTTTTGTTAAACTCTCACATTTTGTTATAGCCTCACAAAAAACAACGCAATTCGTAAAAAAAAAACCGAACAAGAAATAAGGCAAACACAAAAAATGCGGGCTTGCTACGAAAATTAAATGGTCTGGAAAACTGGTCACTCTCTTGATGGACCCCAAGGCCTCCTCTGTGGTGGACTGAGCTGCCAGCTGAGAGTGCGTGCATAAAGCATTTCTTATAACAACAACAACAACAACAATAAGAACAACAATAGCTGTACGCCTAGCGCCATGCAAAATCATGCAAATTTTGCTGTTGTGTCCCCATTGTTGTTGTTGTTGTTGTTGTCGTAGAAACTAATGGGGCACAATGTGTCCACACTGGATGGGCCGGCCCCCTTCGTTCGTTTGTTCGTACTTGTGTCTGGCTCACCCCCCGAGGCAGCTGGCCTTTTACATCAGCTAAATCATCTGTAAATGCGGGCTCACGGGCAACTCTCTACCAGGACCTCTCAACTGGTCAGGTCCTGTGTCTGGCTATGGCTATGGCTCTGACTCTGACTCTTGCTTCTGATTCAGCTCAACAGCGACAGCAGCAACAACAACAAACAAGAACACCAACAGCAGAAGCATCAGCAGCATCACAATGCATATAAATTACCAATACACTCAGAGAAAATATAAATATATAGTTACAGAAAACAAAGATCTCTATTTAAAACAAACAATATACATAATAATATGTTTAAAATTATAAAAGCAAAAAAACACTAATTTTAATTTGTTTAAAGCAAACAAATGATTATTTCAAGATGTACAAATTATATTTAATTATTATGTTTATTTTATTATATTTAATTAATTTATTATTATTAATTATATTTAATTAAGCAAGCTTTTAATATAAATTGCAATGTTAGACGTTGAAAAACACATTTTATTACGAAATAAAATAAAAATTGTAAACATCTGTAATAAATGATATGGTTTTTTTTTAAGTGTAATAAAATCAGAATAGTGAAGGAGTGTGGACAAGTGGGTGGGGGGGGTGGACAAGAGGTAGTTGTTGGTCAAACGTGGCTGCTGTTGGGTTTCGGCTCTGTAGCCGTTTCAGGCGAGAAAATTAAATTGGCCAAAAGTTGAATCCATAACTTTTGGCTATGGACCGGACTCAGACACACACTCACACATACATACATATGCAACTCTGTGTGTCGCCTGCGAAAATTGAGTGTAGCCAACGCCAGCGCACCCAAAGGGCATCGTTCATGCAGCTGAAATGAGGTGAGGTTTGGGTGCTGGGTAAGATAGAACTGTGGAATGGGTAATAAAAATAGGTGCGGGGTGGTGGGGGGCATTGTCAGCCATTTTGGTTGTGTTCTTTGGGGCCAAGAGTGAGCCCAAAATGGTTTGTCAAATCCAATTGGCTAATAAGTGCACAGAGCTTACGCAACATGTTAATACCCTGTCTAACTAAAAAAACTTCTAAGGCCACAAAATATATGATATAAGAACTTTGTACTATATGCGACATGTAATAAGAATAATAATAAAAAAAAACAATTAATAATTGTTCTTTTTTCCAATTAATTTTTGGCAAATTACTTTTTACAAATTAAAAACAACATTCAATAATAACTTCTCTCAAAACATAACAAGATCGATTGATTCCTAAAAGAACATTTTCAAACAATATAGTATGACGTACTATACATCCATACTAAATATGTATATTGAGCTTCTTTAGAACCATGTTCCAATAAATGCTACCCAACGATGTTTGGAATGCCAAAAGACTGAGCGTATTATAATAATATCAACAGCATTCTCTTAAATATGATGTATGTATGTTAAACTATTTAATCATAATAAAAAGTGCAAAAGCATTTTCGGGGCTGTTGCGTGAAATAGCGTTTCAAAAATGTGCCAGCGTCCAACTTTTTTTCTCTTTACCATATCCTCTCTCTCTCTCTCTCCTCTCTATCTCTTTTTATCTCTGTCTTTCCTACTCTTAAATCATGTTGGAGATTTTCAAAACTTTTGTGTTCAAGGGTAAGCCAAATAGTTCATATAGCGATGCGCTCCATTTCGGGTCAGTCTAATAAACCGTTTCATTCTGCCCCAGCTTCAAGTTGCAGGCCATTTGTTCTCTATGTGTGTGTGTGTGTGCCTGTTTCTGTTGCTGGCACAACTGTCCGTGTGTTGGTGTTTGTATGTATGATTTTCTGCTTAAAAGCCAGTCCAAAACTGCGCAGGCAGCAGGAGATCAGTCTTCCGAGGATTCGGTGGGTTGGAGTGTTGGGTCTTTTTTTGTGTGTGTGTGTGTGTTGGGAAGGCAAAGCACAGCACAACAAACAGCTGGCGGTCACATTTTCCAGTCAACAAACAGCAACAAGGCCCGTAATGGAGGAGCAACACACACACACACACACAGTCAGACAGGACACATATAGCGTTAAAATTATGCCCCGTTCTGCGCCTGACCGTGTGTTTTTTTTTTTTTTTTTTTTTTTTAATGCCATGCAGCACAAAGCCCCTACTCCCCACCTCTTACTACCCCCTCGGCAGCGCACATGTCAACCTGGATAAGTCTCTTAACATTGTTGGTGTTCGTGTTGTTGTTACTGCTGCTGCTGCTTCCGACCAGGAACAGAATTTCACCAAAAACGCTGACCAAACGTGCCAAGGGGTTGGGCTCATCCATCAGCTGCACTCCCTGCCCCTAACCCTGCCAAGGCAACTTTCTTTTAGCAAATTGTTCGCATCCATTTAGTGGCGCCATCTGCTAGCAGGCATTGATAACAGACGAGCTGCATAAGGCGCCATCTATGGTAGAGCGTCTGCAACACGTTTCTTTTAACGATGACTAAGAAAGAAAAAACAAAAAAAAAACCAAAAGGGGAACCCAACTGTGCTAAGTTGTTGGTGACTCGTAAGGGTGGTTACGCTTTCTGTTTCATTAACCAAAGACAGGGTTGTTACGCGTACATTTGAGCTTACATGCTCAAAAGAAAGTATATTTCTTAAACTTTTATTTAGCGATCTTTGTTGGTTTCAATATTATACAGATCAAAGATAAAACAAAATATAGAAATACTTTTTGTATATTAAAACAATGTATACAAAAAATTAGTTTGTTATGCATTTAAAAATACATGTTCCTCAGCTCGTTAGGATTCTTTTACTGATCATGGTTCAAACTATTGGCCTAGCAATCCCCGTTCTATTGCGTACACCTGCCTAGCGGTCATATGTCAGCATTGGCCAAGTGCCATTTGAAGACAACGCAGCGTCCACGACGCATCAACACCAAAAACGCTTATTCACACACACACACACACGCATACATACATATGTTTGTATGTACAGTGTACACGCGACTGGCATAAAGGCAGAGGCTGGCGAGAGAGCGAGGGTTGTTTTGACATAAGCAAACAGACTGGCAGAGAGCGCGCGAGAGCGAGAGCGCACGCTGTTGAGCGTAGAAAGTTACTGCTGGTAACGCTGTCGCTGCCGCTGCTACTGTCGCTGCTGTGGTGAATTTCAGTTGGCTCTCACTTTATGGCAGCTGGACAGCGCTGCTGCAGCCAGCGTCGGCGTAGCAGCATTCTCAATTTTGTCACCACCAAAACAGTGACGCGCGTTTTGCCTAACGTACTTATGCCTATTGTTATTGTTTTTGTTATTTGCTGCCACTGCTGCTGCTGCTGCTGTTAATTTGCCCGCCTTTCTCTTTCTATCAGTGTGTGTGACAAAATGGTGAATTTCGCTCTATGCTTGTGTCATCGCTGTCGTTGTCGTCTTTCGATTTACATGGCGTTTTCTAATAAAATGGCAGCAGGCCGTGCGGTGCCCACACCCAACACACACACACGCGAAGTCCCGTCCCCAAACCCACCCACCCTTGGAACCAACAATGATTGATGTTGCCTTATGCTGATGTAATGTTTGTATGTAAGCTAGTGTTGAGCTGCTGTGCTTTTCGATTCATTTTTTTGCTTCTTCTTCTTCTGCTTGCTTAATTTGGCTTGTCTCGTGTCAACCGTCGTCAGCTACAGCGTCCGCCATTGTTATTGCCGTGGTTGTTGTTGTTGTTGTTGTTTTGGTTATGGCATTGGCGTTGGCGTTGTCGCCTGAGGGTGAAAAAAGGCATTCGAGCAGATAATTACACACACCCACACACATACATACATACGTATGTACATAGATCTTCTGTATATATGTACCTCACTTTATTCATACATATACATAAGTACATATGTATGTGTTTGCAAAATTAAGTCATTTAGTAGATCGAAGAATAGTTGCCCGAATTATTACAAAATTTTCGAATTCTTAAGGCTTTATATTTTTTATAGATAAATGTAAATAAATAAGACACAAAAATATTAAATATCAAATTATTTTTAATTTATTTATTTATATAATATACATATGTTCATATATATAATTTTCAAAAATGATATTTTAATAAGACATATAAGCGTTTGCCGGTTTCACATCTTAAGTATATAATGTATGGTATTAGAACGTATTTCCTATTCAAACATATATATTAAGTATATATAATAATAATAATTTATATAATATATTAATGTTGGGTAATTTTAGATCATAATTTGTTTCTAAAATGTATACTTCTAAAAAGAAACTTGAATATACATATTTTTTTTATTTAAATTTACTTTATCACATATGTATTTATAGCACTTTAATGAAGATTCTACTATCAGCCTTGTTATTGTGAACCATCTGGATTCTAGAAACTGTAAACATACATTTATTTACTATATCCAGACAGAGCTGAATCCCTTATTTTCAAACAGCTATCATTCTATATAAATTTGTTATATACTACCTTTTATTATTGAAGGTGGACGATTTTTGCTTTTTTTTATGTTTACACACAAAACTAATTGAAATACTTTTATCAGTTTTACGTTAGCAATCCAACAACAACATTAACATCATTATCATCATCGGCAGCAGCAACATTAGCAGATTATTTTGAGTAGGCCCTTCGGGCATTTTGGGCTAATGATAATAATGATGCTGATGCTGATGTTGATGTTGATAATGATGATATTCATCATGATGATGATATGATCTAAGGGCTGTCTGGGGCGTTTTTGCTTTCATTTCGTTTTCTGGTTTTTGTTATTTGCGCCTGATTGCGCAATTTGTTTGTCCACTCAGCTGTAAGCGAACCTCACAACCTGAAGACAGCTAACACGAATACGAATGCGAATACGACAACGAATACAAATGCAAATATATATAAACAGATACATATATATGTATATGTATATCAAAAAGAGAAGAAACACGATTGCATGTTACTGGAATGCCTGTTTTATGTACCCTTTTTTAAAAGTTGGATAAACGGATCAAGAAAGTGAAAGCATTTAACGCTTGTGCAATTTTCAAACATTATTCACTCACTCACTCTGTCATTAAATAACCCGTTCGTTCGTTCGTTGGTTCGTTCACCCACTCATTCGGTGCACAGTGGTTCAGTCAGTTCAGTCAGTTGGCGGTGATTCAACTTTCAACATTCAACAGCAACATTTAACGCCAATTACTTTTGTGGGCCCATTAAAATTGCATGGACCAGTGGCAAATGCGTATATGTGATAGCATCCTTGTTTATCCTGCCATGTGTCCTTCGTGTCCTTGGCCTGTGTGTGTGTGTGTGTGTGTGTGTGTGCTGCTGCCCAAATGTGTTAAATATTTCAATTTCAAATCCAATCCAACAGCATGCAATTTTCATGGCCAGCTGATGGCCAAACTCTGAATACCTCTGAATATCTAAAACCAAACCTCACTTCCATCCTACTTGCAAATATTTTATAGCTTATATGTATCTGTATATATATATTTATTTATAATCGTCATACTTTAGTTCTTTCGCTCGATTGATTGCACGTTTTTAATGTGGCCAAATATTTATGTTTATATTTATTTTTATCTAACGTTTTGTTTACATATTTTAAAAGCTGCAATCTAATATCAGCATTTTATTTCAGGCGGCATTTGAAGAAGCAACGGAATTGGCAGAAGTTGTAAAAAATATACATTACAAAACATGTAAATACCAATAATTTTGTTAATTTGTACACCCTGAACCCATGAAATGGGTTGACTGGGTATGGTTTTGTACAAATGAACAAGAAAGCATATCTGACCCCATAAAGTAGATAACAACATTACCAAATTATTAAATGATCCAAGTTTAAGCAGAAGTCCAGAGTCAACTTGTGCGCGTTGTTGAAATGATTGTAGTCTTGTACCGACTAGAATGGCTGAGATTTGTTTCCCTTGACGCATATGCCCAAGTACTAAAACTATTTAAGAACTCCTGTGCATGGGCCGGGCAGCTGCAGCACTGGCGCTAGAAAGTTTGCGAATATAATTTTTGATTAGCATTAACAGCCGATTTGACATAGCTGTGTCCATCTACCCGTCAGTCTGTCTGCATGAAAGCGTTCATATTAGAGACTATCAGAGATACGATACTTCAATTTGAACATAAATTATCGTTTATCCCGCACAGTTTTGTTACAAATTATCCATAGTATCACCGAGCTTCTTTTTCTTACAGGCCAAATAAGCAACATCAAGTTTTGCAATTTTGTTCAAGTGAGTATTTTTTTCTAATTCTTAGAGCTTTCCCTGAACGTAGAGTACAAGTTTTAATTGATACGATATTTGGAACATATATTTTATTTTTGTGAATTAAATAATAGCACCATAATGCCATTATTCTTAAACATCGTTAAAAACATAACATGGCAATAATTTGGCTTATATCTTAGTGAAGTTAATTTAAAATCATAAGGAGCATCGGCTGACCAGTGATAGTGAAATTAGCAGCCTCATTTTATGAAGATCCTATACAACATGATATGTACACATATACTGCGTGTGGCAAGAAGACTATATATATACTAACGGATACATGGATGGACATGACTCGGCTACTGTTGCTGACTATGAATACATACTCTCTTATGAATAAGTACTTTATGAGGACGGTGTCTTCTTTACAAAGTAAATCCGGATATATCATGAAACAGCAGTCGTTCTTAAGATTTACTTTGGTCACTTATGTCCTAAGCAGTATTTAGATCTTCTTGCACGTTTACAAGTTTAAAAATATACACTTCTTAAATGAGATTTATTAAATTTATATTATATACATTTCAACCTGATGTGAGGCAAGTTACAATTTGCCTGCTTTGATATTTCTGAACCGTCAAATCTACTAAAGTCTGTAGTGAAAAGACCGAATTCTTAATTTAAGTTAAGTTATATTAGATATATAACCACACTTATGCATTGATTACTGACCATATATCCATGACTTTTTTGTCATCTTTACTGCTGTGTTATAGTTAATGTTCGTTGTTATTTTAGGTTAGGGTTTGGTGCTCAAATCTATTAAACTGGCCCAAGGAACTTAAGTTAACTTTAGACTAGGGCGATTGGTTATTAGTGAAAGCCACTTGAACAGCGACTATGGTAGAGATATTAAAGGAATTCAAATAAATTATTTATTTGTGTAAAATGAATTAATTATTAAATTATCTGCCTTATGCAGGAATGCAATGATAAAGATTTTATAACGTAATTAATTTCACACCTAAAAACAGAATTTTGTGAAATTTCAACGTAAACATATCTCCAATACCAATCCTTTTTTTTTCGTCTACAATTTTAAAATTGCTTCTTTATTGCAGAGATTCGGTCGGGTGGTTAGCAGAAGGTATTGGAAACTGAGTGTATTTAAATGATCATAGAGTTTGAAAATAAGTTTGGTAATCGCAATGCTGAACTTAAATTTAAAATTCTAAACTGGAATCCACTAACTCATGTATGCAGGGGCCCCACGGCTCCAACGCACAAAAGTATGCAACATGTTTAAAAATGCAAACGCATTGCTGCTCAAATCGCAAAGGGTGATGAGAGGATGAAGGAGGGGAGCGTCGGAGTGGCGATATGGCGATGTGGCAATGTGGCGCCAAAAATGCAAATTCCAAATAAATCAAATCAAACGCGCCGCAAAAGGTAACGAAGCGGCAGCAACACCAACGCGAACCGCCAACGGAGCGTTGCAAGTGGCGGCAAAAAGAGAGAAATAGGGAACTGGGCTAGGGATAGGTGGGGCAATAGGAGAACGGTGTATATGTGCTAGGCTATTTGAACACTTTTTAAATATTTTATGTTGGTTATTTCAGTGATTGTTTATCGGCAAATTGCCTGGAAGCACTTTAAAACGCTTCATAGAGCGCCAACAAAACGTTGCAAACAAACATTTCATATGCAATTGCAATTGCCCAACTTTTAAATACCCGCACTGGAAAAATCTACATTAAAGCGATTTGTGTGTGCATACACCAAAAGTACACAGAACATACAGAATACAACAAATTAACAAATTTGATTGAAGGTTTTCTAAATTGTTTAGCCAAATTTTTACGTTTTGGCTTATCATACAGCTCAAGCCACTTTCAGTTTCTCCTTTTTAACAGCAACTGCAAAACGTAGAAACAACATTTTTAAAAGAGAATTTAAATGTCAGTAATAAGTTTTAATTCATATGTTCGGAAATTACTTACTGTTGCAGTGTTCTCGGAGCTCGAAATATCTTATTTAACCGTTTGATTGGCGTTGCAATTGTTTTTCTCAAAACTCCTGTGAAACTTGTTAATCTTGATTAAGCATTTTTCCCAGAATACAAGTTCTACCGTTTTATATATAAGTACTTATATATTTTTATATGTTGATTAGTTCCAAATGTCAAAAGAGTTCTATATATGGATTTTACCTAAAACCATACTTCCCTCTATTTCGGTGCGGGTATCAGGCGGCGTATAGCGCCCCCGCAGCTTCATAAATACGCAACAAATGAAAAAAATTGTGCTGCAAAAAACATGAGAAATTAAACAACAACCATATAATACAACAATAAACGGGTATTGTGTTCAGATTCTGTTGTTGCTTCTGTTTCTGTTACTGGCCACATGTGCATAAAAATATACAAATGCATACATACATATATTTTGTATAGCACTGGTCTGTTTTACCCACGCGGCCACCACCTGTCCGAGCCCCAAAAGAACTGGCTTAGCTTGGTAGGACTTAAGGGGTGGTGATTGGGGGTCATGGCTTTCGGCTAGCCGCATTGGTCGACCTGTCCGAGGCTTGTTGGCCGGGGTTCATTCAGTTTCAGTTTCTATTTTCGGCCTTTTGCACAATTTCACAACTCTCGAGTTCATTGTGCATAGTCAAATATTTTTCACCATAAATTTCGCACGTCCATCAAAAATTGATTGGGCAACGGACCATGAGCCTGCCACCTATACCTGCCACACACACTCACGCACATGCTCACACGATACAATTTTCAATATTGTTAACTTTTGAACATCGTCGCTCGCTTCAATTATATAAGTATATGTACTATAATATACTTCTTTGGTTAAACCAAAGTCATTATATATATCTTATTAATCAGCTATACAGTCTAGCTGCAATACTAGATGCTAGATTTAGCACTTAATAGCATATTTCATTTGGCAACATTTAAATCCATTCGTTTCATTTGAATCGCATGTATGTCACACAGATAATACTGGCAGCTTACGACTCTAACGACCCGACGGCTCTTACCCCTCTCCCTCGCCTCGAGTCCCTCTTCTTCTTGTGCATCGTTTTTATTATGCAACTTTACATTTATTGCATTTACAGCATTTATTAGCTGAAATGCTGAAAAGTCGCGAATCGCGTACAAAAAGTGAAGCATTACTGGCCAAATTTCACTGGCGTAGTAAAGAATTTATCATTTCCCAGAGGGTTAGTTAAAAGAGGGCATTAATATAAGATAATGAAGATAAACTGGTTCAAATAGATACTTCTATATAAATGATAAACTTACACCAATAGTGTAGGCTTAAATATGCTATCAGTTCTTTGTGTTATTCTCTACTTTCCTTCTTCACTATTACAAGCACAACGAAGAATATTTAAGTAGTCGTGAGAAGACATGAGGATTCTTAATGTAGACACGATGTTCTTCGACGTTTCTTAACCTTCCTTAATGGAACTTTCACAAACGATCAAATCATATGTAACAAAAACAACGTAGGTTATACCACTTTTACAATAGGCTTCCAACTTATTAAAAAGGTTTCCTTCCAAATGTTTGAAACAGCAGTCATTCTTAAGATTTCTTTTGAACACTAATGTTCTTAGTCCGTCTGTATGAGCGCTTCGGTTTATTTTAATTCATTGATTATATTTTTATTTTATTATTTTCGCCGCAACTTTTAATCTATCCAAACTTTCTGTGAACCCTAAATACTTTTGATGGATTTTAAACTAACAAATATTGTATACAATTGACTTTTAGTATGTAGCTATCCTTTACATTTGACCCCCAGCTTGACCCCTGTTGATACGGTGCCACTGCTTAGTAGCGCTATACAAAAAGCCAAGTGCAGCAGCGTGCACTAATTTTACTGCTGAGAGCTTTTAGTGAGGGGCCGTCGTCGTGAGTCAACGCCAAAACCCCTTTGCCCCTCTTTACCCTTTTAGCTTGCCTCTTGCAAAGTTCGCAATGCAAAAAATGTCCCTGTGGGTGCTTAACGAGAGGTGGGTAGGGGTGGGGGTTGAAGAGAAAGGGGCTTCTGATCCTGCGGCAAAGTTCACTGAGGAAGAGAGCACAAAAAAAAAAAACAGGAAAGATGTCAACAGCACCAATTAGTTTGATAAATTGGCATAAATGAAGCCCGAACCGAAGTGAAACGAAAACGAAACGAGGCAGGGGCAGTTGAGGTTCTGTAGGCGTGGCAGCGCCATGTTGTAAATAAATGTAGCGGGCGGCTAGCAGTCAAGTGGTGTGCCACTCGAATTTCAAATTATGAGCACACCGAGAGAGCTCCAGTCAAGCTAATGAGCCAGCCAGTCAAACCAAGTGGAGAAAGCCATCAATGCAAAAATCAGGCTACAAACGAGAAACGACGGCGACAATTCCTGAATAGGGGACCACTTCGAATTTGCATACATACAAACATATACTTGGAGCTGGAAGCGGCGGCAGTCAATACAAATGTCAAATTGTGTGGCCACCAAAAAATGTCAAGTAGTAAAGCTCTCTCTCTCTCGCTGTGGCTGTTCTGCGGTCATTAATTAAAAGTTCAATGCGAGAAAAGTGGAATGAAGGAAGCAGCTGAATTGGAGAAACCGGGAGCCGCTAGCTTGTTACAAGTGTTGTTCGTTGTATTGCCAAGCATTTTCAATAACTATGACTCAAAAAGTCGAGAGCCTCTGGGTCCACTTAAAATGGCAAGGCAATAGAAATTGGCACAAAAAACCAAATCATCAAGCCAAAATGGCGAACATCTTGTCAACCAGGAGAAGTGGGTGCGTGGAGGAGGGTGTGTGATTTGCTGAAGTGATTGCCGGCGAGTGGTTGAGCCGCCCTAATTAATTCACCCCATGCTGCGAGCCAAAGAACAGCACACACAAAGGACGACGTTTAGCGCTCAAGTAGTTCGGCGAGTGCTGCGACACACACACACACACCCCGCTTACACACTTTCAAAGGGGCGCTGAAATTAATTTTGCAGCGCTTTTAATCAAATGCTGGCACATGCAACACAATTAGAAGGGCCCGGGAGGACTTATGTGTCATGGATATGGGTGCGATTATGAGCATTTCATCAAATCAGGCCTCAACTTGGGCCAATTCCCAGAAGTTGGACCAAAATGGTGCTGACGAGCCATCCACCACCACCACCACAAGCCGACAACAAGCAACATCTAAGCTAGTTGTTCGTCCACAAAACCCAACCACCCACCCACCCAATACACCAATCCACCACCCACTCAAAGCAACACTCAACTTCTCGTGAAGCTGGACGCGGTGAGGGAGGAAGGGATGGATAAAGCGACTCTCGACTCGCATTATAAACATGTCGTCGTCCATTGACGGCATTCGAACAGACAAGGAGTTGAGCCAAGTGGAAAAATAATGAAAACATTCGAGGATAATGATGGCCATGGAAATGAAAGGAAAGGGCAGAAAAGGAAGGTATGAACGAAGGACGGAAGGAAGGTTTGGGCGATGCTGCCTCTCGAAATTGATATGCGATGTGCAGGGCGTCCTTTATCAATAAAGCGCACAATAAAAAGCGCTAAGCCGGGCAGAGGATACAGGGATAGTCCATGTCAGGCCAACCCCCTTTGAACAGCAGCAGCCGGAGCAACCCCGAAGGTAGGCTTCGTCAATGGCAGATAGACCATATCAACATCGGCGTCATCATTATTATTATCATCATCATCATCATCATCATGAACATCATCGTCGTTCTGTGTATAGCTTTTTAAGCAGCAATAACAGCAACAACAACAACAAAAAAAACAACGGATGTCCTGAATGGGCCTCAAGGAAGTAAACACTTTTCGCCTGCACCCCAAGCACAATGTGTGGCAAAGCTTCGACAGCATTTGGCTGAGCATTGGGTGCCATTCTCTGACTGCACACAACAAATGCAAATACAAATACAAATACACACAAGCACACGCACACGCACACAAAAGGGAAATGGGCTTCCTTTTTTTATATGCTCGTAGCCCCTGCTTGATCTATTACCAGCTAAGCGTATTTTCATATATGCCATTCAACAATGATATCATTCAGCTTGAACAATGCGCATTCGTATTACACTTAAGTAATGAGAATATCCAGCAGGAACTGACATCTACTCAAAAGGGTACTCTACAAAAAGTCACTTCAAGCTGCTTGTAATCCCTAAAAATTGCAATAGCTTAACAGTTTAATGAATTGCAACTAACTAATATGAAACATTTCTAAAGGCCATTACAAAGATTTACACATTCCAATACACCTAATTCTGTTTTTACAAAGTAGATTGGTTCCAGAAGAAACCGTCTCAAAAATTAAATCTAGCAAATGAAATTTCAGCTATCAAAATTTTTATCCTTTCTAAATGGAATAAAATCGTGTAAAAACATTTGAAAAAATAATTTTCTAACCGTGTAAAAACAGAATAAGAATATTCGGCGGGTAATTTGAATTTTATATATTTTTATTTATTAAGGCATCATTTTTTTTTTTTGGCCATTTCGCCACAACCTATCTTTAATCTTAGTACCATAAAATAGATGATTTTTTTTGGGGCAACAAATTTTACTGCGAATATTTTTTATAAATTTTATTTAATTTCAAACTATACCTGAAAATAAAACAAAAAGATTGACATTTTAAAATATATGAGTATTGAAGCACAGATGGGCACGGACCGTGATTCCAATCGTAGCACGTCGTGTTGGCTTAAACTTCGGACACGATAGAGAACGGAAGCTTAAAAAGTATTGCTCTGGCCGACAGTACTTTATGTTTACATTTGGTGTTTAACATTGGCTATTTAAAATATAAATACCCAAATTTGGTTGACCCCGACACCAATGTGTTGATACTTTGGAAAATTATTTTAACAATTCCAGCGAGCTCTGCTACAAGCGAACGGCATTTTTCTACCTTCGGCAACATACTTATTAAATGAAAAGCGCACTAAGTTGTTGAGAAGTTATTAAATTAAGATTTTAATTCTTTACAAAAGTTTCTATCATTAACAAAATAATACTACTAAATATACATATGTATAAACTCAATTTATTGTATTAAAAGATAAATCCTTCAAAAGTCCAGTAGTTTTATAGTCCATTTCCCAATCCAACAAACAGAAACTGCTTAATATAGATTTAATCCACCGCTATACTCACACCCGCACAGTAGTTTTCAACCTGCCATCTAGCCTTAAGACGAAAGGCGGCCGTATCAGCAAATTAGGCACGAGTCTATATTAACTATTAGCAAATATTAACTCCGACGGTAAGGAAAGAAAATATATTGCAATGTTATGAATCAAGGGAAGTGATCATATAAAGGAAGCGCCTGTTATTAAATACTTCGTAGACGGCATACATTTTTATCAACCTTTACAAAAAAGTTAATAGGGACAATGAGTTAAATACGAATGCAAAGCCATTACGTGGCATTTAAAGGTGTTCACAATTTTATTAATAGATTAGTTTCCTAAAAAGAAATAGGGGCTTTTATGTTGTTGAAAAATTAAATTTATTTTTTTGCATTTTCTACATCTTAACATATTTCTTCTTTTTGTAACATACTCTTCCACAACTCTATGAAACATCTGTAGCCATTGCAGTGGACTTTTAGATTTGCATTTATGTCAATCAGGATTTTTGGATAATTAAAACGTCTCAGTATTATCTCAACCTAATCAATAAGTTTAACGATTTTAGCTTCAACTTTATAATGCGTTAAGCTGCATTTTGTTTTTGCTCATCTTTAGCTTCAGTTTTGACTTGACTTTCACAAATCAAAAAAATAGGAATAAAAACTACGAGTAAATGTTGTCCTCGCCGATATGCTATTCCTCTTTTTGTTCCATTTCAGCTGCCACAACGCGCTTTTATGGCGTTGGCTCTGACAATGGAGCATGGAGAATTGAATGTGGAGCTGCGAGGGGACGCACTTGACAGCTGCGCCTTTGGGCGTTTTCCCGTATGACAAATACTGCTGCCACATGCAGTATGTACGCATACAAACATACATATATGTATGTATATTTATCTACATACAGTATATTCCTGACTACTATCTCTGTCTCTGTACCGCCTGCAGGCAGTATGTGTGGGTTTTGCTTTCTTTTGTTGCGGGGACAACGTAAAATGTTTTGTCGTTTGTAATCTATTTACACAAAAAGATCCACCAGACTTCGTACATGTTTTTCAAGAGCATCCACACAAACACACACACTGGCATTTCCAGCTGAATTCGGTGTACATGAAATGCCAGCATACTGAATTGGGTGACGGCGGCACATATTGCCGTCTACACACAAAAAAAAAAATGTAATTTTCTGATCCCTGCAGCACCACACCCCGCTCTCCATGTCCCCTCCCAAACTAATCTTCGAGGGCGTTGTCAATGTATGGACGAAAAAAAATACACAAGAATAAACTTGAATATAATAGCTGAAATCCTGCAAAACGCCCACGATGACACACGTGTCCTTCCCGCTGCCTTTATCTGATTGTCCCTACCTAGCCCCTACTCTCCTGCTCCATCACTTTCTCTCTCTTTCTCTCTCTCTGTCTCTTTATCTGCTTGCTTGCCGTATCTCTACTTTGGAGTTATTCGAGCTTTTGCTGTTGGCACAGGCCAAGCAAAAGGAAAAACAAAATACACCAAACAACAAAAACAACAAGCACAACTTTGTCTTTGTTGTTGTTGTTGTATTCATTACATTTTTTATGCTCTTGGCATGAAGCGTTGGCTAATCACACCAGGCCGGAGAATATGAGGCACAGTGAAGCATATTTAAAAAGTAAAAGCCCCAAAAAATATAAGACAAAAAAATATTTAAAAACTTAAAGTTTTTACAATTAATGTCATTATAATTATAAATCCCAGTCTAAGGGCCCAAACTTTGAGAAAATCTATAAAAATAAAATTAGATCCATGAAAAGAGGCAGGCAATATTGTTTGTTAGGGTATTTTAGTTTTATATTTTCGAAAAATGTGATAAAAACAAGTCACAGAAAGAAATCCCTTGGATGCAATAAAATTGTGATGGATAACTTTACTTCCATATCGAAAAGTCCCACTGTGCACAGGCTGCGGACGCAATTGGGTGCCAGGGCGCGTGTTGGACCAACTGACAATGTGACAGAGCGACTTGGCTGTGTCACATCGCATCTCGTCGTAGCAGTTGAACTGGCACCAGCCACTCAATAGAGGCCGTACTACCCGTATGTCTGTATGTATAGTATGCACCATATACATACAAGGGAACAGGACTTGAGCTGCGAGCTGAGAGTTGCGAGTTGCGAGCTGCGAACTGTGAATGGATAAGGGCTACTGGCAGGCAATGGTAGTGCTTTTGCTAGGGGTAGGCGGCTGGTATGACAACAGAACTCTTCGATCTGTATGTGTTATGTGCCGCTGTCGAGTGTTTGGTAAATAACACGTTCGTTGTGTCGCCGTCGCCATCGCCATTGCCATCGACATCGCCATCATCGCGTTCGCATCTTCAGCACCATCAACAGCAGCAGCAGCAGCAGCAGCTACAGCAGCTACAGCAGTACAAAAAAGCGCTTTGAGGGTGGAGGAGGCAACTGTACATAGGGCTGTGCGTGTTTGTTGAGCTTTGTAAGGGTGGAAATCGTGCAAAACGAATGTGCGCTGAATTATTTATTAATAATCAGCAGTAGTGGCAGCAGCAGCAACAGCAACAATACAACAAAAGCAACAACAAAACGCTAAAGTGAAGTACCCGGCCAGGGCAGCCATTATGCCGAATGCTGGCAACCCTGCCATCCATACACACACACACTCACTAGCCCTCGTCCGGGCTGTGAAGAGTCCGCAGCACAAAAAAGCGTCAGCGTGACACGTGTAGCAACCAAGCTAACCCGCCACCCCCACCCATCCCTTACCACCACCTCATCATCATTCACCACTCATCTCCTTTCGCTTACCCAGGCGTTTGCCGCCTCCATTCTTCAATTCGCCCGCATCCAGGCAGCAAGCAGCCTTTTGACTTTTAATGAAATGGATATGCCATACAGCCCATACACCCAAAATACCCTACCCTACCCTCTCCACCATGAACCTGGCCACCCTTGACTTTAGTTGTTGGTGCTGTTGTTGTTGCTGTGTACACTCAAGTGTCGATTTCTGTTACTCTCTCAACTCGATTCGTCGACGCGAAAATTGTTTGAAAATGCACATATGGAAAATCCGTGAATAAATCCTCAAATTCACATTCGCATTCACTTACCCACGCTTCCCCATGCTCGTGCTAATTCTGATGTGTTGCTGTACTACACTTGAGCATAATTTATGCTGTTAATTAATCGGCAGAGCTGCTGACGGGACCGCCATTTACCGTTAAGCGCACGGATTTTTTCAGTATACTCCAGTTTGCCAGTTGCCTCGTTTTAGTGCTTTTTTATTGGTTTATTTTTTTGCTTTTTCTTTTGCTTAATCATTATTGTTTTCATCATTGCATTCAGAGATTGGGACTTGAATCGCGTTAATGAGCCCGCAATTTGCGTAGATTGCGGGAATAATAAAAAAGAGTGCATTAATAAATGAGCCCAATTAAGCCCAGATTATCAGTATTAAGTAACGAGTACCAACAGAGTATCAAGTAACGACTAGCTTTAATAAAAACATTCCGTTACGAATTATATATATTTTGTATCTTGAATTTAAGTTAAAAAATATTGTTTAGGGACATATCAACTGTTTATAAAAGTTTATCATTAATTATTATAATTAATAGGATAAAACAGCAAAAGTTAATCGCAACCATTAAAGGAGGCCAAGAACAGACATAATAATGGTTATTGATTGATAAATCAAATCAAAAAGCTGATAGACTTATTCGATATTGAAATAATTTTTAAAGTTCACATATTCGAAGAATTTGCTGCTACAGCCGTCGCGACGAGTAAGGCTAGGGTTGAGATTAAAGGGAGTGATTTCATTTTCTGTGGCGAAACAGTAGCAGCTGTCAGGTATCCTTATAGTTCCTACAAGGTGAAAGCATTGCCAACATATGTTTGTACTGAGTGCCTGAGTGCCCCAAAGGCAGAGGCAAAGGATCCATGTTAAAATGAACTGGAGCCGTCTGTCATTTCTCAAGATATTTTGCTGAGGCTTCGGTTTTTTTTCTCCAGTACAAGTGAGCGATTTTAATTAACTGCCAGTGTCGCAGCTCCTAGCTTCCATTGCCGCCTGTCTCTTCTCCCTTTATATTTTTCTCTCTCTTTCATTATGTTTTTGTTTTATTTCTCATCCCGTTTCAAGCAACGCTCTTATCTACTGTTTCTGGCGGACCGAAATAAAAATAAGAAAAGAAAATTACAATTTTTATTTTCGATGTGCCGAATTAAAAATGTTCTTTCCAGCTCAAAGCTTATAAGAAAAAATCTCAAAACCATATAATTATTATTATTGCTTAGGCAAAATACATAAGAAAATATTGTAAGATCGTAATCATCAAGTTATAATTAAAAAATATATTATCACTTATTTATATTACAAGTCAATCAATTCAAATAAAGCTAAAAGTTAAGAAGCTTTAAACAAATGAAAGCTAAGGCTAATTATAAATCATTTTTACTAGCTTTAAAACTGCGTTGGTCAATAAAGAAGGCACTATAGAACCGTACCAATTTTGCTTAAATAAAAGCTTTGACTGAAATAGTACAATCAATCAACTTGTAAAAACAATAAGTACTCGACAAAGTTGCTATTTTGATTGCGTTACACAGTTGATGACAAAATCGTAGCACCCCCCATGCAATGGTACTTATAGAAAAAGAAAAACGCTGCAAGTGCTTTTTGGGGGCGTTTGTCAAAGCTCATTCGTTGGGGATGTGAATGCGGTTGAAGACGACGACGATAAGGATGAGGTTTGGGTGCTGAGGATATATGAGTAGGTCTGTGTATTGTTGGCAGCTTTTGTTTTGCTGTTTGTGCGAACGGTTATTTTCATTTTTTTGTGTCGTTGTAATGCAAAAATGCCGCCATTTTAAAACTGGTTGCCGAGCCAAATGGAAGGAACGACCAAAAGACAATGGCAAAATAAGGTGAGCACAAACACACAGAGCGACGAAAAGAGGGTGGATGGGAAGAGAAAGAGTGGGTTGGACAGAGAGATTGCCACCTGCTGCCGACTAACGTGTGTCCTGCGAAGCGTGAATTTGCCACCGAGTGCTTCTTCTCATCTCCTCAGCTGCAATCTGTCGCATCGGCAATACAGAACGGTACCCAAGTAACCGACTCAAAGAACCAATATCAAAGGAAAAACTGAAAAAAAAGCTTGTCGCATATTTACATTAACATTGCCAATGTGCATATACCCTTTCCTTTTGAGGAGCAAACACCAAAAGATATTTAACAATTTTATTGTAAAATATTATAAATGTTACCATTAAAATGATTAAATGTATAGTATCTTTCTATACATATTCAATTGTAAGGCCCTATCAATTTAAGCAACGACACTTTTTTGACGTTATGGAGCTGGCTTCTAAAGATCTATTATTTTTTACATTTTTTGCATTTTTAATATATATCATAATTGCGTCTTGAGTTCTTTTGAGTTGTTCACTATATTCAGAGACTACAGTATCTTTAAATAATACATTTATTTATACAACAAAATAATAATCCATGAAACAATACAAATTTTATTAAACTTCAATACGATCACCCAATTTGATGAGAAAATCAAAATACATCAGTTCCCAAAGAGGTTTTCAAGCACACAAAAAGCATACATATTTATGGTACTTGGGTGTGTGTATGTATAAATTTGTGTATTTATGTATCGCAAATATGAAAGGCGTTCTAATTAGAGAGGAAAAATTCACGCAGAATGACGCAAGTACCACTCAACCGCCCACACATACACATAAATACATGTACATATATATGTACATAAATACATCTATATGTATATATATATATGTATTAAGAATGCGGGGCGCAAATTCTTCAATTTAATAACTAACATCCGACGGCAGAATGGGAGACGTTAGGTTGTGAAGAAGAAGGCGGGTTGCTGTGAGTCGTGGGCGATGCTGCTAGCGACCCGAACAATAAGATGTTGAAACGTTGCCAAAACAACAACAGCAACAACAACAACATGATGTAGGCATAGGATATCAAAGCTGGTGCTGTTTCTGAGGGAAGTTGTCGTTGTCGTTGTCGCGTCGTTGACGAATGGTTGACACGGGCGGGCAACAAATTGCCAGCCACGTCCGTGGCAACACAATTTTTGGTGGTGGTTGTTTGTTGTGGGGTCCATAACGCTGCTGTCTAAGTTGAGTTTTTGGGTGGTGAATGAAATTGATGCCTCATGCTGATGCTGATGCTGATGGTTGGTGGTTGGTTTTGAGCGGTTGTTGGTTGGGCTGTTGGCTGTTTGAGAGATTGTTGGTGGGCTGGGCGTTGCGCCATAACGGAAATGAGACGTTTAATTTACATTTACACAACGCGCACGATAAGTCCGCTGGGACTCGAAGGACTCATGCCAGCAGGACTCAAGTGACACAAGTGAGTGTGTACCGTCGAAGGAAGGAAGGAAGGAAGAGGGCAGGGATACTCTCATGCAAGTGACAGTCAAAGAAAATTGAAAGATGTCCTTAGTTAAGCACTTTCGTTGTGTTGGGTGTGTGTTGGAGGGTGAGGAGAATTGCTTTTTGGTAACTATGGCAAGTTGCGTAATCTGCGGACTAACAATGCGAGTGGTGACTGTACGCATTATACCAACGGCCAGTTGCCTCATTCATATTGCATGACTAGTACTTGGCTACAACGGACAAGAGCTCTTCGGGCTTAACGTATTTGGACACACACGCACTCCTACCATATAGAATCTGTGTGTGTGTGTGTGTGTGTGTTGTCGGTATTTGTATTTCCGGTGCTTAAGACAAATTTTAAAAGGGCCTCATAAATATTTGAGCGCATTTCCTGCCGCACTTTGTTATAGCCCGGTCCGTGGCAGCACGTTAATTAATATGCTTAGTAATGTATGCCCATTTCTATATTTGAATATATATATATGTATTTATATACATACATATGTAAGTTTGAGTGTTTTTGTATGCGATTAATTCAAGTGAAAGCTTGCGCAACAAAATGTTGCTGACTTGACGAGCGACTGGTTGGATCTAATTGACCATTAAATAAACAGATTCATTGGCCAAAATGCACTGCAAGCATCACACAACTGTAAGCAACAGAGATTTTAATCATTATTAGATCAATCAAATAATAACAATACATATTATGGTAATAACGAAGTACACTGAAGATAAGTCCAAAGGAATTAAAAAAAATAATCATCTTTACATTTAATTAATTGGTTTTAAAAAAATTAAAAACTAAGTCAATATACTCTGATAACACAAAGTAAAATAGTATTTTCGATTTATGCAATGTTCGTCATTCAGAAATAATTAAGTTGAACTGAATGTATGTAACATGCAACAGAAAACATCTTCGACCGAATAGAGTATATTTTTTAACGGAATCTATCTGCATATACTAGCGGGTCGATGTCGGAGGCTCAAGGATCAAGGTCAAACCTTCTAGGCTAATATACTACCCGTTTCCACATTCACACCTATATATAGTTAGACTTCTTCGTAGGTGGTTATTCGATGCTCTCAGCCACGACTTCGTCGTCGTGTGTTAAACACCTTTGGCCTTCGATATAAACACCTTTTTCGACTTCTTTAAGTCACCTTATCTACTCACTTATGAATAAGAGGTAAGCTTAAGCTTGGTGTTAAAAGCTCCAAGTGAAAGCTTAGCTGCCGGGTGCATAATATTGACTTACTTTTCTTAATCACCAATCAATTGGTTAACCCAACTTTCTGCTCTAATACAGAAATTCGAGCCCAATCAATGTCCTTCAAGCAAGAGAGCTACAATAATACACAGTTACTTAATTGAAAGCGTGCTTGCAGCTTTCAACTTACGTATTATCTCAAGAGGTTACTGATATTTGATAACTGCGCCAGCAGCAGAAAATAAGAAAGAGGAGGAGGAGAAGGAGGAGGAGTTAAGCAAATGAGTGGACAATTGTGACCGTAATGAGGGAACCCGATGGCAATCGGTCTCCGTTGTCCGTTGTCCGGCAAAATAGCCAAACAAACTATTTGCAACTTTTGCCAACGCCCAATTAGTGACACTCAAATAGCACAACAAGGGATGGCAATAACTGTACCGTTTCTAACTGCACGAACGTAACTGGGATCCTAGAAGATTTTTTGGCCGCAGCACTTAGGAAATTGCGGCATTATCAGAACGCTGATGCTGCTGCCAAAGCCTCGAGAGTCAACACAATGGATGCAGCCAGACTTTCTCTGCTATTGTGTTTGTGTGTGTGTGACTCTAAGCTAATAGGGTCGAGAGGGGGTTAAGCGGGCTATGGGTGCGGGAGTCATAACAAAAGCAAATGGCTGGGAGCCAGACGTTGCCACAAAAGTGCTGACTGTGACAGCTTACTTTATTGGCAAAATCAAATCAACGTGGCATTTGCATGCAAAATTTCAAAGATATAACCTCGACCCCACCCACCCACAACCCCTTACCCTATCCTGCGCAAAAAGGCATTCAGACATTGAGGTAGTCGGCAGGCGCATCATGGTACAATATGGATTCAACAACATCATCATCATTGGACGTCGTTTGCCGTTGTCGTTGACTGCGCTAAATGCAAGTCAAATACAAGCTGAGTCGTGGCTGGTGGTTGGGGGTCGGGGTGTTGGGGCTGCTTGGTAGCACAAGGGTAGCATGCTGCCTCGGCCTAGGTATTGAAGCATGTAAAAATTGCATGGCGCTGCATTACCGCTTAAGTGCGCGCCGAGTACCGAGTGCCGAGTGCTTTGGCCTGTGGCAGCCATCTTAGCCAGAGCTTCGGGAGTCACTCCAAAACCGTCATAGTACTCATTCACATGCATTCAAGTGGCACCGAGCAGCCAACCAGACCACCCGACCACACCACCACCCACCCCGATACCCATCCAAAGCAAAGCAACTACTAAGCAAATCGTATTCATGTCATTTTCTTGCATTGACTGTGTGCCACCAACTGTTGCCTTGCCCCCGAATCGTAGGCTGCTTGTATAGCCTGCTGCATTTTAGTGACAGAGGGGAGTCTCTGTGTTTTGGGCCTGTGCTTTATAGGCAGCGGGTTTTGTTTGTTTCGTTTTCATCGTCGTCGTCGTTGTTGTCGTTGTGGCCGCAGCTCCGCCATTTGCCTTTTTGGGGTTGCGGCTTCTGGCGATGAATTGGAAGGAGGTGAGGGTGTCTGGCTGGGGTTGAAATTGGCGGCTTGGGCGCACTTGACGCGTTTTATAATTTCCGTAAATAACAAACGGCTTAATTTGCGCATATTTCCGTTTGGATTTGCACGACTCGAGTGCCAGACAGGGGCGTCTGTTTGGAGGAAAGATTTGGAAGTGTGGGAAGGAGGAGGGGGAAAGGGTGAACGGAAGAAAAGAACTGCCTTTTGGGCAACGATTTTGTGACGCTTGTTCAGGCATTCAGCTTTGCCGCAATATGCGTAATTACAACAAAAAATATATTAAAAGGATAATTTCATTTTTCAATGTGCCGAAGTTTGAATACCCTCGTTTATACATTGGCAAGATAATAAGAAGATAGAGTCTATATATTAAGCAAATAAAGATTTTTTCAATTTTTAATAAAATAAATATTATATAGTCCCGATAGAAAATGTCAAAATGTTGCTTTGTCAGAGAATATATGCACTTCATGGTTAACTGTAAATATCCTTTACGTTAGAGTATCCAAAATAAAAATAAAAAGAAAGGTATATATAATTGTCAAAGGAAAACAAGGAATTTGACATGGGTTAAAAAATGTATTTTGATTTTAAAGGAAAGTCAAAATAAATGTTATTCATAAAGCGATCTGTGGCTGACATATGTTTGAACAGAACGACACACAAATGCATTACATATTAATGACTACAGTAATCCCATGATGATTACTCTCAATATTTCGCTTAAGTTACTTCTCTGAGAGCACCCCAAATAGTTAAAAATTGATTAATTTTATGCTATTTCGTTAATCTCAATGCATTATTTGAATGATTTTGTCTTTGCCTGCATAAAATCAAATAACTAGTTTAAAATAATCGACATTATTTCTTACCTTGATTTCAGTTAAAATTATGTAAATCAGATAAATTCATAAAATTTTATATTTTATTTCAAAATTGCTCCTTACTATATCTTGTCAAACCCTTGGCTACAAGAATAAAATTATAAATGATACAAATCATTAAAAAAAGTTGAATCAATTT
The DNA here is from genome assembly GCA_018901835.1 of Scaptomyza graminum. Taxonomy (NCBI): domain Eukaryota; kingdom Metazoa; phylum Arthropoda; class Insecta; order Diptera; family Drosophilidae; genus Scaptomyza; species Scaptomyza graminum. Next base: position 5,497,956 of record JAEIFL010000001.1, on the reverse strand, counting down.
ACTTAAAAAATAAATCAATTATATATCAAAGATTAAAAAATAGTTCTTGAATTTCAGTTCCTTAGATTGAGCACAACAATTAGCCCTAATCTGTTCTTTAAGTACAGCATCGACATTTGTTTTATATAAAACAAATGCAAAATAAGGCAAAATAATGTGTGGCAAACCTAAAACGGGTTTTTTTTTTTGTGGATTTCAGTTTCAGCCCAAACTCTTCGATGAAGTAGGTGAAGATGAAAAAGCCTTTGCATGAACATAACAATAGCCAATGGAAATTAATTTCAATTGATCTTTACTAAACGTTGTTAGCAGCTCCAAAACCTTGATTAGATAGCCACAAAGGCGAGACGAATATTTGTCTAACAGAATGCCTCCAAGGCGAGGGGGGCGGGGCCAATTTGGTGTAGCGTGGATGAGATTGGTGTTTGAAGGGGAGTGGAGAAGAAGTAAAAGGATGTGCATAAAAAGCCAATTGAGTTTTCGTCAAGGAGTCGGCAAAAGAACGACATGTTGATGATGAGGTTAGGCAGCAACAGCAACAGCAACATAAACAACAACGGCACGGATGAGAGCACGTTAACATTTTGTTGTAGTTGTTGTTGTTGTTGTTGTTGCTGCTGCTGCTGCCTTTCACGATGCTTATGACAAAAAGCTTTTCAACGTCGTTAGCCTAATAACTGTCAAGTAGATGAGTGTTTCACTCGGTATGTGCATGTGTTATATGTTCTCTGTGTGTGTGTGTGTGTGTGCGTGTTTGTGTGTGGAGGCTTTCACATGCGACTGGCTTTTAGGCAGTGCCTTCTTCTTAGATACCCTTGCAAAAGGCAATCCAAGTTTGTCACAAAATGTGCAACACTTTTCGGAACGTAAAAATCATACATACGTAGGCGTAAAAATAATTTTAAAAATTGCTTGCTTTAAAAATTCAGATTTATGTAAGAAAAATGTTGTAGATAATATTTACATTTCTAAAACTGATTTTTAAATGTTCTCTTCGCGTAGAAATAATAAAGATGTGGCTACAATTTTATATAACAAGGACACATGTTTAAAAATATTATTGCGATATTTTGTTGACTTATACCGGGCCAATAATACATATAATCAAACAAAGAAAATACTTAACTACTTAAAGTAGTAAAGTTTCTTTTAAGATTTAATATCGAAGATTTCATCAAATGGCTATACAATTTTCATATGCAATAGGTAATGTTCATTGAAATTTGATTGCATTACAAAAAATCAAATTGCATCAATTCAAACAAACTGCTCTTTAAAACTAAAGGGATATGTGATAAGTACTGTATTACAGAAAGAGGAATTATTTTAAAAATACATATATGATATTGTCCTTATTGCCAATATTAATTTTTTTAACGAACGATTTATTTTCTGTTTATGAGCATATTTTTTGTTGAGAAAGAGATTCTAATGAAAATCCCTTGCGAAAATAAGAGCATTTAATCTTCAGCAATTCAAAGAAAGTTACTTTGTTGTTGTTATTATTTTCTTTGTGCCCTTACTTCATTCTACTTTGTATGCTTTTTTTCGTTGCTTGTCTGGCAAGCCGCATAATTACAACAACTGCAGCACAACAACAGCTAAAAGAGGGGTCGACTGTGTGTGTGTGTGTGGCCTTTCAAAGGACATGTGCCAATATGGCGAACTGCGGTTGGCAACTGTCACAGTCAGTTGTCACAAATCTGTGTATGGGTGTGTGTGTGTGTCATTGATGTTGGATTTTTGTGACAAGCTGCTAGGAATCCTTGTGCTAGTCTATGTCCTCGTCCTGGTCCACGTTCATGTCCTCGACGTGCTCATTTCCTCGAGTGGCGCAAAACAAAAGATTTCTGCTTGCTGCACCTCAGTTAAAACCCCTTTTCTCCGCCTCTTGCAGCTCTAGCCCCAAACCCAAATCCAGGACCCCTCCCTTCCCTACTTGCAGCGAATGCATTTTGCACTTTATTAAAACCAAACCAACGAAGCAGAAAAGTCAAATGCAATGCTGATTAGCCACAACCAGAAGCTAGTACATAGTAGACAAACTCGACTGAACTCGGTTGCGTTTTGTTTTGGGGGTTGCTTGGCTTCAATTAAAGGAGGTTTTGCGAGACGGAAGAGAGAGCGAAAGAGAGAGAGAGAGCAGGGAGTGTGAGGAGTGCCTTGGGGCTTAGGAAAAGCCTTGCGGTTGACAAGCTGTTAAAATTGGCGCTTGAAGACTTGCCAAAGCTGCAGCTGCTCAGATTCAGCGTCCCAATTTTGGAATGGTTACGCGAAATAAAATTACATGGATAAAGCTTTAAATATTTAATCTTACAGTAGTGGAAATTATTTATAATTATTTTAGATTAATAAAAAAATAATACTGTAAATGTATTATAAAATGTAAGTTTAGGTTTGTTTCGGATAATTTTATTAGATAAGTATCAAAATATAATAGAAAAAAAGAATTTAAAAATAATCTGATGCTTGAATGAAAGTTAATATTGAGGGAAAGCAAAGCTTATATTAACGAATGCAAAACAAAACATAGAAAACATTTAATTGAACATTTTAGCTGTACACTAAAATCGGAAAACTTCGATTGATGTAATTTGTTTTTAATTTACTTAGCAGCTTGCGGTAACAACACACAACTAAAAGATAATTATACTGTCTCCTTCTGCCCTCAGTATAAGAGTATTATTATTAGTTGAAAGTTGACACCAAACTTTTAGTTGCTTAGCCCAAAACCATATTAAGGTTTATTATCGGACACCTTTGCTAATGCTGTCACAACTGTAAACAAATCGACAAATAAATCATGATCTTATTTCTACTTTACACCAAACTAGTTTTTAATTATCATATATTTAACATTACAAGTTTGTTGTTCTGAACTGTGTCGAAGTTTTAATAGAAATGAGTGTGTGTTGCACATACCAATAAGCTGATCAATTAAGCAAGCAATTCAAATAGAATACCTTACGAAATATTCTGATACGAGTATTAAAATTTAATCGCACATTAATGTTGTGTTGCAAATCTTTGGGGAACGTCGACAGCTATCTTTCCACAAAACTTCGTTACTTTAGCTTAAGTGCTCTGGAAGAAAATAGATAGAACCAATATATACAGAAAGAATATTTCCGTCTGTTTGGATGTTCGAATTGATTGAATTTAGAGACTATAAGAGCTAGTGACTTAAGATTTAGCATAAACGTTGTCGATGGATAGATGTTTGCGTCTTCAAGACACGTCGATTCATCAATCCTTGCAAATTGCAGTGAAAGCTACACTTTTTTTATGATATTGGTTTTCTATTCCATTCGAGCATAGTACTTTGATATAGTACTTCTAATCTGTGCAATTCTGATCAAGATTGATGGATGGATACGGAAGCAAGCTATACCAAAACGTACATTGCCCAACTCAGTGGCAATCAGACGCTTCTTTCAAGCTGTCACATAAATAGGGGCAACCTTTGCCTTTCATCTGCTCATAGTTACAGGATCGCCACTATGTGCGTTTGTATCTCCTAGTCGAGCAGGCAGTTGACAACAAAATGCATTAGGTTGTTTAGCCGAATATGATTTTGAATTCGTGTGGTTAGGGGTTAGGGCGCAATAGGCGTGGCCTGCAATCAAGCTATCGTCGCACTAAGTAAGTCGATTTCAACTTTGATTTGTGGCGACTTATTATCGATCTCCCAGTTCGACAAGTACGCCGCAAACTTGACAGTTTTTCTGATCCAGATATTTACCAAGCCGTTCGTTAATGGTCGAGCTTTCTTGACAAGACCCTTCTTCCTTTTAATAATCGATAATTATCCTTTTAACTATAGATTTATCACATATATATTCAGTTCTCATAACTCACAATCAAAGCCTAAATCAAATGCCTGTCGCCGTTTTTCTATGCAATTCTCAAAGCCAAAGCAATCCAAAGCCCAAAAAACCCCTAATCCCAAGCTATCCACTCACTTTTAACAACTGCTACCTGAGCTTTAAATAGCGCCTGACAGTCGTCAACAACAACTAAAAATGGAAGACAACAAAAAAGCCAAACAAAAATTGGAAAAAAAAAGGTCTAAGAGAAAAGCGAGGAAAAATGTTAGGGAAAATCTCATTAAATGCAAGCCAATGATGGCCACAGTGTATCCACTTTTGCTGACCGATAGATAAAGCTACTACCTTTGCTGCCCTGCCCCCCTCCCCTCTTGGGCAACCAACTTTATTTACGACCGGACGACAAATCCCCAGCAGCACCAAAAAAAAAAAAAAAAAGAAGAAAAATAAATAATAGCAACGACGGCAAAAAAGATGAGAGAACGAAAGGAAAAAATCGGGCGCTACAAGTTTTTTTTTGCGAACTACTGGCCAAACCAGACCAGGGTTGTCATAGCAACGCAGCTAACGCGTCACTTTACGTGTCGGATTCGGGTGTTGGCAGCCATATTTGCTCTTATAGCGCTTTACTTGCCTTTCATCGCGAGGCAGGCAGGCAGACAGACAGACAGAGTCATGGAACCCGCCCTTATGTGCCAACCAACCCGACAAGCAACCCCCTCTTCAGCCTGCTTTATTTTTACATACATATGTACATACGTACGAAATGGGTAAGGGGAAATGAAGGAGGAGGTGGAGATGGAGGTTGGGTGGCTTGTTTCTGCCTGAAGCTGTAGAAGCTACCCTTGTGTCTGTGTTTGCTGTTTTTCGTTGTCTCTTTTCTGTCGTCGTCGTCGTTAACGTTGCTTCATTTGGCTTCACAGTTCACTTTGGCTGGGCTTGGGACCCGAGGACTAAGTCAGCCAGAGCATCCATAGACCCATGAGCCCGCGCGGACCCGCAGACCCGTGGACCGAGCATTTGGCACCACTCACTGGCGCGTCCTTTGGCTTTGGTTTGTCCCGGCATAGTTAGCTAGCATATCTGTCTGTCTATCTGTCTTTCATGTCCATGTTGGCTGGGCCTGTGCCTTTTTAGGTGTTGCGTGTTGTTGTGCGCACTTTGCGCTGTCTGCCTATCTGTGCTGTCCTTTGCCTTTGTTGCTGTTGCTTCGTTCATCCATTTTTATTTTACTTTTTTCTGTATCCTGACACAGCGGCGAGTGAGTTAGGTGCCTTGCTATATATTACGCGCCTATGTATTCGCCTGTGAAAGCCTGACACATGTCCACTCATCCCCAAGCTCCCCAAACCCCCCGTGCCGTGGCCTCTTGTATCGCTCTCTATCTGTTTGTTTGTTTGTTTGCTTGTTTTCTTCTTATTTGTTGATCTGCGGCCATTTGCCGTTTGCACGCTTTACGCCTCCTTAACTTTACCTTTACATTTACATTTACATTCTCTCTCTATTTTTAATATTCCACCCAATATGTACATATTGAGCATTTTAAAGAAGTCCTTTTGTACTTGATGTGCTTGGAATTTGCAAGAATAAAATGTCAAAAACCTTAACAAACGAATTTCTTTAAAAACCCTAAAACAAAATCAAATTGCTTATGAAAATTAGACAAAAAGGATTAGTAACAAAATCCTTATATGTACTAAATTTGTTGAATGTGATAAAAATCGTGTATAAATCAAATATACATATGTGTGTAGTAAAAGAAAGTCGGGCTATTTAGCGATTAAGAGCTTAAACAAGAGCTTAATGCTTTCGAAAAAAAAGTACGCTTCGATTCGCTCTCTTATTTCTACTCGTGTGTAATTTTGTTTCGGGTGCTAATTTGTTTTTTTTTATCATCCATTATTATCTGAATTTTATAAAGAAAACTTCAAATAAGCTTAAGCCTGATCGAATGGGAAACGGAACAGCTGTCGTTATTGCAAAAGTTTCTTGCGAGCTTCCCATATTTCCCAATATAATGTTTCAAAGTCGTATTTTAGAACTCAGTCAGAACAAACGGTTTTTGGAAATCAAAATCATCATGTTTAACTTGAAATCGTTGTAGATAGTATTTTATTTGACATATTTATGTCATTATTGACATTTTTATGCAGCCAAGCTGTATCCCAAATCGCTCTGTACGAAAGCGAATTTGGTTTTGTGTTCGAGTAAATATTTGGTTTTATTTGAAACAACATGGGATTCACAGTGCACAAATTCAATTCACAATTGTAATTGTAATCGTAATCAGAGCTCAGTTCAGTGCACTTTTTTTGATGATTGCATTGTTAGGGATTCGTTTCGTTTCGATTCGTTTCGCTTTCGATTCGGTTTGTTTTGTTTTGTTTAGTTTAGCTGTGTTTTTTATCAGGCATCTGAGATCTCTCATCAACATCGTTCGCTCTGCGCCCTTAACAACAGCCACATATACATAGAGATAGATAGACAATTGTTTCGATTACGCAAAAGGGAGAAGAAGAAAAAGGAATCTATGTAGTTGCAGTAGAGAATGCAAAACGTGATATAGCGTTAAGCCGATGCCGAAGGAGGAGGAGGAGGAGGCCAGCCGTAGCGATCTGGGCTAGGATAATAGCTCAAGGCTGTATGCTTCTATTGTGTCCCGAGGCAGAAATCGCTCAAGGCTTGAATAAATAGCGCCGACTAAGCAAACAACAACAACAGCATACATATATAATTGGCTTGCCAAATATTACGCAGCAAAGGATCACAGGATACACACACACACCCAGCACCCACGGCACAAAAGTAGGTGAAAGAAAGCGAGATCTTTTTGAATAAGCAGCGGAAACAAACAATCGACAATTGCCTGTCTGTGTGTGTGTGTGTGTGTGTGTGTGTCTTTGTCTGTGTGTGTTTTGTGCCCAATATCGAAGGATCTCTGTAACACCGCTTAAGATAGCAGCAGTTGAGAAGCTAAGATCCGGCTGTCGGGCTGTTAAAGAGTTGTCTAGGATTAGACAGCAACAATCTTAGATCGTTTATCCTTGATTGTCGCCACAAATCAAAATGAGGCGCAAGGTGCTGCTGTTCAGGCCCAGGTTCCTTTAAAGGCGAATCAGCTGTGTTGTGTTCGTTCAGGCAGCTGATAACAATGCCAGAAAAGGATCACTACCATAAAAGCTTAACCGTTGTCCTTTGAAGTGGCCCGACATCGCCTCGCCTCGCCAATACAAATAAACAAATACATGCATGCATATATATATGTTTGTAGTATACCTAAGAGGGGGACGCCTGTCATAACTGCACAAAAGGACTGAGAAAGAGATTCAGCTTCACCATCATCATTATCGCCAACATCAATGATCATCATCATCAAGTTAAACTTCCCTTTATCGCCTTTTGTTGTTTGGCTCCTTGGGCCGCTGCCACCGCTGCCGCTGCCGCCGCCTGTCGACTGCCTTCTGCCTTCTGCGTCTGCATATAGATTTCAGTTTTGCCCCGTCGTGGTAAGCGATATGGCCGCTTGTTCTTTTAATTGCTCGCCGAAAACGATAGGCAATCAGCCAGCCAGCCAGACAGCAGCTTCTCCAAAATCTGATTTCAGTATTTTTGTGTCCTCAACAAACGACTAAACAGCAACAAAACGTCGGCGGTTTTGGCGGCACATTTGCTTTATTATTATGATTTTGCTGCTTATTTGTGTGTGTGTGTGTGTGTGTTTTTTTTTTTTTTTTTTTTGTGTCGGCGTTTTTGCGGACAACACAAAACTATATCAAATTACAAGAGAAGGCAGCAATAACAACAGCAGCAGCAGCAGCAGCAGCAGCAAAACCAGCGACCGACAGGCCGATTTAAAGACAATGTCCAAAATTGATTTTCGGCTTTCTGGCCAATGGCCAATGGTCTTTGATTCCGGCTTAATATTGAACTAGCTAACTTATTCAACTTAATTGTGCGCAAAAAATGTAGCATTGCTTTTGGTTTGAGTTTAGGCTGCATAACAGCCCTGTTCTTGTGTAAAGCTTTAGCCAGGACATGGACCGATGGATGAAGTGCTCACTTAACGTAAGTTAAGCCAAGACACAAACAAGAGGCAACTTTGCCATGCGGTGTTTGAAATGGCTTTAAACTCGAGCGTTGCCAGACTGCACGCATATCCTGCGCATTCCATTTTGGGCCAGTGGCAGCACCGCACGCACGGACATGCTTTTTTTTGTTTTTAGCCGTGCGTGCAGTGACAGCAACATTTAGTCAGTCGAGAGCGGACGGCAACCGCCATAACAACTTTATTGAAAACACAAATGTTTTAGTGCAGGCAATAAGAAGCACAACAACAATATCAACGTTAAGAAACAACAATAAAATAGCAGCAAGCTCAAACAACGAACAGAGAGTTCCGAGAACAACAGCAACAAACATTCATCATTAATAATTGTTGTTGGGACGCCCCACAGAAAGCACCAATTAGAGCCGCAGCTTCCGTACCGTTACGTTTTGCAGCAAACAGCTGTGTGAGTCAGTCGAAAGCATTTGTGAGTGTGCGTGTGCGTGTGCGTACGCGTGTATGCTAATAACGGTAGATAGTCCTATTATATTAGCAATAACAGCGCACCGCCACCACCCCACCTCTCTTTAGCCCACGACCCGCCTACAACAACAAACAAGTGCAGAAGCCACTTAAACACAATCCAATACATACACACACACACACACACACATACCCTATATACTATTCCTAGTGGTGTTCTGTGTGTTCGCGCGATTACATAAAAAAAACAGCAGCAAATGAAAAAAAAATATACATAACTAAGACAACAACAAGCAACAAAAAAAAATTAGTCATAATTTATTGATTGTATTGTACGAGCATTGAATTTGTGCTCCTTTGCGCGTGTGCTTGTGTCTGTGTGTGTGCTTTTGCAAGCAACAACAACAACAGCAGCAACAGCAGCAACAACTAATACATTCTTGCACGCAGTCAAACAAACGTCGCCTAGTCGCTGGCTGTCATTCACAAAAAATCAATATAGTACATCAGGAGGAGGAGCAGCAGCAGCAGGACTCAAAACGCAACACCAACACAACATTTAATAGACGACACACAGAGAAGCAAATAAAGACGAAGAAGAAGAAGAACAGGAGCAAAGGCATAGCAGGTAAGCAATAAAGGCGATGACAGTGTCATCATCAACAGCACCAAAGCTAGAGCAGCGCAGCATAATAAACTTAGAGTTGAGCAAGTGTTGCGTATGTGTGTGAACCAGAGAGAGAGCGAGCGAGAGAGACTGTGTGGAGAGCATGCGAACGAGTGTTTAAAAAGTGCAGTTAATTAAACGACGACAACAACAACAACAATAACAGCTGGCGCCATTGCTGTTATTGCAAGACTTTGCAGAGAATAACTTACACCGCTGCCCGCTGCAGCGAGCGACTCTTGTTGTTGTTGTTGTTGTTGTTAGTGCCGCTATTGCTGCTGGTGCTTTGTTTGCCTTAATTTGATTAAAAATTATTTTTCCTTCTGCTTCAGCCATTATTATTTTGTCGTCTTATGTAAGCGAGATGACAGCACAACACTTTTGTAGCCACTTAATTAACTTTTATTGTTTCAGCAGCGTCCCAAACATACACACACACACACACACACACACACATGGTGTGCAAGTGTATGGTTATTGTCGTCTGCTTTTGCTCCTTGGCAACTAGCTATGTGTGTGTGTGTGTGTAGGGTTTTTTTCTTTTGATTTTTTGTATGACTAATTGATGATAGCGGGCTTAGCAGGAGACACATTTACTGGGTGGGGGGAGCACAGGGTGGCATATCGAACTAATTGTCTTAATTATCGATAAAAGCATGACGCTGACAGAATGTAATATGCAATATTGCATTTGCGTGCTCGTATTAGTATGTGTGTGTGTGTGCAGCACATTCAGTTCAAGGCAACGCCTCCATTGCCGCCATTGCTTTTAATAAATGGAATATCGAATAAATTTATTTATTGATCTTTAAGATCAAGCTCAGAGCTTAAGGTCATCGTTTTTTTGAGCATTGAGCTTTTTCCCCGACATGATTTTTCAATGCATTATTCTTGCTTGATTGCCTGTTCAATGTTATCCACTGAGTTTTGGCTTTTGCTCACTCTTCTCTTCGTTCCTCTCCTTCCAGCTGACTGATCAAACTTAACATTATAACAACAACAAAGATGTTCTCACTGTCGCTGCTGTTACTGTTCATATCGCTGCCGGATTGGACGCTGACTGAGAATGCGACGCTGACGTCGTATACGGCCGCCGTTGGGGAAGTGGGCAACGGTAGTTTAAGCACAGCAGCGCCGCCGCTGCTGTTGTCGAGCAATGATTTCGATAATATGACCGTTGGCAGCAACAACAACAACAACGATGCCAATTATGAGCAAACCAACAACAACAACAATAATAGCAGCAATGCACCACCAACAACGACAACAACAGCATCCACATCAATAGCAACATCAACAACAACCAGCAGCAGCAGCAGCAGCGCCGCAGCAACTTTGGCATCCATTGAACAGCAGCAAATGGAAACGACAGCGAACGTTGGCGTCGTCGTCGCAGCGCTGCCACCAACAGGCAATGCGAGCATTAGCATTACCAGCAGCATCGTAGTAACAGAGGGCAGCGGAGCAACTGCTTCGTCGCCGCCGCCGCCGCCACCGCACGAGATCATTGGATCGGCGACACCGACAAAGGGGGAACAGGAGGCGATATTGCGTGCACTGGATTGGCTGAAGGAGAAACGCGCCTTGGACTACGGCTGGGGCAACGATACCCACGTTGTCATCTTGGCCAAGGAGCTGTCGGGCGGGCGAGATCCAAATGAGAATGCCGATGCACATATGCTAATCATCCAGGAGCTGGAGGACACGCTCTCCGTCAAGGAAATGGAGATTGAGATATTGGCAATGCTCGATCGTCATCATACACTGCCCCGTCCACTCAATCTGGACAAGCTGGCGCGTTACGTGCTAGCGTTGGGCTCGCTCTGCAAGGATCCCAAGCATTTCCATGGACACGATCTGGTGGCGACACTGCAGCACCATGAGCCCGCCCAGGACATTGAGTTTGCCTTGACCACACTGTCAGCGTGCAGCTCAGCGGCGCATGTGCGCAAGCGTCAGATCCGGCGACTCCTCGACATTGCCAGCGGCGTTACGGATCAGAGTGTGGATGCCATTGCCATGGTCATTCTGGCGCTACGTTGCATTGTCACTGATCATCGTCATCGGCATTTGCAGCATTTTGTGCGACGACCGGCTCGTGGTCTGGCCAGCCTGCAGGATCAGCGAGGCAGCTTTGGTTCCTTGCGCAGCACAGCGCTGGCCATGCAAGCTCTGCAGGATCTAGAATATGATCCGGCTGGTCATTGGAATCGCACGGCTGCTTCACGTTACATCCTCAGCCGGCAGCGCGCCGATGGCGGCTGGAGCGAGGAGCCCCTGCAGGATGGCCAGGAGCCGGACATCGGAGTCGGGCTAACTGCCGACATTATACTGGCACTCGGCTGGAAGGGTCTGGGTGCAGTGCGTGCCCTTCAATGCGATCATGTCATACGCGAGAGCAGTGATCCAACAGGTAAAATTTAATTTCAAAAAAAACCGAATTATAAATAAACTTATTAATGTTAGGTATATTCGGTATTGATTTATCCAACCCTATCTTGAAAATAACCTTTTCTAACTTGTCTTTACTCTTCACACAGAGAATGGGGAACCAAAGCTGGCATTGCCATTCGGGCTGAGCTCCTCAGCCGAGGAGTCGGATTCGAAGAACATCTCATACACCTATACCCTATGGGTGGGCTCGAATGTGACTGAAGCCTTCTCGCTATCCCTTGTATCGCCCAAGAACACGAGCTTCTTCAAGGCCATGACACAGGCCGCCGAAATGGATCCAAGGTCAGTAAAAAAAACAAAAATTTTACATTGCAAATGCCAAACGAATAAGTTCAGATATTAGATTATATTGTAAAAATTGAATTTTTATTGTGTTTGCAGATTTATTTTCGAGGCACGCGAATGGCCCAATGGTCACTATGTGCACACGCTCTACGGCAAGAAAGAAGAGCCTCGGGGGTAAGTCAAACCACATGCAACATAATTGTATTTGGTCTTTATACATAAACAAACGCATCTCTATATATATGTAGATACCACTATTGGCTGCTGTACAGATTGCCCGAGCTGCCTGATCCAAACAATACGCCTGGGAATCAGCTTATTGCGCCTGTTGGTCAGTTCAAAAGCATCATCAATATGTGGGGATAAAACTATAATCGCATTGGTGTTTTTTGTAGGTGTGGATGAGCTAATGGTCGAGGATGGAGAACACTATCTATATTGGTACAAGAAACTTTAAGCACATAAAGGGATTTGCGCCAGCCTTAGTCACTGCAACTAAACTTAAACCACTAAGCAAAGGCCACTAGGCGAGGATATACTACTATTTAGCAGCTACCACAACAACAACAAAATAAAAATAACAACAAAAAATCGAAACGGAAGCTGCAACTAACTGCTACTTCATACATACTAACATACATACATACGTACCAGAGAACTGCAACAAGCCAGCGGCACTTAAGGGTGCAACGGGTAAATGATTGAACTTACTCTATAGCTCTTTTCTTTGGCCCAGTTAGAATATTTTTTTGCTTCAAATTTCATTGGGTGTGAGAAGGGTGAAGGGTGGCTAACAGTGACACACTTGCAGTTCTCTGATGCGAACATATTCATATAAAATATTTAACTGAATAATTATAGCATGGCGTAATCGAAATTGTATTAACCAATACACAAATTCGCACAGTCAGCAAGAGGCTTACGAAGTCTAAAAACATACATACATGAGTGCTATACTTATTATATTTATATATATGTATATGTATATATATATATATAAGTATATATATAAATATACCTTAACGATAGCTTACAAAAATTTATTAAGATTATACAAAACCAGGAAAATGTCAAAACAAATATACAAATTTTAATCTTTACTTACATATGTCTAGATTTCTCCATATGCCTGTCAAATTTCATCTTCAAAATAACGAAACGTTTTAATTGCTTTTCTAAAAGCTTCTTTGATCGTTTTGAAGATTGGTCGAATTTTAAATTTCTTACTATTAGTATCTAGAAGATACCTTTAACATTTTGAAAGGCAAATTTGACTTAATAAATTAAGTTTGACAGACATATAAAAACAGCCCAAAAATATTAGCAACGGCATCTTACATATAAACACACACACAAACACGCACACTCACAAACACACTCATGAAATCTCCACGAATCAACGTAACGACAAATCGTAGAAAGCTCTCTCTCCCACTCTCTCTTTGAGTGCACAGCAAGTATGACGGTATGCATTACTTGACGAAAAAGAAAAGAAAACAAATGTGAGGTTAGCTCATTTGTCACTCCGTCCGTTTTGGAGATTGAGAGCGTTATGTTAGGAAACGTTATCGTCATACACACCGACACACACACACACACACACACCCTACAAAAAATGCTTTACATGTTATTAAACTAAGAAATGTGCAAAAAAGAATTGCTAACAAATGAGATAAGCTTAAATACATAAAAGACAGGAGCAAAAAGAAAAGCGTTCATCAGTCCAAGCAAAGCATGTTATAACAAACACCGTACGTAACAATAAGTGATTAAAAATCATCCCTAGACATACATACATACATTAATATAAACATACATAAATCTATATATAAAAATAAATATATAAAGAAAAAACTGCATATACACACAAAAATATATATACATACACATAAATATACATATATAAAAAAACTAGTTTGATATGAAATTAAGTCGAAATCAAATCAAAACAAAAGCCGTGTCGGATTATACATACTATATGATTATATGAAAATGAACGAAGAAAAACTTAACGAATAGAAAACAACGCAATGTCTGTTATCATTGTAATCCTTTAACGCTATCATGCTCATGCTATATGCCTACCTACATACCAACATTATATTCCATATATACATACATACATACATTTATGCATTGCTCATTGAAAGCCAAAAACATTATACATACATAAATAGTAATTATACCATTACTCATAAAACTTTCTAGTCACAACGTGAAACATAAACACTTGCAAATCATAGACAGCACTTTGAACTGCTTGTCACACGCAAGCAGTGCAGCAGGCAAGCAGTTTAACCATCAGTCAATCACTCTCTCTCTCTTTTCATAACGCACACACAGACGCTCTCTCTAATCGCCGTTTTTTGAATTTAAACCTTTAAACTTAACAACAAAGACCTTAAACTAACCTAACCAATTTTTAAGTGCAGCTGTGCAAAACTAACCTAGCAAACTAAAACATAATTGTTTAAACTATTCTAAGCATAAAATTGAGCTTTTTAATTGTGCAAATCCAAGCAAACCAAAAACCAAATTATTGTAGAAAAAACAAAACACAAAACACTATACAAAAAAAGCCCATGATAAACTTTGAGGCTGTGTGGCGTCGAAAATAATAAAATGTATTTATGTATGTACCTACCTACCACTTAAGTGTGTATGTGTGCCACGCCCATTTTGAGTCATCTTATGTTCACCGGACGGACAACCTACAAATTAGCAATCTTAAATTGACAAATTAACAGAAAAAAAAAAACAAAGAAAAAACTATCTTTCCAAAGCCACCAGCAGCAGCAGTTGCCTAACGGACTTTATGTGAAACGACAGTTATCTAAGTTTTGAATTGGGCGGGTCGTGGTGTCTGAGTGTGTGTGTGTGTGTGTTTTATGGATTGAATATTGCGATACTGCTGCCTATGTGTCCAAAAACCCAGAAGCCGAGCAAGCAACCAAAACATGCGTGAATAAACAAGATACTTAAAAACTCAACAAAAAAATCAACGAAATTGTTTTTCTTGTGGTATTAAACTGTAATCAAATATAATCCTTGACTGGCCTACAGCCCAAACACAGCGCTACAAATCTGAAGTTTCGACAAAGGATTTTGGAAAATGAATAAAAAAATCTGTATAACTCTTCTTTGGAATATTGAACATTATCAATGAAACAGGCTGTAAAAAATGTGAGAGTAAGTCATGACCAAAGTATAAATTAGAAGTATACTTACTGGTTTAGCGCAATGTACCTCCGCCTCCGGTATAAGAGTATTATTAGAATTGCCGAATCAAAGGTCTTAAGGGGAATATGCAACGAAAGAGGGACATCGAAAGGGATCTGAGACATCCTGAAATTATGGATGTTATTCAAAACACAATGCTTTGGTGAACACCCTAACGCACGATACATATGTATGTGAGTGACCATATTAAAAATATTGATACCCTGTAAGTAACGCTAAGTATGTAAGTCAAGGTTTAACCTTATAAATCATTTTATCTGGCAGAAATTTCCCTCGGTATCAGAATATAATTACCTATTGCACAGCCACAGTCGGGAAAGTTACTCCCGGCTTTAATAAGAGATACATTTTCAGAATGGAGAAACACAGGCGCAACCCTTGATCTGCATCAAAATCCCAGACAATCCATCAAAAATATTAAAACAGATCTCTTGTGTATTTTACGAGCTAACTTCCTAACTTGGGGCGTCTGGGGCGTCTGGCCAGCTATCTGTTAAATTGTGGGAAATATGTGTATTTTATAAGCACTCTATCCCCTATAAACAACCAATTTTAATTAAACTATTTTTGTTTAAAACATTGCGTTTATTTCAATAGACATTTGTTCGTCTTGCATAAGTTTTTAAAAGCATAGAATACATATTATTTAAAGTTTTGTTGTTTTTTGGTTTTTTTTTTTTAAATAATTTTTTAACAATAATTGCGCATGGTATTAGTAAATAGACAAATATTTATTGTTTTCAAATTAGACATGCGCATGGGATTTGAAAATTGAATCACTTATGATACTGTTTCAAACCGATATATATATATATATATATTCAAAGATACAACATTTAATTGCTTCGTCAAAGTCAAATAAGAAAACAAAAAAAATGACTCGAAAATTTTTACATTATTTTTATTATCTTTTTTTTAATTATAAATTTGTTAAGTCAATTAGGGGGAGCAGAAAAGTTGGCGTAGGAAATAGTTTTTTGTTAACGGATTATAAATATTATATCAGGTGCCTGTCCACTGTGGCTGATGTAAAATTTTTCAAGTTCGGAGCTAGGCTCCTTTATACATATATGTTTGTATGTATGTAAGTAGTTTAGGTTCAAGTGCTAACTGGCTGGTTTACAATAGTCTTACGATTGTTCGTTATTTTAACTTTATTTTCATAATAGTAGATAATCAGTATTGTGTTTTAAACTCCCTTCTTTTGCTTGGCAAACAAAATCATTATAATTAGAGATAAAAAATCAAGCTATAGCATTTTCCTCCTTTTGGGCTAAGTGCTAAAAGGCAATGTACATACATATTTGGATATAGTAATATAACATATATGTATATATTTTTTATGTAGATAGAAGCATATAAAAAAGAAGGAAAAAAATTATTATAACATATTGATCAAATAAAGTAGAGTAAAGAGATTTTCTTTGTTTGTCATTAGGCAACAATTTAGTTAACATTACGATTTTTAGCTTTGTTGCTAGCCATCAGTTAGATATTGTATACATATATATATATAAGTGTATGTATATATACGTATATGCGCATGTATATATGTATAATAGTTATGTTAGATTTCTTGTATGTTAGCTAGAGTTTGAAAAGGCCGCAAAGAGCACAAAGGCAACAGAGTTACAACATCAAAAACACACTCACACACTATTGATTGTGTATATATGTGAATATATAAGTACATATATTTCTACTATAAATACAAATATATAGACACAGCCACGCACACACGCACACACTAACACACAAACATACACCCAGCAACTAAATTGATTAAAAGTTTCATTTGCTTTGAATTTTAGTTTTGCTTTAGCCGGTTTGGAATCGCATTTCATATAATCTATTATATATGTATGTATGTATATCGTATAATATAATGGTATTTGCTTAGCTTTACGTAATGTTTTGCGGCTTTGTTCTATGTAGCATTTGATGGGCCATGGAAACCATGTCGTGCTGCTTACAATAAAGATTCGTAATTGTTCATGTTTTCAACAATAATTTCAACTGTATAATCTGAACTGCAATAACATATGTTGCACTTAATGAATGCTTATAGATTATATGTATGTATGTATATGTATATGTTTGTGATTTGTACAGTGGTCGCTTATTAACATGGATCATTCAGCAATTTTAATCTTTACACGTTTCTTTTGTGCATGTGCATTATTATTGTAAAATATTCTGGAAACAATAGCATTTTAGTTAACGAACGACCACTGTACATTTACAATGTTTATATGTTTGTTTGTATATTGGGGAAAGGTGGCTTTTGTTCTGCTGTATATTTTGTAGAATGCTGTCCAATTAGATGCTAAAGCTGAGTTGAAGAGCATTGCGCAAATCGTTGAGCACCATCGAACCAATGACCATTTTTTCGCAATTAACCAGCAGAGTAAGCGCATCATCCGTTTGCCATTGCAGCGTAAGTAGAACCAGGCTCTTGGAGCTCAACGTTTGCCCGGCAAAGCAATGCAATTGGCCTGAACTGGAGCTGTACGTATGCGCGACATTGATGCACTCGTAGACCCTTTGCTTGAGCGCAACCAGATCGAGCAGTTCACGCAGCACGCCACGCAGCTCGCACTGATGCTCGTTCATGCCACGCAATTTGGCGCGCTCCTCGCGATGACAGCTCTCGCCAATGTGCACTGAACGCACCAGCTCGCCAACCGGCGGCTTCAGTTGAACACGAGCCTTGCCCGCACTAGAAAGCAGCTCGAAGTCAATTGCATGCGTTGTATCGTTGAAATCAACGCCCAGAATGCCGCTAGCCGTCTGCTGGGGCTGTAACTGGACAATGGGTGCGAATTCGCTTAACTGCATTCCCGCTGGCAGCTGCTGTTGGCCCATGCGTATGTGGTTCAGTTCTTGATCGCTGCGATTCTCAAACTGCAGCTCAATGCAGCACATGGAGGCCGAGTAGAGGTGCGGTGCGCGTGTAAACCGATACGATAGCTGCAGTCCATGTCCGGTTACCTTATTCAGCAGCTCCTTATGCTTAAAGTCCGTATACGATGGCCCAACTAATTCGATGCGACTGTGCACTTGTTGCGGCTGCAATGTAGCCTGTCCAGGCATCATCGGTGTCCCTGTAGTAAGAGTTGAAAAGTTAAGAGTTAATACTAAAATTAATATGTGCATCTTAACTTATAGCTTTGGTTTAGCTTCTATGAATCAACTGCTTTAAAAATATATACATATGTATAAGGACTGTTAAATGCATAATTTTGTTTCAGAGCGTGCAGTTTAAGCTGCTGTCAACTGTTAGCTTTGGCACGAAAAGGAGTGCACGTTATTCACTTCTTTCCATTTATCGTTTAACTTATACAATAAGGAACAACATTCAATCTTTTCGGATGGCATAAATAACATCTTAAGCCGCTTAAATTCTATTTTGTGCCGATCGATAAAACGAAAACGCATCCGTAACAACGATATGAGATTTCGCTAAGATTTCGTTGAGATTTTTCTATTAGTTGCAGCTCCGACTCCATCGACAGCTCCCTGATCACGTGAACGTTTATTATCAACTAATCTTGACAATAAATATGCATTTGTTTTTAAATTGATGGCAGCTCATATCAGAAAAAACAACAATTTAAAATAATTTCAATAATATATTATGAATTACCATAACAAAAACAGATGCCGTTGCGCGACTTTGCATTAGAATTTGTCGAACTGAAGAAATGCAAAATATCTTTTGATCAGAAAAATTTCAATAATTCTTTATCGACTTTTCGGTGAAAATGTCTATCTGCTTTCTCTTTTTTTTTACCGCTAATAATCTCTGAACTCTTCTTTTTCAGAAAGCTAAACTTATCTCTCTTTCTCGCTCTAACGCTTCAATTAAGAGTTCAATTACCTGGAGTTAGGAATCCACCCAGCGAGGGCGTCATTATTGGTCCAATTGGCGGCACATCATCCAGATCGAGCAACAAATCCAAATTGCTTTTAGCAAGTGTACGCGCCTCCAACTGAGAATTATCTTGGAGCTGAGACGATTGCTGTTGATTTTGCTCGCCTGTTGCTGTTGCAGTTTCCTTTGGCTTCTCCCTTTCCTTCTCCTGTTCCACATTACCTTCGTTGTCGCTGGACGAGTCGCTGCTGCTGTTGTCGTCGCTGCTGCCGCTGTAAAAAGAGGATTCAGCGCTGTCCGAGGTGCCGGTATCGGCGCCAGCATTGTTGTTATTATTGTTGCCTGATGTTGCTGCAGTCGCATCGGTTGCGTTGGAAGCCCTTGGATGCTGCTTGGTGCTGCTCTCATCTATCAGCTTTGGCTTGACCTGGTCAACCTTTGGTGTCTTGGATTGTGCCTTTGTTTGTGCCTGTTCAGGTTTCTGCTTCTGCTCTTGATCCTGTTCATTGTCACTGCTGGAGGAGCCATCACTGCTGTCGCTGCCGCTGGAATCGGAGTAAGCGGACGACTTTTCCGACTCGGAGAGGAAGCTCTTCTCACGCTGTTCCTTGCCAGCTCCCTTGACCGAGTCTTTGCCATCCCTTGAACTCTCACCAGGTAGCTTCTCCTGCATATAGCCGGCAATGTTGCGCACACTAGGATCGGGTGCCACAGCTGGAAACACGGGCAACTCCTTGTAGCCGGTGGCTTGCATATTCAAATAGTGCGATAGCGAACTAAGCTGATACAAATTGGCATCGCGGTACTTGCTTTCCGGCACTGGCGCCGGTTTCGAGGCCAGAAACACCTGACGAGCGTTCTGCGTCAGCACAGTGCTGCCGGCGCTGGCTGGGAAGATGAACTGGCGTAAAAAGCGCGCCCGGTCACGCACATCGTAATTAGTATCGTAGCGGGCCAGAGTAAAGACATACTGGCAGAGCAGCGACGTCTGCTCCGGATTGGTTAGATAAAGCTTGACACCCAAGTTGAGCACCTGCAGCTTGACCACATCCTGTTCATCGACAAACGATTTAGCCATCTTGCGCAGCACATCCGGCGCAATGAGCGGCACCTTTTCATTGTACTCGCCAATTAGCCAAATGATTGCTGCCCGCGCTGCCGCCACGTTGATGTAGTCAATCAGCTTGGCCATTTGCGTAATAATCTCATAGTGTTCAGCCGCCTTGCTTTGCAACAGTTTCTTAATCACCACCACGCTCTCGGCCACAACGTGCTCTGTGGGCAAAGAATTAATTATAAAATAATCAGTGAACAATAACTCATAGTTCTCTCTTCTACATACCATCATGATTGGAAAGTAAATGGACAAGACCGCTGAGGCAAGTTTCGGTGACTTCTTTAATGCTAGCCGCACAGCGTCCAATAGCTTGAATGGTGGCCGCAACAAAGGATCGATCACTGCTAGAGATATACGTTTGGAATTCGCGCAATATCAGCGAGATGCTCGCGGCGGATGCCAGATTCGTGAGTATGTCCAGCTTAAGCAGCTTAAGATGAGTCGGATCGCTGGTGCGCACAAAGAACGACTTGAGATGTGGCTCAAAAATGGCCTTGCGTCGCGCCGACATTGAGGCAATGCAATTGAGCACCACGCTCTGCACCTCCTTGTGCGAACGCAACAGACGAATCAATGCCTTTGCAATCAGCTGCACCTCGTTGCGGGGCGCTACATGGTGATATAGTTGGGCAACGGCCATCACAACGGATGCATTGCGTGACTGCAGCAATGGCTTTGTCTGCCGCAACAGCAGGCGATGGTCCAGATCGATGTGATAGCTGCTGCTGGCGCTAACGGCGCTGTTGTTTTCGTTATCATTGTCATTCCTATTGCTGTTGTTGCTGCTTGACTTGCTCCTCGCTTTGTCAGTGGCAGTGGGTGTGGGCGTGGCTGATGCAGCTGCAGCTGCAGCGCCCTCATTCTCCCCGCTGGTAGCTTCGGAATCGCTGCTGGATTGCGAGGACTCGTCATAGAAACGCTCATTGGCAGCCGCTTGTCCATCGAGGGCATCCTGCAGTTGGCCCTGCTCCTCATCCGGATTGGGATCTACGAACTGTGTGCGTGCGTAACGCGTGAGCATATTGATTATGATCACCTGTCCCCACTCGTCCACATCCACCAGCAGATTGCACAGCTTGCGGTAGTTCTTGTGTATGAGGTCAACGCGCTCCGGGCAAACCTAAAACCAAACCCATACACCGAATTACAAAATATCTAAAGAACGCCCACCTCCATGGCACTCACCTCATCAAAAGCCATAACAGCGGAGCCAACTACAAGTGTGGTGCGATCTGAGAGTAGCTTCTCTATGACCGTGACCAGTTCATCTTTTTGGTCCGGATCTAGGGAGTAGAGCTTGGGTATGGCATGTGCTGCAGTCTTGCGCACATACGGACTAAGATCAGCGGCGCTGTCACGTATAGCGAGCATAACAATAGGGACAATCATGCTGACGCGTATGGAAGAGAGCACACGGAGGGCGCTGGCGCGTATAAGCTGATTGGGATCCTTGAGGGCACGCTGGAATGTCGATATGGAGAGCAGTGCCAGATCCTGTTGCTCTTCGGCATAGCGCACCAAATAAACGTACACCAGTTTCTTGACTTCGATGTTCTTGGAGACGACGTTCTTGACAACAGCGGGAAACAGATCGCTGGCATCACGTCCACGAGCTATCATACCAATGATGCGCTTCATGGCCTCCAGCTTAAGGCCATCCTTATTGCTGTCAAGCATTTGCTTGAGATCGTCATGCTTGCGGCCATCGCTTTGAAAGAAAGCTGCACCGCTGGCCGGATCGGCACCGAACTCAACGTCCAGTCCCATTTGGGGTCGCTCACCGTAGGCGGCCACCGAAAACGGATTGCTCGATGCATTCTGTTGCATCTTAAGCTTGTTTGCTACTGCTGCTAATTGTTGTTGTGTGTTTTACGTTCAATGCAATTTTTGGTGAAAATGGTAAAAGCGTCTGCCGAAACCTGCTGCTGATCTGGTTACACTCCACTTGGCAACGCACACTTTACAGCGAATTTGCCTACATCAATCGGCAATACTCTGATATTTCTGAAACTGGACACACTGGCACTGCAAAATTTGTGCTACTACTCGATAGCAAGTGTCCACGAGTACGATAATAGTATCGAAAGCAAGCGATTAATTGTTTGTTTTTTTATCCAACAATCGAATAGATACTGCGATAACGGCTCATATTTTAATTTTTATTATAATAAACAGCTCACAACGTTTATAATTTACGTACTGTCTGCCAAAATCATCGCTACAAACAGCGTTTTAATGCAATTTTAAATGCAAAAATAAATTCAAAAGTTTTTTTTATTTGGTACTTGTGCATACCATTTTGAACGAAAAAAGCAGTGATGATAATATTATAATAAAGATCGTCTATCGATATTAAATCGGTGAAGACACAACAACAACAGCCGCCGTGCAGTTGTTAGAGCAGGCCAGACTAAGAACTGAGCCTGAGCCGCAATCACGTCAATTAATGGACAACTTATATTGGTAAAGAACAGCGCAATACAAAACACTTGCCACGCAAAATGAACTTTCCACTGGCGAATGCTAACAAGGATACGCTGCGAGCGGCGTGCAAAAAATGCGGCTACGCTGGTCACCTGACCTACCAATGCCGCAATTTTCTCAAGGTAAGCCGAAAGCCGCTCCGAATACATCTAAAATAGTAGCTCCGAGCAGACACCTAACATGCTACTATAACACGCGCTTTCTTTTCCATCGTTCTTAGGTTGATCCCAACAGAGAGATACTGCTCGATGTAGAAAGCACAAGCTCAGACTCAGAACTTGACTATTTGACACCGCTCACCGAGCTGCGCGCTCAGGAGCTAAAGGGCGGCGGCGGCGGTGGAGGTGGCGGTGGCAAAGGCGACAATGCCCCAGCTGCATCTGCATCCGGAGCAACAGATAAGAAAAGTAGCAGCAGCAATAGCAACAACAAAACCAAAAGCAACAAGAGAAGCATTAGCGGCAGCAGCAGCAAAACAGCCATGAAACAAAACAACACTAAAGTCGAACAGCGCCACAAGAAGCGCAAGAGAAAGATCAAGAACAAGAAGGAAAGTAAAAGTAGCAAGAGCAGAAAGCACAAGAAAAGCAGCGGGGACACCAAATTAAAGACCAGCAGCAAATTATTATCAAAAAGGCACAAGAGTCACAGCAGCAGCAGCAGCAAGAAACCGAAACGTCGTCGCCCTGCAACCAGCAGTAGCAGCAGCAGCAGCAGCTCGTCCTCTAGTTCATCATCGTCGTCAGATACAGAGACATCAAGCTCGGAATCGGAGAGTAGCGACACGGAATCGGATTCCAGTGACAACGAGGAGTCCAGCACAAGCGAATCGGACGAGTACGGTCGCAAAAAAAAGCGACAGGGCAAGTACAAGCGCAAAGTGGAAACGTCAGCGCCACGCCGCAAGAAGGCTAAGGCTAAACGCAAGCGGCATCGTGTCGCCAGCTCCAGTGCTCCAGGCGCCAGCAGTTACCTCAGCAGCCTCAGCGATAGCAGCACCTACTAGCAGCGCCGCCGACTACCCAAAGCACTCAACGGCATTTAGTTTCGTCTACCGTTAGTTAAAAAATGCAACAAAAAAAAGAACAGAAAGAAAAAACTAAGCAAAAACAAAAAAAAAACTGGAGCAAAAAAAGAAAGGAAGGAAGAAGCAAGCTAGGCTAGGCTAGTTATACCTTAATATATGTACATATATACATATGTATCTTCGTATATTCCACGATGCATATTTATATGATGACGCCAATTAGGGTTAGAGCACAGTTGGCGATTTCAGCTTCCCTGCGCTTCCTCAAAGTACCAGCAGACTGCCCAAATGCATGCCACACACTGACAACTCACAACACTCATACACCCATAACTACACACACCCACAAACAAATAAACACACATTAGTCTTGTCTTAGATGTTAAGGTATCCTCTCCTATTATTTGCAAATACAACAAATTAATTTGTACAAATACTATATGTTGAATACACACACAGTTTTTATTTTTATTTTTGTTCCATTGGGCTTGGGCGTATTCTGTGTATGTATTCGTGCAAAGGTCTGGCAAGCCTTGGGCGCTTTTAGCGGCCTGAGGGAGCAAAATGAATTGATAAACTCTTTCGGATCAACGGTAAAGTAACCGGCGGGATTAAGAGAGAGGAATATTTACCTTAAATTTAAATAATTTGATCTGTATAAAAAATAACTAGCAGTAGTAATACTTTCCCAGTTAAGAAGTAATTATAAAATAGTCATTATTACTTTTGGCGTTGGTAATCTATGCCAGCTGTTCTAAATACCCTTCCCTAATACACGGCTCTCCACTTAGCTCTTTGCTAATAAATTGTAAACAAGTTTTTTGAATGTTATTTCCCCGAAAGGTTTTATTTTTATTATTTTTTTTTCAATCAATACATATTGATAAAAATTAACGTTAATTCGGAATTTGTGGGTTTTTTGCATTTACTACTACTTTTATAAAATATTCCTAGTATGGCGCCGATGCCGTGTCAGTGAGCATTCCTTCGTTGGCCTTGTTAATAGTACACAATTCATTTTGCAGATGTTTGACGCGGTGCTCCAGTTTGAAGATCTTCTTCCGAAAGTAATCACAGTTGTGGCAGTTGCCCGCATTATTGCCATCGTATTGGGCCTGGTTTATCGATGACATGGCAGAGATTAAGGAGCTGTTTTGTTTTTTTAATTCATTGTTTTGGCTTACAAGCTCTTCGCAGAGTCCAGCGGTCGAGGTACGTAGATCCTGGAGTGCTTGCTCCTTGGCATTTAGAAGTTTCAGAAGCGCCCGTCTCTCCCTCTTCTGATCGAGAACCTTTTGCTGCATCTCAATTAGCTCATCCTCATTATCTTCCGCCTGGTCAGAGCACTGTGTTGTGCTTCCATGTACGAAACTATTAGCGGAAGCGTCGCCACCACCCTTTAATTTTATCAAGGAGTTACTGTTTCTGTCGTTTGCCAGGCGGCAAAATGTCTCGAGGATTATGTCCATCTTCTTCTCTAAGGACTGACTCCTGGCGCGCTGCTCTTCCAGATAGCTATCAAGCTTGATGAAGGTCTCCTGCGGTTTTCCGGACACAGACACCGTACTGCAGGGTTGTATCACCGGCATGGTCGATTCACCTTCACGTTCACGGTCACGTTCACGTGTCATGTGTATGACGTCCTCGCCGCATATTGAGGACTCGTTTTCGCTGTCGTCATTTCCCGAGTGAGCTGGTGTTGCAGCTGAATTTGCATTTGGTTCATTTGTCTCTTCTTTCAAAATGAGTCCTATTTTTCTTAGTTCATTGATAAACTCGGTTTCATCGCGTGAAAGCATAATGTGAACGCTCCAGAAGAACCCCTCCTCGTCGAAGAATTGCAAATAGGTTTCCCGCTTTATCACAGAATATCGGCCGACGCTTGGCGAAGCAGATGTGTTTGACGTGGTTAGAAGCAAATTGCTGAGTATCCTGCCCTTATTTTTGTAGACCGTCAGCTGGGCGGCGCCCAACTCATTGCGCAACAGAGCCAAGCCGACGCGACCGCAATTATCATTGCCTTTGAAGCCTTCGGCCACCACGGCCATCACGGTTTTCCAGGTTCCATTGAGCAATTCGCGCTTGGCAGCGCGCTGCTTTGAGGACTTGGACTTGTGTTTGTGTTTATGGCTTTCGTGGTTTTCTTGTGGCTCCGGCTCGAGTGGCTTGTGGGAGGAGGACGTTGGCTGGTAGCGCAAGTTTTTGCTTTCACTCTGCAGCGGCTTGTTATCCTCCTCAAATATCTGGCTTAGATTACGATGGGTTTTTGAGCTAAAACTGACAAGGTCACAATAACCAGTGGATAAACAACAAAGCGCTGCACTTACCTGTGAAGCTTTTCAAAAAAAGCCTGAATACTCGCGTTGTCGTCGTCCATCTTTGTATTTGCAATTTATCAGACTTAATATTTAAAAAAAAATCTTTTTTATATTTTGCTTGTTTCACTCAGTGACAAGCTACACCGAATGCGAGCTCACTTGTTCTAAATATATTTACAAGAATGTCCGTTCATAGCTCCCAAAGTCTTGGAACAGCATACTAGATTGACTTACTTAGAGCTATCAATGCTTAACAACAAAATTAAATAAAAGGAGCAATTAATCAGTACAGTCGCAAGTCAATCTTAACTAGCACCCTATAGATATTTAAACCTTTTGTATTGCATTTACACGGGAGTCGTTAATGGGAACTTAGTGATAGCGGCGAAAAGTCGTTTACATTGGCGATTGGTTTTTAGAATCAGCTGTTCTTTGTTTACTTTTGTTTGGGTGACTAAATGCAGCTCTAATTTTTTTTGTGGCAATTCGAATAGAACGTTTTCTTGTCAAAACTTTTCATCCAACTACTTCTTCAAAATTAATTGTTGCGTTATGTGCATAGTTGCTTGCACATGTGTTTTAATACTATCAATTCAGCTGATTTTAGCTGCCGATCTTTGACCAAAAATATCGATATATTGGCACAAAAGAGCGTTTCCACCATAACATTGACCGCGGATTCTACAGACCTGTTGCAATGTTAACGACTTTTTTCACTATCAGTGTTAAAAGGACTTCTTGTGTTTACTTAATTTCTGTTTGACTTTTGTTTTGTGTAATTGTGTTGTATGCAAACTGCTTATTAAAGCAATCATTTTATAATACATGTCAAGTGATATGATATGATATGATATTATTAATTAATCTATTAAACTAAAGAATATGACGACCACCTTCCATAAAAGCGCTTACTTTACTTGCACTTTGATTGCCTCTAAGCTTTTCTTTCTTATTGTTACGCTCTGAAATAAACAGCTTTCGTGTGCCGTCCTGTGAGCTTTCTGTCATGCTTAGCCGTTATTGCGCTCACTGCACTCTTAGTATGTTTCGGTGCGTCATCGCGGCCGGTGCTTTTGGTCTTTCTCTTCTTCTCTCGCCCTCCGCTGGCTTGCGTGGGTTGTTTGTGGTACGAAGCTTGACTTGCCATCAGAGAGGCAATCGAATTCGCGCTTCTGTTGCATCTTTAATCAAGAGTAAGAAATGATTGTTGATTTCACGCTATTTGTTCGTTTGCCTAATGTGCTAATGTGTGCTGTATACATATACATATACAGTACTTATAATTGTGTATAAATAAATAAAAACGGCACAGATTTAAATTTTTTCAATTTATGCTCTCTTTTGACTCTCTCACTTGCCCTGTATGTGTGCCGGCCTGTCTAGTATGTGTGTGTGTTTTGTTTTAAATGAATGTAAAAACAGAGGAAGCGCAATGTTGTGCCTCCTCGGTTCTTGAACGTCAACCCATTAAATTTTTTGGTTTTAATGTTCTAAATTACTTTCAGATGGTATAATTTCCTAACTCTTGATTGGTAAACCATTCTTTCATCGTCCACGCATTGAATGGCATTGCCAAGTGGGTGAAATGGGGGTGTTTATTTTATGTTTTACTGGGGGCTACTGTGACAAAAGTCCAGAATGCTTTAATAAATCATCAATGTAAACCAAAATAAATTCATTCGAAATTACTGTCCTAAAAAATTCAAAAATTCGTTCCTACTTTATTAACTACTTAGTGCAGTCGAATTACCTTATACCGAACTTCCGTATAAGAAGTTTTCTATATAACAATTTCATTTCCAAAACTCTGCAATTTGGTTCAATTAAAAACCCATTCTATATAACGAAATTTCTCTTAACGAAGTTTTTTCTTGTCCCCTTTGAGATTCGTTGTACGAAGTTCGACTGTATATCAAAGATAAATATTCTAATAAAATTGTTTATTATTTTTTGTTTTAGTTAAAACATTTTATTATTATAATCCTTTAATAAACCATTAACGAAAGCACTTATCATATGGAGTAAAAAAATAAATTTCATACAAGACACAAAACTGTTTGCTAAAATCGCAGTTGTAGAAAATTGGTTAATATTGAAGTTTTATAAGAGTCTAAAAAAATAATGATAAATTAAGTATTTCGAATTTTGTTTACATATTTTTGCAGGTTCTTATCAGCGCCAAGTACTGCGGCCGATCGGGGCAAATTGTTAATTTAGTCCTTAATTAAAAGGCCCAATGGTGGCAACTACCACTATCCAACAGCTAAAATGAATGAAAATGCAGCTGCTTCAGCTGGTAGAGAAGCTTTTGCCCTTGATGCAATGCATGGCAAGGCAGCTGCCTCTGCTGCTGGAGCTTCTTCCGCTCCTGTTTCTGAGGCTGGTGCCGCTGGTATTCGCGAGCCTCAACTGCGTCCTATACTGGGCAACAGTGTGCCACAAGGTCCGACCGCAGATGAAACGAAGGCTAATAAACACGTCTCCGTTAACTTTCGACTGAAGAAGCAGCAACAGGCGGCGACAGCGGCAAAAGCCGATTCGCCGAACAACAAATTTATTCCAACGCCAGTGAGTAAATATTACCCTATGAAACATTAGTAGAATCGGAATATCAAAAAACATTTTTGTAAACATTAAATTATATTATTAATTAATTTCAGAGCAACCAAATTGAATTCGATTCGGAAAGTGATGCCATTGGCACATTGATCCGTTATTGCATCGCATTTGGCTTTTCGCCGCCTGGGTTTAAGTTTAAGAATGCCGATCCGAATACCCGCCTTCATTGCGCCGTTCGGATTGGGGAGAACATTTACACTGACTATCCGGAACACTATGCGGATGTGATGACTGCTAAGGGACGTACCGCCGAGTTGGCCGTTAAGCGTCTCCAGGAGATGCAATCGGTAATGTTTTCTTCGTCAAAGCTGAGCGACAGCGAATTTCTGGATGAACTCTATAATGAGTTGCTTAAGCATCCAAATGGCATTGTCGGTCGCAAGCTTCCCGAGTGGTATTTGGCCACCTTGAAGCGTCAGGTACCCAGCAACTGGTATGGCCTCGTTTATCTCTCGTCCAAAATACGCATTGAACAAAGCTTAATTTCGGATATTTTATTTGCCAATACCGCGCCAAATATGATGGGTCAGCTGTTGAATTTGTTACCCACTGCGATGCCGGAGTTGCAGCTGCCCTGGACCAACGGGCAAAAGCAAAGTTGGAGCACTTACATCACACACTGTGATAGCACGATGCTTATATGGGCATGGCTAAGCAAGCCCGGTGCAAAACTTGAGGAGCTTACACAGCTGACGGAGCAGCTGAGCGATAACGTGTCGAAACTGAAGCACCGACTGCATACTCACAAGCATCCCATTGAGCAAGAGATCTATGTGGTGGAGAATGGTAATAAGTGGCATCGTGTGCGTGTCATTTCACTGGATGCGGAACACCGTGAGTGCAGCTGTCATTTTGTGGACTTTGGGAATATGATGATCCTCAGCTATGATGTCTTATATGTATGCCCGACGCAATTTATGTTGCTGCCCGCTCAGGCCGTGTGCTTGAGCATGTATGCGTTAGACAAATTCGAGGAGCATCCATATGCGCGGGATGTGCTGGCCAAAGAGCTGGCCGGGCACTGCGTAATCGCAGAAATCATTACCACCGAGACGCAATTTCGCACTGAGGGTGGACTTGCTCAAGGCGTGCTGTTGCCGGCCGAGGAGTTAGGAGCTACCATTGTCGGGTGCCGTCGTCGGGCCTGCCTTGTTGCCGTCTTCAATGCTATGGGAAATCTAAATGAACTGTTGGCGGCTCAAATTATACGCAACACACAAAAACCAAAGCTACGATTGGATCAGAAACCCAATCTTGTGCGCGTTTCGCATGTCAACAGCTTGGGCGATCTAATGGTGCAGATACTTAATGAGGATCTCGTCTTTGTGCAGCGCAGCAATGCTAAATTTATGAGCAAATGCAGCGAACAGCAATGCGTTTCCTATTCGGATCTATTAATCGATAAGTACTTTGTCGTCTGCGATGAGGACGGCAAAGGAGTTCGGCAATATTATCGTGGCAAGCTCACCAACGAGCCATTCACACCCGAGACGACAATATTTAATGTGCTGCAGGTGGACGAAGGCCGTATGCGTAGAACGCACATTAACAACATGTATCGACTGGAGAGCAACAATCGTGCACTTGCCACGTTTCCAGCTCAATGTTTGCCTGTCCGTCTCCACGATGTGCCTCCCATTGAAAGTGCAATGGTAAAACGACTTCGTGATTTTCTAACCCCCAACACACAAGTGATGGTAACTAATGCAGTTTAGTGTGTTTGTTTTCGAACAGATGTACATATATTTCTCTCTATCTTTTATGTTGCAGCTCAAGGTCATGGAGGTGGCCAATAATAGGCTGCCCCTGGTCAATATTTATGCACGTGGTAAGGAAGGTTTGTTCTTGTGCCTTAACACAGCAATCCGTACTGAATATGAAGTGGCGCTGTAATTAAAGTATAAGTACTCATACAATATCTTACAGATACACATCCTTCGATGTAAATAGTATTTCATACGTATTTAAAACATATTCACAATAAATAATATATGTATGTATGTATGTACAAACCTGCACAATTACACACTTTGGCACTGAATGAATAAATGTACAAATTAAAAAAACCTGATATAAAAGTTTTATACATTACCGTCGCCTTCAACAACATTTTACACTTTACCACATATTATTAATTAGCGTGGAAAGCTGCCCTTTTTTTTGCTGGATCTTTAAAATGTTTGCTAGCTGTATTACATGAATAATGTTTACCTTGAACCAATCAAATTAGCTTATGCTCAACCATTTAAAACTCAGCGGTTTCAACTTAGCACATGACAATGAAAATGAACAAATACATACATTTTGATGCTTTGTGAAGCTCGCGTAATTAAATTCGGGTAAAGACGCAGTTCATGTTCATGCTATGTTAAGTGCGAGTAAAGGATCATCGAACGTATACTTAACATGATACTAGCCGCACTCGCTCTCTTGTGTTGCCTTAAATAAGTACATATGTGTGTCAAGATAGTTTGCCAGCAACGAAAAACGGAACTTGGTTCATGTGTCGGATCTCATGTTAAAGGTCTATCGAGCTGGTAGTTCCTACATGAACGGAACAAATAACATTAGCTAAAATTATGCATAAGTGTTATTACTATACCTTGAACTGAGCCTTTACTCGAACTTAACATATTGTAGCATGAAAATGAACTAGTCTTTACCTGAACTTATCAGAGCATGAACATGAACATGTTCATGTTCATTGTCATGTGCTAAGTTAAAACAGCTGGTTTTAAAATGGCTGAGCATAAACTAATTTGTTTAGTGAAAGAAAAAGATTATTTGTATAATAGAAGTAGCCATTATTTTAAAGATATTGCAAAAAAAAGGGCAGCTTGGAAATTAATTGCAGCGGAATTAGGATCACTTCGTAAATATAATGTTATTTACATAACTGTTTTTTTTTTGTTATTTATTGTTTGTTTGTTTTTGTTTTTTGAAGCGGAAGAATGTGAGCGGCGCTGGACATCACTAAGAGAACGATATAGCAGAACCCTTCGCCAAATGGAATGTGGAACAAAAAGTGGAGACGATTGGATTCACTTTGAAACATTGTCTTTTTTAAGAGGCCATTTGCTGAAGCGCAGGTAGGTTTAACAACTTTGTGTTTTACATCAAATTCTAATATTGTTCTATTCTATTCTGAAGGCGACGCATGAGTTTTGTGCTAAATGAATCCTTGGTATCTGCTGCGCCTGAGCCGATGTCGCCAACATACGAACCTTTATCTTTAGCGCCGGACACCAATTCATCATTTGCTTTTGTATATGATGACAGTAGCGATTCATTGCTAAATACAGCAACGAAAATGGCAACACCGATGGCATCACCCGAGCCAACAACAACAAGTCATGCGGAATCGCGCGCTAAAAAACAAAAAACAGTTGACTTTTCGCAAATGCTGGGCGAGTTTAACAAGCAAGAGGATAAAGTGGTCAGTGGTTTCACCACAATGGCATCCGCCATATTGTGTGAAATGAAACCAAGAAAAAAAATGCAAACAATTATGAGCTTAATGAAGGTGCTACAAGATGCGCAGCTAGAGAGCGACGAGGAGTAAAATAAATAAGACTGTTTCAAAAATGCATCATTTAATTTGTAAATTAGGTTAGGAACTACCTTCTCTGCGCTGAAATACCTCCATAATTCGACACGAAAACTTTTGAATACTTTTACTGAAAATGTCTTTCAGCTTTTCACGGCCATTACATTGACAAATCTTTATATGGATTATATAAAAAAAAATGTTATATTGATTCGACAATCTTTAAATAAATTCGATTATCATAAGAACAGAGATGAAAAGATCGTATTCTTTTGTCTACATAATAAATTTAAATATTTATTGATTTTGAAGCAAATAACACTTTATACAAAGTTTATTGCATTAAATATAAGCTACTACGTATGCATACAATTTGCTTTCAATGAAGTTAAATGGGGAAAAAATAAAAATATCAAAGTGTATACTGCTATGCTTAAATAAAATTAAAATATCAATATTATTACTTGTTACTCACACATACATATACATACACACATAAATATCCATTTATTATATGCATGTACATATACATATCTCAAAAAAAACTAATCACAAACAAATGATGTGCTGCATAAGCCAGAAAAATCCATATGTGCTTTTCCTTTTTTCTTTGATAGCGCCTAGGGGCCGCAAAGGCGTGTAATTCAGTCATTGACCCCTCTTTGCTATTGATTAACGACAAGCTCGACCTTCGCTGTTGGGTGCTGCCCAGGTGCACATGCCGCTCAAGCCATCATAGCCAAGACCCTTGGGGCATGTGTATTCCCAACCGACAATGCCGCCGGTCTCCTCGAATTTGGCACACGATATGAACTTGCGACAGCTAAGCGGATGTGGAAAATTGCCCTGCTCCAAACACTCAATGATTCCACGTCCATGTACAATTACCTTAGGTTGGGATTGGGACTGGGCCTGCAACTGCAGCTGAGCCGGCGACTGTGTCTGCATCTGAGCCTGCGTTAGTCCATTGCGTCGTCGTGTTTGTGGTTTAATGCTCGCATGTCCATCATCATAGTATTCGTAGTCAACTGAAGGACCTGAGCGACGCTTGGATGCGGATGTGGCTGTTGTCACAGCTGGCTTACTCGGTGGTCGACTATAAACCTCAATGTACTTGTGTGGACGTCGACGACTCTGCTGGCGTCGCGATAACGGCGGGGACAAGGCCGCCGTCACGGATGTTGCCGTTGACCCAGGTACGGGCGTAACGGACTGTGGTTGGCGTGGACGTGGTATGAGTTGACGGCCTGTGAAAGTAATAGGCAAAATTAGTATATAAAGAAGTCAAAGTACTAATTGGAGCAACAAAATCTTACGTGTGCTATTCATAAGAAATGGCGACGATGATGAATTCTTTGTTGCAGCATTACTACCGCTGTTGCCATTGATGGCTGTTGCTGTGGTTGTTGTTGCAGTTGTGGTTGTAGTTGTGGGCAACTCATAGTTGACACGTGGTCGCATCTGGTCCGGTATTTGATTGAAGCGACTTGTGTGTATGCTAGACTTGGCCACCTGATCCTCATCATCAATCTCAATGCCATCCAAAACAGTTGTTCTCTCCATCGATATCATCGTCGTTGTGGGCCTTTGCGGTATTACGGCCGATGTTAAAGTTGGCCGACGCTTAAATAGTGGATTTTGTGTGCGCGGCACATCAGTGGCTAAATAATACAAATAATTCTCAAGGTCAATAACTAAGCTTATAAGCAATTATATTATGTCAAAAAAAATAAAATAAATCAACTTCAGAAAATTCGATTATCCTTTTAATACATATGTATGTATTTGATGATGATACTGATAAATATCATTGTAAAATTAGTTATCTGTAGAATGTATTTTTTTTTAAGACGCATTATAATATAATTCGAAACCAGATAATTTTTTTTATTTTAAGCAACAATCAAATGATCCAAAAAAAAGAAAGAATTTTCCAAAATTATCGATAACTTTTCGCGTTTCTGATTTACAAATGTTAACGATAACAATAAAATCCTTAATTTGAAAAACTTGGAAATTGTTTTAAAAATCTATAAACGAAATGCTGAAAATTTGTGAAACTTAATTGAAATCGGTTCAGAATCACCGTAGATATCAAAGTTCGAAGTTTAGTCATCATGCTTTTAAACTTCACATATGTAGACATCAAATCGATAACATGGTCTGATGTCAATGAATTTTTAATAATAGCAATCAATGCACATTTTTGTTGTTGTTGCTATTTTCTTTATTTATTGACGACATAGCCAAATCACTTTTACTTACATGGTGAATTTTTTTGTAATGTTTTTAATTACTCACCGCTCTCATCGGCATTTGATGGGGGCGCCGTTGTTGTCAGTCGACGCGTTTGAAACTGACGGCGCAGTGCTGACTGGAACTTGTTGTTGTTGGTGTTGCCTGGTGCTGGCAGCAATGTTGCTAGCACCAATGTTGCTGGCTCAACGTTAGCTGACGCGCTCTTTGTTTTAAATTTGCTTAGGTAGCTGTTGCTGTTTTTGTTGCTTGTTGCCGCTGGCGCTGCTGCTGCTGTGGTTGCTGTAAGTGTTGTGGTTGTTGCTGTGGCTGCTGCGGCTGCTGCTGGCTTACCACGCTGTCGATTGTATTTTGAGGTCGTCGTTGTCGTCGTTGGTAATTCTGCAATTTGCGTGCCTGACTCGAACGATGCCGACGTTGGTGTGTTGATAATGCGTCTGCGCACACTCAACACTGGACGGCGCGAGACAGCAGCAGCTGAAACAGCAGCAACATTCGATGCTGAAGCTGCCGTCGATGTTGATGGCACAGTTTGTATGCGCAACTGCCAGTTGAAAGTCAAATACATCCAAGTTGTTGGAGATGTTGGTAATTGTTAAGTTTTTGTGTGTGGCACATGAAATGAAGCGAGCAAATGTCATTTAATATTCACTATTATTTAAAAAAAAAATGTTAACAATTCGAGAATGTTATATATTTTCTCATTCATTGATTGATCGGTTCTCTCTTCAAAACTTGCTTGTTTTGTGCTTTGTCGTGTGTGATGTGCGTTATTTAATTTGTTGTTTTTGTGGTCTCAATACTGAGGTATATATTTGTATATCCGTGATGTGCAGTTTGCAGTCAACAGCAATCTAAAAGCAAGCTACATATTTACAAGTGTTTTTCATAATGTTGTATACAAATAAATTAGTCATAAGAAATATTTGTAATATGTTTATAAGTAAAATAATAACAACAGCAAATTAATATATGTTTGTATATCTGCATAAAATAATTACTAACATACTATATACTGTTTTGTATTGCGCTAAATAAATTTGTTAGGTTTGTTTTTGTTGTGTGAGTGTTTTTGTTTCCTTAGGAGCTTTTATTGTTTTTAAAAACATCTTTCCAGAGAGAGAGTTTAAACCCGTTAAAAAAAGTTTCAAATTCAAGTTTTTTCCTTCAATAAGAAATTGCAGTCAAGTGGTGGCCTCTTACATAAGTTAATCAAATATACCATAAATAAACATAAGCTGGTCATGAATATGTTAAAAATGCAGTCAGACATTTTAATTGAAGGACGTTAGAATGTCAGAAATAATTGGTATGCATGTATATGTGAGATTACTCATATACTATAGCAACAGAAGAATCAAATTTGGTACCAGTTTGGTTGGTTGTCTGTCTGTGTTTGCTGGGCATTGTGTTGGCGTCGTGTTAATATGAGTCTCTAGGTTAGTCTCATGTTGTTGCCATTGACAGTAGTTAAGAGAAATTCCAATGACAACAGTCATAAGAATGAGGCTGTGTGGGCTGGCCCAATGAGAGGGGGGTTCCGCCGGGTTAATTGCCCCGGAGGACGAATGGGGCAGGAATTATAAATTTATTGATCACGTGTTTTAGTTGAAGTAAGTCGATCTGAGTAAAACGATACCAGAAGTATATAGTATTTGACTTTAATTTAACTATTTGATTAAAATAATTTCACCGAATCAAATTCAAAACATTTATATGAGTTCGGCTCTTGACGGCGCTGTGTGCATGTTTTTGGGCACTTTAAATGTCAATGTCGCTGAGGGTTGCGTTGATATGCCACGCCTTGCAGACGCTTACGCAACGTATGATGCTCGGATCGAATACGGATGGAGATGAAGATGAGCCAGCAGCTGGCCAAAGCAGCAACTCAGTTTGGTAACGACAGCGGCAAACTGCATGCCAATGTGATTGCATAATACTCTAGCTGTTTAAAGATGAGCCAGCCAGTTTGCTGCTCTTCTGCCAGTTGTCTGCATTCCAAACTGGTTGGTTTTAATTGAATATTGTGCAAGCGATCGATGCTATCGAACAGCATTGCCAGAAGCACGTAAGTATGTCAGTTGATAGGGCGTCGTCATCGTCAGATGAGAAAGCTGTTGCCAGTGCGAAAAAAATGAAAAAAACAAACAAAACAAAATAAACAGATATGCTGCGCTGCATATCTCAGTGAAAGTCACAGCGTTGCCAAAGGGAATTTTTAGACATACTCAAGCTGTAACTTAAGTTGTTCAAAAGTGCCCTTAAAAGATCCCGCTGTGGTCTTGGCCTTTGCAAGGAATGCGAAGCGAAACGAAACGAAACACTTGAAGGTTGTTCACTTTGTAAAAGTCTTTTTTTAGTAGGTCATATTTAAAATCTGCAAGCCTCTTTACTTTTAAAATTTATACGTTGACATTCTCCACTCGGCATTTAAACATTTGCAAAAATAAATTACAAATTAATATGAAAAAATCAACTCTAAAGGCAAATCCGTCCACTTGTGTTGTTCACAATTTGTCTTGTGTGTATATGTAATTTTATTTAATGACTTGGGCTATTGTAATTTCATTAGCTATCCAAGACTTTTGACATAGTATGAATTGCAAAAGAAAAATCTGTCAGGCCGCGCATAAAAAAAAACATGGTAAGCATTTGGTTTATTGACCTGTTTGCCTTCGTTACATTACGTTTGCTAATAAGTTGCGATTTTCTCACAGAAACGACTTTGGTGAACCTGTTGGTTTTTTTATTTTTTACTTGGCCCGGTTTATTTGGCAATTTAGCACGTGATAACGGTTGCAGCAATTATCATTGGAGCTCAAGAGTCGTTGCAATTATGGAACTAGCGGCAAGGCATTTAACATGTGTACAAATGTTCAGTTGGATGGAACAATCTGAAGTGCTGCCAAACTTGCGAACTCGTTTTATTGCAAACTCTTCGTTGCTCTGTCTTCAAATTGTGATTTGATTGCTAATCGTATTTTAAGTCGTGACGTCGGGACTAAATATTTAAACTATTTTTTCATATCTTTACTTTGTATCTGTCAAGGTAGTATATAATAAACTGTTTTGAAATAAACTGAAATCTTATAGTGGTTGTTAAATTATAAAAAGATATGTACATTTTTAAGCTCAATACTTTTAGAAGTATACCATATAAAAAGGGAACTAAAAGGGATAACTTTGTTCGTATAAGATGTATTGTATTGTTTGGGTTTGAGTTTGTGGTTGAGGTTTTTTTTGTATACAAAATAATGTGGTTGGTTTTTTTTTTGGGTTTATTTAGGTTTATTTTTGTGCATAAATATTTTACAACTAAAACTAATCGCAATAAACTTAATATAATTCGACAGAAAAAAAGAGATATTTTTAAAAATCGTATTGGTTTAAGGCAAAAAATAATAATCAGAGAAAATAAAATAAAAAAGTTTATTTTTAATATCTTTTTTTTTTTAGCTGAGGGTCGTTAAAACTTCCGATTGGTCCAACTGAAAAAGTCTTTGCATTTTCATTACTGCGTGTAATTGTGTGGGATTGAATGTATGCTTATGTGTGTGTGTAGGTATATGTGTGTTGTGTGCATGTATGTATATTATTGTTATTATTTATGGCAGCTTGAAGAATACGAATTTTTTGTTTGAGTGAATTTAAAAAGCAGCACAAAAAGCAGCAGTTTTTTTCGACTAAAATTTTGACAATTCTTTAAGACAAATCGAGACTATTAATGTTATTGCGAAAAGAATAAAATACATAGTATGTATAAAAGAAGATAAAGAAATCAATTTTGAATTGACAAAGCCACGCAGCCAATTATTTACAGTGCGGCAATTTTATGTTATTTGTGTGTAAAACTTAATGCTTTTGTCTCTGTACAAAATATAAGACTAGAAATAACTAACTACGTTGATTGTTTTGTTTTTTTGTTGCAAGTTGTGGTGCAGCATCTAAGGTGCCGCGGATATTATTGTTGTTGATGTTGTCGTTGGGGTACTTGTTGTTGTATTTGTGTTGTTCTGACGCTGACGCAGTCGACGGCCACGCCCACGTCGCGCCTTCTTGCGACGCACAACATGCGTTTCGGTGCTGTAGCTGATATTTTCACTAATGCTAGTATTGTTTGTAATTAAATTTGCTGTTTGTGTTGTGCTGTTGCTATTTGTTGTAAGTTGTGTTGCTGTCGTTGTATAAGTGTTTCGGTTTTTGAGCCCGTTGGACAGTTGATTATTGGTAGGCGCTTGCAATAAGGACGCATGTCGCACAGAGAATGCCGAATTTGAGTCGGGGACAATGTCAACTGCATCGGTGGTGCTGCTTTGCTTCTCCCCAGTGGCATCTGTTACCGACTCGGACTGAGACTTTGACTCGCCCCCCTCCGATGTTGGGACTTTGCTTAGTATGACCTTGTCGAGATTGGCTATCGAGATGATTAGGGGTGAGGATTCATTGGATTCGGGACGCAGTAGGGGTACAATGGGTCTTACGTATGTTGCTGGTAGGGCAGCCGATGAGCTAGCAGCAGCAATTGCTGCTGTAGTGGTTGATGGCACCGTGCTGGTGGTTATTGTATCCAGTTCCATTTCTTGAAATTGATCGGTACTACTTTCCATACTACTAATGCTATTTACATTCAACTGTTTGGCCTTGCGTGCCGAGTCAAACAAACCCTCGAGGGAAATTGTCGAGGTCTCAAGTCCACCAAGTATTACCTCAGGCAGCAACGATTTACCACTGCGTTCCAAATCAGATTCACCTTCTTCCAGCAGTGGCAGGCTATTGCGCACGGGAGCGGAGTTCACAGTGATCTGGGGCAGCATCAAGACATTGGGTTCGGTGGGTGTGTAGTCCGCAACAGTGCTGTGGCCATCATTGATTTGAATGTCACTGCCATCGACAAGATGCACATACTTCACCACACTTATTTCGCCCAGCTGCTCGACATGAGGTAGCGATTCGACCCGCAGTGCGCCAAAGTCCTGATTGGCCTTCGATTTGCGTTGGGCGGCCTTGGCCTGTTTCGAATTTATCTCAACAATGCGATTGATTTCGATCAGTTTGTGTTTGGGCTCCACAGCGGTTGTCTTGCTGCCTATTGGCCGCCCTGTGGGCTTCTGATCATCATCGGCATCACCATCGAGTAGGGTGAAGACATGCAGGAGTGTTGTCGCTGGTGGTGGCGACGATGTTGTTGTGGTCGATGTTTTATCCTGTGGAAGTGAAGAGATAGTGGTGGCTTCATTAGCATTATAAGCATGTGTACCATCATGATGTGGCGGTTGTGCGGTTTCGTTTTCGTTTACAGTATCTGTTTTATCAGTGTTTGTGGTGTCTGTTGACAGTGTTGTGCTTGTTGGGATTGATGTTGATGTTGTAGGTGTGCTTGGTGTTGTTGTCACATAGCCCTGTCTCAGTTGATCGTCGGACTCCGCCGTCGTCTCCGTCGTCTCTACAACCGTATCAGTATCTAGCTCAGCCCCCGGCTTAGCCACTACCTTTGGCTTGAGGGTTGTATGCTTCTTGCTGTGTATGTCAAAGATCTTTTTGTTGCGTGCATTGAGCGCATCAATGTTTAGATCCTCAATAAGCGGATTCTCGCTAGCTACCTCGGAACCCTCTGTTGAGGGACCCGAATACTTGCGCTCGTAACTGCGATTGTTGCTTGGTATAAACGGTGCCGGTTTAAGTGGTGTCAACGGTGTCGTTCTTTCATAATTATTTGCTACAGGACGCAAGGTCAAATTTGGGTTGGCAGCACCCGCTGGGCGGTTTACAACACGTGAACGACTTCCACCGCCGCCAAAGCGGCCAGCTGGCGTGGTAGATGACGAGGGTGAGGTGCTACCGTTTGAGGAGTTTGGCTGGCGATTGCGCGGATTAAACGGCACATTGCCACCATTGGCGGTGGATGCAAAGTTTGGTCGACTGCCGGGCGGAGCACGATTGTTCTTGCTTCGATAGTTAGGTGTATTTAATTTGGGCTTGGTGATATTATCCCCATTCTGTTGCTCCCGACTAGAGACTGCATCTTGTTCTTTTTGCTGATCATCATCTTCTTCGCCATTTTCGCCAGCATCTTCATCATTATCATTACCATCTTTGTCATCATCATCATCGGCATCGTCATCGTCATCGTCATCGTCATCATTATCGTCACTGTTCTTATTCTGATCCTGAGGAGGCTGTTGAAGCTTGTTCTTGGGTATAAAAGGTCTCCTCACCGCTGTTGCCTGATTGCCCAGCGGGCGAGCATTTAACACTTGCTGTGACTGCGGTTGTTCTTGCTGTTCCTCATAATCCTCGTCGTCATCATCGCTATCCTTATCTTGCTGTTTGAAGCGATCGGTACCCGGCAATCGTGCACCTCGTGGATCGTTTCGCACAAAACCTTCGCCTCGGTTACGAACGCTTGAGTTAAAGGGATCGAAGCGTCCATTCTTGCGACGTACAAACTTGGCCGTGGGTCGTGGACTACTAAAGACCGGAGTGGGTTTCGTGGGTGCAGTTGCACCCACCGAGGGCGCATAAGGACGCTTGGCAACAAGCTTGCGCCGGAAAAATGGACGTGACGTGGTTACAACTGTTGAACCGCCTACAGGCTTTTCACCCGAGTCATTATTCTCGTTATCATTATTGTCTAAATTGGCAACGACTTTTTCGGCTAATAGCTTCTTCAGACGATCATTAACAATACCCTGTTCACCACTGCCTCGCGACTGTTCTGCCTTGACTTTATCGCGCAATCGCTGCAGCTCCGAGTTGTCTCTTTCATTCGTCTCTTCTCCATCCTGCAGTCGACTGTTGATGACGCCATCTTTGGGCTCGCCACGCGTCTGTTGATTCTTAAGGTTACGCAGACCCTGTAGGTCAATAGGACGACGCGCTTGTTGCTGCTGTTCCGGCTGCTCTTGCTCAAAATCATTATTTTCCTCTAGGTTCAGTTCGTGATCCTGTGCTGCTGCTTCACCGAAACGAGTGCGACTGGGCTTGAATGGCTTACGTGTAGTTGTTGTTGTTGTTTCACCCTGTTCCCCATTACCCAATTCGTTTTCCTGCTTCGTAGACTCGCTGCTTGTCTCAACGGGCCTCAGTTTGCGTACAATTTTACGGAAACGTTTTATGGGCGTAGTGTTGCTGTTAGTGGTTGTTGTGTTTGTGTTGTTGTGACTGTTGTTAATCTCTGTGTTCGTTGTTGTTTTTGTGTTGCGGTCTGTTGTGCTATTGCTACTACTATCAATAGTTGACTGAAGTGGCCGTCGATATTTGAGTACACGTATACGTTTTAAAGTTGGTTTAATCGTCGCTATTGTTGCTTCAGTTGTTGTGATTACAAGAGGTGTTGTCTTTGTTGTGGTCTCATCGTCGTCAGCATCTTCCACATCATCTTCATCAGTTTCTTCTTCGCTGCCTTCATCATCTATTTGTTGAGCCGATTGGTCATCGACTTTGACTAGTTTAGTTACCTGTGCGCGATTTCTGGAGCCATAGTTAAAACGACGACCGTTTGTTCCAGTTCCCGTTGTTGTTGTGGTTCTTTCTGATGTTGTTGTTGTGGTGCTGCCTCTTGTGCGACTCAATTGATAACGATTCTGAAAACGTCGTGTAGAATTAACGTCATTACCTAAGTCATTTATAACACGCTCGGGTGCCCCACTCTCAATATTATCATTATCATTAACATTATAAATATCAATATCATTCTTATCCTGCTCCTCATCAACAGTATCAATATCTGACTCATGACTAGTATCAACATCTTGTGTTGACTCGTTATTATTAGAATTAACAGTGACTGTGACTTGATTTTGTTTTTGTTTGTTGTTTAAGTAAATGTTTTGGTTTGGTTTGAGGTTTTCGTTGCTGTTGTTGTTTAAGTTGTTGTTGTTAGCATTGGAAAACTTAAAACGATTATTTAAATAATTGGCTACGGTGCTGTTACTACGATAACGACTACGTTGTGTGACAAAATTACGACTAGCTACGTTTAGTGCAGTTTTCTGATTAGTATTTGAGTTGTTGTTATTAATGTTAGTTTTTGATACCTCATCATTTTCAGTTTTTTCGTCATATTCGTCATCGTTAGCGTCTTCGTCATCGTCACCGTTATCATTATTCTCACTGGTTTGGGTTTGAGTTCGAGTCTGGGTTAAGGTTTGAGTTTTTGCTGTGAGCGTATTGCGTTGTCTACCGGCAACTAATCGACTACGTATCGAACTGGGAGTTGTGTTGCTGCTTGGCTTTTGTTTCTCCTCATACTTTTCACCATCATAATCTTCCTCATTCTCTTCCTCGTCTTCTTCCACATCGTTGTCATTGTAATCATCATCTTCTTGCTCTTCCTGAGGTCTTCCGTACAGATTTCTTTTCAATGCAACAAGATTTCGTCGAGTACTGGAGCTCACTGTTATGGGCGCAGCAGTGGTTCGCCGAACACCGAATCTAGGGAGGTTTCGGACAGTGTTGCTGCTCTCTGTCGTTGTGCCTACCTGGCCTGAGCGTGAATCAAGCAAGGCGCGATGTCGGTTTGTTTGCAGAAATCCGCCTCGAGTTGGCAAGCTCTCATCAACATTGTCATTATCGTCAATGCTCGCCTCGTTTTCGCTTTCGCTATCATTGTCGGCATCACCTGTTGACTCAGTGGTTGTTGTTGTTGATGCCCCTCTGTTGCCTGGTAAGCGACTACGTGTGCGGCTTAAGGCCACGTATGGGCGACGTGTGCTTATCTCATCAGCGTTCGTTGCTCCCGGCGTTGTAACAACTGTTTCTACTGAGCTTACTGTTGCTGCGGTGCCATTGAAGCGGCGCCGTATTATAAGCTGACGTCGAGGCGTGGGTCGACTGCGTGTTCGAGTGGCTGAAGTTGTAGATTCGTTATCTCCCGCATTGGCTATTTCCGCTGAACTACCTTCATCATCGTGAGCCTCGTTGGCATCACTTGGACTTGCTGTCGTAGTAGTTGTTGTCGTTGTTGAATACCGACGACGAACCAAACTTTGGCGTCGTGATGTTGGTCTGGTTTTTGTTGCGGCTAAAGTTGAGGTTTCGATACCGTTGCCATCGTCCACATTATCTTTTGTTGATGTTGTTGTAGCTGCTGTAGTCGCGTTAAACCGCCGTCGAATCAACAGATTTCGTCTAGATGTTGTTGTTTCCACAGAGCTTTTTATTGCCTCTGTGCTTTCGTCGTTCTTTCCGCTTGATGTTGTAGTGGATATGGTTGAATTATACCGACGACGTATCAAAATATTACGTCTGGATGTGGTTGTTTCAATACTGCTATTTGTGGAGCTAGTATCGTCATCTTTCTGAATTCCTGTTGAGGGTGTTGGCGAAGTTGTGGATTCGACATCATCGCTGGAACTCTCCTCACCAACAGCATTTTCTGCACCAGTTTTAGTTGTTGTTGAATTGAAGCGACGTCGTATCAAAAGATTACGTTTAGTTGTAGTTAGTTCATTAAAGGTTGAGTCACCATCTCCGGAACTAATGATTGCACTTAAACTATCTTCGTCCTCGGGATCTTCGTTTATTTGACTGGGATTTGTTGATGTATCTTCGGAGCTACTAGTTGTCGCTGAAATTTCTATGTTTTCATCGTTGATATCGTTGCTTACTGTTTCTTGCTTTGCTGTTTCTGTGCTAATGCGGTGATGTGTTAAAAGCTGTAGTCGTCTTGTTGGCTTCTCAATCGATTTCGCTGTGGTTGTGGTAACGTTTTCTAATTGTTCTATTTCATTTTCTCCGTTTCCTGCTGTTGTCGTGTTTGTTGTTGTTACATTTAAACGGCGACGTATCAAAAGTTGGCGGCGGGTTGCTTGTTCAGTAATAGAGCTGGTTTCGGTAGTGACGCCATCATCATCAACAACTTTATTTTCATCGGCTAAATCGGCATGTATTTCATTGATTTCTTCACGTTCTTCTTCGGAGTTATCGGTTTCCCTATTAGATGGTTTTGCAGTAGTGAACCTTCGATTGATGCCCACATATGGGCGAACTGTAGATTTCGTCGTCGTTGCGGTTGTGCGACTACTTGGTTGCCTATTTAAGCTGGCATATGGACGACGTGTGCCGCTTGGTGGACTCGTTGTGGTTGTTGTCCGGGTGGTGATTCTGCCACGAAAACGTTGGGTATTATTGTAAGCAGCTCTAGAAGTTGTTGTTTCCAACTGTTGGTCGTCTTCTGGGTTCGCTGTTGGGGTTGTTGTCCGGTTGCCTCTACCACGGAATCGTTGAGAGGAAGTATATGCAGTTCTTGTGGTTGCTGGTTCTAGCTTTTGTTCCTCCGCTGCATCGACTGGTTTGTTTGACGACTGTAAACGCGTTCGATTTAATTGGATATAAGTACGAAGGGCACGAGCATCTTCCTCATCTCGTTGTGCTTCATTTAAAATGGAGACGTGAACAAGATTGCGTGCGGTTTCATTTTTGCCCCTAGCCGTTAACAGCGTTGTCTTGAAGGTTTTACCTTGCCGATGCGTAGTTTCAAATTCATCCATTTCTGCAATAAG
The DNA here is from genome assembly GCA_018901835.1 of Scaptomyza graminum. Lineage (NCBI taxonomy): Eukaryota > Metazoa > Arthropoda > Insecta > Diptera > Drosophilidae > Scaptomyza > Scaptomyza graminum. Next base: position 5,453,211 of record JAEIFL010000001.1, on the reverse strand, counting down.
CTCATTTTCATCACCATTTTCAAATGAAGAAACAGATGATTTGTTCGATTTTGCCCCCGGGTGACCTAAACTGACCCGGGGGTGTTCAATAAAAAATGACTCAATTCTGAATTAATTTCCTGAGCCTGCTCCATAGCCAAACGATGCTCAGCTTCTTGGCTTTCGTTCTCCGTCACCTCTAATGAATTGTTTGGTGTTCCATTGTCACTCACATTAAATACATCATGGATCTGTTGCTGTATGTTTACCGTTACATCTCCGGTTCCGTGAGGTGGCGCTGCAGTCTTATCAATGTATGTTATGGGTGAATCTTTGACATATTGGTAGTATTTGCGACGATGATATATGGGTAGCGAAAGCTTTTCATCTGGGTTTAATTCTGTACTAAGCGTGGTTGCTTCCATGGTGGCATCACTTTTATCTTGAAGGCTATTCAATGCACTTGTAAACTGACGTTTTAAGTCGGTCAAGTCATCTTTAATAGTAGTTGCTACAGGTTTCATTGTTGTTGTTGTCGGTGCACTTGGCGTACTTGATCTTAGACGCTCGAAAAAGTTTTGTTTAGCTACTTGCTGTTGTGACTCTGTGGTTGACTCTTCTGCTGGCTCTACTGTTGTCATCGGAGAAGTTGTTGTGTTTGTTGTTGTGGGACGCTTAAAGGTTAAAACTCGTCTGACTGTTGTTTTTTTGCTTGGACTTGTTGTCGTGGTTGGTAAAGTGATTGTTGTTGCTGGTGTCATGGTTGTTTTAGAAGTTGACCGTTGGAATGACGATCCTGTACGCCGAGTTCTTGCTTCATTTTCGATTTCAGTAGACTGTGTATCAGGTGTCGAACTCGCTATTGTTGTTGTTGTTGTTGTTCTAGCTCTAGTGGGTCTTGTGCGGGAGCGACGCGTTGTCGTTGATGCTCGTCTCGTCGTAGTTTCCAACCTGTCCGAATTTTCTAAGTCATTGTTGTCACTCTCGTATACAAACTCCTCGACATCTTCGTGCTCAATGGTTTCCTTGGGTTTTTTCAGCAAACGTCTGCGTGTGCTCTTTGTTCCCGATGATGACGATTGTTTACGCTGTCCGCGTGTCGCGAAGTCCAGTGCCAACAAGGAGGATAAATCGTTGCTATGAAACTTGAGAGAGCCTCGATTGCGTGTAATGGTTCTTTGGGTGGTACTTGTTACCGGCTCTTTGATCTTATCATAGAGATACTCATATTCGGCTGGTTTTTCCTGCACGGTCTTTGTATGTACACGCTTCACGACCTTGCCAGCATCAACTGTCCGCACATAGGTGGTGCGAGTGCGAGTAATGCCATTGCCCAAGGATTCAGTCTGGCTGGTGGTGCGATTGCGTACGGCTCCAAGTTGGGAGCGACTGTTTACCTTTGAACGTGTGAAATTCTCCTCAACCTTTAGTTCGGCTTCCGTGCTACTGCTGACATCTTCATTTTGGGGTGCTGCAGATGTACTTTCAGGTTTTTCCTCCTCCTGCTTCAACGTGTTCTGTTTATTGGAAACTTGTTGAAGTGCTTGACGATGGTGGCTCTGATTGTATCTAGCACGCTTGTTTTCATCTGCTGCCAAAAGCGAAGAGCTATTACCTTCTTTGTGTGGCCGATAGCTGCCTCGTACAATTACACGTCGCCTTGGGAGTGGTGTGGTTGTATTGATATCTGCGACATAAATTTTTTTACTTGCTTCTGAGTTAGTTTCTGTAGTTGTTGTTATAGGGGAATTGCTGCCGCCTCTTCTACGGCTGATCAGTGAGCGTCGTGTGGTGCTATTTGGCTCTGTTGCTGCTGTGTTTGCAGTTGATGTTGTTGGTGAGGTTCTAGGCACTTCCTCCGTACTCGTAGATGTTTTAGTACGGAACAAAGTTGTTGTTGTGTTAAGATTCTTCAATGAGCTTTCAGTGGTCGATGTGGAAGTGGTTGAGATAATTGGTAGATCCGTGGTTGTTGTGGTGCTACTCTCAAGGGCAGATTCTGTTGCGCTTTTATGAGCAACTTTACCTGTAGAGCTGCTGCTTGGCAATTCGGTGGCACTCTCAACATCTGTTGGGATGATGGTAGCCTCTAAGGTTTCCACATCATTGGTGCCAAGATTTTCCTGGTGAGATGCAACCTCAGTGGCCGTCATAACTTCCATTGAGTCTTCCTCAGTTGAAGTGTTGCTATCATCATGAATGATATTTTCAGCTGGGGCTCTTGTATTGCCACGTGCAACTAATGGTGGTTCATCGTCAATAATTTCTGCGGCAATATTCTCATCCTCAATGGTTGGGGACGTCGTCTCCGCAATACGTCCACCCCGTGCTATGGGCTGCTGAGTGCGTTTTGTTGGGCTTAATTCGCTCGGGTTGCGTACAAAACCAGAGCTACGATCTTCATTCAGATGTTGGCCTCTATTGTCGCGAGTTATGGCATTGTAGTTTTTTTTTTTTTTTTTTTTTTTTTTTAACCCCCCCTTTAAGTGTGTGGAGGAACTATTGTTTCCCCACACCTCTTCATCAGTTTCCTGCTCCGCTGAGGTTAGATGACGACCCCGATAATGAAGCTCATCGTCATTGACCGCCAAACGCTTACCAGCATATCTACGTGAGTCTTTGTCGTCCTTGGCATCAACTGCATTTGGTTTGTTAATTGTACCTGTACCACCTGAAACTCGCGAAGTTTGATGCGCATCGCGCCAAACGTAATTTATTTTGCTTTTGTTGTTGTTGCTATAAGTTTGATCGTCATCTTTAGTAGTACTTAAATTAAAGGTGCTAGATACGTCATGCCTTAAGTTATTGCTACCATTACCATTAGCTACGTCTAAGTCAGCTACAAATTGTGTGCGAGTTGCATTTTTTGTGGTTGTTGTTGTTGCATTTAATTGGGATGTTGTTGTTGTTGGTTGGGTGGTTGTGCTAGGGTCCAACAACAACTCTTGACTAATTTTGGCACTCACCTTGGGCCTATCCAATTTGGATAAACGAGTTTTGCCTATGCTCGCAATTTCATCGTTTTGTGTTTTGTTTACGTTAAAGTTATCGTTATCGTTATTGGTTACTGTTGTTGTGGTAGGTTGTGGTTTAGTGGGACGTGTTCGTCGTCTGGGATAACCAAAGGGTCTTGGACTAGAAATACTAATAGTTGGGCTTACAGGTAATTCGGTTGTTGTCAGTTCAGGTTGTTGTTCTTGGGTTCTTTGTGGTTGCCTTCGACCAGAGTAGGTGTTTCTAATGCTATTTACACTACCGTTGGAGTTACTACCATCATTGAGACTAGCATCATTGTTGACTGCATCTGCATTGTTCTTGTTGTTGTTGTTGCTGTTAAGGCGCCGACGAATTGTTGCGTATTTAGATTGTGTCTTAGTTGTTGTTACCTTATCATTATCAATATTGTTTCTTATCTTGTCACCGCTGTCGTTGTCGTTATTGTCATCGTTGTCATCGTTGTTGTCATCATCGTCGTTGTCAATGCTGTTTTGTTTGCTATTAGCTGTAGTTGTTCTTGTCATTGCCAGTAGTTCAGATACCGATGTTGTCGTTGTCGTTGTTGTGGGCGCAACTTGTGCCAGGTCGTTAAGATTTAAATCAAAGGTGGGAATTTGGGATGAAGCATCATCGCTTGGCGGCATTGTGGTAAAATGTAGCTCTAACATATTGTTAATGCCATCAGCCAGGCTCAAGACATCGATGCTGGTGGTTGGTGTTTGGATAGTGGATGCAATTGTAATTGTAGGTGTGGTTGAGGGTGAGGTGGCTTGGATGTTAGTATTGCTCGTTGAGAGCGGTATGCTTGTGCTCAATTCAATTGGTTCAGTGGTTTCGTTAGTGATTGTTGTATCTGGTTGTGGTTGGGTGGTGGTTGTGGTGATTGGTGCTCTTGGTGTGGTTGCTAGTACGTTATTAGTTTTCACATTGTGGCTGATGTTGTTGCTGTTGTTGTTGGTGTTGCTCGCCTTGGCAGTTTCAGTGCCGATGACAGTTGTTGTTGTTTCGATACAATTTTACAAAAAAAGGTATACATATTCAAACAATTAAGGATAAAAATAAAGATAAAATTGGAGAAATATAATATCTCAAATAATTAGATATTATCGGATAAATTTGTTCCTTTGTAAATAACTTAATTGCATCACAAAAAGGTTGAGGAATTCCTATTAAACCTACTTTATTAGGCCCCTTACGAATTTGAATATAACCTAAAACTTTACGTTCTAATAAAGTTAAAAAAGCTACTCTCACTAAAACACAAATAATTAATAATAAACTTCCAATTAATGATATAATTAATTCTATATAAAACAAGTACTATTTGTAATAAAAATTACATACATAAATTCTAAATTTATTGCACTAATCTGCCAAAATAGTTTATAAATTATTAATATTCTTATACAAAATATAATTATTTTAATATTTGGTCCTTTCGTACTAAAATATTACAATTTTTTAAAAAAAAATTTATTTTTTTTTTTTTTTTTTTTTTTTTTTTTTTTTTTTTTTTTTTTTTTTTTTTTTTTTTTTTTTTTTTTTTTTTTTTTTTTTTTTTTTTTTTTTTTTTTTTTTTTTTTTTTTTTTTTTTTTTTTTTTTTTTTTTTTTAATTTTATTTTTTTTTTTTTTTTTTTTTTTTTTTTTTTTTTTTTTTTTATTTTTCTTTTTTTCTCTGTTTCTTTTGTTGGGTTTTTTTTTTTTTTTGGTTGGGGTTCGGGGTGGGGTTTTTTTTTTTTTTTTTTTTTTTTTTTTTTTTTTTTTTTTTTTTTTTATGCTTTTTTTTTTTTTTTTTTTTTTTTTTTTGATGGGCCGGGCGGTTTTTTTGTGGTTTTGGGGGGGCGCCCTTTTTTTTGGGGGGGGGGGGGGGGGCTAAAGGGGCGCCTAGTGGTCTCTGTGGGTTCCTGCTTGGATTGCTCTTCATCATCGATTTCATCGCTGGAGTTGTTGTCGGTATCTTGCTCATCACCCGCGATGTAATTTTTTCTCCTTGATCTAGAAACCATCCAATTGGTTTAGCCGTTGTCCACCCCTTTTTTTTTGGTCTTTTTTGGTTTTTGCCACGCAGCACAGATGAGTATTTGGAATTGTTGTTTTGCGAACTGCTGTCATCAGCGGAACTGCTTGACTCTGGGGTGGGCTTTTGGGTGGACTGTATTTTAAACGTATTTAAGCGATTGCGTGAAAATGTTCCCAAAGCTTCTGGTCGACTTAGAACTCGGTCATACAGTGACTTGCTGATGGTTGACGGCGTTGTCGGTGCACCACTAGCCGAGTTCTCTTTGAGTGTTATAGAACCATCCTTGTTGCGAAGCAAATGCTTTTCTAGTTGCTCAACGCCACCGACCTTGCGTATTAGATCGATCAGTTCCTTGATGACCTGTGGATCTTCTTCGGCTTCGCTGCCGAGCTTGCTCGACGTTTGTGCCTCATCACCATCCTCTTCGTATTCAAGCACCTCCTCCTCTTCAGCTGGTGTTGTGGTTCTGGGTGTCGTTGTGGTGGTGGTTGTTGTGGTGGTGCTAGTTATACGTGGATAGACAGGCCGAGCCACGGGTGCTGCAGTTACACGGTTGTAGCTACTTGTGGGCCTAGCGGTTGTTGTTGTCGTACTTGTCGAACTAACCGGCGACGCAGTTGTCGATCTGTTGAAACGGTAAATAATATGTTAAATACATTCCCAAGCATAGATAATGTCACCTACTTCTTGGTCTTGCATGGCACATTGCGTGCAAAGTCGCAAGAGTCGGCAGCCGGATTGAAGTATAGACCCGAAGGGCAAGTAAATTGATGTGCAACAATGCCCAAGCCAGATGGACCGCTATCCAAACACCAGTAATATTTTTTGCAATCGCGCGGATGCTGAAAGAAGCCCTCCTCCTCACACTTAAAGTCCGAGCCAGGATCGGGCGTTGTTGGTGGTGGTGGCGTCGTCGAGCCACGTCCACCAATATAAAGAGATTGTCCCTCTGCTTCGGTTAGTTTGATTGTGGTACTAGAAGCTGTTGTTGTGCTGCTGCTTGCAGGTCGACGCGTAACGCTTGGCCGTCTTGTAGATGCCTCCGGCTTGGAGTTAATGCGATTTCTGTTGCTATTGCTTCCATTTTCGCGACTTCTTGAACGCAATGGCTTTTGGGGGCCACTCGGCTTGGCCACCTCATTGATGCCCAAACTAGAATATATATATATACAAAAAAGTGTTTAGTGGAATTATTTTCTTTTGAAGTCCCTTTATTGTACTCACCTGTATGCATCCAGCATTGCCTCCTTGGCGGCCTCAATTAAGGGATATGGCTTACCGCTGCATGTGCCACGGAAATCATCGTTATCAATGGCCCAGAACATAATACCACCGAGTCCATGGGCGACAACGTATTCGGCTTTCTTGCGAACGATGGCTTCATCATCGTAGCCAACCCACTGATTGCGTCTGTAGGCATAGGGACCCATGACATTAGCATTTGGCTGTACGACTGTCCACTCCGGATCATCCTTCAGTGTTTGACAAATCTAACAACAACAAAATAAAACAAACTCTGAGTTAAATAGATTCTTAGCATACATGTGAAGAATATAGTACCTCATAATAAGCCAAATAACCCTTTTCTCTTGTAGCGTCACCCTGCTCGCCCGGTCCCTCTGATGGTGCACCAAGTTCAGTGCTTTCCTCGTTGATGAGGGTGTAGGAACGGCCGTAAGTGGGTATGCCCAATACCAACTTATCGCGATCGGCACCAGCCTTCAGATAATATTTGATCGAATAGTCCTAAACATAAGATAAAAACATTTATATACACATCTGCATATATATTCAATTATAAAAAGCTGCACTTACAATGTTCAACTCAGCATCATAATTATACTCGGAATCATCCTCAAGCGAGTAGAGAGGCGCATGATGGTTGACGGACGGCTCGTGGGACGAATGGAAATCGTAGGTCAATACGTTAAACCAATCCAGATACTTGTTTAGTTTGGGCACATCGTAGCCCTTGTCAATGTACTCAATGCCAGCAGGCACGGCCATTGTGAGCAGTAGCCTTGAACGTCCCGTCTTCTCTGCTTCGCGCTCAAACTCCGCCCTCAATTCTTGCACAAATTGGGCATAGTTATCACGATCCCGGGACTTACCGCCTTCACGATGTGCTGGGTATTCCCAATCCAAGTCGATGCCATCAAAATGATTCTGACGCAGAAACTTCAATATATTCTTGATGAAATGCTGACGCCGGTCATTACTGGCCACTAGCGGGGAGAAACGTGAGGAGGCCTCATTCCAGCCACCAATGGCAATCATCGTTTTCAGCTGCTTGTTGTACGTTTTTAAGCCAGTGAATTTGGCATAGCCACCTGCGGAAGTTTGGGAATGGGATAGAGCAAGAGCAAGGCGGAAATTAAAGTCGAGTTGAGTTAAATTTTTGATGTTGTGAGTCGTCATAAATAATTAAATAACGATTGGGATGTTAGGGGGCGTGTCTGGCTTACCCTGCTCTATATCCTGATACTTGTCGAACGGCTTCATTTGATTATCCTTGGTGAATCCACCGAATGCGTAGACCAAATGTGTACACAAATATGGATTTATATTCTGTGGATTGAATTTAGCAGTACCCGGTCGATAGACACTCCAATTTGTATAGTAACAAACCACTCGACCCTCACCGCTGGCAACTGCAAATGTTCAAAATCAACGTTATGCGATTGGTTGACTCAAACCATTGATTGGTTGATGAACTTACCATTGATGCAATAAGCCAAAGCGCAGAGAAGAAAGAGCGTTTGCCAGGCCGCTCCAGGCCGTAACTGTAAAGAGAGCAAAAGCACACACAACGCATAAGTATTAGAGTTATAGCCGGAAGTAAAACTAAATGCATAAACATGTAACTTTGACATCAGTTCAGCATTGACACAGTGACATCAATGGTATGGAATTGTGTAAATTTTATATACACAGACATCTATAACAAAAACAAAAAGACACAATCCTCCGTAACAAATGAAGGTATCAAAGCAATTCAATCACTACAAAAGTTCCCATGAAGGTCGTCAGCGAATACTAGCTGCCTGACTTGCTGCAGTCTAAAGAAACAAGTTACACAACCCCATGAATTTCAAATGCAAATTCAAAGCTACTATAATGAAATTCAGCTAACATAATTTTAAGTCGATTTTTTCTGTCTTTTATTGTATAGCATGGTGGGAATCTCAGAAGTTGTCGTTTGGGCCGCTGTCAATGAGGAAGCGACTCCAATGCCAATTAATAACTTGTAGTAAGTAGTTTTGTTCGGCGCATTACATAAAGATACAGCATTTTTAGCAATTAGGGCAAAATGCATGATGAAAAGAAATCGAGTGTAATAAATATACGTATGTATGTATTTATTTTACCACTCATTCGTACAAAAATTATAAAAATAAAATACATACAAACATATGAACATATAAACGGTTTTTTTTTAATCAAAATGCCAAAGTTTGGTAACATCATATAAATAACAGCAACACAAATGGCCCAAACTATATATACACACACATTTGTATTACCATCTCCCTTGCACGCAGTCGGATTTTGGTCAGCTGCGCACCAAAGAAAAAAAAATTACATAAGCGAATCAAGCCAACAACAAAATGTTGTAGCTTGTTGTTGTTTTGTGCGTGTATGCGCACGATGCCGGTTATTGGCTTAAACACACACAAACACACTCTCCGATACTCACATGTCTTTTTCATTGATTGAAGCCAAACTAAACCCTAAAAATATCAGGAGATCTTTATCAATGATGTTTTATTTTTTTTTTGGTTAATTAACACAGATAGAAAAAGACGATATAAGAGAATCTAGCAGGAAGAAAGCACTTTCTTCAATGGTGACAATCTTAAGTAATTTTCCAAACGATATGGTTTCAGAGTGAAAGTTCTGATTGAATGATCAAGCAATATATGTATATAAGTTTGAGCAATTATGTTGAAGAGTGTTAGAAATAAAATTTCAAGTCATGCACACACTTTAAAATTTAAATGATTTCTGCTCAAACATTTTGTAAGGTGAGTGAGTGACTCGATCGTTAGTTATGGACTCTAGTTAATTGACACGTGGAAATGTTGCCAACGATATTGTGATCTACAACAACGAACAACAGCAGCAAGAAATAAGTATTTGTTTTAAGCTCAACATAAAAAACAATCAGCAAAAACTACTTCAGCAAGAAAAGCTTTCCCCCTGCAGCCAAAAAAATACAAAAAATATCAATAAGCCTTAAGCCATAAGCCATAAGCCGTATCCATATCCGGCATAAGTTTGAGTGTGTTCTTTGCCGGGCACTTTGTGGCACACACAAAGAGCGTACTGTCGAGAGGGTGCATGTGGCCTATAAATATTTTAGTAATGGCATATTTACCCCGTGCCTGAGTGAAGACTACAACGATTCATTTGAATGGAATGAACAACTGCAAAAACAATACAACAACAATTGTTTATGGGACGCCTTATAATTTACATTTATATATAGCCACAGTTAACATTAGTTGTTATTTGCTGCTGCTGCCGCGGTTGTCGCACGAGTTGCTTAACATTTCTTTATTGTCGATGCTGAAATAAAAACCGAATGCAGCAGAGGCAGCCGTTTACAAAATACTCGAAACGAGTCTTGCATACATATGTATTATGTATTTACAAATTGCATACCAAAATAAACTGACAAAAAATATCCAAATAAAATGCCAACAATTCAGATTGTACAATGCCCATGCGCATTGATTGGTCCGACGATTGACAAATTTGTCGAATGCATAACGCAACAACAGCAACAACAACAAACTGAAAACAAATAGTACTTAAGGCAAATGCAACATTTTGGGTAAAATGGATTTTAATTGAGTCGAACGCTTTGCAATTAAAAGCACACTACATACTATAAGAGTGACAGAAAGACAGGTCGGCCTCAGGGCGGGACTAACCTGTTGCCGCAGGGTGACAACACTATCAACAGTAACAAAAACAACAGCTGTAATTTGAACAAGCTGCCCAAAAATTGAGAATCAGTTTAAAATGAGTTACCCCAGAAATAGTAGCTGAAACAAGAGACGGAGAAGGCAAAGACGTTTACACGCTTTCAGTTGCTGCTGCAGTTGATGTGTTGGTCCCCAAACCACAATTTATGGCCAGCAAGTTTTAGCTGATGATGTCGACAAGTTGCAACACTGGGGCAACAAAATACGGACGATCGACGCGTCGGCCGGACAACTGTGGCATATTTTTCTTCTCTTATTGCTTGCGAGTCTACCCAAAGCGGCAAACTGCAACTGCAACTGCAGCTGGAAGCCCGTTGCTTATGTAAGCGATGGTCGCAACTCTGCGTAACGCCTGCAAAATGATTGCGTATGTACTACATAAATACATACAAACATATGTGCATTCGTACATATATGCTGCACACATTTGCAATATTTCATCTAAAGTTGTCGCTTTGCTGTTTGTTGTTGCCGTAGTTACTTTTTACTAAACTGTTGTCGTTGTTGGTGTTTTTTTTTTTTTGTCTTTCGGCTGCTCGCCTTTTGCATAAAGCCAGCGTGATGGTAGCCTTGAAAACGAAACTGGCTATTATAAAAAAATTGTACTATATGTTTATATTGTTTTTGTAGCTTGCTTCAAAGTGGAGCAATGCAACTTTAGTTACCAATTAATGATGCTGTTGTTGTTGCGATTACTTCAATATTGACAGTAATAGGTTATGCGAAACTTCGTTAGCAACATTTTTATAATTGAATATTGGCAAAATCGGTTATAGTAGCGCTACGAGTAGGGTCCTTTTAGATGGTGGTGTAGAAATCATTGATTTATTACTTACAATTCAAATAATAAATGTAACTATAAATATTAACATTTTTTGTGGAAAAGATTTCTTCAGAGCTTGGTGGGAATCCTTAAAGTTCTATGTGCAACAAATACAAAAATCAAATGCATAATATTCATATTCTTATCTTCTCCATAATAATAGTATTTTCATTTGTGTTATTGTTGTTTTGAGAGAATCTTAAATTAATGTTCTTAAACACTGTAAATTCTTAATGGGCATCACGTTGTAAACATTTTTTCTGCGTTTAGAAAAGAACATTCAGCATCTTTTTTGTCTATTTTGTACGCCCTTCGACATTAGTTAGACAATGGCCCATTCATAATACCAGCAGGTGTCAACTAGGTCTTGCGTTGCCTGAGAGCACTTTTGAAGCCAGAGTCAAATGCAGTCACCACATCAGCACACAAGAAATAAGCCAAAAACGATGACTGGCTATAAGATAGAGAGAGTGTGTGTGTGTGTGTGTGTGGTGGGGTACCCAGCGTGTATATACTCAACTTTAACTCACAAAATATATATTTAAAGACAGTGGAAATTTTCGTTGCTGTAGTGGCACGTAGTCCGTTGTTGCCTGGTCAGAATGTGCTGCACGTCATGTCACGTAACGTCACGTTTCACGGACCCTGAGCGTCACACACAATGTCAACGCCCCAAAAGATCAATGTCTGTTGAAGTTGCGTTGCGTATACGCCCGTGGGGTCGCCGCACCCATTATAGCTAAGTAAAGTACTCGAAAAACGCGCTCAAAGAGGCCCGTCGGCAGCGATGGCGGCAGCGTCGTTTGCGGCTTGTGAGAGAGACAGGCGAGTTGTGTAATCAAAAAAGTTTAAATTTAAAATTTTGAACTAAAGTGCAACCAGCCGAGCGCAAGGCACAACGCACAAGGCAGAAGGCAGCATTCCCTGTTTTGTTCGGCTTTTGTGGCAGTTACTATTCTCTGTTAGTGCGCGGGTGTGCCAGTTACAGTTACAAAACACACACCACCCAACAACAACAACCAAAAATGTCCCAGATGAGTGGCATGAGCATGGGCGATAAGCTGTTTGCATTTAGCCTCGCAAAATTTTTGTCGGGATTTATGCCGTGTGAATGAATGAATGTTTAAGTCCCATTGTTGGGCCAACCAGCCAACCAACCAGCCAACCAACCAACCCACCCAACATCTTGTTTGCGGAATTTTGTCGTGCGAAATTCGCTTATGACCCAAGGTATTTTTCAATTAAGCAACTACGGACTAGGAAAATAAATCATGGCCAGTTACTTAGTTAGGCAGGCAGAACAAAAGACTCCAAAGCGGCTGCATTCATTAATTCCAATGCTGATGATAACGATGATGTCAAGAGACAATAGTACAACACAAAAGAGATCTATTAATCCAAGAGACACTACATGAACTTTCATCATGAAGCTGGTTTTTGCCATATCGGTGCTTGTTGCTTGCTTGTTAGTGAAATCCAGCTGCTCCTGTCCACTCAACCAGATGCACACCAAAAATCAACAACAACAACAACATCAAACAAAATTAATATATATATAAACACTTGCGTTAGCTAAAATGCCAAAAAAAAAAAATAAATAAATAGCTAGCAACAGAAGTCATTGAAATCGGAGTCGGAGTCGGTGTCGGTGTCAGTGGAGTGCAGCGCAGTGCATTGACATTGGCGTGGATTCAACCCGTTTTGGAGACAGACGACTCCTTGGCTTTCTTAATCTTGTAAGCCGAAACACAGAAAAAACAAAATATACAAAAAGCGAAAGTTGCCATCATCTGCTGCGACATTGACGATATCTCGCACACCTCGCCGGATGTCCAGTGGTTAAGCGTTGAGCTTTGAGGGTGCGAAAGACGGCAACAACGACAACGACGACGACGACGACGATGGTTGTTGTTCAACACACTCATTTTGCCATTGGGATTGGGTCAACGTCGTTGGCACGCACCCAAAAAAAGAAAAGTCGGGTTCGACTTTTGTATTTTTCGCTTTGACGATGCGGTTTTCCAACAAACACACACACACACACAACTCGTCTGCCCGGCTCTCTATTACACTCAAATGGACCTATCAAATGCCTATCAATAGATTGTGAAATTAAACGTGTTGCTATATCCAACCACTTGAAAGTTAATGACGCCTCTTCTTATCAAGGCCGAGATCACAGCACACATAAAAAACTATAAAAATCAGCAACCATTCACAGCAATGTCTGATTATCCAATCCAAAATAAATGTTTAGTGCTGTGAAAAATGCTTGTTATTCTTGGGAATATTTACTTTTAATAATTTACTTAACATTTTTTATACGAATTCCTAATGAATGTTGCTCCAAACATTTAAATTTGAATTTTGCAATCAAATTTTAACGCATAAAGTAAGTTAAATGTCAAAGCTACATAAATGTACAAATAAATAAACTTATTTATTCAAAGCGGCAGCAAAGCAAAGAACTGACGAGAACATAAGAGATTTTTTTTTTTTTGAGTCACTGGTTGGGAATTTCAATGAGTAAATCCGTTTGAACTGACCAAACGAGATACTTACTTTAAGTATCTTATGAACTTTTAGAAACAAACAATTCAATGCAATAAATATAAATCACAAGTACCAACAAGTGGCTAACAAGACCAAACACATTAAGGATGCAAGCGCAATAAAAAGCAATTTGCAGACAAACGGCAAATATTAAGGTGGGGCAGTCAAAAGCTGTGGGTTGTCTGGTGGTGTTGAGCGAAAGTTGAGATATGATGCCCACAGCTGCCAAAAAATAATCAAAATGAAAAAGAAATTAATAAATATACTCGTTTATTAAAGCATTATTGAAATTAAAATCGATATTGTTAAGTTGGGTTCATGATTGCTGTCATAATTTAATAATAATTAAATATCAAAGTATATTTATATACTTTGCTGTCTATGTCAGACACTTTGTAACTACCACACTGTAATTGTTTCCCATGTCTAGTTTTTACAACCCCAACAGTTGTTGCCACTTACTATTACCAAGTAACATCATTAGAAAAAAACGAGCAAACAAACTCGAGTTTTTAGGACTTGCTAAACTTTGATTTGATTTTAATTGGCATGTAAACACGACAAAGACACATTAAAGCAGCAGCAAAATTAATATATTTTAAGACTGCTACTCAAAAAAAAAAAAAAAAAAATCACATTGATACCAGTAACAATTTGAGTTTGCCGGATTAACAAATGTCAAATTAATGGCAAAAGAAAAACTTTGACAGAAAGAAAGTCATCTTTCAGCTGCCTGCGGTGAGATAAAAACTTTTTTTTATTTATCTAAATTTCAAAAGGTGCGATTTCGTGTCCACATGTCTTTTATTGCATTATCAACAGTGTCATTTTCACAGGTGAAATTTGCAAACTCGAAATGTTTACCAGCAATTTGTCAACGAGTTGGTCAGATTAGCATTACCTACATGCAGCCGAGTTGGCCATTTAATGAATACATCATGATCATGGGGTGAAAGCAAACAGTTAGTGGAAAACGCATTACAAGAGAAAACCTCAAAAATAAATTACGTAGAACAAAATAAAAGTGATACTCATCTAAAGCAATCAGTCTCAATGTGAATTTCATTAATTGCTAGCACGATACTCTTAAGTGAAATCGAAAGTTGAAAAATGCTTTATGAAAAATTCAATTAAGTTGTTTTTTTTCTTTAGTATTTACCCACAGTTTACCATTTACTTAGCAACTATCATTAACGGTTCGCAGTCTAAATGATAATTGGCAAAGCAAATTAGCAACTTGAAAATGTTAAATGTTTTATGGTTTACTATAAGCGGCATCTGCACCTCTTATGTCATACTATATTAACAAAAGCACAAAACCACGAGAAAAAAACAACGTAATAGAAACAGTATAAGGCAATCTTGGTTTATATCATTTTTGTTGTGCCCTTTTGTAAAAGACAAGCTACTTTATCATTTATTTATGCTTATACACATACATATTTAGTTTAGTTTCACAGCACTTTCGATTATGTGAAAATAATGGCACATCCGGGCATCGCTAAAATGAAAATAATGATGAACCCAACTGATATGAAGCATTTCAATGTTCAAAAGTGATTTTAAAATAATATTATCTAAATACGAAATAGCTTTACTGACTTATTATGGCTCAAAATTAAAGAGTTTGGCCAAGAAATGCGTGTCATTAAGGGCAAGATGGTAAAAAGACAAGGTAAAAACCAAGAAGTCGGACCGTAAAGATTGATGACCATTTTTGACTAGAGATAACTTAACATTATGGTACCGAGCAATGACTTGACTTAAAATTTTACCTTCAAGGATGTGGAAAATTGTATAAAGAGCAAATAAATAAACAGTTTTTGCAATCAATAGTCTTTGTACTTGATTCAATGTGACTAATTAGGTATTGGGCTTTTGCCACTCAACAAATATAAAATCTCTGAATAGTGTCTAATTGATAATCGATCAGACAGTATGTGGATAAGTTATATACTATGTATTCATTTGAGCTATTCTTGCATTGTGCAATCAATGCTCAATTTATTTGGACTGATTTATTTTTATGTACGAACTGCAATCGCATTATTTGGGGGGTCAATTTGTCTGTCGGTCAGTTGGCACTCCAAGTCCCAGGAATTTTCAGCATGTGCTTTATATACATACATATGTATTGAATGTAGTAGTTTGCAAGTTTATTTTTTTCTTTTTTGCTGTATTGTAGTATACAATACGGTTGAACGGAAAACAAGTTTAAATGCCGACAACAACGGAGCAACAACTGTAAGGCATGGCGATTTTTATGTGTTTTCTCTTGACTTTGCTTGCTTAAAGAAAAAAATATATAAAAATTAATTTATAACTTTGCTTTTTCGCTTCACATTGAGCAGCCAAACAGGTCGACCTTCAACACAGATACATTTGTATGTAGTACAAGGTACATTCATAAAGCTGAACATTTACAGTTGCTCAGAGTTACAGAGTTTTACACTTAAAATAAGAATCACAGTCAAGAGACAGTTGTTGGACATGTTAAGAGATATTGAAAGACTTGCCTAGTTATTAATTTATTGATCTATTTATATGCGAGATTCGTCACCATGAATCCTTTATTTCCATTCAATTATCCATATGATATCATCCAATGACTAAAATAGTGCTACAAATTTATTTGGTTTAAGATAGTTCATTTTTAGGCAAAGAGCATATCATGAGATGTTTTAAAAGTCACTAAAATCGTTAATATTGAATAAAAAGAATTTTGTTCTCATCAATATGATTTATGCGGATTTATCATTGAGAATGTATGTGTATTATTTGACTTTTTTTTATTTATTGATTTAAGTTGAATAAAGAAAACTTTTATTAAATTAATTTTAACTCTCTTGGCATATTCAAAGGATAATTTAAGATTACTTTTTTAAAACTGAGCCATCTAATACCATTTCTTACGATCACATATTAAGCGAAAAGGTTTTAAATATATTATCAACACATTACAAAAATTTTATAATTTTTATTGTCTTGGAATTCACAAAAGTGACTTCTAAACTTACGTTGTGAAAAGTAAAAGTGGGATAAATTTGTGTTCTTTCAAATGAGTCATCTTTCGACTCGTTGACTGAAATGTCAAACGAAAACGTTTTTAAATTTCAATTAGCATTTAGTATTAGTATTAGAAACGTGTTAATTATTTGCATGGCGAACCAAGCTAAATACTGGAACTGTTATAGTATCTGAACAGCTTCTGGAGCATATCTCTCTGCACAAGTAGAGTATGTATGTACTTGTGGCCACACCTCCTGTACTGCAATAAGCAAACACAACCATCAGAAGCTGTCGTTGACGTAATGACGTAACGAAGCATTTGTTAATGGGGCCAACGATGTTAAGAGGAATGAGTGTGTGTGTATCTGACAGATACATTACAAGCATGCTGGATGCTGCGATGGATTTGAGTGTTGACGTTTGACGGACTGGTAAAAAAGAGTTTTTGCTTGGAATTTCGAGCCACGCGGTTTAATTGGCAAACCGGTAACCTAATCAGCCCAGCAAAGCGCCAAAGCTACCAAGCTTATACAAACAACACAAAAATGTCAACCAGCCAGCCAACCAAGCAACCAACTCTAGACATTTAAATATACTATAAGGTAGAAGCACGCGTGTGATCAAATTTTTGAATACTGCATTCACTTTTTATTGACAACTTTTACGTCACAATTGAAAGAGTGCAACATTTTTTTTGGTTTGTGTTTCGGTTAAAGTTGAATATGTACGTAGTTCAGTGTCATTGTCCATGTCTTTTGTTGTTGTTGTTGCAAGCAAGCCTACAATACAATCATATGCAGAAAGCGTTAACAATGCTGCACTTTTGCGTTGGATGCTGCCTCATCGCATTTTCAATGTGCAATTTAACGCCCGCAGACAGAGAGAAGAGATTCCAAAATTGATGATGTTGAGCCAACGCCTCAGTTGAGGGTGCATCATTTCCGCTTGCATTGAGATTCAAATAGCTGCTTGTTAAATACTCTAACATTAATAGATAGTTGGTTATGCGTTTCCGAGTCTTACTTGTGCATAAACCCGACCCTAATCAGGGCCATGTAGTACTGGTATTATTTGATACACGCATTTTTTACTGCTGACGTGATGATGAGCATATTATTCCGTCTTGGACACTTGTCGCAAAAAACTTGTTTCGCCTCCGCTCAAAAAACAAATTATTTGTAAGCTAGCGCAAAAATAAAAGCAAACATAACAGACCCAAAAATAAATCTATACCTTAAATGCACAAAAACCAAACAAGTTTTATTCCTTTTGATTTTTGTTTCTTGTTGGTTGTATATTTAATTTTGCATGCGCAACTCGAACGTATTCGGTATTGTTGTTGGCGAGCCACAAAAATTAGCATGACAGTTAAAAAGAAGCGTGAATAGTGTAGATGAGGGCCATCAATAGTAGCATCCAAGCCAGCCAGATATGATATTACGAGCAAGTCAGAGCCGCCAGCCGCCAGCCGCCACAACGCGGATGTAAAAGAAACGCAACAAAAGATCGTCGTCAACGAAAACGAAATAAAATGAAATGAAATGAAACAACCTAAAGTGTCTACTTGAAGCTAAAGTAAAAGTATTTATTGGCCATTTTTATTTATTCGTATGTGCATTGCATGCCTCAAATACATTTCGTTTTACTATATAAATACAAATACGATCTAATATTTATATCTTCTGCTATTTTCTGTTGAAGTTGAAGTCTCTTCAATATGCATGCAAGGCGGTGTTCACAGTACGATCGATATACAGATCATTTTGCGGTAAATTCGTATTGATTTTTGATGAGAAATCGTGCTTTTTGAATGAGTGTTTTTTTTTGTCGATAGGTATTAAATGCCACACTAATGCGTTCATTGGTAAGACAAAAGTCAAAACGCAATAACAATAAAATAAAAGGTATTGTTATATAACACTTAAAAAAGTAATCGGCTTAAATAGCCTTCAAATTGTTTAACCAACAACATGATTTCGATTGCATAAGACACCATTCAAAGAAACAATTCAATAAATATGTATTTTAAATGTTGCAAGGACCTAAGAACATAACGCATTCAATTATTTTAGATAAACAGGCAAAAAATCTTCCATTCCGAATCAAAACTCTCACTTTTGTGTTTTTTTTTTGAATTATGCAATCAAACTTGAAATCGAAACCAAACATCTTTCGACTACAGGTTGAACAAGGCAAATTAATGCAAAATAAAAACGAAATCAAGAAACACTCATGAAGATGCTAACCAAAGCAAACCTGTTCTAGATACACATTTATTTTTTGGCTAAAACAAATAGCCCGATTATAATCTGTGTGGGGTGAGACAAGGACAACGTCAACTACTAGATTAAGTTGTATAGACTTCGATGCTCTAGCCTTGGAGCATTGAAATTGGGAACTGGAGATTGGGGAATTGCAGCAACTTTTGACTGGTGCATCTTCAAGGTTTTTTGTGTCATTAATCCTCCAGACTGACAGATTGTATAATAACGCAGAAGCAGGAAAACAATCTCAAGTCAATGGAATGTTGCTAAACGAATCGCAACTAGTTTGCGACATGACGAAAGATTTGCAACTAAATTGCGCACCAAATACACCAAAATTAGTAAACGTGCAGAGAAATAGCGAAAAGAAAATACAAAAAAATACAAAAAAAAAGATTTTTGTGCCAAAACACTTTGGCAACTTACCGGAAGCATTTTGGCGGCAAAGCTTTAACGGGCAACTTGCTGTTGTTTTTGTACTTTGCTTTTATGCAGTATAAAATATTTGTTGCTGGTGTCCAATGTTGTTTTTGTCGTCGTTGTTGTTGTTGTTGTAACTGTTATTGGTGCTGCAGTTAAACGCAGTTAACGGGTTACCTTCTTATTTTTGACGGCGGCGACAGCCAACAAAATGCTTTTCTTTACGATTAAATTTCAAATTGTTATTGTTATTATTTTTATTTTTTAAGTGATACGAAAATATTTGAAAAATGTGTGTGTGTATTAAAAGTGGGGCAAGCGCGTTGTTGCTGTTATTGTTGTTGTTGCTTTGCGTTTTGTGTATTTCTTCTTTTGGGCTGCTGCAGATAGTATTTTATGCAATCTGCGGCGCCTGCGCAGATCTGTGTCGCTTTATGCTCTGCTGCCCAGCAACAACCTAAAGCAACAACAACAAACAACAAACAAAAATTAAAAAACCAGATCGAAAATTGTTAAAACTGTTACACACGTCTGCGCATTTAGTTTTTCACTTTCGGCAGGCAGGCGTTGCTTTTACCACAATCCTACACATTCAATTTTTTCAAGTAAATATACTTTCGCATTGGTTTTTTTTTCAATTCAATTTCGATTGATTTGCTTGTGCTGTATTTATTATTATTATTATTTATATGATTGTTTTTTTTTTTTAACACTCCAAACTCAAATAAAAAAATAAAAAAAAAAAACAAATGAAAACAAAACAAAAATATTGTATTGTACATGCGGGTGGGTGTAAGAAAAATAAATATGTTTAACTTTGTTTGTTTTTGTATAAATTTTGCAACAATGTATTTCAAATTCGATTTCGTTTTATTTCCCGAGCAAGTTACAAGCAACAATACCATTTAAATGTACACCAAAGAAAAAAAAACCGCTTAGCCAACAGTACCGTTCAAGAGTCGCCACTGCACTGAATTCAATTTATGGCCAAAAAGCGTAGCCCAAGTATTAACAGCCGCCGCCAGTTGGCCAGTTGCTAGGAGGAGTACCAGCAGCAGCAGTAACGCAACAACAAGTTGTCGCTGTTAACTGCGCAGCCGCAAAGCAGCGAGCACCAGTCTGCTTAACTGTTAGCTAACAGTGCGCTGTTAAGTTCGTTTTGAATTCAGTTTGCTTTTAACGGCTACAAGCGACTACTCTTAGGCATATAAAGTAGGGCTGGCGGCAATATCATATGCTTATTCTCCATTAATTCTATACTGTGGCAAAGGTAATTTTGAGGATTCTTAAAGTATTGCACTTAGCGTTATTGGGATCGAATGATAAATTGAATGCAGCTACCTTTTGTGGCATCAAAAGTTTTGATGCGGTTTTTTGGGGATCGCCTATAGCAATCTTCTTACCGAATTGCGTTCATACAGACGGACGGGTTAGTTTCAATAATAATCCCCTTAGGCCCTTATAAGCAAATTGTTTATGTAAAAATATCATTTGTCTGCGTATCATCTTGAATGTGTTTTATAACCAGGCCAATTGCAACAGGTGTTGTTTTTGTTATGTGTCTGAGTCTTGTCTGTATTTGATGGTTAATGAGCGCTGCAACAGATCCGTATTGAATGAAAAAGAAAGAGACAGAGAGAGAGAGAGAGAGAGAGAGAGCGGGAGAGGGAGAGGGAAGAGGAAAGCATATATATGTACCTTAATATTTTAGGGCTTGGCCGGAACTTAAAAATCAATGCAGCTTTATTGCTGGCTATATTAGCTATTATTGTTGTTTGCTGCGTGAGTTTGACCTTTGTTGTTGCTGCCACAAAATAGAAAGAAAAACAAAAACAACAAAACCTTTACATAATAACCATTAAATGCTGTCATCGAAAATCCAAACGCTGAGCGGCGCGAAGTGAATTTCAAATATTTCACCAAGCCATCGGATCTTTGTTTGTCGTTGCTTTTACTCGCGTTGATTGTTTGGCTAGAGTGAGACGGGCGGTTATGGGGAGGTGTGTGGGGCCTCCCTGCAAGTTCCGTTTCTTTTACTCTGTCACAAACGCACATACACACACACACACTCGCAATGTGTGCGTTTCATTTCATTGTTATTTGCACCTTCTTTTGACTTTTGTTGATTTTAGTATTTTTGTGTTTATTTGTGGGGGCCAATCAATCTCGCATTTGGTAAGACAAACATAACAACGGCCTGATGACTATGCTGATGATGATGAAATGATGATGTTGATAGTTAAAATAATGATGGTTTACGGTATGCAGCTCCTGCAGGGCATTATCCAGTAATGCATCCGCTGCACGACCTGCGTCGCCCTAATGTGCATGCTAAGCACGCATCGAATTCGCATCGCATTCGCATCAAATCGAATGCATCACACACACACACATTCGGAGGGAGCAAAAGGGAAGAGAGCTTCCCCATTTATCGCCCAAGGCTTGTAGTATTTGTTGGGGGGTTGCCTGCTTACACTTCCGTTCAACGGGTATTTTCTTTATGTTCAGGCACCGTTAGGTGTTCGTGTAGATTACAGGTTGTACATGTTTCTTTTCTTTCTTTTTTTTAAGGTGTACCAAGACGTTTCTTAAATAAAATCTAACTATTTATTATGTGTAACAAGTAAGAGTGTTTGACTTGCAGTTATTGCTTACCTTTAGCGTAAAAACTCGATTAAAAGAATTAGCTAGACCAAAGTTTCAGCTCGACAGCTTTAAAACTGAGGGACTAGATTGCATAGGAACAGACCGATAGACGGACATAGCTGTAACAACTGAAATTGCGATGCTGATCAATTGATACATATTTATATATGAGAAATGTCACGTTGTAGGAGGTATGAGCTCCACACAAAAAACAATTTGGTTCCATACCGATAAATAGGATTTTTAATAGTATATACTCGTATGTATGTATATGTATTTTTTTAAGTTTATTTATTGAGTCATAACAACATATTATGTTATTTGATAACACTTCATTTATTAAAACAAAAACAAAAGAAATTTAATTTTTACGTTACGTATTCATTTTGAAAGATTTAATAAATTAAAACCAAAATAGATTCTATAATTTTCTAGTCCTCCTCGTTACCTATTATGATGTGTTGCGAACGTTTTGTTCGTACTTGCTCAAAGTCTGAGCTTGATAAGTTATTTTGAAGATTTCCATCGACTCTAATATTAGCTCAAATGATTTGCTTAAGTATTATGCTATGCATGTCTAAAGGCTGTCATTAAATAAACTAGCAGTCATCGATGCTTTTTTGTTGGCTCTCTAACACACTGGAAGATTGTTTTGGTTACAACCTTTCATAGCTCTAGGATTTAATGCACAGCAATTATGTATGTATTCGATCTTTAGAAACCTTAAGTTCAGGAGATGCTTTTTTTCTTTTTCGAAATAAATGTATTTATAGGCATTTCTCTGGTAAATACGAAAATTTCCGCATTGTAGGAGCCGCGAGTGTTAAAAATATAAGTACTTAACAAAAGTTTCGCTGTGGCAAATCTAATTTTGTTCTATTTTTATATGACTTCAGGTTCATAAGTTAATATACCTTAAGTCTAGATTATTTTCTGACCTCATCTACAATTAAACTATTTGGGCACTGATAATAATAATAATAATTATTGACAGCAAGAAATCTTGTTAAAATAAGGAGAAAGTTAGCATCAACATATCTAAATTATAATAGTATCAACATATTTTTTATTTGAATCTCATGTTAAAAGTGAATCTAATAGTATAACAGGGATCTCTGTGAGAGCAGAGATGAACAAATACAAAGAAGTCTGATATCTGATATCTTACCACAAAAGTATATTGTAAGATGTTCCATAAGTCTCTTAGAAATTCCCAAACAAGCTGGTTGGTTGATTCATTTACGCTGCAAACCGCCGCCGGGACGCATCACGCTGCTGCTTAGCGCCGGTATCTTGGCGCAACACTTTTTCAGCTCATCAATTGCATGAATCATGCGCTCCGGCGCAGTAAGAAACCAAATCCACAATAGTTGGCCATAGCGATAAAGTTTCTCGTTGTCCTATATATTTGTGGAAAAGTTTCACAGCGCTTAAATGTATGTACAGAGTGTAATTGACGTTGCTTACCATACGATGTGAGACTGTTTCCTGGAACTGGGTGCGGAAGTGGCGCAGTGATTCATCGAAACGCTGCTGCTGCTGGGCAACATTATAGATGGGACACAAATAGCGAGCATGTTCAAACATTGGCTGCTCCAAAGGCGAATCGTAAACAAACGGACGAAGCTTTTCCTCCAAACGCTTGCTGTAAAAACAACCCAAACTGGTGAGTAAGGATACATACATTTGTAAGCTATAACTTGAATACTACTTACAGATCGGCCAGCTGCTCGTGCATGTAGGTGTGAGACTTTTCGTTAAGCATGCTCTGCAACGAATAGGCCAAGAGGCGTCCGAACTTTTCATACTCATAGAGGCAAGTCTTGGCCTCGGTTGAGCGCACATTTTGGCCAAGATGTGCTGACAGCTGGCTAGCGATTTCTTGCAAAAACGGACCACAGATTGCACCTTGATTGCCAGCACTCAAAGAACGCATTGTCTGTACTCGTTCCCAGATTGCCTCAGCCTCCGCACAGAGTTCTTTTGAGTTATCGTTAAAGTTGCGCTTCTTCTCCATATCCAATTGTATGGCTATCCATATAAGTTCGGCATTTAACAGTGCATCCGAAATGATATTTGTTAGCTGCTTATCGTTCTCGCGGCGACGCACTGCACGCTCCAACTTCTCTTTGGTGTTCTCGTAGAGGACCATCTCCATGCGCTGCTCGATACGCTGCTGCACATGGATGACCAGTGAGTTCTCAAGCGTTTCGTGTGTGTTCTTCAAATGATTATCATTCAGCAGCTGCAGGTCATGCGTCTCTCGCACCATGTCTGCCAGATTGATGCACGTAATGCGATTCAGATCAAGTTGATTGCAAAGCGCCTTGGTGGCTTTTGCCTTGGCCTTCTCCTTGATATATTCGAGTGTATAATACTGAATGCTGTATGGAATGTACGAAATGAGTTGAGTTAGACAATTGTAATGTGTGTGGGTATAACTAACGAGTTTTGCAAGTTTTCCAGTTTGTTTATCGTCTTTTTCATATCCATTTCAGTGCTCTCGGGCTCCACATATTCCTGTATCTTAAAATTGTCCTTCATATAGAGCGTGAAGTATTGCATAAATGAATCGCATTTAAGGAAATACTGCTCAAGCGGCAGCTGGTGCATAAAAAGCGGTGGCACTTGTTGCATTGTAAAATCGAGGCTTGTCTCTGCGCAGAGCTTGCTGTTCTGTCGTTGCAGCTCCTCCAGTTGGGTCGCCTTTGCCTGGCATTCGCTCAACAATTCCCTTTCTGTTGTTTGCAGCGGCACAATTTGATATTCCAGCTCGCTCAGATTATTGTTAATGCTGTGCTTTGTGCTCCTTTCGAAACGTTTACGAACAATTAATAAACGTTTTTCGACTTGACTTCTCGTCTCTACTTACTGCATTTCATTGATAAGTTCGTTGTAATCAAATGTTGCCTGCTCCAGATGTTTTACTTCAGCAGCCAGCGCCTCCACATTTTGTTCCTTGTGCTTTAAGAGACCCGGATTTTCCGACTCTATTTGCTGTAGCTTAAGGAGGCGCTCTGTCTCGTTTAGCCACAGGCCGCGCTGCATCAATGTGTCGCGCTCCATTACTTCCTGATCGGTGAGTATATTGGCGTCAGTAACATTCTCGGATAAGAATTTGAAGAACTTTTCGAAGCGTTCGTCGTAAATCATCCATTGGTTAGAGCTGTCGATGCCGAATTTCTTGAGCATCTCGGAATTCTAGGTAATGTACAATGCATATTAATTTGTGTTAACAAGCGATACTGATATGTATTTGTACATACATTAAGCAAGTCACCCATTTTTCAGCAGCAACAGAGCAGCAACAATTTAATACGTACAAATAACTTTGGCGGTAATTGACAAAACGACGCATTAGAGTTACCATGCAGTCACCACAAAAGATATTTCTTGTGGAAACACTGTTTTTTGTGTGTCAGCAATAAAATATTTTTATTTTAAACAGATATTATAAGCAAACAAATATTTAACGAAAAATATGTATTTTATTAAATCGAACGATAATGGAAAACACGAGCAGGAAAGTTCATTTGGCTAACAGCTGCGGATGTGTACACTGTACAGTACACTCATAACACAGCAGCCGTTGAGCAAAACGTTGCGTCGCTAGTTTGCGCATCAGCTGACTTTCAGCTTCGTAGTACATCTAACATCGCATAGATGGCGCACACAATTGGCGGGTATATATAGGTAAAATAAAACGAATAAATAAAATGAACTTATGCATATAAAATTATTAACACTTTTATTCGCACAACTTTTTATAAGTTTAGTCGGGTTTCGGCCGTTTGTGTCAAATTTGGTTTCATGCAAAATGTACAAATGTTTACGCGGTCGGCTGAGCCGATACTGTCATCCGCGTATTTGTTGTGGTCACACCTTCCCAGCAGCAGACAGGGCTGCCGATCCGTGCCTGCATGCAATGTCTTGCGCAGGTGTGTAATATAGCTGCTGGCCAGGCGTATTATTTCAATTTTGGACAATTTGCGGTTCACCGGCTCCGTTGGAATGAGACCACGCAGCGCTTCATAGGCAGCATTAACGCTATAAGAAAGAAGAGAGAGAGAGAGAATTCTCAATAAAGCCGCAATGTAACTGTAAATGTATTTAAATTTACTCACTTAAAGGTGCGATAGCGTTCGCGGGCATTTATCTTCTGTCTTGGTGGCGCTGTTGGGTGCTGCCGTTGGTTACCAATTAATGAGTCTTCAGAATCACCGTTACTATCCATTGCATTAGACGCAAATGACGATAGCAGTAACGAAGAGATGTCAAGAGCTTCACTCTCATTGATGTTGATATTGATGTCCATTTGGGTATGTGCACTCTTTGGTTCTTGGACTGCGAATGAGCTGACGATGATGGCAAACCACATTGGTCAGTTCGAGGCGCTCGCTCTCTTTCTGTTTTGTAGCTCAGCTGCGATAATTGCGGGCGGCTGCTAAACGAATTAAGTCATCATCGTCGTCGCAAGTGATGACAAATTGTGCATGAAGAGAGGAGCGGGAGGATCAACAAAAACAACAACAGCAACACAACTAAAACGAAAAATCCCAAACAACACTACTTATGCGCACTTGTCAAAACAAAAACAAAAGCAAAACAGTGCACTGCTGGCTGCTCCCTTCTCCCTCCGACACACAGAAAGGCATTGCCCTGCCCACACAAGACGCGTGCCGTTAGCCACTGAAACGGGAAACTGGAAGCTGCACAAGTATTTGTAATTGTGCAATGTTAATTGCTCGTGTGCCGTTTGAAATGGGCCGTGTCAGAGGATAAGCAGAGCACTTTTTTGCTCTTCACATTGCATGCTCCTCATTCTGATTCTTGGTTCAATTCTATTTGATCATTTCGTTATCATTCCATTAATCCAATAATGACATTTTTTTTTTATATATACATATATATATATATATATATACATACATGTATGTACATATGTATATTTCCAGTATGTGTGTTAAGCAATCATAAACGGAAGTGACACTTATGTTTCTATGTAAGTAAGTACGCTTAGTTGCTTTCCATCCCGACATCCGACCACATGTGACACTTGCGCATGCGCCAAGTGCAATAACGTTCAAGTGCATTTTTTTTATACCCTACACCCATGTAATGGAAAAAGGGTATATTGGGAAAATTCGGGATTTTAGACTAAAACTATAAAATTTATTTAACTTCAACTCTTTTGCAACATTTACAACATTACAACATTTCCTTATCCAACACCAGATTAGGTCTGCCTTTCGCCATGTTTTTGAATTTGAATTTGGCGATTCTAATAAGAAATTGTTCATTAATATGTATTTCATATATAAAAGCTTACTTTGACTTACTTTTGATACCTTTTTAAAGGCGAAAAAGCCCACAATCATTGCAACCATCATACACAGATACCACAGATTGGGTTTAGGGTCAGGTAAATTCTCTTCTTTTTCATAGTCATTTTGCTTTACTTTATCCAGCATGTCCTCGGCAATATGCTTAATACATTCCATTATGCTTTCATTCTGAACGTCTATAACAGCTTCCATCACAAAGAGTGTCTTTGAAGAGGACTTTGTTAGGCAATTTATAAAGGTTTCTGTTAAATACTGTTTTACAAAATATATGTATATTAATTTCAAACTGCTCTCTCAAGCAATGCTGTACAAGTTTAAAGTTAGTAAATATCTCAATGCCAAATAGCAATGGCTACTTTGTTGCAAGCATCCGTCTGTAAGGGCGCGTCGATCCCGAAGTCTAGGGCTAATGTCTATGGTTCAGGGTATCTACTAGTCGAGCTTTCTCGACTGGAGCCTTCTAACTTGTTGGCTTTCTATTTGTTTTGTTTTGTTTTGCCCTTGCTTAATTTAGATGCATTTGTATCGTTGGCAACAAACTAATTGCTCAATTTAAGTCAAGCAAACTACATATAACGGCTTTTTCATTTTAATTTTCAATGTGTATACATACATACATATGTATTTCATCGCAACCCACACATCCTATAACAATGTATATGTTTGCTCTTTATTTAGTGGGCGAAAATAGATGTATGACATTGAAACGTAAATAAGTTGGTTAAGTTAAAATGGAAATATAAATGGCAACGTGCTCGTTGTGATTACCATAAAAAAGGCTCCATTTTGCTGCAGAAGAATCATCGGCTTATAGGTAAAAAGATAAAAGCCTTACGGCTCCAAACAGAAGAAGTTGTGAGAAATCGCGTCCAACGACATCAAAAAGTCGTTGCGGAGTAAAATGCGTTTAAGGTCCAACAATGCATGACTCATTATTTATTTTTTATTTTTATTATTTTTATTATTTTATTATTTTTTTACAACAATTGTAATCAAATAAAAAAAACAATCAAATAAAAAAGCAACAAACGCAATTTTAAAATAAAAATGTTTATTTTATACACATGTAAAATTTCACTTAAACTGCTATAAATCATAAAAACACGTTTTGCCTATCGGTAACAAAAGATTAAAAATTGCATGAACAATCGGAAATTCTAGCTTCGTTGAATTGTGGCTTAAAATGGTTTACAAACAAATACATAGCATGATCTTTTGATCAACAGCATTAAATAAAGTAGTAGCTGTTGACATATAAAATACAAAATAAAGCAAAAAATTTATTTGATAAAAATTTGTAGTTTATTTACTTCAACTATAGTATATAATTAAGTAGATTTTTTTCGTTTAAAAATAATAGTAAATAAAACACCACAGTCATGATTTTTAAGTAAACAAAAAAACATATACATATACATACAATAAGTATTTAGGGAGATTTAGAGAAATTAAGGAAAATTGCAACAGCATAAGTTAACTTTATACTAAGGCAGTTGCAAAATATTTACAAAAGTCAAAGAGAATAGAGAGTAAGAGAATTATTAAGCAAGATAGGTTTTTACTCTTCTGTTCTGTTCTGTTTTTATTACCATTTTCATCGTCTTTATATATATTCGTTTTTCTGCATTTTTCCTTTAATGCGTATCAAAAAAAAAAAATAAAAATAAATAAATTTTTGTAATGTTTTTTTCTTCTTTTTTTTCTTTGCATTCAATTGCATTGTTTTCGTGTTTAACTATTTTTACTAGTACGAATTTTGAGTTACATATATATATTTTTAAAAAATATAAATTTTGCTAAAAAGTATTCATTTTGTTCATTGCCAAAAAAAAATAATGCACAACAAAATAAAAGTTTATGTGTGTATGTTGTGATGTCGTGTGTAGAGTATCTTAAAGTGGTTGTGCGCTTGGTGTGCGTGTGTGTGTGATGCAATGTGTGGTATTGGCGTGTGGTTTGCTGCGTTGACTCTGTACAGTTGGATTATTGACATGACTAAAACGGGGCCGTGTAGACGTGGCCAAGCAGGAGCTCAGATCAGCGCCGTTATCAATTTGGCCTTGAAGTTCACGAACTTCTCGCTGGTGGCAGCAACGCGCTGTTCATGTTAATAGTAAAAAATTGTGAGTTAAATTTGTTATCGATTAATTGTATTTGTTTTAAGTAATTACCAGTATCAAGTCCTGCACCAGATTGGCCAGACCCCGATTGGCCAAAACAACGAGACGCGTAACAGGGCCGGGAATACCTTCGGTGTAACCATCGGCAGTGCGTGTGCTATCCCCGCTGGCATCTGTATCATCTGTGCTACTGCTGGAGCCGCCGCCAACGCTGTTGGCAGCCTCATCGCCCTGCTGGGTCTGTACGCTGCCGGAGAACAACTGTGGATCATAGTATTGTTATAAATGAGCTATTTATGTAATTCATACTTATTTTCATTTCGCTGTACTTACGCGCACCACATCCAGCAGGAAGTTGCCGGAACCGCCGCCAGCACCGCCACCCAAACTGTTGCCACTGGGCGAGGCGCCGCCCGCACCGCCGCTGGAACCGCCAGCCAGTCCAGCGCCACCGAAGCTCAGGAACCTTTTGAAGAGATTACTTTTGTGTGTGTGTCGAATTGACATTTTTTTTTTTTTTGGGTTTGGGTTTGGGCATTGTGAGGTGGATTGAAGGAAATGTGTACCAAAGTGTGTTATTAGTTAAAGTGTCTTTTTGTTTAGAATTTTGATATCATTATTTTGTTTAATCCTTTCGATTCGTGCAGAATAGCAATTTTGTAAAATTCAATTGCTGTTGTAAAACATCTAATGTCGTTATTATTTAAAACGAGTGCAATACTCTTTCTGACATAGATATATTTTGGTTCATTTTAAGGCTGATTATATGTATATTATATCTGTTGTTCATCACAATAAACATTTCGGAAATAGTTGCTGACTTTATTATGCTATTTATTGCTTGAAGCTTTACAAACATTTGGACATGCTAAAGTCGTCTCTCTTCTAGTAGTTAATGTACTATGTAGGAGGATGTCGATGTAAGTATAGCATATAGTATTATTTGCCAATTGGGTTTTGTTCGTGTCTTATGTAAAAGACTAAATGTTTAGAGGATGAGGGGACTTCCCGCTTACCTTTTGTTGCGATCGTCTAGATCGGCTGTGTCCTCCGACGAATCCAATGTCAATTCATCAATGGCCGGTGATTTCGATTCCGATAGTTGCAAATCGTTGGTGCTCAGAGCCTTCTCATCGTTGGTTCCACTTCCGCTGCTGCTGCTGCTGCCGCTGCCGGCATTTACCGTTGGCAGCTCGTTATTAAAGCTGAGCTGAATGGGCTGGTTAGACTTGAGAGGAATGGGTGCCTGGGCAATGGGTGAGCCTGCTGATGATTTTTGAGCAGCAGCAGCTGCTGCCGCCTCTGCTTCTTTCACCTGGCGCGCCACCCTAATTGTCTCCTCCAATTGTTTATTAATTGCAGATAGATCGATTTGTGTATCGGTAGCACCGTTCTGTTATCGGAACAGCGTTTTTTTTTTCGCATTGTTTTCAAAATTTCGAATTTTGAAGTTGATTATGTGCATTTGTTGACATGTTTGTGTGTGTGTGTGTGAGATTGTATGTTTATGTTTGTTTTTGTGCGTATTTGTGGTAAATTGATTTGGTTTTTGGCATTGCATAAAGGATTTTCGGCGCAGGCATGTGTGTGTGTGTGTGGTCAGATTATGTATTATGTGTGTGTTGTTTCAAAAGGATTGTGTGTTATGTGTGTGTGTATGTGTGTGTATTTGTGCAAGTGTGCGTTTAGTTAGTTTATCAGAGTTATGTAAGGTTAGGCAGGAGTTATGAATGCAATGTCATTTTTGGCATTAGAGGTTTAAACGGTTTTATGCCAGTTATAATATTTCGTTGTTGTTTTTAAACGATTTTTGCCGATTCGATTGGTTAATTGGTGAAGATGAATTGAGAGAGAGAGAGAGGAGGGGAAGAGAGAGATAAATGCACGTGCACAAATGCCATTGGTGTATTTATGTATACATTTAAAGAGCGATTTTTTAATTGATTACGTTATTATTGTTCGATTATAATAATTGTTTTTTTTTTTTTTTTGTGATATCATGTTGCAACACGTTGTTTTTGGTTGTATTTATATTATTTTGATTATTTTTGTATTGATTTTTTTTTTTGTATGGTTATTTGCACAAATCGAATCGGTTTAATGGAACATGAAAATAAAGAGAAAAAGAGATTCAAAATAAACAAAAAGCAGATAGACAAATGAGCAATTTTAACGCCACACAGATCACAAGCGGAAGAGCGCAGGTGCTGCAGCAATACAAAATTTAAAAAAATAAAATTAATTATTTCTAAACTTAGACCATGGTTTAAGACCAAAGGGAGCGACAGAGTGCAACAGAGAGATACAGAGAGGGTTAGAGCGAGCATTTAATTTATAGAAAAAATAGAGCATCAACGTGCAAAGTTGCAAGTATGTATGATCGTGCAACAAGTTGCATAAGAAACATACAAATGTACATAAGTGCATCACAAGCTTGTTTTCCGAAAAGACTTAGTTGAAGAACTTTTTTTTTAATCATTGAGAGAAATTCATTATTTAGTTGGATAAATGTCGACGATCTCATGTTCTCAGACTCGATATTTTATTTAAATTGAATTTGTGCAAATTATAAATATTTTCGTCTTTTTCTCAGTAGTATTCAAAGCTGTAATCGATTTAAGAATGTGGATATTTTTTTTTTTTTTTGAGAATGGAATTCGAGTGTGTGCGAACGAATGAAAGATCCATGTGAATACCCTGTGGAGCAGTCTAGAGACCTTTTTAACTATTAAATAGCTTTGTGGTGTGCACACATGGCTGGTATAGTACATAGCATATGTAGTATGTGAATGCCTTTGCGAATGTTGTGAATACGCTTATGAATACATTCGTGAATATTGTGAATGCACTTATGAATATTTGTGTGAATATAGTACTCATGAATGTTGCAAGTGCACATTATGAATGAAAATAAAGGCGAAACAAGTTGAATATATATATATATATATATATGTATATGTGTTGTTTACACTCTAAAAAAATATGTATCGAATTCGAGGTCATACAGTTAAACATTATTTTGGTATATTTAAAGTAGATTACAAACGACTTAAACAACTAATACAATTGTAAATGTAAACATTTTTTGTAATTATGCATGTAAAAAAAAAAAAAAACCTATTATATTTAAGAAAACAATTAAGTGGAGCGCATAGAAAAGTTCTGGAAGAATAGGATCATATTTCTAAACAAATTCTTTAAAATTACAGAGGCTTGGATAGAGAAAGAGGCAGAACTAATATGAAAGAATAGAAAGGGAAAGACAGAAAGAAATAAAGATAAAGATGGACAGAAAGAAATGGCGCTCGAAGATATACAGGAAAAACATAACAATTTCGTAAATATTCAGAAAAAAGAAATACAAAAAAAAAAGAATGTCAAAAAGTAAAAGAGAAAAAAGTTGCAGATAGTCAGTGACAGTGACTGTGTTGTATTAGTATCGAAAACCAGTGTTGTAAATACAAATATAGTTTATAACTTTCATTATAATCATATGAGAAACATTGCTTTTATTGGTGCTTGCAGTTGTATTGTTGTTGTTGTGGTTGTGGCTGTGGCTGTTGTTGTTGTGGTGGTATTGCCAATTATTGTTGCTGTTGTGAAAACACGGAACAGAAAATTTGATAAAACATTAAAGAAAAATTGTGCCAATTTGATATGGATTATGGTAATTTTGGGATCGCTAAGTTGTTGTAGCAAACAAATTTACACGCACATTTTGCTCGGAGTCTGAGTATTATCGACGATCCGCCGTCTCGGTGGTGGTGTCAGTGTTGGAATCGGTGGTGCTGCTGGTGCTGCTAGTCTTCTCATCCGCATCAATCTCGTTGTCATCATCTGGCTCAAAGGTGGGCAGCTCAATGGATACACGGGTACCACCACCGCTGCTACTACTACCGGTGCCGCTGCTGCTGGTGCTGCTGGTGCTGTTGCTGCTGCCGCTGCCAGAGCTGGTGTCACTCTTCGTCTCCTCCTCATCATCATCGAAGTCGGCGTCGAAGGTGTCGCGTGCCGCATTAGCACTGTTGCCCTGGATGGCGGTGCGCAGCACAGTTGGCCCCAAAGCGCGCAGCAGCTTGGAGATGATGCGATTCGCTTGCTCATCGATTTGCTACAACAACCAGGATTCGATTTGATTTTCGAGGCCGGATTCGTGTGCGGTTTGCGGTAGATTTGTGGATTGAATTTGTGGTGCGTGCGTGCAGAATATTGGTGGGGCGTGGAAATTCGTGTCGTGTTGTTATTATTGTTGGTGTGCGTGTGTGTGTGTGTGTGCACATTTGGATTGTACAGTAGTAGTAGTAGAGAATGGTTAGTTTATTTAATTGCTTTTTGCTGTGTGTGTGTGTGTGTGTTTTATTTGTTTTCGTATACTAGTTGTAAGGCATTGGGCGGGACATAATTTCGGTTGCGGAACGGTTCAAAAAATGTTCAAACACTAGCTACTTGTTACTCGAGATACTTTTTGTTAACTATTCGCAAACAAAGATTATAAAATAAGGCAAATTCAATATTTAAGGGGCATTCAAAAAGGTAAGGTAAGGGATAAATTCACCGAGTATAAAGCGCTTTAGCAAATAATAATAATAGTTTTGAATATTGCACTAACTGGGTCTAACGGGCATAGCAAAGTTCAATTAATGACTGCCTCGGTTTGAATTTATTAATTTTATAAATTATGCGGCTATAAAAGCTTTGTTGCTCTTGTGCTTTCGTTTAACAAAACGATTCGAATATATGTACTTATGTATATTTATTGATTATTGACAAACAAATTTATTTATGTTTTCAGTTAGATGAAAACTAATTGCTTGCACCGCACCACTGGTAAATAGTTCAACCTAGTTTAAGCCGCTCCGTAAAACAACTTTAGCTGCTTAAATATCATGAAGTGAGACTAAGACTATGAAATGAAACTGAGAAATGCTTTAGCTACATAAATGAGAATTGAAGCCATTTTTTGTTGTTGTTATATATTTGTTGCTGTTGTTGTTGTTGCTTGCTTGCAATTTTTGTTGTTGTTGTGTTTCTCTTGTCTGTTGCTTTTAATCATAAACTGGCAATAATTTCGTAATGTTGTTGATGTTGTTGTCTACTGTAGGCGCCACTGTGGTTGTTGTTGATGGAGAACTTGTTGTTGTTGTTGTTAAGTTATCTCTGGTTGTAATAAAATAATTGGTAGAGTTTAATAAACGATTTATATCGGCTATAATTGTAAGCAATTGTGGTTCATCGATGATATTGTTGAAGTCGTCGTTGTTGCTGTCGTTGGGATTCGGGGTTGAGGAGGTAGTGATGGTAGTTGAGGTGGTAGTGGAGGTACTAGGTGCTAATTGGGAATTAACAGTGGCTGTTGTAACAACAATTGGCATTTCAATTGCTGTTGCTGTTGCTGTTGTTGTCGTTGTCGTTGTTGCAGTCGCAGCAGTAGCTGTTGGAAGTACTATTGCTGGTGTTGCTGTTGGCTCATTGCCCAGAAAGCGTGACAACAGCTCAAAAGGCACTTCAGTTGCTGCAATTGTTGTTGCTGTTGGGCTGGGGCTTGGGCTTGGGCTGGGACTGGGATTGGTGGTGGTCGTGGTTGTAGTCGTTGTTGTTGTTGTTGATGGTGATGATGATGATGATGTTGTTGTTGCTGTTGTTGTTTCATTTAATTGACTTTCACGCGCACTCACTTTGTTCGCTGACGCATCCGAATCGGGAGCAAATGTGGGCAAATCAATTTTGACCCGCCCATTAACGTCATCAGAAGCAGAGGCAGAGGCAGAGGCTGGTGTTGTTGATGTTAATGTTGCCGATGCGGGAGCAACATCATTATTCTTATCTCTATCATCATCATCATCATCATCGGCAAATGCGTCATCGAAATCGGCATCAAAAGTGCTGGAGGTTGTGGTGCGGCTACCACCGGCTGCACCACCCCCTCGATTGCCAGCCAGTATGCTATTGAGCAGTCCTGGACCGGCGACTCGAATTACTTGAGCTATAATACGATTAACAATTGAGTCGATTTCCTAAGAACGAGACAGAACGAGATACTTTGCAGAATAACTGTCACGATCCATCAACATTAGATAGTATGATGAGGATTTTTTGCTTTTGTTGTTGTTGTTGTTGTATCTGTTGTTGTACTTTAGTTGGTGGCTGGTGGTGGTGACGTCCATGAGAGAAATTTGCTGAGATGATTTCGTATTTTGTTTGGTTTTTTTTTGTTATATTATTTTTTTTTTTCGATGTGATTCTTGACGTTTTTTTTGGATTGCTGTTTTGCGGTTACTTTTGTTGTGGTTGTGTTTGTTGACTTGTGTCGGATATTTGAATGCTGTGCAACTTTTTGGTGATTGGCCAATTGTTTGATGTAGTTTTGGTTGGTTGAGGCTTTGCATTTGTTTTATGTGTTTTGTTTTCTTATGCCTTTTTTTTTATGGTGGTTATGTAGTATCTACAGGTGTTATGCATATACATACTAATAGGAATGCATTTGAGTATTGTGCTCTATATACTTATATTGTATATATATATATCAATTTTATCGAGTAATTTTTTGGGGAACTGTGTGCAGTACTACTGACAAGTGTGGATTGAAGTGGCTATTAGTCTAGGGTGGGCAGGCGAGCGGTCTGGGTAGGGGTATGGGTGGTGGAAAGGGCATGCAGCCTTTACATTCTTGGGATATAAATGAGATAATCAACTGTATTGAGTAGTAATTGACAGTGTTTCAAATGAAAGCCAATAGAAGAGCTATAGTTAAGCTTAAAAATTTCTCTTTCTTGTTAAAAGAAAAGGGGTGTTCAGTTGTCCTTCGGCAGCTGTCTGTCAAAGTCCTTATCGGGCTGAAAGTTGGTCAGCTCCTCGGGCAGGCTTTCATAGTCCATATCGGGCGGCTGAGCCACATCATCATTTTCATTGTCAGTGCCATTGCCATTGCCATCGCCATTGCCATTGCCATTATCATCATCACTGCCAATGGTGGGCGGGTTACGGGCAGCTGAGCGCTCAAGTGCCGGATTCAGAACCGTGCCCAAGACGACGGGCCCAACGCGTTGCAAGATATTATTGACTAGACGATTGATTTGCATATTGATTTCCTACGAAATGTTCAGGCACAATACACAACAATTAACAATAACAGAGCCGCACGCCGCTCCGCATAGCTAAACAATATTATTATTTATTCTTGGTCGAGGGGACATACATACAATACTATTATGTATGCAATATACAAGTGGTAATATAGTAACTATGTGACTGTCTAAATCGACTTTGATTGACAATTTATACCTATTTTATGCCTAGACATTATCAGATAATCAGATATTCTAGAATCGATTTTGTCTTGATGTTTGCATTAAGTATACGCACCTTTGTTATATCCGGAAAGAGTTCTCGCAGCAGTCCAATTGTTCTTTTGTTACGATCGGCTATCAATTGTTCTTGATCTTTGGCGCCAAGTGTCAATACATCGATTTCCTGCAAAAAAAACACAAACACACAGCAACATTATACTATATGCAATCTCTCTCTTATATAATTCAACTGGCAGTGAAATATACAAATACATACAAATCACGCACTCAAACTGACCAAAATGAGTTAACCAAAACCAAAACAAAACAAAATGAAAATAAAAAAAAACCAAAGACGATTACTGGCTCAAAGACTTACAGCAACAGCAACAAAATTTAACAATTGACGAACTTTCACTTTGCACAATGAGGCAATGAGTTTTGTTTAAGTCTCTTCTCTTCTCTCTGTCTTTCTTTCTTTCTGTCTCTCATTTACATTCTCCTTCTCGTTTTGGGTTTGTCTGTGTGCCATTTGTAACCACTTTTCAAGTACACTTATTTATAGCTTAAGTTTATTGTAATTTCGTAAGATCAAAGTTATTCAAAGTTATTAAATAGATTTAATTTAACGAATTAATACTTTTGAGTTGATACGATGTGGGCTTATTTTCCGCTTGATCAAGGAATTTTTATAAAGATCAAAAATATTCGGAAATTCTTTTTTAAGTGTTGCTTTTTTGAAATTAAACTTTCAAAATAAAAATCTTGAAACGAACCGATTTGAATGAATATTTAAAGTATTTTCAGTTGCTTTAAAATTCAGTCGAACTTTCATACAACGAATCTGAAGGAACAAGATAAAACTTCGTTATAGAGAAATACCCATTCTATTTTTTTGATTGAACCAAATTGCAGGGTTCTGGAAAACTTCGATTTACAGAAGTTAGTTGAATGGAAGTTGGACTGTACTTTTAAAAAAGAATATCGATTGTTCAATTACTCCTTTCCAATTTTTCCATCCAATTTTTGGGCCCGCAAAACTAACGCAAAGTCGTCATCAAGCTGTCGTACATATTTCAACAGATTCTTTTGTCTTTTTGGCTAATGAAGTCGACTTTAATCTACCACTCCACTCACCCAACGCATTTCAATGGTCCAGCCGGATCGGCGCAGACCTCTGCCACCTACTCATAATAATTATTTGCACAGCTTACAGCACTGACAATTTTATTCAGTAAGAAGCCTTCGCGGCACAATGCAATATTAAGCAAATTGACAAAGAAGTGGGAGAAAGAAGGGCTGGGCAGGCAAATGACTATACAGAAAGTTGTTAACTTTAATGGGCAATGGGCGACGCAGCTAAAAGTCTAAGAAAATGTTGCACAAAAATGTTTAAATTGCATTTAAGAGTTGTTGTCGTAGGTTGCCGTTGAAGGAGGCGTAGGAGTGATGAAGAGGGTCATTTGGACAACAACAAAAACAACAACAATCAACAGCACGAGTCACTGGACATGCAATAATGGGGTCTAAAAATAGCAAAACTGCAATTGTTCAAGGCTCATAATTATCATTTGCACGAGAACTATCTAGCTCTCAACGCTTCATTAATTCAAATTGTGTATAATTCTGTTTTGTTTTCAATTAACCAGCGAACAATTGTCGCGTTATAAAAGATGAAGAAACTTTATTCTCGTCGGCAAAGTTTCAAAATTATTATCTTAACTATAAAAACTATTTAAAGGTAGGACAATTAGCCAAACACACACAGTGACAGTTGTTGGCATAGTTGTTATTGTTATGCGATGAATTGTCTCAAAAGTCAGCGCGGAAGTTAACTTTACACGCGGGCGGAAGCTAATGCCAACGACAAAAGCAGCAGCAGCAGCAACAATAGTAACCAACAACAACAAAAACAGCAGCAACAAAAATGGCAGCAACAGCTAGAGCTATAAAGAAAAACTAAATAACTTTTCTTTGATTGGACAGCAAAACGGTTTGCTCTCCGCCCAAAAGTTGTTGTTTTATTTTTTACTTTGTGTTATAAATACTTCAAATTATACTCTCACATATTTATAAGACTTGTGGTTGTTTAAACAGGTGGACTTTTCATTTTGTGAATATTCAATGTGATACCAAAGACGGAAGAAGCTTATCAAAAAGGTATAAGGATTAATTTATAAACTGGTTAAACTTAATCAATGAATGAGCCTTATGACTGCAATTGGGTTTGGTTTAAATTAATACATATTCTTATAGTATTGTTATGTCTCTAAGTTCATTTCTGGAAATATAAAACTTTTGTATACGAAAATAATTGAATTTGTGGGAAAATTGTCAATGTAAAAATGCAGTTGTTAGCCATTTTGTGGATTTTACAATTTTTAAAATAGACTGATCCATATACAAAGATAATTTAGCTATTAAATATATGTCATCCGATTTTTCAGAATCGTCTTTATTAATGAACTTGACGAAGGCATTTAAATAAAATGCATAACACGATATGCTCGCCAATAAAAACGTACTGTTATTAATGTATTTTTTTTTTATATACATATGTATGTATGTATAAATGGTTAAGCAGTCTGACCTTAACCAACTTTACACACACAGACATATATACAAATGCCAAAGAGTAAAATAAAAAAATAACACAAAAAAATATCGACTTCGAATGAGTTCGAGATTCAAACACATAATTAAGATTGATGCATAAATTAACGCTTTGGCCACTTAGTGAAAAAGAAGAAAAATTAACAAGAAAAAATAAAACAAAAAATAGATACAATATGGCATTGAAGTACGTATGTATATACAACATATACTTTAGTTTGTTTGTATTTGCAGAATGTGTGCATACCTTTTGATATATATATATTTTTTGTTAAACTCTTGATCGCTTAAATGTGTTGACCTTTTTTTGGAATACATTAAATATAATCGAAACATAAGTGTTAACTGGACAACAAACTTGTTGTATTACAAATTGAAAAACACCTCCCTTTAGGACTGACATAATAAGTAATTATAAAAGTGTTATAAACAAGAGACAAGGGTTGAACCCACAGTTTGATTTCATAGTTAACGCATGTCACGAACTCATCGATAAGTGTGTTCAATTTGTAACTTGTCCACAGCATTTTTTGGTTTTTTTGCCCACGTCTCGGATTCGTAGACCTTGTCTAACGATCAACAGAGAAGACACAAATAAGCGCGATATTTGCAACACACTTATATCAGATTTATGACTTTGCAGGAATTAACACATATCTAACAGATGGTCATGATTTAATTTCACTGTAAGGACAAATCTAATAAATTTTTACTCATATTGTATACGTAAAAACATTCTTAAGATTATTTAAAATGTCTTCAAACTACTTAAATTATTAAAAATGAAATAAAGATAACCTCATTCAAATGTGATAAGCAACATTTACCTTTACTTTATGCCTTCTTTTATAATTATATTGCTGAGAATCTTTTTTAATATAAACAAAACCCTTTATATATATTTTTGAGACACAACAAAATAAACTTATGATCCTTTTGAACAGGCAAACATTGACTACAAAAGTAAAATCCTACTTGAACACCACAAAATACAGTGATTAAAAAAACCTTGCATAAGAGTACTCTATGCAACGCATAGCTAAATGGAGCACATAAAGTTCTAAGCAACCTATAAATATCTCTCACAAATAAATAAATGTCAGCATTCGTATATTATAAATGTCAAGAGACTGATTCTGTTAACTAGTAGATATGACTTTCATACAGGGTACACCAAATGGAGCATAATATGTATCTTGTTGATTTCCTTTTCCTTTTCCTTTAATTTAGATTTTTGTTTTTGTATGGATATTTTTTTTTGTATTAATTTTGTTTTTTTTTTTGGCTGTAGACGACAAAACACAACTGCAAGTAGTTTTGACTTAATGACTGACTAGCAAGCGCGTCTCGTTTGCCACTTAAAAATGCAACTACCAACAAATTGGCAGCAATAACAACAGCAGCAACAAAAACAAAAGAGCCAATAGCATCGCAAGCTGCGTGCTACTGACATGCTACTGCAGCAGCAACAACAACAAAAAAACAACAAATTGCAATTGACGTTTGCTACCGCTGAGTACAACACGATGTATGCGTGATATTTGTAACTGAGAGAGTTTATATAAGGCAGCTGTGGCAACCATGAGCAGCTGCTAACTAGAGACGTCTGTGTCACTTTGGGGGCAGCCCCACACAAGCAAATTGTTGGCAGCTGCTGCGGTCTTGTTGTTGTTGTCGCATTTGCAGTTACTGTTGCTAGTTCTGCTCTTGCCATTTGAAAGTCGCTGCGCTTCAATTGCCATTGTTGTTATTGTGTTGTGATTGTCGTTGATGTTGTTATTATATCATTTAATAGCCAAAGGAATTAAAAAGCAAAACACAATGCTGGGATACACTTGCACTTTTCCTAGTTACTATCATGAAAAGCAACTGCATCAAAATATCATTTCTTATTACTCATATTTTTATAACTGTTTGTGTGAGAGGCTTAATGCCTATATGTCACGCAATTTTGTCCAATTTATACGGAATTCACATTGTACCAACGAAAAAAAAGAGTTAATAATCTTATATTGAATAGCCAGCAATATTGCATTTGTAAATTGCTTGCATAAAACGCCACTAGAAATGTAAACATTTTAATTTGAATATTACATATTCCTGTGAACAGTTATGATTAAGTTTGGTGTACTACATATAATGCAACAACTTAAAAGGTCCATAGAAATGTTATGAAGCTTCATGGTACTTGAGACACTTATTAAAAAGTCAACTTAGTATGTTCAATCGATTTGCAAAGGTATTTTGCCCAATTTATAAGTTATTCAAATGCCAAGCTTTATAATTTTCAGTAAGCATTTAACTATTGCTATTTCTGTTTAACATAAAGCCTTATACTGTACGAATCATCAGACAAAAAC
This sequence comes from Scaptomyza graminum, assembly GCA_018901835.1. Classification (NCBI taxonomy): domain Eukaryota; kingdom Metazoa; phylum Arthropoda; class Insecta; order Diptera; family Drosophilidae; genus Scaptomyza; species Scaptomyza graminum. The sequence goes on along the minus strand of JAEIFL010000001.1, from coordinate 5,411,784 downwards.
TAAGTGCAAAATAGCTTAAACATACAACTCATGCAATTAAGAGGGTTTATGTTTTATTTATAAATTTTTTCAATCTATTTCAAAACATTTAATGCAAAATCGATTAGGCTCATCAAATTGCATATGTCCAATTATATATAATTATGAGTACATATTTATATAACTATCTGTTGTGCTATAGCCCTGAGATACTATTGATTATTCGATGACAGTGCATATCTTGTTTACTTGCACCAACACAAAATACAAAAGCAAATTTTAATGGAAATTTAAACAATTATATTTATTTATATGAGCATTGCACTTGTTTAAGATATTAATGCAAATTTACTATTCAAAGTGAAAGCCTGGAAGTTAAATTGCTGTTGGCTTGAGCACCAAACCTAATGGATACCCTGTAATTGGTTATTTTACATAGATAAACTTTTCAATGAGAGTTTGATATGTATTGTTTGACTGTGCTATACATTTATTCGAACAGGGTATTAAAAGGGTATCAAAATCAATCATCGTTCGCAATGCTTTTAGATTTGTAGGAGGAGAGGATAGACAGTGGCTTTGCCAATGCCTTTAGTTTTTGGGCAACAAATTAGCACATTGCAAACAATTAAATGCTGCTGCCCTAGGTGTTAATTGGCTTATGCACAATGTCGCAAATTGCAATTGGTTGTGCGATACATGCAAAAATTATCAGCTGACACATAATTTAGCTTGTGTAAGTTTGAAAATGCTTTTGTAGCGCAATTAAATTGTCTAATATGATTGTAAAATTAATCCGAATTCACTTAAAAAAACACACACAGATTGTTTCGGTGGCCATTAAATCATAAAGAGAGATATTGCCCAACACATGGACATTAATACATTAGTACATCGCCAGCCGGTTTCACTTGAATTCGTTGCGAGTGGTGGGGATTGTGCCAACACCCAACAAACCAACAAAGCACGTCTGGTTTCTAGTCTCTAGAGCGATCCAAGGAAACTTGTATCAAGTGTGCCAACTTCCTTGCAATTTGGTCTGTCGCTGTGGCCACTGCCCCGAGATCTCGTCACGCAGGTTTTTTTTTTCTTTCTGCCATCATGTACTACTATCAGTGGTATATAGACCTGAAGACCTGAATTTTCTCGAGACTCCCAGCTGCTGCAGCCACTAGTCGAAAAAGTAAAAGGAAACTAATTTTTTGCTGCGGTTGTTGCAAGCTTGACAAACTTGTTGGACGACCTACTGTTTCACTGACTTTTTTACATACCCATCCAATAATAGGTCGGTCAAACGACTAAGCTAAAGGGCAGTACCACTGAGCGTATGCGCAATGTGAGTGATGCAAATAAATTTTGATATTTTTTATGATTTAAAAGATGTTTTCTACTATACACATTTGTATATTGTCGACGATAATTGTATATAAAAAATGTAAAGTGGAGTTTTAAACTTTTCAAAAATAAAATTGCCGCCAATATCCTAGCTTTGTATTAGAATTTTATAAAAAAAATGTTTCGGCCATTTATAGTTAAGCATACTATTTTTGACGTATTACAGGGTATATAAACTAACTTAAAAGATTTTTTAGATTTTATTCTAGTAGATTTATCATGTTTACTAATTTGTAATCCTAAATTTTTTTTTTTTGGTCATTTAAACTTACCTTTCCATTGGCCAGCGGTATTTGGAGTACATCCAATTCCTGATTACCAGCCGGCTGTGGTACTGGACTTGAGCTGATTAGGCAAATGGTGGTGCAGAGGATCAGCGCCAGGAGAGTATATTGTGTGTTTGGCTGCCTCATTTTGTTGCTTAAGACTCTTTTGTGTTTGTTTTTTTAGGGAGGGATCTGCAAAGATGGAAATATAGCAATGAGCACACATAGAGATAAAGATATAAAATACCAAATTATACAATAAAAAACGAAAAACATAAAATGAAATAGAGAGCTGGCAAAGCGGTTGCATATTAATAATTTTGTAACGTGAAACGTTTTAAGGTCGTCTGATGACCTTGTCGCCTAAAGATTGTGCTGCGCTTTTATCAACTTGTTTTCTATATTTATTTTAAAGTCAAATTCGTCAATGAACATCACAAAGTCGAATACAAAAAATAAATATGATGTTTGCTTATTCATTTATACGAATTTGTTGGCTTTAAGTGGCGAGGTATTTTTATTTTTATTTTATTTTTATTTCTGGCTATTCTAGGGTCTAGGCAAGGCTAATAATCATTGGTGAATAACAAAAAACTTGGCACTGAATTTAGCTGGTTTTTTTTTGGCGTGTTTGTTGATGATTAACGAATAACAGTCAATTTGGCATATAAGTGCTTTAAAGTGTGTGTGTGTGTGTGTGTGTCAACTTTGAATATTGAACCTTTCTTGGGCAACACGGCGGATGAGTAATGCGCATTGTATGTAGTATGTGGAAAGTGTGCACAACAACAAAGTGCATCGGCAGCAACTACAACAAAAACATAAACAACAAAGGCAAATGCAATTTATAAATCACAACGACCAAAGTAGCAACAACAACAACAACAAAGCACACTCAAAACGCCGCAATAAGAATTATGTAATTTTATTTAGACAGCGCAGACGTTAGCAGTAGCGTCAGCAGAAACGCAGACAGCGATGCCAACGTCAACGCCGCGTTAAGCGGGTGTGTAAGAGTTTGTGTGTGTGTGTGTGCGCAGTTAAGCTTTAAAGTTGAGTTTTTTTTTTGGAAATTGACTGAAATTAAACAAAATGCTAAAGTGAAAAGAAGAGATTGAGTGAAAGATTGCTTATTATTATTTACCCCTTGACAAACTAGTAGAAATAGTATATACTATGCACACACATACATATATGTATATGTGTGTTCAAGTCAACTGCACTTAATAATGCATTGAATACTAAATGCAAATGATTTTTGAAATAAAATGATGTCTTTAAATTTAACTCAATCAATAAAGTATATTAATCAATTTAATTTCATTTATTCGACAGCAACCGATTTAATGCGAAAATATAGAAAACTAAACAATTTGAAGTACTATTTCAATAACAAATTAAGATGAATTTAATTGAGGACGCAAAATGTTCAATTTATGCTCTGAATGTGGGACACATACTTTTGAGTATAAGTTTAAGCAAAAAAAAAAAATAATATATATCCCAAGGGTAAATAAAAACATTACAGCTGCATTCTTAATGCAATTGCTGACAGATTTGCACGTCAGTCAGTCAGTCAGTCAATCAATCAAAAGGTGTGTGTGTACTATGTGTGTAGACGACATTCATGCATTTGGTAATTTTGGCAACAACAGCAACAAAAAACACGAAAACACTTTTCTTAGCCGATTATTAACTGTGCGTGGCAACATGCAATGATGGCCAACGGTCGGCAGCCACTATTAAGTAGGGCGTAGCGCCAATTATCATAAAAAACAGCAAACCAAATGAAAACAAACGCAAAGCAGAGATAAAGCAAAAGACCAAAAGAGCAGAGACAGCTTAGCCGAAAGGCAACAAATAATATTAATAATAATAAAAATAATAATGGGCGGTAGATGGAGGAGAAAGAAAGGGAGAGAGTGAAGATTGTCATCACCAAACGACAGGGGAGAGTGTGTGTTGCGAGTGTGCCGAGTGTGGCTAGAGAGTGTTGAGACTACTGGGCTGGCTAACTGTGTGTGAGAGTTGCCTGCCTCAAAACAAAAAACCGGCAATAACAGACAACGTTGCCCATTTGACTGGGGCTGTCTTTGCTGTCTTTTAACTGTGGCTATGGTTATGTCATCTGGCTTGGAGCTGGCCCAGGCGCAGCTGATTTTTATGCTGATGCTTTTACTTTTTTTTTTGCGTTGGCTTCTGCGGCGAAGTGTTTTACGGCTCATTAACAATTGTCAAAGTCCAGAAACATGCATTCAGTTTATCATCATTTTGCATACTTTTAACCAACGATTATTTATGGCCGATTAAAAATGAGTTGACATTGAGAGTGCATAAAATTTTGTAATCTAAATGTTGAATAGATAAACAACAAGCAGAAGACTTTAACTACTACATATAAACACAATCAAAATAAAACAAAAAATCAACAAGTGTGTAAACGTGAAGGTGATTTTGCAACCGGGGAGTGGCATTAAATGGCATGGCAAAACATTTGTCTGTCCGTCTGTCCATTTTGAAAAGCTTAAGCCTCGGCTTCCTGGCACAACACCTCGAACATTGACTTCTTCTGGTGCAATTAAGCAGCAGCCTTGTAACGACCAAATGTAAGGTACAAAATATAAAGAGATAAGATGAGAATAAGCTGCGCTAAGTTAAGGCTTTATGTAATACCTTATGGACTGTGCAGAGTTTTTGATTTTTTAATAAACAAATGCTTTTTTGCAGCTTCATAGCGAATACTGTATGGGTTCAATAGAGTATACTCTTAATGTGGAAAGAAAAAAAGAAAAATGCTTGTAAATCCAAAAGATATACTCTTATTTGTTATATCATAATTTAATATGATTTAGTGAAACAATATCGACTAAGCAATCTTTTTCAACCTTATCTTATGTTTCGACTTTTGTTACAATTTTGGGGTTGATCTTTAAATCTCCAAGCATCAGTCTATTGGTCAATGTCTAAAACTGCAGAAGATAGTAGTTAGCGGCCTAACACTCCCTTTTCCCTCCACTCCCCTTGCGATTAATATGCTCATATTTTTCAACACATTGTCTGAACATGCATTTTTAAATGTTTTGCATGAATTGCGTGCAAACTGGCAGACGGACTTTGAGTAATATTTTAATAATATATATTGTACTCTTTTTCGAGCTGTTGGTAACAAAGCTTAAGCAAACGCACGGTATTTGAGCACTCAAAACTTAATGAAAAAAAAACCGCTTGACACACGCGTTAATTTTGGTTATGATTTTCGCCAAAAAACTATATGCACAACACACAAAAAAATTAAATCAAAACAATAAAAAAAATTTCAAAATGTATATGAAAAAAAAAATATAAAAAATTTGATGTAAAACCTCGATGAGTTCACAGAGTTTCTTTCATTGGTGTCTTCTTTTTATATGTTTGCACTGTTGCAATTTAAGTAGTTATATATATATATACATATATACTTATTGAGTTTATTTTTTGGTTTTTTGCTTTTGGCGAAGCTTGCGGTATTAGCGCTTTATTTCAACTATTTTTCGGCTTGTCGGCTGTTGTTGTTGCTTTTTAAGTTTTTGGTTGTTATTGCTGTTGTTATTACAGTTGTTGTTGCAGTTTGCATTAGCCGCTGTTGAAGTTGTTGTTGTTGGTTTAACTTAAGGCTTCATGTATGCGTGTGTATTTGTGTGTGTGTGTGTGTGTGTGTATGTGTATGTGTGTGTATTTGTTTAAGGTATATCCCCACGTTTTTTTTTTTTTTTTTTTTTTTTACGGCGACGGTTGGCAACGACGACGAATACGTACACGCTTTATGTTATTGTTTAGTTATATAGTATAAAGAGATATTATAGATGTATATGTGAGTATTTGAATTTGGCTTGATTTATACTTTTTGGAACTTATTTGAGTAGTATGGTGGACCTTTCTGCGACTGGCGCTGGCTATGCGGTCTTGGCTGGTGGGCTTGCAATTGATTACTAACGTGATTTTATCATACACTACCGACTAAAGCTCGAACAAAGCGCCGAACCGTACAAGTGGCTAACTGCGACGCCAACAGCAAGCAGCGAGCAGCAGCAGAAGCAGCGAACAGCAGACGCTTAGCTGAGCTGAGCAGCTGTTGCTGTTGGCATCAGACGCTTAACGCCTTGACTGTGACGTTGCACTCAACGAAAAATTGAAAAAAAATTCAAATACAATAAAAAAAACGAAAGTGAGTCAAAGCCAAGCTTGAGTCAAAGTTTTGAGTGTGAAATACAACTTGTAGTTGTATGTAGTACTTGTATGTATGTATGTATGTATGTATGTAGTACTGTGCAATAAAGGCGAATCTCTTCAGCCAAAAATTTCCGCTTCGTGACTTAGTGTTTGGTGCTGTCTGGCAGACTGTTTAGTATGTGGGCCCGTAGGTAGGCAGGATTAGGCTTACACAATCTTTCGCAGCTGTGGCCCATCTCTTGAATCTTTATTGTACATTTGCGTTTAGTACATGTATGTACATACATACATATGATGTTTGTATTTGTTAGTGTTCATTTAATTACTTGCCAGCTAGCGCTTCTTGAAGTTATGCTTCAGCTGATAATATTCGTTAGTCTCGAGTTGCGTTGTGCTGTATTTTTAAACTGATGTGAGTATCCTCAATGATGTGCTGGTTGCTCAATCCGTTTTAGTTGATGTTGTTTTTGTGTATAGACAAATTCCGCATTCCAATTTAACACATATTTTTATAGCAGCTGCCTTAATACTTAAGTTTTACAAGCGCTTAAGACATTTGCTAAGGACCTATGATGGACTATAAGTATTGGCGGTTTGGACATAACTGCTTCGTAAACTATTCATCTTTCTGTGTTTCCTTTCAACATTTGTTTATATGGGACTATGCAAATTAGTGACAACTGAATGTAGCTAGACAAAGGTATTTCTAATTTCATCATCATCTAATCATCATTAGTTACACGATTTTAAATAATTGTTGTGTAAAGTCGAACATCCATGTAAAGAATTTCTCTATTAGAAATTCTTTTTGAGAACACTGCATTTTTATGCTCATGTCACGCTTTTTTAATCTCCCTGTTTTATATCCCTCTCCCTTTATAATATTTACCGTTTTGTTTTCTGTGATTTTTGCTGAAATCTTAATTGAAATTTGTTGTTGGTTTGTTTCCGTTTCGAACATGCTTTTTGTCCCAGCTACATATGTAGCTCGAAACTCAAAGCTCGGCCACAAAATCATAAAAAAAATTTGTGCAAGTCTGCTTCTAAGCGAATTAGTGCATAAGTGAATGATGCGCTGGGAAATTGAACTGTCATATGTTTATGACTTCGCTCAGTGCACACAGAGTTGGTTACTTCAGCAGCAGTTCAAGTAATTCGCTCCTTTGTGGAGAGGAAAAATAACGTGACTGAAAATGTATTTGCTTCACTTCGAGGAAGGGAAGTGAAAAAAACCACACATTAACATAAATTACTGATCTAAATAAAACTCGTCTTTAAAATGCGATTTATCATACATATCTACATATACGTATAACGAATATTATAAATAACAAAGTTTATACTTGTTCGCTTGAAATTCATTACAGGGACGTTCGACTGTAATTAGCTTTTAGTAAACCACAAAATCGACATTATAGCCAATCAGCTAATTTTAAAAGTGTATAAGCAAATTTATTTAATATCTAATTGAGTTTATTTAATTTAATTGAATATCTTTAAGTATCTTTTAATTCTTTACATTTAAATCTCATCATTTTGTCTTTTATTTTAGTTTATTTTTAATCTCGAAAGTATATTTTAAGGATTTTTTAATTCGACCATGTAACCAACTAATTGTGATTGAAATGCATTTCATTCGAACATAATAAATATATATTTTATAATTGAAATAAAACTAGTTTTGTGTCAGTAAACTCAAAAGTTAATTCGAAATGCATATTAAATTACAAATTTAAGTTGTCTAACAACATGTTCGCCTTGTCAGTCTTGGACTTGACTAATATGTATATCAATGTTCCTGATGATGGATTCCAGTTTAAGGTCTTAGCTATCTTAACACGACCACTGCAACATCCTATGAACCAAGATAATGGCAATAGTTTTTGTTGAAAGTTAATGCAATTTTGAGATATAAATTATTCAAGGTAGAAGATGATATTGCTTATGAAATTGTGAGAAAGGCGTGCCAAGCCAAAATCAAATAATTAAACGCAGCATCTGTAAAAAAAAAGAGGCAACTGGCCAAAAAACCAGCAGCCATTAAAGTTAATTTTGATGTCATTTTCGATTTGGCAGCTGAAACTAATTTCATAATTTTGCGCATATGCAAAGTGTATGTGTGTGTGTGTGTGTGTGTGTAAAATCTAATTCACCTTAAACTGATTTCGAACGCTTGCAACATTTGTGTGCCGACTAAAACTTCGAATACGACTTCGACTTGTTTTTGGGTTGCGTCGATTTGAATTAATTTTTGCTCGCCTGCCTTCATTTTGTAATCGCAAAACGTCAAGATACTTTATCTGTATGCGGCGCTAGCTTATATTTGTTGCTCTTGCTCCAAACGAACCACACAGCGTATGCGTAATTTGTAGTTTTCCATGCATGTCTTGAAAACCAAGCCGCTGTTCTGTGTCGTTAACCCAAACCAGTGACTTGAGCGAATTTAGTTACTGCAGCAGCTACCACTTTAGTCGCTATATTAACTGGTTATCCTTCAGATCAGACACACACACATACACACACATGCGCAACCTGTTATCGAAGGAAAAAAAAAACAACAAAAAAACACTCGAGCAGTGATCTTTGATTGGTACTAGGTAGAAATAGTAACTTCGGTCTAGCCAATCAAACTATGCCTTTAAGAGAATTTGTCAATAACAGATCTCTCGATGTCGATGTTGTTAAACGACATTTCAGCATTCTATTTGAGCACCGTCAACTTCCGGCCTGTCACAGTTTGCTCTGCATTTAATTAAGTTAGGACGCTGCACTCGTAAGTTGATTAGCCAAAGAGCAGCAAGTTTTAGCTCGCGGTAGGAAGAACGTCTTAAGACATTCTCTTGATTGGTTTTAGCAAAAGTATAGTTGGTATTTATATAAGTTACTTATAAATAAGTACCTTTGGCTATTGTGCCATAAAATCCATATTGATCTAAACACTTAAAATTAATTATGATTTCAAAAAGAAACCAATTTTTTCTTATAACACTATATTAATAAATACAAAATTATAAGAATATAAAGTCCACATTTGTTTTTTTTTTAAGATTTATTAATTTAGTTGCAGATTTCACACGCTTTTCGTGTCATTGTCAAACTTTTAATTAAGTAAAACGTGGCTTTAGTTTACTTGACTTATTATGAAATTCAATCTAAGAGTGCTAAATCGAAATACTTTATCTTTAAAGTCTTAAATGTTGACATACTGATCTTAGACCACGATCTGGACACGCTTGTATATAATTATCTGCCCGTCTGTCTGTTTATCTGCAAAAGTGTTTTCATCACAGATCAAGCAGTTGAGCTTAAGGTACTTTAAACATGAACACACATGAGTGATTTAAAGTCAAGGGTATCTCTTTAGTCAAGCAATTTAGCATAAATATTACTAGCATTCTTAAGTCTTCTGCCTTTTTAAATAGTGGTATTTGTTGATCTGCAAAACTAATTGCACGTTGACATATTTTATAAAAGGCCAACTTAAGACTCAAACAATTAAAAGCTTGTTTATTTGCAGCTATCCACTTATAACTTTTAAAGATTTCTTATGCTTAATGTCACGACATTCATGTTAATCATTTGTCATCAGTTCACCCTAGAAGAGCATTTTTATGAATGTATTATGAAGTAGTATTTATCTTGAAAGTACGAGTATCTTCCAAGTTTACTAAAGTTCACTTGCAATGTTCAATGGTGCAATTAATTGTGAAGACTCTGTCAACAATGCTATTGTTGTTTTGATAGCTAGCTTCTCAAGCTTCTCTCGTCGCGACGATAACAAAGCTGATTGGAGTGGACTTTTTGAGACTGTTCTACTGCATGACTTACATTTCACTGTGACTTGATAATAAATACATATTTATGTAATTTTACTTTACATTAATTCTGCAAGAATCATTACATTTCCTTAATAATTAACTTTATACTACCCTATATTCATTAGTGAGCAGGGGCTATAGTGGATTTCAGGCGAAATATGATGTGAACACAATTTGTAAATATTTAAATTGCAATTTAGTGTTCTTTTTAATATTTTTTTTGTGTATATATTTATTAATTGTCTTTATATGAATGTGTTAATTGGTATGTGCTTGTCTTACACGTTTTTTTTTACTTACTTAGATTTTAATTGAAAACCTCATAGCTGAGTGTACGTCAGAGAGTTGCTTCTTAAGTAGCAAAAGATAAATATTTGTAGATAGCTTATAATCAATATGTACAAAATTGTTAAATAATTAACGAACTTTGCACCAATATCGTTGAGCTGATTGTGTTCAGTCTGTTGAGTCATCACAATTACATGTTGTTTTGCCCTTATGACTTTAGCATGTTTGTAGCGGGTGTTAAAACAAAAACTTCCAACGTCAACTAACAACCAACAAATAAAGTCTAGCATTTGAGCCCTGTTCTCTAGTCCCGTCCATCCAACTAATTACTAACAATTACGAATAATACTAAGTTAATGCACGGCGACAAATGCAAGCTGCCAATTTATTTAAATTGCTATGTGAAAAGGAATCTGTCAAGTTAACTCACAAGCCATATGCATTTCAACAAGTAAACAACCACTTAGTAGTATGTGTAAGTATAAACAAACGCAATTACTAGCTGAGAGTGTGGCTTGAAGTCAAAAACTTGACAAATCATTGAGTATCGTATAACTTTAATATGATTGAAATGCTCTCATTAGTCACTTTGCTAACTTGCTGGTGGGAGAGAAATTTTGTAAAGTTGCTAACTTACTGGAATGCATATGAATTCATAAATATTGTTATTATTATTTTTTAACTATTACAACTTAAATAGCTGTGTGTCTGGATATAGTGAACAGCCGAATCAATCACCTCGATAAAGAGATTATCTTTCTGAGTACTTTTACATTTTTTCTTTTATCTGAACAAGTGGATTAAAAGACATTTTTTTAAACCTAAAACCATACTTATGTTAGCCAAATCGTTGAATCAACATTTGGATGTGTATATATGTAGTATATTTTACTATAATTTTATTTAAGCTTTCACATAAATTAAGCAACTAAAGGAAGCTTTTAAAATGTATATGCTTATCTTTATAGGATTATATTGAACAACTTAAATATTAAGAACGTTCCATTATAATAATCTCGATAATAATCGGTTTTTATTTATATTGAAGATTATAGGTCGACATGAATTTCTTTCTAATGTGTTATATTTAGTAAACAAATTTATCAATTCACACACTGAACTTTGAATTAAAATTATGGATCAGAGTTCTTTTATTCAAAAATCTCGCTATATATTTATGAAAAGATACAAGTCGTTGGTTGGTTGGCAAAGGGCGTGTGATGCTCAGGTTATAAAAATAGTTACACAGTCTGTTTAATTTAGTTGTTAATGGCAAAAAGCTTGAGCAATCCAATATTGATACTTGATATATCTTTCGCTGGATATATAAAGTAGCAAAATATAAAAAAAAATAATATCATAATGGATTAAAATCAAAGCTGAATTTCAACAACTCAACGGCTGGCCTTTGGCTGGAGCTGAGCTGTCATTTTGGGTGATTGGCACACCAATCCCAGTTCCAGTTCCAGTCCCAGTCCACGTATGTATTTACCAGCTATAGTTATAGTGTTGCCTTTTGTCCATGAGTGCAAAAGCAGTAAAGTATATGAGTAACAACTAACAATCAGAGATACTATCAACGCTTAGCTGACAGTTTAACTATGTGGTGGTAAAGGAAGGGCCACAGTACTGCACAGCACAGCATAGTACAGTAAAACACTGTGCAGCGATGATATTTCAGTTTTAGAGCTTTGCTTTTGCTTCTCTTGTCATACTCTCGATTTTGTTTCCAGCAGTTTCTGTGTTGCGCCGTTTTGGCCATTACGTGATATTGATCAGGTTTGGCACATTGTGCTTCGCTTTTCGTCAGTCGACGCACAAAAGACACACTTACATATGTTTATGTATGTATATTTTTAATAACTTTATTGGGCCATTGGGTCCACGACCCCAAAAGTCATGCAAATTTTGTAGTGAAGCGACATTTTGGGGCTTTTTGCTATTCGCTGCGGGTCAGTGATGAGCGTCAACTAATTAGATTGCCAGTGAGAAAAGCTAGCAATGATATGGCAAAAAAGGAAAAATAAAAAAATAAAAAACAAAACCGAAAAGTCTGACTCTGATTGAAATGATTTGGTAAGAAACAGAAAATTAAAAATGAATACTCAAATAAGTTGGCGCAAAAACTAATTTGGGTTAAGTGTGCTAGAAGAGTGGCACAGCATTCGATTGGGACAAGAAGAGAATAGACTATTATGTTGTAACATCAGAGGAGATTTTGGAATAATACATAATCTCAAGTACAAGCTCCTTGGTGTTAAGTCATTGTTAGACCAATATTTTATTGTATTATGCTGTCTATACATATGCCAGTATTTTTAATTGAGCACAAACAGCAAATGAAGGATGGATGCTTAAAGGCCAAATCTGCTGGCATATAAGTATTTTTGCGAAATAAAGCGATCGCTTTGAGGCTAAAGCAATTTTGTTAAAGATCATTGATCATTGATAGCGCCGGACAGCTTGAGGTACAAATTTAAACTAATTAAGTGGCAACAAGTATCAACAATATATAATCACAACAAAATTCAGGTGTAAAATCTCAAACACTTGTTTAACAAAAAAAAAAAACCCTGATTGAATAACTTTAATGATGTTCTGAAATTGTAGCAACCATATAGGAGTTGCTGATTTATGAGTTTTATGAGGCTATTTGTTATGTTAATATTGCACATGTGGCGCATGTGATTTCTTAGAAAATATTATGCGAAACAAGTACAACATATTGTCGGTCATACATAGATTTTTCTCTATAGCGGTTGATGTAAATTTTTTGTTGTTTGCGTGTTTAAGTGTTGAAGTGTTTTTTGTAGCCCTGCTCCAATTAATGGCAATGGCTCAAAGTGCGGTTATCAATGCTTGTTTTCAAAATGCAATCATAAAACGTTGATAGAAGTGCAAAGTTTATAATTATTTTTGCCAATAAAACTACAAGTATTTTTTATTTTTTTTTTTGCTCTATTTATTATTATGTATGATTTTTTTCTTCTTATGTTTATTATGTATTGTTGTTAATTTTGTGCTGTCAACGTTGCGTTGCCAAGTTAAGGAAAACGAATTCAAACGATTTGGCAAGGTTATTATTTCTTGCACAAAGATATGTGTTAACACACACATTCAAGCCCACACACACACATACTCATTTGGCCGTAAGTGGCCTTTGCGTTGGCTTTAAGCCTGGCTCGTTAATTGGTTTTGATTTTGATGAACTGAATTTTTCTCATTCGATATCTGTCCGTATGTCGATTCTCGCTTGTCACTTATTTGTTTGCTATCTCAATGCTCAAAAACAGACTCTAATTGCGCACACAAATTGTAAACTGAATGTTTTTTTTCTCGACTATTTTTTTTTGTATCCATACAAAACGAACGTCTTGTACATGCACATTTGTATGTGTGTGAAAAGTACCTGTGATCTTTGTGTGACCGTTAATTTGTGCCCCCGCCTGACAATGTCAAGTGCTGCTGGCGTTGTTGATTGCTCATTACCGTGGATTGGCTTGGTCGCTATTTCCGCTTCCGTCTTAGGGAGCCAAAATGCTATCCAATATAATCCATCATTGCGTGAGCTCATTGTAAATAATTCACTGTAAGAAAACATTGGATACAAAATTTACTGAAACTTGTTGATTAAAAGGCGACCGTACAAAAAGATCATGTTAATTTAACAGAGCTTAGCAAAAAATATAAAAATAAAAGTAGTAAAGATGCTTATCATTGTCATTCATATCAGAATGAAAAGTATTGTGTCTTATAGAATCAAAACTGCATGTGTAATGTGTATTAGACTTTTTAGCTGTGCAACATATTATTTTAAGGAAAGTTGTAGGACAGTCGAATCGAACACAGCTCAGGGTGTTTATTTTCTTACTTACTTAGCATATAAATAACTGTATAATTCATAGAATTGTGAACTGAGCTTTGACCAAGTCATTTGTACCAAAAGTTAAGTGCAGTAACTTTAAAAATGTTTAATGTTTTCCAAAGCATTTTAAATACATAAGTCATTATAAGCCAAAGCTAATACATAGATATAATATTAAGTAGGAAATTCTTAAATGCTGTTTTTTCCTTCATAAAATCAACAATACATGCGGTATATTATCTAAAATATTTATCATTGTTATGATGAATAAAAAGGATTGAAAAAAGATAGATATATTCTTGGTTCGCAAAGTTTTATAAAATAATATTAAAATTGGTACAATTAATGTCTGTAAATAACATAATAAGCAATAAGTTCTTTGATTATATAATTACTATGTTACTTTTACAGGGTATGTATAAATCGAAAACTTTAATTGGCACTTGCACTGATTTTGAATGTAAGCTTCGCTCCGTGTATGTCATGCCCGGACTTACCCTTTGTTTGCTCTTATTACCGTCTAACCAGGCGGCGATATGACCTTAACTCCTATTAAAAGTTGACTTTCCTTTCTACACCTTCGTGTTCCTGAGAATACGTGTAATATGTAATCGCTAAGGTTAATTATGATGAGAGTTTTGCCTGGAAAATGGTAATTAGCGACAACGATTATGTGTGACAGTTAAGCACTCTTACTTTATATACCCAAGATTCGTACAAAACGAATAATTTAGGTTGTCAATACAAACAGTTTTTTTGTCAACAGACTTGCATATAATATTTATAATAATTTTGATCTCATATTTAAAAAGTTTGGCAGTAACTTTTAACATTTAAGAAACATTCCCACAATTCGGTCAGCGACACATTTTAATATACTCCTCCATTTTAAACAGAGATGCTTTCAATTTATTGCAAATATTTGTAGTTAAAGTACGTAGTATGTTCTAGTCGAATTCTGTTAACTAACAGGGGCTCTTTTTTAAGCTGCACAGATCAAAACTGAAGCCCTTTTGGACATTATCTCGAATAGAATGGCTAATGAGATGGCATTTTTAAAAACAAATTTAATGACTTTTCAAGCACTCTGATCTTTGTGGGGTGCGTTGATCTAATGTAGAAAACGTGTGCGATCATTGAAGTGAATTGTAAATGAGCTTAATGATAAGCATTGTTTGTGTGGCTTAATTAGTGTGCTCAACAATGCTAAGAGGTTCTTACATCAATTGTAAATTGATTTCCTGCTCTACATTTTACACAGATAATGCTGTTCACCTTGGCAAGAAGTTCAAGTATGTTTTGGATACGAATAAATCAGTCATTTAATTTTAAGCGTTTGACAAGTTCTGAAAATTGAAATATCTTTTCAAAATTGTTATTTATATGAAACTATAATTATGTGTGCTTGAGGAAATTTGCATACCATCGGCTAGTTAGGCAAACAAAATACAAGACATGGGTCGCTGAGTATATATATTTATAAACGTTAAAAAGATATATGTACATACATCATGATCCATAAACGGTTACCCAATCTAACAAACTGTGCATTGAGACGGAGCCGAGAGGGCGGTTCATTGCCTCGCCCAAACGCGACTAAGCGGAAAACAAACATTGACTAAAAACTGAACTGAATTGAAAGACATATTTAATTGGATTGCGATGCGACATTTGATTGATATATAAAGTGCATTGCGCTCCTGGACGTAGTTTCAGTACAGTGACCAACAACATATCATGAGCAGCAATATAGGGCGGCCTCCAGCGCTGTTGCTGCTCCTTTGGCTCATCATCTGCGCCTGCTCGTGGAGCAGCATTAGCGCCCGGCCCAGCAATGGAGTAAAGCTGCAATCACAATATCTGCGTGCTTTTGGTGCCTATAGAAGACTGGAGCGAAGTTTACCACCCCAGGAGCTACGTGCTCTGACTGCATTGGGGTTGCTTAATGGTGCTCGGCAGGCCGAGGAGCAAATGGAACAGCACCTGGTGCATGAGATTAGGGAACTACTGGAGCAGTCTAACAGCATGCAGCAAGATGAAAAAAGAATACTGCCAAAGATCGATGCCATCGAGCAGCAGTTGTTGAGGGATCAAAGAGCCTTAAGCATTCTCACCAGTGCTATGGAAGTGTTAAGCCGTGACAAGAATGAGCAGCAGTTCCGTCAACTGCTCAAGAATCTGTTTCGGGAGCAACAGCAAAAACAACAACAACAACAACATCTTGAACTGCAGCAATCCGAAGAGCAGCCTGAAGTAGCTGAGCGTCTCGGGCAACTTCGTCTTAACATATTGCAACAGGTACCACAAATGAAGAGTCAATTGGAAGCGAAAATTGAGAAGGCTCTGGAGCATCTTGTAAAAGATGCCCCAGCTGATGGACCACTTGCTAAGGCCAGTTACAAGGTGCTCCACAAACGTGCAGCCAAAGAGCAGCAGAATCAGCAGCAAGAGCAAACGCCTGAAAATAAACAAGGAACCCGAGAACCAGATGAAATACGTGTCATCAAATCTATATTGTCCGAGGTTAGTAAAAAATTAGATTCAGACGTTTAGAAAGTTTGGAAGTGTTTGATTCAAGAACAATCAATTAAATACGCAGGATGATTTTCGTGACAATTTGGTGATACAACAGAATGAGATAAATGCGGGAGGCAAAAGGCAAACAATGGCCAAAGATGATATCGATGAACTGGACGATTTGAGTGTGAGTATTTTATTTTGAATACTACGTTTTTTAATGTGACTAATCTAATACATATAAATATTGTGTGTGTTATCAAAAATAAGAAATATTTTAACGTATAAGAAATTCGATAGATTTTTAGATTGAACTGCTAAAGATATTTTACCATAATACATAAATTTATTAGAAACGCATACAGTTTTAGAGACTTATTTAGTTCAAGATTCAAGAAATTTTTGTTAACTATAAAGTTGACCAAAAGAAAATAATAAATTAAAACCATATTAGAGTAAAAGGCTAATGAACAATTCAAAAATTAAAGTTTTCGTGCTCAAGAGAGTTGAATAATTTCACATTAATGCGCCTTTGAAGTCGCAAAATGTTACAGCTGCAAACACTACGATAACCAAAGCCAATCAGGGCACGGGCACTGAGGATAATTCCACGGAAATTGGTGGTGATGATTTTGGCAATGGCGGCACTGGAGATATGAGCGCTGGCGGTGGTCTTGTTGGGATCATTGGAAGCTTAAGTGGCGTAAGTAAAGAAAGAAAATGAGAGTCAATTAGAGGGTGAAAAGGACTGACTTATCTTATGTATCTTTCTTACAGGGCGAGGGCGGCTCGGATGTTGGTGCCTTGATTGGCGCTCTTACTGGTGTCATATCGACACTATTTGGTGTGAGTTTCTTAATTGAAAAAGTTTTGGCTTAAAATTAACATACATTTTATATCTTATATTGTCAGCCTGGTGGCCTGGATATTGAGTCATTGATTAGTACAGGTACTTCACTGATCTCTGGGCTGCTCTCGGGCAATAAGAACTTTGGTGTTGTGCTAGGTAACTATGTGGGCACAGCCTTTGATGGTCTCTCTGGCGGCGGAGGAGCGGTAAGTCAAACACACACTACATAAATCGATTTGTAAATTCACGAATTATCACTCTTTTGATTTGCAGATCAACAATGGACTGTTTGTGGGCAACTTTGTGGGCACCGTGTTGGCCGCATTAAGCGCAGTACTTAAACTTATTATTATACATAAATAATGTTTTAGCTTGCTCAATCTACTTTCTATCTGGCTATTTACTAACCGTGTTTCACATTACATCAAATATCCTACCTAAGAGCACATATTCAAACTGTATTTAACTTTTCATTACAGGATCCGGAGGAGGAAGGTCCACCGCAGCCATTGACTTTCACCAAGAATTTTCTCAGCGGTTTCCTCGAGTCCAAGTTTCGGCCTGCCGAGGCAGCGTCCGAGGAGCGTCATGGCAGCGCGGAAAAGAAGAAAAAGGAATCATCGGCCGGTGGTGGCTTCGATTCGGCCGGATTCGTCAAGCAGATTGCCTCACATCTGGTCAGTACTGCCTTGGGCCTGATACTTAATGCATCGGTGGGTGCCTCAGGAGGTGCCTCGCATGCCTCTACAGGACTATTCTCGAGCAGCAGCCATCATATGAAGCCAGCCGTCAGCCACTAAATGCATTATTATAATCATAATCGTAAAATTTTTTTTGTATTTTTTTTTGTGATTAGTTTATAAGCAATAAACAAATATTTGGGTAGCCAGACAAGAACAAAGTGCAAATAATTCGTATAGCTCACTCGAGCGGTCAAGAAAGCGTTGAAAAACACAAATGTCATAATATTGAGTTTTCTTAGCCTGGTTCGTTTTGGCTGGCAACTATCTGATCTGGGGTGTGCGGGAGCCGTGAAGAGCTCAAGCCTAATAGTAGTTGGTCAGTTGGCCTGACAAGTGATGCAAGACGCTAGTTGGGGTCTACTTATCTAAAGTATTCTCCCTGCAACATGATTGTTTTATGTTACGCTCAAGTGAAATTTACTTAAAGAAAGTGTTTCAACTACTGTAATTTAAGTAAACGACAAAAAAGTCAAGCCAAAGATCATTTAGGGCGCGAGCTATAGTTGAATTGCATACAAACATACACAAGGCGAATAACGTCGCTCATTACAGTTTGAAAGTCACACAGACGTTAGGTCAAAAACCTAACAAATAGGAGGTTAGGCATAGTAAGTCCATGTTTTCCAAATTATATAATACAAATTTAAATCTTATGTTGATTTTTTATTACATCAATAAAAAATTAAGGATAAAATAAAATAATAATAAATAAATATGACACACATAAAACTGAACTGGTGCCGGCTAATGTAAAAACCATTTAAAAATCAATAATAAAATCATTTTATAAACTTCTTTTTAAGCACATCGTGTTGATTCGTGCATTTACCTGACACGAACCACGACAATACCTCCGAATACCTGTCATATAGGGTGCCTGAGTTAAGCTGACCGTATCGCAATTGAATTGAATTGAGTTGACGTCATCGTTATCGTTTTGTATTCGTTGATTTGATTGTCGCTTGGTTGGTTGTCATTTACTTCCCATCGGCATTCGCAGTTACTTTTACTCACAACAACAACAACAAACTTAAGCCAGTGAAGCGCAAATTTTGTCACTTTCTATTCAGTGCAAGTTACATGGCATATGCCCAGGCAGCGGGAAGTAGGTTGGGGTGGGGCGGATCACTTAATGAACATGCTTTTTACTTTTAAACTTTTTACATTGGGGCTCGCGCGCACTTCTTTCTGAGTTTTTTTCTTTTTTGAGTTGCGCATTGCGCTCGAAGCAGTTTCAGTTACGCGTGAATCTTTCACAAGACCAAGTGACATTCCGGGTAGAGCTTGGTGTTGTTATTTATGCTCGCGTATTCGCCAGTGATGATAAAAAGTTTTTGTTTATTTCAATTTTTATGTTGTTGCCGAACAAATTCTTAATAGAAAATGTTAGAAAAAGCATTTCAGTAAAATAATAAAGTTTTTTAGTTTTTTGGTTTTTGTTTTTGTGACACATACTGTGAAACATCGATATATGCTTATTTGGTGAGTTACCTGAAAACTTAAATTTATACATACACATGCGCATACATATGTAAATTGGTGGAAAATCCAAAATCGAATGACTGCAAAAGCATTCAAATCCTCAAAATAAATGCGCCAAAACAAAAGACTTAGGCAACGAACTTGCTAATTAACAGCGCTTTTGCATTTTGTTTGCATTGCCAACAAGCGCAGCAGCAACAACAACTAAAACAGCGACAACGACAGCAGCAACAACAGTAAATGACGCTTTCTTCGCATTGCAACACGAAACAAATAATTAAATACACACACATACAAACGTAAAATATTAATTATACAAAGTTTACTATTGGTGATGCTAGTGCGTGTATTAGTGCGAGCTAACAGCTCTGATTAGCATACTTTTATTAATAACTCTTGTGTTTGGTGAAAAACCAAAATTTGAAATCCATCCGGATCAAGTCAACAACGAATGTCAACAAACAGT
This sequence comes from Scaptomyza graminum, assembly GCA_018901835.1. Lineage (NCBI taxonomy): Eukaryota > Metazoa > Arthropoda > Insecta > Diptera > Drosophilidae > Scaptomyza > Scaptomyza graminum. The sequence goes on along the minus strand of JAEIFL010000001.1, from coordinate 5,391,906 downwards.
CAAAACACTTTCATTTACCGACGTGTTTGTATGTATGTTTTATTGCTCATCAGCTGAAACAGAAAGTATTTTAATTAATGTTTTACAGCCTGTCAGCGGGTTGATCAATGTTTCATAAACTAAAATTATATTAATAAAGCATTTACTATGCTTAGCAAGATTATAAAATCAGTGACACCGTTAAATTAAAAATTGGTTGGTACAGAAAAATAATATTCATTTAAGCCGAAAAAAATTTTTGGAGTTCCATTAGTTTTACAGAAATTAAACTTTTAATATACGATTTCCAGCGTTTTATTTTACTGTCTGAAATAAAGAAATTTTAATTTGAAAATAAAATATATTAACCAATATTATTTCTTTGTATATATAAATTAAAAAAAATAAAAGTAAATAAGGTACTATTTATATGGTCCTTGATTTAAAAATCAAACTTATGAAAACTCATTTAGGAATATTTATAAGCTAAATATAAATTCAAAAAAAGAAATCAATAGATGGTATTGCATTTCTTTCTTTTTTTACTTACGGTATTTAAACTTCAGATCATACAGCCTTGGACCTCTATTAGCCGCCCAGGGGAGGCCGCTTTCTTAGAGCTTTAAAACGCTGTCCACTTTTAAATTGGTTTAATTGAACGATTGGCACCCAACTGGCTTAAGCATATTTATCTTATCACAGTAACAAAACAATATTAACTCGATACCAATTTACTTCTGTTAGAGTAATGATTGTCTTCCCTTGTGTTCCCACGGTGGGGCCTAAAAAAAATTATTTGTCATTCTCTAATCAAGTAAAGCCTGAATAGAAAGTAAATGGTTTATATGAAACTTAATCCATTGCCTCAAACTCCAGTTTTACCTACATATGAGAGTGTATGTGTAATGATTTAATAGATCTAGTTTCAAAAGCATTTATGATCTCAAACGCAAATTTCGTGCGTCAAATTGTATTAAGCCAATGCAAGACCAACGCAAGAAAAAAGATGAGCACAGTCAAAAGTCAAAGCTGGTAAAGATAGTCACAGCTTGGGCGCGCATACCTGTACACATATGCACAAACATACACATGTTAAGGCAATACGTTTCGGTTGGCCTAAAGAAACCGGTAACAGTCTCAAGGTCGTTCAGAAACTGTGCGTTTGGCCCGCTTGTCGGATCGACTTGGCTCGATTGCGATAGCGCGCTCAAATCAAGATAAACCTCAGCAGACCAACAACAACAACAAAAACAGCAGCAGCAGAAGCCGTCGACACAATTTGAACAATAACAAAAGCCTCATGCTGACGCGATGAGTACTCACTGAGACACACACACAGACGCACATATGTACAAACATATGTGTGTAAAAAGCGAAAGTAAATGCCATGAAAGTGGAGCACAAGCTGCCCGCGTTGAAGGCAAACCACCGAGGGGGCGTTGTATACAAACACACACATACACATACATATAATGTTAACTGTATGTGAGCGACTTGATTGTATATGCATCTGCATAAGTCGGTCAATAAGTTATTGACCGTTTTAACACATTTGATGCCTTTATTTTCGTAATGAATATACTATTACTCTGATTTCTTCTTCTTTCAAAGTTGTTTTTTTCCTATGGCCCGAAAAATTGATTATGCAAATCAAATGTTTGAGTAACTGCAAACTTATCAAATTAGCAATAAAACAATGCCTTTTTGGCTTTCAGTTATACAGCGAAGCATTCGTATTTTCTTTATTGCCTTTGTATTTTGCTCTACCCATTTTTGAAAATAAAAAGCTTTTATATTAAAATATTTCATGTTGGACCATTACAACCTGTCATCATATAAAATCGTAGCAATGGTGGTTGTGAATGTTGCAAGTGAATGCGAATAAAAATCTTGACGCTAAAACGGATCTATATAAAATTTCCTTCAAGTAAAATAAATTTGTTTGCTCGTTTTTTTGTTTTAGTTAATACATCTATGAATAATGTTTGTAAGACATTTAGCAATTTATGTACTACTATTTATTATATTTGTTAGCAATCCGAAGTAAGCATGCACATACATATGGCGTATCAAGACAACCTTCAAACAGTTATCGCTTAGTTATTTATACAGAATTATCTAAACAAGGCTAACACGGACCGCTTAGCTGCAGCTTGCGCCCCATGGCGAATAACTTATGTACATATGTATGTATGTATAAATGCATATAAACATACTATATATATGGTTGTGTATATATTACAATTTTATAAGCTATCTCGCTGACTTGTTGTAATTATTGGGCTTTGAGCTAACTTTAATACACAAAGCCAGACTGAACTCTGCATGTGAGAATTAACCTTTGTATTGAATACAATACTTAAAAAAAAAAAAAAACTTAATAATCTAGATTCTCGAAGAACAAATTCTGGGTTATACTAAGTCCAAGTGGTTATTGTCGGCACGCCCGTTTAAATTAAATTCATATCGCTAATTGGCAGCAAGTGTATGTATGTACATATGTATGTCTGCATGTGAGTTTGTTAGAAACTTTGCTTTGGTCTCACAGCAAACTTAAATACTAAATGCTAAATGTTAAATATAATATCAATCTTATATTGTAAGCCAGCAGCTTACTTGATTTGCTATGCCATTAAATTAAATAAATGGTTGTAAAAAAATTGCAGGTAGATTATTTATTGAGATAACTTAAATTACGAATACTTGTTGAATGTTTCTAACAGGGTATCTTCTAGACGGATTTTCTTAAAATAGTTGATGTAGTTGCCTATGAAATTTATTGAATATATTATCATGTTCTATGAGGTGGTCATGTAATACTATTATACGAAAATAGAAAGGATAATAATATTTAGAATTCCAAACAAACATAAATTGTTATTCACTTTATTGAGATTCGATTGTATTAGGAAAATAGACATTTGAATGAAGAAACATGATATTGTTCAAATTAATACATGTTATATAACAAAAAAGATAATGTCTGTTTACCAATTGCCTAAGATATATTTCTGTATAGGTTTACAGACAGAGCAGTATAGCTTAAATGATTTGAGCGAATAGAATACCAAATTGTATGTATAATATAAGGTATTTCATTAGAAGTCACAAAAATAAGAATTATCAACTTATATTTAAAGCACACTTTTTAATGGTAAGCCGACTTTTAAATTGTGCCACAAGCACAGTCTGTTTGTCAGTTCAGTTTAGTAGTTGGTCTAAGAGTAAGCTGAGGTCTTGGCCGGTCATGCTGGTAGCAAATGTATCTAGCTATGCACTAGCTAACGGTCGCTATGGGCCGTTCTCTAGTTAATGGATCTTTTTTTAGATAGTCATTATCCATTATCCATGTGCACTGCGGGCGCCCTGATTTGTCGTTCACTAAAAGTATATTTATGTGTATGTACAATGTACACACAAGTCTTTCGCATTTTGCTGCAATGCATTAAATAACTTGAGAGCATGTGACATTAATAAAACAACTGAATAATGCATAATGACGAATCATTGTGAACGTCAACAATATTAGCAACAACAACAACGACAGCAGCATAAACGGAGACTGCACATTGAGCAACACAAAATTATACTAGCTGTAGCAAAAACTGACAGACGAGGCAAGTGAAGAACAAGTTGCAGCTACTACATACTACTACACATTTAATGCGAACATAACCGCCCCCCTCCCCACCAAAAATTCGCATAACAAATGGCTTAAAAACATGAATACATATGGTACGCACATAAGTATTTTAAATGTTGCACAGAGAAATATTCATAAGTATGTTTGTTTGTTGTATGTAGAAGTGACCCAGTCAGTTGCCCAGTTGACATTTATGCAATTGAGGAGCGCACGCATAACGATCTATTTAAGCCAGGTCAACGAAGTGGGCAAGGACGCATGACATTTGGCTTACTGGCTGACCGACTGACTGATAAGTCACCTTGCAATTATGCTGTATGCGATTGTGTGTGTGTCTTCGACTAAGTGGCTCGCGTTGAGCGCAAAAATATACGTCGCGCCGTTGCGGCAGTTAAAAATATTGTATATTTATGTATACTTTATTTTTTTTTTTGTCGTGCGACTCGTCGTCGCGATGTTGAGGTCTTGGCCATGTCAAATACAAGCACTCACACATACGTATGACAAGTGAACTGGTTAGATAAAAAGAAGAAAAATAAAAACAAATCAAAATACATTGTTGCAACCCGTGCCAGGGCCCATTTGCATGTCAGTTTATTAAGCCGCTTCTATTATTACTAGTGGCCAGACACCCAGTGTCAAACATGAAACATGCTTAACAACAACAGCAACAAAAAGCACTAACAGATTGGCCAATGCAACACTAACACTGTCTAAACAACTAACTGGCGTTGCATGCTTGCAGTTTTATGTTTGGGCTCTACTTAAATAATTGAGGCGCCTGAGTGACTGCAATTTAATTTTTATAGTCGGTTCACAAAATTGTGCTCGTTGCACAAAATACAATAAAAAAAGTAACACATTAACTGAATCCCCGTAAAAGACAGTCATATTTTGTACTCAAATTTAATGCTAGCTGAATACAGATTCTGATTAGAAAAAATTTTTATACCTACCTTTAGTTTGAAAAAATAAAATAAAATTAAATTTTCTTGTGCGAAGAAAAAAAAGGCAAATTTGAATTGACAAATTTTATTTATTTTGATTTTTGAAAAATCTTGTATTTTATATCGAAAAATTAACTTGTGCAGTAAGATTTGAGTTTAATGAAAAGTTTAAAAAAAGTAAAACACATTAATTACAAACTTCAAAAATATCTTATGTGGGCGATCCGTATACTTAATATTCTTCAGCACACCCAGCTAGATTTAATTCGTGCAGAGTATTCAAAAGGTTTTTAAATAAATGTTCAAGGCATTGTCTAAAGTCAGCTTGCAGTGATTTTCTATGTCAGTAAGAGCAACTAGTTTGGATGGTTTTAAGCTAGCTGCACTTTCAAGTGGTTTTTTTTTAACGTCATGCATCCCATTGAATTTAAGTATGTCTTTAATATTTAGTGGCCTTAAGGCTGTCGTTTAGGTTGGCAAAAACTGAAAGTTAATTAAGTCACGCTGAAGCAGGCCAAAAGTAAAAGGCAAAACAAACCCCGAAAAGACCAGACCAAACCAGACCGAACTATAGTAGGATACAGCAGCCAGTACAGGTTGTTTCACAGGTTCCTCGGCATCCGACATTGAAATGTGGTGAACATTTTCTGCAGCGACCTTAGCGGCTTACTTCTGTCAACTGGATCAACCTCATGACCTTACGAAACGATGACAACAACAGTTGTGCGCTGCTTTTTACCTGAATTTGCAAAAAGTCTTTTTGTTTTCTGTCACCTTTTTACGGTCATATTGTTTAGGCTACTTCGGGGAATATATAATATAAGTATTGATTGACAATATTCAAACTGCAAACTTGGTGCATAAATTTAAAATTAACCTCAAATAATGCTTTAAAGCTTATTCATGATTATTTCGTTCAACTTGGATTATCTCCTTTTCAAAATCGATATTAATTTAAGCAGTGATAGCTATTTAAACATTACGTACTTAAAACTTAAATATGTATTCAAATTATCTCATAAGAATGTTGGCATAATAATTAATAGAATTAAAGGGTAAATTATACGGCTGGCAATGTTATTTTCTCTGTGTGTAGTTGCTAACACCTAATAATGCTAAATTTTTAAGTGGTTTACCATTGTGCTGTCTTGTTGTGCATACTATTCTAAGAATCATGCTTCGACAGTCATTAGCTTATTTGTGACTTAATAATTTGCCGGATAATTGTTTCTGCCAATTCGACTGCCAGTCAGAAAGTAACTTAATTAACTAATCTCTGTTACATATGTATGTATGCATGTTAATATGCATGTACGGGCCACAGATCATCAGATTACATATTCTACATAAAGTATTCGTGCTTGGCAAGCATTATTTTCAATTTGGCTATTAAAATTTTCAACTTTGTTGACCTGCTTTCTGTGCAGCTCACCTGACGGCAATTAATTGAGTCAATTTATTTAAGATATCATTCGTAGTTTACTCTGGGAAAAATTGTGAAAATGTTTTCACTTCAAGTACAATAAAAATCGATAAAAATAAAATTACATTGGATAAGATGGAAATAAGAGAATTGGCATATGCTAATACATAGTTTAAGGTTGTCTTTCCGAAAATTTAATATCTCTTCATTTTGTAAAAAAACATCGAAAAAATAAGTATATTACATAAATTAAATTTTTTTAAATAATTGTTTACCACACCGCTAGTTTTTAATATCAATTTCGTAAGATTGCACATACTTCACCTTTTTGAAATCGTGACTCATCTATTAATTTAGAATGGAGAATGGTATCTAAAAAAATTTAAAACAAAGTTTCAAAACAATTAAATAAATGTTAGCATCTACATAAAAGTGCTAGTACATTCAAAATGAGTAGTAGTAATTTCGTAATATTAGAATGTCCAAGATTACACAATGTCCAATTGTATTGTATCCAAGTGTATATTTCTGAAAGATATCACCATACATAATGGTGTACTCGTGTAGTATAAACAATATGCATATCTAAAGTTGATAGTTCGAAATAAAAAAAAAAATAATAGTAAAACGTTTATTGGGCATGCTGAGCAAAAGAATGGTTTAAAAAATAAACATTGCGCATACGTAATGTACATGAACAAATACATTCATATGACCAACTTGTGTTTTAATTGAAAACCAAAAGTACAAATTAAAAGAGCATTGCAAAAACACACCAAAGCACCAAATAATTACAACTACTATGAGCATTTTTTTTTTAAATTTTTTTTTTTACGTTTGAGCCTTTAAAGTTGGTTTTGTTGTTTGCAACTTTGCACTTTTATTGAGCGCTTTTGTTTAAAAATTGCGCTCAAAACGTGTTCACAGCTTCACAGCGCTGCCAGCGTTGGCGACGGTGTCTGCGGCGGTGTCGGCGTCGATGTCGGCGTCAGCGTCACAGTTTACGGCGCGCGTCAACGTTGACGATTGCTGCTTGTTGTTTTTGCTGAGCCATTGACGCCTATATGCGAACGTGCGCGCGCGCATAATAAAATTCAATTCGGTTTTTGTCAGTCTTCCATTTTGTTGTACATATACACACACAAATACATTACCATTAACACATACACTTGCTTTGCGTATGTGTGTTATTTTTTTTTGGTTTTTGGCCAAAGCGAACTGACGTCGACGTCGACTGCAAAAGCTCTGACGACTGCGCTTTGGCGCTTTGGCTCTGGTGTAACCGATTTTTTGGCCACTGCTAAATCATTGAAGTAACTTTCGTCTGCAGTCATTTGCTTAAAGTTAGTGAACGTGCTAGTATCGCTTATATGCGGCAGCTGCTTTAAAAGTTTCTTTACCCGTGCGTTTTTTGCAGTACTCACTTACATACTTACTTACTAACCACATAGTGTAGTGGCTAGTTGTGTGTTGTAGCTGTGTATACATTAACTACAATTCCGACGTTTGGTGCGTGCCCATTGAGTATGTATGTATTATAGTATGTACCTAAGGTGTAGAGTATTGTTTTTGGGCATACCCCTTTGTCTCGAAGGTCGTTGAAGAGATTACGCATGCGCCGTGTGTGTGTGTGTGTGCCCAGCACATATGTATGTATGTTTAAATTAAAAACAAATCCACATCTTCTTCTTTCGTTTGCTTGTTTTGCAATTAGATCTGAAAGAGAAAAACGCATCAGAACAAACCATAAAAGCCCAACAGCCCAAGCAACAGAAAATGCAGTTCACAACGGGATGTTTGATGGCAGCCTGGCTGCTGTTGGCAATAGCAACACAATTGACGTTATCGGCACCAGCGGAGTCAACACTTACGCTCCAGGACAGCAGCGAGCCAGCCGAGTTGAATCCCATCAATGCAGAGGTAAAGTTGACCAAGTAGCTAAACGAACCAAACCCCAAACATCAAAATCAACGAGCTGCATTCACTAAGCACTAGCTTAACTACATAGTAACAGTAACTAGGAAGCAAAGTTTAAGCAACGCCATCGAGTCAGGGACTGACAACAAGAGCGCGCGCCCATTGTGCATTGTGTCATGAGAGGCACAAACTTGTTGTAAGCTCCTTTGCCCCGCCAACTGTTTGTTGCTTGTAACAGTTTGTTGCTACTGAGGCGTAAAAGTCACTTACCAACTCACTGGCAGCACCTATATTTGCGCCTTTTGTTTTTCTTATTTTTCTTTCATTCGTATTTTGTTAACGTTGTTGTTGTTGTGTAAGCTGCAGCTGAGCACTTGCTAATTTTGTGGAGAACTGCTGCTGCTGCAGCTGCAGTATTTTTTCGTTATCCCGCAAAGTAATATTTACTCAATGCAAACCATTTGGGTTCGTTTTAATCGGTTTTACTTTTATCAGATCCACGCATAGTGTCATACGATTGCATTATTCAATAATCAATCCATCGTCCATCGTTTCATCAACACAGTGTGTTTGTGTGTGACCTTGAGGCAAATGCTGCTAACAAACACACATACAAATGTTTGCATACTCGTATGCGATAACTTATTACGGACCTACGTCAACATTTCAAAATCGTATAGCAGTCGACGAGTTAAGCGGGCGGGTGTATAACGAAATTGTGAGTGAATTAACGGCGCTAAAAACCAATGAAGCTCTCACAATCTTTCATCAACGTTTTTTGGCTGTGCTTTTTATTTGTATTACAACAACCAAGACAACATTGTCGATCGTATAGAAATTATGTGGAGAGAATGTTAAGTAAATATTCTAGGTATTTACGAGTCTGTCCGTCCGATTATCTTGTTTCTTGGCATATAAAAAAATCGTCAGTTAGTTTTCTAAAATAATAATTTAAAGTGTATTTGCGCTTCGGCGAGACTGTGTTGAGCTCATATTTACAGTAATGTGCAAATTAAAATTATATTTTAGGCCTAATGGAAGATTGTCTAAGCCGATAATTAATTTTACAACTTTTGTGTAACCTGATTGGCAACTTAAATTTTGCATTTTACTTTCTATATGTTAAAACGTTACTTATACTTACTTATACTTGCTTAAGCCAATCTTTGATTTGAGCAGATTAGAATGAGGATTTCAAATTGAGTTGTCTGTCTGGGATTGTTAACCGTCATAAAATTAGAATAAATATGTTAAGGCAAGTAGGCAATCATACTTTGGGCTGTAAAATTCTCTTAAAAAGACAATACTCTTGACAAGCAACACGTTGCATTCGGGCGCAAGCGACAGCGAAATACGCTAAGAACAATTTCCAAACATGATTGTTTGTAAAGGGCAATGTAATTGCGGGAGAGATGGGCGTGGCCTACTTTTCATACTCGTTACATACCCAATATTCTCCTTACCTTCGGTATCAGAGTATAAAACAATAATTATGAGTGTTGAGAAAAACCAATTGATTCAAATTTGTACAGTCCAAAAGACATTCAGTCATTATAAAAAAGGTCGTTTAATTACCAGTACGTTGTCACATTCAAAGACAACAACGACAACGACACAAAGCAGCAAAAGTAACTATAAAGCAGAGGTCTTGTATTTTGTGCTTAGCAAATGCGTTTTGTTTAGAAATGAGTTAATTTTGACTCGCGACTGCTAGCAACAGTCGAATTCGAGAAATGCATACTTATCGAATGTTTGGTTTGTGTTGGCAATGACGTTGTGAATTTTAAACATGGACACAAGCAAAAGTATCTCGAATGCCGAATTGTTGCCTCGCTGGTTTAAGTTGTATATTTTTATATCAACTTGATACTTTTTGGCTTTTAGAATAGCGGTGTGTGTGTGTGTGCATATTTATGTATTAATTTATGGTCACATTAATGTATTTCGATTGGTTTTCTTGCACTGACAAACTTGAAATTGGGTCAAGTCTAACCAGCCTCGAAGTTCGAGCGCAAAGTAATTTTTGTTTTTACACCAACCACAATACACTCAGAAAAATTCAAAAACTTCTCTAAAATAAGCGATTGCATTTCTGCATTAGGGAAAAATGTTTAAATATGGAAAACATTTTTGATGATGCCAAAAAAACTTGCCAAATTTATAAAACCTTTTGGTACTTCATTAACTTATTGGCCGTATTTTTTTTTGAGTGTACATTTTGTACATGCATGTTTTTTGTTGTTGTTGTTTTTTATGCCTGCAAGCAATTAAACTTAAAGGCAGATTGACGTGCTCAATTAGGTGACCTGGGCAAGAATTGAGCGCAATTGATTGCAACTCATTAAGACAGCATGCCACAACGTGCGCTGCATAAGTAACTTGAGATGTTAGCGTTGCTGCTGTTGCTCCTGCTGCAATTGTGTGTGGCAGCAGCAGCAGCAGCACCAGCAACTACTATGTATGTCGCCAGCAATTTGGCAAATCAATCGATTCCAATGTCACCCACCATGCCAATCTCTTTTGTGACATTTCTCTTTCTTTTCTCTCTATATCTATCTCTCGCTTTCTTGCTCTCGCTGGCTACTTTTATTCTAGGAGGTGTTGGGCGCTGACCTCGAACGCAACAAAAGAAAACTGCCCGATGCGACATTTGAGGCGAAAAATGCCGTGCTCGGATTTGTCTTTGGCGTAAGTAGTTCAAATCAATCAAGCAATCACTTCAATCGATTAACGTCTTGCTTTTACTAAATATATATATACTTATATGCATACATACATATACAGAAGATCGACAACTTTTTGGATACAAAGACACGTGTGATTGAGCAACTGGATCGTTCCAATATTGAGAAAAACAAGCAGTGGGACATTAAGAACCCAGTGCCCATTAAGGATTTCCAGACCCTAATCACGGCCGTCGTCTCACCGAAGATTCGTTCGATTGGCAACATTGCCAATGATCTGACAACTGGAGTTCTCACCACCATAACTGCATTTAGTGGCTCGTCGGCGGGCGGAAATGGAAATGCTAATGCTGGCCTTGGCAATGTCGTCTCCAAGTTCTTGAGCCTCTCAGGACCCATTCTGCAGGGCTCTTCTGGTGGTGCCAATGGCATTGCTGGCGCCACATCTCCTGCCCCCGATTCCGATGAGGCGGGCTACTAAATCGACTTACAACTAACTCACTGGCTGACTGGCTAAACTGGCTAATATTTGTTTGTTTTGTCCGGTCTCTAAATGTGTTTTTTTTTATTATTTATGTACATCACACACATACACACACACCCACACACACACACTCTGGAAACAGAAGTGAACTGTCCTATGTTACCCTCTGATGCTCGCACGTTTATTTGACATTTGGACAAACTCTGTATGATTTTTTTGTTTGTTTTTTTTTTTTTTTGTTGTTGTAGTTTAGAGTTTAAGTTACAATTTTGTTATGATAAAGAAAAAAAAATCAATTTCAGTTTGCTTGTCGTCAGGGCATTAGATAAGTTAAATTTTATGCTACCCATTGTATTCATGTTTGTAAATATTGGCGCATATATGTACTATGTAACTTACGGCTAAATAATCATAAATAAAATAAATGAATTTCTTACATATGTACGTATCAACTAAACTATTAAAACGAAAAAAAGCTAAAAAGAAACGAAACCGAAACTCGATTTTTCAATACAACTTTGCGGTCTCCTTTGGCGTTGTGATCTTGGCCTTGTCTTCTCTCATGTTCGAAATACATTTGTTCATATATGTTTATAGATTAAATAGTATGCTATTTATGAAAAGCCAGCTTACTTAAAATCCTCTCCTCTTTCTCTTTCATTATGTCTGTCTCTGCCTGTCACACGAGCAGAGGAAGCTCAAGGCACGCGGGGCTAAAGATCTGAGTGACGCTCCAGAACTGGACCGCAAGAACGTTTCGTTTGAGTTACCTTCTGAGTTATTCACCAAATCATTCAGTACGGTCACCCAAGTCTCCAAAGGTCTCTCTCGCCTCATTATGGTAAGTAACTATGAGGAACTACTTGAGCGGTATAACTTTGTAAATGCATTTGCTCAACGAGCTTTTCAAAGCTTGACTGAAAGCTTTTTGTTAACAAGAGATCACTGCGAGCTTAACAAAAGCTTTGACACCAAACTCTTTAAGTTTTTTATATTTGTAGATACAATAACACATTCTAACATATTTCCATTTCTGCCTAGAACTCTGCACGTCGTTACTCCCGCTTTGTTCTGTTCTTCAAGCCAGTGTTTGGGGATGCTTTGGTGGTCAAGGGCTCTGAGGATCCAACAACTACAACGACCAGGCGTACAACAACATCTACCGAGGGGTCAGATGGACTTAATGAGATATAGAATTTTTTTTTTTTTTGCAAACTGTTCATATATTGAGTCAAAGCTTGAGTGTTACTCGAGTGTACCCATTTTTATGAGGGTAAAAAATATCGTATGTGTTAGGAACAGGAACAATTATGTAACTTTTACTTATTAGTCGAATCGATTTATTCCATGTGGCTAGTAAACATCATTGAAAATGTATCCTTTGAAGATAAAAATCTGTAGAAACTTCAGGCACAAGGCTTTAAGCACACAAATGTTTAGAATATTTGCATTTACGTTACTCAAATCAGTGTTTAATATATATTAATATAGGGCAACTACAAGACGAGCGCATTTACATTAAGCGTATATACTTATTTTTTGTTACTGATTAATTTATTATTATGTTATGGGTATTTTTGTTGTTGTTGGTTCTTATATAAAAAAAAAAAATATTTATAAATGAATACATTTATATGTTATACTAGACATAAGATTTTACTTAATTGGGTTCAGTTAAATTACTTCAGCTGCTGCTAGGGCGTGGACGCACTAAAAAGCGCACCAGTTTCAGAGAACCCTTGGGACCGTCTAGGAATCCCCGCCACAGGATGCCCTTAAAACCATCCACATCGCGCTCCAGCAGACGTTGATAAAGGCCAAATGGATTGCTGCAAATAATATAAAGAATGAAATTGCTAAAAAATATGAATCCATAACATAAAAGAAAAGTTAAAAGTTCTAGTAAAATAAACTATTAAATTTAAAATAATTTTTATAAATAAAATAATTAAATTCAGAGTAAAAAGAGTGTTGCATTCATTCATTTATGATGCAATTATTTGGGGAACGTCATCAGCTATACTTGTACCAAATTTAGTGCCTCAAGCTGTTAAATATGTGTGTTTGTTTTCCCATTTGATTTGATTTGATTGACCTTCTCATTGCTTAAACTTAAACTGGCTCTACTCACCTGAGAGTACAGGAGGTGCCATACCAAAAGGCTGCTGATTGTGCCACAGCGCAATTAGAATCGCTTTCATCGTTGTCCATGTCCTGAGTGGTGAACTTTTTGCCCGCATGCTGACTCAGTGCATCGGAAGCGTCGCCCTGATATTTGCCCAGCACATTAAGGCGATACTGTTCGGATTCGCTGCCAATGCCAAAATGATCGTAAAGCGCATAACGCAGCTCCTGTTTGCGATTCTCTAGTTGAACGAGCAACTCACAGTCCTCACTGCTGCAGATCTGATGTAGCTTCTCCAAGCCAATGAAAAACTCCGTTGTCAATGGGCCAAAACCAATTTTATAGTCGTCCCACTTGCGATTGAAGTCCTCGTTGCCATCATAGCGATTTACGACCACAGTCCAACCCCCGCCACGTGCCTTTTGATCACAGAACACAAAGAATGGCTCCACATTGGCGCGTGGACGGATTCGCACCACGCCATGCTGCTGTTTCAGACAGTTGTGTGGCGTGCTTGGATCGCCCTGTTCACCACCTGCTACCCCGATGCTTAAAGATGGCGCTGCTGCGGCTGACATTTGAGGCTGCGGCTCCAGATCAAGGCTGCAATAAAGAGTTCAATAGTTAAATCGGAGTAAACTTAATGGTGGCACTACCTATGTACATGCGTGTGCTGAATCCTGTAGGGGTTATTCCTGCTGGTACACTTTGAGGCACTCCCGAGCGTCGTAGATCCACCACCTGCTCCTGAAGACTGCCGATTTGTTGCCTCACACTTGCAATATCATTCGTTAGTGCCTGTAAGCGTGTGTTTAAAGTGCTCAGTGTTGATAGTGGGCAGCTTCCTGTTGTCTGCAAATGAAATGAAAGTAAAAAGAAGATGAAACGCCGTCAATTCGAGATTAAATATTTTTACATAAGTTTCATAGAGTTAATACATAAGTGATTTTATAGAGTTAAGGTCACCAATCACAATTTTCACATTAAGTTGGTTGATTTTTAAGAAATTTTGTGCACTTGACTCACAGAATTGTCTGCTGGTAGCATCTGTTCACCGAGATCATGCGTTGTGGTTAGACAGGCCAACATTGTGACCAGAGTATCCAATTGCAGCATTTGCGACATTATGCGACTGTTCACAAATACGACTGTACTAAGCCTACCGTTTCTTGACTACTACGTGTTTTCTCTCCAGTGACCAGTGCAGCCTAGCACTAGCAGCCGCAACGACAAAGGTCATCGATTAGCTTACAATTCAGCTATAAAAATCAATTCAGATTCATTTTGCAAAACGAGTATTCAAAATCAGTTGGGCAACTCGTTTGCCGACATACTCGTACATACACACAAACATATATGTATGTTCTAGAATATATTATAGTTGCAGTTGTGGTTGCATTCGTCGACTACGGAATAGTTGTTAGCTAGCTACTATCTGAGGGTCAATTGCGCCGCAGTCGCATTCTCGAGCTGCTAGCGTAAACATAGCAAACAAACACTGTAAACTGTAAATTACCTGAATGACACGCTAACTGCTGTCGGAATTGGCAGCCCAGATTGGCTGTATTCTCAGCTGACAAGATGACTTTGGAAGCATTGGTAACAGCATTGGCCTGTTTAAGTACGACGACAAATCTGCCCGAAAAGCCTTTACCAATTATTATGAAGAACTCTTTAGAGCCGCTTCGTGTGGACAATGTAAGTGTAGAAGATATTAATCGTTTTACGTTACGTTGTTAAGACGAATGCTGTAATTTTTTGTAGAGCACTGGAGGCTGCCCAACGGCAACGCTGGGTGGAATAATGGCACGGTAAGTAAATGAGTTGAAGTTTCTGTTTTTTTAAGGCCTAGCCATAAGTTCTCTTTCATATCCAGAATCCAACACATGGCAGAGGAGGTGAAATCACTTAAAGCAGATCTTAACGAGTTGCAGCAGCTTATCGATGAGCATAAGAGCCAAGTGCCAGCCGGTCCACAACTCGGAACGCGCATGTAAGTCTTACAAATTGTATGTACATCTTCATCTGCAGGTAATAAATAAAACTACTAAGCAAAAACAAAAAGTATGACCTCGATCTCTATCTTTTGCTAATGATAATTTTGATAATTTTTAAAGTTGTATAAAGCATCATACAGATTTTACCATGTATCGCACTTTTTTAATATAAAGATGCACTTCTTCAAATTTGTCATAGTACATGATGATAGGCAGATTAAGCTGGCTCTGCCTAAGCCTATCAAATATGAAACAAACTAAATTTTAAGCAGAATAGTGATTAAAATGGAAGTCAACTAAATTGTACTTATTTTTGCATACGTAGAGCCTATATCAATAAAGTAGTTAAGAATACACCTTTTACATACCACGCACTCACTTACCTACTTGTTGCTCTTTAATGTTAGTTTTGGACCACAGCCATTCGGGCCAATCGTTGCGCCTTTACCGTTACCTGAGGTTGACGCCGCACCACGCAATTGTCTTGATCAGAAGCATGGCCTAGTGCGCATCCGCATTGCACCAGATGTGGAGCCCTTCTTTGTAAACTGTGACCAGAAGTTGCGAGATGGCGGCTGGTTGGTAATCGCATATCGGTTTGACGGCAGCGAGGAATTTAACAGAGATTGGCATGCTTACAAAACCGGATTTGGATCACTTAACTCTGAGTTTTTCATTGGATTGGATAAGTTGAATCGTCTGACGAATAGTGGTGATCATGAGCTACTCATTATTATGCGCAGCAAGACGAGAGAGGAACGTTTTGCTTTGTATGATCAGTTCAGCATTGGCAATGAGGCCCAAAAGTATTTGCTGTATGTCTTAGGTTCCTACAAGGGCGATGCTCAAGACTCCCTGCGCTATCATGCTGGCAAGAAGTTCACTACTTTTGACCAGGACAACGATGACAATGGACAGAACTGTGCACGCACCCATTCCGGAGGCTGGTGGTATGGTCGTGAATGCCTTGAAAGGTAATTTGCAATTGCTAGTCTAGCGGAGTGAATTTTATATCAAATATTTATCCTAAGATGCTGTTTATATACTAACATGTAGTTGCATTTCGAATATTGTTCATATGAAGCATTATCTTTTTTTTCAGCAATCTGTTTGGCAAATTTCAATCCAAATTTGGTCAGGAGATTGGCTATTTCAAGGGCATATTGTGGAAAACCTTTGTACCCGGCCCCACGGGCTCTCTGCGTTATGTTCGCATGCTCATTCGACCATACAGGAAGACGTAGCTAACGAAGACCTTAAGATATGGTTAGATAGCTTTAAGTGCACAAGACTCTTAATTAGAATCTAACCTTACCACCTAACCTAACCCCTTAAACTTTATTACTTAGAACTTAATCGCACAGCGATGTTTTTCTGTTAATATATATATATATATATTTTTTTTTTTTTGTAATTACCCTATTTTGTATGTATTTATGTACAAATATTATATTTATATTCGTATTAAATTTTAATGCGCTGAGTTTTTAAAAAAGCCAAGCAAACATTTTTTTACAGTGCTCGCAACAACATCATATTACGTTAGTATAATTTCAAGCTTTGTTTGAATTTATTTGAATACTGCTAAAGATGAGGAGCTTTTGTTGATAACTATGTTTTCGCAAATGCCAACCAACTGGAAAGAGTACTACACTAGTATTTGTACATTGATATTGATTAGATGGTACATTTTTATTTATGAATTTTTAAAGTCGACATCAAAACATGATTTTAGTCGCAATGCTTGACTGAGTTACCGGAAAGTCGTTTTGAAACGGGTTTCAATCGACGCAATTACAGTTTTCGCTTTAAATGAAATTCAATTAATTGGCATCTAATCATAACGACTAGTACAACAAACTACTCGCAACTAGCAACAAAATCAGCGGCAATCGCATGAGAAACGCGCCCATTGGGAAAACCGTAGTGTTCATTTATTTGGAATTATCATGAGATATTATTCATATTGCTCATTTGAATACACATTTTGCATACAATAGCTAAAGCATCTGCTTCATTTGTCGCATGCATTGTTGCGTTCGAGATCGAGGCTTGTGCTGATTACAAAATAGTTGCATTCGATGCAATTGCTCGTACTAACATTTAATTTAGCTATTTATACTACAAATACTAAATACATACACGGCTATATACATGTGTCTGCATTCATACACATATGAACGTTAAGTGGATTACACACAATACAATGTGGACACATACTACATATAAATTTTTTAAGGCATTAAGTTAGCGCGAATTTAAAATTAAATTGAATATGAATAAGTTCAGAGAAAAAGGTTTTATACCTATTATGTTTGTTTTGTTGATTGCATTTAGAAGAAAAATTTTAATTAAATTGATTTTTTACTCTTTAGTTTCACATAATAATTGTGAGATATTCCAATTGCATAGGCAAAAAGCTACAATACATTTTCTATGTTTACTTTGCGTTAAGGTCTAAAGATCAAATTGATTACGTGAACAGTTAAGGAAACTTAACTATATGTTATTTTGTAGTTCATATTTTGTTTTTATGAAAAATAGTCAAATTTTTTTTATTATTATATTGAAGCTTAGATGTATTTTTTGTCGTAGATTTTCTATCGAACATATCGAATAAGAAATTTGATATACACAATTTTCAAAATATATTTCGTGCAGTGTACAGAAGAAGGTGTGCTGTGGAAAAACTTTAAGACACTCAGCGCAATACTAGTTAAGGTGAGTCTGATAGTAAATAAATTTGTGGCACTTGCATTTCTCTGCTTGAACTTTTTTGACAAAGTCAAAATGTATTAAACAAAGCACACGAAGCAAACCACCACTGACAATGAATTGCTGCTTTTTGGGGTCTGCTTGAGAGTTGTGCGCACTGTTTTCTCTGCTTGTGCTTCTTCTTTTAAAAATTTTCATAAAACTTTTGCTCGTTTGCCGCTAATAAATTATTTTTCAGAAAGTTTGCGCCGAAGGCGACACAGCAATGCGGCTGCGACTCCGACTGCGACTGCGGCACCGGCCACTAAGCTGTCCACAGAAGCAAAGTGAAGATGGTGAATGGGTGGGGGAAAGGTGGGGCGCCCCCACCTCGAATTTTATTTTTAAGTTGGAATTCCATTGCTCGAAACTAGTATGACATGAACCAATTCTGACTACTACAGCAGCTCCAAGTTGTAGTTGTACATTGTCCATACAATAACTGCACGACTATTATAACGCTCGTTTGCGCCTCTTTGTTGTCCTTGGTCCTTGGTTGTTGTTGGTGTTGGTGTTTGTTCGTTTGTTTGTTTGTTATTCCTGTGTGTTCGCTTTGTTCATAAATAATTTGCGCCACAACTCAATTTCATGAGCGTAAATCACTGTGTGGTCACTTGGTGTTTGCTGCTAGCTGCTAGCTGCTACTCTCTATTGGATTGGGTTCCTGTTCGTTCTTGCAGTCTTGCTGCCGCTTGTTTAGTAGTATCCTACTCCTGTACCTGCTCCTGCTGTCAATGCTGTTTATTGTTTCACTTCTTCTTTTCAAATAATTTTTCAACTTTTTCTGCTTTTTCGGTTCGTTGTTAGTGGCCATTTACCATACAATTCCTTATTTATGTGTTTGCCGGCCCAGGCAACAAGCTATAAGCTATAAGCTCCAAGCATTCCAAACTCAAAGTCTCTTTCTCTCTCACTCTCTCTCTGTCTCAGTTTCTTCTTTGTGTGTTCCGCAAAAGTTTTTTCTCGTGGGAGTCCAACTGAATCAAACCAAAGGAGGCCCAATGATAGTCCGGGGTTCGCTTTGTGCCTATTCTGTTGTTTGGCACGCGAGTGTTAAATCAACAAAAAGTTTTTCGCCAACTTTTCAATTGGCTTGACAAATATAAAGAAATTTACAACGTCCCCATTGTAAGTGGCTCCGAACGAACAGGCAAAGTAGATACATATACGTATACAATATATAAATAAATATACGAATGAATGGCAGGAAGCAAAGGTCAAGAATCGAAATCAAACTTTTAATAATATACTATATATAATTTTGATTATGTTCTGCACATAGTACTTATTAAAGTTATCAGTCCATATATCTAGTAGACTACACTACACTTTCTAAATGGACTACAAATTCTTGAATTCCTTGAAATTTACGTTGAAATTTAGACTGATAATTGTTTCTACAAGTATAAAGTACCTATGGGAGGATAAAAGAGATAAGTATAAAAAGATATAAAAAGATTTGCCTTTTCATTAGGGCTACTGAGCAAAACGAGCTTTTTGGTTTTTAGTCAACCGTTTGAAAATGGATAAGCTTACACTTAATCCTAAAATTGCCCACCTGAGGCACAAAGTTTGTTGTCTAAGCGCCATATGCAACACAGTACAGTTGCTCAACAATTCAACAGCTCAACACATGCGAGAGCAAAGAGTACAATATGCATGTAGATTTAATGCTGCGTTACGCATTCCACTCATGAGAATGCAATAAAAACAACATTACACTAAATTCTCATTTTTTTTTTTTTTGTAAGCTGGTCGGGTAGGGAGAAAAGCAGCAGTTGAAAAAGTCAGTAGTTTTTTGTTGTCGCCTGTATACCCTGTCAACAAAAAAAGGTTCTAATGTGAAGCATTATCCAGTTGTAGAAATGTATGTAACAATCAGTTAAAGAACTGACTTAGTATCTGAATAAACTATGTCTGTTAATTTAAGGTCCATATATGTTCATATAAACCAAAATAGATAATCAATATATTTATCTTTAAACATCTTTTAGTTAGATTCAAAAGGCAATTTATCTTTCATACTTATAAATTTTAAAGTGCTAATTTTATTTTACGATTAATAAAGTTAAAAGGACAGTTGGGTTAATTTCTATGTATACTATTTCCATCTAAAGCAAGAACAAATTTTGCATTCGTTTGGTTTAACACCAACTTTTTTAAATCGAATGCCTACTGAGTATTTGGAAGTCGTACCCTCTCGACTTTATTGCACTTGGGCTTCTTATTTTACTTAACTTTATTTATTTGATTTTTTTTTTCGGTAACAGTGGTTAAGGGTAAAGGGGTGGGTTTTTGGCCAGGCTCGGTCTTTACGACAGGCAACAATAAATTGCAATTCCAAGTCACTTAAATTGCAACAAATAACGGGAGGCAGGCTGACAGCCAAACGATTGCGATGCCGACACAGAGACGCAGACTGAGCAGCCGTGAAATGTCAACGTGTGGCAGCAGACGGCGCCAGGAGCTTGTTGTTGTGTGCCCCCTTTCCTTGCTCTTGCCCCAGCCCTTGCCTCTTGCCCCTTGCCCAAGCCCTGCTCCTTCGTTTTCCATTCGTTGTAATTTTTAGCGCAAATTTGCTTTTTGCCATTTTGGTCATTGACTTTATGTGTGTGTTCGTGTGTGTCTGTGTGTTTTTTCTCGCCTTTCTGCTGTCACACCAATACAGGGCATTTTTTGTTGTTGTTGTTGTTGTTGGTTTCCCTGCAACTTCTGGCAGACAAATCTTTTCAAAAGTCAAACTTGACCAAGACGAGTTTTTATGAAATTCCTTTCTAATTTATTTCTATCAAGATCTATAGATACGTGTATGTACTATATGGACAATAAGTCAAGCTAAGATTCGGACTTGCAATAAAATTTTGTAAGGTTTCCTTGTGCAATATATCTTATCATTAAGTTTACATATACAGCTTTTTGAAAACAAATCCCAAAGTATTTTTGACAGTAACACTACAATAAACAAAAATTGAATACAAATTTGTGTAGCGTCTAGTCCAAGTATATACTTTTCTAATAATTATGTTTCAATTCTTTTCCATTAGCTGAATTTCCAGGAAATGACTGCTTTATACTAAATAAAAGAATATATTTTTAATTCTTATAATAATATTAGTTACCTTTGTAAAAAAATATTCATTACCAATTAAAATATGTGTTAGACAATAAAACAAGCTAAAGGTTTTTTCTTTTCTTATCCTGCCATCTTAACCACAATAAACTTTTGTCACATTTGTCAACCTCCTGACCAAAATGTAGATTGAATTAAATCATTTGGCACATGCTGCAAAAAAGTTGTAGGCATCGATGACCACCAATTGTGGGCAGATATGACACATGAAGTTTTCAATTGAGACAAACACAATTAAAGCTATCACACATACATATATGTACATATGTACGTGGCATAGTACTATGCTCGTACTATGGACTTGATTAAAACGAAATGTTTTTCAATTTTGGTTAGCTGGCCAAACCTAATCCGAATGTGTGTTCATGGATCCGTGCTAGCTCCATGACAAGGACCAGGAATGAATTCTACACACACACACACACACACAGGTATATATATATATATGTATGCAAATAGCTCATAACGGTCAGGGAGTATAATAATCAATGGCTAAACAGTCGAGAGTCAGACGACCATGTTCAGATCGGCTCGGGAGAGTCAATTTCATAAAAGCCACAAAAACTAACGGTCAAGATGTGGGGCACAACAACAACAACAACCAGTAAAGAAAAAAATGTAACTTTATGCGTGTGGCATAAAAAACAAAGCAAACGAATGGACGTTGTTGCAGCTGACTTTTCAGTCTCTTTCTCTCTATCTCCCTCTATCTCACTCTGTCTTTCGCTTAGTATATATACATATTTTTTCCTTTTGTTGCTGTTTTTCGCTTGTTTGTTTTTTTTTCGTTTTGTTTGTTGTTGCTGTTTTGTTTTGGCTGCTGCAAAAAGCTAAACAATGACAGCTACAGCTGGCGCGGTTGCCACATTGCTAGATCGAAGGGGAAGGATGTACAAAGCAGGAGGTCGAAGGGGTTTAAGGTTGAGTGTATTGTAGAGGGTAGGGGGCGTTGGCGTGGCATTTACTTACGGTCGAACGAACTTCATCTGGAAACCATAAAATTGAAAAATGCTGCTGCAAACGAGAAGCACAAGAAACAAACACATATACATACTGCCATGCCCCAGCTAGGATGATGGCTCTGCTGCTCTGCTATGCTGGGCTGTGAGGTTTGGTTTTAAACCGCACAAAAGTCATTTGAGCGCCGTCGTTAACATGTCACACACACACACACACACACACACAAACAAATGCACACAAACATGGGGCATTTGTTAGCATTTGCGCTGCAAACAATGCGACCAGCAGCGGCAGCAGCAGTAGCATAACTAGAAAGGACTCCCAACTGCTGCTGCTTCTTTGGCTTAGTCGTCGCCCAAGCCTCCCTCTATACCCACCATCCCCTTTAACTAGTATCCTTGTCGTCGTTTGTTGCCGCGAGGCAACCGCAAAATGCGCGGCCACATGTCCATTTTGTTTTTCATTTAGCGCCAGCGATCGCCGCACGTCTTCAGCCTAGCATTCATCACAGCACTTGCACCCGCACCTGCACACCCCATACCATCCCCTCCCTAACACACATGCATATATATATGACTTTCTTCATTTGGCGGCTGTGTTTTTTTTTTTTTTTTGTTAACAATAACCACAGCTAGAAACAGAGCAGCACAAACTGGGCTCATAATTAAAATGTTTGCCATGACGCCCAAAAACGTTTGCCAACAAAATGAAATGTTAACAGCCAACGTTAATGGTAGCCATTTTTTTTCTTGGGATTCTCTTGTTTTTTAACACACCCAGCCCATCCATTTCAAATGGGTGCAGTAAAGTTAGGCCAGTACAGTACATGATTGATCTCTCTTAAAGACTTTAGGAACAAGATGCAAAAAAAGACGTTAAAAAAAATGCGGGAATAATATTTAATTTATTTAATGATTTGTTGGTGTATAACGGAGTTAAGAATTTATTACAGGGTATTTGCGGACAGAGTTTCGTGCGTAGTTAAAATGTTTGTACCTGCTTGTCATTTTTCTTGTAGCAAACGTTGCGCTGTAAAAATTAACAAGAAAGTACAATTAGGTTTGTCGGTGTTGAAAATGGAATACGCTTGAAGCAGACTTACTTACTTTGACTGGCATATCTATACATATTTTGAAGAAACTCTATTTTCGACTTTATGTTTTCATAAAAAAAAACTATCGGTGTTCTCAAGTTGTTTAAGTGAATGGTCCCAAAGTGTTTGCCGAATTGCATATAATATATAAATGTATATAGTAAAACAAGGTATTAATATAGTTGCAACCAGCTGCTTAACCCTGTACCACACAGTGCAAAAGCTTAAAGCATGTCCGTATATATGTATATTATTTTCTGTAAGAGCAGCGTTTAAGGAGTCAAAAGCTTTAAACATTATTCTCTTATTAAGTTGATGAATAATCTTATGGGTCACAATTGTACACAATTTAAAAAGAGCACAATCTTCAAATATCTCAATGAGAACTATTAAAAATTCAAGTTTTTTCTCTTTAAGCTTAAAGCAATTAGAACAGCTGCCAAAAATACAAACATATGTTGCATGTGTGTGTGTGTAAATAGAAACTGGGCTAGTTTTTGTACCAGTTACTTTACATATGTAGTTTGTGAATTAAATTGTCCAATTACGTCTTTGACTTTTGGGAATTGCACAAATTAAGCAATCGCCTTATATAATTATTGCCCACAAAATCGTCAGTAATTGCCTTATTGTTTGGCTTAAGGAAATATCCTTTCAACATCTGCTGCAGATGCTTACAATGAACATACAACTACAAATATAAATATAGCACCACTAAGCAATTTTTGCTCACAGACCAAAAAAACAAACATCAAGTTATGCAATTTTTTCAAGTGAGTATTTTTTCTATTCCTTAGAGCTTCCACTTGAAGTTAATCATAAGTTTTTATAAAAACTGATTGAAATAATAAAAAGCACACACTTTTCTAACGGTAGATTTCGTAAACATTACGATTTTTACGAAAATATCATTAGTGGTGCTGTTATATACAAAAAAAAAAAAAATCAATTACTCACTTAAGAAGATTGCAAAATATGATGTTTGTTTTTCGGCCTGTAGGCAAATGTTGCTTAGTGGTGCTATTGACATTTTCGCAGTTGTATAGAACAATCCATGCATTAATGTTTTTGTACACTACTAATCATTTTGCAGTTGTCTAAAATGTTTTCTTACTTTATGCTTACAAGAAATAATTATACTAACAAGTAAATCGACTGTTGTTTAAATTGTTATGTGTTAAATTCAATTACACATCGTTCAGATGACTAATAAGTATTAGCTGTGTAATGCTGTTAGCATTGCTTGTGTCATGGCAATATAATTTTCGATCTTAATGTGCTTTGCCCATGTTTAAATAAATGGAATAAATCTGTCGTCAATTAGAACAATTATGATTGTACATTGTGTTAGTGAAATACCACTCTTGATGAGCTCTTGGCCTCGATTTTTTGGTTTGTACTAGTAAGTGGATGAAGCACAAGCTGATTATTCGAATACTTGAGTTGGGTTCATTTAGAAAAAAAATCTTGAACGATAAGTCAACATTTTTCAGATTTCCAAATTATTACGATCTTTGAGCTTTGCTTTAAAAATTAGTTGTATCAAAATATCGAGTTTCAAACGATTCGTATGAAAATCGGTGAGCAAAAGCTTTGATTTTAATAATTATTACTCAAACCCAAAATGAATCATTTCAAATTTCAGAATGAAGTTTAAAAACGACCATATTTATATTAATATAATAAAATAATAAAAAACTAGGTTTAATATTGAAGTCTTGTTACTTAATTTTAAAATTTTAAAGTAGCACGCTAGGAGTTAATAAAAAACAAAAAAAAAAGATTTTGAATTTAAGTAATGATTAAACGACTTACAATATTTTTTTTCTGTGTGTTATTATTCAGGTAGACCTCATAATGTGCATTGTTGAATCCATCGATTTTTATAAAACATTTCTAAATTTTACGAATAGATGAATAGTAAATAAATGTTACATACTGCAATTCAAACCTACGTTGTACAATAAATAGCCACAAGCTAGCTTAATGAGCGGCATTTAAAAGTGAAGGTGTTTCGACTTGAATGTATCCTGTGCAAGTTGATGATTGGAAACGTGCTAAGAACCTTGAATGGGTTATATACTTATCTATGAATAGGAACTCACATTGACACAAAACAGAAAATTCACATATACATACTCATACTTTTGAATGTATAGCATATGGTCCAAGACACACAATAGTAGTACTTAGGGTATTCGCAATGTTGGCTTTGATAATGTTTGTTAGCATTTTGCATTTGCCGACGAGAGGGCATGTAATTAATTTCCCGCTGCATGCTTTTTGCACTGCATAGCGCAAAAAGCATAATGCAAACAAAAAACTAGCCGCGACAGTGCGCGCCTCTGGCATTTTTAATTACTTGCATGAAAATTAATTAAAAAATAAGCGACAAAAGATACAAAAAAGCATTAAAAATAAAAAATAGAAAGAAGCCAAGCAAAATTATGGCATTCATACAGAGAAACTTAAGAGCAATGCAATGACAATCAAAGAACATTTAAACAAATATGAATTCTCTTTCTTCTTGGTTGGACGAGCCTTGGAAGAACATTAAAAAAAAACCTTCAAGTTATTTACCCTTGGTGCTCGTTTGTATCGATTACATTTATATACAGGTCGCATCTTAATTGTTTTAAAATACTACCACAATCTTAATGTAGTGCTGAGAAATTCTAAAAATAAATTGCAGCGCTCAACTTCAAAAAGGCAAAACTGTGGTGAAAATGCTAAATTGGTTTGATTATTACGATATCAATTAAACGCAACACGTAAGTGTTAGCGCCAAGATTTGTTTAAGTTTGCTCAGCTTTATGGCCAACAGAAACTTTGCCCACACACACATGTATATATGACCTATTGCTGTGTGTGTGTGAGTGTTTGTGTGCGCATGTCGTTAAGGCCAAAGCTGTTTGTACACTGTTTGACTTTTATTATTTTAGTTAAACTTCTTTGAGGCGGCCAACTCAAACTCAACCTCAACCTCATCTAGTAAACTCAAATCATACGTAAGACATGTACGGTAAATCTGCTCGGAGTTTGAGTAGTTGTTCACTTGTGTGTGAATGTGTGTGTGTGTGTGTGGCTTTTAGCCTGACTGAGTTGGCTTTATTGATATCCTGCCAGAGAGACGCTGTCGGCAGCTGCCAAGTCCGTCAGCTACTACGGGCAGCATCAGCAGCCTCCAACAAACTTAATGACTCCGCCTGTCCGTCTGTCTATCCGTTTATCCATCCAACCGTCCGTCGCTCCGTACGTCCGTTCGTATGTTTGTTTGCTTGTTTTGCTGGTTATTGTGCGCTGAGCCAATGCATTGGCCACTAATTCATCAAATTTAGCTCAAAACTGAAGATTAATGACGTACGTGTGGCATATTGCGAAACTTGGTGACTTGATGAAATTTATTATTATACTCGTATACTTACTACATACATAGTACATACATATATGCGCACATCCTGCGCGATTTCGGCCAGCGCGCTGGCTTAAACAACAAAAGCCTCTCTGTTCTACGCGATACGATTGCCTACAGCAAAACACGACTTTATGTCCAAATAAAAGCAGTTACAGCAACTCTTTTGCTTCCAGCTAGCCAGTGCTTTATGGCCCATAAAAATAGCCAATTAGACTTACAAGAAGCAAGGGCAAGCTTAAGCTGGATTATAGTATAAGGAATCTGTTGCACTGATATAATTACACATACATGCATACTGTCTAAACAAATTCTATGTCATAGTGCTTGCAACCATTTTGATATGAAGAAATTCATTTACTTTTAGGTTTAAGTACTGTCATTTTGTTTTGGCACTATCATTTAACTTTTTTTCATTTAGCACCTTGAGGTGTATCAGCTTTTTATTGATTTTCCAGCCCCCGTGGGTGCAACCCCACCCAAATATCGACACTTTGTGTGATGCATACATGGATCAATATATTTGCTAAGCTTAAGGTCTCTAGCTCTAAGGGTGTCCAAGAATCACGGTTCATACAGACAGACGGAAAGACGGACAGACTTTCCTTTCGCTATCAGTGTATTATAGAAAAATATTGAATTTTATTTAATACTTTATCAATTCGCTAATAATAGAGTATCCAATTTGACTTACACAGCATTAATCTGCTTTATGTGCTTGTTTTTCTGTCTGTAATACATATTTTTCTCTCTCGTATTTTAGTTTGCTCATTCGTTTTTTGTCTTGCCATTATTAAGTTACTTTATGTTGGGTGGCGAGTGTGTTGAAAAATGTTTTTAAAACACTTTGGCGGATACTCTATTAAAATGTAATTATTCAATGCTAGGCCGTTGGCACTTCACACCTGACAGGTGAGCTGAGCACACCGCCATAACAGCACCAACGCCACACCATCCCCCCTCCTTTCCAAAATCCAGTCGGGGGCTTTCAACTCAACTCAATGTTGCCGTCGTCGTTTCAATTTCGGCTTCTCTGTGGCTACTTGTGTGTGTGTGTGTGTGGGTTTGTGTCAGGCATTGCTACTTAGCATAAAGAATCCCTTAAAATAATTACTGTTTTCAAACTGAGGGGTCGTGTGCCTTGGTTCGTTCTTCTATCGTTCGTCGTTTTCGTGTTGTGTTTTTGTGTGTACAAATTTTTAGTGTGGTCGTCGCGTCGCTTTGGCATTTATTAGCCACTGTTTTTGAAGAGGGAGTGTTGGGAATGTGTGTGTGTGTGGGAGGGGCGGTAGAAATCTGTTTGGCGTTGATGCCCCGACAACAAGTGAAATAAAATGTAAAACAAAGCAAACAACAACAACAATAACAAGCCTGGCCTTATTTTTATAAGCGACGCCTCTTGCTACGCATTAAATTAAATGATGTGAAAATAATGTTGGTGTTTTGTTACGGTCTTGTTGTTGTTTTTGCTGATGCTGTGTGGTGAATGGTGTGTTTGGTGAGGGAAGAGGGAGGAGGAGGGGGATTGCTTTCTAAGGCAGCAAATGTGCAAATAATTCGAAATAAAGTGTAACCAAAGGCAACGGCCAGCCATCCAGCCATCCAGTCAGCCAGATAGAGAAAGGCAACCACCATGTTGGGCGGGTAAACAACAACCACATTAATTATACCCACACACATACGCATGAACACACACAGACACACACACACACACAAACGAAAAGAGTGGGTGAGATTGAGAGGGGCTAGGGTAGCTAGAAATATGGCCCATACACTCAAACAATTTAACGCACATTACTCAAATGCAAAATAAGCTGTGTGCATTTTCCTTTTGCCGTTCAGCTTCCCAATGTCCTTTAGCAGCTTTGCCGACGAGAAGGTCCTTAGAGATGCCACACACTCACTCTCTGTGTGAGCTTTTCCTGGCATTAGCATTAAATTTATTTCGATTTATCTGAGCCACAACATATACATATTGCTGTGTGTCTGTGTGTGTTTGCGCTGCAAACATTGCACTGCAAACCGAAAAAGCAACATGGAAATAATTTGGCTAATTTAAATACATATGCATGTGTGAACTTGTACTTGTGTGTCTTCCGAAAGATAGCTTATTTAAATTTGGAGTATGCAAAGGATCAGCTGATAAACATTTCTCTTTAAAAAAGAAAGGTAAGAAAACATATTTAAATAAAGTATTACTAAAGGAATTAAAGGACTTCGAATTCGAAACAAATGTCGTTTGAACCACGGTTTTAAAGTGAAACACAACAGCTTGTAAGCGGCCGAAGCAAATTATCATATCAAGCGCCGTAAAGCAAAAAGCCCTTAAAAGGAAGTGAAAATGATGAGACCAACAAGAAAGTAAAAAAGTAGAATAGAAGCTCACACGCAGCAAAAGATGCAGACGACTCTTCCCCTTCTCCATCGCAGTGAAATTTAAATAAATCTTAAATGAAATTCACCACAAATAGCATGCAAATTTCTCAGCCATCCAGAAGCCAGCAGCCAGGTAGTTAGCCATCCAGGCAGCCCAGTCATCCGGTTTGGCCTTGGGTCGCACGCGTTGGCATTGTACAATTTTCAGGTGAATGCCTTAGCACCCCGCCAAAAAATCCCCAAACCAGAGCGCTCCAGGGACTAGGTGCAAAAAACATAACAAATCACCGGGCATAATGCTCCTTCCTACCCCTACCTGTGGCCCAGTGTTCCAATGGCTCTATATAGGCCCAGTGTGAGAAGAGGCGTGTCCCCCATCCTTAGTACATCCTCGCTCGACCGGACATTTGTGCCTAATTTCATGAGCTACCAGCGACAGATTGCTACGTCATTAAGGCTAAGGCTGGACAGACAGCACCTTTCTGCCGGCCGGAACGCCACCAAGGACAAAGGTCAAAGGAGAGAACCCAAATGTTTAACCAGACACAATTGGGAATGAATAAACTATAGGTATTTATATAGACTGACAAACAGACAGATTGGCGGCACACTTATGTATGTAATAAGGAAATCAAATTTATCGTACGTTATATACGATAGATTCTATAAAAATGTGACACAATAATACTGTTGTACTGTGGAAGTAAAAAAGTGGAATCCATAGTTTTCAATTTTAAGAATATAATTTTACAATTATTTACTTTTATTGTCTAGCTGACAGTTTTTGTTACGCTCAGTAAGGATTGCAAATGCAACTAAAGTCAGTCTGCTTGTGATATGATATGACTATGTCGAGTCGGATTTTCATACTGGATCAAGAATTTTGAAACGTTATATGGCTTTAGAGATGTCTTCTTGCAATGCTTGACACACCGTTCCGTTCAAATAAATAATCCACACTGTGTTGGTCCACAATTTGCCATTCCCTGTCCGCAATCAGTCAATAAGTCAGTCAGTCCAAACAGAGTGCGTGTACTATGTATATGCATATGTATTAAGGTATCGGCTTTAAACAGCAATAAATCTTCTTTTCTTTAAGTATCTCAATGAGCTGCAATCATTAATAAAGAGTGCACAAGGGTCTTCCTCTCGATATATATCTGTATACAGATGTATTTATATCAGGCTAGTGCATACGAAATTGTCGGAGCTGAGCTGAAATAAAATATGGTCAGAAGTGCAACATGTCACACAGTACAGTGTAGCTGTTGTTGTTGTTGTTGGGCCAAGCTGACCAAGGCAGACGGCAGGCTATAGCCTTGGACATTGCACCGTGCACATTTGACTTGGACATTGGACACTTGGCAAAGCTGTCACTATTCGTTTTGGCCATTCCATCCGTCCTTCCGTCCGTCCGGCCGTCCGACCGTCTGTCTGCCCGCAGGGAGTGAGTCGAAGCCAACTGGAGTTGGAGTAGTCCGTCAGGTCGTTACCGTCCACATTGCATCCTTCTTATTTTTCTCTCTGAGCTGCTTGCTCTGCTCCCGATGCTTACCAAACGGTAGATTCGTCTGGCACTTTAGTATTGCATTTTTTATTGGATACATAGTTAAACATGTGACATATACACATATGTATGGCTGTATGTATGCACATATGTATGTATTTATATGCAGGTGTAAGCTTTTGCACAGAAATGTGTTGGGCTTAATAAAAACAAAACAAAAAAATCAACATATAGAGAGTTGGTCTTAGACCGAATCAAAAGTGTATTATAAATGAGGTTTATCGTCTTAGTTTTTACAGCAGAACACTTGAAGGGTAGAAAAGGTGCTTATCGATGAGTACTTTGATAATGCTGGACTAAAGAAGAACTTTAAGGTTTAAATATTTATCTGGCAGCTCGTTTTAAATATGTTGTAAGCTCGGGGATAATTGTCAGTAATCGGGTTATATTCACAAAATTTCATATTCTGGTCCCCTAGCGTTAAACGCAAACACAATTTGCATTAACGGTGCTGGGAGAGCCATAAAACAGTCGAGCATAAAGGGTCCACAATGATTTATGGTCTCAAACCCTTCGTCGTCATCGCCGTCAGTATCATTTCAATTCCAATCCTAAGCTCCATCGTGATAGTAATCATTTTAGGGTTATGATTACGCTAGACTTGCCGCATTTGAATAACCCCCAAAAAACTCTTTTTAAGGGGCATCAGGTGCGAATGTCCGCCAAATTCAATGAATCCCAACGATGTCAGAGTCCTTGTCATCATCACAGTGTGTTTCGCGCTTTTCTCGACGTAAATTTACATTATGCTTATGTATGTGTACAAACACACACACGTACAGTGCCCCCTCCAAAGAGTGAACACTTGATTATGTGAGCCACACATAAGGGTGAACAAAAATATTTTGACAGACAATTCCAAAAAGGGAACAATTAAAAAAAAATGCAATGCGAAACAGTAAACAGATATATTTTTTTATATATATTTTTCAACTCGATACTCTGAACAATTCGATAAAGTGAATAGCCTAGGTTTTAATTAGTTCACGCTTTCGACGGAGCACTGTATTTATATGCATGTGTTTGTGTAGATTCGTTTTATGCACATTTGTGAGTGTTTGCAAAATATCTATTTGCTTATGATTACCCTTCTCACACACTCGCACACACACACACACACACGAAATGACTCTGGGCTTTATGCTGGCGTTATCCGCAGTGCTGATAAGCTGCATTACCGAACCAGGCCTTTGTTTAATACACGCTTTACGAATTAGTCTGCTATGTGTGAGTGTGTGTGTGTGGTTTGCAAATTTAATTATGGCTAATTTATATCAGAAAACAATTCCATGTGCCATTTGTCGTGCTATGCTGTCACAATTTAAATAAATAAGAATTTAAAATAAATACAAATGAAATAATTATACGTTTTATTTGGTGTGCTTGTTGGAGAGGAAACAAATGTATGTTAGGGTTGCTAGGTCAAACAAAATAAGTCAGTAACAGTTTCTGAGCACCTGAGCGGCTCAAAAAGTTACAAAGTCTCACCTTCTTTTATGTGAAGCGTGAATGGGGGGCATAAAATCAAACAAAACTCATGAATAATCAAAGAGCAAGAAAAATGTTATTATTTCCTACTTGGCGGCTGCTTTTTGCGGCATGCCACCATCAAGCATCTTGAACTCCTTCTCAAGTGTTGGACAAACAAACAATGCAGCCAAATTAAATGAAAGCCAAAAAAGGGCTGGCCACCGGTAGCTCAAAGGCTACGATGTGGTAGCGAAGGGGAGGGAAGGCCAGTTGAAGTGGAAGTTGTTTGGGGACTTGGATGGGCAATCAACATAAAAGTGACCTGGCTTCTCCCCCCCGCAAAACCCCTCACAAACCACACAGCACTGCTTCCTAGTTCTCGATGTTTTCCAGGCTGTCAAATGCAAGTATTCTAATTCTTGAAATTGAAAATGAAGCTTGTCGGCGTCAAATTAATTGAAAATATTTTACATTTGCGCGGTCGCGTCGCTGCCCCAAAAAGTATGCTACGAACCCTTTTATTATTCATTTGCCTCCAAATACTAGTAAGAAGAAAAAAATGAAATAAAATAAAATAAACGGAAAAGATATTCGTTTGTTGTTTAGCGTACTTTGATTTCGATGCTTGGCTGGTTCTAGTTTTGATTTGGGTAACCACAAGCAGGCAGGCAGGCAAACCAAAAGCCTTGTTTTGATTTTCTGAGAAAATTCTCAACATTGCTGCTCAATGCTGTTGCGCTTTGATTGGGAACGCTGCGAGTCTTGGCCAAAATTCCGAACTGCTTATGCATTCGCCAACCTCTCTCTCGCTCTCTTTCTGATTTGTTGGGTGATTGGCATTTTACTCATTTGATTTGAGTTTTGGCTTCTGATTTCTGGCTTGCCTGGTCTGCCAGTTGAGGCATTGAGTTCTGCCTGAGAACTTACTCTCTATTTCACTCTTTCGAACGAACGAACAAATGAACGAATCAAGGACAAGCGTTGATGAGAAACTCCAAGTTGGCCACACTGCAAACCATTTTCAACTCACACAAACAAACAAAAAATACATACAAAGAATTAAAGTGATAAACAACAGCAACACAAATGTGCAACAAAGTGTTGGGCAGGATGAAAAACAAGAACACAATATTGTCACACCATTGCAATGCATTGCTGCTGGCAAAATTTAAAACTGTAAATGCCAAATGAATAGTAAGGCACTAGCCAAAGCTGAACGAAGTCGAATAAAGTATACGCTATGATTATTTAGTCAGTAAAACTAGTAAAACTAACTATTAGTATATTAAGATCTGAAAAAATAATTAACTTAATTGGTTCACGGTTACTTGAAATATTTGAAATATCTTAATATGTATAAATCTTCTATTTAATGTTTGAAGAAAAGTAAAGCTTAATACTATAAACTATAATTCATATTTTTTGTTGTACAACTTGGATAGCCCAACGGCATTAACAAACTATTTTTGGCCAGTTAATTCATTTGATATATCAAAAATCTAAAAATATTAAAGAACTGTGTCGAACTACATACATATATATTCGAGATGTGCAACATTGTATTACAACACGAAACTCTATTCAACAGTTAAGTTGTATACTTAATGCATAAAAGGAGATTGAGTAAGAGACTAATATCTTAAGTACATATCTATGTATGTATGCAGCACAACAAATTCATTATGCTGCCTGCAAGGGTATTTATGGTATGAAAACAAAGGCCTGTGTTATATATACATACATACATATATATAAAAGAACGTTTATGGAATCAAATTAAAATGCTGCAAAGAGCGGAAAATTATAACAAACAGCAACTGACAAAAATATACCGGCAGCGCAAAAATGCTGCAAGGCATAGGGGAAATTGTAGCAGAACAGATAGAAAGAAAACAAAGATATGCACATACACATTAACACGCAAAAATACACAAACACACACACACACACTAGGGAAACATTAATCGTAAAACGACGACAAAGACGACAAGATTGACGGCATGTTGCATGCAACGGCAGCCGCCAAAAGCATAGCATTAT
Organism: Scaptomyza graminum; assembly: GCA_018901835.1. NCBI lineage: Eukaryota > Metazoa > Arthropoda > Insecta > Diptera > Drosophilidae > Scaptomyza > Scaptomyza graminum. The sequence continues at coordinate 5,357,905 of JAEIFL010000001.1, read as the reverse complement.
AAACCAAGTAAGTGGGGCTTTAAGCGAGAGTTCACGACTAGAAAAGATACCCAGTAAGCAGCTTATAACTTATGCAAGCACCTTAGATTTCAAGTCGTTAAGTAAACTCAACCCAAAGATATTTTAACTGAAATTTTCTAATCATTTGAAAAATGTTGTACAAATACTAGTTATATTTAATTTCATTCGGAACTCACTCAAACTTTAATTATTGTTTCAATTTAAAATTCAGTGCATTACAAATTTATCCAATTTTAATATTTAATGCATGACTGTTCTGATAGCATCCTCGTTTCAGTAAACTTACAAAATGATTAAATAATTTCAGTTAAATATGTATATTAAGTCTAAATTTTCTATATAAAACCTAACACAAAAACAATTATTAACATTATTGTATTTTTTTTTTTTTTTTATAATTCATAACTTGATTTACCCATTGCTACAAACTTGTAGGGTGTATAGAGAAATCACAGAAAGTACTAGAGCAGTGGCGAGGACGACAACAACAAAAGCGACAAGGGGACTATGCAGCATGCAGGACACCGCACACAGGAGGAATAAAAAGGGCCACCGCGAGCTCATTGACAACATCTTGCAAACGGATTAAGAGCAAACTCATTAAAATTATGTTGGGCCATGCATTAAATGCAATTCAATGCTGGCAATTTAGTGGCTCGCTTGTCCTTTGGCTCCCGCTCTTCCCCATCCCCCACCCCCTCACTTCATCGCTTGCCTTGTGGATAGCTTTATCTTTTGGTTGTTTACCTGCACTTTGCAGCTAATGCGCCTTTATTTTCAGCATTAAGTACACATTTCTGAATTAAAAACGTCGATGAATGCGAACTTTTTAATGCGCTGCCTTCGTTGGAGAAGAAGGAACATAAAAAGTTGTTTATACTAGTTAACAAATTTTCACCCAATTACAATTTTTGCTTTATATAAATATCTTTACATTAAGCTTAATTTCAATTACTGCTTATGCTAAAAAATATAAAATATAATAATAAAAAATATATATATATAAAAGTTTAAACTCAACATCTACGTATGCTTATCAATCAGTAAATGTGTTTGAAAAAAATCTGTATTTGTAGCGAAACTGAGCAGTTGGGCAACTAAGACATCCAGTGTATGCGGGAATAAAGCTTAAGCCTCTTTTTCAGCCTGCAAAATGTGCTCGGTATTTTGAGTTCTTTCATTTCACACTCACATTCATCACATTCACATAAATATGACGAAAATGAAACTCGGTGAACTTAGTTAACGTTTAGAAAAAATAAAAATATAAATATTTGGTCAAGCGACTTATCACAACTTAAAAGTAAAAGGTGTACTTTAAGCGGACCACAGTGAAATATATTTATGTAAACGTAGTTAACAATCGTTGTTACAAAGTAGCAAGTCTCCATTAACAAAGCATATGACCTTTATAAGAATCGCCGCTAACAATCGTAATGCTTCATAGAAGGTAAGGGTTAAATTGAGAAGGGTGGAGTGAACAAGTGGAAAAGTGGGAAGCGTGGGATTGGGATAACATCATCAAAGTTTTAACATTTGGGGCAGTAAAAAGTAAAATGACTGCAAAGTAAATCAAAAGCAATACACTCAAAAATCATTGACGAAAATGAAAGTCAACCAACCGCAAATCCCTTAACACATTTGTCAACACTTCGTCATTGTCAGCACTCAACGAAAGGGGCGCACAGTCCGGGTGTATCGAAGAAGGTGAGGGGGGGAATGCAGTATACAGATTCATGAAATGTGTGCCAGAGTTTTGGCCAACATTTAATACACTTGACTGGCCTGTGTTCTGTTCTGTTCTGTTTTGTTCTCTGTGCTATTTTGTGTTGGTTGTCTGTCAGTTTGGTTGCTCATTTCTTGAGGGGTTTGGGGGCAACGCCCCCACCTCCCTCCCCCAAGGGCTTAGAGCAACTGACCCATGGCTATGAGTACGACAACATCAGCACAAAACAGGAATAACAACAGCATGGAGAGAGAAAACAAATCAACAGCAAAGAGCAGCACAAATGGCTGAAAATATAACAACTCTATCAAGCTTATTTCGATGGGCAAACAACAAATAGAAATTGAGAGTATAGAGAGGAGAGTGGGAGGAGTGGAAGTGAGAGTGGGAATAGGGATTTAAACACGCCACAAAAAGGACTGAGAGAAGATAGCTTTGACAAACTGTGTCAATAGCATTTTTATTTGTGTCCAATTTCGTTGTTGGTCGTGGGAAGAACAACGATTGGTTTGTTTGTTGTTGTTGTCTGGCAGTTTTCTAAGCCATTTACAGCGTTTAAACTTAACAAGCGAGCAAATAACAAAAAGTCAACACATCTCATATAAATGTGTGTGTGTGTGTGTGTGTGTATGAATGTGCGTGTGTCCACAAGTGTCAAAGCTGTCCCAACGTCTTTTGACTTCGAACATCCCAAAAGGATCAGCGATTCAATTTGTAAAGGTTCATTGCTGCCAGGACTTTGTTCGCCGCCTCCTCCTCCTGCTTTATTTGAATTGCCTGGCAATGGTGTGTGTGTGTGTTAGTGTGTGCTTTTCCCTCCTGCACTCTCTGCACACTATGGCCGGTTGACCTGCTAGCGACCTTCGCTTGCAGAATCACAAAACCCGCACTCCACTCAAGCAGCAATACAATCAAAGACACTGCCAGACACAGATACAGCAATGGCATCTTAGACACAGTTCAAGGGAATGAGATAGAATGCGAGAACGAGAGAAACAGAGAGAGAGAGAGAGAGAGAGAATGAGAATAAGCAGACAATGTCCACATCCTGTTTAATGTTCATTTCTTACGGTTTGTTAAGTTCTTCAATGTGACAGCAGTTGCACTGGCATAAGACGAGGGATGGGGCAAAGAGGCTCTTCTCTACGAAGCATTCAACGCCAACATTGAATATGCCACTCAAAAGCACCACAAGGTATGTTAGCTTGCTAGGATGTAGTGTGTATTTAAAGTGGCTTCAGTGTAAGCGGAGCCAAATTCAAGTGCAGCCAAAAGATTATTTTGCCAAGTGGATTCCAATTGCAAGTTTAGCCAATTACAATCTAGACTGCGTGTGTTTGTGTGTGCGAGTGTGATTCAAATGAATATTAATTTGATGAATCAAAAAGAACTAAATAAGAATTTATTGCTACCAGACACAAACTAAGCGATGTGTGCACATTTTGTGTCAGTGTGTTTGGATTACGTTCGAAAGTATTTTTGGCTCCAGATTTATTCTGATTAAACACACAATCAGCTATTTCTAGTAGTTTATTTTTTTTTTAAATTGCTATCTTATTTAACAGTGCAATGTGAGCTTAGCTATAACTACACAATGTGCTTAAATATCAAGGAATTTAAGATGCTGAGCTTTGCCGGCTTCTCAATCGAATCGAAACATAACTGAAATCCTCTCATTTCCAATGACTTAATCGCTCATCTCCTTTGTACTTCAAAGGCAACCAGGCGTCAAGAATATTATTTACTATTGCATTGCCAGCATCCAAACAGTATTTACTTTTCCACCTGGTTGTCCAAGCTATTGTTGTGTTGATTTTGTCTTAGTCCATTTGCTGTTTGCTGATTCGATGGCAAACGATAAATTCTCATCACGTTTGCAAAATATTTTTCAATCACCTATAAAACATTTGAAGCAGCCTTGCGGCAAAAACTTTTGCGCACACTAACATCAACACAACAATGGGTATGTCCTGTGTGCACGTTTGTGTGTGTGTGTTGATGTTGCCATCGGCAAGTGTTGTTGCTGGCGCCTGCTTGCATTCTTCTACATACATATATGAATGTAAATTTATTTGATTTCTTTTCATTTCGTCTCCACCCATTTTGGCTGGCTTAACATTTTGTGTATGTATATTTTGTGTTGCATTGTGCTTACGGAGAGGCCTGGCCTGCATAATGCTTCAGCTCCTCTCATGCAGCAGCAATAATAAATAGCCCAAAAGCATTGCCAACAGCAAATGTGCATACATACACATATATTTACATACACATGTACTTTTACTTTTATACCAACAACTTTTGCACAAGACAATTGTGCGGCTAGCGCTTCTTGGACGACGATAAGTCGTCAGCCTGGAGAAAGGGTATTAGGCAAAAAGTGTAAGAAAGTTTCTGGAATTCAACTCCAGATAGGTTTTGCATATTTAAGCAATTTTTAAAATTTGAATTTATTCATACATTATTTGTTTATAATTTCTTATTGTACCTATAGTACAAACAAATATCTTATATTATAAAACATAATAATACACTTTGGCGAACAACTTTTAATAATAAAATAATAATACAATATTAACATAAAACTTAAAAATGTTCAAATGTTTTTTTTTTATTATTACATATTATTTAACCATATTGTTAAGGTGTACATGGCAAAGTTACGCAACTCGGGCCCTGCAAGATGACGCATAAGCCGCGGCATGTCGCACATTCAAGGGCTCCCACACACATACACACACACACAAACATACACACACACAAACACACACACACATTCACACAATAATACGCACATTAAGAGAGAAACGTTTACAGACGGGATGGGAAGGCAACGGCTTTGCCTTTTTGATACATCCGATCTGCAGCCATTTGGAGCAATTTTCGCATCCGTTTCCAATTGCGATTGTCCTGCGTAAGTGCCGTATGCATATGCACACATATACATAATGTTGTTTGTTGTGTTCATACATACATATGTACATATGTATGTCTATGTTTGCACATGCATTTTGTACTGTTGCTGTTATTGTGGCTTTAGTTACATATATGTATAATATGTATGTATGTATGTAGATAAAGTTTCGCCTGTGGAACCTAAGCAGATGTCCGTCGCAAACTATTTTTTGGCTTTTTTAGTTTTATCTCTCTCTCTCGCTCTCTGTTTCTTTGGCTCTCTTTTTTAATGCCAGTAGCTATCGCATACAGTCGTCGTATAACTTAACTGTTATTTACACTTGAACTTTTGCTGTGCAACCAACACAAGTTTTTCAGCACTTTTTACATTACCCAAAAGTAAGTTGTTGTTCTTGTTGTTGTTCTTTTTCTCGGTCTCATTGCTGTGGCCCAATTATTGACATTTTTAGTATTTTATACAGCTTGATTTCGGTGCATCTCTATCTTCTGGCTCGAGAACGAAAATGGAACCATCGCGTAGAGTAACGGAAGAAGACTTCTAAACGCTAATTAGCTCTAACTTTTCCCATTTAGTGTGCAGCTATAATGATGACAACAGCAACAACAACGACAGCAACCACAACTATTTTAAAGATACGCTCGCATATGCGCTGCATATGATTTATTTCAGGCATTCAGGCTCTAAACAAATATATACAGCCCAAAAAGTTTGCACTCAGATCGAGCTCGGTGTTCAGTGTTAAGTACTCTGCCTAAAAACACAAGCTAACGGTACTGCTGTGGTTCAGCAGAGAAAGGGGGGTGGTAAGGCACTGTCTGGGAAAGCGCAGCACGGTGTCGATGACGGTGACGATGACGACTACACGTCGCGACTATGGCGTCAAGTTGCAAGAAGTTCGCATTTGAGATTCATGACAAGATAGCGGGCGTATACATATAAGTATATATATACTTATTATATGTATGTATATGCATACACAGAAATAAAGTTTAAATCGTATTATATTTGGTAATAATTAAGGTTTTTTTTTTTTAAACCATAGTTTTTTAAAATTTAATTTTAACATGGAAATTTTACTTTTTAAATATTCGTTCATGATTTGATGTTCCAACACATTAAAATATAGGTACATAACTATTTGATTCATGTGTTGTTCATATTTAATTTTAATATGAACATTTCCATTTTATCAACTTGGTAGCCAAAATGCCAAAATTCTTGATTTTTAAAATTGTTTTAGTTTACATGCGTCTACTTCAAATGTGAGATTTAAAATTTATTTAATTTATTAAAAACTCGTTTAACTCGATTAATTTTTAAATCAAAAATGTTCGTTTATTATTAAAAAAAAAAAACAACATAAATCTGAAACTAAAAATAGTTTTTTATTTCGCGTTGCATTTCTTTTTTCTGAGTGTATATACAATAAATACACAGAAACATCGTGAGCCAACTCTGTGCTGTTTAAGTATGAAGAAAAGAGGGAAGGCTTAGAGGGGTGCTATGAGTGTGAAGGTGACATTCTTGGCGTGCGAGCTTTGCATGTGGCGCTTAAATTAATTTGCTCGGCGCTGTTGTTGTTGTTGCTTTTGTTAGTTGGCAAACTTGATGAAAAATATGTAAACGACAAACAGGCAAGGCAAACAGTTAGCAAACAAGTTATAGTGCTTGAGTCGACAGGCAACGACTAGCAAATATCCCCTTAAAACCTTCAAAGTAAATGCCAACATCATCTAAACAGTTCATCACAAAGTAGTGCCTTGGTACTGAAAACCCAATGAAGTAATAACCTGAATTCGTACTTATTCATAATTTCAACGTTTTAAAACAACTTTCAACTCAAAAATGATCAATATGACATTTATATAAAACTGTACAGCTAATTTCCGAAAATATCAACACAATTGGTGGGAGTGCATAGAGTTATGCGAATGAGCTGCAAAAAAAAAGGTAACACAAGCAAAAGCACTTGATCACTTACAAGTATGTACACAATAAACGAGCGTACAAGCATTTAAGAAATAATTTAGTAAAATGATTCAATTACCTTTTTATAAAAGAATTTCTTAGATGAAAAGAAATTTAGTACTGAGGGTTGAGTTTTATTTTGAGCGAAAAATAATATAATCGTTATAAATTATCAATTAATTAATTTGAAAAAGTATTTATTAAATGAAAAAAATTAGTACAAATTGTAACTTTGTGGTCCATTTTCAAGGATATGCTATTGCATATTATTATATTGGTGAAAAGTCGAGCACAGAAGCCATAAACTAAGCGAAAAAAAAAATCAGAAATTTCGAATTCATGACGGAAATGCAGGGATTGAACAAACATAAATATTTTGGTGTGAATCATTTGACTCTTGGTTCATTATAAACGTGTTATTATTATTATTCTTTTAAAATATATTAATCCCTTTTTAAATAAACATTATTCAAGTTTTGTAATCGCTTTATTATTATTCGCTCTAACATATTAAAATATTTAAACGAGTTTTACCAATTAATTTGCATTTGAATATTTTATTTATTCGGGATTACATATTCTCGTTTTCGCTCTTTTATTTAATGGGTAACGGACACTATAAACGGGAGAAGAATGGGGGGCTACAGAAGAGCAGTGAAGAGACTGCTACCACAGCAAAGTCACCCAAAACGTCGCTTAGTGTCAACAAAGTTGTCAAGAAGAAAACAAAAAGTTTTTCCTCGCAATATTCTTTCTATATAGAAAATAATTTGGGTTGTTATTTTATATTATTTGTGTGTGCACTTGTATATGATATTTTTCTATGATTTTTTTAGGGGTGAACCATGAGGCAGAGGAAGTGAAGAACCAAAAGGAGCAGGTCTGTTATTACATATGTATACGCACGCTATAAAACTGTCAATCAACGGCATCAAATGACATTAAACTGACAACCAAGGCATGGGAAAAAGTTTTTTTAAATTTACAAGTTCCCTCAAAGACAAAACCGGAATAGAAAAACTGCAAAGGGTAATGAAGCTTGGAAAAATGGGTTTAGCTGTAATGTACATGTATTTTGTATGGTTATTATAAAATTGTTAAAAAGAATTTGATTTTTGAAAGTAGGGATAATATTTTAAGTTTTTAGAGATGCTAAGAAAAATCCTCTGATTATTATTAAATTAAATATATTTAAAAAAAATAAGAAGACTTTTTTGTCCTTAAGAGCGGTACTCACATGCTTTTGACAAAGTCTATATCTTCGAAGAAACGTAAAAATTACAAGCCGTGTTTCTACATTAACGAGTATCTTTTCTGCACGTAAGATTAATTAGAAATAACCATTAAAAAATTTTTTGCTTAAGCTAACTGAGTCGGAATTCGACGGTTATTTTTTGCACGCCGTGCAATGCACGGGCGTATAGACATGAATTTTCTGCATAGTCGTGCCGAAAATTAACGAAATACGTTAAGATATCATTTATCTACTTGTCGCGTATCGAAATTTGTTCTGCAAAATACGTTTTCGTTTTCGTGCAGCTATGTATCGCCTCTTTACATGTTTCGTTTAGCGATTTCAGTTTGTTTCTGTGCGTGATTGAGCTTTAAGGATTGTGCAAGAAAATGTAACACTGTCCGAACAGGACGCTTCAATGATAGCACTTCTACACGCTGCTTAGACAACATTTGAACTTTGGTGTTCTGGCTGAGTTCGGCTCAAATTGATTACAATTAGCTTAGATGTGCTGCTCCGTTACACAAGACAAGAAATATATACATAAGTAGCATTCTCTAATAACCGTTTGGCCATGAATGTCTTAGGCATGTATTTGGGGAGCCCATCGTTATCATCATCATTATGATGGCTGCTGTTTTTCCTGTTGACATCATTTTCATTTTGCGCATTCAAATCACTTTAACATAATTTGCCAATAAAAATTCATTGAATTATATTTTGATTGGTTTATGGTTCATGGCCGGGTACAACGGCATCTGTGCTGTGCTGTGCTATGCCTTGTTGTAACTGCCCCATCGCTTTCTCTATCTGAAGAACAGGCATCCTCTCTAACGCTTCTATCCTCATGCCAGCTGTAATGTGCGTTTCATGTTTGTGTATATTATTACATTTATTATTAGCAAGGCGAAATGTCCTTTTAACAACTTTGGCTGCGCCATTGATATGCACAGGACAGGATGGACCAAATGCGTGCAGATTAAACAATCCTCTATCCCTTTTGTCCCTCTCATCATCCTTTATTCCAACCAATTTTAACCACAACAACAGCTGACAATAATAAGCGATGGGCCAAAAGCTAAGAAAACATTAAACCCATCAACCCCAACGAAGTTTGCTTGCGGTTCTCTACATTTACATGAATGAATTTTCATGTGTGTGTTCATGTGACCGCGTGCTATCAACAATTCCTCTCCATAGACCCTATCCTCCCATTGCCAGGCAGTTAGTCAATATGTGGTCTCGGCAATGTGCCGTGCCCCATTGTCATTTGCGGAGGGTATTACACTAGTGACATGAAAAGCTTAACGCATTAAATAAGGACGATCTGAGTTAAAAAACATATGTACATAAGTTGGTCAATCAACAATCAACCTGATCAAAATTAAAATTAAAAAATTAACTACTTAAATCAAACAACTGTCATTTAATGTCCAAGTAAAAACAATTTTTAGTTTTCGACTTTGAAAAGGTATAACCAAAAAAGCTTTATAAGTATAGCACAACAATTTCTTATGGTTTTATTTATTTATTGTTTCAGAACATTTTAGCGTGATTCATTCAAGAATATAGAATTTAGTCCAAAAAAAAGGTTAAAGTACCAAAAATGTCTATAACAGTTTTTATTTTACTAAACGGTTCTTGGTTTGCGTGTGAAAGCCACTTGTCAATTTTGATTCATCATCCAAAGGTTTGAAAAGCTGTAAGAGAAATTTGAGCAGTTTAAAATCTTTTATGTGCTTCAAATACATGCGAGTATTTAACATTTACATACCTAATCCTCATAAAAATAAAAATCATAATCAAATAGGTTTGTTGCTGAAGATTGTGACTTCTGTACTTTGTGTGCTTGGAATACATCGAAACACGCATACCCCGCGATCAATAATTGTAAAGCATATGGAAGAACGTATTTTACGCCAATATACATTACTGAACCCATATCAAAAATGCTCTCAGCATATTCCGTGGACATCAAGTACGTAAAAAACATTTCCAACAGATGGCAACACGGCCACCAAACCAGTATCATCGTTAGTTGACTGATAACACAAAATGTAAGCAGCCCAGAGATTAATCGGTCAGCTCTTCCTGTTACATCAGATAAATGAATACGAAAATTCTCTAGCAAGACAGTAATAGCAACCAGCATCAATATTGCAGCTAAATCGATTTCGTTTTCAATACAATTGTGTATCATGATGTTTATCGCGATGCACAAGAGCAAAAAACCTTCACTCAACTTGGACCGTTGTGGTTGCAGCATTTTATAAAATTTTAATGCTAACGAATACGCTTGTTAATTTTTGATACACTTGATTTTTACCGTACCGAGCTGAGTTATAAAATGTTTCTGAGCTAAATTCTAAAGTTTATAAAGATTTCAGTGCCAACTAGTCGAGAAGAGACAAACAACTAGAAACGTGAAGTGACAGTTAAGAAAACAAAAATAGATCGATTAAAAAATGGACAATAAAAATTATTTGTATACGAATAGCGCACTAGCGTGGCTAAAGAGTGAACGTGGCCACATCAGGCACCCGAGTAGTGGCACCAGAATCTCTCGATCTAGTTATTAATCCGCTTTTGAGGTATTATACAAAATAAATTAATGGAATTAAAATAATGTTTGATTTTCATCTAATACTTATTATCTTTAATTAACTCGCAATTAATTATTATAATGCTCAAAGAGAAAACATTATTATGTGATCTGCGAGTTTTCTCTTACATTTCGAAGATGTGCTGAAACATTTATATATGCATTTTAAAATGCCATCAATCATCGATAATTTAATACTTGTATCTAACTTGCCAACCTTGCTGTTAAGCGAAGAGTCAATTTCTTAATACGTTATCCACACGTTTGCCCGTCTTGCTCAAGTGTCAACTGGAAAAAGTGATGTGCCCAATTCGTTGGCCATTTACAAAGCAGGCAATAAATATACTTCGCCTTTTTAGCTTTGGGGTGTCTTACAGGTGCCACACACACACACACACACACACACAAACACACACACACACACACACACACACACACACACACACAAACTGTCAACGGCAAGTCAAATGACTGACAGAAACGACTTTAACGCCTACCAGAACGCCTATCCACCCACCACCCTGCGGTCGGTGGGTTGTATTGGCCACGCTAAAGGCGTTGTGCGGCTAGCCTGTCATGCGGCGGGTTCATCAAATCTGTGTAAGTGAAAATCTCAGCTAGACTTGGCTTTCGGCAGGGGGAGAGTGAGAGAGACCAACGAGGTGACTAGGTGAGTAGGTCTGTTGCAAGAAAGTGGAAAGGGAGATGGGAACGTGGATGGGAATTCTTCTCTTATAATATTAATAAAGCAGAAATTGACAGATTCAGAATGACAAATTTGTCGTCAAGCCTGATAAATGATATGAAATCTCAAGAAAAATATTGTTGCAAAAACATTTTGCCGCCTCGATAGCTGAAAAGGACAAAAGTCGAGACCGAAGCCTGCGGCCAAAGAAGCAGGAGCAGCAGCAGAAGGAGAAGAAGAAGATAAATATTGATAGCATCTGCGGCGAACAGTTAAAAAACGAACCAAAATGAAATAAAAATTGTGTGCACAAAAAAATGAGCGCGAGAACAGAGCACAAAAGGACGAAGTGAAAGAAGATGAAGGCGCAAATGCCGTCGCCTTGGAGCACTTGAACGGTGTCGTCTAATGCAAAGCAATTTGGTAAAACGGCATGCACAATCTCTTTCTAACCCACACCCCCCACCATTTCCCTGCGTCCGATCAACAGATTCCCCGATTCCAGACAGCTAGCCAGCTAAACGGTGTCCTGGCCGGTCTTGACTGTCCCCAATTCCCTCACACTCCAACGAACCCATCCCTTGACTGCATGTTTGCATGTCAACCGTGGCGCCATCTCAGGTATGGCAAAGGTAGCTAAAGGAGCGCCATGTTGAACGCTAGCCAAATGAAATTTCGAGATTTTTCACCGATAGTCTTCGTTAGTCAACGCCCACGAATATCTAAGTAAATACATACATATATACAGTTATTTATGTATAGGTGCATTCTAAAAAAAAATAGAGTGGTGGGGGGGGGACAAAAGCAATGTGCTGAACTTGCATACAAAACTATTCAAAATATTATTATCAATTGGGGTATGCTGCTCTATACATACACTTTAAATTGACATAATAAAAAATCAATCCAAAAACATAATTTTTTAAAATTTTATTTCTTATCAATTAAATAACATTGCCAAAATAATTATATATATAATTATGTATATCGCGATATTTCTGCATATTCATTGCTAAAGTTTTAGTGCAACTAATAATTGAATTGTTCGAACTGTTCAAATTTCAAATGTGATAAGATTGCAATTGAAAGCTAAGGTTTAAGCATTATTCTAAGGCCCTTCAGCTATATGGCTTTAATATTATTCCTTATGTATTTTTGGCTAAAATCATATGCAATTTTTAGATAACAAGTCCACTCGAATGAAGATAGCATTTTGTATTCTATTAGAGCGCATCCGTTTGCTCCATCTGTTTTTCAAGGGGTAGCTGGAGCAGCATCTTTTTTGCATTGCTGCAGAGCCCACTAAGTGCAATTTCAAGTGTTGGCTACCTGACATCAATCTGTCCAAACACACACACACACACACACACACATACACATACACAGAGATAACGAGAGAAAGAGAGAGATATAGATGGGAAGGTGTTGGTTGGGGTTGACCTGACTGCTGTGGCTGCATTGTTTGTCAGCCTAATGTCTGTGCGGGTGCCACCGGTCTCAAAAACACGAGTACAATAAGATGAAGATGAAAGACACCTGAGTTGGTGAATAGCTCGTGGTTGTGTTGGGTTGGGTTGGGTGGTTTGATAACTCCCTCCTTAAGCACATCCTGAACTGAACAGAATGCTGCCTCGTCATTTTGGCAACGCGTTCTTTTTCTCCCTCTATCTCTTTCTCTCTCTCACTCGCTTTCTCTGTCTTGACTGTGGCCGTTTTTCAAGTGATTTTCATCCATGCGGCTGCATTGCGGCTTTCCCTGTGGCCTGTGCAACTTAAAATTCAATTTGTTTTGGCTGTGATTTAGTGTAATTTAAGCGCACTACTGGAAAAGATATATGAGCACTTCAGACAAAAAGAAGGTGGTGGAGGGCGTGATACACCTGAAAGCTGGCAAACATAAAGGTGACGCTCTCTCCCTCTGCCTCTCTCTCTCTCTCTCTCCTTTTCTCTGTTTCTCTCTTTCTCATATCGCTGCACGGTTTGTGCGTGTGTGTGCGTGACAGTTCATTAGTATACGAAACGCCAAATGGCAAATGGCATTGCAAAAGTGATTCTTAGTGCAGCACCGTGATTGAGATTTTTAACTTCAGCTTCAGACTGCAGACTTCGGCTTCGGCTACAGCAACAGCAGCTGATTCAACTGGAGCCGTTTGTCAGCGGCTGACATGAATAAGTCATAGACAGGCAGCAGAAGGCAGGCAGGCAGCCAGGCACTCGATGCCAACTATCAACCAACGAACTACGGCAAACTCATCTGACTCAACGCAACTCAGTCAACTCTCTCTTACTCTTTCTCTCTTCACCTCTCTTTCTTACCGCAGTCAATGACATGTGCAATATTTGTCTTTCTCCAAAATGGCAGCCAATACACAGAGTTGTCAACTCATGCGCTCGACTGCCTGCCAAGAGTAATGATGCTTGTGACTTCTGCGATTCCTTAAGAAAAAAACCCCCTACCGCTCACCCTCCTTCACCCACTATCTCTATCAATTGTGTCTGCTGTGTGTGTTTGCCATCTCTCACTCTCCTCATATCCATTTTGGGCTGATGCTTTGTCAGCGGCTAAGTGCAAGTTAAAGCAAAAGTAATGGCGCATTTGCCAACAACTCGCCCAACAAAAAGTAAGAATGAAAAAAATAGAAAATGCAACATTGCACTACATCTGTTGGGATTCTGAGCTAGTGCCCAATGCAATGCCAATGTAAAATGAATGGTCATTAGTTAACTTTTTCGACTCGAATGCACAAATACATACATTCATAAAACTAGATGGTGTGCAAACATTGTACAGGTATGTGCGCTTTGTTGCAAGTATGTGTGACTTCGATTCTAACATCAACACATTATTTTATCTGAAAACTCAAACTTTATACTTTATAAATAAGAATGTACGATCTTTTTCTGAAACGAAATAGTTTGAAATGCATTAATTCAAATAAGCCAACCATTGCTTCAATGTCTTATCTTTTGTAAATTTAAGCCATTGTGTTTATTAAGCTATCAGCCTAATTCATAAACAAATAAAATAATAAATAATAAAATAATTAAACATAAAAATTTAATGATTAAATATGTATTCATCACTTTAATCCCATTACCATAATTATTAAAATATTTAAATTTTTCAAAATTAGCTATAATACACAAGAATACTAAAGCTAAGTAAATAAAAGAGAGCTAGCGTCGAGGCCTAAGTCGCTTTGTTTTACTTTTCGCACCCTTATCAAATGCATCAAAGGTCATTGTTTTCGATTAATGAACTTCCATTGCACGTTTGCTTTAGCCCCAATTGCCCTTTTCTCTTTGTGCTGAACTATTCTGTTCTGTTCTGTACATGTAACTGCAACCGATAGCTTCCAAAATCAAGCGAAGGTAAAGGAAGGGTAGGGAAATGGTGCATGAGCAATGCAATGCAGCAAATGGCAATGGGAATGAAAGCGGCCGCCAGTTTGGCCAGTTGGTAACTAGCAGCAAATTTGCGTGCAACCGCAATGCCAGCTCCAAATGCAACTGTATGAGTTTTTATGTGTGTGTGTGTGTGTGTGTGTGTGTGTGAGTGTGCGTGTTGAAGGCAGCTGCAAATTTCACTGGCAAACACACACGCACACACAATGGAAATGGGGATTAAACTCCGAATGCCAATATACATACAAAACAACACACAAAAATAATAAAACTAATTAGGGTGTATTTGTACTATGAGATACCCTGTGTTAAAAATAGAGCCCTTCATTATGTGGTTACATACTATAAGTATGTACTTTTTGTGTAGGGTAGAAGAAAACAAAACCATTTAAGCAAAGTATTCAAATTTGTTTTAATGTTAATAATAAACTAGGGAATGATTTTTTTCGGATTTTTCTTACATTGCAATTGGGTAACATTTTTCAAATATATACTTTATATGTTTGTTTCGTTTATTGTAACAGGGTATTCACAATGGGCTTGGTATGCAATGCAAATGATGACGAAACGGATGCGGTTATATTTTCCAATGCTGGCTTGGCGCACCACTACAGAATATAACAGCACATTGTTGAAGGGTATACAAGAAGGGGAATTGTACTATTACAAGATATGTTTATCGCTCTATAATTGGTTTTCGACCCTTAAAGGTAGGGTAACAAAATTTGTTATTGCCCACCTGGCTAAGAGAGTGAGGCAGATTGATTGAGTGTAGCCAAGGAAATTTGTGCAGTGCAGCATTTTGGAGTGTCAAGGCTCAGTCGAAGTTGTTGTTTGCTGTGCTTGTTCTATGGGCACTTGAAACTTTTCAAGTAGCATTTGTGTGGCCGTTGAAAGAGAGAGAGGGAGAGGGAAAGAGCGAGCAAGCGAGAGGGTAACAAAATGGGAGTAAGAGTTTGAGTTGAAATACGGAGTTATTGGTTAAAGGCAAAATTGCAGCGAATGTGACTATGACGACTGCAGCAAAGAGTTGTTACGAATTTCTGGTTTCACGCTATCTGAATTTGATTGGAAATTTTCGTGCGCTGTGCTCTAAGCAGCAACGAGCTACAGCAGCAGCAGCAGCAGCAGCAGCAAAAATTAGATGGGGGATGTAGAATGAAGCGATGTACAAAAGGATGAGGATGAAACTGAAGCGAGTTCGACAAACAGACAGCAACAGGAAACAAGGCAGGGAACAGCATAGTTCCGCATTTGTGCTCTACTGTGCTGAGCTATGCTGTACTGTGTTGTGCTGGGATCCGCAGATATGTCACGATAAACAACAAACACCAAGTATAACAATAACAACATCATGACAGTATCCAGCATCATGGATGGCATGAGGTCAAATACAGTGGATGATGGGTGGAAAGGGAGAGAGATGATGCTCTTGACTCGATATCCGGCTTGGATTCTCTCGCAGTGGCTGTGACTGTGGCTTTGGCTGTGGCTATGGATGCTGCTGCCCAGCACTAGACTCATGTTAATGGTGAGAATGGCTGGAGAAAAACTTGTGGTAAGAACAACAGCAACAACAAGGCGACCGACAGCCCATTCAGACTTACCAGGATATTTAGATTTTAGTTAGATAGTGTGAGAGACAGTGAAGCAAGATGCCAGCCTGTGAGGCTGTGAGATTGTAAGGCTATGAAACTGTGCCATGCCGTCAAAGCAGCTTGCACAAATTGACAACTTTTCCGGGGGTGTAGCAGACTGGCAGACAGCCAGATAGAGTCATCGTCGCTTTGGAGCAGCAATTGGAAATTATTAATTTCAATCAAAACTTTCGAAATCGGTGCTTATCTATGCGTAGCATTATCAACCAACTTCTAAGCGCAATCTAAGCGCAAAGTTTTGCTCGTTTTCTTGTTTCTCATTTCAGTTGCCATAATTCATGACCCGGACTCGGGCTCACTCACTCTTTGTTTTTTTTTTTGTCAGTTCTTTTTTTTTGTATTTTTCCAAACAGCCAGCCAACATCATTTATATTAGCAAAGTGTGTCTGGCTGACTGGGGTCAGTCACAGCCACATCGCATGATGCGTGAGTGCTTTCTGCAGGCCGCTCTTTGCAAAAATATGTTCACAAGTACATACATATATTAGACTATATATTTGAGTATTCACATCATCTATCAATATTTAAAAAAAAGAAGAAGAAAACATCCACAACATTCAAAGCAATTTCGGGAAACTGTTGACAGAGCCTCTGTCATCTGTTTGAAACACATTAAAATGGAGAACAATAACCATCAGAACATGTACTTGAGTTTAACTTCTTCTTTTGGGGATTACGTTATTCTCAATTTAAAGGAAAGCTTAAATATTTTTTGATAAGATGCAACTGAATAGTATCATTGTATTAATGTCAATACTGTGTCTACCTACAAATTTCATATTTGTTTGCATTATATTGTTGTTGACAATCTTAGTTGAACGCTGCTCTTTGTACTAGTAAAAGTTTTCTTTTTCAAATACAGTCGATACGAAGTTTTCTATGTAACGAATTTATTTCCAGAAAACTGCCATTTGGATCAATGAAAAAACCATTCTATGTATATTACGACCTTTCTCTATAACAAAGTTTTTTCTTGTAAGCTTAAGATTCGTTGTACGGAAGTTTGACTGTATAAATAACTATTTATTTCAAAACCTATGTAGTAAAAGCTAAAAGATTAACCATAGTTTAATTGTAAAACCTCTGTTAAATGCGTATACATATCTTTAAATATGCATGGTACACAATTTAGAGTTGGGGAATTGTTCGTGTCTATCGACTAGACTACTTATTCTTATTAGTTATCAAGTGGCATATAAGTAGATCGGATTAACGTTCTGTGACAGCTACTACAAACGCTTTATTTCTTGTTGTTAGCCCTTCAAGTACATTGGAGCATCTGCTTCGACATTTCTTTTCGAGTTTTCTTCTCTTCTCAGACTTTTTTTTTTGAAATTTTGTTTCATTTTTTTGTTTGTTGTTGTTCGTGTAGCATCTCGCGCATATTTAACAATATTTTATACATTTAATGCAAGCAAATTTGCTCGTTGTACCGTTTTCATGCATCGCGTTCCTTTGCTATGAGTGTACAATGGGACGAATGCGCAATTTGCACGTGCCCGAATGAAAAAGTGAGAAAGTCTGTGAGGGGCTGGGTGGTGAGTTAAGGTGGAGGCGACTACAGCAAATGGTGGCTGCCATTGCTGCTGTTTTTGTTCGTATTACCAATGCGTTCGCTGTCCGTCCCGCCTGTCTGTCTGCGAGTATGCTTATCATATCTGAATAAACATATATGTATGTAAGCCTATAAATACATATGTATGTATGTATATGCAGCATATGGCTGATTGTTGTTTTTCGCGTGCTGCTGTCGAACTATTTGTGTGTCTGTCTATCAATGACTTTCAGCTTGCCCCTTCGATGCTGTCGTCGTCGTTGTCATTGTCATCGCCGTCATCTGAGCAGCTTTGGCTGTGATGTGTGAATGCAATGCAATAATCCCCAAAACGTTATGCAAAGAAGCAAACATATACAAAGGTAACGTAAAATGTCTACCACCTCTTACCAATCAACATATCCAAGCTACAACTGCCGCCGTTGCACAATGGCCCTCTTTGCCACTTTTTGGAATTTAATTCTTTTCTTGAATTGACACCAATCACAAGGTGCGTTTTTTGCGATTCTCTTAGAAAGTTTTAAATATCGTTCAAAACTGGTAAGTTTAGTAATTTAACTGAGTTTGATCCGGAAATCCTGAAAAACCAAAAAAGTTGCATACGCTATTATAAAGAAAGACGAGCAGTGCGACGCCCATTTTGTCAAAAACAATTCTTAGTAAAACATATGTACAAAAGCACCAAACTTTTGAGCAACCAACCGCATTGTCTTTAAGTTATTTATTGAATTCCAAAAAATGGCAAAAGGTTCCATGGTGCAGTGTCGCCATAGTCGGAGTCTGCTCCTGCGTCTGCGTCTGCCACTGCCTCACGTACTCGGAACTTTACCCTGTGTGAACACAAATAAAAGAATATAGCGCCTTAAAAGGCTTAAATTTATAAAGGCAAGAACCAAACAATTATTCGAGGATTGCTTCAGTTAATATACAATTTGCCCAAAATGCTATAATATTGAACTTGCGTTAACATTTTGGTCAAATAAGATAAGTTTTATAGCATAAAAAGTGAAATGCTCATGTACATATATTAGTTTAAAAAAAAACAGGATCTTGTCCACAGATCCTCCCGAACTAAGTTCACTAGATCCACACATTGATATAAGTTATTAAAAACCATTAAAGTGTTGTGTAAAAAGTCCAGGGTATAACTTTAGCGAGTTTATTTTCGGCTGGTGTTGTTTATTTCGCTTTTCTTCTGCAATTTTATTATGCTTGAAACCCAAGGTAAAGAGCACATTGGTTTTGCGCAATGTTTGGGGCTGGTAAGCCGATACATTCGATGGCTGAAAATCTATAAATCCACCTATTTCCCTCATTCTTACAGCTAGAGTTACAAAATTTGGTAAGGAAAGAGCTATTGGTATCCCCCAAACTGCATCAACAATTTTGAAGCCACGCCCACCCCTGTCATTTAAGAACTTGTATGCGTATACCTCTATGAGCTAGAGTCAAGCAAGAGAGGTAGCAACATAGCAATCGTGCCTTTATTTATCAGTTTTTAAACAGCTATCAAGTATAACGGAGTCGGTTGTGTCTGACTGCAACGTTTCCACTTGTTTTCGTTTGAATTTATGACATGCGGGCGCAACAACAACAACAAAAACACCAGCACCAATTCAAAGTCAATTTTTTGCAGATATATTGCATACTTTTGGGCTGGCCGCTTAAAGCATAACTGTGCATCAGCAATTGCAATGGCGTACTTTGTGTGGCCAAACAAAAAAAGAGAAGAATAAATATAAAAGCGATTAGCATTTTTTTTTTCAGTTCATGCCAGACAGCTCAAATATGTTTTGCATTTAATTAGATTAAGCGGGGGCAGTTATTAATTTATTTATGTCACACTTTTACACTTTTTACACAAACACACGCACACATAAGCGTATTATAATGCAATAAACGCTTATTTGTGTAATTATTTTCAGCTTTGTCACTCTTAGTGTGTTCACCCACGTTCCAAAATTCGCTTTCGAAACAAATTCACACTGTTCTTATTGTTTGATAAATTGAATGAATATTTCTAAACAACTCCTTTTTATTTGAATAGTTTCAGGTTAAGTTATTAACAGTTAAAATTTTTAATATCTGTCTTTATTTAAAATGAGTATGCTAAACAAAAACTGTGTAAGAAATTTAAATGAAATAAAATATATAATAATAATAAATACGCTTTATAGTATGTATCTTCAAAAAGTGTCCGAAAAACTAAACTGCGTCTGTCAACATACGAAACTTGTGAATTAAAAATGGGTGGGTAGTATCGCATTATTATTGTGATGCTGTGTTTGTTTTATTTGGTGAGTGTTTAATTGGTTTAAATTACACTCGCTTAAGTATAAAAATTTGTGTGCATGCATATACTATGTAAATACATTCACATATTTGTTTGTGAGTACATTAAATTTAAACAGATATGTATGTGTGTGAAATGTGTGAAATCAGCCATTTAATTGTTTATTTTCACTGATTACACGTTTAATAATAAATATATATATGTACATATATATATATATTTTTTTATATTGGATGCCACACCTATTCACACCAGGCGCTCAATTGATTTAACTGTATTTTATTGGATTTTATGGTCAACTATTTGTTGTTGTTGTTGTTGCTCTTGTTTTTTCACAGCAACCTTTTGTTACTTAATTATTGTCTGTTTGACCTGACACGCCCACATTCGAATTCGTACACCCAAAACGGCCATTAAACACTTGATTAAGGCAGTATAAATTACAATTGCAGTTTACTTTTGCACAATTAAAATTGTGTTGTTGTGCTCTGCTCCCAAAGGGAAATACAGGGACTGTGTATATTGATATTGTGGAAACTCGATATATATATTTAATTCCCCTTTCCGCTGAAATTGCAATTAGATTTTCAAATGCATGGTGTAATCCCTTTTCAAACGAATATCAAACACCTGAGCCTCAATATATAGGTATACATATATATCACACAACTTTCAAATTTTCCTGTTCTAGAAAATCTGAAAAAGGAATACGCAAATGAGAAACTTATTTATTCATATTTCATAATTATTTACTTTCACATTTCTAAGTGCTATAGTGTTGACACTTTTGTTAATCACACGTTACACAAATTAAAGTAAAGTTTTACTTGCGCAATTAATACTTATAAGTACTAGGCTCAAGCAATGAATAAAGCTCAAGCTTAGAATGCCAGACTGGAAGATATGTACCACCTTTTGTTTGAATACGGTACAAACTATGGTTTCCTTATGTGTGGGAGTCTTTTTGTCTTTTGTGTTGTTAAAAGATAGTAGGAAAATGAATAAGTAATGTTCCTATCCCTTCCTGTCCTTTATAACAAAGCTTTCAATCATCAATTTTTTATAGCCATACAAAAACAAATATATTTATCCACTTAATCCAGGTTTGCCTGTATTATTTTAATAGAGTTGCTGAAACTGTTCTGCTTGAAGTTGACATTAGAAAATTAATACACTCAAGCTTAATTCCAAAATCGACTTTAAATCCCATTAGGTGGTTTCCCGACTCTGCGTCTAACATACATAAGAGATTTTATTGAGAGCAGCATCAACCTAGGTTCAATCAGTAGATAAGTCACGTTGTCAGCAAATCAGAGAGAGAGAGAGAGAGGGGGGGCGCAGTAAATTAAAACTGAATATGTGAACGCACCAGTGTAGCCAGCTTAGCTGATTTCAGGCTAGATCTAGCATATTTAAAAATACATTAGCTTATAAAATTTAGCTTATTGTTAGATGAGTCAACTGATATCAGTGTGACCAGATTGATTGGTAAATAGTTTATTTCAGCTTAGTTTTTCTTAGAATCTAGCTTATGCGAACGCTCAACGCCTGGCAACACTGGAACGCACTGTGGAAACAAAGACTCTTGATGACCTTTGGCTGACATAAATTGATAAGGTCGCGCTACGATTTCATCAAATGCTCCGCTTTGGCTTCGGCTTCGGCTTCGCTTTCCATAAAGTAAATATTTGATGCGAAATCGAAGAAAGTGAGGATGGAGGGGAGAGGCAGAGGGAGAGGAGTGTCATATTTTATAAACACGAAAGCCAAGCAGCCAGAGCCTCAGCGTTTGAACAGAGCGCATTGAATATTTAATAAACGTTTGTGTTTCTTCATGTTTCTCTTTCTTTTTTATTTATTTATTAAAATCTATTTTTTTTACGAATTAGCAGAGCTACAAAATTACCAGATCGATTTCTGCGAATTCGACTTTCAGTTAAACTGCGCTGAGACGTGATTTGAATGTGTGTACTTCTACATACATATAAACAGTAAAACCTCGCACAACGCAACCTATTAAAATTTGGCCAATTGCTGAGGTGGTTGCAAAAACCGAGGGAACATTTTCTGTTGGCCACGAGACCTACTATTTCCATTAAAGTTAAAGTGAATTGAATAGATCTGTGTTCAAAGCAAGGATTTCATTTCATTTTATTTTATTTATTTTCGTACTGTACTTATATATGCTATTAACACCCCTGAGTCCTAATGGGAATTTGATTTAAAGAAAATGCCAAAATATAGTAGAACACTTAATCTATCCACGTTTTGTTGAAAGTATTTGATTGTGACTGGGTAAACCTCAAAAATGCGAAATTCGACTACCCTTTTAGATGACAGCCCCGAAGTGATGACATCACAAAGTGCAAAACAGTAAAGACATAAAAAAAAAAATAAGACTTGAAAAATTGAGAGAGAAAAAAACAAGTTACAACAATGACAAACGTTAAATCACAATCACAACTGTTGTCAAAAAATAAGCAAAACATAGACAACAGTTGTCTTTATTCAAACGACGTGTATATACCCTAGACATCATAGAAGAAGATACTATAAATTTATAAAAATATATAAACTGTTTTTGAACTTAAAATATCTGCGCCTAAAGCAAACAGAAAGCCTTATGTACACATTTGTCAAGAAACATAAAAGATAACTGAAAACTTGATCACAAATCGTAGACATAAGAACAATCAGACAGACAGAAGGACAAACAAGCGTATGAGACTTTCCCTGCTACGTACATATAGGGTATATGTACACACAAAAACCACAATATAGTAGTAGAAAAGTGCAAATAAATTTGTTTACATGCATCACTTTAAAAACGAGGTTGGATGGAAGGCGAAACGTACGATGCGTTAAATCACCGTTAAAAGTAGAAATAATTTGTTTATAAATGAATCATACTTGAACTAGATATGATGATGATGATATAAATAAAGATCAACGATCAGATTCTAAATTGATAAGCATACAGTGTTTGTGAGCTTTATAAGCACTGATTAATACCTATTAAATGGAATTAAACAATAAGTATATGTACATATATGCTATGTACAAATGATCGATATAGGGTATACATAGCACATATGTATGTATGTAGATGGCATTGTTTTGATCGAAGCTCAGTTCAAAGCTTTCGCCTATCTGTTTTTGTTGATATTTCATTGCCCACTTTTCGATTTCATTTTCAAGTCGCGTTTCAGTCTCATTGCGTTCGCTAAGCATTTGTTGCTGTTGTTATTGTTGCTTATCGTTATTTTCACGTTGTCTCACTTGTTGTTTGTGTTGCTGCTGCTGCTGCTGTGGCTGTAGCTGAGGCTGTGGCTGTCGTCTTTACCTTAGTTCTGTTTCAGTTTTCAGTTTGTTCAGTTTGTCTTTATCGCGTTCTCATCGAGCTCACTTAAACTTTGTCCCGCTTCGATCTGAGCGCAGTTTCAGTTTAACATTTAATGCGAGCACATCAAGTTAGTAGTGAAACGATTTAATCAATTCCCATCAAATTTGCAACGTTTCTACATACGTATAAACATTTAAATTTGTTTTTTTAATTTTTTTTTATAGTTGCTGTTTGTTTTCTGTTTTATTAAGTGTGGTTTTTTTTTTTTTTTTTTTGGAATTTTTAAGTTGATGCAATATAAAAAAAAGTTATTGTTGCCAATTGACTGGCTTGAAATATGTTTATACATATGTACATTATTCCCCAAGGTGTTAACACCTTTTTTTTTTTTTTGTTTTTTGAGTCATAGCATGTTATCGCCATTAAAAAAGCCTTTAACTAGCAAATGTTTTTGTTCGGTCAATTACGGTAATTGCAGCTTACTTAAATGCTCCGTTTCTTTTTGCTCGTATTTTCCTGCCTACAGCCAGACATGAAGCTCTTCGCCCTGCTACCCATGCTCCTGGGCTTCTTGGCCATTGGTCAAAGCAACGCCGCTGCGGGCACAAGTCATCTGTTATGCTACTACGATGGTGCCAGCTTTATCCGTGAAGGTAAGAGAAAGTGCTGAAAATACAGGCTCTAAAAATATATATATGTACTATGTAAATAGCATTAAATATAATTATCACTATCAATGCTACTGCAAACAGAAATTTAATGAATACAAAAGTAATGGAATACTAAATTAATTTTATTTTGCGATTAAAACTTTGGATTAATATAAATTTTAAGCAATTTAATGCTTTTTTGTTATCGATCATAAATTAAAAGTAAAGATTTTTAAAGTTTCACATATGCAAAAGAATAATTCAAGCTAACCTTGTGCATTTTTTTTCAAACATTTGATTGAGTTTCCACCATTGTGTAGAAGAACAATGTACAGTAAAGAGTGTAAGGTCTTCGAGTACATCTCTTGTCCTATTTGCGATATTTATAGTGAGTATAGTTGAAAAGGTTATCGGCAATTTTAGCAGCGAGCGGGTCTTAAGAGCAATTCTAATTAAGGCGAAACTCTTCCCAGTTTGTTTCGTATAGTATTATTAGGTACATAAACACATGTACTTATGTATATGTGTTCGTACACACATATGTACATTTATGTATACTTTGTACTTGCGAGATGTGCTTGAGAAACCATTTAATTATACTGATGTGAATATTTACTCTTCATAAGTGCCCGCTAAGTGCTTTGACTGCGTAATAATATTGTTAGCTGGAAAAAGGTGGGCAAAAGGGGTTACAAGATCAGAGCATTAAGCTTTCAGGGAAATTCTATATATGTAATTATTTTGAAAAGTTGACTAATTTAACACTCTGCCCACACCAGTTGGCGATTGTTATCGTCGTGTTTTTGTTTTGTTTGTTGGTTTGTTAATTGAAATTGAAGTTGAGTTTTGAATTTGAATCATATGACACAATGTCTGACAATGATGACGCATCGTCTGTTTGTTAATTGAATTTTGTTCAAGGTAATTGAAAAATAACAATATTTGGGTTGGGCAAGCAATTTAATTAACACACTCGTAGCTCTCTGTCTTCCTCTTGTTTACTCTCTCGCTCACGCAAGTGCTTTATCTCTTTCTTACGTGCAGGCCTTTCCAAGCTGACGTTGAACGACTTGGAGCCGGCAATGCAATTTTGCACGCACCTGATCTACGGTTACGCTGGAATTAATCCAAGCAGCAACAAGCTGGTCAGCACCAATGAGAAACTCGATCTGGATCTGGGCAGCAGCCTGTTCCGTTCTGTGACCGGACTGAAGAAGAAGTACCCAGCCTTAAAAGTAATTCTCAGTGTTGGTGGCGACAAGGATGCACCCGAGGAGGAGAACAACAAGTATTTGACATTGCTGGAGAGCAGCAATGCACGCATCCCATTCATCAACAGCGCTCACTCCCTGGTCAAGACTTATGGCTTTGATGGACTCGATCTCGCCTGGCAGTTCCCCAAGAACAAGCCAAAGAAAGTGCACAGCGGCATCGGTTCGTTCTGGAAGGGCTTCAAGAAGATCTTCACCGGCGATCATATCGTCGATGAGAAATCCGAGGAGCACAAGGAGGAGTTTACAGCTCTTGTGCGTGAACTGAAGAATGCTTTCCGTCCCGATGGCTACCTCCTGGGTCTCAGTGTTCTGCCCAATGTCAACTCATCACGTAGGCTGACTTTTACCTCTTGACTATACCATTTAAAAACTTCTTCACTTTGTGTTTTCCACAGTGTTCTTTGATGTGCCCGCTCTGATCAACAATCTGGATTATGTGAATTTGCATGCCTACGACTTCAATACACCCGCCCGTAATCCCGAAGTCGCTGACTTCCCAGCTCCCATTTATAACCTGAACGATCGCAATCCCGAGTCCAACATCAACTATCAGGTTCAATACTGGCTTAACAATCATGCACCCGCCTCCAAGATCAATGTTGTCATTGCCACCTACGGCCGCGTCTGGAAGCTGACAAAGGATTCCGGCTTGACAGGTCTGCCACCTGTGTCCGATGCTGATAACGTTGGCCCACCTGGACTTCAGACCCAAACCGCTGGCTTCTACAGCTGGCCCGAGGTGTGCGCCAAGCTGCCCAACCAAGCCAACCAGCATCTGAAGGGTGCCGATGGACCTCTCCGCAAGGTTGGTGATCCCACGAAGCGCTTCGGTAGCTATGCCTATCGCGCCGCCGACGACAATGGCGAAAATGGCTTGTGGGTGGGCTACGAGGATCCCGACACGGCTGCCATTAAGGCTGCCTATGTAAAGAGCAAGGCGCTTGGTGGTGTTGCGCTTCTCGACCTCAGCTACGATGACTTCCGTGGCGGCTGCACCGGCAACGAAAAGTATCCCATTCTGCGCGCCGTCAAGTACAAGTTATAAGCTAATACATACCATTAACTGGACTATACGATATACATACAACATAAATGTCTCTTCCAACTTGTAACGACTTTTAAAAACCCTATATTAAATAATAAACTCAAACTAAGTATCTATGTTTAATCATTGACACAAAATGCTATGTGTGATTCTCTTTTTGATTTTCTCGCCTCAACTGTTAGATGTGTGGGGTTGCATTATAATACGAAGTACATAATTTCACATAAAAAAAGCAAACATTTTTAAATATTATTATTAAAGTATCATCTAGATATCGTAATAAAAAAAAAAATCAGATACCTGGAGCTCATATGAACGTTCAAACATGCCTTGAAAAACACAAAAGTACTATATGATTTTGAAATGAACGAATTTATTTATAATACTACTCGCTCAGTGTGAAAAAATGTATATCTGATTTGAGTTTCTCTCTCTTTCATTCTCTGTCTGTGTCGCCAGTGAAATGTGTGCTTGGAAGTTAATACAAATTGTAAATAGAGTGAAAATAATGGTCGAAACGAGTTCATGCTGATTGCCATTGCCAAATATGTATTCCGCATTCATTCATGAGTGTGACCCTCGTAACCTGTACTATTTGGCCTGGCTGTGACTTCATTTCTGCATGTCTTCCGGCGTTTGTGTCAGCCTGCGGTTGCCGTTGATTGTTTTATGTGTGTGCGATGTTTGCGTTGGTCCGTGGATGGTGTTTGTACTCCTGGTACTCCTGCTGCTGCTGCTGCTACTGCTACTGCTACTGCTACTGATGTTGGCGGAAAAGCCAGGCAGGCAAGCAGGCAGCAACAGCAACATCGTCCAATGTCTCATTCATCTTTTGTGCAGCGGTCATGCTGTGACCACTTGAACCGTTCCCCATTCCCTCCACAATTTTACGTTGCCTGACACCCACGAGACACTCACACAAACACACACACCCACACAGAGTTGCCAGTTGGATCACTTTATCATTTGCAAAATTGCAAAATGCAACCACAAAACCATAACACTGACGCATACAAAGTATATTTTTTGAAGTTTGGGACAGCATCACGCATACGCACTGCTATACGGCTAGCTCTATGGCTGCCCGGAAATATGTATGTCCACCCGTCCCTCCGTCCGTTCGACCGAATATGAGCTAGACTCCCCCACCGAAAAACATCATTGGGTTGGCCCGTGTTGATTTAGTTCTCTTTCTCTCACTCCAAGTGCGCAGTCAGTGTCCGTTGAAGAAGGAGAATAAGAAGAAGAGGAGCGTGTGCCATTTGGGCAATGTTTGCTGTTGCTGCTGCTTCTGTTGCTGGATGTATCACTGGCAGCAACACCAACACTAACAGCATAAATCTTATGTCTGCATTGAGCAAGAGACTCTTCTCTACCTCTCTCCCTTACTATTCCTTTCCCTGCCTCTCCCTGCAAGTCAGTCACTCAATTGTTGCTGGGGCTTGTGTTACTGTTACTGCTGCTGCTGCTGCCTCTGCCGTTGCATGTTGTCCCAAAATGGCGACGAGACATTGCAGTTGCTGTTGCTGTTGCCATTGCCGTTGCCGTTCCCATTATCGTTGCTATTGTCACTCGGTTTGCACGCATGCAATTAGTCAGTTTCAACATAACAAGTTGCCGTGCAGAATGCCACGCCCACTTTAAGTTCACTCTGCCACTGTGTGTTTCAAACTTGTTAATTGAGCAACAGCAACCGATTTTGACGTGGCACATGAGCATTGTTTATCGGTTGAAGTTCGGCACTACCAAATCTCTTTCCGTCAACAATTATCACAGCAATTTCAGGACATTGGGCTAAGTTTTTTGCCGCTCTTGTTGTTGTTGTTCGTTGCCTATGCTGTTGCCGTTGAGGCATTTTGTCAGTCGTTGCACGCACTTTGATGATTTAGTCACAATCCCCAAATGAGTTCATAACAATTACATTTGTCCCCAAATTGTCATAGATACGATGTCGATACGAAGTCTTCTACATATTTCTGGACAGATAAACTCACAATTGCCAAAAACATGCCTGCGAATGACTCACTAAGGCTCACTTTTAGCTCCGTTTCGAGTCCCTTGGATGCGTTTGCTGAGTCAGCACCTGGCTCCACGTAACAAAAAAAAAAATAGTAGACCCAAACCGAGCCCAAGCCGAACCGTTGCCGGCCAGGGATAAACATTTTATGGCCTAAACACGTGCAGAGAACCAATTTTGGGCCCAACACAAAAAAAAAGACTACCCAGAAGTTGTGATAGTAGTATTTTAGCCAATAGGTATAAACTATGAATGTAGTCCGAGTCGTAAGCTGAACCGAACAGGCAGCATGTGTGCGACGGATTGGCAGACGGACAGACAGGCAATATATGCAAATGGGCCATTGTGAACTAAGCAATCATTGTGAACCAAATATGTCGCACCCATTTGCTGTTTAACATCATCCACGTATCCATTTTGGCATTCATAATTATTTCACCTTTCTAAATTGTGGCTTGGAAATGTGTTCAAGAAAAGCCATTTAAGTACAGTTTGCGTTTCTATCTTTTGATCAGCCGAGAAGCAAAAACATATAACTATTATATCGCAGTCTGAAATAACATTACCGTTACCGTCCGGTGTTTGCCAAACAATTACGTTTGTATGTTCACCAAGACACTTTTTTCGACACTTTTTGAACATCTTTATTAACAGATACATATATATATTACGTGAGTTTTAAATAATCGCATGAACCTTATGCACATTAAACATCTTTAGACTTATGGAGGATGAATCAAAATTGACAAGTGGCTTTCAGTAAACAAACTATAAACTAATGACACAATGGAAAATAAAATGTAAATTTCTCTGACAATTTAAAATTTAAGTTTGCTATGATTATAAGTCACATTTATACATTTAACTTATAACTAATTTACTATTTTGTTTATCTACACAAAATAAACAAGTAAAAACATTTAAATCGAGTATACTTGACTAGAAGATACCATACAAAGGAGCGCTTTTACCATTATGATAGGTACACATGTTCACACGAGTTGAAAATGTAAAACCGATAAGAACAGAAATAAATGTGTTAAAACGTTTAACAGTGTTTTGCTAAGTTATCCACATTATGGTAGTAAGGCTAGATCCTAGCACAATCATTTTCTCCAGTTACTCACAACATCATTATACCCCATTTAAACACATTTTTAATCGCTTAAGGGTATTTGCAAGTGTGTGACCTCTTGGGGCGTGGTCTGTGGTCTGGAGTGGTTACAATTTTTAACATTTTACGTGAGCTGTGCTGGAGGTGTTAGATTTCCAAAAAATGCCCCACCACAAAAGCCAACAACCATGCATGGCATACAACACGCACACACACACATACAAACACATATATATATAGATAGACACTGAGGCATGCAGTTGTTGGAAAAACATATAATAGTGCGCGAAAGTTTCGCTTTACTCAAAAATGGGCGACACTGCAAGTGAAGTCGTGTGTATGTGTGTGTAGTGGCATACTACGTGCAAATTTTTGCCATCTGGATGAGTCCGTTGCCTCGCTGGCCATGTTTACGACTCCTCGGGGGCCACTTGATTAGAAGAAGTTGCCTGGGAGTTGTACGAACATTTTCTACGAGCACATATAGCATGTGTGTGTGTGTGTGAGAGTGTGTATATGGGTGTATTTTTTTTTTTGCTTCTTTCTCTGTTTTACCTTTAGATGTTCGCCGTTTGCTGTTTTTATTGTAATAGCTGCAGCAGCAGTTTGTTAACCATGCAACTTTATCATTTATGTCAGGCAGGCAGGTAGGTAGATGACTGAATAACCCCCCCTCAGCCACCACCCACCCACTTACCTGTTCTAACTAATTAATTAAAAACCATCGTAATCTTCATCCAATACTAAGCAAAAGGCCGCAAGTCCGTCCGGCACGACTTGCTTATCGCTAGGCACAAATCACTTGGACTCATAATGGAAATGTCAAGAAACCAGCTAGCGACTGCGTTGTGTCTCTCTCTCCTGAGACGTGAGAATCAGGACGGAATGAATTCGGTGGGGGAAAGGGGGGCGGGGTTGTTGGTTGTCGCATGTTAATTAGCAAATGCGATGACTGACTGCTTCAATGTGCGATGTGGCTGACTGGAAGGAAAGCAGAAACATGTGAGCGCAGCTCAGACAGCACTGACTTTATCAATTCATTAATCGGGCAACGAACGCTTTTGGTCAAAAATGTTGTTGGGTTCTTGGGGTTTCTGGAGTCATGGAACAAAAGCAGTGAAACACACCTAACTACATATACATGCATACACATTCACAAAGCAAAGGCTATAACGGCAATAACAATGGAACAAGGAAGGGGGTGTGAATGGAGCGATTCGAAGATTCAAGAGGGTTTGATTCGTGAGTTGGTGCTGGGGGGTGGTGGAGCGAAGTTCGTGGGCTGTGACGGTCCAAATTGACCAAACAGTTGGGAGGCGCGTCCAAAAATGTCTGCGTAAATCATAAAAACCAGCTTACGAAAGCAAAAGCGACGGTCAAAGTTTGAGTGGCAGGCGTTTGACGGTGGGCGTTTTAAGTGGGTGGATAGATGGGTGGGTGGGTTAGGTTGGTTTGTTCGTCTGCTTCATCTTCTTCTTCATCATATTCTTGCTCGACGTTGGAATAGGATTAGAATGACGTTTGATCAAAGCAACAGACAGAGCGATACACAGAGAGAAAGAGAGAGAGAGAGAGAGAGAGAGAGAGAGAGAGAAGGGGGAGATATGGTGGCTATGTATATTAGTTGTTGTATTTGGAAATATGAAGGCGAAACAACAGCAACAGCAACAACAACAACAACATCAACACACGCACAACATTAAAATTATTTATCGCTCTGAGTTCTCACAGCAGCAATTGTCTGTGCATGTAGTTTATGCCCCCTAAGCCCCACCACGCAAGAGATCCACGCCCATTTCTGCAGTGAAAAGGCGCTTATAGCCTGCTGAGTGAAATGGTTTAGAACAGAGGGCTGAGGGCAAAAGCAACAGCAACAGCAAAAGCAAAAGCAATAGTTACCACCCAGCTCATCAGGAATGCGGCATCCACAAACAGCCATCCGCCAGCCTCTCTCACGGCCGCGGCTTTTGTTTCCAAATGCCGAGCAAATAAATCAAAACTCGGCAGGCGATGGAGGCGGGCGGACGGGCCAACAGGGCGTGGATCCAGTGATGTTTGGTGGAATGGGTCGTGATGTGGCTCTAACGGCGACTAGAACTACTTGAGCTGTGTGTTTGCCAGCAATGTTATCTTTTTTGTGCCAACAGAAACCAGCAGCTGAAGCAAAAAAGTTGTGAAGTGAGAGCTTTATGTAAGCAAAAATCCTTTCATCACGATTTCTTCACTAGGACATACTACTTATAACCTACTTAGAGTGAAGCGTATCAATTGGCAAAAATTTACTTTACTCTCTATACATTTTCGAGAAGGAATTTGAGCAAAATAATATTTATAATTGTTTAATTACCGAAAACTATTTCATATCATGTTTTTTGTTAGATTATTCCAATTTTTGCATAGCTTTTAAGAACTGATTAAAAACCTTCTCACAGAATGCATTCAGTCGTCGCACAGCAAACAAAAGAGTTTAAGTTATTTGATCTTAATTTTATATCGAAAGAAGGCCGAAATAAAGAAAGTACAAATTCTTAAAATATGTACGAGTTCTTTAAACCGGCAATCCAAGTACAAAATACTTGTAGCAAATCATCAATTTTAATATTTTTTACTTTTTTTGGCTTAACAGCTAATGTACTCGCCGCGTTAACAAGAGATCTAAGGGTGCAATGGTTTTTTTTACTTATTTTTTACATTTCTAGCTGAAGCATGAGAAAAACTCTCTCCTCGAATTTTTTCCAAGCACACAAGTCTTGGATCAAAAATCAAAATCATTCCATTTTTAAATACATAAAAACTCGAAATTAATTTAATTAAGAATTCCGACATTAAACAAAATCCTACTTGTATTGAGTATATCGTACTTAGCCCGAAAAAATAAAAAATGTTCTCCATCGAGGTTGGCCATAAAAAAAAAATCAAAAAAAATATAAGTAAGTTTTAATTAAACTTATTCTTTCTTGTGGACTTTATAAACAAGGGAATGATGTCAACAAAAATGTTAAGGTTTTTTAAATGGTCAGTTTAGAAACCGGGATTGATGTGTTCAACGTCCAAAAACAGGAACAAGCACAAGCACAGGGAACAACAACAAGCAAAGACAATTCACACGCTGCCCATCAGTTAGTTACTTAATTTTGCTTTAAGCTCATGTACGGTCAATGTTTGGACAACACCTTGTAATATCCGTTTAAGCTATGCCCGTTGACTGACAACTGGACAGTTAGATGGGTGGGGGGATTGGTGGATTCGAGGATTGTGGATGGGGGATATTGTGGGTGATGTGATGTGAAGTGAAGTCTTGGGGTATGCCACTGGCTGAGGCAGCCAATTTAGCTACAGTTCATTTGAGTTCGAAACGCTTAGGGCGAACAAGAATTCTAGCTGGTTGGGTGGGGTGGGTTGGGGTGGGTTGGTTTGGGGCGAGAATACGCAAAAGCAGACAGAAATAGCAATACCAGAAGCACGGGGAAGCAGCAAGCAACAGCAAGTAGCAGCAGTCAGTGCTCTAAACATGACTTATGACCGCTACGTGATGCAACATAAAAATGCCATTACATTGTGCGTGTTGCCTGCCGACTACCAAAGGGAGGCAGGCACCTTCTCCTCCCTTCCCCCTCTCTCACTTTCTCTGTTCAGTGTATATATATATATATATATATATATGTGTATACAACATGACGTATGAGTGTTGCACGTTTCGCTTGCCTCGAACATCGCGTCGTCTGTTTGGTTCGTCACAGCGTTTGCCACTGACAAGAACAGCATTCAGTTTCGCACATCCCACCTCCCCGTCCTCTCAACATGCCATTCGTCCCTCTTTTAAATGCTCTGCACAATTTCTCATCTGTCTGTCCGTGTACATTCATACATATATGTGTGTGTGTGTGTTACTAGTTGTTTACCTTGACGTTTTCACCATTATTCCCTCACTACCCTCCCTCCTCCCCCCCCCCACCGATCTCCCACTCTCTCTCTCTCTTTTCGGCGTACGCATTGTTTGCTTTATTAGTGAAATTTAATGTGATGTCTATTGAAAGATTCTTCTCGTATCATTAGAATCAGTTGCCAGCCAGAGAAGGAGACAGCTCATTCGATTTGAATCGCTTCGATTTTTTTCATTAAAAAACTTTTATAGCACTATTTTTTGTTTTTGTACTCGAAGTTAGGTTAAGTTGCTCACCCTCACTCACCCCATATCAAGATAGAGTGCTATAGACCTGTGGAAATTGCGCAAAAAGTTTAACATCGATAGGTGCAAATTACAAAACAATGCCAGTCATTGTGAGAGACTAGGGTCAGCTATTGCTATTGCTATTGTGGTTGTTGTAGGTGTGTTTATCATTGTTGCTATTGTTGGTGCAAAAAGTTAGCTTAGTTTTCGTTCTGCCTAGCTGCCTGATGAAGAAGCGCCAACTACAACAACAACGACAACAAGATTGGCAAAAAACCGGAAACGGCAAAAGCAAGTCAAACTTTTTGGTTGATTTCGCAGCTATCGTTTATTTTGTTGCTGCCTCTTTTATCCCTTAACCCTTAATAGTGTTGCTGTTGTTGTTGTTAATTTTGTTGCGAGAAAGAGAGGGCTGCAATACAAATTGCATATTGTTTAAGTAAATTCGGCTAAAAGAGCTTAAAAAATAATAGGGGATATATATATTGATTACGTAAGTAGTAAGTGAATTGTAAAAGTATAAAATTAAGAATGTAATAATCTTATTATGTTCATTTAAAAGAAGAACAGAATTTTCAAATTAAATTGACTTTTTATCATTAAATAGATTGCATATGATTATAGTTGATTCGAAGGCCTAAGTAGCTATTACTCATTAGGCTTATATTAGATTTGGAATTTAGTTTTAAATTTTAGAATAAATAATTATTATTATACAATTTGTGATACACAAATCAGTTTAGTATATCCTCAAAGTTTATACAACTTTTTCGAATTGATAAGTTTACAAATTCCAAAGTCAACCCTCGCTTTTTGCTACCTCCTGTAAGTTTGTTGTTGTTGTTGCTGCACAGCAGTCGACGCTTAATGAGTTACAATTGCTTGTTTGGGGGTTAATCCCCATCAACCCACTATGAAAACTTTACCTACGGTACCTAAAAGTTGTTAAGTGCTTAAGGACACACACACACAAAACACTCTTACACATACAAACACACAGAGAGAGAGACACGCATGTGAGTTTTAGGAATATACAATACGAACCGTATTTAGATTTGTCTTATGCAGCTAATTTACTGCTTGCAAACTAAATAGCCAATAAATCATGCAGTCAATCAATCAATCACAGTGACGACGAATGCCAGACTACCGAATTCTGAATTGTCCCTTTTAAAATGCCAGTCAGTGGCAGTCGAGAAAGGCAGGGAGTCTGTCAATTGGGACCATACAGTGGAGCTCTCTTGCATATTTGCTATTTGCTATCCTTGCTTTCCTACATTGCTACTGCAATGGCCTCCCTTTCGCCCCTCAGCTGATGATTGTATCGCTTGGAAAAATCTGAGCGCTAAATGGCAGTTAATTGTTCGCTTGAAGGCAACAAAAGAGACGTACACACATGCGCACACACACACACACACACACAATATACGAACTAAGAAGAACAAAATGGCATCTATCAAAATTGACTGCAACTCTTTCCAGTGTTGGGTAATACGTAAAAAAAAGTTCGATAAATTCAATTCTTGTTAAAGTAATATTTTCTCTACAGCATTATTTTATTTTTCTTATTTAACCAATTAATGAAATCAATGCTTCCAACCAATTCATAAATACATATTTGCATATGCAAGTATAAGTTTGTCTGAGGCTTTTCTGGTAAGTTTTTCTGCATTCAAAATTTAATCAGGATCATTTTATCATGAGTTTTCATTGGTATTAAGTACATATAAGCGCTTGGATATTAAAACCAAATGCTATTGAATTGCTTACAAGATTTGACTTGACATTTGTATATTTTCCTATAAATTGCCTTGGGTAGAAATACATAAAAACAGTAGACTACAAATACTCTCCGATTCAAAATTATTTAGTACATTGGGACGACAGCTTATTACTCATTTAGAAAAGACAATCAATCAATTTTTTTTATTTACAAAATAAGCGTTAACAATGTCGCCAACTTTTGTCTGTTGTTGGTGTTCATGAAAGCTGCTTAATTTAAGAATTTTTTTACTACGAACTCAAAATTTTTATGTAAAAACATTACATTTTTTTTTTTTTTTTTGTTGTCTTGCATGTAGGTTGTTTGACGTTGTTTGTGTTTGTTTAGTGTTTGTGATTTTGGGCCAAAGTCATGTACGCTCGAAACTTGTCATTATTTCTCATGACACCCTTGTTGTCGTTGTTGTTGTTGTTGTTGTCCTTTGTCCGGTGTGCGGGGCAATAAAATGTACACACTTGCTAAATATTTTGTTAAGCGGGAAATGTCCACGTGTATATCGTATATGTAGGTGTATATAAACATGTATATGACTGTGTGTGTGTTTGGATCGCGTGAAATGCTTGGCAAACACAGTAACAAAACTAACAAATGAGATCCTGTAGTAAATTCTGGTGTCGCCATTTTCTGTGCGCCGGCAAAAATCCTATGTGAGAAAATCCTTGCGTTTGCAGTAATCAGCACGTAGCGTTTAGTTCATTTGTGTGTGCGTGCTCAGGCATGTGTGTGTGTGTGTATGTGTGTAAGTG
Organism: Scaptomyza graminum; assembly: GCA_018901835.1. Classification (NCBI taxonomy): domain Eukaryota; kingdom Metazoa; phylum Arthropoda; class Insecta; order Diptera; family Drosophilidae; genus Scaptomyza; species Scaptomyza graminum. Next base: position 5,321,701 of record JAEIFL010000001.1, on the reverse strand, counting down.
CGAAGTTTGCTTAAACACTAGCGCAAAGAGTGTTCGTTGGCAGGAGAGGGGAGTAGAGGAGCGGATAACATTTTTGTGCCCGGCAGCTACTTTTACATAAACACCAACTAACGTTGAAATAACTTTTAAATGACGTTTGTTTTTGAGGCGTGGCACGAACGCCTTTGCGTGTGAATTTTGTGGCAGGGTCTGTTGCGACTATTGTTGTTGTTGTTGTTGCTTGCTGCTGCTTCTAGTAGTGCAACAACTTCTTGCTCACTTTATTTTAAACTTTATTTATGCGATGGAAAGCAGCAAATTTTTGTTTGCGTTTTAGCGATTTGGAATACCCGTGAATTTATTCCACAGCTTAAGTAAGGGTGTTCTCTGAATGTACTTTGTGTTTGTATGTATGCAAGTATGGTTGGGGTGGCAGAGGTCTAGCATTGTTAACTTTTAACCATTGAAATATATGTATATATGTATTTTTAAGCACATTATGAGTGTACATCTATCTATCTGTTTGTTTGTTTGTGTGTTATTTTGGTATTTATTTTTCGTTGTCGTTTGACATTATGCGAGCTTAGCTCGTTAGATACTTACGTTCTGATCGCATTTTTCTGTAATTTTTTTTATCTGTGAACTTGTATCTTTTGACCATGACAAGCGGATTTGTCGCTAAGCGCGCTGAGCCAAAAAATGTTTTTTATGATGAAAGCGTTGACAATTTTCCTCAATTTCTCCGCAGTTTCATGTGTAAGTACTGGCCCCTTTTCTGCCACCACACCCGCCCGTCTCTACTTTAAATTGCCACGGTGTGGGGCAAGCAACTTCAATTCTGTTTTTGGAAAGGAAGGGGAAGGGTTGTAAATGTGAACGAGCACATAAAAACAAATGACAGCAAAAAATATGCAACACTTTCTTGCGTCAGCGCAAAAACAAAAAGAAACAACGCATTGTGAAACACGTAAAAGTGCTAGGGTCAAATGGGTACGACTAACAGTTCACCTGTAAACTGGTTTACTTACTTTACCATACGTCAAACGATATTAAGAAATAATAGTTTCAATTTGACAATAGTAGTACAAATAAGAAACGTAATAATGAGCTCTCTTGAAATGCGGGCTATGTTATACATTCACTATTTAATGACTGCAGGGTATACAAGGAGACAATAAAGAAAAAAATTTGATTTTGCGTAATTTGTTGTTTTGGTTTTTTTTTGTGTGTCTATGTAGTGAAGGGTGAGCAATGGATACTATAACAAGAGTATGTACTCTGAATTAGAGTCAACCATCAAGCGTAGCAAATCGCGAAACACTCGAGCCACAGCATACTAAACGTGGCACGTCAATCTTTTCGCATAGGCGACAAATAATGTAACTGCGTTTTTGTTAACTTTAATTTTCATGGGAATAAAAGATATGACAGAGGATCGTGCAGAATCTTGAATTATGAAAATCAAATATGAAATTGTGAAATGTTAAGCATCACTATATACAGCTACAATCAAAGATTAACAAATAATATCGTTCTTCAAAAGTTGCAACAAAAATTGTATACAAAAACACAAGTAAATATTTGAATTATTTGCATTGTAAGCACATATTACCAATACATATTGTTAATTTCTCAATCAAGTTTGACACTTTGATCGCCTGTTCAAATGGCATTGATTGTGTTTTGTTCATGTTGTTGGCAAAGTAATAGTAAATTGTGATGGTGATGGTGATGGCAACGGTGACTGTGACTGTGACGGTGACCCCTTAGCTGCTATTACCCCTCACCCACCCTGAATCTCTTCTTTGTCAAATCCAGCAACATGGCAACACGGTCGACGTGTAGAAGAGTGGAAGCATGAGGAAATTGCAAGGACGGGGACAACAGCAAAAAAAATAAAAAAAATAACAACAACAGCAACAATATGCTCACGTCGCTGACGACGTGTCTCAAGTGTGTCCCTCCTGTCTGTACGAGTATCTCTGTATCTGTATCTCTCTATCTGTATCTCTGTATCTGGCTGTCTGTATCTGTCTGTATGTGTGTTTGTTTGTTTGCTTGTCTGACTGTTGTAATTCTCGAAATTGCCAGCAATCGATATAAACATCAACTCTCAATGTGTTTGCTGACTGCTGCTCCTCCATCTTTTCGTCCTGTGTATGTGTGTGTGTACGTGTGTGTAGCTGTGTGTGTGTGTGTGTGTGTGTGTGTATAGGTCTCGTTTCTAGAGTGTCTGGGCAACTGTGACAACAAAACAACTCAAAGTTTGTTGTTGCTGTTGCTATTGTTGTTATTGTTGCTGACAATACCGCCAATGATCCTGTTGACGTTGTTACTTTTGTGATGTGCTCAAGGTTTTTGTTGTTGTTGTTGTTGCTGCTGCTGTTGTTATTTTATTTTAGTGCAAGCGCAGCTGACATTGATGATGATTATTGGGAGTAAATAGAATTGAAAATGCGCCCAGCCACCAACGGCAAATGTTTTGCTTTTGGCTCAAGACACGTGTGCTATATCCTATATCTCTATTGTGCCTGTGTGTGTGTGTGTCCGTGTGGTTGTTCGCATAATGCGCGCAAATAAATTGCAAAATCAATTGAGCGGTAAAATAGTTTCCCTAACAACTCACTGGCTGCGAGTACGTATTGAGCAAAAGTCATTCTGTCAATTCCACAACAGCAACAGCAAAAGAAACAACAACAACAGACTCAGCTTCAACTACACCCACTGTGCACGTCTACCACGCCTATCTGCCACGCCTTCAACTTTAAATTGAAGTCTACTCTACAGCTAAACTTAACTACAGGGCACCCTTTTTGCAAACGAATAACGTATACGCAACTCCATCACGCTGCCAACTCGAGCGCAAGGCCATCAAATGCTCCTCTTATTTGCCACAGCAACAAAAAACAAGAATATATCGAAAAAAAAAGTGGAACAGCCATAGTGGGTGAGCCGAACAGCAAAATAAATTACAAAAAACGGAAAAAAGTAAAACAAGCTTCAATCGCTTTGCAAAACTGCAACAGCATCAATGGCTCTGAAAGCCTGAAGCCGATTCCGAGTTCAATATACTACTAGTTTAATCAGTAAGTATTTCAAGCTAATTGCTCATAAATAAAAATAAAAAAAAAGTTTTGAAATAATTTTTATGCAAAACTGTAACACGGGAATAGCGTTAAAAAATTAACACTTAAGACTTAATGTTATATTTTTGAGGCTAATTAATTGCAAAAACAATACATATTTTTCCTCAATTTTGCTGCCGACTTTTGCTGACTTTTGTAATAGTTCCTATATATGTATATAGTATGTTTTGACCCGATTAAATTGTAGCCAAATATTCATAGATACAGCTTCAACATTTTTTTTTAGCTATTAACTATGCATATGTAAAATGTTGAGTCAAGACCTTATTTTATGATTTACATTCTTTCGCTGATTGTGATTTATTTTCAAATATTTAAACCAAAACAAATGAGATTTTATGCGAAAACCGGTTCGATGTTAAATCGAATAACAAAGTATATTTGTTGTTGGGTCTCGGTAGAAGTGTTCAGCTTTAAGTTTTGATTGTTTTGTTGGCAAGTTCAAACTTGTTGCATAGTTAAAGGCGCACCATATTTTTTTAAAAGCGCTTTTATTGCGCATTTGCTGCTTTGTGCGGCGGTATTAATTAAATGTTATAAACTCATTACGCGACTTGATCTATGCAAAGAGGGAGAGGGAGAAAGTGAATGGATAACTGTTTGTCAGTGTGTGCGTGTGTGTGTGTGTGTGTGTTTAAATGTGTGCGGCCTGCTGTAATAACCACAAAACAGCTGCGTGTGCCGCAATACAACCCAACAAACATACCGACGCAATTCAGCGCACACTTATAATGCCGCACAGACACTCACTAAGACATACATATACACAAACAGGCATTGAAACACACTCGCAGCACAACACTCGTAAATGAAAATCTTTGTGCAGAATTAATTAAGTAAACAATACGAAAATTGTGGAAATTGCTTTGAATGCGTCCCCAAACGCACCAACACACACACACAAACAATTTCACAAACAGAGGCAATACACACATTCATACACACACACATGTAAAGTTATTGTGCGCAGCTGTTGTTGTTGTTGTTGCCATTACTCATTATTATTATCATTCTGCTTAATAGGCAAAAGCGATGGGCATAAGTTGTGAATGCGGATGAAAGTGGGAGGTGGCGTATGCAGCTAAGGCTGCGGCGGTTGGAGGTGAGTAAAAGGGATGCACAAGACAGAGAGACAGAGAAGGGACAGGCACTCATTGTGCATTAACAATTACACCGCAGTTTACATTAACGATTAAGACACACACAAAATGACGCGTGCTTGGGTATATATTCTATGGAAATGTATGATCGAAATGCTTTGAAAGTGCTCAGCGCAAAATATAATGGAACAAAAACAACTTAACTTTTTACGGACACAAGGGCAACTTATTTTGGCTTGATATTGTAATCTTATATTAAGTTATGCACATGCTAGTTTTAATTGTTATGTTTATATATTTCGCAGCTGCCCTGCACTGTCAGCACAACGACAGCGCCACTTGAGAGAGTCTGCCAGCAAAGCGGGTAGGTGGTGAACTCCAAAAATTGTTGATGCAGATCACAATCTATTTTCGCATAGTTTCTAAGTGCAAAGTTTTTCATTTAAGATAAATTAATAAAATTAATAAAAACAATTTAAGAGTCTATTTTTATTAAAACACATATTAAAAACATTTAATTTATTTTATTTAGTTCCAAAACTTAAAATACTTGAATTCGTAAATACGGAACAGGAGAAAAAACGAAAATCAAATCGGACGATTTGTGCCATGAGAATTGGTTTCATTTTGATCTGTTAAAAGTAAAGTATGAATTGCTGAGAGCTTTGGGTTGCTTTTGAGTACATTTTTCTATTTGTAAGTTGTTGTAATATACTTACAACTGTCTATAATTTGAAAGTTATATCAGGCCTTTTACCTTTTTGTTAAAGTTCATTGCCGTTGATTATTTAGACACAGTATGTAAGGTAGTGTAAGGCAAAGGAAAAACAAAGAAACCTCTGTATTTATTCGGAATTTGTTATCTTGTCTTGTTGTCAGTAGTATGAGTTGCGCTTTGTCTACGCTTTCGTTTCCCATCCTAACAAGTTTATATTCGACTTGGTAGCTCAGCAGTATTGGAGAGATGGCGAGCGAGAAAGAAAGAGAAGAGAGAAAATTTTATGCTCAGCTCCAAATATATGTTGGTCAAATTGTTGCCGATCTTCGATTATAAAAAAAGGTTCATGACTGACCCATTAAAGAGACATTGCTAAAATTTCTGTTGATTGTGAGTAAGATACTATACAACTTGCCACATGAAATTAATATGCATGGATAGGTTTTTTTTTTATTTGTATAAAAAATTTGGAGGGATTGTAAAATTTCTTGTAAGTAAAAGTTTTTTTTGCTGTGGAACGACGAGAAAGCATTTACATGCGTTGGACCAAGTTAGTTCTCACCGTTAATTATAGCTCTTAAAAATTAAAATACATTTTATGATCTAACTGTTTGTTAGTATGTGGAGTAGCATAAATGCAACTCTTTTGTCTTCGGAGCCATGGATTTAGCTATGATGTTTACGGTAGATTTTTGTGTGTTTGAATGTTTGCACAGCTGACTATCTTCTAACGACTGTTGACTGCCGTGTAAAATCCAAACAGGTCTCAGATCGCCTCAGATCGTTCCCAGCTGAGACGCAGCTTTGCTTCTAGTATGTCAAGATCAATCAAGTGGTACACAGATACAAAAACAGATACAGACACAGATGCCAACCAAGACAGAGACAGAGAGAGACATAGATAAAAAACACAAAGACGTTACAAGCTTTACTTTCACTTGTGCACACAAACTGAACTGAACCACTGCCACAGGTCCAAGAACGAACGCTATGAAGTTCATTTGGCGGCAACCTCCGCTGCGGCGAGGGTCATCATCAACGGGGGCCCTGAAACAACGTGGAACGGAGCCGGAGCTCAATGGATTCTAGACTCGACTCAACGCGTCGCGTCGCGACTCTTGGACGTCAGTAGCATGTCAGGGGGCAAGCCAAGCGGTCCAATCCGTCGAAAACAAATTTTTGCTCTGTGATCTTCAAAACGTGATCGCGCTCCTATTGTCTCTCCAACTCTCTCTCTCTCTCTATTGCGGTTTGTTTTGCTGTGGTTTTGCCGCTTTCGCCCTTCGACAAAGATACAAAAAGATTCTTGAGCATAAGCCAATGTATAGAAATTATTTTTTTTAAACATTTTTTTGATTTTGTGTTGTGTTGTGAAGTGATTTTTTGCATGCTGAGGCACGTGAATGGGCAGAAACAACAAAGCTGCCATGAATTTGCCTTACTTTGGACATGTTTACTGCTGCTGGGCAGCCTTTGGAGCTGTGAAGCGCATTTGCACAAATGGAACATTTTGCAGAAGGGCTTTCGCTACATGCAGGAGACGATGCTAAGAAATAGTTTGGAACGCGCCCATCTCAACTATGGCATTGTGTTTGAGTGCCGCACCATGTAAGTGGTCCGTTAAAAAAGCAAAATATCCAACATGAGACTCTACTTTACTCTCCTATGATATCTCCAGTTCCGATATGGATCTGGGCGATGAGGTGCACTTCAATTTGCAGCTGGGCGACATGAGCGGATTTCGTCGTTTGGATGCCAGAAAGAAGCTGGCATTGTTTTTGCATGGTTGGAACGACCAGGGCAGCAAGGATTGGGTGCAAGAGCTATTGTTAAGTAAGTCAAACCCAATACAAATATAACAAATTAATAATGTTATGAATGTTACTTTATTTAAGAGCTCAAGTGAAACTTACGTACAGTTACTTAAAGTTGCATTTTACTAAAATATTAGGTATACAAATAAGTTAATGCAGTTTGTTAACAGAAGTCACTACTAATGAAGTTTTTACTGTTCCATCTGACAATACCATCATTTTAAAGTGTCATCATTAGGCTTTCTTTTCCCCTATCGGTCATTTCGCTGAAGCGTTAACAACTTAGTTTCTGTGAGCTTCGAAAATATCAACTTTTGTACCGGGAAACGTGGATTGTTGAGAGTTTTACTCCATTACTTCAACATGAAGAATACGACCGCCGAAAGTCATCGTATTTTATAAAAAACTTATTATGCTGGTGATTCTTAAGCCTAACAATTATGCCAAAAGTGGTTTGAACTGTTCAAAAGTGGTAATTTCGATCTAGAAAGGATAGTTTGTCAGACTCTATGTGCCCATCGTAGCTGTATATTCTTGACATGTTAAATGTTAAACGACTTCTTATAGCAGAGAGCTGAGCGTGGTTAACAGTAGTTGTACCTTAAAATATAGATAGGTTTCAGTTATTCTCGACAAATGTACATAATATAGTAATTTCCCTTGCATGCTTTATAACAATAACAACAATAGCGTGGACACTGTTTGACGATGGTTACAATGTGTGCGTTGTGGATTGGGGCAATTTGTCGCAGAATGACTACAAAAGCGCCTCGATGTCCATATTCGATGTTGGCCTGACCGTGGCAGGCATAATCATTGCCCTCGAGGAAATGCGGCCACGTCACTTCAATCGCCAGAATGTGACCCTTGCGGGCTACAGTCTGGGTGCACATGCAGCTGGCTATGCAGGTGCCGTTCTCGGGGGCAAGGTAGAGCAAATCATTGGACTTGATCCAGCTGGCCCGCTGTTCACACTGCCAGCGGCTGTTTCGCCCAAATATCGACTGGACCAAACTGATGCACAATTCGTTCAGGTATTGCACACCTCGGGCGGCACATTGGGAACCAGTCTGAAGTGTGGCCATGCCGACTTCTATCCAAATGGTGGACGTGCTCCGCAACGAAACTGTCTGATGTTCCTGAATCTTCGGGATATGCAGAACACAAGTGAGTTAAAATTAAAACAAATCCATCGACTCATCTTAAGTCAATTTCTTTGTTTTATAGACCCCATTGCCTGCAGTCATTCAGCGGCTGCTATTTTCTTTAGGCAATCCATGGATCCCCAGTATCCCTTTATAGGTTATCAATGCGATAGCTATCGCGATTTTACAGCTGGACGTTGCGATCAGCATCGGCGTGCCCGTTTCGGGATTCATTCACGGCGTCGAACGCAAGGCAGCTTCTACTTCGACACGACTTCAAGCCAACCGTATGTTCAACGACAGCGTACAGTTCGTCTACGCAATTGGAATAATGATTGGAAATGGGAGCGGGATCGGGAACGAGAACGAGAAAGTGATTCGGATCGTATAAGCAGTAGGCATGCAAGTGTAGGTCGATCCGAATCAGCTGTTGCCGATGGAGGAGATCTTTTACGCCGCCGACTGTGGACACGCAGCTGGCGAAGACGGAGTCGGAAACGCGATCGCTGTCAATTTTAAATAGATATGCCAATCTACTAGTAATGTAAAAATGAAGAGTGGAGCTAGTTCCTAGTGTTTTTGCTGCTAAATATGGTTATTTATTTACATTAAAAATCATTTCCTCAAATAAATATATAAATAGTACAAAAGCTCAAAAAATAAGACGGATGCCGGCTATACGATAAAAGTCAATGCTAAATAGACCGATTTTGAAACTGTTCGGGCTTGTTTGCTTTGCAGGTTATATTGTCTAATTATTACCTAAAATTTTGTTTGAAAACACATAAAAAATAGTTTTTTCCGTTGTCGAGATACAGATTAAATTGTAAACCCTTATAAGCAGCCAAGTTGACAAAACTAAAGAAGCAGAAATGCTTGGTCTTAGAAGTTCATTCCGAAATAATGATAGATAGTTCGGTTTTTATGCTTTTTACTTATTAATCCTAATATCATTTTGTAAAACATATTATGTTGAATAATTAGGAGGTATAATTGAAATATTTAAAGATTTTAAAAACTATTTAAACAATGAAATATTTGAATGTGGAGACTACAAAAGGCATATTCTTAAAACAGCAACAAAACGTGTTCTTCATTCATAAAGTTTTGGCTCATGATTTGACAATTGTTTAACACAAAAATGTTTCTAATGTAAGTTCTAGTAAAATTGGGCAAAAACGCAAAACAAAATTTAGAAATTCTTATTATGTTTTGTTTTTTTGCTTTGACTGTAAATGAATAAAATACAAAAAATAATGTTCATGGCACGATATTATTGTTGGTGTTGTTGTTGAACAGTAGTGGACTCTGGTTACTAAAGTGCTTGTAAAAATCAGCGTTCATAATTAAATGGCAGGCACTGTCAAGTGGTGAAAAAGGGTGTGTTTTTGCCAGCCAAATACTGATATACATATACAATACGTATACGTAACAACACATGTATGTGCGAAAATAATTTAACACTTAACGTGGGCCAGGCCCTGGACCCCAAGCAAGACCCCAAGCAGGACCCAGACCCGGAGCAGGCCGGGTGTCAGGAGCAGTAGAAATGAAACGCGCATAACTCATGCGAAGTCGACGGCGGCGCTGGCGACGACGGCGCCATAAATTTCAAAACAGGAAGCAGCCAGCAAAAAACAACTCGCAACTCGAGTGGAATGTTACAGAAGCAACAACAATAACAAAAGCAACAACGGGAACTGCAAAAACGGCAACATCAACGCCAACGCCAACTGCAACAAGCAGCACGAGCAAGAACAACCTGAAATGTATAAGCAACAACAACAACAGCAGGTCTCATGTAGACGGCAAATATTAACTACCTTTTAGCAAGAGGCGGTGCCCCAATGCGATGCAATGGGCGATGGGCGATGTGCGATGGGGCCAAAAGCTGACGTAAAGTTGTAGAAAATTATGTTTTACAATGCGAAAATTGAATTTCAGTTTATTGTTTTCGCTTTTCATTTTGTTTTACGATTAACTGTAAACTGCAGCCAGTCGCATGCTGCCTGCTGGCACAACTAAGAGAATGGGGGCAAGCCAAATGGGCCGAACTTTGTTGCACGTCAATGACTTTCAGCCACATTTCTCTCTTTCACTCCCGCTCTCTCTTTCTCTCTCTCTCTCTGTGTGGGTGTCTTATTTTTCATTTGAGCAACCTTCTTTTTAGTTGCAATGTAGTATGTACAACAACATTCGATGCCTGCCAAATTGAACGGAAATATTTACAAGTTACCAGCTTCTACTACTTCTTACCATGAGAAAAAAAAAAAAGAATAACTGCAAAAGCTGAACGAGCAGCCAATTCAGGCGTTAGTAAGTCGCAACTCAAGCAGATTGCAGGCATTGTAAAAATTGCCAACGAAATATGTATGCAAGAGATGCATAAGCGATGTGTGAACAAGACAGGTGAACAGCGCTGGTCAATTACTTCATTTTACATGACATCGTACAACATCCCACTTGGAACTTTGAACTTTGCGATATTTTGTTGTTTTTTTTTTCATATATTTGTGAAGAGTATTTTGGAATGAAACATTTTCTTTAATTAAGTGAAAACTACAATAAAGTGATGAAAAACGATTCCAACAGGTTACAAAACAATGTCTAGAATGAAGAAAAGCTCTTACAAAGTAACATTTCTTTGCAATCACAAGAAGTTCTATGTTTTGTAAGTGAGTTCTTCAGCTAAACATGCTAAAGTCTTTAAGTTGTACAAGAATACTTATTTATGGTAAGTGCTAAAAGCGAAGGAAATGTGAGCAACGTGATTTTTTCTTCTTTTTTTTTCGAAAAAAAATTCGAACATTTATTTATTGTACAAATTTATCAGTATCTTAAATTATATTTCTTTCAAAAATGTCAACATAGCGTTTTTCCACTAACTTTATTCCGCCAATGGAGACAAATTGCTTTGGGGTCGCACACAGCTATCAAGTAATATTTAACGAGATTTCAGTTTGTAATAGCACTGAAAAGTCGGTGCATTGCTTTTCACATGATGTGGTTTTAGTGGTATGCCGAGAAAGTGGCCAATGAATGCTGACTTAACATCTTAACGTGTTTGTCAAACGATTTTGATTAAATTGTCACAGATGATGATTATGTTGTTCATCGATTTTGAATCAAGTTCCAATATTTGCAAGTTCAAAATTATCGAGTAAATCGAAATGCAGATTTATCGATAACTTTTAACAAACTTGACCTGCGTGTAGTATACACAAACTTAAATGACAAGTCCCAATCCTCTAGCTATTATAGTCTCCGAGTTCGACGCACTCATACAGAAGGAAATTTTCAGAAAGCCATTTGAAGACTCAGAGTTATCGAAGTAGGAATTTGGTTATTGTAATATTTTCTAAATTGCTGTATCGAAAGCCGGAAAAGCTATTGATAGTTTAAAGCAAACATATAGCTCCTATTGCCTACGAGATTGACGTGCTTATACATACGGCGTAGGACGGGCAGACGGACAGTTAGACAGACAGACGGACATTTGCACAAAACCATTATACCTTTTTTTTTGCATTACTTGGGCTTAGTGTATAATTAACGATTGCTTAAAGCAGCTGCATGTTGCAAATCCAGCAACAACAACAAGAAAGATCCCTTCTCCCATAAATGGGTCCGTGTTTGGCAATCTATATGCTGAAGCTGAAGCTAAAGAGTCTCGTTGAGTTGAAAATTCAGTGCACCTGGCGTCGTGCTGCCTGTGCTGGGCTGGCATTTGTTGTCCTCCTGGCGTGTGATCCTGGCAAAGTTAAGTGTTTCTTTAGCTTAATAACGGAAATATTTTAGTTGTTGCTGTTTGCTGCCTGGACGATGGACGCTTACACATAAACACATTCAAATGCTTCCGGCGATGTGTAATAGCTGTACAAGGAAAGGGCTCTCGAGCTCCTCAAGCTCTTTAAGCTCCTCGGGCTCTCCGTGCACCTCTGGCTTGTGGCTGACTGCCATCAGTGGTGCTTGCACAGAAAACAACCCTCCAGTGGCTGTAAATAACTCGCAGCAGGTGCCGGCGTTTCTCTTGCTCCCATCCCTGTCCCCTTCATCGTTCCACCAACGCTTCTACGTCCTTTACCTACTGAGAAAAAGACGGCAAAGTTGCAGTACAACGTGTAGTTTGAGGCAACGTTTTCTTTTGATTACACGCCGTGCGGTCTGCCTCATTGTTCTCTTAACCTAAACCGCACTCGCACACACACACTTTTACCCACCCACTGTAGTACACTTACACTTACTACACCCCCTCCTAGTTTACTCCTTCTCGTTCGGTGTGAGTGTGTGTGCGGGTGTAAGTGCAAATGAGCATGAAAGATGAAATATTAACGCGTTGAATTCCACCTCCTCGTTGCAGTTCCCTGGACAGCGTTCCTGCCACGTTCGGCGACCAGTGTCCTTCCTCTGGTGTCCTGCACTCATTTTCTAAATGCAATTTTCGCTAAGAGCGTACATCCGCCAATCGACCAGTCGAGCAAGCAACTGACCAAGTCAGCAAGCCAGTTCCCCAAGGCAGCTAAACAAAAAAAACAGGAATAAAGAACAACACAAAAACATTAAATAAAAGTGCACACAAAAAATATCTAAGCCGCTGGCTCTCTGCCATTCTCTTGCTGCCCATTAGCAGCATCAATAGAACCAACTGCAACAAAAAGTAAAACAATAACAACACCGAAAGCATTTTTGAGTGCACACATAGAAAGTTATGGTGCACTTATGTAACAGGACACATCGATATCTGATGGGTGGGTGGGAAGGGTTAGTAAGGAGAAAGGGAAAGTGAAAGAGATGACGACAACATTGATGGAGCATCTCTTTTTGGTGTTTTTGGTTGTTTTGTCTTTTTAGCCATAATTGTTTGATGGCAAAGATACTCGAAGGACATTCTAATTTGTTTTGTAACTTGTTTATAACAACATTCATATTTATCACACAAGTAACTCTATACAATGTGTATGTATAGATTTGTATGGATATGTAAGTATTTATGCTGGCTAACAAGCTGACTGTGGTTAAATGTTTAGGGTTATGCTCTTAAAGTCTTGACCATCAATAGTTAAATAACAATATTTATGTATTGATCCCGATAATACTTAAAACTTGAGATTTAAGTGTTCATACATAATCAACTTAGATCGTACTCGTTGTAAATAACTGTGTACAAGTAAACATTGTGTGAAGAACAAATGTTAGTTGTTCAACGTGTGTTTGTGTTGATTGTGTTATTTACTTCAAAATCGTAACATTGGATATATTTGAATTATTGACAATTTAAGTTATTGCAATTTTATTACATATTATTTATTTCGAGCACATATAAAATTAGCATCCTAATTACAATTTATATAAAATGTAAAAGTATCAAAAAACTGAACTTTTCGTACAGTTTGTATGGGTCAACCAAACTTTTGTTTAGAATTTATCGCGTCATAACACATTTAAAAAGGTACAAGGTATCTGGACAAATATAATCGCAACTGGAACAACGCAGTTCCAGAGAATATAACGAAAAAACGAAAATTGGATTACTTTCTATTGCTTCTGAGAGGGAGCAACGCTCTCAACTCTGACAAGAGATTTTCACAGCAACGTTGTCTTTTTAGGGCTTGCCGGTGAAGTATGATCAATCTCAATTAAGATCAAGCTATGGAACAAAAAAAAAATATTTAATCTTATTTATTATACAATTGAAGTCTTCTAATCATCTGACCTCAATGTCATTTAACAAATCATTTTGCTTGCCTCTCAAAATATTTTTTACTTAATATATAGCACATTATATTATTTCACACAAGGAAACAATCAAATTGATTTTCTATGTGATTGAGTTTATAATCTTTGGTATACTATAAATATAATTCTTCTTTTTGTAGTTATTCTTTTTGGTTTTTTGTTTTGTTTTTTATTTGGTATCTAAGGATGCGTATTTTGCTAAACTTGCCTAGGACTTTTGTGCTTTCTTCGCTGTCAATTTCTTACTGCTGTCGCTGCACACAAAATTTATATGCATGGAGCTAGTTTGACCGTTCGTTGGGTAGATGCCACGCCCCTACGCCCCAGTGTCCTCTGGCTTTTTAATGACACTGAAATATTGTGTTGCAACTTTTGCTTTATTATCGTGGCCATAGCCTGGTCTGGGTGTGCTTGGCCTGCCCTGGACACCTGCCCTGGGCATCCTGGACTAGGACTTATCCTGCCTGACTGCAGACACCCACTGTTTTGTCCGTTCTTTCTGTTCTTTCTGTCGGTATGTCTGTTTGTCTGTATGTCTGTATTCCCGATTGCAGTGTTGAATTCCACTCTACACTTTCACTCTATATTACTGTGCCTCGTTTTCCACTCGAAGCGATTAAGTTTCCGCCTAAACAAAGAGCTGAGAGATGCATTAAATTTCTAGCGTATACAATTTAGTTAATAACTTTTAAGCAAAGCTCATCACAAACTCCTTTTTCTCCCTCTCTCTCTCTCTCTCTCCCACTCTTTTTCTATGTCGCTCTCTTGCTCTGTGGCAGCGCTTTTGTTTTAACAAATGGCCGGCAATAAACTAAACGCAGCAGATTACGACTGGGGCGACTATATAGAATATAGAAGGAGAAAGAGATCTGTTGTGCCAAAACGTTGGCTATATATCCGACAGCGTGGAAAGAGACAAAGATATATAGAGAGAGAGAGAGAGAGAGAGAGAGAGAGAGAGAGAGAGGGAGAGACTGGGTACCCTAGGAACACAAACACCGATTTGCGATGCGATGCGATGTATTTGTGAGAGTGTTTGTCCAGGCTCGAATCCTGCATATGCATGTGTAAGGTCGTGTGTGTGTGTGTGTGTGTGCTGGCAGTTGATATGCTTTTTGCTGGCGCTAAGATGCTTTTAACCAGGCAACGAGACAACAAAATGCGGCAACAACTTAAGCTTAGCATTGACATACACACATACACACACACACACACACACAGAGACAGTGAGAATGGCCAGGCAATGGACACTAAGCAGGGGTGGAGGACACAAAAGGGGAAGGGAGCACGGTAACAGTGGACGGGAAATGGATAAGCACGAAAAACGGAGACAATGCGGAAAGTTGTAAGACACTAAAATTGGCTGAAAGGACTCAAGCGAGGCAGGCGAGTATGTTGATGTTGATGCCTGGTGCTGACTGCCTCATGCTGCATGCTGCTTGCTGTTGAATGAACCAACCCATAAAAGTGAGCAACAAATTTCATTGCTTATGGCCAGCATAGATGTTAGTTAATGCGTGTGTGTGTGTGTGTGTAAAAGTATTATTTATTTTTTTTTATTTGTGTAACGTAAGGGACATCATTGAAAGGCGAAAAGTTTCTGAGACTCGTGGCTAACTCACCCACTTAAGATCCGAATTCGCGAAGTTTTACTTCACGCGTCGTGATAAACGGCCAGGCACTATATCCAGTCTAACTTTGCAGCTTAATTGTGCGTTTCCCGAGCAGGCAAATAAAATGATCAATAGTTAATGTTGCATACTAAGAATCTAAAGAATCTTAAGTTTCGCAGAGCTGTAAAAAAAGTTGTATTTACCAAAAGCAATCGATTTGCATGGTGATGTTTTCATTATTGTTGCCAATGTTTATTTGACACGAATATACATAATATTTAAACGTTTTATGGAAAAGTGTAAAGTGTAAGTTGGTCTGAAAACTTGACTTCGGGAAGAGCTTACTTTTCTTTTGCTTAGTTTGTATATCTCGTAGTCTATTACGACACATTTGACACCATCCACAAAGTGAGTTTTCTAAGATTCTCTTGTAAATTCAGTTTTAAAACATATAACTTATATGTTAAAAATTCAAAAATGGTCAAAATATGGCAAAGCACAAGCTGAGGATGCAGTTCTCACAAAATGAAGTCAAAATAATAAAATATCCTTAAAAAGTGGTAAATTTATTCTATTTCTAAATAACATTCATGAACCAAAAAAAAAATAAAGCCTGCTTGTGTTAAATCCATGCTTAAAAGGCATTAAACTATCTAACACAATACCAGATTGTATACAAAAATTATTAAGAATCATTCAATTTATTACTGTTAAATATCAATTCGATTTTCAGGTCAGTTCTCTTAACCTCGCGCGAGTAAAAACATCTTTTTATATCATCCTAAAAGTAGGCAACACAAACATTCATAGAATCACTATAATTTTCAGATTTCATGACACAAAAAGAATTATGCTTCCCCATAGCGAACTGTTTCACTTAATCTAAGTAGCTCCCCAGTTGCTCTGCCGAGTACAACAATCGACACTTGGATTGTTTGCAAAGATCGCAAGCACTTCTTTTTTTGGGGTAGCTCAACGGGAACGAGAGATGCATCGACCTTTTATGTGCAAACAGACAAAAACCAGAAGTAATCTGGTGCATTTTTAAGGCCCAACCAAACTAAACCTTTAAGAAGACAAAGGGGGCACAAGCTTTGTAAGACGGAAACTATATAGAGAGAGCAAATCTAAACTGAATTAAATTCATTCAAAGCAAACCTGCGTTTGTGTTGGATATAATAATTCCAATCAAAATTTACTGATACATTTTGAAAGGAGTGGGTGCTTACGTTATTGGCCATCTAGATCGGGTCAACTGTGATAGTTTCTAGATTATAAATTCATTTTTATTATTATTATATTTTACGAGGTCCCATGGAGAGAAAAACTGCCTAAGCGTGAAATTAAATTTGACTTGGGCCCGCGTCGATACTATTTTATAGTTTCGTGGCTCTTGTTTTTTATATAACATTTAAAAAAAAAAAAAAGCGGCTAGCCCCAGATTGAACGAAATGTCCTAGCTTTTCCATATATTTATTATTATTATTCTTTTATATTCCCTTTGGCTGCACGCAAAGCAAAGCGAAGCGTAACAAAAGTGATGTCCACCACCATGGATTTTTACTAGGCACTAAAATTATATTTTCATTGTTATCTCCGATATGCACGATGCGATGTGTGAGGTTGCGTGTTTGTGTGTGTGTGTGTGCGTGAGTGTGTGAGTCGCCATGCAAACTAAGCCGGCTCAACGGTTAACCAAGACTCGCCAAAAAGATGGGCATCAATGGAGCATATTCAATTTGCGAGCCAACGCACTCATATGTTATATCCCATACGAAAGGCGAGCGCATACTGAAATGCTCGGTTGTCGCCCGAGTCCTACGAGGTGTGTTGAACTTCGCTGCTGTGTTGAGTTTCCTCAGTTTGGCATGGGAGCACAGGAAATCAAAATAGCAACAGGTGTTTCCTGGAAGTACACTGGAAGTCGTTCGTAGTATTACGTACGTGTCACAGAGATGGTTAGATGGGCTGACAATTATTCTCAGCTTGAGCGTTATCATATCATATATACTATATGGGACAGTTACATTATAGATAAGACTGTAAAAACAATAGGAATTGTAATTGTGGTATGCACACATACATAAGGAGTTACCAGATGGACAGCTCAACAGTGTTTTATTGTTGTGAAATACAATTACAATGAAATCAAACAACGCGAAGGACTTTTTTAAAATGTATAACATTACTTAACATAAGCATATTGATGATTTGTTAACAATTAAGTAAGTAAACTAAAGACATCAATATACATAAGAATGAGTCCCAGTCAGACATCTTTTATACAGCTTTTATTTTTGTTCTTATGGTTTTTTATTTGCAATTTTTTGATTTATATATAATAAATTACCCATTTAACTAGCATATGTTTAAAAATATGTGTGTAGGTAATGTGTAAATCTAAAAAGAATGTTTACTTTTTATAGCCAAACATTTTTTAAATTGAATGTACACCATTTTTTTATTACTGTATCACAAATATAGTTATACATGTATTTTTAATACCCAACAATATTGAAAAGCACGAGGCCGATAAAATAATTTTACAAATACCAAAAGCCAACATTTTGCATTCTGCATATTACGTTATACATAATTCATTTATGCCCCAAAACAAATGCAGTGTGCCACGAGCAAATGCATACAAACACCGACCCACAATACATTACGCGGCATTGCACGGGCCATCGACTGGTAACAACGAGTATTGCTAAATAAAATGCGCAAAGTGTTTTTAAAATAAATATAAATAAGAAATATTAATTCGAA
Source organism: Scaptomyza graminum (assembly GCA_018901835.1). NCBI lineage: Eukaryota > Metazoa > Arthropoda > Insecta > Diptera > Drosophilidae > Scaptomyza > Scaptomyza graminum. Next base: position 5,303,681 of record JAEIFL010000001.1, on the reverse strand, counting down.
ACACATGATTCAAGAAAAGAAAATGTATCCTCCATATTTAATACCTTAGTGAGCTATGAAAATATTATATTTTAATAACATACGGAACCCATTTTAAACATTTCTAAGGTAGTTTAACGAATCTATTGGCATTTTTTGCATTTAATGCCATAAAAATTGATCAGAATATGTCTCGTCTATTACAATTATTGTGTGGGATACTTCTCATAGCTGAATGGCTTTTGGTTTGATACGTTTTGTATTTTCAGAATTTTAATTAAATAAAAATTTATCGATTGTACACAATTCATATAGTGTGGGAACATTTACACTTTTTCTTTCTTTTTGTTTGTGGTTTATTTCCCATTTTAGACACTTTTTGATTGGTTTACCTTTGTAGCTGCAAAATCTCAATAGTAGCTAACTAGTTCTCTAGTTAAAAGAATAAGACCAGGGGACACTGTGTAATCAGTTAGAAATTTGCATAACATATTTTTTGTGATAATTATTCATAATGTTCAAAGTAAAGGTGTAAGACTGTAAGTTTTGTTTTAATTAGGGGTAGTAATTAAAGTAATTAACTAACGCAAGTAAATTTAAAAAGTAGTAAATTTAACTTTTTTGATGCAGTCTATTAGCGTTAAGACGTTAATTCAAATTAAATTTTGCGTACTTTGCTTGACAATAAACATCAGAGTAGGAAGTAATACCTCGTGCTTAAGTAGCAAACTTTTAACTAACCGGAGCTCTTTAAATGCGTTACATTATATGTACACATATACATAATTCATATGCATATACATGCGTATGTACTTTCATTATTACTTGCCGGCCTGCCTTATGCAAGAGTAGCAAAATCCACACACACAAGAAAAATCAAGTTAAATTATTATAGTCCATAAAAAGGTGGACTAGTATATACCCCATCGCAACATGTATTAGTTAATATAAATCGATTTGAAAAAATATCTTGAACTTTAGCTCTAAATTGTTTCAAGCTTTCGACACACGGAAAGACTTGCCTATTTACATATTTTGAATATACATACATATATTTTTCACAAAAACATAATACTCCTCTTACCCAACTTTTAATGGGTACAGCCAGCGTAAAGACTACAACAAACAAATAACCAGCTCTCACCGTCGCGCAGCCGCAGTATTTGCAGCTGGTGCCGTTTACAGCGTTTACTTTACAGCAATCAAATTGGAGTGAAGAGTCACGCTGCGACTGCACAGTCGCTGCTTGGTCAACAGCTGCTACGGCGCTGCAGTTTGAATAGCTCACAATGAATGCGACGATGTCGTCGGCGTTGTTGTCTGCTCGCTGCTGACTGCGCACAGTGGATATATGCGCAATGAAACAAATAAAAGATGTTTAAATTCAAATCCATAATTATAATCATATCATATCTGGATCTGGTAACCACCCAAACCATAATCATAGAAAGGTGAAAATAAATTTTAATTAAAAAATGTTAGTGCCCATGTTGGGCATTTGAGCAAGCAGATTAATAAATTTTATAATAAATTTTAGCCTTGATACTATGTAGAGTAAAAGACAAATTAATTACATTAAATTATTCACAGCAACTGAGGGCTTATGCTTAGCCTTAAAATATGCCCTCGCGTGCATTTATATGGTTTAATTCCACTGTGCTCGGTCCGGTTCGGACGTTGCTGTCAGGTTGTGTGTTTGGTTTATTTTTATTGTTGTTGCTAGTTTTTTTATTTTATTTTATTTGTTATTTTTGAATGCATAGAGCTTCAACAATTTTTTTGTCGTTGCCGTTTAGTTCTCTTGCGCGTGCGCTTAAATCAAGTAACCAAAAATATTTATAAGCTCTCGAAGTCATTGGTATTGTTGTTGCTGGCGCAATTTTGAATTCGTTACTTTTCGAATTTCGTTTTCCCATTGATACAATTTGTTAATTTATTGATAAGTGCGCCAAGTGAAAGCGAGTGAGTTTTTTTTCTGTTTTTTTCTATTTTGGTTACTTGAAATATTTTTTTGTTATTGTTATTATTTGTTTTGTTATAACAAATTTCACTCCAATTGAATTTTTTAATGCGTGCGCAGCATAAAAAGCGAAATCATCAACAAAATGCATTTTACTCAGCATCTGTGATTTTTAGTTGATGGCTGATGTGTTAAACCTAAATCTGTGTCTGTGTAATAATATAATTTTATGATTCGTTTGCATTTTGAAACGCAAAACATAAACAATAAAAAAGAATTGCATAATAATGAAACGGCCTTCAAGCCATAACAAATGTTATAGCCATCGAGATTCTCTGCCTCAGCCGGCATTGTGGAAAATAAGTACGTATTATGTACATTTTAGGCCTTTAGCTGGTTGCGCAGCTGTAAACGTTGACGTTAACGTCGACGTCGGCGCAGCATCGTGCTAACATCGTTGACCCACTTAAGTTCAATTGCCGCGTTCGCCTTCGAATTTGTGGCACTGCAGCTTCTACAGTCTCTTGTGAAAAAACTAAAATTATTGTACTGTAGAACAGCTCCAACTAGTTTTGAATAAGCTTTGAAATATACGAAATTTGTTAAAGTTTATTAAATCAACCACATCAGAAAAAGATACTGTGTTTTATTAAAAATAAACATCTTATTACGTGTGCAATCAAGTTTTGAAAAAAAAACACCTAAGACTTTATTTGGCTGATTGTTGTTCTTTGATTAACCTTTTTAAATGCCATTGCAATTGGCAATTTGTGTGCCAGTTCGTAATTGGGATCTAGTTGACATGGTCAATAATTGAATATCTACGGAATTGGTCGTAAACAATTAAATGGTAAAAGCCTTAGGGTAAAAACGACGTGAGTGGCATAACAAATTTGCACCTGACAAAGTCTGTTTAGACTTTCCTATTTCAGTTAATCCAATTATTTGTTATCGAATTTTGTATATAGTATGTGCCACAATAATTGCAATTGCAAGGCGTGAAAAGGCTAATCAAATATTGCCACAAATTGGCGAAATAGTTTTGGTTAGCTCAATTTGGTAACAGCTTTTCGCTGTTTGCAGCCATGATTGTCGATGGACCTCAACACTATTTGTTTTGTTGCTGTTGTTGCCAAGCCTCAAACAAAATAAATAAAAAGCTGAAAATAAATTTTAACAAAACTATATACATTCATATATGTATTTAGGTATGCACATATAAAAAAAACTGAGTGACCTCGAAATATTTAACGCTGTTCAAGTCATTGTCTATCTCCTGAAGTTTGTCGTTTGTTGATTTTGTTTTAAGCTGTTCGTTTGGCTTTTGGCGCTATAAAAGTCAAGGCCAAGTGTCTGGTTTTGATATTGTTTTTTGTCTTTTATGAATTTATAATGTTTTGTTTTGGTTTTGGTTTTGGTTGTTAGTTTTGTTGTTGTGTATGCAAACATTTTAATTTCATGTGCTAATCGGTACTTCTGTATGCCTAAATTGGTTTGAGTTTAGTTTGGATTATTTATGCAAATAGCTCACGTTCCATGCACAAATTTCCTAATGCATATATGTATAACTTGTGTCTGTGTGTGTGTGTGTGTGCACTTAAGAAAATTGTTTCTTAAATATCATACAGTGAATTTTGTTATAAATACATAAACAGAAATATGCTTAACTAGAAACATTTCTTAATCTTCATATGCGATTGAGTTGTGAGAAACTATTTAATGCTAGATACTTAAAGTAATCAACATTTCCATTCGGCATTCAGGTGTTACTAATGCTTAAGTAAGCCTTACATGTTTCGAATTAGCTTAGAGTATTTCAGGAATGCCAACACACTAATCGGCTTTTTCTTACAAACAGAACCATATTGCAACTTTCATTAAAATACTCGTGTTTGCACAACATTAAGTGCATTACTTTACACACTTATGCTGGTGGGTGAAAAAAGGACAAAATCAACAATGCAAAAAACAAACAAGAAGAAAAAAGCGCCACATGAAATTTCGATTAAAAGGAAATGAGAAAAAATTCATACAAGTACATAGTTCCATATCGTACAGAATATGGGCATAACTTATAGTTCAAGTATATCTTAACTTTTCCCCACACACGAACACATCAATACACTGGCATATATGTATGTACGTATATCTTTTATTTATTGAGTTGCTTTTGCTCTTGGCTGGCTCTCAAGATTTCGCCTTGGCTGTTTGACTCCTCAGACGCTTTTGACAGTTGGCACGTAGCCGGTTAGGATAACGTGCCGGACACGGCCGCACAAAATGCTCCCACTCCTTTCCCTCTCTCTCTCTCTCTCTCTCTCTCTCTCGCTTTCAGTCTTTGTGTGCCGCGCCGCGACGTATACGCAATATGAGTTAAAGGCGCGCCACGCTGATCACGTATCCGACCCGGTTGCCCGTTGCCATTTTCACCGTTTGCCTGCCATCTGCCTGCCTGGCTACTTGGTTGGTAACATGAAATAATGTTTATATTAACAATTAAATTTGAGGTGACGCAGACGTCAGCTGCGCAACCAATTGCATTGCGAGCGCAATTTTAATTACAGCCTGCAATCAATTTGCAAACTGCACTCGAAAAAAACAACACTATCAACTAAACAAATAGAACAAAACAAAAAATATAAATGTAAACAAAGCTATCCCTGCTAGTTGCTACCCGTATACCCTATTTTAAAACAATTAGTGCTTCGAAGTTGTTAACATTTTTGTAACAATTTCCAAAAACTTATTTTTGAAATCAAATTCTTAAATAAAATATTAATGTCAAAAAAAAATGTATTAGATTATCCCCCAAAGCAAGACAACTTAGCAATATTTACCATTTAATTGAATCGATTCCCCATAACTTTTTTAAATCAAATTGTATTTGATTTGTGCTAAGCATATTATTATTGTTATTGTTGGGATTAATTCCCTGCGAAGGTTAGGTCTTATAAGACCCTATTAGAACCCAGTTCTATACGAAGGCAAGTATTTATGATGGGTCGAGGGTTTCTTAGTCCCCTTATTTGGATAAAATGTTTTCCTACAAAACTACTTCTTTTCCTTGATGGGGCTACACATATTGAATTATCATTATATAAATCTAATAATCAATCACAACTTTGTTACAGGGCACCTCTCTGCCTATCATTGCAGCAACTATATCAGTGTGGTTGGGTTTTTGTGTTTACTATTTGCCGGTGTTTGGTTTGCTGTTTACTGTTTGATGTTGCTGCTGTCTGTCGGCCATTAGAGCCATAAACATAAGTCAAAAACAAAAGCAAAGGCAAAACCAAAAGCAAGGGTAGCGATTTGAACGTTAAAGTCGACGCTACTCATCGAGAAAAGCAATTTTCCGGTCGAGCTTACAAATGGTGAACGCGCCCTGAACCCTGCACAGTGGTTGCGTCCATAGCTAGATTATGTAGATTAAATCGTCTTTATATATATATATATATATATATGTTGTTATAAGCCATTGGTTTCGAAAAAGCCGCAAAGGCAAAAATTGCAAAATGCACGCAAATTTCACGCGTTGCCTCAAATACAGATTTGATCAACTGATTGTTTTTAAACTCTGATCCATTTATCAATAGACAAAGAAAACTTACCTATAACCAGAAATCAACGCTAATAGAGTCAACACTAAATTTACTTAATGAAACAATATGAAAAGTGTAAGATTTTATATAATTATTTTTCGTTTTTTACTTTAAATATTTTATCCTGAGGTGTGCAATCACTTTCATGTTTTTGTATTATAGTTCTAATTATGCAAAGAAATAAAGTAAAGCTATCAAAGTTTTCTATAGGGGCTGTAGGATATAGTCGTCCGATGTGGTAAATTTATAGTATTTATGGCCGCGGCTCCATACAAGCACAACCACTGTGCCCTGTTCTGAAAACAAATGACATATCACAGCGACTGGGCAGCTTTATGCGTTGCGTAAAGCAAACACTGACACACACATCGAATTTTTAGTGTGCGTTTGTGTGGGTGTTTGTAATGGTTGATAAAACCGCTGTAAGCTGAAAAGGTGTGGTTCCTTGTTGTTATTGTTGTTGTTGGCACGATATGGTTTTGGAGTTATTCAAGTTCGATTTACTTATAAGTTCCATATGCTTTTCAATAGAGTTAAAGTTCGGAATATGAAATCATATTTAGTTTAAAAGAACGTTTTCACTTATTACTAACCTGTTATTTTTTTGTTCATACTTTCAACAACATTTCAATGGCATTTTTATACAATATTTTAAAGTGTACTAGTTCGTTAGTTTGTTCAGACATCTATATCTATATATTTACGTTTGCATTGTATTTCGAATCGTTTATTTTCAAAACATTTTTGCAGCCCTGGGCGTTAGTTATTGTCTCCATTCAGGGAGATGCGCACAATTACCCAGCATAGCCGAATGTTATGAACGGCAATCCATTCGCTTAATGGAATTTTGTGTTTGTTTCACTTTTTCAAGCGTTCACAGTAAGCCAGGCCAAAGTCAGTCAGCTCTTCCACACACACAAACATAGTACACAAAAACACATTGAAATAAAGTGTGGGTGAAGGATTTTTCAGTTTTCCCTGACTCGCTGGCAACCATATTGGGGCACCTTTTGGTCATCATCGTAAAGCGTTATTTGCATTTATTATGCAACCGTTCTATATACAAACATGAACATACATATATGTCTGTATGCATAAAGCCAGAAGTAGTTTTGTTTTATAGTTTACGCCCTCGACCTTAATTCTCTTGCAGCCATCTTTTAATTTAAATAAAAATACAGTTTATTGCCTTCAAGTTGGAGGGAGTGCCAATTTTACGAGTCAATACACTGCTTTTTTAGTACAGCCAAGTAAAACAAATAAATTTATATGTAGTAGACATATGTATATTTAAAATTTAATTATAGCATGTATTGTTACCAAGGCAAGTACAAAATATATTGTGTCACTGACACGCCAACAAACCGTCAACTGGTCATATTAGGGTGTGTCTCATGTAAGTCAATAAAATCACATTTGCAAAGCAACTAAATTAAATGGTTTGGGTTAAACAAATGTGGGCAAAGCAACACAAGAAATTTTGTTAAATTCATTCACATTTATTTGTCTTTTATTACATTAAAACTTCAGACAAGTAAAAATTGTTGAGCATTGGGTGTTTTCGACCGCCTAATACTCTGTTGTATTTGGATAAATACTAATACAAACATAAGTTTTTCACCAACTTTTATTGCACAGTTCAGATTTAGCATAATTCAAAATTTAAACCTGCATAAATTAAGTGCTTATAAATAATCTACTCTAATCAGAAGTAGGGGCTAAGAATATAAGAACATATACTACATAGTATTACATATTAGCTGAATATAAATGCATACGCTGATAAATATATTTTATTATATATACACAACAAGATTGATCAATGAAAAGCATTACTGAACAGCTCGATTATAATCCAAACATAGATAATAATGGAAAAAGGAAAATATTTCGATGCATTTATTATGTAATATTGATTTTGTTTTGCCTTATTAATCATGAATGTTATTCCCGCAAGATGAGCTTTTAACTTTACTTTAATTTGTCTTTTTTCCTGCTTAAGGATTGTTTTCAATCCTAACTCAAACCAACGATCTCACAACATCTTAAAATAAAAATTCATTTTCATACATACATATGTATTTAAGTGTTTGTGTCCTAACGTATGTTCGTATGTCTGTCGAACAGAAGCATAATCGCTGCTGGCGTCACAACATAACATATTGTCAAAGTTTAAATCAGTCTTAAGTCTCAGTTAATTGGTACTTAACATGCAAATGCAAAATGGAACGAGAATCCATGGCAATTGTCGGCCACGTGCGCTATCTCGCTTTAGTCACTCTTTCTCTCTCTCTCTCTCTCTCTCTCTCTCTCTCTCTATATACATATGCATATATATATAGAGGTATTAGTATCATTAGTTACCCGAGCAATATGCATTGTCTGCATTTAAAGCTTTGTTATGATGGATATACATATAGGGACTGGAAAAGAAGACAAACAAATGCACAGATTTCTCTGTTTTTCCCACTCTCTCATTCTCTTGCTCTCTCTCCCTCTCTCTCTCTCTCTCTTTGTCTCTAGGCTCGCTTGAGGCTTGATAAAATGTGTGGGTGTGTGTGAGTGTTTGTGTCTTGGCCACAATCAAATTAAATCAAATTTAATTGAAATGCCATGCACAAAAATTTTTGCCCAGCGAACGAGAATTGATTGATTTTTGACTATTGCCACGGTTTTGCTGGCAGGGCTGTTAGTGAGGAAAGGGGGAGGTGACACAGCACCCACCCCCACCCACTTTACGACCGTCTGGCCAGCAGGAACAAGAGCAGGAGCAGCCACTCATTGATATAATTACAAAGTTTTGTTGGCCAGTTGATGAGCCAGTTGGAAAACAAAATCAAGAATGCGATTGCCTTGGTCGCTTTTCCGTTTGCCGTTTGGCCAAAAAGTTTTAATTTCAAAATGAAGTTTGTTTCACTGCTCGGTGCCCACGCTCCTGCTGCAATTCGTTGTTGGCAGGGGGAGGTGTGGAAGGTGCGCCAGGGGGTGGCAATAAAATAATGAAAGCGTGCACAAAAGTGCAACGAGAATTGCCGAAAAACTGGTAACAAAAGTAAGCAAAAGGCAAAAGGCGGCAACAGCAAAACTATATAAAAAATGTCGAGTAAGTCGCGATTCGGATACTCTTTCTGGAGAAAATAAAAATGAATAGAATATTTGAGCATACATATATCGAACATGTGCAAAATGTAATACATATTTTTAAACAAATCTTGAAAATAATTTGCAAAGTGAAAGTTTTTATATATCATACATAAATAAGTAGAATATGGCTAAGGGTTTGAAAGCTTAGTTGTATGATTTTAATACCCTACCATTGGTCAGTCGTGCAGGCAGTTTTAGTGAAAAAGGGTTTGCCCCGGCTTTGGGCTAGTGCAAATTTACCTGAAGACAGTGAGAAGGACAGATGGACAAGCAGATAGCTATTCGAAAAATAGCCAAAAGTTGTTGAAACAGAGGCACAAGGAGAGAAAAAAGACCAATGCCAATGAAGTTCTTTTTGGGGCGTAATGAGAATCACGTCGTTGCTTCCAGCCTGCAAGTAGTTGCACACACACAGTAAGATATAGAAAAGGATTGGTAAAATAGAGAGAGGACGAGAGTGAAGCAGAATGGGTTGAAGGCATTTCAGAGGTGGCTATTATGCGCCATTAGGGCATAATTAAAATACTCCAGTTGCAAAGCGGCTGCGCTTGCAGTGACTACCCCAGCCAGAGGAAGACTCTGATAATGACAACAGAAGACGAGGACGACGACGACGACGACGACGACGACGACGACGAAAAGGCGACAAAGTTGCCAATGCAAGCCACTTGAAGTGGGGCACAATGTTGGCTGGTAATGCAGACAAGGCTTGCTTGCTTGCCGGCTTTAGTTTTGCGGTAGACAACAATAACAATTGGAACTTTGTCCTGAGAGCGGCAACACCTTTACAATGTATGCCACTAAACAAAGTGTATGTTTAATCAAAAGCAACAAATGAATTTCATAAAAAATATTCCCAAATTGATACTTTGAACTTACTACTTAAAAACATAAATCGCCGCTCATGTAAGTATGCAATGTTTCTTTTTGGTCAGTATAGCGATCGGTTTTCGATTTATTTTCTTTTGCGACTGCAAACTTCAAAGGCTCACAAGAGAGCAGCAGAGAGAGAGAGTTAGAGAGAGAGAACGCAGTGAAATGTATTTGTCTCTTTTTGTTTTTTTTTTTTTTTTGATTTCGGTACTGATTGCTTCATGCTACAGTTGGTATTCTATATTTATATATACTACATACTAGATATGCTATATGCATTTTTATGGCATTTCTTTACTGAGGGTTTTCATTCTATTCATCCCCCTTTTTGTATTCGTTTTAGTTTCGTTTCGTTGTGCGCCAGCCAAAAAAGGAAAAGTTTTAACTTCAAGTAGGTTTTTCGGTTTGCTTGGTTTGCTTTTGGGTTTGGTGTATTAGTTTCGATGCCTCATCGTTATTTTTGTTGTTGTTGTTTTTGTTGTTGTTGGTGCTGATGCAACGCTAGTCTGGCAAACAGCACTTGAGCACTTGAATAGCATTAAAGCATCGACGATTGTCTAAAGGATTGCCAGCAAACGGCAACTGAAAGCGGGAAGCGGACACAGTATCTCTGTACGTTTTTCTCGACTATTGCTGATGACTAGCTAGCTGCATACATATTTGTATGTATGCATGTATGTGTATACATATGTTATGGCGTGATTTTCAAAAGCTCTGATTTGAAATTGTGCATGCAATGCACAGCTGAATAAACACACACACACACACACAGACAGAGACACAGAGAGAGAAATTTTGTTGCCAATCAAGAGTTCAGCATACCCGAAATCATTATCTCTGATGACTCGCAGCCGATACGAACCACTGAAAATTGGTTTCAATTAATTGCAATGCCTTGCCAAGTACATATGTATGTTTGGATGTTTGCGCACATAAACATATGGCTAATTAATCTGCTCACACAACATTTCACAACATTTCCTAATCTTATTGAAGCTCACGCGGCGTATACGCAATTTATCTATTGGCCAATTGGCAACTAATAGTCAGTCATTCGGACAATCGGTCAATTGTACGGTCAGTCGGTTGCTGTAAAAGTCATGTTATTCTGCAGCGATTGGCATTCGTTCTGCTCAATTAACCATAATAATTTTGTTCAATTTTGTTATTGTTGCCTGGCCCTTTATCGTCTTTGATTAATTGCACAGCCTTAGTTAATAATTGCACAGCTCAAGGATAACACAACTAAACAGCTACATTAGTCAAAAAAATTACCAAGTTCCAATCTGTTACAGCACACACACGAACAGAATTCTGATTAAAAATACATGCTCTGGTCTTCAACAAATACAATTTGACACATCGTTTCGTATACCATACAAACAAACACCTTAATCATAGTGTTATTTGGATAGTTCACTTAACCGAAATGAATTATTACAGCCATGGGTTAAATGCAAACGCTTCGATTAATAAGCGCTATTCGGTAGTTGCCTGTGAGTCAAATAAATAGGGCTGCACATAATACAAATGCGAGTATTTAACGACAAATCGAATTGTCTGTAATAAAAATATTATAAGAATATAACTCATTATTATATTACAACTATTTTAAGTTAATATGCTTTGAGGGCTGAAAATAATTTAGATAATTATATATATTATTTTATCATACATACTTATAAAGTTATTTTTCATTCTTTTAGCATAAATCCTCTTTTTAGAATATTTTGGGAAGTCAATTACAAATTGCCAAAGGCAATTTGTCATAATTTGAAAACTGAAATGCATCAATATTTTATTCAAGAATTCGAGCAACATTAATAATAGAATTTTAATACCCACTGTAAGGGTTCGCAAATAAGCTTGTGGCTGTATGTGTTTGCACATTTGTTTTTAAATACTTATTCAAATATTATTTAACACGTTTAGTGATAGCTTATAAAAAATTCATTAATTTCAAATGATGTCTACGAGCTCACCTATTGTTAAATTAAAAATATAAATAAATGCATGTGTGTATGTGTACCAGAATACACTATAAATTCAATTAATAAGTATGCATTTATGAACAAAATGAAGGTTGTTTATTAAGCTGGCAATGAAAAGTGATTACTTTCGTTTTGAATTTCTTGAATTTACAGCTTATTGAAAAACTTAATGGGGAAATTAATTTAAATGTGGACAAAATCATGCAACTTTTCAAACAAGATGACTTATTGCTTAACATAAATGTTTAATTCATTCAGAGTTCAAGCGTGTTTAAATCAATTATACACATGTATATTACAGATCTACAAAAAAAAAAAACCCACAACGAATCATTAAGTAAAACTTGCAAATAGTTTTTAGTCAAAAGTATGTTTTACAAATCAATATGAGAGACTTATGTTATGTTATATGTTAAGGAGCAATTGACAACCAACGGAGAATATTTGAACATGATTCCAATCGGGCATAACGTAATCCAATACAAAATAAAGCAACGTTCCCGAGTTCCAATTGAATTCATATATGAATGCAACCTAGTGGAATCGGGGTATAAGAAATCTGTATAGAACTATTAATTAAAATGGTATTTAGTCGAAAGTAAAACTTGTACTTGATTCTTGTATTGTTGAGCTTTAACAATTTGCCGCGCTTTTGGCTCTTTTGTTAATTATGACTTATGTGCGTATAGTTACATACATACATATATCTCCTTGTGGAAGTTCCATATTAAAGTGTTGAATCTTTTTTTTTTGCTCGTTTTGGTAGCAATTTTAATTAGGATAATTTGCGTCTGCTTTTGATTGATGCACTTTCCCAATGCTAATTACATAAAATATACCAAACTTGCACACATACATGCATATGCATGCTTATATTTACACACATGACCTCATAATAGCATGTGCACAATTTAAATGCACATGTATTTTATCATAGGCAATTTTAGGCGTTCTGTTGATGTTGTGGTTGTCGCTGTTGTTTGGGGAAAATGTTTTGCAGCTTGCATAAATTTTAATGGGCTTGCATATAATGCGCGTTACCTAAATGTGCCGCTAATCCTTAAACTGACTCGATTTTGTAACAGGCTTAGGTGAGAGCGAAAGAGAGAGTGAGAGCATTCATAACAGAAATGTTTGTTACCCTATCCCCATCACACTGCATACATTCAATGCGCTTATGTTATGAAGCATAATCATATTCAAATATACATATTATCTGTATCCTTACAGATAACGTCGATAATGGAATCTAAACAATTAATATGGCTTCTGCTGCTGGGCAGTTGCCTCTTGATGATTGCCACAGCATCTAATGATCATTCGGATCGATGGGAGGATGCCGCTAATGTGCCACACGTGCGTAGCAAGCGGGGCATCTTTTGGGACTTCTTTCAGAAAATGATCATAACCAAAAATCTAGTCGTAGATGTAAGTTCTTAATATCAAGTAATATTCATTCACATTCACATGATATTCATTGCAGCAATACACAGACACTCGAAACACCTTTAGCGACATCTATAACACGGTCAATGAACAGTTTAGCGATCCGGCGCCAGCAAAGCCAACAAATCAACCAAGGATAACCACTGAAAAGCTGGTAATAAAGAACATTTCACATTTCAAGGAGTTAATAAATACATATGTATGTATATACATTTATTCACAGCCATCTAGTGGAGAGGATGAGGCTACAACAACAACAACGGAGAGTTACAGCATTTCTCGCTATGAGCTGGGTCGTATTCTGGGTCGAAACTTTCGAGGCTTACAGCGACTGGCTCAGACCGAGTTTAAAGAGGCCTTGAATGTAATGTACCTCAAACAATACTCTATGAGCTTTTGTCCAATTAATTACTATAATTTTATTGTTGCAGGCGACCCACTACAATCTGAAAGAATACAAAAAAGAAGCGGATGAACAGTTTGCCAACAGCTTAGCTGTGGAAAAGAAGAACAAGCTTAAGAGTCTTAAGGGCTGAGTTGGGATAAAGAGAGAGAGGAAGAGAGAGAGAAAGGAAGGGAGAGAGTTCCTAGTATAGTAGTCTCTGTGATAGGCTTGACAAATACATTTATAAATAATGCTGTAATATGCTTGACTACCATTATATGATTAAGGAATTTTTTTACCTATGCATAAATTCTTTTATCATGTTTACTGTATTATACTATCTTAAGTGTTTACCATGTTTGTTTGTTGTTTGGACATATTTATTTTGTAGTATAAAATAAAGTACTTTTTGAAAGGGGAATCGAACTTGTGGCAGTTTGCAGTTGACAGTTAAGAATATGCTAGGTTCTTTCCAGTTGGAAATGTCGCCATTGCCGACTATTATGCGTCAAATTAAAAAGTTTTCTGCCATAATTCTATTGATAAACTTTTAAATAAAAAAGGCAGCCCCAAACAGCAGCAGCATACACGTGAAAAACAAAACAACAAAAATAAAATACAAGAAACAACTTCAAAAATATATATTTTGCTACCCAAAAAATGCGAAAGCAACTGTCTTCAGAAAGTTGTGTGGGTATAAAAATTGTTTTTCAAAATAACTTGGCGAGAGCACACACACAAAGGAGTGTGTAGTATAAGAATATTTATTCAGATGTGTTTGTATATAGTTCGTACAAGTTGCTGTTGTTAGCTGAAATCGAAGTAAAGTTACAAACACGGGAAAGAGTGCCAGTCCCAAACGGCAAAAAGCAAAACAGCAAAACGGCAACTCGCATAGTTAGCAAAAAACCACTAAAAGTGTCATAATTCGATGCCCATGAGATGCCTGTCTCGAAAGTACGTTGGCCAACAAAACTTTAGCGCCGGTAATGAGTGCCAGGCTGCGGCTGCGGCTGTTGCTTCTCTGACTTCGTCTACTCCTTCGTCTTCATCTTCAGTGTCGTCGTCCTCGGCCTGTGGCTGTAGTCATACCACCCACCCACCACACCCCAACGACAGCTCCACCTTCCGAGCCATGACATTTTCAGCTCGCCGACTTTATCTTCTGTCCGTTGTCTGCAGTCTGCAAAGTTTTAGGGACAGCAGTGCAATTCAACCCGCACCGCAGCAACTGCAGCGGGCAATTGTCTTAGAGCGCTTCTTCAGCTGCAACACGACTTGGAATCTTACTCGAGCTCCGAAACACTCCCGGCCTTGGAATGCCCTGCAAATATTGTTGACATAGGACCAGGTGCTACACGGAATCGCTACCAAAAGCTTGAGTCACAGCGCCCAAATATTTGGACAGCAGCGTTTGCTCGTTCTAAACAATTGTCAGATTTCAAATGAAACTGATGCTTAACAAAATGGGGGAACGAACAAAGTCTCTGAATTCTTTATTTACACCAAAACAAATGCAAGCTCAAATACACATTGTACCATTTAAATAAATAGAAGGAGAGTTTTAAAATTGAGATATCCTGTATAATGTATTAAAACAGATAATAATTGTTATGTGTAGCGCTCTGAAAGAGTATTTGCACAATATTATGATGGCCTTTCTATCGTTATACTTACATTGTGTACAGTGTATAAACGGAGCAATTAACTTATTGGATGGTTCGGTGTGTAAGCATAAAATTTAATCAAGGGATTTTTAATTAATACACTAACCGGCAGCAACAACAACATTAAGCTTCTTTCTTGTCTCCGTGATTTGTTTTCGGATCAATAAAAATTTAACTCTATGTACTTTTACATTTAACTCATTACCAACAACAAGTTATTCTTAATAAGTTGCTCAACACCATGCAATTTATCTTCGACTTCTTCAGCAAATAAAATTTTTTTTTTTAAACAACCACAGAGATGCACAAAGCAGATGAAAGGGCGCATCCACCTACAAAAGCAACAAAATGCCCGATCAGCTAGCATAATTGTATTAAACAGTTAAAAAAAAAAAAAAAATAAAAAAAATCGCACTTACTCATCGTCTTACAAGTTTTTAAACTTTCCGCCGAAATGTATGCATCAGCTTTTGTAACTTCATATCATTTTGCTTTTTTTATTTTATTTTTATTTATTTTTCCTATTTTTTATATTCAGATTGTTTAACTACGCATACGGTGTAAGCCAGGAACCCCTTTGGCCATTTGGGTGCGCCTGATAACTAAAGTTAGTTGTTACAATGTCACTAACAATGATTTTAACAATAACAAATATACAAATGCTGCTATGATGCGTCAGTTTCTGCTGACCCTCATCAATGGAGATCGACGTATGAGTTGGTTGTCGCCTGTTGAGCCTCCTTGGTAGACTTGATCTGATAAGACTGTTTGCCAGCCGATTTCTGTGTCGCCCTTTTTTTATAGCCCTTCATTGAATTTATAAAACTACCTCAGAGCTTTTTGCAGTAAAAAACTTAGAAATTATCAGTTTAATTCGCAATGTGAAAAATAAAATTCAGAAGAAAACCCTATTGAGATGCCATTACTGTGGATTTGTTATCATACTGTGCCTATAGTATTTGAGCTCTCAACTCCAAGTACAAAATGTTGAAATTTATTATTGTTGCTGATTTGTTTTTAAATCGGATTAGGGTTGTTGATTGCATTACTTGTTGTCATTGTGTTTGTATGTCAACCGTTTGATGCTGTCAGCCTTCAATTAGTTTTAATCGACACAAATTGTATATACATATGTAAGTATTTGATTCAAGCAATTATAAGCAGTTTGCACACTGCCGCACATTTGTCATGCAATCAAACAAACAAAAGTACTACTATAACAATTTGTTTATATCTACAACATTTAATAGTTTGTCATTTCATTTAAAATCACCTCAAAGGTGACAATGCATTGCAATGTGATAAAGTTACTAGATTCCAAGTATGGCGGAAACTGTTTTATGCCTCAACTTACTCATGCACATATATGAACATATGTATATATGTACATGTACATCCAATTCAGAACACTACGTGATTTGTGTATGCAGGTATAGATTTACGCATTTCAGTGTTCTGAATTGATCTTATTAAGTTTGATAAGTCATTGTTCATAGGAAACAGACAAATGACTTAATGACATAAGCGTTGTTTCACATTGTAATTGTTAGAACAATGACTTAACACCGTTTGGTGAAATTAAATACAGAAAATAAGTGGAAACGTTGCAGTCGGACTCAACCGACTACGGTATACTCGATACCTGTTTAAAAGGGCCTGATTGCAAAGGGGTACGGATACAGGGGTGTGAGTTGCCACCAAATTTGGTAACTCTAGCTTGAAAACTGAGAAAGATACACGCATTCCCGTTTGTAACGAATCGATGGGGGTGGCATGGGCGGTATTGTTGGGCGTGGGATACAAAGTTTTGATGATATTGACAACAAATTCGGTGGCTATAGCTAAAAAACTGTGGAACATATGGGCGTTACAGATTACTAAAAGGGTGTGGGACATATAAGAATTAATCGATTTTGAGCTATCGAATTTATCTATTGGCCACCATTACTGGTGGAGTAATCGTAGATGTACAAGATTGAACTGCTACTGTTTGTTCTTTATGATATAAGTTCAAAATAAAAAAATATGCTAAAGCAATTAAAGAAAACACTGCTTGTTGTGAGTACAAACAAACACAAATACGCTCAACTTTATTTGTAAATCAATGACTAAGGCTGAATTCCCGTTCAGTTCCACCTCACATTTAGGTACTTTACACTCAGAGGCATTGAGAGCAAACAAAAGACGTGTCACAGCAAGGGTACTAATATAACGAGTTAACGTTTTGCCAGAGACAATGAAAGACCGAACCGTTATGTGAATGAATATAAAATAAGTGACACATTCGAAGACAAAAATAAAAATTATAAAATTAAATTTACAAATATAGCTCAAGTCGCTAAAGTCAAATCACGCAAGCCAAATGAACAAATTGAACACAAGGACATTTATGTTTTTTAAATAAAATTATAAACAACAAATAAATATACTTGTTTAATCTTTTATGAACGTTCACCAAGCAACCTGTATTGTACACATTTTTGTTTTATAAATATTAAAATAAACTGCCATAAATGCAAATGGGGTAAGCTTTTCTTCTACTCGAACTTTGCAATTTTAGTGGACATAGCGTTAAGCGAAAATTTTTACACAATTTGCACAGTTTGCATAACTTAAATGCCATAAACATAAATGCTTTTTTCGTTGATAAAATCACAATTTGCATATTTAATGAAAAGCATTCAATACTCTGATTCACTTAAAGTGAATCAGTTGTAGGTTAGAGTTAGCGACGTTCCACTTTATATTTATATAGTATATAAGTATGTATAATTGATTGTTTTCCAATTTCAGCATCGTTCATCTTGATAATTAACCTTAAATTGTTGTTGTTTTTTTACAAACACAAAAACGAGCACGCAACTTCAAATAACTATAATTTATTGAGCAAAAAAACGTATTATAATAATAAAGCAAGCAAAAAAAAAAGGAAGAAATTATGTAAATCGCTTCAAATCAGGAAATAACTTAGGCAGCTGGAATCAAAACAGGAAATCAATTAAATTTTAATGTATAATGCTGTAGGAACACTTTTTGTCTAATGCTTACTTATTGGCTTGGGGTTCACTAGATCGGCTGGAACAGTTGGAGCAATTGGCGCTAGTGGCACACGCTCTGTGGGCGCATCGTAAACAACTGGAGTCTTTGGGGTGGAGCCTTCATCCGTCAGACGATGCTTCAGCTCATCATATTTGTGGGCAACAGAACTACCCAGCTCTTTGGCGCCATCGCCAATCTTATCGGCATAGGGCTTAGCCGCATCGGCAACATCCCCAGCGCCCTGTTTCACCTTGCAGCCCAGCGTCTTGAAAAAGTTCTTGAAATCACTGTCATCCGGATTCTTGACCTCGTCGCAGTCGGCGTGGGCCTTACCAGCGAACAAAATCACCAGACCGAGCAGTGCACAGCTAATGATAATTGACTTCATGATTTATTAAGACTTCTATTCTCTTCGAGCTCCTCAATGCGACTGAATGACTCGACTCGATTTGCCAGCACGCAGCTTGTCGAAGAGCTTAGATCTGGCAGTCAATTTCGCAGTAGGACCGGTTTATCAGCGCTTCGGCGAACGGCTCTCTGCTCTCTTCTCCTCAATACTCCCCACTCCGCCTCACATCCACACTAATTAATAGACCTGTCAGCTAGTACACATATGTAGCATATAAAGTAGTCAAAAGTTGTATTAACTTAGCATGACAATAATAATAATAATAGCAATCGCTATAATTTGGCATTTGATTGCAAAAAAAAATTAAAAACAAATCTGATTTATACATACGTTTTTATATTTAATCGCAGAAAAATTTGAAATATTGAACACATTTGTATAATTCTTTCGAAAATGATGATTTTGTTGAATCGATCATTAAAATCAAACGGGTAAACTTACAATAACAACATTAAAAAAAGAAACGATTTAAATAAATCATTCGTTAGAAAGTGAAATATATTTTACTAGTTTAATAAAACCCCAGTATGTATTTTGTTAAACATGAAAATTAAAAAAACATAGCATTCTTTCATCTCGATCTTCCTTCAACAACCGCACCCTAAATTTGAATGGAATTGCCCACCAAATAAAACAGCCAGATAAAAAAAGATAATGGTTTAAGCCGTCGGCGTCGTCCGTCCGATGTGCAACCCGTAAAGCAGTGACTTAAACTCGATTCCAGGGTGGGACAAAAATGTCAAGACGGGCTTCAAACCAACGAAGGTTGGAAATGATAATATCGGTAACAAAAAGAAAGTCACATATCCACCGTTCAGCCAGACATCAAGTTTGGTACTACTGTGTCCCCAAAAAACGCAAACTATCAAAATATATCAAATAAAAGTTGATAGACTATAAAGATTCAATTGTTGCGATTGTGAAAATGGTATCTTTGATGTGGCACACGAACAACACAAATGTGTTAACACACAAAACACATTCGTAAAAACAGAACAAGAATTTTGCATATATTAAAGAAATAAACAAAAACCAGTGAAAGTTAGGCGCATTTGACTGCGAAATACTCTGATACTAGTATTAAAAAATGTTTGTTTGCAAAAGATGGAAAAAGTTAAATAGGGAGGGGAATGCTAATTTTAGGGGACGTCGCCAGCTAGATACACATAGTTATTTTTGTTTTTTTAAGCGGTGGTCGGCGTGGCCGCCAGTTTTTTGATGCAAAGCTTTTGGGATTGCTACCAGCTATCTTTTTACCAATTTTGGTGACTGCAGCTTAAAAACTGAGAAGTTATAGAGATTACAGTTTTTGAAAGGTGATAGGCAGCGGGTACCCGGCTTGGGCGTGGTTTCAAAATTTCTTATGCTAATTTTTGAGAGAATTCAGCTACTGTTGATTCACCTTAAGGTGTATTGACCTGTTATCGATTTCCCAGCAAACCAAACCACTACGAAGCACATTGGAATCTTTGCGTTGACTCCAAAAAAAAAAGCGCACAACCATCAACAATTATTAATAATCCGCCTGGCTTGTGGAAGTTTGGGGCCTTGACAACATGGCTTGAGGCTTTCAAATCGCAATAACAAACCTATAGCCATCTGGGCCAGCTAAATTAAACATTTCACGTCGCAGAAGATAGCTTGACACCATTCATTTAGCCATAATTTGAAGGTTTCCGAAAAGTTAAGACGAACTGATTTTTGTCTGGGCAGTATGTCTGGGTTCACGCTTCATTGGAGTCAACAGAAAAGTCCTAATGTGCTTCGTAACAGATCGCAGGAATGCAGAAATTACAGTGGAGCTCTCCTCATATTAACGTTTTGTCTGTATACACGAAACTTTCTTTAAACGTGTATGGAGCATTTATTTTCGTTGTAAATAATAACATTTATTTATGTTTTCCTTTTCATCCGAATGATTCTCAGTTTGAATACACAAACACAAAAATACGTCAGAAGCAGTACTTAAAGTAATTTAAGAACTAAAAAATAAATATATTTTTATATGTATGTTCGAGTATGTATAAATTCGTTATAAATTCGCTGGCCTGTTTACTTGAGTGGCTCCACATTACTAATGTCATTGTCTGCCTCATTGGCGGCAATGGAGCCCAATGGCGATTCTGTTGATGTCGAAGGTGTCAACTGCTCGGGTTTTATGCTGATAGACGAAACAATATCGTGTTCGGTGCTGGCACTGGAACTGGTAATGGGTGTCACTGTGCTTGTTGTGACATTTGGTATTCTATTGGCAGCTGCACCGAGCAGCGAGTCCATTAGACTACCAAATCGATGCACAATACTTAAGCCCACACGTTTGGCTGTCTCCTCCAGTCGCTTGGCCTCCTTCTCAAGATCTTCGATCCAGGGCTTTGCTTTCTCTAGAGAGCACTGCACATTGTGCAAAAACTGATTCACCTCGCTTGGCTTGGGTGTCGTTGTCGTCGTTGTCATTGTGGATGTAGATTCATCAACTGATTTGGCACTTGGCTCAATCCCATCTGTACCACAGATAATTGGAGCTGCCAGCAGCTGTGATAGCTGCACCATGATCATGATCAGCAAAACTGACAGCCTTGCTTGAGTCATTATCATATTGTAATAGCTGTTTAGTAATGCCCTTAATATTTGTTTTGAATTCCAATTTGGGCTATTTGCCTTTGGTTGAAGATTTGTCTTTGTTTTTGTCGCTTAAGACGTGGCGTGTGCAGCTGAGTTAAGACTTGAAACCTGACTGAAACTTGTTTGCAGCAGGCAGCGATAGGTTTGAGACCAAGTTCTTCGGGCTTATTATTGCAGATAGGTAAGAAAGAAAGAGAGGCTAAGCTCTTTTTTGTTGAGAAAGTCGTCAAGTGACTGAGACGCCAACTCAGCTCAGCTCAACTCAGCTTGTTGCTCATTTTGTATACATTTAAAGAGAGAGAATTCCAGAGCTTTCTGTGTATGTAGACTTAACTTATTGTCAATCATCTTCGATTGATTCCACAACAAAAAAAAACTCATAGATTATGAATAATTAGTATTCTAAAAGGCAGACACACCTTACCAATTAGTTGACCATATAAATTGAAGCATATCCACATGGAATATCAAAACGAATATGCAACTAAGCTAGGTGCATAAAATGCAAATGTATTTGTAAGCTATACAAATGATACACCAATTAAACAATTTCATATAGTATCCCAATAAATTAGGAATTTATATGCAATCTAAAATCAATAATATTGTTTAAAATATCCAATTTCAAACGGTTCGTATGTGGAATTACTTTGATTTTAATAATTACTACTCAATCCAAAAATGATTTACAGGCAATTTCATAGTGTGAAAAAAACGATATATATGAATACTACATAATTAAACAAATTATTTAAATTGTAGGTTTTATTCAAGTTCACTTTAAAAAAATAAAAATAAAGCCCATTACCATAAAAATTTATTAAAATAAATTTGTATCTGTGAACAAATATTTTGTAACCTGGACAGTGTTTAAAAAAATATTTTGTAACCTTTACAGTGTGAACCAAATATTATTTTAAAACAAGATAACTTCTAGTGTAATTGACTTTGCCTTACTATTCCGACTTCATATTTCTGATAAGATATACCATGGTACCTTACCCAACTTTTTTCCACCAATATTGAAGATTTGCGGGAAAATTACCTTACAGATTTTTGTGAACTCTCAAATAGATGCTAATATGTAGTTAGTGCCTTAAAAAAGATTTGTGGCAATGTTTACTTAAAGAAAGTATTGTGAAAATTCGAGTTAAGTCTAAGCATTAAGTTTACTATTACTTACCCATCGGCCATGGCTAAAAATTATCACAAATACTTTTATTAGTTAACCCAAACTATCTCCCTTTATAAATCACACTCATTAAACAACATATATCTATTCTTTTTACCAACTATTTATTGGAAAAGGCATTGATAAAAAAAACAATTTGAATATTAAAAATAATAAACACATTTACATTAAAAAAAAAAAAATTCGTTTTCAAAATTTTGAGTCGAGCTGCCTCATCATCAACATGATTACTTTCTCAATCGGCTGCAGTTTCCCAAGGCATCCAGAATGTGACCATGTCCACACTGCTGCTCGCCCTTGAGGAGATCTGGATTGATGATCTCAACATTGGCAATGTAGGCGCTATCCTTGCTCATCTCCTCCACCGAATCCTTGGCGAGCTTGTCACGGAAATCATCGAAGCGATCACTAATATCGCTGCCCAGATCCTTGGCACGTTCAGTTAGCTTTTTGGCACCCTCCTTGATGTCGCTGCCCAGATCCTTGGCCTTTTCGCTCAACGTCTTAGCACCTGTTTTGATCTGGCAGCCTACTTTCTTGAAGAAATCTTTCACCTCGTGCTCCGAACTGCTGCTACTGCCAGTCGCCTCCGATATCTTATCTCCAATATCTTTAATCGTTGGCAGCTTCTCCTCACAGTCGAGCAGATCTGCTCGGCTCCCGGCGCTGCCCAGCAGCAACAGCATTGCCAACATCAAAATACCATGTGCCCCTCGCATGTTAATCCTGATTATGTTATGTTATTGGCTTGATTTTAAATATGTAGGAGTTCCTTTGGAGCCTATTTGATTGCGATTAGATTTAAAAGGCTTTGCAAACTGAACCCGCACGTTGTCTTCACTTGACTGGCTTTGGGTGAGATATGCTTAAGCGTTTTATGCACTCCCTGAACAACAACATGAGTAACCGCAGCAGCAACAACAACTACAACTGTAATAATAGCGATCGTATAACAAGGCAGCCCCGGTTTGTATAAAGTATAAATAAAAAAAATTGTCGCCTTTTTGATTGTTGTTCCCGATGCCTTCGTTTGCTCGCCTTTCCGCTTTAATTCAATTTATGGGAAGAGGCAGTCAGTCGTTTGCTCGCTTTAATTCTTGATTCATAAGCACAAATTCAATTTACTGCAACAACAACAACAACAACAGTAGCAACAATTACAATTACAACAATGCCAATTGCCAAGTTGATTTTATGCGTTTATTTTTTTCTGTATTTTTCGCAAATCTCAACAGCGTGAACTCTCCAAATATGCGTAGACATAACAAATCAAATGCACCCAGAGTGCTACCTGTACCGGCTAAGATGACTACTTAAACATAAGTACGTATGTATGTGTAATACATTGTGTATACACATGTATTTGAGTAAGTACTATAGTCATGGCTGTTTGGCGATGCTTGATAAGGCTCAACTAATGACACAATCATTATTTATTTCTATGTAAAAAATTAGACATAAATTGCGTCTTATTCGTAGTATTTTTTCTTTTGCAAAATTCATATGTATCTAGGTACTTAAAGCTTGTAGGTCAATCAATGCTTAAATAAAAAAATTATTTATCAAAAAAAAAAAAAAAAAATGAACTTATAAGTGCAACAGAAAAAAATTATACTATGACAAGGTCTTTGTAAAGTAGTTGCTTTTCGCAATCCATTCAATCTGCAATTCTGAGAAAAAGACAGCGAATTGAGAACATAAACACTAAAATGTTTTTAAACGAAAACGATTCGTTTTGCTTTGGTGACAGTGTTCTTTCTAGATACTAAAATGATTCTTTATGTATTTCATTTCATCACACTTAAGCAGTTTTTGACAATTCCGTTTGAACATATTTTACATTTAACATTAAAAGACCTGAATATAAAAACCTTAAATAAAATATGTGTCCAGTTTATCTCGAATGATCGGGTTGGACAAACAGACGTTACTTTAAGGTAACTAGAAATCAAACATGACAAAAACATTAAAGTAAATTCTTCCAATAACGCAAAAGGTAACACAAATGAATCAGTCAAGCATCGGCTCTAAATGGCAAACAAATATGATCATACTTTTCCTTCTGATCGGTGATTGACTTTTAAGTAAACATCCGACTCGATAAATAGAAAACTTTTCAAAGTCAAACAGATATGTTATTCAGCAATGCGAACGTTGCTTGTTTATTTTTTATTAAGAATTTCTATTGTTGCCAATTAGCACGAATTAGCTTGGACATAAAAAGTAAACAGAGTGAAGTAGAAAGTGCTATTTAGTTGGATCATTGCCACCAATGCTGCCGCCCGAGTTAATGTAATCAGCGGCATCTGGATTCATCTCATCATCATCATTGTTGCTGTTATCTTTAACGTCCTCATTGTCTTCCACATCATCTCCATCTAAATCATCATAGTCGTCATTTCCCAATCCATAATCAATTTGATCCTCTGCCGGCTTCGTTGTTACCTCTATTGGTTGCTTCGATTGCTCTTGCAACTCTGGCAACTCTGGCAGTAAGGGCAGATCAGTGGTGGTGGTTGTGGTGCTGGGTGTTTTTGGTGTTTCCTCTGTTGTTGTAGTTGTTGTTGTTGGCGTTGATGTTGTTGTTGTGGATGAGCTGCCCCAGTTTACGTTTGGTTTAATGGCCAATTGAGCGCCTATAATAATTTAAAACATGTCTATCAATAAAGATTTTTATGCATATAAAAGTATAAAATAAAAGTAAATCTACTGCAGGGTTAAATTCTTTTGATAATTTTTGATTTTATCTTTTTGCATTTGACTTATAAAAACGTATACTACATACCTATTAACATCTAAGCATCTAAGCTTGAACAATTTTTATAAGGAATCTTAAACAGCAACAAGTAAACAAGTATCCAAAGCGCTTTTTTCTATATTATTAATGTGAGGGGCATATGATAAATTTGTATTGAGCCTTAATTGTGTTATTAATAAACGAATAAACAAGTAAACAAAGAACAAACAGAAAAAAAACTTGACTGTATCATATTTAATTTCAGTGTAACAATAGCTTTCAGCTTATTCTTTTCAAACTTTTAAGTCTTGAGCTTAAAACAATTGAAATAGCAAAAAGTTCATCATGCGCATTAATCGGATATGATTTTAATGATTTCCTGCAATGAGTGATATATTTCTAAAAGTTCTCCCAGCAATAGGAATCAATCTGATTGAATCCACTAGCGATTCACTTACAGTTGGGCAATGTAGGCTCAAAGTCACATTTGATGCGTAGATCCATTTCGTAGTCTGTCAAACGTTGGATTATCTTTGGCTTGGGTGTTGGACGACGCACAATGTAAACGTGTCGGACCTCATACTCCTCCAGCTCCGGATGACCCTTAACCTGGCGGCGACGAGTAAAGCGTTTGTAGTGAACAGGATTTTCGGGTGCATCGGATGGATAGGGGGCCGCTTGCAACAGTTCACTGCAGAAACAGCAGAGGAGCAGGAGTGCCGCCAAAATATTTCCCAGTTTTATTTGCATTGCTGCCGTGTGCATAGCTTTAAAGACTGATTTCAAGCTTCCGGCTCGCTCTCTCTAACGGTTCGGCTTGGCTCGGCTCTATATTACTGTGGCGCTGTTTAGCTGATTAGCACTTATCACAATTCTCCCCCTCAAATACAACGCCCGTGGCCCGGCAACCCATCGACCTATCGCGATAAGTTTTCTACAAAATAAACCTTGCACACTTTTAGGCGGTTGTTGATAAAGTGAATAAGATCTATTACATCCACCTTTCCCCGTGAAATAAAAACAAACATCATTTTTAAATATGTAGTATACTAAACAAATCGACTAAGAAGTAGGTTTATTTAACATTTAGTTTTAGTTAAAGAGCATTCTTTATATATCTATTATGTATGGCCTTGCAGATTAATTCATTAAGCGCCTATTGAATAGATCGAATACTATTTAAATATAAAATTAATGTATGTATATATAAATTTTTCATCGCTATTCACATTCACAAAGCTGCGAAATCTTCAAATCTTTAAATCTAAACTTATTACTGTTATAACATTGTAAATAACTCAATTGGTCAAGATGTTGCGTATTGCAATGCCAATATCAATGTCAATATATTCGCGTATCATTGTAAATGTTCGGCACTCAGTGGAGTCAGCAGTTTAATATTATTTTACACTTACGTACGAACATATTTTTACATATAAATAAAAGTATTTGAGCTGAAACATTTGCACCAGACCTTGGCATGCTAGGTTGCAATTAAAACCAGATAAACTTTTTTTAGTTACTTCTTAGGTTATGACCTTAAGGAATATGCGTAAATCATCTATTTATGTTACATGTTATATTATTAAAAAAAAAAAAAAACATTAAAACACTTGTCGAAACGAATATATTTTTTTAGTAGTGTCGTTGCTATCCTGAAAATCCAAACTATGACATCAAAATCATATCCTTAACATATGCACTCATCAAGTTAAAAAAAAAGAATTAAATCAATTTTTTAAACATGTGTTTTTTTGCTTGCAGACATGTTTCAATAAGTAATTAAATCCCCCAATCAGGAATTTTTTACAGGGTACATTTTGATCAAACATATGTAAGATCTTAACGAATTGGCCAAGCTCGGAATGTTTGCCAAAAACCAACAACAATACACAGCATTGAAAATAATTTGATTATTTCGTTGTGTGTGTGTGTGCGTTCATGTCTGTTTGTGGGATAAGATAAACAAAAACAAATATAATCGGAAAAGCTGTTGCTTGAAAAACAGCTGCCTCAGTTGTTGTTGTCATTGTGAGAGCGTGAAATATGCAAAAATCGCTGCGGCATTAAACTGAAATATGTACCTCTGCACATTTATCTTGCCACACACACACACACACACACACACATGCAAAACACACACACCCACTTTTGTCGGACAAGGTGGACATGACAGGCCGCATTCGGAATGCTCCGATGTCGATGTCTTTTGGGCCAATGGCTAAAACAGTTGGCGACGGCGCTCGTTGGCGGGCAGACGCGCATACAGCAAGCGGCAACACGGCAGCTGATCGTGAGCACACAGAAACGAAAGAGAGGGCACTAGAGGGGCGAGTGGAACAGAGCGAGAGAGCGATGCTAAAAATATTAGTGCACACACAAATCTGTTTAAAGCTGTTTGAAGGCACATCAAACTTGAGTGCGTGCGTGTGTGTGTGTGTTGTCATTAATAATTTTGTGATAATTTTTGTTGTTGTTGCGGAAAGTGGCACAGTGGCGCACTTAAATGTCAAGGGAATATAAGAAGCGATAGGCGGCAGCGGAAGAGCCCATTACTAAAAATAAAATAGTACGCCAAAGACTGAGAAAATCACAAAAGATTTAAAAAAAGGAAAGCACGCCTCAAAAAAAAGCAAAACAGCGTGGGCAGCAAACAAAACAGCATACATACAGACAATATATGTATGTATGTATGCATGTTTGTATGTATATATGTATGAACATATACTTTATACTGCCAGCAGCATATAGTAGTACTATTTGAGAGATATAAACAATAAATAAGTTTGGCAATTAGCCAGGAGGAGGGAGGCAAAGAGAATGCAGCTACGCTAGCAGTAGACTCGACCACAAATCCAACTAAACCAACAACAGACAACAAACAGGTGGACAAAGAATTAACAATAGCAATAGCATTGGAAATAATTAAACGATTCTGCTGCTGCTGTGTGTGAGTCAGTCAGAGAGGCCCCAGAGCAATGTCAAAGCAGCACAGGCATAAACATCATCAGCATCAGCATAATCATCAATACGAGGAAGATCAGGAATACGATCCACTGGCCAATCTCTTAAGTCTCCAATTGAAAAAGCCCTCACATTGGAACTGGGAGTTGAGCACATCTCGGAGTTGCAATAATATTGCCTTGCCACGAATACTACTCTATGATCATTCGGGTGCACTCCTGATCGATGCGAATGGACACACGGAGCAAACGTACCGAGCACCTAGCTCCATATCTAGATCTACGGATCGCAGACGAAAACGTGCTGCAACATCGAATCTCAGCCAGAGTTTTCAGCAGGCGCGTTTGCCTACAGAGTTTAATGGACTGCGCATTGATGAGGCAACACCCACACCCCCACCCACATCCACATCCACAGGACAACTGCAGAAGCAAAATATCACAGGTAGCTGCATTGAGTTTAGCACCCATGAATTGCCTGATTGGCAGCCAAACGAGACAGCATCCAGTTCACGTCGTTCCAGCTCGCTGCGTGGCGTGCGCTTCGAGAAGCAATCCCAGGATCGGGATCGGGAACAGCGCAGACAGGCAACAGCATATCCAACACCGCCATCCACATCGACGTTGACAACAACTGCGAATTCGTCATCGTCGGGACCAAGGGAGAAACGTCGCTATCGACGCTCCCAAAGCTCTGGTCAACGTTCGATCCTCGAGCGTTTTAGCATGTCACGTGGGCGCCACTCCTCGCCAGAATTTGTGGAGGAGCATCAAGTAGAGCATGGACCACGCTATTTTCTGCGCAGTAGCAAGGCCGGCACCCTTGTCATCCAGGACGAGAGCTTCAGTCGCGTGCGGCAGCGCCGCCGTCGTCAGCGGCAGTATTCCTCCAGCGAAAATCAAACCCAGCTCCAACGGGACTCCAGCAATAGCGTCGTGCAGGTCGCGGCGCACAGACGTCCACACCAAATGCAACAGCAACAGCAACAACATCGACTATCTACCTCGGATGAAGAGACTCAGACACAGAGGGCACAGCCAGCACCAACAAGGCAGTCACGTTGCCGCCGCACTGATCGCAGCTGCCTCAAGGATGTACTGCCACAAGGTAAGCAATGCCCTCAAGACTGACTGAATTTTCATATCTTTTTCCCATTTCTTTCCTAGAACTTATCACAATCGATCCGGGCAGTTGTGTCTATCGAACGGCGCCTGGTGCCACGTGACGATGACGTAAACAACAACAATACGGATCAAAAAATGTTGCCTTTAAAAGTAGTATACTACATTGTTTATGTAACGGCAATGCCAAAAATTAAATGAAATGGAATTAAAAACACACCAAAATCCAGCTAATCGAGTAAAAAACATTAAATGGAATTTTCACATTTTATGTATTTAGGGGAGCTAGTTAAATCTTAAATAAACAATTAACAAAAATAAATCTATAATTTAAACTTTCGATCCGTTATATATACTGCAACTCATGGAAACAGAATTTGGAGGGTCTTCCGCTAACATATTTCTTAAATTTAACTAACGCATAAAGTTCCTCAACTTTTAATTTATTTAACTATATATTAAACTTTTCTTTTAATTATATAACCATTTAAGCACACACATATGCTTACACATATTAAACACATTCATAGATTCGTATAAATAGTAGAATTATGAACAACAACAACGACAACTTTGTTGCTGTCATGGTTCCTAAGGCCGCCTTTAAGTTAATTACCACACTCATAAGTAGTTCAATGCATGAATAACATACAAAGCACATATAAAATCAACACATGTAAATATAAATGTCATAAGATGTTCATTGGATACATAGAGGCAGAGTTATGTGAAAATGTCTATATCAAACAACTTTTTGTTCAACTCGTTTAATTTAATCCCGATTTGCAACTTTATATTGAGACACAAAAATAAAAGCAGACTTGAAAAACATTAAAAAATTTGTGGAGCCTCGTAGTCCATAAGCCACTCCACAGCCACCGGTGTGCGTTCCAATCTTCTCCTACCAAGTCTTTGTTCCAAGCGGAGTTTTAGATGGCAAGCTTCAAGGTCTACCTACATCTCCAGCATTAGTCGAGACTTTAACTATCGACTACTGCTCGTACTGATTACACCGCGAAGCCAAAAATCCTCGGAAATGTTAGACTTCATTTTTTATTATTTCCTATTTTATTATTATTATTTCCTAACCCTATTTAAAAAAAAAAAGAAACACATTCCAAAATTTACATTTTACTTTTCCGTCTTTTTACCCAAATTTTATAGTGAGCGCCCAAGAGTATGCAATGCAATATTTGTCATTAATTGCGCAGTATTTTTTTAACTGACAGCGGATTGATAATCAAAAGAAGAAAAACAGAAGCAAACGTGCTGATAAGAAAAGAGACCCAACGAACTCTCAAGATTGAGCAGCAACAGCATCCCCATTAAAATATGTTATTTTCAGTGCCTGCTAAACGTTAATCAGGCAGCGACGTGTGAACTACAAACGAACGGAACGTAAAAGATGCTCAGGCTGAGGCTGGGACTACTGATGTTGTTGGCTGTTTTTTGGGTGGTGATGATGTTATCCCAGCTGCACTCCAGCGCTGCGCGCGTCATTTACTACAATGCCCCAAACGGTACCAACAACAATGCCACGGATCCTATTGGTAAAGGTATGCTATTCGAGACTCGGCGCCTTCGTTGCAGACATGGCTTCATGCACGATCATCACAATCGCTGTCGTCGGGTGAGTTTGCGTGTGTGTGTGTCTAATGAGAGTGAATGTTAAATTTGTGTTTATGAACTAATTCGTTGCGTCTGTTTGGTATTTTTTTTATTTTCTTTTTTTGCAGATTGTGTAAATTTAGGGGTGTAGTCAAGCAACCTTTGGACTTTGAAGACGCTCGTTAACTTATCGCTGAATTCAGAGAACTCATTTACGCTAAAGCAATCAAATATTTTTAAAAACTACGTCACAAGGCGCACCTATGTACATATGATACAAAGATATCGTCAAGCGATGTTTGTCATGATGAAATTATGAGAAGTTTCACGAACAGCAAATGTTTCCGATACAGATACAAATACCGATATACATAGATTCTTACGCAGACACAGCTACAAAATGCGACATGCCTGCAAAGATACAGAATTACCCTGGATAAAAGCACAAAGTCATCATCAACACTGACGCAACCATTTAATGTCACATCGACGCATTTCGCCACCTTGGTCACATTTTTTCGGGGAGAGATTAAATAGAGAACATTGTGCCAAACCCACAATACCCGGTCTGTGACGTAGCTGGGGGCTTTTCAGTGAGACAATTATACCAGCTGATTACTTAATTGAGCTGTTGGCTTGCGGCAACATCGACTCATAGCCGGCTGTTAAGTAGTGGCAAACCAGCAACTTTGTACCATGCGTATATGCTTATTATAAAGAATTTGTATTTTTTTTATTCGTTTTCTTTTCGTTGCTTTATATGTGGTCATAGGTAATTAGATAAAATATTATCAAAAATCACTTATAAGCATTTATCAACCCATTTTAGAAACATCAAAAAATTAAAATATTGATTTATTATATCGGATCAACAAAAGTATTTTAACCATAAATTGTATATAAATAAAATTTCAAATTCATGCTCTTTTTGAATTTCTTATATTTTTCTGTTAAGCCCAATCATTACTATGTTTTAACGTCTATATTTAACTAATTGCTTTTTCTGTTCAGTTACCATTAAAAAATAAAACTATTAGATCAAATGATCAATTTTATGAAACAATTTAGGATATTGATCTATAAGGGTTTTTTTGTGCTTATTATTTGCATAGTAATAAGATGTTTTTGTTGGCTGATTAGCAAACCTTTTAGTTAATATTTTAAATTGTTAAGATGATTTGTCAAAACCATACGATTAACTTCTGTCTTTGTCTGAAATTTACTTTCATGAATGTTACCTCTTACGGGTGGAACTACATATGTGGAACTTCGTCTGACCCACGAGCTCTATAACTTTTTTAACAAAAGCAGTGAAGCTTTTTTCGCGTATCAACATTGGTGGTGGCTTTGGAGCTATCTTGTCAGCTCCAACACCTTTCAAGGACAGATCGTCAATGTAGTCGGCCAAGAAGTCAAACCTATTGGAATTTTACTTGAAATTACTTGAAAATTGCAACGGGCTATTTTTGGTTTATTCACAACATTTTGAGTTTTACTTTTATTCCCATTTTCTTAGTCATTTACTATATTCAACTTTCTTCCTTTCGAGCTGGCAAACACACCCTTCATAAAGTATAAAGGTCGCCCTGGCACACCCCATACCCCCTGTCAAAGGCAAGTAACTTTTATTGTTTGATAAATTCTTTAAAAACTAAGTGCTAATGCCCAAATAGCGGAAAATTATCATAAATAGTAGTTGAATAACATTTTTATTACATTTCTTAATCCTAAGATAATCGTGACAAAATTTTGATTATTTGTAACGTAATCAATTAGTTATCATAAAAGCTCAGAAAATAATCGTAATCAATTGATTATTTTGACAAAAAAAAAAAAACTGAATTATCTAATTGCTAATGATTACGATGGGTAATCATTACTTAACATATAATTTGTTGATCATTTATAATTTTTGTTGGTTAAACAATTAACGTGATGTGCAGAATTTGGTTTTGTGTTATCAAAAGCACGCGTCGAATGTGAGTTACCCCACGGCGCATGTGAGTGCATTAACATTAATGAATGATATGCGGACGAATGTTTATTTTTATGTCAGAACCACATTTATTTCGATATCAAAATTGAGGATGGGTTTTGCCTGACTCCTCTCTCTTGAAACGAGTGTGAAATCAGAGCGTACCCTAGGCCGGCAAGCTGGCGGGAAAAGGTGGGCAGCAAAACCAAAACCAAAGCACGACATTCAATTACACAGATTGCGGGCGGGTGTGACATAGAATAGTAGCGAGGCCCAGATAAGATTCGCGTATACAGGGTGCTCCAATTGAGCAATGGATATTGCTCGAGTAGATTCAAATGCTATGGAAATCCCCGGAACAGCCCTGTATAGTTTATCAATTTCGAAAAGACGCCGCCAACGCTCGTCTGGCAGAGGCCACTTTTTACTTAAGAGCTGCTTGCCCAAATCGTATATAATCAGTTAAATGACGGCATTCGAGCGTACAACTTACTGCATAGTTGGCGGTAGGACAACGTATATACCTACTACTTAACGCACACGATTACACAATTTCACATTGCCACGAAATTGCACACGAGTGCTCACATACAGATACGGATCTTAACAAATCAACCCACCAACAAACACATCCACTGGGAACATACACATCCATCAAAAGTGAGAGATATGATGATGCTGCTTCGGATCCAACAGTTACTTTTATATGCACTGTGCCTGCTCGCCTTGGTTGTCATCTGTGCACCAGCGCCGAGTGAATCACGTCGAGTGATCTTCTTGGCGCCACCCGGCATCGCACGGGGTCAGATACTGGCTACACATGGCATGGGGAAACCATGCCAAAAGTGTCATATGCGAGATCATCGTGGCAACTGTCGTCGCATTATATCATATAGTTCAGGTATGTAAATCTATCTATCATATCCACATAGATATTTTGTATTTAACTGAAGACTCACTTCTCTCGCAGATGGCGTGAGCTGCTGACATCGATTTGTCTGGGACCTAGATTTTTCGCGGCCAATCAACTGAATCTCGAACTCTCTCAGAAATGCAACATAAGAAAAAACAAATCGCTCCATTATTCATATTTATTCAATGCACTATTTATTACATTATTTTCACACCTTTTTTTAGGGTTGTCCTTTAATAAACTATTATGGCATTTCACAAGCATTATATAAATATCTCGTTTGCATTTCGTAGGTACATTAGTTGAAGTTAACTATGGATAATCTAGCCAAAACCAATGGCAGTCATGCCGGCAGGGGGCAGGGGGCATGGGGTCTGTAATAATTGCAAAATTCCTGTGGCTGGACCTAACAAAAATATTTAAACAAAAATCAATTTTGTGCTGTGCAATTTTGAGCGCATCAAATAAGTTAACCAAATGTTATGCGGCAGTTTCAAATGTGCAAAAAATTTAAAAAATTAATATTAAGTTATTTTTCGAATTCGGCTATTTAAATGATAATGCATTTTATAGTCGAAAAGAGAATATGCAATCTGAAGTCTCACCAATTAAATGTTTATAATAAAAGGACGTCCTACATTAGGTATGAAAAATTTTCGTGTATAACATAAAAACATATTAAAATAAAAAATAAATTTCTTTTATGTATTTTGACTTGTATAAAATTGTTTTATAAACAGTTGCTTATTATTTTATGTAAATGACAACATGCATGTATGCATGTTATTATTTTTTAATGTATTATCCCAAGGTTAATTATACTGATTTAAATAGCATCTTAGTACTTTAAATATTTGGAACATATAACGGCTTTTTATCTACTGCACAGCAAAGTACTTATACACTTATACACTTGTACACTTATACGTATGCCAAAAGTATAATGCACAGAATTTGTTTTAGTTCCGTTATGCGTTTTTTCTTCGCTTTCGCAACCTGATAGCAGGTGGAAAAAAGAATTTCGACGTTTGCTCTCTTTAGTGTGTGTCGAACTGCTATTGATGTTGGAGCTAAGCTACGCGTGTGTGAGTATTGAGCACTGATTTGAAGTGCTGATAAAACACTTTTGCTTAGTGGATAAAAAAATTAAATTAAATTAAAGTTAAATTAAGTGAATTTGCTTAAATTTAAATCGTGGCGAAGTATAACTCTGGTATTTCCGTAGAAAATATTGGGTAATTACACAATGTAGCCCGCCTAACTGTATATTACCAAATTATCAAATTTAAAAAATATCACAACAGACAACAGAATTGATATGATTTTTTAATTATTTTCAAAATAAATAAAAATATCTTTATACCATATTTATTTTAAATTTTTTCACTGCTCATTCAAAAAGTTACATACGATGCGTTTGATAATTTCTTTGTCAAAATACCTATGCCGTCGACTGTATTTATGCGATTGCACCACTATGCCGAGCTGCATTGTAAAAGTCATTATTGAAAGAGTTCGTTAAATTCTGAATGCATTGGAAGCATAATATTTAATGAATTCACTATGATAGGGCGAAATATACACGTTAAACCTTAGATAAAAATAGCTGATACAGTTGTTAGTCAACATTTATGTTTAGAAACGTTCCGAGAACTGATTTCAATTAATAGATTTTAAAACTGATTCAACATTTTTTGATTTATTTGAACCTTGTACCCATTTTGCAGACCACACTGCGTCATATGTATAAACATGGTTTTCTCGAAAAATAATGTTGAACAAATAATGGATTTGATATTTATGTTTGGTACTGATTTCAAGCTCATTTACTTATATTATATTTGTACAATGTACATAAAAATAGAGAGTATTCGAAAGTACACAAATGACATTCATATCCAGCGTTATCGGACCTTTGTGTTGTCATTCTGAGTGGAGTTTTTTCTTAACCCATGTATTTGTTTGAGTTCTTTTTAAAGGCTGCAAGACCATCATATTCAGTTTACTTGAAAATAAAGGTCATGACTTATTTGGACACTTATTTGCCACCACTTTAAACCTTTTAAGCATATTAAATCGATGCTGGAAAATAATAAGCATAAATTTGTTATCCGATTCTCGACAGTGTTTTGCAGTATAATTTCAGGCATGGTTTCAAAATAGTGGGAAACCCTGAAATAACGCAAGCGGAAGCAGCGCGTCATTGATAAGACACCTCAGGGCAGTGATCCATGAAGGTTTCGGTGAAGACGATGATGACGAAGACGAAAACATCAACGACAACCACACTACGCATTGTCGCGGAATTTCTTTGGAGTGAATTCCCGAACGCTTTCGTCACACGGCAAGCTTCTGGCTCGTGCGCTCCAAAATCGGTAAGTCACTTAATGAGAATCCAATAAAATGCCTTCTGCCTGATGACAGTCCGCGGGCAACAAATATGTATGGCTCTCGACCTGAGGAACGTTTGAATGTATGTACTAGCGAACGAAATCTCTAAAGGCCTTACCACACACAGTTATCTTATCTGCAGCGGAATGCCCTTATCTTATCTGACAGCAGCGTATTAACTATCGAGAATATCGACACCATTTGCGACGACGACTACGGCAACATAATTGCTGATCGTGCCCAGTCGTAAAGATCAACTTCTGCCAGAGAAGCCGCAAGCGAAAAACTACACGCGTGACAAATAATTTTTCAAAAAGAAAAACGAGCGTTTAACAACGTACAACAACTCAGTTTCCACACTTTGAATATGCAACTGCACCGATTGTTCTTGGCCATCGGATGTGTTTTGGTGCTTCTACTGGCACAGTGCAGCCAAGAGACGGAGGCACACCGAATAATCTTCTACAGTCCACAAGGCAAGACGTTAACTGGCCAGCTGCTCGTCTCGAGACGCGTGAAGCGACCTTGTCCCTCTGGTAAAATGCGAGATCATCGCGATCGTTGCCGGCGTGCTGTGATCTTTGTGCGAAACAAGTAGAAAAAGCTAATTCTCCCCTATAAGTTTTAGTGCGAAGTAAAATAATTTACTTTTAATATATTATTTTTTTATTAGTGCTAAATTTATACGTTTATTTATTGCCGGATGTTTGGATGTACTCATCAGTTTATTATATTTGTAATTTATTTTAATTTATAAGTCGTAGAAGTAAGAAACAAGAAGCTACTTACATATTTAAGGTTTATGAATGATATATGAAAACAAATAAAACAAATTTTTCATACCAAAACTAGTTAAATACATACATATGTGTTGTTTATTTGCCTGTGCTAATGTGTGATAAAAGTGATAAATTGTCAATATCTTAAGCTGTAAATACCATGAGTAAAGTACATGAGTGTGCTGTCGATATAAAAATAGATATTTCCTAAAAAGAAAATTGAAAATTATGCACATTCATTTGTATATTTGTACATTTGACTGTGGTGCAAATTGCAGCTTAATGATGCTGACAGTGTAATATTATATGTTTTTAGCTGTATTAATTATTGTTGATAAGAATGTACTTACGCTTGTGTGGGAAAGTTAGATCACTCCACTTGGAATCTCCCGACTGATTCCTTTA
This sequence comes from Scaptomyza graminum, assembly GCA_018901835.1. Taxonomy (NCBI): domain Eukaryota; kingdom Metazoa; phylum Arthropoda; class Insecta; order Diptera; family Drosophilidae; genus Scaptomyza; species Scaptomyza graminum. The sequence continues at coordinate 5,266,479 of JAEIFL010000001.1, read as the reverse complement.
AAACTTTGGGAGAATACTAAATACAGTAAAATTATTAAAATAATAGTAAGTTCATGGGTAATAGTACATTGATTAATTTAGTAATTCAGATAAATGAAACTTATTATCTCATTAGTATTAAATGTGAGTCTCAAACTTTGAAAACCTATTCGACAGATTGCTTCTATGATAAATGTGGTGCCAAAAAGTTTTGGAATATCTCGTTTCACGTTTGGGTTCGTTTCAAAATGTAGCGACATATATATACATATACATACTTATTAGAGAGAGTCCAGTTAATCTTCACTGGATACGGCATAGCGTCATATCTCCGCGCGACATATCTCCGCCCAGTACATTTTGCTGGCGGAGATATGTCGTTTTTTTCTGGCGGAGCTATGTCGTTTTCTAAACGTCATATCTCCGCGCGGAGCTATGTCGCTATTAAAACGACATATTTCCGCCGAACTAAGTGGCGGTCTTACAAATAGGCACAGAAAAAAATATCAGCTTTACAATTTCTTTCCTTAAAATACTTTAAAAGTGCCAAGCTTTCCGCAGACCATTTTTACAAAGATTTAATGCAAAAAAGAAATGCGACGTTTTATCATAAGACAAATGTCAATTTTTGCATAATGTTTCATATTACAAATAACATTTTTGATTTTTTCAGACTGACCCTATTTATATGAGCGCCACTGTATGTACATAGTGTCTACACTTAATGGAAAAAAAAAAAAATAAAAATAAACTGCTGCTAAATAAGCTTTTACTCAAATAACTATTTTAAAATAAAGCTTCTGAAACAAAAATATTTTGATTATAAATAAGAATATAGACAACAGCCTTCCAAAAATGGTTGCGTCTTTTTTAATCGAATACCATGAATCTAGTTTAATTTTTTAAGAAATAGAATTTGTTTTGTTAGGAAAGTAGCACGGTATGGTATACTTAATCTGAAAGATGTTTTTTAGGCTAAGAGAAAGAATTACAATTAAATCAAACTTAAAATACACAGAGTCGAGAATAAAAACAAAGCAGAAATAAATTTTCATTATTTTAAACATAAAAAAAAAACAAATTGTTATATTTCTCTATGATTGGAACTCCAACTTCAGCTGTAAAACATAACTCGAACTACAATACATATATATAAAAAAATAATAGATTTTCAATCAAGTTTCGATTGCGCCTTCGTCAATCGGTGGAGTACTCTAACATGTCTAGTAAATTGTAAGCTGGAAGACATTCACGGAAGCAATGACTTCACTTCTAGGTGAATACTTCCTCTTCTCTAATGCCTGCTCTCATCATCAAACAGAATTAGTCGCAATGCTCTCCTCAATCCAATCCATGTAGCTGCTGACTCTGGTGTAGACGCCGGGAAAATCGGTTCTGCCACAATGCTCCTTGCCATAAGAAACGACGCCGGCAAGGTAAACGTAACGATCCCGCTGTGGCGAATATGCCTCCACAGTGAGGGGTCCACCCGAGTCACCCGAGCAGGAATCGACGTTTATGCCACCACTGGCGCAAAGTTGGCCTTCGTTGAGTATATATTTAAACGGTTTGAAAAGCTCGTTACACCGATCTAGCGGCTGCACAAAGAGCATCGCTTTTTTTTTTACGTCACTTGGCCGTTTGAGTTCTGTAACACCCCAGCCGGATACATCAACGGAGCTGCCCACTAGCTGATTGGCGATTTTGCCACGCGCTGGTGGCAGGCACACGGGCTCCAGATAACCGTGCTGTCGCCAATCGATTGGCTCGGCGAGTCGAAGCAGAGCAATATCATGGGTGAGGTTGGCCGTATCGAATTGCGGATGAATAACTTGAAGATCGATGGTTGCCTGTATGTGCGGTGGGGCACACTCTCGCTGGCCGTTTTGGTATGTGACGCAGTCGGGATTGCTCGTTGTATTCCATTCACCCAAGCGGGCACCAGTCAGCTTCCGACCACCCAAGAAAGTCTTGTGGACGCAATGAGCGGCAGTGAGGAGCCAACGTTGCGCAATGAATGCGGCTCCACAATTGTGCGTTTTGCCTCCTCCCAATATCGTATATTCTAGCAGTGTGGTCCAAGGGTACTCGAATAGCTCCGTTGCACTGCCGCCCCACACTTTTGAACCAAAGGATGTGCCACAGTGTGGATGCCTCGGTAGTTCATCGATTATGTTTGCCGACCTCGTTCTGTTGCCAATGCGCGCTGAAAACGCCGGCAGCACATTTGGTTCACTCGGACAGCATATCTGCAATGAATCGATTCTACAACACATTTAGTCAAAACTCTAAGGAGCACATATTGTAAATTATAAATAATTGTATAAAATTTACGAAATGTTAAGCTAACTTAACTTTATATTAACTAAAAAGATGAGCTTCACAACCAGATCAAACAAATGATTTCTAGTTCTGATTACGTCTCTTTTAAAAAAAATCAAAGGCCTACAAAAATAGATACTTATACAATGTTTCTCACGTAACGCACAACAAATTTTCATAGGTATATTTATACATTTGTCATTCATCAACTTATCAAACATTTTTATGATTTTTCAAACTATGTAGTATGTAGAAAATAATCTTACCAAATCGGGTCTCTGGCGTGAGTAACAATGTTGTTTGCTTGCCGCGTCCAATAAATTTGTATCATAAAAGTTGCAGTCTTTGCGGTAGATACATTTGCCCGGCCCAAAGTCACCCGTTAAGCAATTTCCATAATGCACATATATCTCTGCAGTTGATTAAATATTATGTGTTATACATATAAATTGGGATGAGTTCAAGTCCACTTACTATCCTGTACTGCAGGTTTCTGCTGTGCCTCCACCAGCTGGACAGCTCCCAGAAGCAAAGTTAGCGAAAGCAACAACAAAAATGAATTGAACATTATCGATGGTATAAAAGCATGCGCTTCAATTGCGGACAGACAATCAACTAACTAGTCACAATAAGGCAGACTGTGTTCACTTGAATCGAACTCAAACTTAAACTGAGACTGAGACTGTGATTGAGACAGACTGAGATTCACAATCAAGCTCGCGCTTGGACGCAGTCACTACTAAGAGCACTATCAATCGCAATCAATGCGATTGACTATAATAATGACCTCCAAGTGGCTGACGTTGACTTTTTGCACCTCGCTTTCTCTCTCTCTCTCTTTCTCTCTCTCACTGTCTTTATCTCTCTTGCATTGATTAACAGCAGGGAAAACCCGACTAAAGTTGCAGTTGCTGCTCTATCTGCTAGCAGCAACTGTTGTAAAACCATTGAATACCACAAAATAAATAATTAATAGTAAAGTTGCATTCGTGGTGTGCTTCGCTGTTGTTGTTGATAGTGTATTATATAAATACAACTACACACTGAGAGAAAACATTGTAAATCGTATAATTTACATTTTAATTCAAGAATTTTTGTTAATGATTGAAATTCTTAAAATTTTCGTACTTGCTTTAAAGTGTCAACATGGTAATATTGATGAATTAATCAATTGTTGTTCATACATCATTGAAGATGAACATTTTCTTTTAAACATCTGGGACACCTTATACATCTACAACACGTCTTCGATATAAGGCGATTCAATAAAAAAAAATCAATTTCAGTACACCGCGAAATGTCGGCTTGTAGGAAGTTACTTCAGATAAAGTTTTACGCCCAAAGCACTGACTATTTCAACGAAATATGATGTTCGAAGACAGTGACACAGACTAGCGAACTAGCACATTAATGATTTTTTTCAAAGCAAAACCAAAAATGTTTCGTAAAATAATTAAAACTAAAAATCTGAATAAAAAAAGCTTTAGCATTTTTCTTTCTGTGTATACAACCACATATAGGCATATGTGTGCTATATGTTTGTGTTCATGTGTAAGTATGATAAGTACATATTATGATATTTATTATGTACTGTGTGCAATAAAATAAGCGTTCTTATACAATCAGCGTTTTCAGTAACCGATCGCCGTTGATTATAAGCCCGAAACCCATCCCCATTGAGTAAACAATTGGTTTTGGCCATCCGAAGATTGAATACTCTAACAGACTGAGGTCACTTCTTTTTGTGCGTGAGAACAATGCGGCTTTTTGTAGTTATCTGATCTGGTCAAACAATTTCCTAAAAATAGTTGTAATGACTTATCAAAAATATATAGTCAGCGTATATTATTTTGCCTATTTTGATGATTCACACCAGGGTATTTTGTTCTCGTATAAGCGTGGATCAGAGAGATGATTAGTAGTGGGTACATTAGTAGTAGGTGCCTTTAAATAGTAAACATGTTCTTACTCACAAATACATTTACACGAATATGGCGAATCCCCAAGTCGTGCACTCCTCCGTTTGGGGGTCTCCCTCCCTTACCTGTTTTATTTTGTTTTTCACCGACCGCCAAGTTTAAGTGGGTGTAAAACTGGTTTGATCGTAACGGCACTAAAACTATGCAATCACAATACACATTTGGGGCCTATAAAACCTGAAGTTCATAGCTTGAACAAATAAATTTAATTTTTTTATTACAGGCAGACAAACAAAAAAACTTATTCGAGTTAAGGCTTTAAAAAAATTATTTTCGCGAATATTTTACAATTTTCGCATTATCAACTGTTAACAAACTTTTTATTGAACATTTTTTAAGGTAGGTCTTTACAATTATAGAGACTTTATCGTTGTGTTATCTACCGTATAAACACACAATAAGGGCATGTACAACACGGTTAACGATTTAAAGTTTCAATTTCACTCAGCAAATCGCATAAGTTGTCATATATAATTTTGACGACTAAGATAAATTTCTCTTTCTTGCTCTCTCTCACTCTTGCTCTCATTTCAAACGTTTTATAACTCTCAAAGCTTTTGATTTATTAAAATTTACATGATTGTACGTCTCAAGTTGCTCGCTCTCCATTTGCCACTAAAAGTTCATATGTATTACCTCTATTTATCGTCTTTGTAAATTGCACAAACTATTAAAAATACAAGTTTTAGTTTGGCTTTCAAAAAATATTCATTAACCACAAATGTTCGGCAAGCGGCGGGCTCCAAAATAAAGAAATAAAAAGTTAAATAAATAAAAAAAGTAAAGGCGACGGGCAGCCAAGAAAATCATAAAGCCAGCCACACAGAACGAACACACACACTGAAAAGAATCAACCAGCTGGATGATGCGGGGCGAGTGGTTAATATGTGGGTTGCATTGCGTTGTGTGCTGTGTGCTGCTGTCTCAGTTTTGGTCCTCTGCTCGTTTAACAGGCCCAAAGCTAAATCTACGAAAATGTCACAGAAAAACCCCACGCAACACAAAAGTTTCAACTTTTCCAGTGGGTGGGCTGCCAGCTGTTTTGCCTTCTGCTTTCCATTTTCGTTTGCAAGCTGCGCTCCATTTCAGTTTTTGTGTGCATCCTACACTCAAATAAATATTTAGGAACCTCAAAATCGATGAAGTGAATCAAAATACCCTACAAAATTTTAATTTGTAAGGACAAGTGGCTATGCAAACTCTAGCTATTTAAATACTTGTTATTTGAAAGGCTGCTTACGAGTCTGTGTAATATTTATCTTTTTTACCCCAGTGTAAACATGATGGGAGAAGACGGTGGATGCGGAGAGGCTGATGCCCAACTCCTTTGCATAAATGCAAAATATTTATATATATATATATATGTACATAAATGTATTTATGTAGTATGTCTGTTTGTATGTGTATGCAAGGCTCAAACTGTGCGAGCAATGAAAATCTGATGCCGACTGAAAGCAACTGTCTGTTTGAACTATCAGCAGTGGAAACGGGCAAGACGGGGGGCTGCAAATAACCCGAAGAGCAAGAGGTAAAGAGTGATGTAAGAATCGGCAAAGGCGGGGTGCTGAACTGGTCAATGGGCGATATGTCCGCATGCAGGATACGAGACTTAAAATGCTGCAGCTGCATGCTTGCACCAACAACAACTGTCGCAACATAATAATAGCAACAATACGCAACAGAAAACAAAAAAGAAAACAAGGCGAGAATTCAATGCTCTGTAATACTATGATATTCTTTGAATCGAGTAAAGCTTCGGGTATCTATCAATTGAGCTAACACGATGCGATGGATAATAAATCAAGTTTCTTGCTTGTAATACAATGGTAGTTCAGCAATAAGAACTCATCGGTTTTAAGGGTTTCTTCAAGTTCTCATTTTTAATATACTTTTAATTTTTGGAGATACATGCAACAATGATTATATATACATTCAAGGACAGAAAAATGGGTTTTAAAACTAATTTTTCCTTAAAATATTTATGACTTTCATATATGTCTTTAATTTGTTTATGAGGCAAGTTAGTTTTTAAGAGATCATTATTAAACAAAATGAACCTCAACAATATACAAGTTTATGTTCACATTATTGAAACACATTTAGAAGTCTGTGCTTGTCCTTCTTGTCTTAGGCATTAACAATATTAGCTTGCGAAAATGGCCCACAAAATTATTTGAACAATATTTTTAAACATTTTCCTGTAATTGTATATGTATTACAAATGAAGGGGGTTCCAATAGAAGGTGTAGTACTTAGTTATTGAATAAATGCATTTTGCGTTTGCGTTTTAATTAAAAAAAAAAAAAAGTACCAAACGTCTTAATGGAACACCCATTATTTTTCTAAGTGTATCGACATATAAAATCAGATTAGAATGTTTATAAAATTATAGTTATATATATGTTGTTTGCCATATTGAACTATTTTCATCAAGGTAAGTATCACTTGGTTTTCTTCTAATATCACTCCTCATACTTCTTTATCCAAATAATTCTCAAATCAGAATATCAAAATGCTTTAGCATAGATTCTTAAAAAAAATTACTACTTTTGCATTGAAGTATTTATCACCAAGTTATTTCAGCGCATAACTTTCGGTTATGTAGCAGACACATAATGCTAAAAAGAAACTATATACAAAATTTGTTTACTCGGGTGCTGTAATTCTGTGCTCGCCAGTGTTGTGTTGTGTTGTGCTGCAAACCTGATGACCAGCTTGGGTGCCCCTTTTTGCTAACAGGATACAACAACAGGCGGCAGCAATTGCTGGCGCACAAGTTGAAACGGAAGTTTTTGCGCGCCGGCAGCCGACGGAGACGACGACGACGACGTCGACGTCACTGACGTTGGCATTGCTTTTTCTGTTGCCTGTTGAATTTTTTTTTTTCCATTTTCGTTTTACAGCGCAAAACTTTGTCCACAGTTCGACTTTCGTGTGGCTCAAAGGAGACCCTCTCTTTCTGCTGCGGGCAAAATCTGGCCACGTGCGAAGAGAAGGGGTGGCGCGGGGGAGGTGCTGCAGGCGTTAGGGGCGGTCATTGTGTGTGGCTTCATTGACTTATTTGCGAGAGTTAGAGGCTGGGGTGATCTGGAAGCATTGCGCAACTTGAAGCAGCAGCAGCACTCGGACTTAAAAGCAGCCAGAAGTATCTGTTGCAATGTCACCAACTTGCAATAATGGAGGCAAACTGTTTTGCTGTGCCAGGGATGGGTGGTGAAGGGGGTTGGTATAAAAAAGGACACTGGCAACGATAATGAATAATGTTGCTGGCGATAATGTTGGCGCCTGTTTTGGCTTTGGGACTCCCCGTCAGCAGCATGGGACCCTCAAACGCTTCCACAATGTCCCCCACCTGATGCACTTGTAGAAAAAGTAAGCCAAGAAGTAAATTTCTGATTGTAAATAAATGTTCGATCCGGCAAACACACCAAAAATTAAGTAGAAAGGTCGCCAATAACACGAAAATACTTTGTAATATACATGCATCTACTTCAATAGAAAAGAAGCATTTTGTGGTTTCAAAAAAACCGAATTCAAGATTTTCAAAAACGTATCTTAGCATGCACCTATGTTTAATTTAAAGACAGTTTAATTTATATCTTTTTGTGTCTTAATCAGTAAAACTACAAATTAATATTTAAATGTTCAATAGTTGCTACATAAATAAAATTACTTTTAGATTGTATGAAAAAATGTTACATACGTAATACATAAAAATCTGTGGGCTATACTATTTTTCTGAGTGTTGTCTCAAGCCAAATATAAGTCAGCGGCAGCTGATAAAATGCCCGACGGCCGTTGTTGAATTTCTTGCACAATGAATATGTCGGTCGGCCGGTCGTTCGGTCTGTCTATCTGTCTGCCATCGGACTTGGACTTTGCTCTCTGAGCGCATTGATTCTCAGTTGTGAATAACTATTCAAAAATGCCGGCCAGCCTTTGTATAGCACCAACACCAACACTAGCACCAGCCATTGAAGTAGCAACGAGGCAACGTTTACTGTTTTTAATTGAAAATTCAAGCAGTTCCTGTTGCAGGTGGAAAGATTGCGACAGAAGGGAGAATGAAATGGTAAATAAGCAGGCACAAAAGGAAGGTGGCAGTACACTTAACGGGTGTGCAAGGACTAGGAAGAAATCATTTTTTATTACCGCGCGAACGCGGCCACATAAAAGTGTGAAAAATGCGAATGGCAAATAAAGAAATGTTTCCGATTCACTTAAAAATAAACATGTTATATTTATGCTCGAGTACACAAAAGCCCAAAAACGCGCACGATAATCCACAAAACTCCATCGAATTCACACACACACACATACATATATTTAAATACATATGTTTGGTTGAATGTGTGTGTACACCTGCTTCTTGGTAACAACATCAAGGGAGTACCAAGAAGAAAAGAAAAAAAAATGTTCGAATCGCTTAGTAGGAATAAAAAAAGAATCTGAACAATTTTATCGCACGCTAATCACAAATCGCAAATCGGAAATGCGATTATTTTTGTTCACACACGTACGAGCGCATACACACAAATACATAAACCTACACGCAATGCCTGCGGTATCTTTTAAATGAGCAGGGGCCCGGGCCAAAGGGGGTGGCGTAGCCCTTTGTAGTTTATCAAAAATGTAATACTGATCGACATTGATTGGACATTTGATAAATCAGATTATTACATAATGATTTGAATAAAATAAACAAAACGCTGATTCTTCTGGCTGGATTTTTTACTAATATATAATAATTTACAATAATTTATTATCGTATTCGCTAACCTTATTATATGGCTGTCTAGCAAAATTAAATAATCTATTACTTGCATCTACCGCATTTGTATCTCTTATTCAAAAAGCGTATAATGTATCTATTAGGCTGGGAACAATTAATAATACAAACTTTATTCGAAAGTATTGCTGTTATTTATTTTTCATTGACATTGGAGAATTAAAATATTGCACTTGAGATCTTTGTGAAATGCTTCTATTACCACCTGTGCTAATTTTTAATTTATTTGCAACTTCCGGATTTTCGCTTTTTTGCGCGTCATCGGCGCTAGATTCTTGCTGCATATTCTTACAACCATTTCAAAGACGCTTAGTTGTTTCTTCTCACTTTGTTTCTTTTTTTTTGTCTTATTTTTCTTGGTCGCCGCGTCTTGTGAAACCGACAGTTTGAGGAATTTAATAGACAAAAGTGACAATTTATTATTATGTCAACAATCTAAGTAGACTTTGTTTATTTGATAATTTGTTAAGACCGGAAATTCCAGCTGATAATTAGTATATTGAATTACTATGAATTACAAGCCTAGTTTACTTTAAGTAAATAGCATGAGTTTAAATATTTTAATTTAAAAAAATAACTCAATTTGCCCTCGCCTTCTTCACATTTTCATTTAACTTTACCACTTAACCTAGGGAACTTATTTCCCTGGAAAAGTCCTTACCTAGTTTATCATTTGCTGGGTATGTTGGGAACCCCTTTTAGATGCGCCTTTGGCTTTGGGTAAGCAAACACGAGCGCACACACCGCATTTCAATTGTCAACAATGTGCTTTGCCCTCCAGTACCTAATGTGAATGCATCAGCATGGAGCCAGTCGCTCCTTTATGCCTTCTTTGTGCTTCGCTCCCCCTATGCGTTCTCCTGTTAATGATGAGAAGGGCGCTGAGGAACAACGCAACTCACTTCATGGGCGTATTTTATGTTAGCCCTGTGCATAAAACGCGAATCCCAAAATTGATTTCTCTTCGATTTAAATAGACAAGCACCCTGGATCATGCCCCTACCCCACTCCGCACTCAGCCCATGTCTTCGGTATTTGTGTGGGGGAAAGGAACAAACGGCAATTGTATAGAAGGTAAAAGTAAAACGACTTCAACAACAACGACGAGAAATAAATACCCCAAATAAACATTCAAGAGCGTGTGTTACTAAGAAGAATGCTGTGTTGTTGTTTTTTTTTTTTAGAAGGGGATTGAAAGGGGGGATTTGACGCGTTGAGGGTGCTGTTGCTAAGGCTTGCATTGACATCGTCCAAAAAATTGCCACCAAAAAGCTACAAAAAATATAACAAACAAGAACAACAACAAAAAAGAAGTGTGACAGAGCTCATTTAACGGCGCCTGCTATTTTGGTTCTCCATATGTGGGACACTCGTTACCTGTATACTTATCTTTGAGTGGGTGTGTATGCGTGTACAAAATAATGAGTCATAAAATTAACTTTCATTTTATGGAACGCCTTCTAAAATAAACTTCGATTATATTTCACGCACACTTTGATTGCTAAAATCTGTAAATCGGCAATTTCTGAAAAAAAAAAAAAACCAAACAATATTGACGAAGAAATAAAAAAAATATTTACGATTTTCAGTTCGAGTTCTTTAAATAATTCTAGCCCAAAAATACTACTTGTTGACGGCTTTTCACTCTCTTGCACTCGATAAGTCGAGCCCTGAACGTTAGGGCAGCCTTCTACTGGGCTTTAGCTTTCATTCACTCCTTAGTCTATCGGGATAGGAGAGCGCTAAAAATCGTCCTCCACCTCCAAGTAAAGCAACCCACCATATGATTCGGAATCATCTCGCGAGAGGTCTAACAAGGCTGCGCATCCGATCGTCGTAACTCCATACCAGCTCAGCGATGAATTTTAGGAGCGCGCATTCAGAAAACAATCAAAAGAAAATGTTAGCTAAGATATATTAATAAGTCACAAGAAAAGATTTAATAAATAAGAACAGCAAACTAAAAAGAAAATTCCAATTTATGCTGAGATTATTATTGGTCCACTTTAATGGTAGATGTGATAAGAGTTGTTTTTAACTGTAATCTGTTGCAGGTACTTTAGCGCTTGCCTAAATGTAAAATAAGGGTGCGCTCCTGCCAGCGTACCTTCACACACAAAAACACACAGCGCTAACATTTTAGTCTCTAATTGTCGCACAGATCGATAACCCATCTGTTCAGTTAATGACAGACTGACTGACTGACGACGTTTCGAGGTTTTTGCGGGATGCTTTTGGCAAATAAACACATCAGGCGATTAACACGCACGCACATCAACAACAGATCGGGATGTGAAGTTGTCCCGTTTAGGGGTTCGATGGTTGGTTGCCTGGTTTATTTGGATGGGGGTGTTTTGATATTCGAGAAATGGGGGCACAATATGACAACGGCGACGATGACAACGATTATTTTTGTTTGGTTTTTGTTTAGCTTTGCCTGCTCAATGACTTTATCATCATATGTGTGAGCTGCTGTCGTTCATATTGTTTAAGTTAATGTTGTTGCAGTGCTTGGAGGTGCGACAATAAGCGGCGGGTGCATCCAGTTGTTTTGCGTTTTTCCTGCTGTTACTTTGAAACTTGCGTGTTATATTTTTTTTTTTTTTTGCGCGTACACACTATTATTAGTTGTATACCCTTTGCAGAGGGTTTTGTAGCATTATGTATATAGATTCTTTAAAGTAGACAACAATATTATTATAATACCATCAGACCATACGGGTGAAAATATTGAACCAAAATGTAAGTCAAACCATCAGTAGAGATAATTTGATCCAATTTCAAATACCATTCTGTCAATTGAAGTTCAAAGTTCATTAAGGGGTATTTTATTTTCGACACTGAGAATGGATCTAGTACAAGAGGGAGTCGCTTTTAATGAGCCGCCGCCAAAAACAGCGTAAAAAAGTGTACAAAGGCGAAAATGACAATTGACATGCAACTGATACTGGCAATGGAAATGAAATGTGAATGTGATGGGGACTAGGACTGATACTGTCAAGCCCCATGGGTGCTCTTAAGCAAGCTGTTTATGTGACTAGTCGTTAGGTGTTTTTTCTTATGGGGATGGGGAAAGGGGTGATAGGTAATGTGAAATGAGGAGGTTTGACTGCGTTCTCTTGTGTATTATGTGGGGAACGATTTCATAATCAAATTTTATGGCAAACACTTGAGCCAAGAACGACTGGTGCCAAAACAGTCTGCCTATCTCTTTCTCTCTCTCTCGCTTTCTCTCACTTCCTCTTTAGATCGCTTTCCCTGTCTGTCTGTGTATGCTGTGCATTGTTTTGTGGCGCATTGGCTGCTTGACATTGGCTGGAATTTGCAAGTGCATAAAAGACAATTTGCCATGCCTGCAAATAGCTTCAAGTGGCAATTTATTAACACAGCTCACACGATTTGTGCATCAATTGCGAAACAATCTAATCGCCAGGTGGCGCTGCAGCTGAACAGTAGCTGGTTGGTAGCGCTGCTGCACCTGCAGCTGGAACAAGCGGCCGATACTCACCTGGCGCACCTGGCTCTGAATTTCGAGAACTACTTCCAGGCTGGGATGGGCCAGGGTTTTTTTTTTTTTGTCATATTACACTAGCAAAAACATAAACTATTTTTAAGAAAAAATATTTTAAAGTTAAATGTTCTTATATAAAAAGTGCTCATTAGAGAATAATTGAGTTTTTGAAATAAATGTTGTTATAATCGATTTAATTGTTTAAAACTAACATGATTTAGTTTATCGTACAAAATTTCTAAAAATGAAAATATTAATAATAACTTTTATAAAATTAAAGCTAATTAAGATTACAAACTGTTTTTCTTTACAATTTAATTAAGTAATAATTTTAGGAACTACAATAAAAAATCTATTTTTTTTTAGAAACTTTGTATATTTTGACCTATTTGTTGGACGACTTTTAGCTAAGTGTAGAAATTGCAGTTTTACTCTCCTCCATGATTATTATAAACGCTCTCCAGACACATGAAATGAGCTATGCAACTTAGACGTGGCCAAGCCCGAGTCTGAGCCCTGCACCCGCCCTGCACCCGCAAGGCGAAGCTGCACCACTAGAAAAAACATGCTTCACTTTCACGGTACACACTCCCTTTCAGCCAGAGAAAGAAGGGAGTAAAAGCGAATGAGATTGAGAGAGCGGGGCGAATATATGAAATAAGCAAAACTAATATTTCAGCGCCATAAATCATAAAATGAAATAGAAATGGCTGCAGCCTCGACTATGCCCGGGAGGGTTTTGCGGTATGAACAAGAGGCAACAAAAAGAAAAATAAAATATAAGAAAAAAGACGCTTTAGGTAAAGTATTGGAAATAAAAACGCAGAATATAGGTAGATAGCAAAGGTATGGTTCAAGAGACTCTAATAACTTATGCAGCATAAAGGTGCAACATAAAACAGCTGTATAATGTCCAAGTGCGTACAGTGGCACACAAAACTAAGAACTGGATATGATAGTAAAAAGACTGTTAACTTTTAGTTGATATTTGTTGAAGTAGTATCTTCTAAAAATGTATTATCAAACAGAGTGCTTATAATGTTTATTGATACTTTTACCAAATATTGATAATATTATATAAATAAATTATAGTACGGTACCAAAAAATCATGAAGTGTTTCGAATTGGTATTTGGTCTCTTTCATTTAAATTCTTTTGAAACATCTCTTTAAATAGTTACAAGTTTCTGTCAAAATAAACGACTTGTCAATTGTATACGACTAGTATTCCGCAATGACATCTAATTAGCTCTTAATAATGCTGTGTGTAGTAGTACTTCTGCTGCAAGAGGACTTGGCCATTAACAGATTTATACATATGTACACATGTGCATGTGCATACGTATGTATGTGTTTTGAGGCTATAATTTATGGTTATCAATGAAAGGAGGAACCCACTGTGCCCGCTGCCAATGGACAATTGTACTGCCACTAGTCGCCTTTAACCGTAACAGTTACAGTAACTGTAAGTTGAGCTGGCACCGCTTCGCTTCCTGGCACACGTTCTTGTGCTCCTGGGATTGTTGCTATTAGAAGGGGGTAGGAAACAGTCCATGTGTGTGTGGGGGGTTAGGAGTTAGGTTAGGGGTCACTTGTTCATTGTCATAAGTGCAGTTTACATTCAATCTAAACACTCACCGCCTGCCTTCGTTGGGTGGTGGTCAGGAGTTGCGGGAATAGGAGGGCCAGGGGAGGATATTGCCGCTGGATTAGCTGCTCGAACGAACGGATGCGGCGACTAGAGTTCAATCGATTTCTATCTGCCAGAGCATAAATCGTTTTGCCACATGCACCGCAGCGATCTGCTGCCTGCTACAGTCTACACTCAGCAAGAGAAATGTGACTTTTAAGCCAAGGCAAATTATCACAAATACCAAAAATTCCATTTTGAATACTGTACATGAGATGGCATTTTATTGTTAAATTTTATTTAATAATTATAATTAAAATATTCTGAGAACGATGTGGGCTTTGAATCGTAATTGTTTGTTATTTTGGTACTTTCGGTCGTCAATTTGAACGTTATATTCTTAGATATATGTAATTTTAAAATAAATAAAAATTTATCTAATTTTACAAATAAAATAAAAAAAAAATTCAAAAGAAATTTCCAAAAACGTTAAGGTTCTCATTCCTAAATTTATAATAATTTATTTTATTTATTAAATATATACATATTTTTTTCAGAGTGTAATATTTCTGACTGTTACTGCGTCTGCTACAGCATCGCCCTCTGGCGCTTGGGCTTGGTTTTGGGAGCTGGGTGCCGCAGCAGTAGCAGCAGCATAAGTATAAATTCCAGCAGCCAGCGGCAATGACTTCTGGACCCGCTTCTCGATCCTCTCTCCTCCCATCCGCCCCTCATCTTCCTTCACAATGCGCTGTTTGTATTGCGCCCACGAGCGACTGACAGCGTTATTTACTGCTACTAATTTCGTAGCATGAGCCACACACACACACACACACATACACCATGCTGCTGACCCGTACATATGAGCACCGTGCACCAAGCACCGCGTACCAAAGAAGCATCCAGAGCACAGGGGGCATTGGTTCACATGGCCGAGATTTGCATATTTTGATGATACATAGCCAAGCGGGTCGAGGTAGCCGGCAAGTGAGGAGAAGGGCAGGCAGCTGAGAGACTGGGCAGCTGTGCTGTGTGCGTATGTTTGTGTGTATGTTGGGGTTGGGATGGGGAATATTGTTTGCCTCCTTGGCACTCGGAAATTTATGCAAAGCCGTAACCAAAAATCGCGCCAAAATTCAAAACGCGCGGTTTTGTGTCTGCATATTTTAATTTCCTCTTTTGTGCCGCTGCCTGGTCGCATCCTGCAACTGCTGCCGTTAACTTCCGGCTTCCGAATGACCTGCAGGTAGTGTCCACCCCCTACTACCGCCTGTTTGGTGGTCAAAGACATTACCTGCACAACGACCGTGCGATGCCTTGTCTATATGTTATTTGTTTGTTGATTCTATTTGACATTTGTTACTTGTCTCATATTTGACGAACTCTTATCAATCGCACTTAAACACTGCATCTCTGTTGATCCCGTTTACCCAAAATTTCGGTGAATGAATTTTTTGTTAAACGCTGCATAAACACGAACAAGAAGTTTTATACAGAAGGAAGAAACTTTATAAATGGACAAGGCCCTATATAATATGGTACAGTGTATCTTTAAGTCAAATGCCCTGACATTAAGCTGAATGCGAGAAAGAAAAAATAATGCTTAAGTTTAAGAGATTTTTTTAAGCTGGCTAAAACTAAACCGCAGAGCGTACAAAACCAAGTATTTTTTTAATCTGCTAAACAGCTAATGCGAAAAATACTCCACACAAAAATATTCAATTTTAAAAAATGATTCGCTTTTTTTTTGTGTTTAAGTTTTAGTTTTATTAGTTAGCAGGTTGATCGAAAAACAACAAAAATGTTACGTTAAACCAAAAAAGTGCATTTTAGTGTCGGCTAACGCATCGTATTCAATTTCATGTTTCGATTTGATTTTGTGGTGTTTTTCCGCTGTAGTGTATTCTTTTTGTGTTTTATTCTTTTGAGTTTTTTTTTTTGTCGAACGCTTTTTGTCTGTCGCTGGCAGTACTTTTGTAATCCGATTCCGAAGGAGGCCCCAAGGAAGGTGGAGTGGGTTACAGAATCAAACGGCAGAAAAGTAAAGTTTGCGGTGGTAGGCAAACGCCTGCATCGGTCTGTGTGCATCTGTGTGTGAATGTGCTTGTGTGTTCGTGGTTCTGCAACGTCATCGCAACAATCAGTCCGAATCCGAATCAGTTGATTCAAGTGAATCAGGCACTGGTCGCCACCGGCGCTGCCGCCGCTGCCGTTGGGTTCTGTATTTGTCCATGAAATTGAAAACGACAGCTGTCGCGACCTGAAATTAAAAGATGGTTTCAAAATCAATAAGCAACTCGAATTGCAAATTGGCCGATCGACGGCTATCGACCCCAACAAATTTGTAGGCGAAAATTAATACTTCCCACAACCCGAAAAATCTGTTAAAGCCCTGGGTGCTAAGCTAAACCAGGCAGGCACACCAGGGACCAAGGCACAAGACCTTTTGCTTGAACAAAATTATTACATTTTGTTGTTGTTCGTCGTGTGACTATTAATACCGTTGTGTTTCTAGGGCTTGGAAGCTGCCGGGATATCCGGCATTTATTTCGTAACAGCAGCAGCAGGCTTTTTATATGATTTTTGTTGTGTGCTTTTTGTTTTGTTTTTGCCTGGTGATAAGATGCGTCCAGCCTGCTGGTGGCAACATACGGCAGCTGCAAATTCAAATGGGAAATGAAAGAGATTTTTATCGCCCAACGACAACGAATGAGAATAAGCAACAACTTAAACTAGGCCAACTCGGAAATCCATTTTATGATCTTATAATATTTATTTAAAATTTTTGTATTTAATTTTTTTTTGTTGCCATAAAATCTAAGAAATAAAGTTAGTTGGGTGTACTGAGTATAATGTAGAATAATTTTTCGAACATTTACTTAACATGCTAGCTGCGTAAGACGAGTTAACTCGTCCCAGCAAAAACTCTCTTTGGAAAGTAAAAAATTACGAGGAGGTATAAGGACTAAAGATTTTTAATAAGTGTTAATGCATGTATCATTTAGTAATATATATTCGATTATTTTTACTAAATTGGTCTTCGCTTAATTTTACCAAGGCAACGTGAGAAAGTATTAAAAAGAAAAATTACGTATGTAGATAACAGGTTAAACTCTTATAATTTTTATTAGCTAATAATCGGACAAGGCATCAATTAATCTTGAATTAAATTTTAAAACTAATACAAATTTAAATTTTGTTCTCTCAAGTAATACATTCAAGTAGCAGGTAATTTAAGGATAAATATACAATGTACAGGAATCAAAAGATTGAGTTATGTTTAAGAAAGTGTTCAATACTTACTTATATTCAAATTCGAGGGAATTAATTAATGCAATTAATATTACTTGACGATGCACTTCATGCTTCTGTTGAAAATGCCTTTCATATTCAATATTTTGAGTTTTTCAATTGGATCTTTTTCTTTGCTAGCCGCCATATCACAAACGCGCGAAAAAGCAGTGGCACAATACAATGCAGTTCCTAAATAGCCGTATGTCCTGCGATATCGCCTTATGCTGAGCGACGGCTTATGTATGCATTGCATGAATGGAGTACACATGTTAACAAGTCTGTATTGGATGAACATGGCGCTAATGTTCTTTGATTTTCTTTTTAAATATGGTTGTAGGAATGCACCCACATCGCGAATTTTCGGTATAACTTTGCCGTAGATTGCATATTTGCCTAGTTTATGGAATCCCATGAGAGAGCCATACACCGTCATTAGGAATGGTTTGTCAAGTCCTGTCTGGTACAAGCTGCAATCGATGAAATCGTTCCGACAAATATAATAAAATATGAATACGCACAAGATTAGAAAAAGAAAATTAAAATTGCATACTCCATAACTCGTGGCCTCAAGAATGGAAAACGCTCCACCAAGTGTGTGGCTATGTCGCATGCGTATTCACGGAATTTCCAATGATTAATTCGGCACTTTGGTCGAGACACATTTTTGGTCAAAAAGCAGCTGATTAAAGCTGGTATTAAAATGTGCAACTGTAAAAACACAATATTTATAAGAATTTATGACTCTTAAAATATCGCAGAGAATGTTAACTTACATAGTGTTCCATCTGCAAATAGTTATTGGCTTGCAAGTTTTCCACCATTCTTATTAGATACAACATCGGTATTACATCCCTCAGATATATATTGAGCTCGATTCCATCGACAATAAACTGACACAGTTCTGGCATAATACGAAAGACTCCGGCATCCTTCCTTAGTTCCTCCAGCGCCTTAACGCGGGCTTCTTCGCTGTCTCCCGTGCACGCTTCTGTGATGTGCACAAAGAATATTTGTTGATCCAATTTTAGATGAGGCTGCATAACTGTCTTCAAACGCACTAAGTCTGGATCGGGCATGTGAAAAATTTTATTTAAATTTGAAGGATCTCGCGTCCCTGGGGGCCCCCTTAAAACTCCACTTTCAATCAAAATTTTAAATAGCTCAGATTGCATAAATTCGTTTCTTATTCTTTTAATAAGTTTTCGTTGATCGCTTGGTGATTTTTTGCTTAACCAGGGTATACTTTCTATTGAGCGTGCCTTGCCGTTTTTCCAGAGCCGATCGATCAATATGCGCAAAATATCGAAACCATTTTGATACTTATACAACTCAGCCTCGAGACTTGGCTCTATGTAATCTACATCTGATAATTCTTCATCGCTTAAATCCGTGTCTTCTCCAGAGATAGTCTGTTCCTCAGGCTCAATCATTTCTGGCCGTTCTTCTTCGGTCATCCATTCTCCGGGTGACCACGATTCCATTGCACAGTGGACCGAATCGGCAAACAAGTGGGATAAAAACGAATATTGCAGAAATCGAGCTGAAACTTAGTATATTAAATAAATAAACCACTCTAAATAATTAAAAATGAAAGTTAATAGTGGTAAATATGAAAATGCATATAGATTATAAATGATTACATTAATTTATTGTACTATTTAATTTTGCGTAATAATTTATATTTTGTCAAATTTTCATTCAGTTACTTTCTACATCTAGTTCAAAGGAGGCGTCTCAAAAACTTTAGTCATTAGGAAAAGACTGAACTGATTATTTGGAACATTATTGTCGGGTGCTTCTAAAAGATCAAGTTTTGCGCGTGTTATTGTGTGGTGAGTGTGCGCTTTGCACCAGTTGTTCTCGGTCCGTAGCTGCGTTTTCTTCCATATTAACTCGAAGAGCGCTTGCTTGCAACAAAAGTTTGCACAAATTGCGTGTGAATTTGCGAAACGAATACATATGTATGTATGGTGTATTCGGCGCACTTAAGCTAAATAGAAATATGTTTGACTTACGCTTTTCTTCTTTTTTTTTGGTTCTTCGGTGGGGTTTGCTTGCAGTTATCTAAAGAAAACTCGTTGCTTAAGTTTCAAATATCTGCGTGGAGAATTTTCAAACTAATTTGATGCTGTAGCAAAGCATGCTCGACGTGTCGCTTCTAAATTGTTGTTGCACTCAAAGCCCGGAAAATTTTTCTGTCTCGATTATGCTCATCAGGCAAAAAAATTGCTGACCGTTTGCTGACTTAAATTCTGTCCAAAGCTATGACGTGGCACGAGCTGCAATAATTTTTTGAAGGACTGCCCTATTAAAGGCCTTGCTGAATGAAAACTTAAAATCACAATGTTCTACAATTAACGTCTCGAAGTGTACTGCGCAAGCGGATTAAAATAAGCACCTATCGATAAACGTTTATAAACTTAAGCAACAGTGTTGCATAATGTGATGTAGTTTTCTTAAGACGATAGTTGTGCATAGATGCCGAATGAAATCTTAATTTATCTTAATCTTAAAATATGCATTAATGGTGAATAATGTTATGAAAATAACTAATGATATATAAGTTAAATGATTAAGAATGTTACAAAGAAAACACAAATATTTTTTAGCAACAAAAAACGTTGTGATGATATAAATTTGATAAGAAATTATGTTACATATAATTAGTGCACAAAAATACTCAATTTAAATTATTAAATATATTTGAAACCATCCTAAGACATAAGCAATGCAATTCATAATGCAAAAGTTAAACAACGAAGTCAAGCTAGCAACAATTTCTGTACGAGCTAGCGTCTATTGGAATGTCTATTGTTCCGATAAATAACAGGAACACCTCTGTTGTATGCGCCATCGTCTGGCGTGGTGACGACTTACAATTTCAACAGTTTATCAACCGCCGATTGTAAAAGTTTAAATTTATGTATCTTTTGTTGCCGCTTAAGACCCGCTTTAGATATTGTGACAGACTATGTACGTATACTCTCGTTTGTGTTACTCATAAGACCCTCTAAATTTGACCGATATGAGTTATTGTTTACAGTTGTTATTCGTGTAAAACGATAAAGGCACAATAAGGGATATGCCTAAGCCAACACCAAGTAGCGCAGCGCAGCAACCACCAGCGGTGCAACAACAAAAGCAGCAGACACCGCAACAGTTAATTCAACATAGGTATGAGGCTGATTTGTCAGCCGCGCTGTCTTATGAAGATGTACTGGGCATAGCGACTGCTCTGGAAAAAGAGCATCAGAATTATGTGAAGAGTCTACCAATTACTTTTAAATACTTTGATCACACTTACGCCAAGCCATATGCCGATCGAAATAGCCATCTTTTACACGAAAATAAACAGCTTATGGCCAACAAACAACGTATAGAGAAATACCTTCGGAGTCAGGACGGAAAGTTGGCACGCGACTTTAAAATATCCATCCCAGTGAACGATATCATCAAACTTAAAAAAGAGGCGTTCCGTGTTCGACTCACCATGTATAAATTTAATTTTAGACAATTGTCGATTATTCAGGACATAAGAAGACGTGGCCAGAGAAGAAGATATATATTGAATTATATACGTGAGCACATGGAAGAGCTGAAGTATTGTTTAAACGCTAAAAACTCAAATGAAAAATAAATAAACAATTTTTTTTAACTTTTTCATGCGAATTATTGGGTTAACTTGCAGCACCTAACGATTACGAAATTAAGCTGCTCGTTTAACTAACTGAAAGTTGTCAGTTCACACTTGTAGTAGGAAAGCATTCAAAGTACTATGCACAAAGCATCCAGGCAACTTGAGCTATTAACCACTTTGTTGCATCACTTAGTTTTAATGCTATATACACATAATAGCTGAAACAATAATTCTACTAATAATAGCTTATTGGTTGCAAAAATTATAATGCTGTTTCGGACTTCGGACGGTAAAAAGATCCAGAAATTTGAGTGTCTTGCCTGATCAACGGGAATCTTGAATGAGCATTAGAGCAGGTCAACTTGTATCGACTCAGAAGAGCGTATCCCTGGAAATAAAACTGTGGACAATTCTAATTTATTTTGTACAAGAAACTATGGCTTATAAACTTATAGTAGATCTGCGGCTATCATGGTAAACATTTTTCATGACATAAGACCAAGTATCATAAACATTTTTGGAATAAATGTCTAAGAATCCAATTTTCTTTTAAGTGAATTCATAATATCATAGTAAAATTACCTGCATTGTTCCGACGCAGCATAATGATGGATGCAACGTAGGTGAATCGGGGTATAGATCTGACTTTTTGTGTGCATTTTTGTACGACCTTTTCTCTGATTTTATGAGCTTCATTTTGTGGGGTAATATTCACTTAGTTTAGTTTAGTAGGCATAAGGGAAATTAGTTACTTTTTATTTTTCCTGATGACCTTATTTTGGGGATTTTGTCATTAGAATGCTGTACCTGAATCTCAAGTCTGTGGCTAATAAACAAACAGATTTCCAAAAAAAAAGGTACAGGTGCGTAAATCTAATGGTGTACAGGAAATTCCCTTTGGGCTCAGCAAAGATAAACGTTGTTGTGTGGGTGTTAAAAAATAAATAAGACAATGTTATTTTTGTTATAGGCTTATGCATACATATAGTATATTTATATTTGTTTGCTTCTCGTATATGATTTGGTTTAAACCTTTTTACACATGTATATAAGTATATGTTAACACTATATGAATAAAACGCATAACAAACGTAAAAGCGATCTTGTTTTACACTTACAGATTCCATATAGTATGTAAACTTCAAACACTTTCTGTTTTTTGTTAAATGCATATTATATGTTTCATTTTTTTCTCTGACAACCTTTGTCACCTTGTAAATTATATTTAACCATTAAAAGCTTGGAACTTAATTAACGGTTAGATTTTTTGGAGACAGGCAATTCGTCTTATTTATATATATATATATGTGTTTCAAATTTCGAAATTTGTTTATAATATGATTTTATTTAAACGAAAAAATTGCCCAACTAGGTTTTTTATAAGTTTGCCATATTGTATGCATGCTAGTTTATACAATCATTTTACTATACTATTATTTTTGTATGAATAACTATAAATGTTGCATTTGTCTAAAGTGGAGAAAAATACTATTGCAATATTCGCATAGGTCTTTTGTTTGTTAACATTTAAGCACTAATTTTCAATTATTACTTTTAGCTTAGCTTAATATTTTACTTAATGTTCAGCGCTTTAATCATACATTTTATTATTTTTGGAACTGGCCAAAATGCATGTACAAACGTTGCGGGATTGCTTTTTCTTCGTTTATAAATTGTTAAAGTACTCAAAATGTTTCAGTTCTACTTGAGTACAAATTTTTGTAAGAAAAAAAAAAACACTCACATATTAATGGCTTAAAATTCTGTTAAGTTCATTAGATCTTTACGCCTCAACATCATTTGGGAAGGTTCGGCTTATAACTGTCTTTAGAATAACATGAACAGATAAGAAATAAAATTTTGCAATGAACCGATTATAAAATTAAATACATAAGTACATATGAATGTAGCTAATTAAAAAATGTCAGTTAAATGTAGATTCTTGAATATAAATGCTTTAAACTTCTTAAAGTGAAAATTTTATAATAGTAATACTAAATAGAAACGATTAAAAAATCATAAGCCAAATGGACCTTTCACAAAATTGGGGTAAGGCTAAGAATTTTGAAAAAGTTTAGTTCAATATTTGGTGTAATATCAGCAAAGCCCCATACTATACCATTCAAACGGATCAGGCTTATCGGTTTGGATTGCTTGTTTAAAATCGAGTAACTATAAGCAACGAATATGAAGTGCATACATATATGTGCACATATAAGTACATACTATGTATAAAATAATTAAAACAAAAATCAACTTGCTCTTAAAAAAATTTAAGCAAATTCCTAGTTGCCAAATTCGTATTGTTTTATTGCCAGAAATTATAATGCGAAAGTAATTATATCTTGTAGTAGTATTAAATGAAAACTAAACGGAGACAGAGATTGTATGTTCAAAGTGCCAAACCTCCCCCCCCCTCTCTCTCTCATTCTTTCTTGCTTTACCTTTCTAGCCTTTGTCCATGCGCCATGTGCAGCAAATATTTGATTTGACAATCAAGAGCAAATACAACAATTTGGCACATCGACGCTGATGGCCACGGCGACTGAGACGCGGACTGCGACGCATCATCTGGTGTAGATGGTGGTGTCAAATGCATGTCGGCCACACCATTTTCACCATTTGCAGCACTTGCATTGGCGGCGGCAAAGTGTGAAATGAAAACCGAAACGCGTTACAAAATGTTAATTTGCAGATGCAGCGACAGCCGCCGAAACGCCAGCGGCAACGGCGGCAGAGAAACACATGAACATACAGTGGCATCAGCCAGTAAGGTAGGTTGGGGAGCAAGGGATAGGTGGTAAATGTGGCATGTGGCAGGTGGTTCAAGCCGCAAGGATGAGCTTTGTGCTGTGCAGGAATTAATGCATGTATCTGGATTGACGATCAATGACAAACTCTGTAAATACCCTCTGTCCAGCTCGAGAGAAGACCTTATTGGAGTCCCATTATGCGACTGTGCCTATAGTACCTTACAATAGACAAAGAAATTTAATTGAGTTGCTCACTCATGAGCAACCCAACACTACATTCATAATGTATCAGTATTTCAATATACCTTTCGTGGCTTTTCGTTTTTAGCATAACGTTAACAATGACAACATCAACCTGTGCTATACTGTCTATGTTCAGCCGCAACTGCAACAGCAGCAACATTTGCAATCAGTCGTTGGCTAATATACGACAACACCAAAAACAACAACAGAAAGAGGAGAGGGGGGAACAACAACACCGATGTCGAGGGCAACCAACAACCGCTAACACCGACCAAGCAGCAACCAAATGACCAATGAGCCAGCCACAACTCCACACACACCGCTGGACACGAGCACACACACACACATTGTATGTACATATGTATGTACATCGTGGACTCATTTTGTATGCTGTCAGTGGGAAGCTTGTCGCTTACTGCTGCTGTTGTTGTTGGTGGTGGTGGATGCTGCTGTCGCTGGTCGCTGGTCAATGTTGATGCTGATAAGTAGCAAAACATGAGGTCGCCTGTAATTATGCGAGTGTTGCAAGTTAATTGCAATTGTGTGCAACTGACGGTAGCGAGATTAATTAAATTCATCCATGCACGCGCACATCGCAAGCTCAAACCCAGGACACCAGCAATACCATCAAGTACCTCTATGTATGTATGTATGTATATGTATATGCCATCACTCAATGACAGGCGAGTCAATCTGTTTATTTTTTTTATGCAGTACACACACACACACACACATACTATTCACACCCACGCACACGCACACATTGTTAAAGTTCACTAATTTTATGCGAGCTGATGGTTGATGATTTTTTTTATGTTTATTGTATGTGTGTGTAGCATAACTGCAGGCAGCCACTGTTTTTCTGTGTGCAACGTATCGCGCATTTGTATTAGTTAAGTGATTTATTGTCGCAAAATTGTCATTATTAAAAATTGATGATGTCATAATTAAGTGTGTCGCTGCTGCTGCTGCTGCTCTTGCTGTGCTTTGCATTTTATTGTAATATGATTTAGATCCTGACCACGACACTGTACGTTTATTGCACACACACACACACGCAATGGCACTTTTGGCATTTTGACAATTTAACCAGAAAATTTATAAACTGCACCAAAATATGTTCAATTCAATTCAACTCAATTTACATAATTTAATTAGTATTTGCTTTGTGTGCAAATCGAAATGTGACAGGGTTCAGAGAGAGGGAGCAGGTAAAAGAGCCAGGGTGTGGGAACAAGTGACAAGTAGATAAAGGCCTTTAATAGACTGACTGAGAAAGTGCTTGGCAGCTTAAGCTGCTTTTGCAATGTGCTGGACACAAACACTAGGATGGGGGATGTGAATATTCACGATTCGAACATATACAGAAATAGTATGCAGAATGACATTCATTGCAGCAAAAAGATAAAATAAAAACAACAGTTAAATGCAGGTAAAACGCTAACATCAATAAATAACAACTGTTTTTTAATACCTGTATAGTATATATGATGCATTTGATTAAACAATGTTAAGTTAATATTGGATGTAGTTAAAAGCCTTCATATTATATAAGTACATATGTATATAGTAAAACAGTAATAAAAAAATATGAAGTAAATAAATATACTGATTTATCCCTTCTAATTCAAGCACTCTCGCAACAATGTAATAAAATCCTTGAATCTGTATCGTTTACTCACAGGGTATCTCGAGTCGAATCCACTAATGTTTTGTTCCAGCACAAATTGATGCGCCCCTTAAGTTTGGGCGATATCAAAGGACAGCAACTGCTGTTGTGCGCCATTCGAATAAATGTAATAAATGTGCACGAATTTGTCATTTTTGTCGAATTGGCCCTAACGGGTGTCATCTGCCTTGATCGATGGACAGCTGCTATCATCTGCCGGGACCCCGCCCTTTCTCACGCCTAGACACCCCTTGGACACAGCAAGCAATGATAACGTCGTCTAGATATTAAAAGTAATGCAAATTGAGAAAAAAAAGCAAACCGAGTCAATTGCTAAAACAAAATTTATGTAATCGTCAAAATAAAAATATTTCAGTTAGAAAAGAGAGAGGGCTGAGGTGTAAGTTACCCTAGAAAAAGCATGAATACAATTTTATTTTTTTTTTAAATCACAAAGTTAATATTGTTTTATACCTGCACTTGTCCAGATAAGAATTGGATTTATGTATAAAAGTTGCGACTCTTAAAACAGTTGACACTAAAGACACTCATCATTTGTTTTTTTGAGTGTAGCTAAATTGCTCTGTGTAATAGTTAAAAAATATATAGTACTGTATGGATCATAAGTAAATTAAATATAAAACAAGTAAAATAAAATGAACCATATCAGAAGCAGAACTAAATTTCAAGTCAACAGTGGGAAGTGGAATGGTCAATGGTCAATGGTTAGCTGAACGGTATTCTGGCTACTGAAAGCTGACAGTGCCAGCCAGTTGTGTGTGTACAATTTGCCGCAAATCACACAAGCACTCGTTGTTTATTTGACCAGTTGCTGCCTGTCATTTGATTGATTGGAAGTCAGCCACAAAAACTCTGGTTACTGCTAGTGTTAAAAAGATTTCTGCACTCAGTATGGGTAATAAAAATATATGCACATTTGTGTGTACATTATAGTAAAACATGGTGGGCACATAAATAAAATTCTATTTAAAATGTATTAATTCGAGTCATAATTTTTTAAAGCCAAATCCCTCGCGCTCTGCCTTTTTATTAAACTTTGACCAACCAAAACAAATACAAAACTAAAAAAAAAAAAAAATATAAAAATAAATAAATTGTAAAGAATACAACAAAATTGGTCAGACTGCGAAATTAATGCAAATATTTATACAAATTATTATGTGATTTGGCGAGCGCAGCCGTACTCTCATCCTCATATTCATGCAACGATAATAAAAGCTTGTGTTGGTTTTGGGGCTATTTTTCAAACCATGTCCCAAGCGACGCGTCGCTCTGCCGCTTATAGTACACACTCCGTAATAATTTCCCTTTTGGCCATAAAAGTTTATATTTCAGACTGCACTATTTAAACGTGATTTTAAATAACCACAACAGATTTTGTGGTTTCATGTCGGTTTTTATGTTCGATAAGCGGGGCTGCGCTCAGGATGCCAAAAGGAACAGGAGGCCGCAGCGCTGACAAGGACAGTATCAGCGCACAGATAAGGTGCGGGTTACGGCAGTAGGAACGGGGTACATTGGGAATAGTGGGGTGGGGATGAGCTGATACTGCTGCTGCTGTGGTCAAATGCATTTTAAATGCGAAATGCACGCGTCTGCGGCATATGCATGACGATTGTACGGCATTAAATTTTGTTGCAAATAAAATTTGCAAAATATTAAGCAAAAGGCTGCGAGAATCGATGCTTAAATAGTTCGGTAAAGTACTAATACAAAGTATTTAACCAGAACGTACTCACTCACATACTTCATTCAAATAAATTATAAATATTTTATAAAATAATATTTTTGTTGCAGAAGATTTAATTAAACAATTTTTATAATGATAAAATTATTATTTTATATTATATAATGTATGCCAAAAAATTTATAATTTTAAATAAAATACATGCAATTTAAAAAAAAAAAGTCAAATATTAGGCGCATAACAAAACCATTATTTTGTATATATTTATTGCAATAACAGTTCTAGACCGAAACTATGTTTACTTTTTTCAAGTTTCAAGTTTTCAAGTAATCAAATTTATTTGATGGATACAAATTGTTATTGGTACGTATATAAGTATGTTAATCATATATGTTTGTATGTATATGTAGCTATGTATATATTTATAAATAAATACAGTATATAGCACGGGTGGGTCTTGCATAATGCGTTTACTATATATAAGTAACATTCACTAGTTGACATCTTTTCTTTTGTCGATGATTATTATTTTTAGATCTATATGTTTAATTAATGCTACAGTTTAATAGTATTTAAATATTTGTTTGATCTTATTATTGTTACGACAATCTCACTGTGCCACGCATATTATACACAATACGTAACGTAACGTTTTGCGCTTTTTATAGATTTCCCATTTATTTTTAATTTGGATAAATATGACTATTTCTCGTTATCTTACTTATTACATTACATTATGCATACGCCATGATATTAATATATTGTTTAGAACTACGCAAAAAAAAAAAAAAAAACCTCTACATTTACATAGGCTTTTTAGGCTTAATAAGAAACAAAAAAAAAACAGGTATTCACATTTAATGCTAGTTTATTTGTTAGAGGGCTCTTTTATTAGTATTATTATTTGTGTGTATGTACTTATTTAATTATTTATTTGTTTGTTTTTAAATGCCTTTTGGCCATGCTGTGCCGGATTTTTCTCATTTATTCTTGCAATTCTCTCTGTGTCTTGCTGTGACTCGGACTCGGCCTCTCTTGTTTGCTCTAAATAACTTTATTTATATATATGTTTAGTGGAAGCTCCTGTTGCACGCCACACGCCATCTGCTACTCACGTCTTACGTCTTACGTTTTATATTCCACGTTCTCCGACGTTTCTGGCATTGACTTCTAGTTCTGTTTCCAACTGGTCGCTGCATTTAAAGAAAATAAATTCTCTATTAAACGTGGTTACCTAGGGAAGTCTCGATGAGCAGTTAAGTAAAAGGCTTATCGATTGATATGCGAATTGCAATTGCAATTGCATTCATTTACCTAACTTGTAACAACAACGAAGTTAGGCAGCTAATTATGATTAGGTTTGGTACTGTTTGACTTACCTTTGTAGTAGACCTCGCGGTACATGGTGGGGCAGGCGGCCTTGCTGTTCGTCTTCGTCGTCTTGAAGTCAATATTTGTGCGTATGGCTCGATGCAGTAGCGGCTGTGGCGGACGATAGTTGTTGCCCAGAGGTGCCTTTGGATGGTCGGGACTGCCTTGCATTAACCGTCGCAGTGCGTGCAACTAAAAATATATGAATACATAGAAGAAAATCAATGCAAATTAACAACAAATGAGATTTACTAAAAGCTTTCATATAGTAGTCAAGCAGCCACAACTAATAAGAAGTTCTAACTTCTTAATAGATGCAAAAATCTAATAAAAATGGAAGTAAGTCAACAAGTTTTATTAACAACTCAACGGGACGAGCCAAGAGAGTGTATCACAACAATAAAAGGAATAGGAGAAGACGGGAAACGTCGAAAGCGACGAGTCAATACCACTTAATCTAGACAATCTGTTTATCAATTGACTTCCGTCAAAAGCGGTTTCAATGACGTGACGTGATGTGACGTGGGCGAAGTGGAAAGAAGCAAGAAGACAGCAGCACCCATTCACAGTTTCCACAACCGTTGCGTCCTTTCGTCCTGGCGTTGTCCGCTCAAGTGGAAATTAAGTTATGTGTGGAAACAGCCAGCCAAAAGACCCAACTGGAAGCGTGTCGAGGGAGTTAACTGAAAAGGAGTGCAAAGTGCCGACCCAAGGTAGACAGACATTGAGTAGCCTGTTAAGAAAGCCCACAACATGTTTGTACTATAGAATGTGAGTATTTCAAACTTTGAATCATACTCTTTCCACACCACAATAATACTAGATGTATTTGCAATTGTTCGGTTCCTAACACTTCTTGCCAACGAGAAAATGTTGTAAAAACATTAAAGCCACTAATTCGCTCCTTTATCCAGGAGCGGAACAAACAAATTCAGGTAATTTAAAATAGAAGCTCTCGGCGCTCACTTTAACTTTACCGGCAAAGTCAAAGTTTGCGTAATGAAAACAAATTTAATAACAGCTTTAACGGATTGATGACTTACGGCTGTTTTGCCATTTCTATTTACGTAGACAAACCAGTATGTGATAAATAACAAGTTTGCAGTCTAGGCCATTTTTGAGATAGAACAAAAAACAATACTAACTAAAATTTCGACTGTGTTGCATTTGGTTGTGTTGGGATTATCTCTTTTCTCTTGTTTTCTGTTGGGTTTGGTTCATTCTAGTTGTGCCAGTATAGAGATCCTTAGATAATTGGTAGTTTGATACGGCGGTCAAAAGCAAATAGCTTACAACCATAACAACAACAACAGCATAATAGATTCCTATGCAGTCGTATGTATGTATTGATTCTCATGGCTTTGTTGTTGTAGATGTCTCCTTCAATTTCCTGGCAAAATTAGAACTTGCTGTCTGTCTTTCAGTCAATCAGTATTTTGTGTAGATGTATGTAACTGTCGATGCGATGCATGTATTGTTAATGTGGCAAATTTAGCAAGAGACGATTATTCGATTACCGTGTGTTTTTGAAGAAAGAAATGAGTAGAGCAAACGTTAATGGGATACAATGGGTGGATGCAATTTCAGTTTCAGTGTCCCATTGTAGTCTACGGTTCCTACTCTCCTTGCCCTTGTGTTTTGGCTTCGGTTTCTGTCTCTTTTTTTTCGTTAGTTTTTTCTTTTATTTGCACATTTTCCGAGTGTTACTTTAATTTGGTAAATTATGTTTTGTTAGCAAGGTGCAGCCTCATCCCCAGTTTGCTTCTACTACTGCTGCTGTTGCTGCTGTCTGGAAGCTGGCCTGGGCTGCCACAAGTTGTAACCATGGGCTCTCATGGGTGCCATTGCGCTTGTTGAAGTTTTTATGAGTCTGACTCGGCTGCTGGCTGTTCTGTGTAGCATTCCCTGCCATTCTCACAGCTCCTCCTTCTGCTCTGTTTGTTGATGCAGCCATGTGCATATGTGTGGCGACGCTTCTCTGTCTCTCGCACGCTCTTCATCTTTCCCTTCCTCGCTCTCTCTCACTGTTTACTTTGTTTACACTTACGCCGCCAAAGCCGTTAGCCTCCAGCTTTATTTTAGACCATATTCCCCCCTCCTCTTCTGGCGCGATGGTCGTGCATGTTGGCGTCTTTATTATAGCGCTGCACTTAATAAACATTTGCGTTACATTTTGAATGCTGTCCTTTTTGTCTGCGCGCAAAAAGAGGCAAGACCAGAACACGAAAAAAAAAAGTAAGAACAATAAAAAAGTGGTCATCGCTTTCATTTATTGTTGCTGTCACTTTGTTGTCGTTTTTGTTGTTGTTTTTTGCTGTTCAAAAGAAAAACTTAATTTAAAACTTAAATGAAATTATCTAATAAAATAAACAACATCATATTAGCTAGACTCAAACGACACACTAATTAAAAAGCACCATGTAGGCTCTGTTTTTAAATTGGTAACACTTGAGGGACAACCGAGAACGGAAATGTCAACATTTTAGTAATTGAAATGAAATGAAAAACAAGCGACAGTAATACTTCCGGCTATATTTGAGTGTTTATTAAGAAAACAAATACTATAAAAAAAAATATAACTAATTCCAAATCACACAAAAAGGTTATATAAGAGTTTATGAATATGTTTTAAATTAATAATGAAGGTTGTTAAATAGCTTGAATAAATTATTGATAATTTTACATAGCATTGTCAAATGCTGCCTTAATATATGTAAGACACAGTTTTTGATAGACTTACTTGTTGCTTTGTTATATAGATGGGTTTATTGAGTACTACCCAGGTGACTGTCTCGTGGCAGGCCGGAGCCGTTGTCGAGCCATCATAGGTCATATAGTGATCTGTATCGGGCATAAGTCCGCGTATTGAGAGCCGCTTCACAAACACTTCATCGCCACCATAACGAATGCGTTCCAGCTGATCGGTGAGCATTCGCAGTTCCGGATTGGAAAGATCGCCCAGCTTTAAAAAAGGATGGAAATAGCCCACATTGAATACTCAATATATTAATTTTGATACGCAATATGATAAGCTTACCTGCAGTAATATGGAGACACCAACGATGCCCTGTGCACGATTTAAGGCGTCTGAGAAATTTGCATAAAGCTGTGAATTATAGCCGAATATTTGTATCTAAAAGAGAGAGAGAGAGTGGGGATGATGAGTAAGGCTTAAGTTGTATGAACATATATGCATGTATGTGTGAGTGTGGCTTAGTGAGAACGGTATCCTATACACATAAGTTGCCTCTCTCTCTATGTATGTGTGCATTCCATTTGTTATTGTGGCCAACTTTATTGTTGCTCAATTTAAGCCCAAATGCATACAAAGCGCCGACAACGTGTTCGGCTTGTTTGCACAGTCAGACAGCAAGGCAGCAAAGCAAGGCAAGGCGATGCTGTTGCCTGTGTTTCTAGCCAGGACGAACCCTGGTACATTCGAGAAAGTGGTGGTTTTTGTGGCGATTGAGAATGAGAGAGAGTGAAAAAGAGAGAGGTGAAAGCTTGCTCTTGTTTTGCATAAATTACAACAAAATAATCGCAACAGTCAACAAAATGCAGACAAATACACACACACACTATCACGAGATCAGACGCCTGAAAAAACAAATATTATTTCTAAGGCCACAATGCATTGGTGGGAAAGTGGACAGACAGTGTTGACCAATTGCTTAAGTTAAGAAAAACACTACTGCTCGAAAATTTACCAAAAAAGTGACTTAAAATTAAATTGAACTAAACTTCTAATTATTCATATTCATTTGTAACACTCGAAAAATACTCTTTTATACATATTCGCTGATATTTTTTTTTAGCTTTTGATGTTTAATATCATAAAGCTGTTAGGTTTCGAAAATCCTCAAGTCCGTCTTCCCTATTTTCAGCTTACATGCAAACCTGGATTAAAAAGGGATTTAGCTGTAGGTGAGAACGTGAGTGTTTGAATTTATGTAAATGTAAATGTGAATGTACTATTTACTGGTTGAACACACTCGCAAAGTGAAAGGAAGCGCCGCAGACAATAATAAAATGGAAAACGTTATCATATCCAATTCGAGAGTTCTCGACTAAACATACACTATACTGATTTCTTAATTAAATATTAAATTGATTTATATATGCAATGTATGTATTCTGGAAATAATATAATCCTAAAACTTTAATTAAGAAGAGTTTGTTTAAAAAATAGATCTGTATGAAAACTAGTGAGAACTATGTGAAAGGATCAAGTAGAACAGAATATTTTTACAAAGTTGGATATCACTTTTGTTTATAAATGAATACTTGGTTTACGAGTGCCGAACCTTAGTTAAAAAGAACCTTAACCTGAAGAAAAAAGCTACACTTTTAAATATTAAAACTACATGCTGAAATTTTAATGTGTGCCCAGTAAAGGCAAATAGAAATTAAATTAAATTAAAATTTCTAAAGTTGTTGAGTGTTCAGTCCTCTCACAAAGAAGCGCATGCAAATAAAGGAGCCGAGGCAGAAACCGTAAATGCAAATGAAATTTTGACGAGCAAATTGCAACACAAATTATGTGAGTACGAGCAGAAGAGTACGAGCTGTATGCAGTATGTAGTATATAACACATAGACTTCTCGAGCTTGCCAAGTGCTACAAACAAGGCAGTGGCAGTGCCATTTTCAGTTTTAAAATGAATTACTTATCCAAATCACATAAATGCTACTTAAACACATATACTATTTATTCTCAGTCTGATATTCACATTGAAGCATTTAAAGCTGACGAAACTTAGACAAAAAATTTTCATTTTCATATTTTAAGTTGTTTTTTTTTTTTTTTCGTTACCAATGAGATAGATATTAGATTACACAAAAAATGTATTTTGCTATAGTAGTAAAATAGTAAACTAAACCAAATAAATATCCATCAATATAAATCTATATTCGACGAAAACAACATAATAAGTTATATAAGTTTTTGTAGAAAATTAAAACGTTACGAAAAATTCCAATACTTTTTTTGTGCTTATAAAATAATGCAATATTTACCACTAACTAAAATGTAATACTTTCGTTTCATTAAACAGCAAAGCGTGCGGCAGCAGCAAATAAACACGGATAGCAACAGCAAGTACCAGCAAATAGCCGGTCGGACAGGGGGATAGTCCCAACCAATCCCACCCTAACCTAGTCCCAGTCCCAGGCCCATTCCCATTTGGAATCCCCGTTTGTTTGCCTGGTTGTTTGTGAAGAGAATGCCATACACACACACACACATATATATATACACAGACACAGAGGCGCTGAGAAAAGGCAACTTAATCAGATCAATTACACATGTTTTCACTGCATGGATTGCAGGCTTGTGCTATGTATTTGGGTCTGTTTTAGTCTGGTCTGCGCTATGCTGTTCTGGTCACAGCCAACAACCAAAGCAACCAAAGCGGCGTGGAGCCAGCTACAAACTTTGACTTGGCTTAGGCAACCGGTCGGTGCCTTGGCCCGACGTCTCACAAACAGTGGTTGCCAATACAGTATTCAGTATTCAGAAATCTAAATTAAATCAAATATTCTAAAGACAGCTTTAGGTGATTGTTCATAAAATGGCTATTGTATGTAAGTAGCATGTATTGTATAATTTATACAGAATATACTGCACGAAATCTAAATTAAAACAAATTAGTATAAATTTGTCAACAAAAACTCGGCGTTTCATTTAAACCATATGCATATATATAATAAAAATATCAAGTTTTAAAAACTAACAATAACTTAAAAATCAAGTATTCTTTCTAATAAATGGTAGATATTCCTGCAATTAGATACTTTTGCCCAAGTTTCTAAAAACTTATATAAAATTTTTTTTTAAATATATGCGTGAATTGAATAAAAAAAGTAACTATTTAGCTAAAAGCTAACAGGACTAAAACGTTTTTCACTATTATATTTTACTTATTGATTGATTTCACTCTTTTCATTGCTGTATGTACTGTGTAAAATTAGAAACATTTGTTTGTTTATTTTTTGTTATGTTTGTGAAAAAACTATACAAATTACAACAAAACATCTCCGGGAGCGTGAGAGCATAAACTGTTTTAAAATGTATTAATAATTTAAGGTAATTTTGTATTTAAATACTGACATGCACACTTGTTATTTAAGGAATGCCCCTATTATGCTTGTTAGCTTTCACGCCCACTGTGTCTCGTTCAGCAAAATACTAAACCATTCGAGTTTATTTGGGGGGTGGTTGGATGATATTTTAGCTGGTTGTACTTTTGCTTTCGTGTTGCGTTGACCGGACACGCTTGCTGGTATGTAATACAGGGAGGGAGAGGTGGTTAGGGTTTAAAGGGTCGATTCGAACAGAGTGGGCTGGTCGGGACTAGGCCTGAAAAACATGGCCTCATGTCAACACTCTGCCAGCGAGCAATGAATCCATTGCTAGTCCTAGAATGTGTTTGTTAGTGTTAGAGGCTTGTCAGTCAGTTTTCTAGACAAATGAAGCAAATTAGCCTAACAACGCACATGGGGACATTGTGTCCCTAAGTAACACACACACATACACAAACACACACAAATTAACAGACATACAGACAGACTGACAGGCAGACATTAGGTTAGTCGTCTGCAGTGCTGCCAGACTTGTTAGATGCTACCGGACATAGTCCCGTTAACTGCAACGCTCTGTCCAACCATGTGTGTGTCTGCCAGTGTGTGTGTGTCTGCCAGTGTATGTGCGCTGAAGTACTGATGGCGCCAGCACTTGCTGCTAATTATGCGCTTCACAAACAGGAAGGACAATTGCCAGCAACAACAACATCCAAGAGAGCACGACCTAAAGCTAAAGCAGCAAAAATTTCGCAACTGTTCAGTTTTGCTGTCGTTTTAGAATGCGCTCATATGAAAAGATGAGGAGCTCACAGATCTTCAAATTGCCTTGCTGGCATTTTTAATGGGGCTACTGTGTTGACATTCCTTGGAAGGTGATTAAAGTGCGGCAGCACTTTAAATTTCTTAATACAGTCGTGTGCGGCTATAGTGAATACCTCAGTTTAAGAAACTGTGGAACGTCACAAATTCATCGATAGGTCGCCAATACCGACAGAAGAGCAGCAATGTAATAGTAATGATAAAAAACTGCTTTGAAAATAATATTATTTTTTTTTTAATAAAACAACCCTTACAATTTGAGTTCTTATTAGTTAGCTATTGATATGCTACAGTTACAAATCAAAGACCATTTGTTTGTTTTTAAAATCTTTCAGATAAAGTATGAAATAACTGTTTTAGTGCGTGCCAATGCTTGTTTGTTTTTCAATATATATTTATAATTGAATATATAGTATGTAGGTCATCCAATGCTCTTGTTGGATGCGTAAAGTCCTTGACGCTATGCAAAAGTTTTTGAAGCCAATGATAATTGCGTACAAAAAAACACTTTTAACTTTTGGTTTGGTAAATCAAACCTAATTTTTGCAACACGAATTCATTTGGAATGCTAGTGTGTGTGTGTATGTGTGTTGAAGTGGAGAGCACAGATACAGATACATTTGTATATTTAAGTACCTCATGGTTAGCGCGTAAATTAATGGTTAAGCCGTCGGTCACGTTGGTCGTTTTGGGTTGCGAACGTTGTTGCCACGTTGCAAATGAATGAAGGGAAAACAAGAGGGAGGGAGATAGACAGAGAGAGAGAGAGAGAGAGAGAAGGCGCTTCAAATAGATGAAGACCGCAGCAACCAGCGAGCCAGTGTAAAAGGGGGAAGTCTATTATACAGCAACAGCAACAAGGGTGAACGCAAAAGTAAATCGGGGCAGATAGCAGAAGATACCGCAAGGGGGCATCGAGGAGGATAAGAGGTGCGTCGAGTGTGTCAAGTGATTAAATTTTAGCCACAAGACAAGTGCTAAATTACCACAACGAACACAACAAATAAAGCAAATATAATAACATTGAACAAAAACAACAACATCATTGTTAGCAAAAATTCTAGAAATGGAAATAGAAACGAGTCCCCTTGATTGCCACGCCAACAAGTGGCAGGTGGTTGGCAGTTGGCTTGAGTAGGTTGGTATTCTGGAATTCTGGAATTCTGGTATTCTGGTGGTATCCAATGACAACAATGGCGCACAAACTGAATACTCAGATATGTCCGCTGCAATCTTGTGCGGGATTTTCGAGGGATTAATTAAAATTGCCAATTACGAATTCATTAAAACAAGCCCGCAATTTACCCCAATGCCCATTAACTAGCCAAAATGTGCCCATGTCGACACATGATTAATTTTAGCAACTGACTAGACATCGAAAAACGGTTAAAGAAAAAAAACTTAATTGGGCCAGATTGCTACTTGTGTGGTATGAGGTTAAGGTGGATAATGATTTAAGATTAGTTTGGTTTGGAATAGAATTTAATTATTGTTTAAATAATTCAAATATATTTAATACTGCGCCAAGCATGCCAATAATAAATAAATAATATGCAATGTCCGTTCTTTTGTCTGTATCAATGCAACTTTTTTTTTTCGACACCCTTCAAGGTATTTTACAATAGGTATAATTTGATTTTGCCAATCTTCTGGCCTTTCCCTTAAAGGCTTGAATACCTAAGTTGTATATTTGCATCATAAATTTTATGGTTTTCCCTATCCCAGTCGCGTCGCTTTTATTGCAACACTGAATGTGTTGCATCTGTTTGTTTTTACAATTTTCTTGTGTGCAATTATTTATAATTTAAAAGATTTTTTAAGATTTAAATTTCTAAATTTCTTAAAACCTTTTTGAAAAAACTAAGCCAATGGTTAGGGCTTTGAATAAACGCCGTACTAAGAAGTTTTCGCCCAGTGCATGCTATTATTATATGTAATTAAATATGTTATCTAGCATCTGAACATATTTTCGAAAGAACTTTTATTGGTACTCAAGAGTACTTTAAGAGTAAGATAAAATGTGCAAGGGAAAAAAGATATAATGATATCTCACAACTTTTCGACATACATACATATAGATAGAAATTATAATTTTGTTTTTATTTGTATTGCCGCCCCTTCAATTTTGTTAATATTCACAACATGTTTGGGCCAACAACTATTGTAATATGAGTTAATTACCATTGGCATTTACTAATTAGACAAATAAGGCTGCATATGCAGCTTACTTACAAATTGGCAACAGCTGCACAATATGGCCACAACTGTAAGTTGACCGGGAAAATATACAAGAAAAAGAAGAATAAGACAGAGTGTAAGAGGCAGGGCGACAATGACTGTGAGAAATTTGCTGCCATTTGTTGACATGCCCTGGCTTGAAACTCTTTTGCTTCACACTGCTAGACAAGACAACCGGTCATTGTCTGTTATGGGCTGGGCAGTAAAATCAATGATGATCATTTAACACAAAAACGAGACAAGGCGAGGCAGACCGTGAGGCTGAACCAGAGACAGAGAAAGAGAGAAAAGCTACAAGATAAGAGGACCATCATCAGTGCCAGCTGCTTAAGCACATGTATCTCAGCATCTGCGAATCTGAATTTGCAAAATGGCTCGACAAATTAGCAGGCCACGGAACGCGTCTCAAAATGGCAGGACATTTTAATCTTTGACCTTGTTGTTTACCCTTCATCTTCATCCTTTCAGCCTCGGCTCGGCTCGGCTTGCTTCGCGTATATTTACATATTTTTAATAAACTGCTTGCAAATCAACTGAGCGAAACAAATGTTCGAGTGTATGTGTGCCTCTGAACTTGACATCAAATATAAAAAGGGGGCCAAAATCATATTTGCCAAACAACAAGCAAAGAGTATGCGAACGAGCTTGCCGCCTGCCTACAAGCCAAGCAGGCAGAAAAAAGCTTACATGTGTGGAAACTGCTGCCTATGCTAAATAAATCAGGCAACTCAGACAAGACAAGAAACAAAACAAATGCAGAGACAGAAGCTGAAGCTGAAATGGCTGACAGCCCCGACCAGCCATAAGGTGTCTCAGTTCATGTCTGGAGTGGGACGCAAGTGGGAGCAAGTGGTAGCTTTGAGTGAAAGTTGCCTCAGCCCCACTGTCTGTGCCTGTGCCACATGACACTCGAAAATGCCTCGGTTATGATGAAAAACAATGTAAGATAATACAACAAAAACATTATTACGCATTTTCATAGCAAGGCAGAATCACCAAAAGCACATCAATTATTGTAAAAGAGTTTTTGGTAGAACTGTTAACTATGCGAATATGCAAACAATTAAATAAAATTCAAATTTATATGGTAAGGTCATTGAAAGTGTTATATATATTTTTCCTTTTTTTTCTTTTGAACAACATTTAAACTAATGTTTATAAACATATAAGTATATGCTTTTTATTTAACTTAAAGAATGTATGAATGATGTTTGAATGCCGTTCAGCACAAGCGAAAAATTTCCAGCTACTCCTTAGTGTTGGAACTCACAAGAGGACTGTCCGTCCGGCCGAACGTCTGTCTGTCTGTCCGCTGATGATGATAATATTGAGGCAGCCGTTGAAAAGCGCACTTTGCCACCAAGTAAGTACCACAAGCAAGACATGGGATGACTTGGGATAGAGAGCGAGAGTGAAGGACTACCTCGACAAATCGGCATTTGGCAAGTACAACGTTAACTGCTGATCAAATACATTTCCGCTCGTTTATCTGTGTAAATATTTGAGCAGGCACGCTAAC
This sequence comes from Scaptomyza graminum, assembly GCA_018901835.1. NCBI lineage: Eukaryota > Metazoa > Arthropoda > Insecta > Diptera > Drosophilidae > Scaptomyza > Scaptomyza graminum. Next base: position 5,226,939 of record JAEIFL010000001.1, on the reverse strand, counting down.
AAGTTACAGAGCACAGTGGGTATAACAATGGCCCCATCAAATGTAACAGAAGTAAAAAACCTAAACGAAAATGACGAAAGTCGAGGCGACGACAAATTCGTAAACTTGACATACGGCTGACTTCCTCCCAACCCTCAACTCACTCAGCTGTTGCCTCCAGCTACAGAGCTCTTCCTGCTAGCAAACACACATACAATTGAATTATTAAAGAGAAAAGGCACATTCCTTAAAATAGGCACACACACCATGGGAATTTGTGACTGTGTGTCCCCAAGCATTTCAGCATGTCAAAGTGTCGAACGCTAAATGCAGGATCAAAGCATAGTAGTACCACTACTATAGTAATTTAAATGGACAACCATTTAATAATCCCTGCACCTAGCTTATATGTCTGTCTGTCTGTTTGATAGTTGAACTCACCTCTGCTGGGAATGTGTAGCCCTCGACGCTGTGCTCGGAGCCAAATTGATCGTTGAGTCCGTAGTGTATGTGTATCTCATGGAAACGATAGCGATAAGACAAAGGACCACCCGATATGTTTACGGGCGTCTGCATGCCATCGTAGTTAGCAACCGTATCGTTGCCAGCCGTGAAGATAACACTGTGACCTGTATTGCTGATGATGCCGCTTATCTGTTAGCGAAACAACGCAAAATTTAACATAGAGTCTGAGTTCATGAACATAGATATAATTATAATAATGAATTTAAGTAAGTACAGTGTATGTCTGGCCTATAGGCTTCAAATGGATATATATATGTATGTGCATATGTAAATGGAAAATCAAATTACCCGGTGTTTGTCAATATGCATGGGTCGCAAATTGGGATCAAATAGCAAACGCTGCGGCTCCAAATTAACGGGTGATTGCCTACGTCCTTTGTTGCAGAGCGACCATTCCGGGTTGATAAGACCCCAAAACGCGGGTCCTGCAAGCAATAGTTTATAATTATTACATATACAAACATACTAACAAAAGAGTGGCAAATAAAAGTCTGAACGAATGCAAATGAAAATTTAATTGCTGTAGAATTATTTAGTTTCACAATGCCGATGAAGGCATGAGTATTATCACCAATCCACAGAGGTAAAACAAACGCATTATAGGACTTTAAATTAAATGCTTGTATAGAATTATTTATGCTGTTTGTAAATTTTATGTATATTGAGTGTGACCATCTTTTTAAACACGTAAAATGTTGTATTTGTCGATAGTTTGCATGATGCTAGCTTAGCAAAAATATGTCAGTATCGTGTGTTGAGGATGCCAGACTGACCGAGTTTCAACAAACGCGATTGGCATAGAATCACAGCTTATCGGAAACTCTGCTAAGTGTTTTTAACGAAATTCAGATATCTACTATTGTGTGCTGAATATATAATATATTTCAAGAACAAACTCCTTTATATTAATTTATGTACATACAAAATTTTGCTGGTATTAGCAGGAAACTACGCTACGAAAATCCTTCGTAATAGAGAAAATAGGTTTTTGATTGAATCAACTTGCAGGGTTCTGGAAATGAATTCGTTATATAGAAATCTATTTGTTAAAGAATCATATTCTAATAAAATATGTTTAGTTTCAGTATAAAATTTCCAACGACTTTAGAAACAATCGCGTTTCGTCATACGTAAGTTGCTCATACGACTACGGAAGTCACAAACGACTTATTTTATGGCGGAAGCAAGTCGTTCAAATTGTGCTGTTTACAAATTACCCTGCTAAGGTCAGCTGCTTCTTAATCGAATTTCGATAAATGGAGCGCAAAAATTTTAGTAGTGCAATATATATGCAATACATTTTTCACATTTTCATCGTCGCTGTTCTAGATTTCGATCGTCTTGTACTCATATCATACTTGATTTCGATAACAATTTCGTGTCGAGGCGAACAGCTGATTAAGTAAATATCAAAATAAAAAACGTAAAATAAGCAAATTCTTAAATTCAAAAAGTACTTAATAATGCCCGCTAAAAATTTTATTAGTGGCAGAGATAGAATGCGTCTTGCTGCATTGCAAGCAATAATTGTCTGCTGCTAGCCCAAGAAAGTACAAGCATTTTCAAGACGATAAATTTTTACTTAAAATCGAATGTAGATTCCGAGCGGTTTACTTGGTATAGAAAAGTAGAACACGCCTGTTAGTCAACTTACATATGTACATATGTGCTAAAATGCATAAGCCGTAGCTGATAATGTAAAATTCAATCGAAGTATCTATAAATGGATTATCATAATTATGACAAGCATCTAATACTTTTGCGATACTTGCCTTGGTGTCAGCTTGGTGCTGCACCGTCGCTGACCGCAAACTATGCACAATTTGTTCACCAGCTGAGTGGTTAGTAGTTTTAATAGTTGTGGCCAAGAGATGAAGAGCGGGAAAAAGATAAACTGAGGTGTGTACGTAACTTTGGCATGAAAACTTGTCATGTACATATATGTATGAATGTACGACTAGACGAAGTCGATCCAACGGGCTTTTCTCTTAAATAAAGCTATTAAAATATTTGTCTGCATAGGTGTTGGTTTTATTGGGTTTTGGTTCGGTTTCATTCTGGCTTTGGCTTTTGGTCTAAATTTGGCTTTGGATTTGTTTGGTTTAAGCGAAAGAGGTAGAGTTTCGTATGTCAGTGTAGAGGTAGCGAGGGGAAATGTGGATTCTGTTTGTTTTTTTGTCCAACAGACTCCGAGGCTGCGTTTGAAGCCAGCATTGATTGCTCTAATTTCTGGCGGTTTACTTAGTTAGCACGACACAAGCAAACAGCATTTGTGTGAATGCACGAAACTTTTGGGCATATCCATACCTGTCAATACTACACAGAATATTCATGTACATATACATATAATACTAATCTATTGAATGTTTGGCTTTAATGTATGTTGAAAATGTTCAAATAGAAAAGTGTTTAAGTCTTTGGATTTCTTTGTTTTGAGATCCAAATTTAGGCAAATGTTTAATCAAGTTGACAAACTATTCAAAATTAAGGAATTCTATCTTACATTTCCATCATATATGTACATAAGAATTCAATTCAGTTCATTTTAAGGTGCACAGCGAAACAAACTCCATTTAAAAAAACAAGTGGCAGAAATTTTTTATTTTGGTTCGTGATTTCCGGATAGCCAGGAACCTACCAAAAATTTCTAAATTGCTTATCGATACAATCGATTTAAAACTGTTCGAGCTGACGCTCTGGCCGTATTTCAATTATTCTGTGTGAGAGCAACAAAAAAAAAACAACAACAAGATGCTGTTATATGCAAAAGCCATACTTCGATTATCACACTCTACATTTTTGTGTCACACGCTTCCAAATACATATATCACAGTGCTGCAGTCGCACCTAAGAAGTAGATTTTGTCCTAATAGAACCCTATTGTTATATATTTTATGATGTAAGGTAGTCGTTTTATTCCACCGTTCCGTTTAGCTTGTTTCGATTTACTCGTTGTACCATCTCAAGCTCATAGTTTCATCTCTAACTTTGCATTCTTGAGGCTTGAGGCAGAACTAAACGATGAAAGCAACGTCTGCCTTTGTGAATCGGTAAAGTTTTGACAAAGTAACAGCGAAGGTTGATTCCGAAAAGCGTTCCTTACATATTCAGCTGACCCGCTCCCATCAATCGCTTACTAAACGGTTTTATTATTTAAGCTTTCGTGTTCACATTTTCGAAATAAAATACAAATGTGTTTATTATAATATGTTATTATTGGTTTGTTGTTTTTGAAACCACTATGATATCTAGAAAAACAAATCTATCCCAATTGTTATTGTCTGTTGAGCTTCGTCATTTAGTAAAGATGAACGTTAAACGCTTTGATGCAACCGTAGCAGAAAAAGCTGCATGCGTGTTTCTACTTATGTACGTGGTAAATTGCATGTACAAAAGCATCGAGCATCCAGCAACGAGCAACAAGGATTGAGAAACGGGGGCACGATGGGATCAACACGTTTTAGCGGCTTTATCGGCAAACGGCAATCAAAAGCTTCAATCATAGATATGCCACGTACACGCGTTTAAACGATTGTTGACCCCAACGAGGGGTAGCAACTGCAGCTTAAGTCCATTTAAGATTGCCGGGTTGTAGTCGAGTCAATGAGGCAATTGCCAAACGATTAACAACATTAGTGGCCAAGGGAGCCGTACAACGCAACGTCTGGGCGCATTTGAGATACTGACTCTCTTTCTCTCTCACTCTGCTAAACTGCTGAATACTGAACACTGTGTGTGTGTGATTTCCCTTGTTGGTGGCGGGCAACGTTTATATACTATAGTACATATATTTGAATTGCATTTATTTGGCTCGTTGCTCGTGCAAATCATGTTAAACCACCGAGCACGTTGCAAGTAGCAAGCAGGCAGGACTCAGACTCTTTGCAGCATTAGATGCGCTTTAACCGACAAACCAAGCAACTGTAGCTAAGAGCATCGGTTCCCATTGCCGCTGCTGCTTCTTTACCAATTTCAATCCCATTGCAAGTGGCAATCCCACGGGGTGCTCTTTCTCCCTCTAACTTCTCTATCTCTATCCGTCCTGGTCTCTTTAGCATCAACACTCTCGCATCAGGCATCAGTTTGCAGTGACAGCACTCATGTAGTATGCCATGCTTATGCAAATTTATTTATGCCAAAGAGAGAAAGAGAGACGCAAAGTTTTGCACGGATTTGGTTGCAATTTGTTGACAACACGTGTTACAACAACAACAACCGCCTTGTTGGGGCTTACACCAAAAGGTGTTCGCTTGTGTCTTACACTACCAATTGCATTTCTTACTCCTGTTTTGTGGATTGGGTTCCCAAGACCTCAAATCTTTGGCCACCAAAAAAATAGAGCTTAATGCTCCTCTTCTACATATAATACTCATCAAAACTTTTGAATTGAGTTTAACACTAAGTAAAGTTTAATTTGCATATTAAGCTCAATAATGTACACTTTGTTCAAGTACAATTCGCATATTATTAATAATTTTTATGTATGTAAACTTAAACAGGGTATATTTCAGTACATATCATTTTTTGTTATCTCTTCAATTTTTGATGATTTTTCTCAGCTATTTTTTTCAAGTTCTTCATAAATACATATTTAAACAAGTAAAATAGGACGAGTTAAGGCCGTGTTCGACGTAAAAATACCCTGAAATTGCTGTAAGAATCATTAGCATTGGACAAAATCATTTATAATGAAAGCAATTTCATTAGAACTCAATTGTCAATGCCAATCAAATTGAGTTCTCATTAGAATTAACAACTTTGGTAAGCAATGCACTTTAATTATTTACTTACCAACAATTCAACATTTTGGTTCAATGAAAAAGTTTTGTCACGACTATAATAAACCCAAATGAGTTGTTACGTCTGGCTATACTATAAATATTTAGCACATATCAATGGTATACTATCTGTCTGTTGTTTTATTTGCACGACTTTAGTCTACCATATTAGAGGATTGTAGAATTTTTATTCTATTTCTTTTCTGAGAATATTTTTATAATAGTTTTTTGTTCGCTTACGATTAGGAGCAGAGTATTGTCTAGTCAGTAATGGACCGTCTACAGATCTCATAGTTTCTTTTCCTTGGTTGTAAAATCCAATTCGAAATTCAAAGCACTTGAACTTATTTATGCATTTGTCTTGTGCAAATGGCGTCGCCGTTGTCTCTAATGAGATTAAAACGAACGGCGGACTGGGCCAGCTGAAGACGAAGAGCTTGATGTAGATATGAACGGGAATTGAAATAGGGTGAAGGGTAGGAACGGTAAAGGAACGTGGGTATGCTTATCTAGCGCTTGGCTTTGACTGGAGACGATGGGCAGACAGGACTGGCGTCTAGCCATAATCTCCCAGGACGCATTCACATTGCCTTCTGCTGACTTGTGACACATTGAAATTTTTTCATTTCTCAGACATGGAGTAAGTATGCTGGACTAAGATGTGTGCGAGTGTTCGAGTGAGTTTTGATTGCAGCGGTTGTTTATCAAGATCCAAGGCTCCAACTTCGACTCAAATTTAAACTCAAACTTAGAAAATGGACAATCAAGTTTAAGTCATGGCCCAGACTTTGTCTTCGTTTCCGTCTTCTTCTGGCTTCACTGTACAATGCACGCGAGCAGTTTCAGTCGCTTATAAAATTGCTTCAGAACAACAACAGCAACAAAGAGAAGTGCTGCTTGTAAGATTCGGCAAGTAGAGACTGGATGCTGCTGCATTTGCTACAGTTGATTTTTTATGCCAAAAAGTATGCTATGCTATGTCATGCGAACATTGTTGCGCATCCCAGATACACAAGGATACGAAGGATACATACAGCATTCATAGCATACATACATAAGTACATATTAAGGTGAGTAAAATGCAATTCGACGCCGGCAGCTTTCTCCTGTGCGTGTGTGTGTGACATAAACGGAAGATGCTGCGTGCAGCTCAACCCATAAAATGGATAAGCGTATAATGAAGTTGTGACAATGTGTACAATGCACATATATTTATATATAGAAGGCAGAAAGAGGCATTCCCTGCAACACCAAAAAGTCGAGTTGCTATTAGTTCTGATCAGAAGTATATATGTACATGTATGTAGGGTATTCAATGTGTTACAAAATTTACCCTCAATGCAAAACGATTTGAACCAAACGCAATTCCATTCTGCAAAACTCGGATTAAAAATAGCAGTTTGTCCCTTTTAAATTTTTTGTTTACGTATCATGTTAATTGGATTAAAAAGACGATGGTCGTATGAACGTAAAAATGCAAAAGAATTAGCTATTTTTTTTTGTTCAATAAAAAAATAATTCCTATGGGATAATGAACACAACTATTTTCCTTTTTGATTTCCTATTTTTCTGTGCGTGTGTCTAGCAGACCTCGACAAGAGAAAGCATTCATATTGTTCTTGTTGTAGCACAAGTTGTTGCTTTTGTCGTTGTTGTCGTCATAAGCTTTGATTAAAATCTACTTTGTTGTTGGTATTTATGAGCACGCAGCCAGGTGAGGTTGGAAGAGGGAAAGGGTGATTGGTAGGGGCGCCATAATAAAAAAATGACTACTGAAAAAGTTGGCCCAAAGCGCATCGACGCGGACAACAGCAAACAAACATTGAGCGAATATTTGCAATGGGAATTATTCAGTACAGAGTAAAAAAAGGCAAGAAAAGTAAAGTTTCAACTGTAAGCTTTTGTTGGCGATAACTTACCTGATATGCCATCGTAGGTCCACCATTCCTCCCAGCTAACTGCGTGCAGAACTGTAAGAAAGGAAACACAAAAACCAAATGTCAATTGATTTCACACTCAATTTATAGTCACAGCTAGACCTGGATATTCTCTTAAATGAGCGATACGTAAACTAAAACTAAATATATAAATGTATGCATTATAAAGAGAGTATGTAAAAGTTAAGCTTATATTTTGGCGCATAGACCAATAAAGAAAATTGTGCAAAAGAAAAAATAAGGAGAAAGATTAATGCTTGTTTTCGGTATAAACAACAAAATTGACTAAATATATGTGCTTTAAGATGATACTTAAAGACAGATAGACTAAGGGTATGTCTATTCTAGTAGCGAGAAACGCTGCTTGCTACGTAGTACATACCATCGTACTTTCACATAAAGCAAAGAGTATACAATTTTAAACTCTTTGCATAAACTCTTAGATATATTCGGTAATTATGGCAACGAGTGACACATTTGGAACAAGACAAGAATGGTTCCCTTAACAGATTGGTCATAGCTTACGATAGTCTAGAATGCAACCCGCATTAATGCGATTTTTGTGTTTTTATATTTTTATAAGTACCATTAGTGCAGGGGTGCTTATATATTTTACAACATTTTTATTTTAAGAGCCGGTGTATGTTATGAAGAATATTTACCTTTCGGCTTTGCAAAATGTTCTATAAATTTTTTGGTTGGCTTCGCTTTCTTTCGAGTCAACTTTTTGCTTGGATTAAGTATTAGCTATTTTTTGCCCTTACCCTTTCTTAAGGCATACACACCCAAACATACACACACATAGAAAACTCTTCAAATGATTTTTGCTTACTTGCTTTTTAATTTTTTGTGCGCCGTACTTTTACTTCCGTCACTTGTTAACTTTAACATTCATCGACAGTTTTTTGCCTTTGGCAGTACTGCCGTTGCACTCGCTGTTATTGTTGTTGTTGCCTAAGGCCAAAAGCACTTTGTTATTTTGACAACCGACAAAAAGCAGGGCCAAAGCTAACGCCTTCGGCTTACCCAGTCCCAGACCCTGACTCGGCACCGTGCAGCGGCGATTCAAATCAAAGTCAAGAAATGTTGAGTCATTAAAAAGTGCTGCTCATTTCGCAATCCCAACATTGCACAAAGTGCAGTGCTAAGTGCAGAAAACCTACACTATATCGTGCAGTCAGAGTCGTATCAGCTAAGTGACTAATATTATTAAGTGACACATAATAAAGGGTATAGTGGAAAATGATTACATAAGGTATTCTTGAAGTAATCAAGTCAATCAGAGAATCCCCCAGTTAATCATTGCTCAGTAAATCATTCTGAATTGTACTGCCATTAAGGAGTAAACATGACTACATTAAAGGTAAAATCCGTGTTAAATCAAAGCGTATTTAAGATTCGTTATGGTGCAATCATTCAACCACTGAGAGTCCTTTCTATTGATTTTCAAATATAAACGCATTTAAAAAAATAAAAAAAATAAAATGAATACCAAATTCCCAAAGGGATTTTAAGGGTTGCTGGTATTTCAACAATAATAACAATTAAGTATAACATGGGGAATTTAGTTTTCTTGACTGGCCGATACCCTCGAACAATTAGTATCCAATCATTATAAAATATTTGAATAAGATACGTTAATTTTAAATGCATTTTTGAGTATGCCGGTTCAACTCAGCCTTACTTCAGAGGACCTGCATATGATGATGGTTAACTTTAAATTTAGTCAAATAGACTTTTTACTGCTCGAGAGCAAGTACTACTAACCAATTATATTTAAACAAATTGGAAAGTGAATGAAAGGGTTGAATTTCAATTTTCCCACAAACAAATAAAACTTTATGCATCATTTCACTTTATAGTTAGCTAATATACCGTTTCCTCTTTTTTATTTGGATACAGGGTGTTGAAACATTGTTGCAAAGTCACGGGCAATGATGAAAATAAATGGATTTGGAAATGCTCGCGTCATCGCAACGCCAAGTGCTCGCGCTTTTGGAGTGTGTCGGCTCAAGCTCTTGTCCTAACCGACAAATTGTTGCTTTACAAACACAAATGTACATAAAATTGAACGAGAACACACATTCGTTTATATAAAAAAAAAACCGGATTGACTGGCCGCAAGGTTTATTTAGAAACTCACAGGGCGTCCGTCAGCTAAAGTCTTTCTATTTTTGCCTAACGGGTTAATATTTATTTAAATTTAATGCCATTGTGGATATGCATTGAACTGCATTGACCTTTCTACCCAAGCCCCATCTTATCCAATCAGTTTTATTTCCACTTTGCCATTCAATTTTTCATTCTGTATCCGGTTTGACTCTTCTCTGCCCTTCTTCCCACCATCATCACCAACAGCGTGGCCTGCATTTTTTGTGACCCCATTTGCTAACTATTAGAAGGTGATGTGTTCCTTTCGCTTGTTGGATTATTTGAGTATATGTATATCTGTGTGTATGTATGTATTTATGCTTTGCTGCACGGACCAAAAGTTTTTCTATTTGAAAGGTGGTATATGCGAAAAGTTGTGCAGCAACTCCATTTTTCTTTTGTTGTTGTTAAATATTGAAAGTTTAACAACAATCAATTCGAATGCTCAAATAAAATGATGGTAAAACTTTAATAAACATTTGATCACAATAACTTTAAACACTCTGATATTGAAGGCGTAGACTCTGTTGGTTTTGTGTAATGCCCGCCATGATATCCGAAACCAATTTTCGAAAACTAATTCTCTTGTTGAATTTCCCAGAACATTGACTTTTCCAGTTTTTTACATTTATTTAAAATTTATTTTCAAATTTAAATCTAATTTAATTTTTTTAGATTAAACTTTATAATTTTAACTATTTTTTAATTTGAATTCATTTTGAGTTCATGTCGGCTGTTCGAAATTGAAAATAAATAAAACTAATAACTAATAATAAATAAAAGATTTCTAAATTTTTGACTGATGGTTGTGAAATGGTTTGACGCTTAATGAACATAAAATTACGATTGTTGTAAAATAATTCTAAGCATTGACATTCAACAATCGAATAAAACTTTCATTATCCAGTAATTCGTACTGTGCAGGCTTTGTTTGAATTGATTTGCGTGCCTGTGGTTTTTGGGTATCTTCTTTCAGCTCTAAGCTTGCATATTGTAGCAGAAGGAAAGATTCCATTTCCAGTCAAGTTGGAATTTTTAGCTTTGCTGTAAAGTGATGTTTGAGTGTGCAAATTTCGGCAATCTTTCGATTTGCCATATTGACTTTGAACAGTCTGTGAAGCAGCGATTTGGATTGGGCCTGAAAAGCTCTTACACAATTTAAATCATTTGAGTAAATTTAAGATTAATCTTAGCCATCTTGCAATTTTGAAGAGCACATACAGTGTATGTTGGCTTTTCTGATAGTATTTTGGAGTGCGTGTGTGTATGCAACTTTCTTCTCAACGCACACACAAAAATAGAAAACATAAATTTGCATATGACGCCCCCTTAAAACAAACTGTGAGCCGTGCTAGAAAAAAACTTGGGCTTGGGTTTAGTTAGTGATAGTGATAAATATAATCAAATTGGGTAAACATAAACAAAATATTATGTTACACATACATTGAGGCGTTGGTGACATGGCGTGTGCCCTAAGCAAAACTAAAACAGCAGCAACAGCCAGGGACAGAGGAGGAAAAACAATCAGCTAAAATGGCAAAAGGCTAAACTCACGACAGCGTGACTAAAATGCGCACGTCAATCCTTTTTTTTTAGTCGTAGTTGTTGTTGATGTTTTTCTTGTTGTACCAGCCAGGGTGCGGCAGGACGAGCGCCAAGAACTGGCGGACGCAGGACGCACGAAACAGGATGCGGCTCTGTCATGTTAACGTGTTTTTATACGCGATGACGACGACGACAGTCGCAAAAAATATTCAGCCAAAAAACAAAGTAACTAACACCGATTTGTTAATATAAAGAGATACCCTGTAAACTGTAATATAATACCATAAGCTTGGTATGTGAGCATATACAACAAGTAAGATACTCTAACAGGAAATGAAAAAAGCATAGCCAAACTAACTACTTATTTTAATAGTTGTCAATTGTAAACTTGTTTGTAATTTAATTTTTTTTTAAAATCGTCGAATTTATATGAACTTAATTTTATTACTGTTTTATGCCCTCTCAATCGTTAAGAAAGAAACTTCATCATTAGCATATCCAATTTATTCATTTAATGGATACAGGGCAGAAACAAAGAAGCAAAGGAGGCAAGGAGGAAGACAATTGAGCGCCAATAAAGTGTCACCATTAATTTCCGGCGTTGTAAACAAGTGGACGACGATGTGTTTCTTCTACCTTCACCATTTTCATTCTCATCCTCCTTCTTCTTTTTCGCACTACTAAAACAAGAGGAGCGCGCGCCTCGGCATTGAAATTCACAGTCATGAAAAGGAAAGCCAACCAACCGATGGCAGGTAAGGGGCAAGTAAGGGGTAATTGGAGACACTTAGCACGCGGCCCCAATAACAATAACCGCCCTGAAACAATTAACGACAAATATTTCAGGTTATTGGCTTTAAACTGCAGTCAGCTAACTAGCATCAGCCAAAAGCAACAACAGTAGACGCCAATTCAGACTGATAAGGAAATTTCATTTGTAATTAATGGTGAAAGGCGCGGTGCGGCAGTAACCGACAGCAACAAATAAAAGCAACAACAGCCAACAAATCGAGGGTGCTTTGTTAGCCCACCGATGTGGACGGAAGAGGGAAAACGAAGAACGGAGATCTGTAGAAAGGAGATAAAAAGAGTTTTAAGAATTATCTGATATTGTACATATGGTATTAGGAGCAATTGAAATTGCTAGAGCTAATCACTGACCTTCATACAGTTTGCAATGAAAAACTTGAAATTGTGTTTAATTTAAATAAATGAAAACCTGATTGAAATCAAAATGTTAGCTTCCTCTAAGTATAGAATTAATCTTAAAAAATGTTTAATTTCTAAGTTGTAAAGATTTAAGGATTAATCTTATTTCTGTATATGTGAAATGGTAAAAAAAAACACTTGGCAATAAATTGAACTAAAAAACAAAAAGAAAGGAGTTGTTGGAAAAGTTGTGTGTTAGTGTAAAGTTTGAATAGTGATGAGAGAATACAAATAAATTCGAACAATTATGTGATAACTATTATTTGCGTTTCTCTTTAATTTATTGGATTGGGAATAGCGGCGATGTGTAGTTTGAAACAATATTGTCCTAAAAGAGTGCAACTCATCAAAGTCATAAAATATTTAAGCTACACTAAGAAAAAAAAATCTGTCAAAAAAAATAGATGAATAGCTCAAACTCTCAAATTACTACATTTTACAGACCTGAAAGATAAAGATTGTATTAATTAAATGTTATAAAAAAATAAAACAATTTAATCAATTGAAGGATCATTGATTTTTCTCAACATAAATATCTGTTATTATTTCATTTCAAGTCTTTTAAACCTATTGCCATACAACACAAAATTCTTGAACAGTACTTGATTATTTAGAATAAAGATTTTTCTCTCAATGTTTTCTAACTCAATACTGTTGGAGTGTTACCTTCTCCGACTGCAATTCATTTGCTTAGTTTATTAGTTCTCGTTTTGCGACTTTGCCCTTATCCGTTCGTAGAAAACTAAGTCAAAGCTATATGCAAATTACTGAGAGCTCGGTTAGAGAAGGGGTCAACGATAGGGGGGACTTATGAGTGCGCCGTGCCTTCGAAACGCAAGCAAGTGAAAGCTTTCAATCATATAGTTAAGGTAGCACGTTGTTCCCTCAGTCGTCATCCCCTCTTAGCCAGGCTTTTAACATCTATTGCTACGGTTTGTTTCTTTTTTTTTTTTTTTCAAGTGGCCAGCAGTCAGTTTTATTCTCTTGTCCGCGTCCCATTTCCCACTCCCCCCGTTCTTATTGCTCAACCAACCAACTTTGCCACACCTTGTTCTTTGATTTTTATTAAGTTTTGGGTTTCGTGTGCCTGCATACCTGCTGCCTGCGGCCCAGCCACGCCTTTGTTTAGCTACTACCAAACTGCCTCTTCTCCACACAGTATCCCTGCCCCAACGGATTCCCTCTCTGTAACTGCTTTTCCTGTTGGGCCAACCTTTTGACTGGCTAATGGTAAATGCCATTTCAATTACGTACACAGTACTAACATTTTATGCGGCCTGTCGCCATTTTTTTTACTTTTCGATTTCCATTTGCGCTTTAAGTGCATTCGGACAATTGGTAAAAGCACGCCAGCTAACCAACCAACCAACCAACCAGCCAAACAAGGCAAGCACACTCTCTCTTCGTACTGAATCCGATGGAGTTGGGTATGGATACTGGAGATGGATATCGGAGGGAACTCTAGCAGACATTTTTTTAATCTCATTTCTATACTCTTACGAGCATGTTCCTCTAAAAGCATTTTTCTTGTTCTTATATGTACAATCATATATCCAGAATATGGGTGGAATAAGTACATTGAGCTGAGAAGATTGTAGATCCACATCAAGACTCAAATCCTTATTTTATTTCATGACAAGATTTATGTTTTAGTCACCTATTCAAATTTGTGCATTACAATTTATTATCTTTTTTTGTACATTTATATTTCTCCATAATTTTTATAGACTTATTTCCAGTACTCAATTTTCATACATAAATCTATATGTGTGTATATTTATTTTTATTAGTAAAGACAATTATTACTTGTGCATATTTATTTTTTCAAAAGAAATATTTAATTGGCTCACGACAAAAGATTAGGAAAAAGGGCAAACCAAGAGAGAGAGCGAGAGGGAGAGAGAGGGAGAGGGAGAGAGAGGGAGAGAGAGAGAGAGAGAGAGTGGGGGAAAGCAAGAGAGAGAGAGAGAGAGAGAGACGCAATAAATAAATAAAAAACACTTAAAAAAGTCGACAACAATTGTTACAACAAACGCTGACGTTGACGATGCAGCCTCATCTCAGATGCGAGAATCTGAAAAGTCAGAAGATACCTGAGCGCCAAGAGACACATGAAATGAAAGCTCGAAGCAAATACCCAGCACCTAAGAGTCGAGAACTCCAAGTTTAAGCATACATTTCGCACTGACACTGATTTGTACTCTGCATTTTGATGGACCCGACCCGAGCGTCTGACTGATGGAAAAAGTACGCGAATAGTATGTAGTTGCTGGCAGTGTTGGTTCTTGTTGCTTTTTCTTGCAACGACGGGGTGGCAGCAACTGTGTTCTGTGCACTTGGCAAATCGGAGTCATTTGTACACACAGAAAAAAGAATCATAAATTCCATCTAGATTCAGATTTTAAATTTTGGTTTTCAAAATCAAAATTTAAAACAACCACATTTCTAAATTATAAAATTAAAAACTACAATTTTTAAAAAGAGCTTCATATTTATATTTCATTCATTCATTTAAATTAAAAAACGGGCACTTTCTGCTGTCCTTCATGCTTTTCGTTTAACATACGAAATGTGTTTGGCAACAGCGCAATGGCTAAGCCGTCCGTTAACGAAACAAGAGTTCCAGATTCGAATCCCATATTCGTTAAGTTAAAACTAATTAATTTTCATTCTATTTCCAGCAATTTAAGAAATTTAAATTATCTAACATTTTTAGTAGACATTTATAGCATTATAATGAATGTAAAAATTGATTTTACGGTAAAAAAAAAAAAAAAAAAAATTACTGTGGCCATTAAAAAAAAATATCTTTGTTAATACAATAAGGCTGCTTGTGGATGAGCATTTTTGACCAAAGAGATCGCCTTTTAGTTGTTGAAACAAAAATACTTTAAATTAAACGTAAACTATATTTAAGTTCGAAATATCAAGAATTTTATATTTCTAGCATTTTTACAATATTCAAGAGATTTAGCCTATAAGCCCATAAAATTTAAATATTTTCTACAAATTTTAATAAGCTTTTGAAAATTGAAAACGTAGATTACATTTTATTTAAGTTTATTAATGTTTTATGATCTAAAGTTAGTGTTTCAAAGTTGGAATGAAATCGTTTATTTAACATCTTCCATACATATTTCTCTCTTGCTGTGTGTATTGTTGCTCTTGTTGTTGTAGCAACCAATTTTCATAAAAGCAAAACAAATCAAATGAAAGATTGTAAATTTCATTTGAAAGGAACATCACACTCACACTTACACACATACCAACATATGCCACATGCGTGTCTAAATAAAAACAGTCGGAAGCAGGCCAAGAAAAAGAGTAAGCAGAATCCCGTTAACCACCTGCCACAGAGCCTGCCAGAGCAACCCTTATGCACAAGCGCTGCATGCCTCCCGCCTTGCTACTCCCTCATTTTCTTTTGGCACGTGCAACAATTCCGGTATTGGGCTTTTCCTTTTGGCTTGAGTAACTTTTGCGGCTTTTCAACGCCCTGACCTCGGCAGCAGCCAGTATCTTTATCTTTGGATGCAGTTAGAAGGCTAAATTAAAATTTCAAGTTTTTGACTGCACGATGTTGACGAAGTTGCAGTCCTTGCAGTCCTTGATGTTGGCTTGCTTTGCGTGCGACCAAAAAGAAAAAAAAATGCTTTTGCTTTTGCTAATAAAATTGCCAAGTACGTTTTGTAAAAATGCCAAACATTTTGCTTGAGAAAATGTTTAACTTCCGGCACGAACGAACCGAGACAACATCGTTCTTGTTCGTGTTGTTGTTGCTACTGATGTCGTCGTCGTTGCCGTGTTTGTTTGACTGAGCAAACGGTAAGTTTCGCATGCAAAACATGTGTAGAATTGAAGAAACGCCATCAACTAGCCCAAAGGCGTTTGATTTTGCTATTTCTTATTCCCCTTCAAGCCAAACAGTCAAGGCAGGCAGAACGTGCCGTCGTCTTCCTCGTCCTCGTCATCATTCCATCCCATCTCTCGTCTTTTTTTCTTGCCAAAGTAGCCAAATGTCATACCGGAGTTCAGGCTCAATCTCAAACTAACTGGCTCAAGCTGCTCAACTGGTCATCTGAGTTACTCGAAATGGCTGGTCAGTTATGCATCGTTGCTCAAATTTAATAGCACTGCGACTTCATTTTCAACTTTCTTCTTGCATCATGTGTGTGCATGTCAATGTGTGAGTGTGTGTGTGTGCGAAAGTGTATCTGATTGCGTCAATAAACCAAACGCTGATTTCTAGATACTATCTATCATAAATGGCTATTTCATTGCGACATATAAGATAATCGAATTTCTTTTCTCAAAATTATCTCTTTATTCATATTTATATAAATACAAACCTACCGAACTTATGTAAATGTATAAACATATACATATACATATACATATACATATATACTTTATCCATATATATACCACACCCATACAAACTTTAAAGTTTAGAAATGTTTGTAGAACAATAAGAATAGAAGTAGTAATAATTGCGGCATATAACAGGTGTCAGACAAGCTAAAGTTTGACTTTTTAGCATTTGGTCCAAACGCATAGCATTCGCTTTTCATTTCCTATCACTTTCAAGTGTTTCTTTTTCGAAAAACTCTTTGTTGTTTGTTGTGGTTTTTATTAAACACTTACTGTTGCTGTTGCCGTTGCCCTTGCAGTTGCAGTTGCAATTGCTGCCCGACCAAGAGTAGAAGAGCAGTGAAAAGTTAAGCGAGCACATTTTGTGATGCCATTAATTTATCCACCACTTTGTTTCGTTACCCTCAAGTTAGCCAAGAGTTTTAATGATGTTGCTGGGACTAACTGTCTGCGGTCCTGCTACGGCGAGGCGAGTGAGTGACCGGATGACCGGATGACCGGATTACCGTATTGCCACAACAAAAACAACAGCAGCAGCAACTAGAGCCAAAAGCCAACAACCACTACTGCAACAATCCAACGGCTTTTTAGCTCCCATTCTGTTCTCTCTCTCTCTCTTTTTATCACTCTCTTGCTCTCTCCGACCAGTTGACCATCTGCCCAGTTGGTCAGCTATAGAGTTGCAAGTCCTGTACAGGCGGGCGGGCGGACGGTTGGTTGGTCGTCCACGACATGGATAACAGCGTCAAGTGACGGCGCAGTTAATTAGTCTAAGTGGAAATGGTGCACAAACTTTAAGCACGCTACACATTGTTGCCTTCTCTACACTGATGCTACTGCGCTCACTCTGTCTCATTTTTTTTTGGAGCGCTCCTTTTGAACAAAATTTTTTGAAGCATTTGGCCGCCAGTACCAATACCTGCAGTCTCTTCATGTTTATCATTTTAAATGCGCATTGAGCGTGTTGTTGCTTTGAATTTCGTTCAGTTTATACGTTGACCAGCACCAAACTTCAGCAGTTCAGCAGTTGTGCAGCCTCACCAACAGTACTCAGTACCATTAACCATTGCCACCCAGTCCCAACCATTCCCCACCCACTAACCGAACAACCAAACACCCTACCAACATCCAACTCAGTCAGTCCCCGCAAACTCAACTCAATGGCCAAAGTGATTCTGGTTTCCCCTTAAAGTGAGCGTCAATGCCGCAATGTGACACAGCTTTCAAATTGAAGCCAACATTGCCAAGCAATTCTAAAAGGAACAAGAGCGGGGGGCAGCAGTTGGCCAAAGCATGTTCAGCGAGGTATAAATTTAGTCATAGCACTTCAAGTGCAGATTTTGTACTCCTTCAACAAGCTGAAGAGAGATGCGATTGAGCAAAAATGGTTTCACAATTAATATTGACACACTGCATACATATTTTGTTGCCAGCCCCATTTACCTTCAGCCCTAGAACTCTCCGCAGTGTAATAATTAGTAATTACTTTTTAGTTAAATTTTATTGGCTTACTTGATTTCCAACCTTTATTGTTGCACAGTTTTAACAGCTTTCAATCGGCTGGGACCAAGGAAAAATGCTTAATGCATTTAGCAACTTGACAAGTTAATGTTGTTCTCTTTTAATTAAGTCTAAAGACATTACTTACTTACACTTACATGCAGTACTGCGCTTGACCTAATTTCAGTCTTCGATATCTTCGAATGTTTCTAAGCCGATTCAAAAATGATCCCACATCTCAAATCTTTAGCTCTTATAGTGTTTGTCCCGTTACGTTCCCATGCATGGGATCAGGCTTTACAAAAAAAATTTCCAGTATGTAACGTAAGGTTGAAACACATTCTTCAGTAGCCGTTGGCGTATTTGTATTTGTTTGTTTGCAGTTGTATTCCTGTTGGGCCCTGAAAAGTATGCTACACATATTGGCAAGAAAGGGCTTCTCGGGCATATATTTCAGGAATCTAGCGTCAAGCACTAGTGATTGTGTGTTTTTGGCAGATGATGTGGGGCAATGATAAATGTGCCATTAGCATTTATTTTCGTTTCGTTGGCGAGACGAAAACAAGAAATCGATGTTGGTTGATTTTAGAGAGACCCACAAATTCATTCGGATTTAACTTGTGCCCCTACAGAGTGGCTGTTATTGCTCTTATAATGATCATTTGTATGCTAAACACAAGTGTAAAACATTATTTTTTTAATTAACCAAGAAACTATTTTTAATATTTTTTTTTCAATAAACAGGCAATGGTAAATTGCACTTTTAGCAGTGAATTAGTTTTCTTACCAATGAAACTAAGTTTGGACACAACTAGACAAACAATGAAACATGGAGTCAGACCCTCCATTTTTTTTAGGGTGCCATTTGTTGTTAGCATTGGCCATACAGCTATTTATAAAATCTAATACAGATGTTTGAAATGGATCAGATGATAAGTGAAACATTTTAAATCGTTATCGGATTTTCCACAAGTCCCCACAACATTTTTCAAAGCCCTTCCTTATACTCACTTGAACCATTTTGTTTGTTTCATGATTGCATTTTTCAGCAAATAAATGAGTACAGGGTATAATAATATATAATATCATCAAAAAGCAAATTTATCGACACCTTTTTGGTTTATTTGACCGTCTTCCATAATTTGTTCGGTTATAGGCGCAATTACAGTGTTGATCCCCTTTGAGTGATTTGTTTGTTGGCTAACTGACATTTGTGCCCAAGAACAGGGGGCTTTTTAGCTTGCATGGCATGACGAAAGAGACAGATAGAGCAACAGAGAGAGAGAGTGAAAGAGAAAATGAATAAGAAAACAAGCATTTGCGACGGTCCCCCAAAGTTAAATTAAGCAAAAAGTTTAAAAGTAATTAACGGCAACGCAAACCAAGTGCTTAGCCAATGTTTTTCAAACTGTTTTTTGCATATGCATGTATGTTGTCTGTATGTATATGTTTGTGTATGTATGTATTTGAATATGTGTGCATGTGGTTTGTGCGACGCAGCAATTAAACCAAAAAATATAAGCTCATATTGTAGTACTTGCTGGCGATGCATATTTTATGAGAAATGAAACGACACGTTTAGAAATATTTCAACTCAAATGCAGACGCGAAAAATTGAAATAAATCGCGCCTCAATTTAAATAGTTAATGGATAGTATTTACCATTTGCACTGTGTATATACATATGTATAATTGAATTAGCTAATAATGTATTCTCTTCCTGCATTATTTACAATTTAAACCAAAAACAGTTTGGCAATGCATTCACGGAGTGCGTGCAATTTGAACTGCCAAAACTCAAACTGGTGGCTAGATTTACAAACATTAGACAATTAAATCTGAATATTAGAAATGGTACATTCAGTTAACTCACATTAATTTCGATCTATTAATTGAATGATAAATAGGTATATTACTATGATGTGTGGTGTAGTTAAATCAGACTTTATTTTAAAAGCGGTGTCACCCGCAAATCTAGAAACATAAAACTTTGCAAATATCTTGTTCTATTGCCTGGAAAAATAAAGAGTCTAAATTGGTGCTACCCTTACTGGGGAAATCGATAAAATCTATAGCGGAAAATCGATAAGTCCACATATTTCTTATACCCGTACAGCTAGAGTTACCGAATTTGTAAGGAGATAAAATTGTATCTTTTCTTGAAATATATCTTGAAAAAGGAAAGAGTTAATGCCAACAATAGCATTAATAAAAATGTTTTTGTATTCAATTATTATAGTCGATATTTGAGCTGAATCGCAATTGGAAAATATATCTAGTATGTATGCTCTCTATTAAGGGCAAGGCCATTTCCCATTGATCCCTACAGGCGGCAGTCATAGCTTGTCTCTCTTTCTCATGGATCCGACAAATGCAGGGGCCACAATGCCAGCTGCATGCTGGGCACACAGTACACATCATGTAGTGCCATAGACTAAGGACTCTGAATACTGGCGACAAGGAGACAAGGTCAAATGGCAAATGGAATGTGGGCGTTGTCAATGATGGCCACTGTTGCACTGTTGTGCGCTTTTTAAGCATGTGTGTGTCTGTGAGTGTGAATGTATTGTCAGGTTAATCACTCGTTTTGTTGGCAATTACTGTTATGACCCCAATGTGGACGAGGACAACAAACAGGCCAGTTTAGCCAACTGCGATTCAACTGTGAGCCGGACGACAACCGAACTGTTGACCGTTGACTGTTGACAGCCGACGGACATCGGACATCGGGCACTGGACGACGAAAAAGTCAAAGCCACTTGGCTTTTGTTGCTTCGTTACTGCTTTTGTTGCCTTGTTGCGAATATCAATGAGTCCATTATGTATGAACGCCAATGATTATGGTCGCCTGACATGACAGCAGCCACTCAACGTTGGAAGGGGCCCGGAGAGCAGCGTAGCAGAGCTGAGGGGTTTTCAGGGGCAACAGAAGTTAAGCGATGGCAGTTGACAGCGTTTGGCATTTTGCACCCAAGCAACAAAAACATGAGCAACTGATGCGACGACAAAGATGTCAGAGAAGGCGAAAGGCACCAGCACGGACTGAGACAGAGATGGAGACAGTGACAGAGAAAGAGACGGAGACGGAGACGGAGACAGAGGCGCTCGACAATAACAGCATCAATTTGCCGTCACCTGTGCGGCACATTCAGCAAGTGATGTTAGGAAATGGATTCTGGGGGGGCTCATGACCATAAAATTTTAGCAGCACGCAGTTTTAGATCTTTTCTAAAATCCAAACAGTGGAAAGTATGTGACTAAATTATTGACAAAAAAAAAGAATTTCAAAACTAATTGGTGAGATTATTGAGCCACAAAAAAACCGTTATGATTTTTGTCTTATTATATTTATCTTGTTTATATTATATTCTTATACATATATCGGATAATTTTCGAATTGTTGTTTATTTATTGTAAAAAATAAGATTAAAATATCATTAAAATTAATTAATTTAAATTAAAACATAAAATGGCATTTAAATTGGAAATTCATCAAGAAAATTAGTAGTTCAACATGTGTTGCGTTGATTGGCAAAAGCCCAGAAAACCCAATCTGACCAGTTATTCCAAGCAAAAGAAATGCAAAACTAATAAACAAAATAAATTTCAAGTATTTCAATTTTATTGAAATCGAAATCGAATTTTTATTTATTTTAAAATCAAGGAAATTGTCAGTCAAAGATATTTAAATGTTAATCATTGTGTTATGATTAGATTTGCAACAACAATATTCATATGCAGAAAATAAAGTTTGGTTCCACTGTAACTCGCTTGTTCTTTCGACATCAATGGCTTCTTGCGCCATTATGGGGCTGCCTCACCTTTGTAAATTCACATTGCGTTATGATTATTGATATTCGTGTTATTGTTGTTGGGTGTGTCTGAAGTGCTTAGTCCTGTATTTTGTGCTAAAAATGCGTGGCCCGCTTTTAGGCACGGCCATTACTCGTAAAAGACAAAGCACACACACAACAGGTGTTGGTTGGTTGTGTGTGTGTGTGTGTGTGTGTGTGTGTGTGTGGGTGCTTTGACGGAATAAGCATACAGGCATCGTTATCGATTCGAATCGGTGGCGTATACGTAATGTTACCAATGGTAAATTAAGCGTAAAATGCTGCCACACACACACAATTTAAAAGGCAAATTAGTAACACCCATCGACTGTTGTTGGCAAATGATCCGTAAATAATGCAAATACATGTAAAATTCGTGATGGTATTTTACCTCGAGCTCTTTTTTGTTTTCGAGTATGCAATTCATTAAGAAAACGAAGTTTCATGTTCGATTATCTTTAAAGCAAAATGACCACAAAAATCCGGCAATTTTCGAAAACAGAAAAATGCCAATAAAGCATCAGTTGAAAAATAAATTATTATTCGCAATTCGTGCTCATTTATTAGCAAAGTTTTCTACTGCAAAGCAGAAAGCACATTTAAAAAGAATTATGCAGCTACTAGCTAATGAATAACCGTTGCTCACATTTTCAATACTCTTTAGCATAGAGTTGTAAACTTTTCTCATGACTCGTCTATACTTACTACTTCATCTTAAATAAATTTAAGAATATCTATTATTAACTATTGAATCTTTTCAACATTAATCCATATTATTGATATCTGAATGCTTAAATCAGGGTATAAAGTATTCTTTGTTTTCCCTAAAAACGAATTGCTTTTCCCCATTAGCCCATCCAGCCACCTCCTTCTTGGTTCATCGGCTATTTGAGCGTGGCCCTTGTTTTCAGCGTGGAGCCAACAATTAAACGGGCTTAGAGCTGAACGCAACTGCCAATTGCAGCTGGCATTCAATAAAATTTAAACGTCAAACGCCCGGCCAATTATTTGTGACCACATCGGAAGGCTGCCACAAAAGGATGGTCAAACTGAGCCAAATGAGCAGGGAGCAGGGAGCAGTGCCTAGGAGTTGGGAGCATTGAGCGCCTTTGTCTACTCTTTCTTTTGTTTTCCGATTTTCGCTGATGGCTGATGGCATTGTGAAAATGAAAACTGCACTTGATTATTTAGCTGCTAATTTTCATTGTGGCGGCGAGACCAAAATTGAAAAAAAAAAAAATACAAATAAAAAAGGCAGTTGGTTTGATACCGTTTGATACAGGCAAGGACACTTGACTGTAAGATACTCTTAGGAAGTGGTCTTAAATGCAAATAAAATATTGAAAATATATTGCGGAACCAAGCCCAAAAGGTACGAGTACAAGTAGTATTATATAAATTACATTTTCGAAGAAGAAATTCTTATATATTATAATATATATTATGTAAGTAAACTTACATAGCAATGAAAAAGATAAATATTAGTCAGAGCATTTAATCTTCGGTACAGAATACTGTTTGTATGACTTTTTGTTCATATCAATGCTGGGCGCAAATTGAAGGCAAAATGCCAATGATGATGATGACGACCGGCTGGGTAAGCGACAAAAAACATAAAAGAAAGGAACAATAAAAACAATAACAGTGACTTTGGGCAACAATGAAGCTAAAGTCGAGTGAAAGAGCAAACCAACGAAGGAGACTGGGAGCAGATTGAAAGACAGCAAAAACAGATTGAAATCAGTTTGAAAACAAGCGAAGCGTAAAAATGCTGCGACCGGTTAAGTTGAATGTGTTCTATAAGAGTTGGTTCTTACGAATCTTAGACAGATGCTGAAAGGTAGTGTTGGAAAAAAAGGCCCGACAACAGTTTATATTTATTAGGCGGGCATTTAACTCTAGACAATTTTCCAGGGGCCGACTATTTACGCTCGTTGCGTCTTTAATGATTTAATTGACGATGAGGCCACATATGAGGACTATGAACACTTGAAGAAGAAATGAGAATTCTCTACTTTAGATCTACATTAACCAATAGCCACATATCACTTCACACATTATTAAAAATTGTTAGCTTTGACTTAGATTTTTTTATCTTTAAATTTTTCACATACATGTTATAGCCGCGGAAAGCGATAACCTAAAAAAGATGTAATTTAAAAATGCTCCTTAGCTGAATTATTTTCAGTTCTTTTAAAAAATGACTTAATGCACATAGTATTTCCATATATGTATGTAAATGCATACATAAATAAATGTATAGCCGCCCAAAAGTGCAATCTTTTTTCTTTTTTGGTGCGCTATTGCCATTTCTGCATTTTGGAGATGCATTCGTAGATGGTAGTTGGAGTTAAAGATGGAGATGCCGGTTAGAAGCTTGCACCAGGTGTTGGGCAGCTCTCGGTACTCTCGGCTGATTTATCGTCCATAAAATTTATGTTTAGTTTAATCGAAAGGCGCACTTAAAGTGGGCAGCAAACAAGGCAGCAGACAGAAGTGAGAAGAGAACGACGCTGACTTAACGGAGGCAATAGAGAGCTAAACATTGGGCGGGCATTGTGCAAATATTCTCTCGAAAGTGTTGCCTGTTTTATTCTATTTCTTAAACGCTTCTTCTCTGCCAAATCAGAAGACCAGACGCTGGCGTAGCTATCGCAAGAATTTATTGCTGGCTCATACAAACTATATCATTTTCTCACATAATTTTAAATCGAAAACAAACATTTTTATTTTTTGGCTGCCGAAATTAAATTAAGTTGTACTTTGAATGATTTTTTATTGCATTAGCGTCAGCCATAATTATATTTGGTGAAAATGGTTAGAAAAACTTAAATTTGATGTGAAAAAGATCAATTTTTATTTCTTTTATTCAGTTAATTAAGATTTTAAAATTTTTAGAATTTTCAGATCGAGCGCTAAAATATGAATGAAATATATTATTATTTTGGGTTTTAAAAACTTTTTACTATGGATTTGAAATGATGTAAGTAGCTTTGCGAGTAAGGCATATTATAAATTTGGACATCCTGTATGTAAAGCTTAGTTTATATGCAGGCTTCAAGGTTTTTCCTTATGGATTTATTTAATCTGGCAGAGATTTCCTTAGTCAAATTTAAAATTCATTTCTACCCCCACACACACACCCCATAGGGACGTGACTTCTTGTTGTTATTGATAAGTTATGCAAGTCAGTTTGCCGCGCATCATCATTATTAACATCGTCATCATCATCATCATCAACATTGTGTTCATCACTTGCACTTCGCATATCGTTGACACGCTTGACACTGACCCCATTGTCCAATTTCAACGTTCAACGATCAAAGCGCTGTGTGTGTAAATACATATGTATGTTTTTACATAAATTAAGTGTTACTCACCTAGCATCCTAGACAAGAGTAGCAGGAATGTGTAGCACAGCAACTGCAGCAGCTCCATATTTTATTAGCTTTCTCAAGCAGTTACTTGATTTCTACTATATGTTACTTTTAAAGGAGATAATTGCGCATCACAAGCCAAGAAACCGGCCAAAAACAGAATTCTTTTCTTTAAAAAAACGATCAGCAGAGACTGTAAAGACAAAGAACGTACAGTTTTGAGCGTCAGCCTGGAAAAATGTCAATATATATAAATATGTAAATATACAAATCAATAATTCTTCTTTTTGGCACACTTGTAGTACTAGAAGAAAGTGAACGTTGGCTGCATCATAGTACAATAGCTTTAATAAACCAATTACTTTAAAGCTTAAACCATTTTAATAATTAAATACTAACACTTGATGATCCATATTTAAGTTTATTTGTGAACCGTGTGTGCACCGTGTACCGTGTACCGTGTTCCTCGTACGTCTCATCTATTTTATAGCCAAAGGGCAAACATGAACACTAGCTGACTCACTTGGGAGGCGTTTCGTTACGTTTCGTTTCGTTCTGACGGAATGCATTTACTGCAAGTGATATTAACAAATACTGTGCAATAAAGGCAAGAGTCTCGACACACTGGCAAGAAGGTGAGAGTTGGAGAGTGTGAAATGCAGTTGGAAAAGGAGAAGGCCACCGATGGCCACTGTTTGGGCTTTGGTGACCTTTTTACCCCTGGACTTGCAATCGCATTCGCAACCGTAGTCGCAATGGCAATGGCAACAGTAGCCCAGAGGCAAGAGCCTGGCTCGCAGTTTATGGCAACAAACGTTAGCCATAAACATTTTTATAACGCTGCAAAACGCGTCACGTTGTAGACAGCAGGCACGGTTGAAACAAACAGCACAAATCTTTCGTACTACCATAGAAGTATATACACACTTAAAAAAGGGGAAAGGGGGAATGCAAAACAGAAAAAAAAGCAATGAATACGTTGCAGTCGGACGAAACCGACTGCGTAGTACTCTGATACCAGTTAAAGACGGGTGTTAAGAAGTCTGATGCAAAGGCGTTAACAACAACAATAGTTACCAAGTTTAAGAACTCTAGCTGTTAGGATGCAAGAAAACATATATCAATTTACCAGTTCCCCAGTAGACAAAGATAGATCAAAAGTTTCAAGTCTCTTGCCTTACGACTGTCCAGCCGGACAGACGCACAAACTCCATGTAGGACATTGCACAAAACGAATATAATCTTTACCTTCGGCTACAGAGTATAAAAAGAAGTGGAAATCGCATAAACCACAAGGAAAATGAATTGTGCTTTTAGTCTTTGTAATTAGCTCGGCTGGCAGTTGGCAGTGGCCAACATGCAGTCAGAAGTCTGCTGAAAGGCTGGAGGCGTGTTATGGCTAATGCAAAGCACCAGAATAGTAGGCCCAGATAGAGTCCAAGTGTGCGCTACTCTTGGTCGCTCACACAAATGCTTTAATAAACAAATGCATTCTCACTGACCAAAAGCAATGTGATTGGTGTTAAGATATCTGAAGTCAGAATGGGTTCTACTTAAGATCATAGTACATATATAAAATTAGAAAACTGTAAATGAGGTATTGTGAAGTACTCAACAATGTGTATGTAAATGCATATTATGTTGTGCACAACAGTTAATGTACCCCATATTTACTACAATAAGAAGCAATATAAAAACTATAAACAGTCACTGTTGCTGGGCAAATGCGTAGGTTCGGTGGAAGGAGAAAGGCGAAGGTGAAGGGTGAGTTAAAGCATGGAAATTTTCAATTACGCTCATGACATGACATAAAACGTAATTTAAGGCAAATGTCTAAAAGTCTGAGCGCTCCATTGCGGACGCCTTGGAGGCTAGAGTCGGGGGTGGAGGCACCCACTGTGTCGGGACTTAAGTGAGGATGAGTTGAGGTGGGGATATGGTAAAAGGGGGTCGAGTGTAACGCTTGATTTGCTCTGACGTAAGTGGCGGCGACTCTACGCAGCTTTGTTCCAGCTCCATCCAACCCGACCCATCCAGCTAGCCAGCTACCTAGCCGTTTGTCGTCCTTGTTACGTCGACCTCCCGTCAGCAGCGTTTGTTGTTTGTCCTGCTACGCCTACAACAACAACCACAACAACAACAACAACAAGAGCAAGAGCAACGACATTTGCTGTTTTGTATTGCTGCTGAGTTCCTACTCGGTCTACTTGGTCGGCATTGTAGTATTGGACAACAGCCGTGTGGCAGTGTGGCAGTAACAGGCAGAATTGGTGGCAATGGCAATGGCGATGGCTATGGCTATGGCGATGGCGATGGCGAAGAGTGCATGTTAAGTGCCTTATTATCCTGTTTATGTAACCGTGCAGTTGTTAAAAGACACACGCGCGGACACATGTCCCTTACACCCACCACCCCCCCCCCCCCTCCATCACCATCACCCACTCCACGTGCTGTGTTAGCCTGTAAGTGAGTGTGTGTATGTGCGTGTGTGTGTTTTTTGCGCTGCGCTGCCTTTTCATCAGCGCCAAAGTGTTTTTCACTTCATGTTTTATTCATCTTTAGTTTACAAATTGTCGCAATGGCTTTTCCAGCCAAATGGCCCACTGCGCAATATTTTGAATACAAATTTTAAACTTAAAGAATGCCCAAATAGCGCTTCCTTAAATGTTAAAAAGAAATCAAAGACTAACTAACGACATGCAAAAAGAAAGCACACAGTTTTGACATTTACCTACCGATGTTTTCTGGTGTTTTTTTTAGGCCTAAGTTGCTATTTCCTAAATGTTTTGTTGATCAAGAATCTATATGTACATTACAGAGTCGGAGAAGCTTTCTCATATTATTTTTTAATTATTTATTTGATTTATTTTTATTTATTAGTTGCAAATGACAATTGCAGGGCAAGCAAATGTGGAAAATGTAATACTTTAATTAACACAATAAATAAATTAAGAAAATAAAAAAATAACCTATAAAATGAGAATCGTCTGTGGTTTTATAAATGCAATGAATATGTATGGTGTCTGTGGGAATTGATTAAATGTCGAAGTTTATATTTTCTGTCTGTTTAGGAGCAGAATAAACTGATTACTTGCATCTGGTAGATAATATTTTTAACTGATATTACATAATACAAATTATTGAAACAATTTCTTGTTAATTGATTGCAATAGCTAGCCAAAATGCATTATTCCAATTGAACAAAACTTAATGGTCGATGAGTGAATATCAAATGAAGCAAAAGCTAGACACGGTATATGAAGAAACTGAATGATTAACCCAACAAGAAGTTACATTGCAAGCAACATATTACATTGCACTTAACTAACTTGGTATGTTTTGGTATCTTCTGCTATACAATACTTAAGAAGAACTCGCATTTGACTATTAAAATAAATAAAAAGGCATATCTCGAAAGTACTCATACCTGAGTAGTAAAGGGTATTATAAAGGAA
Source organism: Scaptomyza graminum (assembly GCA_018901835.1). Taxonomy (NCBI): domain Eukaryota; kingdom Metazoa; phylum Arthropoda; class Insecta; order Diptera; family Drosophilidae; genus Scaptomyza; species Scaptomyza graminum. The sequence continues at coordinate 5,198,279 of JAEIFL010000001.1, read as the reverse complement.
ACATGTAGAGTGTTAACTATGGTAGTTAGTTATTGAATTGATCACTTTAAACAATTTGTTGATTTAAGCAGCTGCAAAAATATAAATTGTATTTACATTTGCTTATAATATTTATAAATTGTACCCAAAAAGTTTTCAATAATGAATATGCAAAAGTAAATGCGTGCGTGTGTTTGTGTGTGTGTGTGTGTGTGTGTATTTTAACATTTTAATATGCATGGCAGGGCTGACACATTGCAAAAAGCTGGCGAAAAAGAAAAAACCGCCAACAGCAACGAAATAAATTTGTCAGCCAGTGCAATATTCTTCATTTCCCAGACGACGAGCCAGGCTGTTTGGCTGCCTGGGTGCCTGGGTGGCTGGCTGGCTGGCTGGCTGACTGGCTGGCTGGCTGGCTGGCTGGTTGGTTGCAACAAAGCTGGACCTGGACCTGGCCCATCGACTGGCTCTGGCCACGTAAATAAATAAATACACACAAGTAAAATACATATAAAGCACACCGAGACCGTGACCGAGGCGGAATGATGTTGTGGATGGGAGAGGGTGGATGAGGAAATGGGTGGTCAGAAGAATGGAGAGAATGGCAACGAGCTTCCATTTCCATAGCAATTCCTGCAACAAAAAAAACGAACCCCTTCCTGAAATTGTGCATGAAAAATATGGAAAGACATTTGGCCAGAGACAGATTTTTGCAGCTGCATCCGCATCGTACTGATCCAAAAACTGACAATAAATGTCATTTAGTTTGCCAACGATAGCAGCAGGCGGCGGCCAGGCAATGGGAAAGGGGTTGGCGTTGTGTGGAGGAGCAGTGCGAGTGCAGTGGGCGCGGGCGTGGCACAGCTGCAAACAAACAATATTTATTTAAAACAAATTAAGAAAACGATGGCCAATTGCTGTTTCTTGTTTATTCGGTATTTACTATTAATTTTATTGTTATTCGAAATTTTGTATTTAAAAAGCCCGTTTACTATGTATAAAAACTGTACAATTGGATATAATGAAATCTAAGTCTAGTTATGTCAAGCGTAATGTGTTAACTGGAAAATATTCGTTCATAGAAAGTAAACGTCAATCAGATATATCCGTTTGCAAATAAAATCACACATAAATCTTCAGGGAATCCTTTTGGTAGATCTTGACACGAACGGAGTCTTTGAGATTATATATTCAAGACTGGGTTTTGCTGGTATACTACTGAGTACAAGTTATTAGTTTATGGCAGAAAGCTATCTATTTATTGTTTACATTAAATTTTCGTGTTTGTATTGGAACCAACCCCCCATCCACTCTTTGCAAGCGACTCCTTAACACCCGTTTTTATAGAGGTATCAAAGTATTCCGCATTCGGTTGCGTCCGTCCGACTGCAACGTTTTCACTTGCTTTGAAGTTACCAATGATTTCAATTCTAGCTCTTACTACTAAAAGTGCACATTTTAGGCAAAAATCGATGCGAACAGTAGAGTATTGCACAAGGGAATTGGAATTGTTTTTAAAATTGTCGTGCAATAGATTTCTTCGCCAGACATATGGATTATGCACCTTTTAAAATTCTCATATCACATTTGATTGAAAACGAAATCAATGCAAGTGGACGCAAAGGACTGCAAAATACCGAAGTATCATGCACTCATATGATTGTCACAACATATGTTCCCTCACACATACTATTTATATATATACATACATACCTACAAATATACGAATGTGTATTATTTGTACACCTTAAACTTCGGTATGATGATGACAAGCACAATCATAAAACGAGCTGTAATCTGAGCATGTTTTTCACTGCCTAGGCAGAGCAATCAAAATCATTTGTTTACCAGCCGGAACAAACATTAAACATTTGCTGCCACACCACATCACACACACGCACACGCACACACACACACACATATTTGCACTACACTATGCTCGTAACAAAAACAAGAATATGCTCACGCACAGGCATTACGACTTTTGGCTCCACGTAGTAACAGTTGCGTGGAGCATTATATTGGATGTGTTTTATTTTTTCTCTCCCTTGCTCTTTTTTTTGGTACTGCTTTTTGCTTTTTTGCGCAACGTTAACATAAACGACTGCTAATTGAATTATTAACACCTATGGGCGATGGCGAGGCGATGGCTATGGCGATGGCAACCCAAACGCAAAATGTCACCGCAACTAGCGACAGCGGCGACACAAACCAACTGAATCTCATTTCAGCGTATATACATATATATGTGTGTGTCTGTGTGTGTGTGCGTGTGTGCAATAAAACAAAGTGCGCATAACAATTGGCTAACCACGATATGAGACCTCAAAAACATAAACAACCGCAAATGTTGCGTCAAGAACACGCAAGCCTAACGCTCAAAATGGTTTTTGAAAACGAAGTAGATGAATGTGACTTTTGTTTAGTGTTTCGTTGCTGTTGTTTGGTGTGATATATTTTATGTTAAAAAAATCTCCGTGTTATATTTTGTGTATGTGTGTGTGTTTTGTTACTTAGCGCAATCGAATTCTTGATAATAGTACCTTTACCGACCGAGTGTACCAACAGCATGCAATATGATTCAACTGTCCCGCCTCTCTTGTTTGGTGCAACAACTGCATCGGACAGAATGAGAGGCGGCATCAAAGCACAGTTGGTTCGGCTTTGGGAAACTAGCTGGCAGCCAGAAGTCTGGCTTCAAAATGGTACTGTATTCCCCGCTGTGCTGTCATTGGTATCAACAATGTTTTTTTGGGTCTCTTTCTCCAAACTTCGTACATATGGAGATACATATGCAGATGCTTTTGTCACGCCCACGAATGACCTGGCAAAAATATTTTGCAAAAATATTTATAATTCACAGTTGTAAAGCAAGAATCTGCAGATCCAAAATATATAACAAAACAAAAAAAAATAAATGAATAAAACCCAACTAAATTTAGTCATCATTTTAAAAAGTTTTAATTATTTAAACTGGTTTAAATGGCATCAGAGTTCCCGAATCCAGCTAGCATTTTAATTCGCACGGTTTTAATTCAATATAATTATTAATTAATCATAAGTTTCACCCGCTAGTTTGTGCTTCTATTTGCATGCACTAATCGCGCCAGAAACAAAACCTATAACACAAGTGAAGCTGAGCATAAGATCACACGAGACTAAAGATGGCAGCCATAAATGTTAAGCTTAGCAATGGTTATATGGATATGTACATAAAATTATAACGATTGAGAAGCCAGCTTAGTGCTGCTCTGCGTATGCTTGTGGGTATATTATTAATTTGCTATTGACAAATAGCAACAAAAATTATGGAGAGTACAAGTTTCAATTTCACTTTATGCATTTAAAGATTCAATGCGAGTACAAAATAAAATCACAAAAAATCTATATTAGGTTCTTTTGACTTTCTCTAACTCGAGCTTAGAATAACATACAAAAGCTTTATTCTTTAGAATTTTGTTTATGCACAATATATAGATATATTTATCATATTTTCATATTCTTAAGGAAAACTATCTATACTGCAATAGTTTTAATCAAATTGGTAATTTAATACAATGAATCAAGTAAATACAAGCAAAAAAGTAAATAGGAAAAATAATGATAAATCAGACTAAAAAAAAAAAAAAAAATTAAATATATAAAAAATTGACAAATTTTTTCATTTTCCGACCTGCTTTTCTGCTTGTGTTTCCGCTTGCAGCACGAAATGTTTCACGTTTTTCTTTTAATTTCCGAAGCTTCCCCAAATACACAAAAAAAAAACTCCGTCTTTTGTGTGTGAAATCGAGCGGTCTCAAGTTTGTCACAACAAATTTTTGCTGCAATGCTTTTACTTGTATAAAAAAAATATAAGTTGCGACATTCAACTTTTTGTGATTTGCGGTAAGTGGGGAATGTGTACCACAAGTTTTGTATACGCCACATAAACAGACGACAATAGAAACTGATCGACTAGCATTGAAGCAAAGATACTATTTTCTGAAGGCGTAGATGTAAGCTACTTATACACGTTACCATTGCACATTGCACAGTCCACAAGTAGTATTATTGATAATCGAAATAAGACCATCATTAAAAATAAAATCTTGTATGTCGATTTATATTTACTTTTGATTTGACATGTTTTGTTTTTGTATTTTATATTTTTTTAACTTCAACACTTAGCACTTTTCAGATTTTACTCTAAAAAAAAAAACACAAAAAACACATCGAGATATTTAATCAATATCACAAAAAATTCAATCACTTACAATACTTATGTCAAGAATTGCTCTTTTGGCTTCAAATATTTCAATGTCACTTAATTTCTGCTTATGTATATTTTTTATTTTGTGTTTGTTTTTTTTTGTGCAATTGCCAAGTGTTTGAATGCACTTCCGCTTCCGCCGTTTGATGCTGGCTGGCATTTAAAACACAATCGAGAAACGATTAGTCAAAAATGTTTCGCTTTGGCTTTTGTGTTCTGTCGCTGCTCAATTTTTGTTTGTTTGTTGGAACTTGTTGTGAGAAGCGTTGAAGGCGCCTCATGAAAATTACTTAGCCACTAACAATATGCGTGTGGTTATGCGTATGTGTGTGTGTTTGTGTGTGTGTGTGTGTGTTTGAAGAGTTTGCCTTTTTGTAATGAGCGCAAATTACGCTAATTTAACATGTTGATTTTTCTTTCATTTCCAAGACATTTCTCGATCGCACAATTAGATACGTTTTATTTTCGTAGCTTGTTATCGTTGCAATTTCGATAACGATGCTTATACCTAATGTAACGTTTGTATGTTGGCTTAGAGAGTTTTGGATTTACCTTTTAATTTCTTTGATATTTATTATAAGTCATTGGATGTCGATTGTTTTGTACGGCACCGAAAAAAAATAGATGGATAATTTGAAATAAAAACAAAATAGGAAAAGACCTGACTAAGAACCGCGCTTTCGAATTTATTTAAAAGGACACTGCACTTGCAACAAGGCCCGCATATAACTCACGTAAAGTATTCACACGCGACATAAACTTTGACACGGCAGAATGAAAACGCACGGGCTCATTGCGACCGCATGTGTTGACGTTCCAAACAAAACTGTTGCTTAGTTGGGCCACAGTAGCTCGAACTCGAGGCGGCAGTCAGCTCGCAGCAGGCAAGCTTGTTGGCACGAGTCCTCGGTTGAATGTCGGAATCGTGGCGCACCTTCGTACTGGACTTAAAAGTGCCGCTTACCACTCGTTCGTGCTATGTTCGTGTCACACGACGAGCTGCCGTTGGCTGTGTGCCAATTATTGCGACCATTGGCGATGCTTCCGGCTTCGGAAAGCTGCCATCGGCGCCTGCTCATGTTCCTTGCAACGTTCGCTCACTCACTCGTGTTTGGACACAGCCGACGAAGTTGAACACTTTACACTTTCCACTATGTGGTGATTTTCATAAAGCCGGCCAACGTGGCGTATGCTTTGTTTACGTTTTGTGTTTACGTTCCAGTCGCCCTGGAAACACGCGCTACAAGTAATAAACACGCCGGAATCGGAATGACGTTTGATGGTGGCGTACGATTGAGTTATTCCTTTGCCTTTTCAGTTGGTACTCCTTCTGCGCTTTTAATTCGTATACTTAATTAAACTTGTACTTGGAAATGCATTGCGAAATTAGATGAGCTTATGCCACGATCTTATTGTGGTATTTTTAGCAAAATTCAACGGAAAAAATGTTCAGGGTTTTTAGTTATAATTAATATAATATTTATGACGGATTAAAAACAATAAAGAGGAATACACAAATTCATATAAATCAGCAACTTTTTTTTATTTTAACCAGCACACTGCTAAAAATTAAAGATGCATTTCCATTGACGCTGACTGTCGAAAATAAATTGCTCGTGAAATGACCAAAGATGACAATGAAGCAAAAACAAAAATGTGTTGTTGCTATCCTTGTTTTTTGCATCAGAGCAATTGCCACAATAATGATAGACTAAGCTTTTGTCGGATTTTTTTTGTTATGTTATTTAGTCAGCACATAAAGATTTCTTCTTTGATCTTGTGGGTTTCAAATAAATGTTTGTTTCTGTCATCAAAAAATGTGGACTTATAAATTACTTCTTTAATTTTTACAAATCTGATAAATCATTTCATTTCTATTTCAATACTACTTGTATAAATATTGGAACAGTAAACCAAATATTTTTAATGCTGTTGCCTCAGCCTATCTATCGGCAGACATACAGAAAGAGTCCGTTAAAAGTTTTTGGCCAGGTCAAGACTGCACATTTTACATTGCGCAATTTGGTAGTCAACTAATATTGCCCAATGAAACTCACTTTGTCCATTGCAAAGGCGGAAAGCGTGGACGATGGACGCTGCGTATGCGTCATATGTTTGCACTGCACTCCGGCTTCGTCAACGATGGGCGCATGCCGAAGAACTTGTGGGAAGCAATGATTTTGAAGGACATGCAACTGTTTAAATGGCCGAATAGCTAGCCCACTATACACATAGTTCTACATATATATACGCAAATGTGTGTAGGTGTGCGTGTATATGTGAAGGTTTTTTTTTGAGTTTATGTTTTTGCTTGTTCAACGCAATTTTAATTAAATTGTTAGCATTTCTTTTTGTGGCACCATTAAATTAAAATAAACTAAGAGCTGCATAAACATCAGGTGCATAGAATGTCGATGGTTTCGCTTGATTTTATGAAGGCCAGTAAGTAATTTTAATTTATTTGATATTGATGCAGACCGTTCAACTAAAATTGCAATTACAATCAAATCGGAATCGCTGCGCAAGTTAAAATCGTGCTAAGCTTTTCCGTTGGCCCCAAAGCAAATGATTCGCAACACGTTCAGGTGTCAAGCGTGTCTATACCAGTCAAACACACTAACACAAACACACACATACACACACACGCACACAGATTGCTGGCCTTCAGGCATATGTCCAAAGTTCTATATTACATACGAAGCTAGTAGATCATTAAAATTTCATAGCAATACGTGCGAATATTATCGAAATGCTTTAATTTTGTGGATGCTTGATTGAAAATTCGACAAACAGCGACAACTGACTATGGCAGGCAGTTTAGTGGCATTTTTTGTGGCTTTTAACAAACAAAGAAAAACTTTTTCCGTGCAATTGTTTATTTTCTTTCTTGCATATAAGGTTGGCGTCCAAGCTTGGGTTGCTGACTTGGCTGACTTGGCTTAAACTGTGCTTTAGCTCACTTTAACATTAATAGAGCTTCATAGCTAGCCGACGTGTTTTGCCACCAATTCTGCTGCTGCTGTTGCCACTGCTGCTGATGCTGATGCTGACGATGATGACTGCTGCCATATTAAAGCGAAACTTTTTTGATTACTTTATGCTAACGGCAGCTGTGCCGCATCCACATTCAGTTTCGCTAGCCACAAAGTAATTGCGGGCCACCAGAAGCACAGCATATAAAAACAAGAAATAACTGCAATCTTTTTGCGAGTTTCGTTAGTCATATACCCTGCAAAAAACAATGCAAAGTTAAATTCAGCGTTAAAAAAATATGATATTCTTAATTTTTGGATTCCTTACAATTAAACAGTTTGTTGTTGCTATAATTTCGTAGCAGACATATGAGAAAGTACATTTTTTTCTTTCCCCTTTCTTCAGATGTTTGTCAACAATATAAGGCGGTTTTATAAATTAATAAAATATACATAGATTCCGTAAAATAAATTAATTGTTTTTTTTAATGAAATTTTCCCAACCACAAACACCTCTGTGCAACGGCTGTAACATATCATCTGCTCGGTCGATACAAGCCAATAATTCATTTGACTCATAAGGTATGTCTGAGTATGTGAGAATAAAAAAAATAAAAAAATAGAGTTCTATTCTTGTTTGTCCGGCGATGTAATTAAACGAAAGATGCTTAAAATTCACGAGCTGGTCAGTTATAAAACTTTGACAATGCTTTGTGAAATCACCTTGTATGTTTGCGTGTGAAGTTTTTTTTTTTTGTCGTTTGCTAAAGAGTGAGAACTGTTCAGTTTATGTAGGCGGATTTATGGAGGACAATGCCAACATGTGGAGTGCATTACATATTCGACAAGTTATCAAAGTCAAAAATTAAATTTACTCGCTTAAAAGACGGGCGACAGAGGCGATTGGATTAATATTTTAGACAAGAGGCAGCCAGCTGGATGGATCAAAAATGAAGTCCAGGACCATAACCAGAACCAGACATGAGCCAGCCATTGGCTTGCCATGCCACAGTTGATTGGTTACCACTAAGCGAAAAATTTACCGGCTATAAATGTCGGTCTCGAGTGCCCAACTTCAGCTCAGTTTTAGGTCCTGCTGCTGCTGCTGCTCCTGGTCATAGTTTTCGAGCATTGGCTCGATATTTTACAAGCGCTCAAAATTTGAGAAACATTTTATTTTTTTGCATGCCATATACCACATACATACATATGGATAAATATATAATATTGTGTGTGTGTGTGTGTGTGTGTGCTAGGTAAGTCTGCTAACGTACGTATGTATGTGTGTGGAGCATAAAGCTGACAGACTTTGCTCCTGGTTTTGTCCGTCCAAAAATTTCGTTGGCTTTTGCCAGCCAAAGTTTCCACAGCAGCAGCAGCAGCTTCATGCATATGTGCCGGTTAAGTGGTTTTTGTGTCTGAAAAGCAGAAAACTCATTAGAGTTTATTTCAAACACTAACAACAACAATGGGCAGCAGAATGAAGCTAGAACGATGGCTTGGTCTGCCTCCCTCTACAAAAGAGATGGAGGCTTGGCTGTTCTCTGTTGCAAAACTCTGCGCTCTCAACAGTTTTTGGTCAAAAATTAAGACATATGCACAGGGTTCATGTAGTCTGCGCCCTACCACACTTCCACAAATTCTTCTCCTTGGCTGTCTCTTTCTTTCTCTCTCTCTTTTGCTACATTATTGACATTCAGTTCGATGACGTTTAAGCCCATTTCGCTGCCCCTTTTTTGCTGCGGTTGACATCAAAGTTTTCAAAGTTGTGCGACTTTTTGGAATAGTTGACTTCAAAAAGCTCAGCCCAATTTACAAAAGCAACCATAAGATGTTAGTGGTAACTGCTGGCAGTTCAAGATTTTAGGTATGCAAATGGAGAGCGAAACAATTGAGAGTATTCCCCAAAGAGATTTACACTTGTGAAAGTCATTCAATTAACATGATAATAATAATAGGCAACCGTTTAAAGGGTTTTCAAATAAACAGTCTTGAGTTAGAAGATAATGACACTCGTAATAACATACTTACTTAACATACTTACTTAGTATATGAAACATATAAAACAAAATTATTATTAAAACTATTATATTAATTAAAGTCGAATATAACCGGAGACAAACATCCGAATACTTTAAGTTCAAAAAATGTCCTCCGTTAATTTAATAAAAAATTGGCAAATATGAAAAAAATACTCGTCAAATAAATAAATAAAGTATACGTAAGGTAAAATTATGTATTTTTTCACCACACGCTTTTTATTGCTTATTGCTATTGATAGCTGTAGTTATTGTATTGTATATGTGTGTATATGTGTGTGTGTGTGCTTTGACCAAGTTTAAAACGTTAACGTTTGGTACTTATCGGCTTTCACATCCTGTTGCATGCCATATTAGATGCCAGAAGTCAGCGCCAAAAACCAAAAAAATAAAATAGGCGGCAAACGTCCAAGAAAACAATCTAATTTAAAGTTTTTTTGCCAGCACCAATGAGCACGCAGAGCAATTGCACTGAATTCTGGCGAGGCGTTGGAGTGAACGCAGAAGAGAAGCGAAGCAGTCGAGGAGGACCGGGAAAGTGGGAGAGGAAGCGACTTGCAGCATGCAATTTGTTATCTCAAGTATGCAAAATTATGAAAGTTTATTTAAAAGTTGCGCCACGGCACTTTGGTGGGCAGGAAGTGCCACCACGGACGTTGGATAATAATTGTGCTGCTGCTCTTCGCCAAATGTAAAAACCGGAGCACGAGCCCGAGCCCGTGCCCAAGCCCAAGCATTACCAAAAGCAGAGAGCTCTCTCTGGCATACACACACATAAACAGTGAGGCACACCCTGAACCAAACACACATAATTCAAGTTAGCGTGGAACAATTTATTACATTTACAATATAACTTGGCAAATTGCTATATAAATCCTGAAGTTCAACTAAGACACACAATGAGAGAGAGAGAGAGAAAGAAAGAGAGAAAGAGAGAGACACAGAAATATAAAAAAGTATGGTGTGACATTTAATTGAATATTCCCCGTCTTCCCACCCCCAGCATAAGTTCTTTTGCATGTCATTTTTTTTTTGTTTTGTTTTAGTTTTTGTGCTACGTTAAGCGACTAAGAGAATTGCGTTAAGAACATAGTTTGTGTTGCTCGTTAGAGGATCATCGCACAATGCAATGCAGTTCTGAGTATAAGCAAAGAGTAAACAATGTAGGGTGCAAGTATGTAAATATCAACGTGTATTTACTAAAACCTTATTGTATATATTTTATTGTTTTAGTTCCAAAGTAAAATTCATTAGTTTTGACGCATGCACAAATAAGCAAATCGTATGCCAATTTCAACTGTTTATAATAAACAAAAAAGAGAAATCTTTTATCGTTTTTATGTCTTTGACATGCTTAAGTATAGCCAAATATTGATTACTTTTACCTTAAAGACAAAACAAGGCATAAAAACATAAACCTTTTGTTATGTGTATTATATTCATCATCAGTAAGATTCCCATCTAGATATCTACTTTTCCCTTTGATTTATTGAGTAAAATTTATTTAAATGTAATTTTATACTCGGCATTAAACACAAATACCAGCCAGATTGCCCATGAAAATTAAGTGCTTGCACTTGTTCTTGTTGTATCCAAAGTGTAGACGAAACAACTTTAAATGCTGGCAAGATCCCTGGCGTGACTAATGAGGAGCCAATTGGGGCGTTTTACGCTCGACTAGGTCATCGATGGGGCTGTGTCGCGAACCCAGAGTCAGCTCTGCAACATGTATAAAAAGCTATTGCCATTAGTTTGTGTGTTCGGTGCTTGTACTCCTGTCTGTCTGTGTATGTTGAGAGTATCATGTTTGTGTGAATGTAAAGTTATTTATGTTTGTATGTATAGCGAACATCCCTTGGCATCCATATGCCTGATTTATGGCTGTTATTGAAAAATTTCGGAGTGCAGCTTTTAATTATGAAGCGTTGTGCACCACTTCGCTCTGGAAGGCCCCTCTTCGTCTCAGCCCCCTTCTGTTCTCTTCTTTTCACGTGTATTGCCACATTCACCTACAACAAACCCTAGTACCAATACGGCTGCTGCAACAACGACAAGTTGTCGCTCGAAATGGATTAAAGCATTTATTTGCTGTTCTCTGCAACAACATAAACAACAACTATCACTATACTACTTCTGTAGTTGAATATGGCCAGGAAATATATGCGACTCTAGAGAGCGAACAGCAAAACCAAAAATGAAATAAAGCTTTTATTTATTTTTCTTCTCTTTATAGTATTTCAATATTTTTATATTTGTTGGTTACTTAAAAGCGTTAAGCTAAAAAAAAAAATAAAAACAAAAACAAAACGAAACGTTGTCATACGTTTTAATTTGCCGGAAATTAATCGCAAAACACCGGCAAAAAAAGCCCCCTAAAAAAACGTGTTGAGATGAGGAATGCAGCAGCAGCGTAGGGTGTGCAGCCAGTAAAAATAAAAAAAAGAAGACGAAAAAAAGTAACGAGTTACATGGCACTCGCATACGCGTCATCGCACCGGCATAGAGGAGAAGATGCCTGCTGATGGTTGATGTATATCACATATGCATGTGAAGAGAAGTGAGGAGAAAGGGTATGTGCCATGTATGGCGTGGCGCAAGTGTTTTAACACAATTTAATATGACCCGCCGACGAGGAGATGGAGGAGCAAACGGAGAACGATGATGATGATGACGACAACAGTGCCGTAGACAACAACTTTCTGCGAAAAAGTCGACAACGACGACAACGAGGACGACATGCGCCGGAGCCAGTTAATATGGCTGGCTATGAAAAGGAGCCAGGAAACAGGAGGCCTCCAGAAGTCAGATGGAGATGTAGATGTAGACGTAGATGCTGTGCTGTGCTGTGCTGTGCTGTGTGTCTCCTTGATGATATGGATGTAGATGTTTGGATATACGCGCAGCGTCTCACAAGGAGAAGAAGAAGAAGCAAAGAGCAAGATGCGCACACACTTGCAACTTTATTAAATCATAAGGCACCAGATGCCGACGTCTGACGTTCACATTAGGGACAGGGCGTAAAGGCATACCGTCTGGTGCCCAAATAAATATAAAATGTTTAAACAAACACTCACATCACTGATATGCATACGTTCGTATATGTATATTTACTATGTATGTTTCAATGCTTGTCTATAATATTATACTTTGGCGTACACAAATGATACATTTTGAGTGTATGTTGGTGTAATTGCAAATAAATTAACGCTTATTTGCATCTCTCTGATAATATGGGGATAAACACGTTTTTGTTACCAATAAATTAATAAGCCAGCATTTAAAGAAGCCTGTTATCAATTGACATACCATACATACATACATATATACCCACCTATTCTACATATTTATAGCTTCGTTATCAGTTTATAATTGTTATTTTAACAAAAATTGGTTGATTGAGAAATATATTAAGATGTATTTAAAAAGTATTGTGAACAAGAAAATGTGATATTCAATTGATGCTCACAAATTAGAACCTTCAGTAAGTAGAGGGGAATCCTCATTTAATATGTGTTATTCCACCAAGCACATAAACAATATTCTGGCTCTACGTAGCGATATTGTTGTGTAAAATTAAAAAAATAAATCCTAAAAAACAAACAAATACAAATAACGATTAGTTGTGAAGTTGGTGACGGCAAGAAATTTGTATTCCATTTTAATGTTACCTTTTGCTTTCGTGTTTTTATCATTTTATTTACATAAAAAATAGTTTTATTAAAGCTTTTTGGAGTAAATTAACATTATTTGTAAATACAAAAAATCTCCATTAGAATATTTAAGAAATTAGAATTATTTAAAAACAGAGTGGGTCTAATTTGTGAGCGCCGTATATTCTTAAGAAATTTCTTAAATGCTTTCTTTTATCGGTCACACTTTTAATAAACCATTATTAATGGGTTCAGGGTACAGGGTATGCATATGCAAACGTGTGTCCATTGGTAGTGTTGTGTGGTTGCCAACTTGTTGGCACATGCCAACATTCTGCATAGCTGAAAAGAATGCCGGACTGCAGGCCAGACTGGCTGCCAGCGTGTTTTGCTATGTGTGCTTTGTGAAAGAGAGACTGTATCGCTTGCCTGTTTTCGTTGCTCTTCCGCATGGCCATTGTATTATGATGTCAACTGTCTTTGTGTCCGAGTTAAGTAGAGCTGATAAGAGAAACCAAACAACTCCATATGAGTGCATGGGCAAAAGGAAGGGGTTGAGGAATACAAGAGAGAGAGAGAGAGAAAGTGAGAGTGAGAGAGAGAGAGAGAGAGAGAGAGAAAGAAAGATAGCGATCCCATTGGCACACTCGCTGCGGCATTTCTTTGGGTTCTCGAATTTCCATCACGTGACTGTGATGGCAGGCGATGACGATGGTGATGTTGCTCCTTCTGTTCATGTCCTGCACTGTGGGGAAATCGATCAAATTGAACAAATTTTATTTATTTATTTTATATTAACAAATTAAATTCAAAATTAAGTTCCATCGTAATCATTTGTAATAAGATTTTTAAGTTGTTTATTTTTTGCAAAATAATAAATTAATTCCGATTATTTTCTGATTGAATTGAATACCTTTTATATATTTTTCTAATAATTCATATATCAAATATTATCTACTAAATAACTGTTTTAGTTGTGCTACATTTGATGTACATACACTAAAATGCTGCATTTTGTTGCCCATAGTGCAGAGAGAGTGCAATGGGTCCCCGATGACACTGACACCGGAAATGAACACATTTTCCGGCATACGTGTGCATATTTATTCGCTTTTCACAGCATCCATCTAGTGCACCGCACCGCACCACACTGTGGAATCTTTGCTATAATGCATTGTTTTTCACGTTGATTTTAGGTCAGCATTGAACTTTGTGGCATACTTTTGGGCGATTTGCGTATCTCGTTGCACTCGCGCTTGTTTGACCGACCCAACCTTTGGTTTTCCTCTTTACAGTTACAACCTTTCACATTTAATTACTCAAAACATGCACGGACAGCCTTACCAGTCCATATATGTACATATGTATATGCCTGCCTGCCTACCTACCTTGTTCTGCTGGCCTGCTGCAAAAGAGGCCAACAGAAAACGCCGTCGCTTAAGGGACACTCTCCAAGATTGCTCTGGTTCTTTGGCGCCAGCTGTTGCAAAGAAATATGTTGCATGTGCCGCAAGCAAGCACTTATGCAGCGAAACTCTGAGCGCATGCAAAGGCGACAACACACGATCCTCATGGTCAACCAAATTAAATTAAAATGCACTTATGAGCTTACTTTGAGTAGAACAGTATTTCTAGGGACTTGAACAAACCACATATTTTGCAAGTATAAACACAAACGTATGTGAGCAAGCCATTAGGATGAACATATGTACAAATATAATTTGTATCAATTAAGTAGTGATTGTGGTCTTGGGTGAAACTTAAGAGCTGTTTAGTCTTAAAGTCACTATCGAATTTAGTAACCTTATCTTTACAAACTTCGATCACATATTCCGATTCGCACTTGAAGGTTAATATATTTGCTATAGATTTTTACTATTTATTTGTTTTTGTGATACGTCACAAAGTATTTTCTTACTCATAGTTACTTGCATGTTGCACTACTTTCAAGTTCAAACTGAATTCATGGTACCCCATATAAAAGCCTATTTGTAATTCCTTTTCAAATGCGATTTATTTCTTCTTGTTATTGTTGTTGATGCATGGTTATAGTAGTGCTTGACTTCTGTTCCTGTTCCAGCTTGTACTCCACACCACGGATCCTTAATTAGCTGTTAAAATGTTTCAGCAGCTGGCAAAGCAATTACACGCTTTGTTTTCACGAACGGCACGTTTTCGCAGTTGTCGTCGTCGTCGTCGTTGTTGCCATTATTTCACCGGCCACTGCACTTGCAGCCTCTCGCTCTCTTGCTCTTCCCCCTCTCTCTCTCTCTCTCTCTCTCTCTATCTTGCTCTCTCTCTCTCTCTCTGTGTGTCTGGTGCCGACTCCATTGGTAGTTTCCTAATCCTAGACTCAAAACGTTTTACGCTGTCGCCGCATGTGGCATTAAGTTAAATGACAACGTTGATGTCGACGATGACGATGGCGATGATGTCGACGTCGACGTCGATGTCGGTGTCGATGTCCATGAGACACCAACCAACTCCAACACCAATTTCAAACTGGATATCGGTGGCAGAGCAATCTACTGATTTATAATATTGTCACGTTTATGCCTAGATTGGGATTTGGCATTTGCTGATGCAAGGAAGAAGGTGCAAGATGGTTTATTGGGTTGAAGCATTTATTTGTGGATGATAGTGGATACTAGTATTGGATACTGTTGACGCTGTTATTTCGGTGCATTGCTCTTTTTACGCGCAATTAAAGAGGTCAGCAAGACCAGCAGAAAGAGACTGATAGAGAGAGAGAACGAGAAGTTGAGAAGCTGCCAAAGCATCTGTAAATGAATAATGAGTGCAATTCAGCGAAATTCAATTCAATTCCAATGCGTCACTTAATCGGGCGTCGCTCATTAATTTATGACAGTAATTTTTAACGCTTTGCTGGCCACCAAACGATGCCGCTTGTATACGTTGGCGATGGTGGTACACACAACTCTCCCACACCACACCTCTTTTGGTGCCCCTGCTAACTATGTCTGTCTGTTTGTGACAGCTGATGTGACTGCCCCTTAATCACCACGCCCATTCACTTTCCATGCCATACGTCAAATATTCAAAGCCATTTTTCAATTGAATTGAATGAATTTTTGAATTGAGTGTATGAATGAATGGCCGACTGACAAACGGCATGGCAAGTAAACAAAACTTTTGCTGCTTTTGCTATTACATTTCTATCTCTCCCTGTTTTTTCGATCAGGGGACAGATAATATCTACCAATGCCATCACATTTTGCATGCACTTTGCAACGCATTTGCACATTACATAAGTTCAATATGCGTATGTTGGAAAATGCTGAGGTAAAAATTAAAGTAGAATTAAGACAAATAAACTTTATTTTATATCATCGAATTCGGTTGGACCGTTCGTCAGTTATAAAGTCTAAAAACTTCGACTTTTGGTATTATAAAAACCTTACTGACTTTCAAATTTGGAAAACATACAAATAACTAGCGAGTCTACAATATGCATTTGGCTTGAAAGTTCTTAAAATAAAATTATCTTTATGGAGCCATAACTGGCGATTGAAAATACTTGGATTAAATTAAAACAAATTTTAACGTCGCAGTCTTACTCGACCGGCTACACAATACTCTATTGCCCATAGAAAATAAAATAGTTACTTTGAAAATTACACATAGGTCGATGTGCGATGAACCTATATTTTATACAAAATTATTAAGAATTTAAAATTGTTTTCGGACTTTAGCTGTTTAACAGTTTATAGAAGAGATTTATTAAGAGAAAATACTAAAAATTTGATTTATATAAGTCTTTTAATTCTAAATACAAATTTTTATATAAAAATTTATAAATTATATATTTATTTTGGTTTTCACTAATTAATATCCATAGCTGCAGCTAGCATATTTATTTTATTTATCACATGAAATATAAAAAAAATAGCATAATAAGTTTTGGTTAAGTTTATTTAAGTTTTTACCAGTTTTTTAAAGAGTATTTGAGTTGCGAAGTAAATTCTTTCTCATATGTACTACTATTTGTTTGTTTTTATTCTTTTTTTCTTTTGCCATGTTCTTTATGATTTGTGTTGGCCTCTTTGTTGACGGCTCTTGGGCATTTTGCCTATTTTGCTTATGGCCATTTTGCAGCGTTCAGTTTAGTGGCCATATTTCATGCGCCTTTGATGGCCTTGTCAACGTTCCGGCCGAGTCCACAAGTACACACACACACACACACACACAGAAGCACAAAGAGCACAGCACATGCAAAAAAAAAAAAAAATGGGAAAATAATACAGAGACCACACACCAACCAATACCATAGTAAAAGCTCGCAGGCATTACACTTTAATTAACTGCAGCTACTCCACGGCAATTGCATTTTCAGTTCTTTTACTTTTTTACCAACACCCTCCCACACACACATACACACCCAGAGACCAACTAACCCTCTCTCCCCCGCTCTCTGGGTGTGTGTTGAGCTAATAAAACATTCAAAATATTTTTATCGGCTTGTGTCTTGGTATGTTTGTACACATAGTATACATATGTATGTATGTATATATGCACACAAATAAGCACACACATACTATATTGTACATACATACATACATATGTAAGCGGATCTGTGTGTAATTTTGCACATTTGATATGAAAAGTTGGCTTGTTTTGGGCCACACACGCAGAACTTTTGACTATCAGAGGCAAAGGATGGATGCAGTTAAATACATACATATATAAAACACCATGGTGAAGTGACGATTGAATTGCATTTTAAATTATCATCATCACCACTTTGCGTTGAATAAAAATAATAATAGATACATACATATATTTTAAGTCCGTACGAAAACCATGAGCATTTGATACATTCAACATATATTTCGTATTCTACGCGACAAAATGAAACTTGGTATAATCAGAGCAAATTAAAAAAAAATGCCACAAATTAGTAAGCAAGTAAGCTTATGTTGTTTTTGTAAATAATGTATTTTATTAAAAATTTAAATTAAAATTATTTCTTCTATGTAGTTTGTGACTCATTAAGTTAACTTAAAATTTAATGTTTATTTTAAGTGAAATCGAAAAACCTAATACATATATACATGTTATTTTTTTGGCAGTCAAAAACTTAATGACGATTAAGCTTATCAATATCTAACTTTAACTGCAGTTTTATTTACTCGGACGAAAATCGATCAAAATAGATTTTAAAAAAAATCTGGACAAATTAACGCTATTCCCTTTGTGTGCCAGTTTAATTTTGATATTGAGTAGCTTACAATCATTTATTTTTTATTTTTGCTGATTACATTGCTAATTAATTCTGAAACGAAATTATTAATTTTTTCGCCGTTGTGCACTGTGCCAAGAAAACTTTCTTACAGCATTCACAAAAGAAAAGAGGGCCAAGGGAAAGGCAGCTGGTGCGTGTTTTCTAGTGACATACAAATGTACATGTGTGTTGATATATAAGTGTGTTTTGTTGTGTGTGTGTGTGTATAAATTCATACAATTAAATGTGTGTGTGTGTGGGTATGCATGTTTGCGAATGCGGTAAACCGAATTATGTGCTTAGGAACTTGCAACTGGAAACCAGAGAGACAGACGCGTCGACGCTACCCGCTGCTAACCCGCTGCTCCGTGCCCCCGCCCAGCCACCGTTTGCACCACCCACCTCCTCAACTCCTCTCGCTTTTTGTCCGCTTTGCAGCTGCATTTACACAGCAGCCAAAGACATGCCTCAACTCACCACACATCTTCTCATCTCGTCCCTTCCCTTACCATCACTCCTAAGCACCTTTCGCATGCCATGCGGCTGTGGGGACGCTGCCTTAGCTGCTCTCAACACACGTGCTTAATGTCTTAGTTGCTGTGGCAAGATGATTTAAAACTTTACCATCCAAGCCAAGGATCTATCCCATCCTCACCCTCCCGCACACTTCCACCGACCAATTCATGCTGGAAAATTAGTCATTCGTTGGAGCAATATAATCCTTTTAATGGTTCCCCATTACCCACTTGAAATTAAAATTGATCTGTTAACTGAGACTAGCGTGTGTTTAATAAGGACTCAATCAACAGGGTTAGGAATTTTAGGCACTTTCTTATGATTATTTAATTATTCTTTATCATGTGACATAATCTGAGGTATGTCCGAGCAAAAGTTGCCTTAAATTAATTTCCATACTTCAGCATTGAGATGATGATGTTGCTAATGATAAGTTTGCTGGGTTGTTGGATTTACGCGTTGCTGCCAAAATGTGGAAGATAGCGAACATGAATCTAAGATTGTTCAAGTTGACCAAGTTGTTAACGTGGACCACTGGAGACTTTTTGCAATTGACGCAGATGTTCTACCAGTTGGCCAAAGAACCAAAACAACACTTGTCAAAATGGCCACCATGCGATGACCATCAATCGCTGCTAATGCTGCATGTCAGCTTTTCACTTAGAAATAAATATCTCCTGCTCGCGGTCCACGAATCCAAAAATTAATAACTTAACTCAAACTGTAAAAGAACGCACAATCATGCAAAATGCAATCAAAAGCTTGTTGAACATACTGTTAAACCATAGAAGTGCCGTATCCGTTTGATGGCGAATACCGAATTCATCAAACATTTCGGCCTTACCCAATAAAATAATAATTAAATTTAATTTATGTGAGACTTAAACGTGTATTGACTTGTTATCGATTTTGTATTTTCAACTTATTTTGTATTTTTCCTAATACGTCACAAAGTCCACAAAAACATTAATCAATTCCATACGCTTTCCTTCTTCTTATTAACGTTTAAAGTTCGCGCATGACAGCAGAAACTCTGTCGGGAGCGGATTGTCCTTAGTTCTTGCTTATTGTCCTAAGGCAATGTTTGCAGAGCTGCAGAAACAAATTTGAATTTATGCCTGAAAGATATGAATATTCTTGCCAATTTGGATTGTTTTGGACAGCAACATATTGTATTCATTCTTAAAGAACAACTTTTTTATATATATAACTTAAGATTTTCAAAAGTTTGTGAGAGGCATATTAGAAGTCTAGATACTTTGCAAGTAGTTTTACATGATCATTTAGCAAATCCATATATTATATGAACAATGTGAATTGTACTTGTAAATCCTGTGGCCCACATAAACAATGCTTTGAAGGCACTAACCAAAAGTAATGCTTATAGTATTTCCAGTTACAACGAAAAGAGAGTTTCACAACGTAAGTTTCTTTTGTTTTTTATAGCATACAAAAAAAAAATGTATATCAAATGCATTTCGCCTGGGTCAAAAGTACAATGTTGTATGAATGACATTAAGGTAAAAGCATATCAAGCGAATCGAAACAGTTGCGAGTATAAAATTAAATTCATGTCCACATGGTCCACATGATGATATAGGCGACAAGAGGATATCATTTCTTCTTGGCATCCTTTAGACCGGCGCCAGCGTTGAACTTGAAGAAGATAATGTCGCCATCCTCGACAGTATAGTTGCGACCCTGTTGGCGATATTTGCCGGCTGCCTTGGCGGCCACTTCGCTGCCCTCGGCCTTGAAATCCTCAAAGTGCATCACCTCGGCCATGATGAAGCCCTTCTCGAAGTCGGTGTGTATGCGTCCAGCGGCTTGTGGCGCCTTTGTGCCCTTTTGTATTGTCCAGGCCTTGACCTCGTCGGGGCCAGCAGTGAAGAAATATTCAAGCTGAAGTGCCTTGTAGCCCATAACAATGATCTTCTCTAGTTGACTCTTGCACTTGGTCTCCTCCTCGTAGGCCTTGCGTTCGAGCTCATCTTTTTCGGTTAGCTGCTGCTCAAAAGCGCCCGAAAAGGGTATGAGCATGGCACCCGGATCGTGCTTGTCAATCCACTCCTTGATCTTTGGCAGCCATTTGTTCTTCTTGCGGATGAAGTCCTTGTCAGACAGATTGACAAGATATAGGGCCGGCTTCGAGGTCAAGAACAAATACTTGTTCAATGTTTCAATCTGGAATTAAGATGGATATTTATAACATATGTATGTATGTTTGTATGTATGAAAATCGTTGCACTTACATCGTGCGCATTCCAATCCTCAAAGCGCAAGTGTTTCTTTTGATCGACCAGAATATCCTTGATCTTAAGCATGGAATCGTATTCGGGCTTGAGCTTCTTGTCGCCGCCGCGGGCAACAACCTTTTCCAGCTTGTCGAGGCACTGCAGCAGTTTTTCCTCATCCTTGAGACGCAGCTCCTCCGCAATGATCTCCAAATCACGCACAGGATCCACCTCACCCTCCACATGCGTCACATCCGTATCCTCGAAGGCGCGACACAAATGGAAAATCGTATCACACGCACTAATATGCGAAAGAAAGTCATTACCCAGTCCCTGCCCCTCGGCGGCGCCCTTCACCAGACCAGCAATATCCACAACATTCAGATAAGCGGGCACAATACTGCAACAAAATAAATACGTTAATAATTTCCGATTTGACACTCAATACGACTTCTCACCTGGCTGGCTTATGGAACTCCACCAGGTAGTTGAACCGTTCATCGGGAACAGGCACGCGACGTGCTGGTAATGCAATGGAAAGAGACACAACCGAAGAGACAAAGAAAGATGGAGAGAGTGAAAGAGAGAGCATGTTAGTTGAGTTCTGTAAGGAATTGTTTACCGGTCGGTCGGTCGGTCGGTCAGTCAGCCGCCAATCATCGCAATTTTCTATAATTTTTGACAATCACCATCGAGAACTTAAGAAAAAACCCCGCAAGTCAAGTCTCTCAGCTCAAAACTCAAAAATGAAGTCGCTCAAATTAAACGCGCTTGCAATTTGCATACGAAACAGCAGCTGCCGGCTGGCTAGCTGGCTAAAATCTTGGCCTGCAACTAGATTCGACAAATTGCCATTGCCGGTGGACGGTGGGGCACGCCCTATTGGAAGCTGCGGCCAAGGCAATCCTTCGAACGAACGACAGCAACAAAATTGTTCAAATGCTATTGATTACAATGATTATCCGAAAAGGCAAACGTAAATTGCTATTGCAATAAATATTTGCCAGCGGCGGTTGCAGCACACACACACACACACGTTCAGAAATTTACATAAACGGTAATTGGCAATACTTATTCTCATTGGGCTTAATGGTGCAGAAGGGGAAATTCTCGGCCGGTGCAGCGCTCTCTGTCAGCACATTGAAGAACGTTGACTTGCCCACATTGGGCACGCCTACGATGCCGATGCGAAGATTCGTTCCAATGCGTCCGATTAGCGGCTTGCGTTCGGGTTCCTCATGCTTCTTAGGTGGCATATTGATTTGTTATTTGTTGCTATCTCGTTCGTTGTTGTTCCTGCAAAACATTCAATATTCTGTAGTCGCGTCACTTTTTACCATGTTTGGCCACAACAGCATTCAACATAACCTTAATGTTTAGTTGATTGCCGCCGTCTGCATTTACAATATTTACCTGCTTGTTGTGGGCGCTGCTGTCCTCTATTTCTGAAAAGTGATTGTTATATTATTTGATTAGTTGCAACTTAATTGTAATGCTCTAATTATTGTGTATTTACATTTCGTCCCGGTCCCGGTCGTGTTAATATAAAAATTTGTAGCAACGCTGCCGCCGTCTGATGTTAAAAGAAAGAGCAAGAGAGAGGGAATGTGAGTAAACAGCTGTCGGGCAAAGCGCTGCTAGCGGTTATTTGGCAAAACAGCAAAACACAAGTATGTGACGCTCTAAAGCATAGCCTTTAGCTTTGTGTTAGGTAGCAATTTGGTAGTATGCTTTTCAGGCAATAGATGGCGTTAACTGGCGCGCATTTCGAATGACACAAGTTTTCTGGTACTTCCAATAAAGTCTATTTAAGTCTGCCGACCTTCTGCAAACAAAAGTCTGTGGAGCTTCTTTTTCTTACAGACCAAAAAAAATACATTAGTTTTGCAATTGTTTCAAGTATTTTTTTTATCGCTAACTGCTAACTTATAAGTTATTAAAGTTTTGCATTGACGCTCAATAAATATTCAATAGTTAATGAATTTTTTTTTAATTTCAACATAGAAAATCGTAAATTTGAAAGCTGGCAGCTTACAAAAGAAGTTTACTAAGTTTTTGCATTTCAACATGCAGTTTTGTATTTTTGGCAAATTGTGCAAATTTTTAGTAAAATATATCAACATAAGGTGAAAAATCTGAAAACTGTGAGAAGGCATTATTTATGGTTAACTTAATTAAGCTGTTCCATCCCGAAAACATATCTTATTTATAATTATTTATTTTAAGCATCAAATAGTAAAATGACTTTAAAGCTATCTACAAAATAAACTGGCCAAAAATAAGCCACAACGACATGCAATCAGATATTGCTTGTTAATAATCTAAGTACAATTTTATTTTTGAAAAAAATCTACAATATAAAGAGCTTTTTTCATCATGTTTATATGTATTTATAAATTCGTCAGGATCTTTATTGCATTGTGAAACTAGTTTGAAAATTTGGTTTGCCTGCTGGCAAAAATATTTGATATTCTTTTAAGGGACAACTTGTTGTTGCTGTGTTGTTGTTGCGTTGTGTTGTGTTGGGTTATGTGATTAACAAAAAAACACTCGCACACTCACTTTCTTACTGACTGACTGACTGCTGAGTGACTGGTTGTTTGGCCAGGGACAGATCTGTCAAGGTCACTTTGCAGACGCACGTAGTCGCAATTTGGCGGCTTAGTGAAAAGCTTCGAGAAATAATCAATAATTACGCATAATTAGCGGACCAACCGATCATGAATGAGCTTTATTGCACACTGAAACGCAACCGCATTCCCAAACGATCCTTAAAACAGACACAAAGAATGAGAGTGGGACAAAGAGTTAACGGGGGAGAGAGAGAGAGAGAGAGAGAGAGAGCAACTGATCGTTGAAACGACGATTTAATCTTCATTTTATATACATATGATTTAATTTGATTGATTTGAACAGTTTTAATTTTTGTTTCAAATTAAAAGCACCGTTATGCTGTTACGTTCTACGCTATTAACTATGTATGCATGTATTTGTATAAGTATACGTATATACATATATAAAATGACTTCGTTTGGTATTTTTCTGTTTCTGTATACATACAAACAAATGTATTTGGAAATTGTGCGTAGATCGCTTAACCTCTTTGCATGCTAGAAAGTCTTGATCATAATTTTCCGCTAGCTCGAAATGCGGTTTTGAAACATTTAAAAATCCATTTGTCTACATATTTATGTATATATGTATATTGTGTGTGTGTTCGTTGTAACCGCAAGGATCTCAAGCAGGCCAACTGCTGTTTGAGTTAAGTCCCCTTTCCTACCCTTTGCAAACCGCAAAACGTTTTCTCACAGGTTCTTTTATTATTATATGTATTTTTAAATTCCGTTTCGTGGTATGCAAGTTTTTTGACGTCCGTACAAAATATTCTACACCACAAGTTTTGATGGTCAGGTGCCCCTAACAAAAAGTGGGAATATTTTTAGAGTACCTATAGTTTTTTTTTTGTAAAGAAAGACGTACTTTAGATCACAACAGAAAGGAATTTAAAATGGTTTTTATCAGTTGTCGTAAGGAATTAAATATTTCTTGTTATCCCTTGTTTTGACAGTTTACCCAGCATCACAGCAGAAGTAAAGGCTTCGAAAATGTCGGAAGATTTGTAATTAGACAAAATAACGAAACGCGACGTTTACTGACAGCAAATAATAGCTATGTTTATAGGTAGATCTGAACATGAAATGCTATCTTACTAACACTGTATCTGTGCACTGTAACGGGTACACAAAATGTCTGCTTAAAAAGATATTGAAGGTCAAAGGCCAACTGTGGTAGATAAACGCATACCAGTTTTGAAAAGGTGGGCGTGGCATCCATAGTTTTGATGCATATATTTGGGGAACGCCAACAGCTATCTCCTTACCAAACTTACTAGTTTCTCTAGCTGTGCGAAATCCGGCTTTATGATAAAAGTCATAAGTCGTTAATATTTCCATATGTGGGAGAATTGTAATGAGCTGATTGATTGATTTCGAAAAAGCCATATTTTTGATAATTGTCAAGATATAGGCTTCGAAACAAATATCACAACAATGCTCTCAAACTTAAAGAAAAACTTTCATAAACGTATAAACTCTATAAGCCATATCAAATTGGGCACTTATAGCCTTTAAGCAGCTCGAAATAAATTGCAACTCAATTATAATTTTTTTGTTGGATTTGTATTAAAACTAGTATGCCACATTTGGCATTATCGTAGCATTAGTCTCCTTCCTACCGAGCATAAATTTCAGACGAGCGTATTCTGTGAAAGACTGAAGTCACTTGCTGAGAAACTGATTGGATCTTATCAGTGTGGTTTCTATCCTGGCAAGTCCACCACTAGCCAGAACCTTACACCGGCCAAATCCTGGCAAAGTCATTCGAAAACCAAATCGACAAATACAATCTCTTTTCCGATTACACAAATGCTTTCGATAGCCCAGGCAAGATTGGCTACTTGCTGCTGTGTCTGAGCTAGGTCGCAATCCCAAACCTTTAATACCTTGTGGAGTCTCAGACAAAATTTGATGGAAAGCGTTTAAAGAAAGGCTGGATGGACACAATATTAGCAAACAGATGTTTGGATACGCTGATGGTTGTAACATCAAGCGAGATGTAGGGAGGTCTAGCTAGGGCAAAACAAAGTTATGTAATGCTCTAGTCGAGAACCATGGCATCTTGATTCTCAGCTGACTGCATATAACCAAAGCTCCGTTAAACAGTTTATGTGTCTTGGATCGGTGACTAGCAACAACAATGTGAACCTGGAGGTTTCGGCTCAGTAGGCAAAACAACAGCTAAACTCTCTCTCAACAAACGACGATGCTCATTCTTTCAGCACTGCTTTATGAGGTGGAGGCATGAACAGAAGATATGCAGTCAAATGCAGCTGCTCTTGGAGCTATAAAAAGAAAAATTCTTCTCAAAAACTTTATTTCCGTTTGAGTTGGCGATGCCTATTGTACCAGGTGGAACGACGAGCTGTATGACCTTCGATAAGAAACTACACTAAAGTAAGGCGGACAACGAAATATTTTTGCTACTTCGTTATTTTGATACGCTTACGGGAACGTTCGTTGCCTAAGTCTTTCGATTCGTTTTGCCACTTTGAGTGATGTATGTATGTATGAATATCTGGATGTACATATGTACATGTATTATGCGTATTGCTGTAGCAGCTGAAAGAAAGCAAATTTATGACCGCGCTAGTATTATAATTAGAGGCAATAAAATATGAAAATATTTCCATATTCCATTTTAAATATACGCGTCGGCGGCAACAACAACAACCACAACAACAACAAAAACTACATTTTCATTAATTGGGCCAACAAGCTGGAAAAACAACTCGAATTCACTGAAACTCCATGTTATGCATTCGCATTCACATCGACATTCACATTTGTATTCACGTTCACCTGACCGAGTGCAGGCACGCCCACGCCCACGCCCCGCATCAACATCAACGCATGCTTAAAACAAAGTACGAATATTAAATACTGTAACAACAACAAATACAGAGCACACTATATACATATGTGTGTAAGTATACAACAATGTAGTATAATGCGAGCATTAGCATTTAATATGCAAGGCGTTGCCATATGAATGTATTTATGTAACTTTGACTTTCGCGGTAGGGGTGGGTACAAGGTGCTTGGATGTGGGGGGTACGGGATCTCGGGGAGTATGAATAGCTTGTCAGTCAGTCAGTCCGTTGCGTGGGTAGCCTATTGGCGGCGCTCTCAGGCTTGTTGCTTATTTGGCAAATTAAAAGCGGGTGCAACGCCAATGAATGAAAAGCAGCAATTAAACTCTCAAAGTCAAATGGAATACAAATACGAATATGAATACGAATACGAATAGTTTTGTGTGTATGTATATAGAAATTTATGAGCCACAAAATACGTTCCGGTCAAGCCGGTCAATGTCGCGCTCTCTTTCTATGCGGGCGGGCCAAAGGTGGAGCATCAGACCCATATAACCATCTAGCCAACTAACCATCCGCCTTCTGCCAACGCTCACAATGAGCCATTCGTGATAATTAAGCGCAATAAAAGGCAATTAAATGCCGCTAATTAACAAACAATATGCATAGAGCGATTTCTATGGAGATTCAAATAAGTCCACACACATAAATAAAAAACTACAAACACATTTAAACTTTATTGATATTCAAAATCACACTTATTTTTCATTGTTACATAAATTGTATGCAGTGTATTGAATATGATTCTTAAATAAACCAACTTTAACTTTGAACTTTTCTTAACATACAATTTTAAGTACTTATCGATTTAAGTAAACAATACGATTTGTATATTGTATTTGATAAGCAATAGATTATAAAAATGTTTTCAATCCAATCATAAAATCGAATTTATTTGGTATTGTTGATTGACGCAACAAGTAAGAAATCAGAGATAAGTTTCAGGCCGATCTAACCACGCCCACTCCTACCACCCACATAAATTGTGGCAGATGCCTAGTGATAAGCATTAAGAGTATCGTCTTATAATTATAAGATGCTATAAATTTAGAGAGCTTTACCTAACCAGCATTTCTACACCATAAACGTTGTCAAATCGGTTTGATAGAAGGACTTTTATTTTTATTTTAGTTTTTTGTTAGCTTTGTCGATTTGACTTTGCTATTTTTTTTTGGGTCATATATATCTCGGCAACGGTAAGGTATTATGGTTTGTTTTCAGCAAAACTGCAGGAAATTTAGTAGACAAGAAAAAAAAATTGCAAAAGAAGCAAGCCTGAAAAAAATTCGACGAGGGCCCAAAAACGCAAAAATTCCCAATTATTTGCCATTATTCGGCTAAACTCATATCGCACTGAAAAAATACGATTTTTTAATCTGTATACGTTTATAAATAACTTGATCTTGTTAGCTGCGATGCGAAAGTGTAACTCCTGAAAGCACATTTACTTCTTTTGAAATTCCATATTTTTGCTAAATGTACAAACACAAAACGTTTGAAGCCACAATTTCACATACAATGCAATCACGAAATAGTTTTGTTATTGATTCTACTACCTTGATATACATATTTTTATTTAATTATGGGGGTTCTATTTTTCAACTAAAAGCTATAAACTCCATGGATTGAAGGGTTAAGTCCAAATTTATAAAACCGTTTAATAAATGCAGCAAATTCATTTTACTTTAATAATATAGAAAATAACTTACTGTGATGTAACTTATGAATCTATGTATGTATATCTTAAGGCATTAATTTTTCATGTGATTATAATAAAAATATGTTTAAATGTTTTTTTTAATGACGACGATCCTTAAAAGAAGTAGATAAGTAGACCAAAATGTACGCCTAAACATAAACCAATATTTAATATTTATTCACTTATTATTTATAAAATTCAGTTTTACCTTTTAAATCGACGAGCTTAGTTTGAAAATTTGATGTCGTATTGAACCTTCTCATACGAATAAATAGAGATTTATTTTTATATGAATAAGCCAACAATTTCGCAGATCTAGTCGATAAGTCTACTCAATGTGCGTTCTGTTGGCTGATTTATATCCTGCGGTGATAATGGCTTAATACGATAATAATTCTGGCGAGACGACGGGTGGGCAAAGCCAAAGATTGGACACTGGTCATGGATCGAGTTGGATAGTGGATGATCGTTGATCCGGTCACGTGTTGGCGGCTTTAATAGAGAAGGGAAAGTGTGAGAATGAGATGGATAGATGTAGTTGCATCCACACAAAAGAATCTTCAAATAAGTATTTATAGTTTTTTTATGATGCCATTGGAAGGGGGAGAGAAGGGGAAACCGGCTGCGGTGCGGAAAACGGTGGCAGGGTCAACCTCAGTCTTTGATCCTAGTACAGCCTCAGGGGTAGTTTCCATTTTCATTTCTCGATCTGAGTGTGCCTGTGTGTGTGAGCTAAATGTTGTTTTTTTATTATTGTTTTCCCAGTTCAGTTCAGTTCCTTTTTTTTTATTTTTTATGATTATTATTGCGTTTATAACGATTTCCATTTCAACCGTGTGCCAAGGGGAGTCAGAAGGGTAACGCCCACATTTTTCATCATACGTATGTATGTACAGATGTATGAAAAAACGGATATTTTTTTTGTTTGTGATCGGTCTCGTTCCGGTGTCAGATCTTTCCATAACAATGACCCGTATACACATACACAAAACTATCTAATAAATACACGATTTCATGTGAGTATGTAAATATAGTATATATGTGTGTGCATTATTATTATTATTATGCATAGATATTATTTGTTGCATATAGTATAAGTTTATCGCACCTTTGGCATTTCATTCAATTTCTCTGGCACCTTTTATCCCCCTTTCGTTTTATCTGTTGGCCCCTCGTCACCAAACTTCTTAAGGATATTTTTGTCTTTTATGCATCAGCTATTTCCGCTTGCTTCTTAAGGAGCATCTATGTATGTTGTTCTTGTTATATGTATTCAATTTTCAGTTTCTGAAGCATTTCTTGCAACATGTAATTTGCTGGCAGATGCGAGAACAATCATTTGAACCGGGATACGCAATGAGAGCGTGCCACACAATGCAGTGGTTGCAATTTGCATGGTAGTTTAGGGTATTTGATGTTTGCCATACCTCTTGTTTGCTTAAAATAAAACTGTACACTTTTACTGTTTAAAACTTAAATGCAACCTATTAATAACGAATCAAAAAAGAATTTTACTTGTTTACGGCATTAATAAATTTCTATTAATCCCTTAAAAAATTTGTAAAAGGGTGGGTCATGCTTGTCATGTTCTACATTAGTCAGTATAATCAATTGCACATCCTAGAAAATTGCAAAGTAATATTTTACAATACATTAAGACACACTTGTTTCTACCCCTCCCAGCCATCATCCTTTCAGTTAGTATCGATGCCGCTAGCAAATGGCGCATAACCATTGGGACCGCCATTTTGAAAAGCAATTACAGCAGCAGCCGCCGCAGGAGCCGGTCAAAAACTGACCACACTACACTGCAACCAACAAAAAAATAACGATGGAAGGAAAAATAAAGTTTGACGTTGTCGTTGTTGAAGGCAACAATTTTCAGAGAACACATTCACATATTTTTTTTTGTTGGTTGATACATTAAAAATGCGGTAATAAAAATTAATTTGAAGCTGAATTTGAAATTCAGATGCTAGCGACAACGGGGGCCTTGTATTATTAGCAGCAATAGCAACAAAAGCAACAACAACAACAAGAACAACAAGTTTGCAGTTGAAGAAAAAAAAAACCAAAAATAAACGCAAGCAGCTCTGACGACGCGACGGCAGTGAACAGAGCAAAAAAGTTAATAGGACCGCATTCATTAAATTCATTTAATGTACAGAGCGGCAAATTATTGCGCTAAAAGAAAAAAACGACGAAGAAAAAAGCAAAAAAAAAATATACAGCGCACCATAATTGCAGTTGGCTGAACACCCCAAACGACGACGACGACGATGACGGCCATTAAAATGGCCAACAAATTTGCCAGAGCTGAGGGATGGCATAGGATGGGATGGGATGGGATGGGGTTTGAGATGCCTTCTTGCTTGGCCATGTAAAGTGGCCAGAAAGAAAAACGTAAAACAGAGCAAAACCGAAGCAGAAACCGGTAGCTATCGTTGCCAGCTCCACTTAAGAGCCAAAAGGAGCCGCACAGCAACTCCAAGTAACAACAACAACAAGTCCAGCTGCACCATTCAACAACACAACTCGAAAGCTCCCAAACCAGGCCACATTTTGCTCTCTCTTGCTTTAATTACTTTCGTGGAAAACACGCGCGCCATTTTGCCTGTTTTTGTTGTTGTTGTTATTGTTGTTGTTGTTGTGGGGCTTTTCCGACAGCAGCGTCGAATAGTTAGTTTCGTGGCCAAGAGAGTTTGCCTTCTCTTTCTGAATCGTCAAACAATTTGCACAAATCGCATGCAATTTCTTCTTTTGACTTTTGTCGCCCCCTTTTTTTTGTGGCGCTGCATTTCCCGTCTGTGCTGCATGATCATTAACGAAATGCTCCAATTATGGCCAAAACACAACACAACAAGAAAAACTACCACACACTGTGTAGTACATACGGACACACGGGTGGCAGAAACAGTGAGGCAGGCAGGCAGGGCAGATAAGGCACAACACCATGCCATCCATACCCATGCCCATTTGCCTGCCGTCCTTGCCCTGGACACTATTTCGTGGTAGTCGTAGTCCAGCCAGCACTCGACTCGGCCTGTCCGAATTAAATTGTTGTTTTGCATGTTAAGTCAACATTTTCCACACCTTTTAATTGACACCATTGCGCCGTTAGATGTCAGAGCCAATAATGACGA
The DNA here is from genome assembly GCA_018901835.1 of Scaptomyza graminum. Lineage (NCBI taxonomy): Eukaryota > Metazoa > Arthropoda > Insecta > Diptera > Drosophilidae > Scaptomyza > Scaptomyza graminum. The sequence continues at coordinate 5,167,068 of JAEIFL010000001.1, read as the reverse complement.
AGTTTAGTTGGAATCAACCTAAAGCATTAATCAGTCTAATAGTGAACTTTGCCTACACTAACAACAAAAGCACACTAACAAAGAATATATAGAAAAATGTTAGCTAAGCTTAATTAAATTATTGTATACATTGTTATTGTATTTTTTAAAACTTGCTTCAGTTGCATTTAATAAAAATCTTTTAAAAAGATGTTCATAAATTTATTTAATTTTAGATATTTCTTTTTAGCAGAATATTAAAAGAATAACTTCTTGGATCTATAAAATTTATTTATAAACATAAATTTATAAATCTCAAAACCATTTTTTATAGTTTCTGCTTTTAAGAAAAATTTTAAATTAAAAAATGTTTAATCTTTGAAAAAGGAAGTGTAAAATAAAGCTATAAGAAATTACATATTAAAAAACATTTTTAGTGATTAATATTTATTATTTATTTTTATAAAAGTTTCAATGTTAAATTTACAAACCACAATTTTATAACAATTCTTTTGGCCATTTTTCCCGCTCACTATTCTGAGTGTACCAGCCTTATTGACCAAGGAAAACCATTAAGTTTCTACCAAACAAATACAAATAATAACATGCCAACAGAAGGTAGCTTTTTCGTTCAAGGAAAGCTACAATTTGTTTCAAGAATCTTTTAATATTCTCCACCAGCTATAAGTGGAAGTGAGAGGAAACCAAGACATTTTTAACAGCAATCGTCTGATTTTGGACATGATCGATCGACTCTCTTGCCAGAAGCAAATCGATTACTCAACCAACGAGAAGAGAATTTAGTTAGCAGTGTATGAAGAATATGAGTGGTAGATATGTTGGCATTTCATCTCCTTTTTTTGGCAGCCACTTAGGCCAGCGGCTAGCCAAACAGTCTTCAACTAAGTAACGGTTACGCGAAGCAACGGAAAAATACTACAGCAACAAAAATTCAAATAAAAGTGCAGAGTAGCAACGAAAATTAAAGCACTCATCAACAGTCCAACTATAATTGGACTTATTATTATTATAACCTGTTGTTTTTTTTTTTCAACGTTTGTAAGTATGTGGCGTATACGTATTTGACTTTCTTGAAATGACGCATTTCTCGCTCGGTCTTCGGCTGCAGTTCCAGTTTCAACTTGGGACGTTTACGTTCCCCAAAGTAACGTTCAAAATGGCAACAATCGTCGAAAGAAAAGACAGAGAACGAGCTATATGGAGCTAGATAAGCCATGCATGTGGCACACAGAAAGAGAGAGGGAGTGAGAGAGAGCGAGAGCGAGAAAGAGAAAGAGAGTAATAAAACACTGAAACGCAACAGCAAGCAACGTTTTGCGATTGGAGAGAAGAAGGCGAAATCGACCCCGCGGTCTCGGACAAACAATGGACAACGCCTTCAACGTGACTGATTGCCACTTGGCACGCAAGCCAAACCAAGCAAGCAAGCCAAGCCAAGCCAAGCCAAGCAACGACGATGATGACGACGACGTTGCCAAACCCAAAGTTTCAGTCGTCGCCGTTGACGTCGTCGCCATTGCGCAGTCGCCGTTGACGTCGAAGCCAGCGCAATGGCCGCCAAAGCTGTCGTTGTTAGTTATTTGTTGTTGTTAGTGTTGCTGTTTACCATTTTGTGCGTGTATTTGCGTTTTATTTGCTAGTGGCATGCAAACCAAGCGTAGAGCCACTCCCCGCACCAGCAATCTGCCTGCCTCGCCTTCCTCGTCAGCCGCCAACATTGCATTGTTTGCTTGTGGCCGCAAACTGGTTGCTGGTTTCTTGTTTGTTGTTGTTGTTGTTATTACTGGTATCTTGGCAAGATGCGACGACGACTTCTGTTGTTACACTTAAAGCAGCCATTGCGATGAGTTACTTTTTGCACACACACACACACACACAACGGATACACTGAAATTGTCATTCAGTTTGCATTTTCCTTTTTATAATATTTATTATAATATAAGTATACAAAAATATGATAGTAGTTATAAAGGTAATCAGTAGCATTAAGCCCACAAAATATTTTGAAATATCGATTATCAAATACTCTTTGCAGTTTCTATAGATCTCAGTTTATAAAGGCGAAATGTTATCTATTTTTATCTATTATTGAACAGGCATCTTTTATATATATATTGAAATATGTTGTTTGATATAGTATTGTTTGAAATTGTTTGTTGAATAATTTTATAAATCATAAGTGTCCCAATTTGCATAAATCTACGCCTTAAATTTTCGAAAGCTAACATTTTAAATATTTTTTTTTTAAAGCATAAAATTTTTTTATATTTTATTTTTACAATCTATGTTTAAGGTAATAAGTTCATTTAATAAGGATTTATTTAATAGGGAATTTTTATTTGTAAGGCCTAGCAGGCAAATCTGACTTATGAGGACTATATCAATTACATAAATAATGTGAAACCGTTTTAGTTTTATCTTATTGTGTTTTTTTTTTTTTATATTTATGCTAGCTTCTTGAAGTGTATTTGTGCTTCGTTTTAGTATCTCATATCATATGATTTGGCGCTGGGTTGGGGTTGTTATTCAAATTTTATGATAATTTGCGCGATTGTTGCTGCCGTTGGTCGTGATTATAAACTGCAGGCTCTTTTTCTCTCTCTCTCTCTCTCTCTCTCTTTCTCGACAGGCAGCTCTGACTCTGACTCCGGTTGTAGCTACGGGCTTATGCATTGGAGGCATAGCAAAAATTATTATTAGGTGCATCTTATCGACAGGAAGCGATCATCGCACATTCGCATTGGGCACGGCTGCTTGGACCAGCTCCCGTTTCTTGCCTACTCCTCCTTCTTCAGTTCTCCTCCCGTTTTCCATCTCAATCAACTGATTTCGCCACCCTTTTTTTTCATTTTTGCTGCTGTTGCTGCTGCTGCACTTGCTCTGCCAGTTGAGTTCAGTTTGAATTTGCCAGTTTGCCATTTGCAGTTGCTTATTAAATGCATTTTGTTGTATTATTAAGCTCCGGTATTCGTGGAAATTGTTACGTATTGCAACTGGTTGTTGTTGTTGCTGTTGTTTGCTACGGCTTCTGTTGCTACTGCAAGAGTAATGCATTGATTTTTCACATACATACTATATGTAGTATGCAAGCAATTTCGTTGTGTTATGTTTCGTGCTGCACTGGACACAGATTGTAGCAAACAGATAGATAGACAACTTCTTTTGCCATAACATAGATTTTACATATTTCGTACGTGTGATATGTACTTAAATGAAATAATTGAAATTTGTCACTTTGAATTTTAAGCGATAAACGTCAATTTTAAAAACTATGGAAGATATACTCGTTTCAGATTGCAAAATGTTGGGGGCCTGAGGGCGAAAGTGAGAGTCGTGCACTAAAATTTGTAATGCACTTTTGTGGGGGACACCAGTAGCTTTCTTCTTACCACATTTGGTGGCTCAAGCTATAAGGATATGGGCAATATTTGTATTTTCAATTTTCAGTAACCGTTCATTGATTTCCAAGCCTTCTAACAGCAATCGAAACCCAAACTTGACTCTTTATCTGCCCAGCTCATATTAACAAAGCTAAAAATCTCTAGCTTTAAAGGTGTTGGAAAAAGTTGCGTTCATATGACTGACATTGCACTCTTTACTTTTGGTATCAGCGGATAAATACTCCAAATTAAAAGGTAGAGTCAAAACTCATATTCGTGTCTTCTATTTTTTTTTGCTAAAAAGTAGGTAAACATTAATTTTAAGTTTTATTTTTTTGATCTAAAATAATGATTATGGTCTTAGTGTTATAAAATTAATTAAATGCAGTCGAACTTCCATAAAACGATCTTCCGTATAGCGAAGTTTTTTATATTACGAATTAATGTTCAAAGTACTGCAACTTGGATCAATCAAAAACGCATTTTATATTAAGAATTTTCCTCATAACGCAGTTTTTTCTTGTCCCCATAATGAAGGAAAACAAAAAACTTAAAATGTAATTATTAACATGTTATTTTTATAGTATAACTTGTAATGCTTACAGTTTCTGGTATACAATTAACGTACGTAAAATTGTGGATTAAAAAAAAAATTAAACTTATTTTTAAGGAGTGGGAGATACATAATTGTGCGATTAAAAGTTTAACTTTAATAAACTATAGTAATGTGAAAATAATAAGTTGAGTCTCTTATAAAAGTAGGTGATGGTACTTTTGAGCAACAAATCAAATTAATAATCCTATTTTTATAAGCTTAAATTGACGTTACACAACAGTTCAATATTAAATGCGCAAATCATTGATTGATGGCTAATAAGGTTGTAAGTGGCAAGCCACTTAGCTAAGAATAAACATTTACCACACACTGAGTACCTACTGTGAGTTTGTTCAATAGAAGAAAAATTCGCACGTGCTGTTTGCTTAATGTTTAAACTCAGGGATGAGATAATCAATCTTCGTAGTTCAGAAGGAGAATGGCAAACAATATTTTCTTGCAATAATTTTAATTCAAAAATCAAATTATATGCTGGCAACTGGCAACACTGTGTGTGTGTGTGTGTGTTTGTGTTCCGTAGGGGGGAGAATAGGACATTTTCAAGAGGATAAACAATTGTAAAAATACGCACAGACTCAAATTCAGGCAGCTGCAGAACTCAACAGAACTGGGTGCAGAAGTCCAGAAAACTGGGAGCTGTTAGCTGTTGTCCTTCTCTCCTTTTTTCGCTGTGTGTCTCGACAGGATGCATGAAAACCGATACTCGCGCATTGTTTTGATAATTATACGTTGTACACAGAAATAAAGAGAGAAAAAGAGAGAAAGAGAAATATAAATAGAAAGAGAAAGAAAGATGGCGATGTTGAGATTGCGATGATAGATTCATAGTTGATTTTCGGCATGTGCCAACGCACATTTTTGATGCCCATCTATCCAACCATCCATCCATCAGGGGACTAGAAACTTGACTTCCGCTCTCTCAACAGGAACGCAGGCGCACAAAGCTTTGGCACCCCGCGCAGGATATGCTTAGGATATTTTATATATATATATACTTTTTTTTTGGGTGCTGATGAAAGCGCTTCCGGGGTTGCACATATAATTATATTAGTGCACATTGTCGTTTTGTTGCAGGCGTCAAAAGGGTGCTAGATGTCGAGAGCTGAGAGTTGAGTTCTGCTTTAGCTAACTGCGCAGACGTAATTTCAACGAAAGAGAGTGTAAATTAGAGAGAGAGAGAGAGAGAGAGAGAGAGGGAGACAGAATAAGAAATGGAGTAAGCAAATCTCGCCCTTTTGTTTTGTTTGGTTATTATTTGATTTTATTTTATTTTTTTTTATTCTCAGTTAATTTTTGCACACTTCCGGTTTGACATGTGACAGTCGGCACACTACATACATACGCACACACTATATACATTGGGGGCGTGACACGCCCCGCCCGTCAAATGAATCGCTGCACAAATGCAAAACGCGCGCCAGAAATGGGCCGGCTGCCAGCCAGCCACTGGGCGTATACCCAGCTGGTTCTGGTGCGCGTCCTGGTCGTGGAGTTTTTGCACCTCGTCATCATCATCATCATAATCGTTGTCGTCCTTGCAACCAGGATCATTCTCGCTCTCGCGCACGCTGCCACACCCGTCCAGCCTCTGTAGACGCCTTCACCAAAAAACAAAAAAAAAAATATGTGCTTTGTTTAAATTAAAGTGAGAGAGTGTGTGTGTGTGTGTGTGTGTGGGTACACATTCATCTCTCCCTACACACAATCATAATTTAACAACAATTATGAGGCTGGTCGATGCGTTTATAGAATGTGTGTGTGTGTGTGTATTCTATACACTTTCATCCAACTCCCTGGAACTGGAACGTGTCAAACGTCAACTAATCAGGCTCGACTCACAAGTTCTGAGCCTTGTAATCCTTTTCTCCTTTCTGCACTAAATATGTACATACATGCACAGACTTATTTACTTATAATACGATTTTGAAATGGTAGGCGGTTTGTCGTATGGGGAAATAAGCGAGAAAAGGGAGGTTAGAGGTGGGCGTTTATTATCCGTTTGTAATTGTGTGGGCGCTTAGTTTTTAGACGCGCCTACCCCTCAGCTGGACAGATGGATAATAATAAAGGAAGGACATAGCTGCTTCCGGAATTTTAACTGGATTAATTGATTGTTTGTGTAGTGCAAGCAAAATGCTTTCAATTCTTAATCTTAAAAACGCATTTCAAACACAAATCGCATCTAAGTATTTGTATGAACATTTGTATGTGTTGGTCAGTCAAATAAATCTCAAATAATAAGTATTCAGTGGAATTGACCATAGCATTCTCTTGCCTTATTAAGATTTATACATTGTAGAAATCATCGTAGAAATAAATCAAAGACAAGTAGGCCCAAAATATTTGTAACATCCATTGTATTAAAAGTTGCTTATTATATTTAAATAGAAATAGAAAAAATTAAGCAACAAGCTTAAGAAGTAATGTTTTCTCACCTCCTAAGTATTGGATAACCCATTGGTCAAAATTGGTAAGATTCCATACTCCAAAGTACCATCTGATTATCGGATATACCGACGACTTGTTATCACATATGCCCTAAGCAAAACCACTCGAAATTAAGTTAATATTAACGCCATTTGGGAAATGACAAAATGGCCACCATACGATGACATACGATGAAGAATGGGCTGCAAATGATACGTGTAAGCAGCCAGCCAAGAAATTGTTGAAAACTCAACGGAACATCAAAAGCATGGAGTACATCGGAAAGTTCGCGATTCTAATTGTTGTGTCAACAAAACTAATGATTGTATCGATTGTACAACCATATGTTGGTCTTGATACACAAAGCCAAAAATGTATTACCATTTTCTGGTTTTACAATAACGATTTATGATTTTTTGTTTTGTTGATATTAATTAAATCAATGCCAACCAGGTAGAGAGAAAAATAACTATAAGCCTCGAATGAAAGCTTGAAAATAAACAATAAAACTAAGTTTGGAAAATCTGCAGTGTGCAACGTGTGGAGCTAAAAGATTAAGCTAAATTGATGCCAACCAATATCATTTCGGACTTACACAACTGCCAAGAACAAAACAAGAAATATTTTTTAAAAATACTCTCACTTTATAAAAGAGTGGGAAGCTTGATACAAATGTAAAATGTATTGAAAAATGTTAATCAGCATTATTTTTCATTTTCATTCAAAAGATAATTTTTTGATATTCATGCATTAATATGCATATAAAAATTAAATAACAATTGTAATAAGTTTCAATAATGAACTTCAAATTTATTTAACAAATAGAAAAGAATGAATGTCCGCCAATCCATTTGTCAAAGCGATTCCTTTTCCTGGGATCGTTGCTTGTTGCAGTTGCAGTTCCGGCTGTGTATGTGAGAATCCAATTACTTAAAGGTGCGTTTTAACCTATTCCGATTTCGGGTTGGTCAAAAGGGTTGTCCCTCGTTCATTGTGCCGCGTCTGTGCAGTTGTGTGACGTGCGTGACTGGGCCTCAAAATGATGCTAATGTTAATGCTGTAGGGATCTCTGGCTCCCTAAACACAATGCCAATTGCATGTTTTCTATGTGTGTGTCTATGACAAAGTCTGCTGGTGCATTTACGGCGGCTAAACAAAAGGCATGCATGTGACGAGACGACAGGCAAATGCTGTTTTTTCCCATTATTTTTTTTTTCTTTTTTATTCATTTGTTTCATTTGTATGTATATTATTTTTCAATTTGCAGCCAGAAATATGTAGGTTCGTCACAAACCACAAAGAGGTATCGCTTAAAAAGAGTCTACCAAGCATGGCATAGGAACGGGGGAGATCACAGATGGCCAAGAGATTTGCGCCTCTTGCCTCTAAGGGTAAACTCTTGTAAATGTGAGAGCTGGCCAATCAGCAATCGCAGCTAGCGCAATGGCTAACCATAACAAACAACCGTTGGCTAGCACCCAATTCGGCTGTGGGGATTGGAGCTCAGTAGCTGTTGTTGTTGTTTTGTTTGTGCTGTTGTTGGACGCCCCCCAGTTGGTAACTATGCGTATCTATCAGGTAGCTGCGACTACTTAAAAAATAGAGAAGAAATAACTAAAAAAATATAAAGAGAAAAACAAGTTGGAAAAATGTGTTATTAACTTAACCGCATAATTATAGCTTATAACAGAAACAGCAGCAATAACAACTACAACATCAAGAGCAGCAAACAACAATTGCTGGTGCGGGGACATTGTGGGCGTGGCAACCGTTCCGTTGACAGTTTTTAGAAACAGCCATTTCTGTTGGTTCAGTTGTTCATTTTTCACTATTATTATTAGTATTTAGTATTTTTTGATTGTTATTGTTATTGTTACTGCGTCCATGGCTCAGATGCATCCACATGACATATAGCATATACTTAAAAAATTAAAAAAAAAAAACATGCTTATTATATCATCTCATCATTCTCCATTTCGCATTTACCATCGATTTGTTTGCAGTAATCACATAGAATAAGCGGGCCATATTTATTTATTCTTTACATTGTTGTTATTGTTGTTAATACTATAGAAAATAATAATAATCATCTTGTTTGGGGACGAGGGAAGTTGGGGCACATATGTATGTACTTACGCCCCTGCTGGGCACAATTTTGTTGAGCATTTTGTCAAACGTTTAATTTATTGGAAAATTGCCAGTTTTAAATAACAATTTTGTTATAAGCTTTTTATCCACACAAACGAAGAGTGAGTATACATTTAAGCTTTAAATAGACCTGTGTTTTTCTTTAATTAAGTGGATATTTAGCTGTCAAAGGATTTACAAACAAAAGTGTTTAAAGCAATATCTTTGTTATAGCTTAACGTTGTATTCAAAGCAATTGGCTATATTTTATACAACTTCAAACATTAACTTGCTGATGCCATTCCATTGCAATAGAAGAAGAAAACTTGAAGGATTTACAAATTCCAAACTCACAATCATTTCTAAGACCATATATCAATGTTAAAAACTACTTGCATTAACATAAACATAATATTCAATAAGTGAAAAATAAATGTCACTTACGCTTAAAGACAAACAAACAGTTCAACACAAAGCGCGTATGAAATTACTAAAATGCTCTTAAGAGTACATAATGAATTAAATACAAATATTTGTTAAGAACTTTATAATAACATATTTAACTATTTTTGTAATAAAAAGCTTAATTGATTTATAATATGTATATTTAAAAACTGACTGTTAAAAAATCATAAGCCATGAATTTGTTCTTAAATTTTAAATATTATTCAGTAAATTAAGGCTTAAATCAAATTTAGGTTTACTATTAATTATGTCAACAATTTTTTTATAAGTTACAAAACTTTAACGTTAGTATAACATAAACTAAACATTTCACAGAACATGTAGATAAATAACTATACCTTTGTTTAGTGCAGGATAAAGATGCTATGTATCTGTTCAGCTTTGTAGCAATATTTTTTGCGATGTGTCAAAGGAACCGCTACAATAGTGTTTTTCCTTTAAGTAGCAGTTTCTGCAAGTCGGTTCGTCATAATAGAGACTTCCAGGAAGTTGTTAATAAAAAAAGAAAACTGCAAAATTGCCGCATTGACCAACAAAGCCAATGCCCAAGAAAGGCAGAGGGAGAGAGAAAGAGATGTGCCATTTGTCCGAGTGTCCAGCGGATAAAACGTGCCATAAATTGGAAAAAGTTGCGACAACAATGAACAAAGTCAATATTGGCCACATTGTCCTGGGGTTCAATTCATACAGCCGGCAACAATTGTGGAAAAATAAAAATAAAAAAAACTGCCTCACATTCATGCATCGTATACAAAGTTGAAAAGATGAGAAAAAAAGTCAAGCATTGAATGTTGCATAAAAGTTATATTGTTTGGCCAAGTAATTGATACGCTCTCAATGGGAGAGTCGAGCCGGTGACGGTAGAATAGAGACCCGGACAGGCAGGACAGGGCGGCTACTGGCCAGAGGCATTAACAATAATAACAATAACACGCATAAATGTCAACTTCATGTAACTGACAAACTGTTCTGGGGATGCGGTTGCCCTTTGCCAGTTGTTTGCCAGTCAGTCTCTTGTCTCTGTTGTCTGTTATTTTTTCTCTGTCCTGTGTCCTGTGCCTGTGTCAGTTATCCTGTATCCGTTTGTGCCGTTGGTTAGGGCACAGCATGCGACACAATTTATCAATTAAATAACTTTTCGAGAGTTAGGGGGGAGGGGAGAATGCAATTTTGCAATGCATTTTTCTACGTGCCTTCTAATTACGCGACGCGCTGACAAATAGTATTCCCAACAAATTTTCGAGATTCGACCCTCACGGCAACAACAACAATCGTTGATCATAAATCCTTACTAATGATAATAATAGTTGTCAACTTTTCATACTCGTTGTCGCTTCCCCACACAGAAAAAAGCAAGAAATCATGCTCTGATCGATGAATCGATCGATCGAAAACTGCATGATGCTACACAACGTATGTACGTATGTGTATGCATGTGTGTGTGAATGGCTGGCATGTGTGCTCATATCCTCATATCCTTGTGCCAACCAATTGTTTGTCTGGCTAACCACAAAGCGTGTTGTTTGACAGTACTACAAGCCGGCTGGCTGGCTGGCTGGTTGGCTGGTTTACTGACTGCCGGGGTTCGTGCCCAGGAGTTACCTACTAGTAGTAGCTCCAAGCTACAGCTACTGCTACAGCTACTGCTATTTCAATCAAACACAATGCAATTGCTGCCGCAGCATGTGGTCCCCATCCAGGATCGAGCTGCTTACACAAAAGCAGCAGCAACAGCAACCACAACAACAACAACAACAGCGACAACAATAGCCTAAAAAAAAGGAAGTTTTTAAATTGAAAATCGCGCCTGATGTGTTTGTGTGTTAATTTTGGCGACGCTGTTTTTTCAACTTTTTAATTGATTGACAATTTTCACATTTATCGCTCAAATAAACAGCAAAGCACAATTCCACAATTCATATTTATTTTTGTGTTTCTTAATGGCATATTGTTTTTTCTTCCGTTTTATTTTTTTTTTTTAACAATTCCATTCCAAATGAATGAAGCTCTAAATTAGACACGCTTCAGTGCATCAATTTACCATTTAGCAATCTTACCTGTATAGTATATACCCATTTTTACACCTCATCCCGTTCCATTATCCTTAATGCTTATGCACAAAAATGTTGTATATATATTTTTCGTAATTCGATTTAATATTCAATGAGTTAACTAATTTCTTAGCTCTTCACACTGTTTGACTGTGAAGTGCTTGAAGTATTTAAGATCTGTGATTTTTTTTTTATTTGAAATTTTTAAGTTGGACAATATATAATTATCGATGGCTTTTAACAAAAACTTGTGTCTATTCTAAGAGATTTCATAACTATGCTAAAATACGACCAAAAAGTACGGAAGGAATGTTCACATTGGATTTCTAGATAAAAGAGTTTGAATATCTCAAACATTCATTGTTGAATGAAAAAAAAAAAAATTTAATAAACCTTCATCAATTTTTCTTTGAAAGCTTTTATCGTAAATAAAAAATGAAATTGTAATTTTTGGTGTAACTATAAGAATATTGAAAAATCATTCAAAATGCGACTTTCTTTTTGCAACAAATGTAACTATAACTTAGAACGCTGTTGCTTTAATTTGCAAACAATACTACAAATTATTGTTAACAATTCATCATGCAATCAATCAATCAATCAGTCAATAACTTGCTGATATTCACAAATGCACCCCAAACATGAAACGATGTTCATTCTAATAGTCATAACTATTTAATGTTTTTATTTTTTTTTATTATATTCACGTTTAATTGATCAAATCAAGCAAAACCATCGATTACAGCAACTGCAACTGCAACAGCAATTAATTCCAACAACAATGATGATAAATATTTGAAATTCTCTAACGAAATCTTAGACTTGTGTTTACCTAAAGGGGTGCAGGAGGTGCGTTTTAAATAGCTGCATATGCGGCTGGCATTCAATTGAATGGTGAATCGAGCAATAAAATCGAAATAAGTGCGGCAATGCACAAAGCCAATTGCAGCTAATTTTCTAATTAAATCATTAAAATTAATAATAAGGCAAAAGTACATAGAGACACCGACGGACACATAAGATAGTATGCCATTGAAATGAGTTACAGCCGGAACTTGAATACAGAGAGAGAACCCTTTTTTGGACTTACCCCCCATATAACAAATGTGTGTGAGTGTGTGTGAGTATGTGGGTAAGAAGTGGCCGTGAAGGTGACCAAAACTAGCGGTCAGCTGCTGTTGAATGTGACAATTACGCAACTAATTCCCAGTTCACTGTCGTCATTGTGAAGGTGACAAAGGTGACAACAAGAATCTCAGTTAGATAGGCAGACAAGAGATAAAGAGACGAAACGAGAGAGAAAGGTAGCAGCTCTTCTCGTTGCACACCCTTGTTTCTTTCTAGTTTATTGTCCTTGGTTGTTTGTTTGATTAATGCCTAAAAGATTGTGTCAAACTCTGCAAGAGGAGAGGTAGGGGAAAGCCGGGGAAATCAACTTTAAAGCCGTTGCACGTTTTGCAATCGTTGCCAATTTCGAGCGACAGACGGCGCAGCATTTTCGCTCAAATTACTCTGGACGCGTGTGGAAAATTTCAAATTAGACGACAACGGTGTAAATTAGCACGCACAACAAGGCAACGAGGAAAACGCCGCAGGAACCAAGGATAACACAGCAACTCTGAGTACGGACACTGACTGTCAGTCAGGGACTCACTCTCTTGCCTGTCTTTTTATGAAATTATTCCAATTGAATGACCTCTGACAAATGACTTCCATTACAGCTATTATATGTACTACTTCTCTCTCACCAGAAACACACATGGCAAAAATACAGGATATTGGTTCTCAACAATCTGCGCTTCTTTTTCAACTATCTGTCAATTTGCCTGAATCTTTGTTATAAAGACGAATTATGCGTACACAATTTTAATAGCTATTTTAGTTCTAAAGGACCTGAAAACAAAACTAAAGCATAGCCAAATAGTTTGCATTTTTTTAATTGTTATTTTCAGGAAATTTCCTTGTCAAGATCTCTATCTAACACCTTTAGAATACTCACTTTGTTTTTGATGCATCTTTTTAAAAAATAATACATTCGTGTGTTTGTGTGTTTTCTAGTGAGTTTGTGTATAGATACATTCTTATATATATTTAATGATTCGATTGCACCCACGCTCACAAAATATGTCCAGTCCTTAACCATGTGGGCGTCAGCCAGCCTTGATTATAGGTACTAAGTACGAGCATATTGGACAATTTTTTGCCCGCAATGTGTTGCGCAAGCATTTACGTAAGCAAAGCTGCTGACTGCTGACTGCAGCCCAAGGCACGCAATTCAAAGTCAAAGTCAATACTGCTGCCACTAGTAAAACTACAAAGTGCTCGCACTTTGTGTTAGGTTTACCGGGCATTGAGATTTTACTACTTCTATACTTGTATTTACTATTTTTTTTTTTTGTGGGTTAGACGAACATCTGTTGAATTACAAGCGGAGCAACAACTGGCATTTGTTCTCATGGCCATGGCTGAGGATTTTTTTGACCTGATTCCACTTTACTGATACGAAAAAAAGTACAATAAACAGCAGTGCGCTGTAATTTAAATATATAATTTAAAATTTACTATACGAGACATATGTACATAGATATATGAATATATTTTATATCAGCTTTGTAGCCTTTTTGTGTCATGTGTGTCTTTAAATAATTGATATCCTTGTGTGGTGCGAATTATGGCCAGGTGCTGGGTGCAAGCTCCTCGTTAACTGTTGCTTCCCTGCGGCCATTTGGAGCTTTGCGGTTGCAATTGCACTTGCAACTTGTCAGCTGTTTGAGGCCAAGACTGATTTGCTAACAATATACACTTTACACTTTTTGCACGTACATGTTTTAACTTAAGTTTTATATAAAGTACTCATGACTTAAGCTATGTCCTTTTAACTGAACGTTGTCGCGATCTTAATGAAGCTATGAATACTTGCTTAATTTTTATGCTTTCCACAATGAAAAAGGCAATTTTTCACATAAGACCTTGAAGTTCTATACATTTAAATTTATTGACGTGTTTTTTCTGGTTGAATAAATCGATTCAACAACCGATTATCTTCTGATTAAATAGTCCATAAGGCTTAGGGGTCCCAAACAAAAAAATTTTATCATAAAAAGACTCGTTTCTGATTTCATTTTTATTTTTCGGAAGAGATTGCTGAACCATCTCTAATTCTGGAATAGTTCAATATATTCAAATATATATGTCAAAAATATTTTTGATATATATGATAACAAATATATGTAATTATAAGAAAAAAAAAACTCAAGAAGCGCATTGATTATTCGTTGTAATTAATTAAGCAAACTTTTTATCTATAGAAGGAAAAAAACAGAACGTTGTTTTTGGCCTTGTTTGTAACACTTGTTTTTTTTAACAAGCTACACGACAGCAGTATTAAACCGCAAAATATGGTAAGGGAAGAGCCAGGTAAGGTACTTACACATACACATACATTCATACATCTGTCCATGTAAAAAAAAAAATACACAGAGCAGCTAAAGGAAAAAAAAAACTAATTGTAATGCGTTTCATTTGAAAAATATTAATTATAAACTAGACAGACTGTCGCTCATGTATTAAACTATCAATATTATGCATTTTAAATATCTATGGGGGATATGTAGTATGCATTTTTTTTTTTTCTAATTTATAGTTTTTGTATAAATATATATTTTTTCTTACATGTGTGTACTAAACTGTGGACAAGTCAAATCAAATGTTGACAGGTTTGGGCGTTACCAAAATGAAGGGCGGCATTTGAAAATTGGAACAGGCCGACAGCTAATTGTGAGAACTGGCAAATGTGTGCGAGAACTTGGAAATCTGATAAACCAGCTAATAGTAGCTAGCTACTACATTCAAAACCCAGCAGACATTTAGGCAAGACAACAGATCCATGTTGCACTTGCACATCGTTTGAAACTGAAAACGCATATTAGCTGCACAAAAGCCTGAAAACAGGACATTCGACATTCGAATATAGCACTTGCCATTTACAATTTACCATTTTCCGTTTCAGGCATCTAATGTACGATTTGTTCAATGTTGATGAATGATGTTCAATGATAAGCGTAGCATAGTTTCACAACGTGAAGCACTTCCTGTCTGCTCGCTGTCATCGTCTCCCATTTCATCAATGGTGTAGCGCCCTGGAACGCACATTTGGAAACTTTTTGTTATGTGTTTTGTTTTTTTTTTTTGCGCAGCGTGGGAGCCACAAGTGAATGAATGACGAGACGAGCCGACTGCGATCTCGACAGGACGCGGACAGGTACAACAGAGTGTTCGCAAAAAGATAGATAGAAAGAAAGAACGAAAGCAAGAAAAACACATTCATACATTGTTCACCGCAGCAGCAGCACCCAAATAAAAAGAAGGTCCTGGCGCGCTTTGAGACACACGATACCACTTCAAATGCTACTGCTGGTTGGCTGGCAGGCAAAGGGATAATAACGAGGCTAATAGACGGTATCGAATTTAACTCTAGCAGATAATCATCTCGGGCTCTTTTCCTGCATGTGTGTGTGTGTTTGTGTGTGTGCAGAAACTAAGGTAATTGTCTAGGGATACTTGACGCTGCTGACTGACTGACAACAAGTGTGTGTGTGTGTTTGGTCCTTGAAGCTGTTGCTGTTGCTGCTGCTGGTAAGGTTAAAGAACTAATGCTCGCTGGTTTTCTTTTTAACTCTTTCTACTGTTTGAGAATGCATGCATGCATGCAACATCGTTTGGCAGGTCCTTTTGTTAGCTGTTGGCAGTTGGCAAATGAAGCATGCAGCCTGCCACAGATCCTTGATCCTTGCGTTTATCACTCGCCGCCAATCTGTCGTAAGTAATTAAATGCAACTTCTATCGATACTACTTATACTACTACTACTTCAATATGCATGCATGGCAGATATCCTTGAGATAGGCGTGAACGGAACAGGGTATTGCGTGCAACTTTGTGCAGCAGTTGCCAGTTGGCTCTACAATTAAATTGCCACTTAATATGCGCCTCCCGATATGAAAAAGGGTTCGGTTCATTCGATTGCTTGCTTCGATTCCGGGTCTCTGTTGTCGCATAATTATTTAGATATCATGCCCAAAAAATAATACATTCATATATA
Source organism: Scaptomyza graminum (assembly GCA_018901835.1). Classification (NCBI taxonomy): domain Eukaryota; kingdom Metazoa; phylum Arthropoda; class Insecta; order Diptera; family Drosophilidae; genus Scaptomyza; species Scaptomyza graminum. Next base: position 5,150,903 of record JAEIFL010000001.1, on the reverse strand, counting down.
CTTATATATATATATATGTATATTCTAACAAATTTTATTTGTTTCTAGCCAATGTAGAATTGTACATTTTATGATTGTGTTCGCTCAACCCTTTAGGGCTGTCACAATTCCAAATGATAGGTTGAACATATTCGAAATTAAACATGAATTAATAACAATGTGTATATATGGGCATACGTAGTATTTGAAGACTTGTTAACGAACTTATTAACCGTAGCCACAGTTGTTGCCAGCAACATGCAAATGTCGAAAAAAACACAATACTACTGCTGCTAGTACTATATATTTAAATGTGTACAATTCAAACTCATAGTTATTATTAAATGAACGAATGTGCGTTTGGTTCTCCACTGCGCCTTATTGAATAATTGAGAAGGTTTTCAACTCTTTCAACTCAATAGAGCAATTAAATTGTATTTGTATCAAATAACGGACCGAAAAGTTCTTGTGACTACTTCTAACCCCAAATACACACATATATAGAATACATCCTTGTTAGAAATTAAACTGTACTTAGTTGTAGTTTATGCTCCCATGTTTCCTTTTTCTTAGTTAATTTGTACTCAAACTACGTTTTTGTTTTTTAAATCTATGTAAATGTTTCTCTCACTCCTCAAACTACAATGCCAAATTCATCAATTTAAAAGAAGAAGCACATTATTGCTATTAATCTGGCATAATTTAAAGCAATAATGTAGTTTCAATTCAGCATTATTTGTGATTCTAAAAATAGTTTTGTTTTGATTAAGCAGAAGCTCAGGATGTTTTAAATACCATAAAACGTTGTACTTTCAAAAAATAAAAAAAAATAGCTACCATATTTTTTTATTTTTATCACTAACAAATTGATGTTCGACCTTTATTTTTATGTTTACCCCACAAAATGACTTTTGCGCAGTTATCGTTCTAAATTTCATTTTCATTCACAATCGCATTCACTTGAGCACGCGACTTGTTGTTAGCTCCAAAAAGGCAATAGCCGCAGGAGAACAAATGCAATTTGCTTAAATGTTATTGCAGCCACAACAACAACAACGACAAACAACAATAACAACAACACATTGTGTTCTACTCAATGGTAACAAAAACGGCCACAGTTAATGAGATTAAAATACTCAGCGGGTATTCTTGTGAATACGTTTGAATACAATCACCACGGGATATTTGCGCAATGCAAACGACACTCCAAATAGTATTATACAACGACAAATTGAGAAATTGTCAATTCCTAGCTTTGGATCGATCTGATGTATCTTAACATACCCTACAAAATATAGATACACATTCAATTTGATTTGGGAATTCTTTGATTACAGTTAACTTTTCAATAAATAATCCTTCGACAAATAAACGACTTTGACATTAGCTATTGTGTCTGCAAAACTTATCCTACGATGTTTTCTAGGATAATAGGGATGTGTTAAAAAGCTACTTTTAAAATACGGCAGCTAAATTCTTCATCTGGATGTGACATATACGATTATAAAAAAACATGTTAATGAGTACTTCACGTAAAAAAAAATGTGTATATTAAGAGCGAGAACGGAATGTCAGAACAAAGAATGAAAGATGTACAAAAATGTTTTGAATGCGTCCACATAAATCACTGCCATAAATTAGTTGGCTTTTAATTACGATTATTATGCTGATAATAGCGCGCATTTAACGCGCGATAAACATAAATAATCGTGTCAAATGCAAACAGATGTGGATATCATCCCAAAGCAAGACAACTTAGCGACAAACAACAACAGCACCACCAACAACAGCAACAACAACAAATCACGCGCACTCATTCAGCAGCAGCAGCAGCAGCATTAACAATGCGCCAACAACAACAGTTCCAAAATTGAGAATAAAATTGTTTCGGTGCGCTGCTTAATGAAAACAATGTGTGAACAAGGAGGCAGCACCCGCGGTGCCAAAGACTGGGGGGTTGGGGGAGGAGGACGGTACAACCATTAAGAAATTTTTGAAGTGCCTGCGGCTTCGGCCCGCGTTCTCCCTGCCCCCTTATCAAACTCGAACACAACTCAAAACAAAAGTGTTGACACTTTTCGGGACCAGTTGGTATGCAGCAAAGTAGTTCCCAGCATTCAGCATATCCAACAACTCCAAGTAGCTCTTCCTAACACCCTACCCAAACGTGTTGCCCCTACCCGCAGCTGATTGGCGGCGGCGCCTAACTCCACTCAAATGTGTGAAAATCACATACCAACAATCATATATACCCAGCATCTAAGTGGCCAGCATTGGGTAGTCTTGGAGATTATTATTTATTATAAATTATTACATTAGATTGGGTATCAATTTATTAAACAGTTTGCAGGTAAAATACTTGTAAATTACACGAAGCTTAAACATCGAATTAAAGATCTAAAGATTTTCTAAACAATGTATTTAAGAATAATCAGAAGAATAAGAGGAACGAGTTTAACCTATACAAACAGTATAAAGTCTTGACTGACACATCTTTGAATTAGCTTTATCTATATAATTTTTGGTGTTCTGAATAATTTTAATCAAAATCTCAACAAATCAACCAACTAATTTGCAAGATTTCCAAAAGATGTGTATGTATTTAAAAATTTCTTGCCATTTACTTTTTAATAAGAAAAATAATAGCAATGAGGATTAAAATATATTTATCACTTGCTTTTAATAAAGGTAGATTTGGCTAACGTTTAAAGTTTTTAAGTTTCGAAATAAAAAAAAATTAAATGAAACAACTCTAAGCATTAAAAACAAAGTACAAGGAATCATATATTAATGTTTAAATCTAGCTCATGACTGCAGTAGTTATGTTATAAGCTAGATTTTGTTATATTGTAGGCAAAATGTTTTTATAATATTATAATATTATACTTACTCGAATTAAATATTAATATGCAAGCCACGACTAAGCTTACCTTAGGCGAATTATATGCCTGACTTTTGATATATTTTGGTAATACCTTTTATATGACATATGGAAGTTATAAGAAAAACACTTGATCAAGACGTAGAGTATTGCGCTGTCGTCTTTATGGTTAGGGTATCTAACGGTTGGGTAAATACTATGTTGCTTTGCTTTTTTGTCATTTTAGTTGTTTAATTAAAATTTTCTGCTACTGATTTTTAGCGCCGCTGAGCCAACCATTTATCATTTGCCATGTCCTTTGGGTATGTGTGTGTGAGTGTGTAGTATGAGTTTGAGAGTGTGCAAGACGATGCCAGGCGCATGTCTCTTCTCGTGTTCTGTTTTTAGACTCTATGTGTGTGTGTGTTTTATCATTATTTTAATTTACAACTCTTGCGACGTTCCTTTTGAAATTTGACTATGAAATGGTAAGGGAGACGGAGTGAAAAATAGAATAAGCACAGCAGGAACAAGTCATCTGAATGTTGGTATATAAACTCGTTTAGCTCTTCTATATGATGAGAAACTTTTTTTCCAGACTAAAGCTTTGCAAGTATTTCCAAGCCTGATTGATCACAAACCTCACTTTAATAATTCCCAGTTTCGCATTAATTTCATAATATTTTGACAGATTGTATTCATCTAAAAAAAAGCCGTTTAATGGGAATACATTTCTGTACTTGTTATTTATGTATTTTTACTACATATTAGACATTTTCAATTCATTTATTCACTCACCATGCACCATGCACCACCACCCATTTAGAGTCTACTCCACTCCCCCCCACTTTGTTGTTACCACAACGCCCCATTTGGAAATGTCAACACACATACGCAGCGAAAAGTAAATGCGCAACTTAATCTACTCATAAGGCAAAACAAAATCAAAAACAATCTGCACTCACTTCAATTTCACTCTCCACACGACTCACATTATTCCCTTATTCCCCCCGCCCACTCTGTGCTCACCCCAAATTGAAGTCTGAAGTCGATTCGACCCCAGGGGCAACAAATCTACGGTAATAAAATTTAAATCACCCAAAAAAGCCGGTCCAGTGACGATTGCCGGGCGCCGGGTGGCGGGTAAGTAACTGGCGTAACCAAAGCGAATAGCAAATAGCGTTAACCGTAAAGCGTTTTTCTACCCATCACCTATTTTTCTGCGTTTAAGTCGTTACCGACAAGGTTGGCCGGGCCGCCCACGATGACGCCCCAGTAGCATTCCAACCGTCAAATGTTAAATAAACTGTCTGAGAGCACCCTCAACAACATCTCCTCCCCACAGAAGCAGAAGCAGCCGCCGCCGCCGCCGCTGATGGGTCGAAAGCATCCCCCACATAATGGTCTCAACACACACACACACACACACACTCGAACAGAGATTCAGAGATACACAGTTTTGTTGGCAAATTGATATTCATTCGTTCATTCATCGCAAGTTTCTGACTGGACCTAACTTGGAATACGAAAAAAAAGAAATACGTTGCATATTCATGTTTTGTTTTTTTTTACATTTATTTTTAATAAAATTGAAATTGATTTACTTTATTTTAAATATGTTTTTAATTTAAATTTTTATTGTTTGCTGACAAAAAATTTAAATGTAAATATCAATGTAGGCATATGTATGCGTTCTTACATACATACACACATAAATATATATATACATATCTGTCTATATATATATATTGGTTGAAGATGATGCTGAAAGATGCAAAATGCTCCCTGCTACGATTTTGATCTAAGTATGTTTGTTTTTTGTTCTCGTAAGTGGTTCAAAACTAGTCAAGCCCTATTATTTTTGTGTATTTTCTTAGTATTTGTATATGTTTTTGTTTGTTTGTTTTAAATCCAATTTTAAGTAAGCACTGCGTATACATATATTAAATATATAGATGTAAGCTTAAATTAAGAAAACAACAAAAACATTTAGTCGCAAACTTGTTGGTGTTTTTTAAAGCGCTAGCATCTAAAAATAGTATGCATATTTTGTATATTAAGTGTATAGCAAAAATAAAGCATACAAATCGGGTTTATTATTCAAAATAGCGCTGATTGTGCGCTCTTAAGAAGAAGATTAGATTCATCTATTCAATGAACGGACGCAGAAATTTACGATTCAACGATTAACCCCCATTTTCCAGTGTTGAACAATAGAGCAGTGCACGACGCCTCTAGTGTTTTGTACTACTCTTTTGGTTGTCTCTCTATTCGGCATACCATTTATTTAAAGTGCAATTGATCTTTGTGTGTTTTGATTCTTAGTTTTTTTTTTTTTTTTTGCTTTTAAGCAAAGCATTTACAATTTTGGTTTCACTTTCATTATCCATTCTTAGCTTTTAAAATTTGTTTGTGTGTTTTAATGTTTTTCTTTTGCTTTTTTTTTTTATAATTGGACTAGAAATATTATTTTAACTGTATGTTTTAAATATTTATTTTTCATATTGCTCACATATATGTTCAACAAATAATATTATATTAATAATATTAATAATAGTTTACCATCAATTGAAATCAGAATTTATTTATTTAGTTTTGATTTTTTATTTTTGATATTTTTCATTTCATTTTGTTATGCACTTCATATATGTATGTATATATACTATATATAATAAGTTTAATAAACGCTGCGCATATTATTACATCCATTTTCTCAATATTTATTTACCTACTGGCTATAAAAAAAAAAAAATAATAATAATAATTAGATATTATTTAGTAAGTTTACTTGCTAGTAAAAAAAATTGACAAAAAATATGTATGTATTATAGTATCTTTTATTATTTGTAGCTTATTTCATAGCAAAAGCAATCATTTGATAAGTATGTAAGGATTTGAGAATCGTTTGCTATATGTATGCACTACATATATGAAACTATATATTCGCATAGACATCTAGAAATACATTAAATACATATATACAATAGGGTTTTTAAGCAGGATTTCAAACACATAGTTCTTGTTGCACAAACATACATATTAACCTATGTTTGCAATTGATTGATTGTTGTTGTTCTTTGTTTGTTAAAATTCTTGTTTTTTTAATTGTTAGCGAAAAAATGTATGCTGCATTCAAATGCACTTCTACATATGTACACACACATATATATATAAATATATTTTTATTTTTTTTAAATACATAATAGACAAAAAAATCCGCTTAGCTTATCGTTTATTATCGAGAACCTAAAAAAAAAACTTGACGAAAAAGCGAACTTCTATATAATAATATGTAAGTAGCATATAGTATGTATAATTAGATGCATCATCCACTCCCACTCCACGCACTACAGATAGTTGCGCCAGATGGCGCTGCAGTGATCCTGCATTTTGAGCTGCGACCAGGAACCCATTTCTGCTCAGTTGGTGAACAGAAAGGGTCCCAGCGAACCTCAAACCATCGGTGGCTTTATATCGACCAGAGCGCTGTGATCGAGCCGATGATCCAAGCCAGGGCTGGGTGCCGATGCGCCCACCAAATGATGATGATGATGATGATGTAAATGCGCATGTGGATGCGATTGTTGTTGTTGCTGTGAGAACTGTTGTTGTTGCTGCTGCTGTTGCTGCTGTTGCTGTTGTTGCTGCTGTTGTTGTTGCTGCTGTTGCTGCTGTTGCTGCTGCTGTTGCTGCTGTTGTTGTTGCTGTTGTTGATGTTGCTGATGTGCCGACTGGTGTGAGTGTTGTTGCTGTTGGTGCTGCTGATGCAGCATCACCGGCGAGCCGCCCGCGGCGACCATCTGGTGCGGCGTGCCCAGGTGCAGACCGCCGCCCAGCAGGCTGCTGGACGTGCCGGAGGCGCTGTGGCCATGCAGCGAGGTTGGGGTGCCGGGATGGCTGCCAGCTCGGCTGCCGGCACCGCCAGTGGCGCCACTATTGCCGCCACTGGCCGAGCCGGAATTGGAGCTGGCCGAGCCACCCCCGCCGCCACCAACTGCGCCCGTCTGTTGTTGGCCACTGGTCGCGCCGCCCAGCCCGTTCGACTCACCCGACTGATTGGCTGCCTCCTCAGAGTCGCTGCACGACTCCGAGGAGCCCTTTTTAATGCCATTCGGCGCCGTACCGTTGTGCGTCTTCACGTGCTTGGCCAGATGGTCGCTGCGCATAAAACGTTTGTTGCAAACGGGGCAAGCAAACCGTTTCTCCCCGGTGTGCGTCCGCAAGTGCCGCTGCAGTTCGTCGGAGCGTGTAAAACGCTTGCCGCAGAACAGCCAGTTGCACACAAAGGGACGCTCGCCGGTGTGCCAGCGCAGATGGGCCTTCAGATGCGACGTCTTGCCGTACACCTTGCCACAGCCAGGTATGTGGCACGAATGGATGTTTTTCTTACGCAAATGCACCCCAGCCGGCCCCAATCTCTCCGCCTCCTGACAGTTCGGGCAATCGCACGTTGCTCTACCAGCATAGCGTCGCTGTGATCTTGGCGATGGCGTCGATGGTGTCGAGGCCTGCGGCGAGGCAGCCGTCGATGCCGCCGATGGTGAGCTGTGTGGCAGCGAGAAGCCACCAACGCCCTGACCCGGCAGCATGCTCTTGTATGTGTCTTGCAGCAGGTGCTGTCCCGATCCCAGCAAGTGTGCCGTATTCGACAGTGAATGCGACAATGCCGAACTATAATCGGTTCCAGCTGCCGCAGCACTAGCATAATTCGCCATTGTCGAGTGCATACCGGCGGCTGCAGCACTGCCCATGTCCAGCCAACTGCCAGCGGCAGCAGCACTGTGCATGTCCCACCATCCCGAATTGACACTGGCTGCCTCAGCGGCTTTGTGGGCGGAGGCAGTCACAGCATTGAAGGGCCAATCGTATGGATGGCGCGAGTAGACCGAACCGAATGCGGCACCCTCCACCTTGCCGAGTAGGCCTTGATGCATGTGATGATTGTCGGCTACCATGCTGGCCGATGATGTGGATGTGTTGGGAAAGTATAAATCGCTGCCATATGCGCTTGCCGAGCTGCCCACAGCCGCGCAGGACGAGGCAAGTGGGCGACTGTAAGGATATATGCTGAAATTACTCACAAGTTGTATAGAACGTGCTGTTGTCTAAGCAACGCACAGTGATCCCCAAATATTATACTGCATTGAGATAACCAGTTGAACAAGTACATCATGTGTTTTCAATCTTTACGATTTATCGATGATAATCGATATTAATTTGCATTGATTTTTCGAGTGGTAAAATATTGATTATCATGTTGTATGTTGTTCAGGTGGATCTCTTAATATGGGACCACTGTGCGCCGTCAAGCTGCTTACCTAGCGGTTATGTTCACCATGGTACTGTTGCTGTTGGCACTGGACGAAAGGCTTCGTGACCCTTGGCCAGCACCGCCTCCGCCGCCACTGCCACTGCCACTGGAACTGGACGAGCTGGCTGCTGAGATGGCGCACGGTGAATGCTGTCCAACGCTGCTGCTGCCGCTGGCTGTGCTGCCACCGCCACCGTTGTTGCCACCGCCGGAGCCGCCACTGTTGCCAGCCGCTGGCGAATTGGGGCTCTTCTTCCAGGGATGAAATCCTTTGCCAACTGCTGCATCAGCTAAAGGCGGTGGGGATTTGTTTGAAAGCTTGTTGCACTGGGCGGCGAGCATGGCCAGTGGAGTACCGCGAAGGCTGGGATGATCCTGCAAAGAATCATTAAGTTGGCTTTCATTTACTTTTGGTTTTGATTTTGGTTTTTGATTTTGTTTTGCTTTGTGGGAACGGCACAAATTGCTTTTAGTACTACATACATTTGTTAATTAACAAGCGCGTCTTTCGCGCGAAACTGCAAATTATTTAAATATAAATTAGCTATGCTCAATTTCATATCCTGTTGGCAACAAAAAAGCTTCCAAAATAAAACGGTTTCTAATGCTACCGACGCCAACCCACAAAATTAATTCGCAACGTAAATCAAAACTGAATTTCGCTTTTAGCGTTAAATGTGCCCATTTTTTACGGTCTGCAAGGTTTTTTTATTTTTCTTTTTTTTGTAGTGTATCGCTTTGATGGCTTGTTGAATATATCAATAGATTGGAACCTTGCCATATGAATAAAATATATATATATATATATATATATTGCTAAAATTTAATTAAACCTAATGGAATACATTTTTATTCCAACTTAATATATTTCATAACATAATAGTTAACATCAATCTAAAAGCTTATGAGGTAAATGTTAGAAAAATTCAATTCAATCAGAAGCTAAACTCATTTAATTATTTTTTGCATAGAGCATCTTAAGAGCGGCTTTGTTTTTTATGCGTTAATACAGCATGATTTATAAACACAACGAACGAGCGAACACGCAAAAACAAAAGGAAGTCATTGATGATCTTTTCTTGGCGTGTTTCCTATTTTGTTCATGTGTTGTCCTTTTGGCCCATAACGAATTTTGTTCAATTCCGCTTTTGTCTAGCGGGGCTTAGCCCAAAAAAAGAAGAGGAGGATTAAATAAAAAAAAACCTCATCATCCGACACTTGTGAGCTGTTTTTGTTTCGCTCTCTGTCTCTCTATCCCGCTCTCTCTCTCTTTCTCTCTCAATTACTGTCTGCATATCCCTTGTTGTAATTGCAGCGTGATTGACGAAGGTCGAGGATTTTTAGATTTGGATTTGATTCTCTCGCTCAATCTCTTTCGCAATCGCTCTCTCTCTCTGTCTCTCTTACTTGCCCAATCTCCTTGATGGCCTGATCCTTTTGCCTTTGATCCTCATCACACACATTTCGCCTGGCAGCTGTTCGATGTGGCATCCAAAATAAAAACCCAAAAACCCAAAAATTGTCAACAACAAGAAGAAGATAAAGCCAAAGATGTGAGCGAACCATAATCAAGAACTGTTTTTCGGTTTTTGGCATGGGTAAAAGTCGGTTAGGCCACTTTTGGCCGCCCAGTAGTCAAGTGGCTGCCTCCCCTGTCCAAGTGAATTAAGTTTATAGTTTCAGCTCAGCGACTTACAGTTGGCTTTTACCGTTGCCTGGCGGCCAATTTAACAGCACTAGAAGTGGCAGTAGTTGTATTTGCAGTGGTAGGAGGCATGCAACAGCAACGAACGTTGGCAACCAGCAATCATCAGAGGCTGGGGAGATCGAGGCCGCAGAAGCTGCTATTTGTCGGATAATTGTGCTGAGCTCGCCCTACTGCCCACAAACAAAAATAGAGACTTTGAGACTACGCATTCAATGTAAGATACTAGTCGTTGTAGTAGCTATGTAGTAGCCTGCTCCAAATCAATAATAGTCCAGCTGTTTCCGCATTGCAGCTTGACTTGAATCAAGTCTGATTGCAGGGAGGAAGGCAGTTACTGGTAGCACGTTTATGGCCAATGTCGCTGCAGTGTCAGAGAGAGCGAGAGAGAGAGAGAGAAAGGTGCCACTGCCCTGCTGGCAGTCTAATGATATTAAATATCCGTATGGGGATAGTCTCAAGGATGAGCAAGTCAGTCAGTCACTCAGTCAGTCAGTCAGTCAGTTAGGCAGTCAGGCAGTTAGGCAGTTAGAGAGCCACCGAACTACTTTGACCGAGCAGCAGATAAAAAAACAAAACAAAAGTACAAAAACAAAACATAATTGGAGCAATTTCAACGTCGTGCAACTGCGCACATGAGGCCAGAGCCAGCTCCCTGTGTGAGTTTGTTCGATTGTGTGGCAAGAAAATTATACAAAATGATATCGGTGCAGCAGCTATCCAACCATCCAGCCAACCAACCAACCAACCATCCATCCAGCCAGCCAGCCAGTCAGCCCAGTTAGTTAGTTAGTTAATCAGTTAGCTAGTCAGGCTTCAATCAAGTCTTGGCAAATTTAAATGCTAGACAATTTGATTCATCGATTCAGCACACAATTACTATATGCTGCTCTCTATGAATGATGATCTTACTAAGGATCAGTGAACAATTAACAGACCCTCAAATAGTGAATATCCCCAAGGTACTAGTACAAACAATGTAGTAAATAGAGTTAAATGATATTTTCAGCAGCTATCCCGCTGTGCAAAAATAAGCTAAACGACAAGTGCCTCCTCCTCGTTCTCCTCCCTCTCTCCAATACCTTGCCCCAATTGAATCGAATCGTTTACAATAGCTAACAATTTGCTTTGGCATTTGTGCGCCATAGGGGGCGCCGCCGGCGCCACACAGTCGATCCATGACACCAACCAAAACTGACCAAATTAGCGCAGCGAGCCACTGCAACGCCCAATGTGCTCTTTGTGTTTGTATGAGTGTGAGTGTAAAATCCCATTGTGACTGTGACTGACGACTGCAAAGAAGGAGAAGGCAACAAATAACAAATAATAAAAAAGACTTAAGCCGAGCCGAGCTAAATTGAAAGGAGACCAGAGAATACATATGTATGTACATATGTATGTACAAAATGAATAATGGATTGTTTTCCAAATTTATGTTGCCTGTCGCCTGTGTGGGGCGAGGGGCATACAAACAATGTGAGAGCTGGACACTGTCTCAGATCTTAAAAGTTCCCACTAGCAATTTCTCTCTCTCTTTCTCTCGGCTCCCTTTCGACCTCGTTGCGGCATCAAAGCAAAGCGCGTCTGGCCACAACGAAATTAGATTCCTTTTTATGTTTGTACACATACATATATCTTACTCTGTCTGTCCGTTTGTCTGGCTGCACTTTGCAACTATGCAAGTGCAGCATCTCGCTCACACCTGCACTAGCACTAGCACTGGCACTGCTGTAAATCATTAGCAGCAACACCTGCTGTGAAAATTATGACACCGCCTCCGATTGATGTGCCCAACTTATTGTCGGCTATCGCACAAAAGGTGCTGAACCTGCAGCACCATCGTTGATAGCGCCTGCTGAGATCAAGTTGCCGTCGCTATCGTCGCTGTCAGCAGAGGTTCCACTTGCCAGATTCTCTCTCTTTCTACGCTGTTCCCACCTGCTGCGCTAACCGAATTTGTTTAGCTCGCGCCTTTTGTCGATTTTTGTGTGTGTGTGTCTTTGAGGTTCCGTTTCGGCAGCAGTAGAGAGCAAAATGACATTCAACTGTTTTAATTAGCTAAATGTTAATAAATCTCTTTGATATCACCGATGAGCAGCATTAGACCACCTCTGACTGTGTAGCCAATGCGTTGGATGCAATGCAATTATTTTTTGTCATTTAGTATTTGTTCTACTTTGAGTCAAATGTGCACTTAAAAGCTAAATAAATAAATAAAGCCGTAGCAGTTATTGAAATTGATAAGCATATACATATTATAAATAAAACCATTACTAAATGTATTTGATTTCATTTTCAAGATACGTTTTTTTTTTTTGAAAAACTACTTTTTCCCAAACTACTCATTTAAGAGGTGAAAACATTTTGCTAATAAATTCGCAATTGTTTGTTAAGAAAAACGTCAATGAATAGGTATATTTTTAAACCTAAGAAGAAAACATTTGTAACTTTTTTCAATAAATAATCATTTTACTCGATAAACTCTTATACAAAACCGTTAACTGACCAAACTAAATGAATTGTTGATCAAAAATTAGCTTTGATATTGCTCTGAAAATATTCACTTGTTCCCTACTGTATAATTTTGCTTAGGAGGAGGAAATAATAAATTTTTAGCTTGATTGATTATTATAATGCATATTATAGCTGATCAGATCAAAAGTTGTGATATCGTCCGAATACATATTCTTTTGTATAGAACTTAGAAGTTTTATTTATTGTTTGTTTTTTAAATGAACTATAAAAAATAAATCAAAGATTGAATTGTTGATTTTGACGAATAGATTTAGAAGCTTGTCTGCGTTCATCTCCGTGCAAACTTGAATTATTTGATTTCTTTGCCGTAAGCACATTCAAAAGATTTTCATTGTTTCTTGACAACTGCAAATCCCTCAACTTTGTGGCAGAGCCTGGCAATTTAAAACAAATTTTGTTCGTGGCAAGCAACATAAAGAAGAGTGAGAGAGAACAAAACTTAACTACAGAGCCCAACTTGCAGCTCGTAACGGCGCCAATGTGCAAATAAAATAATGCCAAACAGTAAAACTATAAATTGCCAAACCGAGAACGAGGCAGCAGCAGCAGCAGCGTCTGCTGGCTACCCAAATACGCGACTTGCCCCAAAACGGATGAGCCTTAACTGCATGTAGTTTGGAGCGGAGCTGAGGGTTTCCTGGGAGCTGCTCAAAGGTGCTGGAAGGCTAAGTCCAAACCAGACCAGACACCGAGGGGTTGTGCGGTGCCAAGTTTCATAGGCAATTAAAAAGTTCATTGGTTTTATTTTGAACAGGACCGAACGGGACGCTATAGAAGGGGATGGGGGATGGGGGATGCGAGATGGGTTAGCGGAGCTCGAGTCTAACCAGAAGCCCGAACATTGCCATCCTCTAGCTTCGGGGCATTTGTGGAGGGACGCGACAGGCTCCTTGCGAGCCATTGCCATTAGCATGTAAAGTGTAAACTAATGGCTTTGATTTTGGCTCGAATGCTTTGGCTGGTTGCTGGTTGCTGGTTTGTGCTTGGCCAGCAGCGTGGGAACAGTGCTTGGAGTGCACATGGAGAGAATGGAGATGCGGGCGATCCAGCTCATCTAAGAAATTTATTAAAAATGAAAGGAACAAAACAAAAGCAACAACAACATACATGTACATATACATATACCAAGAAGAATCGCACAGAAGTTAGCAGGAGAAAAAAAAGCATTAAGTAGCCTTAGTTTGGACCGAGTCTCTCTGTGTGCGTGAAGGAAGGATGGAAGGGCCTGCACGGCGTGGTCCAGAGTTCCTTGGAACTGTTCCCTTGCCTTATAAGTAAGCCATACACAAAAACTCATTAACAATGACGCAGCCGCCGCAAACGGTGCTCAAAATAACAATAACAACAACAACAACTACTACTAAAGCAACGAAAAATTAATGGAGTTTCATCATAATTTTTTTTATTTTTTGGTTTTATTTTATTTTGGTTTTTTTTCGTTATCTGCAAGCCAAAAGCGAGCCTTTTTTCCGTTGCTGCTGTTTTTATTATTTATTATTTTTGCGAAATCTTTAAAAAGCGAAGTCGACTCGAGTCAAGTCAAGTCAAGTCTGCGTCTGAGAGGAAGATAATTACGGCTATGGCTTGGGCTCAATATACGCTATACGCACACATACATACTTGCACATGTGTGTGTGTGTGTGGCCACCGTTTTGTTGCCATAACACAAATTGATGAAGTGCATTAAAGTGTCTTTATATTGTGCGGCAAACAGCTAAAAGCCCAAAACTCGAAAATCGAATATTTACCCGATCCCAAACCCCAATCCGCAACCGAGCCCAATCCGCTTCAACTCCAAGCTTCAAGCCACCAAGCAGTGCAATTCTTGATTTTTAATTTACAAAATGCTTTAATTTGTTTTACAGTTATGTGTGGATATAGGGAGCAGACGATGTACAAACACCACGATATTGATCGATCAAACATACTGAAATCCTTACTATTTTGTACTTTCTCACTAAGATTTATATTGCTTAAGTCAAGAATATTGATTCAAGCAAAGTTCTAATTGATTCAAGATTATTATCTCATAGATATAAATGATGTAAGATATTTTTCGTATTATTTCGAACTCAATTAAAAAATAATTTTATATTCCGTTGAACAAAAAATGTTAATCTTACAAAAAAAAAAAAGACTCATAAAAATTAAATCACTTTAATCAGACATTACTGTATCCTTTCTACTGCTCTACTCTACTGTTTATTAGGCACCCTAATTTTCATACAGGCATTGTGTCCGTTTGGACGCGCTTCATTAGACTATACAGACGGGATAAGGGAGGGTGGCGCCAAACACTCCACGCACACACATATCGTCTTAAATATCATGATTAACTGACCGCTCATTAGGACCACATGGTTGTCTTTTGGTTGTCGCTTTTTGGGGGGACAAACCCCCGAAGATAGCAAAACCCAGACCATTATTACGGGGCAAACCCTCAACGGGGTTACATTTAATGTGTCTCATATTGCAATTAATTTGAACTCGAACTTTGCCAGAGTCATTTGCTTTGGAGTGGGCGATATGGCTGGGATTGGGTTGGTCCTTGAATGTCCTGCCTGCAAGTAATTGGAGTTGATTATACTTTTCAATAATGTATCAAGTAGAATGGACGTCGGGACGTCGGAATGTGAGTGCCTTAAGAGTCAGGAAGCAAAGTTCGACTGCAAGAAATATCATTGCAAATAACACTGCTTCTTCTCAACAAACAATACTATTTGCAATTATAACTTTAATTTTGTTACTTGATGTTTGCAAATTAAGCCTCCCCCATAAAGGTTTAAGCCTTGCTTTCATTTAAATGCAGTCAGCACCTTTTAACTCTACTAAATAACTCAGTGAACCAAGTTCAGGTCCTTTTTTAGTGTTTTTGTATGCAACCACCGTTTGAAAACGTGCTTAAAACGTCATAAACTCTGGATGGCCATCAAACAATATTGGGGCTCACAGGTCCCGGTCCTCGGTCCTGACGGCAACAAATTCATCGCGTCATTAGCTAACAACAAAAACAGCAATTTGGCAATTTGGCCAGTTCGAAAAAATGAAAAACGAAACGCGAAAAAGAAGGAATAGCACACAAAGAGTATATCAACTTCAGGGTTTTGTGTTGTGGATTGTTGGGTGTTGCAGGCAATTGGTTAACATTGTTGTTCTTGGTATCGCTTATGTGAAGTTTGGAGCGTCAAAAGGATCTATCATTGTGTTTGTATGTATGTGTTTGGGGTTAAGGGTGTCCCAAACAATAAACAACAACTACCCTCAAACTCAAGCTGAAACTTTTTTTTTAATGCTCATGTTAAGGGGTTATTTTACCAAAGCCACTAACTGAATTGTTAATGTGCTGGCAACGATTTTTTTTACGTTTTATACACTGTCTGTATTTTGAGAGCCACTGCGAATAGAGTATGGCAAAGTCCGCTTGCTTTTTAATTTGTTTATCTCTGCAATTTTCGGTAACTATTATTGCCGCAATTAAATCAACTTTTGCTTAATTGTCTGTACTTTGAATTCACTCGTTTTCACCGCTTTAAGTGGAAGGAATACTTAAACAATTTTTTAAAGTGTTAACATGCTTTTTAAAACAATAACAGCATTGAATAAAGTATATCAAAGATCTGTACGATATATGATTACTATCCTATGATTTACTGCTATACATTTACACCTTAGCATTAGCCGACATTATTATTATTATGATGCTCATCTATCGATCACACTAGCTAGTCAACAACAACAACAACAAGGTCAATCATTATTTTAGCAAAATATGGTCACTCTATTAAGCCAGTTTTATTCATGCTTGCAGTCTCTTTTTTTTTGGTTTTTTTTGTTATTTTATTTAGGCGCATGCTGAACAAAATTAACATTTCTGAAACTTTTTAGTTGAAAGCTTAATTTTAACAAATATTTACACGAACAGATAAAATCTTTTAGCCCATTTTGTTTATAGTATGAACAAATTTAAACGTCGCCGCAAGCTGTCGATGCTCATGTCGATGGTCAGGCATTCAGGCAGGCAGGCAATCATGATCATGAGCTCCACTGCTGTGTACTTGTACTCTGAGCAACAACAACAATACACTGCAACTGAGAACCAGCGACTCTTGACTCTTTGTTTCTTTAGGTGCAACACGAGCAAGAAGCGAGAAGCGAGAAGCAGGCAGCAAGCCAGCAAGCCACTCACTTAGACAACTCGACAAGTTAGTCAAGTCAAGTCAACTCGAGTCACTCACTTAGTCAGTCAAAAGCAGCTTTTGCAACTGCTTGGTGTGTGTGTATGTGCGTGTGTGTGGGTAAATTGTTGTGCATATAATATATATTGTATGCTCATGAATGTGTAGGCGTGTGTGCTTGCTGTTGTTGTTGTGTGTCTTCATTAGCATAATGAGCTTGATTGAAAGCAAGTTGATATTAATATTTATGGCGCAGCAATTGATTGATATCCCATTTGTGTGTGTGAATAATTTTCACAATTAACATTTAGACACCTCAACCAAACCCAAAGTCTGTATTACGAACTTATAATACCATACATAGAAAATGTGGGTAAGAGAATCAGTTTCTTTACACAGAAAATGCATTTTGATATGAAATATAACTTATATTATAAGCACATTTCTGCTTGTTGTTTATACAAAAAAACAGCAACTTAATAAAAAACAGTTTTAGCTTTTATTTAATTCGCAGAACTCGACTTATAATAAGCACAGTTTTGTTGGCTATCGATTAATTTTGTAGAACGATTTTCTGAGGATAATCAGTGAATTTATTACCAAATTAAAAAACATATTTATGTTTTATTTGTATACATTTAAGTAGTTTGTCCAAACTCCAATAAACTTATAGCATTTTAGCAATTTAATCAAATTTAACAATGCTGAAATTTGTATTTATAATTTGGTCTTTATGTGGATTAAATTAAGATTAATAAGGGTAATATTTTCCAAAGATATATTGATAAAATATATCAGATATGTAAGTATGTAATAAATATTTCTTTTACAATCAAGTAGTTCTTAGAAATATTTACACAATTTTAAAATTGTGATCTAAAGCATCTTTCAGCTTTCAACTAGCTTATTGTGTATTGACTGTACTGTTGTGCATTTTGGTATTCACCATTTTGCCAAAATAATAATTTAGGGATCGCACACACACACACACACTTTGGCTGGCTGCACACGCTGCTAAAAGCCGCTAAATGATTCAATTGGCGCAGTAGGAGACGAAGGTCAAAGTGCAGGGATAGAAAACACGATGCTTGATGCCTGCCGCAGCCTCATCCCGAAAAAGAAGAAATAAAACGAGAAGTGAACGAATGAAAAGAAGCAGGAGGTAAACTGCCAAATGGCAGCGCATTTGATGGATGGTTGGCATAGAAATGAATCGAGGATGAGAATGAGAATGGGATACAGAATGGGATGCTGTGAGAAGGGAAATGAGCTACCCCGTGTTGAGCACTCAGTCTCAAAATCAGCATCAGCCAAATGTGCAATTTTGTAACAAATTAGCGAGATATCACAAGCACACAAGCACTCAACACACACACACACACACAAGCAGAGAGTCCTTTTGTTGAATGAAAAGTGCCGTTGTGATTATCACCGCAGGATATTCACATCAGGTAACAAAGAGAAGGGGGAGCGAGCGAGAGAGACAGAAAGATAGCTGGCACCTCACTTGAAAAGTATACGTATTAGTGTGTGTGTGTGTGTACGTAGATAAATCCTTAGCCTTAAACTCATCCGCTTTTGCTTACAATGCGCCAAATCCTTTAATGCGCCTGCAAATGCAGCGCCTGTTAAATAAACATGCCACACATTGTTCCAGAACATTGCCAAAAAAAAAACATACTACACAACACTACATACATACATTGCTCTAAATCTGATGCCTAATGAACATGCGTTTCAATCACATTCCGGTAAAACGCACAATACACACAATGCCAAAGGACATGGGACAAGACAACACTTAGCATTGTCCTCTTGTTCTCGGCCACTTGACCGACCAGTCACTAAAGCTGGCCCAAAAGTCTTAAACAAACAAACTGGCTCTTAATTTCAAAAACTATGCCACAATGGGCCTAAGAAAACACACACACACACACACACTCAACCGAGACTGGGAATCAACAACAAGCATAACAAATCCGCACTCTAGTACAATTCCAGTAAACGGTGAATTGGCAACAAGCCAAAAAAAAAAACCTAAAACGTTTTTCACTCGAATATTTTGCTACTAGTTTTTTTTTTTTTTTTTTTTTCATTTTTCCATTGCTGGCCAAGTGCAGACACACTTAAAAGCTAGTTTCCTGCCACGCCCACAACATCACACAGAACCACATATCGTTCGCACATACTGCAACTATCGGAATTGAGTTGAAGCTACTTCTGGAGTAGAATCGCTGTCGTCCTCATTGCAATTGGCCCGCCCGTTATCATTAAAGGCACGCGAAAGTGTTCTAATTGCAAAACTTTTGCCATTCCAACTCTTCAGCATTCCACCATGCCACCAAAGAGAGCGAGGAGGTTCTTGTTACTACATTGCAGTTGCAGTTAACCGTTCAAGTTCCCGTTTGCCCGTTTGGCGTTTGTCGTTTGCCGTCTACACCGCACTACCGCGTGTTTGTGGTAATTGCAAATTGCAGTGGCACGTAGCTGCAGCAACCTTCTCGCACCCCCCACCACCCCTTGCTTCCACTCCCTCGCTCTTTCGGTTTGTATCGTCAAAAGGATAAAGTCCCCGGCCGGCTTAGGTTCAGGTGCAGTTGCGGGTCCGGAGCTGAGTACCGGGTGCGGGTGCCTTTCGACTTCAATTCGTTGGTACCTTTTAATTAAAAGTGACGAGTATTTAATCAGTGGCAGGCCCCACTTACACACACTCACATGGAAGAGGTAGGAAGGGAGAGAGCTGAGCATGACATGAAAATCCTGACTCAACCAAGCATAGCCACAGGTGTCATCCATCCATCACCTTCCTGAACGACGACAATATAAATGGTACATGTGTACCAAAAGTTCTAATAATTTGTAAAGCCCATAAACAGTTACAATTTATAATGAAATAATCTAGATTTTAAAGTCAGATCAGAAGGAATTATTTAGCTAAGGGAATAACAACACATATTTAAATAATAAACATATCATTTGAAACTTTGTTCTTAAAATCTGAAATACTTTTTGAATGCTAATTTAACTAGTCAAAAAAAATGAAATGACTTTTTTAGCTTTACTAATTTCTGACTACCGAATAAATGGAAGTATTTAAGTCAAGTTAAATCTTAGACTGGCTCATTTCTCGCAAATGCTTTTTACACACACACAATATTGGCCTAATGCATTTGTGTCATGTATAAACCAAATAGCCATTTAGTGTAGCCGATTCTTTCAGTTTAAGTTGCGTGACTACAGTCATGATATATGGCCATAAATCAACAGTAATAATATCACATTGTTATTCCTTTTTTCACTCCTATTTACAAGCGTTAATAAATAAGTCGATTGGTATCAAGGTTGTTTCGCAAAGCTGAACCTTTTATACGAGCATTTGAAGAGTACGATGTGTATTTATTTTTGGTTTAAAACAAAAGTGCATTTCATGCAATTTGCCATTGTTAAGTTGCGTATCTCATCAGTAACGATAATTAATAAATATATTGTGAGAGTTGTTGGCAAACATCGATGGTTTGTTGCTGTTGTTGTTGTACGCTAAAGTGCGACAATTTGTGTTAAATAAAAATGCGAAACGGCATCTGCAGTAGCATAAGCCATATACAATATATACAATGCGCAAACGTGTGAAGGCGTCCAGCGAAACGGATAGGAATGTGTTTATAATTGGATATTCAAATCAATTGCTTGGACCCAAAGACCAGACTCAGAGCCACAGCCAGAGTCAGAGTCAGGTCCACGTCCATTCTTAACTTGCTGATAAATTGCAAAAGAAAATAAAATAAAATGAAATAAAGAAAAAATCGTAAGAAAAGGCTGCATCATAAAACCAGTAACTGCTGCTGCTGCTGCTGCTGTAGTGGCAGTGACAGTGTGGCAGTGACAAGAACAGAGACAACAACACACACACACACTCGGTTTGTCCGTCTGCCAGATTGTCTGTCTGCCGTACAGTTGGACAAACTGTCTGTCTTGTTGGCTGCTGCTCCGTTTTGCAACTCATTTGAATTAGCTATATGGATATGAACTTGAGCTCCAGCTTCGGACTCGGACTCGGACTCCAACTGCGGCTTCTTACTTTTTTTTCTTCTTTTTTTTGTATGTTACCCCGCTGAGCGAGCTGTCTCCAGAGTTTTGCATTTTGGTCAGTACACACGCACACACACATTCATTGTGTCTCTGTGTGTATCTCTGGGTGTTGCCCCTGTTACGGCTTCTGGCTCTGGTTCTGGCTTTGTGACTGCCCTCTTTTGCATATTCATTTGGTGTGTTTGTCGGACAGAACACCGGTAGCCAATTGTCTGGCAGTTAAGGTTGCACCAATTCGTTTAATAATAAATAATGAAACACATGAAAAAAAGAGTTAACAGAGAAGAGTTGAAACACACACACACAAAAAACCAAAACCAAAATCTTGACTTATTGATTTCTTTATTTGTATAAATTTACTCTTAAACTGTATACAAAAGTATGAATTTAGCATACTAGTAGTAGCCAGGTCGTATTTCTTGACACTACTGTGATATATACTTAGTAGTAAAAAGTTGTGTCTGAGTTAAGCGTCTGCGTCTGTGACTACCAGTTCCAGTTTTCAATATGCTGACTTTGATTAATGACCATGTTTTAAACTATGAGAGTTGCGTGACTATCGATTATACATACATATATCTATATGTATATACATTTATTAAAACATTAATACCCTAGGCGAGCAGATTACTTAATGAAGTTGTGCACATTTAGCAGCAGTCAATTTATAAAACATATCACATGACTATTATTAATAACAATTAATCCTTTCACTTGAAGTTGTTTGTTTAAGCATTGCAGCAATCATTTCATTTATAAAATAAACACGATGGGCTTAAAGGGTATCTCTTTTTTGAAAGACTTTTAATGCTTAAGCTTGTCGAGCTTTTTTAAGAATTTTAAATTTCATAATTTTCGATTAATCGGCACAATGATTTTTAGTACCAAATTATAACTTCACTGCTGGCGGGGGGAGGGGGCACAAAAAAGTTGCCATTTGATAAATTGACTTCCAGAGACTTTAAAGAGCTCTATGTGTGTGTGTCTATGTGTTGAGGTGTAAACTTAACTAACACACTATGAAAATTGGTCAATTATTTTGACACTGAATAAGGAAAGGAGAAAACTATAAAAAATTAAGGTACTTTAAATAATAATAAATAAATTTTATGACTCAACATATACAAATTAAATTTGCGAACATTTCTTCAGATATATCAATATTAAAATCTCTCACTCATTGAGTCTCTGAGTCTTTCTGCATTTATACCAGTTTAAAAACAACTTAGTAGATAATCGATTGTCAGCATAGCTTTAAAAATAATATTCTTTTTATTTTTAGCCCTGTCAACGAAAAAAACCCAAAAAAAAAAAAAAGTAACAACGATGCCAAACAAGAAAATTATGATTATTATTTAATGAGTTAATAAATAAAATAAAAAAGTAAATGTGTGCTGACCATATTGTGACTCGGGCTGTGACTAGATATTGTGATTGTGGCTAGTGTAAAGTGTTAGCGTGGTTATTGTTTTTTTTTTTTTTTTTTTTATTGAGCATTAAATGGCTAATTAACAAAACGCAAAAACACCACACCAAACAGCAAACAGTAAAGCGCGATAGACAACATCAATTAGTTGAGTCGAAAACAACAACAACAGCATACAGATTTATGGGTGTCTATATAGTTTTATGGAAAGTGCAAAACAAGCCATAAAAAGGCGCCATCAATGATAGTTTCTGATTGAATTCCGCACACGAGAGAGCCGCTGGCACGAAAAATAAATGCATTGTCCATAAAGTATTGTATGGATAAGTGCATTATTGTTGTTGGTGGTGGTGGTGTTGTTGTTGGCCGAACAACAAAATCGTGTATATCATTTCATTTGAGTTAACATTTTTTTATGAGCAGTTAACAAGTTCCGCCATAATTATGAGCAGATATATCCAAAGCTGTCGCTCTTCCTCTCGACCCTTCCCGATAACGATCAGAGCCGATTACTGGGCCAAGCTGCAATGGCAATAGCAATAGACTTTAAATACCTTATAGCCCTCAAATGCATTGGCATTGCATAGAGTCATCGTTGCGGGTGCTGCTTTCTATTATCAGCATTTTTAAGGCGCAAAGTAGAAAATTACAACCTGCACACACGCTAACGCTAATGTAAGCAAGAGCCCCCAAGACCTTTTGCCGGGCCCCGAAAATTACCTACAATTTTCAGGCAACAACGTTTAAGTTTTTTTTCTCAGTTGCTTTTTTTTTTTCTTTTTTTTTTCGGTTGTGTATTTTTTTGTTTTTGGCCGCAAATGCAGATACCTATCCCCATGCTTTTCCTCTCTGTTTGGTGTCTTTTGCATCTTTAAGTCTGCAGGCGATTTTCTCAGGTTTTCTTGTTTTCTTCTCAAAGATATTTCACGGCTCTCTGCGGTAAGACTGACGAATGTGGGAACATCGTTGGCGACGAATCTTGTAAACGTATTCGATTTGTATACCCTGTATATAAAAGTAAGGCATGGTAAAAGAGGCATCTGCGATCAGAGTTGAAGGACATGAAGAGAAAGTTTATACCCCCAAAAATAGCATAAGGAATCTTTTTTACCCTTAATGGTTTTTCATTCCATTCACCAACAACTGTCAATTATATTAATACAACTTTAAAAAATTAAATAAAGCAATTATACTTTTTATTTAGTTTTGTATATAATCTTTTAGAAAAAACGGACTCGTCTAGCTCAGAAGCAGACTCTGACTAATCGTACTTTAAGTGAAGCAGCAGCTCTTTGTTCCTTATTGTTGCATGTTGCACTGTGAGGATGAGGATTGCAAGGCAAATTTGTCATGTTAACAACGGCAGCAACGATTGCTGTCACACATAGACTTGACAAACAACTTGGCAGGTCAAAGGTAATGCTGCGATTTTCATCAATGGCAAAGTCATTGAGAAAACTTTGAAAATGGAAAATTTAATTCATTGCATACAACATTTCTACTGCACTGCGCTGACAGCTGTTGCTGTTGCTGTTGTTGCGGTAGCAATTGGTGGCTTGCTTGCTATTTGCATGCAACTTATTTGTCAAACGAGCAGCAGCAGCAGCAGCAACAACAGCAGACACAACAATTTTCGCGTACACATTTCAATTGAGAAATTGTTTTGTGGCAGTTGCGCTGCCAACCGCATCAGCAACTGCAACTTTTTCTTGGCAACAACTTAGACTTGGCTTTTGGCCAATGGTGGGCGTTTTGCGTTTCGTTTCAATTGCATTTGGTGCATATTTTGTCGCCGGGCATCGTTTGAAAATAGCACGCATAAATATGTATGTTGTATGTATCTGTATGCATGCCTCAATAGATTTTGGCACTCCAGCAACAGCAACAGCAACTGCAACAACTACAGCAACGCCTGCAACGCCAGCAACAACGCCCACTTTTTCATTTGCCCCCACACTCATCATCACAAGCGCATAGCTTTTAGACGGTCTATACTACGTACACATATACAACTTTATATATATATAGTTTTGTCGTTACCAAAGTGCCTTTAAAATGAAATTGAAACTGAAACGAGTTTTATCGCTGTTATAGCTGTTGCTGTTGTTGCTGTTGTTCCTGGTTGCCTTGCAGCTTTGGGTCCAGCTTCGTGCCGTGGCAAATCAATCAATTTACTCGGGCTCTTTTGGCATATTTTCTGCTGCTGCTGCTGCTGATGTTGTTGGTGTTGTTGTTACTGGGGATAATCGTTGCGCTTCATCAGGCCACAAACATGAAACATGAACATCATCAACGCCATTTCAACGCGCGCCTTGCACAAAACTTAAAAACCTAATTTCGGGCGTAAGACTTCTCTCCGTCATTGTCGTCCTGCTCTCCAAACTTTAACTTGATTCGACTCAAGCTCGTCTCACAGCCAGCGCACAAGGACAACGTGGCCTACAAACAACAACAGCAACAACAACAACAAAAACAGGCATATAAAATGCTAAAGTATACGCTCGCCTGGTGGTAATCACTGCACATACATCTTAAGCAGCAGCAGCAACAGCAACAACAGCAACACCAAAGGCAAGGCGACTCATGCTGTTGCCATGTCGCTGGAGGCAACAATGTTTCTATATGTATATTCATACACACACACACACACATACATCTTTATATTTATATATATAAGAATATGTATATATTTATGTTTCGTGCGCTGTAATGCACGAATTGCTCGCAGCTTTAGCAAAGATGTTGCTGAAAAGCATGTTGCTGTTGTTGTTAATGTTTGCTGGCATTGATAATGCGCCCAGCTTGACCTTATAGCTATGCTCAGACATTTGATTCAAAGCCGGCAAACTTATGCACCTGTCCAAAGATGCATTTGTTGCTGACTACAAACTGTTGCTGCTGTTGTTTTTGATAATTGCAAATTTGACTTATTTCCTAAGCAATGTTACAATTGTTGCAGTTACTATTTGTAATTGCAGGCAATGTTGCACTCCAAGAAAATTATATATTTTAAAACATCTTTTTATCGAACATAAACGTTAACTTATTATAATTACTAATTTTCTACAGACAGACGCATAAAGATATTCCTGATAAAAACAGAAATCGATTACTTTACAATAAGATTATTTACAAACTGGCAATTTTCTAGTTTTAATTGCATTTTTCTGAGTGTATTGCTGCACCTTTGCTTGCGCTGCATTAATTGCACTAGAACATTTCAAATTAAATTAAAAACGCTTTCGATTTACTTACTGCAACAACAACAACAAAGGAAGAAGAGGCATCGAGCATTGCATGCCACAACTCACACGCAACTTTAACAGCAATTACAGCAACAACAACAGCAACACAAGAAGCAGCAACAACAGCAACGGCAGCAGCAGCAGCAGCAAGTGCAGCATGCGATTTTTACTAGCTATGAATAATGAGTTGAAATGCAAAGTCGGCAGCAAGCAAAGTGTTTCTGCATGCATTTGTCAATTTAGCATGCCATCAAACATCCTTTCAATTCTTTTTGACATGATGCCGCCGCCGCCGCAGCAAGTTGCCACGCAGTTGCACAGTCGCAACGCGTCGCATCGTCAAATGTCATGCCACATGGCTCTACCCGGCAGCCATTTGCATGCCTCGCTAGAATGCAACGCAGCGTTGCAATTGCAACTGCAACACCAACACCAACTGCAACTGCAACAGCAGCTGTAGTCGTAGTCGTAGTTGTCTAAAAAGCGTCGGCGTTGAGCATCGTTTCACTTGTCAACACGAGTGACTAACGAGTGCATCATTAAATGATTTTAACGACTTCATTTACTGTTTAACATAATATTTAAAACTGCCGTCGCCAAACTCATCGCATGCCACATTGCTCCTGCTCCTGGCAGCTACTTGCTATTGAAGCCTCCTGCTTCTTTCTTCGTGTTCCCTGCCTTTGTTGTGCCGTGTGGCAAGTGACAAAGCGTTGAAGGCACTAAACCAATAAGTGGGTGACAACTTTTTTGTTTTTGTCTTTTGTTTGTTTTAAGTATTTGTTATTGACAAGCGCAAGTTATTGATGTTAGTACTTTCGACAAAGTTGATATGAAATGACAGCCAAACATTTCTTTGAACGGAAATCCAACGGAGTATTATTTTAATCAAATTATTGTCAGGTGCAGGCACGCTCAATCGAATTCAAATATTGCGATTTAGTTTTCACAATATGGGATATTATCTAACAGAAATAATGTACTGCATTTCAAACATTTTGAATAATGTAGAATTTTAAGTTTAATCTTATTAAATTTAATGATGTTATTTTAAACAGTTGCTGAAAAAATTTGATTATAATTAAAAAAGCGTTTGCTTGTGAATCATCAGACTTTATTTTTAAGAAATGTTTATATATAAAAATAAATATGAAATAAATTTTCTTATCACAAAAAAATATACTTTTAACATAAAATATCACTTAAATGTAAATAATTGCGTAGCTTGTCATTATGAAACATTATTCTGTAAATTTTTATTATTGAATATTGTTTGTATATCATTTATTTAT
Source organism: Scaptomyza graminum (assembly GCA_018901835.1). NCBI lineage: Eukaryota > Metazoa > Arthropoda > Insecta > Diptera > Drosophilidae > Scaptomyza > Scaptomyza graminum. Next base: position 5,124,286 of record JAEIFL010000001.1, on the reverse strand, counting down.
CACTAGTTTATCCCACCAACCTATGATTTGTAACCTGAACAAAAAAAAAATCATTCAAGAGAAAACACTTCTCTCACTTTTCAAGCATTCTGCCCTTTTGGTTTTCTCCTTGGTCATAAATCAATAAAAGGGCCGGCTGTGCAACCGCCCACCACGAATTCCACCCAAAAATAAATCAATGCATTCTCGACCACGTCAGTAACAAGAAACAGCTGTTTTTGGCTCCCAACGACAACAACAACAACCAATATAACAAGCGAACAAACAAAGTGCGTGTACAGTTAATAAATATTAAAAAAAAAAAAAGAGAATACTGTGGCGCAGTTGAACAGTTTTTGGCATTGACATAGTACTAAGCGTACACAGAGTATGTTAAATATTTGCAAGCATGTAAGCAGAGGAAGTAACAAAACCATAACCCAAAAAACAAAACCAAAACATTCAACTAGCCAACAATTTTTACGGCCCATCCGCTGCGCTCGTTTTCTGTCAGCTTGTCGACGTGTCAGCGTCGGCGTCGTCGTCTTCTTTTCTTGTGTCTTGTCAGTCAGCACACTTCAACACTTGCCAGAAATATGGCCACATAAAAAGACATGAAATGTGCTGCAAAGCACTAAAATAAATACATAAAAATTGCATGCATGTGTGTGCGTGTGTGCGTGCGTGTACGAATACATCCACCCATCCATCAGGGCATCAACTGTGGCATCTAAGCCTTAGCTCGACAAATAAACCTAGACGCTTTACAGCTCACAGCTCTCTGACAAATAGTACAATGGCACAGACAATGCCAAATCCGCTATGACAAACAAACTGCATCACAGTAAACACAATGACGCCTACTACAATGTGCATTGTACATAATACATTATCTGCCTTGTAGGTCGCCTGTGAGCCGCTTAACGGAATGATCACTGCAAAATCCCTTTCGCATACTAGCCAAAAACGGAGCAACTCCATTCTCTCGCTCTCTCTCTCGCATTCTTTCAAGTTATCTGAAACGCTCCATTTACATAATTTTTGCAAAAAAAAAACGAATCTAAAAAATATGCAATAAATAATAGTTATGAAAAAATTAAAAAATTATAATTGACAAGCAAAAATTCCGCAAATTTTAAATTATTAAAGGTGATTTTGAATACAAGCATAACCATTTTAAATATTTGCGTATACAGTTTATTGAGAAGAGCAAAAAAAAGAATACACAAGAAAGCGAAACTCTTATGCATTTAAGACACGCATCCTGAAATGCCAAAGACGCCTTTTAGCCCTATGCCCATCTCTTATATGGCTCTCGATTTTATATATCGATTTCAGACTTAAAAACAAAACAACAAAAAAAAAACCTGCGACTGCGCCTTTTCGGTATGATTATCACAATTATCTGTAATTCAGACCATAAATCATTTCATTCTGCAGCAAAACTTTAAACGTAACCCAATATTCCATAGCTGTAGCTGTTGATGTTGCAGTTTGCCTTCTTTTTGCGCGTTTTACACAAGTCTTTGTATAAGAAAAAAAAAAATAGATACATACAGAAAAAAAAAATAAATAAATAACTTTAGTGCTTGGCTAAGCGAACTCTCTTGGTTATTGGCCATATAAGGCACTTCGTAGCCAGAGAACCGTCGCCACAGTTGAAAATCAAATTTACAGCACGATCAAACAATTCAAAAAGCTGTTTCGCGTTTGACTCGGCCAATTGATTGCCCGAGACAGGCGGACGGTTGGACGGACTCAGACCAGATCCGGGGGCCTTTATCTCGGATCGAAGTGTATAGGTGTCCAGTTGAGGTTTTGGCCAACAAGCTGCTGCTGCTGCTGCTGCCAAGCATTACAATTGATTAACTCATGAACGTGCATTCAAATCAACGCTGACAAACGTTTTGACTTCGCGTCAACAAAATTTATAACAAGTTGTTGATGTTGCAGTTGCAGTTGCTGTTGTTGTTGTTGCTGTGTTTGTGGTTGCATTTAGTTTATGCAATCGTTTTGAGGGTCCTCAACACAACATGAAAATTGCCAGCACAGCCAAAAAAAAAAAAAAAACGAAAATGCCTCACTTTAAGCTTTACCCTCGGCAGCTGCTACTTTTAAGTTGAGGCTTTGGGTTCGGACAATGTCGGCACGATTTTCCAAAAAAATCAATATATAAAGCCGAATGTACTTAATATACGGGTTTTGGCGTTGGCTTAAAAGGTGTAGGCCTTTGCAATTTTAAATGCTGTCCGGAAATTTCTACAAGGTGTTAAACCAAACAAATGAAAGACAGTAAATATAGTAAGCGTATGGACATTGCACTATGGGCAAAAAATCGATATGTTTTGCATATTTAAATTTTTGTTCCGTATTATAAAAAGAAAACCGGACAGAGCCAATGTAAGATTTTTATAAATTTTTTCTGGCTGTCCACACTATAATATAATCGATAGATCGTAAAATAAATAACTAACATTTGTCTCTACTTATATTGCGCACTTTTCGAAATATCCTTTAAACAATTATGCAACAGCTTGTCAACCGTTTGCCAATAATGAAAACTTCTTGTCCTTGTAGTGGTATCTAGATTAGAGTATTTTAAAACAGCTCACATACTGAGTTTGTGGGCCAAATGATGACATAATAAATATATAGGGGGAGTTTATTACAAGTGTTGTTTGAGAGCTTGTGGCTTGTGGTAGCATTTCATCGCCTGTCAGTTGCCTGTCACCTGTTAAGCTAACATTTTGATGCCAGACCAAATGAGTGTTTGATAATAGAGACATATTTATAGAGGGACAGAGAGAGAGAGAGAGACAACTGTGTGACTCAGGCCATGGGGTCAAGAATTCTTGTGTAGACTGGTTCTCACTGAAGTGTACTCTGCTCTGCATTAACACTATGGAGAGGGGAGGAAGCCCCCTTCATTTAAAGTGTTCAAAGTATAAGGTAGTACTTGAACAACTACTATTTGTATACAGTTTATATGTATGTATATACACATCATACTACGTCGACTTCACTTGCTTAGTTAATTAGAAGCGCACTCAGCCCATTTAGTTATTGGTATAATTGCTTAGCCATCTAATATGCACTTACATAGTTGGTAACTGGTGGTTATTTATCCATTTATTGTATCTAGTATGTGCAGTCTATTTCACTTTTAAATAAAAACACACACATTCAAGTTAGCCAATTAAAAATCCACACACAGAAGGAATTTCAATTTGAAGTTGCAGTCAACAAAATTTGCATTGATTTTTGCTAAACATTTCTGCACTTGCAATTTTTATTATTACAATTTTAATTGGGCATTTCAATACTGGAAATTATAATTATTTTGAATTATAAATGCAGTGAAAATCAAAAAGAAAATACACATTTTAAACTGACATATTGCATTTCACAGAATGCATTGCGTATACGCCGCGATTGCCAACTGCCGGTCAGCGGCAAAGTGCAGGTCTATGTATGTGTGACGTTTTTTATTTAGTTCCTTTCTTTTTGTAGCCTTTTGTGGCTAACCAAAAAAGTGCAAGTCAGCACTATATGTATGTATGTATTGTAGTAGCTGCCAGTAGTAGGGAAAACCAATTGAAAATGCTCACAGGCGGCAACGGCGGTGGCGTCGGCGGCATCGGTTCTTTTGAAGGGGCCAACCGCGACCTTGTACGTGCGTTCTCGCTTCCACTTGCACTCTTACTACATACTATTGTTGTCTTTGTCTCTGTCGGCGCTTGTGGCGTTTTTAGCAGCATCATGCCAACTAATTTTCCAAATGACGCAAGTTAATTGCGTTGGCCCAGCCTATTGTCAAAGGTGAAAATGCGCAGACAGCCGCACAAAGCGGGGCGCATTCATTAAGCCAAATCATACTACTATAAAGTGAATATGTCGAGCAAAGGTAGAGGTAGTGGTGAAACGATATGAATAAGAATAAGAATGCCCATTGTACATATCAGTTGTAGTAGTAGTAGTATGTAGTAGTAGTAGTAGTAGTAGTAGGAAAGCTGGCAGTTCTACACTTAAAGAATCTGATCACTAAATCAAAATCAATAATACAAATTAAATGCAGAGAGTGGTTTACTTTGTTGAGGCGAACATTCAAGTAAAGAGCAGAATAAATATACTTAAATAAAAAATATACAGCTAAAGGTATTTGTGTTATTTTAGACATTTTTTTATGTTTATTATATTATTTTTATTAATATAATAATAAACTCAGCAAGTATAAATATACATAAATAATCAAAGTAACTCGTTGACATAAGTTTTGTTTCGCTTTTTTCGTTTTTGATGGACATTTCGAATGAATTCTCACAGTGTTGTTGTTGATAGACAAATCTATGGCATCGACGGGGTATATGTGCACAGCGCATGCTGTTTTTGGTGGCCATCAGGGCTACCGATGAGCGATGAGCCACAACCATTTACTACTACCACAACCACGATCACAATGAGCGACGCCCTGGCGCCTAACCGAGTTGAGAACACAACAAATTAGTCAATGACGCGGCGATCTTGCTCCAGCTGGCTCACAGTTCACATCACAGCAGCAGCAGCAGCAGCAGTGTGTATTTGTATATTTCCATTAATATATTATTGCTTAATTTCTTTTGTTATGCTGATTATGCCGACAGACACAGTGTGTTAAGCCAAACCAAACGAGGCCCAGGCCCACAGAGAGTGGTCCAGTCCAAGAGTCAAGTCCAAGAGATGATGTTCATGGGAAAAACGGCAAGAGCATTGCATGATTTTCAATAATTTAACAGACGCAACTTTCGGCGCATACATATTTCAATAATCTTCTTTTTTTTTTTAGTTTTTTACCGCTTTCAGACAGTCTTTTAGTCTGTCTGTCTGTCTGTTTGTCCGTCGTCCAGCAATCCGGTCGGACTGCAACACATGTTTTGTGCTTTTTGTGTACAACATACGAAATGTTAATTTTCAGTTTGTCTTGGTAATTTATCATTTTTGTATAGTAGTATATTTTTGTTGTGTATTTCGTGTCGCGTCTTTAAACGCTTTTAATTAAAACCAATGCGCATGTGTAACTTTCTTAAGCAGAGAACCACAGATTAGAGCGCTCCACTCCTATACTCTGGACTACTGTCTAGCTAGAAGAGAATACTATGTATATAGTATATGTATGTATATTTAGATTTAGAGAAGGCGTCTTTGAACTTGGCCGACAGCCACGTTTGTAAAATGATTGATGTGGTATTAATTTTAATAAACGCCTGTCCGCTCCATCAATATGCATATCGGGGGCCCCAACTCTATACTCTCTACTCAGACCGCAACTCCGACCCCGACCCTGACTTCTACTTCGACGCCGACTCGGACTCCGACTTCGACTATGGGCGATAGTTCTAGCCCAGTTTAAAGCGCATTTTATTCTGCGGTCTTACATTTAATTTTTATGGGCACACACGCAGCTGCGTGGCATGGCGTCTGCACTTTGTGCTTGTGGCTTTACACCACCAGACACTTGACTATGGCGTCAAAATTTGTTCTTGTTGCTGTTGTTTGTGTTACTAGTAGGCACGAAGCCAAGTTCTAAACAATTTGGTCTTTGTCGATTGTGTCTTGTGGCCATTACGGGTGTTACTAACTCTATTAAATATGTCATTCTAAACTCATTTTTTCTCATCACAATTTGTCATCAGTTGTCACAAATTTATGATTAATGCATACATCAAAAAATAATCTAACTAATGATGATTTTTATTTCTATTTGTTTCCAAATTAAAGTATTCCAAGTTTGTTTATTTTTACTTTTTTGCCAAACATTATTCAAAATTAAATGAATTAATACTTTAAGTGATTTTTGGGTAAATGTGCGTGTAACAATCATCATTAAGGTTTTTTTCAATTTTCAATTCTATTATTATGTTTTAGCAGGAAATTATGTTTTATTTTGGCATTGCCCATGTTAAGAGTTTGTAGGTCAAAAGCGGCACAGATCAAAAAGTAATTTTTTAGTGCAGATATCATTAGATGATTTCCGAAACATTAGCGTCTTTCAAATACGAAGTTAACTTCAAGTATTTACTGTTTTCTTAAACGGAATGCGAAAAAGTCAATTAGATTGATGGAGAGCAGTGTCAAAATGTGTTGAAAAGTCATCGTCTTAGTGTTTATCGGCAATCCCTGTAATACGATACATTAGATCAGTAGGGTAAGGAGAAACGGGGGGAAAAGATAAACAAAAAAAATAATGAAAATCATTTCATCGTTAGCTTCACACCTCAAGTAGCTGAACTGAGCCAGAATAATTGATTTCAGAAGCGGCAGATACCTGAGAGCCCACATAATTGCCATGGTAGTACTCTCTTCTCTATCCATCTATCTGTATCCGTATCTGAATCTATGTATCTGTAGCTGTAGCTGTAGCTGTGTATCTGTGGCCTGCGTATCTGCTAAGCCTTAGCGTGAAATTCGTTTGCACACAGACAGCGAACAGCGCTGAACAAGCCGCACCTAATCGATTTAGGAGCTGACTTTTACTGAGAGAGGGACTCATCGTCGGACTCGACATCGTCAGAAGCAGTTCAGCAACAGTATTAGATGTCTTCGGTTAAATCAACAACAATGAAATCCTCACTCAAACCTGGATGAGTTTATGTTTTAGAAATCAGCATCAGCATAACAACAATTCTCATATCTAGGTTAATTTATAACGCCACTTTACGGCCAATTGAAAGGAACAAAAGCAAATATCATTCGCATTTTTCAATAGTTTACGCACATATGCGCAACATTTTTGATGGGGTTGTTTTCAAACCAAGTAAAGGGTGTTCTTCTATTGCAAATAAAAATTGTTGTGATCTACCAGCGGCTGAAATATTAAAAGGAGTTCAGAATGAAGTTGATTTGGTTTTTCTCATAAATATTTTTTTGTTTAGAAACATTTATTTTTACACAAAGTAAAGTGAAATAAAATTCAAATTAAGTTTATTTGAAAAATCTGGTTGTGTTTATTTAATCGGGTAAGGTCTGTCCAGAACTATCTCCCAAACTCATTTGCAACCAAAACTTAATCTTAATCGAATATGTTTCTACTAAAAGGTATCGATAGTCAAATGCAAGGAGCATTTAAAACATTTTAAGCATAAACAATTAAATAAGATCCACAAACGAATGTGCTGCCAAACTGCTTTTAAGCTCTGGTCAAGTTTAGTTCGTAGTATTTAAAGAGTTTCAAACTTACCGGATTGACTTGCGGTTTCTGCAAATGCGAGGCGATATTTGTGATATTCATGCCAGCCATAGCCGGAATCTGTGAGCCGTATAATTGACCGGCGGTCGGTGTCATGTCAGTTAACATTTTAGCTGCTGCTGCTGCTGCTGCTGATGTTGTTGCTGCCGTTCTTGCTGTTGTTGTTGATGTTGCTGGCGTTGTAATCTACGTTGCAATGTTTGTTTCTTTTTGCTATTAGTTAATACTTCTTTCGAAGAAGCTTCTTTGTATCAATCCACAAATCAATCAATATCCACAAAAAAACAAATGTTTTTTTTTTTTCTGATTATTTAAAGTTGTCGTCGTTGTTGTTGTTGCTCTCTAGCTGTCTGGGGGACACATACATTGATTAAACACACGCGCTCTCTCGTCGCAAACCATAAAAAAAATATGCAACAAAAAGGATCTTCATGGGGTTTCTAAATCTGCTGTTTCGAAAAACTGAACACTTTTCACTGTCACTTAGGCAACATTCAACGGTTGCAATTGTCGATCGCTGTGGAATTATGTGTTTATAGTAAATACATATGTAGATCTAAGTCATTTGCCGTCGGCTGTGACTTTCACTTGACTCTGACAGTGACAGAAGTGACAGTGACAGTGACGCTTTGACTCTCTCTCTCTGTCTCTCACTCTTTTCTTTAGATATTGCTATTGTCACCAGCACAATTTTTATGCGATTATGACTGTGATCTGTGACAGTGACCGTATGTGATGTAGTATATGAAATATGTGACTGGTTTTCTATGGTGTGACTTGCCAATTTGAATGAGACACGAACGCCAGTTTGTGACACAACTTTTGGATCAACTAAGAACACAAGCGATTAAAATGCATATAGTAGTACATATGACTAAAGCAAAACAATATTTTAACGCGAACATTCCATTCGACATAAAAAAAAAAAATAAACTAATTCATCAAAAGCTGATACAAACGCACTGGAGAAAACGCACTTTAAACTGTTATATGTTTGTTTGTTACTGTTGTTGTTGTTATTATTATTTCTGCTGTTGCTGTTGTTTTTATTGTTGATGATGTTGATGTTGTTGTTGTTTGTCGTTTGTCGCTTGTGTGTTTGCAGAGGCGTCGGCGGCGACGTTGGCGACAAGGAGGCGTCTGTCTGCACAAACAAACAAAAATTTTTTGGTATCCGCGCAAAAGTTTTCGGCGTCGTCGCTGATCGTTCAAAGGCTTTCAACTGTTTCACGCGATGCCAGCGCAAACAAAAAGCTTGGGCCCCGTTCTCGTGTTGTCGTTGGCGGCGACTGCGCTACGTCGTCAGCGTCAAGCTAAAGGCGTTGTCGTCGTCGTCGTCCGTTGTTCGTTGTTCGTTGTCGTTTTTAGCCTTAGCAGAGGGCGCGTCACAAACAAGTTGCCTGCTCCCGCCACTGCTAGTCTCTTGCGGCGCTATGCTGTGAGAGAGAGCGCGATTTTGCAATTATTGTATATATGTATGTGTGCATATATATATATATATTTTGCTGTGTTTGTGTGATTATTTTTATTTTATCGTATGTTTCGCTTAAGCTGTGGTGCGCTGGCAAACTGAGACAGCGACAGCAACAACGGGCACTGCAAGCAATCGGAATCGCAGCCTCGCCAACGCCACGCTACGCTCTCTCTCGCAGCAGCGACAGCAGCAGCAGCGAAGCCAAAAACAACAAACAGCAGCCATTCCCCCATTCATCATGACGCAGTTATTCGTAACATTGGCGCAGAGCTCTTGTCTGTACAATGGGTGCACAAAAGAGACAGCAACAAAGCTAAAACCACCACCGCGCTGTGCTGGCGATGATGATCATCATTGCCGCCGTCTGTGGCTGTGCCTCGGCTTTGGCTTCGGCTTCGGTTTGCTGATAATGATGTATTAGCCTAGCTAACACTAGCACATACACACACACACACCGCTTGTTTCACTTCAGTTGAGTTTTCATTCATTCATAAACGCGCAAGCAGCAGAAGCACGCGCTCAAAACGAGTTTCCTATTTTGTTGTTTTGTTGGGCGACGCCCCTTTTAGCATGCGCGCTGAGCGCTGACGCGTTGCTATCGACCAATCGCAGCATTGTCTTAAGCTGCATGTGCCCTAACCTATAATTAGAGCGATGGCCGCTGTGCGAGCGAGCTAGTTGTACGTTTGGCACGCGCGTTAGCTCTCTAGCGCACCTTGTCTTGCTGGCGTTCTCTCTTTGCGTATCTGTCCGGCAAAAGAGAGAAAGAGCGAGAGAGATAGCGAGAGCAAGAGAGCACGCAACTTGAAAGTATGTTTTTTTATTGTTAGCCCTTAGTCGCTGACTGCAGTGGAATCCCACATAGCGTGCAAACGCCAAAATGTTGCGCAGTATTATCAAATGGTTACGATTTCTTTAATTTCATACCCTGTATATCCTTTTTTGAAAGGGCTTACAAGAATATACTTAAAAACCGTTGCCTCTGTACGTTTGTTGCGTTTCTTTGATCCAGAACACAATAAGTTGTGTTGATCTAGTCCTGTTCCTGATTGTCGGTTAGACTGTCTGCGGGAGCCAACAGGAAGGGTTGAACCTTGATACCCTTATTGTCGTTGGGTGTTAACCCTTAATTTTAATTTTACGCTCATTTGAAACTCCTCACAGGGTATTTTAAATGTCCGGCGCACTCTTGTTCTAACTTGCTCGTTTTGTTTTGTATGCTAAAATGCATGAAATGTTTTCAAATTGAAAATTGTTGCGACTTGTTTCTCGGAATTATTGATTTAGCACACAACACCCGCTCATAAAGTGACAAATTGCTTTCTGTTTGTTTTTTAAATTGGTTGATTGTCATTTACAGATTAAATTCATATCTCTTATTTCTGATAACTCTTTTTATATAATACAGAACAGTTGAATACAATTCAACAAGTATTAATATTTATATTTTGTTTTTTTGTATAAGCTCAAATTATTAATTGATTAAAAATCGTTTATTTTTCAATTCGAACTCTTAACTGACACAGTTTTTAGACTTAATTAAAGACAAAACTATTTATTCTATGAATTACATATAATTTTGGGAGTATAGTCTCGTGAGGTTACTCAAATGTCCGTAGAAAGATAAACAAGAAACAACAACAAACTAAAGATTTTGCGATTGTATGTGGAACTTAAGCGACAACAGCTTGGGAACACTAGAAAAGCTGCCAACTTGGTGGTGGATTAACATTCGGGTCATGCATTAATTCTGAGTGTCGTCAGAATCATCCTCTGTGGACGGTTTGAAACGCTTAGCCGGCGGAGCATCATCGTCCTCGTTATCGTCATTTTCATTGTTATCGCAACGTGGCTTCGATACTTATTTACCACCACTCTACTCAGTTAGATTGAATCTTTTCGTAAACTAATTGAGCTATCAAAATCAGAGCGCATCAACGCCACAATATATCGCATAATGCTCTACATAAATCCCAGGCTAAAGCTGAGCTTACTATATAATGACTACCTACCTTGATTACACACTCAACGCTCAACGCTGCCTCTTTTTTGATCAGCTCAACCTTCTCTGACTTAAGTTGAGTGTGTGTGTGTGTGTGTGTGTGTGTGTGTGTGTCTGTGTGTGTGGCAAGTTGAGGGTGTTGCTGGCTATTAATTTGAACTTAATTGTTAATACTTCGTTTTTTTTATGAATTCTTACGGTAGATTAAAGTGATTCTTATTTTGACCTACAGCTAAATCGAATCCTTTTACTTTCCTTTCGTATTTTCTTTCCGTGTAATTGAGACACACCTCCAAGTGGCTGTTGCTGCACTTGTGCATTGTCGCCGAGATAAACAAAACATCCCAAGGAGAACCACATAACATCAACAACAACTCCCTCAAACACCCACATCCACTTCCACACAACATTACAGTTTTGAAAAACCCGAAACCGAAAACAAATCACAAGCCTAAAACCCCAAAAGTGTGTACAGCACATGCCGTTAGGCCGCAGGCCTCTCTCTTGCTCCCAACCCAATAGATCCCTCTGTAGATTAAGTTGGAGACCATTCTAGACATTTGCTGTGGCTGCTGCTGTTGCTCACATCACGACATTGCTGCGGGACCAACAACAACACGAACAAATAACAACAACAGCATTTTAAGCGCCGGCTCCTACTAGTTACCATTTGGCAGTTGCCAGTTTTGAGGTCTAAATGAGGCCAACAAACTTCCTGTTAGTGTGTGTGTGTAGGAACATGGAGATTTGTTCAGGGTTTTGTGGTCTGTCTCATCAGCTGACCGACAGAGAGAGAGAGAGAGAGAGAGAGAGAGAGAGATAGAGAGTTTGAGCTGTTAGTAGTTATGTAGATGCATGCATGCAGAATTGACTGATTGCATTCCAGCATCGCCCACCCTTTCAAGCCAAATGCACACCAAAAGGGAACTAGAACGAGAGAGAGCGAGAGGGATGAGGCGAGGGAGAAGGAAAGGGAATATGGGAATTTGTGGGCCGCTGCGTGACTATGCCTCATCTTGATGTGGGCGAATCAAAGTCGTGCACTCTTTACATCTCAATCGCTCTGTAGTCGTCTGTCTCGTTCACTCTTTCGCTCTCTCCCTCACTCTCTTCCTCTTTCATCGAGTCAATCGCATGCGTCGTCAGTGTTCAACACAGGTGGGTGTTAACTTGGGTGGTTAGTTGCTTTTGGAGAGCCACTGATTGTTCCTGATGCCCCCCAGTGCACCCTTTAAATGCCATGACACATATCCATAGGCCAACCAAGGCGACATAACGGTACAGTTCTCATATCAAAAGTACCTATAGCTATAGCATTTGCTAATGTTATTTATTACAAAATTTATTTATCAACACATTTGCCGACAGAATTTCTTAAAATTCTAAAGGCAAACTTCAGCTTTTAACAACTCTTACGGGTTGGGCTATGCGTTGATTACCCATCATATAAGACAAACTACATATTTCATTTATTTTCAGTCGAAAAAAAAAACTTAATTTCTATTTTGTTATTAAACTTCTTCTTAGCTTAGAACTTAAACCAAGTAAAAAAAAAGCCAAAAATGAATTTTTGAATTTGGGTATAAATTTTAGATTAAAGAATAAAAATCCGAAATTACTACTTGCAAAAAATTCCTTAATTCCTTTTTAAAATCAAAAATATTTATTTTATAATTACTAAAAATAATTTATTAATAATAATAATAATGCAAATATATTCCATATAAGTTATTGCTTAAAAGCCTAATAATTGTTTTACAATTTATCGTCTTCATTTATTTATATTAATAAGAAGCACTCCAAAAAAAAGTACTATATATACCACGTTTTTACTTGTTTGCAAAGCATTTTCTCAATGAATCACTTTTTTACAAGCTGTCTTTTGACACTTACAACTATTTTTCTCTCAAGATAGTTGCATACATCTTCAGCTTTAACATACAATTGTCGATCTCGACTAAGATTTAGCAACAACATTACGTTGGTTGCTATAACAGTTCCCGTCAATCACTTTCGTATATACTTTGTTGCATTGCAAATTAAAACTGAGATACAATCTAACACTTCATCTGTTTTCGGTCATCTGCTTTTTGCCTTGATGATTCAAGTGACCAAGGGAATATCCGGTATTTGAAATTTAATATATTATCTATGTTTGTTTTGCTATGTTTTCAAACAATTAAATCTATTTTACAGAATTTTATGTAATCTTAGCTATTCTTTCGCATTATATTCCAATTCCGTACGATCAAACGTTCGTCTCACTGGAACATGAGTGCCACAGTTTAGGGGACTTAAACCTTTCTTGTACACTTAGTGATTGGTCAATTCTAGTAGCGAGAAACACTCTGCTTGTTACGTAGCATCGTACTTGCGATTATAATACCACTACAAAAAACTTTAAACAAACATCCAAAATACTGATGAAACTTGTAGATCAAGAAACCTTGTACCTTCAGTATCAGTGTAATCAACTTTAACGCATCTGTAGTTTTTAACTTTGATACAAAATATATTTGATACCAAAGGTTAAGAGCATAGTGGTTTTGTGCAGTGTCTGTCATGCTGTCTGTTCCTCTGTTCTTTTGAAACTCGAAACTTTGCAAATATCTTGGTCAACGTGGTCGTCTGACATTTGCCTTATGCACTTATACAATTAAGTTTTGTATCCATTTTCGAAATTACTTAAAACACCTATACAAAAATCTTTCTTTATTCTTTCTTTAAATTTTCTATGCGCAAATTTAATATTTAACTCTGTGAACTTCAATTCTTTGTTATTGTAGTTAATCTTAAGCCAAACTGCGAATTAACAGAAATCTTACGCAGTTATTTTGTACAATGAAAGTTGGGGTCTGTATGTATGTATATATACATTTTGTTTATATGTATCAGTTATAACATTTACATTCTCAATTATTCAATGCACGCACTGCAAAAAGTGAACAAAGTCAACTTCGAAATCGACATTGAAATCGACTGCGATTTCTGCCAACGGACTTCAAATTTGGCTTCAATCAGAGAGTGGGCGTGGTCCGTAGCCGTAGAAAGTGGGTGGAAATTGGGGGTGGAGATGTGGGTGAGGTGGATTTTTGCTAAAGCGTTGACATTGCCGACTGCTGTCAACACAATTATAATGACACTCTTATTGTCAGCCATTTGTGCTTAATTAAACCATTTGCAATTTGTTTCAACTTGGTGCACGAAAAGTTTCCCAATCAAAGAACACCTGTTCACACCCACCACCAGACGAGAACAACGCCCACAAACGAAATTGGACAATTTAACAAGAGCTTTAATGCATTACATTAAATACGTATTTAAATTGTAATTGCATTTATTTTATTAAGTTCTTCAAGTTAATTGTTTTCGTTTCACCCACAAGAACACAATACTACAACCGACAATTTGCAAGAACTATCTACAAAGTTGTTGATATTATAATTGTTGCTATTCCCATGTAAATGGCTCAATTAAGTTGTAAACACTTTTCCATAACAATAGAGATGTTATGTTAAAATAATAAAGAGCAACAAGAATTAACGAGAAAATCCAATTGTTAAGTAAAAAAAGTTATTCAAGTGAGAAGAATGCTGCTTTATTTCATCTCCATTCCATATGTATTTTTTCGGATAATATTTTCTTGATTAAAACTATATAGCATATTCTTGATTGTCTGACCAGTATTAATTAAAATAGCTGAAATACATATTCATGTGTATGTGTCTGTGTTAAAATGGAAAATTTTAATTGGTTTCATGACTCAATAAAGCGTTTAATTACACATTTGTGCAACATGGACAAAAAGTTTATTATTATTTGCGCCAGGCAATCAATTGCCTTTTTCCACAATTTGTTGCTGCGCCCAAACACATTTCACATGTTTATCTAAATATTCCTTATAGTATGTATGTTAATACGAAGCAGCGATGCCATAATCGTTATTAATTGATATTGCCATCAAATTATGGGCCTTTAACTAACAAAAATATATTGTATATTTATTCAATCTAGAGAGTCGCTAGAAATTAAGTTAGTATAAGAAAAAGTATTAAATACACATGCCAATTAAACTTTATTTCTTAGGTTTAAACATATTTATCTATTTACATGTGAATAGGCAACAAAATTTTCATAAATAACTTGTTGATTCAGTTTACTAATTAAAGTTGTTTTAAACATTGATTCAACAAATGCAACTGGATTCTTGTATTTGAATATTGATGTATTATAAAGATCTTAACTTATTCAAAATCGTTGCTAGTTTTGGGATGCCAACTTGAATTTTCACAATCTAGATGCCTTTTAGCCACTTATAAATGTGTACAGGGTATTATGAAGTTTATTGCCTATTGTATTGTTGACTGGGTAAGGCCAAAAAGGGAAAGTGCTACCGAATATCCCTGTAAAGAACAATAAAAGCCACAAAAACTAAAAACTACAACAACAGCATAAAAAGAAATATATGTACATATGTATTTGTATAAAGAAAAGGCAAGTCGAACTACAACCATTCTTGAGGCCATTCTATGGTTATGAAAACACAATTGAAGTCCAAGCAGCGCCAAGAAAGCAACCGTCAAAATGTGGGCGTTAATGTGTGTGTGTGTGCGTGTGTTTGTGTGAGTGTGTAAATGTGCGTTGGCCA
This sequence comes from Scaptomyza graminum, assembly GCA_018901835.1. Classification (NCBI taxonomy): domain Eukaryota; kingdom Metazoa; phylum Arthropoda; class Insecta; order Diptera; family Drosophilidae; genus Scaptomyza; species Scaptomyza graminum. Next base: position 5,108,961 of record JAEIFL010000001.1, on the reverse strand, counting down.
GCCAGCATTCAGGGTGCAATGGCCCAGGCTCGGTTTTGCAGGACCGAACCCAAAGTCAACTACTTCCACTCATGAATGTATGTTGGCCAAAATGTTGCTAGGTGGAGGATGACGAAATGTGGGGTTGATGTTGGGTGGGGTGGGGTGGAGGGGAAGAGTGAAGTAAAGCTAGGTAAAAGTTCATGTCGTATAAAAACAAAAGCTATATCAGCAACAACAAAGCAGTAGCCAGAAGCAACTAACCAACCGCAGTTGAAATCCGTTGAAGCCGTTGTCTAAGTATGTATATCTATACAAAAATGTGTGTGTGTGTATTTATGCTAGAATAGTATGTCCAAATATACCTATGTGTATGCAGAAACGAGTATTCCTTCTTCATTTTCGAAAGGGGGGTTCATTCTCTAAATTGCTAGGCGAGGGCGTGTCACAAAATCGTAAATCACTTTGAAGTGGGTCGTAGACGTCCAAGCGGCGTTCGAAACTTACGCCGATATAACAACAACAACAAAAACAACAACAAGAACAAGCAGCAGCACTTACAGACATTGAGCCATCGTCCAACGTCCATCGTTCAGCGTCTACGTCCATTCACGTCCATATCCATATCCATATCGACGAGTTCCAGGGCCAGGGCCATTGCCAGGTTGAGAGGCGAGCTAAAGTTGGGCGACCCGTCGCATGCCCCGCAGCGACAGGAAAAATCACGCTAGACGTTGCTTGCTCCTGCGCCACACAGTAGCGCTTATATGTCTAAGCAGCAACAACACATTCAAATCTCTTTCTCCCATCTCTTTCACACTGGCGCTGATCAATCGATCGCAAATGCGAATCAATCAAAATTTCGCCTTGACTTTTAACCCAATGGGAAATTTGTGTATCATCCCCATAAGCAACGCCGTCCATCAACATTCAACATTCAACGACAACATATTATCATATTATTGCAAATTGTGGTTGGTGGCCCAGCTTCACATAATAACAATAATTATTAAGCAAATTAAGTTTCGGCCACCTTCCACTTATAGCTACAAACAAGAAAAACAAAAAAACCAAAAAAATCGCAAATAAAATGTTAGCCATCTTTATGTCAAGCAACGTGTTCTTTTTTTAACTTTTCAACCAGCATTGATCTTTTAAGCCCTTTTCATCATTTGTTGATCTAATGGCGGTTCGCCTGCCAGCCTCCTGACATCCAACATATCTATATCTCTCCATGTCGTCAAGTTAGATCCCGGTTCAGATTTATGGTTGTTGCCAAATGTATCGATGTGTTTATGTCATGTTATTTTCTGCTGTTCATTATAATTGAAATTGTGTGGTAGGCAATGAAAAACTTAAAAATTTGTTGCAACCAAAACTTCACTTATTTTAATAGTAACTTTGAAGATTTTATAACCGTTTCATTTGTTAGGTATGTTTGTTTGATACTTATGTGCTATGAATTACATATAATTTTGGGAGTATAGTCTCGTGAGGTAACTCAAATGTCCGTAGAAAGATAAACAAGACTAGAAACAACAACAAACTAAAGATTTTGCGATTGTATGTGGAACTTAAGCGACAACAGCTTGGGAACACTAGAAAAGCTGCCAACTTGGTGGTGGATTAACATTCGGGTCATGCATTAATTCTGAGTGTCGTCAGAATCATCCTCTGTGGACGGTTTGAAACGCTTAGCCGGCGGAGCATCATCGTCCTCGTTATCGTCATTTTCATTGTTATCGCAACGTGACTTCGATGCAGATGAAACAAGGTCAATGATCTCAATGGTGGAAGTGTAGTTATTATGCTCCTCAGTCCTTAAAGACAGATCAGATGTAGCCGGTTCTGGGACATCTGAGGTTGTTGCAACATTGCTTGGAACGACCGCAAGCTTAGAGATTGCCTTCCACGAGCCATCCGAATGAATTCGAATTCCTGAACCGTCGCTCATCAGCAGCGGCGAATTCAATGCTTCAGTCCTTAAAGACAGATCAGATGTAGCCGGTTCTGGGTCATCTGAGGTCGGTGCAACAACATTCCTTGGAACCACCGTAAGCTGGGAGACTGGCTTTGAAATGCGTTCCGTATTCCACGAGCCATCTGGAAGCAAGTGAATCTCCGAATCATCAATCATCAGCAGCGGCGAATTTAATACATCTTGAAAGTACTCTTCAATAAAAAGATTTTCATAGATGGCCGGCTTATTGCAGATTGGACACTTCCAGGTGGGTTTGTATTCGTTCATCAGCAGAAAAGCATGGGCATCAAAGCACTGCAAGTGCGAACAGGTTGTTGCACGACACGGCAGTGACATTTTTGTTCTGCCCAGTGGACATAAAAGGGACACATTTAGACTGGTCATGACTACATCGGAATCATAGTCCTCGTACTTAATTCTTACTGCAAGTTCGATAAAAACCAATTACTATAATCACAATTCAATCAGATGGCTGTAAGGAAACTCACTTAGATCACGCGTGATCTCCGCTGGTTTGACACCCTTCCTCCTAATGCCATCCAATAGATTTTGTGTTGATAATTTTCTAACCAAATAGAGGGACAGGCAATAGTTTTCACTAATGTTATCGTCCCTCCAATTTACCTTCAGTGAGTTTCTCATAAATGGCGTCATATTAACGTATTCAGTTATGTTCACTGGACATCCTTGACAAAGCTCGCACTCTCTATTATTAACTCTTACCGTTAAACTTCCTGGAATAAAATCGGCCCGTTCGCCAATGGGCTGCCCCTCTACGACACAGTCGTCAGCCTGACAAAAGCGCAGTTGCACCTGGACAGTGTAGATCGATCTTGCAACGCAATTTTCTTCAATCTGTGCAGCCTGCTCGGCATTCAGCGCGAAAGGAAATGGCATCTCCTGGGTATTGCACAAACCGCATGGGTTCAGCATCGTTGGCTTGATAAGTGTGTCGAGTACCTCGAAAAAGTGAAGCTTTTTCAAGCACAGTTCCGGATGCCTAATAACGTGACTAATCATTTTGTATGGTGTATGTCTGCAAAAAGCTTTACAACGCGATGTTTTTGTAATAATTGAATGGTTCGTCTTATTTTGTATTGAACTTTTACTTTTAGTGCATTAATTTATTTGTGAATCTGATTTTTAGTGAAAAGTCTCAGACAATTTGAAATTATTGTGTTTTAAGCATACTTACTGTTGTTCAGAGTGTTTCCAATGTCTCTTAAGCCTACTTGTAAAAATCGATTATAATTTTTTTGTGTAACGCATATAGGGAAGCAAATAAGACCTTCATTAAGTATATATATATAGCCATGCCCTTCTGTTTCTATGCAAGTTAGTATCGAAGTTTGTATGTGACAGGCAGATAATAAACTGTTCGAGTCTCTAAGTAAGAGTATTCTGTATGGTGAATTGTTAGGTACTCTTACACTTATTTACCACCACTCTACTCAGTTAGATTGAATCTTTTCGTAAACTAATTGAGCTATCAAAATCAGAGCGCATCAACGCCACAATATATCGCATAATGCTCTACATAAATCCCAGGCTAAAGCTGAGCTTACTATATAATGACTACCTACCTTGATTACACACTCAACGCTCAACGCTGCCTCTTTTTTGATCAGCTCAACCTTCTCTGACTTAAGTTGAGTGTGTGTGTGTGTGTGTGTGTGTGTTAGTCTGTGTGTGTGGCAAGTTGAGGGTGTTGCTGGCTGTGGCTGATGCTGCTGCTGCTGCTGATGTTGCTGGTATGGTCCAAAACCTGTGTTTAAGCTAAAAAGGGTGTCAACATGCAGCGACGGCCCTGCAATATGTGTGTGAGTACTCCACATGTTGCACACCCCAGTTAGCAACACTTTGCTCACCACTTCGTCACCTCTTGCTCACTTCTTAGTACTACTCTTGGCCTTGTCCCTTGTTGTGGTTGCATGCTGCCGCCGCTGCCGCCTTTGCGGCTTCATTGCACTTAATTATTGTTATTTATTATTTTTATATTGTTTTGATGAGATGTTGAGCAACATGTTGACGAAATGTCGAATTTGTAAATTGTTTAAATCAACTGAAAGGATATCTCAACCCGACAAAGAGGAAGAGCAAGAGCAACAGCAAGAGGATGAACATACTATATGTATGTATGTGCACCTCTCACCTCTGTGCCTTATAATTGATCGATTGCAGGCTCGGGGCGCTTAGCGAAATTATCATAATTAGACTAAATGCTTAACCAGTCAGTCAGTCAGCCCTGCCAGCTACTGACTTCACATCAACTTTACCTACCCAATCTTCCTCGCAATTTCCTTTGATTTTTTTTTTTCAACTGTCTCTTTTCCTCTGTATCTCTCCGTCTCTTGCGCTCTTTCTCTTGTTCATTTGTGTTAAAAGGACGTACAAATTATATTGATGGCGCCATCGATTAACTGGGCTTTTAGGTTTTCAGCTTTTTTCCCAATGTTATTTTTTGTCGCATTTGTCTGTTTGGTTTCGCATTTGCAATGCATCGTATGATTATAATTATAGGTTTGGGCCAATTGACAAAGCTTAATGCAAACGATTCAATGCGGCAAATGAATTTAAATCAAATCTAGCAAGAAGTATGTAGAACAATTTTACTCAAACTACGAGTGAGCATTAAATGAAGCACTTTAATCGAGAATTAATTTCGATCATTAACCAACCTATTAAGAAGTAATAATATGCTTTATTCACTTATTCTAAGAGATAAACACAGTCAGCACCGTGTTTTTTGTGCACTTAATATATATAAAATATATATTGCTTTTATTCTTTCATGTTGTGAAAAATGGTGACAAAGCATTGACAATAACAAAACAATTTCAAGGAATGCGTAGGTATAACTTTATCAATTGACAAATCTAAGAACTAAGAATTTCTAACTAGATATTATTTTGAATGCATTTTATGGAAATTTTGAGATCATCAACAAAGAAAATCTATGTATAAAAACAAACCGTTGGCCAGTAAATTAAAAAAAGCATGTTTTAACTTGCATTTTAGCAGGAATTCCAGGGAAAGTGGTGAGACCTGCAAATACGAATACGTATATAGAATACATATGTATAACGCTTAGCTGTTCCTCTGTGCCGCGCATTCAAACAATTAATTATAAAGCTTTAACAGCGCCGAAAAGTCGGCAAAGGCTAGAGACTGAAATACTGGAGTTGGAAAGCTGGAGCTGGAGCTGGAGTTCACTGAGGCGCAGGAGCAAGAGCAAGAGCAGGAGCAGGCGCAGGCGTGAGCTGCAAAGAGTCCGGAATGGGAACGGCAATCGAGGCATTTTTCTTCTTACAGCATAACCTGTAATTATCATTCGATACAAATCGAAAACGAAAGACACAAAAATTTATTATTGTGAATTAATAAATTTTATTTTGTTTGCCGCCGTTGCCAACTTGGCCAACTTCAGCTCTGGAACGCTGGCTAACTCTTTTATCCAGTCGAATAAATACATATACATACATATGTATGTATATGTATGTTGTTGGTGTTTCTTTTGCTTGTTGCAGCTACAATTTTTTAGTGCTGAAATAATTTTTATTAGTGTTTCATGTTGTTGGTGTTGTTTTCTCTTTATGCATTGTGTTGTTTTGTTGTTGCATGTTGTTTTGTAGTTTGCTTTTGCTGTCTGACAAGTCGCATATATCTTGGGCATTATCTTGTCATACGATCAGGCAGCAGTATAAGCAACAACAACAAACATCAGCAGCAACAGAAAAATTGTTATAAAGATGAAAAATGTAATACTACCAACGTATGCGCGGACAAATTAAATGAAAACGAGAAGAAACAGAAAGCTGTCTTTGCCACAAAAGGAACCCTAACTATTTATTCAGATTATGTATATACATATAAATATGTCTATGTATGTACGATAGGAACATCCGCTCCTTTGTTAAACCTCTTCTCAACTATCTGGTGTCTTTGGTTTAATTTTGCGAATAATGCTAAGCTCAGCAAAAGTACATTTACTTAATACAAAAAAAAAAACAACAAAAGAACCAGAGTTATATAACCAGATAAAATGTATACTTGTTGTATCGTTTTGAGAATGTCAGCTTTGTGGGCGTGGCGATCGCATAGAAATTTTTCTCTTCTCTGTTTTATGACAATTTCCAACATGACAACGACACAAAAAGCAACAACATTTAATGAAGTTTCAATAAAAACAAAAAAACAAGTAAAAACATTGAAGCTGAAAGCTACACGACTATGTAATACACTGTAAAAAGTTTATTTGAGTGCAATTATTAATTCAATTGAAAATCTAGTAACACTAAATATCCTATTTAAATTTTCTTAATTATGGCAATAAGTACAAAATGCTAAACTAATAATGCACACCATCAAAGTAAGCTCACTTTTCCCATCTGTTTTTTGTTTTTTGTTTTTTTTGAAGCAAAGTATAATAAACAGGCAAATAAAAAATCAAATAAAGCAATAAACAGACGACAACAGCAATGGCAATGACAAAAAGAGAAAGAAAAACACAAAAATGTATATAAAAACGTCACAAATAAGGTATGGGGGTTGGGTTTGGGTTTGGGTTTGGGGGGTTAAAACTCTGGATGCGCCTGGATTGGGTTTTTCGGATTGGCCTGGTTTGAGTTGGGTTGGACTGCTTTAAGGTTGGGTATAGTATTTTTTGCGTTTTGCGTTCTCGGCTCAGGTTGAGGTTCGGTTCGGTTCTGTTTGGTTTGGTACAGTTTAAGGCGGGGGGGAGTTTGTTGTGGGAATAGTGCTGCAATTTTCCCCCCATTGAAATTAACGCAAAAAAGGCGTGCCCTTTTGCCGTTGACAATAACAACAACAACACTCCGAGAGAGAATGCACGCATTAAAAGGGGAGCTGTGGCAAGAGAGAAGGTGGTTGCGTTGCGTTGCGTTGGTGGCGTGGGGTAAACCACAACCGCCGGCGAACAATAAACAAACAGAGACGAGGCCAACAAACAACATCAGGCAGGCAGTCAGTACGGGACTTAAAGGGCCATTTAAGCGTTAAGGAGAAGGAGGCGAATGGTGATTGGGGGTGGGAATGGGAGAAATGCTGTTACTTTTGCTTAGGGGCTGCTGTGTGAGTGCAGCGGGTGGTGGGTGGTGCAAGCAAGACAAGTTGACTCTCGCTAAGCTGCATGCTACTCAATTAATTTTTATTGCGCTGTCAGCAGTGCAACAACAAACAACAGCCAACAACAACAATTGCTCTCCTTGTCAAGTTGGCCATCAAAAATGTTGAAAAACACCGCCGCCGCCAACCCCTTTTGGCAGCTCATAAAAATGTCACAGCAGCTTATTAAAAAGAGCAGCAACAAGAACAACAGTAACAACAACAACGGGACAATATCGGGGGGCCCAAACAAACAAACAAACAACAAAACCCAACAACAGCAACAACAATTCAATAATGAGTTGTTGTGACAGCTCTTTGACAAGTTCACAGCCACAGCTTCAAATCAGTGCACGTGTCAAACTCAGCCACGAAGACTCCTCCATCGAATTGATTGACTGGCGGCTGCTGTCTCCCTTTCTGTCCCAGTTTCTTTCTCTTTTGTTCTTTTGCAGTCACCAATCGAAAACCCCTTTGAAGCTGTTAAATTTTAGATGTGTTTTTCATATACATAGTTTTAAGTTTCATGCCTATTGATTTCATAATAAACATTTTTATAAATAAGGCAACATAATAATTTTGATTTAGTAACTGATTTATTAAGACAACTGACGAATAAAATATCCCTCAATATATTTTAAATTTCATAAGAATTGGCCTCAAATTAAAGTTTATTCAGTAAGTTAGGTTATATGAACTTGACTTTTTTCTCACAAGAGTTTTGCAATTATTCTATTTTTATTTTATTTTTTTTTTATTTTAGTTCAGCCCCCACATAATTCAAATCCACTAAATAGATGTGTGTGTTCATTGTCTAACCATTTAAACGATTTGGAGTAGATAATATGTTGGCTACTCTATCATCTGAGGCCGCCTCGTTTAATGAGCCCAGAGCCGCCCGCAGAGATACTAAAAACGATTTGCACCATTACCATTTTTAAGTATATATTGCGAGTGGTATGGTAAAAATGAATGTATTAATTATGAGAGCGCAAAATTTCCAACACTTTATGTTTAACAAATGGTTGAATGAATGTTTAAGCATTTTTTTTTGTACGAATTGCTTATAATTTTTTTTTGTTTTTCTGCCTCTTTTGTGTGTACAAAACCCGTCTAGACTAGAGAAATTTTCATGTCAAAAGCGAAAATTTTGGCTTTTTAACCTGCGCATTGGCCATGCTAAATTTTCGTGATGCTGCGAAAGTCAAATAAAAGCAAGCACAAACTTCAAAACAAAAAATGCCGACTACAGCCAACATAAGCGAAAAAAAAATCTGCCCAAAATGAAAAGAAACAAATCACAAAATGCACATCAAACATTTAAGACTATTATGTACCCTGTAATGAAAAGTGTTGCAATTTGCATAAGAAGCCAAAAAGTGTTTTTATATCAAAATATATGTACATTTTCTGCTAGTTAATTCGAATATTATAATAGTCTGTCATGGAATAAAAATTCAAATTTATAATTTTTTAAAATTATTTAATGTCTTATTAATTTATTTATTAATTATGTATATAGTATATGCATATTTTTTTAGCTATAACTAATCTTTTAAGTTTTCGTTAATTATGCATTAAAATGAATATTAAATTAAATATTAATAAAATATTAAAAATTTAATAGATTTTTTAGATAAGTGTTAGATCCACATAATAACAGTTTAATAGGTATAGATTATTTTTTAACCAAACTGTAATACTTTTACTTAATATCGTATGTTGACGAGCGTTATTTGATCACTGTTGCTTTGTTTTCATGACCAAATGTTGAGTTTATTTAATATTTGTTTCTCTTAATTTTACCTTACGACATTAACTCTGTTCGATGACTTCTCTTTCATTTGTAGCTAAATCTTGGAAGTGCCAGCACGCAAATCCATGTATACTCTTGATAATCAGTTTGTGTACAGAGTATAATAATGTACCGCTCAACATTTTTGCAACGCTCTCAAAAAAAATACCAGAAAGACCAAAAAAAAAGGCTATTGCCGTTGCCGTTGCCGTTGGTTACTTGGCAGCGCGCTTGTCTGGAGTATCAATATACTCAAGTTGGGCATTTGTCGGTACCGTCCAACACACCACCTGCCTCAATCCCTGTGCAATGGGATGGATGAAGTCAGGCCGTGTTTTGAACCACGATGACTCGGACTTGATGATTTTGAGTTCAGTTCTGCGCAAGTCTTGTGGCCCACGGGCAGGCTGAATGGCTGACTAGCTGCTTGTGCTGGTGCTGCTGCTGCTGCTGCAGTTTTCTTGCCCAGATATGCCTGACGCGTTGAACATTTTGTTCCATCCCACTTTTTGGCCACATAAGGCAGACGAAAGATTTGTGTGCCAAAGCCCCAAAGACGGGCAGACGAGACTCGAAGTTGCAGCCATTGGATCACATTTTTGTTGTTTTTTTTTTGTGTTTTCTTTGTTTTTCTTGCATTTACCTTTTGTGCTCATTTATTTAACCCATGCCATGAGAATTATTAAAAATTTTATTCGCATAATTTGTGAATTATTTTTTGTTGTGTCTGCGCGCCAAAACCAAAAACCACCTCCAATGCCACAAACCCGTTGCCAAAGTCGCGACGCGTCGCCATGCAGCCAAGTGCTGCTCCAAATCCGAACTAGAGTCAAACTTCAACTTTGCCTTCGCCTTCGCCGTACGACTCTCGGGTTTGTCTGCTCAGCTCGTCACGCATCGCCTTCAGATTGTGACGGCTGTTTCACGATGTTTAGATGTTTATAAACGCATAGTTCACAGTCTCAATTGTTGGACCGCAGCTCTATTTGATCAAGCGGCAAAAATAATGTTGTCAATCCCACAGCAAAACAACAACAAATAAGCATGGCTAACGGCATTAAAAGCTAACCGCAACAGAAAGCGGTTAATATTTGCGAATCTATTTTCTATTTTAAGTGATCAAAAGTTTTGATACATCTAGTGCAGAAATTCTAAACTTCTTTCGATCGTGTTAGGTTAAATCAGTAATCAATCTACTTTATGGAAAAGTTGTTTCCTCAAATGATAGTTGCAAAAAAAAAAAAAAAAACCAAGAACAAAAATGTCGAAAATTGCTTCTTTTTGATTGTTGGCCGACGAATCATTTGCAATTTGGCAGCTGCTGTTTAGAATGTGTCATTTATCAAGTCAAAAGTCAAAACCATACAAATACGTACAAGTATTTGTTACCTATGCATATACTACATGTACATATGTAGTGTAGGTGCTGTAGGCTTCAAAGGGAGCGAACGACATTCATTAGTCGAAATTCAGGTCGAAATTCCGAGAAGTGCACGGGCCAAATTCATTCAGAAATTGCACTAATTACACGCAAAGTGCACAAAATTTCGGCTTCCAGTGGTCAAAAGATAGAGGAGAAACGGTCGGTCGGCAGTATGTTTAATGCCGCCTCGTTTAATTAGGCTGAAATAAGGACCTAGCAGAATACATGAAACACAACAAGCAAGAATAAGAGAAATACAGCCTGTGCTATACTTTTGAATGATAAATTAGTTAAGGTTAAGGCTGGCTGCAAAAAAAATACAAAAAAATTACTAACGAAAAGAAAATAATTTTGTAATGAATTAAAATAGGTTTTATTTTATTTTATTTTTTTCGAAGGCTGCACCAGTTTGAACAACGCCCATGATTTCAAATTCAAATCTAATAAATGTTGTATAAATGGATATTTGTACACTCTCCTCGTCCGAAGCGATCCCGAATACCGGTCCTGCAATTAGCCTTTTTTTTCCATATACAACGAGCGAGAGAGAGAGAAGATGCGTGTGAATGTAAGCATGGTTATAAAAGACGCACAACGCAGCCTCCAGCAACCTCTTGACACCTGTTTGTCATGCGGCCGACACACAGCAGTCAGACTCGAGACTGGCTACTAAAAACTTTTGGCTCCGTCGCCCGTTAGTCCAGCGTTCGGGTCTACAAATAATTCATCATTGCGCAATGTCTGACCCCAAGGAACATTACCATCACAGGCCGAAAAATGGTTTTGGATGGACTTGACTCCTTGCGCAGCCACAAACAGGACAAGAAGAAGAAACAAACAACGTTTCTTCTTGACTCTGTGTGCTCATCTTTCATATAAATGATCTTTTTTAACTGTTGCCCTGCTTCGTTTTACATTCATGCATTCGTGAATCGTTTGGTTTCTGGTTTCCCCGGACTTCCAACTGCCAACCCCATAATTATGCGTCTTTGACACAACTCTGACTGGGACTGAGACTGGGCTGGAGTATGGGCCTGAACCGGGGCGTCGCCTTGCTAAAACCTCCTAACAAAAATAACACAACAAAATCAAAAATATTCCTGGAATTTCTAGATACGCGTACGCACACTTATGCATATGTGTACCAATGTTTTATTTTATCAGTAAGAGCTCTAAGCGCAATATCATTAAGGCACAACTTGCTGCAAAAGTTCAAAGAAAAAGTTGCTTACCTTATCCTATATTGAAACTAGTTGATGTCAAACACAGTCTATGTGACACAGATATATTATAAGAAACAATTTTTTTTTTACTTTCAGTTTTATCATCTATTATCTATTAAAAATTAAAATTTAGATATATCCTTCATCAGAATTTTAAAGGCATTTTATATATTACGAATTCATTTTCAGAACCCTGACATTTGGTTTAAAAAAAACTGTTTACATTTTGGCATTGTTTATGGTTAAAATTGTGTTTTGGTATATTTGTATGGTTACCATAGAAAGTACGGATTTTAAAGCAGAGTTAATAAACTTTTGTGGATGTATCTTTATATTTTAATGCGTTTTAATGTGATACTTTCTCAGATGGCGTGTGAATGCATAAATTGTGTTGTTAGACAATTCAACTTTCAATAAGTAGTTGGTACAAATAGTATTATTAATAACTATAATTGATTTTCGGTGCTGCCTCTGAAGTGAAAATCGATTAATAAACGATGGAAAATAAACGCGGCAAAAATTAATAAATTTGTGAACGAGGTTGCCCAGAGCTGACTTTATGCAGACTAGAGCCCTTTTTCTCTCTCTCACTCCCTCTTTCTCTCTCTCTCTCTCTCTCTCTCTCTCTCTCTCGGTGCATTTAGACTTGTGGCGCCACTAGGCTGGCCCATAATTAACCAAACAAAGAACCGCATAGGCCGTTAAAGTGTCGAAGCCCAAGTCAAAGTCAGTCCGAAAGCAGCACAGTCTCAGCAAAGGCAACGAATATAAATAAAAAACTATTTGAGAAGTCGAAAAACCAAATCAAAAATGCGGCAAAGTACAAAAGAAAGCCAGACAGACGGAGGTAACATTGGAAACTGTAACGAAAGAGCACTCATTGTGTCTGTGTGTGTTTTTGAATTTGTGTGCGTGTGTGTGTTTGCATTAATGTTGCCACCTACGTACCCGAAACTTCAACTTCAACGGAATGAGCCTTTTATATTTTGGTGTGTGGGACCTGTTGAGCTCCCCAAGTCCCACACCAAAAAAGGCTCGTCTGAAGCTGAAAATTAAACTTCATGGATGTATATACAAATATGTATGTATCTAGCAGAAGCAGCAAAACTCATTAAGCATGATTAAAATGTGCGAAAGGATAAAATGATTTACTTTAAATGAGCTCAAGTTTCTAAAGGTCTTTTTCATCTTTTTCATCTTAATTTTAAAACGCCTCACGCATAAATTAAAAAAAAATACAGTCCTTAGTATACTGTTGTCGGTCGAACTCACAAGTTTTAAAGGAGCTTAATACACGTAATTTGTCATTTCCATTTCGGTATCTGTATATTATATAAATTCAATTTCTTTTCAAATCTTTTCATTGGATCACGTCGGGAAAGCTAGTTTGAAATATAAATATTACTTGCTTTCATGCAGGACCTGGGTCTGACAGGCCAAAAAGGCGCACAATAGACCTCTTGGGTCACAGTGCACTCATCCCCCAACTTAATAATGATTATGAAAACTTAACTTGTAATTATTTTACACTAAAATTTTTAATTAAAAACAGCATGTTACACATATATAAGTACTTCTTTAATATTTTTTCATTATAAATTAACAACATTTTTTACGTCCGTAGGATTGTATCTAAGCAACACATGAAAGATATCTTCAAATATTGTTAGATTCCAAGTTTCATAGAAAGTTCATTCTTTGTTTGTCGTTTTGCCAAAAAGCGAATACTTATACTAGTAGGAATCTTGTTGTTATTTGTTTATAAATGTAATACATGTAGTTAGAAGCTGGAAGAAAATTCATATTAATACATATGTCTCCGTCTTGGTTGCCCTGCTCAAATATCTCATCTCACAGCATTACAAAATAATAATACATTTGTTTTTATCATTTTTTATTTGCAAATAAGAAAAGAAGAAGCAGCCACAAGCAGCGGCTTAAATATATCATTTCTGTTGCTGTTTCTGATGTTGCTGCTGCTGCTGCTTCTGTTGCTGTTACTGGCAGCCCTGTAATTAGCCACAGACGCTGGCTGCTGCCGTTGCCATTGCCAACTTTGTGACTTGTGAGTTTGAGTTTGAGTTTTAGTCGGAGTTGGGGCTTGGGTTTGGGTTTGGGGTCTGGGGTTCCAGTCTCAGTCGCAGTTAGCGTCCGTGTCTGTTTTTGTTTGTGCCTTTTCAGGGGCCTTTTAGCTGCTGGCGCGAGTTCCTAAGTTTCGAAATCCAAGTCAAAGTCAAGTCCATGGCCATGCTGCCATCGCAATTTTGACGTTGCCGTTTGACCGCGCGACCTGCACACAACAACAACAACAATAAAAACGCCGACAATCTACACTTTTGTATGCATACCCTATACTTCTTGTTCAATGCCCAAAGTGCGCATTGTCATATAGTATTGTGACAAGTGTAATATAATTTAAATACCAGAACTGAAAGCTACTATTATCCAAACAAACATATCAGACTTTATAAATTCATACTATATACTTACACTTTAATGTACATACAGGGTAGATTCTAGTTGATCACACTTTCTTTTAAAGCAAAACATTTTTACGTGTTTCTTTTGACTTTTTTGTTGTTTTTATTATTTTATTTCTTTTTTGTTTTATATGGTTTGTAGGTGCAACTCGTAAAAGTCTAGACGTGATTGTATCACGATTTCTATCGCCATTTTTGTTGTCTTAACCCCTCTCTGCGATCTTCTGGCCATTTTGGTCCGCCTTGCGTCCTCCACACATTAATATATATATATATATATTTTTTTTTCTGTCTTCTAGTCGGTCGCTTTATACAGATAAATTCGTTTAAGTAAAGAATTTGTGGTAATTTTCGGGCCGCCAAGGTGCTTAAAATCATATTAAAAATTTCTCATTTGCAACGTTCATTCTTCGACTCCTTTCGCATTATAATGAGTTGAGTGTAGATCGGTATTGCCAATTCCGTTACTTTTTTAATCAAATTAAACATTTCATTTCCTTGTATTCTATAATGAAAATCGAACAGAAAGGATGATTAAAATTCGATTAAGTAAAAACTTTAAAAATTTGCAAGAATATAAAATTATCAATTTATTGTAACAAGTAAAGAGTTTGATTAATAGTTAATAGTTTAAAATGCAAATATATCACTTTGCTATTTTTATGTTTCAAAAACTAAAAAGTAAAGTTAATTAAATTTACATTTGATTAATTAGCCACTCTATCTAAAAATAATTAACATACACAACTGGTGACTAGTAACTTAATTGAAATGTTACACTTCCAACAACAAAATATAATCAATAATCAATAAACACACAATAAGCTAAAACAAACAGCTAAGCGCCACAAATACACACGTTAGTCATATGTAGGGACAATACTATTTAACCCTACTACTGCGACAGCGACAGCGACAAAATATTTTAATTTATACAAATGACAAAATAATTAAAATTACTAAGTTGACCGAGCCGTCAGCTAGACAATATATCATTAATATAACAATATGACGTCGCAAACGCAAGAAGTACCGACATGAAAACGAAGCACGGCCAAAAGCATAATGGCCAAAATGAGGCACGAGCACGACAACAGCGACAACGGCAACAGCGACATTGGCCCGCGAATAGACTGCTATCCCAATTAGCTGACTTACCTTTTATGGCATGGCGCTCTCTCTCTCTTTCTCCCTTCCTTGCTCGCTCTATCTTTCTCTTTCTCTGCATCTATCTCGTTTTTTCTTTTGGGGTGACAATTTTCATTATTGACAAATTAATTGTCACCTTTTAACAAAATGCGGAACAACAACAACAACAACAGACGAGACTCAAGAACATGAAAGAAAGACCCTAGACAGAGACCGTTCAAATGACAACGGGGCAGCCATTTTAATACAATTATTGTACAACAATTGAGGGCCATTGAAATCACATAATTATGATTGAATCGGCCAGATACTTTGTGGGGTACGCCAAAAAAGGAAAAGCGTAAACGCTAAACACGTCAAAAATAGATTAGCGCCTTTTGTCAGCCACCCGAACACCAGAACTCTCCGCCCTTCCACCCCCTCTTATAAGCGAACTCGTCTAAGTGTCATTAGTTAGCGCAGGATACGCTGCCATACGCCAACAACAACAACAATTACAACAACCTGTAATGTGGCCCAAAAATAAAAATAAGGGCAGAGACATACAAGTTGTATATATGCTATATACATAGTTAAAGGTAACAAACCAACTTGAATATGTTTTTACTCTAACATATGGTAAGAGCTCCGCAAAATCAAAATAATTCTTTTTAGCACAACTTTATATACATTTTGTTATCAAACTGATCTTAGCAAACTGAATAGCATTTTCATATTGTTATTTTCATATTAATTTTTCTTAGTTTATTAAATCTGATAATTTTTCCTATTTATTTATATTAAAATAAGCTATAATTTAAAAAAAAAAATCTCTTTTAATAAGACCAATTGTAAGAGGAACAATCATATTTTTAATTCTTTTTTAATCTAGGCTCTCGAAAATGTATTTATTTTCCCTGATTTCACTACTTTTTTTTAACCCAAGAACTTTTGATGTACCGTGTTTGTTAGTGTATCGGGGGCAAGTTTCAGCGAGACTTCATTTGTAATTAAATAGACACGACAACAGCATAACCCAGAAAGTTAATCATATTTTAATGTACAACCCTCGACTGAATGGAAATTCGGTGCCAGGCCGGGCCAAAGGGTCCAAACGGGGGCCAACCGGGGGCCAAGTTAATTACAATAACAAAGCAAAGAGCACTAAGCATGGAGTGCCAAAGCAGGAGTAGGAACAGGTGCAGGAGCAGGAGATACCGAGTGTCATTAGCAAGACGCTTTCTGTCCTTGTCCAATTTCATGTCCTTGTTGTTGGCTTCAAGTCAGTTTCTAGCCCAGTGTGCTTGCTGTTGGCATCGATGCTTATCGATGGTTTAGTGGCAATTTGTAGACGGTTCTTGTCCACGTCAATGCCTGAATCGTAGTCGCTGTCATTGTCGTTGTTCTGGCCTGACACTTGCTACTAAACACTACTGCCAACTATAATCACACTCACACAAAATGTTGAGCTAATGAAATACAGCAGAGACAAAAGCAGCAGCAGAGGCAGCGCCTCCACACCTGGAATGTAATTTATCTAATGCAGTCATTAATTTCATATTAACAAGGTGCGGATAGTAAATTATCTTGACAGAATCTACTCGATATACTTATGTTTGTCTGTGTTTGTTTGTATGCTTATTAAAATTATACTTACTAATTTATGACACATACATATGCGTGTGAACAATAATACTGATTGTAAATGGTAAAAGATTAAAAGCTGCTAGGCTTATGTAAGTATTGAGTCAATTAACAAAACATTACTTAATTTAACCTTTTAAAGCTTATATTATTTTATGCCATTTTAAACTGTCCGTCGACACCCTTAAGGCTAGAGACTCGAAGTGTCAGGATGGGGTATCTACGCCCACTGAGGGGATGGTAAATCGATAACAAGTCGATAAACCTTGAGGTGCAAATTGATATGAATTGATCATGGGTTAGTATATAAACTTTTATCCTTTTGATTGGGTTTGACATAATGGCATGTTATTTTTACTTAAATCTCCACACTTTATAGACTTAAGATTTGCTTAACCCAGAAGTCATAAGAATCACATTTTCCCAAGTTGCCATCGACGCTCAATATGGCTGCGCCACAATACATTTTTAGCATTGTGTTGCACACATACGTCTATGAGGACATTGATTTAGCATCAATATTAGTCTGGTTGCTATAACAGATCCTATCGAGCACTTTCGTATATACTTTGTTGATGTTTGGTCGAGTTTTTAACAATTTCTTGGTGAACTGCTTACATGCAGCTTTTGCAGCCAATCCTTAATGGTCATCGTATAATGGCTACCTTGTTGACACAAGTTAACATGACTATTACCATCGGGAAAATTAAAACTGAGATACATTCTAAAACTTCATCTGTTTTTGGTCATCTGCTTTTTGCCTTGATAATGCAATTGACCAAGGGAATATACAGTATTTGGAATTTAATATATTATCTATGTTTGTTTTGCTATGTTTTCAAACAATTATGCCAAAAATAACTGTTATCTTTTCTCCTTGTGCTTCATTATTTTATTTTACAAAATAATTAAAAAATTCCTATCCCCATTTGCTTAATTATTGTTTTATATTCAATTAATTTAAAATCATTCAGCAGCAGCAGCACACATTCAACAAAATTAACAGCCAGGAACAATTAGGCTAACACACACACACACACACGTTGATCGGGCGAGGGAGAGAAACAATAAGGAACATACGCCCACAGTGGTAGACACTTTTAAGTTTTAAGCTTGCAGATAAATCTATGAAATGTCGCAAACGAATGGCACGTGACCTTTGACACATTAGTGTCAGTTGTTGTCTGGCTGATGCAGCCATTAAAATCAAAAGTCGAGCAGAGACGAAGATGTGGATTCAATTCAAACGGACGGACAAACAGCATGACGAGGCAATTTACGCAATTGTTGTCAAATTAAAGTGCATCCGCTTCGATGGTAATTTAAAGCCAAAAGTCGTCGACGCGTCGTTGCCAACAACTTGGAACACCCTAATAATATATATATATATATATGTACGCACACACACACACACACACACACAGCACGTGATCTGGCAACGCATCATGTACGCTTTTCAAAAACAGTTGAAAAATCTTCACTTCACTTGCTGCTTTCCTTGTTTGAATTGTGCGCGTTGTGCAAATGTTGACGTTAATAAATTATAAAATGAAACTAATGACAAAACACAACCAACCAACAACAACAACAGCAACACAATGAATGACCGGGCCAGCAACAACTGCGGCGGGGGTGAACAACATTTTAAAACTGAACTGAGATTCCCAATTTGTGTGCGAGGGTTGCAAACCGCGTAACGAGCGCAAATTGTATTATCGCGACTTTGCCCCCCCCCTCCCTTGGTGCCCATTGCCTACTGTCAGGAAGGACGCAATTTGGCCGAGATGTGCCCACGTGACCGATGCGAAAATAGCTTTTCGGTGGCTGCGCCAGTTTTTCCGCACATTTTTCACCAAGTCTTTGGCAATAATTTAATATTACTTATACGCCATGTAAGTTAATTAAAAATTCCATCTCTTTTTTTATATACACTACCTACATCTATAGTATTTTCTCATGCCGTATGTAAGATGAAATTAATTTTGCGACGTGGTTTGGCTATGCACATCTGCAAGCAGAACCAGACCCCGACACGCCCAGAACCCCCTCCGTTTCCCCTCACTGCGCCCAGTGCCTAACTCCACCAAGCTGATTGGCTGGGGGAGGCACACCTGCAAGTGTCATGGCTGCTTCGCAAGAGACGAGAGATGAGGCAACAACAAAGCTAGCGAAGTCCTCCACGTTGTCGACAGATCCGCATGGTTCGATAGTGCAAAGTGTGCCGCCAACATACAACAACAACCATGCAAAAATCCAAATTATATATATGTATATAAGCGATCTATGGTCGAGAGTGCTCAACTGGAAGATTCCCTGTATACCGAAATTTTCCACTAAAACTAACAACTACAAAACAAACCAATTTAAAAATACAAAATTCTGCAAAATTGGCGAATTTAAAAAATGTTCTTAATACTATAAATCAAAATACTATAAATCAATTTGTCATTCTAAAAAAGGTTTGTTTATCAACAATTTAATTTACGATAGAAAATGGTTAATCATAAAGAGTGCAAGCCAATCAACAGACAATTCGGGGATCTCGTTTACAATCAAGTACCATACACTTGCTCAACTTAATTATATCCATTTTACGAGGTATATTCATTAAAAAAAAAGATATTATAAGAAAAAAGTATGTTAAGAAATTGGTTTAATGCAACACAGGCGCATGGGCCGCTCGCAAAATAAAAAAAAAATTAAATAAAATAAAAGCACAGCACATCGCCAAACTAAGCACATACTACAGGTACTCCATCTCAAACTCCAACTCCAGCTCGTTCACATTCACTGGCACATACATACATACATATATGTATATATATATGTAGCTTGCGTTAAAATGCCTTGGCTTGTGGCTCCGTTGACTGCATTTTGTTTACGCGCTGCACTTTATTAGATTTTTATCTGGTCATGTTTAAAATGACTTGAGGTCTTGAGGTACGTTCCCAAGTATATGTATGTGTTCGTCAACAAGATACATGTCTGGCATTGGTAACTACGAGATGCTCTTAAAAACTTCTTAGCTACTTCTATTCAATTATATGCAGTATTTATAAACGCATCCAAGTGGCCGCTATGATTTTACGTTTTAACTAGAATGTGTCAAGTGTTAGGTTATAAACTAGTTTCATATTAAACATAAAGTTTCTGGTTAATGATTGTAGTTGTATACCATATTAAAGTGTGTTATATTTCGGTATGATGTACGTATGTGTGTCTCCCTTTATGGGTGTTTCACTTAAAAGACGTTCCTTTTTGAGACGACCTTCAGTCCAAATAGTAAATACTTACTTTTTCAGTGTAATTCATAATTATTTTTTAGACACATAAGCAATATAATTAAATTTTTATCTGAAATCCAATTGAAATTTTATCGATAACCTCTTTCCAATTGACCTGAACTTTTCTTCAGATCAGTGGAGAAAACTGTATCATTCCAATTACTTTCTCGCTCCATTCCTTTATTTTCATTTTTGTACCAATAATTAATACATTTACATTGCTGATTAACTTAGTAAAAGTTAAATGTTGAAAGAAAAAAAAACTTTTTATTGCATTCAATATTTGTGGCTTGAGTAATTATTTTTAACTGTTCAATAAACTTTATTTTCGAATCAATAAACAAAATAATGTTTAACATAATATTTGTGTTCAACAACATAGGAAATTAATTTCATGGCTCATTGGTCTTTACATAAAAATAAACACCAAATAAAGTTGCCATGCTGGTTTTTCAACTTTTTGCAAAATAAAGTTGGTCAACAACGGCCGTATCTGCAATTGGATTTTAATTATTTATTTAGTATGTGTGTGCGTGTGTGTGTGTGTGTGTGTGAATGAGTGTGTATCCTTCTGGCCTAAATACGTGGGCTAAGCGAGATCGGAAAAAGTTAAAAGATTCAATTATCTGGTTATGGTATGTATAATACATTTCTGGTTCGATTTGTGTTAGACTATTATTATGTAAGAGCGGTAAAACGCTCGACAAATTGCATTTAAAGGCCCAAACGAAACGAAACGAAACAAAACGAAACGTAACAAAACAAAACGAAACGAACATAAGCTAAACATAATCTACAACTCATCCAACTTGCTTACACCCATCAATCAAAGCATCAAGCTTAAATCGCTAAGTGCGTAGACTGTGGGCCAAGACGTGGATGACGACAAGGATGAGGTTGAGGGCGACGGTGACGGTGACGGTGAGGGCGGCAACAAATGATCGCCGGTTCATGCGCTCAATTGAGCGTTCAATCAATGCTAACGCCCCCAACGCCCACCACCGCCTCAGCAGCAGCAGCAGCAGCCAAAGCCAAAGCCACAACTACAGCATCATCATCATTTTTGCTCCCCAGCTGGCACAGTAGTTCATGTCTTTATTTTGCTGTTGTTGCTGTTATTGTTGTTGTTTGCCACGCAGCGCTGACATTCAATTAAGGCAGAGAATAACTGAAATGAAGAAAGCGCCGCTACTACGCTGCAATTTCAACACTCGTCTCAGATTCTTGAGCCGCTGCTGCTGCTGCTGATCAGCATCGGTATTGTAGGTAGGTGTTGCACTCCCAGTGGCAGGCAGTCAGCCAAAGAAGTGCCGAACTCTGTGCACCTGTGCATAATTGCCTATTCATGCGGCAACGCTTTGATATCAAATTAACACACACACACACACACACTCACTCACACATTCACAGCAATGCAGCAAAAGTCTGCTTTTGAGAAATCCCACAAAAATTATGTTCGGTCATCTTTACATCAGCAAATATTTTTTTTTTTTTTTTTTTGGCTTGTAAAAGCGCCGGCAACTGGCGCTCTTAACAAACAAAAACGCAAGCTTCGAGCAATTGTGATCGATTGATAGATACTTTGTAACATATTTATAATATTTCTATATTAATTTATTTAAGTGCCAAAAAAAGGAATTTTTAGAAAAAATAAAATTAATTAAAAATGTAGAATATTTTTTTTAATACATAATTTTTAAATAAACTTTAATATAATTTATTATATTTTTTATTAAAAGTTTACAATATCAAAGTTAACAACACATACAAAAATTTGTTAATTAACTTTTCGAATATTTAAAATATATTTATTTTTTTAACAAAAATTTGCACAACATTGAAATAACCTCTCAATGCATTTCGATCCGAGGGTATTTTAGCGGGCAAAACTTAAAAGCATTTTTGTTGACTTGGTCTTTAACAGAAGCTAGCGTCCCTATCTCCAGCACACAACACCCCGCCCGTTCCCCATGCATTTATTCCCTTTCCGTCTCTCACGTGATTGATGTCAAGTTAAAGTAGCAAAAGTTGCTTATAAGCCTTTTACAGCTTATCGCAGCAAGATCAACGACGCCGATGGCGTCATCATCATAAAGAGCGAAAATATGGTAGCTCCTCTAAAAATTTCTCTCTACATACTATGCTGTAAGTATTTTTTCAAACGTTTCGCTTCATTTAAGTTAAGAAGTCGGTCGCCTTACACATTGAATTGTTTTTACATAAATTAAATGAAACTTGTTAGAGACTCAAAATTGATTAAATTTGCACATAAATAAGGCGAGATCCTCTCTAATTGAAAATGCCATCAATGATACACACTTTTTTCGTTTTAGAGATTGGAGAATACTTAAATCATATCGGTTCAAGAGAAAAAAAGTTTGTTCTTAAAAATTTGTTATCTCATCGGCTTACATTTTGCATTTCGTGTATTCTAAATACATTTTTCATTTTCATTTCTATGCAATAGTTCAAAATATAA
The DNA here is from genome assembly GCA_018901835.1 of Scaptomyza graminum. Taxonomy (NCBI): domain Eukaryota; kingdom Metazoa; phylum Arthropoda; class Insecta; order Diptera; family Drosophilidae; genus Scaptomyza; species Scaptomyza graminum. Next base: position 5,086,421 of record JAEIFL010000001.1, on the reverse strand, counting down.
GAACTACCCATTATTATACAATTGGCAAAATAATAAGCTAGGTTTTGCATGAAGCCAATCAATAGAACAATAGCAGCAGCAAAAGTCAGCAAACAAGAACAACAGGCATTAAATGGCAAACGAAAAGCCAAAAATCCAAAAGCCAAAATCGAACTGGCAGTGGAAGTCAACAGCGATGGGCACAGCATCAGCTACTTATTTCTAAGAAATAAAAACCATTTGGGCGTGTTGCCTTCGCCTAAAAACCGCCCAGGACCGCCACAGCCCCGACCCAGGCTCAGCAAACCAGGACCAATGCCTCTCGCCGGCCTCACTTTTATAGACTTCTGTAGAAGCCCAGTGCGTGGTCTTGGTCTTTCTGTTAGTCCTTAGAGGCTCGGTGGCCCTTTGGCAAATTATGCGCACCACTTTCAATAAAACACCCACTTTTATAAAATCTGATTTTTCGCCACACAACCGATGGAATCAAGAAAAAGACAGGAAAAAAAGATACACAACCCTTTCGTATTCACATCGTGCTTTTTGAGGCACTTTTTATGCATAGAGAAATGTACATATTTATATAGGAAAGGGATATTTGGTGGGTGGAGGGATCCACTTACAATCAAACAAATACCCTGTATTCATTAAACGCGGTGTTCAAATCGGGATCGTTTTGATGACCAACAACCAAAAAGTAAAAATATAGTCTTGGTCAAAGTTAGCTTAGAAAAAATATAGATAGATTTTTTAAAGCTATAAAATAAAGACATCCATTGAGTCGTACATAAATGTAGAGTCAAAAAAAACTTATCGATAACTGCTACGTATGCACAATATCAATTCGTAACTCAAAAACGATTCGAGTGCAAGTAAGACCAACTTTTGTTGCAGTAAAAAAATACTAAGTATGAAAAAATACAAAATCTTCAAATTGAACGACCTTTCAGATATGACATGTGAAGTATCTATAATACATAAATAATATGTACAAAACATATGTGTAGAATTGTATGTTTGAAGCCAGTGAGTGCGTGAATCAAACGAGTTGAAAAATGGGTGTCAACGAATGAAAATGAAACAAACACTCATTTTATGGTGTGACGCCAAATTTGGTCGACGGCCGTTATAAACCGAACCCGAAACCATGAAAATACAACTTCAAAGGATTTTGCCCTGGCTCAGGCTCAGACAACAAACCAACCGACTGTGACTCTTCAACCCCACCAACCATTCCCCCCCTCCCCACATCGTGGTTGCTGTACCGCACGAAAGGGTTTCAAATTGTTGGGCGACAACGACGTCGTCAACCTCATTTGAATGAATGGCGACGAAACGGCAGCCACAGGAGCATGAGCACGAGCAACAACAACAACGACAACAAGATGAACAGAACAAGAATGACAAGGATGATGATAAGGATGGGATTGTGGAGACGGGGTACACAGACGCCACTGACTGATTTTGCGTTTTCGCGTATTGCCTTCACTTCCTCTATCTAACACTAGCACACACTCACATACTAATACACTAATACACAAACACACACATACACAGCGGACGTGCGTGAGTTGTATAAGCGGCTGGCACATCCATCTAATGCTAATACGAAAACGCAGGCAATTGGAAAATTTATTCAATTGTCGGCAATTCAACTAAATCACTCATTGGCTTTATTATGTGCGCCTAATTTAAATATGTGTACATACATATACGCACACGCACATACATATATACTGTGCTCAACAGTTTATTGTTTGAATGTGTTGGTGGCAGCTTTTGAACGCCCTTTTCGCCACCCATTCATTCCACCCATTCCATTTGTATGTCGTAAGCCCCAGCATCGTCAGCATCAGCATCATTTCCCTTTTTGGTGGAAATAATTTGAAAATTTGAATTACTTTGCCTTTTGCGGCTTGATTAAAGGCATATTGCCAGGATCGACTTACACACAGTCAAGCAGGCAGTCAGTCAATCAGTACGTCACTTATTCAGTTATTCAATGAGTTGGTTAAAATCCGCAACCCTTTCCCTTTTCTTTTTCTTTTTCTTGTGCCTCATTTCGATCATTTGTTTAGGGCATTTTGTAGATGCTAAAAAGGGGTTTTTTGCATGGGCGTAATTTGCATTCGAATTGAAAGATGTTTTAAAGCAATATGCTTGTTAGATATTTGTGTAGATAAGTATAGAAATATATGTATGAAGAAGACATGATTTGAGTTCTTTGAATAAATATTCATATTGTTTTTATATAACTACAACTTCATTTAAAATTAAAGAAATCCAGAAAGTAAAAATAATTTTGTATACTTTAACATATTTCCCATGTCCACATAATATCCTATTTATTGCAAACAAAACAAAAAAAAATTAATAACCAGAATCCCAAATAAAAGAACAATGCGAAAAATATTTTAAATACGATAAATCAGTTAACATTACGTGGCAGACCAAGAAGATAGCCCTCAAGGGCATACAAATATTTCAACCTAATTTTTTTTCCTTTCACATACATTTACTATGGATATCTGTGCGTCAACAGAAGAGAGAGACTGTGGCTGTGGCTGTGGCTGCTATCTGCTGTTGTCTGTTGGCTGCTGACTTCTGCTTCTCGATAATTATAGACTGCAGTTAACAGGAACATAAAGCATAAATAGCATTTCATATGCGGCAGACGCTCAAGCAGCTGGCCAACGTGCCAAGCGGCCTCAATGCCAATTTACTACTACACATGTACCTACATACATACATATGTATGTATGTACATACATTCGTATATGTTGTGCCTTTGCTAGCAGGGTATCATCCGGTTTTGCACGGATTATATATTTATAATTTAACAAATCAATTTTAGTTCATTTTTTTGTTCAAGTGCAACGCTTTTTAGAAGTTATGGAGCTTTAAAAACCTATAAATTTAACTGAATGTTTAAACAACATTAACAAGAGAAAAGAAAATGTATGCTTGCCAACAAGAAAGTAACAAATAATATTTTTAAGACGCAGTTTTCATTTATGCAAGATGCAGAAAGAACAAACGATAAAAGGAAATCACATTGGCATACATTTGACAAACAGTGAACTGCATTTCCCGTCAGGTGTTGAGCGGTGTTCGATTCGCCATGAAATTCGATAGCTGACAGCAGCGAGCGATGGCTAATCAATGCGAGCAATGCGAGATGAGTGATCGCAAAAGTATCTTCATATCATCATCATCGTCATCATTATCAAATAGCAACATGCTTGCACATTCACATTGAGAATGTTGGCGCGATTGTGGAGGACGCAATAGGAAAAGTGTCGCTTTGACACAATTGCGCACAATGCGTTTGCTCGAGTGTCCTCCCAGCCCACCAAATGACAGGATATGTCAAGGATATCCGCTACGAATAAGTTTTTCTTATGTGAATGTGAATGTGTTTAATTTTTCCGCTTGCCAAAATGATAAATGCGTTTCGGTGGCAGTCAATATTCATTGATCTATTGAACAGCAGCCAAAAAACGCAGCTTCACTTCTGGTGTTGTCGCCATTCAGGAAGCCCAAGCTTGACACATAAAACGTCCTGTTGTGAGGGACGAATGAAATTAAACGAACTTGCTATGCTCTAGCGCATCGAGTCTATTTTATATTGCATCGTTTAATAGGTATTTGAATGTTTGTCAATATGGATAAAATTATAATTATATTTTTCTAGATAAAATTCTTGTGTTCGTGTGGCAAACTCAAGTTCACTATTTAGATATTCAATCGCAAAGTTAGTAGTAGTACATTTAAACATATGGATGTGCAACCGTGAATTCGTGTTTTTTCTGGAGTATTTGAGGTCCTGCCGTTGCTGGTTGCCGTACTGCCGCGAGCCACTGTTTTTACAGTTCATTGGGGCGCTGGAATATTTTTATTCATTTTTTATGTATATCGAGTACATGATTTTGTTGTAACGATGTACGACAAGTTCATAAAAAATGCAAACTCGCTGCTTCAAATAAATGTTTGTGTACTTCCCCCGTTTCACCGCCAACCACCACCACTATCTTTGCACCCTCGCTTTTAGCAGTGATTTATGCATTGAGCGCTTCTTTTTTGGTGTCATTGTTGTTGTTGTTCTTGTTGTTCGTATTATTGTTGGTGCTGCTGCTGTTGTGTTGTTTGCGCCATTGGCGCCAAGTTCTGGTCAGCGCTGGTTATCGAACACGCCGCTGACCGTGCGGCATCCATTTCCGTTTCCGCAAAACATTTTTTTTTATCTCGCTCCTCATTGTTGCAGCGCCATCATCATTGTTGTGCACATAAAAAAGTTTATGCAAATTGCATGCCAGCCAGTATTTTTTGTACCTCCCCAGCTGAAATGAGGAGGTTTTGTTGTGTTGTATGTCAACACACAAGTAGTTTGTTTTTATATTCAAGAGACCGAAGTGTTGTTTGTCGAGTGCCTGCCAAACAAGGAGCACATACATACATACATATGTATACAAATATTTAAAAAGCGCGTGGTATCCTTTATCAATGGATAGGTGTGAGCTTCTACTGAGCCTAGTTTGGAAAAATGTGTACACTGAGAAAAATAATCCATTCTTTCCAGTGCAAAATCAAGAACACCCTTTGACAATAGTCTGCCAGCACCCGATTTTCTTAACTTAACTATTAAGAACGATCTTTTGTGACCACCGTTCTTGTTTTAAATTGAAAACATTTCGATCTTAATTTTGTCAGAAAAAAGTGCAAAATTTATATTGAATAATAACAGCCCGAAATCTATAAAATTGGTTTATTCAAGTACAGTAAACCATACCTTAGGAAATAGCAAGGTTTATAATGGTGCAAAACATTCTCATGCTGCTTGAAATATTATAAATATAATTTAAATTAATTTCTCACTGAAAATGCAAAACCATTGCCTTCGCCGAAATCCGAACTTGAAATACTAAGCGGATGCCTAAGCCATTGCGCTGTTGCCGCTTTAATACCAAAAAATAGAAAAAGAATGAAATATTAGAAAAACTAGGAAGATTTGTTCTTTTTTTATCTATCCAGGTTTGCCTGTATTGTACTAGTGCACTGATTATGCATTATACAGAAATTTAGTTTTTAATAACCTTTGAAAGAAACATTCAATTCTTGACCAACAATAAAGTTAGAAAATTTTTGTTTTATTGCGTGCTCGACATAAAAAATATATATACCTGATAATGGCCAATTGTTCATTGCACTGTGGATTTTTTTTGTCTGGTATGCCAAACTTATGTTTTTTTTTCTCTTAATTAAAACTGCAACAATTTACTGCAAAAAAAAAAAGAACAAACATTTTTATTGTAAAATTCATACTTAAAAATTTAACAACCGAACATTTTATAGCCTTTGAATATAAAGCTGAAAAATTAAATTACAATAAAAAAAAATCTGCAACATTTTTGTGAGCATTAATATTGGCAAATTCAGCGTCGGCCTTAAGGTTAATTAATGTTTAAATAATTAAAGAAAGTCTTTTTGTTGCTTTTTAAAAACAAAGTAAAAATAAAAATTGAGTAAAAGTTGGCATTGCAACGGATTTGTCGACAATATTGTTGATTACTGCTCGAGCTCGCTTTGGGACTTTAACTTTTGCTTGTTATCCTCATACTTATAGATTGTAGAAAACTCACTTAATTACTTAATACACAGAGATAATCCAAGAAGGTGAAAAAGCAACTATTTTGTTTTATGTTCTTTTTGGTATCCTTTAATGTGTTAGACATAAAAATTTATTAAGAGAGGTAACAACAACAAACATGGCCCACACTTTCTGTTGTAAGTTGCCAACTTGTAGACACAATCGTCGTCATATCTGGCATGCACACATACACACACAGAAACATACACACACACACACACACACTTTGTATTTGTAAGTGTTTTGGTCATAAATCTAACCATATACACACTAGTACTTCATTATTGTTGTCGTCGTATGGCGGCCGTGGCAGAAGTTTTGTTACATGCATAAATCAAAATGTTGATTTATAATAATTGCAAAAACACACACACACACACACACACATGTTTGTAGTTCTTATGCATAAAATGCTTAGACCTGTCGGCCACATGTCAACCGAGTAACAATGTTTTTGGCCTACGTCTCAAAATTATGGAACTGTGCTATGTGTTAGTGTTAGTGCTCGTAAGTATGTATGAAAGTAGGAACCTGGAAACCAGCCACGTAATTGTCGGTGCACACGTCAGTGTCAGACATTTTTCGAGACTAGGCAATAGCAATCTAACAAATGGATCGCAACAACCACAACAGCAATCACAGCCAACAACCCAAAAACCACAAACCACAAACAAATGAATTGTGGCGCCACTGCAGTCATAAGACATAGTAGTACTAAACAGGATAAGCGACAAAGGATACGCCAAAGCGAGGGCAGCATTAAAATCACACCAAAAAGCAGGCGAAGCAAATCGATTTGCGACTCTGCCTGCGCTAGAAACACTAAGCAGACAGGGCAGAGAGATGAAGAGAGAGGGAGGGAGAGCCCAAAATAATGCCAGCCACTCTTGATACTAGCACAAGAACAGGCAGAGGAGTAGAAGCAGTTGAAGAAGGGAGAAAATTAATCAATTCGCAACACCGCTTTTGTGGCCCATCATGGAACGTAAATGAAAAAGTGAGAAACAAAAAAAAAAAAATGAATACATGATCCGAGAGGCTTAAGTGGACGTGGGCGAACTTTCCAGGTATATGTTGCCCATGCCATAAAACATAAAAATGCATTTTAATAAAAAAAAATTTTGTTTTTATGATTACCCATTTCTATACTTTTCTTAAATTGGGTTAATTGATTGCGATCTTAAATTTTTCGTCAAATTTATATCAGATTACCAAATAAAATATTATGAAATTAAGGTTTCGATTACATTTTTATCTTATTTTTATTAACTTAAGAAAATATTTATGAAAAAATGTATGCATAATATTTTATAATTGATTAGGAGAATTAAGATTATAATAGTAGTTTTTTTTATGTTTTTGTTTTAAATACACTTATTATATAATGTAGTAATGACTTTATAAAGTCCAACATTTGTAAGCCGATAATATTAATTAAGAACTTAAAAAAAGGGAAGTTCAAATACCTCTAAAGAGGAGAATAGACTGTGGTTAGAGAAATTTCTATAAGTGAATCATTAGCAATAATAATTTAAGCTTTAAATATAAAAAATATGCATTTGTATACATAAAACATAGCAATAATTAAAAATAAAACACTAAAACCCCACTAAGAAATTATGAACAAAGACATAAATATTATATTAATAATCAAAAAAAAATAGAGTATCGAATAATGAACAGATCTTAGGATTCTACTTAATTTTGGGTCAAGTTCATTTTACATTCCCATTTTGATTTATACAAATTAGAGCCAGAATTATTGGTTTATAATGGGTTTATACAGTTTATAGTTTTGCTTATGTATCTGAATGTACAGGATATCTTCCAGTCCAAAACACTCTACAAGAACAATTTTACATGTACTTTTTTGTTGTATATTTTTTGCTAACAATAGTAGGTTAAAGCAGTGGGGAGGGGGGTGAGCAGGAGGAGGAGGAGGAGGAAATAGGCAGCACACACACACACACACGTGTGGGCAATGGCCAATGAATGCGGTAGAGTGTGGGCGTGCATGGGCGTGGCATATTGATAATGTGAATCGGTAAATTTGACATAAACAAATGCGCTAAGCGCGAAACAATAAAATCAAATTAAGTGCAACGCAAATGCAGAACAAAAGCAAACTTAAAACGATGACGTCCCCTTTACATACATACATGTTTGTGTCAATGTCCTGTGTGTGTGTGTGTGTGTGTGAGTTTCCTTGAGTAGTTCTCTCCAAAAAGTGACAAGTCATTGTGGGGCCATTAGCGGCACAAACCTGGCGTTCGTCCGTTTTTGGTCCTGTTTTTCCTTTTTTTTTCTATTTTTGTTACTTGTTGTTGTTGTTGTTGTTTTTGTTTGTGTGTTATTTTCTGTGCTGTCAGCATGAAAAGTGGAAAATTTATTGACTGCACATATGTCGCACTTTTCCTTTTTTTTTTTGTGTGTGGATTGTGTGGTGCATTGTTGCCATTGGCTGTTAGGGATTCCTAATACACAAATCGAACATTTCAATTCAAGACTATAACTACACACACACACACACGTACTGGCATTGTACATAATATATTTTAATTTGTATGCCACAGATGTCAACAATGAGAGTTGATAGAGTTGTTCTCCACTTTGCCACTTAAGTAGGCGAATCCCCCAATAATACTTTGGTCCTTTGGATTGAAGTGTGACTATTATGCTTTAATATGTGAGGCATTGATTTAGTCACGTACGGCCAAGGTGGTTCAATATACTATAAATACTGTTTATGTAAGCAATTCTTGTTCGATTAGCTCGTGTGTGTGTGTGTGTGTGTGTGCGTGTGGCCAAGACATTGGCCAAGGGCATAGCAAATGCAAACATGCCAAATAATCCATAAGCAAAACTGAACCCATATGTTGTAATAACTTTTTAAATGAACAAACAGCCACCACAATGTCAGAACAAAAAACAAAACAAAAGAGCCACAACACAAGTAACAACAACCAAAACAACAACAACAGAAACCAAATGCACATAAATTAATAATCACCGATGACCATGTCATACACGCCCACGAAAAAAAGACCGCAATCAGCAGAAAAAGAATTGAAAAACAAGAAAATAATGTAGGAGAAAAGAACAGAACGCTGGCAGAAGAAAGAATGAGAGGGAGAGTGGGAGAGGGAGAGGGAGAGGGAGAGGGTCTGGTCTGGTCTGTCGGTTAATCGGCGAAGGGAAAGTGAAATGTGAAAAACTAAACACGGTCAAATGTTAAACATTTTCTAGTTAAGTCATGTCCTTTGTCTCTAAAGGATATCTTTTTGTTGTTGGACCCTTGGACGATGGACGACACGCTTGCTTAGTAAAAGATGCTCAGTGCCCAGGCCTAAGAGCAGCAGTGATAATCTTAGCTCAATATGCTGTTGCTCTGGTTGTCCTTATGCTGCTGTTCTGGCCGGTGACTAGGCGCACCATCACATCAGTATCAGTGGATCAGTGGCCTTGCGCTGTAACTTCAAACTCGATTCTGTGGAAAAGGGCGGTCTCCGTTCCTCTGTAAGATGAAACACAAAGTGAGACCGGGGCAGCTAGTGACTGTCAAGTGGTTGTATAACATTTTTATTATTTATAATTTGATTTTAAATTAGAGCGATCAAGTGGTTTCTTTTTTGTGTCACGAGAGATCGAAAGAGTCCTTAACTCACTCAACTTGACTCGAGTCGAGCTCCTATTCAAGTAGATACAAGTAATATACAAGTACTACATACATATATATGACCGCTTCTGGTTGTTAAGTATGTGTGACAATACTTAACCCTCTGTATTGATAAGTGTCCTAAGCGGACAATGGATGGATCGACCGAACGCATGTAGGTGGTGTCAGTTAGCGCCAAATTCGGAGAAAGTTATTGAGTCTAACACAAGTGGCACCACGATGAAGAGGCAAGCGACAAAACGACAGAGTCAAAACCTATTTTTTATTTATTATTAAGTAAACATTAAAGTGTCTAAGGTATAAATAAGTTACAGTAACATTTTCATACACTTTAATAGAATTAAAAATCCTTTCATCCAATTTTTATCTGTTTCCAATTTACTTCATAAGAAAGGAATCGATAAAATCATTTCAACGACTTGTTTAGAAAATAAAATATGTTAAGACTTTAATTTCAAGCCTGCTTTTAATCTTGACAATATCAATAATTCTTAATTGAATCTATTTATAAATTGCTTATGGATAGATATTTTTTTTCTATTAATCTTCATTCAGTAGTTAACCAGAGACCAGAAAAAGGCACAATCAAATTTTTGACATTCGTGAAATCAAGACGCTTGTTGTATGTGTATGTGTATGTATGTGTATGTGTATGTGTATGTGCATGTGTGTGTGTATGTGTATGGTATGTGCATTTGCATTGATTTATGTGGTTGCCCCGTTTGGGGCATCAATCAAATTGAAAGTGGGATGGGCGCCAAGAAGCGCGGATCTATTGATCGTTCGATGCGCTAGCGAGCGAGCGAGTTGAGCACAAACGTTATAGTTGACACACCAGTTGGTGTTAGTTTGTGTGTTTGGGCAACCTGCAGGGGTACCCCTGCCCTTGGGCTTGGGATCCACCTGGGGGTAAGGTAAGGTGTGGATGGAAGCTTCACACGAGCGTTAATCATACGACTCGTTGACCGCAAACCAAGACTTCATTTCATTTCATTTCGTTGTTTTTTTTTTTGGTTATTTTTAGTGCGTTTCTTGAGCCACCTCCTACTTGACCACAAACGATAAATATTTCAGAGAGCTGTTTGTGTGTGTGTGTGTGTTGGTCTCTGGCCGCATACTAAATAGCGAATAAATCTGATTGATTTATAACTGAAGTTGTGGCTAGCTGCAGCCTGTAGCCTAAGTGCCGAAGGGGTCTACAATACGACTTTTTAAGCTGGAGCTCGAAACCAAAAATGGGGCCCTGAACTCTCGCCTTAATGATGATAAATGATCATGTTATGATTTGTTAATTTTTCTTCAAGTCGTTTTTTTTCTCTCTGTTTTTAATTTTTATTGCGTGTAAAATACAAATACCTAGCGAGTAAGTTACGAGTAGTTATGTTTATATTTTTTTTATTATTTTTTGGGTTGGACTTCTGGTTTGGCTTTCTGTTTTTTTACTCTGGGGTCAGTTAATGGCTCAACAAATTTTGATTTTGTCGATGTTTTATTATTGTTATGTTCGCTGCGTCATTGGTGCGCTCTCGACTGCCCATTTACCTTTTTTAGGGTTTTGGCCTTTTTGTTTTTCTCTTGGGCGAAAGTGTAATTTTAAGTATGGGTTGCCCCCGTCAAACGAGCGAAACTTCGACATCCGCTAAACAATTGATTTAGTCATTCACACGCCAGCTCTAAATATTACCATTTACTTCTCCAGTTAGCCCATTTGGTGGTCAACCCCTTTTTTACATCCATACATATGTCATAATAAGCCAGTCACTTGCTGAGAACTTAGATCATAGTTATAGTATTTGAATATTCAAGATAAATCTAGATCAAAAGTGCTTTTCATTTCTTATAAACGAATCGAAAATAAAATATTTCTCTTCTATTAAATCCTTTTTTTTTTTAACTTAATTCGGACAAACCTAGGAAAAATTGTTAATTTAATGAAAAACACAAAAATTGGGTTTTTTTGTTTGTTTTTATTACAATTTTCTGTGCTTTGTTTTTTGGGCGTTTCATTTTTTGTTCTTGTTTATATAATTTATCTTAAAGACAATTAACAAATGTTACAATATTAATGTTTTAATAATATGCATATGTTCTTTTAATGGTTAAATATGTACATACATGCGCAAAAAAAATGTTCTTAAACTATGAAAAAAAAAAGTGTTTTATAAAAAAAATCATCTTAATTTTATTATTGAATATTTTTGTATTTTGTTTAAATTTTTTGTCCATAAAGGTATAAGTATTTTTCCAGTTATATTTTGTATTTATATTATTTTGTTTTTTTATTTTTTATATTTTATTTTACTTAATAACAACAATTTAGGTCACCAGCGAGACAAAAAAAAACTATAGGAAATCGGCTTATGTTTTGGGATTGATTAGAATGCATTATTAGGGAGTGTCTTTGCTATATGCAACAATATGGCGGTTTCAACCGACTTTGCTATTTTCATAGAATAAAAAAAAAAAAAAGAGATTACCAAAAGTTATTATATTAATCTTTAAGTTTTTCAGTTATGTATATCACTATTAAATATTAGTAGATTCAACTACAACAACGACAACAACAAGGATTAAGGATTCACATTTAAGGTACAAATCCGCACTTTGGCCAATGCCTATATATCTAACCTACATATGTATCTAGGCCGTGGCATGCGGATGATAGGCGGCGGTCCACGCATTATGATGATGATGATGGGCATGGGCATGGGCGGCATGGGCGTGGGCATGGGCGTGTGCATGGGCGTGCGCTGCATGAGCATGGGCATGGGCAGCATGATGATGGTGATGATGATGATGTGCAGCATAGCCAGCATAGCCAGAGCCACTGGCAAACTCCGCCGGATAACTGCCGGCATACTCCGACTTCATGGGTGCAATTAGACCTGTGTATGCCGCAGCCGCGGCTGCAGCAACATTTGTATTGGCACAATTGCCGCCGCCGCCGCCGCTGTTGCTGCTCTCGCTGGCGCCACTTGCCAATCCGGACATGGTTAGTCCGTACTCGGAAGCTAGCTGTGATTCACTTTGCATCGCGAGTGCCGCATAATGTTGCGTCTGATTGTTGCCGCCGCTGCTGCTGCTGCTGCTGTTGCTGCTGTTGTTGCTGTTGATGGAATTGTTGTTGTTGTTGTTGTTGCTGTTGTTGGTTGCGGGTCTAGCCGATGTGGGTCTGGCATTCGCTGAGGTAGTTTGATTCTGTTCCATGGCACGATTATTATGATTACTATTGCTGTTGCTGTTGCCGTTTGTGTTGCTGCTGTTGCACCAGGGATCATAGCTGTTTCTGCTGCTGTTGCTGCTGCTGATGCTGTTGGGTGTATCGCTTTGCGGCTGGAAGAGTGGCGGTGGTGGCGGCAATGACGTCGCTCCCACTGCCGTTTGCTGGTAAAGATTCGCATATGGCGCATAGCCCAGGCTGCTGGCTGAAGATTCTGTTTGCTCCTGTTTAAACTGTTGCACTGTTGTTGCTGCTGCTGCTGCTGCTGTTGGTGTTGCTGTTGCTGTTGTTGCTGTTGTCTTTAGCTTTTTGACGTTTAGCGTCTTGTCGGTCTTCTCCAGCTTAACGGAAGCCGCCTGCTCCTTGGCCTCGGCGGCCAGAGCCTTTTTCGTCTTCTTATCCTTGAAGTGGGTCTTCTTGTGCTTGCTGAGATGATCGCTGCGCGAGAACTTCTTCGAGCAGATGGGACAGGCGTAGGGACGATAATTGGTATGGGTGCGTCCATGTCGCTGCAGTTCGTCGGAGCGTGAGAAACGCTTGCCACACGTCAGGCAGAGGAACGGCCGTTCGCCCGTGTGCCAACGCAAATGGGTTTTGAGATGCGAGGCTTTACCGTAGAGGCGCTCACAGCCGGGTATATGGCAAATATGCTGTTTGCGTCCACGCTCATCGGGTCCAACGATTGGTGGCAGGCCGCTCATCTCGTTGGTGCAATTGGGGCAGGTGCAACGGACGGAGCGTCGTTGCAGTTGGGTCTGGAAGGCGATGTCATCGAAATTGAAGCTGGGATAGCTCTGTGATGACCAGGGCTGATAGAGGCGCTCCTGGTGCGAGAACCAGGCGGCCGATGCCGATGCTGCCACACTGCCCACCGTTGCCACATTGCCATAGTAGTCGGATGCGTATTGCGCATACGGAAATTGAGTTCTACTGCAGCGGAAAAAGAGAGAGAGAGAGAGAGAACACAAACGGAGGCAACAAATTAGCAACGTGTTAATTTCAACGAGGAGGTGGAAGAGAGAGTTAACGAGAGAATATCCTGAACAAATCGATGATGGAACCTACCTTGTCGGCAATGCTGTGTAGGCAGCCGTATTCCAGCCGTAGGCAGCACTTGCCACAGCTGCGGCACCCAAATCAGCAGCAGCCACGGCCGCTGCTGCTGCCGCTGCCGCCGATGATGACGTATTGGACGATGATGATGATGAGGCGGAGGAGGAAGAGCCAATGACACCGCTCTCGTTGCCACCGACAGTGACACTGGCAGTTCCGATAATGCCTGCAGCCGGCGGACTGGCGGATATTGATGCAAACGATTGGGCTGGCGATGGGAAGATGCTGGGCGACACCGATGCCGATGATGAGGCGGCCGATTGTGATATGCTCGAGTTGGGCGATGCGCTGCCCGTGGATGATGCCTGCGGCGGATATTGCATTTCCATTTTCATTGCCGGCAATGCCGTTGTGGCAGCAACAGCAGCAGCAACGGATGCATTCACTGTCTGCTGTTTACCGTAAAGTGCCACCAATGGGGAGCTTGTGGCGTTCGTGGAGGAGGCGGACAGCAATGTGGCGCTAATGAAATCATGATTTGGTTGCTGCTGCTGCTGTTGTTGTTGTTGTTGCTGCTGTTGCTGCTGTTGCTGTTGATCTTGCTGCTGTTGTATATGTTGCTGTTGTTGCTGGTGTAATTGCAGTTGCTGCTGCTGCTGCTGATGTTGCTGATGTTGCTGATGATGATGATGCTGTTGCTGTTGCTGTTGTTGCTGCTGCTGCTGCTGCTGCTGTATTGCTGTTGGCTGGGACAGTGCATAGGGATTCAAATAATTGCAGGTGGCGTCAATCATGTTGGCAATTTTAATGGCTGCTGCTGCTGTTGTTTTATTGGTGTTGATAATATGATTTTATTTTATTTTCTTTTTCTCTTTGATTTTAGCAATTTTCGCACATTGCTGTTTATTGATTTTGCGTTTGCGTTTGTTGTTGTTGTTGTTGTTGGTATAACTATGGCACGCTTTTCACTTAAGTATTGTTTTTGTTTTTTATAGTAAATGCATACACAAATATGTATAATAATAATTATAGCTTTAATTTAATTGCACAGTGCACAGCGATGACGTCGTCGTCGTCGTCGTTGTCGGCGCTATTGTCAACAATAATTATTTTGCTCAAACACCACACACACACCAACACCACACCACAAACAAGTCGATTTAATTTTACACACAAAACAAAATTTCGTACTTCGTACACACTCTATAATAAGTTCGCACACACTTGCTTTAAACTTAAACTGTTGTGTTCGCTTCGTTTTGCTTGTTTGCTTTTTTGTTGTTTTTGTGCTGTTCGCGTTGTTCGTCTTTTGGGTTTGGATGATGATGATGGGCAGTAAGAGTTGATGAGGGGCGCGCGGGGTATCGGTCGGTATCGGTATCGTTGGGCTGTGTGTGTTTGTTGGTCAGTCTCACTCAGTTCGGTCTTCTTGGCCTCAGTCGCTGCGCTCGAGATACAACCACCGGTAATTATCGTTGTCGACTGAATTCCAAAACGCAGCGAGAGAGTCTAACAACGTACAAAACGAATCACTGATGACGGCAGCAGGCAGCGACAGCGACGCTAGCAGCGACTCGTGCTGCGCTCTTCACTCGCAGGCAAATGTGCGCCATTAGCTCGCCTGGTGGTTGCTACCTCCGCTCTCGCCCGCTCAGTCCATCAGCACAACGTTCGCTCTTCATCTCGCTCGCTCGCATTAGCGTGCGCACACTCTTTTGCATTTATTTTTCTTCTTATTATTTTTTTTATTGGTGCTGTGCTTCTTTTTTTTTTTTGCATTGTTTTGTTTGTGTTGTTTCTGTTAGGCTATGGTATGGCCCGCAGGAGTTTTGTTTTAATTTCTATGTGTGGGTTTGTGTGTCAAAGCAATTGGGTGAGCATTACTCTTGGGTGTGTGTATGTGTGTGTGTGTGTGTGTGTGTGTTCCTTATATTGCTCCACTCTGCATCCTACTTATGATGCTACGGATCAGTTTTAAGGTAAACAGAAAGAACATTCTTATGTTTTCTTCTTCTCTGACATATATATATCCAAACATAGATTTCCCATAATAATTAAAATTTTATCTTAAATATATTAATTGTTATAGTTTGTTTTATGACAGAAAATTATTTTATTAAAAACATATTCTCATGAAGTTTTTATACTTTTGTTCACATAGCTTTTACTAACTATTATTTAATAAGTAATTGATTTTTTTTGTTTGTTTGTGTATAAATAAAAAAAACTTGTTTCTTCATAATAATTTTTTAGGTCAAAATATATACCAAATTTTGACCCAATAAAATTCAATTTCTTTTCACTTAATTTAATATTAATGTTTATCACTTCGCTGCCAACTAAAAGAACTAAAACGAACAATAATAACAATGTATTAAAAAACTTACCAAAAAAAAAGACAAAAGAACACACACACACACATACATACATATATGTATACAACATAAGTATGTGTGCAATATTTCTTCGCTGTAAGCCCAAAGGGGGAATACTAATAAAAAAATAAAAAAAAAACATCTCAACGCGGCGCGCATAATTCAAATATCTATACAATAACAATAAAAACTAATAAATTTGTGGTCGCGGCCCAATGAAATAACTGTATTTAAAGGGGCGTTACCCAAACACCACCGGTGTTTGGCAGAGAGAACTGCTTTAGCTCTGCTCGCTCTCTTTTGGTCTCTTGCTCTCTGTCGCTGTCTGTCTCTCTCGTACTTACATATACTTACTTACTTACACGCTGCCCTTAACTGTCTTCACAACTGTGTGCGTGTGTGTGTGTGTGTGTGTGGGTTTGTGTATTAATCACATTGCTGCTTCGTTTCGTCTTCTCATCTTTTTATGCTCCTTGGCGGCTGCCGGCTGGCGGCTGTGTATTGGATGCCATTTATTACGCGTCCCATCCTTTCATTACGCATACGCAACCTAGCCGCGACGCATCACTTTCACAAAGGACATATTCATGCATGTATGTGTGTGTGTGTGTGTGTGTGTGTGTGTGTGTGTGTGTTTGTGGCGTGTGTAGCATGTAATGAAACGGAAGATACAATTATGTACATCCATATCTTGACAGCAGCAACAGAAGCTAATCTCTGCTGGCACTCGAAAGCTCCACAAGATTTATGACACTTTAGACTGAGGCTGTAGACTGAGAGACTCACTTGCCACTTGCCGTTGCATACACACACACACACACACATAAATTTAATCAATTAGCAAGTCTACCTCAGTTACAACAACAAGAGTTGCACGCCCATTGCATTTACAGATACATACATATGTATGTATGCATGTATGTATGTATGTATGTATGTGGTTGTGGTCTGACTGCCCCACTCACGCCCACAATAAACACGCCCCAATTCACACTAGTGGGTCAGAAAGACACTAAAAACAACAACAACAACAAAATAACGTACAAATTCATAGATTTGGCCTAATTTATATCCATAAACATAATCAAGCCAAAGTCAAGTGAAAAATTTAATATCTAAAATACTTAACCAGTTTATTTTAACAAAATAAGTTGAAAATTTATTATCTATAATTGTGGAAAATATCTAAAACAAAAAAAATACGTTTAGCGCGAGGAAAATTCAAATTAAATAAATAGAAAAAAATTAATCCATTTCATGTTTTCCCTGAACTCATTTTTAAATCTACATAAAAGGCTTATTATTTTTGAATAAAAACAAAAACAATTTCAATGCAGTTTTTACTTATTTAGTGTAAAATAAATAACGGCAAATATTTAAAATAAAATATTTACTTATTAATCAACGTAAATAATATAGGAAGCCATAGATATCCGCGGGAAGGGATATATGTACTTCCTTTAAGGAATTAAGTCTCACACCCCTTTACGATCCCCCCCAAATGCTTGGATAATCAATTTATTAGTGCAACAAGCAGACCAAACACCACACCCAAATCCAACACAAACAGAGAGAGAAAGAGAGAGAGAGAAGGGGCAATTGCCTGATTGCAATACACTGGAAATAAGTATAGTATAGTATGATCTCAGGCAGATCAGGTACTACATATGTATTTGGCATCACAGGTAGATGAAGTTTTTCATTTGGCTTTTGCCTTTGACTTTTCCACGATTAGCAATAACAGCCAAACAAATCAACAAAGCTTCGTTCTGGCTTGGTCTACTTGGATATTCTGGGCAAAATTATATGGTAATCTCAGTGTGCAGGATCGACACCAAGGATTATCCGCTTACCTAGAGCTGCACAACTTGAGCACCCAACTGAGCAGATTAAATGATCTCTCTCTCTCCTACTATCTTTGGTGGTCTCGGATTAAACCGCACCCATGCCAGGTTCGGGTTCGGTTCGGTTCAGTTGTTCTTCGTTGTTGGTTCCTATGCGAATGGGTGGGCGGCGGTGGGTGGGAGCTGGGGGCCATAAATGCATAAGCCACGTTTTACGATCGCTTAGCAGGAAAAGTCAAAGGCTCAAAGGATCGCAGGATCGCCGGATCGCCGGATCGCAGGATCTGCGGTAATCCACAAGCAAAACTTGTGCATCACCCCTTTTGGCTTCGAGTATCGGAATCAGGTACCAACTCGCCCGATTATCTATTCAAAAACCCTTCTCTAACCCGTTACCATTCTCGTTACCATTTACCGTATCGTACATACATATATGCCGATATGCAGCTTTGTGTTAATTGGATTTATGGGATTTTCACATTTAAATCCTTTCACTGTCTGCAAATATTTTGCCCGTTCTGCTGTAGGCTTTCCAAGATTACCACGTAAATCTAGGGGTTTTCTATCGCCAATTGCCTTTGAGCTCTAAAGTCAGAACACATACATACATACATACATACATACATATATACATATGTATTGCGCACAAAAACAAACAAATACAATCTCAAAAACAAGTTATATGGACTTGAAATCTTAGGTTTTTAAAGGATTCATACTCAAAGTATTCTTTATCTTTTCCTGGATAGAAATAGCACTCATCATACTTTTCAAAATGTCTGATATCTTATGCTAAATCTAATATATACTTTGAATATTTTTCTCACTTTTTTTTTGCTCTTTTCCAAGCTGTCATTCGATGCTTCTAGCTATTTTTACTTCAAGCTAGTTGGCTTTGATTTTTGTTGAATCCCCGTACAGACAACGATTTAGTTTGGCCCGACGATTGTCAATAAAACAAATAAAAAAAAAAAGGCTGAGCCACAACGGTTTTAATAAAGAAATTCATTTTCCTGGCATTGTGTAGCGCGACCAAAATATGTTTTTACTATATATATATATATATATTCGTCGATCAGTTTACTATGATATCATTTTGTATCAATTTGAAAAGCTATTTGATGAAATTTAGGTAAGTGTAACATCCTTAATTGTTTACATTTATTTTAACACAAATTAACATCGGGGAATATTGAAACTGAGATACATTCGAGCCACTTCATCTGTCTTGTGATAAATGCTTCTTATGTGAGTGGAATGTCTAGGATCTTACTTGCGGGGAAACATGTTGCATGCTACGTAGCATCGTACTAACACTGAAACTCTATGACAGATTCGGTACTTATGCCAACCAGTAAAACATTTTAGCTTATTGTGCTTTTTTCTTCGAAACATAAGCATGATGAATGTACATACATGGCATCACCAAGCACCTTTTTCTTAGAGGCCAGAAGAAGAACTCTAAGCATTATACAAAAAATACTCACTTGCCAGAAATTGCCAAACTTGGTGTTTGTCTTCTGACCGGTAAGAAAAAGGTGCTTGAGTTGGTGTTAACAGTTCATTATAATTTCGAGAACCTTTAAGATAGAGTTTCATCAAAATAAGTTCAACAAATGTTTTTTCCATTTGTACATTGCAACAGTTGTTAAGATTGATTTAAATAGTACTTAGGCCACGCCCCCTCGCGACATATTACGCAACAGCAAAACATTTGACTCGGCTGGCAGCCCAATCTGGGCCTTGGCATCTTCTTACCAAGAATTCCTTAACCATCAACCTGATGCACTGCAAAAATCGCCGACTTAAAAGGCAAAGCAAATCGACCGACCGACCGACCGACTCGACCGATACACTACGATTTCATTTTAATTACAATGTGCAATAAATAAACATTTACAATTTTTGTAAGGGTACAATTTACACTAGTCAACAAGGCCAAATCCCAAAATCCAAAAAATCCCAAATTTAAAAAATATTTTAATGCAGTTTGATGACAATTTGGTTTCAATCATAAGAAAAATCTAGAAACAAATAAAAAAAATATTCCAACAATTTGCATCAAAGAAAATTAAAAAATATTGTTTTATTTTTGGAAATCACAAATTTAACCTCTTTTATTTGGCAACCTTGTACAACTATGGTGTAGGCCAGTGTTAGGGGAATAGTATAGAGAAATAAAAGAAAAAAGAACAGTTGGTCGCGGTCTTTATTTGGGTCTCAGATTCGAAATATCGAAATATCGGAGCATGCGCATTTTGCACTAAAAATGTCAACAGCATCAATTTACAGCCAATGCTGCGGCTGCTGCAGCAAAAGAGTGCCGAAACAAGAGGTTTTTAACACATTCCAGGAAATCACTTGACAAAAATCTTCCAACAAAAAAACAAACACAAAAGGAAAAAGAACTCGCGCGCACTTGTTCGCTCTAGCTCGGTGCTAGGAGCTACTAGGAGAGAAGTGAGCAGGGGAGAAGAAATAAAAATTGAAAAAAAAAAAAAAAAAAATATATTAAAGACGCCGCCGACGCCGCCGCCGCCGCACATAGAACACCATAAATGGGGTGTCGAAATTATAATCAGTTGAGCGCCCCGCGGTGGCATCTCTCCTTCCTCTCTCTCTCTCTCTCTCTCTTTCTGTCTCTTTTTCACTTGCGTTGGGCTTCATATGATCTTGCACCGCACGCCCCGCTGCGCTGTTCGTTTGCCAGTTTGTTGTTTGTGTGCCGCATCGAAACGGTGGCACTGGCAGTGGGAAAATTGTAGTTTTCCCTTTTCTGTTTTTTTTTTTTTTGCAATTTAAGAACAAACGAAAGCGGCTCATCCAAGTCAGGCGAAAAAAACACAAAAGACCGCAAGACAATGGGACATTAATTGGTTCAACTACAAATTGCAACACGTTGACCGTTCTGATCTATTCAGCTTTGACCTGTTTCTTTGTGCCTCTGTGTGTGTGTGTGTGTTTGTGTGTGTGTGTTGGCCCTTTCTCCATCAGGTTTGGTTTACTTGCACTCCTTTCTTATCAATCTCGATTATGTTGCGATTTAAGTCAATTATCGTTGAGCCTGAATAAAGGGTCAAGGATGTCTGTTGGTAAGGGCATAAGTATGCATCTCCAATCTGTATCTGAAACTAAGCCTTCTATTTAGCTTGCAATATTTGTTTAAATATTGAACGTTACTTTATTAACAATGAACAAAAATAATCAAGTAATTCGAACTTGATTTCTCACATAATGAGGAATTACTGTAGTTCTTTTTTAAATTCGTGGGCCAATCAACTCAACTCTATGAATTAAAGCATACTTTCGAGAGCAAAAACCAAGAACAGTGACGCAAAACCATACTGCTATGAGCGCATAAGCAGCTGTGACAAGCTAATTTAATCCGCCAGATGTCGCCTTGTTATTTGTTGGTCATTTGAGTAATTTTGGTATTATCAACGTAATTATCTTTGGTCTCACTTTGGCCATTTGCAGCAGATGCAAATGAAAAAAGAAAATAATAAATTCATTATCTCAATATTAATTGAGATGCCCCGCATCTGATATTGGACATTCTTCTTCCGCTGCTGCATAAAAATAAAAACACAAATAAAATGCATTTCAAATGTTTTTTTGCCTTGAAAATTTGTACAAAATAAAATCAAATTATGGTAAATTCACATAAGGATTATTCGATTGGCATATTTATCAAAATTAAGTCAAGATAAGTACAATTCGAAATAAGTCTGTATATATATTATACTATATAAGCAGATAATCTTTGACATCCATAAACTGTGCAGCCGGAAAGTAAAGCCTTTGACTTCCCTTGCATGAAAGCCTAATGAGGCGATGACCAAGTTCCAAAGTGAATCAGATGCCAAATGTATTTTCCAGAAGATTGTGTGATTTCGTACTCATATGGCGTAAGGCAGATGCTGGCCAAATGCAGAAAGTGTTGTTCTTATAGATTCCGACTACTTTGGGGCCGATACTCGGGCCTCCTACGTTAATCTGCCGGTTGATGTGAATCATCCTTAAATTGCACCCGATTATTTGTTGGCAATTAAATTTATACAAAAACATTTCTGTATATTACTGTTCACAGCTCCAATGCAGCCGCAAAAAGGCTAATGAAATTACTTTTTCTGCACACAATCTAACTTCCATGGGATTATCCGAATTGTTGATGAAATGGGAACTGCCGCGTCCATTGTGCCTGCCTTTAAAAATTAAAATATGTTTATTAGTCTATGTATGTATGTTTATTCACACACACTCATACCTGTCCCCAGGTGCTATGGTGCACATATAAATACATGTGTACTCATAAGTCGTTTCTTCATTAATGAAAAGTTCATTTTTATGAATGGAATGTCCAAAATAAAGCCAAATTGATGCCGCATCATTCGCAATTGGCGATTTCCTTTGTCAGTTTGTTTGCAAAGCCGGCGGCCTGTTGTTTGAGTTTAATTATACAAATGCGAAATTAATTTTACTTTTGCTTGCTTCACATGCTTACCTTAATTTTACGTCGCCGTTGCGTTTGCATTTTTGTAGCTATATTGTTTGCCATTTGCATATATTTCTGTTTATTAAATTCAGATCGAGAGTCGGTGTAAATTGAGCACAACTTTCGATTCAATATTAAGCAGCACTAACCAAAACCGACGTTAACCAACACACACAGCTGTTTAAATACGACGAGTTCCATAGGCTTTAGATGCATCTCACTCGCACTGCCTGCTTGAACGCAACAATTCAGCACTCAAACTGCCTTCCATGGGATAATTCGAATTGTTGTCGATTGTGCCAGCCTTTAAAAAGAAATAATGTTTATTTATATATGTCTGCACATACATACATCAGCCAGTGTTCACACACACACACACTCATACCTGTCCGCAGATGCAATGGTATACACATTGTGTATGTATTCATTCACAAGTTGTTTTCTCATTAATGAAAAGTTCATTTTTATGAATGGAATGTCCGAAGCTAGCCCAAAATAATGCCAAATTGATGCCGCATCATTCGCAATATGATTCTACTTAATGCCGATTTCCTTTGTCAGTTTGTTTGCAAAGCCGGCAGCCTGTTGTTTGAGTTTAATTATACAAATGCTAAATTAGCCAATGTTTAACTTTTGCTTGCTTCATAGGCTTACCTTAATTTAACGTTGCCGTTGCGTTTGCAATAAGCGCACAGTTGCATTTCCGTAGCTTTTTTTTTTTGCCATTTGCATATATTTATGTTTATTAAATTCGGTGTAAGTTGAGCACAACTTTCCATTCAATAATACGCAGCACTAGTCAATGGCAACGTTAACCAACACAAGCAGCTGTTTGAATACGACGAGTTGTAGAGGATATATGTAGATGCGTCTCGCTCGCACTGCCTGCTTTAAAGCATCCATTGATGATTGATACGAGATACATTACTCGCTTCATATCGATAAGTTATCCAACACGCACAGCTGTTGCAGATGCAACGTATCGTATAGATACATCTCGCTTACTCCACTTGATTTTTACCAAAGATACATTACTCGTTCTATAAGTTGCAATAAATCGTAATATCGACTAGCCCCCACACTCAAACGGGGTTGAAAATAACAAAACAGTAATCAAGTTTTTATAAATTAAACAATTATATTGCTATTAACTGTTTGTTATAATGCTGCAAGAATGTTGCGTTATTCCTTGATGTTTTCAATCTTTTCAGCTGTCTAATAAACGATGACGATTATTAAAGCAACACTGCAAATTCATTGAATTTAACAAAAGAGTGCAAATATGTATACATTTATATAATTATACTTTTGTCACTGTGTAAAATGTAGCTTAAAGTCAACATTCTTGTTTCATGTTATTTAATTTATATAGTTACATACGTTTTTGCAGGCCGGGTCGTGACTGGAGATGGACAAAACTTGTCGATTTACATTGTAAACATATAATTTAATAAATATTATAAGATATATAGTCGAAGGCCCTATTATTAAGCTTAGTATTAAATACTAGACTAAATCTGTTAAAATTAAAAATAAAATGATATACCAAAGGTTTTTATATTATATCATTAAATTATCATTAGCGAAAGCTTTTATTTTATAATCCATTTTAAGATGAATTAATTTTGTGTTTCAACCAAAACAAGTTGTATAAATTCCGACATCGTTTCAGGATAGTTTTAATGAATTATTAATTTATACACAAAACAAAAACAAACACGAACCCATCGCTAGTCGCTTTCGTTTGGATTGAGTACGGCGTTGGATTCTCGCAGTTGCGTTGTTGTTCCCAGTCGGTTTTGATGCGTTTTGTTATTATTTTAATTTATTGTTAAAACTATCATTAAGTTTGCTTCCTAAATATGTATGCATATTGAATAAATGTTCTATAAAAAGTATAAGAACGCTACGATTTCTGCCTGTAAAGTTAACATTTATAATAACAAATTAGTATTTCATCAATCTACAAAATAATTGTTAATGAAAATTGGCGCAATTTACACGGAGCCAAAAGTTGATGCTTATAGTGTAAGTGTGCGTGTATGTGTGTGTGTGTTAATATGTACGAATTGTAGATATTATTGAGTACGTATTTTGTTTTTTATTTACATGGATTGATTTTGCTTTACGCAAAATTTAAACGAAAATATATAAACAATTTTGGCGTTTACGTAAATAAATAAAACTACAAACAAACTAAATAAAGTTTCAGCATTTTAGCATCGCTGCTCTGACAATTTCTAGAGCAAATGAATTTTATGCCACTAAACATCAAAAGATAGATAGATACTCGCTGGTTTGTGTTGCTGAGAGCTACAACCAGCGCACACTGTGCTTGTCTCGCTTTCACCCCACACAAGGCTGAGATATTGTATCTATCAGGCTGTCTCTTTTGTATCTGTGTGTGCCAAATCCGTATAACTAATGATACATTTGTTAATAAACATTCAGCGTTTGAGCTATTGTTTGAGATGGCGCGAAATTTGTGTTCTTCATGACAATCAAACAGGTGGTTTGGATTTTGCTAAATTTCTAACACATTTATCTATTGTTTGTTATGAACAGTTGCTTGGGTGCCTGCCGGGCGGGCGACCAGACAAAGACAGAGATACATATTTAGTTAGACGACGACACCGAGTTTTGTTTTCAGAATGGACACACAGAGTGTCAAGCGTTGCCGCCACAGCAAAAAACATGAGCATCCACCACGGTGTTCAACACTGTGTAACTCGTTAGGTTGTTATCGGGTGACGCTCTTTTTAGCTCTTTCTATCTTATACAGGCGCAGGCCGCCGTTGACGGCTGACTCTCTCGCAGCGAGCGAGCGTGCGCTCTTGTTTTATGTCGAGTACGCTTACTCGCCACTGTGACCACTAGCTAGCGTTGCTGGTCGTCTGGCACTAACACACAACACAGAGTCACAGTCGTTTCAGCTTCAGTCTTTCTTTCTAGTTCTGTTGCTACTCGTTCGCGAAATCAGTTGACTTTCTGCTGCAACACAAGCGGACTGAAAATTTTTGTTTTAGTGTTGCAAAAAAATTTGTAAAAATTTTATAAAATCAACAAAAAATGTGAAAAATAAATGGTAAAAATGCAAAATTAAATAAAATTCTTAAAAATATTCTAAAATTAAATGCGCCATAAAAAAATTAATTAAAAAAAATTAAACAAAGTGTCGAAATTGGCTGAAATTTTTTTATATTTTTCCTCGACTTTTTATCGAATTTCGTATTTTGTTTGAAAAAATTAAAAAAATTTTTAACGACGCCAAAAAAATAAAAATACGCCTACAACACAAAATTTCTGCAATAGAAAACTTTGATACGACATGAAGAAGAAAACGGACGAGCAGCGACACAAAAAAAAAGGAATATATTTTCTGTCGTCTGTTTTTCTTTCTTTTTCCAATGCTGCTCGCACTCATTGGAAGAGGCCGTGCTGTGTGTATGCACACCAATGTTTAAATACCAATACCAAAGCAAGCGTTTATTATGTGCTCTCGCTCTGTACTCGCTATCATTTTGATCTCGCCGCCGTCGTTTTATACGTGTGTGCAGTGAAAACGTCGGCGCGTCTCGAGCGAGACGCAACATAAACGTTTATACATTCATGCGTGTATTAATGTATGTGTGTACACACATATATCTATAGATGTACATGTGCGTTGGGCGCGCGCCCTCTGTGTCAGTGTATGCTATTTGTTATACGCATATTAATGTGAGAGTGTTTGTGTGTGTGTGAGTGTTGCGATGTACTCGCCTAAAAATCAGCCAACCTACAGCCAGCAGCAGCAGCAATATCGTAGCGGCATTCGTTCGTACGCAAAAAAAGCTTAAAAGCTTCAGCTGCTGCTGCGAACGTCTGTCTGGTGTGCTGGTATATGTGTTTACTCGCCAATCATCTTTGGCGCTGAAAGCAACCGTGGGTTCATAAGTGTGAATGGAGGGGAGGCCGCCGCCACTTAAATACGGAAGCAAAATAAATACAAAATTTTGAACCTAACTCAAATGTTTTGAGACAGGGTCATTTTTAAAATACAAACGCAGATCAATCTCATAGATACTTATAGATGTTAGCATGCGAATGCATGGGGCATTTTGCATTTGCAAGTTTATAAAAAAAACAAAATTGCGCGCAATTTTAAAGCTGGCGCCGCACTTGTACACGCTGTTGGCACATTTTGTGCGTGCGTGTTGGCCAAGTAAAAGTGCACACACACACACACGAACTCTCTCTCACACACATACTAACAAATAAAATCATGACACATACAGCAGTGAGAGAGAGTGAAACACGTAGACGAATGCGAGACGGAGCTGGGGCTAAAATATATTAACGAGAGATGTAGGGAGAATAGTACTACTACGAGCAACAACAAGACAAGACTGAAAAAAAACAGAAACAGAAACAGAAAATACGACGAGTCGAGTTTTTTGTCTTCGGTCAGCAGGCGGCAGCGTTAGCCGCATATTCGGATAGAAACAAAACATATATGTACATACATATAAATAATAAATAAATAAATCAAAACAATTGCAATACGTTGCTAAATATACTACTTTTTGTTTTGTGTATCTAAAATGCTGCCGGTGCATCTTGTAACTGCATGTGTGTGTTTGTGTGTGTGTGTATAAAATAAATAAATATTATGCTCTAATCGCAAGCATCTTTTTTTTCATTTTTTGTATTTTGTTTCCACAGTTTTGTGCAATGTTGAATAGAACGCGAACGTAAACAACAACAACAGCACCAACAACAACATCAAATCAACATTAAGCCACAACGAAAAAAGAAAAGAAAAAAACATTCTGCAAAGTTTTACAATGTACGCGGTTCAGAATCAAACCAACATGTAATCCCCACTACGACGAAGACGAGAAGTTAACCTCATAACCACCATGCTACCTACAAACTTCATAAACAAAAGTTGATAGTGATATCGCGCGCGAGAGAGAGAGAGAGAGAAGTTGAGAAATTTAAAAGCACCAAAGCCAAACGTCAACAACAACAAATAGCGCGCAACCGTAAAATGTTAAGGAAACAACAATAACCAACCGAAACAACAATTATAATAATAACAACAACAAAGCGGCAGGCAGCAAATGCTGGCTTTGGCTGCTTTTTGATTTCTATTGTCGCCGACTTCATCTAACAACATCTTCCAATATCACAACACAAACTGCAGCGACGGCAGCGGCAGGACGACGGGCATTAAGTTAACAAACAACAAACAAAACAACAACAAATAAATCAGGGTATATAAATATATATATATCAACATCAACGGAATCCTCCTAACCAAGGCCGATTTTTAAAAATCCGGCCAAATTGGTGGATTTTGGCGCCTACCCACAAAATGCAATCGTGCGCATGCTGCTGTATGACCAACACCAACAAGAACAACAACAACAAAAACAACAACACCACCAACAAAACAACAACAACAAGTAAAAGGCACCAGCAGCAGCAGCAGCAACACCACCAGCACCAGGAGGAGGATAAAATTGAAACAGAACGGCTAAGGCGGGAGCTGGAGCTGAGGCAGGAGCAACGGGAGCAAAGGCGCACAGAATCACCGACGCCGAGGACGACGACGACGACGCCGAGGAGGACGAGGACGACGGCGGCGACGTCTAGTGTCGCATGGGACGCCATTAGTGGCAGCGACAGCTACAACAACGATCTCAACGGCGATCCAACGGAGTCAGCGACGTGCTCAGCTGGCACGGTCGCGGTCGCGGTGACGATAGCGCGGAGAACGTCTACGACGCAGCGGCAGACAAAGCAAACAACGACGCAGCGGCAGACGAGGTCAGCAGGAGCAGGAGCAGAAACCGAAAGAGAAAGAGGGGCAGAAGTCTTAGCAAGAGGAGTTGGAAGAGGAGCAGCAACAGCAACAGCAGCAACAGCAACAACAACAATAATAACAAAGGAGTTGCATTTATCCACAACTCCTGCAAGTTTATGCAAAATTATACTAGAACAATTTCTAAAGCCAGTGCTGACTGCCAGTATTTGAAAGTAACCAAAACACCAACAAGAGCAACAGCAACAACAAAATCAAAAAACTGTTCAAAAGCTAGCAATAACAAAAGAAAACAACAACAACAACAACAAAAAGGATATAATAACATATATATACACAAAGGAATATATATATATATATATATATATATATTGTCATACCAACCTCTGTTAACATTGTCAACTGTCGTCTTTCAAATCCATCATCAAATGTCAAGCAAAAAACTCGTAAAACCGAGTTGAATTATTTTTATTACAATCTCTACTGACTAAAACGGACTGGGAGGATCAACGGGGAGGAGCTACAACAACAACAACAACAACACCAATACCAACCCCCAACAATTATTTAAGCTTTGCGCCGATCCCAACAGATATATATATATTTAAATTTTATCATTAGGACGCGTTGTGCTGCTGCCTCATCCAAGGCAAGCAAGCACACATACATTTTATATATATGATGGCCGATCATTTGGATGAACCGCCACAGAAGCGGGTCAAAATGGATCCATGTGAGTGCCCTTTCCACAATTGTAGCATCTCCTCTCTCATCCTGTTGCCCCTTCTCATTTCATCTATCATTTTGACACATTCTTTGTTTTGGTTTTGATGTAAATTACTAATCTAACTTGATATAATTTTTGTACTAAAAACAAACACAATTATGAACTTATGGTTTATGGTTAAACTACAGTACGACTTCGCTTAACGCAACCCTCGTTAAACGTAATTCCTTCTGGAAACCATGTCTTCTGGAAACCAGAAATTATCTCCTTACTTTTCGCAACTGGCCAATTTTGAATCGGTTGCGTTAAGCGAGGTCGTACTGTATATGTTTATCAGATCTCCCCAATGCCTATAACTCATTTAATAATTTCACAAATATCGATCCGAACTTAATTGTATTTGGTTTTTTACGCACAGCGGATCTGTTCTTTCTGGAAGACAATCTACCCGATGAGCTGGTGTCGACGAACAGCGGCTGGTCGGAACATCTTAATACTGGTGGCGTTGGCGGCGGTGGCGGTGGCGGCGGCGTTAGCGTTGTTGCGACAGCATCCGGTGCCGCCACTGGAGGACCAAATAAACCACCTGCTCAGGGACCTGGTCCAAATGTAGTAGCAACACCACAGATGAATGGTGCCGGGGGCGGCGGTGACGACGGCAGCAGTAATGGCGGCGGCGGTGGCGGCACTGCTGGTAATCAGCTGCGACAAATGCAACATCACCAGCATTTGCAGCATCTGTTGCAACAACAGCAGCAGCAGCAACAACAACAGCAGCAGCAGCAGCAACAACAGCAACAGGGCAACAAAGGCGCTGGCGGCGGAATGGTCGTCCCCGGCATGAATCAACTTGGCAGCAAGTCACCCAATTTACAATCACCAAACACCGGCGGTATGCAGGTTGCGACACAAATGGGCATGGTTAACTCCATGCCCATGTCCATATCGAATAATGGTAACAATGGCATGAATGCCATACCAGGTAAGTTCTCCTTCTTATGGTTACTTTGAGTTTTGATACAAATATTTTTTCATAATTTTGATAGGCATGAATAGCATTGCACAGAGCAATCTGGGCAATATGGTTCTAACAAACAGCGGCGGCATGGGCAGCATAGGTGGCGCCGGCATGGTGAACGCGCTGAAACAGCCGGGTGCGGCATCAATGATGAACGCCGTGCCTGGACCTGTTGGTGTTGGCTCTGTGCCGGGCGCATCAGGGCCAAATCAGGGAATGCATATGCAGAACGGGCCAATGATGGGTCGCATGGTTGGACAGCAACACATGCTTCGTGGCCCCCATCTGATGGGCACCGGAACTGTTGGCGGCAATGGACCAGGGGGTGTTGTTGGCGGCGGTGCTGGTCCACGAATGCAGAACCCCAACATGCAGCTGGGTAAGTTATTAATTTTTAATTTTACCAACACAAAAAATTAACTTAAACTAAATTTGTTAATTGTTTTTTCGTATCTTGTTTGAACAGGTCAAATCAACAATATGCCTTATGGAGTTGGCAATTATGGTGCACCGGGTGGTGCCACCCCACAGCAGCAGCAGCAACTACTCGCTCAACAGATGGCACAGCGCGGTGGCGGAGGCGTTGTAGCGCCTAACATGAGTGCCGGTATGCCTCAGGGAACTCGACCAATTGGCACGGTTGTGCCCATGTCCAGTTTGGGTGGCGATGGCGCGACACCTGGACCAGGCAGCGGTGGCGGTGGACTCGTTGGCAATCCTCAGCAGCAGCAACAGCAACAACAACTGGCAGCGGCAAATGCACAAATGAATCCCCAGCAACAACAACAGCAGCAACAACAACAACCGGGCATACAACAAGGTGCATTGGGAGGACCACGTGCGCCGCAACCCAATCAACTGCTTGGACATGCGCAGCAGCAACAGCAACAACAAAATCAGCAGCAACAACCAAGCACATCTCAACAACAGCAACAACAGGGAGGAGTACCTTCATCACCAGTTACAGCCGGTCCCGGTAGCATGTCTGAAGAGCGTAAGAAACAAATACAGCAACAGTTGATGTTGCTGCTGCACGCGCACAAGTGTAATAGGCGCGAGAATCTAAATCCAAATCGCGAGGTATGCAGCGTCAACTATTGCAAGGCGATGAAGGCTGTCCTGGCGCATATGGCCACCTGCAAACAGAGCAAGGATTGCACCATGCAGCATTGCACCTCATCTCGCCAGATACTGCTTCACTACAAAACCTGCCAGCGATCCGATTGCGTCATTTGTTTACCCTTTCGACAGAATCAGCCCATCCAACAACAGCAGCAGCAACAGCAGCAGCAGCAGCAGCAACAACAACAGCAGCAGCAGCAGCAGCTTCAGGGACAACAACAGGGACAAGTACCACAAAATCCTGCTGGTGTCGGAGTGAATGTCGGCGTTGGCGTTGGAGTCGGTGTTGGTGTCGATGGCAAACAGGTAGCGCAAAGCGCTGGAGCGGTTGGCCCACAAAATACGGCCATCGTTCTGCCGCAGCAGCAGACGCCCGGTGCGCCGAATGTGCCCAAAACAAACACGGAAATGGCACAACAATTGGCACAACAGCAACAACAGCAGCAACAGCAGCAACAACAACAACAACAGCAGCAGCACCAACAAGTCGAATTGCGACGCTTTGAGGGCGTTGGCAGTATACAGCTGCCGGTGGGCCCAGTTACATCTGGAATGTTGGGTGCTCCGACGCAAGGAATGCCACCAGGCATACGTATGCAGGGTGCCCCAGCGGTTCGTGTGCTTGGCGTACAGCCTGGACCCGGTGGTGCATTGCCTGGCGGTGTGCCAGTGCCAGTGCCCGTGTCCGGACAGAATGTATTGCCCGGGACCAACGATGTGAACAGCTTACAACAACAGCAGCAACAGGCGGCAGCTCAACAAGGCGGACAACTGATGCTGCAGGGTTGCAATACGGTTGGTGGACGCAGGCGCGCGCTACCCAATATGGTTGAACAGCAACAGCAGCAGCAGCCAAATGCGCAACAGAATGCTCAGCAACAATTGGGCAACATCCCAACGCCGCTGTCCGTCAATGTTGGCTTCAACAATACGAATTTTGTTGGTGTCGGCGTTGGCAGCGATAAGCAGCAGCAGCAGCAGCAATTGGTAGGAGGACAGTCTGATCAGCTGGCCAAGCTGAAATTGCAGGCACAAGCGCAAGCACAGGTACAGTCACATGGCAATGTTGTAACAGCGGGTGGAGCGCCCGGAGCTGGAGTTGCAGGTGGTGCCGCCAGTGTTCTAATGCCAGCGGATACGACAGGCAGTGGCAACAATTCAGCCGTTGTTGGCGTCGCGACAGGCGCTGGAGCAGGCAGTGGTGCTGGCAGCGGGCCGGGTGGTCCACCTGGCAGTGGTGCTGGTGGTGGTAGTGGTGGCGATAGCGAAAAAGACTGGCGAGAATCGGTAACAGCGGATTTGCGCAATCATTTGGTACACAAGCTGGTGCAAGCCATCTTTCCCACATCCGATCCCACCACAATGCAGGACAAGCGCATGCATAATCTCGTCTCGTATGCCGAAAAGGTGGAGAAGGACATGTACGAGATGGCCAAATCCCGCTCCGAGTACTATCATCTGCTGGCCGAAAAGATCTATAAAATCCAAAAAGAACTCGAAGAGAAGCGTCTCAAGCGCAAGGAGCAGCACCAACAACAAATGCTTCAAATGCAACAACAAGGCGTACCAAACAGCGGCGTTGGCAATCCCACATCAGTTGTACCAGCCAATACGCTTCAGCAGCAGCAACAACAGCAACAACAACAGCAGCCCGGTCAGGGCATTCGTCCTATTATCAGTCCGATGGGCGGTGGCGGCGTTGTACCGACGGGCATGATGGCACAACAGCTGCGACCTCAGGCGCCTGGAATGGGCGTGGGTGGCGTCGGTGTGGTCGCCGGCCAACAACAGGCGGCAGCCGGTCAACCTAATATGGTCGCTGTTGCAGCGAGCATGCGCAGTCATTCACCCGGCGGCAATATGCTTGCAATGCAGCAACAGCAGCGCATGCAATTCCCGCAACAACAACAACAGCAGCAGCCTGGTCAAGGCAATATGTTGGTTGGGCCACCGGGTCCCAGTCCTGGCGGCATGGCAGTCCTATCACCATTTGCCGGCCTAACAAGTCCAGTGCCGGGTCAACAGCAGCAGCAGCAACAACAACAACAACAGTTTATAAATGCAAATGGTGGCACGGGTGCACAGAACCCGCAACTTAGCGAGATTATGAAGCAGCGTTTGTTGCAGCAACATCAACAGCAAACAGCTGCAGCGATGCTTTTGCCACAATCGCCTTTCAGCAATGCCACGCCTCTATCACAGCAGCAGCAGCAACAACAACAACCCCAGCAGCAGCAGCAGCAACAAACAAACGCATTTAGCTCACCCATGCAGCAGAAGACACAACAGCCACCTGGTAGTGTGCTGAACAATATGCCACCAACGCCCACCAGCCTCGATGCGCTCAATGCAACGGGTGCAACGACAAATGCGGCGGGTAGTGGCAGCAGTGGTGCAACAAGTGGTAATGGAAATAGTGCTCCTGCTCCCAGTGGAAGTAGTGGTGGTAGTGGTGCTGTCAGTGGCAACACTGTTGCTGCTCCCAGTCCCTCGCCCAGTTTTATGTCAAACGGTCCAATCGGTACACCATCAAACAATCCGCCCTCTGTGAGCAGTCTGATGCAGCCATTGAGCAATCGTGCAGCATCTCCGCCATATATTCCTGCCTCGCCAGTGCCGGCAACCAGCGCCTCAGGGCTGGCGGCCAGCAGTACGCCTGCCTCAACAGCAGCCACATGCGCAAGCAGCAGCAGTAGCAGCAGCGGTAACGGCAGCAACGGCAGCAATGGTAGCAACGGCAGCAACGGTAACGGTAATGGCAACAGCAACAGCAGCAGCAGCAATGCCAGCAACAGTAGCTGCACGGCGACGACGACAATTACAACGACAGCTATAACAACGTCGTCGGTAAGTACACCGTCATCGTCGGCAACGCCAACAGCGACGACAGTATCGAGCGGTAGTTCAGTGCCTGTAAGCAGTACGCTGCTATTGATGGGTCGCAGTTTGGGTGAGAGTAATGCTCCGGCACCCAGTCGCATGATGAGCAGCTCGAGCAGCTTGTCATCACAGATGGCGGCATTGGAGGCGGCGGCACGTGATAATGATGATGAAACGCCATCGCCGGGTGCCAATGATACAAATGGCAGTAATGGTGGCAGTGGTGGCGGCGGCATGTCATCCAAAGGCAAGCTGGACTCCATTAAGCAGGAGGATGAGATCAAAAAGGAGTTCATGGACGATAGTTGCGGCGGCAACGGTGATAGCTCATTGATGGACTGCTTGACGGGCGGCGGCAAGGGCAAGAATGTGAACAACGATGGCACCAGCATGGTGAAAATGGACCTGAAGTCGGAGGATGCCGACGGTGATGTTAAGATCAAGGCTGAGCCAATGGATGTCGATGATTCGGCGACTGGCAGCGGCATGCCTGGTGGCGCCAATGGCGATGGCACCACAGGTGGTATCGATCACAAGGATGACATCAATGGTGGCATCGATGGCCTAGCGTCTGGTGGTCCTGGTGATATTAAAATCAAATGTGAAACCAAGCCCATTGTGCCGGAGCCAATTGCACTAGCGGCTGGCGACAAGAAGAAGAAATGCCGTAAGTACCAAAAATTATTGTTGCTGATAGAAAGAGATAGGGAAAGAGTAAAGTAAAAGAGACAATCGACAATAATTTAAAAGAAAGCAAATAAATGTTTTTTTTTTATTGAAATTAAGAAAAGAAAATGAACATCATATTGAAATTTAAACCATTTATAGAATTCAATCCGGAAGAACTGCGGACGGCACTGCTGCCAACGCTGGATAAATTATATCGTCAGGAGCCGGAATCGGTGCCATTTCGTTATCCAGTTGATCCACAAGCGCTCGGCATACCCGACTACTTTGAGATTGTTAAGAAGCCAATGGATCTGGGCACGATACGCACCAACATACTGAATGGCAAATACAGTGATCCCTGGGAATATGTAGACGATGTTTGGCTTATGTTTGACAATGCGTGGCTATATAATCGGAAAACATCGCGTGTCTATCGTTACTGCACCAAGGTAAGTCGTCTTTCTATCTAACCCAATCATACTTCTTCATATGCTATATCCATATGCGAATCAAAATCAATTTAATTTGCTCATAAACAAAACTTTGCCTTTTCTTATATTTTCTATATATCAACAGTTGTCGGAGGTTTTCGAGGCTGAAATAGATCCCGTTATGCAAGCACTGGGATATTGCTGTGGTCGCAAATACACGTTCAATCCGCAGGTGCTTTGCTGCTATGGCAAGCAGCTGTGTACGATACCGCGCGATGCCAAATACTACAGCTATCAAAACAGGTGTGTTTCGAACATATCGACCTAAATCGACAAATCACTACTACATGCATAAATAACGCTCAGTATATATTATATACACAAAAAAAAAACTACATAAAACTAACCAATTTACCATAATACATAAAATGGACGATGTGCTACCAATTATGCTACGTGTGCCATATACAATAATATATATATTTCTTTGTTCTTTTACCTGTTAGTTTTTTGATCCCAAACTTATTAGAAATTTTTGATTAACCAATATTATTATGTTATATATAGTATATCACCCTTAGTTATGTTGATTGTTCTTTTTTTCCTGCTCACAAAATTTGTACCATATTCTTGTATAATTTTTTTCTGTATGTAAAATTGTTCACAGTCAGTTTTAATAACCCGATAGCAAAACAAGTTGTCAAATAAAAAAAAAAAACAATACAATAAAAATAAAATTCCTTAATAACTAATTAAAATTAGTTGCGGAATGTCTCAAAAATATTTTCACGGCTGCGCATTGTACTAAATGTGCAGGATGCATAAAAAAAATTTTTAAATTGTTGACAAATATCGACTTGTGAGGCCTTCGTCAGTTGATTGAACTAGATGGTCACACTTGCACACTGTCACTAATTCATTACTACAGTCGATCTTCTCTATTACGAACTTCTGTACACAGAAGCTTTCTCTAGAAATTCATTAATTTCCATAACACTCAAACAATTCTTTATTACGTATATAATCAATTCGCCATATGGAAGTTCGATTGTAGTTTGACATTTTGTGTTTTAAAGTGTGCTCTGACTTTCGCATCTAGTAATGACAATCAGCTATCGGGCAAGCTGTCAGCTACATAGCTGCTTACCATAACTTAATCGAAACGGTGTGCGAAAAGGGGTTTTTGTAAAACTGATGGAATTTTGGAATTTTATCTTCTTTTCTTAAAATACTTGTTGAATTTTGTGTATGTATGTGTTATAATACATAATATGTTGCATAATTTTTTGTTATAATATTAAATAGAATTGTAAATGTCGAAAGTTTCTAACAATTTCTGCACACACACACGCATGAGCACATACACAAACACAATGACGCTTGCACTTTAAGTAAAGTGTAAATTCGTAGAAACTTTTTTTTATATTTCTCCAAAATTTTTGCTTGTGATTATTTATTAGATTCTAATTTAAATTATTTTTATTTTCTTTTCTTATATTTTTTACTTTTGATATTTTTTCTATCATATTTTTAACATTCATTCAACACCAAAACATTACAAAAATAATTATAAACAAATATTAAATAATATTGATATTATTTTATGTGTATTTTTCAAAAAAAAAAAAATTGTTAAATTAACATTAACGTCGAAATTAATTTCCCCAATGCCAAATAATCAAATCAAACAACAACAATGTGCACACATCTGTTGTAATCTATATGTTCAATATTAAACCATATCGCTTTGCACATGTTAAACGGCTCATTACTTGGTGCTGTTTTGTATATGTGTGAAATTTTGTTTTTTTGTTTTGTTTTTTGCTGCTTTTTGACTCTGATTTCCGTAAAATCTGTGTGTGTTATCGTCCAATGTCCAATTGTCATCGCCCATTGCCATCGTTCATCGCCTCCTCCATCAACTTGTAAACTTGTTTGCCATGAAAATCACAACAGTCTAAAGGAATACGGTGTTGCCTCAAACAGATACACGTTCTGCCAAAAGTGCTTTAATGACATCCAAGGAGACACTGTCACCCTGGGCGATGATCCGCTGCAATCGCAAACGTAAGTTACACAACCTTCCACCGTATGGCTTTTATTCTATTTCGTTTTTGTTATTTGTAGCCAAATTAAGAAGGACCAATTCAAAGAGATGAAAAACGATCATTTGGAGCTAGAGCCCTTTGTCGATTGCCAGGAATGTGGACGCAAACAGCATCAGATCTGTGTGCTGTGGCTCGATTCAATATGGCCAGGTGGATTTGTGTGTGATAATTGCCTAAAAAAGAAAAACTCCAAGCGAAAGGAAAACAAATTCAATGCCAAGCGTTTGCCCACCACCAAATTGGGCGTTTACATTGAGACGCGCGTTAATAACTTTCTAAAAAAGAAGGAAGCTGGTGCCGGTGAGGTTCACATACGTGTCGTCTCATCATCGGAAAAGTGCGTTGAGGTCAAGCCGGGCATGCGACGTCGGTTTGTTGAGGGCGGCGAAATGATGAATGAGTTTCCATATCGAGCGAAGGCTCTATTTGCGTTTGAAGAGGTTGATGGCATTGATGTTTGCTTTTTTGGCATGCATGTACAGGAATATGGTTCCGAGTGCCCGGCACCCAATACGCGACGCGTCTATATTGCCTACCTTGATTCGGTGCATTTCTTTCGGCCACGCCAATATCGCACAGCCGTCTACCATGAAATCCTGCTCGGCTATATGGACTATGTGAAACAGCTGGGCTATACGATGGCACATATCTGGGCGTGCCCGCCCTCTGAGGGTGATGATTATATATTTCACTGCCATCCGACTGATCAGAAAATACCGAAGCCGAAGCGTTTGCAAGAGTGGTACAAGAAGATGCTGGACAAGGGCATGATTGAGCGTATCATACAGGACTACAAGGATATACTTAAACAGGCGATGGAAGACAAGCTTGGCTCGGCCGCTGAATTGCCCTATTTTGAGGGCGATTTCTGGCCCAACGTCCTGGAGGAGAGCATCAAAGAACTGGACCAAGAAGAAGAGGAGAAACGCAAACAAGCCGAAGCCGCCGAAGCAGCAGCTGCTGCCAATGTAAGTTTACTATCATTATTTACCTAATCTGAATTGTACATAGTGGCTTTTTTTTTTAAACGTCCTTTTGCAGCTCTTTTCTATTGAGGACAACGAAGTTAGTGGTGATGGTAAAAAGAAGGGGCAGAAAAAGGCGAAAAAATCCAACAAATCCAAAGCGGCACAGCGCAAAAATAGTAAAAAGTCCAATGAGCATCAGTCGGGCAATGATCTGTCCGCCAAAATCTATGCCACCATGGAGAAACACAAGGAGGTCTTCTTTGTCATACGTTTACATTCAGCCCAGTCAGCGGCAAGTCTAGCGGTAAGCTGGAACATATTATAACTCAAACACATATACACAAACAAATTGAATTGATCTATTTCAGCCCATACAAGATCCGGATCCATTGCTGACCTGTGATCTGATGGATGGACGCGATGCATTCCTAACACTTGCCCGTGACAAGCACTATGAATTCTCATCGCTGAGGCGCGCACAGTTCTCCACACTCTCAATGCTGTACGAGCTGCACAATCAGGGACAGGATAAGTTCGTTTACACCTGCAACAACTGCAAGACGGCGGTGGAGACGCGCTATCACTGCACCGTTTGTGATGTAAGATTAGTTGAGGGTAGACTTAAGAATGTATTTGACGAGGAGGATGAGGTTTGTCTGGGTTATTGGATTTAATCACTTAATCGAGCTTCAAGTATTATTTGCAACACCAGACATACAAAACAGTGCATCCATCCATCTTAAAATCGCATGATATTTAATTATTTTTGTTGCTTTTTTTGTTGTTGTATTTTAAGGACTTTGATCTCTGCACGGTATGCAAGGAGAAAGTTGGACACCCGCATAAGATGGAGAAACTGGGCTTCGATCTCGACGATGGCTCGGCGCCGGCTGATCTCAAGCAAGCAAATCCCCAAGAGGCAAGAAAACAATCCATCCAGCGTTGCATCCAATCTCTGGTCCATGCGTGTCAATGTCGCGACGCCAACTGCCGTTTGCCTTCGTGTCAAAAGATGAAGCGGGTGGTGCAGCACACAAAGAACTGCAAGCGAAAGACGAATGGTGGATGTCCCATATGCAAACAACTAATTGCCTTATGCTGCTACCATGCCAAGCACTGTCAGGAGCAAAAGTGTCCAGTGCCTTTCTGTCCGAACATCAAGCACAAGCTGAAGCAGCAGCAACTCCAACAAAAGTACGTAACTATTGGCAATATAAGATATGTGGTTTTGGATACACTAATCATTACGATATATAATACACACTATACTACGTGTGTATTGTATATCAATTTGCTTATATTTTTAGTCGTTTTTATATTTGGAAAAAATGTCGGTTTGAGGCCGAATTAGGTTTATAAAGCCCAAGCTGCTGCAGTAGTCGCTCTTCACTTCAGACAGCACCAAAATTCATCTCGTCCAAAATTCGATCTCATCAAAATACAACAAAATATATAATTATGGATTTGACAATATCAATAAATGTTGTCACCCACGAATGCATACATATGCACATACATACATGCATACTTGTGCATTTGAGTATTTTTATATGACTTCAATAACAATTAGCTAATGGGCCAATTTGGCAGCGATAACATCTTTTCAATTTCTTGCCATTGTCATGGCACGCATCTATGCAGATTTTACATGCATGTATGTGTGTTTGCATGTATGCGGATTTTTATTTTGTGTATCGGAATTTTTTTGGGCTTTAATCGCATTGTCCTTCGCTACATATCTGAATAGAATGCATTTAATGCAAGAAGTATCGCTAAGTACGAACCACTGTGCAGTTAGGTCGCCCCACTGCGTAGTTAGTAGATTTTGAATTCAAAGATCCGTTAGGTATTTGAACATAATTAAACGTAGCTTCCGTTCGCTTCGGCGCCCAGGGTTGTTTATTGCAATTCAACAAAAGGTCATCCAATTAATAGTTGTGCTAGTTTCGTGCTCAATGTTTATTCGTCCAATTTTAATCGGCT
This sequence comes from Scaptomyza graminum, assembly GCA_018901835.1. Classification (NCBI taxonomy): domain Eukaryota; kingdom Metazoa; phylum Arthropoda; class Insecta; order Diptera; family Drosophilidae; genus Scaptomyza; species Scaptomyza graminum. The sequence goes on along the minus strand of JAEIFL010000001.1, from coordinate 5,046,420 downwards.
GTCATTCAATTGAATTAATCGCATATTTAACGTATTTTTTTTTTTAAAGGCTTCAACAACAACAACTTCTGCGTCGCCGCGTTGCACTTATGTCAAGAACGGCAGCACCAGCAGCCCTGCCCGGACCAACGATAAGTGGGCCTGTTGTGGCAGCTAGTGGTGGCGTCGGTGTCGGTGTACCAGTAGTGGGTATGTCTGGTGTCGGAGTGACAGTCAGTCAACAGGTAATGTCTGGCCAGGCTGCAATTTTGCCCGTTGGTGCCGGTGGCATGAGTCCATCAACTGTGACGGTGCCATCGCCGGTATCAGTCATGGGCGGTATGACATCACCTCATCCACACCAGCCCGGCATTGGCATGAAGCCCGGCGGTGGCCATTCCCCGTCGCCCAATGTTCTGCAAGTGGTGAAGCAAGTGCAGGAGGAAGCCGCCCGCCAACAAGTGCCGCATGTGGGTAGCTTTGGCAAAGGCGTGCCAATGGCGCCGCCCGTAATGCAACGCCCAATGGGCGTTGGTGTACCCAATCAAGGTGCCATGGGCGGCATGGTCGGCAACGTTGGTGTCAATCAGTTAGCTGGAAATGTTGGCGTCGGCCCTGGTGGTGGGCAGCTGCCGAGCGGAGCAAACTGCAATAATGTTTTGAATGCGAATAATCTGCTGCCCATGGAACAGTGGGGCGGCGGCGGAGGTGGTGGTGTCGGCCCCGGACAGCAGCGCTATGCCAATAACAATAATCCACCAGGCATGCGTCAACCCAATCAGCTAATGCAACAGAATCTACAGCAACAACAAATGATGGGCATGCCACCAAATCAAATGGGTGGCGGTGTTGGCGTCGGCGTTGGAGTCGGTGTTGGCGTTGGAGTCGGCGTCGGCGCTGGACAAATGCCCGGAGTGGGTTCGGGCGTTAATATGGTCGGTGGCGGTGGACAACCTCATGGCATTGGCATGGGAGCGCCAATGGGTGCAGCAACCGCTGGCGGTGGTGTTCGCCCGCCAGGCGCACAAGGTGTAGGCGCTGGTGGCGGCGGTGCTGGCGGTGCGGGTCCCAATATGGTGAATGGACCGCCACTTAACACACAGACTCTGGCGCAGATCATGCAAAAGATCAAAAACAATCCGACCAACGAAAGCAACCAGCACATTCTCAGCATCCTCAAGCAGAACCCGCAGATCATGGCGGCGATTATTAAGCAGCGACAGCAGAGCCAAATAAATGCTGCTGCCGGTGGGGCAGGCGGTCCCGTTGGTGCACTGCAAGCGGGCAATGGACCACAGACGCCACAGCAGCAGCAACAACAGCAGCAGCAAGTGATGCAACAACAACAGCAAATGCAGCACATGATGAATCAGCAGCAACAACAACAGCAGCAGCAGGTACCTGGCGGCGGGCCAGGCGGACCCCAGCAAATGGGACCTGGCCAACAGCAGCAGGTGAGCCTGATGCAGGCGCAACAACAACAGCAGCAACAACAACAACAACCAGGACCACCACATCAGCGAATGGCCAATATGCAGAATGCGGCCATGATGCTACCGAATCTGCCGTCCGGTCTAAGCTCTCAGGGAGGCATGGTAATTTTTTCAAATATTTAACATTTGTTTTTCGCGCAGTGTAGCATTTGCTTTCTCTGTCTATTTTGTGTCTGTATCTCATCATGCGCTATCTCTTTCGCACAGGTGCCCAACCAGAAATGGAATAACATGCGATACATGCAAATGAACCAATATCCGCCACCATATCCGCGCCAACGAGGACCACACATGGGCGGTGCCGGCCAGCAGCAATTCCCGGGCGGCACTGCGAGCAATTTTAATGCGGGTGGCGCCGGAACCGTTGCCGGTGTTCCGGTATCCGGTGCCCCCGTTGGCGGCAGTGGTGCTACGGGCCCGGGCTCCGATCAATACTCGATGGCGAATGCGGCAGCTTCCAATATGCTGCAACAGCAGCAGGGTGGCGGTGCTGGTGTCAAACCTGGACCACAACAACAACAGCAGCAGCAACAACAAATGGGCGTTATGCCACCAGGCATGCAGCAGCAACAGCCTTTGCAACAGCAACAACAACAGCAGCAGCAGCAACAACAACAACAACAAATGATGCAGGTTGTGGCCGCTGGCGGCGGAGGCATGGCGAATGCGAATGCACAGAATTCGATACCTGGTGGTGGTGGTGGTGGTGGCGGTGGTGGACCCGGCGGTAGCGGGGCAAATGTGATGGGCCCGCCAACACCGCATACGCTGCAACAGCAGCTGATGCAGTCGGCACGCTCCTCGCCACCGATACGGTCGCCACAGCCGACGCCTTCGCCGCGATCAGCGCCATCGCCACGCGGTCCGTCAGCGTCACCGCGGGCGCAGCCCTCACCTCACCATGTGATGAGTCATTCACCGGCACCACAGGGACCACATGATGGCTTGCACAATCATGGCATGCATCATCAATCACCGCTGCCGGGCGTGCCACAGGATGTGGGCGTTAGCGGTGTTGGCGTCGGTGTTGGAGTCGGCGTTGGTGTTAGTAATGCCGGCAATGTTGGCGGCAATACTGGCGGCGGCGGCGGAGGCGGCGCCTTGCCCGATGCCTCCGATCAGTTGACCAAATTCGTCGAGCGACTCTAGTGCAACACCAACGCCAATGCCAATGGCAGCGGCAACGGCAACGGCAACGAAACCAGCAACAACTGTAACTCTAATAGCAATAACAACATCAACCTCAACAATTATCACTATAACGGACAGCAACATAAGCAACATAAGCAACAGCAGCAGCAGCCGTTGTTGCAGTCACCTCATTACTTTTGATGTTCGGCCTTGGCGATTTGTGCCCTTAGGCTAATTTGGGGATTTGTGTGTGAGGGCGGGTTCTTTTTTGATGGGGGGTGCGTTTTGTACATGAAGGGTATATATTAATATTAATATTATTAATAACTAATAATATATACATATGTATATAATTTACGGGTTAATAGTACTTCTGCTGCGAGTGGCTATCCAAAAGAAAAAAATTACTAAACAAAAACAAAAAAAACCATCAAAAAGAAAAAAAAAACAAAAAATTATGCAGAATATTTGTATGTTAATCGTTATGTCCCACTTTTTTTTTGAATGTATGAAATATTACTAATCAGCCATCGGCTAGCAACTATTATGTAATTTAGTTTATTTTTTCAATATGGGGGAAATCTGAGCCCTAGATTATGTTATCGGCATCCTTTACATGCACCATATACATATATATATGTACGCAGAATAATTGCAATTAGCGTTTATATACAAAAATATACACAAAACACATTTAATTTATAAGTTTGATTTAAGTAAAAAAGTTAATAATTGAACAAAAGCACAGACAGCAAATGCAGCTAAATGTAAATGCAAATGCAACAAAATAATGTATCGATTATGATTGTTACTATTTAAGTACTACACCACACATTTGTTTTTGGCAAATATCCATTATATAATTTAACAATACACATACATATATATGCTATATATATTTAAATAGTTTTTTCATATATATGTATTTATATTTATATTTAAACTGTATATACTACACACATATTATGTACTACCAGATAGCCGTGCCCTTTTTTTATTATTCTTTTTTTAATAATAATAATGATCGCAGTACTCAGAACACAACAACACAACAAGAACTTTACTTTCAATGTTTAGTGCAATCAATTAGGACACTCACTCGCAACAGTGGCAACAGCGACAACTGGGAGTATTATACAATTTGTAAAACGTAACGTAAAACGATAAATTATGTTTTCACTTATTTAAGCTAAACGATACTACAACAAATTATATACAACAAATCATTAAAAGCAATGCTGAAGATTCTGGGAGTAAAAACGAAAACAAAAAACTTAATAATTATACTATAAAGAAAAACAAAACAAAAAAAAAGCACAACGTAACCGACTTTATCGGAGAATGCGTAGAACATACATACATCTATTAGATATGATTGTGTATGCACTCTATTAAAATTGTCTGTACCACATAAATGCAATTTTACCTACATGTTTTAAAAATCTAAAATTTCAACGATGCGATTAGCTTGAAGTTTATTTATTCTTGTTTTAATAATATTAGATTTTTTTTTTACCTAACTATAAGCTCCAAAAACTTATCATTCTAAATCAAGACGCGCAACAAACAAAAAAGAGAAAATATTAATAATATTGATAATAAAAAACTAAAATCCATGTGTTGAGACTATCAGAACTATCAAAAGCATATAGACTATATACATATAGTATATTAAAAAAGACGCATATGTATAGTGTTTTATGGCTAGCAATTCTTAAGCCAAGATGTTGGCAATTGTCAGTTTATTATCTGCTCCTTATAGGAGCTTGAATTGGGAACACGCATAGAAATATTTTTATATAGAAAACCGCTAGTTGTGCACCTACATATATCCGTGTGTATATATACACCATATGTATTTGTATATATATATGTGTGTATATGTATATGTGCAACATATACGCATGTGCTTCATAAATCTAACAATATCAAAAAAAAAAAAAAAAAAAAAAAAACAACGCTCCATTTTTTATCAACTTCCAATTGACATACAACAATAAGTACGAGAGGAAACTACAACCCAAGAATCAACATCAAACAAAATACAAACAGATAACACCAATTACAAACAATATATTAAATTAAATTAGTCAGAATGCTTTGAAACAATTAGAATTGTAGATTTTTATTGACTAAATCGATAAACAAACCAACTACAAATAGATAAAGCCGCCTGCAGATATACATATACGATATATATATTTATATTTACAAATTGTTCGTGTCACTTTAAGTTTTTGCAGCAGTGAGTATGTTCTTTTTGCTTTGCTTTTAAAACCACAGCAGCAACAACCATATATTTAAAGTTTGATTTTTTTCAATTGCCACCATTTGTAAATACATTTCATAATTTACTTAGTATTTTATTTTGTGATAGATAAAGAAGATTAACAAAAAAAGATAAACAAATAATTTATCGGTTTTTTGTTCAACTTTTAACTCAAGAAATCAAAATTGCAAAAAAAAAAAAAAAAAAAATAATTAAACGTATTTCAAAAAAATATAGACAAAAAAAAAAAACAAACAGAAACCCAATGCCGAATACAAACAGAATGTTAATTTTATTAATTAATAATTAAAATTTTAATGATTGCTATTTATAAACGCTAAACATATACATTTAGCTGTAGGGAGCTAGAAGTTAAGGCGTAACACTATTTACTAGGTGGTTAGCAGTTAGATCGTAGTAACCAACATTTTTATAAGCATTGAGAGAAAGCTCATCGTTTTTTTACAGAGTTGCCGCCGCCCAAGAATCGTGTACAGAAGAAGACAGAAACAAGCAGACAAACAGACGGACAGACAGAGAAAGGGAGAGGATAAATTCAGATGGAATGTAGAAAATGTGTGTGAGAAGATGATAGCCAGAGAGGGAGATAGACAGAGAGAGAGAGAGAGAGGCGCGTTAAACATTTTGTAAATTACATTTATACATAAAAAAAAAAAATAAAAATAAAAAAATACAAATACAATATTTACAGAGTTTATTAACAATTTGTCTTTAACCAAACCAACAAGTAACTGCGCATAAGAAATGCCTTCAAGAAGCGTTAACAGGATAAAAGCAACATTAATTGTAAATAAGTATATAATAATAATTATAGGAAAGTACAAGAACAGCAACAAACAAACACATAAGTGCAGCTATACTCGATATATAGCACGACATATATATATATATAGTAAATAGTATATATATTATATACATAACGATAGATAATGTATAAACATATACATACATATACACACATAAAAAAGTAAGTCAAATCCAACGCCCTAGTTTTAAACAACGTATAACAACCGACAACAAAATCGTGCATATACATCGTAGTATATACATCATACATATAGTATGTACACCAACTATACAGATTACATATGTGTTTTTAATACCCGTGTAGAGTTGTTTTTCTAAGTAAAAGAAAAAATAAATAAAAATTAAATACAAAAAAAAACAAACAAACTCCCCAAGAACCGGTAAGAACAATTTACCAAAACAGAATGTGGTGTCTGTGCCTGCGTTGTTAACCCGTATGACGTTCCGTTTGCGCCGCACAATCAAAATACAAGAATAAAAAAAATATGAAAAACCAAAAAAAAAAACATAAAATATCATTAAAAAAAACCATCTGGCCAAAGGCGCTGCCGCCGTTGCCTTAGGCCCTGTGCTAAAAAAAAAAAAAAAAACACAAAAATATTAAATCGATTAAAACGAAAGAGAAACATAAAGCTGCCTTTTAAACGCGGCTGCTACGGCGCGGTCTACGGGCGCTCAGGCACAGTATCGTATCAAAGAAAATCCACACAAATTACACAACAAATTTTTTAATTAAAAAATAAAATAAAAAATAAGTAAAAAAAAATATTAAAAAAAAACAAACAAAGAAAAAAGCGTGAAGAAAACAAAATGGCGAGTTAGTTTTTTCGGTTATGTTTAACGTCCAGAGTCAGCAGCAATGAACAAAGTTTTTATGAGGCGCGCAGGTGTGTATGGATGCATGTGTGTGTGTGTGGGGGTATAAATGCTTGTGTGTGTGAGTGTGTTTATTGGCAGAAGCGTGTGTTCGTGTGTGAATTAAACAAATTGTGAAATAACATTTTTCTAAAAACATAATTTTTTTTTTTTTTTTTTTGTGTTATTCTGGTGGACGAGGAAAGGGACGATCGATAGAAGAGAGCGGGAGAGAGCATATTCCAAAACTATTTGTGATTACAATTATATATGATGATGACGATGATGATGATGATGATGAAGAAAAACAAGCAACACAAACGCATTAATAATAACGCGAAATGAGAGTTAAAACTTAGTATCTAAGCCTTACTCTAAATACAAGCCACATTTATGTATAAATAATTATTCTTACAAGTATATATACACGACACATATTATACAAATAATACCATATGTGCATACGCATATGGGAGAACCGACTAGATAAGCGAACGAGTGTAAATTATATAAAAAAAACAAAACGAAGAAATATTATCATTAATCTATATTATGTATATATATATACATATATATATTTAGGCAAGTGGCAGCAAATTCCACATTGCTGACGTTTATAATTATGCATACAAAATGTAATTTCTTAAATGCAACCAACAAAACGAAGTAAACAAAACATCAACAAACAACCTAGTTAAGTCAAGTAAACCAAGCCTTAGTAAAAAACTAGTTTTAATAACAAAACAATACAACAAAAAAAAAAAAAAAACAACAACAACAACACATTAGAAACCAAGAAACAAATACTATAACTAATAATCTATACAATGGTTACAATATTAAATTTACTTGTAAAATAGCGCGAAGTGTATGTCTATAGTATGTCTGAATGGATTGAAAATAAGAGACAAGGACCAAAAGGCGACCTTGTCTTGATTCAATCATTTCTTTAATTATACATATATTAGTTTTTTTTTTCATTGTTTTACCAAACGTGTTTTTTTATATTGATTAATTGTATTTTGTAACTTAATATACTTCTATTAAAAATGATTAAACCGTAACAAAAAGCAAAACAAAAACAAAAAAAAAAAAAAAAAACACAGCAACAACCACACACTGTAATTAATAAAATACTTTGCTTAAAAGTGTAAAATAAATTAATTTAAATAAAAACTATGAAATTTAAAAAAATCCAAACTCTTTGTTTTTCACTTTGGGGACTTGGGTACCTAATTTCATTAGCCATGTAATAGTATTAATATTTTGTTTGTAACAGGTAATTCATAGTCTAGAGTTTTCTCGACTAGAGCATTCTTTCTTGTTTGGTCGCCTCATAAATGGTTAAAATGTATTCTATAGAATTTTTGTCAATTCAGTAGTGCCTTTTATGTGGGATGATTGACACAAAACTTTATTTCTTTACCACATAAACTTATCGTTGATTTAAACGAGCGAGTATACGATATATAAATTTTAAAATTTTTCTAAGGTGCACTTACATATAAAAAATGCCATAGAATAAGAAAATGTACTACACGGATTTATTTTAATAAAAATAAAACGACTTATATTATCAATATCAGTTAATTGGCTATTTTTTTTTTTTTAAATGTAGCCTCTTCTTATCAACTTATAAATAGTTGATAAAAAAAAGTAGAGTAAATAAGGCACACAAATATGCTAAACAGAAAGGTATAAAGTACTTTTGTATATGTACCTAAAGGTATAGGCGAGATTGATATATTTAATATTTGATTTATTAACGGTTGGACTTTGAGCGCAGGTGTTTGAAATGCTTTATTGGTTGGCATTTTATACTCTTTTCCCAAAAGGAAATAAGCATATTTTTTTATTTAAATTTGAATTTTAGACTCGAAGTAAAAGTATTGAAACAGTAGTATAGTGATTTGGGAGCAGGAGTTTTATAACGTGTTGTTACATAAAGAAAAAACTGCATGCTAGGTGCAACATTGGTTGTTGTCTTAAACATTGCCGTTTTGCTTTACAAAAGGTTTTTCCAAAATATTACTCATCCGTGTTGTTTGTGAAAGTGAAACAAATCGCAAAACTCATACTACATACGTATTTGGAGCTACTGAAATGAAGATAATGTGGACAATTTGAAGTGTTGAAATCTTTTTTAATCTTTGTACTTTGCACTTGAACAATTGCCAATTGTAGGCAATCCTACAAAAATGAAACAGCACCACCGACAAGTCCAGCTAAAATGCTCATAAGGAGGTATTAACTTTGAGCTTAATTTTTTCTGTCTTGAACTCTAACTTGCTTTGTATAAGCAAATATATTATTTAAATGAATTTGATAGATTTTGAAGTTTATGTTTGGACAGTCGATCAATTTACGAACGATTAGGAATTATGAGAGTGTGCAATTGAAAAAGCCAATGATAAGATTAAGATTTTGTTCTGCAAAAGACACGGAACAGTGCTTTCCCACGCCATCGATCAAATATGAGTTGACGTATACTTCTCAGACTTAGTACTAAACTCGAAGCATATGCACTCCACTTACCTGAAGTAACATGCCAATAAGCCATCAGGTTCGAGTGTGCTTCCAGATATGGCCACTATCGAATGTCAAGTCATAATCGTATAACAGTTAGTTAATCAAAACAGTCTTTGAAAAGTTACTACAAAATATTATTGTAATCATTGATCTATATCGAAGCTATCTATTTGATCTCAGCTATAAATTAGCGCAATTCTTTATAAAAACTTTTTTAAACTATTTTCATATCTGCAGATATTTTCCTTTAAACATTTAACACTTTAATTATGTATAAAATTAAACTTACATAAATACTTAAAGAAACTTATGAAACAAAGAAAGCAAAAGGTCTGGAAACTTCGTCACAAATTCAGCAAAACTTTTTCAAGTTACAAATATGATGTGTTCTTTATTCCTTGAATAAATTACAAAATATTACTTGTGATTAAGGTGTACAAAATCTTGTAATTTTCTCATTTTTAATCTCTGATACCGAAGGTAAAGTGTCCTACGCCCTAGGCTGGGAAATCGATCAAAACCGATTAGACATTAGATCCCCCTTTTATTACTGTTATGAGAGTATTTCACAGTCGGTTGCGCTCGATTTCAGCGTTTTCACTTGTTGTTTTTTCCCTTATTTTGGTGGATTTCCCACCATATAATTAAGTGCGTTTCCAACTATAAATCGTCATGGTTTATCAATACAGATTTAAGGCCCAGCTGTCTTTGACATAATTTACACCAGGGGCACGATGACTGGTAGGCGGCACATGTGTTTACCCAAATCCCAGCTAAATCCGCGCTAACGTTAAGCAAACACCCAGCGTTCTAAAAGATCAGATAAGCAATTGATTAAAGTGTTTCTTATCGCCATTTTTTAGCCAGGGTCTCTATCTGTATCAATTGGGAATATTATTTTCGTTATAATACATATTTTTCATGGGCGAAAGCGTTTGGTCATCGATTTCGGCGTTAACGTCGACGTCAACGCCGATGTGGACAACGGCTCAAGTAGTAGTCACTTAAGCCTATAAAAGCTACTGTGGTCATTGTGCACACAATAAGTTAACCGCGCGTTCAATTCGCACGCGTCTCTAATTAAACGACGGTATAACCAAGCCGTCGGAAATACAATAGAAACAATTAAAGGTTCAGTAATCATCAAGGATTATGGCGCAGCACCATAGACTGGCGCTGCTAGGAGCAGCGGCGCTGCTGCTCCTAGCCACCGTGGTCGGAGCATACACAGACAAAGACAAACATCTACTCACCGGATATTCGAACCCAATGCACAAGAGTTTGGCCCATCAATTCTTTGCCCTGGCAGCCGAGCATGCCGAAATAACAAATACAACCGGAAGCCAACTGATGCGTATCGACAGTTACGAAAATCGCGATGATGAACGCGACAAGCTCTGTGATAGAGATGTTGCACGCATTCGTGACGCCATCGACAACATGGAGGAGTGGGCGCTAGAATGTAAGCAAAAAATGGATCAATATGAAAAATTCCCAGTTTGAAAGTGATAACAAAAAAGTGCAAAGGTGATAAATAGAAAGAAAATCACTTATCTCCGATCTTCATGATGATCATTAGTTGTATTTTTTAAAGTGCCAATTTTAGTTGATTTTGTTTTAATTATATATTTCCTTCTATCAAAATCGAAAAGTGGAATATTTTTAAAGAGATGAATGTTGATCTAAGATACAAAACAGTCTCAAGGGGACAATAGGTTTATCATTGTACCAAATTGTTTTGGAATTGAATTAGTGAAGTAAAAATATGTACTTTGTTCTAAGGATGGTTCGTTATATAGAAGATCGACTGTATAACACCCTCAAGTAGGGCATTCAAAATTAGTTTGGTTAATGTAAAATGTTCTTGGGCTCCATTCATAAGTTACGGCGTACATATATATTTTTATGACATCCCGTAAATCAAATTGCAAATCGAGTTTGATAGCCAATAAACACTTATAAATTTTGACTACCGATAAGATTTGGCTAATTGAGTTATGACGCAAGATATTCGATATTCATGTGGCATTTACAAATCAGAAACTTACATTTCTGGTTTAGGGAGAAGGGTCGATAAGGGTTGATATTTTTAGGTTTGTCAACTATTTTTAACTCTACGAATAATTTTTTCGTAATTTCTAAAACTATGTACGATTTATTTAATTGTTCTTTTCTTTGTTTTCTTTGTTCTTTTTTGGCCTCAATCGCTAATGCTGATCAAAATGAGAAAACACATATTCACGTATTTCTTAAGGTTTTGCATTATTAAAAACATAGTACAATGTAGTCTTATCATCTTAACGCAAATCCAAGCCACTTCATAGTGCATGGCCGAGATAGAAGCCAAACACTTTTGTGCTGCGCCTATCAAGATTACAAGTGTTAGCCGGCACTTTTATCATACTTGGGCTGATAAGTCATTGGCCCAAGTATGAAAAGGCAACAACATCAACACTATCTATTAATAGAGCAATGCACTTTAATTAAATTTCTTAAGTGCTTCAAGATCTTTAAAAATAGTTGGATCGACCTGTGATCTAATATGTTTATACTAATATTGTTGTGAACAGTTCCAGACTCATGGGGTCGACTGCCTGTCGGCTTCTTTTGGGGCCATCTCATCAGCATGGGGCAGTACGAGGAGTGTGTGGCGGCATCGGCCACATACGGCAATGGATTGCGTGGCCAGTATTGTTTGGCACGCTTAAACATCACCCAGTATTACAGCAAAGTGAAGCGTCGTAATCAGGAATTCTCACGCATTAACTACAAGAAGACTGATCCAGAGATCTTCGAGTTGGGTGTCTGTGTGCCCAGCACATGCAGTGCTGATAAAACTGATGCGATACTGAAGTACGTTATCTCGCATTTCTATGGCGATGATGCCATCGATCTTAACTTTAGAATGATTCAGGAGAAATGGTGCAAATACGATGCACCCATCGAGCTCCGAGCTATAGATATATTTGCCATGTAAGTTATTTAAACTCAATTTTAATCTGATGGATTAGCGAAATGTTTTCCAATCACTTGATATTTTCTTTTTACTGTTGTACGAATTGCCATTTATTTTAAATTCTATTTTTCTAGAGTCTTCTTTTCGCTGATTGCATTCTTCCTGCTAGCCGGCAGCGTCTACGACTATGTGCAGACCCGCAATGGCGGTAAGTTAAATATTTCATCTGGATTTTTCAATCTACTAATGTGTGCAACTAAATATTCCATCGTTTTTGCAGCACCCAAGAAACCACTATTCCTTGCGTTTTCAGTGTTGCACAATGCACCAAAAATTTTCACAGTTAAAAAGGTGAACAATCCGAATGTGATTCACTGTCTGAACGGATTGCGTTGCTTCAGCATGATGTGGGTTGTCTTTGGGCACGGGTACATGACCATCTACGATTTGCCACACATCAATCGCACGAAGTATTATACATGGCTGCAAACACCCTACTCCATGCTGGTGCAGAATGGCTCCCTCTGTGTCGACACGTTCTTCTTCATGTCCGGCCTGCTGATGTGCTGGGGAGCTTTCCGTGAAATGGAACGCGCCAAGGGTAAACTGAACATACCGATGATGTATTTCCATCGATATATTCGTTTGACACCCGTTCTTGCTGTTGTCATTTTGTATATTATGTCGCTATACAAGTACTCCGGGGCTGGAGCCATGTGGTTCAAGCTGGGCATCCAGGATAAACGCTGTGAGAACACCTGGTGGGCCACCCTACTGTATGTTCAGAACTATGTCTATCCCTACAGCATTGTAAGTAAAATATCGTAAAACGTTCGGAACTTATTATGCTTATTACACTATTCTTTTTTTTTTTGTATAGTGCGTTTCACAATCCTGGTATTTGGCCGTAGATACCCAACTATATTTCCTATCGCCTCTGTTCCTTATACCCCTGTATAAGTGGGGCAAGAAGGCGCTGATACCAATTGTGATATTTGGTCTGCTGTGTCTGGGCTGTGTTTTTGCCACCTTCCTGTACAATGACTTTACGCTTTTCCGTGTCCAGGACGATCATGTTGATCTGCGCCAGCGCTTGACGTATTATCCGACGCATACGCGCATTCCCACTTGGTTGATCGGTGTCATCTTTGGCTACTTCCTGTTTACACGCAATCGTGGACGTCAAATTCCGTTGGCCAAGCACTGGGTCATTACTGGCTGGGCTGTTGCCTTCGGAACGATGTTGGCGGATCTTTGGGGTCCCTTCTGGCGTATGCTGCCAGACACACCCGACTCTCCACTAATTGAGGGCGCTATCTTTGAGCCACTTAGTCGCACCTCATGGGCCATGGCCATCGGCTGGATTGTGTGGGCCTGTTACAATGGACATGGCGGCATTGTCAACGATTTCCTCTCCTGGGGCTTCTTTACAGGCTTGAGCCGTCTAACGTACTGCATGTACGTGATACACAGAATTGTTCAGCTCGTGAACGCGGCGCGTACTCAAACGGATACCCATTTCTCTGACTACGACGCGGTAAGTGTTCTGATAATAGTTTTTGCTCATCTCCTTTCGTTTTCATCCGATAATTTGATTTTGATCCCAATTACAGATATTGCGCTGGTGGCACGACTTTGGCATCACACTGACCCTGTCCATATTTGCAACGTTAGCTTTTGAGGCCCCCATACTGGGCATTGAAAAGGCCATTTTTTCGAAGCCAGCGCCGAAGAAACCCGTCTCTAATAACAATGAAAAAGCTGCCATTGTCGCCGAGACAGCTCCCATTGCTACCACTGTGCCCGAACTAGAGCCCGAGATTGTACCAGCAGCTAGTAAAGCTGAAGAGCCTTCAAAGGCCTAACAAAATACTACTAAATACTTGTTAATTGTATTTTTTTTCACGAATGAGAATTTATTATTTGTTTGTGCAATTGTTTTCTGTAAGTTTTATTTATTAAATATTTAATTAAATCAGTCTTAATAATTTTGATAGTCGAAATTATTTGTGTTTTGAAATTTTAAAAAGGAAGAAATATTTAAAAGAAATCAATTTTTAAGTGTTTCCAATATACTGCCTTTTTGTCAAGAATGCATCTTATGTAGTTTGCGTTGTTGATAAGTGGATAAAGCATCTATAACGTCCCGTCTTGCTTTGAAACTCCTGTCAAATTTAGGATAATCTTCTTGAATTTGATCCATAATTTTAGTTATAGTAGTCAAAATGCTTTTTACAAACGCCAACGAAAGTTCTTTTTGCTCTTCTTCGGAATCAGTGTATTCCTTGAGACTAAAAGTCATCGCCGATGATGGTGCCAACGAGCTGGAGTGTGTCGGCGATGCGGATGTCCTCGATTCCCTAGTCAAAGCAAAGCAAACATTTGGCTTTTACTTCAATCCCAATTTGTCGCATTCAGGAGTTCAGGGTCGCATGGATCCCTATGGCCAGGTCGTGGTGCTCTGCTGCGGAACGTTGCACACCGAGCACAGATCCGTTGGCTTCTTTGAATGCTGCTTTTTACTGTTGCGCGATCCGCACGCGTGCAACAATTGGAAGCCAAAAAAGTTAAAGTGCCTTTTGCGGAGCGAACATCATCCACCGACTGTACATACGCTAACCGCTAGCGCTACACTGCAAGAGGCTCTGGCATTGCCGACGCCCAGCGACAGTTTGGACTAGCATTTGATAAAATCTTAGGGCTAGTGAAGTATTTGCCAATTTGAAGAGCTCTTGAAAAACTTGATATTTATTTTTTTTAGAAAATAATTGATATATACAACTAGTCTGTTTATAAGGCAAAAGGTTTTTGAACTTAGCAAAAATAGCCTGTTTAAACTGTTGTAAAATATGTGAAATTATGACTTGATTTTTGATATAATTTAAAAAAAAATTAAATTGGCATAAGAAAAACATTAACAAGCTTGGAGTGTTACTCGAATAATTGAATTAGCATAAAACAAATTCATTTTTTTTTACATTTCTACAATATCAATAGTTATTTGTAACTATATAAACAAAGTGTCACAAACTTTTTACACAGGGATAACATTAATAACCATATAGTGAGTTAGCTTATACATATAATACATCGTTTAAGTTTTTAAATCGACTATCTGCCATAGTTGTTGCGACTGCCTTGGATGTGCACTTTAAAGAGTCGCGCCCAATTGACGATTAAATCGAAATGCTGAAAGATAAGGCAAACAACAACTTGAAATTTCACTTTTAATTTTTGTTTCGCATGTGATTTACCTCACGTTCCATAATGTTATCGCAAAAGCTTAAGTCCAACAATTTCAACTTTGCACAATGTACCAGAATGCTAAAAGAGTAGTAAGCAGATTAGACACATGACATTAAAAAAACACACACTTTAAAAAGCTTACTCATAAACACGCTCGTGTGAAATTTGAGTAATGCCCATTAGATCTAATTGCTCAAGATTTTTGCCCAATGTTGCAATATGCCTGAGATCACGATCAGTTATGCCGCGCATGGCCGACAAAAAGAGCTTTTTCAGCTTAGGACAATTGGTGAGCAGTTGGAACAAGCCGTCGCCCAGATTGGCCTCACGCATGCTGCACAACACAAATATTGTTAAATTGAAGAAGTTAATAAAAACTATTAAGTTCGCAAAACTTACCACCAACCCAAATCCAACTCTTCCAGTTGATGGCAACGGGCCAGTGATTGAAGGCCCCGCGCGGACAGAAAATGCGCCTTCCACATGTCCAACGAGACAAGTTGGGTGTTATAAGTTGCCAGATGCGCAGCCACATTATCCATGTTAACCGTAACACCGCAAAAAGCTGCGAAACGGAAATGGGTATGAAAACATTGCTAGGACAAATTCAAGTTCATAGCTTACCTAGATTGAGGTGCTTTAATTTGCGATTACCCTCAAGCATGCTCAGAAGCAGCTCCGACTCAAAGGCAGCTTGAAAGAGATCGAGTCGCTCAAGATTCTTGAGATTGGCCAGGCAGGAAAAATTTAGCAATGGAGTATCAGTAGGACAGTTACGAAGACTTAGTTCTATATGAGTATAGAAAACAAAACTTTAAAAATTATAATAGTTATAAAAAATGCTTGTATACCTATTAGATTATCACAGACTATGCCGACTGTTTCAATGCAGCTGGCATTAAGAAATTTGCAAGATTTTAAACGCAAATGGGTGAGATTGTCGCCACGTTGAGTCAGGAATCTTTTGTAAAGCAAAGAAAAGGGAAGTTGATAAGAAATATTAATTTTTGCTTTATAATCAAGTTGTTAATGAGTATTTACTTTTTGAACTCGGTGGGCGAAACCTCTCCAAATCCGCCACACCACGACAAATCCAGTTTTCGCAACAGTGTCGCTCGCCGCGCCAGCGTGCATAAAAGCTCCGAGTTGGCCAACATCCAATATGGCTTAAGGCTGAGATCACGATAGAGCAGCGGATGTGTGGAAATGTCGTAGAACAAGCGAGACACTTGGCCTACACTAAATAGTGATTTAAGATCCAGGTAACTGAGTATTTTCAAAAGGATTTCGAACTACAAAACAATGCGTTAGACATTAAAGAGATAAGCATTGTGGAACATTGTTTGGAATACCGGCAGATCCGTTAGTGCGATTTTTGGCGCACTGATTTGTAGCTGCTGGTCTTCGCACACGGTTTGGTTGACCTTCAAAAACTTGCTTAGATCGTTGTTGATAAATTCATGAAGATTGACACCACTATTTTCACGACAGCTGGGCTGGAACTTAAGCGTGCGCAGCTTGCAAATTATTGGCCCACTAGCTTCTTCTTTAGATCGCTTTCCCGTCGGCGTTAGCAGCTGCTGCATCGATTGTGTTGAGACTGTGCGTCCACAAAGCATGATTGCATCAATTTGGGTGTAGTAATTCAATTTACTGTGATTAAATTCAATCCGCAATGTCCTGTAAAAAACAGTGTAGGATCAACAACAGGTACACAATATCTGCTGCATAGAGCACTTACTTTGTCAACATGTTAGTTTTTTTCAGAGTGGGCGCAAAACGACGAGATTCGCGCGGGAAGGAAAGATTTATTTTAGATAGATTAGTTTGATCAGTGCTAGTTGCTTCCCATAAACAGGTCCAGCACTTGGTAATGCTGTAAGCCCAAATGCGCACTACAGCACCCGGATTGTATGTCTCAAAGACGGCAATCTCTGTGGGTACCACAAACTTTTCGAAATAAACAACTGTTGAAAAAGCAAAAATGTGGATAAAAAAGGAGTTTATTAAATTTAAAATAATATTTACCAATAAAATCATGTGTGGGCAACGCTGGTAAGTTCTGCGGCTGAATCTCACGGGTGGACGATGGCGCACGATGCCACCAGTCACCATAGGTACGCTGTATTAATATTTACGTTTGTAAGAACAAATTCGCATTCTCCGTTGCAGTCTTAACTTACCATTCCAAAGGTCTCTGGGTAATCGCCATAGGTTGGGTACTTGCTCGGCCGCCCAATTACATTGGCGGCCGTGTAGGAAATGCTGTAGTCAATACCATATTGCGAACTAAAATCATGCACGCCCAGCACATACTGTTCCAGATAGTAGCTTTTCTCATCTTGAGACTTGACTTGTGATTGTGGCTTGCTGTCGGCATCAGAATGGCTCCCATTGCACTCGAGGTTGCGCTCCATTAGCATGGCCGTGAAATCAATAAGTGCATCGGGCTCGGTGTCGCTGCTAGAGCTGCCGTCCTCGCCACCAAAGTCCAGCAAGGACATTTGGCCGTAGTTAAGCTTCAGCGTATTATTTGCTCGCTTATGATTCGCATGCCGCGCTCTGGTGTGCTTGTACTGCAGCTGTTGATCAAAGTTTATTACAACAATGTTTGTTTGATGTTGTGATGATAGCCAAGTGGTCGTCGCTAGTGCAATTCCTTAGTAAAAGTTATACGCTTGTGTTAAAGCACGGGGCTGGCCCTTATGTTCGCACTAAGCTGAGGAAAATTCGTCACTGAGGGTAAGTGTGGCGTTAATTCAATTATGGGCAATTGCGAATTCCTCTTTGTTTTTGAATAGCCAACGGGGTTTTGCTGTTGATGTTGTTGATTTAGCTGTTTCTGGCACTGCGTTTGGGTCTGTAATTGCTTTTAACGTGATGGTATTTAATTTTTGTATACCAATAATTAATTTCAATGTTGCTTTTTATTTGTTAATTTTATAATGAATTTTGACAACAAATCCGAAACAGCATATGATTCCTACTTGTGTAGATTAAAAACACTGACAGAGTTGCAATCGGGCACCTAAATCGTTATCGCTAAGCAAGAATTTATCGACGAAAGTGCAGATCAATTTTTCGTTTCGACCTATGTACGTTACGACATGGATATGTTTTTCGTTTCATACAAATAATTTCCAAAAATGGTTTATAATTTTTTATTAAATAAAATAACCTGTAAACAATTTTCTACCAACTGATAGATTTGCGTGCAGTCGTTACGTTTAGCGAGAATGATTAAATCGTCTAACGTGTGAATGGATATTTGTCGTGCAACAGCTGTTTGTTTTGCCTTCTCTATGCTTCGCCTAAAGTGGTTGTCTGTTTTAAGTAAATGGTCAACAATAAAAATGAAGAAAGAACGTCTTGACTATCGTAATAAACTGATTCTTGCGCCTATGGTGCGTGTTGGCACATTGCCTATGCGACTGCTGGCCCTCGAAATGGGCGCTGACATTGTTTACACTGAGGAACTGGTCGACTTGAAATTAATCAAGAGTATACGCCGCCCAAATCGTAAGTCAACCTTAACCTTGAGTTCGTAAACAGCGCCATTTGTTTTTTGTTTGTTTTTAACATTCTTCGATTTTCAGCTGCCTTGGGGACTGTAGATTTTGTGGACCCTTCAGATGGTACAATTATATTCCGCACATGTGCTTTGGAGACGTCAAAATTGGTGCTGCAAATGGGGACGAGCGATGCTGCGCGAGCTCTGTCCGTTGGTAAACTAGTGCAGGGTGATATTGCTGGATTGGATATAAATATGGGCTGCCCCAAGGAGTTTTCCATTAAGGGTGGCATGGGAGCAGCCCTGCTATCTGAGCCGGAGAAAGCGGCAAATATACTGCGCACGCTTTGTACCAATTTGGACATACCAGTTACCTGCAAGATACGCATACTACCCGACCTGATGGACACAATTAGCCTCGTTAAGCAGCTGGCAGCAACTGGTATTGCTGCCATTGGCATTCATGCGCGGACAAGAGATGAACGGCCTCAAAATCGTCCACATCCGGACGTTTTGCGCGCTGTAGCAAACGCGGTGGATATACCTATCATTGCCAACGGCGGATCACGCAATATGCACACGTATGAAGATTTGCATATGTTCCAGGCATTGTGTGGCGCTGATAGTGTTATGGTTGCCCGTGCCGCCCAGCAGAATGTGTCCATATTTCGCAAGGAGGGCATATTGCCAATTGACGAGGTGATTGATAAGTATCTTCGCCTTTGCATAAATTATGACAATGCCCCGCACAATACCAAGTACTGTGTGCAAAGTATACTCAAAGAGTTGCAGGAGACGCCGCGTGGCAAACGCTTCTTGCAATGCCAGACGTTGCAGCAGATTTGCGAAATTTGGCACCTGGGCGACTACTGCCGCCGTCGACAAAAAGAGCTTAAGGAACAAGGAAACGTTGGGCGCGCCGACGTTATTCTTTCCGAGCGCCTAAGCAAACGCCAAAAACTTGATGTGCCTGACGATGCTAGTGACGAATATAAGGGCGTCATAAGCCGCAAAATGGCTTTTCTCCGCTCAACCTTCACTAGTGGTAAGCGTATAAGAAGCTAACTGGCTGCGTATGTCAAGCTAATCTTTTGGCATAACTTTCGCATTTGTAGATACGCAGCTACCCAAGACGGTACTCTATACGCACGCAGGTCGTCTGGGTAAGCAGCCTCCGAGCTATGAGACGCAGCAGTGTGACAAGCTATTCCGGGCCATCTGCAGCTATGACGGGCAACGTTACAGCAGCAGTTTTTGGGAGAAGAACAAGAAACAGGCTGAGCAAGGTGCTGCATTGGTTGCATTACTGGATCTTCAACAGCTAAATGAACAAGATCTCTATGACAATGGCAGTCTGATCAGTTAGAGCCTGATACTTTATATATGACCAACCATATATGCCTTAGTAAACAATAGAATGAAGTTAACTAAAAATGTAATTAACAGTTGAATTAAACTTTAAAAAAAAAAATATCGACAATAATGTTTCTGAGAGTTGCAAGTGATTTATTAAAAGAGACAAGTTTGGATTTCCACAGTTTTTATTTCAGTACATTATTCATTGATATTTGACATTTATAGACAATGATTAAAGAAAACAATTTAGCATGCTCTAGATTTAAATTGCTTGAGGGGACGTTACCCTCTCTCTTCATAGGTCTAAAGTATCCAAAACTTTATATAACACATTTAAAATTCAATAATCAATTTATTTTGCTTAAATTTAACGAGCATTTTAACGACTCCTAAATGGTGAGTTTGGTCAAGTTATCTTGAAAAAACTAAAAAGTGTTTTAGGCAAGATCTCGATCCACCGATTACACCGATCGTTTTAATGGCAGCTACACATACATATGATATAGTTTGTCCGATCTTTCTGAATGCGGCAAGGCTACGTTTAAAATTCAACTTTAAGTGAGCATAGAACTATAATCGGACATACTTTAGCCATTATTTAGACACTTTGTCGATGATTTATGTATATGTATGTATGTTTATATTATAGTATGTATATGTACTTAATGGGATCTAGAATGTCTACGCGATGGCGACAAAACTAAAAAAAATATACCCTCTGAAGGGGTATAAACAAAAATTAAATGTAGTTTGAGTTAATTATGGTTTATTAATTGCCTAGTGTGTGTGTATGTGTTTCCGTGTGTCGAATGAAGTGCATGAGAGAAGTGAAGCTAGTTCGCTTGGCATTGCTGACGTCGTTGTGGCGGCGGCATCATTGTATGATCATCGCGGAAGCCAAAATTTACTATAAAGCTTAGTAGATAATCCTTGGTTATGGGATTCTTGATGCTCTCGACGACGGCTACAAAATGACAAAAATATACAAATTCAATATATCTGTGATATGATAGGCAAGTGTGTTAGGACAAAGAAACTTACCCACGGCCGTGTTAAAGCTGTTGGGCAACTTTTTGTCCGTTCGCTCGCGCATAAAATCCCAACTGCCATATTGGTTCATCGTGCATTCAACAATTTTGTTGTCCAGTTCGCGTATCTCCTTTGTTAGCTTTTGCAATCGTCCAAAGGGTGGATCGTGGCCGCCAACATAAAGAAAGCCAACCTTCTTGGTTAACAAGCTAACATCAAATATATTAATGGGAAAAATAGTGTATCAGATTATAGCTCTGTTCAAAATATAACTAAATTAATGTTTTTAGATTCTCAATAACATAAATTAGGTTTCTAAACCTATAGAAAATATAGCCCACGTTCACCAATCAGAATAGATACTATACAATAACTATAATATTATCCAACTATCGATTCTGTTCTAATAATGCTTTTCTTTATTATTTAGTTATTAGGAACCTAAGACAGAACTGACACTGTCTTACCCCTCGCCACGTTCTGTAATTATCTTTAGACGAAAGTCTACGGAGTTTAGCTCATGCGGTTTCCATTTAAAAACATCAGCACAGACGCCGGCTGTGTACGGCTGCTGTGAGGGTTGGAAGATGAGACCGTCGGGTTCGTGAGCCAACGAACGTGAAAACTTTTCGCCCAATAGTCGTTCCGACGTACGTATGTCCCAAAAGTCCTTGTTGCGTACACTGAACGGCTCCACGGACCGATTAATGATGCCCTGCTTCATGGCAAGGATTCGTGGACCTGTTTGAGTTTGAAAGTATAACGCTTCAATAAGGAGAATCTTGCAAAATGCGAACCTATAACTTCATTCTTAATATACTCCAGACGGTGTGGATAAAAGAACTCGTCCCGCACATCTCGACCCGCCAGTCGCACAATATCATAGACAAGAAAACGCGGCGTCACTGTCTCACCAATTTTGTCCAGCACCATTTCCTGCAACCCAACAAGCGTTAACTCAATTATATTGTTATCGAAATGCATGTAAAAATGTCTACTTACACCATCAAGCAGTGTGGCATTGAGATGTTCATGCAGATTCTTGCCGTGCACAAACGTCACATTCTCGACTTGAAAACAGGAGAAATTGCGATCGAAAAAATAGATTTCCTCGCGTCCATCAATAAGCATCATGTACCGCGTACCGTCTGCCTTCCACGATACCCTATACGGCATCTCGCTGAGCCTCTTGATGTTGTGCTTGTCCATCGATACGGGCTGAGGGCCGGGGAAGCCATTTTTCTGCCAGCAACACCAATCCTGTACCTTGTGCTGTAGGTTTAGGAGACGCGGCTGATCTATTACTTGCCGCACACCTGGTACACCAGACATAAATGCTGCATTTTTAACGAGTAATTCGCGGCGTCGCTTCTTTTTAGCGCTGCCTTCGCCCGACACAATGCCTTCGTCACCGTTTGCAGGTATATCGGTATCATCATCATTGTCGTCCTCTTCCGCAACCGATCCAGCCCCAGATCCACCTGCGGCTGCAGCCTGCTGTGAAGTGGATGAACAGTTGTCGTCGAAGCGCCGCTTTCTGGTATTGGTATCGCTTATGATGTCGTCACTGCCATTGCTGTCATCATACTCCAAGCACCAAACGGGCTGGTCTGGAGCTTGGGGAGCATCCTCCTCAACTTCATAGCGTCGAAAAAGCTCGTTAATATAATCTTGCTTGTAGATGCCTGGCGGTCGTGCGTTGGCAAATACGGCAAGTGCGGCTTCCACAGAGCAATCGAGCCGTTCAACCAAATACGAGACGATTAAAAAGCCCGTCCGATTGAAGCCGTGAGTACAGTGCACAGCAATCACATCGAACGGCCGCTCATTGTTAAAGTTGTCGACCAGTTCAATAAAACTGTGCGTCTGCTCCGCGGAGGGTGTTTCGCCATGGCCCCGACACTGCAGCTTAATATATTGTGCTCCTCGCTCCTCCACAGTGGCGCGATCGTAAAATCGTTTGGTATTTGTCAAATCGATCCAAAGACCCAGTTTTAACTGCGGAGCCGAGTGGTAAATAAAAATAAATAGTACAACATATGTTTGCATGTATGCTATGTATGTTTGTTTGCATGTATGTAAGTACATTTGTACTGCAATTGGGACAGCTCTTACCTTGAGCGTCTTGCAATAATCGAATAGCATTTCGGGCCGGAAAGTGCATTCAATTGGCATCTTGTCCTGGAAAGATTGACTCAGCGGCGTTTTGAATGCGAGAAAACGTTCCGCGATAACTTTGTCACTTTTTCGTGGACAATAGAGCCAACGATTTGGTAGTGGGCCTGAGCTCCGTTCCCGTTCGCGCTGTGAATGGGCCATTCCGACGGTGGAACGGCACGGGGGGACGGACTAGTTCACTGGATTTGAAAAAAAAACCAACAAAAAAAACAAAGGATACAGGCATGCACAAGAATATCCTATGATCGCTTTTGTGCGGTTGCAGCCCGGGCTAAAGCCGTTTTGAATCGCTTTAAAGATCGCGTTTCCGTTGCGTCGTTAACTTCTTCACATCATCTTTAGAGCAGCGCAGACAGTTTCGAAGAGTGCTTTGCTTGGATGGCTTGCTCGTGTGGTTGTGTGCGTCATGACGAACGTTGCCAGAGTGTGATTATTTTATAATGCACCAAAACATCGATGAATAACTTGTTTTTATTTACGACAGCGGTCATATGTTCTATTTGGCCATCTCAGCAACACAATATTTATTTTTTCATTGAAGGGAATGTTATGAAACGTGGCAACATTACATCGATAACTTTGCGCTATCAATGAGCTAGCCCGTTGAAAAAGTGGCCACACTTTTCTACGAACATCTGTTACGTACTGCATGCATTGAGCGGCAAATTTAAATTTTAAATCAACGAATTATCCGCATAAAACTTTTTTTTTTAATTTATGGTCTCTCTAAATGGGATAATGTACTTTATTTTGGGAATTGAAAGCTTACTAAATTTCTTCTATACCTATTAAAAATTTACTTGTAGTTTGGATATTTTTTATTTAATTTAACAATTTTAAGATCCAGAAAAAACAAATCAAATGTTTCTAAACAAGACGCGCTTATAAGTTCCTAGCGTAGTTTATGTTTTATTTATTAAATCAATGTTAAATATCTGTGAGAACATTATCGTTAAGATATATTTTTTATATGTGGTATGTTTGTATGAACTTGGCTCGTGCTTACAAGTACTCTGGTGTATGTATGTATTAGCGCTCACACAGACACAAAGAACTACCAAATCATTTACTATAATGTAAATAAACAAAAACAGCGAATGTGTTATTTTGTTGATGTTGTTGTTGTTGTTGTTGCTGGATACATACTTACATACGATACATACGATACATACTTAAAAACAAATGCTCGTTCGGCCACAAAAACGTTCCGAAAACGTACACATTTCGTGCGGATGGAGAGATGGAAGTTAAGGCAACAATAATAACATCAAACGATGGCAACATCTACGCTGGCGAGCATCGCTTCGCTCTTCATTCGATCGAACGAAGATCATCATTGTCGATTCTTCTACACTCCAAGCCGAATGTCATTTGAAGAATCGACTCTTTAAATTGTTTTTGTGCGCATTGTTTGAAAAATTTATTTTTTTCTTGTTCGTTCTCAAAAGTGAACTACGATTAATTGCATATTAAGTTACAAGTTCAATGGCAACCAATACTCCACCATCCCTTTCGCATGCAGTACGTCCTGCAACTGCAACAATAACAACAACAAAAACAACACCTGTGATGCATATGCCAAAAATTACTGTTACAAACACGACAACACCAAAAACAACAACAACAACACCAAAACCAAAAATCGCACCAGAGCCAAAATCACCTGACAGCTTAACATTGCCGCCTCGCAAAAGCTTAAGCTCCATGACTGACGACGAGATCATCCAAGAGAATCTCAAGGAAATACTCGATATGAAATCGCGGGTGAGTTGAACAGCTGGAAATATATTCACAATATTCGCAATAGTTTGGAATGTTGCACATAGCACCAAAGGCAATTGCAACTAATACGTTTTATTTCGGAGGCGTCATCAATTTTGGGCATGGCTGAAAATAACAGTACGACGCCATCAAATTTTCCGCCTTTATTTATCACGATTTATATATACATATATATATTTTAATATATTCATGTACATCTGGCTATATGTGCATACATATATAGCAGATCATGAAATCTTGCCAGATTGTAAACAATGTTTTTATGGGCCATACTTGCTGCCCTGGCATATGACTCAGTACTAGTATATATATACATATTAATACATATATGTATATGTATGTAAATGCTTTGCATAATAAAAATAATATAATATATATATATATATATATACAACACTCTCTACTATTATCGAGGCATAATTTAATACCTTTGTAATTTTTGATTTAACTAAAAACATTCTACTTGCACAACGGAAACAATTTAGTTTCTATCTCTAAGCTGTAATATAAGTAATAGGATAGGGTAGAGCTCTAAAGTCTCAATTGCTAAAATAAGGAGTCTTTCTGCTCTGTGTTTTTGGATGATATGTGATTGCGATCGTACATGAATATCGCCTTTAATCCTCTATTGTTTTTACAGGAAGAACGCAAAGCCAATGGACGCCTGGTGGCCGTAATTGTTGCCTTCCTGGGTAAGCATCAATAATACAAATAAATACATATGTATGTGCATATATTTCATATCTCAAATTAATGCTTTTTTTTTTTTTTTGAAAAAGTGCGTTAAAGATACAGTTTCTTGCTTTTCAAAGGAAACTTTTTTGAATGGTAAAATTAATGTAAACACATTTTCCCTACGAATAATAAACTCTAAATACATATGTTTCCACCCTATTAAATAAAATGTAAACACATCTGCTACATATGCATGTATGTCTGTATGTCTGTCGGAAGACATGAATTTGGCACTGCAATTACTATAATAAAAGTACGCCGTATTTGGATAAATTAAATGTTATAGTATTTATAATTAAATTTACATCCTCTTTCCGTTTTGCAGTGATATTTATGGCCTTGTATCATGCTTTGAAACGCAAACCTGCCGCATTGTCCGGCTTCCTGGTGCCGGCTGGCATTATGCTCTTCTATGGCGCTTGGGTAGTACTTCTGGCTAAGCGTGATAAACGGAAGCGGGCCATGTTCGTAAGTTGCATATGAAATGTTTTTGTTTTCATCATAAATATATATATTTTAACGACTATGTTCTCGTGTCTATTAGGAACGGCATATTGAGGAAGTGGCGCTGAAAAACAAAACTGAATTGGAGGAGAAACACACACGGAGAAAAATGCATTCAAAGAATGGCAGCCCATCCAGTAGTCTGCATTATGTCAACGAATTAACACCAGGAACCGAGCATCGCAAGAAGCAGAGGCGTCATAGACAACGTCAGCGGGAGCATGAGCTGAAACCCGACGGTTTGGGGTTGACAGCTGACGTTAAGGTTCACCGTTTGGGTGTTAAGAGACCAAGCTTTAGGCAGAAGCTCTTTGGCCAAACAATTGCTCACGTTAAGCTATTGGACATGGATACAGATACGGATGCGGACACGCCAAAATCATCAATAGCTCTTGAATTGAGCGAAAAAAGGAAAAGGTTGCAACGCGTTGACACTTTACCTATGCCACAATTGAAGCACATGAGCTCGGCGCCTTAGCAAGTTAGTGCGGGTTGAGGTACATATATAAATGAATAATATAAACAAGTCAAAATTATCGAATCCAGATCCTGTGAGAATGGTGATACCATAAAATGTAAATAAAAACAAAATGAACTGTTCAATTACTATTCTTTGTTTAAACCTTATTCGGTATTTTTACAGCCGAATAAATAAGGAGCTAACAGAAAGCCATATAAAAATAAGTTAAGGTACATTTATTATAATGATATTTCTGTTTAAATTACGTGTCAAATAATTTCCGTTGCTTTTGAAAACTCTTTAATTCCATTCTTACTCATATTAATAATAAATAGACAAACAAATCTTAGTCTAGGTTCTACAAACAAATAATCTTAGAAATTAACAAGCATCTGCCTTTCAACCGAAAATATTTGAATACAAACTGTTCAGCCCATTGCTGATAGTCGAGAAGATGCCATTCTCATTGGAGGCAGCAGCGTAGGGCGGTACACCTGGTCTATAATGCTGTGCTGCTTGCATCGGCCTATAGTATGAGGGCCCGCCAGCTCCGACTCCTTCGATGCGCTGTGGAACAGTTGCAAGAGTTGTTAATGGCAGTGGTTTGTCATATTCTATATATTTATTGTCCACCATAAGAACACAACACATACACAAATTAGTATTCGATTTTACAACAATATTATAAACGATAATAACACTTACAGTACTTAATTATTGGGTTTCAAACAGGTGCATTCTTAACATATATTATATGTATTATTAAGTTCAATAGTTGAAGACGAAACCAAGAATATTTAATTAATTTCAAAAATTGAATATCATATCAACCGAACCCATAGCATCAAGTTAGTATTTGAGGTAAACGTTATTGATAAACTTGGCTAGTTACTAATGGTGTTAAATTTATAAATTCTATTTTTCTCTCAGTAATGGAAGTATTTGTTAATTATGCTGGAACTAAATATGTAGTATATCCTATATAGTGTAATAAGTAAGCGTCGGCAATTAGTATTTACAAGCCAATGCGGCTAATGGCTTCTACTCCCCGATTAACTCCAGCTGGCGCTGTGGACGTGGCGTCGTCACGCTGCTGGAGCTGGTAGTGGTAGTGGTTGTGGTTGTAGTCGCAGTAGTGGTAGCTCTAGGGGAAATTATATACTGCAAACGCAGATTGCACGCGGGTAAAAATTAGCACCAACACCAGAAAATCACAAATCACAAAGCCATATGCAATAATTATTAGGTGAATAAATACATAGATAAGCATTTAACCTACCTTCGATGCTTGCAATGTTACGTTGAGCAATGTGGGATGCTGTTCGACAATGACGAACTCCACTTCGCGGGGCGCGTATCCCTCCGCAAAGACCTAAGGGATGTCGTTTAATATACGAGTTTCAAATGCTGCTAGTTACATATATTCATTGAGTTATAATCACCTCGGCCTTGTAGTAGCCGGGCAACAATATGCGCCAAAATTCGCCATACTTCGTTGTCTGAAAACCAACGTCGCGTCCCTTGATCTTGATTGAGGCACGTTCAATGGGCATGCCCGCTGGATCGAAGACAAAGCCCTGCACACCACGATGTGCCTCGGCCAGGAATTTTATAAGAGACTGTGCATAGAAAAATAAGGAAGGTATTTTATAATAATTTGTATTATTGTAATCAGGGCTGCAAACCTCTTCAAAATATTATAAGGTTAAAGTGTACAAATTTCAAAGATGCCTCACCAATTGATTGTCCTCCCAGTATTTTTTAAGCTCATAGGCTGGCGGAAATTTGCAGCAAGATATCTCAAGGGTGATCTCCATGCAGCCATACCAAACATAATTGTAGTCCTGCATGCCACCAGTCAGTGGATACCAGGCGGCACCATTTGTGATGCCATTCTCAAAGGCTGGCGTTGCCGACTTACATGCCACGCCCCTAGACATCTTGGCATGATTGCGGGCATACACCAAAGAGATATGTTTAAAGACATCGTCGTCGGGCGTTAGTGACGGCGCTGCCGAATAGGTCTGGAACACTGCGCCCAAAGGACATGCAGGGCGATACAAAAAAGTAAATCAAAATCAACGAAAAACAAATAGCGAGAAAAGCAGCAAGAGAAAGAAAGATAAAAACGTTAAGATGATGCAGTCGGGAGTCCGTGTCTACTTTACTCACTCGCGCACAGGGCGGACGAACGGCAGATTCCTTTGAGCAGCCATATTGGTGCGAAGTGAAGGAGTAAAGTTCAAACAGAGAGCATTGAGGGAGAGATAACTGTATAAATCGGCACTCTCTCTTACGAGCTATGTATATTTTGTATGTTTTTTCTATCGGAATGATCCATGAGAAACTACTGAGACTACTTACTGGAGTTGGGCGTATTGTCGTAAGGATAGCTGGCAACCAAGGCGCCACCATGCAGACTGCCACTTAAAACGAACTGTATCTTTGATATCCAATCTTTGACGGCATCCGTTTCGGGCTGTCCGCGCTTATTGTTCTGCTTGAAGTAATCCGGAAAATTGCGATTCAAATCAAAGCCACGCGCATTATAACTAAGAGAAATAAGAGATATTAGAATATTGAATTTATCAGACTTTATATGTATGCTTACCGTCCTTGGCCGCCATCGCAGGTGCCCTCTTTGGACACCGCATAGCCATCGGGATTCATTGTGGGCAGTATGTGTATGCGTGTGTTATCCAGCAACCATTTGACATACTGATCCGTATTATAGCTACTCACAAAATACTGAATCAGATGAAGTAGCATCTCTCTGCCCACGGGCTCATTGCCATGAATATTGCCCACATATTTAACATCCGGCTTGCCAACCATATGCTCATAAGGCGACGAACTCACCACCATCACCCATAGATCACGACCCTGAATGGACTTGCCAATTGAGTACAGAGCGGTCAAATTTGGATAGCGTGCACTTGTTGCCCTAAGTAATAAAAGAGAGAGAGGGGGAAAAAAGTGTAAGATGTCTGCAACTTTAATAAACTGGAAAGGCAACACCTACCTCAAAAATCGTGTGAGCTCCTCGTGATCATGATAAACAAAGTCCAGATTTTGTGCATCGGGTAGATAAGCTCGTGGCTCCGGAAGTGCCATTGTCATTGGCTCGCTATGAACCGTCTTGGCATTGGAATAGACCGTGTGTCCAGCATAGATCAATAGCAGCAACAACTGGCCAACAATCGTGTTTCGCAGTATCATTGTGCTTTGAAGTTAGAGTGGTGTTGATCCGTTGATGGTGACGTCAAGTCTGCAAATGTTCAAAATGGACAGTGAGTCGGTTGTTATAAGCAGATGAAGAAGATGGATGAGCTGCTGCTGCTGCTGGTGCAGCAACAACAACAACAGCAACCAGTTGTTGCTTACCAAAACGAATGGCCGCACGACGACGGTACGTGCTTCAATTTGGACAGTGAATGAGTAAATGTGTGTGAGTGCATTGGCCCCAACGACAAACCACAACAGTGTTCCCACCCATGCGAACTGCAAACGTGTTCCCCCCAGGCTGGCAAACGCATTCAAAGTTCATTGATTTGTGTATTTGTTTGTGAGGAGGAGATTTGTGTGTGGTGTGGACGGACTCCCGACACCAGATCGTCAGCTTTTAATCGAACTTGAATTTCGAATTTCCATTGAGTTGCAACGGTGGAAATCAGTGGAAATCAAGGTTAGCTTCTTCTTTACGGCTTGTCTAATCATCACCCATCACCCCGGATGCAACGTAACTGATTTAATGCTCCGATAAGATACGAATACCAACTTAAAGGTAATATATGTAATGAAAAAATACTATCTAAACTTGATAACCAGCAACGACTATATAAAATAAAGGTTTAACATCAGTCGAGCCTATTCCAGAACCTAAATATAAAATGCAACTTTCTGCTGCATTTGTAATACTCAGCGCTGTGATTGGCTGCAGCTTGGCCAGTAGTAGCCCCCAAGGTCGCATTGCTGGTGGTGAGGATGCCGTATTGGGACAGCTGCCGTACCAGGCTGCCCTCTCTGTCGGTGGTAGTTACAACTGTGGTGCTGTCATCATTGCCCAACATTATGCTCTGACCGCTCTCACCTGCGTCTGCTCGGCCGGCAAGGATACACCGTAAGTATCCCTGAAGCACATTCATTCGATTTTGAACTAATTCTGGAGCCACCTATAGATGGCCACCACAGCTATTTATGGTATCAGCTGGTACTGTGGATTTGTATCAAGGAGGTCAGCGCATACGCGTCGAGAAGATCACAGTAAATCCTAACTACAACGAACTGCAAACTGGAATCGCCCTACTGCGCCTCAGCGAGCCTCTGACCATCAATGATTATGTCGGTGCTCTGCCCTTGGCCACACAGAAGCCACCATTGGGTGCCTACGTTGACATCTCTGGCTGGGGACGTACCAAGGAGTCGGAGACCGATATGTACCGTAACCTGCAAGTGGGTCTTGCCGTCGTGGAGTCCGAACTTGATTGCCGTCGTGCCAATAGTGCAACTATCAATGATCAGGTGCTCTGCCTAGGTCACCAGAGACGCCAAGGCATCTGTGCCGGCGATATTGGCGGTCCAGCTGTCTACCATGGTACCCTTGTGGGACTCGGTGGTGAGGTGTCGGGTGAGTGCGGTAGCATGTTGCCTGAACGCTTTATAAGCATTGCTGCTAACTACAAGTGGATCCAACAGCAAATGCAATAAGCTTAATCTTCAAATTATTCTTTTCTCAATAAAAAGAAAAAGTTTACTCGAGTGAATTTAAATCGTTTCACTTTTTTCATCTTATCAACATGCACGGTTAATTAGTGAAACACGTGTGCCTTCAACTGCTTCGTTGTATTTTCTATCTTTTATTTACGAATACATAGTTCTCAAAGTTGACATATTACCTTCAACAAGTTTTAACTGCCATACTTGTTATAGATTTTTCACCTCTTGTATTCATAAACTCTTTTACCAAATTCTGGTAAAGTTGATAACTTAAAATGGATAAAACCATGTAAATCAAATCGGAATCGGCTGTATCTTTGACAGATTTTAAGCCAAAGTCACCAAAATTGTTTGGTCTGGTGACATTTCCCGAAGACCTGCATGCATTATTTTGATGCCACGCCCACATAAAAATTTAAAAGAGTCGTAAAAATTGTGGCAAGTTAGCATGCGATTTAAGCCAAAGATGCCGCCCACATACTACTCCGTTGCAAGCAAGCTGTTTTGTTTTTATATTAAAACATTATTTTACGCATTGAAATATAGCTAAGGTACTGTGTTAATATTTCTTATAGATTTATGGTTTATTGGATAAGCCAAATTACATGTTCTGAATGATCCATTCTCTATAATAGGGAACACTCATAAAACCATTGGGCAACGAACTACCGCAGACATCCACAAAGAAGCTGCCAATGCCGACCAGCTGATTATTGTAGACAGCTGGAGCACCAGCATCATTATGACAAATGCCATTCTCCACGGTTTCTGATGCAGGCACTAAGCACATGAGTCCACCATGATCTAGGAAAAGCTGCTTTTGGCAGTCAGCTGCACTAATCGTCTTGCGGCTGCCCACAAGCATACGTTGACTGGATGCACCCTGATTGGCAATGGCACCCCAACCAGTGAAGGTGATCTCAGAACCCGTTGGTGGTACTGCGGTGGCCATTGCAATGGGCTGTGTATTGGCATTCAGAGTGAGTGACTGCTGCAATACTACCAATGCCACATCATTAAGTGCACTATTATAATCACTGTGCACCACAATGTGCTCAACCTGTGCCAGTTGACCGCCAGCTATACGTTGAATGCTGCCCGCGCGTACAATGAAACTACGTGCCGGGTAACTGTGGAAATGGTAAAAGTCAGGAATTAGTTTATTTACTTTGCAGTAAGACACTACCATACGGTGTGTACTACCTTATAATACCGCCGCTGGTGACACAATGTGCCGCAGTAAGAATGACCTTAGCACTTATCAAAGCACCTCCACATATATGGGCGCCATTCCGTTGCAACGAAACACTGTACGGATGAGAGCCAACATTAGCCGCCTCTCCATCAAGCAGACGACCTTGTGCCACTGCAGTCACACTACTAACAACGGCACTAAGGAGCAACAGAAGTAGAACGTGAACAGAAGGCATCATTAACAACTAATCGACGCAGGCCGCAAACGAAAGACTTTTATACGGGCGCCTAAATTTTATGGCTGACTGCTCAATCTAATCGTTAGCGATCGGGTCTTATTAAAATCTTATCAACTCCTGCAGATTAGATGCTGACCAAGGTGCCTAGTGACTAGTAGCTGTTAGCTAAGCCAACGACAGTCGATTGGCGATTTAGTTAACATTTTGACACCATGATTGAACAACGCATGTCGCTCGCAGCAGTTTGTCTGGCTTTGACCCTCGGTCTGGCTTTGGCCCTACCCCAGGGCCGTCTGCTAGGCGGTGAAGATGCTAAGGCGGCCGAATTTCCCTATGTGGCATCCCTGCGTCTCAACAAGGCGCACGTGTGCCAGGCCAGCATTATATCCGAGACACAAATGCTCACAGCCGCTCACTGTGTATCCGATGTTGGCGCCAAGCCGTAAGTAATCCCTTAACCAAAATATATAAAGAAAGTAGGGTTGAGTCTAGTTCAATTAAGTTTATTTCC
Source organism: Scaptomyza graminum (assembly GCA_018901835.1). Lineage (NCBI taxonomy): Eukaryota > Metazoa > Arthropoda > Insecta > Diptera > Drosophilidae > Scaptomyza > Scaptomyza graminum. The sequence continues at coordinate 5,012,919 of JAEIFL010000001.1, read as the reverse complement.
TACTTCACTTTAATCACTCAAAAGCACGCATTAACGAATCCTACGCTAAATTATTGTCCAACTTCCACATAACATTTATCAAGGTGACAAGAAAAAACTTTGTTTTACAGTATTTTCATAACAAGTTCGGACTTAACTTGTTTTCTTATACATTAGCAACTATATTAAAGGATTTCCTAAACAAATCCTTAGTAAATTTATTTATATTTAATTTTGCTCATTAGTTCAATTAGCAAACCGGGTTCGTCGTTTAAGGTAACCTGTATTGCGTTTGTTCACTGGACACATTTGACTCTTTATCAAGTGGAAAAACAGCAAAGCTTGCTTTTATGACATTCCTATTGTAATAATTGGTTTGTGAGTTCAATTAGGCGAACCAGTTCAGCAGTTAGTTCATTTCTCAATCTCTGTCTCCCTCTCTTTTTTTCTTCTCTTTTGCAGCGTTCCGGTTAACCAGCTTACTGCTCGCGTGGGTAGCATTAATCAGTTTGCTGGTGGTGATCTGGTGGAGATTAGCCATGTTAGCATTCATCCCTCATATGGCAACTTTATGCACGATTTGGCAATACTGACACTCAGCAAACCTCTAACCTTTGGTGAGAAGATAAACAAGATTGACTTGCCAGACCCCCTTGAGGAGGGTGAGGTCGCAGAGTTTCCTCCAAATGGTACACCCGTCTATGTGGCCGGTTGGGGTGAGCAGTCGGATGGCACATCCAACTTCAAGCTACAAAAGTCCAACTTCAATACAATGAGCAAGCCGTTATGTGAGCTAAACGCTGGCTACGGCTACGATTCCTGTCTGTGCTTGAAAAGTGCCGAGAAGCAGGGTGCTTGCCGTGGCGACGATGGTGGCGCTGTTGTTGCTGATGACAAAAAGATCCATGGTATTATCAGCTTCTTCTGGGGCAACTGCGGTACTCCCTTTCCTGATGTGTCCACCCGCGTCGCCTTCTATCTGCCCTGGATTGCGGCCAACAAGAAGTAGAGCAGCAACAACCGTCGGGAAATTCCCAAACACCCCAATACTTAATTTTTTTAAAATTTTTTCTTGTGCATAAGGCAAAGTGGAGTGTAAAATTAAAAAGAAAAAAAAAACTGCTACAAAATGTGACGTGAGTGTTTTTTCTCTATTGCCAATTCACAATCATTTTATGGTAGGTGACAAACTAAATAATGTTCGATCCGTTTATAACGATCATAAATTCTAATAGTTGGTCATATCCGAAGGCAAGAAATTTTAATCTGATCGCCTTGTCTGTAGATAGCCTTAGGTATACCGTATATTGGTTTTAAACAAAGGTTCCACGTAGTATCAGCCACTCGAATTGATAAAAACTGATTATATGTAGGTGCGATTTCAGTTTCGATTTCGGGGAAACGAAAGAGAAAGACAAATAGAGAGTAGATACTACTGTTTGATTTAAATTGGCATTTCTCGATCAGAGTTGTCTGTATATGAGTAATCTACTCACTAGCCGACTGGTATCTAGTATTTCTGATTTATAGTCAGATAAGTTTGTTTATGTAGTGTTCAAATTAAGTGAACGAAAGAAGTGATAAAATCATCAATTAGTACAAGAAATTGTTTCGAAATCCCATTTTTGAAGTTTATAAATATTAACCTTAATAGAGTTCAAAGTTAATTTCTTAACTGAGTTAACTAATCTCAAAAGCTTATTTTAATTGATAATTCTTTTGTATTGTTCATACTTCGAACATACTATATGGGTACAACGATTGAGTGCAATAAACATTTTTTTTGAGTATTATTTCTGTCGCTGTTGCGAATTTATGGCTAGAATAAAACCAATAACAGTTGAAATTAGCTGCTGACCAAGCGAGATAAGATTAGATTTAGTACCCCAGTCAAATACCCCATGATAAAATACCAAAGCAGGCAAAGGCCTCCACAGAGCTGTCAACTTGGCGTCATTTGTGCGTCGCATTCGCAAACGACTTGAACTGAACAGCAATTAAATTTCAATTTGAAAGAGAAACAATCATAGTTATCGAAATAGTTCATAATGCAAGTGCAATTATTGGGGTCATTGGTGCTGCTTGGTTTGGCAATCGCAATTGATGCTGCTCCCGAGGGCCGCATTTTAGGTGGCAACGAGGCGCTAACCAATGCAGCACCCTATGCGGTATCACTGCGCATTGATAATGCGCACGTTGGCGGTGCCAGCATTTTGTCGGAGACGCATCTGCTCACTGCTGCCCACTGCCTTTACCGGGATGGCAAACTGTGAGTCAGAACAAAACTTCGCTCTCTTGCAAATCAATCTTACAAATTCGCCCTATTTTAGAATCGATCATACGCGCGTTAGCTGTCGTGTGGGAAGCACAAATCAATATGCCGGTGGTCGTATTATGTCCGTTGCCTCTATCACACCGCATCCGGACTACGATAAGTTGGACAACAATCTGGCCATTATTAGGCTAAGTGCTCCGCTTACTTTCACAAATCGCATTCAACCCATTCAGCTTATCGACAGTACCGCTTCGATGCCAGCAGATGGCACTGCAATTCAAGTCGCGGGCTGGGGCACGACCATTGAGGGAACGGCCTCTTTTAAGAACCGACAGCTTAACTTGAAGCTAGCCACGGATGCGACCTGTCTGGATGCGTACAGTGGACACGATGCAAGCAAAAGCTTTTGCTTGGCCCATGAACTCAAGGAGGGCACCTGCTACGGCGATGGCGGCGGTGCTGCTGTCTATGAGGGTAAACTCGTGGGTGTTAGTAACTTTGTGGTGGGCGCCTGTGGCTCACGCTATCCAGATGTCTTTGTACGCACTGCCGGCTACTCGGATTGGCTGAACGAGCAGCTCGCGAACTAGATTCCACACACCAGAAACTAAACAATTTAAAAATATTTATGCATACTACATCTTCTATTTCTATACACAAAGCCAAGTTCGATGCTTTTAGCTCCATCTGTATGTACATATGTTAACAAATTTAAACAACTTAATTTTCACCAACTACGAAATGTCCGATCGTCCTCGATGATAATTGCGTAATAATGTTTTCAGGATTGTCAGGGTTAAATAAAAAATAAATAAATCAAACTGCTTGTTTTGTGTTCCTAAACTGTTTGTTTTAGAATGCTCGCTTAAATTGCTGAAGCAATATTTCAATATATTTTGAACATTTTGAATATTTCAATCGAAATGTCATCTCGTCAATTTAATGGTTTACAGCAGTAGGTGCTGCTTTCGATATACGCTGCAGAAAATCGTGCAATTAAAAGCGCTCGCGCTATTGTTAAACAAACTAATCAGCAGCTGGTGAGCAGTAGCGACGACAACACCAACAAAAACAAGTATATCAGCAACAACAGAAGCAGCAGCAGCTGCCAGCTTAATTATAATACTACTACTACTGTGATAAAAAGTATATTGTTTTTGTGAAATGTTCGTCTGTCTGTATGAAAGCGATTTTCTTCGACGCCGTTAAAGCTAGAGACTTCAAACTTTGCAAATATCTTGACTGATGTCAGGCATCAGACAAAGTGCCACTGGGAGGGCTGGGAAATCGATAGCAAGTCAATACACCTCGAGGTGCAAATCGATAAAACCCACGTTTTAACAGCAAGAGTCATCAAATTTACCAAACCCTAAATAAACAATACAATGTTCCCCTCCTGAAAAGTCCACCAACAGTAGGTTTTTTATGAAATCGTCTTGGGAAATACGCACTTTAAGAGACACTTGATTTACTATTCGCATAACTGTATATTAATATAATCGGACATGAATTTATGAAGGAAACATAGATTATTTTGGAAATATACTACTCCTACGGGTAATATGGGAATATATATAGATGACTTAGCCAAATTAAATGAGGCTAATCACACACTTAGATTTATAAATAACGCTGATCAGGTCGAAAAGTAAGGACACTGGGAGATATTAAGAAGTGATAATGAGCCAAAATAAAGACTTGTTAGAACTGATGCATACAAAACAAAATTGTATAAGATAAAGCCCCCATAAAGTAGACTGTGTCATTTACTTAAGCCAATAACTTATATAAATAATTATGGTTTGATTTTTGTTGTTGTTAAAATGAATTATTCTGAGCACTAAATCAAAAGTTAATTTTTGTAAATACATATATTAAAGCTTATGTTATTGGGTAAGTGATAAACTGAGCTGACAGTTTCACTACGGACGTAAATCGGTTGTCAGAGGCACAAAAAGTAATAAGATGTAACGAGGAGAGTCTGCTCACATTGAACAATTCAGAGCTTTAGTCAACTCCCATAATAGTATATCACAGCACAATGTAGCCAAGACAAGTAGTAGTAAAATAATCATAATTTATGATTTTTGGGTAATACCGACAACAGATAAGCATCAAAAACAATAAACCAGAATTTTTTATTTGCTAACAATGGCAAATCACTAATCTCAGGGTTTATAAATAAATAGTAAGTACGCAGCTTTTAATCGCATTTCGATTGCAAAGAATGGTTTGCACTAATCAGCACAAATCGCTGCTCAAGGAGAGAGATATATACTATATAAAGTGCATATGTGTACACGAGCCAAGCCAAAGCCGATAAGATATAGTACGTAGACGTGTGGCCAGCCTTCCAAGTGTTGTCAGCTTAAATAGTCCAATCTTTGCGCTGTCGACACCAAATTGCAAACAACTTTGCCATGTTCAGAACTCTGATCTTTGCCTGCGCGGCTGTAACACTAATCTCAGCCGCACCACAATCGCTGGAGGGTCGTGTGGTTGGTGGTGCCGATGCCACACCCGGACAGTTTTCCCACCAGATCTCGCTACGCTTTAAGGGCTCCCACATCTGCGGTGGCTCTATTATCTCACGCGATTACATCCTAACCGCGGCTCACTGCGTTACTGATCAGTATGAAAATGGCACAATCGTTGTGTAAGTACAAAAAAAAAATCAAAGATAGCATTGCGAAAAAAAAAATGATTTCAAAAGATTCTAAAGAATAGTATTTCGAAAACGGGTAGATTGAGTTACACACATTATATATATTCCAAATTTATTATCCTATTCATAACATTATTTTTCTTAATCCACATAAACAGTACTCCTGCCAATGCGCTAAGCATTCGGGCTGGAACCCTGGATCGTTTTATGGGCGGCATGCTGATAAATGTTGTTGATGTTCGGGTGCATGAGGCTTACGAAAGCTTCTGGAATGATGTGGCCCTGCTAAAGCTGGAGAAGCCACTTATCTACTCAAAGCAGATAGCAGCCATACCGCTAGCCAGTGAAGAAACACCTGCCGACAGCCAGGTGATTATTTCGGGCTGGGGTCTACTGTGGCACGAGGGCGATTTGCCACGTCAAATGCAATGGAACACCCTTAGGGCCATATCGAAGCGAAGCTGCGCAACCTCCATTTTGATCTACAAAGACAACATGCTCTGTTTGGCCCACGAAAAGGGTAATGGTGCCTGCAATGGAGACTCTGGCGGTCCAGCTATTTGGAATGGCGAGCTTGTTGGCGTTGCCGGCTTTGTTATTGCTGGATGTGGCTCATCCAATCCTGATGGCTACGCCAAGGTGTTCTATCATCGTGATTGGATTATAAAACATGCCCATTTGTAACGCAACTGATATGAATATAAACTATTAAAATGCAAGCTGTACATTTTAAATCTATAATTTTGTTATAATTTCTACAATAAAAAGATCTTTGAGGAAGAAGATAGAAGTTTATGGGCTGTGTTTACTTGATTACTCGCTTTAGGATGTTGTTGCAAATGTAAAATCTACTTCTTGGCTTACGTAAGAATTTATTGTAATAGACTTATCAATAGAATGACGTACATCCTACATACGTACAACGTATATGCACTTGAAGAATTTGATGAGTTTTCAGCACGTGTCGGTTTCTTGACTTGACGTTCTTTTGGGTAATTAAGGTGCCGTCATTCACAACTCCGAAAAGCGATAAACCAAACCACTGTGAAAAGGGGTTTTTTTTCTTCGTACACAAAGGGACTTCTACTGATGATGATGATCAATCGGCCTACCATAAAAGGTTGCAGTGCTTAAGCCAAAGCCCACAAACACCAAATGGAGCTGCTGGCAAAACTATTCATACTGCTGCTTAGTGGCGTTGCATACACCCAACAGGTGGATACAGCAGCAACAACAACAGGTGCACCTGTGATCTTAATAAAACCACGCATTGTGGGTGGCAGACGAGCACAGGCGGGTCAATTTCCTCATCAGGTGTCTCTACGATTCTATGGCAACCACATTTGCGGTGGAACAATAATATCCTCCACCTATGTGCTGACAGCGGCGCATTGCGTCCAATTCGGTGAGGATGTGTAAGTTAAAGTAGGGCCTTTAAAGATTTCGAATGCTACTTCGTCTCTCTCTCTCTGTTGCACAGCGTAAACCCATCAAAGCTGGCGGTGCAGGTGGGCAGCCTAGTGCTGAATAGTTTCCAGACATATGTGGATGTTGGTGAAGTTAAAGTGCATCAGCAATACAACAATGGCGGCCAGGGTTACGATGTTGCTCTGCTGCGTTTGAAAAGGGAGCTCCGCTTCAATGCAAACGTCAGTGCCATTGAGCTGGCCGAGAAGGATCCGCCTGATAGCTCAATTGTGACCATCTCTGGCTGGGGTGCCATCTATCATGGTGGTCCCGTCTCCAAAGAGCTGCTCTATGTGCAGGTGCGCCGCATCTCCCGCTCCCAGTGCACAAGTCGCTACATGAGCCGGTTGCCCGAGACGACCATGTGCCTGTTGCATGGCGCCAACATGGGCGCCTGTCATGGCGACTCGGGCGGACCGGCTGTGTTTGAGAGCCGTTTGATAGGAGTTGCCAGCTTTGTCTTGGGCGGCTGCGGGCGCGAAGCTCCCGATGGCTATGAGAGCGTTGCCTTTTTGAGAAGCTGGATAAGAAATAATGCTGGATTGAAATAATCTAAGAAATTCTCCGAAAAATTGCAACGGAAAAATTCCTTAAGCTTTAACTTCCAATAAACAATTGTTGCTTACAAATATTTGAAAATTTATAAAAACTGATGTACATATATATTAGCAAAAAAAATGTTCCCATTTCGAGTATTTGATTTTTCTAGATTAACAGAGCGTGGCTAGAGACTGAAGCTCATTTGTCGACCCCTACTATAACCCGCAAGCCGACAATCAGATCAACATGAACAACAACAACAACAATAGAAACATCAACTGTCGACCACCGACCCCATCAAATATACATACATATGTAAGTTCATATATGTTAACCACAAAATTGTGCGGCAGTGAAAGTAAAAACTAGCGACGAGCTTGTTTTTTTTTTTGGATTGTTTGGTATTCAACAATTTTCCGTTTATTTTTTAGTTAAGTGTTCAGTTTATTTTTTTGTTGTAGTTTTTTGCTTTTGCAGGCATTGCAAACCACTTAGTCGGGCACCGCCCCCTTCTCGGTCCATAGAAGTTGGCGGTTAATGATTTTGTTTCGGTTTTCATTTAACTTGTCTCACAGTTGCCAGTTTCGGTGTTATTTTTGTTCCCCCTAAACGCCCATCTGTAGCACCAACACCGGCACCGGCACCGGCACCGTCCCTGTTCCCATTCCATTCCCCTAACTAGCGAACGTCAGTCAGCATGAAGTCGTCAGCTCATCCGCATCTCAGTCAAGTGTTAAATGTGGCTTAACATGCATTTGACGTGTGTGTATGCGTTTGCCAAGTCATCGAACTCTGGGACCAGAGATGTTGGATGAAGCACATACATAGTTAGTTAACTACAATTGGCAAATGTAGTCATAGCCATAAAGACAACGTTTGTAAGTTGGTTTCCCAAAGATAGAACTGATTCTACCACAAAGAAGTTCACGAAAAGTAATCAAACAAGTTTTAGAGCAAATTATTGCAGATAGTATTTCAATTTAGTGATTGATGAACGATTTCTATATCAGAATGGCAATTTTTTTCAATTTATTCAACAACAAATCCATCTGTCGATGTATAGTATGGTAACTTGAAATTTAACTAAAGTTTAAGTGAAAGATTCCTGATACGGTTGTTCAACTAATTTGATATAGGGTTACCAATGTACATACAACAACAACTGTAGTACGTGAGTCAGCTTATGCACTTCAAGACTCGTTGTGGCCAAAAAAAGAGAGACACTTATTTTCACTTGTGCCACTTTTTTCTTTCATTTTGATGACTAGCACAAAAATTTCATATATGTAGGATTTTGATTCGTATGGTGGTTTTGTTTCGGATTCGTATATTTAGCCTGCTATGGAAAGTTATCAAAATTGAAAGCGCCCAACCCCCTCCACTGCTGCAGCAACAACAACAGCCGCATACCTATTTCCCCACTACCCCTGTTCCACAACATGAAAACGGGCAGCGGCAAACAGTTAAAAGAAATGCAACGGAATAAGTGGCTTTTAATGGACTTTGAAGTCGAGGAGACAGACAGAAGAAAAAATACTTAAAATCAACCGACGACGATCAAGAGCACTTGATAATAACGGGTTTCCAAATCCGGCCGCCGCCGCAGCAGCAGCGAGCAGCAAGAAGAAGCGCGTATTAGAAGAAAGAGTCGTTGCACAGAGACCCCACAAAGTCAAAGTTAACCCACTAACCTTGTTACTGTTTATTTTCAATGTTTACCTTGCTCTCTCTCTCTCTCTCTCTTCTCTGCCTCTCTTTCTGTGCGTGTGTGTGTGTGTCTCATTGAAAATGGCTGTCAAGTTCAATGCTGCGACTGCTGCGTCGATGGCCATGAGACGGAAGCGTCGTCTGCTGAGAGAAAGCAGAGTAAAAAGGACACGTTGCGGAGAGAGAGCGTAACGCTAACGCTAACGTCGACGTCGACGTCAACGTTGGAGACATGCGCACTTGCTTACTGGGTTAGTAGTATGGATGTCTCTGTATACATGTATAGGTGTTTCGGTTTGCAAGTGTGCGAGTGACTAGCAGACTTGTTTATATAACAACAAAAAAAAAAAAACGAAGAAAAAAAACTGCATGTCGACGTCGTCGCTTGCATTGACCTTCACCTTGGCAATGGTAGTGTGCGGCAAGTGTTGCTGCGTAGACGACGACCTTGCCACGGCCACGGCCACATCGCCAGGATGTTTATGGCCTTGATCTTCACAAGCGTGCACAAATAATGAGATATACTACAAAGTTTCAATCAAATTACCTGGCACTGTTTACTGCTTTGCGATTATTGTTCTCTATTGATGAGACTGTTGCTACGGCGACGTCTGCGGCGACAAACTGCAAAAAGAATTTGCATAAAATACAATCAGCTTTTTACTATTTAACGCTCTTGCTCTTGCCGAGCTTCAATTTCTTCACACACACTTTCTGTTGGCATAAAAAAAACAACAACAACAAAAAAACAAACAATTAATAAAAACAAACACACAGGGCATGGAATACAAAATTCAGGCGTCGAAAAAAAAAAAAAAAAAAAAAACCAAAGAAAAGTTTCTCTTTGCGCCTACTGACTGGGCGGTTGTTCAATTAGCACGCACCGCATACGCACTGAGGCCACGAACCAACACAATGGACAATTTGGAAATTTGGGGAATAGTACTAGATAGAATGATACAACGACACAACAATAACTTTAAGGAAGAGTTTGTAAATTTTAGCCGTTTTTTTTAGCTTCTTACTTTCGAGCAATGTGATGCGAGTTTTGGGCGGCGAGAGAGAGTGCCAGAGACAGAGAGAGAGAGAGAGTAAACAAGTGAAACGCGTCTGTTAGCTAGCGCCGTTAAAGTTCGACTGACAGCCGTTAGCTTTAAGCCACAGACATGGACGCTGGCTTTGACTTCGACGCTAGCAGAGCGCCGTCAGCATCAGCAGCAACTTTAGCAGGTGGCCCCAGCTAGTACTACCATCTCAATCAATTTTTGGCACACTAATTAGAATTATTTATTTACTGCACAAACTGCTTGTATTATAATTAATAGCCTTAGCTTTGTACACTCTCCCACTTACCGATGTACTTTCAATTGTTAAAATAAATTCCAGCCTACCTTAAGCATTTACAACTCAAAGTGCCCGCGCAGTTTCATAGCAGGCAGCATGCAGTCATGTACGACAATTCAGAGTTGCTTATGTTAACAGGAAAATGTAAATTATGATTGACTTTTTTTTTCAAACTGATGAAGTGAACTATAAACTATGTATTTGTATAATCTTATATATCTGTATATATGAAAGGCATTGTATGTTTGTTTGTGGATTTCAGGCATATTGTCTCTGGAACCGCTGAACCGGTTTTGATTAAATTTTGGTGAGTTATTATGAACGCACCCGGAATAATTTGTGGTAAAAAAAATTGTTACTCCCAAATTTGGTAAAAAAAAAAAAATTATAGCTATTGGAAACCCCCAAAGATCTGCATCAAATTATCTTTAATCAGAAACATAGATCGAAAAACATTTTTAAACACAATTTAAAATTACTTAAAGGAAGCTTAGTAAGGAAAACCACTAAGTTGCGTTTGTTATATTTCGAAATTTTTAGTGTGGCTAAACTTGGCTCAACTTTCGTTAAGTGTGGAACATATTGGGTTGTATACTAGTCAAGTTGAGTTATAACAGAACGGTGGGACAAACTTTCGCTCTTTTAACGCTACTTGCTTTCTTAACGAAACTTTTCTCTTAGCGAGACGACCTTTTAAACGAAACTTATACTGAACCGGTTGAGCTTGCGTTTAGAACATAGCTGGGACACAAACCATAAGCTTTTTAACAAGCACCAAACATACCCTACATAAGCATGCCATATATTTGTCATTGCTGTAAGTACAATCGAATAATGATTTCCTTTTCGATCAAAAGTACCATTCTCTTTTTCACCACACATGTACCAGGCAAACAAAATCGACGAATGGCTGCCTGTTTTCAATTTTGATTCAACTTTCTGAGTTAAGTTGATTTGAGTGCTAAAAATATGCACTCAAAACTTTCAGACAATGTACTCAGCAAATAATCACTGAACTTCCGATTCTGTTTACTTGGTATTTTAAATAGAATCAATTTAAGTGCTACACCAAAACTTAACACATAAATTGTAAAATGTAGTTATTAACCGTCGTTTAACCATTGATTAAAATTTAGTTAGACACAAGTGTTTGCTTATCGATTGATAGGATTCAAAAGATCAAACTAGATGGCGCTATTTGATAAGGATTACATACACAATGAAACAATACAACGCCATCTACTTGATAAACAGACCTACTACTATCAGCTTACTACAACTCCTAGACCGGCCTTCGACTCGGCCATCAGAGCAAGTAGCCCAAACCAAAACCGTAGAGATACTTACACATCTATTAATTTTGTTCATTAATAGTTTTCATAGTTTAATTTGTTTTGCCTTCACTTAAGGAAAATTCAGTTTTTAGCAACATTATGTATTAATACAACAAACTTTTTTTTGTTTTGTCGCATTTGACTATTTTATTTTACACATTTTGCCACACACACATTATTACATATACTAAAACTTAATTGTCATTTATTTTCCATTCACTTGAATTGGTATGATCCTCTCAGAAATTTTGTTGGGACATTTTATAGTTTACATACAATGCTTGCAGTCGTTAGTTTTACGCCATTTAATATTATTAAAAAAAAGTATTTTTACATTTATATTTATTTGTTTAAGTATATAACATCTAATATTGGTGTAGCTAATTTAATATTTATGGATGTCGTTTTTTTTGTCATTTTTTTTTGTTCTCATTTTTGGTATGCGTTGCGCGCTTACTTAAAAATTTGATTTACAAAAAACTGTATAGTGTTAATCTTAGGCTTAGTATCTAGTAGACAATTACGAGTACAATACTTGTAATCATTCAATTATTGTAGTAAAATCGCTAAATCTTTGACAAGTTTTCGGCTTGACTTGAAGCTTTCTTCTTGGTTGGTTGTTAAGTTAATTGTTTTTTCTTTTAATTATTTACACAATTTCACTAAGATTCAAATTATTACTAAATAACATGAATCAAAAACAATAGATAAACCCAATAGCCGAAGCTAAGCTTTAATTTCAGTTTAAGTTTAACTTTAATGAAATAATATAACAGCTATTCGAGTATTATGCAAAAATCCAAAACAACAAAAGATACAACAATAACAAATACATATGCTCAAATTTGATGCCTGGTGGCACAATCCGTATATACATACATATTTAAATGCTGCTCTGCAACAAGGTGTAAAAAGTGTAATCAATTTTATTTACTTTTAGTTCTCTTTCACGCCAAAACAAACAAAATCAAATGAATAATAATGTGTATAGAGACACTATAATGAACCAGCATATGAAATAGTTTTGCTTTTTGTTTTGTTTTTATTTGAGGACACCAAATGAAAGCACACTTACACTTAACAGGTTACATGTTGTTATTGCCAGAAATGAAACTTTTAACCATTTTCATATTTTTAATGACTTTGCGGTTTTTGGTTGGCCGCTCGTCGCAGAGTAAAAACTCATTGTGTGCTGGCATTTATAATGTGTCCAAGTGTCTGGCCCTTGAACCGGGTCGCCTTTGAAGTCAACAGCAAATTGTCTCTTTTTGTTGTTTTGGCCCAAACAACATTCGACATTCAGTTCGACTTGACTTGGTGTTTGTGTGTGGCTAACGCTTTTTGTAATCACCCTTTAATCTTGCTAATGATTTGTTCTCCAAATTGTAAGGCTGCATGACCAGCAGCGCATCATGTGAAGAGTATTGAGTGGCTTTTGGCATTGGCCTTTATTTGCAGAGTTGCTCAGTTTTGTGCTCAGTTACCTATTCGCCTTTGTCGCTATTCTAGCTCCTGCTCATCATTGTGCTTGTCACTGTTTCTGTTGTTTGTTGCACTTTCCATTCAATCAATCAAATTGCTTGGCATTATTGGCTTAGTACCCGGACAACGCAACACACTTCGCCTCTGCCCACCCCCGCTCATTATCCTGTGACAGTCACTTAGGTATGTGTTCCAATATTAGATTTTAATCTTTTTTTTAATGTTTTTTGTAAAGAAAATTATTATTAATAAAGTGAAGTCAAATGAAAACATCATAAGGTTTAGGAAAACACTTAAATATAAAATAGTTTGAAAAAAGTAAATACATGCAGGATTATTCTATATGTTCTTAGGAAATAGTCTTAAAATTCTTTTGCTAGCAATTATTATAAATTCTTTATGAAATTAATGGCTGTCTAAAAATTAATAACAGGGGAAAACATAAATTAATTATTTGGCGATTGCGATTACTGGAACGTGAGAGAATGAGGTTGATTGGTTGGTTGGCTTTGAAAACATTTACCGTGAAAACATTTACCGCCAACGCAATATGGTCACCACATTGCTAATTGTAAGCTGACAGTTTTGCCCAACCTAATTGAAGTGAGAAAGAAGAGCACAGAAAATGAATAAAAACCTATAAATAAAAGAAACCCTAATAACTTAAAAGATGAGTGCGTGAGTATGGGTAAAAAAGGTGTGCTGTTAATGTATGTGTGTGCCAATATTTGATGAAGAATTCGGAACGCAGTCGGCAGATAATCGAATTGACGTTGAAATATTTTTGCCTCGGGCACCAGGAGTGAAAATACAATTTAATTAAATGATTAAAACCTCTCTAGCGAGCAATCGAGGAAAAGTGGCAGCAGAGTAAGAGGTGGGTGGATAATGAAAGCAAAAAAGAAAAAAAAACTAAGAGCACAAGAGCGTGACGAATGCACAGAAAATTACTTAAAAACTATTTTCACGCAAATTGCTTCAGTGGCATTCGCTGGGTATCCTTTTGCGCGGTGTTAGAGTTAGTTGTCAGGTCGGTGTGTGTGGTTATATTCTAGTATTCGCTGCTGTTTTGCACGTAAACGTGATGGATGGACTCTGTCTGACCCACTCCACTGGGCCACTGGTCCACTGGTCCACTGGGCCAGTGGGCTAGGAGCTGCTTTTACGACGGGCACGTTCGTCATGCATGTAAATGAAGAAGTTCCTGTTACCGCATGAAAGGCGCAAGTAAAGCAACAGGAAAAAGGAGTGAGTAAGTGGAGTGAGTAGCGTTACGTAGCACAGAATGTCCAGTTGGTGGTCAACATACTTGTGTTCATTCCAGTCGTTGTTGCAGTTCCGCATGTTGCAGCTCAGCTATGTACATATGTATGTAGCTCTATTTGTTGTCATTGTTTCTGGCACATGTTCTTTCATAGGCTACGTTGTCAAGCGTCTGCTTAGTGTCTGCACGTATAGCAAGACATTGCACTGGACACTGCCGACTACTATTTATATACATACATACACATACATGTACATGTCTTCTAAGTGCTGGTGGCCCGGTTTTTGCGTCTATATTTGTATCTGTGTGTGTGTGTGTGAGGTATTCTCATTGTTTGCCAGCGCGAGTCTTACTGGCAATTTAGAGTTCTGCGAGCCGGCGAAACAGCAAAGAGGCTGAACTTGCAGCTGCAACTCCAGACCGCGTCATACTATAAGCCGACATTTAAAGTAAGTATCAAAGCACAGCTAGTTTGAACACGCACCGAAAAATTAAATACCCTAGCGCCAGTTACTAATTGCAACTCAGTTCGTTACTCATTTTTTGCAAGTACAAAGCATAAGTTTGCATCATCGCCAATGTTTTCAGTTAAGATCTTAAGGTCTTGACATAAGCAAACGATGTCCATAGCACATTATTCTACTTTTATTTGAACTAAAGTGTTATAACAATAGAAACCATTTTGAGGTACTTCTTTATCAAATGGCAAGCTTTTCAATTACATGTTTATACTTCAAGCTGAAGTGTCGAGCTTGTGTCCTGCTTAACAAAACTACACAAACCTCTCGCATAGCATAACACAAAAAGAATAAGGGGGACACAAAAAAAGGGGGCACGACGAAAGTAAAAGCCGAAAATTGTACATTACCTGGCCCTTAAGCCAAAAATGCATCTGGTGAATGGTAGTATTTGTATGCCTGATTGCGCCACGCCGTGTCCATGTCCATGTCCGCGTTCATGTTCGTTTCACTGTCTTTGTTTCTGTTCGTATCCGTGTCGCTGTCCCCGTCCCTGTTTCTGTCTGTGTCTGTGTCCGTATCCATGTGCATGTCCGTGTCGTGTCAACGGCGCCGCTGTGGCTGTGGTTAATATGCCAGCCATTGTCCTCTTGTTGTCCTTGTCGCTGTTGTTGTTGTTGTTGGTGATGCTGCTGTTGTTGTTTATGTTTTTGTTGTTGTTGTTGCTGATTGGCGTGCAATCCTTAAATGTCAATGGGAAGTCATGATAATGACGTCTGGCGCTGAATTCCGTATGTCGATGTACACTTTGGACTCTTCGTTCTTCTGCTGTTTGCCAGCGCCTCCGCTTGATTTGCTCGCCAGCACCGTTTGACCATGCCCCTTCTGCAGCGTCATGTTTCGCGTTGAAGGTTGCTGCTGCTGCTGCTGTTGCAGTTGCTGCTGCTGTTGTTGATGTTGCTGCAATTGCTGGTGATGGAGTTGCTGCTGAAGCTGCTGTTGTTGCTGATGCTGATGCGCAGGATGTACATGATGCGTGCGCTGTTGCTGTTGCAACTGGTGGTGCTGCTGCTGCTGTTGGTGCTGATGATGATGATGACATATCTCCTGTGGCTTGATGGCGGATGCAACAATCATGCCATAATGCGCACGCTGAGCTACACCGCCAACACCACTATGCCGCTCCTCCATTTCGAGCGATTCGTGCTGCTGTGGCGACGGCGCATGTTGCATGTGCAACTGGCTGCGCCGGCTCACAGTGCCCATCATTTGGGCGGGTGGCGGCGGTGTTGCCGATGGCAGTGATGGCGACACAGCGGCTCCCAGGCCCGGTCCTGTGCCCTGCTCATAGCCGAATGTTGAGAAAAAGCGTGGTGGTGGCGGTGGTAAATTGTTACCTCCTCCCATGGCACTACCGCCGCCCAGCGATGATGAGCTGGACTTTTGTCTCATTAGCGTCGAAACGGAACTGGGACTGTTGGCAAATAGCGATTCCCTGCAACGAAAGGTGAGCAAAGAGAATTTATACATAAGTACATATATTTCAATATTTGCATCTCATTCGCGCATCAAGTAAACCAAACAATGCCCACACACCACTTCAATCGGCAGGGCGAACAAGCTTTGGAATCGAAATCTCTATTTGATACCCTCCTCCCATCGGCTATATTGTTCAAAATATTGGGTGTGCCACACTGTGAGTAAAACAAAGCTGCTAAATTAAAACGCCGCTGTGACTTTCACTGATGTTGTGACTGTGACCGTGTTGACCATGTTAACATAAGTTGAACGTCTATAACGAATTTCAACTAAGCTCTGAGGTCGCCCATTGACCATTGAGGAAAATCGATTTAAATGTTCCCGAGTTTTTCGTAATAGAAGTTAGTTAACAGAAATACAATGCCTTAAATGTTAATTTAATAAATACAAAAAATAATATGGAAATTATTGAAAAATTTCGGAATTAAATCAAACAAATGAAAACTAATATTTAAAAAATTGGACCTATCCAAATAAAAATAACAAACAAACGGTAAACACACTAAAAGAATTACTTATATAAAATCTTTAAAATTAGAAGCATTTACGACTTTTAAGCGCTTCCTTTATGGAAAATAGTATTTTATGTTAGCCAAGAAATCAAACAAAATCAGTCATCTATACAATATTTGGATTTGTGTTTGTGCAACTACTGCACAAAACTATTTTTCAGGTTAACTTTGAATAGTATGTTGTTTTACTATTTATGTTTTTCATTGCACAATCAATTTGCTGTTATTCTTTTTGTAAATGTTACATGCTGTTATTGGAATCCGTACGAAATTCTTTCTTTGACAACTTTGATTTTGGTGTATTGGGTAGCACAATGAATTTGTCTATCACAGTTTGCTGACTTGAGAGTGGGTTAGGCGGCACTGACTGAGTGAATGGCTCATCTCTGTTGGTTGTTCGTGCTTGCGTCATATTTGTGATAGTTCTGGCACTGCGACCCATTTCATCCCATCCCCCCTTACGCATTTCCTTTAACTCCTCCCGTTCCAATCCATTGCCTTCTTAACGCATATGGGGGTCGGACTCAGCTACGCCCGAATGGAAGACGCATGCAAATACAAATATTTGCATCGATTTGTGTTATACAAGCATCAGGCGCTGTTTCTGGGTCTTGTACTCCTTGACACGCCCCCCTCGTATCCTGCCTTTTACTCATCACATATCCCGCCCTAGAGTACTTATACTCCCATGGTCATCCTGATGCTGTGGCTCTCTCCTTCCTGCCATGGCAACAATGTTGCATTGTTTTTGCTGTTTGCTCATCGTTGACTTTGCAATTTGTTTGATAGCTGAGGCACGTCTAGTGTACTCCACATATGCTGATGATGAAAATGATGATGCCGATGCCGATGCTCATGATAATGGCCAGGATAACCCAGGTCCCCTATTTTATCTCCTCATGCACACTTACCTCGTTTGACAGCCCATATCACAGGCATTAACCGGTGCGGTCGCAATCGACGCCTTTGTCATCATCATGTCATGCGTTGCCGTTGTTGTCGACGAGGATTCGCCATCGTCGCCATCGATGCCGCCGCCGCCGCAGAGGCTCGTTTGGGTCATGTCTGGATTTCGGCGCAATATGCTGTGCTCCTTTTCCTTAAAGTCGGCCTTGCTCGACTGCGTCGATATGGGCACAGCCTCGCGATAGTAACGATTTGAAACGTCATCGAGAATTTGTAGGGAGGTCTGCGAATGCTTTTGCCTGCGAAAGTAGACACAAATAACAGCTTATACGTAATCAATACAATCATATCAAAAATCAAACGTATGGACATGCCAAAAATATCAAGAAGGTTATTTGGCAAGAAAGAGATAGCTTTGTATGATTTCATACATGAAGGTTGTTCGACATTTGGGTCTTTTGTTGAAATAATCACCTTATTGTGGATTTTTGCCTTTTTTTTTTAATTCAGAACCGAAGGTAAAGATACCCGTAAAGCTAGAGACTTGAAACTGAAATATACATAAATAAAGTATTGCCGGGACAGAAAAAGTATCAAGATTGGGGTTCTACGCCTACTGGGGGGCTAGCAAATCGATAAATTCGATAACCGAAAGTCGAGAAATCCGCACAATTCCCACATTCTGATTTTAAGAAGGGTGTTAAGCTTATAAGTGGAAGTTTTTATTAAACATTTTAAAGTCTTATAGGATTTAGTAGAGACGTGCAAGTTTTTGACTGTCGATAATTACCTTGATATGTTCTCGCGCGAGCGTGCCTTGGAATTGCGACCCATCTCGTCCAGTTTGCTCTCCTTGGACTCGCGTATGTGCTCCTGCAATAACAGAGAAATCACAGAGAAATGGCCGAGGAAACCAATAATGTGCGTGAGAGACGACAGCGATAAGGATATGTGTATTGTATGTACGTGGTATAATAAGCGTAATAATAAATATTTTCAATTAATTTTGCAGGCCTGATGTCTTATAAAATGGTCAAAGGGGGTGAGTTGGTGGGTTAAAAGCGAGCGTATAGAATGGCAGCAACGCTTGCATCTGAAAAAATTCCTTTTAAATTGGGGAAGGGGATGCTGCTGCTGCTGCTGTTTTACTGTGTCTCATTTTGCGTGGATCGTGGCGTATGCACTTTATTTATTTTCAACACTTTAACGCCCCGGCATCGGCTACCAGCTGGATTACGGAGCGCAGCAATTAAGCGTCAGCCACCTGATTCCTGTCTGATGCCTGCTTCTGCGACTCCGACTCCGACTTCGAGTCCTCCTTCTCATTTTTCGCCCCGTTCAAGCTTCCCTGTTGAAGTCATTAATACGCCGATTGTGTACAAGGAGCCAAAGCTGTACTTGAGCATGCATAAAAAGAAGCGTAAATACGCAAATACTACGGAATAATGAATGCGCCATGACAAAACAGAACAGAAACGGATGGGCAACCACAAGGACTGCATGGAATAGCAGTGGATGGGAAATTATGGGTAAGGATACGCAGTTCGAAGCAAGTCGGTCAGCTGACGCAGCAGGCAGCTGGCTGGCTGTCTCCCTCCTTGCACCCTCTGCCCAGATTGCCACATCTGTGGTCTTCATTCGAATGTAGTACCTTTAACTGCATTTATAATCAAACACAAGCCAAACATTTGATCAATGTTTTTTTGCATTTTCTTCATTTTCTTTCTGTTTATTATACAATATTCCATTTCCATTTTGTGTCCATCGTTTTAAGCTGTTTGCAGGTTGAACAACAGCGACTACAACTATCAAAAAAAAAGGGAGAAGGATACCAACAATGAAAGCAGAAATATAAAAAACTGCAGCTTCAATTGATTATGTTTGAGGTTTCAATATGCAAATTTCAGCCAATTTAATATCCATTTCTGTTATGCGCTTTACGGTAATACTTTTTTTTTCGTTTGAGTAATTGGTTTTACTTTTTCGTGATTTCTTCATCGTTTACTCAAGGTATTTTTTCGCATAATCGCAATTCAGTGAACAAGAGTATCAGTATCATATTGGAGGGCATTGAAAGAACCTTTTTTGAATAAACACAATTTGCTCGAGCAATTGTTTCTTAATATGCTTAAAAGATATTTAAAACTTGTAGTTAACAGATTAACTAAAAATAAAACTAATTCATTGTAAGCTGGTTTTAAAAAAGCCACTTTTAAGCTAACTTTATTTCAGATCGGAAAGCCATTGAGAGTCTTTTTGTCTGCAAGAATATTAAAGCTTTATGCAGACCAAAATATCTAGTTTATTCTTGTTTTACTGGTATTCAGTTTTAAGCATTTTTATTGGCTTGCTTCTTCTAAATATCTACTGTTTAGCTTAGCGTTAATAACAAGTAGCTCTTATGGCTATTGCCTTCTGTGGCTTAAAAATAAAAACACGGTCGATGCTCTGCAAGAGCTGAAGTTAAAATTTTATTTTGCACAAACTGCTTGGAAATTTAAACTGGCAATATACTTATGCATGTGTGTATGTACGTGTATGTGTGTTTTTGTGTAGGTCTATTTACATAATAAATAAATGTTATCCATTTTGGGGATTAGACCTGTTATATAATATGCTTTCTATTTAAAAATGTAATATGCATGTGGTTGAAGTACTCATGAAACAAAACAAAAGTCTGCATTTAATTAAAAGCAAAAATTACTTAGAATATACTATTTTGCATTGTTTGTAAAATACTCCTAAAAGCGTTGCATAAGCGTTTTCGTCTTTGTATTTTATATTTTCTATGTTTCTAAAACTACATGATACTCTATTCGACTAATGATGTGACTTTCTAATATAAATGCAGATTATATGATTTTCTGTATTTTTTATTTTCTTACCAGCCATTAGAGCCATTAGAAAAAATAGGGTTTAAAATTTGTTGCCAAATGTTTTGTTTGAGCTTTACAAAATAAAGTGTGTAAAGAATATGCTGAATGCATCATTGAATATGCTGAATGCATCATACAAAAAACACATAAATATTCTCTACATGGGAAATAAGCCGATTTCCCAAACAAAACAACTACTTTTTCTTCGCCGCCAACTGCCAAAAAACAAACAAACACTTTTAGCAGAATTTATAAAATAAATTTGAATAGCATTCAGTTTTGTAGGGGAAAAAGAACGAATTAATATTTATCAAATGAAAAATGTAGATTTAGCAAGCAGTTCCTTTGACAAGGTTACATTTCAAACTGTATCTCAAAATGAGGGGAATAATTGAGGGTTGCGCACTTGATTTGATGAAAACGAAGCATTAAGACATTTGCAAAATTTGTAATATCGAAAAATCAAACATCGAGCGCATTGTAGTTGGTTTGCAACTAGTGCCAAATATGTGCATTGTAGGGGCTGGGTTCCAAATTTTGTTTTTTTTGTTTCGTTTGGGGAGCAATAAGCGGCAGATTTAATGAAACCAAGAATGACAATTGAAATGAGTTTGTGAATTGGACCGACAGGCAACAGGATCAGCCACGTCTCCGTTCACAGCGACTACAAACTACAAGTAGCGACTAGGAATTGGGTGAGGGGGTATCGAATGTCAATGCAAGTGCCCGATGTGGTCAAATGATTGTCTATATGTATATATGTGTGTGTGTGTGTGTGTGTTTATCAACATTCTGATTTCATGCGCTTTTTTCTGAAACACTTTTGCCTTCCTAAAATGACACACAAAATCCTAATTCACGCCATGGAGCAGCTGACGTCTGTACGTGTAAGATTGGTCAACAATGAAGACTCTGTGCATTAGATGATTTTATTTAAAAATTGTAATCCCCTTCTGGCCTTTAGCTTTGACTGCAATTTTAGCTGCTGCTGCATCAATAATGGCGGTGGCGGCGGTGGTGGTGTTAGCTGCGGCAGTATTTCGTACATTTCAGTTGATGTTGACGAACAGTTGGAGCCCGTTGGCGTTACTGGAGTCGGTGTGCTGCACTGCAGCGAGCTGCTGTATGAGTTGCTCAAGCTGGGAAAGTCCAGTTGGTGTCGGCCAGCAGCAGTGAATGCTGCCATGCAATGGTCAGCGACTAACACAAACTCATCTTCATCCGGCATTGTAGCAGCGCTGTCGCTGTCACAGCTGAAGCCAATACCATCGTCGTATTCATCGTTCTCCTCTTCTCCCTCTCCTTCCTGCTCCTCCTCCTCATCATCATCGTCCACATCTGGCTCCAGTTCCTGGAGGTTTAGCTCCATCTGTTTTTCTGCGTCTTGTTCCTCTTCCAATTGCAATTGCTGCTGTTGCTGATGTTGCTGCTGTTGCTGTTGCTCGTAGTGACGGGCATTGTCGTAAGCCGTAGTCAGCTCGGGGCCATTGTTGCTGTCGCAATCGTAATCGTAATCACAGTCGTAATCACAATCAAAATCCTTGCCTAACGTTGCCACCTGCTGTGCTTGCTCAAAGTTGATTCTTTCTTGGTCTTGGTTGCTTCTATGGCTAATGCTGTTGCTGTTACTAGTAGAATCACTGTTGTTGCTTCTAGTTTTATCATGTTGCTGTTGCTTGCGCTGCTCGCTCTCAAGATTATATGTGAAATCGCATATGAAATCGTTTTGTAATCCCACGAAAATTGCGCTCTTTGGAGCACCCAATACAAAGGAGTCAATATGATAGACGCTATCGCGCAGCGCTGGCACATCCTGTGGATAAAACATATAGAAAGAACAGAAGAACAGAGAGAAAGACAGACAGACAAAAAGAAAGAAAGAGAGAGAGAGAGAGAGAGAGAGAGAGAGAGAGAGAGAGACAGTGTGGTAGAGGAGATGGTGCGTATGTATATGTACATGTGTGTGAGTGAGTGTGAGAGCTTTATTCACAGATTGTGATGATGTGATGGATTGTGAGAGTATTATATTTGTGAGAGAGCGAGAATAAAAGAGTCAGTTCAAGACGGCGAAGCGAGACGAGAGAGATCAAAACAAAACGAAAAATAAAAAGAAGGGAGATTACGATAGAAAGAGATAGCAATCACAATAGATATCGCCAATAAAGGAAGTGAGAGCGACAAAGGAAGCGCTAGAGAAACAATATTTTTGTGAACGAGCGAAAGAAAGGCCTAAACGATGCTAGAGAAGGAGAAAGATATACGAAGCAAGTGAATAGAATGGATAGAGAGAGCGGAAGAAAAAGCGCACGCGAAAGAGAGAGAGAGCGATAGAGCTAATTTCTTAGCGTACAGCAAGTTGTGGCAAAGCGAGAAGTGCATCGAAGTTCATGCATTACGACTCTATTAGCAGCAGGAACAGCACAAATTGATAGTTACATAGTTAGCCACAACATACGATACACAACACTAGATCCCTGCAGAAAAAACTGAGAAAAGAACTCAACGATGCGACGTCAAATCCCACACAAACTCTAATGCCAAGTGTAATGAAATTATGCTAAGAACTTATTCTACAAAATAAAAATAATGATAAATAAAGAATAAAAAGAAATCTTTTGTTTTGTTGTTGTCATAATGAGACAAGCAGGAAGCGACAAGCAAAACATAACATAAAAATAAACATAAACGATAAGTAGCTTAGGTTACATCAAATGGTAGATACTTAAAGCGTAACGAAGCTTTAATACCCTTACTCAACTTTGAATATGCAATTGCTCCTTTTTGTAAATCGAATCGAACATGTTTTCCCAAAACACATATACTTTATGGAAACGAACATTATTGTTTGCTCGTTACATATTATTGAACATAAACATTATTCTATCGAAAATGTTTCGCTTCCAATTACTTTTTATTGCTACAAATTATGTCATTTATATGCCAATCTCAATCTACGTAAATAAAATGTCAGCCAGCATATCAAGTGTATATTATTTGATAGCGAATATATTTTGCATCCATCAATTGATTGACGTCGACTGCAGCTTGCAAATGCTCTCATATTCCATTTGCCAGCGGCTGCTATTAATAACACGATATGTAATCTTCTTAGCAGCAGGTTAAGACAAACACACAAACACGATATTTAATTGAAATGAGGAAGAAGGTTAAAGCAAACAATTTTGTTAGGGGCTGACAGGCATTAAGGAAATGTGGAACAATTATTTTTAGGGGCAGGGAAGATAAGCTTGGCTGGATGGTAAGGGAAAAGACCCTGGGTTATATTATTTAGTTGAATAAACAAATTTATCTCGCGTATGTGTCGCAAATAGAACACATACAAATTTGAATAATTCAACGCTTGTAAATTAAGTCAACTCTAAAAATAAAGTAAACTCATTGCGTTCAATGCATTGAAAACATTGCTTCTAGTTTGTGGAAGATTATAATTTTAGAGAATTTTAATTTCCGAGCGTCCACTGTATTTTGATATGCATAGGTGAAATTCAACAAAAGAAAGCCTATTTCTAACATATGCAGTCCATTGTTTATTTGCGGTAATTTGATGCTGCAAACTGCACTTATAAGTTGGGTTTTGATTTTCTGTTTTGCATTATTCAAACCTTATAACACCTACAGAGAAGTTCACAGTTGAACTCCTTATCTCTCATTTCTTTTTTATATGTATGTTAATATTATTTTTTGGTTCCTTTGGAGCTCTGTTGTTTCTCTGCCACTGCTACTTATGGCTGTGTAGTTGCTGACTATAATCACAAACAGGTTCGTTTTGACTTTACAATCCCGTTTCGAGTTCTCGTGGCTGTGTAATAATGGGAACATAAGCCACACATGTGACGTAAGTTCGTTCCTCCCACATTGGTGAACGCATAAGCTGTGCAAATTTTGTCAAAATTTAATTGAAATGCAATTAGTTCGATTAAGTTGCGCACTGAGTTTAAGCAGCTTTATTCCAATTATTGGCAGTGCCTGCCTGCCGCAGCGTTAATTGGGCTGCTATATAAATGTTGTGGGTTGATAATTAGTACACACACACACACACACAAACACACACACATTCACACATTGGCTTATCCAGTTTTAATTTAGTTCTTATTACATTTTTAATTGGCCACAAAATTGCTGCACAAAAATCATAGCTATTTCGCACATCTCGTGACTTTCGTTCGACTCGTTCGTTAAATGTCAAATTCGATATTTAAATATTTGATATAACAAAAACCGCACAAAAACATGGCACAAATATTTCACAATTTTTTAGTTTATGAAATGATTTCTATTTCAATTTCAATTTATATATTATTCAATCAATTTTTTTTAATCGTGTTTTTTGTCCATATTTTGGTGAAATGCATGTTAACTTTTAGCTCAACGCATCACTGACTTTGCTTTGAATGCAAAAGTTTGGCATTTGTTTAATTGG
The DNA here is from genome assembly GCA_018901835.1 of Scaptomyza graminum. Lineage (NCBI taxonomy): Eukaryota > Metazoa > Arthropoda > Insecta > Diptera > Drosophilidae > Scaptomyza > Scaptomyza graminum. The sequence continues at coordinate 4,988,130 of JAEIFL010000001.1, read as the reverse complement.
AATTTTCCACAGGTGTGGAGGCTGGCCAAAGCGGGGGTTGTGGCGAGGGGTCCCAGGCTTTGTGCTGGCTCCGGGCATTCGGAAAAGTAACTTGGCATTAACTTTCAGCTCCAGCTAATCGCATCTCAATTGTAGGAAAGAGAGCGTGTAGTGGTAAAGCTGCATGAACGCATTTGCCAGTTGGTTAGTTGAAGTAATAATTCCATATTCATTCATACAAGTCAATTTGAGCTTTATTAAAAATACAGCCCTTATTGGGCCAGCCATGCGAATTTTTCCTACGATTCTTACAAACAACCATCAAACAAGGTGCTTTGATTCAAATCTAATTTAATTTTATTACATATGCAAATAGTAACTGGAATTGTATTATACTACAGCATAGTTGAAAATTCCATTCGGACTGCAATTTTTTTAGTTAGTTGAAATAAGTTTTTAGAAATTTATAACAGTAGAGATTGTTGTTGGGATTGTCATAATAAAGCTTGCCACAAAAATATTAACGCTAGTTCCAATTTATATCAAATGCAAAAAGCAATGACTAAATAAGTACTCCAGTGTGTAAAGGGTTACTCCGGTAGGATAATAAGTATTATGTTCACCAACAGGATGCGGATACAAAATAATGTGATTGCAATTATATGTGAACATATATTTTTATACTGAAAAGGCAGAGAAAGATGGAAAGAAAGAGAGAGAGACAGAGAGAAAGGAAGGTAACTTCCTTTGGGCAGAATTCAACTCTGCAGAAATAACTAAAAATACATTTTTATTTTTATAGCAGCATTTTAGGGCAATATTGACGAGGCCTTTATCCCGGCAACGGTAAGAAATATGCTTTTTGTGTCTTTTTTTTTAACCTTTTTGTTTGTTGACGTTTGAAAATTGTTTTTCGTATGGATTAAAAAAGCTTATTACCAAAATCTGTCTCTAATAGACATCTTTAAATCGACTCGTCTGTTGATGTTGATCAAGAATATATATAGATTATGAGGTCGTAGGTGCTCTATTCATCTCAAACCATCACAAAACCATTTTTTATTACATGGATTCAGGGTATAAAAATGGTTGATATCATAAACCCCTTTGTTGATGGTTTATTGACACAGGGTTGATTTATAATCATAATATGACTGATGTTTTTTTTTTTACTGCGCAGGTACATTTGTGTGGATGTACAATATATCATACATATGTTATACATACATACAAACGTTTGTTATAAGCACATATATGAAAATGTTTAGCTTAACAATCATAAAAACCCTTAGAAGACTGATTCGATTCAATGATAAACTAAGTGCCTGATTGACAGAATGACAGTCAGAATCATTATGTGTCAATAGCACGGCCACGCCCACTGCCAAACGCCCAAGTGTTATGTTAAAGTGCAAGGCGTTTCAATTCGCATTAAGCTAAAGCTTTTCACATTTCGGTTTTCACTTTGCTCATCTTGTGAAACGTCGCTGAGTGGTATACTCCTTAGAGATGGAGGAGAACTACAGCTGCTTACTGCTTTGCTGTCCCACCGCCTCCGCCTCCGCCCGCCCCCCCGACTTTCCCGCGCTTCATGCCACTTGTATTATTTTATGGCCGTGGCTGTTTCTTTGCGAATTGCATTTCAGCTTGATTTATTTCATTTCATTTCTTTTTGCCCCAGTGGTGCAACGAGCGTCCATCCAGGCCGAGGGGAAATTGATGTGAGCCAAGAAATACGGTTAGCTACATAAGTTGGTTATTACTTGCTGCTTAAGCCAATGCCCATGAACATGCCCCACCCCCCTCCCCAAGCTACCAACTGATCCGCATGCCACTTGTCCTCAGTTGTTACCCAGTCCCCAATACCCAGTTGTTCCAAGCTCCCAGTTCAGAGCTGACACCCACATCAACGCCAGCGCGTTCATCACTTTGGCCCATTGGAGGAATCTGAGTGCGAATTCAGTTTCAGAAATAAAATATTGCACTCCCAAATGCAGGAAGCGTGGGCTCAGTCCGACCAGCTACACTTCAAATACAATTTTTAAATCAAATTCAAAAAGAATTGCCACTATCCTACATCAATATAAATTTCATTAAAAAAAGAACTAACACAAAAAGGAAAACGAAATAGCAAAAAATGCAAGTTCTTATTGATACAGTTATTCTAAAATTAACACAAAGAACTCAAGAAAATAATACAATAGCTTAAGTTTTTGAGCTTGGTTAATATATTTTTAGATTTTAATTATACTAGCAATCAAATAAATCTTATTTTATAATTATGCAGATCAATAAATAATGGATTTTTCGAATAATAACACATCTTAAAGTTTTCTCAAAAACATGCCAAGTTTATCTATGTTTGAGGGCGAATATTTTTGTAAGTGTAAAGGCCAGCCGAACGGCCGACTTAAGTGGTGTGAAGTGATGTGGAGTGAAGAGTAGCGTGTGCATTAGATAAACCAAAAAGCAGAACAAGTTGAAGCTCCTTAACCGAAACCAAAAGAGAAACACCAAAGCAGGGAGAACGAGTCGCGACTTCACAAGTCTCAGCACGGATGAACGGCGCGTCGTCTGCTCGGAAATGGCAGTTTTTCCATTACACACACTCCTGCTGCGCCTCCTCTCTCACCGCCACTTGCTTCCAGCTCCCCGCCAGGGTGCTAGCCAAAGCGCGTTCTCATTCGCGTATTACTTAATTTATATATGAAATATGAAATACTCGTATAAGACATGAAACAATAACAGACCAACGCACAAGGCAGGCTGGTTTGACAGGGATTAAAGAAAGGGCGGGGGGGGAGATGTACAGTGTACACCCTACTCGTATATGGCCCACGGGGATTTGAAACTGCCATCAAATTAAGGCTAAAATGCATTTGTCAGATAGCGTACTGACAACAAAATTGCTAAAATAATAAAACTTTCAGGCATACTCATGTGTACACACTTACACACACAAACACACACACATACATGTTGACGAGTTGCGTGTGTTTGTGTGCTGTTGTTCTCGCTGCGCTTCTAAGCTGTTTATCCCGAGAGCGACCGCCAAGACACGAAGTGTGTGGAACAAGTGGCACCAGGCACCACAAAACTTGCATCTAGTATCTCGCCTTAGAGTTATTGGTGCCCCGTTGCCTTCATGCCATCGTCTTGGCCACATTGGCCAACAGCTCGTTGCAAGCAGGCAACATACCAAAATACTAAAATATCACTCAAGGCAATGTTGCGTATGTTTGTGCATATATATCCTAACTCTCTCTCTCTCTGTGTGTGTGTGTGTGTGTATGTGTGTGCTCTGCCTGTGTTGGCATGGAAAATATGCATTGCGGTTGTTACCAAATTGGATACAGTTATGGCAAAACGCAATGTGCTTCAAGGCGATGCCATCAAAGAGGTGCGTTTGTTGGAAACGTTTTAAGCCTTATCATCTTACAAAGCGAATGGCTGGCTGGCTGGTTGGCCATTTTCCTGCAAGTTCAAAGTTCAAATCCCAATGAACTGTTTATCAAATCACACACTTAGTAAGGAACTCAACCACTTTGCCCTTCTTAAGCCTTATGTTTAAATAAATTATTTTAAAATGTGGAGCTATCAATGGACAAACAAAATGTGCATAGAAACAAATAAACTTAAAACTATAGTAATTGAAAAGTGTTATATTTTATACATTTTAAAAAATTGAAGACTTTGCATAGTGTAGATTAACAAATTAGAAATGAAGAGCTATTTAAGCTTGGGTGCTAACACTCTCACATAATGCTTAAACCATAGACATCAAAAAAGGGTTGTTAGCATTTGGGGCAAGATTCCAAAGTAGTTTCCGTTTTGACAGTTGGCAGTTGGCTCGAAGCGACTCTTGCGTATCATGTACGTATGTGTAATACACATTGTGTATGTGTATGTATATACACATTTTTTTTTACAAAAATGTAAGCAGATACTTTTATCTGCAAAGTACATGCTAAAATCTGAGTGGAAGCGCATTTTCTGAGCAAGAAATTGCAGAAAGTCCAAAGACATAAAATAACACTATGAAAAAAAAAAAACAAAAAACCATTGCAACGGATAACAAAAATGAGCGGCATGCCACAAGCAAACGGAACAACGGACACAGTACTCAAAACACAGGATCCAGGACTCAGGTTGCTATGCCGCATGCAACAAACGACCTCAACTTGAAACTGTAAAACTGTGGAATATGTAAAAAGCATACATATATACTACATATATACTATATATATACTGTATATATTTTATAAAATATGTATGTATATTTTATTAAAGCAGTCTGTGCAAATATTTAACCCTTTATCTCTTTTCGTTGCTGAATTTTTGTTTGTTTTGTTTCCCTTTCACTTTGGTTTATTCGCCCCGTTCTTTGGCGCCATTAAGTGTCATAACGGCATATTAAAGTGGCCATCGATAGAATTGGCCGCAAAGCAATTTCCTTGCGGGCTGCCGCCATTGCAGCCGCATAGATAGATAGCCCAAGCACCACACAGCCACCCAACCACCCAATTACCCATTCCATTCGCTCAAAGCATCGATCGTACTGCTGCTGAATGATTTTTAGCAAATCCGCTGACGTTGAATTGATTTGATTTGATGTGCGCTTTGAGTAAATTTATTTGATGCAGTTTCATAAATGCAACCGGCCATAAAAAAGTGCGAGCTTTGTTTGTTTGTTTGTTCTCTTCTCTTCACTTCTATACTGTTTGCTGCCATTTCCACTGCCATTCAACGATGGCAACATTTTTCACGTTACCACAAAGTGTTTGTCTAGTTGGCATGGTTAAGGGTGGGTAGAAGCTTGGGCGCAATCCTCGACGGAGGGCGACCTCCAAAAAGGTGAGCACGCAGCGCATCAATGAAACCCTCTTACCATTTTCCCAACTACTCTTGCCCCTTTATCGCTTTATTCGGAACACACTTGAACCACTGCCAAACACTCGAGGCGATAATCAGATTGCCAAGCTGCCAAACCCCCAAAAAACGCCTTCTGCCACAACAGACTTCATCTTCTTCTTCTTCTCGTGTGGGTGCACGTATATAGTATTTGTGTGTGTGTGTGTGTGTGTGTGTTAATTGAACTGTTCGACGTGCATAGTCAGCGCTTGTTTCACAATTCGACTGGATATGTCAGCCTTGAAGAGTTGCTGGCTGGCATTAGTAGCCAACCACAGCGCTGCTTTTCAAAGTTTATGTCCGATCTGAAAGCATTAAGTATACGACAAACCGACCCAACTTTTGAACGCAAGCGAGATGAAACGAAACGAGGCGCAATGAGTGAATGAGCTTTCAATGAGAATGCGGTTATTTAATCATATATAATTCAATGCACCGCGATGCCAATTGACGCGGAAACTTGTGCACAATTTGTTGATTGCCATTTAATTGTGTACATGATTGTGGGCGTGCCACTGTGACACTGTCTGTCTGTCTGTGTGTGTGTGTGTGCTTCAACAGCGTTCCAAAAGTTTCAATTGAAAATAAATATATAACATAGTGGCAGCACAGTTGACCAATTCTGACATTACAGATTGGACTTAATCATTACAAACTTTTTTATTGAGGTATTAATAAGTTTTTTATTCTATTTGTATTTGATTTATTTTAGTAAGAACTTACCGTGATTGTGACCACCTCTGCATATGTATTTGGTACTCATTCATTTTCATAGCATTTGGTTTGTCTGCTGCTCAAAATCGACATGGCATTTTATTGAAACACTTATAATCAATTTGTAAGCATTGCAATAGCAATTATTGTTTCTCAGATGCCTTACAATCACTTTGAAATGACATCTATTCAATCAATATGGGCTATATTGCTATAATAGATGCTTCAATCTCGTTATTGTACTCAGTTCGTCCCTAATTGCATTGACTGCCTGCATAGGATAGAGCCCTCTCGGCTCAAGCTTCATTAGGTTTTGAACTATTCATTGCCTTTCCAAATTGTATACGCTATTATACTAAACCCACACATGCATGCTAATGGCTGTTATCAAGAGACGCCCAGCATTGGTTTTCTTTACCAAGAGAATACCCTATAATTTGTAATGGTCGCAGTTTCGTGAACTGCATCATTATCGCAAGCAAATAGTATTGACAACTTCGTTGCCTGCAGCGCGGAAATTCAATCAAACGCTCAAAGCATGTGAAGTGGTAGTAGTTCCCCGTTACATTGCTCATCAGACTCTCACCTTCCAAGTCTTCTCTCTTTCGCTCTGGAAGGAGTAACTATAAAATCGTTACCGAGAAAGACCATAGGTAGGCTTGGGTAGAGAAGCGTGGGTCGAATGACATCATTAACCCCGCAATGTTCGCCATTTTGACGATAAAAAGCAACCGTACCTGTCACCAAATTTAGTGACTCTAGGCGTTTTCAATTGGCTGGGGCCAAAATGGGTTGGCGTGGCACCAAAACTTTTGATGCAGTATTTCGGGGAACGCCAGTAGCTATCTCTTAACTAAATTTAATAACTACGGATTTGGGATATATGAGGATTTCTCTATTTTCAGCCATAGATTTGATCTATTTCCAGTATAAAGTTAAAAGTTATATTTTCTGTCATATGACATTGTGGTAGGAACGATGCTCAAGTTAACCTTTTGCTAACTTTGATCACATTTTCATAAAAAATGAGTACAAAAGCTCTTGAAATATGCCCAGCTAAATGACAAAAGTCAAAAATCGTTAATAATGGAATTTAACTTGGGTGTTGTCAATTAACCACCTCAAATGCCTTGGAGTGGAGGCGAGTGCCGAAGTGCAGCAAGAAGTCAAGCTGTTCGATAAGTACATAAAGTTGCCTTTAAGTCATGGCATACTATTTTAGGGTGGGCGTGGTTAACGAGGCGTCACATAAGTAAAACACCAATAGATTGCGTGAAAGGAATCTTGTCGCCTTGTCGTGTACTTTACCAGGACAACGTCTCGATGCGGATGCCATTCAATGTAGCTGGCAGGAATTTAATAGACACGACACGACGACGCGTCGATTTCTTCGTCGTCGTTACTTGACTTGGACTAAAACCTTTTGTGGGGTTGATGCCGCCAGCATTTTCTCCTGCCTTCCACTTTCGACTCGTTTGACTGCTGCTGCTGCTGCTGGCTGCCTGGTACTACTAGTTGAAATGGCATACGACATTTCGAAATGTTAAATAGACATTGACACAAACACACACACACACGCAGACCCTTCTACACGCGCTCACATAGAAATTTGATGAAGAGTGTGCCAAAACTAAGTCAACTCAAATGATATTTGTTAGCATGAAATTGGCCAAAAGGTGTTCGGCAGCTGTTTACTGACTTCTTTAGCCTCAGCAAATAGCAAATGGAAAACAGCAAGATACACAAATCCAAGAAATTATGCTGAGGGTGTGGGCTTTGGTTTGCTGGGTCGTCTGTTTAATCAAGCTGCTTGCCGTCATCTACGCATCTGGTTGCGCGTTCTATAAATATGGGCAGACGACCATTGACACGGTCACGCCCACATCCACACACACTTAATTAACTTTCTGTGTGAAAAACAGAATGCTGAATATTTTTGGCCATGTCTACAATGATATTCAATTTAAGCTGTGTCTTTGCTTCTGGATCTCATCGATGTCAATTTTGCGAAAGTCAAAGTTAAACTGAAACAGTGCCTCCCTCTCTCTTTTTCCCCGTTCGTTCTCGGTTTCCCACTCAGATCTGGCTCGCTTTTTGAGCTGGCTCAGCATGTAAATGCCCTAGGGAGGCACTGGGGCGGCTGACGTTGCCAACGCCATGACAATAAAATGGTTTTCTTTTTTGTTTTTTTTTGCCCAGCCATGCGGGCAGCCTGCCAGCGCGCAAAGCAAAGCAAGACACCCTGAACATATTGGTCGAGTTGTATATTGATTTCGACAGCTAATGAAATACCAGAATACGCATCTGCAGCGGACAGCTTCCCATTGAGATAACTAACTTACAGAGAGAGATTCCGATTGTTGTTGAAGGTGTTAGTATTGTTGCTTCCCTATTCCAAGTGCCACAAACTGTTATTACAGTCAGCATGATTTGAGTCTGATTCAGATATCTGATTCAGAGTCAAGGTCAAGCAGTTGGTCACGTTGCGTATACGCAATGTTGATAGAACCAGAACTAAGCTCGTCACTTCGTTGTGTGTAAGTTGTTAAGCAGCCATCCAGGCACTTTCACACGATTCATGTCAATAGCGCATGATGATGAATATTACGTATACGTAATGCGCTTAGCTAAATTAGCGATTATATATGCACATACATACGCACCTATTTGTTTGAGTATCTGCAACTCAAACAAAAGTGTTTCTGGTTTATAGTTTTAAGAGCTAAAAGTATTGTAGAGATAGTTGTTTTTGCATTGTAAACAAATTCCGTTTTAATGCTGAAACTCAAAGTAACTTGAAATAAAGTTGGAATTGATAAGACGTTGTTTGTACGTTAATGTTGTGGCTAAGGCATTCCCATATAATCTTTGCAATTAAAACAACTTTGTTATAATGTTGCCAATTATGAACTGCTACATGCCAAAACAAAATATAATGCTACAAAAGGATTGCACAGATTCAAGAGCTCATTTCGCTCTTACGTGCCAGAAAGCACAAACACACAAAAACGCGCATCCTTCCGTTTGAGCCAGCCTTTTAATAAAAGAAGTCATGAAGAAATTCTGAGAATGGAAATCACTACAGAGATTTTTTAAATGGATAAACACATAATGCCTGAGACGTTGACTTTTATCGATAAAATGCAGTATGAGCCGAATGAATCTGTTTCTTAATTAATGATAAAGAACTTCTGATTTATCAATAATGCATCATTCGACTGTATTTTTGTCTAAAGTTGCCTTTTTACTTGTTCGCAACAGATTTTGTTAAATTAATGTGAATTTTATAAAGGAATCACCCAGCAAAATGGACAAAGATAAGCGGACACCGTGTTGAAAAGTAGTTGAAATATTAAAGACCATGATTAAATATCATTAAATTTCATAGCTAATTGTGTTGAGAGGAGTTTTTTAGAGAATATTGCCTGCCAGATAATCAGTATGGTTCTAACAAGTAACGCCTTTAAAAGACCGCAATCCAGTTTGTAAGTAGACTAGCAAAGTCATATTGGAACTTGGATTTATATCATACGAAGCAGCCATAAGGGCAAGACAAACAGTGAAGTGGATTGATTTTGGTTCAATGGAAAATTAATTAAGCGGTTTACGGCATGACTGTAGCGAGACCAACAGGGCCTAGCGGATAAACAATTGTCTCACATATCCTCATCGAGCACCGATTCTTGAAAGGCTTAATCGCATCACGCATGCAACAATTGTTGAGCACAAACCTCAGCCATGCGCCTAAAAGTAGGCAGCTAAACAAACTACAAGTTGACGAACTGTCCAGAAAAATGTGTAATGATAATAATAATGAAAAAGAAGAACCAAAAAATTGGTAAAATTGTTTTGGTTGCATTTTGCCTAGCTAGTCAGCTGAACATTTTTATAATTAAATACATTCAAATTGTGTGTGTTGATTGTTTGCTTTTGTGCGCTAATGTGTGTGCCTGTGTATGCTTGTGTATGTACTGGATTATATTAAGGAGCTTATCAGCTAGCAAAAATCAATTTTATATTTGCTGGATAAAAAACCTTTCAGAACCATTCACTAACTAACGCTAAAGTCTAAGCTTAGCTTGCCATATAATGCAAGACGGGCGTGGATGAGTTGGATGAGGGGTGAGTGGGGTGCTGGTGGTTTGGGCTGGGTCATAGAGCGAGCAGGGCAAGCACAGCGAGCAAGAGAGGTAGAGTGAGATTTTGCACAGTGACTAACAGAGAGAGTGAGAGCGAGAGAGAGAGAGAGAGAGAGAGTGTGTGTGTTTGTGTGTGTGTGTGTGTGTGTGAGCAAGGCAAATATAATGAGGCAATAGCAAAAGGCAGACATACTATACTATACTATTGTTGTAGTGAACAGGGTGGAGGGGAGATACTAGTATTTGCAGCACGCGCGCGCAAAGATAGCTGCCTTATTAGAATCAAGCAAATTTACGATACTTACGCGTATTATCTTCTGATCCCGTATTATTTTTCGTATGCAGTTCACAATGAATGTGATAACCATGCCGCCAAGTATTAGCCCAAATACGATTATTATGATGACCACATGTTCCGATTGACCAGTCGTTTCGCTCTGTAATTATAGCCAAGACCCATTATAAGTGTTTTCCATCTTTGATTAAGATATTTAAAGTTATATTGGAAGACATTTTAATCGATTGATATTTTAAGTATGTCTTTAAATGCAACATATTTGATAACAATATATTTATTATTATAATTTGTTAAAATTGGGGACAGTTTTAAAGTTGCTAATAACAAAAAAAAAAAAAAAGCCACACAATTTTCAACACATTAAAAAGGTTTAATTTTTGGCCGACGCACAATCAGGAGAACCGAATGCCTTATTACAATATAGCGGTTGGAAAAGCTCGCTATTTGGCATTTTTCAAAACAAATCCACTGCACACAATTATCAAAAATGTTTTGCACCAATTTGAATTATGATCCAATTAAATGAACATTAGTTGTGTAAGCGCCTGAGTGAGCTTTCGATTTAAAAATTAGATGAATTAAATGAAATATGAGCTTTGTGCGATATATCAACTAAAATACATTATCAAGGCCAATAAAAGTGGCAATAAATCGTTTGACATGCATTGATTGACATTTTCAAATTCCAAATAATATACCAATTCTATAATAAATTCTATTATGCCGAACAATACTCGCAATAATCAAATTGGTTTATCTTTATAAGTAAATTGATTGTGCACAGAAATAATTTTGACGTAAAAAATTAAAATAACCTGAAAGGATGATAATAATTAAAATATTTGCTGAAAGACGGAAATAAATTTTTTAATCTAAACAATAAAATGATAGATTATAACTATTTAAATGTAGATAAGCTATCCGATTTGTTTTGCTTCTCTGTTTGTTGTCTGACAAGTTTTATGTACTTTTCCGAGTTTTAAAGTACGCGCGGAACAATTAGTTACGACTAAAAAATAGTTTTAAAAAATAAAGTTTTGTAAAGGTAATAAAACGGCAAGAAATGCAAACTAATTGTTGTTTGTCCGATTGTAACTAAAATGGCTTTCACGAGGATTTTATATTTAAGAGTTTGAAAGAAAACAACTAATTAAATCATCTTACAAATATGAAAAACAAAAAACACATATAAGTAAGTGAAGCACCAACAAGCAACATTAATAGGGCTCCGCTTGTGGCACAAGCCTCAGAATGTGACAACAAAACTTATTTTGGTCAACTTTTCGTTAGGTATAAACGTGTGTGTGTGTGAACGTGTTGCATACATGAATGTAGTTATAATGATAGTCTAAAGTTTGCGGAACATTCGTTCGCCTATAATTAGACGCATGTAGAAAGTTTGGCCTACAACAATGATAGAAAGCTGCTCATGATTGTGTGCTTTTTGATTTGGGCTTTATTGGTTGAATGGGTGGTTGGGTGAATAATTTTGTTAGCATGTTTACAACAACAGATATATTGGTTGTTGCTTTCTCTCACTTACCGAACACTTCTCCTCGTCCCAGCGAAATTTACAATTGTCTCGCTCATTGCACTTCAATTCGCTTGATATGCAGGTCGCGTCCTCGCAATCGTATTCATCTTCGTGGCAGCCTAAATGTGTTGTGTGTGGCAGACAAAGAGGCATAGTTAGAGCTCTGTTTAATTTGCCAAACAACAAAAAGCTACGACTACAATATAAAGAAAGAGCTCAAATATAGAAGCTTAAAAGCCAAAACCGCAAACAGCCAAAAAATAAGGCAGATTGACCAGTTTTGTTGAGAATGCTCAACTAGAGAAACCTAACAAAACACACGTGCTGGAAAGCCTTTAAAACTAAAACTTTTTTATTGACTTTCGAAGTATCATAATATACTTCTTCAAAGGAAGTTATAGCTTGGAGAGCATAACTGTTTGTCAACATCTCAAGCCAGAAATTTTTAATTAGATTGGGTGAAAAATGCAAAAAATTATATTATAACTTCTTTGTTCTCTAATTTTTCTAGAATCCCACACATAAAATGTTAGCTATCTAATCAGTCTATGCTTATTTTACGGCTATAGGGTATTAAAAATGTCAATAAAAAACAGCAAGCAAACACACAAAAATCAAATGCACACGTTATATTAAACATAAATCATCCTGCAGCAGCAATAGCTGCAGAGCCTAGGCAAAACAATAAAAAAATACGCAGTCTGAATCTAAGTCTTCGTCTCAGTTATTGGTTTTGTACCTAGAAGTCTTGGCTAGGCTGGGACTTGTTAACTGTAAAATGCTGGAGCCAAAGTGAACAATGGCAGGAACAAAGGACAATCGTTTTATGACAAAGGAGTGCTTAGCCTTTGGCAACAGGCGGCAATCACACAAAACTGGCGGACAGACAATCAGTTGGACGGTTAGATGCCTGTGGATATTCATTCCAGATGCATCAGTAGTTGGGCCAGACAGGAACGTAAACTGGCCTGCACTTTCGCTCACACACACACCCCACACCACACACACACACCCAAAAAAAGAAAACCCCATTCAAAAGCTGGCTTGTCTCGTTGTGGCCCCGATTACTTTCGTGTTTGCGCGGCTTGGAAGAGAGCGTCAGCTTAGCACCGGTTGCCCAGGCTTTTCTACCATTTCATTGTCCTACGCACACTACTTGGCTGCTGCCGACGCACGTGCGGCAAATTTGAAGGATTTGCCACCAAACTAGCACACAGTCTCTATTTGTATCTGTGTGCGTGTGTGTGTGTGTGTGTGTGAGTGTGTGTTTGGAATCGAGTAGTTGGGAAATGTTGTGAGCTTACTTCCCGATCCACGGTCCCGGAACGCCGTGTACAGAATGGCAAATGTAGAATTAATCGCACTTTCTTCCGCATAAAATCGCATGTGCAGAATGTTAGACTCCGCCGTAATGCTCTCGCCAGCTGAGCCGCAAAAGTTTTTTACTCTGTAACAAAGAAAACAAATAATGCAAAGGATGAGAAAAAACACATAAACAGACAATGTAGAAAACCATGCGATGTATAAAGATCTATGGTGTATAAAAAGCTTTTAATTTGCAACAAAGAACGCAATTCGAAAGTTACAAAAATACCAAGAACAATGTTGTGCTAACGGATTGCTTTAAAGTTAACCTTAAACCATAAAGATTTTATTATTAACTTGAATGTCCAAGGAGTTGTGCATCAGAAATGAAGTTAAGCCAGTGCAAGCCTTTATTGAGAAGCTAAATGCAAATGTTAAGATTTCTGTACTCTAGATTAAGTTATTCAAATGCACTTTAATTGCAAGAGTCGATGGATATCGGGAACATTGCTGGGGCAACAGGTCTGCTTAACTGTGACAAAATGTCAATCGGAATAGAAACTGAAAGCATTATGCCTGAGAGCGACAACAACGACAATTTCTAAGAAGCAATGACAATTGCAAGGGCCACTGGCCATAGGATAGCATAATAGTTTTTAGGGGATGCAAAGCCAAAGAATAAATACTCTTGCTTGTCGAAAACATTTATAAAATTCAACAAGGTTAGAGTTGTCCATATTATGCGATACATAATACAACGAGGTTGAATATTTGTAAAAATAGTATATACAAAGTGCCTCGTACATGTATTGTAGTAATAAATTTTAATAAAATACTCATATGCCCTCCACACTGGGGTGTTAGCTAGCAGCAAATGAATTGACCTGGCTGACTAGACAGGCATCCCCAGCAGCTGGACGGACGTACAGTCAATCACTTTGAGTGGTGATGTCATTGATTTTGCTGTTAGCGCTGATGGCGACGCCAATGTCGTTATTCCCAACAGCGTGCACAAAAGCCAAAAGTCAAAAGCCCGAAACCGAGAGTTAAAGAAGATGTGGCAAGTAAAGAGTAGGCAGTGGAGAGTAGAAAGCGGAAAGGGGAAAAATCACGCACAAGGCAGCAACAAGTGGAAAATTTGTTAGCGTGTTGATAGAGGGAGGGTGCGTAAATGGCACATGGCAAATGACAGATAGGTGGTGGGTGGGGAGGGTTCGATTGGGATAGGTAGTGCTTTGGTGGCACAAAACAATTCCAGTTGGGCGATTGCGAGTCAAAAGCGCCGCCGCAACTTCCGCTGTCATACAATTTACTTTGGCCGGTAATAAATTGAAATTTTGCTCTCCATGCTTTGATCTTTACAGCGTTTTTGGCTGACTTCACATTCGTGTAGCGGAAATTGGATTGTGGCCACTACCACCATTAACCTATGTATGCATATGTGTATCGTAGGGACTACATCTCAAACTCTTACCTTAATGGCATCACTGTTTGCTCTGGGAATATATCCAAAAAGTTAGTCTCACAGTCATTGGGTTTACTTAGATGAAAGTCCAAAAATTTTAAAAATATCTAAAAGTGTATAAGAACAGTATGAGTTCAATATGAGGCAAACATTCTACTACCCACCTTCCAGTTATCCTGCACCTGAATGCGCCAAATGCAGTCGAGGGCAATCTTATCGCGTGTCACCTGATCCCTGATAATCTGTGGCACATCTGATGAGTTAATGAAGCCCTCGTGGCCATCCTTTTCGATGGTGCAGTTGAGGTCCGTGCTGGGCGCCTCTCTATTTCGATCCAGATACTCGTACACAGCGCTAAAGCCCGTGTATTCAATTGTGTCGTCTGAATGGAAATGCAGCCAGAGATACCGTTCCTTCGAGGTGATTTCCTGTGGGAAATCCGTGCCACAGAATTTACCAATCAGCCTTGAGAAACCATATTGTCCATCGCGTATCTACACAAAAAAAAGAATATTAAAAAAAAAAAAAAAAAAAAAGGATGCACCGAAACAAAAATGCCATTTAGAAATATGTAGCTAAAAAATGATTAACTGGCCAAAATCCAGCGACAGTATCGATTTATGTGTCCCTTGCTTCAAGCTGAAACTCCATACGATAAAGCTTTATATACGGAGTCAAATGCACCGATACCAATGTTTACCAATGTTGTGTTTTATAAAACAAATTTAAATTTAATACAGAAAATTGCAAGAAAATTATAAGGTAAACTCGATTTATGATTTATCGTCATTTGAATATACTCGTATAATCATAGTTAATCACAAACTTGAAGTTAAATCAAAACGCCTTGAGAGAACCCAAGTGTTTACCCAATGATATGTCCAAAATCTAAAGCTTGCTTGCTATGCTAATGTGTCATCATAGTGACATTCTTTTTTCTTTTTTTTTGGTTAAGAGTTCAGCTTCCTATAAGACTGAAAGACAAGTTATTATATTACATAACTAAGTAGCTGCACTTTAATGAAAAATAATTTTCTAATTAGCAGGAAGCACAAAATGTGCTGAATCTTTACTCTCCACAAGAACTTTATGCAAGTATTCATAGTTTGTACAATGTGTCAATAAAGTTTATTGGTTAGTTTCCGAGTTAGTTTGTCAGTGCTTTGCAACTTGGTTCATGTTGCCCTGTTGCATGTTGAATTAAGTGCGGCTGGCAGCGGCGTCAGCAGCAGCAGCATCAAGGAAGCTGAGGAAGCTTTACACTTTAATGTCAACTTTCAATTAAGACTTGCCAGGGGCGGCGTGCAAAAATTGCCATGCAAATAGTATGTACATATATACGTCTATAAACAGAAATGCCAAAGGTTTCGCTACTGGACGCTTTCACTGGCAAACTTGATTTCAGGCGAAACAATTTGAAAAGTTTCTGCCAAGCAACAGCGTGGCAAGTTTTGTTTAGCTGTCAATGTTGTTGTTGCTGTTGCTGTTGGTGTTGGTGTTGGATTCTTGTCGCTTTTGGTCCGCAATAAAGTTGTAATTTTGATGCGAAAGACACTCGATTTTTGTTGTTGCCATGTTATAATCGTATTGTTGTTGCACAGTGCAACACTTACTTACTTCTAAAAAATCAAATTTACATTCCTCCTTGGCCTCAATATTAAACGAGTTGCGAAAGTCCAGGCGTATGATTTGTCCCTTCGGCGCTGTAATTAGAGGCAAGTAATCAGTTTTTGTGAACAAGTTGTTGTATACCCAAGGGATGAAGGAAAAAGCGGAACGTGTTTATTTATTTAAATTAGTTCAATGCCAATAAGATCAAATTAAGCCTTAAGGCTATAAGCTTAATTCTAATGTTGATTTAAATCAAAGTTCAAATAAGATAATAACAGCTTCAATTGCTTTTAATTTGAAAATTATCATAAATGAGTTTTAAATTGCGATGAAAAATAGTATTTTTCATATAAAATAATTAATCACAGCTGTTAAATTTTTAGGATTTTCTTGTGCACATTAATTAAAAGAAAATTGAACTTGTTGGTATGAAAGATTTTGTACATCGGAAAGTAAAAAATCTATAGCTAGAAACTATCGTCAGTCGGTAAGCATTGAGCACGAGCCGAATACCTACATACTACATACTAGACAGCCGCTTGATTGCCCTTGCAAGCATCTGTGTACAAGGGCAACTGGCACTTGAAAAGGCAAGCGCACATAAAAGAGATCCAAAGCTGCTCAACTCATTGCATTGGTGGCAGATGTGTTAACCTAACCTTGTCTTGCCATTCATACTACCATAATGGAGCTGTAATGAATGAGTGAATCACAGACGTAGGTTGCAGTTGTATGTGTGTGAGTCCAAACAAATGGTATTTGTTTGTGCTGGCTTTGAATGCGATTGCGAATCCGAATGCGGATTTTGCCTTTGATTGCCCTCGACCAAAAAAGAAAAGAGCTCACACACACACACCCACAAACTAAAGAAAACATAAATTTGAGGAAAGAAAATGCTCCGCCTTCATCTTTGTAAAACACAGGGCACAGAACGAAAACATACATAAAGCACTCCCCATCGCTTTCCATCATCAACCAAAGGCTGCAAATTGGTGGCTCAATGAGAAACTAACCGCAAAGCTAGCTATGCCAATTGATAGCCAAATGCACATTCACTCATTGTGTTAACATTACAGAAGCGATTCAAAGAGCTGCCACACTGCCCTAAAACTAATTATTGGCGATAGCTGTATGTAGTACTTACGGACAATGCGATTCGAATGCGCACAGACTTGTTCACAACTTCCGGTTCCGATTGCGGAATGTTGCGGAAATAGAAGTAGCAGTATTTGCTGCTCCGACTTCCGCTTAATAGCTTTTGGCTTTTGTTTTGAGTCGATTGGTAATTGAGGCATAACCAATAAAATTATTTGTTTAATAATAATAAAATAAACAAATGAAAACGTTTCAGTCAGGACGCGACCAACAGCGGTAAACTCTGATACTAGTATAAAAATGAAAGAAAATCCTTGCTTTGAGCACAGATTTATTCGATTTACTTTAATTTTAATGGTTAGCAAAGGCATCTATTTTTGGAAATAGGCAAAAGCAAAGCAAGCAAGTTTAATGTTTTAAAAATTCAAGACTTTATTGGTATCGATAACAATCAGGAGAAACAGGAGAGCATACGAATGGTGAAGGAGAGCATATATTCCGAATTCATAAAGTAAAGTTACTTAAAAAGTCTAAGCACTTGAACAACTTTAATATCATTAAACTTAATTCTGATCTGATAATATTAAGGCCTGTGGTATTTATTTGAGTTACATCTGCCAGCTTATTTGTGTAAAGAACTCCTTTTTTTATTGCTCAGTGATGTTGTAGTAATAAAATGAATGCATGGGCGGGCGGCAAGCTTATAATATTTGCACTAGTTAGGAATGAATATTAATGGATTAAGCAATTGATTCCCATATAAACTGAGGAGTTGTCTGCGTCTTAAGCGATTACCTCTATTTCACTCTTACACACACCACCCTGTACACAAAGACAATAGCAGACAGAGATGAATGGGGACATGCATGCATACGCTTAATACTAATGCGGCCGCTTAAAGTTTTGAGCGCAACCAACAGTCAATACCCTAACCCACCCTTTATATACCCATTTCCCTACAGCCAAACACCCAATGTCTATCGACCGACCGCACATATTGTTATGCAAATAAGCTTGCCACTCCACATGGCAGTCAGGCTTTCTATCTATCTAGCTGTCTGTCTGTCTGTCTTTCTATCTAAGCAAACGCACATATGTAAAGTTAATACAGGACACTCACACACACACACACACTTACTCACACACATATACATACAGAGAAAATCGAAAGAGAGTTGCAGATACTCTGTGATGATGGTATCCGCTGATGCGTGCCTATGAAAGTCAATCATTTTATACGTTAAGGTTTTATCTGAGTGTGCTCGTTGCTTGCAGCCATTGCTTTTGTAGTTGCTGTTCGTATTTTGTCCCAACTGACAAATGATTTGGCCCTGTTTTGTGATAAGCATTGAGCCAAAAGTCAGTGAAGCGCACAAGCAGCGCAAATATGACAACTGCTGTGCAATACAGCATCGACAACGGCCAAAGTCAAAAGCTCACACAAATAGTACTAAACCTCAAAAATCCCCAAAGCCCCAAAACCAAAAACATAATCTCAGTACGTTCCATTCCAAATCACATTTGGATTGCAACAGGGTAAAACGTTACGTTAACGCTTTTAAATGGAGAACACGATCTACTGCATTGCATTCCATTTCTAAACTAACTAAATGACTAACTGACTGAGTGACTGAGTGACTGGTTGACTCGATGATGCCTGAAATGTCAACAGAATGCTCTCGCGTACTACTGAATTTTGGCTAAGACTTGCAATTATTTGCAGTAAGCAGTAAACAGCAGTGCCAACAGCAAAATTCTTGCCATAAAAACTTTTACGAGTCCTGGACCACACTGCAGGCAACCAACCACCAGCCACCAACCAAGCACCCAATTCAATCAATTCATCCCACCCACAATCACATTGCCACTAAGTTGACAGTCCTACGCACAGGAAGAGTTGACTGTGAATTGGCTGGCATAAAACAATCAAAACCCAGTTCGTCCGATTGCCTGCAGGCTTAACTAATATTGCTGTTGGATGCAATGAAATTTATTAAAATGACTTTTCAAGCCATTTACACGGTATACTCATATTGAGAACTGGCCAAA
The DNA here is from genome assembly GCA_018901835.1 of Scaptomyza graminum. Lineage (NCBI taxonomy): Eukaryota > Metazoa > Arthropoda > Insecta > Diptera > Drosophilidae > Scaptomyza > Scaptomyza graminum. The sequence goes on along the minus strand of JAEIFL010000001.1, from coordinate 4,969,030 downwards.
TTATGCCAAAAGTGTGGGAGAAAGGAGAAAGAAAAATTCATATCAATATCAGCATCAGCATTGATAAAAACATTGCGATTTTAATCAGTTGTCAAAATTGTGGTGCGTATCAAAATTACTACATGATAAATCATAGTAATATGCTGTTAACTATGTAGTTATGAATGCATAACAGTACTATAGTCAATTATGGTTCGGCTGCGAGAGAGATTTCAGTGTCAACGCCGATTAAAAATTAAAATAAAAATGCAAAATATTCGGTAAATACCAAAGGAATAATATATAAAGCAATTAAGAGCAATTCAGTAGTGGTTGTCTGACTAGCAAATACCCTCTAAATTGATGAAAGCGCGGTTTCCCTAGTTTTTTCAGATATCAACGCAAATCAAAAATGTTAATGGTATATAATAGCTTACCTGTTATCACCCTTGTGCAGTTGATGTTTTTGGGATACAAATTGGGATATTCGGGACTGTAGAGCTCATTTTTGGTGGGATCCCCCTCGACGAAAAGCCGGCATCGATCCACCTGATCCTCTTCCGCTTGCCGCTCATATCGTCCGGCACGCGGTGGTCGCGATATGTTAACCGCCTCCTCACGTTCGTAATGTGGTCTTGTGGGCGTGGCAAATGCTGTTCTGGTGGCTATGGCGGTGGCAGTGTTAACCATAACTTGCTGGTCTCGTTTGATCGAATTTATTGTCAGTTGTTGTTGTTTTTGTTCTCTATGTTGTGTTTGCTTCAAATGAGCTAACTCGTCTGGGTTAGCTGCAAAAAAAAAGAGTTGAATATGTCAGCAGGATTTTTCAAACACTCAACACATAACCATTTCTGCACACACTCGCATTTTTTTCAATAAAATTTATGAGGTATTATCATAATAATAATCATGAGCATTAAAATTTATGCGCATAACTTGTACTACACCTGAGAGGGAGAAAAAAAAAAAAAAATGTTATTATTTTTTGTTGCTGCTGCACAGCTTAACAGCAGCTGCAAACTTTACGCACTTGTTACGGTTACGTGCTCACCCACGCACACACGCAAACACACACTGAAGCCATCCAAGTCCAAAAAAGTAGGCAATGCAAATTTTTAAGCGAAGCAACTCTTTGAATGCGCGTTCTCGCCTACTCAAACTCAGTGTTGTACTCGCACTCGTACTCGGTCTCGTACTTGCCACATGCATACTTGGTATGAGTTTATTTGAACTGCCGAGCGAGTGTAGCTGCAGCGAAACTGTAACTGCAGCCAAACAACAATCCTTAAGCCCATGTAAAGTGGCCTAAAGCACAAACATACACACACAGCAACTATTTGCATGTGTGTGCCTCGAGCACTGTTTGTAGGACATTGCCATTGCCTATCAAAATAGTCGTTTCAGTTTGGTTGACTTTTAGTTGCTCTACCATTAAATACACAAAGGTATAGTCAGAGAGTAAGCTTGTGTAATTGTTTTTAGTAAAAAATTAATAATAATAAATTATAAAAAGTTATTTGTAGGTTTTTAAAACAAGCAAATATATTGTTTGACTAAGCAAAGGAGTATTTCTAAGGAAATAAATTTCCATTGCAATTTTGTCCATACTTATTGTTTTTAATTATATCTGTATAATTAATTTAATTTTTTCATATGCTAACTGCAAAATTAATTGATTTTTAATCGTTTTTAACAGTATCAAAACGTTTAAGGGATTCAGGGCTAGCATGCAAAGTATATATGTGTGGGTATGGGCGCTCGTGTACTTGTTTGTGCAAGTGTCTATAATCGTACATACTTTTATTTCTTTATGGCTGCTTTTGCTGCTGCCAAAGTGTAGCACAAAATTTGAATTACCTCAGTAGACGTTTTATGAGGCGTAGGGAATAAACGCTCTGGGACAAGCACGCATGCACACATACACACACACACACACACACACACACACACACACACACACACACATACACACTCTCCCATCTACCATTGAGCTCTCTATAGGTGTATGTGTGTGTGTGTTTGCGATTGCCAAAGTGTTTGCGCCGCATTATATGGCTGCTAGTGCCTAATGATGTAGCGACAGATTTAATAAACATATTAAGTGTTGATGTTTTTGTAATCGCACAGGCGGGCGGCTCCACCACCAAACCATCCTATAGTCATAGCCGTATATCCCACATCCAATCCACCAATCTCTCATTATTTTACTCTTTGCTCCAACTCTCGTTCTGTCTGGATACGAGTTCCTGCCGTAGGTTCTTGTTATTGCTCTGTGGTATGCAGCACATGTGGCATCTATGGCTTGGTACATAGTACTTGTATTTGTATACTTGTGTATCTGGATTTGTATTTATGTATGTGCTCTACATATAGCATCAATTTGCTGTAAGCCAAAGCTGCTTATTTCCTGCTGCTCGTGCGACAATTTGCAACATAAAATTTAATTAAATGCAAATGAATTTGAATATCGTTATTTAATACGGTTTTCATCTTGCTCATAATACTACAGAGTGCCCTCTATAAAGATAAGTATTTTACAAATTAGACACATAGTATAATGCCAAATAAAACAAATGTATCGAATTCAATAATATATGTATATGATCCGTTCACACTCCAATTAAGGCATTCATAATTTTCAGCTGACGAAAATTACGTATACTTATGCATGTTAGAGCCCATTTAATTGTTTCCCATAAATACTTAAAACACACACACACACACACACCCCCTTTTATTATGCATGTGTATGTGTGTTTTGTAAGCAAAATTTTAGAGCCAACGACTTTGATGTCTGGTTTTGATGTGGCAAAATTAAAAATTCTGATTGTGACTTGCGTAATTTGTATGTGGTACAAGCTTAAAAAAGAACTCAAATAAATCAAACCAGCCTTTTAAAATTATATATTTATTTTAATAATTACCTAACACACAATCACTTTAAGAAAAACTAAGAAAGCATTTCTGCAAAAAATGTTTAAGTTGTTAAGTAAGGGAAAATTTCTTTCCAACCAATTGCATTAATTTGAACCGAAACGATTTTTTAAACAAAATAAAAAATTATTTTAGAATATTAAATTATGCCTAATAATTACTAAAAATACATAAATTTCACTCATAACATTTCTCGATTTTAAGTGTGTCAGCTTTTTGATTTTCTTTCTGATTTTCCTTTTGGACCACATCATCAGATAATAGCGCTGAATAGTTGACCCACAACACACACACACACACAGGGGAACCACACCCATTAACATTGAGTTCACACTTTCGCTCAGTTTGTGCCTTTAATTGCGCGTTTAAGTGTGAGCGATTGTATTGACACTTGTAGCCCCGGCAACTGGGGCACTTTATTGAATTGCCAGTTGGCACCTTTTACGCCAAATCCTTTTAGATAGGATAGAAGGGGAGCCAACAAAGTGAAGAGGTTGCGCTATTTTACAATATCTTTTTATGTATGTATGTATGTAAGTTTATATGTGTATGTGTGTGTCACACACGGGGCTTAGAAAATGAAGCTCGAAGGTTTTGTGACTGTATCGCATAATTGTAAATTGTACACAACTCGCGACACGCGCTGCCCCCCTTCTGCATCCTATCTCTAACTCTTTATCCCTATTTAAAATGCCACACACACACACACACACCCAAACACATTGTCGTGTGGCATCGTTAATACCGCCATACAGCATCTGCGCTTCTTCACAGTTTTGTTTTAGTTGTAATACCCTTGTCGATCTACATTTGCGCCCCATAAGTTTAACTTTTAACTTTTGGCATCCACACCCGTCCACACACACACACACACACACACCCACACACAAATACACACCTGATTTTTGTCTGCGCCTTAGTCAGCATCGCTCGCTGTTCATTTATATTCATATTTGCATATGTGCGCAGGAGTGTGCGTGTATTCGTGTGTGTGTGTGTGTGTGTGTGTGTGTTAGTGTGTTTGGCAGTTAAGTATCTTCGCCACAGCCACGCCCCGCTGCCGCTGGCATTTGCATGTATCGCCGTCAGTGTCGCTGTTGTTGTTGTTGTTGCATGTATTTCATTCGCAGCAGTTATTTGCTGTAATACACTCAATAGACTTAACACATTTTGCATGCCTCACTTCATCCGACGGCGGCAGCAGAAGAAGCAACGCAGCAGCAGCAGACGCACCACCCACTGTGCTGTAGTTTTTTGCAATAAATTTTGCATTTTGCTTGCAGCGTCACAGACAACCAGAGACCAAAAAGAGACAGAAAAAGAGCGAGAGAAAAGCTGAAAGAACGCTTTGGCATTGCTTTGCCAGCGACATTCCATTCCATTCCACTTTTTGTTGTTGTTGTGTGTCAGCCAGCTCGAACTTCAGCTTGTATCAGGCGTACACACACACATACATATGCGTATGTATACACCCCCTCATCCGCTCTTAGCGGCCATCATTCGGTTACTGTGTCTTGTGTGTGACTGCGCATATTTATAGTTTATATTGTCTGCGCTATTATTAAAAAACAAGTCGAACATTTAACATCCTTGCCGAAGCACTTACAGGACAAATAATTTAGCACTAAACATATTTCAATCTAATATATATAATGAATATAATATATAAATAACTATTTAACAAATAAAATTGTTCCGATATAGTTTCTAGTATTTTATAATTGCATAAATTGTTAATTATTTATTCATTTTATTGATTAACTAAGTGACTAAGTCACTCCGGAAATGGAAATGCCTTATTAGGATAGAGTATCTGTATGTCACAGAGAGAAAGACAGTCTTCGGTTGTTATTGGCACATCTTGAAAAATTTGATTATGCTCATATAATAGAACTATGTATGTGCTTGCCTATGAAGCTGAAAAATTAATGCAGTTTCACAGTTTCATATTTATATTTATATTTGACGAATAAAACTTATACAAATATGAAAACTAATAACTTTTATGAAATTTTGCTTATCAGAATTTAGAATTTAAGAAGCTGGGATAGCACTTGACCTCTTCATTGATTATAATCGCATGAGACAACAAAACTAAAAATAAATTATTGAAAATGTTGACGGGCAAAACAGGTTAATCAAACAGAAGGAAATTGGAAGAGGGAAAGTAATGGTTGCGATTGTTAGAATCAACAAATAAATGTATAGAACACACAGCAAGCCAACATTATATCTGAGCGCGGCGAGGCGGGTGGTGGATAGGAGGGGAGTTTTGCTAGAAGAGCGAAGGTTGCCTGGCAGCCTGTAAATAAGCAATGCTAGCTAGTTGTTTCTGCCTTTGCAGTGGAGCCAAAGCTAATAAGTATATAGCTATTGTATTGCTTTTTAACATTCTCTAAAGGGCCTGGTTAATGGAGTGCGGGGTGGTCGGAGACAGGGGTCGTTGGCCCGAGAGCAGCACTGTTCGTAGTTGCGGCAATGATTTACTAATTGGTAATTTTGCCAACTCTTAGTTGAGGAGCTGCAACATTGTCCTGCTTTAAATATTCCTGATTAAATTATACGTTAATGGTACTGCCTGGCATTTTCCATATATGACGGCATTTGAAGGGATGGCTGGGAAAAAGCCGTTAAGCATTTGAGCAGCTTATGAGTTGTAAATGGATAGGGGAGGGGAAGGCGTGGACCGATTGATTTCCGAAATTCTATCAAGCGAAACGCTTTCAACGCCTTTGTGCTGGTTTGTCGCCTGTTTGTTTATCAAAAACTTTGACTTGAATAATCGTTTAAAAGCTGATTGATTCAAGCAGCAACCGAAAGAGACAGATATGAATGTGGTAATGTGTTTTGTGCATTTCAAAAAAATCAAAACTATGTTTAACGAAGTTATGGATTTTACCATTTTGAACAACAAGAAACTTCAAGTTTTCAGTTCGAAGCATTTGTGCTGTCGTCCAACTTAATGGATTTTGCAGCTGCTCTCATGGACAACCCCAATTTTAACCACATTTCATTTTTTCGCATTGCTGAATTTGTAGCTAAGAGTAAATTTATTTACTGGACTGGACAGGACGTTGTTACTTCTGAATGGAGTTTTCTTTACATAAATCATCAAAATTTGACAAAATTGGATTGATGATTAATAACAAATATTTTTCCGAGTATGTACTGATACTATAGTAGTACTTATATATATATGTTGCGTACAAATTCGTACAATTTTTATTTATTTTTTCCAAATGATGACCCTTAAAAAAATAACTTAGGGAAATCCAATTTGACTTCTGAGCGTAGTGATAAAATGCGACTAGTCTTCGCATTTGTCTGACTAGAAAGGATTTCCGGGAATGATTGCACTCTAAAGTGGCCCCCTGGCAGCAGTTGTGCAACATTTTGCAGTCTGAATTCTTGATGTTCGCGCAATGTTGCAAGTGCGGGGCGCACTTAATGGCTCACGACAAAGAGGCCATGTAATGACCCGACACACAAACAAAACGAGTGCAACAATATAGAGATGCTACAGATGGTGTGACGGGGGGGGAGAGAAAATATTTATAGAACGTTTTATTGTTGCGTTTATGTAGCCTCAAATTTTCGAATTGCGCATCTTAACAAATTAAAACTTAAATACTTGAAAATTGCTGCACAGCTGAATGCAATTACAACTGATTTATTGATGCCTGCATTTTAGCGAGGGTGGCTTATGAGGTTTGTTGCAATTAAATATTCCTCTTCTAATTGAAGCTCGTTCATAAGAACTTTTCTAAAAGTCATTGTCCTAACAACGTTATTGACTTTTCAAATAAGTGCATTGAATAAAAATTATAGAATACTTTTGGTTAAAAGATACATTTTATTGTTTTCTCTTTTGAATTTATTATTGTTATTGTTGATTCCTTTGTTTATTAAGAATTTGGTTTTTGATACCTCCTTGATAAATAGTAATTTGTTGGAATATTGTTTACCCTCTCTATCAATCAATTTGTAGTTGCTAAAAATACATTTTCCATAAGAAGCTGCCATTTGCTTGGCATAGTTCCCACAAACTTAGTGGGTTAGCCTCGAGTGTCTGACAGAAACGTAGCGATATGAGTTTGTTGCAAGTTTTCACGGCTGACATGCCATTATTTGTAAGTGGCAGGTACATCCTTCAGAGGAGCTTCAACAACATCATCAACATCGTCATCCTTATGCAAGCAGTGCTGCCGTTGCTGCGCATGACTATGACATTATCGTCTTTAATATAATGGGCAAAAGGCGCAAACAATAACTATACAGATAGTAGATACGTTGCGAGTGCAAGTTGCACACACACACACACACACATATCCGGCAGACAAATTCATTTTCAAAGTTTTTCTCCGGCAAACAAGTCAAGACGATGCGGTTGTTGATATGAATGTGGATGTTGGATATTTGTAGATATGGGATGTGTGTGGCACGAGCTTGGCAAACCCTTCTGGCAAAGCGCCGCGATCCAGAGATGCCGCTCTTGTTTTTGAATTTCAATTTGCTGTTGTGCAGCACATAAATAAAATCTGTTTTATTATTTTCGGTAAAAGATGCTGTCAAGCATGGCACACACATACACTAATGACGCTCCATCCCGCAAATAAAAAAAAAACAATAACCCAGCAATAGTTGTACAATTTGTCGCACACACACACGCACTCCTTTCGACTTGTCTTACATTTACATGCTCATTTGGCCAATAAGAGCAACGTGTTGCCTGGTTGCAACATTTGGCGTCTCTTATAATTGGTGTTTCTTTGTTCTTGGAGGAAAACTGTTTTCTCTGAGTTTGTGAGTTATTTGCTGTGAAAAACTCAAAAACTGTATTTGAACAGATTATGAAGCGTAAGTTCAACTTTCGTATTAAATCTTTATTGGAAAAAGAAATGTATTTATATATATAAATATATATAAATATGCATACCTAAAATTATGTTTTTTTATCATTTGTTTTTTAGCTGTATTTTTTATATTCCCCAATGAAAAGAAACTAATTACTTGTGCATGAGCTTGGCCTTTTTGCAAATGGAGTTTAATTTAATTTAATATTGTTTAAATAGTCAAACCTTATCGTGCTCACAATAATAACAGATCAACTAGGCCTGAAGCTAATATACCATATAACACGTAAATATGTAAAGATTAAAAGATGAAAACACAATCCTCTTATGTGTATTAACTAACGCAAACGCAATGTCTCCCAATTGGATTTCCATTGATTGGTGCTGCATTCAATTTACGAGCCATGAGCCGTGTGTACATTGTACATTGGAGGTTCATTTTTTTCGAACTCGTGATACTATGAATGTTTCTGCTCTATTTGCATAACTCACAAAGCACGCTGAATAGGATTCGTGTGTGTGTGTGTGTGTGTGTGTGTTGGCCAAATACTGAATGGAACATGGATGCATTCAAATTTAAAGTCATTTGATTTGAATTTGATATTGATCGCGGCTTAGTAGGGTCAGTTTCATAGCGTTTAATGTTTAATACTTAAAGAGTTTAAATTCAATGCTAGTCATAATTATGCTTATGTTTAGATGAGATACAGTGGCTTGCTGTTTATTTTCGAACATTAAAAGAATACATTTATCAATCAGGTTTTGCTTATCTGATTAACATTATTAAGGAATATGAATTGTTTCTTTTAGTTGTACAATTTATTGTAATGAAGAGAAATATTGTTATGCAAGACAAATTGCAATTTGTGCATTACGTAATTGATAAATTCGGACAACGCTGCTTTTGTCCACTAGTTTTGAATTACATCGTGTCAATCTGTCAATCCAAACTTAATGTTTGAGCTTGCATAATTTTGCAGAGGCAGCAACAGGCAAAGTTGCATGTTCGAAGTTGTGAGACAGGAAGACGCCCAGTCAAGTGAAGCGTGACGTAATGACAGCCTGACTTACTGACCGAACAAACTAAAGTACTGTCATACTAGTGACAAAGTCATGCAATACAACGATTTGCTGATGTCGTGAAAATGCGGCAAGTAGCAAGTAGCAGTAGCAACAACTCGCAGCAGCACGCTTTCGTCGCGGCAACAATTTCCAAATTGTTAAATTGAAATGAAATGCACAACAATTGAATTGCGCCAAGTAAATTGAGAGCAGGGTTATGCCAAAGCCAAAGGCAATGGGCAAAGCCAAAGAAGAATTAAGGCGATTGAGTGATGGTAAGTGGAGGGTGAGGGAGAGAAACGACGACGACGAGGACGAGGACGATGATGATCTATTAATCCAAACTGCGGCCAAGTGCGATGTGGCACGGTGGTGCCACGGGTAACTGCAACTGCAACTAGTACTGTCGCTGCTGCTGTCATTTTAATTTGTGTGAAAGCGCAAAAAGATTCTCCAAATTAAATCAATTGCTGCAAGTGAGAAAGGGAGAAAGGTAAAAAGAGCCCGCGCTTCTTCGGCAATTGAGAACAGCAGCAGCGGCAACAAAACGCAACGGAACGTAGCCCAATTGAGAACTCTTTAACCATGACATGAACTGCAATGAATTTCTCTCTCTTTCTCTTTCTCTCTCTCTCTCTCTCTCTCTCTCTCTCTCTCTCTAGCTGTTTTGTGAGCATGTTCATGACAGAAAACAAAATGAAAATGTGCAGGCAAACAGTCAATGTTACACTGCAAATTTGATTAGGATGGCAGCAGCAGTAGAAGCCACTGCTCTCGCTGCTTCTGCATTTTGGTAATTTTAAAGTTTCTATGGCACCCTAGGATTTCACATTGAGATTTAGATGGATGTTTAGTAAAAAAAAGATTATTTTGAATACGCCTAACGGATAACAACTGATTAACAATAATATAGTCCAATTACTTTTGGACCTTTAAGGTAAATGATACTTTACTAGAATAATTTGAATATTTAAGCCCCATACACTTCATACATATAAATGATTTAGTTGTGGCAAGTCTTTTGGGCTGGCCAAATGCATGCAATATATTGCAACAGCTTTATAACAAAGCAACATAACAGATCTTTGTTTGTTTATTTGTTGTTATTAACGATTGAACGACAGGCTAAAAAAAGCATTCAACTTTTGCACAATGTTTATTTATAAGTTTATGTAGCTGTCCATAAATAAATGAGAACAGGACAGAAAAAAATTGATAAATAAAATGCTTGGGCAAGAATAATAGCCGCCAGGGTTACCAGCCAAATCAACAGCAGAAAAGCTAAACAGCAGCAACAGAGAAAATTAGAGAAAGCGAGAGAAACAGAGAGAGAGAGAGAGCAGGAAAAAGGAAAAACAAGGAGCAGGAGAGGTAGAAAAGAAATTACAAATAGATAAATAAAGAAAACAGCGCACATCCTGCACGCAAGACAATGTCCATGAGGCTAGGAGACAGCATGCAGGCGGTGGGATGGAAGCTGGGGGTGGTGGACAGAGGATCAGGTCGTGGGATGGACGGACGCATTGTTGCCAACTTAGATTAAAAGCGATAGCCAGCAGCGCTCGCAGCGCGCCAATTGAGACAGCAATCAGAAAAACGCACTGAGGCCATGGATAGAAAAAGAGCAAGCTTAACGTAAAGATACCCAGTAAAAGAAGATATACATACGAAAAAATAATGTGCTAACTTGAGAGAAACTGAATTTAAACTTGATTCTCATTCAATTGTAAACTCAATGTTCTTACTTACATAGTATATACTCCAAAGCCTTTTGTGTACAAAGGGGCAAAATAGGAAAATTGCAAAAGAGGCAAAGAGGAATGGGAAACTGTTACGGGAAAGGGAACGCGGGATGAGCGACAAAAAGCAGCGCTAAAGGAAAACAATTTATAATTGAAATCAGTGTCAAGCAGCAGTAGCAGCAATAATAACAACAACAACAACATAAGCAGCAAAAAGAACAAGAACAATGTTGCTGCAGACTCCGCACTCAAGTCAAATGGCCAGCCAACAGCTGAGAAACAGCAGAAAATGCTGCAAAAAGCGAATGCGAAGCGAAGCTTCTAAAATTAGAGGCAGAATAAAAACGCAAATTAGCTAATGTTAAATAAAGCCAATCCGTTAAAGTTGTGCAGGCTTCTGTTGCACCAGGAAGCACAAACCAGAGGCACAGCCACCACAACAGATAGAGAGAGAAAGTAAGAGGACGAACGAGAGAGACAGAGGCATCAGTAGAGACCCAGGCACAGATATGAACCCCCAGGGGCAATGGCAAATGCGTCCCTTCACAATTGGGTCAGCTCACATTTGGAGCAAAAGTGGAAAATGCGACGAGCCGTAACCGAGCTAGTACGTAGTACGACTACAAATAAAAAACAGCTTCAAATTCAAGATATTTTGAACATCAACTTTTCATTCGCTCCCTCTACGCCCAGTGCTACACTGTTGTTGCGAACACTTTAAGTTTTCATTAAATTATAAGCCAATTAGGTGGGGGGATGGGCAAAGGTGTAGAGTTGCAAAATGAAGAGACATTAATAATTTAAGGCCAAAAGCACAGAAATTGTGAATTAAAATTGGTAAATAATAGTTTTGTTAAACTGTAGCCGTTTATAAGCTGAAAAGTGAATGGGTTTACCCTATCGAAACTTTATGGAAAATGTCTCCCTTTAGGTTATTTAATAGAAAAAATAAATAAAAAAAAAAACTGCCACATCTACTTTTAAATTGCAATCAGTCGCATTCTTAAGTAATTAACAACTTCAATAGTCACAAGTTTTAAATTGAACGTAAACTTTTCGTCCAAGTTTATCAGGTGAATTGAGGTTAAGAGGTTGATAATGTTTGTGCATTCTAATTGGCATTAGCACATGGATAAATCGTTACAAATTTTGCTGCTTAAACTTTTGTGAATGTGCCTTAGCTGTTGAGCCAGTTCCAAACACATTCCGACTGTGAAACGAAAATCAGATTGGCTCAGCTTTGTTTGTTTTGTGTTTACATGCTACTTAATGACTTTTACAAAAAGATAAGAAAAAATATTCACCTAATATCATTTTATACAAAATTAGAAGATAATTATTTTATAAAATGCCGCTGTCGCGATTTGAGCTCGCATTCGTACTTGAATCGAAAGTTTACGTACTTGCCGAGAGTATTTCTGGAGCTATAATCGATATAAGTTCTCTTATTCTATTTTATAGAATTTATATTATTTATTATTATTTATTTTATACCTATTCTGTTCTGCTGTTAGTTAACATTGCACAGAACAGATCTGAGTTAACAGCTGAGAGTACGCGCATTATTTGCGTCCTCCCACGAACCGACAAACACAAACAAACACACACACATATATATCGAAATGGATAGGGAGAGCCTGCCTCGCGTTCCGGACACACACGGCGATGTTGTCGATGAGAAATTATTCTCGGATCTTTATATACGCACCAGCTGGGTGGACGCTCAAGTGGCGCTCGATCAAATTGATAAGGTACATACATAAGTGTAAGAAGAAGAGAGCCGCCGCAAAAGCAACAACAACAAATTTTAGCCTAGCTTTGTTTAATGAAGTCATTAAGCCGTTGGGACAGTTCCCAATATCAATTTATTGCCGATATCTCTCGCCATATACATACATATATTTTTGTTGTCTTGTCGCCGCGTTTCGTTTTTTTTCGCTTCGATTTTGTTTTTGCTTTAATAAAGTTGTTTGCGGTTATTGATGCCTGGCAGTGGGGGGAAGAGATCGTTTTTTAAGCGCATAATTAAATTCTTGTTGGTTGACATTTTTTTTTGCTGTTTTATTTATTAACTTAATGTTGAGATAAAGATCGAAAAACAAAATGTAAAAATGTTTGGAAATTGAAAGTCAAATATTAAGAGTTAAGCTTCTAAATGTTAAATGCCTGACCGCAAAAAATCAACAACAACAACAGCAGCAGCGACGACGACGAAGACTACAAAAATAACAACTGCACAAGCTACAACAATAACAAAAACAATGACGAAGTCGGCGACGACCGACCGACGACGAGTGCCAAAAACAGTGAAGCTCTGACTGCAGGAGCCGAGCTTTGAATGTATTGGTGTGGATAACAGACAGCGCAGAAAAAAAAATATTCATAATTTCTTAAATAGTATAAATAAATTGTGCTAAACAATTATATAGGGAGCGTGAAGTTCGATCGCAAATTATTATAATCATATATATACAGAATTTGTTAACATTTAATTTATGCATATCTAAATTGAATTCAGTGCCAAAGATGCTTTTTATGGGAAGTTTCCCTCGCTTTTTTAATTCAAGTGAGTTGCCCTATTTCCGCTTCACTGCCAGACAAGATGACACGTGTGGCACAAGAGTCTTTCTCACACACACATGCACACACTTTAACTTCCGTTCGGATTAATTTGCTTTTGCTTTTGGCGGTTCTGGGATGAGGCCCCAATTTTTGATTTTCTAAGGCTTTCAAATTATTTCAGATTTTGGTTCCATTTTCATGTCGAAATTATTTAATTATTGCTGAAGCGAAAAAAATCCAAAGCATAGAGAGCTGGCAAGAAACAAATCTTTTACTAACGACTCAAGGATACCTCGTAGCTTTTAAGTTAACTTTATATGTATGTTTAGCTGTTGAGTTTTTTATTGATTACGTATTAAATAAATATACATAGTCTCATTTTACTTTGTCACATGATATGAAAAAGGTATTTATGTGTACGACAGCCATCACACATGACGCCAATCTACTACAGGGCACGGTTAGCATTATTGCCTTCATCATTTAAGCCTCTTGTGCTAAAATATTTTTGCCTTTTTTTAATATTAGATTTCAAATATCAATAATAAGCAAAGAAGGAATTCCAATAAAGTTTGCTGTCTCTTAATTGCGCAAATATTTGATCACACTTCAGCAAAAAAAAAAAAAAAAGCAAAAGTTTTCGTTATGCGAAATTAAAATTAAAAAAATGGAAATATTTTTGCTTCGGAAAACACTGTTCATTTAAGAAGTGGTTCGTTTAAATTCATTTACTATGTATGTTCACAGTATCTGGGTCTTGTTAAAATAGTACCTCTAATAAAATAAAATGACAAATATTCTGACATGTATTTCAATCAGAACGACGAGAGTGGCTTTTACTCTGTGCACAAGCTTTTAAATATCATAAATCTCTCATGCATGCTTAAAAATAATCTACAGCAATTTAATATCACTTGCACTCATTTCCTATTTGAATTTCTAAATTACGAGAAATTGCTTATAGTATTTTGTTCTTGGCAGGTAAACTGGGTTTTGTATAAGTGAGCTATTCATTAAGTGGCAGATGCAGTACATTTTGTGGCAACTTCATAGACAGCACTTTAAAATACGTTTAAGTCAAAAGTATTATCTGCTTATGAATATATGTTTACTTTCTTGTTTTATCCAATTGGCAATGACATTGTTAAAGTTTCTTAATTGTTTATTTGCTCAAGTGCAATGCGCCATCTGTACTTACTATCTTTTTACTACATTTGTTGCTGCTTTTTTTTTTTTTGTTGTGTTTGTGAGTATTTGATCAGAGCCTAAATTACACAGCATACATAGTATATTGCAACGTTGACCAAAATTTGGCTGCGTGCCACATGCGACAATTTGGCGAGAGGGAAAAAGTTTTTCCTTTGCCGCACGACCTTGACTGCAGTGAATGCAACTGTCAGCCATTTTGAGCACGCACACGCAAACAAATACAAATAAATACCGTAAACATGCACACACAAAAAGTTGTTTGGCAAAAGTTTTGAGTTGTTCTTATGCTTGATGGGTAAATGCGAGTCAATTAATTACAGCCAAGCGAGAAAATAAGTAAGCCAAGTCTTTCTTTACGTGTTTGAATTTGTGCGGCGGAAAGAAGGTTGTGGAGTGGCACGGGGAAAGGGGAAAGGGAATAGGCGCCAAACAGCGCTTGGCCGATATTTTATGGTTGGCACAAACGAAAAACCAAAAAACCAAAGAAATGTTTGCATTTTATTTCGAGGCTATTGGAGACATCAACCCATAGACATGTGCCACACAGATGCCATCATCATGTCCCAGTTAACGACTCTGTTTTAATCTGAGCGAGTGTCTGTGTGTGTGTGTGTGTGGTTGCATAAGAAAGGGGGATAAATGTACGTCGAATACTGTATATACATACATATATACTAAATTCGACACATTCGCTTTTCACCAAGCCACTTATCTCAGTTGTTGTTTGTGTGTATGACTGCTGATAAGAATCGAAGCTGGTTGTAGAGTAAGTAAGTGTGTGTGTATGCACTTACCATAAACAGTCTGGCCAACAATTAGCAGCATTAGCAGCCAGCAGCAGCAACTGCAGCCAGGCTGAGGCACAACTCCACTTGACCATCTGTTGACGCTCCTCATTTTGTGCTTTGTGCAACTGTTGTTGGCTGTGGTCTCTGTGCAACCAAGCTAAAAGCTAAGAGCACCACTGTTCGTTCCCCTGCTCCACCGCAGCAGCTTAGCGCGCACGCTGCTTTAAGCCTTCGTATCTGCAAAAGGAAACCGAAACAAATGAGTGCTAAATAATATTTTATTTTCTTAAATCAAAAAATATTTATGATGGAAATTTTATAATAAAACATTTATGTTTTTTAATTATCCACTCGAGAACTGATGCTGATCAAGAATATGGTATATGTACCTATATGCCTGTTGCAACCTTATGATAAAATTTTTAACAATTTCTTATGGCTCACAATACAGCTAATCTTGTAATTTTTAAATAATTTTGAATAACTTAAATTACTGGTTGGCAATCATTAATATAGCCAATAAAAACGTAAATTGCTCATTCCATTTTATTAAACGGTTATTTTTTTTTTTTTTATCAATTTGAGGGTTTTTTTTTTCTCAAAAGAGAACAGAATGGTCAGTTGGGGCCAGCGGTTTCTGGCTTTAGTTATTCAAATGGATTGTGCGCCTGCCTGTCTGGGCATTATGGAAATGCTTGTGGGCGACCGCGTCTTCTTTTTGCAAGTACTTAACGCCACGAGCATCCGCACAAGACAACTGAAGCGAAAAAAATTCGAAAAACATCTACCCACACCCATGCTACAATGTCCTCCTCGTCGGCACACACACACACATCCAGAGTTGAGGCGTGTAATAAAAGTGTCTGATATCAAAGCAACGGAAAACGACAACGACCCAAGTTATGCATAAATTTTGGACGCCTAACCGACTGAGCGCAAAATCAATACAGGAAATAAATTAGTTTCGGCTCAAAAGCCAAGAGAGCCTGTTTTCAAAAAAAAAAAAAAAAAAAAAAACAAACACCAGAAAATAGAAAACACATAGAAGTACATGAGTAAATGTAACTCTCGCTTTGGATGTAGATTCAGATTCGCGTGTGTGTGTGTGTTTGTTTGTGTGCGGCTGCGACTGCGGATTTGAGTAGGGATACGAAATTGTAATGGCTGCAAAAGCAAGTACATACCAGAGGGCAGAAGGCTAGGTCGTGGGCCGTGTAGCAGTACTACTAAATATAACTAGTAGGTGCCCCTTGTGGCAGTCCAGTGGAATGACAATGTGTTTGTTATTTGTGTTGTTGTTCTTGTCCATTGTTTTCCCAGTCTTGCAGCCTCACAGAGAGGGTGGAAGTGCCACGAGATACAGATACAGAGAGAGGGCCTAATAACAGGCGCACATAAAATTTTATTAGGCGGAGCGTAACAATTCAATTGGGTCATGCTTTATGGCGCCACTGGCCGCATTTGAAAACCAAACTCATCAATGTGGGTCAAACGACAGGTGCCGCATCTGCCACCATGTCAGCTGCTACTGCTACGGTTAGTGTTAGGTTGCTGTTGGCTTGCAGCGTGTTCAAATGACACCAAATAACAAGCGAAAATAACAGACAAAATTACATAGCTTTCGTACGTACGTAGGACAAACAAAACCCCTGAAGCCCAAAAATCATGTAACCTCGGTCAAAAATTGAGCTGCGTAATAAAATCAAATTCGAATCCAATTCTCTATTCAACTCAATTAGCCAACTTTTGTATTTGCCTCTTTTTCGTTGAGCGACCGACCATTGGCCCATAAAATGCAACCAAAAAAAGAAAAGAAAACCTTTTTCGTATCCCTTTTGCATGTAACTTTACCAATTCAGTTTGCCCAGCAAGAGCTTTCAATTGTAATTTCGTGTATTGGTTTTCAACTATTCGCTACTAAAAAGGAAAGAGAAAGATTTACAAATTAATTTAGATAATTGTGTTTTATTCAAGCTTACCAAAACAAAGAATCAAATTTAGATTTTATGTTAGTTATGCATGGATTAAATTAAATATATCGCCGATCACACTTTCCAAGAATAACATCAATCCATTCTATGAAATAATATATCAATGTTTTGATTGGTACTAAATATTGTGTGAATATTGATTGCAGTGCCAATAAGGTGCAATTGTCTTTAACTGTATTGTGTTTGTGTGTTTGTTCTGTTCAGCCATTTCTATAGCCATCAATATGCAAATAATAGTCATATGCATGGATGTAGTTCCATCAATTTGCCATAACACATGCTTATGCTTGTACAGCCATATGCATTATTTTTTGTCTCCTCAAGACCAAGCCCAACCGTTGTGTGTGTCGTTATAGCGACGGCGACACCGCAACTGCCATAAAGTGTCGTAAAGTGCATTAGAGCGCACTTGGGGCAACACACACACACACACACACGCACTAGCATACATGCATACTAACAATAAACAAGTAAAAGAAAAAGCATAAAATCAGCAAGTGACACAAAAGCAATGCAGAGACAGAATTGGCCGCTGCTCAAAGCAGCAAAGAATTGTCGTGCATAAATATTCATGAGCCCACCCAGAGGCACTAGTATTAGAGTGTGCATGTGTGTGTGTGTGTGTTTGTGCAACACTAACAACAACAAAAACAAGACCCAAAGCGACTTGCACCTCCGGCAAAGGAATAGGGGCACAAAAGGCGTCACTGATTCCGCATACTTTATGCCATTTCTGATTGTTTATTATTGCGACACACGACACACAAAGCGCCAGTACGTGGGAGTGTAGAGGGAAGAATGGGGTGAGCAAATGGAAACGCAAAGGGTACCAGCTGCCAAAGCAAAAAGCATTTAAATGCCCGAGAACATTTATTGGCGTGTTTTACGCGCCATAAACTGAAATTCATAAACATTTTATGCACTACATGTGTAAATGTGTCTTCGTTCAGCTACTCGGCTCGTTGGCTGCTGCTGCGTCGTCTCCCAAGTCCCCTCTTACCCCCCTCCCCCATCCCTGTCCAACGTAAACCATCGACGCGTCGTCCAGTGGCTACGAAATGTTACTGAAACTGCAGCCTGCATAAAAGAGCAATGCTCCGAAGCGAGCCCAAGCCATATTTTTACTCGTTAGCCGATTCTTTCCTAAACAAAAACAACCAGATAAAAATAACAAGATAAAGAAATCGCCATCAGTTCAAACGACAGCTGATTACTCTTTCAATGTACAGCACTAATTTTTCAAAATTTTTTACTTAACCCCGTATTCAAATAGACTTCTTTTAATTTTATTTATTTATTTTATTTTATTTTTTATTTTATTTTGATTTAGTCGAAGGCCCTAGCAGCTAGTGCTCGTTAAACTATTATTAAGCTTAGTATAAAATAGTACTAGACTTAATCTGTTAAAATAAAATAAATAAAGTTTTTATTTAATTTATGGTCTTAGCTGACAATAAACAAATAAATAAATAAATACATAAAAAAAAAACAGTATTTAGTTTGATTTTGTTTTATATATTATATTAAAAAAACAAAAGACTTTTATGATAACTCAAGAACAAGCTTAAGGATACATTTAAATACAAGTAAAACTTAACATAATAATTCAAAGCTTGTAAGACTTCATAAATAAAATATTTATAAATAAACATATTGTCCACATTCAAGAAAGATCTTAACACTCATAAGTAAATCGCTGCTAATGACAGTCCAAAAGTTTTCTTTTATTTTCTTAAGCTTAAAGATACATATCAAAATAAGTTCCATTTGACAAACTGTCAAACATAGCAGATATGCTCGGGCGCATTGTCATTCATTATACATAAAACAAAACGAAGAAGCAGAGGCAGAAAATAAAAGAAAAGGTAGCGCCCTTATGGGCGCAATGCTGTAGGCATTGCGAAAATGCGGCATAAAAATTCATTCTATAGCTTGCGTTTTTATTGCGCGACAGGCATTGTTCTTGCTCCTGCTGCTGCTGATGATGCCACATATACATACATACATAAATATGTATGTAGCCACAGCAATGGACGCCTCAGTCATTCGGTAATTGTTATAAGTGTTGGGGCTGCCGCTTCTTGCCACACTGGCACAAAACGTTACGTTAAATTACGCATACGCCGCTGCGTCTGCCTCTCTCATGCATATGCAAAAGGCACTCTTGAGTGGCTTGTCTGTGTATGTGTGAGTGTGTGTGTGCGTCGCACTGATAAGCGCATTATAAACACATCACTGACTTCGACTGGCATTGCCGTTGGCCATTGGCATTGGTATTGTCACTTGCCATTATGTATTTGCCATTTACCGTCTGCCTTTTGGCATTTCGAATTTTTTGTTTGATTTTTTTTATCGCTTTTGCAGTCAATTTTGTTTAAAAGACGCGATAATTGCCCTGCAAGATATCATGGTATATAAGGTCAAAAGGGCATGAAGTATACGTCTCTATTATATATAAATATACATATATATGGATTTATGTACACCTGCCGGCCAACTGAAATTACGATGCTACCCACAGCCAGACGTGGGATCCCGATTTTTCTTCTTTTTGTTTTTTTCTTTTTTTGGCGCCATGTTTTATGCCATTTCATTGCGCAAGGGCCATGAAAATTGTACTCATTTCCAATTATCATTTTTATGTACATTCATTGTCCCGCCTGGCTACACGCATGATTTTATAGCCCCAAGCGCCAAATCAGCAGAATATCACAAGTGCCCTTCAATGTACTTGATTAATTTGATCAAGTTCCCAGACAAGTGCAGAACACTCGCTAGCCTTCATTTCCAAGCCAAATCTTCTTGGCTTCATCTCTGTCTCAATTACCTTCCTTATATTAACAGCAGAGCCAGCAGGCCTAGATCTCATTTGCTTTTCTCCTTTCTGTCTTCTGTCTTTTAGCTTCCTCTTTTCTCTTTCCATCTAGTATTTAGTTGACTTGGTAGTCGCATGACTTCATGCCGCTTACGTGTCGCATCATGTGGGCTGAGTGAAATGAAATTGAAACAAATTTGAACATGGCAACAACAGCAACAGCCACAGCCACAGCTACTACAACAAGCTTAATCAAAACATCAGTTGGTGGCAGCAGTGACGAACATCCACGATGTCAGTGGAGGATGGATGCATGACTGAAGGACTGAAACCATATTAGACCATCAGCTAGTGTTGACAGTCAATCGTCAAATGCACAGTGAGGCAGGCCGCCAGTGAGCTCGCAACAGTCGAGTGGCATAATTAAATTAATACGATTATGTCCAATTTGGCATTGGTGACACGTTGCTTAAGAGGCTGTTACAACAACAAACAAAAAGTTTTTTATTAAATAAATGCACCTATATTTAATTATTCAGCTGATTTATATAATGGACTGTTATAAATATATGTTAAAAGTATTTGAAAATATATGGACTGCTGCTGTATTTTAAAAGCAGCTGAAAAGTGTTGTCGCATTTTGCCCTGATTGAAAATTTATTTCAGTATATTGGCATAGAGTGAATAAAACAATTTGCCAATTTGCTCTCTCTCGCTCGCGCGGTGCGTACATTTGTAGATTGGCAACCACTGTGCGTTTAAGAGGCGCTGAAATTAGCTTTTTCTTCGTCCTTCGTCCTGCGTCGTCGCTGTCGTCTTTTCAAGTGGCGCTAGATAAATGCTAAATTTGTGTCTGTCCACATTATTCGACGGGGTGTTACTGAAAGTGGGATGATGGGTGGTTGGCTCGATGGGTGGGTTGGTTGGTTGTTGGCTCCACCTCATCACCGCCCCATCACCGGCACCCACTCTTACACTTGTTTGCCGTGCTGGTAACGCGCTTTAGTGCACATTAAGACTTGTTTACGAATTTGCTTGTAACATGAAATTAATTTGTAAATTTAAAGGTTGCCAATGGGGCGCCATCTCTTGCTGCCACAATGGGGCATTGTGACGCACACATACTGAATAAGAACAGTGGATGGATGGTTGGTGGATGGAACAGTGTACCGTGAACTGTAAACTGATATCGATGCCACGCACTTTAATTATTTGTCTTGCTTTTAAATATCGACCAAAATCATTTCGCAAGCCAACCAAGTTGCTCGTCTTATTCAACTTATTTTTCTTCTTCTCCCGAGAACTTGATGACAAACTACTAATTCTCGCTAGCATTTCATTAAGCCGTTTAAGCAGTTTCGGTTGCATTGCTGGCTGGTCAAAGTGCCCAGGAGTAATATTTTTTGTCAGTTTTGAAAAAGTTTGACCTAAGCTGACTTGGGTCTTTTATTAGTTGCAGAGCTTAAAAGTGTTTGCTTGTTGTTGTTCTTAGATTCGCCTAACTAACCTTATTTCAACTACTATGTATAAAAAAAAAACTTTGAACATTTAGTTTCTTTACAGTTTACTTTAATGAGATTAAATTTCAAGCTAATTCCCATTGTTTGAATTGGCAAGTTCTTCATTAAGTCAACAGAGGCTTATTACTCAAATCGATAGTTAAAAGCTGTTCTATCTATGAAGAGAAGTAACTTAAAGATGATTTAATATATAGTATGATAAAATACAAATTATAGCATCATAGTCGATATCAATTGTGAAAGCTTTTGTGGTGAGAATACGTGATTTGCAGCGATGGCGACTTTTAGGTTGATGTTGATTTCATCAGCGATTTTGATTTGAAGCTGTTGCCGTTGCCGTTGTGTTGGGCTGTCGGCGGTGATATAAATTAGATTCGCTCGCGCCGACAGCAACAACAATAGCGTGTCAATTCGAAGCGTCCCAAAAACAAGCAACACCAAATAAAAGGTTGCTTGACAGTTTGGCAACTTCCGGGTTTGTTTGGTTGTCAAACTTTTGGCTTGATTCACTACTACAGTGTTTGGGGCATAAGCACAATTTTATGTACATATGTATACTACATAGCTGAATACATAATTCCTTAGCACCCGTAGAAGTAGTACTTGAGCCGGTCACGCCCAACGCTTCATTAAAAGCGACTCACGACTGTGCGGGGGATGTTGTGAGAAGAGTATAAGGGGGGGGCATCTCTCTTTAAAGCCTTTGCTCATTTATCAAGTGATGGCGTGCATAAAAACCAACTACATGCCGTCAACTTTTTGCTGCTGCTGCTTAAGCTACTTAAAGCAAACTTAAAACATGAAACAAATCTAAAACGAGCGTCGTTTTATTTCTTGTATACCGAGGGGTGACGAGAAATGACAGGCTGAAAAGTGTGAGGAGTGAGTTTGGAGAGATTGAAATTAAACCGGTGCCACTTTGCCAAGTTGAAAGCCAAGTTGAAGCTTAAGTAAATAGCAGAAGACAAAGCAAAGAAACGTTGTTGCGCAGATTAAAACAAGAGAAGATTCGAGACACCCAAATCAACATTCGTCTTTGCATTCGTTTTCGCATTCTTAATCGGCATCTTTCAGCGTTGTCAAACGTTTTTCGATTTAATTTTGAAAGCTTGTGATGCCAACACACACACACACAAAGCAAGTGGTAGCCACTTGACTAGACAAGCAGGACACACCGGCACACACAGAAACATGCGCTCTCTGACCAGAGCAGGTGTTCCCAAACCCATTGCCATCTGCTGCGTTGAGTAAGTGCAAGTTTAAACATGTCAAACGACTTCGATCCCAAAACGAATGCACTTTCTTGAATTCCTTGCTGGCTAGCTTGCTTGATTCCACGCCCTTTCCCACTCGCCCTCCATCTATTGGCCAGTTCATGAGCTCGTGCGACGTGCCGTTTTAATAAATGATTTCAGCATCCGTAAAATGCGTCCGCTGAGCTGTTACATGCACCTTTGGAGCAGAGCAGAGTGGAGCTGTTCAGTCGACCACCTGCATGACATTTGCAAAACTTTTGAAATATGAAGTTGTGCCAATAATCTGCTGCACGCTGCTTGCTTCTTTCTTTATTCGAATCTACACTTAAAAAAAAATTACATATATACTACATACAGTCGAACTTGCATATAAAGAACACTAAAATTTGATTCCATCATGAAACCCGATGCCAAAAACATTTAATATATTTCTTAAATTATGTTTTTTTTATTGACTTAATAAAATTCTAAAATCTTTTACTTAATTCTTTTAAAAGACAATGCAATTTTTGTCAGACTCAAATAAACAAATTTATTATACAAATAAGTTTTTTGAAAATTTTCTTGTTTGTGTCAACAATAGTTTGGGCAGTTCTCTAAATTGTCGTATATAGAAATTTTTTTAAGTGAAGCTACTTTTCGGCTTCCTGAGTAAGTAAGCACTCGATGACGCAGCAACTCGACAGTTTCTTACCAAACTTTAACAGCTGTAGTTTCTCATTGTGGATAGCAAATGCCGTTGCCTACTTTTAGGCGCGCAAACGTAGTTTTTCACATTTGTGCAAGGTGGCAACAGTTGTGGCACACTGGAGACATCTATCAGCAACTAATATTCCCTTACTTTTCTATAATCCACAAATTAATAGCAACTATTCGTGCTCATGGTGCAACTATGATTTTTTTCTTTCGAGTTGCGCTGAGCTGTTTTATTTTTTGTTACCCTTTGGCTATCAGTATTCAACTTAAGTAAGGTGTTAATATAAATTGTTTAACTTGTGCGTGCTATGCTTGAATTTAACTTGAACAAATGCACAACAAATATTCTATTCTCATGCATATATGTATGTACAATAGTACATCCATGGCTGTAGAGGGTGTATACATTTGTTGCTGTTTCCACATCTGGTTGCACACTCGAACAAATAATTTGGAAATGGAATCAATCAAGCGATTAACCAATCGCCCACCTAACAAATAGATCATATATAGTGAAGCAACTCAAAGGCGCGACTAATGCAATTATTAAATGTGTCTGTGTATATGGCTATGAATAATTTGCCAGCATAGCCAATTGGGATCGGTCATAAAGTGCAGTGTGGCACAAAAGCCACAACCCATTAATTGCCATATATAGAAGGCGGCAAACAAAGCGACAGGCTCAAGTTTATCAAATCTTGTTGAAGGTGTCTTTTCTTCACAGTGTGTGTGTGTGTGTGTGTGTGGGTGGATGTGTGGCTGGTACTACAAATAGATTTTTTTCCCCACTACAAATGACCCATAATTGTCACATAAGCTGGGCCCCTTGACTCCTTTTGTCCCAAACACACACGCCCACACACACACACACACACACACACACCCGGTCACACAAACACATACACACTTCTACTTTGACTTTTGTTCCGAGTCAACAGTGTGGAATGGCAAAGGCTCAGCACTAGGCAGGGAGGGGGAAAAAGAAAGCATGCCTTACCGAAAAAAGGAAAGGCTGTGCGGCAGCAGCGTGAAAAATTCATTTAAGCAGTCGGTAAACTGCGCTGCAATATATCATACAGACCTGGCCAGGTCAGCGGCGGGGGAGTGACAGAGGCGGTGGGCACTGCTGAGACCGCACCCAGACTAAAAGCACAGAAATACAAAAAGAAAAAAAATAAGATGAGATGAGAAAAAAATGGGAAAAGGATTTGGCCGGCAGCCATGGGCCCAGAGAGCTCAGGGACGGCCCGCCAATCCCCACTCCCCCTTTCCCCTCCCTTCCGCAACTCAGGTCCTTGTGGCTAGGCGCGCGTTTGGTTCATAAATCATTAGGCTCGATTGTGTGTCCAACACGTTCATTTTCCCTTTTTTTTTTGCTGTACAATGTGGCTGAATGTTTGTTCCTAGAGTGGATAGAGTGGGTATGTGTATATAGTAGCGCCGGCCCTGCCCTGGCACACACTAAATTAATAAAGCATTTGCTATCAGCGGCACATGGCCGACAACAGAAAATGGTAGACGACGACCGCCCAGTGCCCAATGCCCAACACGCCTCATTCAACCTCTAAAATTGCAGATACCAAAAAGGTAATAAGCAATGAATTATCCTACACGCAACGAGTATCAAAATTAACCCGCCTGCCAGCTTGATGCTAGCAAACACACACACACACACACATATATATATATTTAGTAATACAGGCAAACCTGTGTGTGTGTGTTGAGTAGGATTTATCGCAAGATGATGCTGAAAGTTGTAATTTTTCACGAGAATACACAAATAAACACACACAGAGAGAGGCGCACACGCAAGTTTGGAACAAGATGGCAACAATGATAAGGATAAGGAGCTAAAGTTGAAGTTGAAGCTGAAGGTGGAGATGAAGAAGTGAGATGGATTTGAAGCGACATTGCCATAGATGTGTGTAGCTGACTTTGAGTCACGGCCAACAAATCTAAAGTCAAAATGCAATTTGGGGATTCTAAGTCACTCAAAAATAAGATATTTTAATGAACACTTATATATTTATGACGCTACCAAAAATGTTTAAATATCAACAAAATTATCCTTAACTAGAAAGAACATTTCAATGAGATATTATCTTCAATCTTGAATTCCGGCTAAGCTGTTCTTAGAACATTTGTTGCCTGTACTCGTACTCGTGCTCATTTCGTATGTGTTATTTATCAGGTGTATGTTTGTCAGTGTGTATGTGTTTGAAATCTAAATACTACTTCATGAAAAGATAAGCTGCTTTGTTATTTTGTTGGGAGCAGCTTTGGCGCTGCGGATGCATCACGCGGCACATTATGCAAGATTAATTTGTGATGTCGTTATAAATAAAAGCTCGAGCATTTTATAACTCGCTTGAACCTGTCTAAATGGCGGCCAAGCATACAATTCTAAGTGCTTTATCATTTCGTTCATTTTGTTCGTTTCGTTTATTTTTTATCGGTGTGTCGCGGTGTTTGCTGACTTCCTTATACACTGTGCTCGGAGTGACAAACAGGTGAATAATCTTCTGTCTCTTAAAGCCTTTGACTAGATTAGTTAATTTTATAACCGAAAATTATATGCAATAATAAGGTGGCTATTGGCAAGTGGCCCCTTTGCTAAATCGCAGTAAAGAGTAGTAGAAAGTCAAGGACACTTTAAAGTAAAACCATTGTCATTTAGTTTTTTCTGGCTATGCGCAATCCGGCCGCTAACTTCTGTCATGCTCCTACCCACATTGCCCTGCTTCTCTGTGGTGATACTCGTTTTGGTTCTGTCGACAATGCGGTCTGTTAGGTAATATGTGGCGTTTACCAAGCTGGCTGGCAAAAGGGCAACGCGGTCGAAGAGGGGGGGGGGAGGAGGGGGAACTGGGGAGGCCAGCGGGTATCGTCAATGGCCAACGGCATGACCAAAGAATAATGTTGCATTTTATTTCTCTCGACAGTAATTCGCGCACGGAACGCATTTTGCTCACATAATCGGATTTGCAGGCAGCTACCATCACACACACAAACACACATACATATGTACATATATTCACATAGCATCACACACAACCACTCACACACACAAAGGCAGGCGGAGGACACAATGACAGTAGTCACATTTGGTCGTGTGACTGAGAAGTCACATTTATTTTTTATTCATTTGTCGTTTTTGTCGTTATGCTCCAACTAAGTGACATAGCTGGTGTTAAATAAATAGATGGGCGGCTATACAGAGAGAGATCGGGATAGATTTAAACAAGTTCAACAAGCTGGCCATCAATGGAACTTTAAAATGCTATAAAAACAACATCTAGTAGTATGCATGAACATTGCAATCTACCTATTAAATTCGCATCCAAAAGAATATTTTCCTATTGTGCACGATAAGCTTTAAGCTTTTATTTTGTTGCTGGCCACATTGTTGTCAACTTTTAGTTTGATATCCCATTAAAAATGGCGTATTATAGCAATAATTTTCATATATAACTGCATATAAGTATGCACATTATAAAATTATTTGAAGCTCTTCAACGCAATTTTAACACTTTGCGAATTCCATAAAAGCTAATCCTTCGATTTTAGTCAAGCAAATAGAATTTACAACTCGATCTGGAACAAAGTTTGTAAACAAAAAGTTGAATATTAAATTAATAAGAGGATGTAAAAACCGAATGCAATTTAATAAATAATTTATTTTTATTTAACAAATCGTAAAGGGTATTTACAAGTATTTTGTTTGCACTCAATGAACTTTAAGCTGCTAGAAGTTCCAATTAACTCAATAAACATTCAATCACGAACGCAAAATAATTTAAAATAATCACAACTTAAGTTTTATATTGATCGAACTACTATGTGTTAAAGTGTTGTTAAAAATTTGCAACAGATTACGCCATTATCCCCCTTTGCCTACTAGGTTCTCTTTTCTGTTGATGTGGTCACAAAAATTTAATGTGCGCTGTGTGCGCGATTTTAAAAATTAACAACTATGCACAATAGTATGATGACAGCTGTAAAAATCCAATGAACTTTGGATATTTATTGAAAGGCGTCGCCGTTGTGCGCTGTGTGCGACGGGTAAAATGTGGTTTTACCATTGCACAATGCATTGTCTGGCAAATTTTGTGCACAATCAAATATTGAATACATAATATATTTATGAAATATGTATATTTACGAAGAAACAGAATTTGAAAGGTGACTCCCGTTTTTGTAGGTACTGCTACAGCGATCAATGTTAAATTGCCAGGGCCAAGTACTAAACAGACTATCAGGAGGTCTCATTCAATTAGCCCAAGTGTGGATATCAATCAACGGGTTTGCAGCGCTCCGATACATCAATCGGATAATAAATGAGCCTTAGCTTGAGTTCGAGTGTGAGTTTGAATACCCTGCAGTCTCAGGAATTGGTGAAGAATTGGTGAAAGAATCGATTCTCGTTCACCATTAGCATTGGCATTTCATTAGAATCAATGCTTAGAACTAATTCTCAGAATCAATTCGAGAATTCTCACTCTTTTCTGTAGTCTTTGGAATTGGTTCAAGAATCAATTTCAATAAACCCCTTCTTTCATCAAATATGAGGAATCAATAGATTCCAGCTGTACTGATGGGTTAGCAATGGCGGGTGAATGAGTGGTTATCTGAGTATGCGCTGTGCACCAAATGAGCGACAGATGGAAAAGAGAAGCTCTGCCGGTCAAACAGTAAGATTGGGAGTGCGGGAGATTTGTGCCAAGAGCGATTTGTGGGACCACCTGCCAACCTGAAGGCACATTCAGCACTTTTGCAATTGCCTGGAAAAGGAAACAGCACGAAAGGACAATCTATTTGGATGAGCTTGGCTAAGCAGCAGGCAACAAAGCAGCACAGCAGTTTTGACCAGTTTAGTTCACAGACAGACTATTCTTGGCTGATATCCATTGGCATCAATTGTTTGTTGTTGTTTTTGTTGCATTTATCAATTTGTTTGCACACTCTTCAATATGTTACCAGCTCGATTTAAAGGTGTTTACTCCAATGAGCGTGTGTGTGTGCTTTTCATTTGCTTGAAGTATGTCTTCCACAAATAAGGGGCAGGACCAATGAGTGCTAGCTAAGCTTCGCAAAAGTTCAGTCTACATCGACGTTAATCAAATGACCATTAAAATTGCAAACTAAACTAGAGCTTTTTCATGGCCATAGCCAGGTACGCAGTACAAAATTGGCGTTCATATATTATTTGCATAACAAATATTTTGTGTACACTATCTAAGCTGATGTCACAGATATTAAGTTTAAAGTTATTTAAATACATTTTTATGGAAATGGACCTACTAATTAAATGGTTTATTTAACTATGTAGTATTCACACTGGATAATGTGAATAAATTTCAAAATTTGGAATTTCTTCCTGTTGACACCACCCAGGTTTGCCTGTACCGCTAATTATTTTTTATATTATAAACAGTAACACATAATTTTTTTGGATTAAAAATACTAAAAATTTGATGTCCTTGCGTTATTTAATAAGAACGCAATCAATGATAATAAATTGTATTCAAACTTATCACATATGGTGAAAACAGATCAAATCAAACAAAACTTAAACACAAATAATTTTTAATTAACGTAAAAAACCGTTTTAAATATTGTTTCCTTTTTTATGCGTTGAAGTACAATGTAAAATTAAATGGTTTAAGTTTTTACTGAATGAACGTCCAAATTTACACACATAACAAAAGAAAAAAGCATTAATAGAATTGTTTTGTGTATGAACATAGTACATACATATATCAACACCAAGAATAATTAAATTAAAGCCAGCATTTTTTTGTTTGATTGTTGGGCAACACTACATTCAAGTGCATATTGAAAGTCCTAATTGGCTAATTGGCTAAATGGCAATTTCGGGTCCAGTAAAAAAGTAAAAAAGTAAAGAAAGCAAAAATGAAATTGAAGCATATAAAAGTCTTGACAAGATTAATGGAAGAACATGTGCCTTTTATTGCCATTGAGGAAGTTTTTCATTGTAATTCGAACTTGACTCGAGTGCTAAATACATGTTTTCTATTTTGGCCAGTCAGGCAACAACTTTTGCAAATAATATTATCATAAAGGACCACCCATACACTTGGCAATTCAATTTGGCAAAAACTGAGAGAGTTGACAACAATACAAAAATACTAAAACTGTGAACAAAGTTTAAACTGTCCGACACGAAAAGAGAGAGAGAGAGAAAGAAGGCAACAAACAAAAATAATAATAATAATAGCAAAACAGAGACAATCAGCCAAGTTTGGATTTTGTGTGCTCTCATATCTTGAGTCTGTGCCCTTACACACACAAAGTTTTGCCAAAGAGTTACTACATCGAAGTTGTGCTAATGTTTAACAATACTAGTCCTAAGAAGACATTCACTATTTCTTATCTACATGTATATAACCATTAAGGATTCGAAGCAATACCCATTTGTTTGCAAATTTATTAACCAAAATACCCAATTAAGCACATATTGATAAATAGGCATAAAGGGGAACAGAGAAAACATTTTCTTCCCCCACAACAGTTAACGCTTCGTATTTTATTTGTTTCGCTTTTTATTTGTTTTGTTTTGTTGCTCATTGAATCAAATTTAGTGGTTATTGTGTGGGTAAGTGCAGCAAATTGCTTGTTGTTGTGCATTGTGCAACAATAGCGCATGATATATGTATGTATGTATGTATGCATGCAGTTAAGCCCCCACCTCAACCCCCCACTCACAGCCCATTGAGTGCTGTTAAAAAGTTTAATTGCTTGACTTGGGCGTTCTTTTGTGCCTGCTTCTGCTGCTGTCCGGCTTTTTGGCTAGAAAAGCCACGGATTTGGCCGGATTCAGTTTTCTGTGTTGTTCTGCCCCTCGCTCTCCAGTTTCGGACTTTTCATACACACTTCAGTCGAGCGTCAAGCGTTTTTGGAACTTTTCTGGCAATGCAATTGTGCGGTGCAGTGCACTCGGCAAACATTTAAAGAAAACAAAATGCAACATTTTGGCAAAGCGAAAACACAAATACGACAATTACCAAATACTATAATGGAATGAAATAATGTGACTGTTATTTGTGACTGTTGTATACAAATTCTAGGGCCTATGCGCCCGTGGAGTATAATAAAAACAAACAACTTTTGCAACATTTGCATGCAAAAAACAATAATAGCAACGCGACGTTGCTGCATGTAGAAAAAACAAAAAGGCTGCAATCGCAACAACAACAAAAACAACACCAACAAGCTACAAAATAGGAATAGAAATAACATAGCAAAAGAGCAACTGCAATTATTCAGCAATTTGTACGGCTGAAGTGCTTCAAACTTTTCCTTAAATAATCTGCACAAAATAGTTGGATTGTTAGACTAGACCTTTTTTTCGGTTAGTTTCTCATTATTCCACCAATATTGCCAAACGCTTGAGCAATGTCTTTGTGTATAAATGTTTTCAGATATTGAACAATTCTTTTTGTTCATAGCCAAATGTAGAAGCACCTTTTTGACTATTATACTAGAACTGTGGACTGTCTTGCTTAAGAATGTCAAATTTATCAGGGCATATAGTAAGAATCCATGGCATAAAGACTTCTTTACAAAGTGTCACCTTTCAATCGATTGGTAACAGTTGTTTTTATTTGTTGTATTCGCCATGGCCCATTGCATTATGCGATCACACACATATCTTGAGCTGTTGGGTTTGCTAAACCAACTCGTTTGTTTGCCAGCTGCTCAGCAGTCTCTCTCTCTCTCTCTCTCCGTTCATGTTCCTGTCGACTTTCTTGTTTACAGATTTGCCGCCTCCAAATCCCCATTTTAAGAGTGGAGCTCAAGCTCAAAGTTTGTCCGGCAGCGTCAGCTATGCAGTGATTTTGTTATTCTTGTAAAATATGAGCTTTAAATAGGCCCACACACTCACACACACACACAGACACATACACAGAAACACATCGCCAATCAAGTTTGCTAAAACACACAGACAACCATTATATCATCAGAGGGGGAAGAGGCGGAGAGGTGCTCAGACATACAAATTTTTGCAAAGTTTTATATTTTTTTGTTGGAATTTCCACAGAAAGCCAGGATCTGATAAAAAGAAAAACAAGTAAAGTGTAAAACCTACAAGCGCCATCACATCATTCTCTCTTTTTCTCCGTTTGTGTGTGTGTGTGTGTGTGTGTTTGCGTATGTAATGGAGAGAAACAAAGAAAAAGAAACAGAGTAAGAGAGAGAGGGAGAGAGGGTGAAAGGAGGGATGTGCTAGATGCTTGCACGCAGAAGGTGCCTCCGCCTGGTTGGATGGGAGCACATATGTCTTGGGGGCCCTGTCCGGATTTGCTCTTTCTGGCATGACACTGAAGGTGTGTTTGTCAAATGTGCACTCATTTTGTTGAAAAATTGAAGTATATGCATGACTGCTCCAGTGGCCATGTCTATGAGTGTCTGTGTGGGCCACTGTGTGTGCGTGTGTGTGTGTAGGCGTTAACTAAAGCTAGTTGATGTTTAAGAATCCTTTTAGTGTCTGTGCAGATTTTCACAAGATTTCCGGTCACTTCACTAATGACTTTTACAATGTGTAAAATAGAAAAATTTGTTGGCTCAACGCTTGCACAACAACAGTCTTAGTATGTGTGTGTGTGTGTTTGTGTGTTCGGGTGCAAATATGTTTAATTTAATTTCAATTTTCATATGCATACAACAAATTGCCAGTGAGCCAGGACTTTCTGTGTATGTTGTGTGTGTCTTTGTTTCCAGTCCTAATTATCAATTCTGCATATTATGGATCCGAAAATTTGTAAACTCTTTTTTTTGCAGCACTCAGCTTATCAGTTTATCAGCAAAATATGAACTCTTAACGAAAGCTGCTTTTAAGCATTTAAAGCTCTTTTCGAAAATATTAAAACACAACTTTCACAACGAACGAACGAACATAAAGTACAACTTTATATTGTGTGAATTGAAGTTGATTGTGTAAACATAAATCAGGCATATAGCATTTGCTGATGTATTTAATATAAAATGGCAGCCATCAAATACGTTAACACCACAAATCCCAATCCAATCAGTTCAAGTTGCTGCAAATGGCAGTTGCATCGATTGCCGCTTTGCCATTTACCATTAGCCGTTGGCTGTTTTTGCCCGTCACATGCGGCGTATGAGTAATTCAACAATAACTCAAATGGCACGTGGCAAATGGCTAAGTCGCGTACGTATTCGAGCTGAATGAACCGATACGAACCGAGCCGAAACAAAGCGAAACAAACTAAAACATCCAACATTACCAAGCACATACCGAAAAACCAGACGTTTTATTCGCAGTTAAATACATACATATAAGCGTTATAATTTATGCACGAAATAATGTTTAGCTGCAAAATATTTGCTATATGTGTTTGTGTTGTATTCTCTGTGCATGAGTTCAAAAATAAATATATATAATTATTTATTGTGTGCATTAATGTCTAGCTGGGGCTTACTTCCTGTAACACCATACAGTGAGTACTCTAACTTTGTATTTATATGCGTAGATAAGATACAAACTTCGAAATACTAATTAAGTTGTATTAGAATGTAAATTGTATTTCAAGCCAGTTCCGAGGAACGGAAAACTTTCTAATCAACGGAAGTCGAAAAAGGCGTGAAACTGTCAGCAAGAGTATTTAATCTTCGTAACGTTACGCAAACGTAAAGTTTAAGTCGGATGATTTTGACATTGTTTCGGCTTTTTTGTCAGCGGGTATTGTAACTTTAGTTTTTCCTGTGGCAAAAATTAAAAAAAAAGGCGCGCATAAATCTCAGCTGCAGCAGCCGCATTTAATTACAAAAGTTTACCAAACTGTCGTACGCCGAGTACTTTGTTCAGTTCCACTATTATATATACATTAAAATATACTTACATACGTATGTATGTTGCTTAAAACGTGCCAGCGTAACGGGCAACAACTTGAAATCAGCAACGTTATGTGCCTAAAAAAATAAATTATGACACTTAGTGACGCCCCCTCCCCGTCGGGGGGCGCATCGGAATTTTACAGCATACACGATTTTTTTCGGCTGCCAAATGGTCGACACTTGGCTACTTGTCCACTCTTAACTCGTTCGCAAAGCCCATCGTGTCCCTATGTCCATTTGGCCAGTGGCCTGGCAGCTCCTGGTGCGGCCATAAAGCCAATATTTTTTTCTTGACCAGTCCGCAGTTGCTCCAAAAATCAGTTAACAGCCAACTATTTTACAGGCTATATACGGCATGCCAAATGACCGGAGCCAAATGTCAATACCATCAACATGCTCAACGAGCTCAAGTCATGAAATAACCAACAGCAGTGTGCCGAGCCCCAAACTCGATAAGTGCAAATCCTTTTAGCTGATTTTCATTTTCATTTTTCTGGGGCTGGCCACAGAGCCGCCAGCTTGCCAAACGATGCGGCATTTTTTAAATATCAGCATTACATACTGCACTTAAAAAAATAAAATTAAGTACAAAAAATTAAAGGCAAGCTGTTATCAGACTCAGTCAAAACACCATATTAAATTTCAAATGTCTGTTTGACTTTAGAGCACTCAATAAAAATACAAAGATATCACAAGTTTTTTGACTAGTTTTAATAAATAAAAAAATGTTTTATCGCAATAATTATGTTTTTGCTTTGCATTTAGGTAAATTTACCAAAGAAACCATTTGAAAAAATAAAAAAAATCAATTAACTTGAATAGTAAGAAATTAAACTTTATTGATACAAATAACCAAACAAAAAAAAAAAAAAAAGAGATAGGCCAACATATAAAATATTCACCATGTGTTACAATTAGCATTTACAAAAACAAAACTCATTGCAAAAAATATGTGGCATGTGTTTTCCGCTTTGCTCGAAGCTTGTTTTGCTCGTTCTACAAGTTGACAAACAAATGTAGTTGTGTTAATTTCCTAATGGCGAATACATTTTTTACAAGATGCACATGCAACATGCATAACTCAGCATGAGGTACTCTCCACTGATAAGAAGTTTTAAGATTGACTATATAAACCGCTAGGCAGCAACAGTGCATCACACATTTGTGAATCTCACGCATTCAATTCAAAATCTTTGCTTCAAAATCAACAATGAGAGTTTGTAAGTGGATATGGCCTTCCCTGGCTCCATCATCATCGTGGTATTTTGTTGTGACCAGAGATTTATTAACTTCTTTATCCTTTTTCAGATAACTGTATTCTGTTCACAGTTGTGATTGCGTTGTCTGCATTTGTTGCATCTAGCGAGGGCCATGCTCCAGTTTCTGAGGCCGATCCTTGCAGCACTACAAGGCCACCATGTACAACAACTAGAGCACCCTGTACCACGACAAGTAGTGCACCCTGTACGACAACTGGAACACCATGTACGACACCTAGTACACCATGCACAACAACTAGAACTCCCTGTACCACAACTAGAACACCTCGTACAACAACAGGGCCACCCTGTACCACAACTAGAATACCTTGTACAACAACAGGGCCACCCTGTACAACAACAAGGTCACCTTGTACCACAACAGGGCCACCCTGTCCAACAACAAGACCACCACCTTGTACTACAATAAGGCCACCTTGTACCACAACAGGGCCACCCTGTCCAACAACAAGACCACCACCTTGTACTACAACACCACCCTGTTCGACAACAGAGTCGGCAACAACCGTTAAGTCTTGCATATGCCCGGATCCAAATGTCGTTTGCGACTGCTCCGCACTAGATGAGACTAAAGCTTTGCTCACACTGCGCGACTGCCGCGGCGTAGAGGATGGCACTCTTCTTACAGATTCTAAGCACTGTCGTCGCTTCTACGTTTGCGGCAACAATCGTGCTAGACGCCAAAACTGTCCGGCTGGTCAGTGGTTCGATCGCAAGGCCAAGGTTTGCCTCAATCGCTCACAGGTGTCCAACTGCTTGGCGGGTCGTAACTAAGCAGCCCATATAACATACATACTATACATATATCTGCATTAGCCTGCTCTATATTTGCATGCACAGCAGGCATGTTTAA
Organism: Scaptomyza graminum; assembly: GCA_018901835.1. Taxonomy (NCBI): domain Eukaryota; kingdom Metazoa; phylum Arthropoda; class Insecta; order Diptera; family Drosophilidae; genus Scaptomyza; species Scaptomyza graminum. Next base: position 4,933,611 of record JAEIFL010000001.1, on the reverse strand, counting down.
ATTTATCAGCTTATACTAGTGTATAACATATATTGCATTCTATTATTTTTTTTTTTTTTTGATTTTATCAATAAATCTGCATGCTGAGAAATTGTGTTTTGTGCGATTCTTAATAGCTTAGAGATTGTTTGGATTGATGCTGATGAATAGTCGACTATTAATGTTTTGTTAATGTTTGTTAACAGAAATCCTAGACTAAGCTGACGATTAAGCAAGCTGCTTGAAGGCCAGAAGCGTCTGACAATCCATAAGCTGGCACTCGACTGACAGTTTTAAGGGGGCGATAAATTGCCATCAATTTGGGAAACTTTGAAGCTCTGTGTGAAGGACTTTCAATCAGCCAACAAAATGCCAATGCCAAAGGCAAAACAAGGCAATAAATTTGTCAACACTTTAGGCCAATAGCCTCGAGCGAGCGCAATTTGACTGTCTGTGTGTAACTATAACTTTGACTGTGCCACTGAGCTAGCTACGGGATGTCGTCACAGAGCATTAGAAGGCGGGGTAGTTCGAGGAGTTGGCTGTTGCACCAGGAACACGTTGCATGCGCTCAAACAGTTTGTCATATGCATGCTTTTTATAGGCGTCAACTTTGGGGCGCCATATTGCGACATTTGTGAGAAATTGCTGTTGTTGCTTGTGGCATTATAATGTCTCACTGTAGTATATATTTTTGTTGTTGTTATTGTTGAAGTTTCAAACGCACGCACACAAACAAACACGAAGTCTGAATGGGACAGATATAGTAGTCGTGTGCATTCAGTATCAATGCTGACAATTCTAGAAAATAAAAAATAAAAAAATCAGTGCCGCTCTTTTTTTTGGCGGCTGCAACAACTTCAACTTCAGTGCAGCAAGCATTATCGTATTTCCGCTTGTACTTTAACATTTTTCGCGACTGCCTGTCGATTTTTGTTTGTTTGCTTTTGTTACACTTTGCGCTTCGCTTCGCTTGTTTGCGGCATTTTACATTTTTTGTGGGTCAGAAACACAAATCAAAAGCAATGCGCCGCGTGCTGAGTTGTATCATATTTCATCAGGGGCATTTGACTTTGCCGCTGCCGCTGCCGCTGCCACTACCGCTGCCACTGCCACTGAAACTGCCACAGGCATCGCTGTTGTTTTCCTTCCAGTCCTTTGGCAGCACAGTCTGTTTTCCACATTTTCCATTTCAAAAAAGAGCCACAACTTTAGCCCACGGAGTCGAAACGCAAGTGGTTCTGGGTGCAGCCCCTCGTTTGTGGTTGGGGGAGTGGTTATAAAAATGCATAAAACAAACAAAAAACACAGCGGAAACTTTAAGTGCAAAGTCAGGGTATACAAATACTGCATATACTGTGAAAGCTTCTAACAAACTTTAGAAATATATTACAAATCGAACCAGTTTGGTTCAGTAACCTAATTGACTTATAATTCAAGCTTGCTTGCAAATTTTCTTTGGTTTCCTTTTTTAATTGTTTAATCAAATTATTAAGCACGCTCCACCAACTTAATTACAAACAAAATTGATACATCACTGATGACAAAAAAAAAAAAAAACCTGAAAGTCAATATTTCGTTACAAACAAGAATGAGCCACTGAACTGAAAGCAAATAATTATTAAAATTAATCATACAATTGAGTTAAAAAAGATTTTGACATTGATTAAAATTAAGCCAAAGGACATAATAGTAAAAAATATATATATATTAACTGGTAATTTTTGTGGCAAAGTAAACCTTTTTGTCATCATACAAATATCGTACACTCTTTATTTACATATGTTAAACTCGAATATATATTTATTGTTGCATTATTATTTAAAAAGGCTCAGTAAACAACAAATAGCAAATTGATTGGCTCCAATTTTTGTTCGTGCGATTTTCCATGATTTTTCAATAGCAAAAAGCTTACACAAAAAATGAGCACACAAATATATAAACCGCAGCTGAAATCTTACAAACAGAGATATGTATTTTTGGATACATATATTTGTGTATGACAAGTCAATATACTACTTCAGGCAATTTTCCCTTTGGGAGCTATGAACATAGCTTTGGCTCTCGGTTTATTGGGCATGGCCCATGAATTTAAATAGTTTTCTATGTAATTACAAATTTTGTAGTAGTATCTACTGAAAACAAACAGTGGCATTTTTCTGTTGCTATGTTGTTTTGAAGTGTTTATTGTTGCATTGTTGCACTGCCTACAGCTATGCTGATATGTATGTATGTATTGCGTGTGGTTCCCAGTTGGCATTGTTTTCGATCTGTTTTTATTTTTCAACTGTACATTCGGGTATTTATGTAATTTATGTTTATTGCGTTTTGTGGTTAAGTTTAAAAAATCATTTTACTGTTTTTTTCTTTTTGTTATGTTTGTTCATTGTTGTCGTTGATTTTGTAGTATTGTTGTATATTTGGGTCATAAGTGTTGGTAAATAGTACTTGAACAGAGAAAGTGCTTGTGTTTGTGTTGGCGGTGACACACGCACACAATGACCATTAATTATAATTGGTCATGAATTATCAAACTTACCTTAAATCAATGCGCTTAACTAGTGCCGTTAATCATGCGCCATGTTGGCCTGATGGTTGCCGTTGCTTGTTTTGCTTTTCAATTATTTATATATATTTTTATTATTGTTTCTTTGTGATAATTTTTGCAGCTGTTTTCGATTACTTGAACACTCATTCGCAATCAGTTCTATACTATATGTATATATAGTACATAAATGTTGGACTGACTGAACACATTTACTTCATTTACACTGTATGAATCAGACAACAACAACAACAACAACAAAACCACGATTATATTTTAATTAGTCTCATTTTTTTTATTTTATTTTTTTTTTGTTTGCAGGTTTTTGAAATTTTTGGTGTTTGCACTTTATTAATTTATTGTTCATTATCAAGTTCAAAAAAATGAAAGTATGTGCATTAAATATTTGCAATTATTGTCAGTTTATGATTCAATTTAACCTGAAGCAGATTGCATAATTGAAATGACATAAATAGGCGGAACCGAAATCATTTAAATAATAATTAAGCAATCAAATATCTGCTGCTGCTGGCCTCCAGCTAAGCAAACGGTACGATAGACTTACCAAAACGAGCAAGTCAATTTACAAATGGCTATATCAATACATATCACAGATAAATGCGTTAATGAAACAATTTTCCAAATATAAAGCAACCCAAACGGCAACAGCGTCTTTTATATGGTAAACAGCATGAGCTGGTAGATAGATAAGGGAATCATAAAAATGTAAAACTAATAAGCACGAAAATGCCCAGAAAACGGAAAATGAAATGACTCCCTGTGGCTGCAACATTTTCGGCTCATTTGGCAGATTGTGCGCTGAATTTTTAATTACACTCGAAAAATTTGAAATTGCAACTAAACTTTATATGAAGCAAACATACAGATAAACACACACACACACATACATGTACATACACATTAATATGTTAAAAGGGCTTTAACGGATGCGTTGTTAAGTGGCAGGGGAAGGGGTGGGCCAGCAGCAGGATAATGTTGCTGTTCGCTGTGCACTCGTTACGATCTGGCAACGTTTGGCACCAAGAGACACACACAGACACGAGACACATTCCAGCATAGGTACAGTTATATATTCGCATTATTAATTAATGCAACGCACTGTACAGACAGAACAAACACACGCACGTACACATACACATAGACATACATGCATACAGTTTGCTGCCATTTTCATCTTCATTTCACACTTAACGCTGCCATAGAGCCGCATACAGTTACCGTGAAAAGTTTGCGCCATTTGCAAGTGAAAGTTGCACGCAAGTAAAATAGTTTCTGAAGCAATTGAAAAACGTTCAGCAAACTTTTAGCGCAGTTCATTTTGCCGCCATTGCCGCCAACTGAAGGCTGAATACCAAAATGCACACATTGCGCCATTTTGCCCGATTTGTATACATCGTTTTTTATTTTTGTATTTTCTGCTTTCTTATTTCTTTTAATTCTTTTTACCGACATATTTCTGAAATACATTTACTTTGGCTGGCAAGCAGCTGAATTCAATTAAAACTAACCGGAACAAGCCAAACTAGTTTCAAATCAGTGCCGGCAAAAAGTTTGCCACTTTGAATGGCGAAAATATAAATAAAAAAAATATGAAACAAATTGCATAAGGGGAAGCAGTTATCAGATACCATTTGAAAAGAGTTAAAATCATCCCTGGCAGTGGTAGAAAAGCCAGTATGAAACGGTTGAAGCATATCTGTCATACAACTTTTTATAGAATTAATTCTCTAAATTAAGTTTATATCATAAAAAATATGACTATTTTGCTGCAATTATTTATGTGATCGTATCTGTGTGGAAAGAACACTCTTTGAACTCATTATACATTCTATTATCTAGTTAGATTGGAATACAATGCGTGCATATATATTAAAAGACACTGTGTCCAACCTTGACAAAACACTATATATTTTGTATTTAAGATTGTCGCAGCTAAAGAAATCAATTCAAAGATACTATAGATAAGTAGTACATACATATAATTATTCTAAAGTCCGATGCGGTGTCATCGGTGAAATTGAAAAGTGCTAAATTCTTAAGTGGTTTTCAAGAGTCCCAGAATAATGGCGTAGAACAAGGGGATAGAGAAAGGATTATGGGCAAACGAAAAGGGAAAGTGAAATGAAAGAAAGAAAGAAAGAAAGAAAGAATATGAAATTGGTGTGACACCTTTAGGAGATGTGGCGCGGCGCGGTGGTGCAACAATCACGAAAACGAAACGAATCTAAGCACAGAAGCAGGAAAAGCTTAATAAATAAAAATCATATAAAACAACAACAACACGCATGTACAAATTGTTTTTGTAGCTGTTCTTGTTGTTGGTGGTGCTTGTAGTGGTGCAGCGACTAGCGCCAAACATACAAATACATAAATTCTTTGGCAATTTATTATTAGAAAAAACGCAGACGCCGAGGCCGCCAACGACAACGACATCGAAAGGGCGAGAGAGCAAGAGCGAGACAAAGAGAAAAGAGAAAGAGAAAAGAGCAGATTCATGGCCGGGTCGAGTCATGTTTGTTGTCTATGTAGTTTGTCGCCAACAACTACAGCTACAACAACAACAGCAACAACAAACGGCTAAGATGCAAGACGATCGATTGGAGACGAATAAACAAGATTTTGCCATCATCATATTATTATTATTATTAATATTATTACAATTTTTATTATTTTAGAGCAACAAACAAATATATACACACAAATGCATTTACGTACATGTATAAATATTGACATATAATAATAATAATAAGAATCTTAGAGGCGCTTGGCATACACAAGAATTAAATATTTTGATTAAATATTATGCTAATATCTCAAGAAAATAGTAAAAAGCCTGATGTCACCTGCAATGTTTTTTTACATTATTTAAATATCTCTTATCTTGACAAAGCAAGCTAAGGGTGAACGAACACTGAATCTCTCATTGGTTTTTAAAAATGCTACAAATGTTAAATACTAAAAAATATTCTCAATTTAATAAATTTGTTTTTCTTTCTATTGGTAATGACCCAATACTTGTAACAGTGTTGCACTGCAAGTTCTAAGACATTTGTTTCAGTGTTTTGTCATTTTTTGAACGCACAACACGCACACACACACACACATACACTCATGCGACACAGATACTGAAGCGTTGCAAACACGCGCGCCATATGCTGAAAGTTTGCGTTGCGGCGTCTCTAGTAGCGACTGCTGTGGCACTGCCTAGTCAATATTTCATTTGGCACTTGAACCAAATACTTTTAGTTTGCTGCCATTCAGCCGACGAAGGTTGGCAGCGAACGCTGACGTCGACTCAACAACAAAGAACAGAGAGAAGGCGACAATGCCAACTTTAATCATGCCTAAATCCATACATATACTTTACACACATGTGTGTGTGTGTGTGTGCGCATGTGTATAGTAATTGATTTGTGTTTATATTTGGCTAATTTAGCTAGTGATTTGCCAGCAGCTCAACTCTGGGGACACGGCATGCATGGCGTATGCGTAATTATATCTAAGCAGCTCGAGTTGTGAAGCTCACAATCAAAACCAAAAATAGCTTCAGCTGTTTGCAAAGCACACAAGAACAATTGGTTTATTCAAGCGGCACTTGAATTCCTGTTGCATTCGACTTACTTAGTTCACATTGTTTTTGTGCAAAAGCATTCGATTTGAGGAATACGATAAAAATGATTACAATGTCTTAAAGTCTTAAGTCTCATAATCTTCTTACTGACTGTTTTTGTTCATATACTAAGAGTCTTATAAAATATTTATTCAGCTATTCAGGCAGATAATACTCATTTGTTTATACGATTAATTGAGCCAACAACACATTAAAAGCTCTTCCAACGAAAGAACATGAAGAGAAATGAAATGTGAAATCGGATAAACAGAGCTACGGTCTGAGTTTTGGGCATTGTTCCAAAATAAATCGGGAATCGAGAATTTTTTATTCGTTGAGTGCAAAAATTATCTAAAATATTGATTGATTTTTTGTGTGTTTTGTGACAAAAAAAGAAGATAAATATTTTTAATAAATAATCTTTTTCATTCACCTAAATATTAATAATTCTAAAACAACAACAACAAACAATGCATATTCAAAAGAAAATAATCCAAATGTTTTACAAACGTGCTTTCCCAGTTTTAGTCAAAAATAGGTATTTGAATCATTTGGAGTGGCTTAAGCGTGACATTGGGTCTTTTGGAATGTGCAACAGGTTCTTTTGATTTCGGTTCGATAGCGGTTTTCTTTGTGGCCGAGAGCATTTGAAGTGCACATCAATTTTCGTGGCATGCAAATTTAATTGCGGCTTCAACCAACCAAATTGCAATGAGCTTAGAAGGGGTTGCCCAGGGCGGAATGAACTGCAACTTAAATGCGGACACAAAACGAAATAATAAAGGAACGAAATAAATGTCATAAACTTAACAGACGACTTAACAAATTGCAAACTGAGTGAGAGAACGAAAATTGCAATGACTATCGAAACGCGAGTAAGTATAAAAATGAAAATAAAAATGGATATTGAAATGTAAATGGCGATGGCGACGGCACTGGCAGTGGTGGCAATGGCGGTTTTGGACTCACAAAGTACTATTTCACTTTGTTCGGCTCGGATTTTGCTGATTTTCATTTGTGCCTTTGGCTGTACTGGCTGCTTGTATACTCTTATAACAGAAGAACCCAAAAAAAAGAACCTTTTTCAAATCAAATATATAAAAATAAATTGGAAAACAAAAAATGTAATTTTCATAATCAAAAAAAAAAAAAAATAAAAAATAAAAATTATACTATGTAACACAAAATCAACGCATCACGGATGAGAGCAGCGAACTGAACAACTGAGGGACGTGGAATGAGGGACGCCAGAGTTGCCAGACGAAAGGCGGCGGCGGCGGCAAAAAGGCTGAGCAAATTCAAAAGCTTTCACTTTTTTGTTAGCCAACAAACATTTCATATATTTATTTTGTGTTTTGGGTTCTTTTTCTAGGTTTCTCTTTTGAATAATAATGAAATTAAATTGCTGCTTTAAACACAAACACATACATACACATAGTATGTATGTATATTCATATATTTACGCATGTTCAGACTGTGTTTTGTATATGTACATAAAAAATTCGAAATGGATTTTTGTATCTTTAACACTTTGCAGCATTTTGTAGCAATTGCTGAGTTGGTACTCAAATTGATTCTTCCAAACCTTTTCAAAATCAAGCAGAGAACTGCAACAAATATGTTTTATTCAGTTGCAGGGGCTTTATTTTATTTATTAATTGATATTTTAAATTTGGTGAAATTGTTTGAGAGACTTTTAAGACATTTTCCATATTTACATCGATGGTTTTCGGTAGCAAACTTTCAATTCACTACGAACACAATTTGGGCATTTTTTTGCATTATGTACAAACATATTTTTTTGTACATCTTGATGTCATCCCAGTGTTTATTTGATTTTTTTCTGTTTAATAAATGTCGCTAATGTAGGTCAAGAATTAACATAAATAGCTGCAAATGTTTCAACCGCCAACTGGCCAATTTTTGGGCCAAGTTGTTAAAATTATGAACGTAGTCCGTAATAAAAAAAAAAAAAAAATAAATAAAAAATAAAGAAACGGAAAAAAACAGTTTTGTGAAGCGTGAAAAGTTCCGGTGGTCGGAACATGCTTTAAAACTACGAGCGAGCAAATTGGCGAAAACACGATTATTGTACAAACATACTATGTATGTATGTATTCTCAACAGGGCTTGCAAGCACGTCCGGTTCAACGAAAACAAACAACTTTTATTAAACTTATCATATGAAATTTTAGCCATAATTTGAATGTAACTTTATTCAAAAATGTTATGTACATTTAAGTTTCCCATTAAGTTTCCAACTTTATTTCAAAAATATTCGATCACAACCTCATTAAGATAAAAAAAAAACCAAGATCACTAAGTAATAAAATAATTGGAATATTCCAGATTTATAGTTGAACCAATGTGAATATGCTCTTTAGAACCCTTTGGCACTTGCAGGGTGTAGGAAAAAAATATGTGAAAACTATATACAGACATGCACACATTAAGAGACACAAGACTTTGTCAACGGGTGGGTGGGGAAGGGGGCGGGGGGGAGAAGAGTGAGTGCCAGCCTTGAGCTACATTTGGCAGACGCGACAACAAACAGCACGCAAAATTGTACACGTTCATAATGCAAACTTTGGTCTCAAAGCAAAATGCACCAGACGACAATGCCAGCAAAATAGAGGGAAGAGCTGCTAAGTGAGCGTTAGTGAAATGCAGAGGGAGAGAGATGGCACAAATAAACTAACAAGAACACACAGAAACCTTCGTCAAATATGTCGCTATCAATATGCTGTTGTTGTTGTTGTCGTTGATGTTATTGTTGTCTATGCTGTTCTTATTGGAATGCATAAAGCAGCAGCAGCAGCAGCAAATAATAACAATAATATATGTATGTATGCACACACATGAGTACATAGTACAAAGGCAAAGGCAAGTCAACAGGAAGAAGAGCAGCGCCAGCGACAGCAGCAGAAGTTGATGGCATCTGTTTAATTTTTGCTGTTTTGTTGTTTTTATTAATGAATTTTGATGCTGCTCTGTGGGCGGCAGCGTTTCTCTCTGCCCAATCTGCTGGCTGCCTGCCTTCTTTGCTCATATGTTGTTGTTGTTCTTGATTTTTCAAAATATTGTTGTTGTTGTTGTTGTAGTTGCCGCTGTCGTTTCGTCGACGTTTTTGGCTGCGTGTGCTTTTTTACTTTTGGGATATGGCTATGGCAATGGCTAAAAATATGTCTGCCAATTCGCTAAGTGGCTCAATATACAGTATATATACACACTCTATATGCATGTTTAGGCATGTGTGTGTATGTATGTGTTAGTATTCATATACAGTGAAACTTGGCATGTGCTGAACCAAAAAAACATTTTTATCATGTGCTCATTGTAGCTTTTAATCTGAAAGTCAATATTATTAAAACATCAAAATGTTTCACAAAAAAACACAAAAATTCACTTGTATCTCCCGACGAATTCTCACTGTATTCTTAACTAATTGCAGATCACAATTGCCTTGCATTTCTTATTATAGTTGTTGTTTTTGTTATTGTTGTTTTCTTTAATTGGCGTGTCCATTCTTTTGATTTTGGCGCGCAATGCTCAGCGCTCATTTGCCGGCTAACGGCATTTGTTGCTCGTTTGCTCTCACTCTTGCATTCACAAATCACACAACAACCAAAAAAAAATATACCAAAATAAATATGATTTACGAAAAAAAAAAAACGAACACTGTGTGTTTTTGTTTTTGTATCAATTGTATTACTTTGTAAGCGGCGCACTTTTGTTGTTTTGGTCTGCAATACGCGACGATCAAAGAAAATCAAACACACACAAAACTCGACGGGTTGCGTGCGTGCGTTGCGCGTTTGTTAATGTCCGTGCACGTGGCAAACTCGACACTGACTAAAGCTGTGCCAGCAGCTGCCCCCACGACGGAGTGAAATGTACCGCTTATGGCGTCCGCATCGCATTGCCTGCGTTGACACAATGACTCAGTCATCTTCATCTGGCCATAGCCCACAGCCGTCGCCTAGCGAGACACGAGCGCAGCATCGAACGAACGGCAACGAACTCAAAACCGAGCGAGCGATGCTCGCAAAGACATTTGAGCTATTTTTATGCTGCTGTTGTGGCTGCTGTTGTTGCTGCCGTTGGTTTCGGCAGCTTTGGCTCAATACAAAATTTCCCTACATTCTATTGTGACCGAGAGAGAGAAAAGCGAGTGTGAGAGCCTCAATGTTATGAAGTGAAATTGGAGAGAGAGAGTTAATGCGATTTGAGTGCATTGTGGCACATTTGAAGCTCATGTCGGCTGGCTTTTTGCTCATTTCCGTTTGGCGCGCGTAGGACTTCCGCATTCTTACAGCCCAAGGAAGTTGTTGCAACGACCAAGACCAAGACCAAGTCCGAGACCGAAAACGAAAACGAATACGACGAAAGCGACAACGAAGATGATTATGTGCATTATGTTGAGAATGAGTACTTTTACTTCAGCTACACTGAGACGTTCGTTGCAAGGATCGCAGCACTTGAGTCCTGCAATGAAAAACAAATAAAAATAAATGCTTAAAGCTCATCGTGCTAAGGACTTAATTCTTGCATGCAATTTGCATATTTAACCGAGTGCTCAAATTCGTATTTGTTCATATCATGTTTTGTTGGCTTTAAAACAGGTTCCACATGTTCCATCAGCAGATGTCCCGTGCTCCGTAATTAGCGGCAATATTGTTAACTGTCAGCATCAAATATGCATTTCAAATATTTTGCTTGCATAAACATGTTGCTCTATGACCATCAGTCTCATTATGGCCGAACTGTGAAGGGACAACCATTTTCTTGCTATTTTTGTTGCATACTTATTAGGGCCATCCCATTGGATATGATAATATTGCGCTGTATATATTTTGACAATGACAAATATCCGCTGAATATCAATTCAAATGCATTTCATAGCCTTTACAGTTTCAGTCACCAAACACCTATCTAAAAGTTGAATTAAACAATTCTAACCATGAAAATTATTTAAAGCTCAAGTTAGGAAGCACGAAATGCCAGAGACATCATATTTAAGTAAGTTCAGATCAGCGTATGACTTCATAATTATACAACGCCTTATTAGTCAAACAAAATAAAAAAGTATAATATTGATAATAATGGGAATAGTAAAAGTAAAAGTAAAAGTAACAAAAAGGACTGCACCAATTGAACTGGTTGCAGCGTTTGCATGATGCTTTTCCGGCTCGCACACTGTTGCCAGAAAAGCATCTGGGACTGGACCTCGAGAAGGACGACAACCCAACAACTAAGCCGAACTGAACAATCCTCAGACGCATTGTGAACCAAAAAAATAAAAAAGGAAAAAGAAAATTGAAAAAGCACAAGAAAAAAAAGCTAAAGAATGTCATAAAGGAAAGAATGAATGGTTTTTGCTTTGGCCCACGGGCAAAAACGTCAGCAGCAGCAGCCGCAACGACTGTATTTTTGACAACAGCATCAACAACAACAGCATCAACAAAAACAGCATCAACAACAACAACAGCGAGAAGGTCGGTGAAAGGTTGTCTTATTAAGTAACAACATCAAAAGCAACAACAAAACATCAAAGCATTAACAGCTGTTGCATCGTTCAATAAGGATAATATCCTCTTGTCTAGCACTTGGACACTGAACAAAAATTGCCTGACTAAACGAAATTCCACTGAGTTCACAAAGTATCTTGGAATATAGGGTTATGTTTCCAATTTGATTCAACAATAAATCTAGACACATTCGATTTAAGTTTATTAAATACAAATCAAACTTTATTAACTCAAAGCTCAAGCTTCAATTGTTTGCTGTTTCCGTTAAAACTGCATCCAAGGCATCCTGTCAACTTTCAAATTGTTGTTGGCGTGAACTCTGAACTCTTGCTGCAGATTTGTTTTTATTTCGTATTAAGTATTTGTGTTTTTAATTAAATATGTTTGTTCGCATAATGCCTTTGAGTGCTTTGATAAGTGACAATCTACTGCCAAATAATTGCAGCTAAAGCAATTACAACAACACGAAACAAGCAACAACAATAACAATAACAATGACAAATGATACTTTTTGAGCAACGAAGCATATTAAGCAGTAGCTACATTAATTTGGCACTAAGCAACTTTCACACACACACAGAATAACACTCATACACGCCAACATTTAATTGAAGTCTTTTGTCGTCTGGCTGCAAAATATTCTCTAAAATTATTAATTAATCTAAAAGATACTTTGTAACTTCAAATACAATGCTCACACACACACACACAAATGCAGACAGTAGAAGTTGTAGTAATTGTGTAATGCACTTAGCTATTCAATTGGGTACGACAAAATACACTTGGATACTCCAACTCTATTAATCACTCCAGTGCGAATACTTTGAATCGAGTAATTACACCCCAAATACCCTGTGCCAAAACTGATCCTTCGCAAAGGTTGTATAATACATTTAGCAATTGAGATATATATATTATATTAAATGTATTCTTAACTATACTTAAACATATTTAAATGCATCACACAGAATTCCTTAAACTTTATATATAGATATTTTCATGACAATAAATAGTGCATACAAAAGTTGGCAATTCTCCATAATGCTGGTAAGATTGTGCCTGAAATTCTTAAATATATCTTCAGCCAATACTAAAATGTTACAGGGTATTTGGCATTCGTGCAATCGATGTAGTCGTAACATTGACTTTGCCGGCAAAATTACTGTTGATTTATGGAATATGCTTGAAATGTGTAATTCAGAAAGTGTCCATGGAAACTCTTATTTCATAGTATGGAAGCCAGCTCTGCTGCCGTTGCAATAGCAGCATTTGGTTGCACATTTGACTATCAGCATCAGTTTATCGAATTTGGGGCAGTACTACAAGCATTTGATATTTGAATATGTCATTGGAATTTTTAGGTGTTTACCAAACTAATTTTCAAAATAGATATTTACCAAACCTAATGCTCAAAAGAGAATGGCTTTGGCTTTGGTCTTGACATATGTCGATGGTACATAATAAATATGTGTAAACTTATAAGCAAATGTGTTGCAGAAATGAACCAGAATTGACAAAGTCAACAATAGTTCTGATATAATTTCTATTGCTTTACAAATGTTTGCAAAAGTTCCCTCGCAGTCGCAGTCGATGTCGATGTCGTTTACATTGTCAGCAGTACAGAATCCCTATAAATTGAATTGCATATATGCAGTATTTGAAGTACAGACAGACAGAATTCTAATCAAATAATTCGGCTCAAGAGACATTCATTATGATTTAGCACTGCAATGCTTTAATTCCTTTAACACTCAATAACGACTGCTGTCCAGCACATTTAATCTGCATTGTTTTAACTTTGAGGCTTTCAATCAAATGCTCATTACGACTGTCGATTATTTCACTGCAATCACACAATGCTTGATGCCATTTAATAGTATGATGAGTCATTTATTATTATTGCTGCCATTTGCTGGCTGCATATTTTCAACGAAATGCAAACAAAAGTTTGGAACACATCGTGTCCAGATATGATTATGATTAACTAATGAACACGATGCCAAACAAATGTCCTGTCCCAAAGTTTTAAATGCCACAAGCGGAGATACAGCTAAAGGCAGCATATGCAGAATTCCATTAAATATTACGTGAACGGGGGGGCACTGAATTTAGTCAATTACTATTAAAACAAAAATGACATCAGCCGCAACAAAAATAATCAAATACGCACTGTGGCCAGAATGCATTGTTTATTATTTAGAGAGAGCCAAAAGTGAGATGGGGCCTGTTTTGGAATTGAACTCGAAACGGCAAAATGTTAAATGCAAGTTTGCATGCCACAAATAGACACAAACACAACTACTTCAACAACATACACATGCAGTTGCAGTTGCAGCGGTTCACATTCATAACAGGAAGGCGAGAAGTACGTGTCGCACACAAAATAAGCTCGCAAACACCCAAACCCAAACCTAAACCAAAGCAACTGGTTGCATACAAAAAGTAGTATGTATACAAGGGCCTTGCCGCCTCAGATGTGTTGGATGCAAAAAGCCAGCGAACGAATGCAACTTACAAAAGGCTTACAATCTCTGGCACCTGAGTTTTGGCAAAAAGGATTTTGCACAAATGCTATGCAAAAATTCGCATGCACAATACAGTAACACACACACACACACACACACGTACACAGACAGACAGACACGCACGCACACGTACATAATGAACACAACAGTATAAGGAGCATATAATATAAGAAGTGTTGGGCAACAACTTTGCTCGCGTCAATTTATCAAAGATGCCCAAGTTACGGCATTTGTCATTTGCCTCTTCGAAACACGGTTAAATAAAAGCATGGCCAAATAAGAAACATAAGCCCATATTGGATATAAAATAGTTTAACATAACTTTAATCTGTCAAACATCAATTGAGCACAATGATCCTATTTCGGATAGCTCGCGTCTTTTTGAAGCACTTTATAGTTCAGTATCTATGGTTTCAATTCAAGTGGTTTCAAAAAAGTTGTTTGTTTACATTGACATAAACGTACATATGAAAAACAATTGTGTATCTCGCCTGTTTTTTATGCGGTGCATAAATAGTTAGAATAGTCAAAGGGCCGTTTCTCACGAACACACATGTTGCTAACAGCCCCAAACGCAATCCAAGCAACACACAACAGCAACAATGCCAAAAAATAACAACAACAAAAACCAGCCAAAAACACGAAGCAAACATTTTGTCAACAATGCCTGACGAACTGTCAAAAACCGCAAAAATAGTTGTTAAGCAGCTACAGTTGTTGTTGTTTTTATTATTATTGTTTTTTTTTTTTTGTCTGTTGCCTTTGCACAATCATTGCCAGCCAAAAACGCCACAAGCGAGGGGAGCAGGCACAGGAAACTCCCAGAATTTTTACCAAATAAATAAATAAGAGACAAAAAAAAGAAGAATACATTACCAAATGCGACCAAAACGAAACGAAACTAGGAACGCAACGCACGGATGGTGTGGACAATTTGTGGGAGTTTTGCGAAAATACGCACGTACATTTTATTGTTGATATTTATACAGCAAAATTGTATCCACGGTCTGGTGACAAATCCAAAAGGAAAAGTATACCAAAGCATCAGAAAAAAAAGGGATAAAAGGATGCTAGGTTTTAGGACAACGCTTAGCATTGTTAATGGCGGCTACAACAACCACAGCTTCAGCAGAAAAACATCAAAAGTTGTCTACAAATTTGCAAATACTTTTTTATAGCCGCAAACGAAGGGCACTTAGCCATTTTAACAATTGAGGCCTATTCCGCTGTTTGAACTGTTACGTCAATACTTTCACAACCAACCCAAGACACATTTACTTTAAAACGTTAAAAATTTTGAAGTTATTCAACCAACATTTAAATAAAGAAATTAAATAAAGTGTTCTATAACAAACCTAACATTTTTTCTTGAATTCTTTAGTTTTGGAATTCAATTTGCTGTCGAAAGTGCCCTCAAGGTAAATCAAAACTTCCTTGCTTGTTTCTATTGAAACTTTAATCTTCTTGTAAATGGTGAACGGTGATAGTTTTTGTAGGGTTTAGGTTGTACAATGTCACAAAGTAGGCACAGTCCGAAGTACTAGTACACATTCCTGCCATTGGATAACCCTGAGTTCCAGACAAGTCTATTTCATAGCTTTTCCTCTAATATTCTTCAAGGAAGTGGTGATCAAACCACCCTTTGTGAGCTGCAGTGATTGCCATAATAGAATAAAAACGAAAATCTTAATAAACTTTATTCTTATTTTATTAGATTGAGCATTGTTAAGTAAATCGCTTCATCAAAGATCGGCGATAAAAGTATGGTTGACGCTTAAAAGCTGCCGAAACCTGCTAGCCCCAATTGAGCATTGGAGGTAATTGAATTTCCCTGAACTACAAACGCAAACACAAACACTGAGCCTACACTGTGGTTGCCTGTTTACAGTGTCTGTGGCAGGTTGGCTGGCTGGATGGCTGGCTTGCTATTAGGCTGTTGTGAGCAAACTTATCAACATTGGCACTATGTCAATGCCAATGATTACATCACCAGCTAAGTCGCTCAAAAAATGTATGTATGTATGTATATTTAGGATACAACCATGTTGCTACTTGTGGCAATGGCGACCTACTCAAAACTTCAGTCACAAGTGACACGTGTGCAGCTACTTCTTATAAACCTTTATCGACCTTTTTTGTAAAGGGGCCAAGTGTCGAAAGTTGAGGTCGCCTCGGGGTGCAGCTAAAGACGATAATGAAAATAAGAATGCGATTGAAATTGGGGGTTGGGGCAACTCACTCGCTCTATTTCTCTCGCTTTCTCTGTCTGACTTTATCTCTGTTGTGTGCGTGCTTGTGCACACTAATTGATCTCAACGGTCGGATTAGGAACGCTAGAAAATTGATAGCCTTAACGGAAAAGTTGTGTGTTGTCAAAGTGAGAGCAAGCTGTGCCGGCAAGGCTAGGCAAGCACTCTGCAAGGTGTAAGTCTGCCAAAAGTTGTAACTGAAACAGTGTCAGCCTCGTTGTGCGTTCAAACTTTGCAACACACACACACACACACAGATATTGTGTGGCAGGAGGGGGCACTGTTATGGAGTGCGGCGGTGGCCAGTATGTTTGGCGCGTGTAGACAAGGATTTCCACTTTTGATTATCTACGGCTTCAGGTCAGCAATTACCAAACAAGACAAGACGGCAGCAGCACAAATACAAACAAACGCAGCCGCAAACATGCTTGCAAACACACAAACACACACAGAAAACCGAACAAGAAGTCAAACACTTTGGCCGCAAACAGAGACAAGCAAAATAGAGACTGCGAAGGCAAATCCGTCTGGGAATCAGACAAATGACTTAATTACTTTTCAAGTCAGTTAATTAGTGCGCGCAGCAGCAACCAAAACAACAACAACAACAACTACAACAACAACAATCAGCAATAACGATATGGAACATTGTGCTAGCGACTGTGTTGCAGTCTCTTGGTTAACTGATAAAACTATACGCAGCCCGCAAACAACTGCTACCAAAATGGCGCCCAACCGGTAACAGCAACAACAACCAACAAATAGACAAGCCCAACACAGACAGTGAGAAGGAGCGAAGGAGCAACAAAAACGGAGACAAGTGAGCAGTCCAAGGGCCATTCGCAATTGCCCTCTAGATTCAAGGAGTGAGAGATGAAGATGGAGAGGGAGAACCAGAGAGAGGGAGCACTAGGCAACCGCAAAGTTTAACATAAATTACAAGCAATAGAACAAGGCAATAGGACAAGTTCGTTTCACTACCAAAATGACCTGCAACGGGCCTGAACGGGCCAACTTGGACCCTTTAAGCTAATTATGGCTCTCGTTCTCTCTTTTTTATTGGCTCAAGGTTCCTTAAAATATGGAATGTTTTTAGCAACTAATTAATTTCTCTCTGTTTTAAACGTAATTGTTTATTTAAATTTAATAATAATAAGCTTATAAGATAAAATACATGACACCAACTATTCAAGAATGTAAGCTTTAAAATAGTTATTTTAAATAATAACGGGACAAAATTCGCTTAATGCAAATTTACCTTCCTTTGAAATAATTGTACATTGTTCAACATTGTTTATGATAGAAATCGAATTTTTATTTTATTCTTTGCATCGTTTGAATTAAATATTTTTTTACCATGTTCGCCGTTTTTTTCTGATGCATTTGATGATTTAAATATATATTATTTGTTATGCAAATTAGTTGAGTTCAATTCGTTAATCTATAGTTAATGCAACATGACAAAAGTTAATGGAAAACGAATTTGAATTTTAATTTTATTGTTGTATTGGACAAAGTTGTTTTTCAAATTACTTATGAATGGTTTCAATGGTTTGCTACAATATGATTATCAACTACAAATGCAACAATCCTGCCGATTCGCGCATATTTTGTTGATAATGCAAGCGCTTTTTGAATTGTCAATTCGAATCATACGCATAAATTTTCAATTAAATTGTATTTATTACAGCCAAGCACATGTTATATGCAGCTTTCGTACGCATTTAAACACTTCTTCATCCGAACACATAAATAAATGAATGGATTTTCGCAATACGCTACACCACAACACCACCCCAATAACTCTTACCAACCCAACGGCTTGGCCAGATATTTTTATACATTTAATTTTTTGTTTTCATCTTGTTTGGTTGTCTGTTTATTTTCCCACGCCAATGCATGGCTTTTTTTTTTTTAAATTATGCATTTATTGCAACAAAACATTAGAACAAAACATGTAAAGAGCAGAAGCTGTAAAGATAACAGTAGGTTTGGTGATATACTGGTAGCCAGTAGCCAGTGGGACTGATGATTAACAGATAAATCCATAATAATACTCTTTACCCTCGGCACGCAGCTTTATTCTTGAAGTAGTATCACTCTATTCCTAAGAAAGGTATAGCAGTGGGCGTGTCATGATATTTCATGCTTTATATAATAATTAAATTTGCCAGCATTCAAAACAAAACAAAACGATACGAAACGAAACGAAACAACGCCCGATTAATTGTGCGCACTGTCAAATTACTCATACGTCCCGTTGAGCGCCCTAGCCTCGAGTCTTGCACCCAAGGCAATAGTTTCCCCGTAGCGAGCAGCGAGAGTGTGTGCAAAAAAGAAAGATAGTGAAAATGAGTAGGAAGGGGGAGAGCTGGGAATGCTGCAAAAAGGGGTTAGTTGAAGCTTAATCGTAAGAATGCTTTATGCTCGCCATTTGTGTCATTTACAGTTACGGCCAGGTGGCGCAGCGGAAACGCGCGCTCGTAAATTACTCGAATAATGAAAATTACAATATTTACTCTTTAGGTGAACGGGCAAACTGAAACTGTTCACTTGTTTGGTGCCATTTATGTTTGCATGTGCGCGGCATATGCTTTAGAAAACGCTTTCTTTACAATTTCCACACATTAATACACACAGGGTGTTTTTTTTCTTCTTAACTTTATGGTACGTGTTAAAAGTAGTTATTTAAGCCTGGAATATATTATGAACTAAGAAAAATAGAAGAATTTTTTAAATAAAGTTGAAAGCCTCAACCTGCCGTTGTAAAGTTTTTGGTTACGCTTGGTTTTGAAAATAAGGCTGTTGGTTTAAAAGTTTTGAGCTTTCACAGCGACTTTGACACATTTTAATGAGCCTCTCTTGCAAAGAAGTATGTATACATATAGTATAAATATTTAAACTATATGTCATGTACAATGGCAGATTGCCCAAAAAAGTATGCTGCTTATAATTGTAATTGGTGAAAATCAAGCGTTACTGCAACCGATTGGCGTTTTAAATGCGTTTAAAAGTGAAAGACTCTAGGAACACACCAGCAAATGGACCAATGTCCAAAAGAGCGATGCCAAGCAGTTGTCGCCGCTATTGTGCAATAACAAAGCGCGCAATACAAAGACAGTAATACATACATATACATGCGTATTTATATATGTATATGTATGTTTAATAAATGAGTTTCATTTTGTGCGGCGCGTCTTTTGCGATTTAATTAAAGCGCAACTAGAGCGTAGCGAACACGCTAAAAGGGGAAAGGCGGTGAATGCCGAAGGTAAGGCATGCCAGCCCGCCCCGCCTGATTGCCATTGCTTCATAATGTTGTCCCACAGATTTTTCAACGCCCAAGCAGCATCGATGAATTGTCGCTGCCGCTGTTTGTATTTGTAGACAGCCATCTCGTGCACGTAATTTCCGTTTCCGTTTGAACGAACGCAAGCCGGCGACACGCGACAGCTGTTTGCACATACTTCACACAGACAGACACACGCACAGTTTGAGATTCATTGGGAGCTTTCATGTGGGTGTGGCTCGGCCGTGTGCCATTGTGCCATTGACTGCAAATCGAAGCATGAAGGCCAAAACAAGACTGATTATGTTGAAGCAAAAATTGTGCTACATTCAATATTTAAAATTTCACACACCACCCTAACAATTTTGTGGCTGGCTGAGCTGCCCCAAATAAAAATGGAAATAAAATAAAGGAAAATCATGCTGAGGCAGACAATAACAAATGCAACGAAATAAATAAGCCTAAGCTTCGAGTCTTTGTGTGTTAAATATTTCATGTCTTTTTTGATTTGCAAAAGTTTATGCTTTTCTCATTTGAAAATAACCACCTCTAGTTGGGAACAACTTTAAAAGAAATTAAATTATTTTTATTGCATTAAACTCATTGCAACCGAGTCTGTTATACTCTGAGCACATGTAATAGGGAAAAAGGATATAATGGTCTTATCTCGAAACACAAAATTAAAAAATATGTAGTTAAAATTATCATATCTAAGAAAACTTATACTCTACGTTTAGAGAAAGCTATACGCATTTTAAAAAAAAAAACTCACTTGACAATCAGAAACAGGAATTGTTTCAAGCCAGTCACAGTTCTATGGTAATTGTACCACGCCTATTGATATGACCGACACTGCACTTTAACACAATTTCAAATGCTTTCATCAGCGTTTGTTTCTGCATAATCTTAAAAAATGAAGAATTAAGACAGCCCTTACCAAATCTAAGACAATAACCAAAATCAAAATAAAAACCAAACCATTTCGTGGAATGCAAATGAAGGACTCCATCCTTAGAATTGGTCGGACATCGCGATGTACTCGAGTCGTTTTCATCTGGCGCTTGAAGGCAGGTTTATATATGAAATATGTATATGCAAACATACCCTGCAGAAACGGTTTCGATTTAGGTCGTTACACTAAAGCGATGAGTTCAGTTTAGCAAGTTTTCAATTTAGAGTCGTGCAGTTTCTTTTTTAAACCTTAAGCAAGCATTGTCAAGTTTTTGCATATACACATGAGTTATTTCGACGATTTTTCGTGATTCAGTTTTTGTTTTGTTCCCTGAAATGTAATTTCATTAAATCTTAACGCTAATCTACAACAGCCACAGCCAAATATGCAAATAAACAATTTTGCAACAACAACATTCAAAGGCAGACAATCAACAGTCAGTGGCATGTGGCAGGGAAACAAGAACCACACTGACAGCTATTGTCATAATTTCACAGGCTTAGCACTTACACCAACTCACACACACACACATACTGACACACACACATATAATCGCCCATGCACACGTGCACGTACATATACAGTGACAGACAAACGTATGAAGTAAGCTGCCTTAAGATGTAAAGCCCATTCGGCGTTTCTTTAATTTGCTGCTTGGAAAGATGTGGCAGAAAAGAGAAATGATACAGCATCATTTCGTGCAAACAGCAAGTGTACACACACACACACACAACCACATACACTACACTAAACTACATTACACAATGTGCGTAATTACGTAATCACACCGCACTATGGGGAATTTTGCCAAATAAAATGTTCGCATTCATTTTTTACAAGTACATACTAAAATTAACTAATTGTTAATTCAAACCTGTTGTAAGAACATTGAACTTTAATGTTGCATAACAAAAATGTTAAGTTAACATACGTCTGTAAAGTATTTAACACTTGAAGTCAGCTGTTACAAAAAACCAAATCTTAATATCTTGCGTGGCTCCCGAGTTATTCCCCATAGTGCACCGCCAACAACAACAAGCATTCTCATGCCTTTAGCATCAGTGCCTCGAAGTGGCGTGTTAAGCTCCAGCTGAGATCTCAGATCGTTGCCTGAGGAGAAGATGGTTTCGTTTCCACGTTGCACGGGCTTCGTGTTTGCGTGTTTCGTGTTTTTCGGGCCTTGTGAACCTTATGAAGTCCCCACCCACGGTCACGCCTTGTATGTATTGTTGTGTGTTTTGCGGTGATTCCCAGGCCGTGTAATTAAATTTGCCTCCTCGCCAAAATATCTGATTGTTGCGATTAAATGGCAATTGAAACCGTTCCCGTTGCGGCTGCTTCTGCGATTAACAATTACAATTACAATTACGATTACAATGACGATGAAGGGTATCAACCTACAATTTGCCTTATAAATTTATAGTTATATTTAGAAAGGTGCACCTCATCGACTTGCCCAACAGGGTCATATCATAAATATTTACAATACATACACTTCATTTGTACAAATGTATTTTTTTAGTTTTATTTAAGTTTTTAAAAATAATAACAACCAAACAGTGAAGCTTTTCCATTAGAGCTGGATTAACAAATTTCGAGGAATTCCACAATTTAATGTGGCATTAATAAAACGGAGTCTTCAAAAACTGTTGTAAATATATATTGTTAATAAGAAATTTAGAATTTATTAACCTAACGTTCTAATATTTCCATTTTCAAAGTTCCTGCTCCTAACATTTTTAGCTGCTTAACTCTTTTGACTTCGGAACTGCTTTCTTTGCTAGCCAGGTTTAAAAATCTTCTAAGTTTTTAAGAATGAATTTATAATTAAATTCAAACTTTTTGGCCAGAATCTTAGCTCTTCTTTGGAAGTCGTTGTGCTCATACAAACAAGCCAAATGCTGATGAGCTCTTTCTACACGACAAAATTTTTAATTAAATGTTACAGCATAGCGGCGTATGAGTAACTAGCTAAGAAAAGACAACTTCAAGTTGATAATTTGATAACATTTTATGGGTATGTGGAGTCGAGTTAAGTAAACTTGAAGCCTGGCGGCTGCCAAGACGCCTTGAACTGTGTGTACTGTGCGCTAAGGCATGACTGAAAATGCTTTAGCGGTTATTCTAATTAGTCGAGCGACATGCAGGTAGTAGTGGTGTGGTAGCATTCTGGCCAACATAATTGGCCATTGTTGGTGTCATTGTCATTATCATGGTCGTCATTATTGGCGCCGCCAGCTATATGCTCTCATACTCTCGCGCTCTTGGTATCTCTCATGTTTTGTGGCTTATTGCTGTTGCCTGATGGCGCACAATCTCATGCATATTTCATCAACTCTCATGGTGACAACAACAATGAGCTGCAGCAGCAAATACAACATACAACAACACTGTTAATGCCAACAGCAATAACAATTCCAGTGTTAAACATCAAATACCAATAAAAAGGTATTTAAAAATTAAATTAAATTTAAAAGCTCAAACTAACGATGAAATGATCAAAATTTGTAGTACATAAAAAATCATACAAGAATGAACATCACGTTGCAAGTGCCTCACTCGCAGATACCCTTTATACTTAAGCACAAATGTGCACACATGGGTTTTTCATTGAAGCAATTTGAAGTGTTCTGGAAATGAATTCGTAATAAAGAAAACTTCGTTACACGCAACTTCGATATAGTAAGTTTGACTTTAATGCCAACCATAGTTTCTAAGGAATTTATGATTGATAATTCTAATTCCCAGTTACCTTATAGAATCAAAGGTATCCATTTAACATCAATTAATGAGTGCAGAGTGTACACATCGCGGTGACAATATATTTAATGTATTGTATATATATGTACGTATAAAATTTCACGGCCTGCCAAAAGCCACTCGAGCAACCGCAAATTGAAAAGCCTGTCCAGAGGCTCAATTTATATATATACATATGTACACATACATATAAATAAATACTCGTTCACTTAACGCAATGGTTATTGTCAAAGTATTGCCAGTAATTATTTGTTGTATATGTGTCTGTCTGTGTGTGACTAGTGTGTCACACAGACCTCAGGAATTGGTGTGGCTGAGGACCATTCATTAAAAATTAAAATAAATAACTGTTGCATGAATACACAAATGTGTACGAAAGTTTGCGTGGTTTATTGAATATGTTATTGAGTTGCTTTTCCGTTTACTTATCTTTTGGTATTTTCAAATTGTTGTAAAAAGCTCTAAGGCTTATCGTAAATAAGGCTATCGTAATGCTATAAGTCAAGGATGGAACTGGGGAGGTAAAATTTAAAATGAAATGACATGATCCTTGCACATTGCACATGCACCAATTGAAAGCATTTTCCTTTATGAAAGCGGCCCTTTCTTGTGTTACAGTCGTTCCTGCTGAGCTTCCATGAGGATAATTGCATGCGATTGTCTCTGCTTGCCTTTAATCTAGCAAGCAAGGAGCTTGGAGCTTAAAACTTGCGAGTGGCTGGGTTCTCTTGACTACAAAATACGCTCAAATCAAGCTTATATTATGTTCATTCAATCAGCGTGGAAGAAGTATAATTATAATTTAAAGATACGCTTGCATCAAATAATAGCAAGAATTTATTTTGACATTGGAAAACATTTAGATGAGTAGCAATTAAATATGAGATCTAGCGATCTTGCATTGCTCGAAAGTTTTTCTTTTCCCAACCCAACTTATAAATATATTCTTGAAGCGAGGGAAGAATATGCTTCATCCTTTGCAACTAGTATATTTGGAAACTATGATGCTAATAAGCAATAAGGCAAAGCTGCAAAATTAATTTCGATGCTGCTTATTGGCAATGGAATAATAGTAGTTGCAAAGTCCTTTAATCCTGTTGTGGGCTTAGCCAAAAAGGCTTAACTTGTCGTCCAATTATTTGCCATTGTTATGAACACAGACGGTTGCCAGTTGCCAGTTGCAAGTTGCCAGCTGCTGCACCCTCACTATTGTTTTTATATTATGCATGGCGAATGACAATTAATATGCACCAAAATTATGCGGCATGTAAATTGGCATGTGGTGAGGGCCTAGTGGCATTAGGCTGCATGCAGCATGCAGCAAGTGGCAAGTGGATTTTGCTTGCAAAAAACGCTGGTTGTCCGATCCAAAGCAAAGCGCATTAAAAGAGCCGCAGCAGACAAAGTGCTCGACGAACTGGCAATGAGGCGGGCTCTCTCTCTCAATGCTGCCACATAGGCCTCTAATTAAAGGGGCGCTGAGGACTCAGCTCGGTTTCGTCATTGTTCGCTGGCAAAAAAAAGTTACAAAGTGCCGACAACGACGATGACGATGACGACAAGTGCTTTCTGTTGATGATGATTATGATGTTAATAATGATGTTGTTGTTGTTCATGATGATGATAATGACGTTGGCAGTTGCTGCAGGCGCCATTGTTGACTTTGGACTCGACAGGCGAAAATTAACCGCAAAAAGCCCAGTCGGAGCTAGAAACGATAGGAAGGAGATGGTTGGCTTTGAGGTGATTAGGAATCGGAATAGGATGCTGGCCGCCAACACACGTGACTCACAGAGCTAAGAAATATGTGTGTGTGTTTGTGTGTGTGTGTGTAAATCGGTGTGTATGATGCTGCTCCTTACTTAAACTTAAACAGTCGAATTAGCCCGAAAACAAAGAGCAACAAGAGGCGTCAGCATCTAAGAGCAACACCAGCTCGACTGGCCGACAGCTCGTCAGTTGTAAAGAGGCCAACAACAGAAGCACTGACCAGCCCTAACCTGAATATAAACCCAGATTCAGAGCCGACCAAAGAGAGTGAAAAGTCGAGTCATTCGGATTGGGTTGAATGATTGACTGCGCCATCATACAAACACACACACACACACACAAGTAATTTGCATTGTGTATCAACTTGATTAGAGTTACTCTTGAAGATCCTTAAGCTCCGGTCATTACATAAGAAGACTGCAGAACAGCTGGCAAAAAACAAAGACACTTGTTTAACTTTAACTCCTGAAACATTCAATTGCTGCTCTTGTGTTTACTTCGTCCATTTTGCAAATGAACCAAGTGAAGAACAAAAAGAAAAGATACAATATAAAGAAAAAGGGTAACAGGAAGAAAGAGTAAGAGAATGGCAAACAACAGCTCCATTAGCTCGCTGGCTGTCAAGTGTTTCCACTTGTTGTCAAGTGAATGGTACTGCAGTGGAAAAACAAACAATTGTCTTTTCACACAATTCACAAATGTTAGTGAAAAATGTTAAATGAATTATGTATAAGTCAACAAGTTTCAAGGTAAAGATTAGCTAATGTGATGAAGATGAACTAACTTTTACAGGCTTCAAAAGCAACACCAATTTGTTAAACGAATTTAATGATCCAGTTATAATGAAATGCGTTATATTTCCAGGGTTCGTTTACAGAATGAGATTCTGGATATATTTCCAATTTTTATTCTCTACCGGCTAATTTCGAGGATTGGAAACGTGCTAAAATACTATTACCCAACGACTTTGAAGAACAAACTCATAGGGCTGGGCATGGGCGGGCATGAGTGGTTTGGGTGGTTAAGCTGTTTACGTGACCTGTCGAGCCGTTGACATATTGACTCATCAACTTCAGGCTGCTTGCTACAAACAAAGCGAACAGCGACAAGTCAAAGTGGCAATGGTAATGACAATTGTCGAGAGCTGCTCAAACCTTCATCGACTATTGCCATTACCATTACCCATTTACTTGCCACTTGCTGCTTGCCCCGCCCACTTGCTACAACTTGCAACTGTGGCAGTGGCAAACAACGAAAAGCGCAATTTTTATGTTAATGAACATCATTTTTTCTCTGTTTGCTTTCACTTGCGTTAAGTGTCACAAATAAATTCATTAAAGTGGCATTTATCAATTTTAATGATGGGGTCTTCAACCATCCTCCATTCAGCATTCGCCATCCCCATGCCTCCCACTGAGATGAGGCAAGTGGTAATGAACTTTTCGTCGGCATGGTAAATGAATACAAAAAGTCGATGCGGCACACACCGTACAAGACGCACCAACAATAGCCAACTGAATAGCCAGAGCCCATAAGCAGATTAAACATTGAATTTATAAATAATTTACGGCTTATTTATTACTTGCAACTTATGGCTATTATTATATCAGTGTTGGCAGCACTGACAACCAGAGCCGAAACTTTATGCTTTATATGGTAATAAACATTCTTATCAGCTCATCAAATATCATCAAACTGTTCAGTGTTATGCGAAATGTCAAGATTTTATCGCTCCTTGTTGTGATGCTTTTTTTATGGGACTGCAACTAACAAGTGCTTTAAGGATTCGCTGGTTATTTTATATTTGACAAAGTTCAGTTTATCTTAATATCGCACTATTTTAATCGATTTTAATTAATTTTGATTATATGCCAACTGCTCATAGTTGACAATATGTAAATAAATAAAACTAGATAAAATAAATAAGAGTCTGAATGTTTATTTGTGACGTATCAAAATTGTGTTAAAATAGCTTAGAAACAGTTCTAGTCGTCCAGTTAAAAAATCGTGTAAGCTTGCGTTATGAAGCGAAGGTTTTCATGGAATTTCACCAACCATCCTGGAGATTCAACCATTTCAACTTTTCCCTTCATTCGACCCTTTCAATACTTCAATACACAATTTTCCAAAAATATGAAATAGCCTTAACAAAAATGAATTTAACGAACCAACGAGTTGTGAGTAGAAGGAAAAGCATAATAAAAGAAAATTGTGATTAATGGAAAATGCTTCGGTAGGCTGTAAATGGAAACAAAACCCTCAACTAGAACGTGTTCGCATTTTATAAATCTTGAAAGAAACAGAAGCGGATACGATACAAAGTTTAATCATTTTATTGCATTCTAGACATTTTTAAGTTGTACTCAAGCAAGTGGATGGATGTAATTGTGTACAATCAAGCGATAATTACAAAATTATGACTTGAGCTTGTTGTTGTAGCTGTCTTTGACTTTTCTTACTTATTTCGCTGTGTACTGGAGCAATAGTGAAGGGAAAAAAGTGAATGGAAAAATGTAAGCAGCATCAGGGAGAACTGCCAACGACAGCAAACACATCCCAATGTACTTTGACTGTGAGAGAGAGAGAAAGAGAGGGACAGATACAGCCGCAGGGACAGCCGCAGGGACATCCTGAGCTGAGCCGTTGTAGAAGTAAGCCATGAACTGTGAACCGTAACCCTTTGCCACCTCGTAATCCTTATCAAGCAGCCAGCGAACGCAGAGCCATTCTAGTAAGCTTACCCAATTATGAAACATTAAAAATACGCGCATATAAATCGCTTCATTTTTATGCGCAATTAAAGCACGGATGCGACGTCTACGGCTCTAGACTGTCTGTTGCCATGGCTGCGTCTCTCTCTCTCTCCTCTCTCTCACTCTCTTGCTCACGCTTCACAATTAAGTTAATTCCCTTTTGCATAACATGGATGAAACTGAAGCAGCTACAGTTGCTCATTTGGCTCAACTCATTCCTTATGTATTTTTATTTATATATATTTGATATATTTTTTAATGATATTAGGCTTGCCCGCGCGAGCAGTAGTCAACCTCAACCGTGTGCACTTCGGTCAAAGTGTCAACTGTGAAGTGGAATGGACAAAAAAAACAAAATTAGCTGGCCATACCTCCTCCTATCTGCCGGAGAAAGTTGAGGCACATAAATAAGAAATGAACAAGAATATATAAACAGCAGCAAAAAAAAAAAACAAAAAAAACAATGTGAGAAAGATGGAAACAAAAATATTAAATGCTGTCACTATGGAAAATGCGTTCTTTTGGCTAATGCGATTTTAGACAACGGACGCCTATCTGCCTGGCAGTTAAGCAAAAACAAAAACTTCCCAACGTCACAACTTGCCAACTTTCAGTTAACAGAAAACTCTGTACAGTCCGCCGTGTGGCGCTCTAATGGGATTACAACGCTGCCGGCAGCGGCATAAGCAGCAGTGAGAAGAGCAAGAAAAAGAAGGAGAAGTCCACGTCTGGGCTTTGTAGCGAGATATCTGACCGCCACGTTGACAGTGAACTTAACGGGAACGAGTATGAGGGTTGCGCGGGTTCGACTGAACCGGGTTCGACTGAACCGGGTCCGGGAACAATACCAGCAATGACTACGACCGCTGTCGCATAACTAGAACATAGGAGAGGAGTTTAGGGGGGAGGTACTGCAGGACAGCAGACCATGGCAGGACAAGACGTTAATATTATTATACGCTTTGTAAACAAATTATGAATTATGTTGGATAATAGAAAAACTTAATAATAACTTGATTGCGGCATTTGGCTAGCTTCAATGTTTCTTTCCGAATGCTGTTGCTACTGCTGGTGTCGCTGCCTTTTGGCCTTAACATTGAGCCAAATACACTGCACGAAAAAAAAATAGGGTTAGGCTTTTGGTACGTACGATAATGTTAAGATCCCTTACTTGTGACATGCTTGACTTTGGAATTATTTTGCCAATATTATAGACTGACGTCTAGAAAATATTATTCAAATATTCTCATGAATGAACAAAAAAAATTTGATAAAAAGAAAAGAAATTGTTTGCTGATTGATTTATTGATTGATTATATTCAGTGTTGAAAATGAGGTAGTCTTTAAATATTTTGTGCAGTGCTTGCGGCCATTTTTATTTCCGGCTTTGCAAAGGAACACAAATACACGTTACGCATAGGCCAAAAATGGTCGCATCCTTGGGCTTCAATGGATTCTTCTCTCTGTCGTCGACTCGGCCTCGGCCTTTACTGTAAATACATATACATATGTTTGAAGTAACTTTGGCGGCTGCGGGCGCTGGCAGCACGTTAATTATGGCACACAAAAATGGCCAAATTGTGCAGGCCAAGTATACAATTCATAAAATATATAAAATGCTTAACACCGGCAACGGCAACGGCAGCGGTACGTTGCACGGTGGCGTCCATCATTGCAGGTTGTTGACGACGACGATGAATGAAGGAAAATGTAAAAACAAATTGAAAAGTTTTCCACGATATAAATTTGCATTTATTTTTGAGCCCGCTCTTTGGTACTGCGTTGCTCCCTTTTGTTGTTGGTGTTGGTACTTTGAACAACTCAAGCGAGCTGCACAACTGGACGGGCATCGACTCGTAGTGCTCAGCTCTGGCTCGGCTCGAGCATTTGGCAGACACCGTTGCTGGTATACGAAACTTGTATATACCTAAATATACATACATATATACAAATTGCTTAAATCGAAAAACTTTTGCTTATTTTTATATAACATACACAAATGTATACAAGTTTATATTTATATAAGTATATGGTAGGCGATAACTAAACTGAGCATAGCCAAACGAAGCTGTTGTTATATGAGAAATTCTGTTCCTGTATTCTCTTATTTGTATACTCGATACCGAAGGTAAAGAGTATAATGGGTTTGTGCAATGTATGTCCGTCTGTCTGTCCGGCTGCATCAGAGCTTTGGATGCTACGCACACCCAAACCGCCCAAACAGCCACACCGTACCTTTCAAAAACTGGAATATCTTTCAAGGATATCTTTTCATTCAGGCCTCTTGTTACCCGATTTTATTCAGGTATCGAGTATACCGCAGACGGTTGCTTCCGATTGCAACGTTTCTACTTGTTTATTTTTATTTTGCTTTAAAGTGTGGGGTGTTGGGGGTTAGCGAACCAACTCCACAACACAACCGTGAATTAGAGCAACAGCCAAAATGTAGAAACTGTAGCAGCAGCAACACCAGAAGCAGTAGCAGCAACAGCAGCTGTTGTTGTCACACTGTTGTTGTTGTGGTACCTTTTTGAATATTTATGAAAAATTGAAACGTTTTAGCGCGCGCCACGATGCCTTGCAGGATTTGTTACCTTTTGTACCCTAAGCATGGCAAGCCAATTGGGGTATACTAGACGTTTCTGGAGTGCGAAGTTTTCCGTTCCAGGTAATTTTTATAATTTCGATTGTGACTGTTAGTTATGTTGTTTTATTTCAAATGAACTTTAATCTATTTATAATATAGGGTATTTAAAATCTATTCTTAAAGTTAAACTTTAACACGAAAGGTGCCAAGGAGTATCTGTAAGTTAGGCATTCACAGCTAACATCACTTGTCCTTGGGTGTGTGTATGTTTTTTTTATCTGTTTTTTTTTCCTTTAGTTTTTTAATGTCAGTTGCTTTCATTCGCGCTTGTTAGTTAACTAATTGTATTTTTTTAAGCCGCTATTGTTGTTGCTATTAATGTTGCTGTTGCTGTTGTTGTGGATGCTGTTGTCGCGTTCCGTGTTGGTGGAAAACGCCCACGCACACAAAAATGATTTAAGTGCGCCTTCATTAATTACGTTTTACCACAGCGGTAGCAGCTGTAGGGAGTCCCCGTGGGTGTGGGGCGTGCCGGTCGGTTGTCGGAGAGTTTAGGAAGTGTATAAGTGGTTTAGGATGACACCACCCATGGCCATGGCGGCTGAAACTTTAATAGACTGTATTTCAGCATAATTAACACGGCAAGCGTATGAATGATGCATGACAAATCGGTGACGGGGCCGTTTGCCGGTATGATGATGGTGGAAACTGTGGCAACCCTGTCAGCAGATAGTCGACACTCTACACAATCAAAGCTTCGCACACACACCACGGTCGCCTTTATAATTGCCGGCGGTTAAATGTAAATTGAGATTAAGTTAGGTAAAACCGACCGTCCTCGCTGTTTCACCCAAACCTTTTATGCATTTTTAATGCGCATTTCTTAAGGGTTAATGGTTTATTTTCCAAATGATCTTCGAATGGTCAGTGCGAAACGAACATTTGATTGCGGTAGATGGGAACAGATGAGTAATGAGATAACTACTCAAGTTTGAGTTTGAAAAGTTGAACAACTTTGCAAACAATTTTGATTGATTACGTGAATATTTTGGACAATTTACAAGGCAAGCGGATTTCCAAGCAAACAAGCCACTCAAACGGCTTGTTTGTTGTAATATCCGTGAGCTAACATTCCTATAAAATACTTTTATATTTTATTATTTTCAAGAAGAAAAGTGCTGTATGCCTGAAACAATGCTATACGAGGTTTGATAAAAACACGCCTGAAAGTAGACTCTATTTCAGGCACTATATTGTCTTTTTGAAAACTGAGTCAGCGAAGAAACGAATAAAGAACCGGTTGGTGAACTGACCCACTTATCAAAATAAGCTAACCGAATGAGAATGTTTATTATCATAGTCCCATATGTAGTATATAGTATACTTTCGCATTCTCATACATTTCTGAACCGAACCGGTCGGAATAATTTCTCAACGTGACGAACACAGTGAATGCCGGTTTGTGAGATTTGTCAAGTGGACTCAACTCGATGACTACAATGAACGTCAGCGATTGATTCTTCGGCTTGCGTGCGATTTGTGGGCAGATATTTCACTTTGCCAACTCAATGCAAATGCAAATTGAAATCGCATCACTTGTCAACATGGACAGTTAGAATTGCAGACAGAGATAGAGAGAGAGAGAGAGAGAGAGAAAAGGAGAGGAGCTAACAAATTTATGCATTTGCTTCGCTGATTTGTTTCTGGCCGTGTGACTTGCTGCCGGAGTTGCTTTGTTTTTGGTTTTTTAATTTGATAGCTTCATATAAAAGTGTTGAGCTTGGCGTGTAGGAAACGCATTTGAAGCTAGCCACAGCACTGGATTAGTTACCCCTTCCCTGATCGTCCTCGCTTCCGTATTATGTCCAGTCAAACAAAGAAGCAAACACAGCTGTTGCTGCTGTTTATTGGATTTGGCTGTATTGCCACCACTATTGCCCAGCGGCTGCCCACAGTGCCCACAGGTCAGTTGCTGGCCCCCCGCTTGCCATTCGCCGAAAGCTTTGAGAGCTTGGACGATGCCGATGCCGATGACGATGACGTTAATGTGCAAGACACACGGGAGCAACTGAGGCAATTGCTCGGTCAACAGTTGACCAGCGCTGTTGCGCCCCTAGCAGCTGCCCCATTGGCGTTGCTTAGTCAACGTCAACCGGGAATTGTGGCGCCCAGATCAGGCTCAGAGGCTGCTCAGCGATTTGCGGATGAGCCAGAGTCGAGTGAAGAGGAAAGCGATGAGGTTGAGAATGAGGCAGATACTGAAACAGATACGGATACAGGTACCGATACTGATACAGGTGTTACACAAGACTTGCAGCAGGAATACAATCCGTATCGTGACAATTTTCAGGAGCAAAACGAGGATGGCAGCTACGTTTTTGGGTGAGTTGCAAGCACAGAAAAGAGGTAGGAATGCGGCAGAGGGGTACAATGCGTTCAAAGATTGGCTGATGCAGATCTTCCGGGGATGCCACCAGGTATATTGCCACCTGATTTGGTGACTTAAGCTCAAAAGCTGTAAAAGATAAACCTATTCCCCTTTTTAAAAAAGCGGTGTTACGTGGGCCATAGTTTGGGGGTGTGGCATCCAAAAATTTGATGCAGATCTTTGTGAGATGTCTACAGCTATCTTCCTACGAAATTAAGAGACTCTAGCTTAGAAACTGAAATTGATATATGCATGCCAGTTTATAACGAGGCGGTGTGACGTGGGGCACAGTTTGGGGGCTTGGCTCCAAAGTTTAGATGCCGTTTTTTGGGGGCTGTTGTAAGTATGTTGGAAATATAGCCCCCCAGTAGGAAAAGCAAATATCCTTATATGCAACCTATTTGTCAAAACTAATGATGCATAAATGCTTTTCGGAAGTATTTTCAGAAATAAATTTCAAATCTTAGAACAGTTTTAATGTGCTGCACCGTGTTATTTTAAATCTTGTTTTTATTAATCATCACCTTAATTTATAGTTATTCATTACCTAATGGCGTTCGGCGCTGGGAACGTGGCTTCCACTCGGATCAGCAGAAGGAAGGTCTAATTGTTGAAGGCTTCTATACTGAGCCCCGCCATGGCAGTCATGGCATTCACTATGAGCTACGCTGCTATCGTGCGGATTCGCATGGTTATCATCCGCTGGCAGGTAAGTTTTAGAAACTGTATAATATATTTACATATATGTTTACACTAATATATTATAACTATTTTCTTGCAGTGAAGTACGTGCAGCAGCTGCCTCGTGTTCGACGCGATGAGTTGCCGATTGTAAGCTGCTTAAACTTTAATCGAATCCAACGATAATCAATTACTTGAAATGTCAGTTAGTAAATTACGAGCTAATAAGCTCCATTTTTTTTTTGTGCACGTAATAAAATGAAATACCTCAAAAATACATTTGATTTTATTTATTTGATTTAATCTTATCTAATATAATTTCCTGGCAGCAAATATTCACAAAAGCTTAATTTTAATAAGGCTTTTGACACGGTTAACCAAAACGAATCGTTAACGAAATCTAATAGCCTAATAACTATATAGCTTCTCCTCAACTCCAATTGAGTAAAGTTGACAAATTAAAAACTAGCCGCAATTGTGCAGCATTCCACCTCTACTTCTCTTCGTTTTACAATTTATGTCAAGGATTTTCCAAGTGTTTTGTCTATGTGTGAAGCTCATATTGAAGGGCTGTCAGGGTGGGCGTCCAAAGTTGTAATGCAGTGTTTTAGCGGACGTCATACATCTCTTGGCACCAAAGTTGGTGGGCGTTGCTCAAAATTTTTGATGCTAAATTTTAGGGTATGCTATCTTCTTACCAAATTATTCCAGCGGTAAGGATGCGGGAAATATGTGAACTTATCGATTTTCAGATATCAGATATATTCAGATACAAGTGAACAAGTTTTCTTTATATTGGATCAAATTGATTTGTTTTTTTTTTTTTTTTTTGTTATTTTAGTGTTTATCTGTTTGACAGCCCCACGCACTGAATATGCAAATATATGACAATAGAATGATGTTCGGAAATAAACAAAACTTGTGGCGATTATCGCCATCAAAACATGGATTTCTTTTGTTGACTTAGGCAAATTTATTTTTCAGCAACAACAAAAACACTTACACAGCAAATACAAGTGAAAAGGTTACAGTCTGACCGACTGCTGTATACTCTGATTGAAGTGAAATGGAAAGGTATGGCACCAAAATGGATGCATTTTTGTGAGGGATGCCTGTAGCTATCATCTAACCATATTTGGTAATTCTAGCTTTAAGGATGCAGAAACTGTAAGGCATAATCGATTTATTACCTCCAAATCTTGACTTAATCTGAACGCATTCAAAGTTGCTCAAACCCATTATTCTCCCTATTTTACCTTTGAAATCAGAGTATAATAACAACAATAGCAAACAACAACAACAATATTGACAATAGAATAGCGGATGTGACAACCCCTTCCACGGACAGCAATCGTCTAAAAACAATTGCTCGAAATTTGGAGCCAAAGCTTCTCAAGAGAAAGAGATGGTGCGAGAATGAGAGAAATAGTGGATTTTTTGGTGCGGTAGCCGCACAAAAGGCGACTCATCAACGCAACTAGCAACAATGAAAGCTAACAAACCGCTAAGTGCCGCAACAAATAGCCAAAAATTGAAAACTGTGGGAATACACACGACGCTAGACGCCGGCAAAACCAAAAACAACCGCGGCAGTCACGCCAAAACAACGGCACTCCCAGGCACATAGCAGTAGATACATAGATAGATAGACAGATAGATACAAATCTCGGTCTGCCAAAAAACAAAAAGACAATTAAAGTAAATAAAAAGAATTTTGAAATGTTATTTGAATTAGATACGAAACTTCGCAACAAACAGGGCATCGAGAACAATGAAGTAACGTCATTGCCAGGGCTGGAAAGAAATCTATATAGAAGTAAATCTCTAAATTAAACACAAAGAAAAAACATGGTAAATTGTAAAAACTTCACTTTAATTTTAGAATTGTTGGCACTTATTTTCTTTAATAGTGTTTTTTTTTTTTTTTTGATTCGCACTGATTCATTTTAAAATTTTATTTTAATACGGAAACTGTTTTTTTTTTAAATGTCCGTGTTTGATTTAAGGTGTAAACATACTTATTTCTATTTATGCACAAAAGCATTTAATTCAAATTGATTTTCTTTTTAGCATCTCAGATACCTTAAAAACATATATGTACTTATAAAATTTTTGATTTTTTTTTTAAATTATTTATTCACTGTCAAGCGTCTACAACAAAAGTATACTGACAAAAAATGAAAAAAAATATACAATTGTTGTTGTCCAGCAACGAAACTCAAGACAAATGAAATTATTATAAGCTGTGGGTAAAGTTTTCAACTGCCGCACATAAGGCACATGACTTTGATCTAAGCATTGTTCAACCTTTGTGTCAAAGTTGAACAATGTCTTAAGCCGAAGCGATTGTCAACTGACAAAACATGTCCAAGTCCATGTCCGTGTCATCCTGTAGACCACATTCTTCAGAGCTCAGCAGTAAAGCATCCAACAAGCGAAACACATACAAATGTAAGGATAAACAAGAGTATATATACAGATATATATACATATAAGATGTGCAATGTACATTAATAAAGTTGGCAGTTGGTGTTGTTGCTTTTGTCTTGTGGCCTTGGTGGCAAGTTTTTGGGCCAAAAAGTGTTTGACTGATGCGCAAACAAAATTGTCGCCAAAACTTTGCAGCAAAAATCATGCAGTAATCAAGTTCAAACTGTAACTGAAACTTTCACAAACAAGCTGACAAAAGCAAGTTATATGAATCCAATTCTGCCCCCCCACTCTATATATCTTTCTCTTTGCCAGTTGCCTCGTCGTTTTGGCCTATAATTGAGCAATTTACACCACAACATGCCACGGAGCTACTTTGCTAACGAGTATAGCCGAGTATATTGCCGCAGGAGAAAAGTCCTGCATGACGGCTTGTGGTGATGGTAAATAGTGAGTGAGTAGGTGCGTAGGTGGGGGGAGTTGGGGGTGGTGATTCTGTTGACCCAAGTCGACAATCGACTCGCAACTTTTGACTTTGTTGTGGGAGAGCATTGAGAGCATCAAACAGTGAGTCAGTCGACATGGCTGGAATGTGATAAGCCAAAATAAAAATGTTGAGGTTATGTAGCCGAAATACTTTCAAATCGAAATCGACCAATATAAATTCATGGCTTAGACACTTGCACATGCCAGCGTGGAGCTGCCTGGGCTAGCCAACCATTGGGAGATTGGAGGATTGGAGGCTTGGAGGATTGAGGGTTTGGTATTAGGATGCTTGGCAGTTGGGACTTGTTTTTCCTTGCATTGCTTAGCTCTACCTGCACGAAAATGGTGGCAAATGAAATATTGTGCAAAATGCCAGCGCACAAACAAGCTGAGTTGCCATTTCGGCCATTGCCATTGTGTCCCCACAGTGGGGCCTTAAGTGAAACAAGGGAAAGGGAGTTAGAGTATGTATGTATTGAGTTACAGGGTGCAAGCAGGCAGCTGTCCCAGCTACGATTCGGTTCGGTTCTGTTCTGTTCTGTTTTATACTGTTCTGGCCACGGCCGCACACTAAACTTGAAACAATATTTTATGCTTATATGGGTAAAAATATTTATTAGTTTGTTGTTTTGTATATGTATGTGCGTAAGTGTGTTTGTGTGTGTGTGTGCTGAGAGCGAATTTGCAGCAGCAGTTAGCGGCCACATCGCCATTTGAATTCCTTCTTTTTTTATGGCACTGCATTTGCCTGTTTTGGGCCAAATGCGGTCCGTGGCCCATTAAAAATGGCATTTTAGCAACATAACGGCATCAAATTGAGCGAGCGAGTGGGTGGTTGAGCTGGAATTGGGGCCTCTTGCTTGCTGCTCTGATGATGAGCGAGCGAGCTGTCGAAATGCCGCCGAATAATCGTTTTAAATTTATTAATTGTGATTTCAGTGATTTCAGTTTGACGCGCGGAATTTAATCTGCCTAAGTGTCTGACTCTGTTTTCTGCTAATTGCACTCGTTTAATGACCAGAACCGGTCTGCCCACGATTTAACAAAACGTGATAGGAAGAGATTAAAACAGAGCGAGACAGTTGTTGGCTTTAATCAAGCGAAATATTTAGCACTTGTTGCAGGTTTAAAGTAGCCAGCTTGTTAAACACATTCGGAAGATCTCATGCTATTATTGATTCGCTACCGCTAAATTGTTATAATATGATTGGATGAAAAACACTTTTTTTTTATAATTGTTAAGCAATACGAAGACCATGTATGACAAAAAACAAACTAATCAATCAATTAAACATTGTAGCATATGATTCAAGTACAATAAAAATACTATATTTAAATTGATGCATATTTTTTAAGGGCAATTTTGAATCGTTATTTATGTTATTCGAGTATTTATTAAAAAAATTTTAATTGACCAAATTTAAATGAGCGAAAATATGAAAAAACAATTTTGATGTTTCAGTGGTTTTTTTTTTCTCCAATTACGCATGTCAAAAGAGAATACGCCAATAATGTTAAATTTTTTATGCTTTAGATTCTTATTTTTTTTTACTTTGTTAATCAAATGTCTAAGTTTCATACAAACAAATACAACAATAATCAAAAATGTTCAAAGCCCAAAAGTTTTATACTAAATGGCATTGAAAAATTGCAGTGCGTATTGTCAAAACTATTTAAAAAATATACCATTTGTTATAGGATTGCATTTCAGGTGTTATATTGACCGCAAAACTAACTTATGGGAAACAGAGTATACAAAATACCAAAATGTCAAAGCACAAAAAACCATTTTTCAATCAATAAATTTGGTAAGTGAATTTTTTCCACTTCGAACTAAAAAGTTAAATATTTAATTAGATTTACAATCAATTTCAATGAGTTAATAATACATCATAAAATCAATAATAGAATTAGAAATTTATGAATGATTATTTATATGAGCACGTAAGTAAAGCGAATTGAAAATATATAAAAGCTTTTTTATGTGCGAAACGACGAAGTCACTTTCAATAAATCAGATGTCAAAATAAATATTTTAAAAAAGCCAAGCAATATTATTATTTTTGTTATTATTGTTATTGCCACCCGCTGGCAGACAATTGAAAAGGGGCAATTCAATTTCAATTGCTGGCAGACTCCTTTTTGTTCAGCAATCGATTAACAACAATAACAACAACAATGGTGATGATGATGATGAAGCTTATTGAGTCCTTTGGCTGGAAAGCATTTATCACTTCTCAGACATCAGCTGGATGGCAGTTGCCATTGTCAAGGACATACACAAGTGTTACGCAATATTTCTCGAAGAAGATATATACAAAAACGGAAGGCAACAAAAGGAGAATTTCACGTTTTTCATTTCTTTCTCTTCTTGCACCAAAACAAAATCAATGACCACGAAACACGTCGCACTCAACATGGACAGCGGCAACTGTCAATGGCATCAGTTAACGCGACAGTCGAATGATGACTCGTTACGCTGGCCTGGTCAATGAACCATGGCTCCTAACTTTAACTGTGGGGATTCTGCGGTTAAGGTTCGGGCACTGTTACTTTTTGGGTGCATCTGCGACTGACACACATTTCAGACGC
Source organism: Scaptomyza graminum (assembly GCA_018901835.1). Taxonomy (NCBI): domain Eukaryota; kingdom Metazoa; phylum Arthropoda; class Insecta; order Diptera; family Drosophilidae; genus Scaptomyza; species Scaptomyza graminum. The sequence goes on along the minus strand of JAEIFL010000001.1, from coordinate 4,894,426 downwards.
CGGCGGCACAACAAACAAATGCATACACACACACACACACGTATAAGTCAAAATTATGGACCGACAAAGAATGAAAATCAAAATCAAAATCGAATACCAAAGTGCCCACAAAATGCGCTGTCAAAGCCACAAAAGCAGTCAAGTTGCTTAACTCTAAAAAGGCTAAGAACAAGGTTCGGTTTCGACAGGTTGAAATGCGTGTTGGATATTTCGATATGAGGAATTGGTATGAACTTGGGCATGAGTGCCAAATTGTTGCCACTGATATTGCTACTTTTGCAATGGGTATCATCATTATTCCGTTAGGATATCTGTAACGCAGTGCTTACCATATATTATTATTAAGCTATTATATTTAAGTTAAGAATTGATTTCTATTATTTCTATTTCTTTTATCTTAAACAAAATTTATTACATTTATCATTAAAAAAAGAAAAATTGTTTACAATAGTTTTTATATGTATTCAATTAAATAAACCGCCTTGCATTGGTATTAAATCCTTTATAACAAATCAATCTTCTCATTTATGATGCTTGGCTCTTTTTCACTCCTTGAACGTTTGGCTTTAACTGACGCACACATCTTTAGTGACGAAAGGATTTATTCCCTCTCGGGTTTCAGTTGTCTGTCGATTGTATAAAAGGCCGCCAGCCAGCCGTCTGGCCAGCAAATCAATTATTAAATTTGAAGGCAGGCATAAAGTTGTCGGTTCGGTTCTCAAGTCTCCACACACATATTCAAAGAGTGAAAGGGAATGTTGCGCATATCATGGATAATGTCCTGCCTGCAGCTGCTCTTGCTTTTCTCGCTGTCATTCGTCAGTCTATCCACTCTCGACGCCCTCTGGACAGTGCGCCACACCACCACCTAGGAGCACACGCCATCAGCACTTGCATCACTGGCCACCATTAATAGCTCCGCAAGCACCACAAAAACAACAATAACAACAGCACGTTTCACTGTCCACAGTCATGCCCGAGCCCAGCGGCGAAATTCAACTTATTGATAGCTTCGATCAACGCACGCCGAAGGGACAACAGGACAACAGGAATACAGGTGATGGCAGTCCTACACTAACAAAAATTATTGCTAAAATTGTTATATTATTATTGTATAGTTTAAGAAAGAAGTATTTATTTATTTGATAGCTACTAATATAAAAGAATAACATGCACAAAATAATTAATGCAAATTCATTATTAGTTAAATTTATATTTTTTATGTATCCGAGGTCTAATCTGTGTTCAAATTGAAACCAGACCAATTGGTTTTAGCAAAAAATTTGTTTCAAACTGCTCGCGTTACACAGTGTAGTATTTAAAAATAAAATCGTACGTGATACTTCAGTTTTTTTCCTACGTAGCGTAGCTCTGGGCTCGGTTTACTTATAAATAATCACAATATTTACACAGATTCCAGCTGAGCAATGAAGATACTATTCGGCCCTATACGCGACCGTCCTCTACAGGGCCGATCACCATGTGGACACGCGTAAGTGTTTGCCACAAAAAAAATAAATAAAAACAAAACAATACAAAAAAACAGCACCCCAACCCATGCTCGATTGGGCAGGGATGTGGTTTCAGTGTTTGACCGAGCGTTAAATTTTATGCCCAAAACGCAGACACATTATCCGGCGAGCAGCCGCTGTTGCCTCGCAGCCTTGATGTGTCCCAAAAACGTGGCAGCCATGAAGTCAACGCCAGCAGCTAAGCGAAATTCAATAAGCGTGCCAGAGCGTAACGACTCCAACCCGGAGCCGGAGCCGCAGCAGCAGCAGGAGCTGCATACAAATGCTCTGGCCGTGGGTGCGCTACAGCCGAAAAGAGTGCCAGGCAACAAAGTTAAAGTTCAAGCGAATGTAGTAAGTGGTCATATGTGTGTGTATGTGTGGCACACTGTGGCACCGTGCCCCTAACATTTTCCTTTGGCTAAGAATAAACAAGAACAAAAATAATACAATTGTAGACTGGGGGAGCCAACGGCAAAGCCAAGCTATCAACTGTGGCCACACTTTACGACATATTTGCAGCTAAACTTGGCACAGTTGCAACAGCAGCAGACGCAGCTGATGATAATGATGATGATGTCGAAGTTGACATTAACGTAAACTGAATGCCAAACTGAATGCGAGAGCGTCAATGTTAAAGCGGCTAAGAATGGCAAAGGATGTGTTACTTGGTGGTAATCGTGGTCGGGTAAAGTGACATCAAATACCTTCAGCACATGGGTTTTGGATCTCCTCAACTGGCAATGGCACAAACACAGCAACAACTCTTGAAGCCACGAGCTAACGCTTGCCTCTACTCAAAAACCGGCCAGGCTTCAGTTGCTTCAAATCAAATTGTAACAATTGCTGCACACCAAAGACAAAGAGAGAAAGAGAGATAGAGGGAGAGGGAGAAAGAGACAGTATTGATAGCTGCCCAAAGCACTTGCCATTGAGAACAGCTAGTACAGCTCAGTTGGCCTGTCGAAAATCATTTTGTCTCTGCTCAGCAACAAAGCACAATTTACGAATTTCCGAATAGACCAACAGACATACATACAAATACGCAAAGACCAAGTTACCGATACACATCATCAATTCCGTACCCCTCCATCCATCGCATGTGTTTGGCATCAGGTTCAAATTCGATTTTTGTGCAACACAAATACAATAAAAATTCCTCTCCCATATTTCCATAACCAAAAACAAAGAATTGTGCCAATATTCAACTTGATGCTTCTCGTTTTGCAAATTCAAAGCCAGCTTACAAACGGTTTTTGGGGTTTAAACTGACTCTCACAATTTCATACCACAAATCTTTGAACCTACAATGAGAAATGTTGATGTGTGATTAATACTAAAACAGCAATAAATACAATATATCAGACATCTAAAATTTGGTTTACCAATTTTGTATTATAAATATTAAATTTTATTATCTTTTTAAAACATTTTAAAGATATTCAACACTAAATACCAGTTAAACAGTTTAAGAAACAAATGTGACCCAAATGTTAAACGGCTTCTTTAAATGAATTTTAATTTGTACACGCATTTCGAATCGGCTTTTGTCAAACTTCTAAGCAGTGGGTATGCATGTAAGGACATGTGTATGTATATACATACTAATGCACATATGAATGTATGTATGTATAATTCGTTGTGTTCAAGCAACCAAAATGGCTGGCAATTTTCTTGCCACTTGAATTCGTACCCTCGACCACATACCAAACATGTATGTATGCATGTATGTATGTGTGTAAGTGTGTATCCTGCAATATTTGCAATGAGCTTTCCATCACGTTAAGTTTAAATGCTTCGATGGCAGCTTTAAGGAGAGTATTCTCACCAAATTTATTCGAGTTGCACAAGCAAAAAAGCAGAGAAGATTATGTCAAAAACTGAGAATTGGTATGCAGATGATTAACGTTTTAATCATGAGCGTAGTTATAGGGGCCAATGCTACTGTCAATCCTCAGCAGCAGTGCAGCCAGCATTCGACTACATAACAACACTTTCATGAATTTTGGAGCAACACATTCCATATGCTACATACAAAATACCATCTAATTAAAATGTTGCGCTAGAAGTTTATGGAATATTTTTTACTAAGTACTCAGAAAAAAAAAAGTCCAATATGATTAGGTTTTTTGTTCCTTGAATAAGTTATGGCATTAGTCTATCTGTAGCTTAATAGCTATATAAATAATTATGGCTTTATAGCTATATACCCTTTTGTTACCCCTTTCATTAGTACAGGGTACAAAGCTGGTTTAGGGATAGGTTGCAACGCGAATGTATGCGGCAAGTTGCATTGCATCACAAATGGATGCAGCTATCGTAGAAAGCTTCTCGTCATTGCCATTGCCACAAATCGTTTCAGTTTAGCATTCCTCATAATTTTTACCGCATTCTGCATCCGTTCGTAATTTGGGCGCTTTGTGAGGCAAACAACTTTGATGCTGGCATTGAGGGCAAGATCCAAAAGCTTTACACACTCGTATGTAGTCTTATATGTATGTGCGTGTGTGTGTGCAGCATAATGTATGTATGTATATGTACAGTTATGGTACAGAAGGAGAAGGGAAACTATACCAAGCAAAAGCCCGCACCATGAATTTCCTCGTTGCCACTAAAAACCATGGCAACGATGTTGGTCTAAAGCTGCTGTTGGCTCGGATTCATTTGCGCAATTAGGATTCAAACTGTATAAGAACTAACTGCTCTTTTATAAAACCAGATCCCTTAAAACACCTGTTCCCCTCCTTCCCGCACACCACTGCTTCAGCTTCTTGTTGCAACGGCTCGCGCATGAATGCCAAAAGACGCTTGGGGCCATCCCATTCATTCATTCGTTCATTCAGTCATTCACACTCGTTGTGTCGCCCGTGCCGGTTTCGGTTTCAGTTTCAGGCTCCGCTCATTCATTAGATTTCCATGGAAGCCGACTTGTATATACACACCCATACATACGTATGTACATATATATAAGCTGACTCCCTCATCAGATTAGTGGCAAAAATCTCAGAATCTTTTGCTTGCAGTTTCGGCATCAGCTTCTCGTTACGGCATTTTACGAGGAGCATCACTCTGACTACTGGCAAAGATGTTTTTTCCCATAAAATGGTTAACAAAGGTACTAGGCATAGTGCAAAGGCTCTTCTTACGCCTGCCGCTGCTAGACTTGTGAATTTTCAACGATTTGCTGCTGACAATCTGTCCGCTGGCGCTGCCTTTTCAAACAGGGTTCCATTCGAAGCAGGACCCAACCAAAATGTCACCCAATTTGGTTCCGTCGAGATGCCATTCAAATGCCAGACACAGAAGTGTGCGAACACAACTGCTGCACCGCAGAAAATGAGTTTTAGCTGTTATATTTAGGCCATCAACTAATGAAGGCTCAATGATGTAGTCACCAGTTGTCGTTAATGATGGACTCATCAATTTGAAAAAGACTTAATTTTTATTTGTTGTGTTATCAGCTTCCTGTTTTCAAAAATAAACTTCCACCTAAGTAAACCTCAATCCTCACAAAATATTTAGAAACCAAAAGCTTCTTTTCCTGATTTTATATATAGACTTTAGCTAAGCTTATTAACCCACTGTTACTCATCAAACTGTAAGCAAGCTAAATGTGTTTTTATATCCAATCCATTGAACAATAGCTTTTAAAGCCATTTTGGACTTACAAAAATAAAAACAACTCTTCAATCAAGTAAATAAAACAATTTCATTTGATTTAAATACTTGGCGATTATAATATTTAAAAGGCAATCGCCCGTCTGATGCACTTGTTGCTTTCATAAAGTCGAAAGGGGACCCAAAGGACAAGGATTGAGATTGGTAAGAGTTCATTTGGGAGCAGTGGTAGATTGATGTGAGTGTGGCTGAGCTCACACGCACAACACATGAAAAAGGTCAGTAACAAGCATATGCATAAGCACAGCACACATATGCTGAAATCTATTTCCTGATGGACGCTTAACCCCATCATTAATCTATCTTCATGGAAGCTTCATATAGTAAACATCCAATGCCGACACAGAGCATATCCCGTTTTGGTCTCGATGTTGTTGGTATGTGGGCCATGGTCAATGTGGGTTTCGATTCCCCAGCGTCAGATTGCCGTTTAGCACGCTTTTTGCCATTGGCAGGGAGGAAGGTCAAGCGCAACGGACTAAAGTGTGTAAATAAATAAATGGCCCACAAATGAATAAAATAATTGAGCAATGGCTATAACGGACGTGGCTAGCGCAGACAAAATATGGCTTATTTGAAGTTGTCTTTCACATCTGGATTCTGGCATCGTCAAAATACAAATCAAAAACATTGACCCGGCTTGAGTGACTGAACTGTGAAAATTTTGAGCGACTCCGAGCCTAATCTTAATTTATATAGGCCTATCAGGCCTCAACACACAATAAACAATTAAATCAAATAAGACGTGGCTAAGAAATTGCGACTCAAGCTTGAAATTTTGTTTCAGTTTGTTGTTTCACTTTGACGTTTTTTCTTTTAGTAAACTGAGCACATCCCAAAATTCACACAGCAAGTAGCAGAAGGCGGTTGGGGCGTTATAAAAAGCGAGTATTTTGTTAGAACAGTGCTAAAATATTAAGAGATGTAATGAACAATTATAAAATTTTCGTGTCCGTGGAACATAATAACAATAATAATAATAAAAATAATCCAATGCTTAGAATAGTTTTTGTGTTTATAAAATTTATGTAAAGTAAATAAAGCAAAAAATCAATGTTGATTGAAATTGAAAACGAGAAATTTTTTAATAAGATTTGCCATGCCTATAAAAATTATACATTTTGAAATGTTATAGTTTCATTTAAGAACAACAATTTTTGTCATAATTTTAATTATTTGATTTACTCTAAAGAATAATAAATGAAGTGTATTTTAAACCAAAACAAGCGGACTTTGCACTTTGAGTAAAAAGTTTGCTCAGTGTAATGAGAACTTAAAGCTGTGTGTTTGTAGTTTCGATGTCGCACACACGTTCTAGATACAGGCATGCAGGCAGGCAGGCAGTTACAGATATTCTGTCGAGAGATACAAGTGAAACATAAACATTGTGCCTGCTTATCAGAAGCGCTCTCAATCTAATCTTTAGATTAATAATGTGGCTTTTTCCTAAATTTCAATTGCTGGCCAACTGGCGGCCAACACCACAAAATAGCAATCAAGGTGTTTTTTTTTTTTGTTTTTGTTTTTTGGTTTGACCGCCGCCCGGAAAGTAGAAGCAGCAGCAGGAGGAGCAGCAGCCACAAAATGTACATTTAATGAATAGACGGCCGGCTGGGCATCAGCTGCAGTTGGCCATGGCCAAAAGCCCTGCCGCAACGAGTCCTGAAAACCAGCTTGGACCCTGGACCAAATCCTTTCATAGTTTGAATTTTATTGACTTGGATTAGTTTCGCAATGTACGTTTATGTGGTTGTAATTTGTAAGTGTTTGTGTGTTCGCTCGGGCTTGAAGCAAATGAAGTGCGATGCGCATGCATGAATATAAATTTGTATCTTGAAGATGCGGCTGGTTAGTATGTATGTACATATGCAGGAGAATATCTAGCCGCTGGCCTTATTGGCGAAATTGACCATATTTTGCGTAATTGGCAATTGGCAATTGTGTTTTGCCCAACTGGCAACTGGCTTCTTAATAAATCTATGCGTGCTTGTAAATTTATGTGTATACAAATTATGTATCTAGATAGCTAGTATTTGTATTTGTATCTGTATCTGTATCTGTTGCAGCTGTAGCTGTGGCAAAATTTTGTGCTTACACAGCGCAACGTGCCACCTGCTGGAGCAACTTGCACCAACTGTTTGCGGCTTTTATAATTTATGCAAGACACCAACAACAACACCAACAGCTAAAGTCTTACAACAAATTGTATTGCAATGCTTGGCATATCTCATAAAAAAAAAAATTTATGAAACTCACACACACACACACACCAACACCCACAAATGGACTGCGGCTAAAGAAATCAGATTTTTTGAAAGTTTTTGAAGAGTTCCGCAAGAACGACGTGATTTGATGCGAATTATTCTGTGTGCCCAGCCCCAAAACCCATTCCGAGATTCAAACCCCAAATTCGAATTCAAGCCTCAGACACAACAGGCAACAGGCACCAAAAACAAAACAAACCTAAAAAGTGTTCAACAACCGCAGTTACAGATACACCAACATCAACAACAAAAAGACGAAGACGAGCCAACAACAAGTTGAATCTCGAGTCGTCATGTCACGTACATAGCTGAGCGCTGGAACATGGACCATTCGTATAAATTTTTGTTTTATAAGCTACTTTTGTACATTATTTTTGTGTAACTTTGCACATTCGCCGCTTTGTTTCATTCCGAGTTCCGAGTGTTTATCTGTGTGTTATTTAGGTTTTTTTTGCGGATCAGTTCTGTTCTGTTCTGTTTGGGTGTTGTTATTGTTGTAGCTATATCTTTAGCTGTATTTTTTTTACCTTATACTCACTCTGTTTGGAAAATGACAAATTACTGTTAGTGGCAGATGTGTGATTTAAGTATATTCCCAAATAACTCTTTATTAAACATTAAGATCTTTCGAACATGACAAACAAACATATATGTTGGTATACTGGTACGAATATATTGGTATATGTATTTGTAAGCCATATGCAGGATATATTACAGTCGAAAACTAAACTTTACTCTACAGTCTTTTTCTTATTTAAAGCTTAAACTTTTTATTCTGTTCTTGTTCTTGCACGAACTCCACGAGATTTGTGCAGCACATTGAAACATTTCTACATTTTTTACACATTACATTTATTTTAAGATTAAGTATTAAGTAAATAATTCAAATTAAAATTTTTATTTGATATGCTTATCACAGTTTTTAAATTATTGTAATAATCATACGTTATACAAAAAAAAAAAATCACTTGTGTATTTTCTGACTTTGCCCCACAGTGCAGGTGTGCAGTCAAGAGCTGGGACACGTAGCGAACAACTTAAATGCAAACGCTGATGCTGATGCTAAACGAAGCAGAGGACAAGGACGCCACCTACAAGACCATTGTGGTGGCAGTAGGCTAAACAACATGCAGCCCAACAGCTAAGTCGACAACAGCAACACTTGCAGCAGTAGCAACAAGCAACAACAACAACAGCAAAAAAAAAGACTCTGCCTGCAGGTAAATTGATAAACTGCCGGCTCAACACCAACTGCAACAGCAACAGCAACAACAACAACAAGAAGCGTCTACACAGAGTACCAAGAAACACTTCCGCGCAACACCAGCCGCAAATCATCTTCCTTGTCTCCTTGTTGGCTCCAGCTACTTGAACACATCAGCAGCAGCAGTAGCTTTGTTTTTGTTGTTTGTTGTTCATTGTCTTTGTCATTGACATACGAAACAAATGACCTTGCCAGGCGGCAGCAACAACGTTCTTTTTTTGACGCAACAAGTTTGGCAAACATTTTTGCGCTTTGTATTTCAATTTTTGGTCGAGTGACTTTTGTTGGTTTTACGGCTTTGTTCAAATGCGAAATTAAAGCTTTGCCCGCGTCAGAGAGATATATTGCGTTTATAAATAAATCAGTTTATGCCATTGCCATATAGCCAGGATGTCGACGCCAGTTGATACAACTTTTTCGACTCTTTTCTCTCTTTCTCTTCCCAAGATTCACGCGCTTTTGTTGTCTGACTGACTGACTGACTTGCTGACTGAGTAAGTGAATGGCTGCAAATGTCACTACAAATTTCACTGTCACTGTCGCTGACATTTTCACTGAATTAGTGAACAGTGACAGTGACAGTGTTACACAAACAGTGACTTTCGCTGACACATCATAAATAATGTCGCGTTGACAGCAGCAAACAATTGCAATTGCAATGCAACACATCCAGACATTCAAATAACCCCTTTCGCTTTATTTATGCATCAGCAGCTTTGGGATTCCATCTTCTTTTGCATGAAGCTTCCGTGTGTGCAAATTAATTCATCGGCGATAAGCTCACATTGATGTATCTTTTGGTCGGAGGCTAAATGGAGCTAAAGACCAAGAAGCCAACATCATTAATTTTGGCCGAGTGACCAAGTGCAGGAGTGCCGAGTTGCCCTCCGTTGTCCATCCTTCGGGCGTCGCTGTGTCCAACCTTTCGTTGAGTGCTCGCTCCACAATGTTCGCTTAATCGCTGCACATTAAATGCAATTAAGAAATGATTGAAATCATAAATTAGGCCTAATTGGCCATAGGAGGCGAAGATGATGATGGTTAGCCCTGAATGCAGGTGTGTACCGCTGCTCCATTGATCCTTTAGGCGACGGCACGGCGGTTCAAACTGAAACTGAAACTGAAGCACGTACACTCGAACTGGTTGCACAAATTGTAGGGTGTGTGGCAGGCAGGCAAACAGGCAGCCAGGCTGTTGCAAGTTTTGATATATGTATATTGTTATATTAATTTATTCAAAGAGAAATTTAAGTAAAATACAAATCAAAAATTGTGTTGGTTTCATGTTTTATTTATATTTTATTTCAATATACATATAATGTTTAAGGTTGACAAAAATCTCTCTCCCTGTTTGTTGTCCATTGTGCATAGTTGGATCAATTTTAGCTGATTTGTCGGTAGTGCGAACAGATGCCAAAGCAAACACGCCGAAAAAGAGCAAAAAAAGAGGCGCAGCCTAATTGCCCAGTTAGCAACCTTTCGATTCTCCGTCGCCCCGCCCCAGTCCCGCCCATGCATGGTAGCAACATGGGCAACATCGAGTACATACAAGAATATATGTATGTACGTAGTTGAGACGAAGATTGTTTTTTGTATACCCCTCTTTTTTTGATAATTTGTTAAAAGGGGTATCAAGCCAAATAAATGCATTTTTGACCTCATTAGGATTAAATATTAATGATTATTGTTTTACGTTTTGGCAGTATAAACTTGAAAATGTTTATTTTATGCTCTTTATCGATTTACGAAAGCTGTTTTGATTCTTAGTGTATATATAAACTGCTATAGGGTATTTTCTTGTCGAGCTACCTCGATTAGAGCACACTTGCTGCTTGTTTTCCTTATATTTTGATTAAGCGTTGAGAATTTTTTGACGTTGCCGCCGTCGCTGTCGCTATCTCTGCTCTGATGTTTCTGCTGCTGCTGACGCTATCATCCCAATTGGGACGCAGTCGCGTCCATGAATTGTGAATTGTTGCCGCGGTCCCCGACGCAGCAGCAGCAGCACAAGCAGACGTCGCAGCCGCGGCTGTTTGGCATCCAAGCAGCGGCTATAAAAAGGCAATGTAACGCAGTTTCCGAATTAAACAGTTAACAAAACAAAGCGACGGCAGACCACGCACACTTAAGTTTCCACTAACACCGCCAAACTCCCAAACTCCAGTAACCACGACCAACACATTCCTTCCTACACACACACAAACACAAACCAAAATATGGCTCAGGATTACAGATATCTAACACTGGCGCTGGCGCTTCTTTTAATACTCCTGCAACTGAGCACAGCAGCGCCAGCGGGCTCTGTCAATCAATTGGATAGAGGTGGAAACAGGCAGCAGCAGCAGCAGGAGCAACAAGTGGTGAGAGGCGCTCGTCTATTGGATCGATTCAATCACCGCTATCCAGATGGCAGCTACGAGTTTCGGTTCGAACTGGACGATGGTACGGCACGCTATGAGCGCGGATATTTTGCTTTTATCAATGAGGTGAAGACCCTCATGGTTGTCGGCTATTACTCTTATCGCATGACCGATGGACGTTACATCACGGTCTTCTACAATGCGGATCAGTTTGGCTACAGACAAAATCAATGTGAGTAAATAAATCGTGATAAAAAAGTCATACTTTGTAGTTAATTGGCCTAAGAGAACCTTACAAACAAACAAAAGCAAAATGCAATGCAATTTTCTAACCTCGAACTAGAAGGTACTTGCCTGATGATTTTTGACGTGCTTCTGAAGTCCGTATAGGATCAGCAAGTCAATTTTCAGATTCTCTAACTTAAAAGTGTAAAAAACAAGTTTTTCCGATTTATTTTGTACCTGAAAGTGCTATAAATTTCTTTCAAAAAAAGGGAACAACTTTTTTTTACAATGAAAAATCGTCTATTGATTTTACATAGTCTTATTTAGTACCACTTTAAAAATTTACCAATTTCGCAGTCAGCTAATTACTAGTGAGGTTACTGAATTGTAAAAGTGATTATGAACTAACTCAGTCTTGTTTGGTGGGTCGAAAGATAAAGCGGTTTAAGAGTGAACATCTCACTATTGAAATTGCTTAAAAAGATTCAAAATTAGCTTTTTAGTTTCCGACTAACATATTAAAAAAAAAAACTGTATTTTGAAAGTTGATTACATAAGTTCTCATTATAAACGTATTTGTTGCAGCAAATCTGAAATTAGAACAATTGTTATAATTTTAAAGTGTCTTAATTGAAATTGAGTACAGTAAAATTGTTTGCAGTTGTCAAGAAATTATCTTAATAAAGAAGTATTTTGTTAATATTTAATTGAAGATGGTACCATGTATATATGAGTCCAAATGTTTCGAGATACTTTAAGATATAATTGCTTGCATAATTCCATTAAAATGTGAAGGTTAATGTAAAAGTACATTGATATATGTATGTACATATATCTTAAAAAGCAAATTTCAAAGCTTTATTTAAGTTTTTTTTACAGTAGATCACTAATAATGATAATAAAAAAATTAAAAGCCATTAATAGATTTGTTTTTATTATATTAAACTGTTTTTTGATTCTCATTTTTTTTTTTTTGTATACAGCCATCACACCTGAAGTCTATCCCAATCTGCCGCGTTCAATTGAAGTGCCCGTGCTGAAGGAGTCATCGACAATGGTGCCCCAGAAGACGACACAGCTGCCAACGAGCCACCAATATCGACAGCCAACCACATGGGGCAGCACCACGCCCAGGCCCGTGGTGTCATCTACTCGCAACAGTGGTCGCTATTAAGAAGATCTTATTGGCTATATAATTACAGGCTCTGCGGGTTTTTTCTGACGACTTATATTGTATTATAATGCTAAAAAAAAAGTGATTTGGAATGTTTTTTTTATTTATTTTTTTGTGCATATTTTTTTTTTTTATGTAATGAAATGGAATTAAAAAATAATAAAAATTTATTAAGGCAAAGCCAAAATTATGAATTTATTGTTGACGATGTTGTTGGGTCTGCTGGTGGATGCGGCTGTTGCTGGTTTTATTTTTTATGGCCACTGGGCCATTGGGCCTGCTGCTTCTACTGCCGCTGGACGACCGAGCCGCGAGATTTCGCAGATATTTCGAAAGCCGCCGTCGACGTCGACAATTTGGCAATAAATCCACCGCAAAAGCGGCTTCGGCAATAAAACATACAAGTGCACATATCTTTGCGTGTGAATGTGTTCGGCAATATCGATGGCATATTCGTATATACTACATATGTACATGTATGAACATACATACGTACGTATATATAACACAAATTGCTAGTAAAATTAAGGGCAACAGCACAAATTACGAAGTGTGGAACTGCAACTTCAACTCCCGGCTGCAGTGTGAGTAGAACACATACCCAAAACTGAAAGCAATCCCGAGCTGCAAGTGTGAAGGTCTGTCATAAATTTACAAAATGCAGACAGTTGCCAATTGGTTAGCTTGGTTTGGGCTCGACCCTCCACCCGCCACCAACGGTGCCCGCCCTTTAAATCCAAACGATGTTCCACACTGAAATATACTTTACGCATCCTCATCGTTATTGCATCCAAAACCAACGATCCACGGAAATTCGATATCTCAACGATCTGAACGTCAAAATTCTTTTTCAATACCAGTATGTAAGTTCAGATAAATATACATATACAGCCATAAAACAAAATTATGTGCACTTTAAGGCAAAACGAATGATATTGTGATTGCTTGTTTAATTGCAATCTGAAGACGGCACTCAAAAATAAAAGACCATTCGAATGCACTCGTTAAAACTGACTATCATCTCAGATTACACTCTTGTTATTTATGTGTGCGAAATTTTGCACGGGATTCGATACGATTTATCGATTTAGGAGTAAGCACAGCTCAAGTATTTATATGTTAAAAATTATAAAACAAATTATGACAATAAGAAATAATTTATAAATAAAATATAAAAAGTATATTTACTGTTATTGAAGCGATCTTAACAAAGCAGACGTAAAGAAGTATACAAGTCTGGATAAAACAATATTTTGTTGTGAATTTTGAATTTTCCACCGCATTTGAATAATTTCACAAGAAAAGAAAAAGAAAAAAAGAAATTGTTTAGAAAGTATCCAGATAAGAGATTTTTTTAATAAAAACATAAAGACACACATGATTAAATGAAAATAAATTGAATTCAATTTGTTGTTTAACATTTTATTTGAGTGCCAAGCAAAATTAGTTTAAGCGAAAACGTATGCGCTGAGATTTTGTGCAGCTTCATTTAAATTAAGATTTAAATTGAACAAAAATTAGCAAATTGCCCAGCCCGAGTGCTCCATTAAGAGTCGCTGTGTCCCTTGAAAAACATGTTACGGCTAGTGAAGAGCCACATGTAAATGCCAGCGAGTGCCACAATAAAATTAAGAAATGAGTGGTCCACAAAGGGGCAGATCTGGTCGGATAACTCGGTCAGCGGTGGGTGGGCGGGGCAGATGGCCCATCAAAGGGAGGTTGGTTTCTAGGTTTGAAGTTGAGATTTTGGTTTTTGTTCTGTGTGTCCGTTTGTCTGGCGTTGCAGTTTGTTTTCGTGTACGATTGCGGAGCCAAAAACTTTTCCCACACAAAATGAACACAAAAATTGTCGCACTGCAAGCAAGAATTCAAACACAGTAAAATAAAAGTCCCGGCCGAACGTAATAATAAAACAAGAGCATAAAGTGTAGCTAATCAAAAAAATTAAATTAAAAAAGTAAAAGCACCAACAAAAAAATTAAAAAACTTATCGAAGCTAGTGCTCAAAACTGGCTGCCATAAAAGCAACACTTGGTTCTGCTTGGCTGCTGGCATTCAATGGAGGAGTAACAAGGCAAAGACCTTTCTATAGGATTGCTGGATAGTCAATACAAAGCCGCAGTTCCTCTGGAAAAGTAATGAAAGTTAAGTACGGCAGATCTTGAATGTAGCTTTGCAGCAAGATGCCCTGCAAAAAACGACAGAAATAAATATTTATTTCTGATAACGAACCAAAACATAAGCAAACTCATTTGACTTTTATCAAAAACATTTTTTTTTTTTTTAAACGTTAAATTTTAGCACGATTCCTTTAATCATTAAAAATTCTTATAATTTTCACTCGAAAAAAAATATATTTTAGAAGTAGAAGAACAGGAATACGAACATCAAACCGAGCAAGTCGAACTAAAGTCAACTTTCCGTGTGTTTGATTTAGAAATGTAAGGCTTTTCAAATACCCTTTGCGCTTGCTTTTGTTCAAGAGTACTTCAAAGTAAGGCCGTCCACTTAAAGCAATTGAAAAGTGCTAAAAGCGCCTTTTAAGCTTAGCACAAGACGAGGGCGGTCTGCTCAAGGAGGAGGGTGGAGAAAAGGTGGGACAACCGGACGGAAGTGTGTAGTTGGAGTAGTTAAAATTATCAATGAAACTTTACAATCACGGCACAAAAAAGAACGAATAAAATTTCGAAGTGGGAATTAGAGTTGGAGGAAGATGAAGGAGAGAGGTAAGTGGTAAGTGGTAAGGGGTGTGGGGGGATGTAAAATGATCCAGCGCCAATGAGCTGAAAGTTAACAAAGTTGCAGTGGCAGTTGCTGTTGCTGCTGTTACACTTTGTTAACTTTTCTCCATTTAAAGTCAGTGCTAAAACAGAACGGCCCAACTAAACAGACATCAAGAATTTACAGGACAGGACAGGAAAGACGACTCCAGTCAATGTGCAAGATCTAACGAGTAGATGAGCAACAGGAAGCCAACGATGAGTTTGAACTTTGGCAAGTTTGTGCTGTGCACACAATTAAAAACTTTGGGCTTGCCGCTTTTCAGTTAATTCTAGAGCTATGTCAAGGACTCACCTACTCACCAACTATTTTGCCAAGCCGCTGCTCATTAAATATGCATAAGCTAACGGGATGGGGTAATGCATAGATAGAGAAGTAACGCGCCCATAACGTGGAAACAAGGCAAATAATTAAAAAAATATATAAGTATATATAATAAAAATATTTAAAACTTTCAACGCTTTAAGTTTGGCCTGTTCGTATTATCAAAATGCAATAAATATTGCAAATGCGACCAAGCAGCCAGGATTTTAACGTGAACAGCATGGACTGCCGGCTCCAGCGTGTCCAAAGCCCATGAAAGTGAAACAGGAACTAAGCCCAAAACCACCCTCTCAAAATAAAAATTGCCAAGCGCCCGGAAATGGCTACAAAATGTTTACATGCTGCGGTGACACGACAGCAACAAAGAATAATAATAAAAAAAAACAGCTTTTAAAAAAAATTTGCCAGCAAGCAGTGCCAAAGGATAAAGAATAAACAAGGCGCAAAAAAATGCAAAGCGCGTGGCGTCAGGTGGTTGGTATCATGGAAGCGGTATCAGAGAAGGGGCTGGGTGGAAAGGTGGGGGTGGATGTACACACAAAACGAAACAAAAATTAACTGAAAAAAAGCAAATAAAATTAAATATAAAATGCAAAAATGGCTTTTAAGCAGAGAAAGTCGCGTGCAGTGCTTTCTCTTTGCCTTGTTTTCTTTTGGGCGTAGGGGCAGGCGGGAAGAAGTGAGGTTGGAGAGTAGTGTGAAACTGGTTGTGCCAACCCAGGGACAGCAAATACTGCTGCTGCCAACGCCACCAAGCGACAGGATGTGCTAAAAGGACATCGCTGTGTCCTTATGCCACTATATGTATGTGAATGTGTGCGTAGGCTTCATCAGCGACCGCAGCAAAAGGCTGCGTTTATAAAGACTAGAAATAAAAACACCCAAAAATGTTTCAAGCAACCTGAGCTGATGACATCAAAAGAGAAGGGTAGCAAGGCTGACTGCATTTGAAGTTGCATTCTATAATAACAACTACTTTAAAAAAAAAAATGATCGGAACAATTTTTAAGTTTGCTTTATAATTGTGCGTCATAAATGTCTTTAAAAAAAATGCGCTCGCAACTGTTGTACGCAATTGAATCTATGAATATATTATTTCAATTTTATGACATTTAACTAGTTTCAAATATATATATTATATTTAAGGCAAACAATGAAGTTCAAGCTTTCAATACTACATAGTAAAAGTAAAGTGAAAACCCGAAAAAATATTAAGAAAAATCCTAAGCGACTGATCTTTATTAATCATTTAGAGTACGGATTTTAAAGCCATCCCAAACTTGACATCTGTTTTCGAATGATTTATATAAGCATTAATAATTACTTTATACAAGCTCCGTACGGATTATCAGATTTTTCTTAATTATACAAAAATTAAATTGTTTCAAAAAAAAATAAAAAGCAATTGCACCTGCACTGTCTGTATGAAAGCGATTTCTACGTTTGAGCTGGAATTTAATAGCTGCGTCAACAAGCGAAGGCTCAGGTAAACCACTAAAATGATATCTCCTAAGAGGGATACTGGAGCTGTGTATAGCTTGCCGTCTTGTAAACCGTGCAGAGTTGCTGATTCCCCCAAGAGTAAGCATTGCAGCTCTTACGTTTTTACGGCAGCAACTAAACCAAGAACTAATAAATACCTAGACCCCTTTTGGCTTGCCAAACCATGCATTAAACGACTAAGCTGGTCCAAGACTCAAGGATCACCGCAATAGTCAGAAAAGGTTTTAAGTGAACTCATGACGCATGCATTTTTGGTGGCTCAATTTTAAGAGAACTCGTAACGGAGATCGCATAATAAGTCAGTTTAATATGTCTGGAATGACGCTGCGTTCTGGGCGCGTGTTAGGTCTAGCTCAGGCTAAGCCTAGACGTCACCGCAATCGCAATGCTCGTCACCCAATACCTATTGACGCAAGTGTAATCACAACTGAGCCATTGACACAAGTATTTGAAGAAACTATCACAATTAAATTTATTTACAGAAACAACAATATCTTTATTTTAATATAAGCTTCGTTACAAAGATCGAAATCGATACTGCTCCAGTAGATTAGCAAGAAATAGAAGACGAACTACAACTGTTGCTTGCAGAGCAAATGAAAGAAGAGGAAGAAGTAGAACCACTCCTTGCCCAGAATGAGAATATAATGGAGGAAGAAGAACAACAAGAAGAAGAAGATCAGATTGATTTGCATGATAATCCCTCTTTTTTTACGAATACTGAAGTAAGCTTACATGACGTTGAGAATAAAGTCCACAAATAGTATATAAATAACTTCTTTGGTGTTTTTAAAAACACTTGCAGAATGCCGTACATTAACATTGTGACAAAAATCATTGTATTATCAAAATATATTATGAATATTAATTAAAAAAAAAATGTTAGGCTCAACCAATATTGTCCGATTTTGCTTATCTCTTTACTTAATATCGTTGCGTTGAACATATCTTAGGTTAGAGCTTGTATCAGCCAATGACAGCAGACGTTTAGGAACGCAGAATGCCGTACACAATCATTGTAAAAAAAAAAAAAGCTGTAATAAAATATATTATGAATATGAATATGAATTTGAAAAAAAAAAATATACAACACAAAATCTTAGGTTACCCCTTGCATCAACCAATGACAGAACCAGTTGAGAATTTTAATAAAAAAAAAAAAAGGTTGAAATTTGGCTGCAACTTAATCATCGTGTTCAAAAAATTTAACTGGAAAATACTAAATAAACCAATTAAAGATGATTTTATATTACCATTTTATATATTTATTGATCAGACTTGTTGAAAATTGCATACGCTTTAAGAGAAAAACTGGCCAGCTAAATAGAAATGGACAAATTTCGCAAAGAAATCAAAAGCGTAAGTGGCGGCAGGTGTTGTCCAATGAGCTAGCTAGCTAGTGTATGTATGTATACATATTGGCGCTTCTTCACAAACAGCTGAAACGTGATGTCACACTATTATTACGGTTATGAATAAAAACCATTAAAACAAAACTTATTTTTTCTAACTGACTCTGACGTGCGTTGTCCCGTAGTGCAGCGTTGCTGTGCTAAACCAGCTAAATTGTGTGTTTTAATTTGTGTTATTTAGTTTTTTTTAGGGGTAAGCGAAGTTGGAAATGGGGGAGTTCCAATGGTAAATCGTCATATTGTCACCAACGACTGGTGTTGCTGGTGGTGCAAATGATCAAAATTTGCGTTTTGCAATTTGCAATTCTCGAGGCATCCTGTTAAATTGCTAATTGCGCAAAAGTTGTCATCATCGTCGTCTCCGTTGTCGCCTTTTCGCGTCCGCTTGACTTCGCAGCCATTGCAGCTTAATTTCCATTTACCATCCGCGAATTGAGAGCATTTGGGGCGATATTTTTCCTCTGGCTTGTTTGGCATTGCAGTGCGTTGTTGCCACTTGTTGCCTTCACATAGTTTGGAAAAGCTGGTTTGAAGCGATTTCCAAGATAAGGAAGTTCAATTAATGAAACGAAATTGCTGTTTGTAGAGATAATAACAATAATTGAAGATAGATTGCAACAGTTGTCATTTTATTTATTGTCATCAGATTTAATGGCATTCAAGTCAATAAAAAGTTGGTATGCTATAAGTAAGGTTTTAGAGAGTATAGTGTGATTCGAGTTACTTGTAAAACTTATTGTTTATTTTTTAATAAATATTTATATAGAAATATTGTAAATATTTTACCAAATAAATAAACTCTCTCAGCTTGAGCTTACTAATTTTTTATTCAAAATAAACAAAACATTTGAATCAAGTTTTATTAAAGAATTTGAGGCCTTAGTAATACCAAAAAAAAACACCAGCTATAAATAAGAACTTATGTATCGATTAATTAAATATTATTTTCACCAGTCTGGTCGCGTATTTACCAGCTATCGAAATTTGAACTCGGCGGTGAGCTGCCTACATCGGCTTTAACTGTATAGTTTGTTTGATTGATAGTGTAATGGATATTTAGATAGTGTCCGGTTAGAAAGGGTAGCGAAAAGTAGCCTTGCTGTTGAATGGCATCTTTTTCGTTGCGATGGTAGAGTACGTGCCCACTACTGATCACCAGACGCAGCTCCTGTGAGCCATCCTCATTGTGCCGAACATTTTGCTTGAGGATTCGCACCAGCTGTGTCTCCGCGTGGCGCAACGGGAGCGATATCAAGGGCTCACAGCGGCAATTAAGTTTCTGGGTCAGTGGGCAGGACTGTGTTGGAGAGCTGCCAGAAGGACTGTCTGGCTTGGAGCCACCTAAATTTGGCCACTGTTGACCCAAATTACCCAGATTTCCCAAATTACCCAGATTACCCAGCTGGTTGAGGTTGAGGCCGCCTAGCATATTGGAAAGGCTCTGCAGCGGCAAATTGGTTATCAGTGTGCCCACAATTGGCAGATTCTGTGACCAGGCGGGCAAAAAGCCAGGTGGCTGCAAATTCGCCGTGTTGCCCACCACGGGCGTGACCACGGCAATCGGTTGCACTGTTTGCCCGGGCTTATTGGCATGTATTGGATCCGGTTGTGGTTGCGCATTGAAGTTGTCAAAGTAAATGGGTATACCCAGGCCAGCGTTGCTCTGTTTTAATACAAAAATATTTATGGAATTTTTTGAGAACCGGTGAATCGGTGAACTCATCCACTTACAGCAATCAGCTGACGTTTATCTCGTTGTTGCTCCGGAATTGGTTTGTTGGTTGTTGTTGTTGTCACTTTATCGGTAAGGCTAGCAGCAGCTGCGCTGATTAACAAACAAATTCCCAGACAGCTTCTCATGTTTGGATCTCTGTTAGTTCTGGCTGCAGAATCAAAAACTTGGCTCTTTTATATGTTGCAACGTTCGGACTGCTCCAGATCTTTATTTTAAGAGCTTTAAACGCTCCTGAAAACCAGTTGCCATTAAAAATGACACACACACAAAAAGTGTGTGGGAAATCGAACAGGTATCAAGTTGTTTTTAACTGTTTAATAATATATTAAAAATGGATGATTATAATAATGAAAACGTCATGCAAAATAATGATTCTAGATGGTAATTAAAAATATATTTTTGTTAAATTATTATATGTATCACATTTTAATGTTTAAATTTAAAAAAAACTCTTGCAACACTTTTTCATGTCGTACGAAAACAAAAATTGTTTTGCGATGTTCAATTTTACAACCAACCAACAAATAAACAAAAATGCTATTTAAACACTTATAACATTTTCCATTGTCCGTTTTCCTTATAGAAATGCAATTGTTATTTAATTATGATGAATTGTTTGTAGATTTACATTTTAAATGATTATACCCTTCGTATGTTTCATAAATTGTTTTGTAATACGGCAAATTGAAATACTCCGCCAGCAAAATACTGTGTATAGTAGTATGTGGAGTAAAATTTCATTTAAATTCAATTCAAATATGATAATGAAATTAAGTGCTGTGTGATTTTCTTGTTGCTTCCTCTTTAGGCTATCCGGCAGCTGTGACAAACCGCCAGCAGTCATTTGATTAAAGTCCACAATACCCAAAGCCTCAAATAAGATTTCGCTAAATTAGTATACTGTGAATGGAACACATTGGTGTAAGCAAAGCCAAAGACACTTATCTCTGCCAGCAATTGCCAACGATTTGTTTCCCTTGTCCCTTCCGGACGGCGCCAGAGCTGGTGACGTTAATATTACCATTTTTTTTATTTTGTATGTTTTTCTATCGGTGAGGATTTCAATTTGTTGTGCTTTAAAGTTCGCAGCTACTACTATGGACGATTAGCAGCCATGTAGGACATTGGGGTGTTGGAATCGGACTGCGACTTGGGTTGACTCTTTGCGGTAGGCGAACTAAATGGAACCTGGCTGCAAGTTTGTTGTTATTTTTTGCTTGCTTTGACAGATGGACGATTGTTGTTTAGCCCATAAATCAAATAAGTTTTGACAAATTTCACATTAAAGACGCATATTGTGTTTTGTTCTTGTTAAACATTTAATTTAGATGCACAAATAGTATAAAAATGTGTAGCAGATGCTGAGCTCCAGCCATTGCCAACGGAAAATGTTTTATGATTAATGTACTGCATTTGTTTGTGCAACCAATAACAGTTATTCAAATATTTGATCCCACCTTTCAACTTAACAGATTATCTACAAATATATTACATTTGCAATTAAAAATTACCATACGTGTTTTAATGCATATTTATGTACATATTATTTATGTGCGTGTGCGTGTGTGTGTGTTCCAAAATTGGCACAAAAGTCAGATTTAAAAATACCATTCAACATAAAATATATTTTATGGCTCATTGTAACAACAAAACCAACAACAGCTTCATCGAATTAAAAACAAAAAATCCAAGAACAATAAAAAAAGCTAAGCGGCTCAGACGACAGCAGAATTGAGGCACAGTGAAACCATAGCTAGAATGTATAAAAAAAAAAAAAAAATGTTGAAGCTTATATTTTTGTAAAGATAAATATAATAATCTTTTAACTCTGAGCATTAAAAACATAAATCAGCTTTTCAACTAGCATATCCTTCTAGCAAAAGAGAAAAAAAATATATTAAAAACTTAACAATAGAAAAATGGTCTTAACAATTGTATATAAATTGAATATTCATATTTCAAAGTTTTTATTTGCTACGTATACTTTATTTTTCTTGCCGTTTTGCAGGCCAACGTCCCACGGTGCAATTTCGTAAATCGCACTTCGTTATAAAACTGCAAAAAGAAATGCAATAACAATGCAAAAGTTAAGCGGCGCAGGCAGGCAACAGCAGCGATTCGTTAATAGTCCGGAGCAGAGCAGAGCAGCTGTTTCAGTTTTTGTTGCAGTGGCGTTACTTGAGATGCTGCTGATGCTGCATCTTGGCTCTTGGCTTGGCTATTATAAATGATGTTGTTCAAATGACCTAAAGAGTGGAAAGAACAGAGGCAAAGTATGACAAGTACACGGCAGGAATGACAGAGAGAGGGTGAGGGAGAGAGAGAGAGAGAGAGAGAGACAAGAGTAAACGGGATTCAAATGACACCAAGACCAAGACAGAGTCAACATTTCTAGCATAAATAAATTGGTATTAATTATTGTGATAAAATTGATATTTATAGCGCATGAGTGCAGTAATCGGATGGGCGGGCAACTATTAATTGTAAAGTTCAATTAAAAGTTAGCTTCTTTTTTTTATTTAACTTTGAACAAACTTAACTTTCCGGATTTGATCTATTTTTACTATGTTTAAAAAGACTTTGCTCATAAAAATAGCAAAATCAATAAGGCGATATATAAAAAGCAAACGAAACAATTTTATAATTTAAATGAGAATGTGAATAGTTAGTATTCTGCAGCGTGATTAGCAAAGCTACTTCTTCGTCAAGCCAAACTTTAATAATTCGAAATTCGAATTGAATAAACTTAAAAAATTAAATCTGGTTACACTTATGTATATAATAAACATTTATTGCCAGTCACTACTTCAGATCAGTGTTTCTTTTTGTCGCCTTCACTTTGCCATCGCCCTTAAACGCATTGCCTGTTGCATTTATTGGCTGTTATTGGTGTTCTGCTGTTGCTGTGACTGCATCATTGTTCTCTTGTTCTTGTTGTTCTCGCTTTTAACGCATAACGGTTCGAAATTCTTTGGTCCCAATTCCAAAAAGGTTTCCGATTAACTCAATGACAGCAGTCGCTGTCGCTGCCTCAGTCGCAGTCGCAGTTGCTGCTCGTAACGTTTGCAGCGGCTGAATTCTGGAGGTATAAATATAAGAGGCAAAGTAACGAATTGAAGAGGAGCAAACCTAAGAATCCCACAAACACAGGTCCCCAACGCAATTTCAGGCTCAGAAATTATGTCATATATGCGGCGAAAAGGCGCTCAGCCGCTGTCACTAATCCTCCTGGTGCTGTTGGCGGCCGTGATTTGTTCACGGGCAGCACCAATGGATGAGCAGCAGATGCAAGCAGAGGAACAGGACATGACCACCACTGAAATGGCGCTTGAGGAGCAGAAGCAGGAGCAGCATCGCGTTGACTGCAAATTGACTTTCGATGCGACAATGGATTCGTTAGAGCAACAGAAACTGCTGGCACTGCAGTTGCAGGACAATGGCTGCAACGTGTCACAAACCAGCAGCAGCAGCAGCACTAATAAGCTAGCGGATGCCCACCACGACAATCCGACACCGGAGAGTGCCCTGCGACACTCAATGATGTCTGCCCTCAGCAAAAGCAAAAGCAGGACCAGAAGCAGCAGCAGCAGTCAGCCCCTTTATGAATTACAATTGGTTGTTTGGCCCTCTGATATCGAGGGGGATGGCAATGACTTACTGCCAGCACCAGCACAAGCACCAGCAGGACCATCAACCACAACAACAACAGCAACATCTACAACAATATCGCCATCGCCCATGCCTTTATACGAGGATCAATTGGTCGTATTTCCGCAAATGGATTTTGAAGAGGAAAATTTTGATTATTTCTTTGATGAGTTGCAGCCGGCAGGGAACGCGTCGGGCACAAAACGACCTCCACTTTCATCATCAACCACGACACTAAGACCCACATCAACGAGAAGACCTCGACCAACGCAGCCAGTTTATGTGCTGGAAAACTATCGCCTCAAGCACACCAACGGCACCGAGGAGCACAAGTAAGTTTGCCAACAGGCTTAAAGCTTCTTCAATGTAGCCCAACCAATGCAACCCCTCTCTCATCTCTATTATAGATTAGTGCTCAGCAACGGGCTGGTCAACTATATAAAGCTGTATCTGAAGCGGGTGGGCGACAGAGTGATCAATGTGCAGGAGGGCTACAATTCGGTGCCGATGGCCGGAAATAATTCACAGATCCAAACGCTTCACTACATTGCCGATGAACGTGGCTATAATGTGTATAAGAGTGAGTTTTCAGTTTCAAACTTAAATTATCATTATCATAACCATTCCGTACATACCTTACCCACAACCCACAGTTGAGTACAGCCCTTGGCCGAGAGCGTTGCCTATCCGTGAGCATTTTAGCGCAATAAAATCACCTGAGTCGAAGCCAGACATATGAGACCGAAAACATCGTAGAGTTGTGCACCGTGTGACGCAACCTATTCATCGGAATCAAATATTTTTTTGCCTACACTATTTTTTTTCGACTTCAATTAATGTAGTTGTAGTTATTAAATAAATAATTGAATACTTGAGATATACTAAAAGTAAATATAATATATTTATTACTTTAAGGCGGCTTCAATCATCGATGCAACATCGATATTATGGATGGTTTGAGAGCTTTTTTAAGAAAGTACCCAATGAACCTAGGTTTGACCAAAATAAACATAGATGAAGTTTTGGTTAAGAATTATTTGTTTGACAAGTACAAAGTTGATTGGGTAAAGACAATTTAAAAAAGCAAGCATTGATATTCCGCTTGAACCACTGTGTGTGACCGCTATTTAAGTTTCGGTTTGACGTTGGCTTAGAGGCTAGCAAAAGATGCCAAATAAAATGTAATGCCCACAATATTATTTGCACATTTTCTGTTGTTTTTTTTGTGCTACCTGTGCTATTTTCAGATTGTGCTTTTGTTGTTTGTCTCTCAATCGCATGATTCTTGATTGCTTTCCTAGTTTGTATCCTTGTTGTTGTCCTGTAGATGTTGCTCCCAGTCCTCGGATAGCACCCCAGTCAACGCTGATGATGCCATTTAGATGCATATCAAAGTATTTCACTTTTGGCCAATCCTTTTGCAATTTTTGCATATGTATGAATTGTTTGTATGTACTTACATATATTTATTTATTTATACTTTGATTTTGTTTGTTTCTCGGTATTTTCTGTCTTAAGCCATTCTATTTTCTAAGGATCCTGCTGTTGTGTCCTTCGATTGTAGTTTATGGTTTCTTGCTTTTTGCGTCGCGGCCAAACACTGTGCCACATTGCCACTATGAAAGTAAGTCTTTGGTTCTTCGGGTCTTTTGTTGTTTACGCCACAACCAAAAAGTTTCACATTGTTCGTCAGCCTGTGGCAGCTGGCACCAATCAAAAGTTTCGTCCTTTGCTTATATACTTATTACTATTTAAGGCATTTGTGTTGCTTGTATGAATGTAGTATGTTGTAAAGAAAATATTCATATTGCCTAGTTAAAGCGTTTTGCTCTTTTTTTTTGGCGTTCTTGCTGCAAAATGTCGTTAAAGTTTGGCATACAAATGATCCGGACGGCACCAAAACAAAACAAAATGCACATTTATATAATCTACTCTAACACTTCTTACTACTTACGTCGTAGCTATCACGATATACAAATTTTTATAATAAGCTTTAATTAAATTATGCCATTTGAACAATTTTCACTAATTAGCAGTAGAGTCGTAGGCCTAAGCTGCTGGCACTCTAAACTCTTTATTTAGCCATAATATTACATATTGTGAACTAAATTTAATAAAAAAAAAAAACATTAATTATTACATTTAAACGATATTTCCTGCACTCAGAAAACAAATCCGTCTTCTCCAAACATGTTTCGTAAGCAGTTAAGTCTAACGTTACTCGCTTATATTTTGGCTTAGCTTCGGGTGGAAATGTAATCTTATTTTATGAAAATTTTTCTTATTTTAGTACAAATTAAACGAAATTGTTTCCAACCAAGGATCTTATAATGGACCAATATGAACAAACGGTTCTAAAATCAAGAACTTTGTGTTAATAATTTAAGAACAAAAACATTTAGAACATTTTTTAATACCGCTGTTCGTTTATAGTACCAAAATACGATTATTTTAAAATCAAAAATTTTTGTTTTGAATTTTAAAAAGAAAATATAAAATGCAGTTTTTTCTGTGTAGTCATGCGTAATGTAATTAAATGTAACCACATACAACTGTGAAAATATATATATTTATAAATTTACACGTTTTGTGCGAGTGCGTCTATAAATTTTTAACGAAAATCCACTAAGAGCTTTACCAACCATTGCATTGGCCCACTGTAAACTGTGAATTCTGAATCGCACGACATTTTGTTTTTTGAGTGGTTAAGTCTAACGGAATGTGGTAGGCGTGTGTGTGTGTGGTGGTGTGTGGTAGCTGTAGTGTCGGTTGGCAAATGTTACGAAATCCGCAAAATGTCAGGCAAATTTTTGTAAAATGAACATAAAGCTATTTGTTAATTCAATGAAATTATTTTCTGTCCAAAGAGAGCGAGAGAATGATAGAGAGAGCGACAGAGTGAGGTGGTGGGCAATTTACCGGCCAACCTCCCAGTTTATATGCCACACTGAACATTGCCTCGCAATGTTTCGTGGTCTCCAACTGCCTCCGTGCACATGGGCGTGAGTATTTCTGTCTCGCTTTATGTGTATGTGTGTGTGTGCGTGTGTATCCTTTAGTACGGGTAACTGGTGAACATTTACGGACTCGGTGAGCTCACGTCTCAAAAACGGCTGAATTAACTCTGGGCATTTTTTTTTTCAACGATCGATGACTTAAAACGTTCCATCGTTACCCATTACCCATTCCATTCTCTAGAACCAATTATTTCCTCAATCCCGATGAATGCAATTGCTACCAACCGTACTAAAGGGAAGGTATGCTAAATATACACACTGATAAACACATTACAAGATATTTTGCATATTTTATTTGCCCCAGCCAACCGAACTCAGCCAAACATAACATACAGATACACGAGATATACACAGATAAATACATGTACACAGACATACAAACATACAAACCAATTCAGTTTCGGCGGGTAATGCAAAAATCTGTTTCTATGATTAATCGCTGCAACAAAATAAATACTATATAAATAAAAATGTATGTATGTATAAACTGCCAATAGCGAATTTTAATATTTGAGCAATTTCTTTTGGACACCATTTTATATAAAAACCAAGGGGGAAAGTCAACGATCAGGATCGCACTAGGACATAAAAGTTTCTTTAAACTTGTAGCACTAGGATGTTTTCTTTCTTCTTCTTTCTTTTCGCAGTGTTTTTTTCACAAAAACAATTTACCCTTTTAACCATTTTAATAAGTTTACGGTATAAAAAATCACATACATAGGTAACCTTTTAGGTTTGAGAAGAAGAGTAAAAGCTGCTGCCAGAACACCATTTAATCATGCTACAACTATTAAGTAGAGCAATAGTAGGACGAATATTTGTGTCACATGCAACATTCTGTGGCATTATCGTTGTTGTGTGCTCCGTGCATCTGGAACTTTGTAATTGATACTAACTAAAGCTTAATGGGGATTTCTTAACTTTCATTGCCAGAAGTATTATTTTTTTTTTTTTTTGTGGAAACAAATTTAGTTTCCTTCGAGCTATTTAGCTATCGTTGCCTTGACGCTGCCATGGCCAAAGTAATTTTCTTGTTGTTGCTGAAAATTTGCGCGTTTATCTTGTTTATTTTTTTTCGCGAACATTCGTTTCACATTACTTTGTGCTGCTGGTTGCTTGGGCAATCTACAATCTACTTTCTACTTGCTGCTTGCAACGTGCAGCTTGCAACTTGACTTGCTCGGCACGCGCTCTCTAATTTTATTCCTTAATAAAAAGCAAGGCTACGTCGTCAGCAGCAACAACAACAATGAAGGAGTTAGCGCACGTAATCAGCCAGACCAGGCCAAAAGCCCAGCCTGCCAGCCCAAGACCTACGAGAACACTTGGTTATCCGCCTGCCTCAAATCGGACCTGTCCGTGGTCTTGCCGGCATTGTTTGCCTTGTTGGTTGCCATCAAAATAGCAAAGTTCATTAAAGTGATAATGACAAAGGTCGTGAGAACAAGTAGCCATGAGACTCGTCTGCAGCATTTGTAATATTTTATATCATAGTTTGAGTGTTGTCCATGTTAATATAATTGATGCTGATTGGGCATATATATTCCTAACGCCTTGAATAAATGTGAATAAAATGTGTATTAAAATAAGTCCAAAGTACTTAAAACCGTCTTAGTACGAAATATGTACTTGTATCAAGAACAAAACACTCAATATGATCTTTAAGCATCTCAAAAGATACCATATTATTTACATCATTTTGTATTGGTATTGGTATTCAATATAATAATGAAGTGCTTGGAACAAAATCATTTTGCGTTTGGTGTGCTAAATCCTAGTATTCCGAAAAGTCCACGTCCTTTTGTTAGTCAGCGTTTTGCGATTGATCGGTTTGTGTGCCAGGGAAGTCGCAAGCATCAATGGCTGTGCAGAATGCGGAGAAGTTCATGTTACCGGTCCCAGTGCTGTCAACGGCATTTATCATATTCTGCACATCCAGTTTGGCATTCTCAAAGCCGTATTCATGCATCATGGTCGTAAGTTGTTGGGCCGTTAGATAGCCCTTTTTGTCCACATCGAAGAAATCGAATATTAATTTTGCGTCGGCAAATCTTTGCGACATGATTGGTCCGAGCCTGCAAAGACAAGTTATATAGTTTCTTAATAATTTCGAAAATTTATATTTTTTTTACCTCTTTATTTACAATGATTTGTTCTAACAGATGCTTAAAGATCAAGGGTTACTGTGATAATGCGCAAAAGCACAAAAAATCTAACATTTCAATGTGTTGACACTTAATTTGAGATAAATTTCTTAAAGTCAAAAAGTTGTTGGGGAATGAGATTTTCAAACAGAAGCTACTAGCTATAGCCAATTATGAAGCTCAATTGCTCAGGTTGTTGTTGTTGTGATGGCCAAATTGTAGTTTAGTTAAAGTTTTAAGCCCAATTGCCAGTTGTCAGTTTGTATTTGCCATTTGCCAGGCACCCAGTTGCATTCTGTGGCTGCCAAAATGGCAGCAAAAACAATTCAATTGAAAGCGCATTCTCTGGCTAAAGGTTTTTTGTCATTGTAAAAGCAAGCAACAAGAGGCAAGACGACAATCTCTTCTCTTCCTTTGTGTGTCTATGTATGTGCTTTTGGGCGTAATAACGCATTAACAGCTGACTGCCACTTAATAGCATCATTCTGCAATCCTTGCCACCAGCATATTTAACGATTTAAACTTGCCCCAAAAGAGTGAAAGAGAGAAAGAGAGAGAGAGAGGGGGAGATGAGCATCTTTAAGTGCAGCTGACTCCCGCAGTACGCGTCATTAATTCGTCTGAATGCTTTGCCACATTGTTGTTGTTGTTGCTTCCTCCTCTCTGCCTCTCTGCCTCTCTCCCTGCATGCATTTGTTTGTTTTACTACTTCGACTGTAGCAACAGCAACAGCAACAGCAGCTAAAGCTCCAGCTCCTAGTATGCCATACGGCTGGCCCAACCGCAGACCAATGTGAGTCGACCAGACTGGCCTGAACTGGCGCTTGTCCCTTTTATTCGGTAGAAAAACAATTTCTTCCATCCAAACACACACAAACACACACACACACACGCACATTTGACTCGCTATCAGACATGAGTCCAAAGCGTAACCACGACTGAACATTGTACTACTCCTGCCCTCTGCACCTTTCGCGCGCCTTCAAACATTCAACGGATGTGAATTGAGAGCGGCAAGCGTTACAGGTATACCCACAACACACACACACACACACACACACACTAGTGCACAGTGGTTCTTAAATACAGTCAAAGTATCTAATGCTTAAAGTACTTAGTAAAGAATTACATAGCATACCCATTTACCTATTTATTTTTTCACAGCTTGTTTTTAACAACTTATTCAAACTCTTTTTTTCTTCACTTTTTCACTTTTTCGTTGCCTTAAAGGGTTTTTCTTAGCATTCACACTAAATAAATAGTAGAATAAGTTTTTAATAGTTATAAACGCATTTTCGTCTAGGGTGTAATTTAATTGTGCATGAACTAAATATTTCACAGAGTTTCCTTTTTTAATTGTTTTCGCAATTAGGCACACAAAAGTTTTTTTGTTGTCTTATGCAACATAGTATTTCCCTCATTCTTTTCTACAGGATAGTTATAGCTAAATAAACAATTGCTTTGCCGCTCCTGCTCGTGTAATATGTAATTAAAATAATATTTATAATAAAATAAAAATTATTTTTAAATAAAGTATGTTTTAGTTCTTCGTGCTTCAATAGTTAGTAATTTAAGATAGAAAAACATTACCAAAATTCAAATCAGAGCAACTTTAAAATCAGATATATGTACTATATTATACTATCGACTGAATCATGCGTGCCACTGTCCGCTGTCCCCCTCTTCAATTACCCACCTGCCACTCCAGCCCAAATAGTTGTAAATGTGTCGAAAAGGCAAAGAAAAGCGCAGCTGTATGAAAAAAATAACACGAGGAAAAATCAATGGATTGTTACAAAAACAAAAAACAACAAAATAAACAAACAAACAAAAAATGAGAAACAAACGTACAAAAAACTCCCACGACCACTAAATAAGTGGAGTGCGTGGGGAAACAAAAAGAAGTACACAAAAAGTGAGCTCCAAAAAACCAATAAAAATTAACAAATAAAGGATCAACACAGCTAAAATTCCCGCCAGGTAGCACTATTTTTAGTGTCCAATGCAATACAAATTGAAGGATCAGCATTGGCGACTTTTAAATGCTTTCACTTTGAGATTTCATCGCCATTATTATTAAATCTGACAATATTTTATAATGAATTATAAATATATATTAAAATTATACGCAAGCCGGGCCTGAACAGGACCCCGCCTCCTGCCGTCCCATCAGTTTATTTGCGATTCTGTCTAAGATATTTGAAAGAATATTATTAGTCAGATTATTGTTAGTCCTAGAGGATGGCAACCTAATCCCAGCCTTACTAATTTGGCTTCATTGAAACGTGAAACAGTCCCTTGACCCTGTCTTTCATCCGGGACTTCTTTACAAGCCTCAGCGCGTTTTCGGAGCAACACTTTTCCAGATACTTAGATCATAATTTACATAGGCAAACTTTTTATGTCAGATGTAATGCTTCGGAGTCCGAAGTCTGTCAAGTCAACGGCGGTGTTACTCAGGGAAGCGTTTTAGGACCTGTCTCCTCTATATTAAAAATCTGTAGATCCACAGGTAGCTTGGAATTTCCAATGTCCCCGAAGAGGTGACCCGGTACAGCCAAAGACACATAGACAGACTCGAGGCACACTGCAACCACTTGGCTTTTGACCTGTTAGATAAAAGGCTCCACCCTTAAGATTTGCCCTTCAGGCTGCCCAAAGCGTGGAAACATTAAGACCTCAAGTTATTCCCCATAAATGAGAATTTCCCTGCAAATATATCCCTATAAAATTTACCTATTGTCTTAAAATCACAAGAAAATAAATATTATTATTATCCAATGCCAATTGTTTTATTAAGTTAAGTTGATTTAAGTTAAGTAAGTTTAAGTTAATTTCCTTGCCTTATGGCATTTCTATAAAGAACTTAACTCATGTTCTTATTTTGTATACTTTAAATTAACGAAGGAGATTCCTGTGTCGTTCATTTCGAATCCTTTAAAACCTATGCTCTTCAGCTACTGCCTCTGGCGCCTTTTCGTTTTTACAGCGTTAGGACATTGTTGTTGTTGTCCAAGCAGCGGGCTTTAACAGAGTTTTCGTGCAGCTTTTGCGCGAAATTAAATCGAGAGCAAATAATTTGTTTGGGGCCATATTATGTGTGTGTTAGTGTGTGTGTGTGTGTGCTTTTTCTGCTGTTCAACCAAAAGGGGGCAAAGGACGAACCTGTAAAGTACAATTAAGTCGACTTGTGCTGCTTCCATCAAATATTGTGAGGAAACGAACTCTGGGCCATGTTCAGATATAGTAAGTGACGGTGCACCACATTGCATCACTTCGATATCTCAAACACAGTTGATGTTGAAGCTGATGCTAAAATCTCGTTCAGACCACTAATTTAAAATTACCAGCGCCATCTATTAGCCATATGTAAAATTAAAATCAAAGTGCCACTTAAATTTGGTTTTAAAACAGCGATGCCAGACAGCGCCATTTCCAGCATCCATATTACTGAGCCATCTATGAGTCAAACCTAAAACAATGCTAAAACAGCTTAAGCTATCGAATATATTTTGCAAACAGCTGATCTCAAAACTGAGGCGCGGAAAGCTGTTAAAAACAAATGCCAACAAGCCGAGTGAATACATACAGCGCCACAATTTATTACGACTATTTAAAGCAAAAACAATTCAAATAAGTAAGACAGTGACAACAGTGGCTGACAAAAAGTGCGCCAGAAATAGCAAAAGGCTGCCACCAGACAGCAAAACGCAATCAGCTGTCGACGCTAACAAGTAGTCGATACTTAATCGATTGACGCACACATTTGGCATGCGATGATGGTATGCGATCGAATGGCTCGATAGCTTGCGTATTTGTTCAGTAGTTTTTTGCGGCTCCAAAAGTCGGACGTGTTAGTGGCTATTTGTTTTATTTTTTTTGGCAGTGCAAACACTTGCAAACAAGTAAATACGTGTGCTGAATGTTGTTGTTTATAAGTGCGCGTGCAATGAATGTGAATGCGTCTGTAGTTTTTACAATACATAATTGAGAACTAACGTGAAGTCTTAAGAACAACAAACATCACACAAATCTTATTTAGCTTAACTCTCCGTCTGAGCGTTTGACACGACAACAAAGTAAACACAAAACACGACGACAACAAAACAAGGCGGCTATTGTTGCTGCTGTTATTGTTTCAACTATTATAAATGCAGTGCAGCAGGAAGACCACCGAAGAATCCCAGCATTGAGAGCGCCAATCAAACAATTAAATGAGCCAACAACACGCACAAGTAAATATTATTATAATTACTGTTTATCAATTTAACACATTCACAAAATATTCTATTCGCTGTCGCTGCTTATCTATTGGCAAAAACAAAAACCAAAAAAATAGCGCCGGCGGCAGCAGCAACAACAGAAATTCGCCAGCGGCATTTATTATTAGCATAGTAAAATGTAAAATTTGTATTGAAAATCACAACAAAAACAAAAATAATTAGAGACGCCAGAAAGAACGAATGTGTGTGTGTGTGTGTGTAATATCGAATAGCCAATATCGAAAGATCTTATTTCCCTTACGTACATCTTTGTATGTAGTAAGCCAAGTGCTCATTGGCATTGGCAAGGCAACTTACTAGACTACTACCACAA
This sequence comes from Scaptomyza graminum, assembly GCA_018901835.1. Classification (NCBI taxonomy): domain Eukaryota; kingdom Metazoa; phylum Arthropoda; class Insecta; order Diptera; family Drosophilidae; genus Scaptomyza; species Scaptomyza graminum. The sequence goes on along the minus strand of JAEIFL010000001.1, from coordinate 4,860,790 downwards.
GCTCTAGCCAATTTATTTGCTTTTGCTCTTGCTGTTGCTGTTGTTCTTGATGTAAATGCCGTCGTCAGTTACCGTTGCTGTGGCCGTGGCCATTGCTGCTGCGGTTTTGGGTCTCTTTCTTTGATTTTGGTTTTTTTCGTGTTTCGTTGAATCTTTTGGCAGTGGCCATTGTAGCCAATTTGTTTTTTCCCGCCAAATCTAGCTTTTTTCTTGATGAGTGCAATATTTCTGCTTGCACTTGGAAGGGAATATTTATGTTGATCTTGTTTCTAATGGAAAATGGCATTAATTTTATATTTAGTAAATATCAATTATTTTTTTTAGTTTTCGTGTCAGGTTCACAAACTTAAAGCTACATATATATCAATTTTTGAAATGATTTTTTGTTGGCTTGATTTCCGATTGCAAGAATTCTCATAGGTCCCATAAGTTTTCAGCCGTAGCAGAGTATTGCGCATACGAATTTCAATTTCCACGTCTTGACTTGTTTTTAATTTTATTCAGAATTGTATTACTAACAGAGAATGTATTGGCTATAGTAGAAGTTTTAATCAAAGCAAATTAATATTTATTCGATTTTATGCAGTACACATAGTAAAAAATTGTTAAGCTCGTGCTCTTTGCTTTTTTTCAATTATTTCGAATCGTGTTCCATTTGTAATTGTTTATGTGACAAAAGATATGAAGCTGACAAGCTAATTAAGCTTAAGCGCTTAGCACTTTTTGTTGACTTTGCTGTACACTAAACACTTTAAGAGATAGTAACGGTTCTGCTTTAGATGTACGAATGTTTCCGCACAAAAACTAAACTTAAGCCTTTTTTTGTGGCTTCTCAAAGGTTGGCAGCACTGGCGAACGTCTAAGGTGCCTGCAGCCGCATAATGAGAGAGCGCCTCAATTTTAATTCACTTTCAACTCTCGCACACGCTCTTTTTTTAGACCATGTACACTCTCAACTTAAATTGGGGGGGAGGGGTATAAGGGTTTGTAAGGTTTTTAAAAAACAGTCGAATTGCCATATAGCGAGTAATCTAAAATGGGTTTTTTATTTAACCAAATGGAATGGAAATTAATTTGTTATATAGAAAACTTTGGAAATTTGACTGTATAAATAATATTTCATGTTGTCCTTTGGCATGAACTTTAGCTACCGTTTGAGCTTATTGCTTGCCTTGGGTTATTTAAAACATTTTAGATTTTAATACCAACTTATTATGGAGCTCTCCCTTTTTACCCTAGCCCTCTCGGCTTTGACTAGGGCCATGCCCAATAACTTGTGCCTCGTGTGTGTGACGATTTGAAGTTTGTTATCTCTTTGGGCCCGGTACACTGGCTGACACTTACCAACTTTTGCCGCCACCCACGACCCTTTACCGCGACCGGGGGCCATTTTGCCCGTGTGCCGCTTGTGTGCCTTTGTGCCACATTTTTGCTGTAATTTGTCACAAGTTTGTTGCGCTTTTCGCAGTTGACTAAAAGTGTAAGGGGCGGGCTCTGTGGTTCCTCTGTGCCACACGTATCCACGTGTAGCCCAAAAACCCATTCAATACCTCTTTATCGCTGTCGTGCAGCAACAATTAGTCGCCACAAAAACAAACAAAACAAACAAAAGCTTCTGTTGATAGAGGGCTACGTGTACTTAAGCTGAAACTTTACATTTTAAATACCACAGCTAAAAGGCAATATCAGGCATCGAATGTTTTTATTAACTGTATGCGTATCGATAATCGTCGCTTGATTGTCAAATACAATATTATAATATTATTATTAGTAATATTGCTGAGTACCAAGTATCTCGATAGTCGTTGGCCCGTCTTTGATTAGGGCCCTGTCGCTCTTGTCGCTTGTTTTATTTATGTACTTAGTTACATACATACAAACATATGCATCATTTATATCAGTTGGCACTTGTTATATTTATACTTTGTGTGGCGTGTGGCATGGGGCATGTAGCATGTGCAACGAACGTCACTTCAACTTTGAGGAGTGCTAAGAAGACAACAACAACTCCTACATTTGCCACATCTTCCAAATGAAATTAGGCTGTGCAGCCCAACGGAGTCGGCCAGCTGGGTGTCGGCCCGCACTGAATAACTGAATAACTCAATAAGCCATCTCATTGCCATGCAAATTGAATGTTCAACTACACAGGAATCTTATATACAAATACATATACATATACTATATATGTATGTATATATAGTTGAACTCTCTAAACGAGTTAGTATTGTTGCCCTTGACAACACTGCGTGGCGAAACGCCTTCATAACCCGAGCTGTCCGAGCAGCAATTCAACAACTAACGGTCCGTTTAGAGCCCGAACTTAGTTGCCGTTAAACTGAATAACATTTCACAGCTTAAAGCAAAATAAAAGAAAGAGCACGTCCCTTCAACCTTAGTTGTATTTACTTACAGTTCTTGGATTTCATACTAGCTGTGACTCAACCTTTTTAAATTATTTTCTCTTTGCTTTTGATGATTCGCTTTCAATAAATTATGCTTTAGTCACTTCTACTTCGTAATCACATACCATATTCTATTGCCAAGGGCATTTTTAAATGGAATTGCTGTAACTCATAACATTCTCCTCCCACCCCCTTTTCAGAATAATTACCATTACCTTTAGAAATTCTATTTAGTCGCTTTCATTTCATTTCATTCAGAGTAACTCATAATTATTTGCATGCAATCAGCACGAAGGGCTTTTGTAATGACAATTCAACTGTAGAATCTCGAATTCTGTTTTTTATTGTAAATAAATAAATTACAGTGTATTTAATTTAATTAACTTTGCTCTTTGGCTTAGAGCCTTGTCTAAAACCACGTTTATACAATTCGATTAGAAAGCTTTTAATTTTATATTATGAAATATACTTAAAAAATTACCAAATTTAATGTCAACTTATTATATTAGATGTGGCACTGTGACATTTTTTATTTCATTTCTGTTTTTTTTTTTTTTTTTGCAACAAGAAAGTTGCGCAACAAAAACTTTTGCGCCCCTTTTTATTTGAAAGTAGAAATGTGCAAAACAAAAAAAAGGCCGTAGAAAAATTAAGTCAGTAATTAGCAAAGCCATTTCCGGTGTGGCTTAAGATTTGTTTTACTTTTGCTTGTTTGTTTTACTTTGAAGCACAACTTTTAATTTATTTCTATACGCTAACAAATTTCGTACACTCTTTTGCCAAGCAATACTAACTGGCAATGTGGTCGGGCGGCCGGTCGAAAACATAAACATATGTTGAATGTTCATATACTGTGCAGGGATAACTTATAAACTCAAAACCATCCATGAAAGTCTATCAGTATTAAAAGTTGAACATTTAAGTTTGAAAATTATTTTTTAACACACCTCAACACTTGACCCATTTGGATTGTAAGCCACTTTTGCACAGATTAAGTGGGTTAACTCTGTCGCTACGCATTATCATTCAGGTGAAGTCGTGAACATATGTATGTACAAATATTTTGTTGTATCAATGGGCTAAAGCGAACCGGAAAATAATCAGTCAAACTGTTGCAAAAGTCGACGGCTTTAATATTGAGCAGCTTGCACAGTTGTTGATTCGACTATATTTCGATTGGCAGTTGGACAAATTGCAACTTAGTTGCCATACGTGTGATACATATATATATATATATGTACCTATATATATACTCATCTGGCGTCAACTGGGCGGCGTTGTGCGAGCTGTGAGCCTAAATTGAGAGCTCCCCGCATCGATTTGTACAAATTGCTAAAATTTCTTCTGATTGAGCTGGTGACTCTAGCCGCGGGCTCCATTCTCCCCCGTGTCCCCGTGTCCCTGTCTGCCTGCACGCATCCTTTGTCACAGCAAAGTTTTAATGGGCTCTCCTCGCTCTCCTCGCGCGCGACAGTGGCTGGAACAAAAATAGGACACGTATTCCTTTAACATTTTGATGTCATTAGAGCTGCTGACGCCAGCCTCAACCCCCCCTATTTTTTCCCCCTCTTCCGCCCTTTGCATCAACCTCGCAATGACGCCGAATTGGTTGGGTTGAAATGATAAGCAGCCCAGTACAAAAAACCGAATCGCCAAAAAGAGAGAGAAAAAAAAAAAAGTGAGCGAGCGAAACGCAAAAAACCAAATTCAAATGAAATCAAAATCTAGCACGCTTATCAATTTTAGTTCCGCAGCCTGTGTTAGCTGCCCCTCGCTTACCCCCCATACAACCCCCTCCCTGCACAGTGCACAAAACGACGATGAATACTAACGGAAACTTTGTTGCCAATTTGCATACAATGCAGTTTGCCGTTCGCCGTTTGGCGCTATTGGGGTTCAGCTTTTAATGCCCTTGGCTCCGTCGGGGTACATGAATTGTTGTCATGATCATCAATGAAAGAGATATCATAGATGTATGTATGTATATTTACCAGAGGAGTCTTAACAAACTAATCGGAAAGCTATAGGGTTAAATTTTACAAAGTTCTGTTTGTATTTATTTTGCATTGCAATTAGAGTATTTAGCAGTTGGTATGCAAGTCGATGTCAATATATGTATATTGACTTCATATTTTATTTTTGTGCAATATTTATTTAGTTTTGCTGCAACATATCGGAGTCGGCTTTTGCGTTGCATTGTTGCGGGCGGGCGGCGGCTATGATAAAACCTTTCAATTTCCGTTTTTTTTTCCCCCTGCACATTTATGTACAATAAAATAGCTGACTAGCCGACATCGACATCGACGTTGTTGTTGTTGTAGTTGTAGTTGTAGTTGTTGCTACCTCTGCCGCCACCCAATTGCTTTGATCGATACACATCCAACAACAGTTGTGCCATCCCAGTTGTTCTTTGTTGCTGTTGCTGTTGGTATAATGCCGGTTGGGGTTCATTGACTTTGTGAGCATATGTTTGTTCATGTTATTTTCAGAGTTTTGTTTGCTGTTGTTGTTGTTGCTTGAGGCGTCACCCGTTTGCTGACGCCTGAGTGTTAATTACTTTTTTGTTGTTTTAATTGTCAATTTATCGAAGCGCTCGTACGATAAAATAATAATAAAAATAATCTATCGTAACTGATAAATCATTATAGTGCAAGCAGCATTACCCTTACTATCCTTTATTAAGGTTCCTGAACAATGAGCTATTAGTTCAAGACACCAAACGCATTAGCTTTCGCTCCCTCCCTCGCCTAATAAACAGCCTGACAAGTACCTTAATTGCCTTGTATATTGATTGATTTACCAGTTGGCGTACGTCAAGATGTTTAGACTGACAAATGCCATTACTCTCTCTCCCTCTCTCTGTCTTTCTCTGATCTGATATGTTTCAGGGTTCAATGCACCATCTAAATTTAAGGTATGTCTCAATCATATGATTCATTTGGAACCACGGTTGACACGACAAATTGAATTTAAACATTTAAACTTCTTATTCGCAGCAATTCCGCTGGATTCTTATTCTTATTATTGGCATCGCGTATGCGCTGAAACGTTCAGTTTTAATTAACACATTACTTGGCCACGAACTTTCGTCTGAATCTTTCACCGTCTCCGTCTCTTTCACTCGGTTTTATTCACTTTAAAAACTCGGCACGCTTCACTGTGCAAACGTGGTGGAGTGTGCACTACTCCGTGGATTCATTGGATTCTATCGAGTACGAGTACTGGTAAGCTTTATCCACTCTCTCTCTCTCTCTCTCTCTCTCTCTCGCGCGCTTTTCTCACTTTCTGCGCTTCACTGCGTATCGAAGGGCGAATCCCCGGAGGTCTGGCCATGCCAGATAGCATTGACTGAACTGGGTACTAAGGCTGAGGCTGAGTCTGCGTCTGTGGCAACAACAGCTGCTGCTGCTGCTGCTGCACGTTGTCCAAGTAATTTATAATATGAGCGACGTGCTGATAAATGAGCTGTCGTTGCGCCAGTTGCTAAATATTAACCAGCCAGCCGCGCTTAGTTAGACAAATCTAAATCCAACAACAATAACAATACAGATAGCAACGGAATAAGACACAACGAGAGAAACCGAGAGAGAGAGAGAACAAACAAAAAAAAGCTTTGGAGTCCAAGCGAGATTCGCTTCGTTGCGCCGCGCTGAAAGCCGCCTTCAAAGCGCTCCGAAAAACTGCAATTTAGAACAAGGTCTTTAGACTGCCATTAAGGCACTTTACGTTCCGGCTCAGCATTCCGTCGTACTATTCACCATCGCCATCGCCAGCGCCATCAAATCATCAACACTTCCCGGACTGTGCAGCAGCCCCCAAGCGTAGCGCAGCAACATTATTTATGCAGATTTCTTTTTTTTCGCATTTTATTCTTTTTTTTTCAATTTTTTGTTCGCTCTTGCTTTTTGAAACAAAAGCTTCCAACTTAAACTGTCGCAAACGTCCCCGTCAACGCACCAAGCGCAACAAGCGTGAGAACTAGCGCCAGCTATTGCCGCCACAGTGGTGTGTTGCTTGTTAAAAAGGGCATGAAAACACTCTCAGAAGAAAGAAACACTCGAAAGATACAATTAACAATTAAGCAACCTTTTTTGTATTTGCATTTTAAGTATTTTCTACATTTTTGAGCTAAAATCGCGTTTTTCACTTTGAAGGTCTGCAAAATATAGCAAAACAAATATAAAAAATAAAAACACTTCGTGATTACCTCAATAAATAAATCACCTTTAAAATGCATTTCAAGCTGTTAGCATGTTTCTTTTTTAAATTATTTCGACGATTGTTTTAATGTTACTCATAGGATCGCATATAAATTAAATTAAAATAGGGCCATTAGTCTCTTAGGTGTCCAAAATAATGAGTTTTTTTTTTACTTTAACTAAAGTCGGTTTTCTATTTTAGTACAATGTTGATTAACTTCAATCTCCCTTTGCTTAAGTTGTCTATGAATTTTAACGCTTTGGGACTTGAAGTAAAAACTCTTTTTCTTTTAGCATTTCAGTAACCAGACGGAATATGTACGACTTTCTTCTTAAATAAAGACATTTCCAAATAAATGACTTATCTATCCGAAAAAAATAAAGCATTCTCTAAAAAATCCGGCTTATATGTAGTAAAAACAAGCACTCTGAAAAATAAATTGAAATGCATTTGTGCCTTGGTTTTTTTTTGTATTTTTTTGTCTTTTGAGGACACTGTGCAAAGGGCCACACACAAAATGAGATGCCATTAAGCTTAAGTTGGGGAAAAAAAACACACACGAGTATAAAAGTGCTAGACGAAAACCCATCAAATAAAGCAAAACTCTTCACATGCATAAAACTTAATGTGGGTATGCTTCTGTATGTGCACGCGTGTGTGTGTGTGTGATGTTGTGAGACTGGACTGCTGTTTGGCAATACAATAAAATTTACACGCTTATTAATTTTTACAAGACTTTGTCCGACACTTGAGCGAACCACCAACAACAACAACAACGCCACTGCCTTTTGTTGTTGATTCCGTGCATCGTGTTTACCATTCACCAAAAGAAGAAACACACTCTCACACACACACACACACACACAAACGCACAAACACATCATACAGTGCCTATTGAAAAGTAGTTGTATCGTTTGAGTGGTGTGGCGGAGAATAGAGAGGGGGGTAGAGTCGCTGAAAACACCTCTTCAAACAAAAATTCAACTTATACTTATATATATATTTTGTTGTTGTAGTTGGTTTTTGGTTCATATTTTATGCACACTGCGTGCCGAGAACAAGAACACAAGGGCTGTAGATAAAGTGTGGGGGTAGGAGCATTAGGGGGGGGGAGGCTAGGCTGTAATTTTACTTTAAAAACTTGTCGGGCCCTTTGGGCGATGCTCTCTGGCTGAGAAATGGGCAGAAGAGAACAGAGAACCCATTGAAAAAGGAGAAGCGAAGGGGTCAAAGCTGTGGCAACCCTATTGCTGCATTTTGGGTATTCATGTTAATATATACATATATAGTGTAAGCCACATTTTTGCCATGCTAAAAATGGCCAAAGCACAATTTTTCGTTATTTCCAAAACTTTCGTCCGACAAACATACATATAAAACACACTGGCAAAAGTATATATACAAGGAACAAGGACCTTCTGTCATGTGTATAGCACACTCTACGTCATGTGTGTGTGTGTGTGTGTGTGTGTTTATGCACACATAACGCACTCCTTATGACATCAAAAGGGCGGCGCACAGTCCACAGACCACATACTTGAAGTTGATTCGGGAGTTATTGTTGCTGTTGCTGCTGCTGATGCGAGGGAATGTCCAACAAGTACTAGACTGAAAACGAAGTAGCAGGACACGCATGCGAAAGCTAATGTGTGATCAAGAATAAAAGCCAACACAGATAAGGTGCAAAAAGTGAAACAAATTGGATGCTTTTAAAATAACTTTGGCTTGCAAAACATTTTGCAACGAACCAAAAAAAACACACGAATGTGAATGAATGCGAAACACCTGTAAAAAACATGTGTTAGAGAAAAATAAAATAGTTGAAGTTAAGTTAAATACTAATTAAAAGATTAAATGTTTATGTGTGCTCAAGATTAGGTGGAATGTGATAAGAACTGTATACCATGTAAAAAAAAAAAAAGCTCAACTCTGCTCAAAAACTAACGGGGGAAATAATTGCAATTGCATATTCATGAAGTTAAATGTCCATATAGTGTTTATTTATATTTAATTTGATTAAATTAAAAATGCTTGTCGACTGGGAATTCAAACTTGACGGCTTTTATTATTCAGCAACGCTTTTTCTTTTTGCATGCAGTTAAAATTGATGGAAATAATATGTTGTGAAAAAATTATGTTTTTGCGTTGGAATTTAAATTTGCTTAAGCGATATCGATTTGAAAAAATGTTGACATTTTTATGTGCCTTTATATAAAGCTGTGAGAAATTGACTTCTGTTTCGCATTGTCGTATACAAAATAATAATGTATAGCTATATCCAATATTTTCTGTAAGTTAAGCTAATAAACAAAATATAATAAATAAATATAGTACTTATACATGTATATGTATGCATCTAGTATTATTTGACTGTTGCGTAGAGTAAATTAATTTTGAACAAGCAAAAAACACATTGAAAGCGATTTGCTTAGTTGTCCGTCGTAAGTAAGTGGTATTCCAGATTGTGGCACTAGTAAAATATGAGATTATGGCCAGGCTAACATCTGACATGCATTTACCAACCGCCTCTTGTTCGGTTTTGAGCAACTGAAGCCACACGTTAAGCTGTGGGACACTGCAACTACAATATCCACTACTACATACTGAGTATGTTGGCTTCAAGTGCTGCCATTGGCCTGGTAAAATGTGCGCCTAGACTTCAGAATCCAACAAGAGAGAGAGAGAGCGAGAGCGAGAAAGAGCAGATGCTGTGACGAATGTCGCGCCAACATCATGCACTTAACTAAGTATGTATATGGCTACTATATGGTCGACACTTCAGCACTTGAATGTCAACCAACTGCACAACTCCTGTCACTTGTGAGCAGATGGAGGAACGAGAACGAGGGAATGGAATGGGGCTGGGTGGTGTTGGTGTTGTGAGCAGTAAGCAGCTTAAACGCTCGATGAAATGCTTGCCACGACGAGTCACGTCCATGTGTCATATAGCACACTTATACACTCAGTTTGTGTGTGTGTGTGTGTGGAGAAAGAATTTTCTTATCAAATATCCCTAGCAAACATAATAAATATGTTTCACCTTATTTACACAAACTTACAACACATACGAACACACACACATCACGCATACAAACAGTCAGTAAATAAAGTAAATTAAACAATAATTCATTGTTGAAATATATATATTTTGAAGTTGTCTTTGGGTCTTTTTGCTATTGTTTATAAGTGTGCGTTGTTTCTATTGACTGTCACATCAAAGAAGTTTCTATTTATTTATTTTTTATGTTTGGTATTTGCTTGATTTTGTATTTGCATATTGGCAATTGTACTAATAATAGTTCTTGAATTCTATTTTCTGCTTTTCACCCACACAGATATGACGGAGGAAATAACTGGCAATTGGAGCTATTATGTGTACATATCACTAACATTGGTTCCAGTCTATTTGGCATTTCAGCTCATTAAGTTTTTGGGCTGGCAGCTATTCGTGAACAACTGAGCAAACAGCAAACATTACCTAACATAGCAAACATAAAACTAACAGCCAACAAACAAACAGAAACGACAACAACAATACAAGGAGTCATAATCACAATTGAAATTGGAATTGTTGGCAAGAGAGAAAGAGCAAGGTGCGGGGAACAATTGGGAGCTGGGAGCTGGAAGCTGAGGGAGTCTGCGAGTCATCGAGCTGCCGCTGCAGTTGCAAAAGGTGCGTAGTCACTTGAAGGCAGTCGCTGCTGTCAGTCGAGAGTTGTTGAAAGTGCTGAGAAGTGTGCCGGTAGAACACACTGTAAGCACATAGCCAAAAGGCCAAAGCCAAAGCAAAAGCCAAAGACGGCGGCTGCAAATAATTTCGAAAACTATTTAAATATGCTTATGACTGAAGTTTTTCCCATTTCTTTTTTTTTTTTTTTGTTTGCAGGCACAACGCTTACGCTGACAAGGACCTGTCCTGCACTCGGGGACATAACTGAAAACGGAAAAACGAAAGAACGAAAGCGCGATACTTAAAGAAAGTAAAGGAACAGAAAGTTTTATCCCTGTCAGAGTCTGCCAGATCACACAAAGAGAGGGAGAGAGAGAGAGTGGCGGTAATATAGAACATAATTTGCTTAAGTAAATATGTTTAAATTGCAATAAAAATAGCGCAGAGCCAGAGTGTCGAGAGTGTGCCTGCAACAAAGCACAGAAGCTAAGAAAAATTCCAAAAGGTTCTGGCCGCAGCTGTTTTTGTGTAGAAATTGAAATCAAACAGAGGGAGCGAGAGAGAAAGCGAGTTAGTTGCTGCTGGGCCGCCAGATGGTTATGCTGACCGCACAGGGACGTTAACAAAGGCGGGGAAATGCAAAGCAATCAACGTCATAAACAGCAGGAGCCGAGCGAATGCCAAAGACGACGCAATCATTGCCTTGGTTGTGCTATACAGCAGCAGCAGCTGAAGCAACAGCAATAACAAGTCAAAGAAAAGAAAAGAACGAAAAGAAAAAAACATCAGGAAAGCACATCACACACAGAGAAGCAAGAAGAGCGGAAGGAGAGAGCCGTAACTTTAACCGGAATTAGCAATAGCCGCAGCTCAAAGCCCAGCCAAAGCCCAGTCAAAGCAGCCAAGTGCAAATAGAAGCAAATATTAGAAACTGCAAAGCCAAGCAAGCAACTGTTAAAGAAAGCAAACTAAAACTCGTAGGCGTCATCGTCATCGCCTGCTGTCCGTTGCAGCGCGCGCTCAAGTAACCAATTTACATATTTAAGCTTTTGTAACGTCCGGCTGCTAAGAGGGAGTCAGTCGAGCAGACTCAACTGTCAGTCCAGTCACTTCGTCAGTCAGTTGGTCCGTTGAATCAATAGGGCGAATACAAATAGACAAGTCGAGCGCACTGAAGAGGGTTTTGGCTTTGGATTGAAATCAAAAAGCAGTTAGCCTCACACCTCAGTTGGCCGCAAGCAGCAAGATGCGTCTGCCATATCGAAATAGGAAGGTCACCCTTTGGGTGCTATTTGGCATTATTGTCGTCACCATGTTCCTATTCAAATTCACCGAATTGCGCCCCACCTGTCTATTCAAAGTGGATGCCCCCAATGATGTGGGACCAAAAATGTACCGCTTGGAGGTAAGCATACTAATATATTTTTTATATCACACCCACAAACACACACACACACACACGAGGAATGGAAGTCAACTCAAGTAGTATATTTACACTTGAGGGCATCTATTTAGAAACCGAACAGTGTCCAGGGAACGATTGCAAATAATAGATAAATCAAATTGTGGCTAGCAGCACTGTGGCACAGTTGTATCTGTGTATCGTCTCTCTCTTTTTGTTTTTGTTTTTCTTTTTTCACTCTCCATTCCCCGCTGTCCTTGGAAAACAGGATAACTAATTTCATGTTGACTGCACACGGCTGACCCAACCGCAAGCCATGCTAAGTCATTGGGGAATTTTGTTGGTTATCGGATGGCCGAACACCATTCTGTAAACATTAATCGCACCACACACTTTTGGCCAGTGTTCGTTGTTGCTGTTGCTGTTGTGGCTTACTTGCTAATTGACATTGTTATTGTGTATGAATGAACTGATCAAATCGGCTGTAAGAACTGCATACGAAGCGTACACATTATTTGTACAACACTAATCGATTTTCCAAAAGTGTGTGCTTAAGCCCTTCCAAATGTATCGAACCCCAAATCAATAATTCATTCTGTTTGCGCTTGTCGCACTCTTATCGCATCACACGGCACTCGGTCATCTGATAACGACATTTCTAGTATGTACATATATATTATGTATATAAGTCAGCTGGTGTTTTCTACCTTATCGGATCAATTGAAAACGATGATTTAAATATGGCACCATGCTAACCAGCTGGTCAAATCTCAAAGCAACTACAAAAAAGCTGTTCGTTTTTTCTTTTTTTAAATTCTTAGATATTTTCCGTTTTCTTTTACAATGACTTCATGCTTATATTGAACACAGTGCCCACAATGTGTCAGCATTTTAAGCAGCTCGTATTATGGGCTTACACTCTTGAGTTCAACACGCTTTATTCAAACACACACACACACACACACAATTTTTAACTGTACAGGAAAATCCTTTAAATTGACATTAATGGGACAGGCACGCCAAAGGTTAACGGGCTTCTGTTACCAACACACACACACACACAAAATAGACAGCTGTGTGTGTGTGTGTGTGTACCCCACGCAAATTCAGTTGCCATCAGCGTCACAATGTTGCCTGTGGCACCACCACCACCTTCCACGACATTCGGAAAGTCAGCCATCCGCTTATCCTCATAATTATGATCATAATCATCGTGGAAACACGTAATTTTTGCCAGCAACTTTTCTCTAATTTAATATATTTTTCCTTTTTTCTCATTTTGGTTTTTTTTTTTTTTTTCATTTTGCATTTTGCTTTCACCACCTTGCTGCCGCGCGCGCCCTATGCCTCGCCGTACGCCGCATGTGCCGCAGAAATACGTCACAGATAACAATAATCGCGCCTTTTCATACTACCGTGAGATGCCATTAATATTCATAGGCGGTGTGCCCAGATCTGGTACGACATTAATGCGCGCCATGTTGGATGCTCATCCCGATGTGCGGTAAGTTTGCAAAAGTCTGTACATTTTCTTCAACACGTACACATACAGACACATACACATAAATATACATACAACCATTACATTTCAATGTTCATGCAAAACAGCGTAAGTCAATAGGTCAAGCTTTATACTAGTTGACGATACAAAACTTTGTTAAGTATTATAAATTAGCACAGATTTGCATATAATATTTTAATTTTATAAGTTCGCAACTCAGGAAATTGCATGCCAATCAAGCAATTAAGTTGAGACAGTTGGCTCTAAGGTATTTTATTTCAAATTGATATAAATCATGTTCTTTTTTCGTATTTAATTATAGACAATTTATCTCTTTCTATGATAGCTTTATTCATATTACACATTTAATGTTGTTGGAAAAATAACAAAACATATTTGGCTTATATGCGAAGCTTGTTTGTTATTATATGTATGTACAATACAATACAATGTGCGAGATGATGGATTGGTCCATTTTGGTTTTCTAGACGTATGTCTGTGTGCATGTCTGTCGGCTGCTGTCATTGTACAACAATGAATTAGATTAGTTTTTTGTTACGCATGAGTAATTAGCCACGAGTTTTTCGCCACTGACGTCCTTTAGACTACTATGAGTGAGCTGCAAAGCAGAGTGACACAGATAGAAAGAAAAGTTATATAAAAATTAACAGCGTGGGGAGGGACGTCGTGGCGTGGCGAGACGTTGTTAGTTGGTCTCGACTTTTGCCTGCTTATTTTATTAACAATTTGCCTTCGCTTTTTTACAGAACAGTACAGTACTGATTCTTGTCTGTCGAGTCGCGTAGCTTTTGACTTGTGCTCCTTAGCTCTTTTAGCGCATGGTTCGTAGATCCTGGCTCTGGGCTCCTCCTGGCTCATGGCTCATGGCTCATGGCTGCAGACAGCAGTCAGAGCCACTTTTTCTGATGGCTGCACAGCACAATTTCCGCTATTTAAAAACTTACTTCCGCCCTTCAAGTGGCAGGGATGCATATAGTTAAACTTGTGCCATATACTACCACATGCATACACATACACAAATAGAAATACGTTTAGCAATGTATGTGAATGTATGTGTACATTCTGTGTATGAATATGTATATTTATTGAGATAGAGAAAGTCCATTGCTTTTAACTAACGCTGGCCTCGTTAGCTTTTGTTCGTCCAATTTGCATATAAACCACGCGCATTTAATTGCTCAAAGATTATATATATTTTTTATGTGTGTCTATGTGTGTGCAGAATGCGGCGGAGGCTTATAGTATGTGACTCATTCATTCATACCCTCTACAATGCCAAGAAACTTGTGAGAATTTGTCATTACACTTAAATGCCTTTCAGTAAATTTCCTGAATGAATCAAAATTATTGAAAAGTTAAAACTCTGCCCACTTTCATCTTTAGTCATCTTTATCTTATTATTTGGGCTGTAGGTTGTTCAAAAGAATTTTTTCTAAATTGCATTAGTATTCAGAATTTGATTTATTCATAATTCAAAGTTAGCTACTGTAAAATGCCCCAAAAAGTATGCTACACATTCAGTACTTAAAGCTATTCAAATTCATAAGCCAAGCAACAACTACTACATACTTGAATGTATTAAAATTCGTTAAGAATGTCCTTCAACTGTAATTATTTGAAATTGATTTAAGCTGTGTGTGAATACATACATATCTGATAGCATTATTGCATGTTATTTGAAACCAACTCATGCAAACTGTAATAATCATTGATTGTAGTAAGTATATGGCTTGGAATGTAATTTGCATATTTGAAAATTAATTGCTTTTCCATCACTTGTTGAGCTGAGGCCAAAAACAAATCTCATTACACGATTTAATCGATTCCGCTTAAGTTTTACAAGGACTCCTTGCGCCATTGTTAGACGTACGCAAACAACTTTTGCTAAAGTCAGACATGCGCTAAAGTTTTCTTCTTAAATCGCAATTCAAAAGAATTTTAACTGCAGATTTTTCAACTCTTAATTTGCAAATTAAATGACGTCGCAAAAACAAAAATAAATTAAATAAAATAAAGCTGAATCAAAGTCAACAGCTAGACAGAGTGGATAACTAAGTAAAGCTGGTAAGTTTGCGAACCACTTTAAAGCGCGCTCGACAATCAATTTTGCGATATAACAACGTTCATCGTTGTTGGGCTGTTGGACTGTCGGACTGGACTGGAGTGTTAGGAGTATCCGGTTCCATTTAGTCGATTGCATTATCAAAGGCCCAACAGCTGCAACAGGCAACTATGTGCGGCAAGGAGGTGTACAGAGATAGAGAGAGAGAGGAAGTCTGTTCAAATTCAGCTATGCGATATCAAACATCATTGTTGTTCACTGTTTTGTAACATGGCTTCTCATGCTCAACCCCTTTCCCTCCATGCACACACACACACACTCTCTCCTATCCCTATTCACATTTTACCTTCCTTTCATCCATCGCCGTCGCGTCCTTGCCTCACTCGTTATTGTACAACCAGTAGTACTACTATGTGTCTCATTCATTTTAGTTGCGGGCAGGAGACGCGCGTCATTCCGCGCATTTTGCAGCTGCGCTCGCACTGGCTAAAGTCCGAGAAGGAATCGCTGCGGCTGCAGGAGGCGGGCATCACCAAGGAGGTCATGAACAGTGCCATCGCCCAGTTTTGCTTAGAAATCATTGCGAAACATGGCGAGCCGGCGCCGCGCTTATGTAACAAGGATCCGCTAACGCTCAAAATGGGCTCCTATGTAATCGAGCTATTTCCCAACGTAAGCCACAACCACTCAAACATACTGTATGCATGTATATGTACATATATCCATTCTCATTCACTTGTCTCTTTTTTTCTGTATTCTGTATTCTGGTTTATTTTTTTGTTACACGCAGGCCAAATTTCTATTCATGGTGCGCGATGGACGGGCAACGGTTCACTCAATTATATCCCGCAAGGTGACAATCACTGGCTTCGATTTGACGAGCTATCGTCAATGCATGCAGAAGTGGAATCACGCCATCGAACTGATGCACGAACAGTGCCGCGACATTGGCAAGGAACGTTGCATGATGGTTAGTCAACCATTTTTTTTCTTCATTTATTCGTCACCATAATTTTTTTTGGCTTCAGGTGTACTATGAGCAGCTGGTGCTGCATCCGGAAGAATGGATGCGTAAAATCTTGAAATTCTTAGATGTACCATGGAACGATGCGGTGCTGCATCATGAGGAGTTTATCAATAAGCCCAATGGTGTTCCGCTATCCAAGTAAGTTCGATTGAATGACACCGCAGCTCGGCAACAGGAGCAGCCTTTTATCCTCAATTTTAATTACAATACATTTCTTTCTATGCGCCATTGTCTAGAGTGGAGCGTTCGTCGGATCAGGTTATCAAGCCGGTGAATCTTGAGGCACTTTCGAAGTGGGTTGGTCAGATACCGGGCGATGTTGTGCGCGACATGGCTGACATTGCGCCCATGCTTTCGGTGCTGGGCTACGATCCGTATGCGAATCCACCGGACTACGGTAAGCCAGATGCATGGGTGCAGGACAATACATCTAAGGTATGTGTGCAACAAACAATCAAACAGACAGGCAGACAGCCAGCCAGGCTAGCAGAAAGACAGACATACAAACTGACTGACAGAGTGACACAATGTCAGTCAGTCAATGGAGCAGTCGCAACAAAACTACCAAAAACCCCAAACCCAAAACCTGTCTCCACAATTCCTCCGTTTCCTCCGATTCATATATACATATATATGTATATATCTCCATTCAACATGGCGCCCGTCCCTTCTTGTGTCGTTGGTTCAGTCAACATTCTGTGTTGCCATCTTCATTGTCATTTTCGGTGAACCAGACGCAACCTTACCCCAACCCCCACCACAGTTCGCTCCTGCCAGAGTTGTAGTTATAGTTGTTGTTGCTGGTGCTGGTGCTGGTGGTGTTGTTGGCGTTCTTCTGTTGGCTTCTGTCATTGCCATATTTTACACTTTTGCTTTGTGGCTACGATTTCAGCATTGTTGGCCATAGATACAATTCCTTATTTTTCTTCTTTTATTTTTTGTGTCATCCTTACATATGCCCTGCGCATGTACAATTGGGTTAATTGGGTGGCATAATATGGCAAACATACCACACTTATATACATATACATACATATATTTTGTGTGTGTGTACATATTCTTCTATATATATAGTATTTGTCGATACTAATGCATGTTTTTTTTAATGATTTTTTATGTTTATATTTCTTGAAATAAATTTGACTACAGGATATCTGCTTAGTCTGGCTGACTTTATTTAAAACTGTTTTACTTGTTACTCATGATTTTGTATATGGTTTTGTTTTGTTTTGTTTCGTTTGTTTGTTTCTTGCACTCGCCCTTATGCACTTTTCGTATGTATTTTATTTTTTCGTTTTTTCGCTATATATTTTTGTTTTTTTGTTTGCATTTTTATTTGTTTCAGCCACTTTAACATGCGTTGCTGCTATTGTTGAGTTCTGTGTTCTTCTTGTTGTTGTGCTTCTTGCGGCACACACACATATACATACATACATATAAGAGGGGGCATATGCATATGGCACAAGTAACCATATATTTATCGATAACCATGACGTTGGCTCAAACCCTTCGAGCACTTAGCTTTACATATAGCTTCAGGGGCATACGTTTAGTTAGCATATCCATAGCAATAAATAAATAGAAACAAACAGATAGATGTACATTGTACATACATATTGGTTGCATGCTTATTTGTCTGCCGCCGCCTGTTGCAAAGTCGGTCGAACTTCCACATTTCTGTTGCTAATTTAGTGAAAAGAATTTCTCCTGCTTTTCAATGCAAAAAGCTACATACATATATGTATGTAAATTTCTTTCACAACTCATTCTCGTTAAGGAAAATCAGGCGTGATGCAACTAAAAAAAATAGTTCCAACTTTTAATTAATTTCAAAGTATTTATTATGCATTTTGTTCAACAAACTAAATTCCCTTGGGTCAAATGCGTTAGAAACGAGATGGAAAAACTAGCAAAATTATTATTCACATTTATTGCATAGTCACAAATTTCAGAAGCTTTATTTGACTTTTAATATTCATATGAGAGAATCAAATAATAATACAAAATAAAATAAAAAACTTTTCTGGGTTAGCAATTGCAGTTTTAGAACGAGTTTTCTTTCCATTATATGAGAGTCCAAATAATAAATTACATGCAATTGCAACAGCCGCTGCCGGAGGCACTTCCTGTTGAAATGAGTCCTGCACAGCTGCTGCTGCTTTCCATGGGCGCGTTAAATTAGCGGCTAATTAATTAGAGCAGCTCAACTCAGTCGAGAGTCGAGTTGAGTGCGAAGAGTGTTGAGTGTGCTGGCTGCGTTCCTGCTATCCTGCTATCCTTTAGCTTGACAACTTGAAGCGGCCGACATTTGCTCGAGGACTGCTCATAAATTAAAATTTGCAACCAACTGACAAGCAACCGCTACTCAGCTCAGCTTCTACTGTTACATGGCACTTAACGCTCGGTCGGTTGGATGGTTGGATGGCTGGATGGTCGAACGTGTGGGGTCATTTCAGCTTCAGCTGCAGGTGATTCTGGTGCAAGCGGTTCGTTCGACTCCATTTGACTGCAACTTTGATTTTTTTTATTGTTCGCTCTTTTTTTTTGGTATGCTGTCATGTGGCAGGTCGACGGTGTGTGTGTGTGTGTGTGTGTGGTTGGGCGCCAGTGCGCCATAAATGCCAATTAAAGCCACCAACACACGCAAGAGACACCTACTTTAATACATAAATATATGTATACGTACATGTATGTACATTTGTATTTGTCATATTTGCATGCAATTGAAATGCCAGCAACAGAAAACGCTGGTACATATATTTTTGAGTTGCATGCAACACCAAACAGTTTGTGCCACACACACGCGCACACACAGACGCACTCGAAACATGTCGCTTTGTCGATCTGTTAAAGCGTCAATGGCAATTATAATCAATTGAAAGGCCGCCAATTTAATTTTATGTGCGTAATTTATGTTAATTGCAAATATTTTAATAAATTGACTTTTTTTTATCGTAAGAGAGTGAAGGGTGGTCGATACTTATATCAAAGTATATTTATATTAAACATATATAAGGGAGAGAATGAAAAATTCAATTAAAAATTAATTAAAATAGCAAAGTTGAATGGGCAGAAATAAAGCATCGCTGCTTAAACGCCTCCTTCATCACGGTCAATTAACTTACGGGTAGATACTGAATTTCAATCATTAGTTTCGATCAACAATCTTGATGGTACTTGAAGGATAGTACATAGTATAGATAGGGCTTAACTTGGTAAATCTATTCTGATTGCCGTACATTGTGTGTGGCAAGAGCATAAATAATTATGCCCAAAATGTAAGCGACGCTTCGACGCTTAATGTTGCAGCTGTTTGCATACGTGATGTGGCTGCTGCCACGACAATGGCATTGGTAAATGTGCACATCACACACAACAACAAGAACAGCATCGATAATAACAACAACAAATAATGACAGCTTATAAATAATGGAAGCAGCATGATTCCAATTGCAAAGCGTTTAAGCTTTCCATGCATATGAAGAATACGTATACGTACCACGTGCATGTATATTTTTATGTTATTCGATTACCGTAAAGTCGGTTAAAATATATATGCATGCGTAGACTTTGTCGTATAATATATTGTAACCATAACTCATTTGTGTTTTTGTATATACTATTTCTATGAAAATTGTATTTTATGCAGCTAAAAGCCAACCGCATTCTGTGGGAAAGTAAAGCGAAGCAGGTCCTGCAGATGGATACAAAGTCCGATGATACCAACAACAACAACAACAACAATAATAAAAATAATGAGGATAATAATATTGACAACAACAATAGTAACAGCAATAACAACATGTTCAATGTCAATAATATAATACCAGAGCAACAACAACAAGCAAAACATCAGAAGCAGCAGCAGCAACAGGGGGCGGACTTGGATATGGAACAAGAGCAGTTGGAGCAGTTGGAGCAGGAGCAGTCACAGCTGCTGCACCGACAGCAACAGAAACAAAGACAAAAAACAAAGGATGTCATAACGATAAAGCAGCTGCCGCCGTCTAACTACAACACCAACAACATCAACAACGTCAACAACAATGGCGAACGATATGTCGGCGCACTGGAGGACACATGATATCCGCATATACCCATAAGATTACCGCGTGGCAAACATTGAGAAAACGGAAAAAATGACAAAACACAGCAGCAACAGCAACAATTTTAATATCAAATAGCAACAGCAACAGAACGCCATCAAATGTTAGCAAACCAATTTCAAATTGTATTATCAAGAGTAAACAGATATATACGATGTACGATGTGCAAATGTGCATTTGTTATATGTATAAGTGTGTGTGTGTGTGTATATGTTTATGTGTGTAATGTAACATGCTTTCAACTGTTGTCTGTTTTGTGATGAGTACCAAATTTAAGTATCGATTCAACCAGCTAATTCAGCCACGATTGCCGCGTATAAGACATACAAAAAATATACACAAATTCATTAATATATATACATATTATATACACACATTAGTTAGAGGTTATTAGTATGTACCACCAATAAATAAATAAATAATAATAAAAAGCCAAAAAAAAAAAAAAAAATACTTAAAAAACTCTATGCAGGACGTTCGCTGCTAAGCTTCTCTTGAATAGTACTATTTCCACACTATTGTTATAAACGAGTTAATAGTAAATTTACACACACATTTATTTTTTATATAGCCTTTGGCCATTTTGAAAGGGTTTTTATAAACGTTTTTTCGAGACTGTTGTGTCTGTTTGATATTGTTTATTACTCCTTTTTTGCCCCCTCTACTCGTAAGTCACATTTGTAATTTAATGTTTGTACAGTATGCATAAAAAGTACTACACGTTTTTTTTCCCCTCTTTTTTTTTTGTTAATATATAAGAACTAATCAAATTAACTCTATTTGACAAACGAAAATATTTTTCTTTTTTTTTTTTAATTCCTGAATCTCAAGCTTGCCGTCTTTTTAAGGGCTAAGAGTCACAAAGCTGAGAGCTCAAATGTATAATTTAATATTTCTCAAATTTTATTTATTTACATGTGTTGAGTTTGAGTTTTAATAAAACAAATAGCTTTTAACTGATTTTAAAGCTCATATTAGCAAAGCAAAATTAAATTAAATTTTAAGAGCTTTTAACGTGAATATTTCAAATATATTTAAACAAAAATAAAATGTTAAACCTGTCAAACATAGCCTATATACTATAATACTAAAATAATTTTTAAAACAATTTGTTGCAATAAATTGACTGAACATATATCTTCGTGAATAATTTTAACTATATAGATACATACAAACGATATACTTATACTATAATATACAAATATAAACATATAAATGTCTAATGTAAATTAAATTTATAATAGTTGTATACATACTTACATACAGATGTGCATGTATGTATGTATCTGTGCGTGTGACATATATTCAAATAAAAATCGTATAATCATGTATATGTTATAGGGCTTAGTAAATTTTTTAAATAAAAGATGTAAATGTTCTCTCTTTAGCACACACACACACACAAACTGTACTCACTTACTATATTGCACTCCTGTCCGTCCCCGATTCGGTGTGTGTGCGTAGTTTGTGCCTGCCTGTGTGTGTGTGTGTGTGTGTGTTGCAGAGATGAAAGCATGCATGCATGTACTTACAGTTAGTAGCTTTAGCCTCTAGTGTGTTTTTTGAAAATTACAAATGAATTTGTTCTTTCTGTTTTTGCGCATTGTTAAAAAGAAGAATTGCTGACAATAAATGAATGAAATGAATTTGAAATTTGATAAAGAGAAAGTGAAATGTCAGGTATCGCTATCTGCCTCACTCTCATGAATAACAAATGAATACAGAGTTGGGCCAAGCTAATTTATTATTACTAAACTGTGTAAACTTAGTATGAATGCGAATTGCAACAATTTAAATAAGCTTTCTGTGTAAATTTTATTTTAAGTACTATTTACCCTTACATTATTTTTTGGCAGTTGCTACACGAAAACAAAAACAATAAACAACTTTAAAATAAGATAAAAATACGACTATGTATGTATGTATATACCATATAGGTGAATGTTATTGTAATATGCGGGGAGAGCAGCGTGCTTGCAGCTGACAGACAATCAAAGCTCAAAAATACTTAAAGCCCAATACATAATAACAACATATGTATGTAGTGAATGATGAATGTTTAGCAAATTTATACATATTATGTTTATCAAAATTTCTGTGACCTAAGCTGTTTGCCATGCACATGCTGCAAGATCCAACGAAAATTGCGAAATGTCAGCACAATTACAATACCAGAACATTGTCATTAAATCAATTAGTGGATTGTGTGTATTTATATAACAAAAATAAAAAAATAAAAACACAAAGATATACATACATGCATGCATTATAATAATATTAACGTAAGCGAAATGTACAATATTTATTAATGACAAAAATCAACACAGAAAAAATGTAACAAACAAATAAAAATTCCAAAAAAATATATTATGAAAATTGACAAAATAAAAACAAAATAAAAGTTAAACATACAAACTTATTTAGCCGATTTTTCTCATTTACGAAAATGGATCCTAGAAAATATTTTCTGTGAAAAAAGGTACTCGGAGATAGCTAATTAACTGATGCGTTTTTAAGCTGATACTGGCGATAGGCTTGAAGTTCTCAAAGGGAATCATATGTCGAGGAATGCAATCTACGATCCATAGGCTATAGTTTCGCTGAAAAATTAGATCGCTGTCTTACCGTTTAAATGTTTGGTTGAGTTTGGCTGTGTGCCGGAGTGGTCAGTTTAGCCAATGCAGCAACCAGGTGTGTGTCAATGGTGCGTGCATATGCTAACCCGACACTCATTTTTAGCAAACATCACCCGGCTAACCCAAATAGACCCACAATAGTGTTACAGCATACACACACACACACAAACAAAATAGATTGTTCATAATTATGATGGTATAACACTTTAATTTCTTGTTTGTTTTTTGTTTTTTTAATTTGGTGTTGTTGATGGTTTATTTGTAAGAAATGTACATTTCTTGTTGTCAATAAAAAAAAGTGTTACTTTTCATGTTTGCTTCATTTTGAGTAGTATTTTGAATAAGCTAATAATAACTATTTAGTTCATTCTTTTACTTTTATTAAAATTGTTGGCTTTGGTATTTTCTTGTTTGGTTTTGTTTAAATGTAGTTTTACGAAAAAATTTATTTATTTTTATTTATTCTTCTTCCTCCTCCTCTTCTTCCTCCTCCTCTTCCTCTTCTTCCTCCTCTTCTTCTTCCTCTTCTTCCTCCTCCTCTTCCTCTTCATCTTCCTCGGCCTCCTCGTCATCTTCCTCGACGACCTCCTCCTCGACCTCATCTTCATCTTCGACGATGTCCTCATCGGCCTTGGCATCCTCCTCACCCTCGGGTGTCTCGGGCTCACCGGCCTTCTTGCCTGGTCGCTCGCCGAACCATTTTGGCAGTTTGGCTATACGAAATTTGTCAAGATATACATAATTAGCATCGATAAAGACTAGTAATTTTAATTAGTAATTTTTTGGCATGGAAAACATGGCACGACAATGAACAAAATGATGATGGTTTCAAAAGAAAAAAATAAGAGTGTTTTGTTTTTCGAAACGTTACGGTAAGGATTCTTCTTTTTTTTTTTGTTACCCCCGCGGTACAGTAGTTATCACTGTCTTAAGTACAATGCCAAGTGTCTAGAAAGTCTAGACAATTTACATACATTTTTGACGGCCGGTGTATTGTTCCTTCTTCTCGTTCCAGATCTTCTCGTTCGAGTCCTTGGTGATTGCATCAAAGCCCTGTATTCCAAAAGTGTATGCGATTTTGTGTATGTTTATTTTTGAGAGGTTATGCGAACGAATGTGACGAAACAGTACGAAACACGCAAATACAGTTGACAATTATAAAATTAAATAGTATAGAACATAGAAAGAAAATAAAAGAGATTAAATGTTAAATGTGATATAGTTAGCTACAATATGTGTGTGCTTGTGTGCGTGCGTTTGTGTGTAATGGCCCCCAATTACGTTGACTTTTCACTAACTGACTGACCGACCGACCGACCGACCGACTGACTGATTGTCTGGTTGACTGACTGAGAGATTTTGATCACTTTGGCGGTGATTTTGTAAACATTGAACATAGTTGTAGTATGTATGCAGGAACGAATAAGTAGTACAGAATAGTACAAAAGACATATTATATTACACATAGTAGACATTTAGTTTTGAAGTGATTGAAAAGTTTTTTGGATTTGGTTTTTTGGTGCGCGCTTACATTTTGTGCGCTGAGTAAACCTTTCCTGTTTCTCTTGCCATGACTTTTCTAAGGTTTCCGCATACACCGTATTATAGCCCTATATAGATGTTACAAGAAAGAAAAAAGCAAAGCAGAAGAAACAATCCCATTGTTTTGCTACAGTTTCTGAGACAACACAACAACCCACGACCAAGCAGTATGTATATGATGCTACCCGCTGCCCGAATACTTACACCCTCGAAGAGCTTCTTCTTGTCGTCATATGAGCGGGTATCCACACGTCTCTCATATTTGGAGGCGACTTGAATCTTGGGCTGTGAGATGCCAAATGAAAGGATTGTTATTGCTAAATTGGAACAATGTTAATGTGGAAAAATGTGCTTACCGGGTATTTGCCGGTCAAGGCTTCTGGGTCGAGACCCTTCTTCAAGGCTTTGTGCCTGAGCTGTTGCTTCTGTCTTTCCTTCAGCTCTTTCAACTAAATAAGCAAATGTCTTGTTACTATCTGGGAAAGTACTTAAGGAAATTTGTTTTGTTTTTTGCTTACATCGTAGTCCTGACGTTTCTGCCTTTCTTCCAAGTCATACTTCTCAGTTTCCAATTTGACGATGAGCTCCCACAGTTCCTGGGCCTTCTCACGCAGCTTCTGCTCACCAAAGCCTTCGATAGCGAGGGGCTTAATGCGGAACGACAAAGAGATCTTCTTCTCCTCCTCCAATTGTTCCTTAGTCTTGTTACGTTCCATGGCGGCGGATGAGAGTCCCAACTACACGCGTGCAATTTTCGATTTTGTTTTTCCATTTTAAAATACAACACAATTCGATGTGTTTTTGTGTGTGTTCGTGCGAGTGGTTTTGTTTTTTTTTTTTTTTTTTTTTCATATAAACAATAACAATTTGTTTTGGAGAGGGGGTGGTTGCAGGTTATGGTGGTACGTGTGGAACAGGTACAGTTTTATAGTGAAAACATGTATTGCAAATGATAGATTAGAAAGATTGTAATGTGTGTGTGTGTGTGAGTGTGTATGTGTGTGTGTGTGTGGGTGTGGGTGTGTGGGTGGGTGTTAGTGGATTTGTTTTGTATAAAATGAGTTTTTTTTTAAATTTAAATGGCAACGAACGGATATCGGATTCGTAGAAGGTACAGTACGGAATTTACAAGAAAAAAAAAAAAATAGTAGAGGAAACGGAAACAGAAACGACGAAAATACGAGAATGGTTTGGGGAAGTGTATAAGTAGGGTGCATTTGTGGAATTTAATATAATTACCACGCCTGTCTCCTTCTTGGCAATGGTGAAGTTGGGTCCCTTCTTGTCCTTGTCCTTCATGGCCTGCAACATGGCTTGGCGCTTCTTTTCGGCCTCCTCGAGACGCATGCGCTTCTCTTCGATTTCACGCTGCTTCTTCTCTTCAGCCTCGCGGACACGACGCTCTTCCTCCTCCTTCTTGCGTTGGGCCATCTTTTGCTCCTCCTCGGCACGGGTGACCTTGCGCTTGGCCTGCTTCTCCTTCAGTTTCTTCAGCTCATCCTCCTCCTTGGATCTCTGTTTGCGCCATTCGCTGATATATTCTTTCAGCTGTTCATCGAGATCAGAGCGCTTCTGGTCCTGACGCTTGATGAACTCTGGATCGCCCTCACCTCTGCACAGCACATCAAGGAGAACAAAAACAAATTAGTAAATGCCTTCCAAAATGCATTAATATTTTTTAGCTGTGTAAACTAACTAAGCTGGTCGACTAGTACTAGTAGTATATCTAAGTGGTAAAGTACTATTTGTATGCCTACAAATTAATTACATTGATGTCAAGTTGCTTTTTAATAGTATTTTTTTGAGTATTATGCATTTGTTTGTATTATTATTATTTAAATTTGAACTTTCTGCTAAACTTGTAAGTTCTAGTACTTAAATACATAAAAAAATAGCTACACAGTAAGAAATATATACTATGCTTTTGGGTTAAGAACTTAATAAGCATTAGATCAAAGAAATTGTGTTAATATTATAATATTAACTACGTAGCATCAGTTTTTTTTAGACTACACTAAAAAAAAGTAAGTAATTCAAGAACACATCAAATCAATTTGATAAACATTATCAGAATCAGTTATCTAATATATACAAAAGTACATAACCTATAGCTAGGTCTAGTAAACGTATGTATGTATGTGGTGAGTATTCGATTAGCATGCAGTAATTGTAATAATAAGTAGTATAGTCAATTGAAAATTGCGCAGCTTAAAATATCACTAAGAAGTTTTTAGTACGTGTTAGAGTTTACATATCATTTTTGTACACATTTCGTATGGCATAAACTTACTCGGCTGGTGTCTGAGGTGGTTTTCTATACGTGAGGCAAACATGGAGGTGGTTTTGATATATTTGGTGGTTTTGTGTTTCAAAAATTGTTTGGTTTTATTTATAGTTTGGCACAAATTCACGATGAAGTACGCAAAAACACGTGTTGGGTTGAGAGATTTGTTTTTTTTTTTTTTTTTTTTGATTTGTTTGTTTTTGTTTTTTACATGTAACAAAAATATTTATTTTTTTTTATACAAGCAAAAAATCGTTGAAAAGAAAGAGAAAAACATTTTTTGTTTAAAAAAAATTATTAAAAAACAATTATTGATGTTGCAACGGAACGTAAACAATAAATTAAAGGTAAGTACGTATTTGTAGTTTGTTGTTGTTTTGTTGTTTTCTGGCATGTTGTTGTTGTAAATTGTAAACTCTAAAACTAAATTCCAAGCAACGAACTGTAAGCTATTTATACAAAAGTTTCAAACTCAAAACTGTAAACTGAAAACTGAAACTGGAACTGGTGCTGGTCACAAATGAATGATTTTGTTTTCTTATTATTATAAAAATATAAACAATTTGGCTGTGCTTTGTACAA
The DNA here is from genome assembly GCA_018901835.1 of Scaptomyza graminum. Lineage (NCBI taxonomy): Eukaryota > Metazoa > Arthropoda > Insecta > Diptera > Drosophilidae > Scaptomyza > Scaptomyza graminum. Next base: position 4,833,352 of record JAEIFL010000001.1, on the reverse strand, counting down.
AATCAATGGTAAGGTTTTTTTTTTGAACGGTATTGTTTTTTGGAAATGATCTTCGAGCAAAGAATTGAACTTAATGCTGACTAGGATAAATTTGGTTTTGAAACATTCCGGATTTTCATTCTTTTCGGGGCTGCCACACATATTCATTTCATGATGATTTTTTTTTTGTATTCTTTAATTTTAACTAGAGTTATTTTGATATTTTTTAACAATTACAGCATCCGAGCTGCTTTGAAGCTCAATATTTATTAACAATTATTGTTTATCTCACACTACGTAGTAATTTCCTATCAATTCGATTCGAGTACTTTAAACAAATAAATACGAATATAATTTGATAACGCAATTAGTACTTACTTCCTGTAATAAGAAAGAAAAACATAGAAATGGGGAGAAAGAGAGAGAAAAACAAATGTGATTTAGAATTTTCCATGTCTTAAATTCTTAATTGGTTGAACAAGAAGCCAGGCCAGCGATAGGCGAAATTTACTTTTGCGTTTTTTTTTTTTTTTTTTTTTGGTTTTTGGTTTTTTTTTTCTCAGAAATTTTGAATGGTTTTATTCATTTTTCAAATTTTGGAGGAATGGGAAAGACGTGTTACAATTACGAGTACGAATACAAATAAGAATACAATACTGGTATAAATACATAAATACTATATTTATATTGAAATAAATACTAAATTTTGGTTGGGGGTGTGGTGAGAGGTTTGGTATAGTTGGGATACACATAAATACAGCATTTTATTATATGTACATAACGGTTGCCAATATGGTTGTTTGGAATTTACTCTGATGTTTGGGGTGTGTGTGAATGTGTTATAATGTTGAAAATTTAATTTTAATTTTTTTTTTTCGTGTTATGGTGTGTTTTCTAAATATGATGATATCATCGTTGTGTGGTGGATATGTTTTATGTGTGTGTCAGTACAATATTTTTCACAAAAGATTTGTTTAAATTGGGCAAATAATTATTATGATGTATACATATATACAAGGGATAAGACATAAAGTGCAAGTACAACAACATTTAAAACAAAAACGGAACACAAAAACCAAAAAAAATATATATATACTATACAAAATAAAAAAAGAGTATTAAGTTATCACAGACAAACACACAGAACAGAAAATTTTTGAGTGGGATAATTTTCGCGATTGCACATTGACATTATTTATAATATTGTTTTGGTTTTTTTTTTTGCATAACACAAACAAAACAAGGACATATACAAATATAAGCTACACATATATGAAAACAATTATTTTTGGTGGTTCAAATAATAATTGCTTAGGGTGACAAAAAAAAAAAAAAAACCAATCGAGTTTTAGCTGCTCAGTTTGGCCACAAAAACTACTTACGTCTCCTCTCTGGTCTCCTCGACAACCTCCTCCTCCTCGGAACTGCTGGCGTGTTCGTAATTAAACGATTTACGTGTATGGTTTTGTGCAAAAAACAATATCACAGGTACGTGTGCATTTTGGTTGCGATATTTGATTGTTGATTTGATTGGTGTGTGTATAGTAGTTGTACGAGTTGTTGTTGTTGATGTTTTCAAGTTGTTTGTTTGTTATTTTCGAATTCGAGAGAAACAAATACGACAACATTAGCAGTTGATTGATTGAAACATTTGGTATTTGGGGTATTATTATGGTTTTTCAGGTTAAAGTTGGTTTTGGGTTGTTTTTTTTGTTGTTTGCCGGCATATCAGATTATCATTATTTGGATGGTGGATTTTGGATTCAGTTTCGGATTCGGTTGAAGATGGTGGTTCGGATTCGTATCCAGGGTGGGGCGGTGTGTGTGATGAAAGTAGAAAATGTGTAAAGGGAATACAAATCAAACATGTGCCATAAAAAATACAAAAAAAAACGTTTAATAAACACCCAGTGTTTGAAACATACACACACACAACTACAAAAAGAAAAAAACTGTGCATGTTGTATGTTCATCCTTCTGTATGTGTATGTGTATGTGTGTGTGTGTGTGGGTGTGTCTACGTGTGTGTTTGTTAAAGTTAATCAAATGAAACTTTAAATTAAAACTAACAATATTAACATTGAATCGAGAAAATCTATTAGCTCCCCAGCTTGGGAGTGTAACTATTAGAGTTTCAAACGGTTTTTCAAAACGAAAAAAAAAAACATACTACTAATATATTGATAATCTTAAAGAGTATGATCTGCCGAGATAGGCACACACTTTAACTTACTGAACTGAACTGAACTTGAAGTTTTTGTTTAAATTAGAAACGCGTTTGGCGTTTGACCTAATACTGTTGGTTGTTGCCTGTTGCCCAGGACTTGTACTTACGTGTATTCCTCATCGTCGGACATGGTTACGGTTTAGGATTGAAAAAACCTACAACAAAAGGAGAAACGTATTAGTTTGAAAGTCACACTTCACAGTCACAGTTAGGGTTCACTGTTCATTGATTATTGTTTTTTGGTATGCTGCACTGGTTAGTTGTTAACGGTTTGTAATGTTACGAAGCAGTCGCAACAACAACAACAACAACAGCAACAACAAATTGGCTAAAAAACCCAAAATAGCAACAGCCTCCTCCTCCTTCTATTGTCGTTGTTTTTGTTGCTTTCGCCTTGATATCGCTCTATATTTAGACATCACATTATTTATACAGGGCAGTATCTGTGTCTGTGTACATACATATGTACGTACGTATATATATATATATATATATATATATACATAAGTATATCTGTTCCCATATGCTGTCATACGACACACACACACATATGTATATTTATTTATTTTTATATAGCCGGCGACAATGTTGTATCCGATCATAATTTGTACGCCTTTTTTCAAAATTTCGCTTATTTAATTTTATATCGAACTCTCTCTCTCTCTCGCTCTCTCAGTCTCTCTCTCTTGTATACGTATATATATATTCATATACATATGCAGATATTATGTGATATATATCAATTTTAGTACATGTGTGTGTGTATCTTATTTTGCTTAATTTTTGCTGTTCAGATTTTTCGTGTGAAACGCTTTGGCTTTCGAGCTAACGGTTAAAAATAGATGCGCGTATTGAATTTCCCTGACGGCGGCCGAAACTACATATACGAAAAGCGCCAAAAGTGCTTTTTCCCCGATGACTTTCGATCGAGAAATTTTCAGATTTTTGTACCTTGGCACTAAATCAAAGGCACTGCACAATTTTGAACCAAACCCAAAACTCAACTGACAACCAAATGTCAAAAAGCTACGAGCAAGTGTCAAAATGTCCCACAGCAAAATGCATTTTTGAGCGGGTGTAAGAAAAAGAAGAATGTCTATATACAAAATTAAATACGTATTCATGCACTTTTGACGATGCGAAATTAGGTCAGAAAATATTAACTGTTTTAACTACTATAATAAGGAGCAAGTTCATCAACTTTTAAGAAAACACTGACCATGTTTTAATGGCATACAGCGCGTGTACTTAATAAATAACAATAGCCTGCACAGCTTTTAAAATAAGTTACACCTGTGTGTCTACCCACTTAATAGATGGAATCGAAAGCAATGCTCAAATTTTGTGATTTTTTTGTTGAAATTAAATTTAAATCAAATCAATTATCAGTTTGGAGAGATTATAAGGATAGATCCCTGAAAAATTAAGCGACTCAGCTGACGATCATAACATTATATATACTATATACTTTTGACTTGGACTTTACTATATATACATAGTAAATTTTATTTTTTATCCTTAAAAATTTCTTAAAAACTTTATTTTGGATTTGTTACTTTTTTATCTTTTTTGTTTTCTCCTTTCTCTACTATTTCTAACGACCTTTCACTATAGAAAACTTAAGCTTTTTTGCCTCGAATATATCGAAAATATTTGGAAACTAGAGCACAGCAAACTGCTGATTTAAAAAGCAAAGAAGAAGAAGAATATTACGTTTTCGTGCTGTGCTCTAAATATAGCAAAACATTTTCCAGCACCGATTTGGATATTTTAGATATGATTGCGAGACCATATATATATAATGTATATATATACAAGTCGATATATATCTTTGACAGTGTTATTGTACAATATGTGCGTGTACATGTGTGTGTGTGTGTGTGTTGTTGTTGTGTGGGTGTTTGCTTAGCGCAATTTGTGCTTTCTTGAAACGCCTGCGCAGTCTCAACGGATTTTGTACATCGTTGTATCTGTTCTCTATTTGTGTGCGTGTCGGTGTTGACCATTTTGCCAAGGTAAAAACGTACACTACCAGACCAACACACACACACACACACACACACACACACGTTCGCTCACACATAAACACATAAGCGCACACAGCTTATTTTTAAAAATTTTCAAATCGAAAAAATACAAAAAAAAGAATTCCTTTAGTTTTATATCAGTGAGATCATATAACACTTTGTTGGCTCTCTCAGAGCGCTCTCATTCTGAGTTTTTTTTTTTCGTATTCCTGCTCGTTGTTGTTGTTGTTGCTGCTGCTACTGCTGTTGCTGTTGTTTTTGTTGTTGTTGCTGCTGCTGATGTTGCTGCCGATGTAGTTGTTGCTTTGTAGTTGTTGTTATACGCCCTAGGGCAATTATTTATAGTCTTATGCAGGCATTGAACAAAAAAATGAAACAAAAAATTCAAAACTGAAAAAAAAATTTGTGCGAAAATCGAAAATTCCAATCCAATGGAAATCGTTTCTGTTGTTCATTTTTCCTTTTTTTTTAAATTAACACACTGCGTTCTTAAATTGTTTTCTATGATTTTTTCACTTGAAAAAAAAACTGAATAAAAAAAGTTTAAAAAAAATTTTGTCATTTTCTAAAATACACAAGATTATATAAGAACATTTTGAATGCATTTGTTTGCAATCTGTTTTCTCTTTTTCCTCTTATTTTGTGTTTATTTTTTTTAGTTTCTTTTGTGTGTTTTTAAGTTCAACTTGCAAGGATTTAAGTTTAAATGCGTTGAACATAATTGTTTTTTTTATAAGTTTTTTGGTTTGTTCGTTGACTTTGTCATAACTTTGTGCTTTCTTGGCTTTTGGTTTCAGGCAACGAACGGCAAGACACTTGGCCAACTTACTTAGGGAAAAAGAAACAAATTGAACTCTCAACTAAAGTCCGAGCAGCTGACGTCGTAGGAGCGAATGCTGCGGTTCGACTAAACAGACTGACGATCCAAAGCGATGCTACACGTTATGTTAAAGAATTTTTGTTCAGCTTGCGGAAAATGAAAAGCATTTCCCACCACTACAAACGAATGCTCGCTATATACACACACACCGAAAGACAAGAGACGCACACATACCAAGTAAAAATATATCTAATATATATATATACATATATCTTCATAGACGCCATTAAACGAACGGGCGTGAAAAGGCGCGCTATATGCCGGTCCACTGGCGATCCCCAAAAACGATGGCCAACAAGTGGCGGTGAGGTGGTCGGGGAAGGGGTGTGTTTGCACACACAATGACAACGATAGCCGACTACGCAATTGAGCTACAAAAATGCTTGGCAACCATTACGCGCAGGAGCGCAAAGTTATGCATGGACTGGCGACTCGAGCCGTTGGATGAGACGTGGTGTAGCGTGGGCGGGCAACGATGTGTATATATGTATGTGTGTGTATGTTAGTATGTGGCAGGCTGGCAGCAGTAACAATTTCAGGTGGGATGCCTGCTGCCGCCCCCCGCCACCATCGGCCCACATCCGTTTCTGGCTGAAACATAAACTTGTTGAATAAACAAAACGTAGACAGGCACACACACACACACATTAACACACAGATTTCCATAACGAATACATCTAATTGGCTATGTGCTCTATATGTGTGTGTGATCGAGCATGTATATAGCGAATATAGCTGCCATATAGCGCATCCATGCGTTGGCGTTTAAGTTGTTTTTGGAATCAAATATCGTTCAACATAAATTTCACAGCCATTAAATTGTTAACATACTACATACATATATATTCAGGCTATGTATTCACATACATATACATATGCACATAATAATGAATATTTTGCATAATTTAGAATGAATTTTGTTTGACTTCATTTAAATATTTAGTTCAAATCCAATGATATCAAAGTATGTAAAAAATTCCAAAACAAAAATAAAGAACAACGTTGCAACATTGCCACATCTTCTGGCCACAGCACAGTGCATGCCCTTAAAGCCCACATATCTTGATGATTTAGCAGCAATAGCTTTTAACTATCAGGCATACATTTGCCTCTTTCTATATAGAGAGTATATATGTACATACATGTATATACATAGTTAAATGAATGCTGACGTCGATGTTCGCTGCCAAATAGCCGGCCTCAGGGCACATCGGCCGACTGTCTATATGTCTACCTATTAAATCGATCTATTCGTCATTGTTCTGCTTTTGATTTGAATCTCTTTTCGTTTTAGCTTTTTCAACTTTTTGCAAAAAACCTGAGCTATATACATACATACTACATCGCTTGCATTGAAACTGTCAAAATATTTACAGGAAAATTTATAAAAATAAAAAAAAAAAACAGTTAATACAATTATATTCGAATGAAAATTCATTAGATGTTCTAAAAAATATATTTTTAAATTTTTGTTGTTTATTAAAACAATACACATGAATAACCATTTGTACATATAAACATAAATGTATATATACATTTTTATTAACTGATACCTTAAATCAGAATAGGGAAAATTTTGTATACTATAACAAAAACTTTACACTTAAAATATTTATTTAACTTTTAGCAACCCTTAACGATAGAGACTTAAAACCATCCAAATATCTTTGTCTATGGGCTGGTCAGATAAAGTGCCAACTGGAAGGCTGGGAAATCGATCAGACCGATAGCTGAAAATTTATTCACACATTTATTTCCTACAGCCTTACAGTTAGAGTTACCAAATTTGGTAATGTTTGCCGTCTCCCAAAATCGAATGTCTCACTGTTACTGAACAGGAGTCACCAAATTCGTTGGCAACGTAAGCTAACGATGTTCCAAAAAGATCTGATTCAAACCATTTTTGAAGGCCGTGCCCATCCCTGCCGTACCTGTACTTTTCCTGGTTTATCAGAGTATACAGCAGTCGGTTGAATCCTACAACGTGATCAATTATTTTTATCTAGTGTTTTGACGAACATTTTTGTTTACAGATGCAAGTATTTATAATGTACAAGTCTATATATTTTCTAAAACTAAATGTTTTTTATGACACAAGCAAATTTTTAAGGATTTAATATTTTTGATCAAACAAAAATAATTCAATGCTTTTTATAATGTAATATAATAAAAGGAATAATTAATATAAATATAATTTAAGTCTTTTTAACTTTCAATTAACGCATCTTGATTTTTATAAACTTATTTTATGTGCTTTCAATTTTTTTTTTTCAAGTTAAGTTTTTTGAATTCAATTAAGTTTTTTGCACTTTCAAATGATAAAGTAAACAATAAACATGTACATTAATTTTGAGCAAAACATCAACTAGGAATTATATATAGTATAAGCGATATTAAATCAAATATATTAGCATCATAAAAAATATTGTGCTGTTTATCGGGTTTTTTCGCTTTGTTTTGCTTCGCGTTTGATGCCAGTGGGTAAGGTATCTCTGCTTATGTCTTAAATTTAGAATCTGTTTCTGTATCTAAAGTACAATCAACACACACATATAGATGGTAGATTTATAAATACAAATGTATGCAAGTCGCATGGATATAGACAAAAATTTACAACGATACGATCAGAAAAAAACAAAACCCACCTGCAGCAGATGGGTTTCTATGTGGTAGTAGTATAGAGCGAGAGAAGAGTCAGGAATGGAGGCCTTAATAATCCCACACGAGAGTAATTGACCCATTTGGACGTCTATGGGAGAAAAGCTCACCATGTCACGTAAGTCCCATTTAGTCAAAACGAGCTATATATTGTATGTACTATATAGAAACATACACATTTATATCAATTTCAAACTGAGCGTGTATGTAAATATGGCATATGCCAATGCTTGGGGCCGCCGAACATTAAAAACTTTGAACTTACGAGAGACCAAGCCAAATACTTTAACAATCTGTTTTGCGCATAGATACATATATCTAAATGTGCATACGCCAGATACAATATGAAGCATGTTGCTGTACTACTACATACATAAAATCGTACACATATATGTAATTTTGTTGCCTTCAACTAAATTTCAATTTGCATCATCTTCAACATCAACAAAATCAACAAAATCAAGGAAAACAAATAGCAATGTTTCGGGTATTGTGCTATTTTTGGGGCAACTGTGTGGGCGAAAATGCGGTCGGGTAGCCTTCGGCTCTGTTCGGTTTTATAAGCATATCTACATTTAGGATTCTAAGTATGTTCGTGTGAACATGCATATGTATGTATGTGCGAAGCTTTAATCTTGTCTAATTCGTTTTAAATATTAATTTAACACCATTTTTCATATATATTTTTTATTTTATTTATTTATTTCTTTTTGTTTACCACTTAATATTAGTTTATACATTACAAAATTAATTTGATAAGTATATATTCCAAGAAATCTACTTGTGAGCGATAATTGTGTGAAAGTTTTCCTCTTTCTTGATTTTTCCACTTGAATACAAAATAAACCGCTATTTAAATGCAATCCCTTTTAAGCCATGTTTAAAATTTGAATAACAATTTTAGCAAAAATCAAATTGCGTGCCAAGTAAAAATTAAATTAAAGATCAAAAGATCTTAAGCCGCAAAATATTAAAAAAAAAACAATTTGGAAATAGTATGCTTGGAATCAGAAGCGTGGCGTGCCTTGGCGGGGCCCCGTATAAAAATTGATTTGGGGGCCCTTAGAAAGGGTAAAAATTTCTCGATCCTGCTTGGAATGTAACTTTCAGTAATGAAATAATTGAAATAAACCCAGGCATTTCAAACTCAAAACATTCCAATATCACACGCCTTTAGTTTTAATAAGGAATATTTTTATATACATATAAGAAATGTTTAAGTTATATCCGATTTTTTTTTTTAACGCAAGGAAGTTTGAAAATCTCGCTGACATAAAAGAAAGATCTGTATAACATATTCGAGTTTGTTACAACTTGTGACTTGTGTCTGAATGCATATACATAGTAAGTATTGAATAACTATTTAAAAGACACTGTGTTCAAATCTTTGCTTGCTTCTTGTTTTCATAAATCTCAGCGGTGTTTTCAAGAAAAGCAAACATATTTTGTAACAAACAAACAGCTCGCTGTGCGCCAAATTTAGAATATATACGTGCAACGCTTGATTTAAAAATAAGCTCAACCGATTTAAACGAAACGAAAAACAGCACAATATACAGTTTTAAAGAATGAAATTATAGACAACAAGCATAAAGCCGACTAAAGCAATTTTATTTGGAATACACTTTGTCAGGAAATGATGTTTTTGTGAATGCTTTAGTATTTCACAGTAACAGTTTAAAGAATTTAAATGTGTTTAGTTATTGTCTTACTAATTACGATTGCTTTCCCCCCTTTTTAACTACAATCTGGCCTGGTTTTGTGACTTAATTTCCATCACGTTATTTCAATCTATGAGTTTGACTTAACGTAAGTTACAATCCGTCAATACTAAAATCCCATGAATCCAATAAAAATTACTTTTTTTCAGGATTCCATATCATTTGCTTATTGTTATTATCCTTTCGAAATGAAAAATTTTTATAGAAAAATATCGATCAGAGAATTTTCCCAACAATCAAAATCAGTCGGAAGCTTCGTTAATTTGGAAAAATTTAAGTGATTTATAAATATATAGTGTACAGATTCTGGTATTAGTTTTAACAAAATAAAACATTATTTTTGCAAATTGTAGCAATAGAATAAATTCACAAATAAAAATCTAAGACAACAAACAAATTTTACTATTTTCATTAATTTTGGCACATCTGTTTTTGGCATATAAATAAAATTATAATAATAGTATGTGAAGGCATAGGGACAAAAATTCAAAACAACGCAAAACGGAAACGTTTGCAACATATCGGCCCGTCAAAATTATTGATTTTTATTCGATAGCTGCCATTTGAGTATCGGCAATAAATCGCATCTCTTTGGTCCAAATGTATCGGCTGGCCACCACAATCTTTGGTCGATAGTTCTACAGCTCGATTTGCCAATTTTGAAGAACAACAAAATAAGATATCTTTATACAAACTTACTCACAAACACATACATACATACATAAAGATGTAAGTGCAATTTTGTTGTTGACTAATGCGTTCTTTTTAATACAAACTCATCTCTTTGTTGTATTCGTGACGCAGCAAGGACGTGCCTCCGTTTTCCCACCACCCCCGCCACTCTCTTATCAACGTTGTTCTTGTCTGACTAACGACGCATTAGAGTGCCGGAAAAAATTGTGCAAAAGTTTGTGTACCCCGTTAAATACGTAAAGATGGCCAGCGAGCCAGAGAACAAGCCACCCATACTACACATTCTGGTCGTTGGCTTTCATCACAAACTGGGCTGTCAGGTGGAGTACTCGCATCCGCCTCTAATTGCCGGCTCGACTGGTCGCAACGAATGTCCGTCGGGCTGGAAGTATTTGCCAACGCTCGCCCTGCCGGATGGCTCGCACAATTTCATGGAGGATACGGTCTTCTTCAATCTACCCAGTTTGTATGAACCGGCCGAAAGTATCTATGGTGTCTCCTGCTATCGTCAAATCCCTGTGGAGAAGCTTAAAATACGCACCGCCGACGTGACGCGCAGCACTGTACAAAAATCGGTGTGCATATTGGCACGCCTGCCCATTTATGGCTATATTGAGGTGAAACTAGCCCTAATTGCTGACGCCTTCTTCGACCAGGGTGACTTTAGCTGCACCGAACTGCTGGTGAAGGCCTATCAGCAGTTGAACGCCTGTCTGCTGGACGAGGAGACGCGCCGTCCGCTACGTCACTTTCATGTCGGATTGTCACTGCGCGAAATTGTGCTCCACTGGCGTCACAAGACGCTCATATTGTTCAAGCTATTGCTGCTCCAGAGGCGCGTCGTCTGCTTCGGATCGCCGGTGCGCGGGATGTGCGTTTTAATATTGGGCATGGCATCGCTGGTGCCACGTTTGCTGGAGAAGGGCTTTCAGGAGGTGGCCTGTGTGCGCACCTCACGGCCCCTCTCCCCGATGCCCGACTTTACGGACACGTTGCAACGCGAATCGGAGGTTGAGGTGGAGATTGACACCGAAGCTGAAACGGAAACTGCTGTTGTTGCAGCTGCAGTTGAGCCTGACGTGCTAGAGGACTTGACGGTAGTTTCTTCGGCTGCCTCCGCCGGATCACAATGCTGCAACAGTAGCGGCAACACCTCGCCGCACACAACACCAAACTCACAGTCGCATGACTCGAGCTGCCCGACAACAACGCCAACACACCAACACCACCACGATCTGCAGCGCGTTGACTCAACGGAAAGTGGAACCAGCGCTGGCGGCGGCATCAAGCGAAACGGACGCAGCAGCTCATTGACGCGCGAGGCAAGCGTCGATACATTGGCCTGTAAGTGAAATGGTTATACAAATCAAAGTAAAATCCTGTGATAATACCATCTTTGATTTAACAGCAAATCTTGCCGCACTGTGCGCAATTAATCCGGACGAATATCGAGCACCTGTCAGCATATTTGCCAGCGGCAATTTGTGTCTGCCCTATTTGTCGCTGCCATACATGGATCTGCTGAGCGATCCGATGGTGCTCTCCTATGTCATTGGCACCTCCAATGTCCTGTTTCAGCAGAAACGTCAGCTGGCTGATGTGCTCGTTGACATCGAGGCGGCCAATTTGGATGCACACGATCCGGAATTGCGGCGACAGTTGGTACTCAGCACCGAGGATTTGCGCTACATGGACTATATAATGAAGCACGTACAAACGCCCAAAGAGGATGCTGAGGGCAGTGAATATTGGATACGCGAACAGTTCCAGGGCTATATATTGGCTCTGCTACGCACTGCCGTAGCGCCAGGTCAGTCGAATTTATTTATTCTTGCGGTCTGTAATAAAACTTTTCTTTTTGTACAGATATTAAGGACAATGATCATTTTAATCCACACTTTATGAGCGCCTTCAAGCGTACTCAGTGCTATCAGGAGTGGTTTGATGTGCGACCTGAACCCGAATTTTTTGATTCCCTGCCTGCTGGTCATCCGTTTGCGGGCACGCTCTCTGTCGCAGACATGAAGCTCAAACTGGCGCAGTAAGTGCAAAACAGTTGCATTGAAAACTTTTGTTATTTACTTGAATGTCCTTGACAGAACAATGCAAAACAGCGAGAGTGGACGAAAAATTAATCAAGCAGTCAATAATACAAGCCGTGCCGTTGGTGGCGCCATTTCGCAGGCCAAGGGTGCCTTCTCCAGTTGGTGGTCCTCCATAACGACAGCGCCCGCTAACAGTACAGGCAACGCTACATCGGGCTCCGATGCTGGCAGTGACAGCAGTCAAAGTCACATTGACGAGGGCATCGACGGCGGTGCGGCAGCGGCGGCATTGCAACAGCCGCCTGAGATCTCAGTCACATTCCAAAACCACAGGGACGAAGCGGAGCTAGATGTAAGCGGCGTTAGCATTCACATGGCTAGTCATATTAGCGAAGAGGAGAGTCTGGAGGAAGCAATCGAATCGAATGGCAACTCACCGCAGAAACAGCAACAGGGCATTGTCGAGATTGGCCGAGAGGCCGAGCTGCTGGACAAGGTCAGCGAGGATCATGCAATGCCACCAACAGCAACCACCAATCAAACTCAATCTCAATCAACGCGTGCCGGCTGTGGCGTTGACCTGGCTCTCTCCACTGGCAATGCCTCCGGTGTCGATTGCAACAAAGGCGATGTTTTTATAGTTTGAGCGGCACAACAAACTTAACCACCAGAAGCACCACACACACACACCACACACACTACTGTATAAATTAACCTTAGCTATACTATATATACCTACATACATATTTATTTATTTAGTGCATTTGTCTTCTTGTTAGTTTATATGTACTATTTTCTGTTTCACATTACTTAAATTGGCCAAAAATTATCCTATTATTATTATTATTATAATTATATGTATGTATGTATGTAACTGTCCAACCCATCCAATCCCGCACCCAATCCCGCACCTACAAATATTACATGTCCCTAAATACATAGATGTAACAGTACAATGTTAAGCTAAAGCTAAACCTAAACCGTACCAAGTGCAATTTATATAACAATATAATCCAAATGTTTGTTCCGTGTGGCAATAACTAAGCCGAGATCCCAAAGCTAGCAATTGTAGCTACATACTATATAGCTCTATCTCACTCTTTTCTCACAATTGATATTTAATAGAGAGTATTTCATAGTCGGACACTGCAAGCAGCCAAGTTTAGTCCAACTATTATATCTCTGTGTACCTGTATGTACGACATTTACGTTAAAGGCTGTTCACACTTGCTCCTCCACTTAAAATCGCTCCATGCAAGAATTTAGACATTCGATCTTTAAATACTTATTATAACCGAAAATGTAATTAATTAATTTGTACCTTTCCTCATACAAATTACAACAACAATTGAATAAATTATAAAACTTACTGTATGTACTAAATTCATGGACCTGCTTTCTATCCGTCGATATTCAAAAATCTGATGAAATCTGAATCTTTTTCTCGAAAACTACAAGTTTGACGCAGATGTCCTTTGGATGCCAGTTGAGATGGAACTGTGAATCGTTTTACATCATATGTTTGAAAGGTAACTCTAGTTCTTATCCATTTATTAGGGGGCGCATCCAAATTAGTCAAAGTTTCAATTCCTAAATCGAAGCTTATTCTCTCATGAACTAAAATAAAATGTGGCCATTAAACAAGCTATATTTAGTATCCTTAAGCACAAGACAATTGACAATACACAATTTATATAAATACATATATACATATACATGTATCTAGGCAAACCTAGATGGTGTGAACAGGAAGGAATTCAAAATCTTGAATTTTGTTAACAAATTCATATATGTATATTTGAATACTAGGATTTTGTCAAGTTCCCTTTAAAAAAATAAAACCATTTCAATAAAAATGTATTAAAATAACTTTTTATGTGTGTGTGTAATACAGTCAAACCTGTACTACCTACTATATATATAAATGAACATGTAAAAACCTTAATTCAATTGTTTGTGTTTAGTAAATGCCGCATTCAATAGTTTCTTAAATGAGTTGATGTTGAAATGATTGACGCCTGCCAGTTCCTGTTCAAAGCTGGCCAATTTAGCAGCGTTCTGTGCAACGATGTCATGGAACTGCTTCAGCTGCTCGTCGGCATGGGCCAGCTTTTGCTCATATCTTTCTATCGAGGCGCTTCTGGTGCACATAAGCTCCTCCTGATCCCGCTCAGCAGCGCTGAGAAACTGTTCATTCTCCTCACTTTTGTTTGCCAAACGATCGGATAGATCTTGCAGTTGCTGCTCGAGTTGCTCAATTGTCGCGTCAAGTTCAAAGCTGCGCTCAGCCAATTGTTGCTGTTGCTGTGCCCACTCGGACCTCTTGGACTTGTGTGTGTGATGCAGTTGCACGATTTGTTGCTCGTACAATTGAATCTGTTTGGTAATTTGTTTGAGCTTCACTTCAAGATTTAGATTCTGTAGCGATAGCTCATTAGCGTGCTGCTCCAGCTGCCGATAGCGTTCGTCGTGCTGGACGCCACGCTGTTCCAGCAGTGTGGCAAGCTTCGTCAGACGACGACTGCGTGCCCTAATGTCCGAGTGCAACGGCGGCAGTGGCAATACCAGCTCCAGTTTATCCTTCTCACTAGCGCTGCATATGTCCGAATCGCAGCCAATGTCCTGTGCATGCCTATTAAACTTCTCCACATGGTCGAGCAAGTGCTTCTTGGCCCGCGCCATTCGCACCTGCTGATTGTATCCGCGCTCAGTGAATTCACGCATTTGTCGCTTATAGAATTGCTCTTCGTTCTCCAGGTCGCTCAACATAACTCTCATGCGCTGCAACTGATCGGCCGTGTGGGTTTGTTTGTTGATTTGCTGTTGCAGTTGTTCCAGCTCCTTGCGCAGCACTTTAATCATTTTAGCATGCTGTTTACTGCTTCTACATAGCTGTGCGATCTTCTCCTGATGTTCCTTGGTGCGTGTCTGAAAGCTAATCAGCTGCTCTTCTAGCTGCTGATCCTGGGCAATCAACTGCTGCAGATGCTTCAAATTGTTCGAGCTGGGTAAATTAAGCTGCTTATCCAAACGCAGCAACTCGTTCTGCAGTCGGGCTATGTCCGCATCCAGCGATTCCATGTCGGGCAAGTCACACAGGCTTTTGATTATTTGATCGGTGGCTTCACGCTTAAACCCAGAATAGTCACCGCCCTTCTGTTTGTCCCACATCCTAAAGCAGTCCGCTGTTGTGGCAAATAGCAATAGGATCGTCTCCTCGTTGAGCAATACGGAGCTGCTGCCGACTTGGGTGTTGGACAGTGCCGTGGCGTCGAGAGTGTTTTGCACAAAAGTCGGCTGTTCGCATGTCTCTACAAAGGGAAACTCCTCGTCTTGACCGGCAGCCAGATGCTGCTGCTTGGCTGGCACAGTTGGGGCGAATTCCTTGAGAAAATCGAACATGACAATAACATGGCCGAACGAATGCTGTGTGGTGGGCGTCATTAGCCAGGACTTGTTCACTTGATACGGATAGTTGATTTTGTGCAAGGCGCTCGTCATATCCTCCACATGGTTGCTGCCCACACTGATGCGACTGCCAAAAATGAATTGGAAAAAGAAATTAACAATTCCCACAAACTGTTTCATTGTCATTTGGCGCAGTGCAGGGCCGCCGCGATTAAAGAATTCACTGGCAAAGCCCGGCAGCATAGACGTCTGATTCATTGCATCCAGATACTCGGCAATCAGCTGCGCCTGCTCCTGCACCCACTTCTTGTCCGTGTGCAGCGCCACGGGTCGCTCCACTGAGCTTGCCTGTCGCCGCAGCGGCGTTGTGCTGTTTCTGGCGCCGCTGGCCAAACAACGCTTCGTTGGTGGCGGCAGACCATTGCGAAGGGGCGTACCTCGATCGCGATCCTGTGTTACGCGCGACTGCGCCTGCCAACTACTGTGGAGTTGTTGGCTTGGCTTGATTAATACTGCAGACGTGCTGCGCTGCGACCTAAAAAAACAACAATTGCGATATAATATATATGATATCTATATGCTAAAGTTGGCCTTGCCTAGTTTGGCGTTTATTTAAAATGCCGCCGTCTTCCCGGGCGTCATCATGAAATTCGGAGGTACGTCTCGGATGATACATCACTTTATATCACTTCAATAAGACACAGTATTGCTTTTCTGTGATTTGGCATTAACTATCTCCAGGCTTTAAGAGACACAACATTTAATAAAAAAAACTGTATACAAGCACAATAAAAGTTTGGCTTCACTATGCGATGTCAGTAATCAAGCGCTATTTTTGAATGCTATCGATACATCGTGCTATCGGTAAACTGATCAGCGATAGATAGATTTGTTCATGTTAACGAGCTGTAAACTGCAGCAGACTGCAAAAACTAACACTAACAGAATCGAGAAGTTAGTGTTAGTTTACAGGGGACTTCTCGATTCTGTTAGTTTCCAGCCAAATATTCAAATATTTGACAAAACCCAAAACGACATGCCAATAGGTGGCGCGCGTTTCAATTAAAATACCAAAAATTCAACTGTAGACCAAATTATGCTCACGAACATTCTTCGTTTATTAAAACATATTAATTAATTTTAATTATTGTTACACAATAATCATGCTGTGTATATGAATTACATTAGTTTATAATTATTATTATTTTAATTAAATATCGATCACATTTCCTTTCAGAACGTCTCTACTTTCCCTGTTCGCTTCACGTAACTCACAAACAATAATAATTAGATACATTATATTACATTACATTCTTTTCAATACATACAAATAGTACACAAATATGTTCCACTTAGAATATTTTTACAATTTAAAAAAAAAAAACAAATAATAATAGAGTAATGTACTTATGCTTTTTAGCAGAGGCAATAATAAATACGGATTTAGTTTAGTTTCCGGGAGGTGCGCAACGCAAAAAAATCATACTAATATTAAGGAAAAAAAATATTTATACATATGTTTAAAACAATAAAGCGAGATTTGCAAAAATCAAACCTACGCTAATACTATAAATTGTATTACATAAAAAATTAAGTAGGCCAACTTTAAGACTATTTGTAGTGTAAGTTTATGATAAATTTAGCTGCTTAAAAGGAAAACTGCGCACTAAGAAAACAAAAGAGACAACAAAAAATGAAAATCCGATATTGTTTTGTTTTAAGTTGTACACATTAGTATTATGCACTTGGCTGCCCTTTCTTGAAGAAGCTTATTTGTATGTATATTATATTGTCCTAAAAGCCTTAAAAAAAATATTACAAAGCGTCCTGCCATGTGGCTTACCAGGCCAGACCGCACAAAATTTACAATATACTCGTACATAGTTTTATGTTGGTAGGAGCAAAGGAACACTAGCAAAAGCCATGTGATAGCTACAAACTTCCATCCTCAGTTTAAACATTCGAAATATTTTTAAAAATATTTGCATAGGTCTTTTGTCTTATTGTTTTTGTTTTGCATATAGTCGTGTGTTTTATCTGTTGAATTCTTGAGTTTTGCAAATGTATGTGTGTGTGTGTGTGTGTGTGTTTTGCGTGTAACTTTGGTGTTTATCATTGTATTACGTACACATATTATTTTTTGTTAGAATTTAGGTACATTACAGTTCTTTGTATTGCGGATTGCGTTGCCTGTATCTGCAATTTTGATATCGTCCAGAATTTGCTTTATCCTACTATTTCGTGCTAACTAAGAAACTGGGCGCTATCAAAAACCGATGCAGCTCCACAACTATAGATAGATTAGGTATGTAGGCCGCCACTATCGTTCTTTAGTGAAATAGTATCTCCTTAGTTGGGCGCATTCAGTGTATCCAAATTTGAGCCGTATTGCTTGTTAACCGACATTGTGAAGAGCCACGCAAGAGCTAACAAACTGCTGCCCAGCAAATCACCCAGCGCTGTTAGATATGGTATGGCCGAGTTGTCCGGATCAATCTTCCATTTCCACATGGCGTGCACAATGATGTGCGCAATATAGAGCAGCAGCATTACCTGTTCAATGATTTCAATATGTTAGGATAAGCGTTGTGAAGAGGTAGGTACTCAATATATGTATCTTACCTGAATCAAACTGGCCAATAGATAGGATAGCATAAACACCCACGTCACAGTCGTTGCACTCATGTTTATATAATCGGCCGCAAAGATGAACAAAATGTTGCCGGGTATGGACATCGCGATAAGAATGCGAGCAGTTTTAGCATAGGGCACTATAAAATATAAAAATATTCAAATTAATAATAATAGAGTGAAAGATTATTCATACAACTAACCGCCTTTGAAGAGTGCTCGCCATGGCCACTCAACGATTTTCGTGTGCGGTGGTATAATGCCAATAATTGAGCTTTGGTGCAGCATTGTTGATATCTTGCTGGCCTGCACTGACACCAGATTGCCGCCAATTCCATTAATGATCGGCTGAAAAACGACAAAACCATTGAAGACCTCCACAGCGGCATCCAATACGAGACCACCAAGACTGCACATGAAAAATTCATAATAATCAAATAAGTATAAACATTAAATATTCAAAATTAAAGTTAAATAAAGATACTATGTAGAACATGTATTGAACGTTTTGCTTTTCCCAACTTTTTTGTCTTAAAAGTAACATAAGCAATCCACAAAAATATTGATTCTGTGTGCAATTAAATATATTTGCAAATTAAATGCCACAAAACAATTGTTAATAAAATTTATAACAAGGTAAAATAATGCATTGCCATTTATATATTAATATTCCAAGTGTCTATAAATAAACTGAGTTAAGCCAAAACTGGGCTTCGCTGACCGTCACGCAGCGAGTCAAGGACACAACGTTAACAATGGCCAATGGCTAAGCTGGCCAACAAAATAAAAAAAAAATCATTCACAAAATTTGTTGTCCAATTTGGCACACACACTCAACACAACAGGAGACATGAAATGGCTGTAAACGTGAATTTAAACAGAAATAGAAGCTCAAATTGTGCTTATCATGTCCCAATTCAAGCAGCACTTCCCAAGTGGTGCACTTAATCAGACTGGGCTGAGTGAGACAAGATGGGGATGTTGAGTTAAATATCTTACCCGCTAATGCAAAGCGCTGACAGCACTGGCACCCAACCGCTCTTTAACACCGGCCGCGTATACTCATTCTTTAGCACAATGACAACCCACATGGGCAAGAGCACAAGATAGCAGGTAACCACAATGAAAGTGATCCACAGATGGGTCTCTGCAAAATCAGAAGCAGTTCGTAAGTGTTTGAACTAATGCAATGTTAATTGTAAAAATACATACTTATATTCTCATAGAGCAGCGAGGCAATAAACGATAGCAAACTGATGGACACAACATCACCAATGGAAGCAGCCAGGGGCGTGGCCAGGTTATCGGGATTAAGGTGATACTTTTGCGAAAACAGAATCACAGCCACAAGCACAAAATCTGCGAAAATATCAAAACGGAAATTTATAATTACAATCAACTATTAAGCTTAAAGTATGTGAGCCTACCTAGGACAAAGCAAGACGATGTTGCCGTAAACATGGCCGAGGCAGTCAACAGCATCACATTCTCAAAGATGAAGTCACCAGTCATGGTCGCACCCACACTTGTGGCAAACATGGCCACAAGAAATGATGCGACCGTCGCTTGCACTTGCACCAATGCAATGTTGCCGACAATCATTCGAACCACATTCGTTCGCGACGTCATATTGCCCAAATTGACCTGTGTGGAGAGGCGCGAGGCGAGGCACATATCCAGATTACCCTTCAGTCCAAGCAGCGCAGGCACCAAAATAAACAGTTCGCTCACATTCTTGAAGACATACCATTTCTGCAACCAAAATAACAGAATTCAAAAATGGTAAAAAAAAACAATTTTAATAAATTTTTATTGATTTCGTTCTGGTTCGGTTTTTTTTTTTTGGTAAAGCTGTACAATTGCCTAAATTGGTTTAAGCGGGTTAAGGCCGACTTTAGCTGGTCCAGCGTTTAGTTTTGACCAGAATTTTTGTGGTCAATTAGCAGCCAAATAAATATTTATTGTTATAAGCTGAAAGTTTTTGTTTTTATTTATTTTTTTTTTTTGCCTTTTATGTGCTTAAATTTAATTTTATAACATCCTTTGGCGCATTTTATAAATGATTCAGCATAATCGTTTTAGAAGTTAGCTGACCCTTAAAATTATATACACAAAAGGAAGTAACAATCCAAAACAAATACAAAACAATACTTATAATTTTGTTTGGCGCACGGTATTGTAGATTAAGCTAAAACTGTTTCTATGCATGATCCGATCGATCATAAGTATACTTGTGGAATTTTTCAACTTTTCAAAATGTTCTTGCGTTGTCTAATCAAAGTATTTATTTTTTTTTTTAAGGAATTTGTTCCATTGAGGCCAAAGTAATGTTTTGATTTGTTCTGGTCAATTAAGAATATTACGTTTAAGGGTATTAAATATTAAATTAAATATGTAATGGCTGTCATTGTTTAAGAACAGCTGCAACTCATTTGGAACGGGGAAAGGGCGCCAGGTGGCAAGAATGGCGTGTCTGTTTTATTTGTGCTCGATGTGCGTCCGATTTTCTCAGACTTTGTGTTTGTGTTTATAATGAGTCAAGAGTGTGGGGGGAGGGGAGTGATGTTATCATCAACATTATTATAGGATTTACAATTAAATTTGCGTGTCATTTTAATTTTCCGAACCTCTTTTATCTACATCTTGGTAATGGGGATGCTCTTGCAACAAAGTACGAACCGAACCGGCGAACCAGTTAAATAACTCATTAGTTGGGTTGAACACAAAATAATATATACAATATATTACCTCGACGCGTCCAAGCACAATTCCCGCTCCGATGGTGCCGATGCCGGCTAAGAAGAACGGTATGGAGACCTGCAACAGAATCGTTGTCCATTTCTCCTGCTTGATGCCCGGCCGGTTAAGAGCCAATTTCTCTTCGGAGCTGCCATTGATGCCGGCAATGCTGGATGCGTCTGCTGCCAGAGCGCCGGAACCGCTATTGCCGCCATGACCTCCACCGCTTCCATTGCCACCGCCGCCGCCGCTGCCTGCCGCACCAGGATCCGGTTCAGAGGATGCTATAGACGTCGTGATGATTGAGCTTAGTGAACCAGTTGTTGAATGTGGAAGGCCGGACAACTTCTCATTGTCGGGGTCTGTGCAACAAGCCAGGCATTTTTGCATGTGTGTGTGTTGTTGTTGTTGGGTGTGTGTGTGTGTAGAAGAAACAGATATAAGGGAGACAAAAATAGATGCAGTTAGTATGGACATATCTAGGCTAGGATATCATTAAACAAATATGTGTGGGTGTGTGTGGCATGCAACTAGAGAGACAAAAGCGTTTTTTGGTGCAATTAGCAAGATCATTAATTAACATCTTTAGAGTACAATAAAAAGACGAAAAGTATTTATACGTAAAATACTCTATAGCCCAGAATAAGTAATAAAGCATTTTGGTTACTATTTGTTGTTGTTGTTGGTCTAAACGAGTTTTTAGCCGCCAAATGAATAGAACAATTTGTGTTTGTTTGTTTTGTTTTGTGTCTCTCATTTTTTGTGAGCCAAGTTAATAAATTACAAATCGTTCGTCCATAAAAGTCGACACCAACAAAACAAACAAACACAAACAAAGCAAAACAAAACAAATAGCATGCAATAATTAATAAAGATTTTATGTGTGTTTACCATCTACTATAAAAATAACAAAAAAACCATGCATACGATTTGCGATTGTGCGATTATAAAAAATAAGACAATACAATAAAAGCTCGGCCGCAAAATTTTAATTGATGCTCATAATTTTTGCTTTTTTTTTGTGTTTGTTTGAAATTCAAATAGAAAATTCATGGGATGATCATACAATGTATGTAAAGTGTAACTGTTAACTGTACTGGGTTCAAGGGTTCTGATAACTTGAGCATAATACAAAAGTATCGCTAGATATATATGTATGTATGTATGTGCTATATAAATATAAAAAAAACACTTGCAAAGTTCTTGTATTAATGAAAAATAATGAAATATTTTCAATGGAAAAAAGGAAATCTATACAGGTTTTTCTTAGCTTTATGTTCAATAAGTTTTCTCAAGCATTTTCGACTAATTGATGTTAATAAATAATCAAAGACAAACTAAAATAATCAGAAATCTTTAGTCAAATGGACAAGAACATGGACTCAAGGCTTGCCAATAATTAATTTATTAATAATTAATATTTTCGTTAATTGTAAAAAACAAGCGGACGGCACTCCTAGATATGTTAAAGAAACTTTGCAAGGTTTTCAAAATAAATACATATAAAATATGTATGTTGTTTTTTTATGTACAAAGATTAAAAAGTTACGAGGCCAAGAAAATGAGAGTCAAATAGTAAATAAAGCAAGTTAAAAAAGAGGGAAAGAGCTAAATACTGAGGCAAAAATTGTAAAGAAAAGAACTAGAGACGGGGCAACAGTACTCTCAGCATTGTTCGTTATCGTTATCGATAACACTATCTCTGGATTAAAGTAACTGCTATTTAGAATGCCTTGCATAGGATTGATGATGATTGGGGGGATGCTGCTGCTGTTGCTGCTGCTGCTGCTGCTGCTGTCTCAGTTCGTCTCAGTTCACTCACCGTTTCCATTGTAAATGGTAAATAGCTTGTATTTATCAGCGTTGGCCGCATCTAGCGGCGTCGTTGCGGTCATTGTGGACAATTGTTGTTGGTATGTTGGTGGCGTGGCATATGATGAGGACGTTGTTGATGATGTGTTGTTGTTGTTATTGTTATTGTTGGTGCTATTGTTGTTATTGTTGTTGTTGCTGATCGGATGGATATTGATGGTAGTGGACACCCCATCATCAGACCCAAATTCGGCGGCATCATTGTGCGCGGCATATGTCGAGAGCCGCCGCACATTCAGCGGTGAGAGCGAAGGTTTCTGTCTCAGCTTCAGCTCATTTGGTATATGGAGGATGGATGATGGGCTTGGCGGTGTGTGGAATGTGTTGTTGTAATCTGTGTCAGTGTCGTCTTGCGTGACTGTATTCTGATTGTGTTGCACGTCTGGCGTCTGCGGTTCGTTTGGTTGCGACATTTTTGCATTTGTCGTGTGTGTGTAGGTGTGTGTGTGTGTGTAAGTGTGTATTTGACTTTTTAAGCGTGCGCAGCCAAAATTGCGTCTGTGTTTTTGTTGTTGCGAGTATTCTACTCAGTTGCAAAATGGAAGTTCATTAAGTTAAACTAATATTCAAACTAAACTTCCTCTTGGCTAATTAAAATATAAATAAGATATACTTAAACAGCAACACAAATAGTACTTGCAACTAATTAAGGTGCAATAATATTTAAATATATTTTAATACATATGCGAATGTCTATTTTTCAACGTTTTGGCATTGTATTTGCATGTGCAAAAGTTTGCCTTTTGCTTAAGGTTCTCGATTGGAACTATCACTGAACAAAATCTAAATATCACACAATTTGATTGACTTTTTTGATTAGTATTTTTTTTTTTTTTTTTTTAAATAAATAAAATAATAATTTACAGATGGAATGTGAGTTGTAATGGATTTTTTTCTATCTTCAACTCAAAAATATGAAGAACTATATACATTGAATTAAAAAATTGTATTTAGAAAACAAAACTCAAAGTTCCTTTGGTTTACATTGTATGCGTATGGGTGTGTGTGTGTGTGTGTTTGTTTGTTGTGTAAGTGTGTGTAGGTGTAAGTATATCGAGTCCTGTGTAATGAGTTCAGTTCGTCGTTGTTGTTGTTGTTGTTGTGCGTCCTGTTCTTCGAAGCGGATGGGATGTGGCGGGATGATTTGCTTTTGGGGAGAGGGCTGTGAGGACAGAGCTTTAGTCACCGGACCGTTGATATGGCTGCAAGCAATCAACAATACACAAAATGTTGTTGTTCTTGTTGTAGTATTTGTATATTTCTTTATATTTGTATATTGTTTGTTGAATTCCTAAAAATTTACAAGTGTTAAAATGTCGCAGCTTCGGAAATCAATGAATCAATCAATACAAAATCAAAAAAAAAAATTATATGCAACCCAAAAAAAAGTTAAACAAAAAAAATAAAAGTTTGTACCAGCAATACTATTGCTTTGTTGGTTTTACACCTCTTCCGCACACAACTAACAAAATCGAAAAGCATTTATTTGTTTTTGTTTTGTTTTATGGCTTACTTAAATACTATCTAGTAGACAGCGCCGCCTCCGCTAATAATTTAATTTTGTTGTATTTTCTATACAATTTTATAATTTATTATTTTTTTTTTTGGGCGATTATGTAACTGTTTTTTCTTTAAAGCAAGTTTACCGGCCCACGCATTTTGCATTTGCATTTGCATTAATGAAAACATTTAACAGCGCATTGAAAAACCAACCAGTTTCGGCCGGCCATACAAATGTGTGCTAAAGTAAAATAAAAAAAAAACAAAACAAAAATTACAAAACTGCTGCAGCTGCAACCAAACAGCCTGGCAGTTGCCGCCAGTTGGTTGCCAGCCGATACAACTAAACCAACAAATCGACCATTGTCAGGCTTAGCAGCAGCGTGTGGCGGTTTTTTTTTTTTTTCAAGTTTATGGGCTTTTGAAAAGTTTCAACGACGATTAGATTTCGACAAACAAACAAAGCAAAAAAAAAAGCTGCTATTTATAGCACTACCCCCCTCTCCGGCCACAGCCCAGCTAAGCTGGCCTGAACTCAAAGGCTTATCAAACAACAACGAAACAAAAATAAAACTCGGTCACGCGACTAAAAAAAACTCATCGCAAAAAGCCCAACAATAAATATTAAATCGATCGAAATGATAGAAGAAATGGACGAAAGGTTTAGAATAAGTTCTAGTACAGAATTTTAGATTTAACTAATTGCATTATTCATTCCATGCTTTTTACTTAATCACATCAATGACAATACAAATTTTTAAGATTTCCACAACTGTCGTCGTCAATAACAATCAATTTAAACATGTGGTTAAGCACAATTACAGTCTGTCTAGTCCAAAATACAGTTTTTCAAAAAGTATTCCAAAAAACAGCTAAGCAATATTTTAACTTATGATTAATGGGAAATAACTTCATAATCATAATTATTACTCACTGGAAAAAGCTTTGGCTTTGCACGTGCCGTTACCACTTGAGATATAGTAAATATATATACCTCCTATAGCAAAAATACTACCATATCTTTTGGGAAGTAGTTCAGCTATAAATCTTTTTTAATTTTAATTTTGTTATCAAAAGTCCCTTCGATAATCTCTATTCCAAATTATACAAATCCTTAAAAAATATGCAAAAGACATATATATTTTTATGTTATTATATATATATAATTATATTATTTATAATCGAAAGGGGTGGTGTGTATTGTCCTTGCTAGTATTGTGTGTGGCACTTGAGAGCGATAATATTTCAATTTGTGTGCTTCAAGTGCGTTTATCGCCGTCCCAGTGAATGCTGAAGCCTTTCAAGTTTCTTATCGCTTTTGTGACAAGACATTGAAGTTGACAACATTGATGTTGACAACCCTGGCTACTACCCACGGTACTTTCATTCAGGCACCATTCACAATGGTCCGAGAAGTGCTTTTGTCATGACTATGGTTTGTCTTTCTGTTTTGATAACATTGACAAATCGTTATGGGTTTTCAACTGATTTGTAACTGAAAGCTGAGATTTGTGTTCTTTTTGCTATTAAGTACACACAACACACACATACACATAGAACAAAAAGTTGAACAGATGATTTTTTTAAAGACAGCTGTTAGACGACACGACGGCAATTTAACTAAATGAACATTCAGCCACATTCAAGTTCAAAGTCAACAGATAGTCACTTCGTAATGGACTAAACAAAACAAGCCACAAATAAAAAAGCTAAAATACAACACAATCACACTAAGCGAAGCCAAAAAACAAAAACAAAAAACTAACTAACTAAATAGTAAATCAAACAAATGGGCCGCTACTAACCGCTGTCTTTTTACTTTTTACTTTTGTTTTGTTATTTAGTTCGTTGCTGAATTGAATGTTCCTTTGTTGTTCTAGCCTGTGTTCAATTGAAAACTGCTACATAAATTTAGTTTGGATTTTATATGCGGAACTTTTGCGATGACTACACATTTTGTGTGTAATTATCTTTCCAACTTTAATTGACTGCCAAACGGTCTCACGCGTACAAGTGCACATTATTTCTACACAAAACAGTGCCATAGAATTAGCAAATATGTACTATATATGGGTTACTATAACTTGTACTATCTGCAGCTAAGCTAATAGTTGCTGTAGGATTTGCTAATGGATTTGTTATGCGTTTTGTTAATGGCTGGCAGTTGTTTAACTTTGTCTACACATTGTTTAATCTACACTAATACCCTGTTAACATTAAAGCCTTAAGGCTTATAGGTTTGATTAGTTTATTATTTTTTAATGAAGCAACTCAATCATCTCCGAAACATTCAGATAAGATTTCAATTAAATTTACTATTGACAATCAAATCACAAGGGTATAAAAACAAATCAAAAATCATTTCTATTCTGGACACATTTTAAAGCGAGTTTAATACTTAAATCCTACTTGCTCATGTGCCATGTTTTTAGATCAGAGTGCAGAGATTTGATTATTTTTGTGCACGTCAGCAAAACAAAAAATAATGCCAAACGCAGACATACACAATTAGCTACTAATAGAAATTCGTATGACATTTGATAATATTTTTAACACCTGCGCCGAACCGATTAGATTATAAATGATCGCAAACGGGCATCGGACATAACATTCCTTCTCCTACAAATCAACAAAGATCGACAAATACAAGCAATTTGACAAAATGGCGTTTTTTTTAGATTATTATTGGCATTTTTTGTGTGATTTCTGCTAAACGAATTATTTCTAAAAAAAAAAAAAGTCTGGAATATATTTTGCCTAAACTATAAAAACACAAAAATATAACTCAGTTACTCCAATTCTTTTTCCTTAATACAGATATTAAAATTTGAGGAAACCCTCGCATTTGAGAGTTAAACGCCCTGTATGATGTGTAGCATAACTGCCTTGTGGACAGTCTACGGATTGCGGACAAACCGAGCTATACCCCGAGCTTAATCCCAGGAAACCCGTCGTCGCACGGTTGACGTTAATTTGTAAAACGTGAGCCAAATGTGCGCCGACGCCTGCTAATTTCGATTTGTTTCCATTTATTGTGATAAAGCTAAAGCGTCGTCGTCGTCGTCGTCGTCGACTAAAAGTCGTCTGTTTTCTAAGCACAATATATGGGGTATAAGTGCATAGTTCCCAGGCCTTAATTAAACCTTTTGGATTGCAGTTCATCTTCTCTCGCGTTAATTTATGAATGCGCGCGAAACTCTTTAATTGTAAGTACTTTAAATATTTTAAATTGCATAAATTAAACATTGAAAAGAGCGCTCAACCTTACACGTGTGTCTGATCCAAAAGATGAATGAATACTTTCGAATATATTCTTTATAAATACAATAATCAATTAACAATGTTTGCATACTGCACTAAATGAGTTATCAACTATTACGCGGCGTTATCAAAACAGATTTCACGCATTAAAAACAGACAAAACAAGCAACGATCTAAATAAAAACTCAATTTCAATTTCCCCCTTACAATGTGCCGAACTCTCTGTCACAGTTCAGTAAACTATTCTGGGCTCTCGAAGCTTACGGGGGCGCATTTGAAACGTGCGACCATCATGTTGGCGGCCTACGTAACACTTCATTGATAGAAACCTGCACTTGAAGAGCCCCAAACACGTGAAGCGAACAACCATCTGGCCATCTCGCTTGCTGCTGGCTTGGGTTGGGACAGACAGACAGAGAGACAAACAGACTGGCAGCTGTGTGTGTGTGTGTGTGGCAAACATACTTATATACATAGGCGCCAACTAATTTGAATAAACGTATGTTTGTTAATTTCAATTAGCATTTTGTCTGTTTTTATTTTTTGCATTTGCATTTTGATGTAAACGAACTTTTAATAAAGTTAAATTAAAGCTGTTCAAAATAGAAAACTGTGAGCAGATAATCAAACAGCTGAATGATTATTGCCTGCTGCACTGGGATTAGAAATGACGGATATGCTAATTGGTTATATATGTATGTATGTAGATTGACATAATAATTATATATGTACATACATATTTCTTATGCTTATATTAGTCTTGACGCCTTGCGAACAAAAAGCCTTTCTATTTAAGTATATATTGAGAAGTTGGTTTGTTTGATTATTTAATTTTGATTCACTTAACTTTATTGCAATTTATTTGACAACAACTTTTTGGGTGATGCGCGATTCAAACAGTACATATTGTATATAGTGTAAAACAAACAACAGTATTTTGTTGTTGAGGCGTTTTCTGATGACGCAGGTGAAATCGCATGGATTCTGAGCCACGGACACTGTTTTTTTTATTATTATTATATTTTTAAAGTGGATTTATTTATAGAGCCAACAGCTTCATACTTATTTTAATGAATGGACCGAGATGGTAAGTGTTTATTTACAGAGCCTAAACAAACATAATATATATTTTTTGGGGATTAGCTACGTCATCGTCGGCCTGAGAAAAAGTGTCAAATGCAACAAGTCGGCTTAAACACATTTTATATGCAAAAATTTTGTAACTGGAACTGGAACTGTGACAAATGTCATTCAACTTGGCTAAAAGCCACAAAATTAAACAAAACAATAACAATACCAAATTGCACATACACTCATTCAAAAATGGAGAGAACAACGGATATAGTATATGTATTTGAATATTGCTAAAGCAAAATACAACTCAAGCATCTTACATTTAGGTTATCAATACATTTTTTGGTTTCTTACAAATGGTTAAATCTATGTTTGAAACTATGATCTCATGTAGGAAGTCAAAATGGAATATGGAATTGAATCAAGGCAGCTAAGAATTTTTTAACAACATAAATACCATATGAAATCATAGAAATAAGTTCATTAATAATAAAACTCGAGTTCTTGTTTGACGGAAAGATGAAACATCTTTAGCTCCGGTGATAGCAATACAATACGTCTATAAGATATCTGAGCGAAGTAAGAGCCATGTTAATCTAATCTTAACATATCAGTCACAATGATCTAATCGTTCGTGAAAACAATATATATGATGTACTACACAAGAAACTGTTGTTGGAAAAACGCTGACAAGTCCAAGATGCAAAGACTCTCAATAACTAAAGATAAAGAATAAAATTGGGTGTTGTTAACATATTCGAAAGGGCATCTATAATCTTTGTCATTTAATAAGAGAGAACCCAAAATGGACCTTGTTATTAGTAGTATTGCAAACCTTATGCCTTATTAGCGACACGCAGCAGTTTAACAAAGAAAATATATAATAATAATAATGAGAAATTGCACACAAAGCAGCAAACAGCTGAGGCTAGATAGTATTGTGATTTTTTTGTGTTGCTGCTTCACTCGGCGAGACTGATGACAATTCCAATTCCATGCCCAAATTGCACAAGTTATGGCATAGACTTATGTTAAGACTTGCAACTACCCTTTAAGTAAATCTTTTCAACTAAGGAAGCGAAACCCATTAAAAACCCATTAAACATAAAGAATGACAACAATACCAATAACATAACATAACGGGGTAAAGCAATTGTAACTAAGCATAGAACTTCGAGTAATTAGCAGGCGAGGTTTTGTTTTTGACCCCTTCATCCATCCATCCAGTCATACTTAAAACAAACTCATTTGTGTGTATTGGCAAGCACGACTGCAAAGCAACGAAAACCACCGACTTGAATGTAATTTGGCCGTGAAAACGAAATGCCAGCAACATAAATTATTTATTATTATTAATTGTATATATATATATATATTTTTTATTGTTTGTTTCTTGCACAAATTAATGTTAAGTATCCATTAATTAAATGCTTTGGTTGCCTTTCGGTTCCTTTTGTTTTATTTGTGATTTTTATTTCTATGCCAAAAGGGCAAAAACCGCTTTGAGCCTCGGTACGAGTGCGAATGTTAAGGTTGATTTTTCAAATTTATTAATTAACATTTTTTTTTTTAGTTTTTTTTGTTAATCAACTACTGTGAACTTATCATGTTTAATGTTTAACCACAAAGCACATTTAATTGCCTTTTTTACGTAGTATCTTATTGTACTTATTATTTTTAGCATGCGAACTGGCTGCGACCATTCTGGCATTCTTTTCTTACGCAAAATTATATTAAGAATAGTTTTTAAGTTAGGATATGATTTATTGTCTATTTTTTTACAAGTTCAAGTTGCAATAGGTTTTTTTTTTTGCTTAAGGTCAAAACCAGTTGGATTATCGAAGGTTAGTTTTTTAAATGTGAACTAACGAATAGTGTAGAATAACAATAAGAATATTAACCAACCAACAGTTAAAAAATTCTATGAAAAAAGAAGGGACTCGACTTGACCTTTAGCTTAAAGTTGAAAGTTCTTTAATTATCAATTCTCCACAGAGAAGTATTTTTAAAATATTCCCGTTCTTTTGTTACCTGCAGTTAGGAATTTAACTACTTGTAGAAACCTATTAACAAAACTGTTCGACAGTTATGCGTTAAGTGTTTTTCAATTGATTTCCGTCTGTCTGCCTTTCTACTGACCAGCAATATGTAACTCTTTTTTTTTTTGTATCTTAAATGTTTTTTCTTTCATATACATGTACATTTTCTTGGCTTACTTTTAGGTAAATATATTATTAACTTCACACTGGCACTGAGTTTTGAACTTTTTCTTTTGTCGCCGCTTTGCACGTTAAATTTTATATAATTTTCTACATCAACTCTATCGACACATTAATATGCTATTTTCATATAATTTGTTATGTTTATTTGTAATTAAATTTTTTTGCATACATTTATTTATTTTGGTTTCTTTAGCACAAACAAAAAATAACAAAAAACACTTTGAACAATTAGTGACAAGAGGGTTTTGTCGAGCAGTTTCCGTAAGTGTACAGGAGTGAGGGGTGAGTCTGTAATATTTTTTGTTGATTTGTTTGTTGTTATTTATATTTATTATTATTATAATTGGCGTCGTCGCCGTCGTCGTCTGCACCGTACGCCGGGATATCGTACACTGAATGTCCAAAGACGGCAAACACTTGTTATTATAACGCGTCAAAGCGTTTCATTTAGCGTCGCAGCGACGCCAACAGCGACAGCGACAGAGACAGCAGGGGCAGCAAAAGCGCTGAGCGCATACTCAACAGCGACCGACCGACCGATCTGGTCGAATCAATAAGCCAAGCGAGCAGAGACAAACGACTCGACTCGAACATTTGACGATGGCAGTTGGGCCAAACTTCGAGCCTCCCGGCCAGAAAAAACGCGGCGCACTTGGACTTTGAGGCGGCGTTGCTGATAAGCAACAAAACCGAGACTTGCTCTGAGAGACGAGAGCACGATAAAGGCGCCGAAGAGTTCTTATCAATCGGAATCAAGTTCAGTGAAATGATTAGCCAAAGCCAAAAATGTCAAAGTTACCAACAACAACAACAACAAAAAACACTCATACGATACGACAAGATCAATGAATGAAAATGTCGGTGTCGGTGTCGACGTCGACGTTAACGTCAGCAGCGACGCAAAGTTGTCGTGCACACCGTTAGAACGAACGATGTCTCGTTGGCACTCGTCGGCTTATGCACATTTTTGACAGTTAGTTGGGCTCATTGCTCATTCTTAATTGTCAGTTTGCCTGGACCGTGGGGCGTTTGGGTGATGCCTTTGAAAAGCAAAGTAATCATCAGGCTAAACGATATTCAACTAAAACTATGACATTTAAATTACATTTTTGTCGCATCATGAATTATGAGTAAAAATATGCATATCCAGAAAATAGGTCACTTTGTAAGTGTTGGTTGTAGAAATTTGTTCCGGTCAGGATTTAAATAAGTTATTGCCCAAGAAAAAAAAAAAAAAATACGCCCACAGCGAGGACGTTACGTGAAATTTGGCTGACAGTGCGTTTCGACACGATCCATGCATTAAGCATATAATTAAGTATACCAGACCTGAGAATAAAAAAAAAAAAAAAAACCAACAAAACAATTATAATAAAGTAACTAGAGATAAGAGTACGTAAATCTTAAATCAGTTAACTCATCGCCTGTTTGAAAGTTTCGCATTTTGTTCGAGTCAAGCAATTATTTGTGCCTTTGCCTCCCAAAAATAAAATGACGCACCAAAGCGACAAAGCGACATACTCTATGCGTTCAGCAATTTAATTTAGCTATAAGCAGTATATACATAAATGATAGTAAAAAAAAATTTACAAAAAGCTATGTTTTCGTTGCCAAAAAACTATAAATAATAAAAATACAAACTGGTTTGTTCGCATCCGGATAATCGCTGCACAAACCATACATAGGTCTACCAACTAACAATCGCTGATTATTGCCTATTTATTTAAGGCCCCGCGGCTTTAATTAATAAGTGAGTAAACTTAAAGGTTTCTGTTTTTTGTTCACCTCAAGAATGGATTGGGTGCAGGATGTAGACTGAGGAGTTTTTTGTTTGCATACATTTGATATTTAATTGCGATGCGGATTGGAGGAGACTCTCAGCGAAAAATTGTGAAGTGGGCGGCAATAAATATTTATAAATATTTTTAAATAATTGGAACGATAATAAGCAATCAATAAGATCAACAACAAACAAATGAGCGAGAAACAAAAGTAGCAAAAAATGTGCCTAACAATGACAAAACCTAAAATTAGCAAACAATGATGACATTAATAAAATTAGTGTCAATATTTTATATTATTTATAAGGATAAGTAAAGATTAAAGTTTAAGTTATCGCAGTTAAACTTAACAAAATTCCATAAATTTGAAGCCTTTATTATGATATCATGATATGATAATTATGACTCAGAGATAATCACAGGTAGGTCATACATATGTGTCGGCTCAAAGGATAGGCAATCTGAAGTACAGCTAAGAGCAAAATAAAAATACCTTACTAGGGGACTTTTTCTACAAGCGGAACGATGGATACGAGAGATCTGCTGTTGTGTACTTGGGGGCCCCTGGGCTAAACAATTGCGGAAACAGTTGGGAAATGCACAAAAGCAACTTGCGTGTACTTATATATATGTAGATATTGGTGCTTATCACTGACGATGACGCTTGCCGTTCGATTTGCTCACCTGCCTATAGCGAAATGAGGATGAGGAATGAGGGGAATCACATACGCGACACACACATACGAGTGGGCGGCTGTGGCGGTGGCGGTGTCAACTTTGTAGTGGAATTACTAGAACGAATACAATTCGTTGCATTTAACTCGTAGTACTTGTATTTGTATATCAACAGACAATTGTCAAGCTGACAAACACGAGGAATTGAGTTTGGAGGGGATGCAAGGGAAGGTGGCTAGCGTTCAATCAAATTGTTGTTGGATAATGGTCAATCAACTATCGCTTTGATCCAGCGTCAACTCAGTCGATCAAATTTGCTACGTTTTAAATATTTGATGTCACGACGATGCGATAGCAGAGATAATAGATCTAGACCTTAAACTTGAACTTGCAACGTCCAGGGCTGGCAGGCCTTAATTTATTATAGGTATAGCGCAAGTGTTTCCGCTTCGAACCGCTCAGAGTGCCAAAATACTATGTGCACACATTATTATAACCGAAGTCAATTAGACACATGTAAAGTGCTTAATTGTGTTTTGGGGAACTTTCGACTTACAAATCGAAGGTCGCGCATTATGAACCTTTTGTGCAACTTGGGAGCAAAACACATACTAGCATTTTGTAAAGGGTCTCTCTCTCTCTCTCTCCCTCTCTTTCTTACTCTTTCTCTTGCTCTCCACTTCACAATCTTAAGTGGCAATTTACGTCGCGCCTGTCACTTTCGATTGACAATCTAATCGTTTATTCGGTTAGCTAGCAGGCAAGCTCATTTTTGATTGTACATATTAACCCGACTAATAATATATAATAATTTTGCGTCGTGCCGCCTAATATCAATGTATTTGTATCTATATCGGGGAAATAAGGGGGAAATCCTGGGCTTAAATAACAAAAGTGACATGGGGTCTACACGGAACAAAAATGATCATTCAATGATATGATATACATCAATATATCTGCGAACATTTTTCTGAGTCTCTCAGTCACAATTAAGGGTTTATCCCCTTTCGCTGTTTTTTTTTTTTTGTTTTTGTCTTTAATGACATATCATTTACTGTATAAGATACAAAGCATAAGAAGCGACTTTTCTGCATTCTTTTTTTTTGAGCAATAAAATTATTGCATGGAATACATTTAACGATCTTTATCTAACTGCAGACTGCGTGCTGCGTGGATGCAACGGGCATCTGCATGTAGGCCCTAACAACAAACCATAACAATTGCACAGGTTTGTTTTAAATTTGCATAGGCTGTTTGTAGAAAAGATACTGCTAAGTTTTGTTTAATGTGTTTTAGGCAAAATAACATTTGCAGGAAGTGTACCTTACATCATTAGTACCAACTTATATATACTCAATGTCAAATGGAACATTAATCAAAAATCGGGCTACAAAAGTACCGATTCATTTTAATTTACATTCTTAGCTTGTTCCGGTTTGATTGGAAGCGTTAGTTGTTCTAAACGTTTGAGGGTCAAATTTAGCTGATTTGTTTTTTGATTTTTTAATTACCAACTGTTTCTTTAAGTGGAAGAAAAAAAAACTTAATCCAACTGTCTTTCGAAAGCAACTGGTGAATAGCATGAATTTCTCACGTTAGATTTTAATAAGAATATTTATTTAGTTTTTTGGAAATAATAGCAATGTAGGATTATGGCTATAAATGATTTAAGACATTGATATATATGGTTAATTCTTTAGATGATTATAATTTCTTGAAGCATTGTAAGACTGACAAGGGCAATTGAAAAAAATATATTTAAATTAATTTTTGTCATTTGAAACCCATTTAAACTCTTAGTCACTGATTAAAATGATAAATATTTGGCTGGCCAAATTCTTGCTAGAATAATTTGCAGGTGTCAACTCGATGACTCAAACACAACATTAAAATCAGAAGCAGAAGATGATTTGAAGTATTTAACCGAAAAAATAAATTGATGATAATAGTTATCAGGCTCAAAATATTTGATCAACAAACGCTAGTATTTGGGCAGCGAACATAAAAATTAATCTTCAAGCTTTAAGTGCTTAACGATGTTGACGCAAAAGAAACCAGAATTTATTAATCAGTTATCTTAGGTTTTGATTCTTCGCACTTAGTGTCTATATTCCAATCAATTGTCGTATCGTTGACGCACTTGATATACTAAAACAGATAATGACTGATAATACATACGTGCATAGGTTTTAAAGAACAAAATAACCCTCAACTCAGGTATGGTTCAAGTGGCAACATCGAACCACTGTTTGAAAACAATAATAATAATAAATCCAACACATACAGACATACATGGCAACATAGAATATGCGTACTTCAAAAGTCTCAAGTGGCAATTTTCAAATATTTCTTATAAACATTTCTTGATTATCTAGTGTATATTACTAATAAATGTAAATTGCCCACAAAAATTTATTAATTATTTTTTTCAACTTTTCTAAAGACAAAAAAAATCTTGATCATCTTTCAAATAGTTGTGGATTTTTTTTTAATTCACACAACATGTTCCATCCTGATATAAAGTTGATGACAAAAATCTGCACAAGTACATATAAAAAGCGTTGATGCGAAATGGTCTTATCGCCCATTTCAACAAAAAGCCCAAAACTAATCAAAACCCATTCCCATTTAGATCCCATACGGAGGTACAACTGTTTCCTATTTGTCGTCTGCTTCTTGGTTGAAGCTTCTGGGGAATTTTTAATGGTTGCTGCACTTAATTCTTATCACGTCGATAGCATTTTATGGTTAACTAGTATGAGTGCTTTGGTATATACCCTGTAAATTTTTTTAAATATATCCGTAAATTTGGCAATGGAAGAATAAATAAAATAAATAATACACTCAAATCACATCTAAAACTTTCCTTTTTACACTAGCCCCGCTTTGTATAGGATATCTATTCGTTCAAGCATTTGCATCCAGACCACTGCCACTTGACTTTTGTGGTTGGTTGCATTGATTCGTCAATTAACCAGTTAATAATCAAATT
This sequence comes from Scaptomyza graminum, assembly GCA_018901835.1. Classification (NCBI taxonomy): domain Eukaryota; kingdom Metazoa; phylum Arthropoda; class Insecta; order Diptera; family Drosophilidae; genus Scaptomyza; species Scaptomyza graminum. The sequence continues at coordinate 4,796,967 of JAEIFL010000001.1, read as the reverse complement.
GTAGTGCTTATACATTGTAGGTGCGTGATGAGCTCAACGGCAATCGATCGACACGCGTCATTTGAATTGATTAGTATGTGAAGCAGCAACTCAACGCGCACACACATACACACACACAGATATCACATCGATGCGGACGGTGGGGATTTGGTAATATATGTTCATACATTCATTTATATCTTGTATATTGTATTGGGCCTAAGCCAGCTCCTCAGGGCTTATGCTTTTGGTTACCTACAACAACAACGATGACGACAGCATTGTAACAACAATGACCTTATCCCTGGGCCTTCACGAGACGTAACACATACACAATTAGATGACAACAACAAAGAAAAGAGGGTAGCAACAAGTGTTAACAAGCCATTCAATTGATAACCAGGCGCCAGCCAATTATGTCTTGTGTCAAACAGAAAACATGTAAAAATACAAAAAGTTTGAGACTTTCCATCATCATTTCGATTCGATTTGTTTACTTCATTTAGGAACAGAAAACTTGCAAATATCGATAATTATCGATTGTCATTAAATAGTTAAGCATAAGTCAATAATTGTGTACAACTTTATCAGCTCGTGCCCCAGTTAGCTTAATGGGCCACAATAATCGTTTGCTACCAAATCGTTTGTGTCATAAATTAAAAAAAAGCTCAGCCGTTAATGCCTAGGGCAAGTCATTTGATCGTTCATTCAAAAGACATTATCTTTCGACAAGAGCAAGAAACCAACACAAATATAGGCAACATACCCAATTACTTGCACTACGATAAAAGCCAATCGAATTAGGGTCAAGTTTAATCCATGAAAACGGCAAAAAATCAAATAAAATTAAACAAAGTAAAACGAAACCAGACTGAACATTAATTTATTGGTTTATTTTTGTTAAAGAAGACTGGAATTTTTACTTTATTAGTTCGAAATCGGAGAAAATACTATAAAAAGATAAAATGGGAATCCATTGGATGAGTGTCGAATTTAAATATACAAATATGTCGCAATGCAACTGAATTGTTTACAATCTTTTGACGATAAGATTTCAAGAATATCAACTCCTAAGGTCTTTCGCAGAAATAGTCTAAAAGAGAGGCTAAAAACAATAATACCTTGTGTTATCTACAATCGGTATAATCAGAGATATACTAGTACCAATGAAAAAGAGAAATTCAAGGAAGTTGTATTTTCATATCGTATGGTCAACAACATCAAGCTAAATGTGAATTACTTTACAACCTATTTGAGCTGCTGTCGTCGATGACTCGTCCGCGTTAACTGCGACAATTTCGTCATCTGATAGGCCACAATATCGGCGCAATATATTAACGGGGTGGCCCACGGTCTGCCCGAATGCTAACTTATCCGGAATTGGTGTACAAGCAATGAAAACTTAATCATAAATAAGATTAAAAAATAATAGCACTATATGATGGTAGCTGTGATAAATGTAAGTACATAATGATTGTGCATACATATGATAAAAGCAAAATAAAATGCAAAATTCAAATGCTAGAATAGGTTGACAAAGAAAAAATATTTACTGCAAATTATACAACAAAAATATATAGAAATTACAGCTTGTTTTAATTTACATGTTTAACTATGGCGAGCATATTATTTAAATATGCCCAAAAGTATGCTTTAAAAATTATATTTTTGGCAACACGCTAGAAACTACTATCAAACTTTTGACAAATGACAAAGTTCAACAATTTGTAGTTAGATAACTTCGTTTTGATTGATTGAGAGGATGCTCAATGAAGTACAAATTAATTGACTTATTGTTTTGAGTGAATGTTCTCCTAAATTGTTAACTTTATAATTCATACTAAAAAGTTCTTCAAAATCAAGCTGTTTACGTTTGAGTAATAAATCTTATATGATAGCGTATATGATGTGATACACATGTTTATACCATGTGGATGACGAGTTTGGACAGCTTGGAGGTGCTTCCGCCGCTCAAGAAGGCATAATCTTAGATGCAAGCAAATAAACTTTATCGTTAGCTCTCGAGTGTTCTACGCAAAAACAAGAGAAACAACAAGGGAAAACTTGAGAAAGTAACCCCATTTGATTGTTAGACGAGAACAATTCAAACACCGTTCAAAGCAAGCCAAGTGAAATTTTTTTTTTTTTTCCAATCAAAAGAAACTTTTTTATGTATTTTTGTATTGATTGTTATGTGCCAGACGCCCCCATCGGATGCAGATGAAACCTTAAGCAAGTGGCATTGTAACGTGCCACTTGCCACTTGCGACACGAGACTTGTTAACGTACCTGTCGACGCCCCATCATCACTCTCATCGTCATCATCATCATCCTCGTTGCTTGCATCATCATCACTGTTTAGCAGCGGGGCATAGTGGCAATGAGGTTTGTCACGTTCACGGCCACGGCCACGTCCCCTCAGCATCAGAATCTCACAATGCAGCAGCTTTTCCATGGCTTTCTCAGTCTCACAATTTAATTCAAAAACTCTAACTCGAATACATTTTATCCAAAACGAGCAACCATCGGAATCGGAATAGGAATCGAAATCTTGATTCAACCGCTATCTGCGCTAATTTGATGCTGACTGCGACAGTCCCGCCCCAGTCTCAGTCTCAACCCCAGCATTTGTTGGGCGGCTACTGTATAATCTCACAAACACACATACACGCTCATATGCACGCACTCACATGTTCAGGCATGTGTGTGTCGAATTTTACTCGTCTTGCGCTCTCTACTCGCCGAATATTTTGGGTAAGAGTAAAGCTAGGCAACTGGCCCAACTGGCTAATTGTCAGCAGTCAAACAGCTCTGTCCAAATGTCAAACGACCCGTAGTATCAAGCCGTCAGTTGATCAAGTACAGCTACATATGTATAAAAACAACAGCAACATCATCAACAAGATCAGCTGGCTTAGTCCAATTTACTTTTGTTTCATTCCCACAACGTTTCAATTTCAGTTTTGTGGTTGGCAAATGCATATAATAACCATAGAAAACATACTTTACGACATATTTGTAGCAATAAAAAAAACAAACAAACCATCGACTGATTTAATCGTCGTCCCATCATAAAAGGTTGTTTTTTATTTTTAATATATAAATCAATCGTAAGTGCGTGAGAACAGCGCGCGCGCGCGCCAACTCGTGTAAGCCCTTGAGAGAGCAAGAGCGCAAATAACAAACAGAAATCCAGAGAGCAGCGAAATGCACTTGAATACAATAACAATGACGCAGGTGACAAAGAACACACACAAACAGGCACACGCAAGCGCTGAACACTTGAACAGCTGTGCTGGGGCCCGTTATGCGCCGCTGCCGACGGCGACTGCATATGGCAATAGCCGACAATGGCATTGACTACTGGAGGGCCAACGGTGTGCTAAATGTTTGTAAACAGTTTTTTCAACAGCAATAACAACAAAATGTTACTAGGCTAAATTGTGAAGCATGATAAGTTAAAGCATGATAGATAGGTAAGGCAAAAGGCAATTTAATTAGTAACTAATAAATAATTGTTTGAGGCAAATAAATAAATATGTAATGAGGTTTGCATGCATTAATGGGTCTGCTTGTGTATGTATGTAAATACTATGTAGAAATGTTTGTATGCCAATTGAAAACAAAAATAGCCAAGCTAGTGATTTAATTAAATTAAATAAATTGTGAATGTGTGTGGCAATGCAACTTAAACTAAAACAAAAACTACAACTAAATAGGTGTCTATAAATAAGAAGAAGGATAGCAAATAATATAACAGTGATATAAATAGCTTACGTATGGGCCTGCGACGCATTCTGGATGCACTATTCTCGCCGCCACTGTTAATGTGGCTGTTAATCGGCTTCATGTTGCCTTCGGTTCGGGTACCAAATGGACGACGACTCGGACCGGACGACTGACTGAATAACAAGTGGGCGTAAATTTGTTTGCAAAGAAAATATGTAAAAAGAAAAGAACCAAAAGAAAGATATGTATGTTTGTTGTTATTCTACAAAATGATTGTATTTATGTATATCAAAATAAAGACAAAGCCTATTTTGTAAAGTCGTACAGTTCGTGCCAGATATATGTACTAGTCCGCACTCCAAACACACACACACATTATCATATACTAATAAGCCAGTCACAATATTATGGACACGCACTGTTCCCAAACATGCAGCCAAACTTATGTATGTACATATGTACATTCATATGTTTTCAACCGGTTAAGGCAACGTCGACTGCGCAGCCTCTACCGCTTTTCTAACAAACATTCACACATTTAAATTGAGCAAAATTGTACCTTCGCCGCTGACGCGACTAGTTTCAATGTTCAGCAACAACTAAAAACGCTGATCGACAAAGAGCAAAGAACAACAGCAGCAGCAGAAACGAAAGACAATAACAAATCCGAACTAAAAGGAAGGGAAATTTATCTTTATCATAGAGAGACAGAGAGAGCGCGAGAGAGAGAGGAAGAGAGTATGAGGAAGCACTAGCAAGAGCATAATAATCAGAATGAGCTCAAAACCAGAATCAACGCCTGCAAACGCCAAATCCCGGCCAAATGACATATGTCAAACATAGAGACGGGCGGACCGGGCCTTTGTTTATGTGCTAAATATGTGAGAAATATGAACTTATCTCAGACACAGATAAGATATTTGCGTTGGTGTGCAGGACAAGCATTGCACAACGACAATTGTTGATAATAATTGCATATTATGAGTTTGTTTAATCAATTAACTTTTTGCCAACAAGAGCAAAAATCAAATGAGCGAGAGACACTGAGAGAGAAAGAAAGCGCAGTAGGGTATCGGTATCTGTGTCGCATGCGCCCGTTATAATATGTATGTATGTATGTTAATGTGTGTGTGTGTGTGGCTGTTCGGCCTTGCAAAAGATTGCGAAATTGTTTGGCATTGACATAGACACTTGACCTCAACACCTAACGATAATCAACAAGATACGACAAACAAACTTAAATATTTTTACAAGATAATAAACATATGATGTGAACATGAAAGTTAATGAATATTCTGGTTTTATTTATTTTTTTATTAAAATAAAAAACATTGAATTTTAAGTTGGTTCGGTTTGCCGTGTGTCATAAGGATAATTTTGACACGCGTTCATTTTATATTTATATTTGTAACAACCTACATACAACTTTATGTAAAATGAACAAAATGAATCCAACAAGAGAATACAGCAAGTACAATGAATGCCGCTAAATGCGAATGTACATATGTATGTATGTAGATGTCTGCGTTAGCACATGGCATGCACACACATGCAAATACACAAAAACACAAACACACACACGCACATGCTGTTAGGCCGTCGCCGCCGTGTAAACAAACTGAACTTTATTTTAATTGTACATACATATGTATGTACAAAAGGACGTTTATTTGGGGACTGCCGATTGCCTGTCGTCGTCTGGCTTATTTGATTAAGTGTTTATTGATTAGATATTTGTCGAAAAAAAAAAAACACAAAAATACAGGCATAGCTCGTGAAAGTTACTTTCTATGCTTCATATTGATTTTTACCAACCGGAGACGAATGCAAGTATTATAGAGCGTAGGAATATAACTGCACTCTGCAGCTGTCGGCGACGTTGAAGACGGTGTGGTGCGGTGGGCGGGGGCGGCTTTTAATGCCGAATTTCATAATCTTATTCGATTCGGAAATTATTTCGTCACCCGATTTTTGCCTTAATATTTGTAAATTGGATGATTTTTTTCGAAAATAACACGTGCTTTAAATGGACAATGCATGATTTTATTTATATTGTTGCTGTTTTTCTGTTATTTCGTTTGTTATGTTACGCTTTTTAATACGAGACAAAAAAACAAAAGTATTGCCGCTGAATGTGTGCATGAAGAAATGGCACAACAATGAGAGATATTGACAAATAGAGAGAGAGACACACTTGAGAACACTAAACAAAAATGTACACTAATAAGATAAAAAAAAAAAAATCAACGAATATAACAACATTTAACAATTTGAAAAGTGCACTCACATCTCTTCCAGACAACTTTAGTCGCGGTAACAGCGCGAACTTGAAGTTTACTCGCTTCATTGACTTACAATTTCAAACTGAAGCAGCAGGAGCAACAACAACGATGAAAAGCGTTGACAACAGCGACACTTTCCACCCCATTCTGAGCACAAGGAACAACAACAAAAGTAGCAATAAAACAGCATGCAAATTAAAAAGGCGCTTTCGCTTGCGATGTCGTGCAGCACGACCAAAAACGTATCGATATCTACAATATCGATAACAGTTTGCACGTTCTGCAAAAATCAAATTTATGTGTAATTTTGTACAAATTATATTAATATATGAAAAAAACGATACGAAACATTAAAAAGAAACATTTAAAAGAGTTATAAAAAAAACCAATTGGTTTTGATCGCATTCATCCTGGCTTCCTTATCGTTGCAAAGCATCGATAAAGTACTTAGATTTTTATAATTGATCGATCCTTGTAAATGTCACCAGTGTAGTTTTGAATCTAAATGAATTTAGACTAGTTTTGTTGGAGCTCGTGAAAAGCCACATTACATTTATGAAAAGTGTCGGTCAAGGGATAAAAGCAAAAAAGAAACACTCGTTTGTCTTGTTTTTAAATAATTTCTTCGTTTTTAAATATTTGTGTACACGTGTACATATATTTTGCTTGCTCTCATTACGTGTGTGTTGCCCCAAGCTCCCTTCCGCCGCATTTGACTTAAAGCGGCTTGTGAAAAATTAAGATTTAAAATTTTGTGGTTCATCAGCAACAATTTTGAGTGTTCATTAGTTTTGGTTTTGGGTAAGTAAGAGTTAAAAAAAAAATAACACAATCACAGATCTAATTTAATACAATATCATGTGTGTTTTTATTTCGTAATTATTAAATATCTACCAAATAAAATGTATGTAAGTATGTTCAAGTGTAATTTTGTTGGTACATATGTACACATACATATATTAAAATATGTATGTATATGGTGTTCTGTTTTTGCATAGAGAACTGCGCCACGCTCACATTGGTGTTGTGTATGCATACGCATACAATGAAAAAGTAACGGTGCTTTGCTGCCTAAGCGTTCGTTGCACTAGCCGCATTGACTCAAGCAAGTACAGCAAAACAACCAGAGCAAAATAGTTTAGCAAAGTGAACGACCAACAAATTTAAAGATGGCGGCGTTCATCAATTTGAAAGAAGACGCATAAGAAACTGAAATAATGAGTAACTACAAAAGCTATTAGAGATGGTGGCGTGTTGAAAGGAATGTTTATATGTACATATATTTTTTCAAGAGCGTTGCTAAATTATTAACAACATTTGTATTAAGTCGGAACAAACAAACAATTGTGCGATTATGAAAAACTATTAGCACTAATTAAATGCTGTAATAATTTCTATCAGAATATACCAAAAGTAGCCAATCGGAACATGTCCGCAATGCTAAGGCGTCCGATTACCTCTGGCAGCCGTCAGGCTCCGGATCCGTACGACCAATTTCTGGAGAGTCGCCATTTGTACCGCAAGCATACGGCCAGGGATGCATCATGCCTGTTCCGTGTCATCGCGGAGCAGATGTACGACACCCAGATGCTGCACTATGAGGTGCGTTTGGAGTGCGTGCGTTTTATGACACGCAAGCGCCGCATCTTCGAAACGGTAAGCAATTAAGCGGAGAAATGGTCAAAATCTGCATCAAAATTTTAAAAATATTTATTTTCTATTCAGTTTGTGCGAGGCGATTTTGATTCCTATTTGCGGGATATGATGAAACCAAGGACTTATGGCACCATGCTGGAGCTGCGTGCAGTTTGCTGCATGTATCGGTAAGTTGCTGATACTATATATAATCAAAACGAATCGAATCCAGCAAAATAAAACCAAATCTCTTTAGCCGCAATGCCATCTTGTATGAACCATATAATTTGGGCTCCGTCGTGACTTATAGCTCACAGTACAAGGACAACTTTAAGGTGTTTTACACGAATGAGTATCATTTTGATTCGGTTTTTACTGTGGACTACATTAAAGAAGCTGCCCTTTGTCAGTGTAAGTGATTTAATCTCTTTTGGTATCAAATTGTGGTCAGCAGTTCCATGTCCATATATTTACAGCAATAAGCTTCAAACTGCTTTATAAGATGCTCTTCAAGCTGCCCGATGTCAAGTATGCCGCTGAGGCAATGTTGCATCCTCATACCTTTGATTGGGGCAACTGTGAGGTGAATATGGATTCGAGGGGCTACGTTGAACACATTAATTGTCGCGATGGACGCACTTTTCATTTGGATATGCCCGAGAATACCTTATGCATTCTCGAAAACTCCAAGCTGTGCAATTTTCACAATATCCGTTTTTCTGACAACAACGAGAATAACAACGCATCGACCTCATCAAGCGTCTTTGGTTTGCCGTCAAACAACTTAACGGGCCGCAGTAAAAGTCTAGACTTGTTGTACTTGTGCCCGAATCGCTTCAACTCTTGTGTGCGCCAACTGCTGGACGATGGTAAGCAGTCTGTCCTTATGCCGCAGCATATATATTATGTGATTACTTTTATACGCAGGCATCACACCGTTTCCATACAAGGTAGCCAAATCGCTGGACACGTACATGTATCGCAATATTGAGTTCGATAGCTGGAATGATGTGCGCAAGGAGGCCAAACGGTACAATGTCTATACAAATGACTACAATTTCAAGGTAGGTTGCATGACTGATGATCCAACGAGGTAGTAGCACCACCAGGAGACGACAAATAACGCATATAAATTAATCCTATCCAAATTCGATCCACGATCAATCCTGATTCCTGCTCCACATTTTCAGGTGGGTGCCAAATGCCGCGTGGAGATGAAGTACGATGCCACAGTCAAAATGTACACATGCCACATTCAAAAGATTCATTCTGACAAATCACATTGCGTTGTCTTTGTCGAGCAATTTGGAAATAAATTTGTGGTAGGCCCCAAAAAAACCCTCCAAACCAACCTATCCAGCTGCAAGCTGCCCCACACTGTTGCCCCCATTATTGTGCTTCGTTTCATACAATTTCGAAATGCTAATTGATTAATTAACTCTTTCGACAGGTGCCCTACCTGGCACTGCATCCGTTGCCGCCAGACGAGTTCAGGCCATGGGCTGTGCCATTCCGGTTCCGCCGGCATATGCAGCATAACATGCAGCTGGGCAAGCATATGCCCAAGCCCAAACCGTCCAAGTGGAAGAAGAACAAGCTATACGATGTCAACTATTTTGAAACCAATAATAGCGACGCTGTGCGGTACTTGCAGATGGGCGACTATTATGGCCGTCGTTCGTTTTACCACGATGAGCCGCAGCAGCAGCATCGCCAACATGAGATCCTTGAACAAGCTGAGCAACCAACGGGCCTTCAGCAGCCGCCGCTGCAGCAGCAGCAGTTGCCGACACAACTGCCAGAAGCTGGAGCAGCTGCAGCAGCAGTGTTGCAACAGAAGCAGCTGGTAGCAGCTCCGTATGTTAACTATTTGACGCCACCGTGGATGAACCCGTCGCCACCCATGCCCGAGGAATATCAGCAGGCGAGCCTATTTTCGAGACCGCCGCCGCCCTTATCGGATAGCTGCATGTACATGCACTATGGCGGCTGTGCACCACCACCGCTGCCGCTGCCGCCGACCGCCCCGGTGCAAACGCAGCATCTACCATTGCCGGCATTCATGATGGCGCCACCGAAGCTACCACCACCGCCACCGCCGCCATCATTTGCGGCTCACCAGTTCAGCAGCAACAGCAGCAATTACAGTGGCAACAGCAATCGCCGCAACAGCTGCAGCAACAGCGTCCCCATGACAAGTGCAACGCGCAGCATTGAGGATCAGTCCGAGCAGCGTCCCTCACTGTATAATCATGGCGAAGAATTGCCAACGCATGCCGCAGCAGATTTGCTTGCACTGCAACAATACTACAACGATCTGAGTACGCGTATGGCACAAGTTTATAACCAGGACGATCACCTGCGACGTTATTACAACAGCATGTACAACGGTAACGTTGCCAGTCATCACAACTTGATAGACCAACAGCAGCAACGATGGGCACGCAACGCGGGTTTGACAACACCGCCGCCAACGCCGGATGTTGCAAGCACAAGTGTCGGCGGCATTAGGCTATCGGATGTCGCGGCCAGCATGCAGAAAGCCAATGAGAAAGAACGCGGCGCTGCGCCCAAGCGCAACTACAATTTAAACAAAGGACGCTCTAAGCCTCGTCCCGCGCCACTGGCTGACATTGGGCAAATTCAAAACTTCGCCCAGGCATCGATGTTGCCAACACCGTCACCATCGCCCAACACCCAAGACAATAAGTTTCTCTTTTATCCGGCACCACACTCGTCTCCATCAGCAGCATCTCAATCGGCTTATCAGTCGCCGGCACAGTCCTCAACTAAGGCTTTCTATGCCGCCATCAAAGCTGGACAGGTAAGCAAGTTTAAATGAAATCAAAATCAAATAAAATCTTATCTATTTCACTTATTCAGAATCCCTATGCTTGGAACAGGACTCCCATAGCACCGCCATCTGGTCCAATGGTTGAAACGCCATGCGACTTGTTCCACAATTATAGATCGGAGCAATACGGTGGCTATAATGCACAAAAGCCGTTGCCACCTTCAAACTACGCCCCACCCCGACACTAAAGCGCCCCACAAAGATTTCAGCATTTTTAAACTATGATTTAATCCATATGATACCGAACTTAGTGCCCTCTATACTATACATATTTAAGCTATGTATGCATTTAATCAATTTTCATCAATTAACAAACCTAAAATTGCTCAATTAACTATTTGCCATTTTAAATTTGTACCTAACATTTATACTAACTTTTTTTAAAGACATCTTGAACAAACTCAAATTAGAACATTTCAATACATAAACTGAATATTTGCACACCCACATCCTCCACATTATGTAAAATCTAAAAATTATTTTAGATATGTCATTTTGAAAATTTTATGCGATTTTAATCGGGCGCATTTATAAACAATTTATTTATACATTTTTAAAATTTATTAGCTACTTCTACATTCCTTTTAAGTAAGTTTCAACAAAGAATGGCTACCTTAAACAAAACATTAAAAAAAAGAACAAATAAAGCAAAATGCACAAGACAAAAAAAAAATATAGTGAATTGGTTCGTTATTATTAATTATGTTGGAGATCTTGAATGCCGTTAGGAACTTTTACAACCTTGGCTGAAGTGACCTCGTATCAACAAAAAACAAAATAAGGAAATTTTTTTGGTAAGATAGTCAAAAAAAAAAAAATTATTGTTTGCTATAAACTTCCTTTGATTTCAGTTTTGTTCACTGATATAATCTGGATATGAAAGTAATGATAAGCTCCACAAATATTGGAAACGCATTGCCATACTGTCGTTGTCGCGGTTCTCGCTTCCTCAATGGCTGCTAATGGGAAAAAGTGGATAATAAGACATAATGCCAACTAAAAAGTATGTACAAGACTCACCAGTTTGCGGGCATAGCCAAGGGACAGACACAGCATCAGTAGCATTAGCAACAAAGCGAGTCGCGCAAAAAAACGCATTGTAAACGCGTGCGGTTTCTTTTGGTCTTTCGAGCGTTTGTGCACGCGTTGAACTTGTAACAGTTTTTCGTTGTGTGTTGTTGCTTTAAAGTGCGCGCGCGGCTGCTTTTTTGCGCTCGACTATTTTTGCTTACAAACTGAAAACGTTTCGCAAAAGTGTCGCATTTTTATGCTGAATTCTCAAATCGACAAATGGGCGGCCACAACGAGGCGACCTAAATCTGCAAGTCGGACTCGATTGTTCTATAAAGCTTTTAAGTTATTGTCATTGCATTCAGAGTGGGGGTGTGGCATTATGAAACGCCCAGCCTCCAAACAGTGGAAGGACACTTCAAGTGATGTTTATTAATAGCTAAAAGATTATTGTTTTTCATAGACACTTTTGCACGCAGTTTTGACAAACACGCAAAACCTTTACATATCTCAGCCAATACTAGTATTGATTCGAAACAAAGTTTAAATGTTATTAAATTCGCTACCTAGGGCAATAGTGTTTTTATTGTGTGCAACGCTCAACCTTAAAACAAAAGAAGGACACTAGATGAGGTGAATTAGTTTTACAAGTAATAATTTAAAGACTATTACAGTACGACCTCGCTCAACGCAACCCTCGTCGTTACACGCAACTCCTCGTATTGTATGAAGATAAACTTATTTATCAAATGTATGATATTAAACCTAGGGTAATAAAGTGTTTACAATGTACGCTCACAATTAACGCTTAGCACATAATGCAATATAATCTTGTTGCATATGATATATTGATTATATGTCTTCATTTAATTTTATGTAAGATATATAGTAAATATTGTTAAATACATTTTTCTCCAAATCTAAAAACGTTATATTTTTTCAGTTACATTGTGCACGTAGCTGTTATTCCCAGAAGTTAAACTCTGATTGCTACCATCAGAAAATAGAAACGTCTTCAATATTTACTGTATTCATGTTGATAGATAGTAAGCAAATAATCTAATAATTATTGTAGGGCCTTTGAATTAATTTGTATTTGATTCAAGCAGTTCATTGCTTTAAATGAATGCACTGCTTAACATTGCAAGCAGCCGTAAAAAGTCGATGTGAAAAATTGTTTTTTTTTTTTTGGTAATTTTCTTTTATTTGTTTGCAATAAAACCTAAATCCAGTCTTTTATTCAGGCTGGTAGCTGGAAGAAACAACAATGATGTCGTCACCTAGCATTGCAGCGCTTAGTACGCTGGAGCCGAGTAGGCTGGTCCGGATGGGACGGGACCATAGCTGCCGTGGCTGCCATAGTTACCCTCACGGTCGCCGGCAATGTTGGCCAGAGCAGAGAGTCCTTGGTTGCCACCCTGGAGCAGTTGGTAGCCAGCATTGACAGCGGCATTATCGGCACCGGAGGCATAGGCGGGCAGACCTTGTCCATGTCCACCCTGCTGCTGTTGGGAACCGGACACAATGGGGCCGGGTTTGCTCAGAATGCCAGCATTGTTATTGGAGCCGTAGGAGCCGTATGAGCCATAGCTCTGCTTGTTCTCATTGACGAAGTACTTCTCTGCTGGTGGCTTCACCACATTGACGAAGACGGGCTCAACCTTAACGCGACGTGGATGGTGCTTGACGGTGACCTTGCGGACCACAATTGCTGGGGGCTTGTGGAGGACAACTGGGGCAGGCTTGACAACCAATGGAGGATGATTCACCAGCACCTTGGTAGGCGGGCGACGCACAATGATCGCTGCCGGGCGATGGATCAGAATCTCGCCCTTGTTCTGCGGATAGCTGATGGATGAGGTGAGCGTGGTGCCCTTGGTGTTGACCGGTTTGTATGGAATGTTCTGGTCGGAGCCATAGCTGCTCTGGCTGGGCTGTGCAACGCCCAAAGCCTCGATATTACCGTTCAAAGATTCAGCTGCGGCGGATCCATCACCAGCAACATTGCCATAATCACCGCCGGCACCATTAGCGGCCGAGGCGGCTGATGCATCGCTGCCATCCGAGCTGGAGCTGGAGCTATAGCTCTGCTGCTGTCCGCCCGAGCCGTAGCTTTCCTGACCGCCCGAGCCGTAGCCCTGTTGTTGTTCGCCGTAGCCGTTCGCACTGGCGCATGCCTAAGAAAAAGAGATGGGAAATATGAATTGAAGATTGCGAAGATTGGGATTGAGCAACTGCGTCATTGACGTGGTCAAGTACGTACAATTAAGCAGGCGGCTAGCGCCAAAATTAAGCTGTGTCTGTTCATCGCTTTTCAGTCCCGCTTTCTCGGAACGTCTGATGTCTTCTGCTGCCTTAGCCCGGTCAAAGATTTCTTTAAATATGCTGCCGCCGATCGTCGGCCCTATGGTACGTGACATTCTGGAACAGTTCGGGTCTACCGGTATACCAGTCTTTTCTGTTCCGCCCAGCCATGGGGCGAACATGGCCAAATGCTGATTGCGTTTCGACGCATCTTCTCTGCTCCGCATATCTCGGCATGTATTAAACAACAACACCAAAACACCAGCAACACCAACAACAAATCCGACACCAGCTAATCCAATGCAAAAGTCATATCATCATCGAGTTTCTTTGTCAGAGCCAACAGAACCGACGAAGTCTGCAATGATTGCGATTACCAACAGTTGCTGTCAAACAGTTCCGCATTGGCCGAAAGAGGGAAAGATATAATGATGATTGTTCTTTGGAATTATTGCACATTAGATATAGTATTAATATTAACTATGATACATTAACAGTATATAATATTATAACTAATTGTCGAATAGGGGTAAAAATAGTAACAAGACCGAAGACCCAATAAGATAGTCCATTAGCCCGTTTTATTTTGGGTTCTTATAGCGGATTCTGTAATTACATTTTTAATCATATTTATTTTATCATATTAACTTATCCTATTTAAAATGCATTATGAAATTTATTTAACTATGTAATTAAAATTAGAGATTGATTGAAAGATCGTCTTTGGCATACACTGAAAAACGTTGGACAGTCTACACAATTTAACGATAAACTAATTAAATTAATATATTCTTATTATAAAACAAATCTCAGAAAATCTTGCTATTTTTGGTTTTAATAAGAATATTCTAAAATAAATGTTATTGCCGTTTTAAACACTTAAGCAAAATTCTTGATAAAACAATATTTTAAAGTAGAATTATATAATAATAATATGATATAGAAAACAATATTAAAAATATAACTTCTTTGTGTAAAAAATGAAGCTCAAGTCATCAAAAAACAATTCTTAAAAGACTAAATATAAAAAAAGTTTTAAGGCTCCTATAAAAAGCCAAAATTTAAATTTTAAACAACTTTTTCAGGTTAGAAAATACTATGTTAAAGATAATGATTTTTGAGGTATTCTAAAACCAAAAATGAGGCACAAAGCTAAACAGTTTTGTTTAAAATTACATATTAAAAATAATGGGTCACTTTTCAGGTCGAAAGCCTAGAAGAAAAGTTAGTAATGAAAGCCACAAAATAGCTAACTAAACATAAAACAATATTATTATAAATATATGGCTCATTATTTAACTGTTGGCAAAAGCAACGATTTAGTAATTTTGGACAACAGCTAAAAGTCTTTTCTATTCGACATGGTCGTAATTTAATAACCAGCAAACGGCAGCACAATTTTCCGAAAATTGTCACTGAAACCGAACTGATCAAAAGTGTAAAATGCTGAAATATGCTAAAAATAATAATAATAGTTGTATTTAGCTATTTAAGTTCAGCAATCTTTAGCCTTGGCCCATTTGTTGTCTGTATATAATTTAAATTTGAAAAAATAAAATGTACTACAAATTCTCGAAATAATAATAGTATTACGATAATGATAGCTTTAAGCTGGCATGCAATTTTCTATAAACGAGAGATGAGAATATGATTATGGTGGCGGGAGTAGAGATTAATGCACTTGAATCTCTTTCGAGTTCATTGAAATTGAGTTTCAAATAATAAATAACAAATGTTCATATTGTATGTACTATATATATTTGATGATTTTTTTTATTTGCATTAAGAAAAAATAAAAAAAAACAAATTTATTCAAATTTAACACCCTCCAGCTGTGCGCGGGGACTCTGTCCAACTGCTATGCCTGAATCCGGGCTTTAGTAGTTGGTGGAGCCATAGGGGGATGGGCTGGCGTAGGGAGGAGAGCCAGCACCGGCAGCATAGCTATCGGAACTGGGGCCAGAGCTGCCCGAGGATGGGCCAGCTGAGTTGTCATAAGCCTGGGCCTGGCCATATTCCTGGGGCTGGTTATATTCCTGGGGCTGGTTATAGGCCTGAGGCTGTTGGCCGTAGGACTGAGGTTGGCTGTAGGACTGTGGCTGGTAGACGGGAGCAACAACTGGAGCCAATGGTGCCTCGATTTTCTTGCCGGGCTTGTAGACCTTGACGTAGACAGGGTTCAAGCTCAGTGGAGTGGGCACCTTGTTGATGACCTCCTGCTGGTAGATGACCGAAGGCTTGATCTTGTAGATGACGGGATTGCCGCGCACCACAGTCGGTGGGCCGCTGCTCACTTGGGCTGGCGGTGCGCCGGGCTGGTTGACAATGATTGCGGGCAGGGCCTGTGTGGCAATCACCTGATGGTTGTTTAGACCCGATGGCACCAACAGTGAACGGTACAGATGCTGATCAACGACTTGGGGTGAGACCACATTAATCTTGCCCTGACGGATGCCGGTGGCCAGATTGTTCTCGGCGAGCGTCTCGGCAATATCTTCGGAGTTCTTCAGTTTCTGGTAGTTGGGATTGTTGTTGAGAGCCTGCAGCTGAGCCTGCACGTTGCCCAAGCGACGAGCCTCCTCGGCCGCTGGCCGAACCTCAGCCTGAGCAGTCAGCTGGTTGGCTAATGTCTGAGAGCCACCGGCGGCGCCATTCACATACTCCTCCAAACCAGACGAGCCACCTCCGTTCAGATATTGATTCTGACCACCGTTATTAGCACGGGAACCATAATTAGCGCTCACCAGCTATAGATTAAAATCAATAGAAAAATCAAGATTAGTCGCCAAATTTTGGATGAATGTTACGAAGAGCACGACGAGCCACTCTCAGGGATTTTTGTAACGTACCGGTGCGGCGGCGACGGCAAAGAGCCCAAACCAAAGACCAAGTTTCATGTTGTGTGTGATGTGATGTATCTACTGCTCGTTGAGTGGCCACGATGCTAGCTCTTTATAGTGGCGAAATGGCATCGCTGTGGTGCATTTATATCGCGCTTACGTCTACGTGATCTTTGCGATGCCAGAGCCAATTTCCATTTCCGATTTCAAATAGTATGTATGTATGTGTGTTTGTTTTTTTGTCTTGAGGGCATCTTGTTCTTGCTGTATTATTGCTAGCATTGTTCTTGCCAAGATCTCGTTGCTGTTTGTAGACCCGTATATTTTTATTTATCAGCCCGAACAGCACAGCAGCAATAAATCTTCGTTTCTGTTTCTTGACTTTAAATTTGTTGCATTCCCACAGAACCAGCAGCAATGAAGGTTGTCAATTGGGAAAAACTGCTTGAGAACTGCTTACAACAAAGCATCTGCAAGCAGGACAAACTTTTTTGTGTTTTTTGGATTTTTGAGAGTTTTGTTACGAATTTAAATGTTTGAGGCTATCTGTTCTGTTGGGAATTATGCGCAAAAAATTAAACACATGTAATTCGTTTATAATATGATATTTATAGGAAATGTTTTAGTTCTTTTCGATACGCACAAATTGCCGCTTTTAGATACCGAAAATTTATGACTAGAGAACAAAGGCAAAACACACACAATGAGAGGATCCCGTTATGTTGCCAGAGATCTATTGTATGTATGTATGTATAATGAATTCTAAGAAAAAGAGAATTGATATATGTATGATATCAAATAATGTATCTGCAACAATGTTGCATTTTTTAGTATGGATAAAGATTCACATTTGGCAACACTTTCTATTAACAGTTAATTACAAAAGCAAGCAGCTTTGTATTAAAATAGCACAAAATGTTCATTATTATAATATAATCTTTTCTACTTTAATACATATTCATTTTCAAATTACTAATTTTTTATACAAAGAAGACGCATTCATTGGCAATAGCAATTTTCTCCGTAGTTTTTTAGCACATTACACTTTTTTGTCGTTTCTTTTCTTTCTCTTTTATTTTTAAAGATCATGGTGCACTGTGAACTCAAAGCAGTCCTTAGGCAAAGCAAGCAGTGCTTGCACTTAAACACGCTCATAATACTTGTTTTTATATCTTTCTTACTTATCAGCAATGATCATGAAAATCAGCGTAGCAAACTCACAAAGTTGCTAGCATTCCAAAGCTAAAGTTGAATGTGAGCCAACTGTGACAAAATATAGCAAACGAAAGTTACGTGAGTTCTCATCGGATAGAAATCATAATTTAATCAAGCAGTTTTCAGTTTTTTGTTTGTTGTTTATTTGAAACACTTATAATGTAAATAGCTTAGTTATGTTAATTAGAGTCCACGCTTATAAAGCAGATAGGTTAAATCGCGCGACGGACGATTGCCGTAGTCATTAAATTGTGATTTAAATGGCAGCTGGCTGCTGTCAAACGAACTGGAGCTGGCCGCCGCTGATTGCGTTTGAGCCGCATGCAAAGTCTCCTCGCTGCCAGCTCGTCTGTGTATTGGTGTGTCTTGTGCGTTGTGTGCGTATGTGTTGTATGTGTTGTGTTGTATGTGTGGTGGGTATGATGTGTGTCTGTCAGTGTTGTATAACGTTGTGTGTCTATTGTTGTTGTAGTGTGCGCTGTGTAGTTGTTCATACCGCTGTGCATATTGCTGTTCCTGCTGCCGCATATAGTTGTCTTTCAGTGCCCGGGCCTCGCCCTCATAGGCGTGTTGCTGGCGCTGTTGCCGCTGATGAAAATGATGTTGATGATGCTCTTGATGTGGTGACCTGACTGAGCCCGGCAGATATTCATGGTGCACCTCCTCGTGCACACCATTCTTGGTCTGATTTATGATGCGATTGTAATCATCATTTGTGGCGCCCACTTGTAGGTGTATGGCATGCCTGAAGTCATCACCTAAGTGCTTAATCCAGAAATCATCCGTCACCTCGCCGGTGGTGAGGAAGCGTGTCGTCTGTCCACTCTTTGGTTGACCCATACCAGCCCTGGTCGCGGCCAGCACATCGATCACATCGTACGAATCACCAACCGGGCTGTTTTGCCTTGGCTGATCGGCTTGGATTAGACTTGGCTCTATCTCCCTATCGATTTGATCCACATCATCGGCAACTACAACTTTAGGAGGAGCAACAGTGCTGGTGCTGGTGCTAGAACTGGTGCTGGAACTGGTGCTGGTGCTGATTGTGGTACTCCTTGGTGGACTGCTTGTGCTGCTACTTTCAAACTCACTGCTACTGCTTGCGGTATCATTTTTCTAATAAACGATAAGTTTGCTAATTAATAGATAACGAGAGAGAGAGAGAGAGATTAACTCACCTGCGCTTTTACCACCAGCGGTGCCGTTGACATTATCATGGCCATTAGCAACAGCGGCAGCCAAACATAGTTGGCAGGCGCGCCCATTTCTTTTTCTTAAATGCCAAATGTGTGTGATGTGCTTTTGGTTGTCCAACTGAACCCAGCGCCCATAACGATCTGGACTTAAGTACTCGATGAACGCTGCATGCGGCTTTAAGCCACGAGCTGTTGCCCAGACGCGCGCACAGACGTGATCTATTGCCAGATATCAGATGCATACTACATCATCAACGGGCAACCTTGCTTCATCTTGATGCGTCAGACGGCGGCGTCAGGGCCAACATACTGCTCAATGGGCCAGCATTATGCCCAAAAGCAAGTTTAAAAACAATTGCGCGAACGCTTCCGGTCGTTTCCGGCTGCGAGCTCTTGACGGCAACTGTACTTTCATTGGGCAAAACAAAAAATGTTTATCCGTTCCGGTTGTTCAGAAGAGAAATATTAAATCAATGAAATCTATTTAAATTAGTTTATTATTTTCAACAGAGAGAAAGAATGTTTAGCGGCTTAGTTTCCGCAATTAAAGCAAAAGCGAATGCGAAACAAAAGTTAAAGTTTGCAAAGTTTTCAGTTTGTCATCGTTGGTCAGGGCTTCGATTTCGTATCGTAAAACTCATTGCAACGATTGCAAAAGTCTGCCAAAATAATGCATCAAAATTCACTGATTTTTGTCAGCAAATTATTAAACCTAGTCAAGCGAATGTAATTTAATTCGTACAATAAACTTAAATTTATAGCAAGAAGTTGTTGAACAGAGAAATTTTCAAGTTTATATTAACTAAGCGTTGAATGGAAATTGTGTCAGCGCCTTATCGATAAGTATGCATCGATAGTCGCGCTTCGATATATTGTTTATTTATATCGCAGAAAAACCATTTATAGCAATTTTATTAAAAGAAGATGAAAAAAAGCCTGAGAAAATACGAAATGAAATTTAATCTTGAAAACATTTTAAAGTTTATGTTAACCTTGACGGGGAAAAAAAAAATTAAATATTTGGGCAGATAAATCAACATTTTTGATTTAAATTATATGCATTTAAATATGAAATTAAAATGTTCAAAATGTTGGGATTGAAATAAACAACACAAGCTATAAGATATAATAAGCACAATGCAGGCAAAACCTTTATTTATTGATTTCTTTAGACAAAAAAAAGTTGATAATGGAAAAATCGCGAACCGAAAACGCCTCACAGGCAGAATACAAACAGACACAGAAAATAATAATATGTAGTAAAAATGGCAAATATATAAAAATTATATACAATTTACGTACACACACACACACACATGTGGAAGTGGAACGGGTGGTGTTCCACTGCCCTAAATTTATATTTGCATTTCTCAGCAGAAATCGGGCTTGCTGGCCCGGCCCGTTGGTTGGGTCTTCTTCTTCTTCATCTTTTTTTTTTGTTTTTCTTTTAGTTGTTATAGCCATCACCGTTGCCACCAAAGTAACTGCAATGAGAAGCGAATCGGAGAATGTAATAAAAAAAAGAGACAAAATGATTTTCAATTTATTTTTGATAAATATTTTTTTTTTTTTTTATTTTTTTTTTTTAATCTATTTTTCGTGTTTATTTAAAACTAAGCAACAAGCTATACAATGAGCGATTTGAGATTTGTGTACCCAAAACAAGAAGTTCCTGGCTTAAGGTGGGGGTGTTGGGAGGTGGAATGGGTGGATTGGATTAGAACCAAGAACGCAGATAATCGCCGATAGGTGGCGAATTGTAGGTGTCAAGGCTATAGCCATCGTGGGTGTGACTATTGTAGCCATAGGTCTTGGACGGCAGTCGGGAGTAATCGGCTCGAAGTGCCGATTCGGGTTCGCTGGATGCATCAAAGCCCCATCCGCCCAAACGGCCATTGAAGAGCTTCTTTAGAAAGTCAGTGGTTTGTCTCTTTTGTTCGGGCTCGGGATCGACCAAAGCACCACCACTCCCGCCGTTGTCGACATAATCGGGATGCTGGTAAACCATGCCCGAAATGAGACGGTTCAGATGATTGTCGTTGACATGCTCCACCGGATAGCCACCGCCGCCTGGTGTTGAATATTGAAGGGGATTTGGGGATTGCAAATCGCCGGCAAATTGCAGCGGCGATGAGCTCTGCTCCAATGGATCCGGCACCGATTTGGTCGACAGCAAATCCATCAGCTCCGTATCATCGACGTACTTGCAACTGTTGCACATTCCCCTTAGAGGCGATCTCATCTGCTGTCGATAAAAGTTAAATGCCGAACGCTTGGCGGGAATAGAATTAATCAAAGATGCTGGTGCTAGTTGTTCCGTTTGATCGAGCTGCTCCGACTGTTGTTCCCGCTGCTCCGAATACTGCTCAGGCTGCTCGGCATGCGGTTGGGCGCCACAGCCCATACAGCATTGTCCACGCTTGAAACTGGGATTGAGGGTTTCGGGCATGAATTGTATGATCTCT
Source organism: Scaptomyza graminum (assembly GCA_018901835.1). Classification (NCBI taxonomy): domain Eukaryota; kingdom Metazoa; phylum Arthropoda; class Insecta; order Diptera; family Drosophilidae; genus Scaptomyza; species Scaptomyza graminum. Next base: position 4,775,457 of record JAEIFL010000001.1, on the reverse strand, counting down.
GGTGCGGTGAGATCAGCCTGGTCATGCTCCCGCTCCAGCAGATCATACTCACCCTTGATGTCACGCTTCGTCAAATGACGCGTACCCAATCCCAGCCAGCGTTTGCCATGATTCGTCTTCTTTGTCTTGCGTTTGGACTTGGTTGACGCTGGCGTTTCCTGTCCAAACAACGACATCTTTTGCTGCTGCTCCTCGGCAGCACTCAAATCCTTGTGATATAGCTTAACATATCGGGCAGGACGCTCCTGCAGCTGCAAACGTTTGCGAAGATCGCGACGCTCCCGACGTATGCTATTGGGATTGGTATTGGTGTCTGGGTTGGACTCTTCTACGTACCTTGGCTTGGTGGAGCAGCTGCTGCAACTGCACTTCGACTTGTCAACGGCGCGGCAATCTGGCCAAGCAGAACAAGATTAGTTGGCAGTTTGGATAAAAAAAAACCAAAAGAAAACTTACCTGATTTTTGGATCGTGACACGATCCACTTTGGCGTAGAGCCGCTCTGGCTTGTTCTTGGGCAGTGTTGGTGTGCGAGGCTCCTCCACAGTGAAGTCAAAACTGTAGCTAATCTTGGCCTTGGTCTGCGCCGGTTTCTCCACACGATAGCCGTACTCGGCGACCGGATTCTTCTTGGGTTTGCTCGGATTTGGCACGTTCAGCTGGTAGCCCAGCTGGGCGGGACAAGCGCAGCCCTCCTCGCCCGTATAGACAACCTGAACGGGCGTCGGCGCAGCGTTGTCCAACAGCGCCAGCAATGCCACCGTGACTACGATCGAGTGCATCACTAACATGATCTATGGATTGGTTTTTGTGGTTTTGGCGTCTGCTTTGGTCTCTGACTTTTTGGCTACTACTAGCCCGAACTTGGCGCGTCGCATTCTTTATATCCAGTGCAATCTCTCACGCACAACAATCCAAACGAAACAAACCACGTCTGGAGCGCTCTGTCTCTGTCTGTGTCTGTTCTGAGCAGCGGCGACGACTGCAGCTGAACTTGAACTTGAAAAATGTAGTTCTTGTTGTTGTTGTTGGTTGCGCTGACCTTTTCAAATAGTTGCGATGTTTTCTGTGCAAAAGTCATGTTCCCAGATTCGTTTTATTTCAGTGCCGTTAAATACAATATTTATTTTGATACACACACATACATGCACACACATGCACTTTTGTTTATGTTTGATGTGCAACTGCTTTGCACTGCTTGCTTCTGAGGCGCCAACGCAACGTTAACCTATCGATTACTCGATAGACCTTCATACACAGTTACATCAGTCAATCAAATTTGTATTTTATTTGCAAAAACAATATGCAATTAAGTTTATGCTGTATACTTTTAAGGCAATGAATTATTATCTTTAAGTTGGAATGGAATTTTATATAACATGGCAATTTTAGCTTTGACTAGTAATCAAGATATTATTAAATAAATACTTATATAATTTTTTATTTGAAAAAGTTGTACTGTTTTATTATTCTAATGGTTGTTACATTTGTGCATTTAAATATTAATAATACATACATACAGACATTATTTATCTATTTACAGTTTGAGGCAGATAGCGTTTCTCTACCTAAATTACCTATTTACTAATAGCCCTCGCCTTCAATCTCTTGACGACGGGCATTGCGGTAAGAGGTAACGCGGCCGGGCTTGAAGCCACAGTCGACAGTCACTTTGCCACCCACTTTGCCATAGCTATCGCTATCGCCGGTGGACTGGGAGGTGTAGTATGATTTGGCGTTGCCGATCCTTTTGAGTTTAGGATTTTTGTATTGTTCGGTAATGTAGCCAAGTTGCTTGTATGTCAGCTGTGGCGCCACATCAACATCATCATCATCGTCTTTCGCTTGTTCCTCCTCTTCCTCAATGTATTCCTCATCTTGCTCCTTGGCAGCATAGTTGCGCTTCTTCAAAGTGATGACATCGCTCTTCAGCTTGAATAGATTCTCTTCGGGCACATTGGAAAAGATGACCTTTTGCTGACCATCAATGGGTTTCTGGGCAAATCCAAATGCCAATCTTGCCTCGGGCACATTGATCGCCTTGCCAGCCTGAGCGGCCAGACTGACACTTATCGGATCCGCCGGGGCAGTATCATCTTGCGACTTCTCGGAGACATAGGCAATGCTTAATTGATAAAAGTAATTGAAATTGTTTATTCAGTCCGATAAGGCCTATTCGATTCGTTTGGTTAAATACCTGTCATAGTTGGTTGTGGCGCTGGAGCTGATGGAGCTGCTGTAGCTGCTATCACTTTGGCAGCCGCAGGTGGGTTTGCATGGTTGCTTCTGTGGAAACGACGAGAGGTTGGGTTTTGTTTTGGGTATCATTTGTGTGTGAAGATTGTTGATGCTTGGCGCACGTACGGAATGATAATGACGACAGAGCTACCATGATGATGATGATGAGCATAATTGATGATGATGACGCAAGCCCAACGTTGCTGCTGATGCCCTAATACCATTCACATTGAGCACTGATAGCAAATGCGGAAACGTTGCTCGCTTAACTGAGGCTATGTATGTATGTATGTATGCGTGCGCTGGGCTTTTAACTGGGAATAGTAGTAGTAGGTTATCCTTAGAACTAGAGTTAGTCACTGGATGAGGAGTCACCGACGATAGCCATAGCTCGATGGCAGCAGCATCGGAACTGGCCGGGTTCGCTTGGGGCAGTCAACATGCTCCAAGCGCTGCAGCCGTTCGGCCAGACGCTGTGCCGCCAACGTCTTAACTTCGATGGCACCCTCGAGCATTCGGCGGCTCAACATGTTATTAAACGCGTGTATATATTGAAAGAGCTCACGTACTTTGCCGCATGTCTTGGGCAGCTGGGCGGGTTCAATAAGCTGCTTGCTGCACCAACAATTGTCACCAATCGGCGGAAGATTCACCTCACCGCTGGGCTCATAATAACGCGCCTTTGGACGCACTATTGTCGGTCCCTGACAGCTCTGGCAGTAGTCAGTGCCCTTCTCCGCGCACACGCAAGCCCCCAGCACCTGCAAATGAATATAATCATTCAGTATTTGTTGTTGTTGTTATGGGAGCCAAGTTAACTTACAGCCTGACTGCACAGCAGGGCCAGCAGCAATGTCAACAATAATTTGCAGGCGTGCATCTTAATTTGATGTTTATTAATATTAAATGTCTTCTTCTAATCTGTCGCGTGCTGCTCTGCGCTCGTTAAACGTTTGAATTGACAGCGGAGCGACCAACACGTTTTATACCCAAGATCAAAAGCCCAGCTCATCTGGTTGTTGTTGCTGCTGTTGGCTTACAGCATGTCACATCTTGTTGGTGCTCTTCTTCTTCTTAACTGTTTTTGTATTATTGCATTATTCTTATTGTCTACACCACGACAATTCGAGCTAAAAGAAATTCGCCGAGGACACTTTCTCATTTTTGTATCGCACCCAGGGTTGAACTCTGCGCTTAGCCCACTATTTGCCGTTACTTTCGCTAGGTGGCAGCACGACAATTCGAGCTAAAAGAAATTGGGCAACATTTTGTGCGAGGACACTTTCTCATTTTTGCGCACCAGGGCTGAACTCTGCGCACTATTTGCCGTTACTTTCGCTAGGTGGCGGCAGCACGTACAGCAACAAGTGGATGTTGATAAACATAAACTGTGTAAAACTGTGCAAATTCCATTCAAATCCATATCACGACCTTTGCTTTCGTTGTCTGTGTAGCTTTGTGTTCCCAATTTGAACGGCGATGACGGACATTTGGGTCAACGTCAGGGTCATCAATTTCGATTGGTCCAAGGAATCGAAATTGGGCCATTAACCTATTTCAGGAAGGCAAACATATATATTTAGTACATACATACATTTGTACGAAAATAAATACATACATACATAGGAATGTATGTATGTACATATATATATATATATGCAAGCGATTTTGACAAAACTACAGTCAAACTTCCGTGTAACGATTTTGTTTATATACCGAATTAATTCTTAGAGCCCAGCAATTTAATTCAAAAATCCATTCTAAATTATGAATCTACACTAAAACGGTATTTTTTTTGTCCCTTTGACGTTCGTATGGAAGTTCAACTCAATTACATACATACATATGTTTGTGCATACATACATATTTGTATATTTTTATATACATACATATATTAACAGTTATTTTAAAATCATCACACACACATTCACAATTTCAATGAACGTTTATCGACTATCGGAAAATGCATCGCTTTAATTAATTGTGTTTGTTTTTATGTGCAGCTTCATAAGCAACGCCAATTGTTCAAGGCCGGAAAATAATGTCAAATAACATTTTCAAAAGGCTAAGAAAAAAACCCAACGACGAGGAAATGAGTCAACAATCAGCTGTTGAGCGCGTGAACTTTTCGGTTCTGTTTCCCAAAAATTTGTCAATTACATGTACATATGTACATATGTGTGTGTGTGTGTGGACCGAAATGGATGCGCACGGCAACAGAAATTGGGGAGATAAACGTAAACAAGCGCTTATCACCATGTCGGCGAGCAGTATAAAAGCGCAAAACGCGCCAAATGTCGAGCTCAGAGTGACAAACACGGAAAGATTCATTAGTTGGTGGGACAACAGATAGTGTGTCCGGCTAGTGTCTAGTCGACATTAGAACAATTTCAGTTTCAATTTCTATATACAATTAGTACTTGTGCTTAATAGCCTTCTTATCAGCTCGAACCGAGTCTAGCAGTCAGCCCAGAACCCAAACGTTGCTTTAGTACAGTTGTACAGCAGCAAGTGATCGGAACAATAAGCGGCGGCAGCAATAGCAGCTTCAATCCTATTGAACATCCTTTGAGACATTCGTAAGGAAACCCACATGGCAGCAAAAAGGATGGATTTGAATATACGCACGTTTCTGGTGCTAAGCGGATGCTCGAATCCCCTTGGCCAGACTCTGGCCGAGAAGCTTTGCGGCCACCTGGCTGCCGGCTCGATGGCGCTTATACTGGATGAGAAGCAAGTGGAGCTGGAGCAGTTGGCGAAGCAATTGGAGCTGCAATTGAAACCGGATGCTGTGCAAATAATCCCGGGTGTCTTGAATGCGGATCACAGCAATGCTGGCCAGCTGATGGAGCAGAGCTTGCGCCAAAGTCGTCATGGATTCGAGCGGACAATTATTGTGCACAACGAAGGCGATGCCGCCACCCATGTACTAATGGAGCCACAGACAGCGGAGGCTTGGAAGGATTATGTGCAGCATCAGTTATATGCGCCTGTGGCACTTAACCAATGCTTTCTCAACTCCAAAGCCTTGGCGGGCATTGAGAAGCTGGTCATCAATGTGACGTCATCGCTGCAGGTGCGTCCACTGGTGTACAATACGCTGCTGTGCTCGTGCAAGCGAGCCCGTGACATGTACTTCCGTGCCATGGCCTCGGAGGAGGCGCGCTCCAATGTCCATGTCCTGAGCTATGCACCCGGCCTCTTTGATACGCATCAAACCGAGTGCGATGTGAACGGCAATTATTTGGCACCGGAGGAGCTATTGGTGGTGGCGTCAGAGGAATCGCCACGTGTCCAACGCGTCCAGCCGCTGCAGTCGACACTGAAATTGATCAACATTCTGGAGAAGACGGCCTTTGTGTCCGGTCACGATGTCGACTATTATGACACATTCTTTTTATGAGTAGCATTGCAGTCGTGGTCTGTGCATCCACCACTCGACTATTGGTGGTTTTGGTTGGCACTGGCACGCACTGCTGCAGACACGCTTAACGTTAACATGACTGATGATATTGATCAAGAATTTGGGCTTACGAAAATGGAATTAAATAAATTTTGGCTGTTGACCCTGGTACGCATAACGGTTAACTCTACGTGTAACGGCAACGAAACACACGAAAACGAAAAAACATATTGTATTTATTTGTTTTTGGGAAGCGCATCATATCGAAGGGGTATGCATGCTCCATTAGCCTATGATAATTGGTTTTAGCATCCTTGTGACTTTCAAGACTTTCAGGCTCGAAAAAATTCATTCTGGCCTGCCAGATTCTGATTTGATGCCAGGCTTATTAGAAATGAACCTTGCGTCGATAATCGCAATTGGCAAGATCGATATTTCTGGTATTTTTTTAGGCAATCGATATTTCTCTCTCATTCTTTTGCCGGGTGACTCAGTTAGCGATTGCTATCGATAACTTCTGGTACCTGCTCTCTTCCTCAGTTGCAGTTTGCTCCAAAAATTCTGGCAGCACTGCTCTTCCTTGTTTACTCTCTTTTACCGGGTGACTCAGTTAGCGATTGCCATCGCTTATGTCGCTGAACCATTCACAAAATGCCTAGAATCTGTGCACAGACACAGCAAATAGCACTGATAAGAACAAATAACGATCGCCGGCTCAGCAACAATCGCGATCTAGTAAGTGTGCGAGGCAAATGACCCATTACGATTATGAGATGGCGATTCGTTATAGTAATTTGCATGTGTGTATGAACGGGCAATTAAATTGCGTAATTGCGACAGTTCCGGGCATACAATGAATGTTTAATTGCATGAGCCGTAATCTTTTTAATGAATGGGTAAATCAAATTATCTGTTTATTATAACTTATGCATTTATGATGTTCGGGCTAAAGGATCAAAACATAGGTTCCTAAAATTATGATGTCTTCTTGTTTTTGTTTTAATCGTTAATCAGAAAAATACTATCGACACAATACGATACTGTTGAGCGATCTCAATCACGTATTTTTGTAATAATCAAAATTGAATATGCCCCAAAGTTTTAAACTTTTAATTGATGAAGTTAGCTGTATATTTATTTGACCTTGACTGCTGCAAATGCATTCCGCACACTGTTTGGTTGGGGTCGATTGATAAGCGACAACTCTCAAAAATTCATTTATGCGATTTAAAGTGCCACAATTAATTAACAATTATCATTTAAATGCGAACAACATGTAGCGCCGATAACCTTTTATGGCGATGTCATTCCGAGCGAATCTGGGAGCTGCACCAAACAGTTAATCAGGCAAACATATGTGTGTGTGTGTGTGTGTGTGTGTGTATGAATGTATATGTATGTATTGGCGAAAAAGCTCAGCACAAAAACAAATCTCAATTTGCGTTGGGTACCAATAGAGCTATTAATTCGATTTAAGCTAACAAGTGTCAAAGACTCCGAACCAGTATTTTTCACACACGCACACAGACACACACATGCGCACATGGGTACATGTGTAAAAATGAAGCTTTTGGCAAAGCTGCCTGAAAGCTGACTTAAATAGTCAGTCACCAACCTGCCGAGAACCAACTGTTGACGCTGTCCGGTTCAACCAACAAATATAATTAAACTTGCCTTTCACCATGAATCTAGAGCAGCCCACTTATTTGCTGGTAACAGGCGCCTCGCGCGGCATTGGCCGGGAGTTAGCCCAGCAATTGTCGCAACACATAAAGGCAGCCGGTTCGGTTGTGGTGCTGCTGGGACGCAACGAGCCGCTGCTGCAGGAGACCAAGGCAACTATACTGGCTGACCGCACAGAGCTGGCGGTGCATACGTACTCATTGGAGCTGGCCACAGCCAAAGCAGCCGATTTTAAACGCATTCTAACCGAAACACTCAACGGCAAGGATGTCCAACAAGATTTTAAGCGTGCCATTGTCATCCACAATGCTGGCGCGCTGGGTGACACCTCGAAGCGTGCCCAGGAAATCGGAGATACCCAAATACTGGAGCAGTATTATCACGTCAATTTGTTCTCCACTTTGGCATTAAATTGTGAATTTATGCGCCAGTTTAGTGGGATTCCCAAATTGGTTGTTAATCTGAGCACATTGGCCGCTCTGGAGCCATTCCCGTCGATGACCTACTACTGCACCGTGAAGTCGGCACGCGAGATGTACTTTCGTGTGCTGGCGCTCGAGGAGACAGCAACGGATACACTGGTCCTCAACTATGCGCCGGGCGTCATTGACACCCAGATGACAGTTCAGGTGCAGACCGAATCCCATGATCCGGCATTGGCCGCTGCATTCAAGGAGCAGCGTGACTCCAAGACCATGCTGACGCCACAACAAACGGTGACCAAGTTTGTCCAAGTGCTGCAGTCAAACAAGTTCAAATCGGGCGATCATGTCGACTATCGAGATTAGACCAATCCTCATTTTTAGTACATTCATATCGATTTAGTTTTATTTAAATTCAGGTTAAAGGGCTTGTCTTATTGCCTAGTTTTAGTATTTCTTATAAATAAATAATCTTAAAAGAAATCGGCAGCGGCGGTTCGTCTTTTAGCTGGAATCTTGAGCAGATCGTCGGTTAGCGTCGAGCCGGTGTCAATGGGTGAAGCATTGCCGGATGCAGCTGGTATTTGGAGTTTGCCACTACCCGGCGGTGTCGGACGCACCATATTCGACCTAATCTTGGACTTGCCCATTTGGCCCGGCGATGGCGTCATCGATGAAGTGCGATGCGAACGCAAACCCAGCTTGCTGCTGGCTAGCCGGCGTGCAGCCGGCGACATGCTGGCCAGACGCTCCATACTCGAACGCACAAAGGGCGAACCGATGTTGCGACGCGCCGTGTTAAGGGCCTGTTGCTTTTGGTTGCGCATCTTCTCGCTAACCTTGTCGGCGAGCGCAATGGCAATGTTCTCGCGGCGCGAGTTCTCATTGATGTGAAACGAGGGTCCGGGCGTTTGGCGTAGCGGCGTATCGCCACCATCCAGCCGAAAGGGCGTACCATCGATCTCACCCCAGGTCATGAGGGGGGAGAAGGCTTCGCCAGGGCAAGGCGATGGTGAGCGCATTAGATCAAAGCCTCGAATCCGTGGTGTTACCGCAGTTACCGCACCACTCACCTCAACACCCGCCGCATTTATCTTCTTTAGATTGACATTGGTAGCTGGCTTGATGACCGGCGTTTCGGGCTCCGAGCTGGCTGGCAGTCTCGTTGCGCTATGCTGGATGCTCTGCTTGCGTTCGGCGAGCTCAACGCGTTCCTGCTCGGTCAGTTCAACGCCATCGGGCACATACATAATCGAGTTCATATTGGTGTAGTTCCAGGTTTCGATCTTGCGCAACGGATCGGGTGCCTCAAATTGTTGCTCAATGCTGGGCAGCATGAGTGCACGCTGCAGCTGCTCGGCGGATAGATGCTCATGATTGTACAGCACGGCGTACTTAAGTCGCAGATTCGCCTCGGCTGTCTCAATAATTTCCTGAAAGCTTTGATTGTCCTCGCTGGTGTAATGCTGCAGAAAGGCATCCAATGACATTTTTTGCCCAACAGCAACCTGGTTGCCGCCTTCGGCATCAGAGCGCCGGCTGCTGCCGCCTATGCTTAGCGGCGTTTCAGGACGCGGCGTGGCGCTGGCATTGGCCAGGCTTACTGGCGTTTCGAATGTGGCTGGTGACATGGCTGCAAAACATGGGAATAACATTTGTTTGATCGAATTGCTAGTTATAAACAGCTTACCATTGCTGCGATTATTGAAGCCGCGCCTATTCCCAGTGCCTGAGACTCGGCACATGCTATAGCGTGCTCGGATTTCGGCCATTTGTAGAAAGTCGCGACGTGCCTCCGCTTCCAGGTAGTCGTTTTGGGCACGCAACCGCTCTAGGTCGGGAAAGAAGTCACGCTGTATGATCTTGGACATCTCTTCGATGTACTGCTCCTCGGACAGGATCTTTGGTTTGGTTTTTCGTCGATCGGCGCTCTTGGGGAGAGGACTCTTAAATTCGGCCAGCGCTGTGTTTTGCGCTTTCGCTATTTCCACAGCTCGGCTGCCAGGTGTGCTGGGCGTGCTTGGTGTATCGGCCATTCTTTTAAAATCTATTTACTTTTTTTTTCGAAATTAAACCAAGACTTTCGATTGCAATATAATAACAATGCAAGCAAACGTTTCAGATCAGCTGTAGTGCTGCCGGACAGCTGCAAGACTATCGATAAGGCTATAGTGCTATCGATTACAGACAGTGCTCAAATGATAGGGGTATTCCTTTTCAATTATTGCCACCAAAAGTACACTACGGATAAAATAGCTTGGCAATAATGCAACAGCTTCTCCGTATTTTGAGCATATATATATGTGTGTGCCTGCATTTACTATTATTAATTAAAAAAATCATCAAAATCAAAATCATTTGAATATATATTAAACACAGGTTTATTTATACCCGTTTTCATACAGGTATCTCGTTTTAGTTGACGATATTAGTCATTTGCCCGGAAATATCGAAATATCGATATATTGGTAGTAAAAAAGATATTTGCCCGCGCCCGTAAAGTAGCGGCGTTCAAATTTAATTCAAAGTTAACTGACACATTTTGTATTTTCGAAGACGTTAAGGCGAAATGCACTATTAGAGTGAGCAAATGGAATTGTAATACTTATAATGTGTTTATAGCTCAAGTTAATTTATGCGATCTTTTTAGTTACAAGGTGGCATGAGTTCTTCTATGAAAATCTGCAAAGCTGCCGTCAGAATACTAAACTAGGTGGGCTTAGAAAAATTCATTTATATTCATAGATTTAGTGATACTTCGATCATTTGTGTCGTAATTCGAAAAACGTAAACACTTTCAAAATATCAAAAAGTCTTACATTAATTTTAACAAAAAATATTTTAACCAGTCGTCTAATTTACAATGTCTTCCGTATTGTTATAAATACCGTGGACATTATATATTATTATAACCGATATATGCTGCCAAGGGTTTGGAAGCGATTGCCAGGTGATTGTCGATGCACCATTTGCATGGAGACGATGAACAACAAGGAGCTAGAGATGTCTCCTGCATTCCGTCTCTCTTGCGGTCATTGGTTTCACAAGTCGTGCATTGCCGACTGGCTCCTATATAGTAATTCGTGCCCGAATTGTCGCTCAATTGTTATGCTAGAAACTCGAATTCACATGATGAAATATTGTATTGGGGAAAATGATTTAATTAATAAGCCGTATTCTGACGATTATATTCTTGGCTTAATATCTCATGTCGAACACTACCCGAATGAGCTGGATTAATGATGCAATTGCGAACGGAATGAATTTGGGCTGCCCCCTTCAACTCAAATTAAATTAAACTAAAAAATATTATAGTATATACAATTTACCTTAATGGTAATTTTTGGCCTGAAATGTTCAAAGTCGCAAACACATTTTCTTTTTAAATTAAATTTTAGCTTAAATAAAATCAAATTAATATAGAAAAATGTGTTTTAGAACATTTTAGCCATAAACTTTTATTTTTAATTCATTTTAAACTCGTTTTAAAAATTACTTTTAAAATGAAAGTCATAAAAATAGTTAGAGAACTTAAATAACAGTGAAAAAATAAAAGTTTATTATATAAAAGCTGTAAATTTGATAATGAATCACAGTACTGACCCCACCAATGACTAAAATTATAAAGCCACACTCATTCCGATTAATCTAATCTCTGTTCGGTGACAATTAATCACCAATTGCTTTGAACACATTCCTATGTACCTACGTATGTATTGTATGTATATAGATTGTCCATTTAAATAACTGTTATACTAAAATAGTATTTACTCAATTAATGTCTCAAGTTTTGGTACATACGCATATGTAACATACATACATACATACAAATATGTATGTACATACTCACAAAAAGGTGGTGGATCTGGGCGTTAAAGCGTGCGACATGTGGTGCCGTTATCATTAGTAACGGCACGTTTGGGAAGTGCATTAAATACGTATGTATGTATATGTATGTGTGTCTGAGAGTGGAGGCTATGCAATTTCACACGTTGTCAGAGCGTTGCCTAGGAAATAATAATAGAAAAAGAAAAAAAGAAGAAATATAAAAAATTAAATAACCAAGTGACATGCCGTCAAAACGCGACATTCATTAGTCACAATAAGTATATACAACAAATCTATAAAAAAAGCAAAACAAAGTTTAAAAATAGCTAAAAAGTGACGTGAAGAATGGAGCTGGGGGCAACCTGTGATTGGAGATTGATTATGCCGCTATTGAACTTTGTCCGTGTCGCGTAACAAAAAAAAGTATCATCATCAAAGAGCTGTCATTTAATGTACATACATATGTATTTACATAGCTCATACATACATACATACACACGGGTCCCGTTTATCCTAGTTTTTCGCAGCGTCTAAAATTTAATAACGCCATGCTGTTGCTGCTGTTGTTGTTGCTGTTGCTGTTGCTGTTATTATTATTGTTGGCTCCATAAATAACAGCAAATTGGCATGCATTCGGGGCTTCCAGTTGAGGCACGGTCCGGGAGCACATAAATTTCTCAACACTTGCATAAAATTCATAAAAACAATAATACAAAAAAAAAAAAAATAAAGAGATTAAAGAGAGAACAACAACAACTACAAGAGAGCGGCAGATGTGCCGACGCGTCGATCGATGTTACAGAGAGGAGGGCAAAACAAGGCAAAAGGCACAAAAGTGTTTAATGGCCCCACATGGAACATACATAACATAACGGATGTTACATACTCACAATCGATCCACACACACACACACAGATGCTATAGATTTATGTTCTCAATTTAATAACCAATATAATAAATTAAATTATCGAAAAGAGAGCACAAAGAAACCAAAGGCATTGAATTATAATTGAAAAGATTTGTAAATATGTATTTTAAATTAAAGACATATCGTATAATAAATAAAAAAATAGATAACAGAAGACTATGTACTCAAAAAGTGTTAATACAATGAGTAACTTTGGATTAAATTACGTAACCGGAAAGGGCATTTCACATTAATTAATTTTGGAACTTTATACAATACTTCAAGCAATACATATTGTAATATTTTTAAGCTTCTATTTGGCACCAGCTTATCAAAGTCGGCTTATTTTTGTTATCACTGTTATTGATAAGACTTATCGTACTTTTTCCCACATAGCACGATGGGCCAAAAAGCAAAATTATGGGAGGGCAGAATTTCGGTTTGTTTTCCTTTTAATTGGAATCCGTCTTCACCCCTTACCGCAAAGGATCAGATGAATCTAAAGATCTGTTAAACAAATTTTGTTGCTAGGAATTTTTTGTCGTTCATTCTTTTGCATTTTGGTTAATTTATTTGTATAAAATAATAGCAAACTTTTTTACTTTATCGATTATTATATGATGCTGTTATTTTTAAAGGGGCGCTGCTCGAAACGTCGAACAACATCAAATTGCTAAACTCTGCAAAAACGGGCAAAGAAGTAGGACAATGCGTCCATTGTAATACCATTCCAAAGATGTCAAAAATACATTTATAATTATGGGTCTAAATATACACGAACAACACATTTATATACTGGACAATAATACAAAATCTGTGTCGACAACTTATTTTAAATACCTTGACTGTTTATTTTCATATATTTTTTTTTCTTTCTGTGCTTCAATAAATCGAGTTGAGTGGACTTAAAATATAAGAAAAATTTCATTTTTTATAATAGGGAATATCAAAAAAATTGTATTATGCCCATAGTGCAAGCAAATTGTTGTACAAATGCCATGAAACAGGGAACCTTGGATTAGGAACTATAGTCGATATGCTGATGATGATAATGGGCTGGACAGACGCCAGGCACTTCAAAAGGGTCAGAGACTCGACTCAAGACGAAGACAATTTGAAAAATGAATTCTGGATGCCACTGCAAAATGAAAAATTTTAATATTTATTGTAGGCAACGCTGCGGTAGGTCCCGGTCCCACAACCACTACTACATGTGTGTGTGTGTGTGTGTGTGTGTGTGTGTGTGTAGGTGTGTGGTGTGTCGCCTGGCCGATCGATATAGTATATTTTCTTGTTATATATGTATATTCTTTTGGACGAGCGATCCATTCGATGGTGTCAAATAGCTTGAAGGTTTTCAAGTGGCATAGTTTTCAGTGCAAGAACAACAATCATTGGCTGTGACTGTTATTCTTATCAAGTGAGAGAGCTATTGTTGTTGTTGTTGTTACATTTTCCGCACAAGTTCAAGGCGCGCCCATAGCTAATCGCTTTGAAAGTGAAACCATGTTTATATTTTGCCTTATTTTTTCCGCTTTTTCATTGACACTTGAACCTTTGTTTATGTGTTTGTTGTGTTGTGTTGCATTCGTGTGTTTGGTATTTCTAAGCTACTATTTACACTCGATGCCGAACGTAAAGAGTATATTGGTTTTGTGCAATAATATTTGAAAAACATAAGAATAATGTTTAATAAATGGAATTTCTTAATGGATATTATTATTTTTCATAGATGAAAATGCTTTATAATCTATAATCACTTTTTTATTGGATACTTTACTTATAAAAATATTTGAATAATTTGTTCAAGACTGAGTAGTTACCATTATTAAATCAAATATATTTCATACAATAAAATATCAAAAAAGCATTGATTATTAATATAATAATATTTATGCACAACGATCATCAAAACACTAGAATCTAGTCTGTCTAGGGTATTAAGTTAATGGGCTCTACTATTTATTTGGTTGACATGGCTTATTTGGAGATCTTGCTGCAACCCTTTTTGTGGCAACACACACACACACGACTTGGATTTTGAAATTACCTTTTCCGGGCATTTGGGTTGAACGCATGCGCGACTTTCGAGTGGATATTGACATATTGTTGATACGCCCACAAACAAATCTGTGCGGCATGCCACAGGCAAGGATGGCATGCCACCAGCATGCCAGACGCACGTGCTCACAACTCTTAAAAAATCAACCAAAAGAGGCAAAGAGCGGGAGAAGGAGCAGAGGCAAGTTGACAGCCAACAAAGTAGCTGCGTTTATGAGCCGTGAAAATTATGAAATAAAAACTTGACAAAAAACCATGAATTTGAGTGCAAAATGTTTGTGTTTTTGTTTTAGCTTTTTGGTTTTTCTTTGCGCGCAAATTTGTATTTACAAATTATATTTTGATGGCTGGCGCGTCGAGCTAATTAATATTACACAATATTGCAAGAGGCCCATCAATTAACATTCACAGTTGCTGCAGTTGCATCTAAAGATCGGGTCGCTTGTTGCTGTTTGTTGATTCAACGGAAATTGGGCGAGTAATTCAAGAGAATGTTGCTCGGAAATGTCGCACCATAAAAATCGTTTGCACCACTGCAGCACTGCACCACTGTGTTGAAAAGCGTCTCTTCAACTGCTTCAGAGGCTGCTGCATTGCTCTGCATTCCCCTCCGCTATATTGGTGCACTTACCAAAATTAATGCCATCGATGACAACGACTGCCTGCAACAATAAAAGGCGAAACCCAAAAATAGCCAGGCATTAAAACATTATGCTGCCGAACCGAAAAGGGACAAAGCAGCCACTGAAATTATGCCTGCCGCACAATTATTGCCAACTGTTAACAGATTTGTTGGCAATGCCGCGAGAAGCTGCAACGTCAGCCAGCCACGAGCAGTTCGAGCATTTGTCTGATAATGATAATGGCATGGGTTGATGTCGATAATGTTTCCACTGAAATTGAGTCATTTTCATAGCAATTGTTGCAATTTGTACTATTGTGAAAAAAAAAACCATAATAGAGTGCAAAAACTCATCGTTAACTTCGAGTCCAACATAATGCAAATTATCGCAGATTTGTATAGATTGGTAATATAAAAGCTTATAGAGCTGAAGGCCTGAGTATTCGAAAAAAGCTTATAAGCAGTTGATTATTTTTACATGTTATTAATTTATTTGTATTTATACTATTACATAAATCACAATTATTTTTTTTTTTTTAGAAGAATTTTATTATCCTTATTTGAAAGTTTGTTTCCTCATATACTCTAAAAGATGAGGGCTAAACAAAAATATAATAAAAATAATAAAGTCGGCAATGGGTTTTCCATGAAACTGACTGGTCAGCTGGTCTCATGTCGGACTCATCTGTGGTATCCCCACTGATCTCACGTCGGAATCAATGTTGTAATCATCCTGAGACTGTGAGCTTCATTCTGTGGTATCCCCATCCTGAGAATCTGACTATCCATCCCGATAGTCTGACATGTGTTCATCCTGAGAATTTGAGGTATCCCCGTTCTGAGAAATAATACGAATGACTTCACTGACTTCGATTCGGCAGCTTGGACATGTATTGTGTTGGTTGAGCCAGCCTGCAATACATGGACTAGCAATGGAAGCACGGTAGCCAAAAGGCACCAGACAAATCTTTCTCTTCATCGATTACTTTCTCAAGACAAACTGTGCACTCGTTATCGTTTCGCAATTTCTCCTTCATAGTATTAAGCAATTGATTTTGTAAAAATAACCGCCTAAGCGTTATGTCAATCTTGATGAAGTCAACTGTTTTGCCGATTGATGAAGCATAACAAAAGACAAACAAAAATCAAAGTTTCTTTCTTTCCTAAACATAGAATTTTTAACTAATTTACTACAGTTATCGGTACAGTTGACAAAAATGAAATCGAAGCTCGCAAGCAGTGTTGCCAGTTGAGCTAATTTTTGGCTAGATCTAGCACACATAAAAATTTGAAATTCGAATTTAAAAATGTTTATTTAGCATCATTTAGCGAAAAAGTTACCAAGTTACATACACAAATGACTTCTATGATTACATTAATTATAAGAAACAGAACTTTTTGAGTTTGTTCCGTTTTGTTGGTTACAATAAGTTATCTAAGAATATCTTATGGTTGGTTGGCTATTCTATGAGAGAACATGTCGTAGCACAGCCAGAAACAGACCAACTTTGAGAGCAATGTCGCCAGGCTACGACTTTTTTTTTAACCTATGATGCCAAAAATATTATAGAACCTATTGAATACAAATCAAGTATTTTTTTCATAGCACTTTTAATGCATATTTTTGTGCGTGCGCCAGTGTGTGTGTATGTGTTTTTTGGGGGTGGGGTGATAAGCGTGAAAAGAACAAAGACAATTTTAATTTTTGTGTTGGCAATGCCAACATACAATGGCAGCAAGGTGAGCGAGCACCTTTTGTACAAATGCATCTCTACAACGTAGCATTTAATGTTAGTGTTGTGCACTCTTTCGTTGGCTTCTAGTATTAACTAATTTCATGGCATTGTTTGTTTATTCTTACGAAGAAAAGAGAGAGAGAAGGTGTGTTTGTGTGTGTGAACGCCACCAATTGCCGCCGTCTGCTGGCAACCATTTTGTTGGACGTTCATGCATTGAACCGTTAGGCCGAGAAAAACATTTTATTTGTAGTTGGATTTTTTATTTATTGTTGAATCTGTTGCAGCATTTTAAATGTTTATAGTAAGTAGTATGTACATAGAACGACGAGAGATAGAACGAGTAAAAATAAAACTTAGACAATCTCATACAGTTAAATAACAATTAAACGACAATTTGACATGTTAATTAAATTGTTACCAATATAAAAAAAATACACTTTTAATCGACATATGTATGTACTACAATTAAAATACATAAGGCTGTAGCTTAAGAGTAAAGAAAAAAAAAAAAAAAATTAGATTTTGAGTTTCAGTTTTAGTATAGTTTAAGAAATACTTGTAATACTTGAGTTTAGGCCTCTAACTAACTACAATACATATAGAATAATACTAATCAGCGTGGCCCCAAATCGATATAGCTATTGGGTCGCATCATTTGATGCGCTGCCGCCGCCGAGCCATAAAAACTTTGGTAGCTTCCCATGCCATACGCGGCAGCAGCTGCCGCCTGCCGCATGTGACCCGTCGATACCTTGAGCTTGTCATACGGACTGCCATAGCCATGATGACCATGATGATAGTGTGCCGCCGCATTGTGATGATAGATGGCACCAAAGTTACTTTGCTCCCCGGCATAGGGTTGACCAATGTTCGAGTAGATGCTGGCTGCTGCCAGCTGTGTGGCAGCAACACTTGCCGCTGGCGGTGATGCTGAGCTGGCCGAGAGCGGTGTCAATGGCGTTGCGGTGTTCTGATGCTGATGCTGGTGATGATGCTGATAAGGATGATGATAGCTGCCGCCATAGCTGTTGGATATTTGATGAAGGCTCTGTTGTTGTTGCTGCTGCTGCTGATGTTGCTGCTGGTGTTGCGGTTGTTGCATTTGCTGCGACGCTGCCTGCTGTTGCTGCAGTTGTTGCTGATGCAGCTGTTGTTGTTGCTGCTGTTGCAGTGGCGTTGCTTCCAACTGAAAAGCCAAGAGATCAGGTGAGTTGCCTGAATTTGAGCTGCTTGAGGGCGTGGCTGGTAGCTGCATGGCCAATTGAGTTGTTGCTACTGTTGGTGCTGCTGCTGCTTCTACTGTTATTGCTACCGTTGCTGCTGCTGCTGCCACTGCTGTTTGCTGTTCCACCAGCTCTGTGCAGGATAAGCTAAAGTTGTTGGCAAGCGTTCGGTCCTTTGATTTTAAATGCTGTTGCTGCAGTTGTTGTTGCTGCTGTTGATGTTGTTGATGTTGCTGATGTTGCTGCTGTTGCTGTTGCTGCTGCTGCTGCTGTTGTTTCATGCGTGCTTGACTCTCATGGCTCATGCTAGACATGCCCAGGCTGCCACTGGTGCTGGTGGTTAAAAAAAAAAGTTTGAAAATGAAAAATTTTTGAAAAATGTGAAACGCTTTTGATAAACATTGCAGTTGTTGTTGGTGCGTTGCCTGATTTGTTTACAATCGACCCTCGGCCAAAAATTATGAAAAGCCAAAGACCGAAAAGAGAAAAAAATAATGTTTATGCCCGAACGAACAGAAGCTGGCACATCTGTCAGCTGGCCCATCATTGCCAGCCGGAGATGCTTATGCTTCACATTCTAAGTTGAAGTTCTCGCGCCCAAAAAAATAAATTTTGAGTTATTGTTTCATTTCTCAGTGTGTATGCTTTACTATTTTTGTGGACGCGACTCGCCGCCAATTCCCAGAATGACTTCAACTGCCAGCGGTCGACGGACTGTCTAGTGGGCCATTCTCGATAGAATGAATTGGGGGGGAGCTCTTCCAAGTGGGCCATTTTCATTACAAATTCTCTATCTATTCATCTATCTTTAATTTGTTATATGCTTTTGTCAAATCTAATCATAATAGGAGTTTCTTTACTTGTTTTAATTTTCAATAAGAACGTTAGCCTTTTTATCTGAGACTCTTTTTAAATATATTTCGATTATGTTAATAAAGGATTTTATTAAGATTCAATGGCTTTTCCCGCCTTTCATTATAATTAAAGACCACAAAAAATTATTTTTATATATGTTTTGGCCTACTTACACATCGTTGGTGCCATCATCTCGAAATCCTTTAGCAAACGGATTGCTCGATATTTTTAGTTGTGTCACCTGTAAAAAAAAAAAAAAATAAACTCTTGAAAAGAAATATATATTTTGGCCCCATTTATATGAATAATGTTTGTTGATGGTTGAAAATTGTTCTGTTGTTTTATATTTCGTTAAATGCAACAAATAAGAAAATGTTTGCAAGGCATTAAACAATAACAGAAACTACATAAGCAACAACTACAACAAAAACAAAAACACACTTCCAGAGCACCAAAGTTATTTGCAATAAATTATGAAAACGAAAAGTGTTAACACCCACGTTGAGCGCATAAATAATTTAAATACTTTCGGAAATATGCCGCTAAAAATAAAATGCCAGAACATTTTTTAAATTTGTTTTCTTATTGCTGTTTCAACTTCATGGAAACTAAAATATACTCTAGAGTTTTAGTCAAAAGAAATGATGGTTTGATAACTTTTTTAAGCCCTTTGAATGATTTTGATAAAAGATTATAATAAATTTATGTTTAAATAAAATAAAATTAATTTGTTTGCTTGCTGATTTATATATTATGCTTATTTCTGTTGAATATTAAAGGGTATCTGTCAGTCGATAGCCATGATAAAATTGTTCTGTGTTTGCACTAATTGCTTTAGCTTTATTTTTGAGTTGGAGAGAATCTCCTGCTTGTAAAAATAATAAGCAAAAGTCACAAAATGAAAACATAAACAATGGGATTAAATTGGCATAAAATGATATCAGAAGCTTTTGTAAATTGCTTCTATGCAGGAAATAGGCAGAGCAGAGCGTGTTGGGATGAATGTCGAACATATTGTGAACCGAATGTTTTTTCAAAATTTTGAATGTGAAAAATTCAAAAGCGTTGGCGCTTGTCGTTTACAAGTGGCTACGATGACAAGTGGGTCAAGTGCCCTACGTCTCGTATCCCATATACCCTTTTGCTCGAACAATGCTACTTACTCGCTGGTTCTGGTATGCTGTTACGGCGGTAAAACTCGTCTCCGGGAATACGAACGTGCGAAAGTGACTCGAATGCTCATTCTCATCCAGCGAGGCGTTCTTTGGCGGCAAGTAGACCAAGTGGAAGCGTGGCTGGTAGCGATGCATCGAGTTCAATATGATCTGTGAATGGCAATTGGTTTGGCAACACATTGAAATTTATATATGAAGATATGGAATGATATGGAAAGATAGACGGCTGCCGACTTTTGTTTAGCGCTTTCACAAACAACAACAACAATTAAAGTTGTTTGGGTTGGCGGTCGGCAGCCAAATGTTTTATTATTCTCTCCACCCTCCACCCTCCAACATAAACAAAACACAAAAACAAGCATAAATTTATAGCCGATTTTGAGAATGCTTCCATACATCCACCACTCACTACTCACATGGCCATTCTCATCCAGCTGATTGTTGGTCAACTTAAGCTTGTCGAAGGACACAATTTGCTTCATCCAATTGGCGCCGGCCGCTGGTGAATCCGGATGGACGTGTATCCTCGGTGGCGAAATGGCGTCTGCCTTACCCGCCACCACCCAACAGGAGCTGCATACAACAACAGACAAATGTCATCAAATGTTCATCGGAGAAAAGAGCTATAATATTTACTTGTGAAACGCGTAGCGATAACGCTTATCATCCATTGGCACAAAGTCCATCATGCATATGTAAGTGGCATGTGGATCGAGGCCACCGATGCGCACCTGAAACGTTGGAAACATGCGACGGCCAGTTTTTGTTATAATCATCTCGGTGCCCTGTGCATGGAACTGATCCCACAGCGCTTTCGTCTCCAATACGACAATGGCCTGCGCTAGCGATGGATGCACTGCCTCGGGCTCCTATTTAATTAAGGGGAGTAATTCTTATACTATAACACTATTTATAGAAATTTAATATGGGTAAAACGAAGAAATCCGGTATTGAAAAAAATAATACTTGAAATTATATACTTATTGTACTGAGCTTAAGAAATTCCGACCTAACGCAACTTCTGACAACGCTAGATTGCGTTTAAGTACGGAATACTTGATTTGATATTTCAGTGCATAAATAATTTTGTTAGTTCGTAAATAAAGTGGGTTTATTCTAATTTATTTAATAATCTCAAAATAAGTACTTTTCATTTGAGGATTCTAGCTGAAAAATTGTGAAAGAATTGGGGAAATCCAAGGCTGGCTTCAGGGGTGCTTGTGAAATCCAGATCTTTGGGGGATGTCACTAGATATCTTCACACAAAAGTTAGTGACTCTAGCTTAAATACTGTGGAAGACATAGGCGGGCGGAAATGATGGGTGTGGCCAGCAAATTTCCTTCCCAAAAACATAGTCAGACCTCCAGTTCACAACTTTTTTTATAGGGATTTAACATAAGGATTTTATCTATCACACTATAAGCTCGATCAGATTTTCGGTCTTGCCTACCCTAAGTTGCACTTGTGTTATAACTGTCTTCTCATAGGTTTAACTAATTATTATTTAATATTTTTATCACTTACACCTTTGTTGTTATTGTTGTTGTTGTTCTTGATCCTGTTGCTGCTGTTTGTTGAACTGTTTGTTGTTTGGCTGATGATGTTGTCTTTTTTCTGGCTGTTTTTATATTTTTTTCTTTCCGTTGTTGCCGTTGGCGTTCCCGCTGCAGTTGTTTGTGTTGCTGCTCCTGTTACCGTTGACGATTCATTGTTGTTATTGTTGTTGCTGTTGCTGCTGCTGCTGCTACTGTTGCCCGGGTAATCGGGAATGGCGGACGTTGCCTGCTCCTGACAGTTTCCGGCGCTGCTCGATTGACTGCTGCTGCTTGTTGTGCTGTTGCTACCTGTGCTCTGTGCATCGATGTCCGCCAGCTTAGCATCGATCTGTTCAAGTGGCTTGTACGAGGCGCGATCCTTGCCAGCAGTTTGTATGCAAGCTGTAAATAAACCAGACAAGTGGAGTTCAATTGACTGATGTGTTTATACATACTAGCTGACTAAACACACAGTATTTGGTAGTTAGCTAAATTAACAAACTTAGCATAAAAACTAGCATAAAAATAGACAATCGCAATTTTTGTGGAAAATATATTCGTAAAATCCGATTTTGGAAAAAAATAAGCCGCTATAAACCACATTTTCTTTTAAAAAAAATTATATTCCTTTATAATCTAAGCGTTTCGTGAAGTAATTCATAACCTTGCGCATCAGTTTATTGATGTATTCGATTATGCTGGAACTTTCAAAGGATTGTTTTTAAATAAAAATAGCAACCCCAAAACATATAGTAAACCATAACTTATATATCTTTTGTTCTACGATAAAATCCTCAGTCGCACAGCCAAGAAAAAAAGATCTGATCTGGGGGTCATACTTTTTCTACAATATGTTAGTTGGGTTGCTGAATCCGAATCGGAGATCAGATATATTTTTTTTTGTGGCTGTCAATACTAAACTTTAACATTTTGCCTATAACCAGAATATAGTTCAATGGGAGCCGATTCACATTTTTTTAGACACTAAAAATGTTGGCTTATGAACTTGAAATGAGTATATGCGATTCAAGAATTTCATTCTCGATCTCAAAACGAAATTCTTTAAATGAGTATAAAAATACTCAATTAGTTTATTTTGTTTTCTGTTGTAAAAGTCGTTAAAGTGCAAAATAAGTTGTTAAAAGCTGAGCCGATTCATGTTCATTTTCCTGTAAAATATCAACAGCCGAAATGAGCTTGGAAATTGCTCAGCAGCTAAAGCACTCGGTGGGATCAATCCAAGAATTTTCCAAATTTTAGTACTTGTGATTCTCAACATTTTAAGTACTCTACTTTAAGAACACAAAAATACTTGCACCAATAGCAGAAGAACTTGATAGTTTAAAGTGTACTTAAAAAACAAACTTATCAGCTCGACTTCAGTAACTCCGTACAAAGTGAGAAATCAAGTTCGCAATGTTGGGATTTATGTGTGGAATACTTGACTATTTCTATCAGTGAGAGTTTGTCGACAACATTCTATAACGTTTTCAGGTGCGACAACAAAAATTGCAAAAATACGTGGCAAACAAATGAGCGGAAATGTGTCGCACATTAATCAAAACCAAAATCGTTTGTAGTGTTAGTCAACAGTTCTTGTACGGCTTTTTTTTGCAACTTACAATTTGATTTATATGATTTAAAATGCGACCGAGCAAGACATCAAATAGATGACTCTGGAGCAGGTTGCGCAGGCGCAAGCCAGCACTAAGCAGGATTATGGAGACGGGCGGCAGGGTGGAGAGTGTTTTTGTTGAGAGGAGGACACACGCACGACAAATTGGATCAGGCGGCTATAATGAGTGGCATATAAAACCAGCGACAACACAACGCCGATCCAATTATAAAATGTCGTCAGAGCAACGACTGTTGATTGAGTTGCCAGCTAATTTTAGTGTTGTCCCCCCCCCCAGAACAGCGGCGGGTTGTGTAGGACGAGGCAGTAGAGGCGCCTCGATCTCAGCCTGGCCGGGCCGGGCCGGGCCTGCCAGCTATTTTGCAATTAATTGCCGCATGTAGCAAGCTGCCAGCCGTGGCAACGTGCAGCGTGCAGCAAGTGCCGTTGCATTTGCATTCCGTTTGCTTGTGTTTTGCCTGCTTGGAGTCACCGCCAATGACCCATGACAGGTCGCCGTCGACTTGTCGCTTGCGCTCCGCTATCAACTGTCGTTTAATGAGACAATATATTTTTTGTTTTTTCGGTTGCTTTGTTCGTTTGGTTGGTTGCAGCAACGGCAGTGATTTTGCCAGCAGCCACTTCACGAATGAATTCTAAAATCAATTAGCATTTGGCACAAATAATCGTTTTTCTGTCACGCCAACCCAACCATCAAAAACAAAAAAAATACAAATACAAATACAATTAAAAGACAAAACTTTATATATTGTAAATACAAACAACAACAACACAACAAAAAAATGTCAAATGAAATTTTATCGCTGGGTACTCAAAAGAATCTTAAGAAGTTTCGCACTAATTGCCCGTTTTGTTTATATTCTTGTTTAACGCTACGCTCAAAGAACTTTTTTGATAATTATTCTTGATAAATGCGAACTTATAGGAAACTTAATATATAAAACATACTCATACCATTCGATGAAAATGTATTATTTATTTATTTATTTTCGAGCTATGTCTGCATTGTTATTGCAGATAATGGATGTATCTGGTTTCATATAAATATGTCTTATAAAAAAATACTTGGATTTGAAGAACCACCGAGAGTAGAGCTCTCTTAACAGCAGCATTTTAACTTCCATTAACAGTTTTTTATTGCCGACCATTTAAACTTTAGTCATTAGTGAAAAAATCTTAAGCAAACTCAATTTTTATCTGCAAAATGAAAACAAAAATATTATATTTTTTAAAATACCATCCAAATAAATCATCATAATTCATCAAAATCCGTAACAAAATAATTTAGTTAAATATGCCTAAATGCATCATAAGAAATTAACGCTAACAAAATATTAAAAAAAATTTAAATTCGGTCTAATTTTTCTGTCTTGAAAACAAACATATTAAGAAAGGCTAAAATATTTTCAACCATACATTTTCGATGAAAGTTGTAACAACTAAATATAAAAAGCTTCAACCCAATAAAGTTTTCAAAATATTTTATATCTGAATATAAATAATATTTAAATGCTGTTATTTCGATTTTAATGTTGCTCATAGGCAAATAGTAATTACATTGTAATTGTTCTGTCCAGTGACTCGACTCACCTTCAATCTGTTTCATTGGACTCAGTCCGCCAGTTGTATAGGGCGATGTCCAATAATCATTTGCATAGCAGCCATAATCCGCAAGATTTCCGTTGAGGCCATTGTCCAGGAATGTCATTGTGGACACCATGGCACTGGCGCATTCCGTTGGGCCCATCATGTGTGTCATTTGGACAATTTGTTATGAGCACCTTATATGTGATTTATTTATGTGATTTACCAATAAACCGACAAAATTTTACCTTTTGAATGTTCAACAAAATTTAAAAAAAGAATAGCATAAACACGAAAATTTAAATCATTTATTGGCTTTGGTTTTTGGAATCGAGTTCTTTGCTTTGTTTTGATTTCAAATGTTTTTCGCGTAGTTGTCAAATTTGACTATTGCACTCTCACACACACTTACACGAATACACTGCAAAAAAATGAAGATAGCAACAACAAAATTTAGGTCCGTAAACAAAATTCAAATGAGGTTTGTGTTGAAAAATCGTAGCTGCCGTTCTCAACTTGTCAGTGTGTCAATCAGAACAACCAAAAAAAAAAAAACAAATACAAAATTTAAAACAAAACACCAAATTGCAATCGCTTCAACACCTCGACGCAATTTTCAAATATTTTTAACGATTTTTCTTTGATTTTTAATTTGATTTCGCGCTTAATTGTTAGAGTTTGGCGTTTTATGGTCCGATTGCGTTGAATGCCAATTCTCTTGTTTCTTGACACAAAACAAATTGATCGAGCGACAGATTGATGGAATGATGCACTCTGCAGATCCCTTAATAGTTGAAGATTTTCTATTGCGACTTGTTGTTGCTTTTGTTGTTGTTTGTTGTTGCGAATTTAAAGCGTTGAGGTGTCTCAATTGCCACCTTCGACCGGCCAAGTGCGAACTGACGATGTCGATCCGTGAACCGTGATCCGTGTAATACGTACTACTACTATTTGCCGCGATCCCGCTTAACGCGACTATTAACACTTGACTCGGTACTCGAAATTTGAATTCCACTCGCTGGCTGCTGCACACGCGCTCGCATCCGTATTGTCAAGAGTTTGGCTGCGGAATGAAAACAGACGCATCGCATCAGACCGCCCGTCCAATGGATGCTCGATCGATCGATGGATCGCTCGCTCTGTGTGCCTTTGGGATCATACTGCTCACCAATCGCTGTGCCACTTGAGACGCTTGCTGCCGCATCAGCATCCAAATTTAGCAATCCCTCCATGTGTGTGTGTGTGTGTGTATGTATCCAAACGTATGTGTTGTGTATGTGTTGGTAGCCAATCACAGAAGAGCTGCACTCTGTGTTCACGGATGTGTGAAATGTTCAGCCAGCGTCAGTCTTAATATGCGCTACTCCAATACCATGAGATATGCTAGGAGCAAAAATATTGAGATTTCACTTGATATATATAGTACATATATCTGTATAATATTACTCAGATAAATGAATATATAGTCAATAGCACATCCTTTTAATTTGTTCTAATTCTAAAAATGATCTAAAATATTATTTTATTTTCAAGTACCTTATTTATTAGAATTTTTATGATGCTTTAATTAAAAATCCATCTGAATTTTTCATAAACTAAGATTTAAAAACATAACCTGTGCTAGATGTGAGGAGGGAGAAGGACGCAATTTTACTCAATCTACAAAGATTTTTAATTTTGAAAATAAGTTGAGTTTGAACAACGACTAATCGTAGTACGCATTGATATTGATTAGAACCAAAAACCGATATAAAATTAAAATCGATGACTAATTTATAAAAAGTAAAAAATGCAGAGCCCAAAGCATGCGATGTGCCCAACATTTATGCGTTAGGGTAACAAGGCAAGAATAGTTGGAGCATCAGCAACAGTGAAGACATATGCATGGTGTACATCTATTCAAACAAGTTAAATATATATCATGGAATCAGTTAGTCAATTAAAATATGCAGACTCCATTAAAAGTTGTAAGTCCTTAAAAAAGAACGAGGCTCTTTTTGTTACTGAAAATAGTTAAGTTGTCTGTCCAATATAAGCAGTGCACACTGTATGCTCCCTCTCTTTCACTGAGTAAAAGTAAGACCACGCCTTCGGCGTCTCATTACTGGTCGATTGCTCTTCTCTCAATTAATGATCTTCGATATTGAGTGGGCGTACTAACTCTTTCGATATGCGAATGCTCTGCACATGTCCCTCATTTGGAAAATGCTTTAATTGAACTGCTACCACATGGTGGCACTGGCACTAGTGGTGGTGGTAATGGTGCCGGGCCATAAATACAAATTGCGCCATAACCTCTACACTAAATAAACCATAAAAGTGGCCCCAACGTCAGATCAGAGATCTTCGTGCACCGACGGCAACAGCGGGGCTCTGTTTTTCTCATTTTTGTGGTTCATAAGAAACAGAAAGAAAATCAAAAATCAAAAAAAAAAAAAAAATGGCGGCTGTTAGCCATTAGCACTGGCATTGGTACTAAGTATTATCGAGAGTGTTTTTGGCTTGGCGATCAAAGCGATTGCGAGCAAGATATTCACGTAGAGGCTGTGTGTCGGCCAAAAGGTCTGGATGTACATAGTATGTTGGTTTCTTGTTGCTGTTGTTGGTGTTAGTGTTGGTGTCTGCTTTTCATCAGCAGCACTCATTCAATTAACGGTAAATGCAGCAGCGTAGCCGCCATTGTTGCTACAAGTACAACAAGTTTGAAATTTTCAATTGATTCCCCGACTCACTCACTCTTACTATTTACCTTAAGTGCATACATGCATGCTGTATACATACATACATACATACACATATGTACTTCTATATCTAAATCTATAAATCTTAACATCCAGTTACGGCCAGGATTCACATTGCCCCGCTTGCTTGGGTGCTCTGTTGTTTCTCTCTGAGCTGTTTACAATTAGTATTTTGAATTAAGTGGTTTTGCAGTTTGTTTGCTTCTTTTTCCCCAGTCCCGAGAATCCCAAGAAATACTAGAAACAGTAGCAATACTAAAACCAAATACCACAAGCCAAACCCAAACCTAATCGATCTAAACAGACAAACTCAGCGGCCAACTACATAAATATTTGATTTGTGTTCTTTGATTTATGGCACATTGTTATTGGTTTACAATTGGAATAATTTATTAATCATTTCTCTTTATACTAAAAAGATATACGCATACCAGTTTTTACTAAGGTCTGGGGCTGGGGGCGGTATGGGTAGGCGTGGCACCAAAGCTACCGAGCTTATCGTTATCCCAGCACCCCAGCAGGCGAAGAAGCCCAATCTTGACCATTTTTCTGCCCCGCCCATAGAAAACGATAGTTGCGTCCGTACCGTAGATACCGTGAAGGACATTGCACAAAAAATCAATCATAATGTTATCTTCTCCATATTAATTCAATCTTTTCCTGCGCTGAGGCATGCTTTTAAGAAAAGTTTTGGTATCATATAGTATGTACAGATAGATGTATTCAAAGAAGGGGTTCAAATTCAATTTAAATATTTATTATGGCTTTGAAAAGAATTTGGAATTAAATTGAAAACCAATGCATTTTTCGAATCACAAAATTAAGCTCGAAGAAAAGTCAGAGTTGGTAGCCATATTTCTTAATTATTTCTTGCAATTCTTTTGATTTTTCTTGATATGAGAGATAATGCTACGAGACATCCGGCCAGCTGTCAATCGGGCTTTACTGCGCAACATCTGCTGCTTGCAGACCAGACAGCGTGCCTTATAAGGATCTTCAGATAAACAACTGTCAGTTTTGGGCAAGCTGCCACAATCATCCAGTTTTAGAACATCCTTCATTAGATTTGTTGCATCATCACTGTCATCGCCATGAACATTTGCAAGGATATCGTCCAATATGTTGTCACTTTGCTTGACCGCAATGTTGTTGTTGCAACACCAATAGGCAGCCAAGAAGTCCGACTCCGAAGATGTTGACTTGACATCAAATTTGGCACTCCGCTCTCGTCCTCCTTTGGTTCGTCTGTTTCTGTTGGTTGACCCAATACGTTGGGCTTCTCTTCATCCAAGCTAAGGGCAGCCTTGTCCGGCACTTGGTCACTTGCCCAACGAACACCATGCTTACTCCTTTTGGCCTTCTTTTCCAGCTTGTCCAGCTCCAGCTCCTTTTCACGGTATTGCTTGGACGTGAGAACCACTGGCTGCCAGCTTAGCTCCAGCATCGACAAACGCTTTGCACCCTCATCTCTCAGGATGCAGTCATCCAGTATGCAGTTGTTGGTGAGCACGCGCCCGTTGTATGTCAATCGGCTGAATCCCATCGGCACTTGCATGTAGCGCCCAATGTGCCTCTTCAAGTCAGCCACATCCCGCCAACGTTCCGTCTCATATATGGTTTTCTGACCGTCCCGTGTCAGCACTTGAACCTGCAGTTTGTGCATCTTGTATTGTTGTTTTGTTGTATTTAACTATTGAATGGACTCTGCCTGAAAGATTTAATTATTATTACTGAAATTTTGGTTTCGGTCTGAGATTTTCTGTATACGTACTATTTCGAATGTTGTGTCTAAGCCTTGCACCTAAATGCTTTCAAAACGAATGAAACCTCATGGCAATAGTTTTTATTAATTATTAGTTCTATGTTATTTTTTACACTGAATTTATTGAACATTAGTAAAAAGGACATAATGAAACTGTGCAATTGTATGTTAAAGGTCCTTCTGTCCGTCTGCATGAACGCGTCAATCAAAGCGACTTTAAATGCTAAAGACTTTAAATTTTAAATATTAGCTCTTTTTACCATAGGCGGCTCATGTTTGCTTCAAATTATCCATAAATCTTTGATTATCGCTAGTAACTTCCCTGCAATTTTGTTAAATCAAAAACCCATTCTACATTTCGATTTTTTTCTATTACTAAGTTTTGTCCTGTACCCTGTAGATTCATTTTTGAAAGTTCGAAGTTCAACAAATTTAATTAAAATAAATAAATAATAATAATTTTAATGATTTTGAAATTTTTTGATTTTTTTTTTTTAAAGAGTTGAATATCTTCTAACTAAATTGTACATTCAACTTTAGTCCAAATATTGGTTTTCTTTAACTAATTGTTCTAGCATCTCACAAAAGTACTACAACAAACATGTATGTATGTATGTTTGTATGTTTGTATATATGTGTGTACTATGTGATGGATGCTCTCCGTAGAAGTGTTTCCGCATTTGTCTCATTCAGAGTCAATTCGAAGATTGCTGTACATTTGAAGGCGTTGATAAATTTATGCACCCCATTGGCGAAGCTTCCGGTTCCATTCCTTAATATATATGTACATATATGTGTGTGTGTTTTTATGTTTGTACTGAAAGAGAGAGAGAGAGAGAGAGTGAAGGAGGGCTGCAAATGTCAACCGTTTGAGGCAGTGGCCAACTCAATGGCACCTCATAAAAACTAAAGCAAAACGTTGGGGCAAGAAAACTAAGGAAATCAATGTTATTGCAGATCAAAGACGCGATACTTTAATCATTCAATTTTGTTTTGTTATGTGTTTTCTAAGTTTTATTTTGTTTAAAATATACATACAAATTTATAAAAAGGAAATACAAAAAAAAAATATATATATGTAAGCGAAAAACCCAAAATAATAATGTCGTTCAATGCTCAACAGTCTAGCAGCTTGTAGAATTTCCTACAGTGCAAAATTGGCGAGGGTGCAGGCCAGGAGCAGGGCCAGCGATAGAAGGACTGTTACGGCGCCATCGCGGGCAATCGGGATCTGTGTGTCATTGGCAAAGAGGGCATTGCAGCCGTGACCCTCGCAGGTGAAACAGTTGCCATCGATAAGGCACTGCTTGTTGGTCTGGGCGGTGCTGAGGCAGCCGCGCTGGAAGGAGCCATTGACCACACGATTGCTGTTGCGAATGAAGCACTTGTCGCCCAGACGATAAGTGGGGCACACTTTGCTGTAGGCATGATTCTCGGTTGCGCAGGTGGAGTTGATTGAATTGCCCGAGCACTGCAGACACTTGGGACGATACTGGGGGAAGATCTGGCGATTGCAGCCCTCCATGAAGGTGCAGGTGAGGCACTCGAGCTCATTGTTGCACGAACGCAATGTGGCATTGTCCAAATCGCTGGCACATCCACGAATCGTGTATCCATCTAATCACAAAAACAATTAATAATGGGTATCTTTGAAAACCTTTCACTGACTCTACTTACCCAACACGCGTGTGTAACAAAGTGTGCCATTTTTGGCGCAACCCTTGGTCAGAATGTTGATTGGCTCGGTGGCACAGCGTTCATCAGCCTTCGAGTGGCACTGCACGCAGCCATCTGAAAAATTAATATGTATTAGGCTTGGTTTTGTTATTATGCTAGAGCCAAGTACAAAATGTAATATAAATATTGCCTTGAAAATCTAAAGTACATATACAAACATAATGATATAGGTAAATATATAATTCGAAAGGAAATAAAATGATTTTTATAGGTATAAAAAATTATTCTAACTTTCTTCCACATTTTAATTATTTCCTATAAAATGCCTAGACAATTTGCAAAGTTAAACTCTATATTGATTTATAGCGAAGATAAGAAACTAGCTACTGAAATCCCCCAAAAAACTTCATAAAATTTTTGGTCGTCGGACTCACCCACCACCGCCCAACCGCCCCGTTAAACCGGGGCTAAAGTCACCAAATTTGTTGGCAATATAATTGGTGACATAAGCGTGAAAATTATAATATTGTGAGTTAGTTTACATACGCAAGGATGACATGAAGTGTCATTATCTGAATCATGGATTTTATGAGTCAACAATCGGCTTTAAATAGTAAGTATATAAATATACTATATACCAAGGTTTATGTTTACAATTCAAAAGCATTTCATGCTTTACACCTATTTATAATATTACATACTCGCCTTTCCCCTTACAAGAACAAAGCTGAGTAAATATTTAAATTAACCCACGATTTACACATACAATATATAAGTATATATATAATATATGTGAGTCATTATAAGAAAACATGAACATTTTTATCTGTTTGTCAAACAGAAAACCGTATATATTTATTTTATAATCGTTGATCAATTATTTACTGACATCTGTTCTTAGAAAAATGGAAAGAAAGAACTAAGTACTGCAAAGTATACTAATTTCCAAATAAATGACATTCAATTTGATTAAATCCAGATTTGTCGAAAGAAACGAAAATCATACTAGGTAAACATGAAAAAATATCATGACTCAATTTTGTATTACGGTGGAAAGCTTGGTTCCAATATCAAGTACACTTTTTGTTGCCATAGTAAGGAGTATTATTTTACCTTTATAAATTTGATATTCTTATGTTATTTCGAAACATTTGTGTAACAAGTGTTTCTCGGCTATATGGGAAAATATTTTTGTAGTATTTCACTAACTATGCAACGCCCAGACTTATCGATCGATAAGCAAAAAAGTGTATATACATAAAGATAAGATACTGACTTACTTAACAAAGAATAGTAAAAAAAAAATAAATAAAAGAAAAAAACTATGGTGGCAAATTGTTACATAAGGGAGACTGGCACTTGTTACCGTAAAACTAAAAAACACAAGATAAATTCTTTACCACAACTGACGTAGGCCAAAAAGGCAAGTGCGGCCAATACCAGCATATAGAATTTCATGTTGAGTATTAAGAAAACTTTGACACAATTAACTACTTTGTTCGATTCGTTATTCGCACCGCACTTGAAACGCGTCTGCTGAAGCTCAGATATAAACTGAAATCAGTTATTATGAACGGTCTACCGTCCAAGTACACTTTCATACGTATTTCGTTATCGCTTGCAATCGCTATCGCTAGCTATGTTGCTGTTGCCGGGAGAATAAGATAAGCCAAAAAATGGGGAGCAGCTATAACCAAAAATACGTATACATACTATATATAAAATATAATGTGTGTATACATTTAAAAAAAAAAAAAAAAATCAGTTTTGCATTATCTTTTTAGTAAAATGATTTTATGACATATATTAATTTTATATTAAATGCCTACTTTATAATATAATTAATATTAAGACTTTAATGCTTCAATTTTAAACAAGCTTAACTTTAAAAATAATTCTAAGCTGTATTAATATTTATTCATGGTCAAAACTAACAGTTTTTAGCTTTTTGGGGGAATGTCAGCAGTTTTTATATTCAAACAGAATTCGATAGCTCCGTAATCGAACTATCGATTCATCGGTTATTTGTGCAATATCGCCAGAGCTGCCATATCAACTCAAACGCTTAGCAAATCAGGTGGCCGGCCCAAGGGGCATGAATACCTACTAGCTTAAGAATAAGCTCACTTACTGGAATGGGTGCATTTAATGTGTTCAGCTGATACATTAATTCTAAGTGCAATACAAGTGCCACTCTCAACATGACCCCACTAATCGTGTGCGTGTGCGACTATTGGCAGCGCCGCCACTTCCACAATCGAAAGTCTAACCAGCCGGCAAAGCGAACCGGCACAGGCAGAAATGGAACTGTTCGCCGCTTAACATTGGAATTGGATGCCATCACTGCCAACTATTGGTTGCGCGAATTGCTGCAGCAAAAGGTGCTGCGTCAACGACTACAAATCGAGCATGGAGTAGAGCTGTTATGGCTATCATTGCATCCGCCGGAACGCAACAGCATTGACTACAAGTTTGCCGATATGCTGGCGCATACGCTGTGGGAGCACATCGAGTTGGAGCATTTAATGTCATGGCTGTCAACGCTGGGTGGCGGCTTCTCAGCGCTGGGCGAGCAGTTCGAACGATGCGTAAGTCGATCGATCAACTAACAAGTAAACCCAACTAATATGTATCTATAAACAGGCTAAGACAGCGGGTAAAATATCGCTGCAACAACTTCAGATTGGCCTGCGCCTGGGTGATCCGTTTCTGCAAGCGCGTTGCAAGCTCTACCACAGCATATCGCTTATTCAGTGCGGCAAATTGCGGCATGCCAAGCATCTAATACGCGCCCAGTATCAATTTGCCATGCAGCACAAGGAGCACGATCAGCGACTGGTGCGAATGTGTCTGGGCATTTGGCTGCGATTGCGTTTCGAGTACAAGGAGCGCCGCAGTCGGCGATTAACAGCCGCAACTAATGGCTTCAAGGAGTGCTAGAAGCGAGGAAAGAGAGGAGCTGCAAATCAAATCGATATAAATATAATTATAGTTATAGTTCGAACTCTTAAAAGGTGCATTTGGTCGCTATTGAATTGTTCCCGGTTTACAGCTACTGTAGTTATTTAGATACAAAATATACAACAATTTAGATATGCTACTTTCTTTTTTGAATGTATTTATTTATGTATATATATGTATGCATGTGTGTGTGTTTGTATGTATATAGTATATGTGTACGTTTTTCAAATGCATTTCAACTTTTTCGCAAACTCTCCAAAAAAACAATTAAACTTTTTTACTTAAGCTACGCAGGTTTGTTGGTATGCTTGTTAGGAGTACAAGTATATGTATAAGTAATATCTATATATTGACGTCACAATTACGTATGTATGTATGTGCATATGTGTTGGCGTGCATATATGTATATGTGTTTGTTCCTTCCATGTGAGCTACACATACATATATATAAATATATAGGCAACACAAAGAAAAATAAAAAAAAATACAAAGAGAATATATATATGTATATAGAAATCTGGCTAAAATTTAAAATAAGATTGAACGTCGAAACGGAACATATAATTTGTAGTATTTTTGTGGATTATTGCTTGCAGTGCTAACTGGTTGTTATTGTTATAATTATTATTATTAACTGTTTTTTTTTGTTTTCCTCTAAAGCTTTTCCATTTGGCCAATAGACATTTTACTGCGCAAGCGTGCCCATGGGATCCCAAGCGGGCAGGACAATGGGTTCCATGTCGAAAACGCGCATCACATCCTCGGGCACATATTTCTTATCGACAACAACCTCAAAGCCAAACTCCTTGAACCAATCGGCGCCCATCACAAGGTATCCCTTCTCGCCACGATCCTCGCCCCACGAGTTCTCAACGCGCAATTTACTCGCCACACCATTTTTCTGAAAAAAAAAATCACCATAAAAAACGATTAGAAAACAATCAAAGAGCGATTAGAAACATTTCAAATACTAACATCCAAAGAAACCGCAGTAAAAACCATGGCGTGGGTCATTGCCGATTCACCATAGATGAGGCGATCCGCCTTGGAGATGGTTGTTTGTATATCGATGTCAAAGACCAGCTTGAAATTATGGCTAAGAAGGAGCACGACGACATCACACGAATATAAAAGAGACAGAGAGAGAGAGAGAGAGAAGTCGATATAAGTATATGTAGGTTTGATTCAGTGTTTATAAGGTATTTTTGGCTAACTTACACATCCATATCCTCGATACCCTGCTTGGAGGCAAAGCGCTTGCTAACCTCACAGCCAAACCAAACAGCCTCGCCCGCTTGCAGTGACTTCGTTACCATTTCCAACAACAGATCAACTTTCTGATTGTTGTACAGGACCGGACGCCCACCGACGACATTGCCCAAACAATCGACCGTATAGAGCTGATCGTAGCGGCTAGTTGGACGCGGATCGGTGACCAAACACACCTTGTCCTCGACGTTGAAATGCGGCTTGACATAGTTCTCATAGAATTCGAGCGAACTGATTGGCCCAATCGATTGGAAGTTCTTTGATTTATCGTAGTACTCCCAGGTGAAGGTCTCGGCGGGTATGCCCAAGCAAATGCCGACCACCTTGTAGATTTCGGCCATTTGCTCTTGGATTTTGGCGCTGATCTCCTCATCGCTGGGCTTCTTTTCCAGTAGCTCACGCAAATTTCGCGCATATTCGCGCAGCTGCAAACAAAAAAAATATTTAAATTAAATTCAAATGAAATTGTAAAGAATTGATTACCTTGCTCTTCAGGATGGCATTCATGCGTATGCTCGACTCGCAGCTGAAGCTCTCCGGAAAGCATTTCTTTGGCATCAGACCGTGTTTGGTTATCAGATTGACCAGCATATGCCACTGGCCGCCATCGGAGGTGGGATCGAGCAGCAGAAACGATACAAGTCGGCCGTCAACCTCCTCGCCACGCTTCGCCGTCTTCACAATGTTATTGAGAAAGTAGTTGCAACGCTCGATCTTGTCCCAATAGAAGAGGAACGCCTGTGAGAACTCGAACTCATCCAGATTGTAGTTCTTCATGAAGGGCAGGCGTATGCAATTGAGGGCAGCAAATAGCCAACAGCGTCCGGAGCTCCGCTGGTTGGTGATCGGCTTGCCCTCCGTTTCCACCTTATAGTTGAACACATGGTTGGTCGTTTCCAGGGCTTTGCGCGACAAGCACACATCGAAGGGATCGCCACGGGTGCACACATTGAGGGCCAGCACATTTTTTGGTGCGCTATAAAAGTTCTTGCGCCACTTGTTCAACAGATCCGTGGTAATGACGCTCTGCTTGACAGCACCATTGCCGCCATCATTGGTGGTGGTGGTGTTATTGTTGCTGCTATGGCCGCCTGTGATGATATCGTCAGCTGCAAGTATAGTGGTACTAGTAGTGGTAGTGCGATTTGAACAACATCTAACTGTGCCCGTTGATTTATTGTGATTTGCAATTGCAGCTGCTGCTGCCGCTGCCGCCGCCGCCCCCTGCTGATCGAGCTTCATTTGGCGTGCCAGCAATTTGACCGCAAATTTATGAAAGTCTGAAACAAAAACGCTTGTGGCACATTCTAAACAATAATTTTAATACCCGTACATTTTTCGAATTTTGACAAAATTTCCCAAAATTAATATTTTTTTTTGACAAGCAGTTAGTTGAGTAACAGTAAAATATAAGAAAATTGATTTCAACAAGAAATTCTCATGCAATATTTGCATTGGTTTATTTTTTGTACCTAGCTTAACAACAGTTTTACATACATACATACATACATACATATATATACATATATGTATGTAGAAATGGGATCACAGGCGATTGATCTTTGTATTGTTGCTTTACTATTTCGTATCATTTTTCTTAAACCCGCAATTCTAGTGAAAGAAAATGCATATTGTTATTATTATTAAAATGAGCCCGATCTTTATTTATGTTTTTGTTGTTGACTTTGTTAAGAATAATTCACCTTACAATTTCTGAAGTAATCGATAATTGAATTATCGATAAAACCTTTTCAAATACCTTTTTAGCATTTCTAATTATGCAATATATTATTTATTTATTTACATATGCGAACGCCTTTATTAAGGAAATTCGGAAAGCGCCGATCGAAAATTGTGTTGTTGTTGTGTTCTTTTGTGCTCTGAAAAGGCGGCGGCTGGTGGGCGTGGTTAGCTGTACAACAAAAGAGTTGCGTGCTGCGCATAGATTAAATAGAATTACGCGCAGCGCCAGCTGCTGCAATCCGTCACAACAACTGTGCATGTACATATGTATGAGTGTGTGTGTGTGTGTGTGTGTGAGTTGCATTTTGGAGCAATGAGTGTACACTTTTCGCTGTTGGGCTTGTTAATAAAAGCAGCGCCAACAGAAAATTACGCCCCCACTCTATTAATTATATGGTGTACTGCTGCAGCTGTTTATGTATGAATATGTATGTATGTATGTATGTGAAGTTAAGAAAAAAAAAGAAATGAAAAACAATTGGCAACACTGACAAATGGAGTAAAGCAAACATTACTTGAGAAAAACCATCACGTTGCAGCTTTTGATAAGATATGTACATATGTATGTATGTATGTACATTATGGCTGAGCATGGCTGCCTAGGCAGTTAAACGAAAAAATATATATTTGCAAGATTGTTTTTATCTGCGACTACAAAGAGTTGAGAAACAAGGAAAGCCACGACGAATAAAGCGATGATGCAGAGTGCAATTAAACCAGTTTAACGGCACATACAGTCACACCACATACATATACATACACGCAATAAAACGACGGGGAATCTGGAGGTAACGGAAGGAGGGCAATATGCCGTTTTAAACTTTCGCGCAAGCCGGCGTGCCGTTTGCTGCTGGATTGAATCCAATCCAAACAAACCAACAACACAAAGGGTTAACGAAAAAAAGCAAAACGGCAAAGGCAAAAACAAAAAAAACTTGTTTGACCAGGTTTTGAGCGAGTGCCTCAAGTGGTGGTTGGCGGAGATGGTTGCGAGGTGCAGGACGGGGCGGTCTAAGGCAAAGAGCAAACCAGCAAAAACAAACAGAGATTTGGGTGAAATTTTACTTTCGTTGTTGCCGTATTGGGGCGTCCGAAAGCTGCTTCTTGCTCGCTTCCGCACACGAAAACGAAACGGAATTGTTGAGCGATGCCCGCACCAGAACCAAAAGCAAATACAACGACAGCAACATTTTTCTTGGTCTGTCGCTAATTCTTGGACTAGTGCTGATTCTGCTGCTGCTGCTGTTGGCAATCATCGTTATTTCATAATTTGTTGGCCGCTTTTTTAACATATTTTTTCTTTCACACTTACACATTGTGGGTGTTGCAACGTTATTAATTTGTTGAATGATGCACTTTACACTTAACTCGTACTAATTATATGTATACTGAATTTTTTTAAAAATATTTTTATTTGCTTGTGTATTATGTGTGCACTGCAAGCAACTTTTGTAGACTGTAAATTTTGCTCTATTTAGGTGCTATTTTTATTTATTAATGCGAAAATGAAAACGAAAATGTTTGGCTTTGACCCGAAACACGAAACTGAGTCCAAGACAAATGCCAAAGTATCGATACCGCGAATGCAGGTTTGAGGCTGCCAGATCGCATCTTGAAAGTTATCGATGCATCGATACGAACGAAACGCAATAAATTGGTATATTTTGCAGCTTCCTGCTGCTTGTTGTTGCTTTGTCGCCTGCTGTTGTTGCTGCATGCGCCGACCAAACAGCGAGCAGGTCGCGAATTTTGAAATCGCTCCGCTCACGCTGCTGAAAAACAGCAACTAAAAAAGAAACGGAGAACACATACGTCGTCAAATACTTCTAACGTGCATGCCGCAAATAACGAATTTGGACCAAGTTCGTTACCAAGATGAGTGGGACCTCGAATACCAATACCAACACCAATATCAATAGCAACAGCATTGCCAGCAAAAATAACAACAACAACAACAATGATGATGTTGTTTCCGAGGACCCCGCATTGTTCAAGTACTACATAGAAAAGTGTTACGTGCTGCCGTTGGAACTAAAGAACGACATTGTCTACTGCCAGCGTGCATTGCGCGACTTTCTGAAGGTGCACAGGGTAAGTAACATAAGCTGCAGCAGCAAAACACAATATCCATTTCTGTTTCAACCTGATATGTTTCCCCCAGCTGGTGTCTGATGTGTTCAAGGAGCAGTCCGATGCGGTAAGTTTAAAATAATTTATTTTCTCGCCTCGCCTCTTCCCTTCCTCAAAATCGCACACACACACACACGCACACAACAGTCCTGCATTACGCATATACCGAACATATTCATACATACATATGTACATAATATTTTCTTTGTTTGGAGCATATGTATCTACAAAATGTGCAGTGCAAGCAGAAAAGTTAACGGGGCATATACTACAATATATAACATTGACAGCGTTGCCAACTTCAATTATAACAATATACACACTTATCTTGGGCTCAGCAGTAGCGCCGTGTCCCATATGCAGTTACATACATACGTACATATGTACATCCATACATACACATGTATGTACATACATTCGTGCCACTTACGTTGCTTTTCCAATTCTTTCTGCCCCGTTTAGAGATGGGCGCAATAAAGTGCGGACATTTTCCATGTTAAATACATTAATGTAAATGTGTGTACATATGTACATACATACAATAGTAATTATGTATGTATGTACAAACATGCATGTACATGTTCAAACATGTTCAAATCATAGAGCGGTTTGTCTTAAATGTGTAAAAAATCAAATTAAAAACTTCATAAATTGCCTTGAACAAAACCAAAAAACAAACAAAAATTTAAGTTAAATTTATAATTAAAATAAACCGCAAATCGCGTTCAATTGCGATATTTCGCTTGTTGTTGCTGTGTTGCCGTTGTTAGGTATTATAATAAAAGTGAAAATATTCTAAAACAATAAACAACAATTTCAGGATCCAGTGCAGATGCGTCGCATTCTCGATGAACTGCAGATGGAGGTGCATGAGATAAATGCCGAGCAGCAATTTCTAATGTTGCGCGTGGACCAGGATCTGCACGCATTCTACCAGAAGCTGGAGGACAACAACATTCGGACGGTGCCGGAGTTGGGCAACGAGTACATTTCCAGCCTTATAGTGCCTTTGATTGGCGATGTCAGCTACAAAGTTTGCCCCCAATCGGTGATGACGCGCGACACCGAGGACATGCTGATACGCAAGCACTTTCTCATATTCCAAGACGACGATGCTGGCACCGAGCCGCTCAAGCTCAGTGATCTGGATGACAATGTGCCCCTGGTGCTTGTTGATGCACCAACACCAACGGCTAGCAATTATGAGCCCCTGCATCCGGATCTGACAATCGTTAAAGTTGAAGAGCAGACTGTGATGGGTCCGCCGCCACCACCACCACCGCCGCCGCCGCCGCCGCTGCCACAACCACCGTCGACACTGCCAACGCTGAAACAGAAACTGGCAGTGAAGAAGGTGCAACAGCAGCAGCGACCGCAACATCCAAGAGCTCTAGACAAATTACCAACACTTAAATCGGTCGTCGGTTCTGCACCAAAGCCACCGAAGCCACCACCACCCCCGCCACCGCCGCTGGTAACGATACCCGTCGCCCCTGTCACAGTTGGCCGGCCACGTTTGGGTGGCATGCAGCCGGCGGTTAAACGCATTTCGACAGCATTGCCAACGCCACCGCAGCTGGCGCCCATTTCAAAGGCTCCAGCTAAATCGGCCATTTCAAATGTGCCACCAAAGGCGGCTCCAACGTCTCCGTCGGTTGCTCTAACATTGCCAATGGGCACGATTATAATCAAGATGGAAGATATGCCGCCGCCGCCGCCGGATCCGTTCGCTGATATGGTGCTGCCAGCGCCAACGCCGAAGCTGCCGCCGTACCCGCTGCCGCCGTCACCACCGCCAGCGCCGCCAGCAACAGACTTCAAGCAGGTCGCCCAGAGCCGCATGAATCTGCACCAGGCGCTGCAGCGGGCACGCAAAACCAAGCATCAGCCGCGCAAGGATGATGATTTCGATGCCATCGAGATTAGCCAGCAAAAGGTGACAACGCCGAACAACAACAACAACAACAAAGCATCAACCGTGAACAAAAGTAAAGCAGCC
Organism: Scaptomyza graminum; assembly: GCA_018901835.1. NCBI lineage: Eukaryota > Metazoa > Arthropoda > Insecta > Diptera > Drosophilidae > Scaptomyza > Scaptomyza graminum. Next base: position 4,734,264 of record JAEIFL010000001.1, on the reverse strand, counting down.
AAAGCTGCACTGGAGGCAGTTGCTCCAACAGCAGCAGCCGCTCCAGCTACGGCTAACAACAAAAAGACAGCATCAACCGGCGCAACCATCAAACCGTATAAGACTCGCAATGCCCAAGGCATGGGACGCAAGACGATAACTCCGCCTCCGCCGCCTCCACCGCCGGCAGTGGCAGCAACGCCAGCTGGGGTGAAAATCGAGTCGCCGGATTCATCCGATGAGCTGCATCAGGAGCTCGAGCTCGAGCAGCAGCGTCTGTGCGCATCGGCGGCACAGTGGCGCGACGAGCCGCGCGAAATGCGTGTCCTGCCCTACGAATATGGCCGGGAGAGTTTCCTTGGCCTATTCGGACTCTATACGCACGACATGGTCAAGAAGTTGTGCCAGCGTCACTCGAAGCGCAAGCGTCGCACCGTCCAGAATGCCAGCGGTGTTGACTATCATTATGGCCAGCAGCTGGCCGCCATCGATGCAGTGCGTCAAAAGAAGCTCAAGGATAAGCCGGAGTTCCTTTTGTCGCCCAAAGACAAACGGCTGCAAGTCAAAAAGCAACAAACCAACAAAGCTGCCGCCGCCGCCGCCGCCGCTGCTGCTGCCACACGCAACAGCAAAAGCAAAACTCCCGAAAAATTGGACAACGACGGCGCCAACCCCCAAAAGTGCAAGGAGTGCAAAAAGCGTGGCGGTAAGTTGAGACCTAAACGTCAAATAAAAGTGTTTCTCTTAATGTTTTTGTTTTGCAGAAAATCTACGGCAATGCCAGAGCTGCCACGGCCATTATCATTTGGAGTGCCACGCGGATGTGGTGAAGACAAAGGCACCGCCGCAGGCACCGTCGTCGTTGGGCAGCAGCCGTTGTCCGCCGTGCTTGCGCGGCGGGGGCCCGAGGAATTAAATGTGTTTCAAACTAGTTGCTAAGAAATGTTGTTTTTTACATACTATAGTGGGGCGCGAGAGAGAGAGAACGAACCCCCTTTGCCCCTTTTGTTGTACATTGTATCCTGATAGTTAAATGGACTCATACCTAATATGTCTCCCCCCTCTAACTTAACAATTTCTTTTAAATTGTTTATATTTTTTTGTAATTTTAATTATTTTTTTTTAAGATTTCTTCTCACTACCATTTAATGACTATTGTACTCTTAAGGATTTTCATAATATTTTTTCTTAATAACTTTAGCTGATTCTCTGTCTATGAAATACAGTAATTAATTTTCTTTACTTAAACTTAAATTACATAAATTTATGTAAGCATTTAAAAATTTAATTTAACGGATAAATATTTAAATATGTATGTATACCGTTGCAAAAAAATGACTTAGAATTACAAAAATGTACATAACTGTATTATTTAATGAAAAAAATCTGCCTCTTTTTTCCAAATCTCCCTCCACGCAAAAAACAATCAAAACTATGCATGTAAATGTTTTATTTTTATTTTTTTAATTTCATTTAAATAAATTAGTTAAAGTTTGTAAAAATTATTTGACAAGCGTTTTATTTTATTTGGGAAATATGTTGGCCATGACGGCGATGGGCAACATCGCGTTGCATTTAAAATACACACACAAATCCATATGCGTTTTACATATTTACATACATATGTACAAATTTGTGCGTACATGCAAAAGTAAATGTTCTTATGTATCGTTTCGTATGCTTTGAACCGCGCTCTTCAGTTGGCCATTTTTAAATTTTTGTGGCGCTGCCAACCACTACGAGGGGAATACACACACAAGCACGTTGACGAGCTGGCAGCACTGTAAAGTTGAAGCGCTAACATTTTGATTGTAATTTGTTAGAAAATAACTTGACGTGAGAAACAATGAATATAAATGCTTCAATGATGATGAGAATAATTGTTCCAGTCTATGATCGAAAATAAATCAGTCTTTAAAAAAATATGGACAAGAAAATTAAGAAATCAATTTCCAAAAAGGAGAAAAAGCCAAAAAAACCAACGCAAATTCACAACTTGCAGTTGATTAGCGAGATGCCACTGGCCCTGCCCGAAAGCGTCACCAAGGAGCTGTTCATGGCCAATCTGGGCATTGTCAAGGTCTCGCATCTCTACGAATCGCTGCTGGAGGACGACAGCAGCAAGCGCCAGACGCGACAGACGCGCCGAAAGAAGGTTGTCAAGGAGCAAACGCAATCCACCGGCATCACCCATAGCGTAAATAAATTATTGTCTTTCACCATTCTTCCATCGAATAACGTTTGCGTTTTCTGTTTTTTTTGCGCAGCGCTTGCTACAAATGCAAAATAAAATCGTTGATCATGTCGAGACATTAAAGCAGCAACAGCAGCAGCAACTGCAGCAACAGCAGCAGCAACTGCAGCAAATGCAACTGCAGCAAATGCAGCAACAGAAACTGCTACAAAAGCAGCAGAAGAAGCTCAAGAAGCAGAAGAAGAAGAAGAAGAAGAAGGTAATACAAGAAAAAACACGCCGAAAAAACAAAATAAATAAAAATAATTCTTAATTTCCAGGCAAACCGTTTCAAGGCTCAGATGTAATCAGGGCCATTTAGGCGAGGGTGTCGACTTTATCGATGAACAACAATTTCATCAGATGTACATCAAGCGGACCCCGAAGGACGAGCCCCCCCATAACCCTCCAAAGAACCAAAGTTCCTGCCAAAGAAGACAATAATATTTTAACACATACATCAATATACATTTTTGATGGCCAAAAGCGCCTTTAGTCAATGCCAAGCATTTAAATACATAATTATAAACTTATTTTTACTATTTGATTATATATTGCGAAAATAGTTATTGCTAGCAGCAACGGATTTAGGAGCTGTTGTTTATGGTTTCCCTGGGCCGCATTGCAGAGATCCCCTTGGCAAAAGCACATATAAACCTTCTTATAATTGTAGATGGTGTCGGCGCAACGATCCATGTTGTCGTCGGGTCCGCGCTGCACGCACATCCTTTGTATGGCGAGATCGTAATCTGTATAATAATTATTATTTTTTAAATGTTTTGGAATTTACAGAAAGATGAGCGTGTAACGAAATTTTGCATAAAAATCAAGACTCAATTGGAACCCAACAACAAATGTTTAAAAACTGACAACATTTACTTTGAAAAAAAAAAAAAAAGAAACAAACAAACAATCGTGATTTTTGTGCTTGCAAAAGTAATGGGTACACACTCATCAACCGTTATTAGTATTTACCATCCAGCGCATAGGTGCCGCCGCCCTCAATCACTTTGCCGCACCAGCCGCTGGCGCAGGGTATGGCAGTGAGCCCCGGCTCCCTGTCGACATCAGTGGCGTTAAAGGTGAACGGATCCTTGCAGCTGCCCAGTTCGCCACGGGAACGGCATTGATAGCAGCGACGCAACAGACCTGCAAACGAATTTGGTTAATAACGTAATGATTTTCAATACATTACGCACTTTAGCCACACACACATGCGCCATGCAGTCGCTGTTCAAGTTTCGCTACGTGCTTACGCACAGGCGTACGTGCATATGTGTGTGTGCGTGTGTGTATGCACAAAAGACTTTAATGGACAGCAAACTTGCGCAAAGCGAACATACCGTTTATATGTGGTGCATTGTTGGCAATAAGAGCAAATATCACAGTTGTAATGAACACAGACGGTTGCATTTTGATGTAGCTAGGTACTGTAAATGAGTATTTTAATAAAGTGTTCGAAAGTGAACAAACCGAAGTAGTGAGAGTTTAAGTTGACATTTGTTAGAGTTTTTGTTGTTGTAACGGGAAACAACACTGCCACTTGGCAAATAAAATATCACACGAATGCAACAGTGCAATTAGAGTTGCCAGACAGCTAACGTTTTATGTGGTTGGCAGCACCAATATTAGTTTTGCCTATTTTAGCACAGTGTGTACACACTGTGTCTAGTGTCGTTGTATTATTTCAGCGAAAAATTCATCATCTTGGTATCGGGCGTATATTTTTGTTATTATTTTAAAACAATAATAACTCAAAACAATTTAACGAGCATCAGATGCAGCAATTTTTACGCTAAACATCAAGTTCAGTGCCACGGATCACATCTGCAAGCGGAGTGTACACAAAAAAATTGAGAAAAAGTTGCAGTACGTACCTGAAAGAACGAAGACAGAAAAAAACCAATGCAGGCGACAAGAAATATTTGCAAATTGTTCATAGAAACAGAAAACAGACAGCAGACGCAGACGACACACGACGAAGAAAACAGACTTAAAAACATACAGACAAACGGAGCGGAAGCACCAGATAGCTATTGCTGCAGTCAGCAGCTGTGCTGCGTAACATGCGCATATAAGAAGCTGTAAATGTGTGAAACATACATACATACAATAAGTATATTTAAATATATGCACAATCTGCGCATTTGTCATTTCGTCAAATCGCAACGTAACCAGAAACGGAAGCGTCTCTGTTAACGTAGGCGTTTCATAAAACACAGACAGACACCTTGCAACCTCCCAAGTTCAATGCAACTCTGTTGCTGTTTTTGTTTTTGTTATTCGATTCGATTCGAGTGTGTGGCGTACGTGCGTGTGTGTGTGTGTGATTTGTTTGTCTAACGTTTTCCCTGGCATCCCGCAGCATTCGACCAACCTACTGACCCAAGGAGCAAAGGAACACACAGCCAACAAAGAAGACAGACAGAGAAACAGAGAGAGAGAGAGGGAGAGAGAGGTCGCCTGGAGCAATGGCATTGGATAGCGGTACGCAAACGATGACGGGCAGCAATGCGCTGACATCATCCTTTACAACAAATAAGAAGAAGGATGCCGCCGCCGACAAGGAGAACCTCTGGTGAGTTATTGTTGCTTTTGCAGAAAGCAAACAGCTGCTTTTTTGGCCATCTATCGACACTTTCTTTAGCTGACGTTTGCAACAATTATTTTTTTGGTTACTGCCCTTTCCCCATTTTTTTTAAGTGTGTGTGTGTGTGTGTGTGTGCCGGCTGCAGGTGCTTCTACCCACCCCACCACAACACAGTTACTGGGGGCCCGAAAAAGCAGCTGATTTTTAGCCGCTGTTAAATTTAATGCATGTTGTCATTTTTGTACCAAACACTCGCCTAACCTCAAACCCCACGTTTGGCTCACACACACAAACACACACACATTGGCTTGTGTGTGCATTTCTTTTTGGTTTTATACTATTTTGGCAATTTTCTCTTGTGCTGATTTAATGGGTTTGTGGCATAAACACTTAAACTAAAACAACAATAATAATCTATATTTTCGTGCCTGCATGTGTGTGTGTGTGTGTGAGCGAGAGCGAGAGCGAGAGCCAGCTAGCGGATGATTCATGAAACAGCTAAATTGAGGGCAGCGTCGCCGGCTGCGCAGTCGGCAGCGCGCACCTTTTGCTTTATAGTTTATTCATTTGTTATCTCTTATAGGCAAGTCAACAAACACACACGCACACACACACACACATATATACTCTAAGCTTGAGCTATCGATAAGTCAATTTGGTCAGTTGACAATCCAGTTGGAATTTGCATTGCCCAATAAACGGAGTTTAATATATTTGTGCGTATGTGTGTGTGTGCGTGTAGGCGATGTTGTCATCGCTTAAATATGTCGATGTTCGTTCGTTGGCCGTCAAATGGCGCGCATGTGCAAAACGTCGAAAGACGTTGATCGATTTTAAACGAAAAAACATAGAAAAGACTTTGAAGATGCCAAAATCTATTTACGTTAAGTGTAAAAGTATCAAAGCAAAGCCCATTTTTGAGAATTGATAAGAAAAATAATAAATTTATAGGATGCCGAACATTGAATACCCTTTCACACATTATGTAGATTCGATAGACATATTGCTTAGTTAACTGTTTTCGATTATCGGCTATCGATTTATTGGCATATATGTATGTCTGTATGTTTATATATTTCTAATGTATCAAGCTTAAAGAATCTTCTACAATTTCTCGATAAACACGTCATCGTTGTCGTTGTCATCGCCGTTATCGATATGTTGCTGTTGCTGCTTCTCAAAGTTGTTCTGTATGCGCTCTAACAAATCGGTTGCAACCAGTGCAAAATCCTCCCACAATGCATCTGTGTCCACTTCGTGATTGGGTTCCGACTCAATTTCACTTTCTGCAACTGGGTCCGTCTCTGCCTCATCGCCAGTGGTTAGACGCTCTTCATCCAAATAGTCCGACAGCAGGTCACTGATCTCGTCCAGAATGCTGCCCCGCTGGCTCAGTGCCATCGCACACTGTGCATCAATCAATAGATTCCACAGCGCCTGGCACACAATATTGGCCAGAAACCAATCCTCCTGCTCCAGTGCGCCGCGCAACAGCAGCGCCAACAAATCGGCGCCATGTAGCTGCAAAAACGGTGCGCGCTGTTCGCCATCGCCCAGCAGATTGACCAGCACACCAATGGCACAGGTGCGCAGCTCGTAATCCTGTCCACTTGCCTGCCGCGTCAACTGTTGCACCATCATTGGCAGCCCGCCGGCAACGCAGAAGCAACGGCGCGCCAACTCGTTCCTCGTCAGATTGCCCAGGACGCGAGCCAGTTCCACCTTGGTGGCGACTGCCCCAGTCTCACATCGCTCCAAAGCGCTTGCCAGCGCTGTTGCCAGCTCAGCAATTGAGCTCTGAAGCGAACCAGACGCAGCAGCGGGAGCAGTAATCGTTGTTTGATTATTGTTATCCTGGTAAAAGCACAAATTGTGCAGGGCACCCAGCGTGGCATGCAACAGTTCGAGCCGTTCAACAGGCTGGGCACATTTCGTTGCCAATGCCATCGTTGCATTCTCCAGCAAACGCAACAGCACCGAGCCCAAAGCATGCACATTGCCCAGAGCAGCACCCACTTCGGCATTGACGCTCATATTGGCAACGACACGGATCAGCTTGATTTGGGCATCGAGAAGAGCTTCGCTGATCGGTTGGCGTTCGCTGAGCTGCTGCAGCACATTGAGCAAGTATTCCATGGCCACATCGTTGTGAAAGTACTTGAAAAAAGAATGAAATGGAATTGGGAACACTTCAACGAATATATTGTACATCCAGCTCACCTGAACCCTTGCCGATTCGTGCTTGGCCAGAATATTGCCGAGCATATAGCCAAGACGGCTGAGGACGGCCAACAAACGTTCACTGCACTGTCCACCGTTGGAGTAGGGACCCAGCAGCAAACCAATCCGAGCCGCATAGTTCAACAACAGTTCGCAACACTCCAGATCCTCAGACAGCACACTTGGCAACATGATAGAGAATCAAATAAGGTTCGTTTCTGGCAGAAAGATTGCTTAGCTTACCTCAGTGTGCGTACCACGTTGGCCTGCACCTCCAGTTCACCCATGGCGACCTCGGCGGCACGTATCAGATGCGGACAGGCGAGCTGCAGTTGCAGTTGCAAACGTTGCTGTTGCTGTGCAACATCGGCCAAAGCCCGCAATGCCGCCGACAGCTGGTAAAGCGTGTGAAGCGGCGGTCCAACTAAACGTTTTGTTGCTCCAGCCTCGTTCAACATTTGCAAGTGAAGGATCATTAGCTCGACGGCACCATGCCGGGCCAGGCGCGCTACTATCGTCTGTTGGCCATTCAGTTTGCCCGGATCGGGAGCCAGAGCTGTTGCGGCGGCAATTGTTGCCGGCGGCGGTAGTTCCTCGAAGTCGGCAGCCCAATTGCGATTGAGTGCATCGTCGCGATCCTGTGCGCTGCTGGCGGTGAGAAAACGTATACAGCCATAGGCATAAATGCACGCCTCCGGTTCGTCCAGTGGCGATGCGCGTCCCAAACCATCGATAAGTAGTTCGAGTACGTCATTCTCATGGAACAGTCCGTCGTGTTGCTCTTGGCGAGCTACCTTAAAGATAAGCTTGCAGGCGCCCGTTAAATTGCTGCCCGTTACGCGTAACTGTAAAATGATAGGTATATCGATAAAAATCGATTTTGCTAAAACTATTAAATCACTCTTACTTCTAAATAGTAGTTATGTTATCGATAATTGCTAAAAGTTACTTACCGCCAGAACGACACGTGCAACAGCTAAAAGAACTCGCGGCGCTGTGCATTCGACAAGACCATAAAGGCCGCCCAGGATGAAGGCGCGCTTGAAGTTACGCTCCTGTTTCCTCACACGCATGTACAGCTCCAAGAGAATCTGGAGAATCAGGAGATATCGAAACTGTAACAAAACGAAAAAGGGAAAACCTTGTGGACCTACCGCATTGATGTGCTGCACTGTCTCATCGCTGCAGTCCTTGAGTCCGGCATGCTGTTTCAGCATTTCGATGAGCATCTCTGAGGTGCTTTGGCCAAGCAAAGCGCCATTGCGTGTCGGTGGCATTGTGACGACTCCAACACCAAGGCCAGTTGCTGATCCAACCTGTAACGAAGGCAATTGGCGGGGTGGCGCCAACTTTGTGGCATCCAGACCACGACGACTTAGCATCAGCTCCGCATTCGAGACGGGCGTCGACGGAGCCGCAGCCAACGATTTGTGATTCTCATTCTGCAGATAACGCATGCTGTAGGAATTGGGGATAGAAAGTTGAAACCGATTGGAAAGTTATTACTTTACTTACGAGAAGGCGCTGGGCGGACGACCGGCCAACGATACTTTGCCATAGAGCACACGTCCGGGCTCATGCGGCGTTATGGGACGACGTGTGCTAACCAAACGTGCGCCGCCAGCAGGTGTTGCTGTTGCCGTTGCTGTCGTCAAATCACCCAGATAGAGTTTTGCCTCACTAATCAGCTCGGCGGATGTCCTGCGTCTGCCCATGCCCAGGCCCAAACGTTGTAATATCTGTACACTGCCATTAGTTTCAATGCTCTTTGGGGGCATCTCCTGATTAATTGTTGTTGTTGTTGGCGTTGTCGTTGTTGTTTTCGGTGTTGATTGTGTTGGACGCGTTTCACTGCGCGACCGTCGCTTGAGCAATAAACTCATTTTTGCCAAATAACTTAATCGAACTTTCGCACTTTTCGCGGTTGAAGTGTTTGTGGCACTGGCGAAATGCACATTGCTAATGCCACATGTACCATAGAATTGTGTTGCCTTTCTGGTCTATCTTTCAGCCAAGCGCCAGGCTATATTTTCACAAGCATATATATTTTTCGTTTGGGCCTTTCGTGCACCATGCCAACCAGCCTGGAATCCGGGGTGGGGGAGTGGATTGGATTGGGTGGTCACTACGGCTGCCGGCTCGAATTTTGTTGTGTTTGCATGTCAAGTGTGAAGCGAGAGCGAGAGCGAGTGCGAGTGCGCCACCCGCAACCCGCCACCCTTAGCCAGAAAGTCTAATAGTGGCATAGTGGAATACGATACACAAAACTTAAATCAAATATTCTATTTAGTTTTCGAGTCATGTTTGAAAAATACCAAGTTTTCCTTAAGAAGTAATTTATTGCTTATTTATGTAGCACAATAAGCAATTTAATGAATTTGTGTTCGTTTGACCTCTTAAAAAAAATTAATAATTGAATTAAAATTATATATTAAGTATATAACTTATTTATCTTTATATATTAGTATTATTATTTAATTTATAGTATTTTATATCCAAATGCACTGTGCAATACTTTTACCTTTGAACATCATACACTCACACATAGACACATTAGAAGAGCATAGTTAAAACTAGAAAGTCAGAAAGCGGGCAATCGATATTCGCAGTTTTTGGCACGAAGGAGAATCGGAATAATCGAGCGTTGAGTGAAGTTTCCCAGTCGAGTCGAGTCGAGTCGAGTGGTTGTGCTAAGCGTCATTTGCATGCCATTCCGTTAGTCATGGCGTTAGTCAGTTGGCCATTTTGACAGCAGCAGTGGGTGAGTTAGCCAGTCAGTGAGTGAGTCAGACAGTTTAGGCAGCTGGTCACTTTTCAATCGAAATATATTTAATTGCATTTAATTGAATGTCACTAAAAACATTTGGCTGCAGAAGGGGCGCTCAAATATACACATTTATGTTTGTGTATATTTTTTGGCTATTTGTTATAGAACAATATAAGTAAGAAGTAACAAAAGTCCGTCCGGCTCATAAATAGCAAAGGGATGCAATTAGTTTGATTGCGTGGCATGACACGGTATGCAGAATTGCGGCGGGTATGGGTTGGCTTAATGGTGGGAAACGGGTTGGAGTTGCTGCCTTGTAGCATGAAACTGGGGCAGCTTGAATGTTGATTGCAAAAATTTGATAGTCAAACTGACCCAATTTTCGTCTCTTATGGTCAATTTGATTTTCTATTATTATTACATATTATTAATTTTGTTTTGCTCTCGTTTTAGGTCAGCGATATTGAATGAAGTACAAACACAAGGCAGCACAAAACTACCGTCAAACAAATCTGTACTAGTATTAGGCGATAATGCCACTGGTAAGACGACACTCATTGCTAAGCTGCAGGGCGTTGAGGATCCGAAGAAGGGATCCGGTCTTGAGTATGCTTACATTGATGTCAAGGACGAGTACAGAGACGGTAAGCGCCCATTCAACTACGATTTGTTTTTAACATACATATAATGTTACAAATTTTGCAGACATGACGCGCTTGAGCGTTTGGGTCCTGGATGGCGATCCAGGACACACAAATCTGCTGCACTATGCGCTTAACGAAACGAACTATGCACACACCCTCGTCATATTAACAGTCTCGATGACACAGCCATGGGGCTGGCTCGAGCAGCTCAATCAATGGATCAAGGTGCTTGCCCAGCACATTGAGAGCCTGCAATTAGATCCCAAAGAGAAGGAGGCGGCACGCCAGCGTTTGGCAACGACGTGGCAGAGCTATTGTGAGGTTGGCGACGATATGGATCCCGGTTCGCCGGTCAAACGCACCATGCACACAGCTTCCATCGATGAGGATGATCTGTTGCCGCTAACAGAGGACGCACTTATTACAAATTTGGGCCTTGACATTGTTGTTGTGGTCACAAAGGTAAGCCCAATATATTGCAATACGCAAATATCGAATGCTTAATAATTCGTTTTGCACAGACGGATTACATGTCAACACTGGAGAAGGAGTATGAGTACCGCGATGAACATTTCGATTTCATACAGCAATGGATACGAAACTTTTGTCTGCGGCACGGCACCTCGCTCTTCTACACAAGTGTCAAAGAGGACAAAAACTGTGATCTCCTTTACAAATATCTAACGCATCGAATTTATGGTCTACCATTCCGTACGCCTGCGCTAGTCGTTGAAAAGGATGCGGTGCTCATGTGCGTATTCTTAGGCAACGGCCTCTTATATTCTATTCTATTTTATGATTAATTATCATCCCTTTCAATTATTTTTGCAGTCCGGCGGGTTGGGATAGCCTGAAGAAAATAAGTATTCTGTATGAGAACATGCATGCGGTCAAGGCTGAGAATCATTACACAGATATAATTAAGGCGCCGCCCACACGAAAGGTGCGTTAACTAAATATGTATATCAAACAAATATATAACTTACACTCGTTGGTCGTTGCAGGCCGTTTCCAATCGCGAAACGGAGGTGCAAACCGAGGACGAGCAGGCCTTCCTCGCACGCCAGCAGGAGATACTCAAGCAGGGTGGCCAAGTACGGGGAGAGTCGCCGTTGCGCTCGCAAGGAGCTGGCGGCAACAAGAGTGGACCACGCACACCCGGCAGTGCCGGACAGAGTTCACCCAAAAAGGTATTTATTCAAATTGCCATATAGATATGATTTTTCATTGCAACAATTTTCGCTTGCAGATTGATCCCAAGCAGACGCCTGCCGCACCCGGCAGCGAAGGTGTGCTGGCCAACTTCTTCAATTCGCTGCTACACAAAAAGTCGGGTGGACCAGCTGGTGGACCGCCAGGTCCTGGTGGTCCTGGTGGCGGCATGTCAACGCCACGAACATCCAATGGCACCGATTCACTTATGACCCCCGAAAACCTGGCCGTACGCTCCAATGCGGCTGCTGAGTTGGATCGTTTGGCGCGCAGCGTTAAAAAAGATATCGATATGTCCCAAAGTGAGTGTTGAATGCGTACTACCGACCCAACAACAGCAACAACAACAAAAACTAAAAGAACAAAAGCAACAAAAAGAGCAGCAGCCTGCAACATGTAATGCCCAACAACCAATCAGGCAGTAATATAGTAAATCGACAAAATCGAAAGAGAAAAATAAAAAAAATAAGAAACAAATTAAATGCACAGACTCGTAAATTGAACAGAAAGCGTTCATAACATTCGGCTCCCATCGGAAACCTTTCCATGGGTAAACTTTTGGCAAGGCTTAAAAAGCATTGCCACATGTTTAGGCCAATTAGCAAAGAAATGTAACATTAATAATTGAATGCGTTTTATGATTTGTTTTGCTCCTCGTTGCGTTTTTGCATTTGTAACGTTCGTTGAGTTCGCATTTTATGAGGCCTGGGCATTGTATGTTTATGATTACTGATTACATAAACATACAAATACATATATACAAAAAATATATAAAAAACACACTCACACACACACACACAGATTATAAAACGGCTTAGCAAAGTGAAAACGCATATTTAATGAAGAGGGGAGAGCGCTTCCTTTTGTCATGCTCCTCCTCTTCTGACATGCATGTGCGTGTTCTATAAAAGATATACTTACTATAAAGATATAATGATAAAGATTTTTTTTCTGTCGTTTGGTATTAGCGTAGTTTGGGGCCACATGATGTGTATAAATAATTATTTAAATTATGTAATTTTTAATATGTAATTAAGAATGCGTCAACTGAGAGATTTCAAAAGTACATTGCCCATAGCGCCCAGAGGGCTTGGCAAATGCTTATAGACAGAGACACACACACGCAACCTTATACCTAACTGTAATTGATAGCTTGTACGTACTTTTTAATTATATTAATTAATTACAAAAAAACAAAACACTCACACTGGCTTTATGTATTATTTGTTAGACATTTTTGTGTTTTGCGTCCTTACAGAAATCTATGAAGTTGCAAATTAACTTAGAAAAAAAAGACAACCGAAATCGAAATGTGCGTGAAAAATATAAGCAAAGTTTTAAAAGTATTTAATCGAAAACTACTATGCTGTCATGTTGCGCATTTTGTTTATAGTAATTATTTAAAAAATTTTAATTTTAATATAGTCTGATTATTATTTTTTTCTCGCTCAAAGCCACGCGCGTTTAATTAATACTATATTTAGTATAAAGAAAAAGAATGCGTTATTATGTACAAGAAAAAAAAGAAGAACATTTAAATGCTACTAATATTACAAACTTATTTTACTGAGGAATTTTTTTGAACACGATTTACTAACTGAAGTTCTTTTATGTTGAAAGTCAAGCGCAATCCAAGTCAAGTTCTCAAGAGCAATCGCTACAATATGGCCTTCCATCTGAAAAAAATAGTACTAACCCAAACACCACATGCAAAAGTATCAAGAAAAGACGTTAAACATTCACTGATGAAAAATATAGTAGCTAAACACGATTAATTTTTGGTTTGATTCAATTGTCGGTTTATCTTAGTTTTATATCATCTTATGTACAGCACAACAACAAATTGTTAGAACAACTCCCATTTATAAAACTGTAACAGTTTAAAGAGCGAAATGCGAAAATGTTTGTACTTTTGTAAATCAGCTTGAAATAAAAGCTTAAGCCTCGCTAAACAACTCCAAACAAATTCTTTAAATTCCAACACACATTTTTTTTTTGCCTCGGCCAGCTGTAGCTGTTTTGTTTGCCTCTCGCTCTTTGCTGTGGTGTGTCTGAAAAAAAGAAGCAAACAAAAGTAATGATAAATAGTAAAAAACAAAAAAAAAAATTAAAATAATATTTAAACTAATTTTTGTGCTACAGAATCTAATTTTATGTATAAATAAAATTATTGCGTATAATAAATATTGTATTAAAAATTAACAAATTATTGTGCAAATTATTCAAAACTCAAAATTAATTGGTAATTATTCTGCAAGAATTACTTACACGTGTGCTGCAACTGCAACATCATCATACGAAATTTATAATCAACAACAACACAATACACACACACACAAATGTTAATAATGTTTGTTGAGAAGCAAGAACAAATTTAAAGTTAACTCATATAATTAATTATAGTATATATGCATAAATATACAATTATCGATTGCAACACCAACACCAGCAACCATTAACAAAAAATTAAGTCAAAAACGACGAAAATTTGAATAAAAAAATTTTGCAATTAAATATTTAAAAAAACCTTTATTTGTTTATTTTTTGCATTTAGCATGAAGATATGGTTTCAGTTCCAAGTCCAGTAAATGAATGTAAGCGTAAGAGACCAAAGTGCTCGTATGAATAAATGAATGAAAATTCGTTAGATTAGTATCAAGATTCTGGGAAATTTTTAAAGGTGGCATAAATTATAAAAGAATGATACACAATGATAAACTAAGAGTGGTATGTACCTTAGACTCGAATTGACTATCCCAACCTTTATAATAAAAAGCTGTTTTCAAATATCTAGTTTTATCTTCAAGTTTTATACATTGTATTTAAAGAAAAACGGTACAAACAAGTAAAATCAGTACCAGTTTAAGACAATCAATCAATTCAAATATATATGTATACTATGTGCACAAAGTGAAAAATATGCCGAAACATAGAAAAATAGAATTGATAAAAATTTCTACCTAGACTATTTTGAACTGAGTGCAAAATGACAAATCGAAAACGGATATGCAATAATCGAAACTAACAGCTAATCGAAACGAGCTAACAATCAATATGGCCTCAACCTGGATGTGGGCAGCGCAAAAAAGCTTTGATATGCAGGACTTTTTATTAATGATGTTTTTTCCAGTGGCTGTCATCGTTGCTGCCGCCGATGATTATCAAGTTTCAAAAGAAGCAGCAAAAAGCACTGTCGGCGGAGTCACATTACAATGCCATGGCGAGGCTGGCAGGCGGGCAGTCACCATGGCTGGCTGGCATGCCATAACATTTTCACAACATTGATATTTTCATTTTGATAATGATTTTCACAAACCGTCCATGAGTGAGTATGTATACATATAGAGTATATTTTCAAGGCCTGTTCTCGTGGTTGGAAAAAATATAAAGGAAGAACAGCTGGCAGCTGATTTTGCTGTGCTACGTTTGCCTCGATAGCTCCAAAGATAACACTTTACTTGACCTTTTTTTTTTTGTATGTTCGCGCTTGATAAATGATGAAGACGACGTTGCCCTTGCCGTTACCATTGCCGCTATACTACTTTGTTTGATACTTACTCTATTGTATTGTTTCAGTTCGCATCGCTTGCGTTTCTACTTCGCTTCCGCAGCCTCATGTGTCCTGTTGTTTTATCCTGAAAAATGGCAGGCAGCTGCTACGTGCTCATTGCGCTTATTGCTAGCATTGTCAGACTTAGAATTAGCTTGCCAGCCTAGATTTAGTTCAATATTGACAATGATTTTGATTTGATACTTACAAAATACTTGCATGTATTTTTATAACATAGCATGTACATACCTACTGTATATGAAAGTGGGTCAATTATTTAAGTCATTAAATCATCTTAACTATAATAAGATTATTAATAAATAAATAAATAAAGTACTGATTAACACATATGTATTTTCTTTAAATAGCTTGATTTCAAATTGAGTACTTTCTATTGATGTTCTTAATGATTTGAATATAAATATGAATTCAAGACGATAAAATCGTATAAGTTATTGGATTTGATATAACGTTATAGTGGCAAGAAAACAATTATTAGATTGGATGTTTATAAAAAATTCAATGTTTTGTACACTGTTCAATATATTAGACACTAAGCATGCTGCAATTCAATAAATACTTTAATGCACTTAAATATTATAAAGTTTTTATTGAAGAAGATTGATGAAGAGCATCCCAAATGAGAGTAACACATTGATGAAAACAGGCAATGATAGACAGCGTCAGAGAAATCATTAGCTTTAAACCAGAGATGGTCATTGCGGTCATTATCAGTTATGCATTAAAAATTACATGTTAATGATAACATTATAATTATATTTTTTTCTCCATCAATGATAATCGTTATTTTTGATAAGAAAAAATAAAACTCAAAAATAATAATTATCAATGATTTTTAAAAAATTAGAACTATTCTTAAGATTTTTTTTCAGTATTTTACAAAATACTGGTGGTAACAATAAATCTTAATTAGATTTCGTGATCTTGTTTTGATTTGACCCTCTCAGTTATTGATCACAAAATGTGCGTCGTTATCTCCTCGAATGCGAATCGTCCGCATATTTATATAAAATATTATTAGTCAAATCGTGTTCATTACATCAAATGTACATATGTACGTGCACCGTTAATGGGATTGGCATTGTAGGTGCGTGTGTGTGAACAAATATGTAGGTGTGGTGTAAGAAAAAATAGATTTGTTGTTGCATTTCAAAAAGCAAAGTTGGTGTGCAACATTTTGTTTGTATTATTTTTGGTGTATAGTGATTAAAAGAGGATAAGCTTTCTTGCTATTGTTGTGCATATTGCTTTCATATTTTTGTATACAGTATATACTGAATACAGGGCATCACCTAGTCGACTCTTTACGTGCTTATAGATAGCACGTTTAATTTTGTCAAACATGCACTCCCACAGCTGGTCTAAACAGCATTTTCTGTTGATTTTGTTACAATGAAAAAAGCAACTATTAAATATCTGCTTAAGTCATTGACTAACAAAGCAATTTCGTGCACAGAACATTAAATAGTTATACCAGTCGAAGTAAGCTATATCAAATATAAATCGATCAATAAAAATATGATTAAATTTGTGGTCAAGTAAAAAAAAAGATACGTACAAATGTACACAAACATTTTAACTAGATTACAAATCTTTTTTATGAAGCTTTATTATATTTACCTTACATACTACGGTTAGGGCAAATTAACGTAATGACTTTGATTGAATTAAACATAAATAACTTAAATACTTATTATTTTTGCTTTTGAGGTCACATCGATTTTTGATTGCATTTATTTTGCTAATTTTGGTTCTGTTTACAAAGGCATGTCAACTAACTTTCTCTATTCCATTGGCATTTAGCTTTTGGGTTATATACAACAGAAGAAGCAATATAAATTCATTCCATTTGCTCATCCATTCCATTCAGTTTCCCAAAAAGCCAACCTCGGATGTACTTACAGTACTTACTTATATGCATGTTCTATAATACGAGTGAAGAATGCGACGACTTGTGACGACTTAATTGAACTCACTTTCTAGTGGCTGAAGTAAGCACTTGCCAGTTGTTTTCTTAACGTTTCACTGTCTCGAAAGCTAAGAAAACTTTTGACCACTGTAATTTAGTTTAAAGCAGTCGATGCAATTTTTTGTTGGCAATACTATTGTCGCAAAACTGTTTATTTGAAGTTGCTTTTGCTTTTTCGTTGCCATTGACAAAAAAGACAATAATTAAGGTCAATTGTGTAGAGTGTGGGGACAAAACAATCCTTTCCGAAACCACTTTATGTAAATACAAAAGTCAATTGTATATTGAAACCAATACGTATGACCAGCTAATTTAAAAAATGTTTATATCTTTAACCTTTCAATCAACTGTATAACCTACAAAATATTTTTTCATTTTAAGGTTCATATTTTTAAATTATAAAATTTGGTGTTTTAAGAATTTTATGACCAACCAAACTAGGAAATACGAATACATGTACACCTAAATTACGAAATATATTTATTACATAAAAAAATGCTTTCATATTAGTCTATATATTTTTATCAAAAAAAATTATAAAAGTTTGAACTTTCTCATGTTCAACTAAGATACACATAATGCACAATTTACAGGTCAGAAAAAAAAACACAAATTCACAATTTTTATAGTTGCGTGTGATTTTGTTGAATAAAATCGATTTTGAGCATATTGTTAAATAATATAACACAAATGCATGGAATAAATTGGTTTTATTTTGATTACTCAGCTAAACAACCACTGCGTGTGGCGTGCAAAGCTTGACTAAAAACGAATACCAGCTGCACGCAGGCAGCTTGCTCTCTGTATACTTGTTGATACATATGTACATAGATAACGTATACGTCACCGTTTACCATATATACTCAACACTCATTCGAAACAATTTCAAAAGTCTAGCCAGTCGCCTTGCCAAATCCTATCTCTTTTACCAGGCTTGTGACTCGCATCATTTCGGTCTCCGCTTCTAAAAGGCGCTCATTCCGCTGCATGATCCTAATGCTTTTATGTTTGTGGATGGCTTCAAATTGCCCTTGTCTATGAGCCTTCTTTGATTTGAATGAAGCATAATTTTTCGTGTTTTTGCCCATTTATATTTGTTGCTCTTACTTACTAACTTCTTCTTCTTGTAAGTCTTTTTGTTTGTTTTGGAGTTTGTTTCCCACCATCTTGGTTCTGTGAACTGTCAAAGATGTTTTGACCGCCAAGCTTTTGATCAAAGCACACATTTTCAAAACTGAAATCGCATCTTCAATTTAAATCCATATTCCCGGCTGTCGGAAGCAGAAATTAAGCTGTCATTATATACCGAAAAGAAGAACAATACAATTTGCAATAATTGCTAATTAATAATAAATAAATCTCGTGAGATTGCTTATAATTACATAATTATTTAATTAAAAAAGATACTTATTTAAAGTACCCGGCATCAAAAAGTTTCGACATTAACATGCAAACCATTTAATACTAATCGTTCCCAATATACTTTTTACCTTCGGTATCGAGTATAAAAATAACACGTGAATTTTTTTTTTCACTTTATGCTGACACACATATTTTAAATCTTTATTAGGATAAAATGTTTGGCAAATATTGGATTTAAATTTAATTAAAAGATGCAAAAAAAAAAAAATTGTAATTCATAATAAAAAAATTAATGGTGTAAACTTTTTAAAAACGTTAAATACAGTTTAAAAAAGCTCGCCAACTGGTTTGATTATCATTTCGTGCACTTGCATATGTGGTGGTGTAGAAAGGGTGAATAGCACACCTTGCGATATATCCTTGCCCTTCAGCATTGTTTGCTGAACCGTGTCGCGGATGCCGTCCGGCAAAATTTCTGTATCCACAACACCCGGACTAATGCTCTGCAAGCATCAAAAAAGAGGAAAGCAATAATAATGAACAATTTTCAAAAATTACAAGATGGAATATATGGACATACCGTTAGCTTTATGCGCGTACCCATACCAAGGAATTCCTGGCGATACATTTCGGCTAGAGCAGTGACAGCATGTTTTGTGGGTGGATAGATATTCATTTCGGGTGCCTTATCCGCAGTTGGAGCAAAACACTTGTGGCCCAGTATACTGTTGATCAGAATGATGTGACCATCGAAATTGCGCTGCTTCATGGAGCGAAAGGCGCGCTGTGTACAATGGACGATGCCCATTATGTTTGTCTGCACCGTTTGCTGTATGCCTGCGATGGGCATGTCCACCAGTCGGCCAGAAACCAGACTGCCCGCATTGTTCACTAGCACATCGATGCCGCCAAATTGCTTCTCGATCGTATCGAACGCCTCCTTCACCGACTTTTCATCGCCCACATCGCAGTGTAGCGGTATTAGCCGCTCGCGACGTGCAGCCGGCAATGATTTCTGCAGCTCCTTAACACGCTCGACACGACGGGCCAGGCCAACGACAACGAGTCCAGCATTGACCAGATCCAATGTAATGGCCGAACCAATGCCCGAACTGGCACCAGTGACGACAGCAACGCGATTTTGCCAACGTTCCATGTTTGTTGCTTCGCTCAATTAAGTAGTAACTTACTAGACGGAATGTTCAAGTTGTTATGCGAATCTAATACGCTGAGTCGGCGCTTTAAATACTTTCCGATCGAGGCTGTTGTTAGTACATACATACATACATAACTGTAGCTGTATCTATTATTGTAACCCTTGCGTGTGTGTGTTTGTGTGTTGAACAGAACAGGTTGCTACTAATATGCCAGTCGCGTGCGCCTGCTTATCAAATCAATTGATAATTACTCATTCTTATTATTAATACTTATTGATAAATACTATTGAGAGTTGTTGTCTTTACATTTGTTTACAGTTACAACGAGCACTTTTGCCGGCTTGTTTACGCCCTTTACTTGACTTTCGCCTGTTCCGTGAGGTATTCTATTTTATGCTTATACTTAATCAATTAAGGGATCTCAAAATAGTAACTGATTGTCGCTTTAAGTTTACGCGATTATTAAATATTGATAACATGCGATGACAATCACTAAATACGCTAATTAAAAAAACCTAATACCATGTAGTATTAAATAAGAATAAATAAGTAGGTAACCGGCTGAAGGAGGTATCTCCTATTAAACTTGCGATAAAAACTTTTAAATAATATTTAAAATATTTGAAAATTTCATTACGATCATCTAAGGAGCACAAAAGATTGCGCATAATTAATTAAAGCACCGTTTTCATCGTGTTAAGACAAAGAGTTCAGGGTATCTTCTAGTCAATCTCTGGACTAAAATATTGTTACCCGTTATATTTTAAATTAAATAGAGATACGAACAGTGCAGTTGGGTGTGGCGGGAAAACGTTTATGCCAATCTAGCTAGTATTTACCTTGTTTACTTGTAAAATTTGATGACCTTAGCTCTGAACTTGTGGGAGAAATACACATATTTTTATCGGTTTGCACTTACACGCAGTTTGAAGAGCTGCAAAACTTGATTGCCTGTTATCAGCAAAATTATAAATGATAGTGATTCTTTTTATTTTAAAGTTTATAGTAGATATATAAATGGCAACTTCAAAGCTTGTATTTTTAAATGACATGCAATTTTAAACATACATTCATTTTATCAGTTCCATATTTGAGTTGAACGTACGTACTTTAAGATTCTAGAAATATACTCACAATGACAAAAAGTCAACGTAAAACTTCTCATTTTACTTAGTAGAATCCCTCAAAGGGCAGTTTTACTGAAAAGTGTAGTTGGCAGAGTAATATAAAAAAAAGAAGAAAAGTAATATAATGCTAAAAAGAGAAAAATAACTTTTTTAAAATACTTATTTTGGCTCGCTCTACAATACAATCGTTGGTAGTATATTTGCAGAGAGTTTGACAAGTGGACAGGTAGCTACTATATCCGGTACAAATATACCAAATAAGACTACACCTGACCTTTTTCGTCGGCATCTGCATCAGTACCAACAACTGATTAACCTGGGCTTGGATTTGACCTCTGGCGAAAATTGTTTTTTTTTCTCGTGGTTTTATAATAAGTATATTTTTATATATATAAAAAATATTTTTAAGTACACATTTTTGCAGTCAAAATATTTGGGTAAGGTAAAAATAATAGCATAAGTAGGATAGAAAAATAAATGAAATCAATACGCAGATCAGTTAATATGCATAGGTGCAAGAAAACATATGAATTATAACATGTTTTAAAACTAAAAGCCAAACATAAATTTTAATAAACACAGCACCGTTTAAATATAAAGTACAGATATCCCTCGAATAATGTTTTTTTCGACTTCGCAGCTGTATATTTATCATTAACAAAACCATTAATGTGCTTTCGCTAGTCTGTGTTACTGCATTTTTGTGCAGAAAATTAACGAAGTAGTATGTACCATTAGATTGTGTAGAAACAAATAATTTTGTTACACGAGAAAATTATCTTAAATCAAGTGTCAACAAATCAAATCAAATACACAACATCTCAGTAGCCCTCGATTTTTCAGACATCTGTTAGAACAAATCATTGTATGCAAAGAAGCAAAATATGTACTCAAATTAAATATGAAAAAACTATATTATTCTTCTTTGCAGGCTTGGGCCAAACTGGAAATCTGCAATGTCTCGAAGATTTCCCGAAGCTAAATTTATATTCGTTCTCTTCGAGGAGGACCAGAAGGACTATCTAACGGCCCAACAAATTACGACCATGATGCATGAATATGGCTTTGAGACTGACAAACTCGATGTGCAGCATATGATAAATGCCGTTGAGAGCACTGGGGCGTTTTGTTAGCTATTTGGTATGTTTAATCTGTTAAGTCGTCTTTCAGTTCACACTCAAGGAAAACTCATTTCAAACTTCATTCTAAAATTAAAAATTAAAAAACAATGTTTAGGGTTGTGAAATAATTGTCAGTTTTGTTCACTCAATATTTTTTTTTATAAAAGACACGCCTATGAACACACTTCCAAATACATCACCATCGAGGACGAAAATATAAAAAAAAGATAATCAAACTATAAGACAAATGCTGCCTATACATCTAGAAGATTTAATCTGCGCACTGCTGGCCTTTAAGCCAGAAAAACGGACGAATTTGATCGAAGTGGACATCTTCAAGATGCTTAGGCGGGCCCGCACAATTTTATTAGATGAGCCAATGTTGCTTGAAGTAAAAGCACCGATTAATGTTATAGGCGACATACACGGTCAGTTTGAGGATTTGTTGCGTTACTTCGAATCACATGGACATCCGCCAATTACGAAATATCTCTTTCTGGGCGATTATGTGGATCGTGGCAGGTATTCGGTCGAAGTTTTGACACTTTTACTAGCTTACAAGGTTAAGTATCCGACTTCCATATATTTACTGCGCGGAAATCATGAGTCGGCCACCCTCAATCAAATATACGGCTTCTACGATGAGTGTAAGCGTCGCTTCACTGTACGCCTCTGGAAATCCTATGTGGACACGTGCAATTGCCTGCCAGTGGCAGCAATCATTGGTACAAGAATATTTTGTTGTCATGGCGGCTTAAGTCCGGTGTTGTACCAAATGAACAATATACGCAACTTGATACGTCCATGTGATATCCCATCGAGTGGCCTACTCTGTGATATACTTTGGTCCGATCCCGATGCGACCACAGTTGGTTGGGGCAAGAACTCACGAGGGGTCAGCTTTACATTTGGCGCGGACGTTGTGCTGCAGTTTAATGCGCGCTTCGGATTTGATTTGGTTTGTCGCGCCCATCAAGTCGTTGAGGATGGCTACGAGTTCTTTGCCAAGCGCCAACTAATCACAATCTTCTCGGCAGTCAACTATTGTGGTGAATATGACAATGCTGGGGCCATGATGTGCGTTGACGAAGGTCTAAATATCTCAATGGTTATTTTAAAACCAAAGAAATTCACTTCTAAAACTCCAAGTCTCTTGAACTTAAAAACAAGGAAATCAGATAAAAGTGAAGGAGAAGCTATTCGATCCAACAAGAATGAAAGAAGGTTCAATACATAAAACCATAACGCTAAAACGGTCTCCAAATTTGGTGGGAAATATGATGCAGTTTTTTGGGAACGCCTTACAAAATTTGGTAACTCTGTAAAGATATACAAAATGGACAAATTGTACAGCGAACATCGGAAAATAATCAAAGAACTCGGAACACAAAACGGGAAATTATGTTTTGAATGAATTCGTGAATTATAAGGGACAATAATCAACAGAAATAAAAAAACAAGTTACAAAGAGATCGAAAAAGTATGAGAGATCAAGACAAGGCTTAAAAAAATCGTAATATAAACTTAACCGAAAAGCTATGTACTCGAAATTAAATTTGTTAAATGGAGGTTCGTTGTATGGAGTTTCGACTGTATAACAAATGGTAGATATATTTATATTATGTTGCTCTTGTGAAAAATGAAGTGTAATCAATGTGGAAAGAAAAGCAAATAAAAAGCCGAAAAAAATAAATCCAGAAGAATAGTAACAGAAAAGTAAAAGAATAGCGCAAAAAACAAAGCAAGCATTGATTAATTGTTGAAACACTCATTAAGATCTATATGCTTCTCAAAAGATACCATATTTATTATATCTTATTTTATTATACAATTATATTAATAATCAATTTTGCAATTGGTGTGCTAAACACAAATATTCCTAAAAGTTCACATCGTTTTGTTAGTCAGAGTTTTGCGCTTGATCGGTTTGTGTACCAGGGAAGTCACAAGCATCAATGGCTGTGCAGAATGCGGAGAAGTTCATGTTACCGGTCCCAGTGCTCTCAACGGCATTTATCATATGCTGCACATCGAGTTTGTCAGTCTCAAAGCCATATTCAATGATTTGTTCTAACAGATGTCTGAAAAATCGAGGGCTACTGAGATATTGTGTATGGAGCAAAAAGTTCGAACAATTTGATTTGTTCACACTTGATTTAAGATAATTTTCTCGTGTAACAAAATTATTTGTTCCTACACAATCTAAAGGTACTTACTTTTTCGATAAATTTAGCGCGCCAAGTCTTTGATCAGACTTTGTTATCGTATTATAGCGTGATCTAGCTATCATGTTGAAATTAGTTGCTATGCAGTAAAATAATGACGAACTCAAACTAAACAAACCCAATTAAATAAAATTGGTTTTATCATGCTGAGTGCTGAATGGCTTTTGCTACTGAATATGTTTGAGTAGTTTAGATGCAAGTGCCCCAAGCATTTGTTTGAAGCTTTTTTGGGTCTCATCATTTAAGCAATATCCCAATAGCATGTGGCACTGCTACTACCAGTTGGTCGGGCAATATTTGCAAATTGTCATTGTCAAGAGGCTGTTGAACTGTGCTTGGCTGCTGACCCAGCAGCAGTCGCAGCCTAAGGACTACAAAGGACCCCCGCCCAACCAAACTACTTTTGCTGAGAACTAGTATTGTGGAATTGCACCAGTAGCTATGTGTATGTATGTATGTAGGTGTCTTGTTGCATTGTGTTCTCAGTGTTCAGTTCTCTGTTCAGTGTCGAGTGTATCGACGGGGCGTAAGCTCAAATATTTGTCAAGCAAAGAGCAGCTGAAATAGTTCATTATGATACGCAAAGTATTGGACATGGGCCACTGACTTTTGCTGTGGCATGCGCATATGGCAAAGGCAAAACTACTACAAAGCTCTGGGAGTTGCAATTATTTGGATTCGCAAATGGCTTAAAAGACAATGGTCAAGCTTTGTTGGCCTTAATATAATCTAGTGTTCGCAATGACTCAAAGGGAGTCTGTTGTGAATAATAACGGTAGAGCTGCTGAAAATGCTGCTGACGAATGAAGGACCTGGAAAAATAATGAGCCTAAAGTCACTTACACTTAATTCAGGTCATTCCATGTTAAGTATTTAGCATACAATTTTTTTTTTATGGCTCAGTGGATCATTTATGTTTTTTTTTTGGCTCGCTTTTTTAATGTTGCCTTGTCTCGTATCCTTGTCGTTGTTGGATTGTTGGCTGGCTACTGTGTTAAGTTTTTTCAAAAGGACGCCAACTGCCATGATGCAGTGCAGATGATAATGACGAAGACGTGGCAGCAGCAACAACAAAAACAAAAACCTACAACAGCAACAAAAAAGCGTTGTCTTTTATCTTATGCAAAGCATAAAATGCAAAACACTTGAACTGAGTGGAAACGAAGGCGAAAGCAAAATAAGCAACAACAGCAAACAAAATAAGTCAGTCGAGAATAAACACACACATACACAATACGAATATGAATGGCGAGAACAAGATGAAAATGCAGAGCGGCGGTGTTGATAATGATAGTAGCAGTAGAGACAAAAGCTATGCACACGCTTAATGGGGCGCCGGGTCTAAGATAGAGTCTAGAGACACGGACGACTGTCAGACTGTGGTGGTGGGTCCTTGCCCATATCCATATCCATGTCCATGTCCTTGGTGGATGCAGCAGCGGCCTGTTCTAGTTAAATTGCCTGTCCTCAGCACAGTAAATCACACCCTAACAAACCTTAAAACGAAAACATTTTATCATCAAAATGAAAAATTACAAAATAAAAAAATTTGATATTATAAGCAAGTGTGGTGATAATGCGCTGAACGCAAAGATTTAATGATTTAGCTTTAACTAATGATGATGACTTAAATAGGCTATTCGAGTTAAAGGCACAAGCTTTTTAACTGTGCGATGGTTGAATTTTGAAATAAAAAAGTAAAATTAAAAAAAAAGAAAATTAATGCCACAAGTTGCTTAAGTTTAATTCAGGTTTCACATCAAGGATAGAATTAATAGAATTAATTATAACATTATATATTTATTTTTTTTGTCAGCTTCTTCGGTTTATCCTTTACTTTTACGTGTAGTAAAAGCCGTTGTTATAGATTAAAACCGTTTCGGCAACATTTTCTTAACTTTTCTTGATACAATTTTCTAATTTTGTACGATCCGACCCGGGGCCACAATATGTTACAATATAGACAATGTGTTAAATATTTGTACTCGCTGCTGAGTGCTTCAAAGTTGAAATATGCCAAAGCCAGCAGCGAAAATCAGCAGGAGCATCCTGCACATAGTTCATCAACTTGGCAAACAAACGCATGCCTTAGCCAAACGTGGGGGTGCGTTGGTTGGGGAGGGAACAGTTTGAATTATGTTAGCCGCTGCATTTGTTGATGAAGGGCAATGGGCAAAGGAAGGCGAACGAAAGTTATCGCATTATGTTGCCTCAGAAAGAGGTTGGGGTGTTGCAGCTGTCTTTGTTTGGTTACCGCTCATCGCCCCAACCCACCCAACTATTACTGGCAATAGCCAAATAAACTTGGCCAGTTACGTTGGGCCGGACCGTGCAAAATACTTGGCCCAAAGTGGCAAGAGAGCACTTGAACTTGAAGTGGCAAAATAACTACCGAAAATACACCAGGGCATCGGCTTTGAGACAAACTTCAACGAAACTTTGCTCACTGCAAGCACGTCTTCCATAGTTTGAATACCCTAACCACAGAGTAGTCAGAAGTCAATATTAAATAGTGTGAAAGTGTTATAACTAAGTATAAGGCAAGCAATTTGTTAGTCAACATTTGCTTGTAAAAAGATTTTTTTTTTTTTTTGGTGGCGCTCAGCTTACATAAATTCAATTTTGCCGGTGTAAGATTGGATTTGATTCGAAGATTGGAGTTGCCTTAGCTTTTTTGGCATGTTATTCCAGTTGGCCTAAACCGATTTGGCCACGATTCTCTCTCTCTGCGTGTGTGTGTGTGGGTGTAAATTGTCGTTTGTGTTGGCAGTTGACTTTGGGCGCTTTGTGTCAATTGGCAGCGCTTAGGCCAAAGCTTCAGATAGCTAAAAGCTGTTTGACTAGGTCAATACCATACTTAGTACATGGATAGAGTATCTATTGCATGTTTTTGATTATCTGTCATTATCATTTCAAGTCTTGGCTTGTGCTTCTGCTTTTCTATTAACATTTTTTCTTTGATATAGTTAGACGATTTATCACAAACTTATAGTATGGAACGAAGTTAACCAATTTAAGTTCGAACTTATGATAGTTGAAGTTTGAGCATGCCGGCCGCATAATCACTCGCTCTTAGCCAAGTTAAATGTGAGGGCGTTAAGGAGATGCGTTTTCATTCTTTTTTCACTTCGTATTTGCCGCTGTCTTACCGCCGCATCACATGGCAATGCCAATTTATTTAATATGCCGTACGTGAGCTTCCGTCTTTGGTCCTGTTTCTGATTCGAATTCAGCTGGCATGACCTCGTCCTTAATACCCTTACCAACAATGGCATAGCACTGATAGTACACAGTTTGCCACGCATCAGAGCTTCTCACTTCGTAGAGTGTAAATTTTCGATAAAATCAAATTATTTCTCATTGGTTTTCCTCTTTCTTTTCGCATTTCGTTTCATTTCATTGGACGTTTTCAAATTTTCCACTTGACTAAGTTTTAGCATCAGGCTTTTCTACTTCTTTAACGTTGGGCTTTTATTTCATATTTCTCTCATATATTTTCTTTTTTTTTTCTTTTACTGCCCAACCATTTGTAATAAGCAAAGCCAAACGGCTAACATGTGAGGCCGAGGCTTCAACTTGGACTCGGACGGAGAGCCACAATAAAACAACGAAAAAGTATCACGCATTTGAACGTTACCGACTGCGTTATACTCTCACTGATCAATCAATTTGTGAACTTTAACTATTTCACAGACAGAGTATATCTGTTTTTTTTCGGATCTTTATTGAATCTTTACTTAATTAACTGTCTTTAAAGCTGCCAAGGCATCCTGAATCACCGATATAAGCAGAGCATAAAAATGCGTTAGTATTGTCCTTTTTAAATATTCGCTTTTGACTGCAGCTTCCCTTTTACCCCCCTGTGCAAAGGTGTGAGTTACATATGTGGATCGTATGCAGGACTGTAGCTATGCACATTTTTTTTGGTGCATGTGTGTGTTTATGTGTGTGCGAGTGTGTGTTTGAGGTACATAAAGCATCACTTATACATATAACCAGCTGGTTGACTAGCCGTCCAGCTGGCTTGGCTTGCCTTGCCCCGCCCAGCTTAGAGTTAAGGAGGATTCCGTCAAGGACAACGCCAGGCGAATTATGTTAAAGCTTACGAGCAGTGTGGGCATACAAACATACATGCATATACAATCTGGGTCTCTCTATTCCCCTTCTCATATGCGAGTCTTTGTGTTTGCGCATTCAAGTGGCGTCGCTGCCAGCAGCTGTCGTTTTGAGTTGCAGCAGCAGCAAGCATCTGCTGCACATACCGCTGCTGCATGCTGCATGGTGCATGGTGTTCTCTTCCGTTACTGTCGTTCGTCTCTGTTAACTGGGCTTAGATTTCGTGCTCATGATTTTTTTGTTTCGCACCCAAAGTAAGTGTTTTATATTTATGGCCTTTGGAAAAAGCTCTTTCACACTGGCTTATTTAACCCAACAGTTTGCCGTGAGTGTGTGACTAATTTTTGGACCCAAGCAAACAGGACTCACATGTCAACACTCGAGTTTCTCGAAAAACATACAAACAAACGTATCTTCAAAGATAAAAAAAAAACAAATCTTTACAAAATAAACTTATTTAAGAATAAATCCAAAATTTTTATACAAATTTATGATTGTTATTTTTCTTGAATTCATTCTTACAATTTTTGAAGAAGTTTACAAGAAATGCGTTTAGTACTGTTTTTATTTGAATTGTTTATTAATAAAATGGTCTTCTTGAAAACTTTAAATATTTGAATGGTTCGTCCTTAAAGCAATTCGGCATGAGCAAGTCAACTGTTTTATCTTGTTTTGTTTTATTTTGTATTCATTTGATAAGGTTCAAAGGTTCAATAACGCAGCATGACAAAATTTATTATCACTACGTGCTCAAAATGCACATAACTGGACAGCGACCCAAACACACACACACACAACCGAATATTGATGGCTAAAAAATTAAGCATACACATTTTATGTCGGATAGGCCATATGTTTTTTCTCTTTTTTTCAGTTTTCGCTGATTTGCATCAGTTGTTTTTGGTGTTGTTGCAATTATTATGGTTGCTAGGAATCTTTTTTTGGCCGCTTGCAGCTAACAATTTGTGGACAAAGCGCTTGACTATTCATGAGAAGCCTGAGAGCCACATTCACGCAGGCAGCGGTTGCCCATCGTCAACATTCGTCTTCGTCGTCGATTTCCAAATGATTTCCAGCCGGCCAGCTAGTATTATTTTGAATTTTAATATACTGCTAGCATCGTCACAGAGGCAAAGCAACATTGGTTAGCCTTTTTTTTTTTGTCTGTATCTCTCTATCTCTTTTGACTCATTCTGTTTGTCATTTCGAAAATTTATATATACACAGACTAACTGGCAAGGAAGCATACCCACTCACACCCACACACACACACACACACACGCAACGACTGCGCATAAAATTTTAGCCGACTATTTCATTAGCAAAGCAGCCGTAAGAGCTGAAGAATTTGCAAAAATGACTTTGGCTTATGAAGTGGTCTTGAATGCACTCAGAAAAAAGTAAATGCACTTAGTAGCGTTTTTTCGTTATGCTGCCAATATCGATCTTCTTTTATTGGGATCATGGACTGTACAATTTAATTCTTAAAAAGTAAAATTAAATAATTTGAGACTCAAAAAAATAATTCTAAAACTTTAATTAAAATTTTAAGATTTAAACTTATAATTCTCCTACTTTTAATATTTTTAATTTAGTTTTTGTAAGTGTATTAACTGTTGGTGGCTTGGGTTTGTTGCGGTGTAGCCACCTGCGCCCCACCCCCTCTTAACAAAGCATGAAAAACCAAAAATCAACACATGCTTTCAACTGGCGGCATTGACAGAGACGCACTACAAAAAGACCGCAATGCGATTGGATTAACATTTGCTGAATATCTATAGCATACTTAAAGGAGTATACGAGCACACTCACACACACAAGCACAAAAATGTATATGTGGCCTAGTCAGTCATACAGACAGTTAGTCAGTCAGTCAGTTTTAAGCTTGAACGTGAGTGCGTCTTAGTTTGCTGTTGAACACTTGGGTGAATGATTGGCAAGCAGCATATTTGAATATTTGATTGTTCTTGTCTCGTTCTCTCTCGCACATTTGCTTATGCATGTGTTACTGTATGCGTATGTGTGTGTTTTATTGTGCTCTATGAATGAAATTGAAAAGATAGGTGGATGATTCTCAAATTTTATTTAATATGAACTCTTAAAAGCTCGAGATTCCAAGATGCCTTTTCTACATTTATCTCAACGAGCGGCAATAAAATGATTTTTTAAGGCAATAAATATTTAGAAATATGTTGAAATTCAGAGTTTATTATGCTTGGAGACGATTTTAAACTTTTCCAAAGTAAACTAAATTTAATATATCCAGCTTAGGCAATGTTACTAATAAAACATGCACAATTAGAAACTCTTTTACTTATTAATTAAACATTTAAACTTGTAAAATTTTTTGTGAGTTTCGTAACAAGAGTATGTATTAAAATTAATTTGATTACTAGTATATCAATACTGGTCTGATGAAAATTAAATTTAATTTCCGTCATGGTTCACTCTAAAAAAAAAATACTTTATTATAGTTTGGAATTACTGACTAAAAACCATGTGCATTGCTCGTATATTCAAAATAGCTTTCAGCTTTTGCAGCCTTGAAAAAAATCAGATTTTATCCTTGCAAAAAACTATTGTTTTTATCACTAGCGTTACTGGGTATCAGTTAAATTGTACATACTTTATAGCTTTAACTCTATTATTTATGTTGACAAATTAAAAATGCAGAAAATTCAGTTTACGAGTCAAGTTTTGCTATCAGTTTGACATGAATACATGAATTTGAGTGCGTCATTCGAGAAAATAGCTGTTGTAATATTTTTGAACATATGTGCTGGCTAAGGTCATGACACACATTACACAAAAAAAAAAAGCTGTCCCATGCATGGTGGCAAGTCCTGTGAGGTCCTTGACGCGGCGGTCGTCATTGCCCTTTGTGACTTTGGTCAGCCCTTGTTACCTCAGCAAGCTTTAGGCTTGATTAGGCGTCCGCTAGAGCGACGTGGCAAGTGGCAAGTGGAAAGTGGAAAAAGGGGGGGCTTGTCAGCGTGCCCAGTGCTGCTGGCATTTTGACCTTGGCAGCGCCTTTCCCTCATGACCGGAGACCAGAACGGAGCAAAAGTGCTCCTCCATAAAATGACTCCCAAGCGAAAGAATAACACTTAAATGTAGAATATTAAATGTGATTTATGATCAATCTAACGGAGGGAAATATAGTATTGTGAATCCTTTTATCATCGTTTTAAAAACATTTTAAAAACTGATTATTTCGTTAATTTACAAATATACTGCTCAACATCTCCAAGCTCAATGCAATTTTTTTTTAAGTTCAATCTATCTTTGTAAATGTAAATTTACACAGAATATTAATTTTCTTATTTAGTGTACATATTAAGTTTAAATTTCATGCTTAATTCGAATGCTGGTTAAATTCAAATTAATAAATTCAACAGCAATTAAAGTTGAGTATAAAGCTATTTCGGCTATTTTAGACGGGGCATAAGCCGACACTTTAGACATTTTCTAAGAGCTACATTATTTATTTATTTTTTTTTTGCCTGAGTATGCGCGTGTGTGTGTGTGTGTATTTGTTATGTATGTATTTTATTTTTATTTATTTTAATTTTTTTTTTGTGACTTTCGCACTCTTTACTGTGTGAGGCGACGCGCCGCCGAAATGCCTTTGCGTGTGGCAACTGCTGAAATGAATATGTGTTTGGCGTGGCAGAGGCGTCAGGCAGGCAGGCAAGGGCTCGGCAGACGGGACAAGGATCCGCGTGTGCCTCGTTGACTAAGAGAAAGAGATTTATGCCAGCAACAGCAACAGCAGTAGCAGTAGCAACAACAAGAGCAATTAAAACAGCGGCAGCAACAAATAAGAATGTGATAAAAATAAAACAAAAGTGAGAAGCCGTCATCGCCAACGAGGTGGCCACCATCTCTACATCCCCTAGAACCCCCCAACCACATACATAGTACTGAGACAGCAGCCATCCCCAAGCCATCCCACGCACACGCTCAAACACACACACACACACACGCACACACATACAAAAAATGAAAATAAATGACGACGGGCGCTTTTAATGACGACGCAGCAGCTGTAAGCACTTTGAAGGCGTTGGCCCACTTGGCAGCATCAAGCAGCTGTCGGAAGAGTACATAGTAAAAGAGGGAGGGAGAAAGAGAGAATGTATGAAACGGAGAAATCATCTGTTTGTCCTGGGTCCTGTGCGTTACACTTGAAATGTATTAATAATTGCCTAATGTCTAATTAGCCATGCAATCCAAGGGCTCACACGCATACTCCTAGTGCAATTGTGTGTGTGTGACATTTTTATGGCCAAAACCAAAGTCATATCTTTAGCTAACTTTCATATGCATCTTCGTTGTCACACAGTTTTTGATAACAAACATTTTCCACGCGCAAAAAAAAATTTAAAAACATATACATATATGTGCATATACATACATATAGTAAGGATCTAGCGTATTAAGAGCAAAAACAAGCGGGCGCACGCCTCCTTTTTTGGGTTATTAGCGTTATACTCTATCTCTATCTCTCTAGCTTGTCTAGCTCTTTCCTTGTCGCACGCCTTAGCATTTTTAGTTGGTTGCTCTCTCTCCCAAACGGGTTTTGCCTGGTACTTTTTACTGTTACGTTACGAGCGTACGAGAGAAAATTTCCCTGGAGTGCGAGTTTTTTTTTTATCGCATGCGAGACTAATTTATGAGATATTCTCGGTGCTTGATGGAAGCTTCTACGAGTTAAATCGCTTGCTTTTGTTTTTAAAAATATCTCAGCTTTTTCTAGTTAGTATTATTGTTATTATTATGTTTGGGGATGAATGCACTGCGATTAAGAGGCCCATTGTGCCCCCTTCTTGGTTTTCCATCCATGTCGCAAAACCTGCAGATACCACTACCGACCGATAAGTATATCTATTTTTATCCATAGATATTACATGCTTATATCGTTTGAGATTTTAGCGTAACAAGGGACACTTGGCTTGCCTGAGTCCTGGTGTCTAGTTATGAGAAGTGAAATATCTAATCTATTCTGATTATTTGAAGTAGTACCAAATCGACCAGGTCTGTAATTAGTTCTAGTCCGGGTTGGTCTTGGGTTTTTGGGACATCGAAAATTGGGACATATACTAGATGTAGTTGGAGTTTTGCAGTCGATATTCCAAGTAACATTCGTATAACAAAGTTTTCTTTATTTCGAATTCATTTACACAGCACTGCACTACAACCTACAAATTTATCTTACTGTTTTGTTATGATTATTTTTAGTTTTGTTCACCTACATTTTTAGTTTCAACTTTCAACTTACTAATTAATGTTGCAAAAATAGATTGTTTTAAATACTGTTGCTGGTTAAATATAGTTGTAATATGATTTTGTTAGTTACAATTATTTTTAGTTTTGTCCACCAACATTTTTAGTTTCAACTGTCAACTTACTAATTAATGTTGCAAAAATAGATTGTTTTAAATACTGCTGCTGGTTAAATATAGTTGTAATATGAGTTTGTTAGTTACAATTATTTTTAGTTTTGTCCACCAACATTTTTAGTTTCAACTGTCAACTTACTAATTAATGTTGCAAAAATAGATTGTTTTAAATGCTGATGCTAAATATGGTTGTAATATGATTTTGATTTGCTACACAAAGTAATTGAAGCATTTTGGTCATTATGTGTGGCCATTAGAGCAAAACAAGCTTAAATATTATGTACTACTAGTTGTTATAAGTATGTTAATCGCAAATTGTAATTGTTGGATGAAATTGTTTTTGTTGTTGTTGGCTTGATGGTAAATTTCATGGCATTTAGGCAGCATTTAAATGAAATGTAATATTCATGCGGCATTTAACTAGAAAAGGAAACACGAGCAAAACATGACAACAATACAAGAACTGACGCATTGCTGTTAAATGACAGATAAAAAGTGACAGGGAAAACAAAATGGCGAGCGGCCATGACACCACCCCCGCCGCCACCAGGTTGTACAAAGTGTGTGCAATTCAAAGATAAATAATCCAATTAAAATATAAATATGAGCACGTTAAGACGCCAAAAGCGCATTAACTTTAAATGGCGACCGACTAAGCCCCCGTCCAATGTTCATCCAATCAAGTTATTGTTGTTGCTGTTGTTGTCTTGCAATGTAGTTTGACCATCAATCTGCGGTGTGTGCAGCGTTTATACAGACAGTAGCTAGGCCCACGCTAGGCGGCACCAACTTGGATGCAAACATAGGCGCCTGACTGGAAACATGACTATGACTAAGACTCCAGCCCTGGCAACAAACAAGATTTTGTGTCTGGATAAGCTGTTGTTAAATGTGTGCCGCCGAAGGAGTCGAGTGGTGGGGGGGCCAGATATGCACAAATGCTGTTGTTGTTGGTGTTGTTGGCCATGTTTCAATATGTTGTCCGTGGGCTGTAATCTGATTTTAATGTCGAACATCGAAGCGCGTCAGGCTGTAAAGTGCATAATAAAATTGTAGAAATTTAATTATGCGCAATTAATGCGCATTAAATGCAGCAACAGGATGTCCAGCATTCTGCAGCAGCAAACAAGAGCCAGCCACTCACAAATACATATCGATGGTATTAATGTCAGCTAATTGACAGTAATCGGAACGGCAGACAAAAAGTAATACAAAAAGAAAAATGGTATATATGCATAGATAATTATTGTTGTTATCGCTCAGCTTTTGGTCATATTACTTCTGTAACTTTTTGTGATTGCTTCGTTTGATAATTAATAGCCAATCGACACTTGAATAAAGTAAATGACAAGTATAAATTACAATTCGTGCGAATAATGCGAAATTTTATACCAAGAAGTTATAGCAAATACAACTGAAAACCAATTAAGTTGAGATTTTCTACTGACAAAATTACTTACATAATAATAATTTCAATTGATTCAATAAAAATAAATTTTGCATTGAATAGCCCAGATCGTTCTTAATTATCTAGTTTAATTCATCAAGGACAATAGTTTTGGTCTGAATAGAAAAAATTCAACATTGATAAAGTCAAAAACATGAATACTGTACAAATAAGTTCATTATTTCCAGACATGACTGTCAACAAAATTTTCGAAGTGAAAATAATCAATCTAAGTTTTAAGAACTTATAAACATTTATGTGCAGCAAGTAGGAATTCTAAAGGTGAGTTTCACACACAGCTTTTTGTCGAATGAATAGTTTTGACATTTTCATAAAACGTTTTCTTATTAGACGTCAGCATAGCTGCATGTCCAAGGTACCCAGCTGGCTTATTATGAATAAATGCCAATGGCAGAATGCAGAATGCAAAATGCATAAAATGAAACTTATGAAACGGGGGTGCTGGAGTGCAGCACTATAAACATTTGCATTTGATTGCCGTTGACAGGGTGCTGCTGGGAGAGCGCACATAAAAGAGCTTAAATAAAATAATAGAATCCTGTATCGTAAATTTAACATAGATGTGTTCCATACAACAACAACATAAACAGAAATTTTATGGCAAAAGTCACATATCATTGGCGTCGGCTGTTCGTAATTGCTCTGAGTTCACAGCAGAAACAGCTTTGGCATAATTGAACTTACCATAAAGAATTCAATAGAACGTTCAGTTTTTGTATATACATATGTTATATATGATTAAGGTGCTTGGTACGCGTTCGAAATTTAATATATATAATACACACACATCATTCACACATTCTTAATTTTATAGATATATATTTATTTATACGCATTTCCATTTGTGAATAAATTCGTTTATTTT
This sequence comes from Scaptomyza graminum, assembly GCA_018901835.1. Taxonomy (NCBI): domain Eukaryota; kingdom Metazoa; phylum Arthropoda; class Insecta; order Diptera; family Drosophilidae; genus Scaptomyza; species Scaptomyza graminum. The sequence continues at coordinate 4,698,236 of JAEIFL010000001.1, read as the reverse complement.
GTGTTGGGAGGGAAAAAACAATGTTTATTTTAATATCCAAATACCAGAAAATAAATATCTATTTGCATAAAGTTAATAGATGGTTTTTATTTTTGAGAAGTGTGCTTTTCTGGAAAAACAATCAAAATTTGAATTTTTAACGTAGCGAATGGTTTTCACAGCCAAAATTTAACAATGAAAAAAACACAAGGCTATATTTACTCGTTTGGTATTTTTGAATTGGCATAGAAGGGTATTAGTACATATATTCGGCATTTAAAAGTATAGTTCAGACATAAAGGTGCCTGTAATAGCAAGGAAGTACTTACACTCGAATTAAATATGCTTTAAACGAGTCAACAAAAGCCATCTTAAATGCTATTTAAAGCCATTTATTTTTCAATGCAAAACAAGGCACCAGCAATATACCCTTGTATATATGGGGGTGTGTTTGTGTGTGTGTGATAGGATGTGCGTCTACATGCACATACATATGCATATGACTGCCCACTAGTCATGGGCAGACTGAGACTCGAGTTGGCCATGTAAAAATCCTGTCATGGCAGGATACAATAACAATAGCATAAGTCATTTTTAATTGACTTTTATCGAGGGCATTGGATTTTTTTCTGATTCTGATTTTTTTTATTTTTTTTTTTTGTGTCGTAATTTGTTATACGTATAGAAGGGCCCTTGCTGACTGGACGCTGAATTGTGGGGTCGCCAGACTTATGACTGTCATTTTTTGCACGACGGCGCACAAGGCGAACAAAAATGACAGGCGATGGACGCGATCGCGTAACTAGACAGGACATGAACGGACATGAACTGACAGGAACGTACCTTCAATTCTTACACTTGCCGCCCCCCCACAAAAACCGCACCACGTTTGCTCATTAGCGTGTGGCCAGAACAAGTAGCCAGCCCAGCCAGCCAGCCAGCCAGCAGTCAGCGTCGTTGTGCCTAACTTATGCAAGTTACTTACTTACCTGGTGTCCCAGATTTATGTTCAGCTATTAATCAAAGCCCAGGCACAGGCGAGGGACACGGGGCACAGTGAAGTTTGATTGCCACTTGGGCAGGCCAAAATTTATGTTAACTGCCTAACTGCCTAGGCTGGCATTCAATTTGAAATTGGCTGCGAAAAGTTGAGATTGAGATTGTTGAAATATGTTCCGGTCGGTTGGACGGGTTTTATTTTGTGTTCGGTGGGTGGGTTCGGTGCCTATTTTTAGATGTCTGCTCGTTTTTGGTTGTTGTTGTTGTTGATTTTCAAATTTTTCACTGCTGCTGTTTCTTTTGTGAATCTTATGTGTGTCTGGTATTATTCTAGCATATAAATAATAATGCACACGCTGCCTTTAACCTTCTTCTCAGCTACATATATATAGAGTATATGGCTTAAAAGTGTAACTTTACCCGCTGCAGCAGCTGTCAAAAGTTTTTCAAGTGTAAATTATCAAATAACTTTTACAAGTTTTTATATTGTTGTTGTTGTTTTTTTTGAAACTTTTGTAGGGTAAAGGTGTTGACAATATCATTCAGCCTACAATATGTAGTAAAAAATAATGTTAAAGCTTTAAGCTCATAGCTTTAATTAAATTTAAAATAATCTATGAAGATTCAGAACTAAAGATATATAAAGTTTAAACTCTTTTTATAGAACATGTATATAATGTTTGTTTGTGCAAATAAATGAACCTATTTGCCATAACTACTTCAATTGAAGTTCTCAAATCTAGATAAAGATGTACTCAAAAATAAAATGTTGTCATCATCTTGAACGCTCTAACGTGTAATAGTGCAGCAACAAATTATACGAAAAATAAGATTTTAAGAGCGTTTACTGTTTAGCATATAAAATTGGCAGAGATAGTAGTCTCCATTATACTACATTGGCGCCAGCATGTGGTAGGCGATGATGAGGCTTATTGTGTCATAGTTATGTCATTGCCTGGCTAATGTGCTCATCAACGCCGCATGCTGCTGCTGTGTGCACAATGTGGCACTTGCCTGCAAAGTCCCCGCTGCTGCTAGAAAGTAGGCAATGCTTTTTTTTCATCTTTCAATTTTCAGTTTTTTTTGGCTATTTTTTTGACATGACTTGACAAATTGATGGGCGGGCATGTGTGGCAAGCACATTTGCATACGCTGCACTTGGGCAACACACAAATAAAGAGACCTTGGGTGTTCGTAAGACTGCACTTTTGGAAATAAGTAAGAATGTTGGGGTACGAGTGTCCTTTAAAAAAGATTGACTAAAAGACACCGCTGAAACTTGGTAGCTTTAAACATAATTTTGATAGCAGTGGTACGTTAATAAACAGATGGAAAATGTTATACGTATTTTTGATATTCACTGCAGCTGCTGCAGTTATAATTAACATTAACCCATTGATCACGTATTAAAAAAGACGTGGACATTGTGAGAAATTGTGTGCAGCGCGCATCAATCATGCGCTTAATTTACTCGCACAATTGACATGCAACATACAACAACAACCGGTAATCATTTCCACATAGCTGTCTCCGCAAACAGTTCTCAGTATTACCAGCACAAGCACTTACACTGACACTTTAACACATTTCTGCTAAATTTAAGCAATTGATTTTTATATTTTTTGTATTTTACTTGAGTGTCGAATTAATTGAAAGCTTATTTATTGAAACTGGTGCATCCCGCGGGACCTTTTCAATTCGTTTTCTGAAATTACTATGACAGGAATGAGTTTTTCCAATAGATAAATAAATAATTGTGCAATTCCTCTGGGACAAAAGTGCTGGACTAAAGATGAAAATGTGCTTTAATTTATCTTTATTTGCCGCACTGCAACTTGTATTAAGAAGTATGCTCAAGAGCTTTAAGTTTACAAAGGGAAATTAATCCTTTTCGTATTGCACAAAAACTTCATATTAAATCCTATTTAAAAGAACACAAAAATAAATAATTTTATTTACATTCTGAATACATTACAAATGTGTAAAATAGTAAGTCAGTGTTTGTTAGGGTATTTTGATAGTCAATCTCAATTGGGGTACTCTTGGCAGTCAGTCGAAATTGTTTTGAGCAATTTGTTGGCCATAACAGAGCAGCCTACATAGAGCAAAGTTCAAGTGCTAAACTTTGCTAAATTTGATGCACGTATTCGGTATGCACTAAGGGCACAAACAAGGACATTGATATGTACACTCTGGCGGCCAGTTCCAACAACAACAAAAACAATTAGTTCGTGTAATTACACTGACTGTGGCCGTGTTTGGGCGAGGAGTAAGTAATAGCAAACACAAAAAATACTAATAATAAGTCAAATGTACATACAATTGTTGTAGCACCTGTGTCAGAGAATATGTAGGAGAGACGTGTGCATTGCATTTGCATTTCAATGGTCACGAATTTTGCCATGTGACAGTGAGGGTATGTGACAGGCAAATATATGTACATATATATACATTTATACGCTCATATATGTATGTATATAGCGTTGCATATGCCTTATAGAGCTGACAACGACAACGACAACGCCAACGACAACGAAAACAGCAAAATGCAATACAATAAACATGAAATGGATTTTTGGCATACTTTGTATATATGACCCCAATGTAAGAGTTGGACCAAATAGTTCAGACTAAGTTCGACCGAGCTAATCTCCGACTATTATTTATTTTGGGTTTTTTTCAAGGATCTTCTTGGATTGAGTCCCAAAATTTGCGACCTTTACACTGCATAATGAAAATGAGATTGTCCCTCAGAATAATAATAATGGAAACAAAGGAAACATATATTTTGCTTAAAACAAAGTTAACTACGGAACTAGTTGAGTGAATTGAGCAAATGGAGGCAACTCTATGGCTTGTGCGTCTATACTATATTTTTTTTTTTTTCGAATACATGTGCATCTGCGTGATTGCAGACAACAGGCCCCAATTGCAGACCCTTGTCCAGACCTAAGCCCCAAGCACAAAATGCCCAATTTGGTCAACGTCAGTTGCGGCATGCAATGAACGTACGTAGGCCAACCACCCAACCACCGAGCAGCAACCCAGCCAACCGTCCCAAATGCCGCCCACATCGCACGCATTTGCAATTTAAACTGAATGCGCATAAATTAGTGGTATTGCCGAACTTACCAGCAACTACTGGCATAACAACAACAACAACCACAACTACAACTACAGCAACAGTAACAATAACATCAGACCAACCAACGAGTGCAGTGACAGTTGCATATGCTGACAGCAATCACATAAAAACAGTCACAAAAAATACGAGAGAGAGAGAGAGAGAGAAAGGAAAATAGATAGAGGGAGAGAGAAAATGAGAACAGAGGAGATACTCCAAAGTGGACAGGGTCCTTGGGAAGCGCTCAGAGTGCAACTATAATGACACATGCGCCCACCAATTGAGACTCCAATTTTATAGTTAAATTTAAGCTTAAGTTCAAGCAAAATTTAGCGATTAATAAAAGAGAAAACTTTTTTTGTTTAAAGTAAGGCTTTAAGATGTCAATTAAAGCATTCAGATTGATAGCTAAAGGCTTAATTACGTAAGGTAATGCGGCTGTCGGCTTTTCAGCCGAGACACTGATGCATCCCATTTAGCAAGGGACAATGCTCGACTGGCCTGAGATTCCTACAAGCAGAAAGTTAAATTAGGTTCACCTGCACAATGCAAGGTCGCTATCCGGAATTCTTTGTGGCTCTGCCCAGTTACTCCGAACCATGATAGATCTCTTTGCCAGTCACCAGTCTTTGGCACAATCACGAAGGGCTCTGTGAAACAAAATATAGTTTGAGCTATTTGTAAAAGTTTGAAACAAAACACTGCTCTGCAATGAACAAGCCTATGAATGCTATAAAGAGTTTTGTGCTCTGAATCTTTATTTATTAAACTTAGAGCCATTGCCAATAATATTCCCTCGGTAAATACTATATACTACAAAAAAGTCTTTGAACATTAATTTGAAGAGCAATGTAACTCACATGAGAGCAATTTGTTCAACATGTATTTACTAAGGGTGTTTAACCTCCTGTGCGCCATAGATTGTTGCTTATTAATTTTTTAATTGATTCCATTTATTATTTGTTTCTTTTGCCTGCGCTCACAGCCTGCGAAAGTTTGGTCTTAATTGATTTTGCTGGGAGCAACAATTTTCCAGAATATAGTATATTGCTATAATGATACAAAGGGAGTGTCATGTTTATATTTGGAGTAAAAAAGAAAGCGAAAACAAATTGATTATTCATGGGCGGTCTTATAAGTTTTGATATATTTGTATAATAATGTTGATTTGCTGCAATAATTTTTGTTTTTGGTTTTTTAGTAATTTTACTACTTTATAAAGTCCATGGAACATAAGATCCTATTACCGCTTGAATGAAATGTAAAACACGAAAAATAGTTATTATTATAAAACCAAGTTGCAAAGCTGCCCTCTCATCGTGCGTACATGAGTTCAATTCATATTTTAATGGGATGTGTATGTGTTGAAATTGCGTTGCACTTTTGGATTGCTTTAATCGATGATAAATTTAATTGGTTTATCCAACATACATATGTATTGAGGGATAAAATGTTGCAATGTTTTCACTCCTGAATGGACAGCAGCAGCAGCAGGCCTGCAGTAGTACGAGTACTTCCTTATTGCTGGCTGGACATTTATGAGGCCATAATGCAATTCATGCAAGCAAACAAAAATGGCTACGGGGCACATGCAAATTGCGTTGTCAGTGAAGCAAAAAGTTGATTAATGTTCTCCATTCAATTTTTGCGCTCGCCCTTTTTTTTACATCGCTTGGCAATTAAGAATGCAGAGTCCGGTCAAGCCCAAGTAAGTATGTGGCAACAATTTGTGGCATTGGCAAGTAAAAGTAGTAAATTTTAGCGTTGGGTAAACGGAGAGGCGTTCGAGCTGAAACACAGGGAAAACTTGTTCCTGGCTCGGGGCTGTCGCTGTATATTTTGCTGACTTTGTCAAAAATGTTGTTGAAAGCCAACAAACTAGAGAAGTGTTTGGCCAAAAAGCAAAACTGACAGCCAACCGACAGCGACTGGAAATCGTAAACCGTAAAACCTTACTGCCAGCCACATTTCCCAACATTTTTGTCCTGGGCACTCTCCCTCTCACTCTCTTCTGTGTCGCTTTTTCTGTCTCTATATAAATATGGCAATGGGACTTTTCGCATCATAAATCTATGGATTTGACTGCCTCTATCCTTCCATACCTAAACGAACATACTCCATTCCACCCCCCAATTGCACCCTGTTCCGAATCAGTTAAATGTTTGAAGATAGATTTACGACCACAACTCAGCGCGTACGTAATTTGGTCCAAAAAGTTACAAATACAGATACAATTCGCGTTTTCATTATCATTTTCCAGTTTACATTTTCCATTTCCATTTCGGTTGAGCTTTTGGTTTATAAACTCGGCGTCAGCATTTTGTAGTGCCAAAAAACTTTTTGCTATTGCCAAATTGTTAAATTCTTGCAATTTATTTTGAAAGCCAAAAATTGCTGTGATACCCTGTACACACAATAATGCTTATGGGTATGTTTCAGTTGTACACTTACCTAAAACATACAAAAAAAAAAACGAATTTTGTAGAGAGAGATTATAAATTTGATATGTACATCAATTCAAAAAGCGTAAAAATGTTTACTCATCTTACCAACATGTTTGCATATACCCTGTATTTGCTCAAAATTTCTAATACACGAAGATGTGAAGAATATCTTTAAGTGAATGTTTTTGACTTGAGCTCTCTTTGCTTGCTCTTGCATGTCGGTGGTTTTATCTAAAAAGCTTGTCGTTTATTAATGATAATAAATAAAATCAATGTAAGTAATTTTCAGATGTCAATTTTAGCCTTGGTAAATTTACTTGTTTTTTTATGCAATGTCCGTCATGCTGTCTGCATGTCCGTCTGTGTGAACCCAGTTTTCTTTTCGACACCCTTGAAAATATTCAAATATGTCTTTGGGTGGAACAGATAAAGTATCAATATTGGACTCCTTACCATCGATTTTAATACTGATATCAGAGTATTCATCGTTTTCGATATTAATATTTTATTTTTGGAAAAGACTCTGAACGTATTTTTCATATTATTTTATATTGTTCTTTTAGAAGATGCCATTAAATAAATAAATATTTATTTTAATGAAATATAATAATTTACTTATCAAAAATTGTGCATAGGGTATTTGTTTACCTGACTATTCACTACAAGTTTGTTGTTGGCAACTTTTGATTGCTGTAAGAGTTTTGGGGCAACGGGGACATTGCGTATACGACATATAGCTCTTGTTTTGAGAGGCGCTCGATGTGATTTAGTCATATGGAAAATCGCTTAATTAATGTTCTGCAGTTTGTGTTGCCTAATTTTAGGCGGCTTTAACGCCCTTCTTGTTGTCGCTGTCGCCTTCAGCTCTTTCGCAATTTCACTGATTAATTGCTGGGGTGTTGTTGCTTAATGTGCTTTTTCGGTCGTTATTTTCGCTTCGTTTTTGGCTTGGCTGTCTTTGGGTGCTGTTGGGTTGGGTTGGGTTGTTTTCGGCAGGAATTGCGGTTGCTCGCAGCTCGGCGACAACGGCTCATCTGTTTTTATTTATGTATTTCATTTATTTAATTCAAACGTCTGCCTGTGTTCTGTATTAAGTTGGCGTCGCATTTGCATTTTTCTTCAACTCAGAGAGTCAGAGTCACAGTCGGAGTCGGAGTTTGTGTCCTCTTGGTTATGTTTGCTCTGGCTCCGGCTCGGGCTCTGTCCATGGCGTTTTTCTTCATTAAATGCGTTTGAATTAATTTATAATTTGCTGACGCTTATGTATTTATGCCGCCCACCCAATGGCCTTTGTCGTTTTTTTCTTTTCTTCCTGGCCATTTTCACGCCTAGCGCCTAACTGTGATTAATTGTCATCGAATTTTCATCGAGTCAGCCAGCTTTGCTTGAGTATCTGTTTGCTCTTTTTGCCTACGCACTCGTCTTTTGCGTAATTGTAATGGCCTCAAATATTTATTTGTTGCTGCTATCCTTAGTGTTGTTGTTGTTGTTATTTGTTGTTATTGCTTAACGCTAAGGGTTGACACATGGGCTGGCGACTTTGCTCAATTTCACAACAAAAGCAGTACATACAAGTCAAAGCCACGTTGCTACAAAAAACGTATTCATACATACTCTATTCCTTTAAATTATGGTTGAGTCCATCCATAAAATGTTATAAGTTGCTTTGAATTCTGTAATGCATTCCTCTCCATTTTTATTAGTTTCTTATCAACGTGTTCAAGTTATATCGTGTCAACTTCCACTTTTCGATTTCCATGTAATTCTCGTTTGCTTGCCGGTTTGCCACCGATTCGCTAGTGTGTCTACTACTCAATCTGCTGCGATAGACACCCTATCAATAGAGCAATATGTATATCGATACCCCTTTACATGTTTAACAATCAATACAAAATTGATTCATTCATTCAATTTGTTATGTTTATGTATATATAATATTAACTATTGTTATGGTAAGGTAATCACAATTCTTAATGAAAATAACTGAAATGCAAACAAAAGAGATAAATTGATGATATTTATAAGCACATCGATCATAAAACATGTTTTTTCGTTAAGAAATGATATTTGTTTGTTGATATGTTTGTATGCACAAAACAGTTACCTTTTTTGTAGTATCCAGAAAGCACGATTAGTATAAATTTTTTGTATTTTTTGTTTTTTTCGAACATAATCGCATGCAATTGGGTTTGAGTTATTATTTAGTTGAGCTTGTATCCTCGTCGTTCCTTATATGTCAATATTTGATAAAGGTATGAACAAGTGGGTGGGGGTGGGCTGTTTATTAGCATTACAGCCGTTTTTTGTATGGGTGAGTGTGGCACTTAATGCACTAAACAATTTCACGTTTGATTGAAGGCAAATAAGTGACTGCGTTTGCGCTCAAATCATGCGAAGCAAACGCGGTGGCCCACTTGAGTCCGTGTATTGGCCATATTTTGTTGCTGTTGTGTTTGTTGTAAAAATTAGTGGACATCCAACCGCAAAGTACGTATACGCGCCGTATGCCACAGAAGTCAGCGGTTAATCTGGGCTTAAGCCCTGGGCCACTGCACACAATTATATATATTGTACCATAAGTCAGATCAACAAATTTTTCAGCAAAACAAGGATACATTTGTGAATGTGGCTCTACAAGACGTTGGTTATTCAAATGAACCTTACGCTGACTGCGGATTTCACTGATACCAGCAATAAGACATGTGGTTAAGAGAATGGTTGCAAAGTGGGCTATTGTGGGCGGCAGGGGAGCGTGGGCTTAAAGATATGTTTGGGGTGGGCGTGAATCAAAAATGCTAATGCTAAACATTGGGTGATCTCGATCTTACAAGTGGTGAACTCTCGGCATTTGCTTTTTGGATTGCCTTTCGCTTGGCCCAGGGGACGAGTTCAAGTGGATGTGCGTGGTAAGTGGCAATCAATTGAAATTCACTTATAATTGCAACAGCTGAGCGCCTTTGTCAGCCTTTTCTAAATAAGTGCCAGTGTCTCAAAAAATGCATGACAGTACAAAGAAGTGGAATGCAGTAAATGAGATGATTATATTAAAAGCCCAGTAGTGGTATGCTGTAAATAAAATGATCTGTTACTGAAGAAGAAGAAAACGAAACTTAAGAACACAAAAATCCATTAAGAAAACAAAACAAGACTGCATTAATGTATTAAGCGGCTCAACAAATAAAGCTACTATCCTTGTTGCCCTTCTTGAGGAAGCAAATTATGTTATTTAGCTGGATTCGAATAATGAAAAATCTATCAATGAGAAAGGTGAATGTAAAAGCTTCGATGTAGCCGAAGACCGTTAAATGAAGGTCGATATGCGAAAATCAAAACTTTTGAGAATAGATTGAAAAATAAATTTATAAAATTTATCAAAATTATTTATTTGTAAATTAAAAAAGATTTAATTATAGAAAGCATAAATAAGAATAATTCGTCAGGAATTAAAAAATCTAATTGTTCAATCTCAATTTGTGAATTTTTCGAAAGGCAAAGTTTTGGCAAAGTTTTGGTAACCGAAAAGCGCACTGTAAAAATTTTACTTTCACAAAATAAGACAAATTTTGCCACTGAAAGCATAACTGGATCCTTGAACAGGATTTAAAAATTTGTCTTAAACATAGAACGACAATATTACAATGAAATCGTAATGTACCCTTTAGCAGTATTATTCACTTATTTGTAAATGCCACAATTTAGTTTTTGTCCTTAATACTATTTGTAGCGTCTGTAAGAAACTATAGCATAATGAAATCATATTTTTTGTCGTATAAACTTAACCTAACTGTTGCTAAAAATCAAACTAACTGTAATTCCAGTTGTATTTTTCTCATCTTCAAACCTTTTACGATTACTTAGCACAGATCGATTTGAGTAATCAGTGACTGACCAAGACTGCAAGAGCCCAATTGACACCTTTCATTCAAGTAGTCAACTTTCGGCATTTGCATTCTGGCTTACTTCGCGGTTGTCTTGGGCCTCAGAGAACGAATTCGAGTGGACGTGCGTGATAAGTGGCAAACAATTGACATTCACTTGTAATTGCAACGATTGAGCGCCTTTGTCAGCCTTTTCTAAATATGTCTCAAGCACTTGAACGAGGAATACTTGATTTTGTGCATTAGCTAACTGAAAAAATGCATGACAGCACCAAGAAGTGGGATGCAGTAAATAAGATGATTCGATTAAGGCCATTGAAACATTTCGGGTCATGCCACATCTAAGTTTGTGTCAATTGCTGCAATATTAAACGCATATTACTATTATTTTTAAATTATTTCATTTTATCTTAAATTATGTGAGTTATTTGTACTCTCATACCATTAGTATGTGTATGTGTAACATTAAGTTGAAAATAATTGTATATTATGATAAATGACATGTTTTCTATTATATGTATTTAAAGTTAGCATAAAAGTATCATACTCTATCTAAGCTCTATTTGTATTTTGTTTGCATAAGTAACAACTGTACTTGGGGGACTACTGCCTAGTTGGGTGGATGTCTTTGACAAATGCTGCAGCTGTCATCAGTGTTCGCCAATGCAACACCTTAGCTCCAAACAAAATCTCACACACACAAACACAAATCCCTGGTTAATATCTGACATAACCCCATTAGTATTTACCATTTAACTGCCTTCTTTTCTTTCGCTCTCTCTCACTATCTCTCTTTCTAACTGTTTCTGTTATTTTCTGTGCTAACGTTGAAGCAATGTCAAAGTGCAGCAATAGTAGAGAAGGAGAAGAATTCCAGTGTGTGTGAGTTGTTTTGTGTCCAATGTTATTTCTTTTCTGCTTTTGCTAGTTTTTCAATTTTGCCTAAAATGCTTTGCGGTAGCATTTCAAGTGTCCAAGTGTCCGTATGTCCGAGTAGGCGACGCCAACTCGCAGCATTTCCTCATCCTTTTCTTCCGCCTGTTGGTTGGTCCTTGCCATAGGCTGAAAATCAACATTATTTCATACGTGACATTGCGCCAGCTGTGCCTGCAAGCATGTTGGCCACTCTTTATCTGACATGGAAGGACGTTTTAAAAATGTTGGCCAGTCTTGTCTTTGCTGTGGTGCCTTTTGTGTGCCGTTTACGCTCGTCCTACTACTATTTGCAGTCCAAAAAATGCATTTTAAAATCCACTCGGAATATTTAAATGCAAATTAATGACACTTCAATGAGTACAGTGAAGCACTTCTTGACGAAGTGGCAAGAATGCCACAATCCTGTGTGAATCATTTAAGCTTGCCACAATGTAAATACGATTTGGGAAATAATGCGAAAAGAAGCGTAGGTCATAAAGTGTTCTTAAAATGTATTGAAACCCGATTTAAAACTGGATATATAAATACATTTCGTTTCTCACTTCTATAAATGCACAAAAAATATGAGATCTGTTGCATGAAGAATTAGATTTTCTAGAATCAAGTACAAACATTGTGATTTTATTACGTCACGAATTAATAGGGATATTCTGGGCTCTTGCTTTTAGTTTATTTAAGTATTGCAGTGTGAGAAAAGGGTTTGGAACTCATTTGATTAAAATTGTACAATTTATCGCTTTGCTAACTTTTTAGTAAAAAATTTTCATGGTCCTATGGTCTAAATGTGTTTTTAGTTTAAATTCCAAAACTTTATCCAGCTCTTCTGCAAAAAAAAAAAAAAAATATGCTCCTGTCTATATGAAATGTGCACACGCATATAACATAAATACATACATACTTTCTCGTTCAACACTACATGGAATTCATTAAGCTCCAGGCAGACATACACACACACACACACAGTCACACATGCAAAGTAGTAGATAAACGCCTGAATAAACACACCGCAATTTTAATTGTATGCACGGCATGGCGCATAATTCGCGAACACACACATATGTATATATATATATAGTATATACTCACAGTTCTACATGGATTAATTCACTTGTATTCATATGCAAAGGTGGGACAATACTTTGCCAAATGCACGAAATTACGCAAATATAATTTACATAGACAAATTGCACAGAATAACCAAGGAAACTGCCAAATCATGAAAAACATTTGGAAACACAAACACACACCCGCATATACACACAGTCTGTGTGTGTGTATGCTGTAATTTTCATTATTGTTTAATTAGCGCCGTTAATTGTGCACATTTATAGACTTAAATTAGGCATAAATATTTGTGTAGCATGTAGTTCAAATAAAGTTATTTACAATAGAAAACTATAAAACAAATAAAACGTTTTTGGCATTTGCTTCACATTAAAATAACCTGAAATTAATTATACTTTGGTAATTTGAAGTAATAAAAACAACATAAATATTATTTTTGTTGAAACTCCTTAGAAAATAAATTATTTGCCTTTTTAATAAAATAAAATTTTCAATTTTGATTTGATGAATTTCGTGTTTAAACAAAATGTTTGAAGAAATTATTAAGCTTGACGCCTTAATATATATTTATATTTATATATCTAAATTTTCAGGGAAGCTTAACAAGCTAAAATCACAATCTAAATTATTATAAAAAGTGCCAATAAACCAAGAAAAACGAAGGCATTAATAAATAAAGATCTTCAAAAGCGGGCAGCTCAAATGAAATTTATTAAGCGGAATGCAAAACAAATCAGTTGGGGTATAAAAGGGATAAAAATGAATTTTCAACGAAATAGAATGACAATCGCCTCAACTGAATTTCAGCCCAAAAAAGTCTGAATTTGAATAATGAAACAAATAAAATTATGACCGAATAGAATCAGTGACTGATGGGTGCATTTGAAAGCCTCCCACTTGATACAAAACCTAACAAAAATTACTTTACTTTACTTAACTTTACTGAAACCCTCGATTTGACCAGCTGGCCGCAGTAATGCTCTAAACTGAAGTTGGGGAATAGTCACATGCCGAAGGCAAAGCCCAAAAGTTGAGCTCACACACACACTGACATTGGTACTTCTTTATATATATACAGCTAGCTGTTATTCCCTGTTGACGTATATAGCCAGCGTAGTAAAGAACAAAAATAAAATATGCAAAAAAGTAAATGAGCAATTTACAGTTGGAAATTATTAACATCTTTGACTCCATTGCTACCAACGAAGAACACTTAAAACAATCAAGAATTTCAACCTTGAATCAAAATCATTTCTCATGTAACAACGAAAATTCTTGAAACTTTAGAGATATTTGAGATTTTTCGTTTTAGACTTATTATAAGATGAATCGTACTTTAATAATTAAAATAAGAATCGGCTAAATTCTAGAATAAAATTTTTAAATTTAGTTTTTTTTATATTTTATGTGTTATTCCTCTTAACTGTTTTTACATGCTAGAGGGTATAAGAAAAGAATACAGTTTAATGTTTGTAAATGCATTTCATTAAGATGTTACCTTGTCAAAGGTTACCTCAAGCATTGTAGTAACATACATACATCCACACATGCCACACAGGCACACACACATGCACAAAAATAAGTTACAGAGAGGGAGGGGAGGCAGAGATGGTCAAAACACTCGCAGCTATTTTCATAAATATTTCATTCGTTCCATTTAGGTGTAGTTTTTGTGTGGCTAAAAATAGTTTTAAGTGCCTGGGACCGGTCATGACTTTTAGTTGCCTTTATTTGTCCACAAACATAAGTACCACTACATACATACATATACATACAATCACACATACGTATCTGGCAAATTATACTATTAAAACTTTATCCACACAGAGCGAACAAACGAACAAGCGAACGAAACAACAAATGCAGAGCAGTTACCAAAAACATTAATACCGGCGGTAAACGCTTTGAGTACGCGACCAAAGCTAAAGACACAGATACACCAATACATGCTCACTGTTCACTATTTACAGTTTAGGCAAAACTTTGGTAGCGACAAAACTTTTGAAAACAACAAAAAAAGCTGCAGCATCAGAGGCAAGGTACAATTTAAGATACAGATACAGATATGTACATACATTTGCATATACGGATATAAAAGGTCAGGGATATTTTTGTTGTTGGCAACTGCAGACAACTAAACAACTTAATTAGTTTAATGAACTTCTATTTCATACCTCAAGCTTAAAACCCATCCATGTATTGAGCAAAGAATACGACACCGAAAGCTATAATTATTTATTTATTATTTTCAGTAAAAACTTTAATATTTTGACAAACACATCAACACAATTTTAATATCGAATACTTTGTACCTATAATTTAGTTCTTATTTTTTCTTGCAGCTTAAACTTTTTTGTAAATAAAAAATTTATAGACAGACTAAATAGCAACTATTGTTGCAGCTGTTGCATACTCATACACATTTCAAAAACGTTGCAAGAGTGCCCTTCACTGTGGCTACACACCACATCCGAATCCGAATGCGAATGCGAATCGGAATCCGCTACGGTGCTGTAATGTCACAATTCGTCGTTGTTGTTGTTTTTATTGTTGTAGCCTCTCAAATGCTATAACAGAAACACTCCAGTCAAATGCCACCAGGGAGATCAGTTGTCATCCTCGTTGGTGGTGGACGTGTCGCTTGTGGTGGTTATCACTGTGTGGTGTGGTTGCGGTTGTTATGATTTTGTCTGAATCCAAGGGTTCCACTGCTTCTATCATCTATGAATCTGACGTTTTGTCGTTTTGTTGTTGTTGTTGTTTTTGTGCCGTCTGTCGCTGCTCTTTTCCAGCAGTTAACAGGTATGTGGAATTTTCACGCAACCATAGAACATATTCTTTAATTGATTGATGTCCACTCAATGCATCAATTTAGCGTCATACTTATGTTTGTCATATATGTATGTCTAATATTTCTTTTCGATAATTTTCGATGTACTCAAGCAGAATTCAAATTTTCTATTGATATTTTGATTTTGACTTAGAGCCATCCTACTGCAATTCCGCAATTACTATGTAAAAGATTACAGTCAACGATTTGCACCACATTAAAGCCCGAAATGAGCTTGGGTCGTTCACTGGCTTCGCACGTGCTTTTGTTTTGGACAGGCAAAGGGATAAATGAGGGTAGGAAAAGGAAGGGCGCAATCAAAAAATTATCTTTTTTCATTTGGATGGGAGATGTGGATGTTATTCCTACTCTGTTGGCCATTTGCTGATTGTGACCGCACTATTTTGTTGGGTCGAGCATAGTATAAATTGGCATAGACCCCAACTGAAACTAACTGCTGCCGTCTAATAGTTAAGGCTCTTGACATACAGAGTAAATGCGAGCAGATTTAGATTTCAATTCAATTGCATTGAGTGGCTGAGTGGCGTGTGTGCTTGTAATCCTGTGTCCAAACTAAGCTTCAGATTAGGCTCATGTGTGCGAGTGTGTGTGCGTGTGTGTAAGAATGTGTGTGTGTGTGTGTATGTCCATTTGACCATTTGCCAGTCGATGACTTTTTACTGTCTACATGTGCGCACCGCACTTAATTGATGCAATGCATTTGAGTTGAGCCTGACATAACTTTGCTTTTAAGCCTTAACACAGGCGTCAAACAACGATTCGTCCCTCTACCTCGTTAAGCCTACAGCAAAAAATGAGCGACAAAAAAACGCCTAAAAAAAATAGGGAGGAAATAAAGGAAAGCATGACAGCAAAGTCGTTCAAGCGTCAAAACAAAATTTCTGTCAAGCATTAGCTGAAAAAAAGAAAACAAAAAATAAAATTTTTCATCTGTTGGGAAAAGAAGGACAGACAGAAATTGCTCGACAAGCGTTAGCTCATACGCCTTGCAGACCGCTCTTCGTTTAAACTAATCCTTCTTGTTGGCCAAAGACAAATGAACAACAGTGTTAAAGCGAAGTTAAAATGTTCAGAAAGATATTGTGTACCCATTAATTGTCATATTGATTTATTGCTATGAAACCAATTGAGGAGCGTAGAAATTGCGAAACAGAATTGCTTTGAGGAATTGAGTTTCACTACGTTACAAGTCAAAATGTCCAAAGAAGGCATAATGCAAATAATTATTATTTATTTTACTTGAAAATCTTTAAAAAACAATTCCACGTTTTTTTTAAACTAATATATCGGAATTTAATTTATATTTATTTTAACTTAAGGCACAATCCACAGCATAATAGAATTCTTATGGGTCAGATAGTATGTTAGCTTGAAAAAAATAAATATTTAACAGATTTTGAATTTAACATTAATTTTATTTCGTTTAAAGGTAGGATACCCATTTTTGGTCAACCAGTTATTGGGTATTGTTTTATAACCGATAATTTAATTGGATTGCCAGCCACAAGCAGTAAACGGTGAAATTTTTAGTGTTTACGGGCACACAATAACATCAGGCAATGCCACTTTTGTCCCAGACCACACTCCTACCCCAACCGCAATCCCAACTGCAATCTCAATCCCAATGCCAATGCCTGGCCCAAAACCATTGGCATTGAACCTAGTTTAGTGTTCACGCTTTTTGACTGCGCATTCCGGGCGATGACAGGCACGACGGTACGTACAAAACAGTTGAGACTTTGCTTAACTTTTGCCACTTGCTGGCGCACCAAGGCTAGATGGCCAAAGTCGACAACTTTTTTATTTTATGACGTTCACAAGGTGGTAACATAAAACCGGAAACGGTGCGGCGCTGCCAAAGACACAAAGAACAACAACGACAACAACGGCTCTCTCCCTCTCTCTTTTGTCCAGACGTAAACTAAAATGTAAATGAAACTGTTTCAATGTGTCTCATTGTAACGCGTCGCTTGCGTCGCTCAGTCTCCGGATCCCTTGTCTCCTGGTGCGCGGCGCTCGAAGCCCGTAAGAGTTAAATAGGTGCGGATGTGGGGCCCGTCGCCTGTCTCCGACTGCAACAGCGCCCAACAAAGAAAATGTCACGGAAATAACTAAGGATTAGATTGATGAGTTTGCTGCTAAGCCAAGCAGCCAGGACCGAGACCCGAGCTCGTGCTCGTGCTCAACCCCAAACACAAATACCCTCCCTACCCACACAACTACAGGCTGGCCATGTCATAAGCTACATAGTCACAGGCACACACACAGTTCCAGTCGCAGTGGCACGTGCAACGTCACAAGTCCTCAACGGACTGTTGACTAAAGGGAGCCGAAGAGGTAAGAGGTTCGGTTTAGTCTTCTTTTTGTTTTTGATTATATTCCAACATCAGTTTATTGCGAGTGTCGTTTGTTCCCTCTTTACTTTTTATATACATGTGTTATCTTCTACTCCGGCAACTGTAATTAATTAAATTATACTACTTAGTAGCGAGTGCGCAGTGCCGAAAAATCTTTGAGTAAAATTAACTTGCAAAAGGGGATATGTTGACAACGACAACGACAACGAAAAAACCCTTGACAAGGTCGCTCATATGCATACATACTATGTTATATTTGAGTGTCCATATCGCATATACCATATACTATATAGTACATACAAGTATGTACAACCAAAAACATTAACATAAACACCAACAATCTAGCCAAAAACATCTTTACACTGGCAAACAAATATTGTGGCGATATTTTGACTAGAAACAGGAAAATAATATTTTGAAGCTAAAAAAATATTATTTTGTTCTTTCATTTAAGTTAAATGATCTAACTTAAGTACCATTCAATAAACTGCATCTTTTCATTACTGTAACATAGCCAGTAATTAACAGCTTGTCTTGTTTGACCGTAAGAATTCTATATCGGTTGGTTGACAATTAACTAGCCGGCAAACTTAATCAAAACTTCACGAACATGGCCCTAAGGGAGCAAGTTCTTGAATTATCTTTGAGCTTGTATAAAAAGTATGTATAAATTTAATGAATGGATGCAAACTATCTTAATATATTGTGGATATTTAAAGAATATAATTTTTCATTAATATTGTTATTATTATTGATAATTGAAGAACCTGAAATTAAATATAACCATACAAAATACTTGGAATAAACAATTTAAAATGATTGCTTTAATGCCAATAAGCTGAAAATTAAACTTTAAATCAGCATATAAAAATGGTTAATGTAAGCATTAACAATAAACTTGGTTAATAACACAATAATCAATACTTGTTTTGTTCTTGTGTATGTTCAGGCATATCTATACATACATATGTATGTATATACAAAATATGTGTGTGTAAATATGTTATGTCTTACATTATCGTTGACATTTATTAGCCCCAACTAAGTGAATTTTTTGCTTTGCTGCCTCATACTAATATTGTTATTTTGTTGCTGTTGTTCCCCATTTTTTATATATACACAAACACGTATGTATGCATGTATGTATGTGTCGCCTGGTCACCCTTCACGTACGATAGTCGGTATTTAAATATGCACATGTGTGAGAGTGTGGTCGAAAAGTTTAGTAGGTGTGTCGGGTTTTGTCACGTTCAGGCATCCCAGTTTTTGTTCGTTCTTGCATTGGGGAAACATTTTGAGGTCTATGGCTATTTTTTTTTTTATCTTGGTTTTGCTTGGCTTTTGCAACGTTTCAACTTTACGTGTTGTATTATTGAATAATTTAATTAACATTCACACATACCCACTATCAAATGTGCGTATGTATGTAGGTACATTAATACATAAACATAAGTTAGTTTTGGAATTAAAGAAAATCCCATATGGGCAGATCTTACACGGATCTGTCTGTTTTTCACAATTGGAAGGCTTGCAGATACTCTGTAAAACTGAAAATTCTTTTGAACCAGAGTTTCATATTCATTTGAAAAATATGTTTCTTGATAGGCATTTAGACATTTTATTATTATTAATATTTTTCTATTCGCTTGGCTCATGAATCACCCTGTGTCCAGGCTGTGTGTTTCTCGGACATCGCATAGCCCATGTGGCACGTCTATTAAGCTGCATTAATGTATTTTGATTGCATATTTTTATAAGTTATGACTTGTGAGTTATGTTTAACATATGCGCATAAATTTAACTTGTCCAGTGAGAAAGAGAGATGGAGAAAGAGAGCGTGCTTAAGTCTCACAAATTGTTAAGCTACTCATAATAAGTTAATGGGCCTAAGGCTAGTACAATAAAACATTCCTAACAAAAACAAGATCAATCAGCCATTTGGTGGATTTTATACCAATTGTCAATTAAAAGTCAACTGCAACATTTGTGTGCCTTTTTGTGTGGCCTTGTCTAGTCTGGTCTTGTCTAGTCTGGCTGCTTGGTGTTGATAATGCCATGGTGCTTTTGAACAGATAGTCTGGCCTCGTGATTATGTCAATGGATTTTGAATCCGTTGACTGTTCGCCGAGCTTTACTTCCGTTGCATTGTGTGCGCCAGGAGGCCATAGTTGTAGCTATTATGCCGCTGTGTTTCCTGTCCCAGTCGCCGGTATCGCTACCACCAGCAGTATGGTGCGAGTGTCTGTGCCTGTTGTTGGAGGTGGAAGAGGTCGTTGTGTCGTTAGTCATTACCCGCCTACCAAAGCCTAAGCCAACAGCGTTAGCGACACTCTGCCACGTCTATATAGACATAATGTCAGACAGACAGACAACAATGCACTATTGGGGTTGTATGTAGTAGTAGTTGTACCTGCCAGCCAGCCAGCCAGCTCGACCGTTTACCGCATTCTTTGTTGTCCGCTCAAGGCTGTGATTCGCCGCCCCAACTGACTGCATCCAATTTGTTGGTTGGTCACGTTCATGTCATTATCATTATCAGCACAGCGCTCATCGTCTTGTTATTAAACATAATAATTGGGTGCAATTTAGCATTTCGCTTTTGCCACTTTTTCTTTTAGAAGCTGTTGCACAATTTGACATCAATATATAATTTATTGCTGTTGGCACCTCGAATATCTCTGATTGAACTACCAATAAATCTTTATAACAATACTAGCATAGAAGCCGGCGGGCTTCGCTCCATTATTGTGTTAGTCCATCCAATTAAACTTACTGTCTGGATGGCAATGGTTGTCCGCGGTAAAACTATTTTATCTTTAACGTTAACTTTTTAAATTTATTATTTATTATATTATTTTTTTATTTTAATTTAAATTTTTTAATTTTATTTTAATAAAATAGCATACGATTAATAAAATCGGATTTAAGTTCGTCGGATGAAAATGATTATTTTCATAGAAAATAATTGTCGAATTATTTTCAATTTTTTACTTCCAAACCGTGCTGTATTACATCTGAATACTTTTTTTCACTTTTCTTTTTTTTTTTTACAATAGCTTGAATAGTCGATAAGATAGTCCCCATGAATAGGGGCTGTAAATTTTCGACAATTTAAATTGCCATAAATTGCTTTTGGTTCCATTTCTATAATTAAGCTTATCAATCAGAAGATAGAGAAGGGAAGTTGGAGAAAAAGCACACAAAAAAAGCTGAATTAAATTAAACGCATATTTACAAAGATTTTGTTTTAAAACACTTTGATAGAAGCGGGGAAGGTCGTTTTGTCTTTTGGATATATGACATACTAATACATGCATATTTACACATACATAAATTCTATCCTTTGGTGCAACTTTGTAAGTGCAACTCTTGCATGAACGTGTGTGTACGCACACACACACACTAGCACTCATGAAAAAAATGCCTGACAAATTTAATAATCATAAAAGGAGAAAGAAGCAGACGAAATAGAAAAACAAAGCAAACGCAGCGTGAACAAAGCGTGGCACGCAGCCAAG
Source organism: Scaptomyza graminum (assembly GCA_018901835.1). Taxonomy (NCBI): domain Eukaryota; kingdom Metazoa; phylum Arthropoda; class Insecta; order Diptera; family Drosophilidae; genus Scaptomyza; species Scaptomyza graminum. Next base: position 4,677,085 of record JAEIFL010000001.1, on the reverse strand, counting down.
TGAAAGGCTCTCGGGGAAAGCAAATGCAAGCGAATATAAGGATAATGCACAAAACAAGGCGTACGAGTGTGGAAGTGGGCGTGGCATGGCGTGGCATGGCGTGGCGTTTGCCAAATTTCGCCAGACAAAGTTTAAATGCAATTGAAAAGTTTTACTGAAAAGTAGCATCCACTGCTACTACTACTACAACAATGTGCTGAATTGTGAAGAGTCTGTTGCTGCTGCTGCTGCTGTTGAGGGAGTAAAAGAAATGTTATAAATGTTGAGTCAGTGCCAAAGTCGCTAAATTCATATGTAGTACGTACAATATGTCCTACGTGTGGATGTTTGTATGTATACAACTTTATTGAGGGCAACCAGTTTGGGGCCACACACAGAGCAGTGCGTATGCGGTGCGGTGTGGTGTTGTGTTGTGTGGTGTGATGTGGCAAATGAAATGCAACTGCAGCTCCGACGCCTTTAAGAACAAATAACATCCAGATTCCCCCCGGGCATTATTCCAAAACTCAGGCGCACCAGCCACGATCCAGCAGCAGTCACCATGCAGCTGTGCTGTGTTGCATGATAACGCCACTGTGGGACAGCCAGCGATTCGCTGTGTGGTGCGGTGCGGTGGTGGGGGCAAAAGTTTTGCAACCGGACAAGTTGAACAAAAGTCTTAACATATTTTCGTAATCCAAAAGTTTAGCACAAATGCGACTTAATTGTTGGTACGCGTTGCTTGTCCTTTCTTTTCTTAGGATTACACTTAGCAAAAAACAAAAGCGCGGAGGTCACAAAAAGTGTACCTGAATGAAAAAAAAAACACCCTGATTAAAAAAGTTCTCTAGTCTCTTATGTCATATTTTTATGTATAGTTAACAGTATTATTTTGGTTTACACTTCAGATACCCTGCGTTTATTATAAATATTTTATGAATCTCAGGAACATTTATTTAATTCGAGTGTAGTTGCAGTTGATATTGTTGTGTATAAACAAAAGCCTCAGCAAGCTAAAAAACCCAAATGAATTTGCTGTTGATGATGTTGCCGCGCTTTATTAAGTGATTAAAAAGAATAGCAAAAGTTGAGCTAAGATGATGCCGCTGCTGCAGCAATAGTAGAAGAAGAAGGTAGGCAGCTTCGCAGTTGCGCTTCAAGGGTGGGCTGCAACTAAACGGGACTAAGAGAGGGGGGCATGTTGGGGTGTGCCTCCCTATGGAGCCACCATATTATGCAGATTTGAGCACAGAGCACAAAGCATAGAACAGACATCAACTTGGCTTATTTGCTGTCTTTAATGCGCTTACAGTGAAATAGAGACTGCCAAACACTGGAAGAGTAGAAGAGAGAGAGAGAGAGAGAGAGAGAGATCTGGCAATTGCTTTGGCATCATGACCAGGCTTGGTGATTAAGGAGAAAAGCTGCTTGAAGGGTTATGCCTCGCATATAAATTTATTTGCCTTTTTTTTATTCTTTATTATTTTGACACCAACTAAAATGTCAAAAGCTGAGCTTGTGCTTGCGATAATTGAAACACCTTTAGCAGAGTCGAGAAAATAGACAAGATTTTGTAATCAAAGTAAAGAAAACAGCAATTTAAAAATCCAGGCTAAGAAAGCCATTTTGCAAATATATTTTTGACTTTAATTGCTTAATACTTGCTCTAGGATTTTTTTCTTTTTTTAAAGTTTTTTAATTGTAATTATTGTCATTTTTTCAATGAATATTTTTACTATTTGTTGGCTCTTAAAAGTCTACAGTCATATGCTTGCTATAGCTCAATTCATTGAAATCCTTTAAGTGAACTAAAGACTCAGTTTATGTTTTCGCTTGTTCGTTGTTGGGTGGAACAATTTAAATGAGTTGGAACAATTTTTTTTGGAATTTTACATAGCCTTTGACAAAAGTGTCAAACGCAGTTAATTGCATTGCCAAAAATGTTTTTTGTGCTGTTAAGCGGTAAATTTTAAATGAAATGAAATGCTTAACTAAACGTAACAGATACTTAAGCGTTTGGAGACAAACAATACACAAAGCAGGTGTACCAAGTAATAGCCACTAATGCGAATGTTAAAGTAAGTTTAACTTATTTGTGCACTTTTTGTTTAAATTATTTTGTTTTTTTTGTTTGTTATCTCTTTGACGTAAGCGTTTTTTCGGTTTGCATTAAAGTTTAATTACGCTTAGTCCATTGCAATTCAGACAAAGTGAAGTGGGAGTAAATACTGCTGATAATCCAGACGGCGCAAAAGAGATAGAGAGAGCGAGGGAGATTGAGAGAGTAGTGACAGCTTTGGCTTCTGCAGCATAAACTTTTAAATTGATTGCTTTTTAATTAAAATAAAAATAGCAAAAATTTACATGCGCAATCTCTAACGTTCTGATTTATTTAAAAATTTAAAAACCGATTTTTTTGTTGAATATTTGACATTTGTATTTCTTTTATTTAAATTTAATAAAATATATTCATTTTTAATTGGCTTCACGTGCTAACAACATATTATCTTGCTATGATATACATATTATAATATATTTAAGTTCTTATGACCTACCTTTGAATCTACCTACTTTATTCTACCTTTAAAATCCAAGTGTTATTTATAACCTATTTTGCAGCTTCAATTTCATATACTTTGCATAAATAATTACGATTTTAAAAATATTTTTTCAACAATTTTGATTATTATTTAAGTTGTTGTTTCTATTTTTGTCTTTGTTTGATTGTTTTTTATTTTCACATATTCTTTTACATTGTTGTAGTTTCTATATAATTTTAGTGTTCATCTCTTGGGTCACGTCACGCCTCGTAGGTCCAAATAGAATTTATGTTCTATCAAGATTTTTTGTTGCCTAAACATCAACAACATCAACAACAAGGACTGCCAAAAACTGATGACAGTCGCTTGTTGCTGTTGTTGTTGATATCGTTGCTTGTTAGTGTTGTTTGGGCAAAGAATTCATAAATTTTTATGTCTTCATTTTTGTCAGGCGCCGCAAATCAAAGTGAATGGCACAAATGTCTGTATCTATTTAACACAAATGCCCTTTTTAGGCATAAACAATGTAACATCGACGTAATAAATACGGACATTATGGCAACAACAACCACAACAGCAGCAATGTCAGCGACAGCGACAGCAGCTAAGCAGAAGCTTCGCCATAGGCCATAAACCGAACGCATTAACGCCACAAATTTCGACACAAATGTGACACAAATGTCACACAAGCTTATTGATTTCTTTGAATCTCGCAATGAGATGATGCCAAATGAGAATAACTACATTGGCACACGAACACATATACACATACACTCACTAACGTACTTATCTGTATATGTGCTGTCCAAGCTGCTGAAAAGCAAAGACGCGCATCCTGAATGCTGACAGAGACCTATATTGAATTCTTGGAGCTGTAATCGAAACCCACACATTTTGGTACCCAAAAACACGTAGCACACCGACAACCGCAGACGTTTCAGGCCAACATCGACACCAATACACACACACACGCACACAGGCTCTCCTGGTGGTATTAACGTTGATGGGCACACGGGAATGCAATTATATGGATACTTAGAACAGGCTGAGATTCTGCATTGGACCGCTAGTAATAGGTCAACAGGGGGAAATTGTGGAAATTCATTGATATCTATAATGTTCATACTTATGAAGTTCTAATGAACATATAACTTATTCACCACATTCAATCAGAGATATTTACGCTGTCTGTCTTTTCAGGCGCAGCACAATTATATTCATATTTTAAATGGTTTTTAAATTGCTTATCAACATAAAGTTATATTTAAGCCCGTTAAGCAAAACAGCTCAATTTATTTGCCCAAAAAATATTTGCTCCAACAGTAAGCTAATCCCATAAATATTTATGCACATTTTGGACCAAAAGGATTGTGATGCAGCTGCGTTAAGCAGCCAACAGCCAACAGCTGATGACAACATAAATGAATCCCAAAGGAAACCCATTGCCATGGCTAACAAAGGCTGCTAACAGATAAGGTTCGGTCCATTGCTATTCAAATCAAATGAACTGGGAGCAATTTGTGCTTAGAAGCCATCCAAAGCTAATGCAACATTTTTCCTTTTTTCTTTTTTTCTTTACTGTTTGCTGCCATTTTAACGTGCAACGTGCACAAAGCGAGAATGCAAAAGACTATTTATCTGATCAGTGTGGGTAAAATGTTGATAAGTCTGCAATCTTTCGGTTCTTCTTTATATGGGATAGTAACAAATAAAAAGTAGCCATGCTAATGCAGCTTGTAAAGTCATTTGTTATCATAGCTTACAAAGGGATTTAATATTTCTTTATGGTGCAGCAGAGTGCAGCATTTGTATCTTTACATTCAATAGCTGTATTGTTGTATTCCCGTTTTAATCAGTTTGAAAAACGCAGCTTAAAAGCTAATGGAAATGTTTATAGCTGGCATGATTTATAATGTGATTAAGGAGTTTGTTTAAATGAACACTTTCCAGTGTCTTCTTATTTCGTTAGAAATCAAAGCCTGAAGTTTTATGCGTATGACTTTGTTCATAAGCTGCATTGATTTCTTTGGGATCATTGTTCAATTACATCTAGGTACAGGGTACCTTATAGTGAAGCTGGCCCAACCAATTGATATTCATCACGGTTTATTGAATCTGGATAACTTCTTTGACAGCAGCTGGCTGAATTACGCCTTTAACCACAAGGTGATATTTCGACACGTCTTTGAAGCGGTTTTTGGTATATTTAGTACTTTTAATCAAAATATATATATATATAAATAGCATGCACGTGACGCATTCAAAAGCATCACTCCACACACTCGCACCTGCATACATATGTACATATATGTATGTTTGTAACAATAAGCCACGTTTCACGGAGGTGTGGGAGGGGAGGGCTCGGCACTTATGCCGTCAATAACTTAATTTCCACTACAACGTGATTTAATTAACGATTACAAAAAGCCGACCCTTTTCGGTCAGTTTGGGTAGTTGCCCCATTTGCTCCGCATGAAACAATTAAGTGAGTTTGCTTGTCGCTTTGAGTTAACAGGCAACTTTTTATCGAGTTTAATGCTTTTGCAAAACTTTTTCCGTATGATGCGTGCCTGCTAAAAGGAAATTGAAGTCTTACTTTGTCCACGCATTTAATATATACTATATATCGAACACATTATATTAAAGAGGGCACCAGTCAGGTCGAAATGTTTTAAGTTTCAGCAAACACAACAAAGTTTTGTGAAGTCCGCAAATTATTGTTAACGATTTGTGAGTTATTAAAGCTTAGACGATACTAAAAGTTAAGAGTAAATTAGTTTTGTGCAATTTATGTACGTCATGATGTCTTTCCGTCTGCATGAACGCAATAAAACTTACTGTCGTGCTTCGCTGAGAAAAGAGTGGCCTCCCATAGGCCTGAGAAACTCAAGTCAATCGGACTAAAAAATATGTTAACACAATGAATATCGCCTGCACTTTCCACCAATCACAAAATGACAATCAAAGTTGCAACATTCTATTTATTTTGGCTCCACGTTGATTGCCTATAATTGAATAAGTCAGGACTAATTATTTTAAAATAATATATCAATTCAATACAAAAACAATTATACAGTTATTAAAACAATACAGAGGAAAACTGTTCTATCCACAAGTTTTGACAATTTTTAGATCTTCTTCTTTGTTGTAGTCACAGCACGCTGATGGCTCATTTGTCGCGCTGTTGCATTTGGCTAATTTACATATTACAGTTAAACTATGGCGCCAACTTTGTGGCCCAACACAAGTCACGTTAAAGTGCACAATGCGGCGTAAACTGCAACCCGTTGGCCACTCTGGCAACTCTTTCGCTCGGCTCACTGGACTGCTGCCCTCCACTAATGGGCGCATTTAAGCGTATTACATTGAAATTATCGTAGTTGCGAAAGCGTTGGTAAACGCAATCAACATTCACTTGGTTAGTTCTGCTAGAGATGCGCAAGTAGAACGATATAGAAATTACAAAAAATACATAATCATATGTATGCTTGTTGGAAATATCCAATCTTAGTGTTTACCTACGATTTATTATTTTAAAAAATTATATCGCTATGTCTTACCGTTTTGGCTGTGCATTGATAGCCGTCAGTCAGTCAGTAGATATAAATAGCTTAAGATGAACATAAACATATGTATATTTAAAATTATGTTTGCCTTATACGATTTATTATTATTCGTGTTATTTTGTTTTGTAAAATTAAAAGCCGAGATGTACTTCTTGCAATACAAAATACGGAAAATAATTGTTGTTGTCACTTGCTCAGCTCAATTAGACCCAACACAGCTAATTGTTTTAGTAGTTGTTTTATGAGAGAGTAGAGCTTGTGGCTTTAGCAACACTCAAGATTGGCAAGCACTCACCGGCATAATTGAATTACAGCTGCAACGCATCGAATTTGCATCCTTGGGGGGGAAACAAAGCAATTTTATTTCAAGGTTCTTTCAGTTATTTCAATGAAAATGCCATATTAAATCATAGTTTTATTACGCATTTATTTTCCATACACTCGTTTTATATGCATATATTTTAACTTTACAAAAAAAAAAATTGGTTTTTCTTTGTTCATTCTTGTGTTATTATTATGCTTTAATTAAATATTTGTTTACTTTCCTTACTATCTGACACTGATTCACTTTGGTTTTGGTTTGCATTTTTGGTCATGCAGCAGGACTTGAACGATTTGGCTTATAGTTTTTTAACAGATTTACTTCCGGTTCTAATTTATTTCATGAAAATTGTTTTTTGGATTTCTTTTTTATTGGTTAATTTAAAATGTACACCAAAAAAGATCAGCTATGCATGACAACTAGAATATATTTGCAAATAAGTTTTTTTTTTTAAATTTACAATTTTATTTTTTTTGTTTCTCTTGGATTTTCGGCTTTTTAGTTTTTGAGTTCGAGCTCGGACTGAACCGACACATGTTTAAGTCACTTAAGTTCGCTATACTTACAGTAGTCAGAAGAAAGTTACATGGCGAACTATTATATTTTGATACAATTGGAACACCTCATTTTTTGTATTTGATAATTATTTAAATCGCTTGACAAAAGAGTTAATCGTTTTGCAATATTTATTGCGGGATCTTTAGCTTTTCGTTTCGTTTCGTAAAGTTTTCTTGATAACAATAATGCTTTGATAGTATTTCCGTTAGTTATTATAATAGAGCTTCCTATTTCTCTTACTAGTATATTTTCATTTTGCTAGTCTGCGTCGTCCTGCTTTTCATTTAAGTCACACTGAAACATTGAATACAATTGAATGTACTTAATCTAATGCTATGACATGTATTTTTTCCACTCTATTCTTAGTATAGTAATTCACAAAGCTAACAAAAAACATACATTTATTATTATAACATTTATTTTTTTACACTAAACTTGGTACCATGATTCTTTTGTGTGTTCTATTTTAGAACAAAACCACAGAAATAGTAACACAAATATTAAAAAAAAAAAAAAAAAAAAACAACTTAAGAATTAACAACACTAATAGAAAATTCTCTAAAACGAGATTTTTTGTTCACATTCAGTAGTTCATTGGCTTTTAAATAGTACTCGTATATGCTACTGACCAAAAGGTTTCCTTATGTATTTTCTTGCTTTAGTAAAATTTGATTTTAACAGTTTATAAAATTTAGAATTTAAAAAAAACTTCGCTTATAGTACGAATAGATTATATACATATATGTGTAACACTCATTTATTTATTGATTTTCTAAGGCTTAGGCCTAAAAAATAACTGTAGCTTGTAAAGTATTGTTTTCTGATTTATTTTCTATTTGAATGCCACATATCCAATTTTTTGTTGTATTTTGGTTTTTCTTTTTTTCAAATTTTACACTCTTTTAATGCGTCATTAGCTTTTTGTTAAAGCACAACATCAAAGTGTTTATAAATATATAAATATGTATACAGAGGGCCATCAACAAATTATGAAATTATGTGAATTGGTTTATTTCATTGGTATATATATTTTCATTGCTTGCTGCCAGTTTTATTAATAGTCAAAATGCTTTAAAGATTTTCCATATTGTTAGCCCCACTTGTAATTATTCCATCTTCCAACTGACTTAGACCACATTAGTACCTCTAGGTAAAGTTCTTTGATTGAAAACCGTGATACGAGCCTTTGTATAAGCGAACTTAATTAAGTATCTTTAGGGTTTGGTTGGTATTCTTTTCACCTATGTCAAAATTGTGGCTTGTGCTATAAGCCAAAAAGGGAAAAAGACGAGAGACAGAGAGAGAGATTGGGGCGCAAGATTTGAATACAGCTTCGCTTGGGTGGGTTAGAGTTAAACGTGGGTGAATATCGTTTTGATTTGCTTGGCTTTGTGTGGGCTACTTTCAACAGTTGGCATGTACTATCGTATTATCGTGACTCGCTTGGAGGTTGTGTGTTTTAATTGGAGGTGTGTGTCTTTTGGTTTGTTTGTGTGCATCATCATTTGATTCCAATATTAGATGCATTCAATGCTTAGTAGTTTAAACTCTGTATAGTAATAGTTTGAGTAACAAGAAACCAATAGTTTATTCCAAGGAGAAAAGTAGTAGCTAGTTAGATAAGTAATATTCTTAAGTTCGTTTAATTTTAGCATATAGTAAGTTGTGTGTGTGTGTGTGTCTTTAGAGTGTTATAGAGAGAGCTAGAGATTTAGTAAGTGTTAATATACAGAAAGTTAAAGAACAGTTTTTGTGCAGGACTGCAACGCATTTTTTGTTTGTTAGGCATGTTAAGATGTAAACGTTAGTATTCGTTTTCGTATTCGTACTGCGGCAACATTTATCTAAAAATAATACCATATATGTTTTTATCTTTTTATTTCGACTATTGTTAAACTTCTTTTATTCATCAATGACTTAAGTAGTAGTATTTTTTATTTTTTTTTGTAATATCATTTGTATATCTTTCGATTTGGTATAATTAAGACAACATTTATTGTTTAATGTTTGTTTTGGTTGGACACAGTTTTCTAGTTTGCCATAAATTTGTATATTTTGACTAAATTTGTTATTTGTTTTCAAATGTTGATTTCTGTTTAGCGCTTTAACTACCACACTTTGTGCAGTTAGTATTGTTTAAATGTTTAAATTTAAGTAAGTAGTTTAAGTAGTTGTAAAGTTAAAAGCTTTTGTTTTGTTAGGTGTTTTTGAGCTAAGGTACCAATTTGCTACAGGTTGTCTAAGTGAAATTTTGTTTTGTTTTGCACTCTCTCTTGGTTCTTGTTCTCACTCTCGCTCTCGCGCTAAGGCCAAGGCAGATTGGAGATCTGTTGAGATTGTTGTTGTTCATGATGTTTTTTGTTGTTATTTGTTGTTGGAAGACTACATCTAAGTAAATACATACATCAGTTTACATGTGTGCATAGAGCAAGTAAGTGAGGATGTAAAAAGTAGTAGTAGTTAAAAAGGATCAACAGAAAGAAATAAGTTGTTGGATGGGCGCATGACTCAAGCTCCAGATATTTATTATTCCAGTTCCAGGTTTTGTAAAAATCAATTAATTTTTTGTTTAAAATTAATCACAAACTATTTACAGGGTTTTGGTTTAGCTGTCTCTTTGCAATTATTTATCGTTTATTGTTCTTTTGTTTTTTTTTTTGGTTTTTGTTTTGGTATTGTTGCTAAAAATTAAATTCCTAATAGTTGTGTGTGTTCGGTGTCTTATGTCTACTTATTTATATACAATGCATCAGTAAATTTGATAAGCATTGTATTTGCGTAGCACAAATCTTCTGCATACATACATTCATACAGATGAGTTTGTTTGTATGTACATTTACACAAATCTCCTTATTCATTCTCGAATAAAACTACAAATATTTTTGCATTTCATTTTGTTATACTCTTTGCTGGTCCAATTTATGATTTAAAACATTGATTTCATTTGCTTTACTTTATTATACTATATAGTATACATAAACTCTATATATATATATTTAAAAAATTTTATAGGTCTTTCTTATTGTTAAACACGCAATTACATAAGTATTGTATAATAATATTGTACATGCCTAATAAACTATAGAAGTTTCTATATACATATATATTTTGTGTAATTTATTTAAGTAGAGTTTACAGGTTCTGTCAAAATAGACTTCGAGATTCTTGAACAATTGAAATTTGAACAGCAACAATGTGAACCACAACAACAAAAAAAAAAAACTAAAGAAGAACAAGTTGCCATTGTCTTTTGAGCGGTTATATAATAAATAAGTTTATTAATTAACATTGGCTGAAATTCCGCTGTAAATTCCATTCCAAAATAAATGTGCTGGGTACAACTTATATATCCCATACACCTCAATTTCATTAAGGTTTTGTAAAGTCGTTAAAGTTATTCGTATTTATGTAAAACAGATTGATTCAGGTAATTCAGATTGTGTCTTTAAAAGTACAATCAACCCACATTTGCAAGTATCGTTCCCTGCCAAACTAGAAAAAACTATTCAGAAAGAACTTTAACTCTTAAATAAAATGCCCTTAAATTTCATTATATTAGTATTTTCCATAGCTAGGTCCACTGAATGTTAAGAGTATAGAGTTCAGTTAAAGCTTCAAATGGTTAAACGAATAAAATTGAGCGTAAGGTTTGTTAGAACTTTAATATAATAATAATTATACCAATAACAAAAAAAAAAGACCGGCTGCATTGGGTTTCACTTCCAATTTTGTATAAATATAGCATTGGTCTAATTTTTTTTTTAGTTTTTGGTTTTATTTTGGTTAGTCGGTAGTTTGGTTTGGTATAAAGCTTTCGTTACGCATGCAGTCAACGGTGAAAATGCTGTTGCATACTTTTGTGGGCGCACCAGCTCAATTAATTAAAATATTGTTATGTATGTGCGTGTGAGTGTGTTTGTGTACATGCACGTACATATACTATTTATGTATGTTTTCTTAACCCTGTTGGTCAATCGGTATGGCAATCTAAAATTTTTATATCTTTTAATTTTTGGCTATGATGCAATTGACGCTAATTGCATTTTGAGAGTTGGTTGTTCGCTGGCTTTGCATTTCGTAGCCAACGTTTGTTTGTATTAGTGTCAATGTGTATGTGTGTTTGTGTGAAAGTTGGCACAATGACAAACATAAGCACATCCACACTTTTGGCATTAATTGCATATTTATGGCAATTTCGTTGCTAGTTTGACAATTCGCGTTTGGTTTTGGTTTCGGTTTCGCATTTTTGCGTCGTTCATATTTTATATTTTGTTGTTATGCAAATTTCTGTTGTTGTTTGCATATGCATCTATGTAGATGTGTGTGTGTGTGTGTGTGTTTGTGAGTTCGGGCAGCAGCAGTTCAAGCAGTCAGCAGGCAACAGCAACGGGCAGCAGCCAGAGCGGCACAAAAAATGGTATTAAAAGAAAGAGAAATAGATAGAAAGAGAAAGAAGAAGAAAAGCACATATTTTAATTGGCATACAAGAATTTCAATTTCATGCGTCTATGTGTGTCTTTGTTTTGATTTGCTGATGTATGTGTTTGTGTGTGTTTGTGTGTTTATGGCAAAAGAAAACACCAACAAATCATATACAGTAAAATATAGTTTACCAAAAACAGATAGCAATAACAAATAACAGTCAACAATCAAAAGATAACGAGCAACTGCATCCATTATCCTTTTAAAATCATTGTTGTTTGAATTGCAGCCGAATTGTTAATCTTGGCTTTTAATGACACTTAAACAGATACACAAATACGAATACACAAAAAACTACACACATATTTAAGAAATACTATAAAATATGTAAGGCTTTTAATATACATACATACATAAATACAATATCGACACATATTTGATTCGATTGAATTCTTTAAGCAATCTAAATCTAAAAATATACATATGCAAGCCAATTATATGAAAGATAACAAAACGTTTATTCTCTTTTCATATACTATGTAGCTGCCGTTAAAATGCAAATTTAAGGGGAAAAACAAATTAAGCGATTAAGCATTCAGTTTATTAGCCTTTTTGGGACAAGTTATGCAAACAAATTCAATTAATGCCAATTTCCCAACTTTTGATGAGTGAGTGTTTTAATTATTATTATTTATCTATTTATTTATATTATCTCACTTATGTTCTTGGGTGCCACAAAGCTAATAAAAGCTATTTTAACGCAATCTTATTTTTTTCCCGTCGTAATAAAGAGCATTTTTCTTTAATCTTTCTTAATGAGCAACGTTAATAAAAAAAAATAAAAATCTGAACAAAAAAATCATGCATTAAAGTTGTATGATGTATCTCACATTTCTTGGAATATTGCATTTCTATCGCTGTTCTTGCTGTTCTCGTTAAGTGAACAAAAGAAATACAGAAGGTTAAAGTATCTTTCAGATATGCATAAAAGTATAGAATATTAAGCACGAATTCAATTTTAAAAAATATATTGTGGAACCGCTTACAGAAAAATTCTTAAAATTGCTTATACGTATTCACACACACACACACACACCATATGCATGCACAAACATTACAGTTGCTTTTGTTTATGTGTTTGCTTATGGCTTTTGAACAATTAAGCAGACCTTATTAATAAGTATAACTTTAGGTCTGTAGTTTTTATTTTGCTTTGTTTTCCCCTCTTTTTCGATGTGTGGCTTAAAGTAGATCAATTTCATCACAGCTAACGTCAATCATTTTTTTTATTATTGTTTGTTTGTTACCAATTCAAGAAAAAAATAAAAATAAATCAAATTATATTTCAAAATAAATTATTTGTGTTTTTATTTATTTGATAATAATTTAGTTTGTATAAGTTTTTGTTTAAGATAAATATTGAATTAAACTGTAGCTTTAGTTGTTATACATTTAAATTTATATTTAATTAATTAACACTATAACACATTTTACACCTTTTTAACATCAATATATATATAAGTATATAATAACATACACACAGATTTTTGGATGTCAGTTCTTAAACTGGGTATGTGTAATTATTGGTTTGTTTAAGAAATTTAAAAACAAATAGATAAATATAACAACACATACAATATGCACTAGAAGTAAAGTACATTGAATGTAAGTCTTAAAAATTAAAACACTTGAGTTGCAATTCTATTTTTATTATTTTTTAGTATTATTATTAAGTCCAGCCTGTGGACTCTCTCTCTCGTTTCTATTGAGCCGAAAGAGCGGGAAGAGTTCTTTATTATATATAATATGTATAATAGATAGTTGTTTTTTGTTTGTTCTGAACAGTGTTTGTATTTGGTTTGGTTTACTTTAGACTTAACCTGCATGCAACATGAAAAGTTCGTAAATACTTATTGCTGATAGTATCAAAGTTGTGTGTTGTACTCACTAGCTGGAGATAGTACGAGTTTGATTTAAACGTTTAACAAATATTTAAATGCCTATTAACAGGAGACGCCCTGCTTTGCCACCGTATACCAAGTGCTGACTTTTACCAGCGACGGTGAATCAGGTGTTTGGGGTAGCTCTGTGTTGCCCTGTGCCAACCGATTATTGCTATTTAATGGTGGCGGCAGTGGCGGTGGCGGCGGAATTGTTGATGTTGCAACTTCTCTCTTAGCTGCTGCTTGCTGCTTTTGCTTGCGATTGTTGCGCTGCCTTTGCTTATTGTTTTTACTCTTTGCTGGCTTAGGCGCCGCCTGCGGCTGGACACTCGCCTGACCTTGACCTTGAGCCGGGCTCAACTGTTGCGGATGATGGAAGTGCATCGGTTGCGGCGTATGCAGATCCCGACTCACCTGTGGACCAACCTGCGGACACCGGAATCGTATCGCCTGCTCATTTTCCACATTAAGCTCTGGCCAACGCAACGGTTTCGGCTGCAAATGCTGGTGTGGATGCTGCTGAAGATGATGCCGTTGCCTGCTCTTGCTGCGCTGGCGTGACTGACGAGATTTGGACTGAGATTTGCGCACTCTTCCTCCCGGAAGAGGGGGCTGCTGCGGTGGCGGTGATAGCACAATGCGTGACTGCAGCTCCGTTTGTGGTCGTTGGCAGTGACGGCAAATGGCACGACTTATGTGTTGTTTGGGTATTGAATCTTCGCTATATTCATAATCATCCAAATCCCCATCATTTGCATATTCGTAGTCATCCTCATCGCTATCATCATCATCATCTGCATTATCCTCCTCATCCTCGTCTTCTTCATCTAGCTGTGGTTCATTGTGGTTCAGGTTACGGTGCCTATGATTAGTTTTGTAGTTGTTGTTGTGTTGCTGTTGTTGCTGATGGTTGTTGTGCATCTTGTTGTTGTTGCTTGTGTAGTTTTTGGTTGTTGTTGCTTTTGTTGTTATTGTGCTGGCGCCATCGATGTCAATGACATGACAGCACTTGGCTGCTGCTGCCTGATGGCTTGTGCAATGTATTTGTTGCTGTTGTTGCTGTTTCATCTTGTTGTTTGACTTACGTTTGTCCGGTTCCATTTGATGTTGTGGCTGTTGTTGTTGTTGGCGTTGCCGTTGCCTTTGCTTTTGTTGCTGACTGCGACCTCGTGGTTGGCGTTGCCTGCTGCGAACCGTGTACTCATCGCCCTTGTCAGTCGGATATGGTCAGAATGATGTATCAAATACGGACATAGATCTGGATATGGTGTCATCATTATGGCACGCCTCCAAGAACTCCTCCAGCGTCACAACACCATCGCGATTAATGTCCATTTTCTGCAATAATAATTTTGAAAAAATAATAAAATATAGTTTAATGAGAATAACACAAGCAAAAGTTAGAAATACTCGAGAATTTGTTTTTTTTATAAAATCATTCTACATTTTAGTATTTTACACAAGGTACCGATGCGTGTTAGGGACATCATACTATTTGGCATTTTTCCAGCTGCCACCGCGAACTTTAGTTTAACTAATTTATATGCCCTACTTAGGGTTAACTATCATAGATAAGTAACTTAGCTCTGTGTCATAGAAACTCATAAGAGAAATGAATTCAAGATAGATGATACTGACAAATATAAAGTCTACGTTGGCTACGCATTTCGGCTTCACCCCCCTTTGCTTCGTGTGCTCTTTGCACACTGGCTGCTGGCTGTACCATCTGGAGCACGGACGGACGAAATGGAACATTCAACAGGAGAGGAGCACCGCTAATGACACTGCGTGACTGGCAAACCAAACATAGCCCCCTGCAAAAAGCAACTTACATAATCTGGACGGATAGAACAGTCTACCCCCAGTTCAACTCCTTCCTTACTGCAGCAGTCTCCTCTATTCGACGTGCTTTCTTCTTCTTTCAAAATCGACCAACAAAAGACATACATAATTTGATTTGCATAACGATGCGTAAGCCGCCAGTTTGAGGCGAGCGCAAATTGGAAATTCAATAATTA
Source organism: Scaptomyza graminum (assembly GCA_018901835.1). Classification (NCBI taxonomy): domain Eukaryota; kingdom Metazoa; phylum Arthropoda; class Insecta; order Diptera; family Drosophilidae; genus Scaptomyza; species Scaptomyza graminum. The sequence continues at coordinate 4,661,737 of JAEIFL010000001.1, read as the reverse complement.
ACATAAGTTCATAAAGGCGAAACGTTGTGGTCAGAACCAAACTTAACCGAACCATAAAAGCAGCAAACACATCAGATATCTGTGGATGGGCGGTCGCTCACTTACCTGAAAGATGTGCTCCACCTTGCCCTTGATCTTCTCCTCCTCGGGAATTTCGTCGGGCAGGCGGCCCATTAGCTCATATATGGCAGTCACAATGTCAGTCATTTCCTCCCTCGTTATGAAGCCGTCGCCATTGATGTCGTATAGCGAGAAGGTCCAGCGCAGTTTTTCCTCAACTGAGCCGCGCGACAGTATTGAAAGCCCTTGAACGAAATCCTGTGCCAAATAAAAAATAAGCCAGCATAAATATACATTACACAGCAACGTACAAGATACAAAAAAAAAAAGAAGCTACATGAACACAAACAGGTACTCGCAACATGGATGCGAAAATCCAGAAATAAAGAGTGAGACAGCGACGAACAAAACACACAAATATTGAAAGTATGTTTTAAGAAATTGCTCGTAAGCCGCAGCAGCCCGTAAGCACGTAGCGAGCGACCTCCAACCATTCCGCCACTCACTCAGTCCACTCAGTTAAGTCCAGCAGTGTCCAACGCAACCAACACCATGCTGCTGCTGAAGTGGACATTTATTTCAGTTCTTTGTCTGACAAATGTGCCTAGATAAGCACTGGAAGCAAGTGCAAAAAGTTCTACAAGCTCTCACAGCTCCTTACCCGATCTATGGGGATAGCAACTAAAGAAAATATGAAACGAAAAAAAACTCCAAACGCAGCTGAAAGCAAACTTTTGCTTCTTTTTGCATATTGCTTGTGCTTTGGGGCATGCGACTACTGTGTCGTATTTGTATAAGTGTTTTTCAGCTTGAAGTACTTTTACTATTTGCAACATTTTGGCTCATTTGGCAAATTGAAGAGAGCAGCTAGGCTAATTTATCAATGAAACAGGGAAAAAGGGTGAGAAAAAACGTGACAGTGGCAAAAAAAAAAAATATGTTAAAAAAATAAATAAATAAAAACACTCGAAAAGTTGTTTGGGCCATTTGCAGTTCCGGACGCAGACAAAAACACGAATAAAAATAGTTGAAATTGTTGTTAGGTGCGTTTATAAATGGGCAGTGACTGCAAACAAATGTTGATTTGATAAAAAGCAATGGAAGGGAGTTGGATATTTGATATTACGTATACGTATTCAATGTGCAACCTTAAACTCTTTTGTTGCTACAAAATTTTGATTTTAAACAAAGAAATTAAATCATGAAAGCTTTGAAAGTGATGAAGAGAAGATGTGAAATTCATACAAGGGTAAACCAACTGTAAAATAGTATCCTACATGCAAATTTTGGCAATATTCTCGGATAGCTACGAACAGTTTACATAGGTGAAATTTTAAAGCAGTTAACAATTTCAAATTGATTGATGATTGAGGCCAGTATGGTGAATGTATTAGACTCTTAAATAGTGTGGTTTTCTTAGAAAAAAAAAAATTGGTTTCTGTAAATAAAGAAATAGACTGATGTCAATTTAGTTTGTACAAGTTGTATTATTTTATTGCGCAATCCATTTGGTTTTCCGATTCATTGGGGCAAAGCTGCTAAATTTACTTCAAATCCAGCAAGTAAATATTATTGCAATGCACAGCCACGTTTTCAATTTAATAAAAGCAACTGTCGTGCAAATCGTGCATAAAACACCTTGCAACAATATGTGAGCTTAATTGAAAAGCGGAAGTCTACTTAGTCAACCATCACTCGACACCCACAAACACACACACACACACACACATGACAAGCAGCAGCTGAAAGAGCGAGTGTGGAAAACGAGTGATATGTGTGTATGAACATATTGTAGTGTGCCGATACACTTAGAAATAAAACTTGATATGTTTTCAAAATAAGAGGTTATATTTTTTAAAATTACAAACAAAAAAATTGTTGTTTCTTTTTCTTTTATTTAAGAATAAAAATAATAGTCTATTCTTGTGGTGTTTGCATATAGGTATTGGCAATTTTATGAACTTTAAGTTTTTGTGGCTTTTTTGTTTTAGTGTAATTTAACGTATGTCCTACGTACATGGTTTATATGGTGAACGTGCCTTGTAGTCATTACAATTTTAGGTCATTATTCACAAACGAAAATGGCGAACAGGCAAAAAGGCAAAGCCAAAGGCGAAGCTCCCAATGGGCTCCCCCACAGTATATATTAACCAAGATAAGAGACTGTCTCTCAGTTGGCTATATACGTATGTATGTGACAGAGTGTGCCTGTGTGTGTGTGTCTGCAGCAGTTATTTGCCTTTTGTTTGGCCTTTGTGTCTTTGCTTTGCTTTTGTATCGCACTTGGCTGTCTTGGCTTTGGACAACCCAGCGGGATGGCGTTAAAATCGCAATAATTCATCGTTTCAATGGCATCGCCACCAACCAGTCAGCCAAGCTAACACGTGCTGCAATTGTGCTGCTGTCGCAGTTTCCTCTCTTTATTTCACTCTAACACTCCCTCTGCTCATCAGACCGCCATCTGGACATAGAGAGAGAGTTTTGCATAGCCAATAGGCGTGGCCCTCACACCGGAAGTGAAGTTCATGTTCGGACGTTGGCAGCGAACAAAACTGCAAAATTATTTGCAAATTTGCATGCGAAGTGGCTGCCAGCCACGCCCTAAAGCCTGGCAGCCCCCCTCTCACGCTGCCTACTACCGCCGCTGAGCCATTTGCCACGCTTTGCATGCGCAAATTTATTTGATTTCCGTTTGGCTTCTTCGCGCTTTGTTCGCCCAGCAGCACAATATAGTATACGTAGTATATGTATTTGTATATATTTTTTTGTCTGTTACTCGTGCAATAGAAATGTTGACAATGACAGCAGCAGCAGCAGCGACAGCAGCGCCAGCAGCAACAACAAACGGCAACAACAGAAGCGACAGCTTCATGAACACCGCACGAGAAAACAGATTGAGATAGGCGACTGCACCACCACCTACCACCGCACACGATCCCCCCGCACTCCGCACCGCGCACCGCGCTTGTCAACCACTTGTGCTGCATTTTATTTCAATTTTGAGACATTTCACTTGGTTTTTTGGCTTTTGTTTCGCTCGTTTTGCGCTGCCATTTTCAGTTTGTTCAGCTAGCTGTAGGCGAAATACCTAAAAGGCAATGGATGTGAAAATGAAAACGAAAATGGAAATGCCAACGCTTGTTGTAGTTTTCCGCTTGTTTTCGTGCTGCACATTGGCGAGGCTATAACCAAAAAAAAAACCCCAAAACATAAAAATAAAGAAAACAAATCGTTGGCTCCATTTGAAATGTATACTAGCTCCGCTGTCAGGCTTTTTTTGTACTTACATCTGTGTATTTAGGGAGGGAGGGGGTAGAAACCTGGCTTGAAAGCCGTTAAAATGTGATAAGTGAATCTAATGTTTAGTTAATTGATAACTTTGAACCGAAGCGTTCCCTATAACTTGAACTAGTTGGATTTGTAGTTCACTTTTAGCAATCTCTAGCTGTTTATAAGAAATTGACACAACCTTAAACTCTGTTAGTATATAAAGCTTGGATTTTTTTTATATTATGTTTATATATAGCAAATTAAATTTTTGGACTTTATGCTTAAAGGAATTCAGTCGCTGTCGGCTGCAGTCTGAATCATGTTGCCTGCCAAGTTTGCCACCCATCAATGACAAACACTTTTCAGCTTCAAAACTTGGCAAAAACTTTTGCTTTACAATAAAGCGCACGAAAGAATTACAAAGTATATAAGAAGGAATTGTGTGCAAGAATGAGCGCTTGTGTAGAATTGAGTTTGGAACAACTTGTTGTATACGTTATATTTCGTTTTTAGTTGCATGTGCAGATTTTCACTAGAAACTTAACTTAGTATCAAAGCTTGAAGCTGGTCTGCAGCATTTAATGGACCGCTAAAATAGTATCTAGCCGAAGGACTTTTATGGCTTGTTGTTTGTGTTGATGCTGGAGGGCATTGGTGGTGGTAAATCGCAGCTAAATGAGTAGCGTTATACGCATCTTGGCCTAAAGACTGCGGTTGTGGCTAAAACTTGTGCGCGTGTTTTGTTGCTGTTTTTTGTTCTGTACAAAGCATTTTGCAGCATCATTTAACGATGTCATGGAAACAAATTCACCACCCACTCGAGAGAGAGAGAGAGAGAGAGAGAGAGAGAGAGAGAGAGAGAGAGAGAGAGAGAGAGAGCCATGGGCGAGCAAACAAAAGTTTTTCTCATGATTCTGCTCGACTGTGTCGTGAAGTTTTTCAACTCAACTGTCAGCCATATTTTATGCTTAAAATGTCTAAAGTAATTTCATTGTACTTAAACGCTAGCCGTTGTTGTTGTTGGTTGGGTGTGTAGGAGGATTTGGATGCTTTGCTTTTGGCAGTCTCAGTTCGCTGACCACTGAGCCCGCCCACAACCCACATTCCTTAAGATTATCAAGCAAGCTCTTCCGTAGAGTTCATAATTAAGTACAAAATAGAAATGTTTGCCAAGTGCTTAGGCGCATTGAAATGTTGAAAATGTCACAAATTTGCCAGCAACATTCATTTGTGGGCTAACTCTTTAAGGTTCAACACTGGATTTGGACAGGGTCTTTAATTTTTTAGCTTATCTCTTGCTGCTGCATACTTTCGTTTTCTCTCCCTCTTTCTCTTGGGTTTTGTCTTTTATCGGTCCCTAAGCTCTGCGTTGCACTATGTCGACCCAAAACGCTATCTTGATTGCTTGGAGTGCCGCTTAACAGCTTCGAGCAACAACATTGGGAAATGTCTTGAATTTTTCGCTTATAAAACCCGCACAAAAAAAAAAAAAAAAGAAATCCCATACAAAAGTAGTTTGATGATAACCTATATTTGATATTTGACTTGATAAAGCACCTAAACTTGGTTATTAATTATCAAAGGAATAACAAAAAGAAGCTTCATTGAATTAAAAAAAAGGAAAAAATTTAAATTCTTTTATTCAATATTCAATTAATTATTGATAATATATGTATAAAGTATCAAGCATAAAGTATCTTACTTTTGTTCTTGAACATGATTAAAATCATTATTACCTACCTCAAAGCTGACAATGCCGCTGTGATCCTGATCCAGAGTATTGAATACATAATGTGCGTATAGTGTTGGATTTGCTGTTGTAATCGTTGTTGTGGTGGTTTTTTTTGGTTGTTGTATATTGTAAATAAAAGCAAGAAAAGAACTGCGTTAAATGTGAGAGTACAAATAATGAAAGTCAAGACATATGTATATTTATATATATCTTTTGAACAATTAAGTTTAAAACTTTTGATTAAATGTGTTAACACCAACTGACAACTCTATAAAAAAACAAACACATATATATCAAACACATACATACATAAGTATATAAATTTTAATAACACACATTAGAGAGAAAGAGAGAGAAAGAAGCGAATACATTTGCAAGTATTCAAATAAACTTAAAGCGAAAAGAGCATTTGCAAATGACAGATGAGAATGCGAAACTTAACCTAAAATCAAAAAGTAAAACCCAAAGTGAAAGCGAAAATGCAAGTGAACTTTTCATCAGTGTTGTTGTTGTTGCTGTGGAGTGTTTAGGTTTTTTTTCTTTGGTGGGAATACCAGCATAAAGATGGGTAATGCCACCGCTGCTGTGTCATTATTGGGTCAAAACTTTGATGGTGGTCCGACCCTTTTTGCCTGTTGTTGTTGTCCTTTGCCTCCGTTGAACATTGTGCCCCTACTTGTGGCAACAGGCTCAACAGTCGTGCTTTCTGCTTGCCTACCACCACCACCACAACCAGAAAAGGGAAGGAACAAATTTTTGCAACTTAACTTTCGTTCTGTCAGCCACAAAGTTTTTGTTTATCGCAAAAAGTCAACTTGCCCCATAAACGACGGGACTTTCGACTTTTCCCCCTTCAGCTAATTATGTATGTATGTATGTATGTATGTATGTATGTATGTATGTATGTGTGTGAGTGTGTCTATGTAAGGTTGTGTGAGCAAACTGATAAGTTGGCAAATGCTCAACAAATTATGCAGCATGTGTGGTAAATCAGATACCAAAATATACGATACCCAGTAACTGCACGGGGTATATACCCTGTTATATTTTTTCAAACTGAAAATTGTTATGGCTTGGCCATCAATCAATCAATCAATCAGTTAGCCTCAGTCTTTAATATTACTATGATATTCAGGATATGAAACTGTCGATTTAAATTAGTTGTTTCTCTCTTTTGACAATGGTTGGTGTGGCATCCTTAAAGCCATGTTGTGGCAGCAAAATAATATTCCACCACTCAGGCATACCCTCTAGCACTTGACACTTTGCACTTGGCGCTAATGTCCCCTTATCTGGCCAAACACATTACATTTAGATTATTGCCGAGCAGCGGCTCATTTGTACTGTTTATGTTTATGACACGCTGCTGATGGTTTGCAGCGGCTTCAGATGCAACTGCAACAACTTCTTGCTCCCTCTCTCTCTCTCTCTCTTTCTCTCTCTCTCTATCTCTCTCTTTATCCTCTCGTACAATTTTTGCACACTTTCTTGAGGGTCGGAACAGAAATGCAGTCCATAAAAATGCCACTTGCTCATCTCGGCAAATGCGTTGCAAAAAGCAATTTTATTGATGTGCTTGGCTTTTCCGCGGGGTAAGGAGGAAATACTAGGATATGTGTTTGGGGATGTTTTTTGTGTGTTTTGTGCCATTGCGCGCACCAATGCCAAAAATGTATTTGTCAAAGTTTATTGTCGCCGTTTGATACTTAATGCTTTTTTATGAAGCATGACGCAAAGACACAATCTCAGCCTACAAATACGCACAGACACACACACACACACACACTGGGCAAGGTCAAAGCTCAAAGGCAAAGATATCATCTGCCGCTGTTGTTGTTGTTGTTGTTATTGTTGTGGCTGAGCCAAATCAAAAAATGATTGCAAATGTGCCATGTAGAAATTGTTATAAACATTTTGCGCTGCAAATTTGCCAAACGACACTTAGAAAAACTAACACATGACAAAACCCGGAAAACAATATGTGTGTGTGTGGCAAGTGGCAAAATTAATGCTCGAGAGCAGTGCAGTGGGCAACGGGAGCGCGGAACTGGGAACTGGGACCTGGGAGTGATAAATCACCAACTTTGATGATGATTTTTTTTCTCTCTGCTGTTGGTTGGCTGGTACTTTTTTTGCTTGTTGGGGTTTTTTTTTTCGTTTTTCTTATTTTTATTTTAGCCCAGCTGTGACGTTGTATTAAGTTGCGCTTCGACCCCCATGCGCCGACCGGCGGAGTGGCAAAGCGGCTTATCAAAATAAAAAATGATTTCATTATTTATTTTTCATCAGATAACTGAGGCGCAGCATGTCTCGTGCTACGTACTACGCTTTTTACAAGCATTTCCGCCTGTCGCTGCTGTCGATGCTTGTTTGTCAGCTTACCACCACAGCTTCCCCCTCGCCTCTGCAACACACTCCCTGCATCTCTCTCTCTCTCTCTTTACGAATACTTCTAGACACTTTTCTACTGTTCTAATTTGAGCCTCCCACCTAATGCTTGAGCTGCTCTTCCATCTCAAGGCAACATCAACATGTTCACATCCATTTACCAAGTTTCATGTTCGTTCCCTTCCTCCCCCTCTCTCTCTCTCTCTCTCTCTATCGCACACAATCGCTCGGCAAGGCAGCCGAACAAGTTTATTATAATAATTTAGTGCCAAACATGTGTAACAATATTTTTGTGTGTGTGTGAATGTTGTGTATTTTTCGTCCTTTTCTCTTCCTTCGTCCTGAGCAAGGGGATTAGTGCATGACAACCAAGCAGTACAGCACAGTACAGTAAAAATACACAATCATGGATTTTAAGTAGGATTTATTGTGTCCCAAGTTCATGTAGTATGTGTAGTCGGACTGAGCCAAAACTGATTTAAAACCGAATTACCGCACTGAAATATCCTTACTAATTGAAGGCACATAATTTTTTGATTCTTTTGATTGTGTTGCGAAAAAAAAAAACGAAAACGCCTTGGAATAATAATTAATAAAATTTAAAGATTGCTTCAAAAAATTGTAAAATACGTAAAGTTAAACTGAAAAAAGAGCTATTAAATTCTTTATTTTAAAAAGAATTAAATTTTGCTTTGTCTTAACTGGCTTTAAAAATCTCAACCCGGTTTATGAAAAGTGATATTTTTTATATAAAGCAGAAAAAACTTTTCGTTCTTGGTAAAATTTTACGATTCGCATAATTTACTCAGTGATAGTGAAAGGAATGTTGCATTAAGTCAAGCATAACTTGTCTATTTGGCATGTTGAGAGCTAACGAATATCTCTTGAATTTTTACTTGGTAAGTCAGTCATTCAATTGGTCAGTCTGTCAGTTGGTCAGTCAGTCAGTATCTGTCCAGTATCTCATTATCCACGCCTTAGCTTGGCCCAAACTGGTCGAGGCTTTGTGGCAAGTCTTTTATTTTTGCCAGCAGGCGCGTGGTAAAAAGTAAATGAGCAATTTTACTTGTTATTCAAACGAGGTCAAGTGGGTGAAAATGGGTGGAACTTGCTGTTTTGTGGCTACCTTGGCCATGCCTCCAGCTTTTCAGCCCCACAGTCACCCAGCCCCAGAGGCCAGTGACGACTTGTGAAACATGATTTTGCTTTTTATACTTTTTGCTAATTTGCTCTCTCAACATTTTAGTTTTACAAGCCAAAGGGTCTAACGGATTCCGCTGGGGTCGGGCAAAGCCAAAAGAAATATAAAGGCAAGGTATTTTTTTTCGCACCCTTCCATTGTTTTAAATCAGTCAGCAGTCAGAGTTAGCTTTAATGTTATCAAAGAATAGCTGGCATTGGCTACACTAACAAATAGGGCCCAATCTAACGATGATATTACATACATATATATATTATAGCATGTCGGCATTGAAAGGCAATGAAATTGGCAATAGCATCCGCTGCCATCAAAACCAATTGCTGTTGCTCAATTTGAATGCGGGCCAACCAGACGATGCTCACCCACTTGATTGCTAACAACAGATAACAATACTAAGAGTCAAGTGAGCCGCTTGCCAACATTTCTGGTTGAATCAATCGACTGGCATGTCAAGGATTATGTTTCGGATAGTTTGCTTTTCAAAACTGATTAAGTTTTAGTTGTCGTTTTAGTTTTAGTTTTAGTTTTAGCTTTGGCTATTTTGCTTTGTTGTACTAGTATATTGTTTTTGCCAGGCTTAAATGATTTTTACCTTCTTTTATCTTCTGTATTATGTTTTCAATGCTCAATGAATATGCTGTTGTAGTCTGTGTCAGCTTTGTAAGTAAGAATTTTAATGAAAAATGATTTTTGGTTTTGTTGTCATTCATTTGGAATGGTTGCAGTTCTGTCCGCTTTGTTTGTAAGTTCGAAATTCTTTATTGAAAATTAATGACTGCAAATTACTACAACACACAAAAAACATTGACAAAATATAATAATAAAAAAGACTTATTGTTCTTTTCAAACAATAGCACTCAAATCCGAAAATCATGTTAAATTTAGTCGTTGAATTGTTTTGCGTAGTAAAGCAATATATATTTGAAGCCGGCTCCACAATGTGTTTTAAGTCTCGTAAATCATAACACGTACAATTGCATGGAATATCCATATAAGTCTAGAAAAGTTTGATAATACATTTTTTATTTAACAAGATTTTTCTGTTCACAATTCTTCCTTTAATTGTTTCAAGGGTGAATTGTTCAACACCTAAGCAGCGGAAGTTATTTTTGTTCAATGCTAGAGCCCCAATTTTGACACATTATCTGTCCGCCCCTAGATAAGTTTGCAAGGCTTCAAATCTCTAGATTTACGGGTGTCGAAAAAAGTTGCGTTTATACAGACGGACAGACGGTATTGAGTATAAAAAGACAAAACTAGCTGATTTCTAAAATTATTTAAACACACACACACACACAAACATCTATACATATATAGAGTACATGTAATTACATACAACTAAACACATATATATTTATAAAACACATCAAGATCGCAAATAATATTCAGTTGCGAATGGTTTTCTTTTAAAATATATTTTGATATGTTTTTATTTTGTTTAGAATTTGATGACGTTGAGCAGTGTCTGGCGCTACAAGCATATGGATGGATGTATTAAATGATTTCCAAATTGTTATTATATACAAAGGTATTTTTCTGTAGTATTAAGCTAAAGTATTAAGCAGTTGTGTATTTTTGATAATGGAAGTAAACAAGAAACAAGTATATACAAAAAGGCAAGCGTTAGTAATACACTAGTACAAGTCACAAATGTTAACGAAACGAATTATACTGTACCGCACGAACCTCCCTGTGGAAAAAACTGAGAGTAGATCACTTTGAAGGTATCCTCCTTGACGACGCCCGTGGGGCATTCAGCCTTAAAACCGCGATAAATTCGTTTGATTTCGTCCTCTGTGAAGCGGGTGGCGCGACTCAAGGCGCTCAATGAATCTGGTCTGTAGCGTGCTGGTGTCTCAAATTCTTCTAGTTCGGAATCTGCAAAGCCATTTTTTAACCAAAGCACAAGAAAACGAAAGGAAGAAAGAGAGAGAGAGGAAGAAAGAGAAAACGACAGAGAGAGAAAAATGAAAGCGATGCATGAGTGAATATGTTTTCTTTTTTATCAAGCAAAAGCTGTAGGTTATTTTTAGTCAATACTTAACTTAAAGAATAATGAATTAATATACAATATTGAGTCTGATTTTATCATCAGTTTCATCAATAAATGACAGTTATATAAGTTTGAGGTTTTGCAGGAGATAAGAAGGGACTTAAGCTCATGAAAATATTTAATATTATTTTCAGCTCCCATCCAAACAAACAAAAACCAAAAATGTTCTGTATTACCTTTTTTGTAGGTAAAAGTTACCACCATTTTGTTTTCGTTATATTTGTCAGATATTAGCCGGAGGTCGATCCCTTTATTCTATTCGAATAGAAAATTTTCTTATCTTTTGCCGTCTATCGTGCTGCCAACTTGGCATACAGTTTGAATAGCAACTCTGCTTCGTGCGCACATCTTTACTTAACACACACTTACACACATACAGTCAATCCCCTGCTCTGCCCTTTAAACACATGGTACACACATGACGTGCACAAAATGGCGCGATTTTAATTTTTTGAGTCGCTTCTAGCGGGTAATTAAGTACTTTGCATTTTGCTCCAAAAACTTAAGCAGGCTTTTCAAGCTTAATTATTTGTCTTAAATGTTTTATTTGTTTTGGTTTGGTGACTTTTTTGAAGCAGGTAAATGCCCCTGTGAAACAAGAAAAAACTCTCGGTGGCTGCTGTGAAGCTTTAATTTTGGCTAATCAAAAGTTTGGCTCAACTCACACACATACATCGAATGCAGCTGCTATGTGTGTGTGAATGTGTGAGACCGCAAGTTGCCCAAAAGCAGGCAACACTTTTCACACGCTTGACAAATGGCTCCTTAAAAATGCATGAAACACGCGCAGCGATGGAATTGTGGCAAGCGAAAAAGTGTGGGGCGAAAGGGTTGAGGTAGAGTATGAGTCGCGGCCAGCGCATCAACTATTTTTAAGCTGTGCCCACATTTAGAACAGACTTGCGACGCGAATGCTTGGTTATCGCCTGAAGGTAGAACTCGCATACAAATGAGTATTCGTCGTACTGTCGTACTGTTTTGTTGGGTATATTGAAAGTATGAAAGAGCGACTCTCACAGAGCCACAGAGCACACATACATACATACATAGTAAATAAGTATTAGCATGTTGCATCACTTTCAAAAAGAGATGAGGCAACGGACTACAAATTTACTGACAAAACAAAACAAATATTACAGAAGTTTTTGCATCTGGTTTAGTATGCCAATTTTATGCAGAATCACGTTTAAGACCGTTTCTTTAACAAAATGCATATTTGCGCTTGTTTATCTTTGTTGAATGTGCAACTTTTTGTTAAACTTATTTTGTGGAATTCATTTAAATTTACTTCTTCTGTTTTTAATAAAATTACACATGTTAATTGTTTCCATATTCCCTATATAAAAAATACTGCAAGCTTATAAATATTCTAAGCATCTTCATTTCTTATTCAAAATTAGAATATTTCTAATGCCTGCTGGCATAAGCCACACACACACATACCAACACACAAGCACACACACACACATTGATGCACATGCAAATGCATTGTTTATTATGCATTTTCTTTTTAGCCAAAAAGCTGATAAAAACAACAAAAATAGAAAGCAACGCCTGCAGTTAAAAAAAAAAAAACCCAATGTTAGTTCGATCACACGGGAGATGTGTCTTGAAATTAAATACTCTGTATAGTTGCAAATACATTTTCAAAATAAAAATTATGAAAGTGCTCATTTACAGGAGGAATGGGTTTAATATCATATTTAAACCAAAATCTCCCACACACAGCGCACTCATATCCGAATGGATTTTCAATAAATTTTTTAGAAATAAATTATGACTGGCATAATCATCTACGAAATTTTCGTATGTCAGTTGTTCTTGTTGTTGTTGTGCCCTCGTTGCGTTGTTTAAATTTTGTCGATTTCTGGCTCTATGGGCCCGCTGATACGCAGCGTTCCTGGCTCTTCTTTCATGTATTATTCTTTGTTGTTCTAGTTGTTGCTGCTGTTGATGTTGTGGTAGTTTCACCTTATTGCATTTTATATTCTGTTAATTTATTAAACATACCTCCATTGCAAAAATACACTTTGTTGTTTTTTATTATTTTTGTAATTTTTTATATTTGGTCTGTTTTGTGTAATATTATCACTGACAGCACTGACATGTACATATATGAACTGAATATAATTTCAGTTTATTTGTGTGAAACCGACGTTTAAATGGGGCTTTTCAAATTATGTTTGCCTTTAGAATAAACGCAATATTGTTACGTGATGATGTTTGGAAAATACCCTACCACTTGATAGATTTGAAATTTATTTATATTTCATTTTTTCATAAAGAAAATACATTGATATATGTAACTTGAGTAAACATTAAAGTAATCCTATTCAAAAAATTTTCTATAGCACGCAGCAAAAAGCGCAGGCATCTTCTATATTCTCATGCACACACACATACACAAACAAACGTGCACTTTTGCTAGGCAGAAAGACTTAAGGGTTCAGGGTATCCTCTAGTTTAGCTCTCACGACCAGAGATTCTTTACATTTCTCTTCTTGTTGCAAGTTTTTATTGGCTGAGTGGATAGGAGCTCTTATACCTGCTGTCAGAGGCTGGGCTGGGGTAAGAATCACATCTCGTTCATTTTTTATGCGTAATGCACTTTGTTGCAAGAATATGCTTGTGTCTGTTTGATATGTGTTTTAATGGCGTGCATTATTTGGTTTTGCCACATACTATTTTTAGCTGTTGCACTTTAGCGCATTCGCATTCAAAAACTTAGTTTTATAACTATGTGTATATAGTATCTGTAGCATCTGTCAGTTTTGTGAGCGTTGCCAGTTGCCAAACCGTTGACAAAAATACATTAATTCAAATATATATTCATGTGCTGTTTGTTTGTTTGACTCTAATTAAGCCAAGCTGTGCTTTGAGTCGTGCTTTTGCTGCCCCAAGTGGCATTCATTCACATACATACGCTGTGTATATGCATATGATGCATATGTGTTTGTGTTTGGGTTTTATTATCAGTTAGCAAACAAGAGGCAGCCAAAATATATACATATACTAGTATGTTCACCCGAGAAAAATGTCTAAATTATTTGCAAGCATAACAAAGCTATTTTCTGCTCGACCTCGACTGGACGTGTTTTAGGGTAATATTTGTGGGATTTTTGTTGCTTGGGGGTCATAACATTACTAAAAGTCTCTCGCAATTCACAGAAAAAACCAAAAAACATGCCACACACAACTTCTGTTCTGTTTTCGTTCAGGTATGATTTTTTTCCAGCTTCTGTTGCTGCTGCTGAGGTCAAGGTGTGAAAATAGCGTAAATAGCGACGCCAAACGCAAACATGCCTCTCATTTGGTGGTTATTGTGGTCAGTTTTGTTGTCGTTGGTGGTGGCAATTGGCAACCATAACAATAAACAACGCGTGAGTGGAGCGTCATGCCACTGCTCACAGCGCTGTTGTCATTGTAATTGCAGATAAAGCACACACACACACACATACAAACACATATAAAGGCATACACAAATGCAGCTGTTGCTGCTGTTAACCCCCTTTAAATTTTTCAAATCGAGCGTCCCTTGCAACTTACAATGTTGCATGCGCTTGCATAATAAGTTCCTGTTTATCTCGACTCGGTTTGTTTGTCAGTTAGTTTGCCACGCTGCGGCTGCTGCAGCTGTGGCTGCTGGCAGTCTCTCTCTCTTTGTGTATGTGTGTGTGTGTGTGTGGCGCAGGTGTCATGTTTCCGTTTCCGCTGCAGCACCATTGCAATGCAGGCATTCCTGCTGCTGCAACAACAACAGCAAGAAGTAGAAGAAGCATCGGGCGCCGTTAGCCAAGCGCAAATATTTTTGCATGCTGCCGCTGTTGCTGTGTTTGTTGTTATTGCTGCTAGAAAACCGCAGGGTGTAAGTTTCTGTGTGGTTTCGCTATGTGGGTGTTGGTTGCAACGACTGTAAAAATGCTTTTTATAAGGTCTGCCTGCTGCTGCTTTTTCCAACTGGAACTGCACAAATATTTGCTTTCGTTCAATGTCTAGAGTGCCGAGTGTCAATAAAAGCCAGGCGAGAAGAAATAAGTGCAGCAGTAATAGCAGCAATAAACTGTCTTCTCACTGCCAAGTGAACACAACAAATTAATAAAATAAAATGTATACTGAATGGACAATAAAAACAAAAATATGCAAACAGACACAAAGTATTTGATATAGTCAAACAATCCTTTGAAGATGCGCGCTCAATTGAAGCGATCACAGATTGACTCGCCCACAAATAAAGAAAGATAAATACAAACACACACACACACACACGAGCACACACGCTCACACACACACAACGCCTTTGGCAGTTTAATAGTCTTTCGTTCTCTCCTCATTTTGATAAGCAAGCGCCAAAAATAAACAAAAAGCAAAACAGAGAAAGAAAAGAAAAGACCAAGCAAGGACGTCGTCGTCATCATTAAAATCAAATGGAAGGAGTGCCAAAACTAAAGCGCAGCCAAATACACACACACACACACACATACATACACAGGCAATAGCTCCCAGATAACTTGGATGACAATCAAAATGATGAGAATATATGGATACAATTTTTTATATGAAATCGTAAAAACTTAGTAAATCTGTTGCCTCGTAAATGACAATCAGATATATTTTTGTTGTTTTTTTTTTTGGCTTCAAGTAATGAACAACTTATGCCAAAAAGCATCCAAGTCGATACATATACTATTGTATGTACTTGCCCTCGAGGCTGGCTATTAAACTGCATATACGCCAACAATGTACCGCAACTCTCACAACATATGAGTTATACTATGAGTTTGATATGTGACTATAATATAAAAAAAAAGAAAGAAAATCTGTCCAATCTTTTGTCTGCTGTCATGCTGAACCTAATGAATTGTCCGATGTTGCAAGATACAAATGCATTTTTTGTGTTAAAATTTGAATGTTATGAAAAAAAAAGACATAAATTATTCGCTTTATACTTTTGAAACTGGTCTGTGACTCATTCTCTTATAAGCATTACACTTTAAATGCAGTAGTTTTAAACCTTTTTGTTTTATAAAGAAATTAAAATTAGACTTTTGATGAACGTTATGCCGAATTCAATTAAAAATAAAAACACTGCAGTTTGGTTTTAACGCATTTTCTCTATAACAAAAAGTGTTTTTTGGATCCCCTGAGAATTGCTTTATGGAAGTTGGACTGTAATTTCGTTAAGAACACGGAGTTTGAATCAGTTTGTTTAACTGGAGTTTTAAACAGCTAGCGCAAAACCCACTTTGGCCATACTAGTTTTTGCCAGTCTCTAACCGGCAAATGAGATTATGTAAGAAAAAAGAATAAAAAAATAAAAAATCCACTTAAACAATGGCTGTGCATATCTCGTTTAATTTCGTGTAATTTACGGCTGCTCATTTTTCATAGCCAATAACAGCGGGTTCGCACACACACACACACACATTCACACGGGGCGTATGTGCAATGTTTTACAAGAAAGGCAAAGAAATGGCAGAGGACAAAGTTTGCGGTGCGCTTTTCGTCACATTGTTGCCGCCTGCAAGTTGCAACAATAATGAAACAATTGTTATACTCTCTTTGTTGTTGCTTTTGCTGTTGTTGTGCTGTGCAGATGCTGATGCTGATGCTGATGCTTACTTTTATTGCACATTTTTGCGGCTGTTGCTGTTACCCATGAGTTTCCCAGACAATTACCAACTAAATGCAGACAGAATGCGCGAAGCAGCATGGGGGGCCAGCAACAAAATCTGCACTTATTTCAGCTGCTCTTGCTGCTGCTGCACCTATCTAGATAACAATGGGTTTGTGTGCGTGTGTGTGTGTGATTGTTAAATATGTATGTGTGCGACGCCGAAAATAAATTTAAAAAAAAAGCTTTTACTTAAACAACAAAGATTTGAAAAATATAAATGTGTTAGTGTTTTTGGCCGATTAGGCTTTAAAATAGCAGATACCCTGTAAACAAGTTTTTATCTTCACTTGGTTAGCTTTTCATGCCGTTTTAAATGTGCTACAATTTATACCATAATACGAGTAGTATTATTATAATGCATGTGAGCGTTGGCTAATTATTGGTAAACAGAGTAAATCCCTATTGACATATCGAATCGAAGTTGGTATAAAATGTTAACCTATAAAATGCTTATAATTTTATTGCCAACTTAATACATTGTTGTCCGATAATACAAATAAAAATATTGTGAAGCCCGAACAAATATTTTGTATCGTATTTCTATTGCATAAAAACTGTTTACTAAATTTCGTATGTGATGAGATTTTTCATTCTAGTCACGTCATTCTGGAGTCAGTCCAAGTGACTTTTAAACCTTTTTTAATGGCAACATGGTATAAAATGAACAAAAAATGGTTGTGCAAAAAAAATGAGATGCACTTAACTCATTTGCAAGCCGCACAGAATGCGCTTAAATAAATTAAATTGTGGTAGCCCTGACACTTAAATATATACATATACATTTATATATATGTATGTATCAAAAAAATACAAAATATACAAAAACAAACGGTAAAATCAACGAGAGAAGGGAAAGGGAGAAACTGGTTTCACTCACGCTTGCCCAAATTGAGATACCCTGTATATAAATAAACACCATACATGCATACGAATCGTATGTACACAGACAGACTCATATACTAACAGCTGTGAACTTTCCAAACCATTGAAAATTGTTTTTGTGTATAATAAATTACATATTTATTATACCATTTTGACCCCATTATTAATAGATGCAGGGTATGAAAACAAAAGTAAAAAGTATAAATTATATGAGAAGCAGAAAAAACAAACATGACAGACAGAGGACAAAGTGTCCTGGCATCCGTGCGCTTTCGGCTGAGTGTGCCACTGAGAGGCAGTGAAAGTGCGTCATGAAAGTAAAGCGAAAAATGCGAAAGGCAACTGTCAAGATAGTCAGTCAGTCAGCCAGTCAGCCAGTCAGTCAGTCAGTAAGTAGAGGCCTCAAAGGTGTCAGCTTCTCATGTGAGTTGTGTTCTTATGTGTTTATGTGTCACAAAGTAGTTGCTAGAGAATTGCAGCCAAGACACAAACCACCTCGCCCGCATCAAGCAACTCATCCACGCCTTAACCACGCCCCGTCCCCACTGCTTTGTTCGTGGCCTGCACAAGCACTTAAAACGTCGCAGTTTCCATTAAAAATTATGTATAGTATCAAACAACAAACAGAGAATAATGAAATGATAATTAAAAGCATGCAGGCAGGGCACGAAAGACACGCCGACAGAACAGAACAGAACAGAGCAGGAAGGCAAGCAGGACAGTTCTGGGCAAGGACTTTCAGTTCTTGTCCATCAAGTGCACAAATTGAAGCAGCCACAAAGTGTAGACGAAGAATTCAATTACGAACGAGAGAGGCAGGGAGAAGGAAGGGAATTTGTTTGGGGCTGAAATGAAGAAATTATGAAGTGCAGTAAAGCGCAGAACCAACTTGCAGGGCGAAAACAAAAATCGAGTCAAACTGCTGCCTGGCGAAGCAGAAGATGAAGAGAGCTCGACGAAAAATGTACAGACAGATAAACAACAACAAAAGGGCTAAGCCATTGAATGGACTCGGACTCGGAAATTGAGATGATGATGCCAATGGAGCTAAAACTGGAGCTGGTGATGCTGATGCTGAGGTGGGGAAAAAGAAACGGCCAAACTGTGATTTTCGTTGGCCTCGGGTGAAGGAAACAATAAAACGCAGCCAGCGGCAAAAAGCTGTGCACAACAACAGCAGCACACAAAAAACAGGCGGCAAAAAGGCAGGAAGTGAATTGGCCAAAGCTTAAACGAGCTGCAATCGTCGTTTCTTTATTGTTTTTGTAGTCAGATCTTTGGAGTCTCTTCGCGTGCAACTTTCGATAAGTGGAGCAAGAAGCTCTTATTTACTTTTGAGCACTGCTAACATGGTGACTTTAAGTGCTTTTCTTTCAATACACACACAGTTATATCATACAGTAAAAGTGTAAAACTAAAATAAAATAATTAAAGTAAAATTAAATTTTTTACTATTTACACCATAAACAAATATATAATTTACTGCTAACTATTTTGTTATGTTCAAGAACCCTTCGGATTTTTATTTTATCCTCTCATGGCATGTTCTGGAACCTCCTGGAATTTACACATACAGCCCCTTTTAAGTGTTCAATCGAATAATCAATTTCTACACACTGTTTGCCATATGTTTCACAACTGATTCTAACTCAGGCGATATAATATCATTGCGTATATAAAGCATTATTAATGTATGTGCATCTTCATCTTTGTCATACTCTTTGACTAGTTGGGAGTAAAACATCTGATATATTATACCTCACAAGAGAAGAGTTCCAGCTCATCTTGTTTGTTCTGTCGATTCAAAATTTACAATTATACAATTTACAATATTATTTTACTTTATCTAATGACCAGGACGCAGAATTTATTTTACAACTTCTGTTGAACTTTATCGACTTTTATGGTATCGAATTTTACTGTAAATTAACAGTTGGATAAAAATAGGATTGATGCAAAAAAACTTCGATTTTAAAAAAGCACAATATTAAGAACTCTTCACAACGGAAATCTTCTTGCAAAAATACTTAAATATTTTTCATGTTTTTTTCTTTGATAAGCTGCACATGGCTAATGATGGATGGTAAACGTTGCTTCGATAATTCTTTTCTAAAGAGTTGAGCTAATGAGATTTAAAATTAGTTTAATTAAAACTTGCTCTTTTGTCTGGTGCTGACAGTTGCACAACTTCATTGAAAATATTTCAGCAATTGTCAAAATTAAATAACTAACACAAATCTGCAGCAAAGTTTGTGTAAAGTGTGTGGAGTGCAATTGAATTTGAATTTGAACTCATAAACTGATTCAAAGTGCATAATAATTTTGCATAATAGAAAGAAATTATCGAGTGCTCGGTCAGCAGCAGAAAGGAGGGGAAAAGGCAGACAGAAATGGGCATCAGCCAAGTTGTCATTTATCAAACTTTTTCAATAAAACTTTTGCTCAACTCATCAAATTTCAATCCAAAGCTTGGCGCTTATTTTGGCTAGCCAAATGACAGTAGCTCGATCCTAGGGTCAAAGTGAATTAAAATTTGTCTACACTGCGCCCGAGATACATACATATATACATTTATATGTGTATATGTAAGCATATTATGTAAGTATATTATATGTTGGAATGTTCCTGCTTTATCTTTAAGAGCGGCTGTTACTCGTTTTTTTTTTTTGGCTGCCGCTGACTTTCAGATCTGTTAAAATTACACTCAAATGTTTTGATTTAGGTTTGATGTCTGCTCTTAAACTGTCTTTGTCATGGTGTTCTTTTTTTTTATTTGCTTTACCTCCACTCCAATTCAGTTTTTGAGTAGATATTACATGTGCTATCGCTTTGCCTTTTTGTACAAATCTGCATTAAATTGAAGCATAAGCCATAAAAGTTTTTTGTAAGCTCATCATATTGCCATGATATTGAGCAATAACAATGGCAACAGCGGGACGCGTTCTGTTCTTGGGCTGTTATGATGATGATACTTGAAATTAATTTAATGAGTTCTCCAAATCTTCGACAAAAGTTTACTGAAAAACAAAATCAGAGCTATCTGGTTGAGGCAGCCTGAATTGAGAATCAAGAGTTTTTGCTGCAATTTACAAGTTTTGACTACGAAAACCTTTTATTTTATTATATGTATTTATACGACACTTAGAAAACGCACTTTTGATAAGCTTTTTAAGAGCTGCTCATGCAAAAACAATTGTCAAATCGTAAGCACAACAACAAAACTCAATTTATAAATGCTATTATTATCCACACAATGCTTAAAATAATATTTATTGTTTATCTATGCAACGGAAATGCACAGCGTTGTGGGAGGGATCGGAAATACCAGATATGGAAAAACAGCAGAACACAAACAAAAAAACCTGTGACACGATGTCAGTTAGTTGCATTACTATTAGTCAGGGGGTTAGTCAACCGCAACGGCTGACCGAGCGATAAGCGGGTGGAAAAATGGGTAAGAAGAGACCGCTAACGCTTGGAGAGACAGCCCAAGGCCACAAGGAGCTCAGTCATAACTACACAAAGGGGGAAAAAAGAGAAAATTAAAACATAAAAAGAAATAATCAAAAATTGTGTATTTAAAAATGTTATTGAAAAAAGTGTAATATAACTTTTTGTTTGGGGCGGAGAAGTGGATATATTTCTTTTGTGGGGAAGTTGATTTTCAGCCTATCAACATTTGCTTACCATTCTGTGCGGCACTGCCATGAAACAGACTACGCAGATAGCTAATGAGGCGTCGATGCAGTGGTCGATGGCGATGACGAGACGATTTGCGGACCGTTGAGGTTGAGTCTTGGCCGCCGGCACCTTCGCCCTGTTCGATATCATCAATGTCTGCTGCGTCCCTGCCGCATTGCGTTGCATCCACAATTATCTCAATGCTACGCTGGGTGTTGGATTTTTTGAGAACTCCATGGCTCGTACCTTTAAGTGCTGCCAACGCACTGCTGCTGCTGCTGCTGCCGGCGGCGGCGCCAGCACTGGTGGCAATCGTCCCAATTAATGCATCCGTTGCACAGCTGCCCGTGCCCGCAATGCTGCTCACAATATTTTCACGCGAACTGTGACCCGGCTGCTGTTGAATGATGCGACTGCTGTTGCCTGCCGCTGGCAGTTGTCGTCCCGCAGCAACGCCGGATAGCTGCTCGTTCACCGTACCACCATTGTGGTGGCCACCGCCGCGATAGATCAGCTCGGTTTCGTTGGTTACCTGACGCAGGGCATGCAGACCGAGGCCCGTGTGCGAGGCACTGCTGGCCATGCCAGAACCTGCACTGAACGAACCATTGCCGCTGCCATTTAATCCTGTATAGTAGGCACTATTTGGACGCTGCGTATGCTGCACCTGCGGCCCAGCCATTGCGAAATCCCCAAATCGGAATCAAAATTCGGCGGGGTGGCTGACTCAAGCTTGCGTTGTACTCTCTAGTAGCTGTTGTTGTTGTTGTTGTGTGTTAATCGTGTTAGTTTATTTGGTTGCATTGCGTTCATTATAAACATTAGTATATGCATTTACAATTTATTTTTAATTTTTTGTTGTTTGTTTTATCTTTTATGGCTTGATGTTATTGTTAGTATTTGCTTTAAGCATTTTTTGCGCCAGGCAGTCGGCAACCGTTTGAGTTTCGAAGTTAACTTCTCAACATCTGCACGAGAAGAGAGAGAGTGGAATAGAAAGAGAGAGAGATAGAAGATAAAATATCAGAAGCTTGTGGTTAATTTATACAATTTATAGCGAGCAGCGGTTCATTTGTGTGTGTGTGTATGTGTGTGTGTGTGTAAAAATGGTTAAGTGTGTTAGTTCCATGAGTGCAGACACATTTCCAAGAATAAATGATTTTTTGAATTAATATTGCGTTTAGTTGACATTCTACATTTATCTAACTGAAATTCCATTTTTGCGTGAGCTGAGAAGACATTCTAATAAGAAAAGTGTATTTTTATGCGTCCCTCTATAATATATTTTTTAATTGCTTGAATTTATCCTTTAAAGTGAATGCATAAAAATTTAAGTTTTGCATCAATTTATTGTATAACAAAAATATTTCGATCCAAGATGGCCGTTAATACAATATTTGAAAGTTTCTTAGGAACATACGTTTAGAAACTCAGTTATTTGCAAAATTTCAAACGTTTCGGTTCATAAACATTTTGAAATTTTATTGTATTTGTTTCCTATCCGTCGTTGGGGTTTGGTTTGATTGTGATTTTTGTTTTTAACAATGGAAAACAACATGGATGAAGAGAAGCCCTTCAATCCTTTCTACATTGGACCACATCCCAGCCAGGCATGTGCTCAGCCGGAAGCGCCACCCCGTAAATGCTCGCCGGACTGCGTTGATTCGAAAATGACGCAACCCACTGCAAGCAATACCAACAGCAGTGCTCAGAAGGGTGGAGCTTCGAAAAAGGGGCCAGCTCATAAGCCCTGCAAACCGTATCCTTGCAATGATCGGAAAAAATAGCGGATATAAGGACAAAACAAATATTAAAAGAAAATTCTATATGAAAATTTATTCAGTCATAAATAAACATTGAAATTCAAAGCAAACTAGTTTTTTTTTTTTGTTCTTTTATTTTTGTACCTAAACAAACATAATTCAATATGACGACAGCCAGTTTAAGTGCATGTCAAACTTACAATGCAAATTAGATAAAGGTCGCATTATTATTTAAAAAATTGATTTTTAGAAAGAGAGAGAGAAATGCATGCGAAAATAAACACATTGTCAAAACCCGAGAAATGGCAAGCAACATTTGGATTATTTCGACATAAATAAATAAGAGACTTTAAATGTTTTGTTGGCTTTTAACTTTGCTGTTATCTTACACGATCCAGCTGATTTTTATTTTTGGCTAATTTCGGGATGACTTGACTGTTTGCTGCTGCATCTTTTATACATCGCATTCAACTGCAGCAGCAGCAGCAGCAGCAAGGGTAATGCATCAGCTGAATTTAACATTCAGGCATTTGCTATTTCTATTGGCATTGGCATCGCATGATGGCGCTGTTCTGTTGCGTTTGAATGAAGCACACACACATAAACTCACATACATTTATTATTTATTGATGGACTTATGCAACATGCACAGCACATGCAACAACAAGAAAAGCTGAAGACGCAGCAGTTTATAGTCGCTCCTTATAAGCATAAGTATGTATGTATTTATATACATACACACACACACACATATGTGTTTGTTTGACTGTTTGTGTATTTGTGTGGCACTTGGCAAAATTGCTAACGTTGCTGACTTCTTTTTTTGTGCAACACACAAACAGATATTTACAGCTGGCGCACCTGTTCCTTTTCTTTATATTTCCCTCTGCTCGCTGCTTACACAATGATTTATGCATTTCAACCGTTTGTTGTCGATGCAACAACTAGAACAACAACAAGAACGTTTAATGTGATTTTCTTGTTAAATGAAAACTGCCAAGCAGCTCACTTTGCTGCCAGTTTTAATTTTCACAAATGCAGAGCACTATTTCTTGTTAACTCATCAATTATGACCAGACAACGATTTTAACACCTCCTTTTCCTGACATGACATAAGCAAATGCTTGTGAAAATCTTAAACTTGAATAGTAATGCGTTGAATAAAAAATATCATTAAAATATTACATGTAAATGCTAAGGTTCGAGGCATTGCAGCCTAAGCTATAATTTGTATTTCTCCGAATATTAAGGGATAACTATTTGAATGGAAACTCTTTTAAGCAAAGGTCTGTTTGTATTCATTAATTATACCCCAAAAAGGCCGAAAAAAGCATTCAATTTAAATTGAGTCTAAGTACGAACAATCCAAATTTTAAGGGAACTTGAGAATATTCACAGAATCATTTATTTTCTGTTTTTTTTTGTGCTGTCATTTCGAACTGTCAACGAATCAAGCATACAAACTTAATTTATTGGCATGTCGGAAATGTCGCAATCATTTAAGGCCAAGTGAAACGAATGGAAAACAATGCATAAATATCTATTAAAATGGGATTGAAATAAATTATAGTTTACACAGCAGCAGCAGCATCACTAGCAGATGCGGTAATAATAATGTGGTCACAGAACAGAGGCTGAAAGCAGTAAGAAAACGGAAGAGGCAGAAGGCAGGAGGGTTGACAAAGGAAAACATGCTAGTATAGGCAACGATGGTTCAGGGTCAGGTGGTGCTCTCAAGCTAAGCTGGGCAAGAAGCAGTGGAGTGCAAGGCAAACACTTCGATGGCAGGGCAAAATCAACGACGTGAACAGAGGAAATTAAGTGCACGGCAACGAGAAGAAGAGCGACGAGAAGAGCGACAACAACGACGACAGTGTTATGGAAGTGAGGTTTAGTATGAGGGTAAGGGTGTGGGTGAGGTGAAGGAAGATGAATGAATGGATGACTTAGAATGAAGAAAATGTTGGTGAGGACAACAATGGGAGTCGCATACTTAGACGCACTTGAGCATAAGAAAAGAAAAGAAAACGCAAAACGCAAGGAAATTAAGCTGAAATGTATTATAACAATTCACAGTAATCATTCTTCTGCGGCTGCAGCTAAGAATCCGGCTGTTCGGCTTTCACTTCAGCTTCAGCTTTAGTTAAGGTCGCGGGCTACCGCTGATGAAGTGTACCCGGAAGTGGCGGAAAGCGGAAATCGGATATGCCGCTCAAAGCAAAAAGGTAAACTGCTTCGCATCGACTGCAGCCGGAAATGTGCCAGCTGAGAATTATGATTTAAAATAAAGTTGAGTTCCAAGCATTTCCACTTTTAACTACTATTTTCAACAACATTTAACCGAAAGATGCTAATTGATAAGCCACCCAGTTTACTTAATGTGCTGCTTGCACTTGCCATTTGCCACCAATTCACAGTAATAGTGTCAAGTGCACTTTAACCCGCGAACGCTGTGTGAGTGTTGAGTAGGTGGTGGCTGTAGTTGTTGCTAGTTGGGTGGTTTTAAGTATTTATGTGGTGTATTGTGTCTTGCCACAATCTTTAGTGAATGCTGGATGCTGGGTTGATAGGATGGAGCGAAACCACAACGATGCCACAGCGGAGTCGCGTCTTGAGGCAATATGCGCAATATTTAAACGGGAAGGTAAAAGGAAATTGGATTTTTGTTGACATTATTTTACAAATATCCGGGCGTACAAATAGCCATTACAATGGGCTAACACACAAATGTTGATGCTTGTTCTGCTGCTGCTGTTGTTGTTGTTGTGCCTGTTGTTTTTGTGGGCAGTTTCCAAGCTAGAAAGCCACACACACACAAGCACAAATCGCACAAACGTAACGTAACACACGCATGCCATGAGTTATTTGCAAGTTTACTTCTCAAGAACATCCGATCCCAAAGTCGATGCTGAAACAGCACCTAAGCCAATTTCCATGGAAATGCACAAGTGTACGTGGGTATGCTTTTGTTTGTGTGTGAATGGCGGTAAACATATTTTGATTTTGCATAATAAATTGATGTGTGCGCAGGCTCAAGCTAAGAGAGTGAAGGGATAGAAGGGGCGAGACTCTACTCTAACTGCTTCTGTGTGGCAGGCTAGTTAGCTGGCTGCTTGAGCCACTGATGCACTTTTCATATCACCTTTTACTTCTTTCTAGCATTTTTTTGGATTCAAAAATTTCACAGAAAATAATACTCGCTTTCCAGAATTCCGGTTCTAGCATATTTATGATAGCGTATATGCATTTTGCTCGGATTTGCCCAAAAAAATAAAAAATGTGGTGAAACTTTCTTAACGAGAAAATAAAAAATAATATTTTGTGTTAAGATTTATTTTTATTCGGTTTCTAAAATATTATTAAATATTATAAGGGCTTGATTTAAAGTACATTTGACAACATTTTTTTATAAACGATATGATATATATATTATATTTTAAAAATCCATAAATGAAGCCAATTTCTTTAAATTTGTTCTTCATCAACAAAAATGTGTTCTTATTATTGACATGACGAAATACAATTTTTTAAGGGGACAAGAAAAAACTTTGTTTTATAAAAAATTCGTTTGATAGAATTGTTTGAAAAATTGCGTTATTATTTCGAATGTTTGGTTGTTCCAATTCTCTCTCTCAATAAATACTTCAAATACATTTTCAGACACGTTATTTTTCACATGCATAACAGTTTTGTATGATTTTGTGGCCGAGCTTGGAGCTTCAAACAACCTTTATTTTGTTGTTTTTTTTTTTTTTTTTGCGATAATCTGCTTGTGCGTCTAGCTTGCGACAAATGGTATGTCCGCAACAATCAAAATTTCTTCTTTAAGTGCTGACTTTAAGAACAAACCAACAACAAATTTCACTGACGCCGTCTGTCGCAACAACAAATTCTACAGCGAACATCAGAGAATAAGCAAACAAAGCAAACACAAAACTGCTTTACCATATGGAAGTTTCTTTATATGGAAGTTCAACTGTACACTTTAAAAAACCATAATAAATGATTAAAAAATTTAACAATTTTATTCAAATTATTGTTAAAAAAATTAATGTAATCTTTCGTTGCTGTTCCTGTCGTAATTTAACAATAATATTTCAAACACACACCAGCGGGGCATACAACTACAACATATGCAAGTAGATGAATGCATTCCATGCTAATGAGCATAATGCCTGCACAAACATAAATATCCATAAATCTGTCCAAAAGTGGACGACAGTGTGTCACAAAATTGTGTGTGCCGCAACGAAAGCCAACAATTATTATTAGGTTTCTTTTGGTTTTGTGAATTTTGTGTAAATTTATTTATATTTTTTGTCAAAAATTTCGAATCTAACCGATTTGGTTTAAACAAAAACGACTTGTTGAAGGTGAAACTGTAGTAAGTTTCTGTAGGCCGTAAATACGAGCTGATTTAGAATGTTGTGGCATTCGCAAAACTTGAATATTATATGTGGATAACAACAACGACAACGGAAGTTGCAACAGGCGCACAAGGCAGAACACACGACTAACTCATACAAAAACACAAGAAGCACGTGAGCTGATGCTGGAATCTGTAGCACTTCTGTAGCACTTTGGGCTAACGGACGCCTCTTACGCCAACTAAGGTTAACTGGATGCAGAAGCTGTTTTTGGTCGGCGGGAAAGGGAAAGGGTTGTTGGGGTTAAGAACAGCTGCCACCAGGCAAACGCTTTTATCGCACTTCTCTGTGCGCTGCGTTTTTCGCACGTTTATTTGCGAAATCTCAAAAGTGAGCTTGCGTAGTAGCCATTGCAGCAGTTTGGGGCAAGCCACCCTATCAGCCCATTCCAACCCTTCCTGCCACCACTCACATCGTATCGTATATACATATGAGTTTGCACGTGTTTCCCTCTACACTGTCACCATTCAAGAACTCAAGTATCTTTTTACAACGAAAAAATAAAACACACAAATAAAAAAGTAAATTTATTTTAAAAAACTGTCGAGTGGGAATTCATTTTGAAGTGAGCGGCAGTTTGTTTACTGTTGTACGTGGTCCATGTGTGTGTGAGAGAATGGCGAAAATCGTTTATTATACCCTGAACCCATTTAAAAGGGTTACATATTTTATTTTATATGTAAATACATTTGCAAACATGTAAAATAAACATTTCGGTTCCACAAAAATCTGTCTATTAGATGGAAGAACTACATTTAAATATGTGTGCTTATAAGTTCTCGAGAGCTTCAATTAGAGTCTTATAGCTATGAACCTATATTTATTATACAAAAATAGTATTAATTAACATATATGGTGAATAAACATTAAGTTTCTTATCTTCTTTTTGAACAACTGTCGCGCCACACTCACAAAGAGCTGATCACACTCAAAAGTTGCTGCCAAGTAATGCACTTTAATTTGACCAATTTTTAGTAATTTCGCCATCAAATTTGTAAAGCAATTGCAATATTTTCTTGGCTCAACAAACCATACACTGTAAACATACTATTGAGCTTACAATTGTAGTGGCGTCTTGTAATGCAATCAAGGGAGATAATAAGCACGTTAAAGAACATGAGTACACTCAGCAAAGTGTATACATCGGTAAGTGAGCTTACTATTACATACTTTGAGCACATACAAAAAAGGAAAAGGATTCTTGTGGAAAGATCTGTCGAGGCTTCTAACTGCATAGACGCTGTTATACGCCCACATAAGTAATATGTTGTAGTTTTACGTATAAGCCCGCACAAAGTAAGCACAAAGATAGTTACATATTAACTTAACGTATCTATACATCCATATATGTATGTATGTGAATAGTTTGCTTGCTTGTTGTACAATATTCTTTCAAAAAAGAAAACGTTCGAGATGCTTGCTGGCTGGCTGGATGGCTTTACATTAACGTAAAGATGAGACCCAACAACAATTGTGCCTTTGGCAACTGTTCCAACAACTATCCGTGGAATCTGCTTCAGCATTCTACTTTGCCTTTCCTTGCCTTGCCTTGACTGTCAGTCTGTCTGCCATTCATTGTCAGGCATCAGGTGCAAAACATTTTCTATTTTCACAACTTTTAGTATAATTAATTCAAATGCTTTCATAAAAATGAGCATAGCATTGCAGGTTGGCTTCTTCTTCCGTTAAATGAAACGAAAGCAGCTACGTTTATATACAAACATACCTACATACATATATAATGTATTTGTATGTATATACGCAGCAGTTACCTTATACTATCTGGGGGCTGTTTTGTATTTTATTACCTTGCCGAAAATTAATGGCTTCAACTTGAACATCTTTTGCATTACATGCAGAATTCCTTCTTTTTTTTTTTGAACGTTTCTTCCTACCTACGTACAACACTGATTACACATTTTAATGACCACAACGCGGCAACAGCAGCAATAACAACAACAATTAATAGGCAGCTCTAGCTCTGGTCAATTGACAATGGTGGTGGGGGGGGTTAGCAAGCCACAAGCTGCTCATTAGTATGCATTGATAGTTGCTCGTTCGGCCTATCGGCGGTCTAATGTAACTGAAAGGGATATAAAAATAAATTTATGAGCTTTGTACGCGAATCGCGTTCAGCTGGAAGTTCTAAGCGCTCTCCGGCATATGTGGCGTATGCGTAATGTAAGCGATGATTATGTGATAACGTTAACAAGAGCCAAGAAGCCTTTAGAAATAAACACAAAATAAAACTTGTTTCAAAGACATTCATTTAAATATACAAATTATCTGATGCCTTTTAGAAATACTATTATAATTGGACTGGACTGGATTAAAAATAGGTTCAAATAAGTAACAATTATATGTTGAGTAACTATGAATAAAACAAACATTATTTGATAGGAATTGTTCAAGAATTTAGTTGACTTTACCAGCAAACATAATATAGATAAATGAATAGACTGAACCATTTTGTTGCTACCTTAAAAGACTAAGAGCAATTAAACAGTTTCAAAACTATCAATACTAGTTGAAAGCTATATAACTTTAATAATATTTAAAGTTGGACCTTTTGCAATAAATAAATATATATATACATATGTACATACTTCCTTCACGTAATAGTACTAAACTTTAAGTAAAAAGAACTAGAAACTTGGTTGATTTCTATCTAATAATAGAACCTCACTTCGATGTCGATGTCCTGTGCTTTGCTTTATGGTCTCCGGTGTCCTCAAAATAGACAACAACAAAATCACACAGTAGCACACAAAAACTCCCCCTCCCCCTGATAATGTCTCGCCCAAATACTGACCGACTCAAGTGTTTTCACAGAAATTGAATTAAATTTGTGTATGAATAAAATAGAACAAGAAAGAAAGAAAAAAAAGGTTGTTTCGCTGTTGCCATTGAGATGAGATGAGAGCAGGTCGTTGGGCGAAATCAAAATAGCACAGAATGAAATTTAAGTTGGCCGAGTGCTATAAAATCAACAAGCTTGGCATAGGGCAACGGCACAGACATGGACAGTGAGAATCCCTTTCCAGACCGAGCCAGTTTCAATCCCAATCGGCAAACCTCAAGCCCATTGCGCCTCCCAAACAGCCCAATCCCTGCTCTTTGCACAACGTGTTGCTGACAATGTAAGGGAGGGTAATGAGGGATGGGTGGATGGTGGATGGGTGGGATGGTGGATGTTGACAGCAGCAGTGACTCTGTGACTGCGCCGTCACTGCCCATGATGATGGCGATGACCATGAAATGATAATGACGATGACGATGACGATGACAATTATAATGATGATGTTGTGACTCGGTTTCTGGCTCGGGCTCTGGCTCTGGCAATTTTGAATGATGCTAAACTGTCCTGGTTGTTGTTGTTGTCATTGTTGTTGTTGACTTTTATTGCCGCTGGCTTGCAAATTTTGTTGGCAAAGGTTCCTCAAAAATAAAACATGAAACCAAATTAAGATGAACACGAGATGTAAAAACCCAGACAAACACAGAGACTGGGAACAAGAGATGACAGTGGAGGGGAACGGATAACGGAGAATACCAAAATACAGAACCGGAAACGTATGCTGGTAAGCCTCAAGACTTGGTAATTTTAGCGCCCCAATTCTTTTCCAGTTTAAGTGCTATCTCCATCTCTGGTTGCGTTCGACTGTGTTGTCATTGCGTGCGTTGATGGATTTTTGAAATTTCTTTATGCTACCTGCATTTTGGGGCATTTGCCCACATCATAAATTGAAACTTGATTTAATTACAGGCCGTGTGTTGCACAGTGTCACGAAATATTATTGTTTTGTTGCAGCTCAATAAATAGCCCAACCATATTTAACTTCTTAATATTTCGTATTTAAACATTTCACTTACATAAAGTATATATTAACATTGTTTTGAGAAACATTTTAACGTTATTCCTTCGAACTTTGATGTCGCCAAAAACCTTTTTAAGACGCTTGTTGTCATTCTTGGGGATATGCATACCACTGCATTGGGGAGCAAGTTCTTGTTCTTGCTGCTGCTGCTGTTGGTTGCTCCACAATTATTCAAGGCATGCAGATTTACTCCCAAGCCGCCGCCGCTAGGTGGCGCGCCAGTGGTGTGGTAATGTGTGTCATGACCTTCCACCAAACACAGCCAACAGCCGCAAATTGTAATTTCTAATTTTAGACATGCTCTCTCGTTGTTGCCACTGCTTCTGCTGCTGCTGCTGCTTTTTTTTACACAGCATTTATTAAAATCGCATTTCAGTTTCAGGGCTTGCAGATTTTCAGCGTCGTTTTTGCGTTGCTTTTCTTGTTTTGTTTTTAATTTGCTTTTGTTTTTCCGCTTTCGCTTATTTTGCATTATAAAATTGCAATTCATTTTCTTAATGCTGGCAATTTGGGTCAAAACTGTTCGTAATTAGATGTCAGACGTGACTTTAATTACCGCCACAGCAGCAGCTAATCGATTGGCCATTACCACGTAAACGCGCGCGACTCATAAACTGGGCCCAAAATATGTTCATAAAAAAACACTTCACGCCAACAACGAGAAGTACTATTTTCTTGTTTTAATGTTTTTGTATTTTGTATTTTTTAACGACAATTTGCAGTTGTCACGTTTTTGCACCTTGGTCGGCCACTCAATTACTTAATTGGCTATTAGCTAATGGCTGACAGCCGCGTCAGGTGGGCGTGGCATATTGCAGCTGTTGCAACCCAGTGAGTGGCAGGGGTAGTGAGTTGCAACAGCGACGCAACAGCCTAATTAAAAACTTAACTCGTTTATTTTAATTTGCAACATTTGCATATTTGCGTATGCGTCACCAGTTTAGTTAAAATGCACTGATTTGATCGATTAACTACAGCCCATACGATGAACAAAGAGGAAGCAAAACAACAATCGATGCAACACACGATAACAGAGCTGCCAGATCAGATCTGGCAAAGATGCGCTTCGTTGTCGGGTGCCGCCTGCGTTATTTGACACCAAGCTTAAAAAATTAATCTTTCAAACACACTATTCAAACGCACAACTCACTCTCTCTTTTATTTATTTGTTATCTCCGATGTGTATTCACAAGTCGACGACCTGGTAACTCCAGCCTGCATGCAACCATGTGTCACAAACAATTGAGGGGAAAATTGTGTTATAGTTCTCAAGTCTGAGTTCACAAAGGAGAGGTTTAAGCAGGGCAACTTGGTCGACTCACTTCGGGGCGGTCGAGTGGTGGTAGCAGGGTGATCACATCCCTAGAAATTGTGATACCACGTGTGTGTTCAGAATGTTATAATTAAATTGTAGTTACTAACAGCTCCAGCCGCGCACCATAACAATTACAGTTAGTTGAGTTTGCTGTAACAGAGTACAGAGCTGCGCTCAGTACGATTAAATTTTTTGTTTGCCTTTGAATTATTTATTACTATGTAATAATATTTAACATATTTTTTGGCAGCTTAAATTTAAGCACACTGACAACATTCAATACAAATTTGATTAGTGACATTATTTAATTGCATTACTAAACTAATGTATAATTTATGGCCCGATTGCAAATCCGATAATATATTAAGAGCTTAACTCAAATTAACTTAAACCATCAAATATGAGGTTGATTATTTGACTTTAACTATAGTACGTACTATATGACCACACGGCCTTTTGATTATAATTCCACTGTGAAATGAAATTCGTTTGGTTTTATGTTTTCTGCACAAAATTGTCAAATGCACAACGTTGCCAAGGGCAAATTAATTAAATTAAAATTATTATTTGTTGCCAAACATCACAACAGATTGCGTTTATGTACTTCGACTCCGATTCGGACTCTGACCTTGCCCCAGTCAGTGTCGTCACAATGTGTGTGCACAAAACACAAACAAAATGCACTTCGTCACTCAGTCTCAGTGTCCGCTTGCTACCACCCTCAACTAGTAGTAAAAGTACGTCTCAATACTATTGAATTCTCTCGAAGCCAATTTGCAACGACGTAATGCTGAAAATACTCAATCAGAGACTCACCTGACAGAAGAAGCATTCGCTATTTATTATGCGCATTTCAAATGATTTTTGTTTGTGTGTGATTTTGGCATTGTTGTGATTTTTTTGTGATTGAAAATGTTTTGTCTAACCTGTAATTTGTTAAGGGCCACAATTGACTAAGTGACAGAGTGAGAGAAAGGTGCTGCATTACGGCTGCTTACAAATTGATAATGTTTGGGCAACATGGTTTGTTCTGTGTTTGCTTTGCTTTTAAGCAGCCAATTGGAGCAACAGAATGTCTGCTTTCAGTCTGCGGCAAGTCAACACTGTTAGTTGATGATGGGGGAATGAGGCTTTAACTAAAACCAGCCCCTGCCTGAATCTTTAAATATTGGTTAATGGATTGCTTTCAATTAGCAGGCGTGCGGCAAGCAGGCAGAGCAGGAAGCAAGTGGGAATGCAGGAAGCCGGAAGCAGGAAGCAGGAAAGCTGCAACCAGAGTTACAACGCATAAATCAACGCTGCATCCTTTAGTTGTTGTTGTTGCTGTCGCCAACAACACGCTAAGTCAGCGGGAAAGAGAGAGAGTGAGAAATTCTCGACATTGCTTTTTTTTAGGCAACGAGCAGCGCTAAATAAGTTCAAATATATTTTTCAACTTAATCAAATGCCAATTAGCTGACAATGCTAGCTAACACTTTACCAACCCAACCTCCCCCCACCCTCTGTGGCCGATATCTTATTAGCTAGGGCCTCTTCTTCTCTCACAAGCAGCAAGAAGAATTCGCTTAAACGCCGCCAACGTGATTTTCTTATTTTTGGGCATTTTCTTTTTACTAGTTTATGTGCCAAATGATTTACTTTTTTCCTTCAGATCTTTTGTCGTTTGTTGTGCGTGTGTTGGTTTCATATCGCACGAACACACACACCCGTCCGATTTCTGGCTCATTGATTGCGACAATGGCCCTAAACAAAAGCCAGCAAAGTGTCAACTTTCTGAATTGATAGTCCCAAGATACCAACACATGAATGACTTTTGGCCACACCCCAACAATTCTGACACCCTACCAACACATGTGTGATAGTATTTAGTTATGGCAGCTTTCAAAACCACCAAAAAACAGTCTTTGATATTTTTGTTTACTTTTTTAAATATTGAATTTAAGTAAGTTTAAGATTTGTATCCTTAAAAACTATCTCACCGCTTGTTTGATTTATGTCTAAAAACTGAGCTTATACCATTTGATAAATATTATCTATACGCAGCTATGTGTTCTTTGCCATTATTGTATTAGCTAGTATATCAACTAAACTTAGTCCAGCAAGAAGTGGAGATAAAGGTTGATTTTTATTTGAGGAGCTGTTCGTTGTTCGTTACCTTCGTCACAGTTGGGACTGTTGTTGTTCTTGTTCTGAGGTTTTTTTTTGTAATAACTACTTTATTTATGGTTTTCCTTGCTTTTGTGCTTGGTGCAGAGCTGAAAGTTGCGCATCATTTGCCTTTAGTTCAGTTTCAGTTGCAGTTCGAGTTAAAGTTTAAAACTGTACTTAAGGTCGAGCTTTGAACCTTGAGCTTGGGCTTGTGATTTGGGTCACATTAATCAAATATTTAAATGCATAATAAAACAATGTTCTCAAATAAAGTGGTTGTTAAATGGGGGGCGGACAGATTGGCAGCAGTGCCTAAAATTGGCATTTGGCAGCATCACTTTCTTTTGATGGTCGGCAGGCCAAAAAGGCACCAACAACAACAACAACTAGTTGGCCAAAACGGCAGCTCATTTTTAATTAATTGCAGCTACAGAAAGAAAGCAGCCAGCGAAACTTGAATAAATAATTCGACTCTATTGATTTCCATTTCAAGCATATTTCTTTGTTTGTTTTGTTCATGCAAGTGTGTGTGTGTGTGCGTGTCTACTATTTGTTTTTGGTCTAATCCGCAGTCGCATACTACCTAATAATACCCATTGGTATTTGAGACTAATGACAGAGATTAGAAAGCTTTGATGGCCACACGATTCAACAACAACAAATAACACCACAGCGCAACAGCCACACACTCTTTCAGTCCGAGAGCAAGTGAGCGAAAGAGAGAGAGAGAGCTCAAGCTTGAGAGATTTTGGCAAATGAGGGATTACAATTTGCGCAGTGGCCGGCGATAATATTGATTACGGATCTTGGCTTTTGAGCCGAATTAGAGCGCCAAAGGCAATTAACTTCCAATTGTGAATAAGAGGGTTAATATACTTCACTCCCCACTCCCCTTGATGCTGCTGATTGGTTTGCCAAAGTTGTCCACAATTGTTGTTGTTTCGCATTTCACACTTTTGGCCCTTTTCAAGGCAGTTTTCATCTAAATTTTGCATCATTCAATACGCCTGTTCAGTTCAGCTCTGTTCCAGCGGTGCTGGCCTCCCCGTGTAAATTATTTAAACTGCAAAGTTGCGAGCAGAACGGATAGACAGGCGCTGGCAGCATTCCTCTTGCCCTGGTCACGTGCCGATGCCGATGCCAATGCTGATGCTCATGCTGATGCCGTTGCTGAAGCTAATAGGACTAACCAGGTGCGAGAATATAGTAGTAGTACACTTGGACCAGTCCTTACACTCGGCCAAAAACATTTTCCGGAATATACGTAAAAAAAACCGTCTCCGAGGCGCGCAATGGTATAAGTGCTGGCTTTTTTTTGGCATCGTTCGGACCCGGGTTCAAATACCCATGCGAGCAAAAAAGGCATAGTTCGGACCCTGGTTCAAATCCCCAAGCGGACAGACAAGGCAGTGTCAATCTGAGTTGCTTTTTTTTTATCTTTTTTTCTTTAAAATAACAACCATAAACTTTTGCATTTCTGTTGGTTGCTTTAAAATTAAACAAATATAAATGTTTCGTTGCGATGAGCGATGCCCCTCTTTATTACACACATACTTATGCAAGATAAGAGCCGTCCAGTGTGTACACACGTTATCGATAACGCTCCATTATCGGACAACATAAAAGAACTGTTAACGCACATAAATAGCTGCGCTTCTCTTTGTATATATCTATCTTTCTCTATCCCTCTCTGTTTTTCAAAAGCATTAAAAAATAATAATAATTATTATGATTTATATTTTAATAAATGTAGTATGGTGTTTGAGTGCGAACGAGAAGCCGAGTTGAGCATCTTTTGTTTCTGTTACCTGTTTTTGTCCATAGAGGGCTGTTGATGATGAAGAAGGGAGGGGCAAGGGTTGTCAGCAGGAAAATTAATATGCATAAAGCGCAAGGTGGCTTTCATTTCAATTAGTTAAGAGACCAATAGCCGCAATATGTACGCTTGGGCTCGACGGCATAACGGCCTTAATAAAATTAAGCTAAGGCTGGCAAACATATCCGGGACGTTTAAGAGGGTGAGGAAAAAAAGGTGCAAAGGAGCAAATGGCACGTAAAAAAGCAAACCCTTAAGAAACTCTTGGGTTTTTTTTGTCCTTTCCCGGTTCTTAAATTTTTAAAGCATATTAAAGAAAGACGAGTATTTTAATCCTAAGAAATGTACATATGTTGTGTGCTAAGTACTACTATCGATCATTGGATGATATCGATTCTTGTTCGTCAGCCGTGCATTAAGAATGATTCGATAAGTATCGTCGCAATTTCATACGGCGCTGCCGGATAGTCGTAGTTCTTACAAAATAATGTTTACGTGGCTTAAACTTAAGTAGAGTTTGCCATTTTATACGGCTGTCCCAACACGCTATAAACTCGAAGCTCGCTTGTACGTTTGAGTAAATGACTGTTGCCATAAATCTAGCCACATAAAATAAAATGAACCTTAATAGATATATGTAAATATAAATATTTTTGTATAAAAATACCTGCAAATACTTGTAAACATGCTGTATCTGTGTCACTTGGATATATATAGTATATCTATATAGTTTTTTATACGTAGCGCAGTTGTCATAAAAATGCTGAAAACTGAGGCAGACTGTTTGTTAGTGAGAGATGGAAGAGTGAAAGGGGCAGACACGGAGGGCCTGATGGACGGGCTGACAGACAATCAGACAGTCAGTCTGAATTGCAAATTGCAACCTATCACACTCAGATGCGCGCATACACACACACACACACACACAAATACACATACGCATGTGTATCTACAAATAAAGTAGTGCAATAAAAAATCAATATGTTTGCCGAGAAGTGCCCCATACAAATTACATATATACTACTACATATACACTTAGTTATGCAAATTATCTTTGTACGATGTATACATATATATTTTACATACAAATTGCAAATTCAGTTCATCATCTATACAGGTTTTTTCATTCTTTTATAATGAAATGGAAATTGCGTACGTTTGTTGACTCTTGTCTTCAATCTTGCAACAAAACAACAATCAAACATATTTCTGGGATGGGATTGCATATGTTGCAATTGCAAGTGCGATAAGAAAGAGCTTAGAAATGTTTAACAAACAAGTTGCAACGTTGATGGCTCCTAATCGGATTATATAAATGAGACAAAATAATGCGACTTATTGCCAAAACAATCGCCAAGTTGTTTTCAATTGTTATTCAACAAGTGAAGATTAACATGCGCGCTATGGGTATGTAAATTATTTAATGTTCTTAAATTAAATTTGATATATGTGCATGCATATTAAAGCGAAAACCAATCAATAGCATTACGAAGAAAATCCAAATTGAGCTGCGCACAGATTTAAATTAATTGTAAATTAATGTCGTGCGTGGGACTTTTATTGATTTAAATAAAATAAAGGAAGAATCGTCAAACGCTTGGCAGCGTATTAAATAAAATGAATAACGAATGCCAATAGCATGGGACAATAATTTAAGAGGATTTATTAATAGCTTGCTGCTTTAAAGATCCCCGAGAGCTAAGAGCAATTGAATGCTAAAGCACTCAAATGTTAGTCTAACATAGCTTGTGGCATTTGAATAGATACGATACATTTGGAAATGGTTTTGACAGACAGCTCAGCTCAGCTCAGCTCAACAGGCCCGCCCCACCTAGCCAGCCACATGCTCCATTGCAAACGTAACGACTGCAAGCAAGCAGCATATGCAAATATTGCTTATACGCAATGTGGTACGTGTATAAAAGGAGCAAATGTTTGTTGTTATTGTTGTGATTGCTGCTTAAAAGTCGCGTTTGTGAGAAAAACGTGACAAGCGCATGACACGTTTACGACAGACCTGACAAATCAGCGCATCAGCGCTTTAGGGGATCGGTGGGAATGAACGAAAACGCTGCATGATGTGGATGCGACAGTTGACAAACAACGAAACACACACACACACACAGAGACCGACCGATAGAGACTAGACACGGTGGGTATGGTGCCATTGTTAACCCTTTTATTGACAGTTTAGGCAATGTTTAATTCCTCCTATGTGCCGCCTCAGCATCCTTGTCCCCTGTCCGTTGTTTGGTCCGACAAAAAAGGTTCCCACAACACATTTTCCTATACTAATTAAAGGCTAAAAACTTTTTGTGTGCCGTCAAATTTCACACAATGGGCGACCGCTGCTCGCTGCCATATATTATTCGCGGCACCTAATAGTCAAACATCGACGACCTTTCTAAAAGCTTGTGTGTGTGTGTGTGTTTGTGTGTGTTTGAGTAGTAAGACTGGCTCTTGGTGGCTGGCTTCTTAGCGCGGTCAAAAATTATAGCCCAGCAAATGTGTCATACCTATTTTTATTGGTCTGCCAACGCACCTTGGCGGCCATTTTGAAATGGCGTTTTGAACCAAAAAAAAAAAAAACGAAAAGGAAAAGGAAGACAGAAATGTGGGCGTTCTCCTTGGAGAGCAACTTAGACAAGCGGCTCTTAACTGATGTTGGGGGCAAATGTAAATTTTGATATTAATATGCTAGCATGCGAAATAACAACGACTTTGAAATGCTCTATCCTTTTTTAACAGAATGAAGCTTAAGGATAGACAAAATGTCAGAGTTGTCAGTTGTTGATTAATTCATAATTGTATATCATAATATATTTCAATATCATATATAGCTAATATGCTTATCTTTCAAGGCATTTAACCAGTGTGTATGCTTTGTATAACAAATAAAAGTATTGTATTTCCCTTGTCTTCTGCTTTTAAAGTTCGTTTGACTAAAAGCGTAAAGGGTTAATCCAAAATGTAACTTATTATGATTGATTGATATGCATTAAAAATAATAACATTTAAATAAATACTACTAGAAATAAGATTGATATTGTTTATAGTGTCGAGCATCGATATCGGATTTATAGCAAAATGATTTGAATGCAGCAAGAAATTCCAACATTTTAAGATTGTTACTTATTTTTTAATAACTGTTAATCTTTATGAAAAGGGTCTGTAATACCCTAAATACCCATTCTGTGCTCTGATTACAGCTACCGGTCGGTGGGGAGGTGGGTGGTGAGCGTCTGGTGCTGGGCGCTGGTTGTTGGCACAGTTGGCGCAACTGCTGCGGCATATGTGTCAACGACTTGGTCAACATTAAAGGCTTTGCGCCTTCTACTTTGCATATGACCTCCTTCCGCGCCCTACCTCTCCACTCTGTATGTGTGTGTGTGTGTGTATTGTACAAGTGACTGAATGTGTATCCGTGTGCGTGTGGTCACAAGAAGGGA
The DNA here is from genome assembly GCA_018901835.1 of Scaptomyza graminum. Lineage (NCBI taxonomy): Eukaryota > Metazoa > Arthropoda > Insecta > Diptera > Drosophilidae > Scaptomyza > Scaptomyza graminum. The sequence continues at coordinate 4,622,000 of JAEIFL010000001.1, read as the reverse complement.
AAGTGGGAGGGCAGGCGTTTGCTTTTAGGTAGTCTAGTATAAAGTTTGTAAGCTCGGGCCTGTTCATTTGATCCTTGCCTTAAATAGCTGACATAATATGTGAAATCCTTATGGAATTTAATAAGCTTATGTCGCTCACACGGCTCAGAAACCTATTCAAAGGCATTAACATAGTGTTATTCCAGCTGATGCTGTTGCCTTTCAATGTTGATGGACGTTTTATTAAAACAAAATGTTTCGCTGACCAAGAAATAAAGAAAAAACGAAAGCCCCAAGCTAAAAATATGTTTTTACGATTGAGGTAAACTGATATTGATACACTTTCAAAAAAACAAAGTTTTTTCAAGCTCATTTTTATACTAAATTTAAAGTAATTAATTTCTTTTATTTAATTCAATTTGAAGGTTGAAGCGAATCGAAGAACAACATATCACAAAATTAATGTACGTTCTTTTCTGTTTACTCTGAAGGTAAAGAGTATAAAAATATATTTGCTGTCTAAGTATGTTTTTTGTGCTTGTAAATAATTTAAGCAGTTGATTTTCACTTTTATGCACTTAGTTTGATGTAGAGCTTGTTGCTGAGAACTTTTGTGTCACATCCTGGGGATATTTGTGGTTTGCCGCTGACATTTTACCTCAAATTGTCGAAATCCCGAAGCGAACCTTAGGAACAGTTTAGCAAGAAGAAGCCCGTTCACTCCATTTATAGTTCGAATTGGGTGAGTTTTTAGGTTGGTTGGAATTCATGTAAATAACATTCAAAGAGCTGAGGGCCGCGACTCTGAGGACTGTCAACAATTACTTATTTAATTTTAGTGAGTGTCCCTCTCACTTTCCCTCTCTTTCTCTCTGTCGCAAGCTTGTCTGCCCTGCAGTTATTCGAAGTAGTCAGTCCTTGACGCAGTGCCCCATCACGCTGCTCCCAAACCCTTTATCTTTCAAGTCTCTGCTTCTCCTTGTCTGCCTTGGCAACAGCGACAGCCACAGCTTCAGCTCTGCCTTCGTCCTTTGCGAGTTCTTTACTGTTAAATGTGGCCAATGAAGCCCATTCTGTCTGCCTTCAAGTGGGAATGAGGCAAGAGAGAAAGCGAGAGAGAGAGAGAGCGATGGCAATTGTTTAGCCCTTCGCAGGGAAAAAGAGTAAAAGTTTTCTTATTTTCGCGCCTTCTGCTATGTAGTTACTTACTACTCACTCACTTGTTGTTGTTGTTGTAGTTTCTTTACCCCTTGGGTGCTTTATTACAATTTAACTTTTCTTTTATTGCAACATTTCTGTGCCTTTTGCTTCGTTCGTATGCCCTGTGGCTAACCAAGTAACCAACTCACACTCACACTCTCTCACAAACACACACACACACACAATCACACACATACACACAAACAGGCGACTTCCATCTCAAACCCCAAACCCTAAGCCCTGAAGCCAAACAAAGGTTCAACCGGATGCTGGCTACTCTGACTCTGACTTGGAGTCTCCAGAAGTTTGGTCTGATTATGTGCCATGTGCCATGGGCAATCTGTGCCTCTCTTTTTGTGTGTGTGAGTATGTGAATAATAACAAAAACAACAACAACGAGAACAGATCTCATTTTTATGCAGCCTTAAGTTACATTTTACGCCTAAGATTTCCGAATACAGCCTCAATCCACTGCATACATACATATACATACTACTACCACACACACACATGCATACACACACACATACATAAAACAGAACAAAGCAGAAAAAAATTAAGAGGAAGAAGAAAAGGAAGAGGAAAACGCAGACCCAACTCCAAATCGGGCAGCTGTCCGACGCGACCTATAACACATACACACACACACACACAAAGTCACATGCACACACACACACACACACATGCATATGGATGGTAAGTATGTGTGTTATGGCTTTTCTTTTATTTTATACGTATTTTACTTCATTTCACTGCTGATTGCTCCCCCTTGCCCCTTGCTTTCCGCACTATTGCCCCACTCCTTGCTGGCTTCGCGTTGTGCTGCTATGTGGGTTTCCCTACTTCTTGCCTCATGCATATTTAAATGTCCCTTAAAGGCACTTCAGTTCAGTTCTTGCTTCTGTTTCTGTTATTCTTATTGTTGTTGTTGTTGTTGCGGCTGCGCTTTGTGTGGGCAACGCCATCGGCTGTTTAGTATTACCACACACACACACACACATTCACCACACACTACAATTTACACTTTGAAGAAACAAGTGCTAGAAAAATAAAGAAAGATTGCCAAACTTTTGGCGGCAAGTTGCAGTTTCAATAACCAAAGCTTTTTCACATCCTAATATTTTTTTCTGAACCGAAGAATTCCATTATTGATTCCACCAAAGATTATTTGAGTGATGAAGATCTTGCGTTGGTTACTTCCTCCATGAATAAAAAGTTAAATTGTTTTTATTTTTTTTCAAATATATAAGTAATTTTATTGTATGTTGGCTTTTGACAATATATTAAAATCTATTCTGACACAATAAAATTTTATATTCAAGCCACAAAATCTCATTGAAGTAATTTTTATTCTGAGTGTACAGCCTCGCAAGTGTCCCCCTCCTCTCTCTCTCCTTATCTCTCTCTCTCACAATCTCTTCTACCCGCATTCGCAAGAGCGACCCTCCAGCAACATCATCATCAGAGTTGACGGCCGCCATTGCCGCAGTCGCCGACCTTTATTGTCAAATGTGTGTGTGTGCGCATGTTTTTGTGTGTATAAGTATGTGTGTCTGCCACAAAATGATTTCTTAAACTGCAATTCATGCCCTGCAATCGCGATGATGACGCTTTTTTTATTGCTCTCTGTATTCAACCCCGCCCCCACGCCACACCACCACCACCATCAACCACCGAAAATTTAATCGAGCTTATCACATTATTATTATTTTATTTGGCCAGTCTCCTGCGTATCCCTCTGCAAAAGATGTGCACTTAAGACGTGCTTATTAGGGCCTATTAGCAATAATTGCACTACTGAGTCAATTCAGGTATTCACGTTCAGATTTTCCCTTATCATCATCATCATCATCATCGTCGTCACAAACATTATGTTTGTCCTCAGGTACATCATTTCATTACCAGAGAGACATAACGGTTGACTTTAAGCTTATTCGCAGTTTGGCCTTTGAATTAAAACGATTTTCGTGCCGAGCACTCGAATCGGATAATTAAGATAAAACTGACTCAAAAGAAAAATAAAATATAAATACTGTGACATATTTGAATGCTGATATGATGTGAATGAGAAGAGTATTGAGTGAATTACCAAAAGCTCTTTCGCTGAGAGATTTACAAAGATTATGGAGAAAAGTGAGCGAGAGAGAGCTGTCAACTATTCTGTCTGGTTAAAGGACTAATTGAAAACGAAAAATGGAATCTTTAATCAAATTACTGTGTGTGTGCATGTGTGTGACCTATGCTTGACCTATACACACACGCACACCCACGCACACACACACACATATGCTTGTTCATATTTTCATTGGGTAAATTAAAATTGTGCATATTCATGCCATGTTTAAGTAGGAATGAGAGGGGCAGAAATTTGACTCGTCTGACCTTTATGCTGCTGCTGGCGATGAAGAGAGCGGTGGGAAGAGGGGGTGGTGCAACTCAATTTAAACACGATATACCATTAAAAGGCCAGGACGGCAAATATTTTACCAAACAAATTGGGGGACAAAAGGCGAACCAAAATATAAAGATAAACATCATCATCAAACACAAAAGCAACAAAAGTCTCAAGTCTCGCATACTCCATTTACATATGTATTTATATATATGCATACATATACATATATAGAGAGAGAAATCAACTGCCACGCTTTCTCTGTCTCTTGTTTAAATGCTAAGGAATTGGGGCAGCTCTAATCTCTTTAAGCAAAGCATTGGACAGCGAAACAGTCGTCGAGACAGTCGAGATCAAAAGCTTTTGATAAACTCCAACAAAGCGCCAAAGTATGCGCTAAATGCCACACTCACACACACACGTACATAAGAGGACTAAGCAAAAAAAAAGATACAATTTTTAAACATTTTATGTTAGTCGGAAGCACCCTCTGCACCCCTGCACCCCTGCACCCCCTCACTACCCTTAGTTGTATGTTTCTTCATTTGGCGCAGCTCATTTTGCGTTTTAATTCTTTGGCCGTCGCACAGCCGGAGGCCATTTCATTGTTTGTCTCGTTTTTTGTGCGTTGTATTCATCTGGCGCTTTTATCTTGCCACTTTGGCATTGTTTTATGACCACCCCAACACAGTACCTCCCTCCCCCCCCTTCCCACACCCCTAATTGCATTAAGCGTTTTATTAGATGGCACAGTGGCAATTTCGCAAGTTCCTCGTGTAAATTTTTAAGCAAATTATGATTGGACACAAACAAAATTACGACGCAGCCTTAAAGCCAATACACCAGAGAGTTGACCATAACAATTAAAATTATTTATTATTTATAAGTTGTAAGCGGAAAGGCATAAATACAATATCAATTGAACAGTCCATTAATTATCGGCAAGCCAAACCAATATAATGTTAAAAAGTATATAAATGTCAGAGAGAGAGAGAGAGAGAGAGAGAAAAAGGGATAGTGATAGAGAGGAGAGAGAGAGATATGACTAAATATAAATTTTGTCTCTTTTTATATAATGAATTTATTACAGGGTATACTTAATGACATCAGTTATCGTTCGTTTGACACGTTAATTTCCGAATTTCCGCATAACTATTTCAATTATTGTTGCGGCCATATTATCTTTATCTTTTGCCAATTATTATTAAATATTTTGGTTATTGTGCGGTTCATAATTTTCGCCACATTATTTATTGCGTGGCGCTGCAAACTTAATCCATGTGAATCCATTTGCGGAAATTAAAATTATTATTCTCTCGCTCAGTCCATCTCTGTCGCACCTTGCGCATGTTCTCTGCGTGTCTCTCTGTGTCGTTATTTGTGGCGAATTTTTGATTTATTTGTTTGGTCATCGTGGTCCACCCGTACAGGTGGTAGGAGTAAATTTGTTTAACAAAACAAATTTGTTGACGCATTCAAACCACTCGCTTAAAAAAAAAAAAAACAACAAATGCCAACAAAACAAGAACAAACGGAGCGAAAATAAAATGCAATCTCGAACAGAGCCAAATCCCCCAAAAACCAATGTCCAATCTTTTCGCTTTGTTTTCAGCCATTGTCCATTGCCGGCTGGTGGCCACAAAGCGGCCAAGCGATGGGGCGCGCAATTAAATTTATTAAATCCCAATCAATAATTCAACGGGCCCCCAGCGCCCCGTAACCGCAGCCCAACTGCAATTTTTATGCAGTTAATGGTGTGGGCAAATCGGGAACAGGAATAGAAATCGAAATCGAAACTAGGTGCAAGCCTAGCAAAAACCTTAATAAACTTAAACTTTCTTTATACGTGCAAAGACAGAAAGAAAGAGAGATGGATCTAAACGAAGGATTCGAAGGAAAATATAATTGAAAACCCAAAATGCAAAGCTATATCAATCTATCCATCAGCCTGTCTTCTACAAAACTCACTTTGAGAATAGTCTATAATGTGAACCTGTAAGCAATTGACTTATCAAGCTGACAAATGGCAAGACCTATTTGGGTGCGAGAGAGGTTGTGGCTAAGAAATGATTGTGGTTGGATGAGTTAATTAAAATTCCATTAAAATAAAGGCATTTCTTTGAAACCAACATGAAGGCCTTTAAACTTTAGAAATAGTAGTAAATAACCAAAAATATATGTTATATCAGTCTTTAATAGAAAAACATTCATCTCTCACTTAAACTCATTCGCTCATATGTGTGTGTGTGTATAGCATCTGTGTGTGTAATTTGTGGCATCGATATCATATTGACAATTCACAAAAGTTGTTGAACTTAATTGAAAAGCGTTTCATAACGAACTCCACGTCGCTAAGCATTAGAAAAGACTGCTGCTATTGCTGCTGCCAGTTCTGGCCTAGTTACTATTTACAACTTGGCACACTACACTCTGAAAAATATATGCAAATTTTTAATGAACTTAAAATGAAATCATTAAAAAAACAACTTAGGGAATTAAAGGTGACAATTATTATTATTATTAATTAAAGCAATTTTCGAAATTTGAAAGCGATATGTTTGTTTGGTTTTGTTTTTTTTCAGTGTGGCCATTAATTGACATTGCCTCAATGGGCCGCCGAATGTCGGACGTCATTGCCATTTGACGTTGTTGTTGTTGGTGGTTGGTTGGTTGGTTGGGTCCAGACTACGGTCATGGTTTGAGCCCGCATCAGCGGAGCAACTGCTTTGAGTCTGCTGACCAATGGGCCAATGGCGCAACAATATTTATAGAGCGCACTCGCTACGTAAATAAATATGTATGCATACACATACATACATACATATGTATGTATATTCGTGTTACCTCTGGGGTTGGGCATGCAGGCACGTCTGTCTGTGGCTTTGCTAACAAATTGCAAGCGCTGCGGTTTTTTTGTGTGTGTTTTTTTTTGTGGTGCATAAAATATGAGCAAGGTCAACTGGGTGGGTTGGTTGGTGGGTGTTTGAAGGGAAGCTAGGTGGGTGGGGTGGTGCAATACTATAAGCTCATGTTGGCTGGTCAATTTCAATAGAGTCATAAAAATAGTTAGGCCATTTTGAAAAACGAGCATTTTTAGGGCAGAGAGCAGCGCGCTGCTTGCAGCAAACAGTCAGTGCCAGGCGGCAGGCGTCATTTGGCAGGCGGCTGCCTTTTGGCAATTTGTTAAACGGCATTGTGCAAGCCAAAGTCAATTAGAAAAAGTGGCCGAAAATCCTTTTGCTAAGGCCATCATGGCACGTCCACACCCATACCCACACCCACACCCAGAGACCTACACGCCCCTAACCACACCCATTGTCGACCAGTTGCCGGTTTACCAGTTAAGCCTTAATTGATTTACAACAAAAACAACAACAGCAACAAAAGCAAAATGAAAGTAAAATGTGTGCAACAACAATGTACAAAATGATTTCACTCGGCTCGTTTCCGGTTGTTGCTTTTTGCTTGCCCAGTTTACTTTTGTTGCCCTCATTTTGCAGCTGCCGCTGCTGCTGCTGCGCTGCACTCGCCTTTTGCTTCAGTTCCTTCTTTGTTTTAACACCAATAACAAGCTCTCTAGCCATGTAGCCGTTCAATGCCAAAAGGGTCCTTTCGTAAAATACGTAACTGGATTTCTAATTGTTATTTATTCAATTTGTGCTTAAAAGTCAGTTATATATTAAAGCTATGTTAGCTAGATTTTTATTTACAACAGCGTATTTTGTATTCGGGTTGAATGCTGACTGCAATTTCCCTTTTTGGCTTGGCACTTTATGCGTACTTTATACATATACATAATTGACCCAGTCAATTAATAAATGCTCGCTTTGGCCTGGCTCTGGCTTTGGCTCTTTTGTTCTCGGCACGCCGTTAAGTATGCTGCACTTTATTTGCAAGCAAACGAGCAAAGTTCGCACAAGAAAGAGACCATGAAATTAAATAAAATAAAATGACAGAGACAGCAATACTACGAGTCAGAAAAACACAGAGAGCAGAAACATAAGAAGGTGGCTGGAAGTGAAAGCGATTTTTACATTTCGCTTTTGACTCGCCGCTGGGTTTGCTTTCGCTGTGTTGCTCTGGCTAAAATATCTCTATTACAACATAATTAAAATTAAATTTTTTTTTTCTTCTGCTTATTATGTTAATGCGCAGAAAATGTAAGCCGTAGAGAGAGAGAGAGAGAGAGAGAGAGCTTCTGGGTGAGCATGTACTTTGAAAAAACCCCTAGCAGCAGTAATCTTAACCGTCTTTCGCAGATTGCTTGCATTTTCAATTGATGTCAAGTGCAAAAAAAGCTCATAAATTTGATAGTTTTGAACTTTAATTGCGTAGATACTGGTTTATCAAAGGATGCATAGAGATAATTATAGAATAAGAAAATTATTTGATAGCAAAGTTTAACAAATTTTTAATACACTTACAAAAACTAGGACAATTGATTTAGACATTATAAAGTTAAAGTTTTTAGCCGCTTGACGTAACAATAATTGTTAAAACAAGTTGACTTCCAAATCGATTCAACTATGAAGCGCAAAGCCCAACAGCAATTCGATTCAATGGCGTGCATTTTGGTCTTTTTTTTCGTTTTTATCAAGCGCTTAATCAAATCTCGCTCAAAGGTGAAATGTGAAATGCCAACTCAATTGAGCCAAAGTTCATCATGGTAATTAGAGAGTTGCAGCTTTTGCAGCTCGCGGGACATCGCGATGATTGCCACGAAATGCAGATACAGATAGTCCATTACTGGACACACAGCTATATAAAAGAGAATTGTAGAGAGCAGAGTGGCAAAAGTGTTTTTTCCTTTCAGAAAACTGGTTATAGCGCTGGGTGTATGTTTGTGTGTGTATGTGTGTGTGCATCGTCAGTGGCCACTGTGTAATTCCATTTACAGTTACGGGTTGCCTTCTTTTTGTGTTGGCTATGGATACAAATATCTACACACCTTTATATAGTAGTACACAATATATACATTTATATACTAAATGCAAGTACAAGGACTTGAAGTGGCCCATTGCCATCTACATACACACATACATATGTACTCTGTCTGTGTGTGGTGATTGCCTGTGGCAATTGGCAATTAAAATGCAGTTGGCTCCGACTCTGGAGCTCTAAGCACATTATTGCAGCCATATTTATGTTAATTAAATTACGCAAAACCAAACAACGGCAGCGTCGATGGCGATGGCGATGGCGACGCTCCATGAACTGCACATTTAATTAGCCAAATATTATGTAATGGATCGACGAAACTGGGCCACAGTTCGAGTTTCCAACTTTTAATTGTCTTTTAATCTGCTGCAACTAAGTGCTCTTTCACTAACAAGTTAACTGATTCATTTCGCTTTTCAATTTCATTTCCAGACCGTTTCTTAATAAAGAAATTCATGTGAACAAATTTTTAATATTTTTTGTTTAATTTGGCTTCTCAAGCTAAAATTAAAATTCATAATAAAAACAAGCGTAACATTTGTATGTATGTATGTGTGTGTGACGTTGCTTTTGCAATGAAAGTTTAAAATTTTTATGACGCAAGTTTGTTTTCAAACTTTGTGCCAGCCGTTTCGACGAAAAATACTTGGCAGCTGATTCCCGAGGGCTGCCCCAAGTCACAATCTGGAGCGAGTTGAAGTAAGATAATGAGCGAGAGAGAGAGGGGTATGGAAATAGAGGGAGGAAGAGACTTGTCATATTTTCATTTATACACCCTAAGCCCACGAAATGGCTAAATAAGGTATACAAGCTTTGTGCAGTTGTATGTAACAGACAGAAAAAACCATTCTGTATACGCGTGCACACAAACAGGGTGTCACCTAGTCTAGCTTTTCTCGACTACAGCCTTCATAGTTGTTTATTTTGGAATTTTGGCTCATTCGCTTACGAGTATGTGACACAGAAGCAAAAAAAAGGAGAGCGAAACAGCAAAAGAAAGAGATAGAGAGAAGAAAAAGAGAGAGAGAGAGAGAGAGAGAGAGAGGTAGGAAAGCAGGGTAATGGAGGCGCGTTAAGTTGTCGCAGAGCGAGGCAAGATATTGTAAACTTTTTTAATTAAGGTAAAGAATTTTTTGCTTTGGCCCGCAAGCTCAAGCTCAAACTTAGCTTAACTCGACTACTGGATTACTCTCTGCTTTCTAGGCATATATCTCGTTGCGTTAACTTTGTCCGTAGGGTGCAACATATATTTAATACTTTAGCTTTAAATCTCCTAGCTATGCGATATTAATTGGTCAAACAACAATGCGACTGCGAATATTTAGAAGCATTAACTACAAAACTAGAAAAATAGAATGTGAAAGAGTGAAAGAAAGAGAAAGAGAGTAAGAGCTCTAGCAACTGTAGTGATATCATGGTGTTTGGCTAACGCGGCGTATGCGCATTTTAAAATGCCAAGTAAGACAATGGCACGCATCCTTAACAAGAGCTGAAGCTAAAACTGTTTGAGGGCTTTAATTAGGCATTATCGTCGAGGGCACTGCAGCTGACAGATATATGTACAAACTGCCGGTGTATGTGTGTGTGTGTGTGTGTGGCACAAATGTATTCAGCAGACGCCATTAGAAAACATGTGTCATATTGCGAGTGAAGGCAGCGCGCCCTGCCAAATGAAATGACATTTAGCCGAGCAATTTTGACAGCATTTTAATATGCAGGCACAGCTCGCGAATACACACACAGATACAGAGATACGTGCTAGTGGGTGTGTGGGTGCGACGAGTTGACGTTGAGCGCTTCAAATTGAAATTACTTGGCTGTTAGATGTTAGCTGCACTCGACTGCGTTCTGCTTTTAGCCGTTGGCGTTTGACTTTTGCCGTTTGGTATTGTGGCCCAGCAGCAGGCTTGCCTTGGTTGGGATAGCAAGTCAGGCACTTGTTGACGCACAGTTAATTAAGTACATAGCTCTAACACACACACACACGAACACACTCCAAAGTGAAAGTGAAATGACAGCTTTAGGCTGTTAACCACAAGGTAAAACACCTTCAAGTTTTCTGGGTTAGCAACGCACTCAGCTTGAGCTAAAAGTCTAGGCAAATAGTATAAAACCGAAGGCGGCTCGGTTAAGCTAAATTAAAAATGTAAAATTCATCCGGGTTACCTGACTGCCACACTGACTAACTGACTGACTTGATTCTAGCCAGAATGCGGGAAAGTCTCTCTCAACCCAAGGTTCCAGTCCCTTGAGGTTGACAGAGGCGTCAAAGGCGTCAAAGTGTTGTTTGGTTAATGCCATTGCAGCTGCCAGACTATAAAGTATGTGAAAAGAAACATTCGTGCATTCCAATCGAGGTTCTGCAGCATCACAAATATCATTACGTTTGACGTGCCAACCATATCAGCATCCAAAGACTTTGTAGTCATTATTAAAGCGCTTCGTATCAGAAGGTTGAGTAGGATTAGGAGGAGGTGGCAGGAAAATATGCATAAACCGACAAGCTCTTTAACAACAAAAACAGCAACAACAATCAGTTAAATTTTTTGTTTTGTTTTTAAAGGCATGGATTGATTTTATTCCATTAAACTTTTCATAATTACTTAATTCTAAATTAATGGTACTTAAATTAACTTTTGGCTTTTGGCAGACAAGAAACCAAAGAACCAGTAAATAAACTTTTCAACCCATTAAAGACAGTGAAGACCCCAGCGGAAGCGAGACAAAAAGAGGGAGACAAAAAGAGAGAACGTACGATAACAATTGTCATATAATCACAGTATTGAGTTTTTCATATAGCTACAATTTATATATTTTGCGTGTCTTGCAGCCGGCGACTGCTCAAATAAAAGAGGGAGAGAAATCGCATTAAAACTGATTTATTACTGCAGATAAGCTTGGATTTATGTTTGACTCAAGAAGTGAGGGCACTTTTCATGTGGTCCACCACCAGCAGCAAGCAAACTTAAAGCCCCCCAAGCCAACAAACTTTCGAGCCCCACCACAGCCCAAGTAAACTACTAGCAAAAGGCAAACAGAACGTTCGAACGTTCTGGCATCGAGAAACAAAGCGCATTTAATTAAGATCAAACCTTTAATTATGATTTAAAAGATAAAGTGTCAAATCCAAACAAATATCTCAATCTCTCTATCCTACCCTAATGCTAAGTACGTTTATTGTTGCTTGCTCAACAAGCATTTTACATTTGCCAAACATACTTTCCCCCTTTATTATCAGCTAAGCATCGATAGGGTTTTAGACAAAGGAATTGATTAAGGCCACACAACGTCAAGGCCACCAACGATGCTGTTGCTGTTGCTGATGCTATTGGCAATGCATATCATTTTCCATTACCAACCATGGCTCTTGGCCATTAACAATGCCTACACATACACATGCATACGCTGCTTTGTTGTTGTGTTTTTTTTTTCTTTTTATATCAGATGATGTGAGGATTTAGCTAGAAATGAAAAAGTTTCAAGGCTTTGGCATAATAATTCTGCGTAAAAAGGCAAAAGCATTAAACGTAACGCAACTGGCAAATAAACGCAAACCACTCAAATCAACACAACTATAAAAAGTTTAGCCCAGGTGCAAAAGCTAAGTGGCTGGAAGCTGATAGCTTCATTAAATTTCTTAGAAATGGCAAATGGCAAATAGCTTATGGCTTAAGCAATTAAACTTTTATCGCGAATTGAAATTGCTTTAAACTAATACCACTTAGCTTAAACTGATGTACATTAATACTTCTAAAGAAGAAGAAGTTGGCATACAAGCTTATGTTTTTTGTTATAACAAGTAAATTGTTTTTGAAATAAGTCCAAAATACTAAAAAACCGACCATCTAATAATAACGGTGGCGAGTGCCAATGCTACTAACGGGTTTTCAAATTATTTTCTTTATATTTTTGTAATTGATTTTATCTTAAATTTTTAATTTCAAGTTGAGCATGATTATATGTCTTTCACCAACCGGGAATTAGACAATAAATTATTATACTTGTATCAAGTTGGTGTACTTAAAAACGAATTAAATTAAGAATTTCGGAAAGACGTACTTGAATTGAGTACGAGCTTAAGAAATTCTAATCTTACGCAACTTCTGACACCGCTAGATAATAATTTTTATTCGAATATTCTTTACATAATCTAAAGGTCAAATAAATTCAAATAAGTACAGTGCGACAGATAAGTGTATACATATAAATGTGTATTAAAGCACATGATATGGGAAGGTTCTGATAGCATCTTGCAAACGTGTTTTGTTTTATACATTGTTGAAGACAAAAAAATAAATAACGCACCCGTCCCTTACGAATTGTAAGTCAAACATATATATAGTATGAGCGTGAGCGCGTTAATATACATAACAATATGCTTTTAAATGTCAAAGGGAACTCGGTTAATGGGGTGGGCAAGGGCGAGAGCGAGAGCGAGGGAAGAGCCAAATCAAGCAGGTCGGCATTTGCCCTCAAACACACGCGCCCATCTTTTCCAGTATTTCATTGTAGTAAAAAAAATGTTGAATCTGCTGTCTTGACATTTTTATTTATTTTTTTTTTTTTTGGCTCGCCAGCTGCCTTTATAAGTTTATTATTTACAAGACTCAGTCCAGTGCCACACTTTGGACAAGAGTGTGTTCATACTTAGTTCACTCGCTGTCCATGTTTCGTTTCACACTCACACACATCCAAAACTACAGTCGACTGCAGTTTTATAAGCGCCTAAGAATCAGTTTACATTTTGTATGGTTTATTAAAAATTTGCTCCCAAAAAAAAAAGTGACCAGCAGCAAATTTAAGTCTTATTGCCGCACACGAGAAAGAGCAAAAAAAATAAAAATAATAACAGCAAAAGCATTTTTATGCTCGCGTCATCTTTGATATGTTAGAGTGTGTGTGCATTGTGCATGGTGCAGACTTTGGGTTGCATCAGTAAAAGAGCAAAAAACAGAGTAAAAGAATTTTACTTTTATTTCATTTTATTGTTGAAGGCGCTTATGTTTTTTTTTATAGCAAGCAATAAACATTGCTAAATGCGAGAAACTGGTCCACTGGTTGAAGCTGGCTGCTAATGCGGGTGGCATAAGAATGGGGATTAGAGGCACGGGGAAAATGAAGAAAATGATGTTGCCAACGGTCGGGCCTTGTCATGCCAATTTGCACAGCAGGTGCCGCAGCCGCGCTTTAAATTGAAATTACATTTTCTAAATGCTTTCATTCAATAGGAGAAAACAGCTTACTCAATGAACAAACGAACGTAATAAAGGTCAGCACAAATACATACACATACACACATTCACCTATGTATATATAATGAACTAATTTTTGAAAATCAGGTGCTACACACACGCAACTGTGAAAAAGAGCCCGAAAATGCTGTTAAAATTAGTTTCCCAAAAAAAAAAAACAGATATCAGAAACACATGAGTTCTTCCACTGTGAATGTGTGTGTATGTGAGCGTTATAATAATGAACAAGTTTTTGGTGGGGGAATTAGTAAGCACATAATACGAATAAGCTGCTTAAACTAAGCTTAGGCTTAAGCTTTTGCATGTTGTGTTAAAATTATCGAACGTCGAATGTTGCCAGCGCTGATGGATAAATTATTTATCAAGATGATTATTGATAAGCGTCTTTAGTTGTTGCAACCGCCAACTGTCTGAACTTAGCAACACTATGGCTAAGTAGCGAATATGTTGTTTTATTGGCTTCTTTTTTTTTTAGTATATGTTTAAAGTTTGCAAATCGATTAAATTGTGAATATTTCTACGCATATTGATTAAAGGGCAATCGATTATGAATCGATTTTGGATTTGTATACTACACACGCGTCCCTTGTGTGTGGCACGTACTCAAAACGTTACAACAAAATGACGCTTTTTTCATTAGGCCTTTTGAGCAGAGACTAGAGGCGAGAGAGACTTGATGTGGCAAAAATAAAGGTAAATGTCAAAGGACAAACGTTGTGGGCGTCTACATTTTACCAAAATAAAACAAGAAAACTAAGCCAATAAGTTGAGTCGAAAACAAAATACCCTCTAACAAACATATTGTGCACTTTTATATATATGTATATAATATATATATATTTGCACATCTTATATATAACTAGGTTAATTTACATAAGTAAAAATTAAGAAATTCATCGATTGCTGTAAAGTTTCTACCAAACATTTTACAAGCGCCATTGAATTGCTGTGCCAAAGGCATGTCGACTGGAAGCCATAATAAGAAGCCATGTGTATGGGAATGTATGTAGTGATAAGAGGTTGCCTACTTATTGGGGCGCACATAATTTTCGTCAACAGAACGCGACACTTAAAAAGCTGTGACAAAGAACTTTAATGAAATTTACTTGACTTTTGAGGTTCAACTAAAACAGCTAATTAACAGTCAATGGCAGCGATAGGCTGTATATATGAGTACGATGGGCGGGGTAGCATATGATTACAACCAACTGACAACAATAATGGCAACAACAACGGCGTCGACAACGAGGCGCTTACAGGCACTGAGCATCAAAGCAAAAAGGACTTAAGGAAACAACAACAACAAACACAAATACAACACGGATAACACAGATGAGGTGAGAAGCGCCGGGGTGTTGGTGGTTAGGGGGAGGGGGGAAGGGGTGGGAGAGGAGACTGATGATGAGAATGGCATGAAAGCCTCTAAGCCGTAATATCTGCTGTTGCAAGCGACAGCAAAAACCTGGCCACGACACAGCTGGCACGCAGAGAGAGAGAGAGGCGGCAGAACGATGTTGCGGGGCAAAAGAACGCTCGCTCAACAAAGCAGCAACAACGAAAACAACAACAGCAACAGCAGCACCAGCCAAAATTGGAAAGCTCACGCACAAAACAACCAAAAAAAAAAAACACATACACACAAAAAAGAGACACACTCTGTGTGAAAAACTACACCAGCAACAACTACTATAACAATCGGAAGGGGAGGAGAAAAAAAGGCCTTGAAAATCAATTTTTGTGTAAATTTTTTGTAGTCTGTTTTATTTTTTTATCTTTTTTTGCTGTGCCGTTTTGTGTGAAAAAGTAAATTGAAAAAAAAAAATTAAAAAAAAAAAAGAAAGCTGCTAAAAAGTAAAGCAAGAAATTAGGATCCACGCGTTGCGACCAAACTTTTAGAGTTTGTGACAAGGCAATGCGTTGCTGTTTCGGTTAGTTTCGGCTTTTTTTTTCAATTTTTTTGCGTTTCTTTTTGAGTGTTGAGTGTCGTGCCTAAGAGCCGCACTTAATGCTGCCCATATTTCAAAGCCTGCTGTCTGAAAGGCTCGATCTACAGCTGCGCTAGTAAACGTTGTGTGTTTGTGTTTAGGATCTGCCTTGCCTCCAGTGTCAAAATTAAGTTTCTCACGCACCCAATAAAGAACAATCGCAAATGCATAAATCTTGCAACTTAGTTGTCAATCAGATTGTGTAAGGATTTCAAATGCAGATAAAAATATATATTGGTTCTAAACTTATTCAATAGATAAGACTCACATAATAATGTAGGAATAGTGATGCTGCTACCATTGCAAAAATAGGCGTGGCGACCACCCACCCAACTCTTCTCTACTCTACTGTTACGCCCCCCGTTTGCTGTCGATGGTGATGTGAAACTCGTCTGTTCCGTGTTTGAAATCAACATTTTATTTAGTTGTACTTGGTTTATGTATCGAGTCAGCCCATTTGATGTACGCTCTGACTGTCTGTGTGTGTGTGTGTGTGTGGGCTGAAGTTATTACGAGTGTTACGCCCACAAGTACGACAAGTTTTGGTTGATCTGCCCATTGCTCTGGGCACGTCTTTTTATTTATTTATTTATTTAAATCGCTCAACTTGATGCGAAGAATGTTTTGATTATATAAAAATTTCGATCTGATTTTTTGTAGAATCTTATTTTTTTTTAAACGACAAGATTGCATTGAGGAAGCTTGGTGCCCAACCATGCAGTCGCCCAGGCCGACAAATTTATGCCGACATCGCCTATATTTATAGACGCCTTCACCTGTCTTTGCCAAAAATCACTTACGAAATTAAATTCGCTGTTTGTTGCCTCTCCAATTGTTGTTCTGTTTGCTGTTGTTGCTAACTCTCTTTCATGTTTGCACGTTCCTTATCTCTACAGTTTGCCCATTACACACTACTTATATAGATATACAATCTAGAAATTTTGAGTTTCACCTAAAATCAAGCCCATTGGCCTAAGTTTTGTAAGCACTTATCATTTATAAATTACGACCAAAACGTTTTTACTTTAAGAACGGAACGAACTAACCAAACTATTTATACATATTAAGCGAAACATTAAGAAAAGCGTACTTAACAGATTGTTGTAAACAAATGGTATGGATTTGGTGATGATTTGGTTTTCTTATTGTACAAGTGCATTTAATCTTATGTAGTATGTTTTTATACCCTGAACCCATGAAGTTGGTAAAAAGGGTATAATGGTTTCGTTGAAATGTATGTAACAGGCAGAAAGTCTGCCCATCGCACCAGAGACATTCGAGCTAGAGCCTTGAGATTTGGGATTTTAGTTCGTGTATATAAACAGGGTAGCTCCTAGTTGAGCTTGCTCGTCGAGAGCCTCCTTACTTGATTTATTTTATTTTATTTTGTTTGGTGTTGTTGTTTGCTTTGTTCTGATCAGATACGCAAAAACATGTATTTGTCGTATTTATAAATTATATTTGAGCATGCCTGGGGGTATTTAATTATATTTGGGTACTTTCGAGTCTGTTGCTTATACACATATATACATATGTATAAGCATGGTGACACAATGAGAACTTGCAATTACAATTTCTTATGTATATTGCTCATTCAACAATTATATATACTTTAAGGTATAGTATATGCTTTTGTTGTTGCCATTGCTCTAATGTATTTAATTAAATCATTTATATTGTATTTGTTGGCAAAAATAATTTGTTTTCTTTATAGCAATACGAAATATCTGTTGGGGTTAAACCTTACATATTAATATTTATTTACTTAACATTACTTTTAGAGTTTTTTCTATTCACGTTACGTATACGCAATATCATTAAATAACTATTTCTCTAAATTTGAATGCGGTTGCAAAAAGGTTTTGCTGCTGCAAGAATCGCAGCATAAGCAACACTAAAAACTAAATAAGCTCATAATTTATTTAGTTGTATTTTTTTTGTTTTTCTTCTTTTTTTTTTTTTGGTTTTTCGTTAGGTGCAAAATTAAATGCATCGTTTTACTAAATGCTGTTGTTATTGTTGCATGGTGAGTGGTTTTTTTCCTAACAGTTTTTCTGTATGTGAAGTACTTTTTAAGCACTTGCTGCTGTTTTTAGGTTAGTATGTAGTTGTTGTTGTTTTTGTGTGTGTTTTTGGGTTTTGCTTTCATTGTTGTTTGTGCAATTGTTTAAACGCACATACGGCTCATTAACTATTTATTTGTGTCTCTACTCACCGACAGTTTCTTGCTTTTTGTTGTTGTTGTTGTTATTGTTGCTGCTGCCACAAATCAATCAAATGTTGCGTTGCCTAACGCAAAATTGTGCTAAATTTATTTGATGTTGTTATTGTTATTATAACTTGGATTTGTTTTAATTGTGTTATTATTGAATTGTTGCATGTTTGGAGATTTGTTTTGTTTTTTCAAGTTATTATTGCTCTTATCTGCGGTTGAACTATGTGAATATTCTAATTATTATTTACGTATGTGCATGTATAAGTAAACAATATTATTTAATTTATTGTATACAAGAAAGTACAATGAGTAAGGTATTTGTATTTGTTTAAATGGCCTTTTGATTTATACCATACAAAACAAGAGTTTCCGCTTAAATGTCCCAACTGTTTTGCGGTTTTCGTTACCTGAAAGCTTAAAAGGCCACACAATGTATGTATGTGTGTGTGTGTGCCTCCATTGTAAATCTGGCCAAAAGGCCTAGCAGCAAAATCAAGCCAAAGTAGAGTACAAATATTTATGCACATAAATTTTGGTAAAAATTTGCCATTCGCGGCTACCTTGTGGCCTGAGCAAAATTACACAAATTACACTCATTTGATTTAATTTTCACTGCATTTTGGCTGCTCATTTTGTTTATGCCACGAAATGGCGGCAACAGTGCCAAAGATGCTTATGAATGGAATATAGTAGATGGTGTGTTTGTGTGTGGGCGAATCTAACGCTTCAAACAGATTTGAGAAAATCAGCAAGTAATTTTTATTGATTACATGAACTGCAATGTTGCAATATAGTAGTTGTACATATATTCCCATCAGCTGAAAGCATTAAAAATTTGTGTTTGCATTTAATGGCCATAACACTAAGACCCCCGCATCACCTTCTGTCCATCGAACCAATAATAATGTAAGCGTTTAAAAGTCAGGCAGCGATGACGATTCTCCTTCCTTCTTCTCCCATTCATTGTAAGCAGTTTGTGCTGTCATCAATTTACAATCTACACTCCAAGCAATGACGGACAAAAGAGCAGGCAAAAGCCTTCACACCGACCGACAGGGTGACTGAAGAGGCTTGTCCGGCTGGTGAATTTCGCAATCATATTTTCATTACGACAAAAGGTCGCAGCAAATTTTAAAGTTGCAAAAAAATACTTTCGCAAATTTGAGGGCGACAAAAATTGCAGGAGGCCATGAAAATCTACAGATTCAAGTCGTGAAAAGAAAAGACTTTTGTGCTTGTTATATGTATAAGCTGACGTATAATTAAATATACTCGATTATAAAACAAGATCTAGCTATGACAAGTTGAAAACTCGCGAATAAATCTTAAAGAATAAATCATGAAATTTATGCGCGACGTATGTGTGAATTGTTAAGCAAGTTCGCACATGTGGCACTGAGGATGTAGTATTTGCACAAATTTCAATTTCAGTAGCGGCGTACCCCATGCGGCGTATGCGAAATATTTCTCATGAAATGCAAAAGCTCGGCTCGCAGATGTGCATGTGCATGTAAATGAAATGCGCTTAAAACGTTTTGCAAAAGCGACCAAGGCACGCACATGCACACACACACATACGAGACACATACATGTAAGGCAGGGAGCCGCAGCACATGCGGCGTATGTGCAATTTTTCTCTCTTCTTACATTTAATTATTTGCAATGGCAGCTGCTACTTAAACGTATGATTGTTAAGTATCTAATAATTTATTTATAAATAATTTGCATTTTATACGCCAATTAATTTTTGTATCTTTGGATTTTTATATTAAAATGTTTATTAGTAAGTATATTATTTGGTATCAAATCTCTAGAGTTTAGTTAAACTTTGTGGTTTTTGATTTGTCGTTTTCGAAACTCTGATAACCGAATTGGAGGAGTTAATATTTTGATAAAGTAGTAAATGACTTGGAAATTTTCATTATGTTTTCCTTAATGTCTGACTTAAAGCTCTCAGTGCAAGTTAATTGAATACAACTTTAAGAGAAGTGTGGTTAAATTTTTAAACAAAAATCTTTTAAATTTTCTTAAAAGATTAGCTTAATACATTTGCAAGAAGGTTCAGTAATATAGAACTTGTTTTAAAAATTGTCCTTTCTATAGTTTTGCCGCTGGTGTCAGAGTATTTGTTAGTCGACTATGTCCTCTCTCTCAAAGCTCTCACTTTAATTTGACTTGACCCATGCAATGTAAATGTCTCACTCATGCTAACACACACACACGCACAGACACACTCTAACACACACGCATACATGCATACATGCCAGCATGTACTTGTACTTGGCTTGTGTTTCCATTAGAGCCAAAAGCAAGACATAACCATTTTTCTGGACAGGTGAACAAGAGCTCAGGCAACTAAGCCACATCTAGGCAATTAACACGTCAAGCTCAAGTGACTTTGGCTTTGGCTTGGCTCTGGGCTTTGGCTTTGGCCTGACTTAGCTTTTGCTGGGACAGAATTAAAACATTTTAAGCCAAATAACAAGGCAAATGCTGTTATTGCCTTACTTGACCATCTTAAGGAAGATAAAATATTTAAAAATCAATTACTAAGAAAGCCATATTCAAACTTTATGTTACATATAAGGCCTTGCTTGACTATAACAGGAAAGTTATTTTCCGCCAATATTACTTTTATCTTCAGGCTTAACGAATGCTTAAATATGGGCACCTTACCAAACCTGATTACAATTGCAACAATTCAATATGTTAACGTATGACATACAGTCCAACTTCCATATAACGTATCTTAAGGAGACAAGAAGAAACTTTGTTATATTTGAAAATTCGTAATATAATATAGGTTTTTGATTGAACCCTTTCGGTTCCGGAAATAAATTCATTGTATAGAAAACTTCGTTATACAGAAGTTCGTTATATGGAAGTTTGACTGTATACACAAACACATATACAAATATTTATTTTCAATGCTGTTGGCAGTTTGTTAAAAAAAATTTTGACTTAATTTTAAGGCTTTATTTCGGATAATTATAAAATTTCGAAAATATTTTTAATATTCAACTGCATATTATCATAATTTTGTTTATTTATAATTTTATATTACTTGCCAAATAATTACTTAAGTTTTTCAATTCACACACAATTACAAATATGTCAACACTTTATTTTTGAAAAAACTTTTTTAAGTTGCATATAATTTTTGAATGTTTCACCATATAGATACACACAAAAAAAAAAAATTGTAATTTAATAACGTAGTTAACAAACAGTTTAAAGTTTTAGTTTGATTTTGTTTTGATTGGTTTGGTTGGTTGCCGATAAACGATGTCGATCTGCGATAGCAGGCAAAGGCAAAGGCAAAATGCAATAAAAATTGCGCTACAGCTGCTGCTGCTGCTTCGGCGCCCGCGCCCCACACAGACAAGAACAAACACGTCGTGCCGTCGGCAATGCTGAACGAAAACTGAAACTGAAATCACTTTTGCGCCAGAGACAACACCAACACGGCCAACAGCACTAGCGCAGCAGAGCCTAGCGACGCTGTCGACGATTGCAGAGCGTTTGGCCTGCGTTTTCACCCATATTCGCCAGTGTGCCAGCGTTCAAATCGGCATCGTCGATGATTCTGTTCACGATTTTCAACGCTACGAAACGACTGTGTTTATCGCATGCGAGAAACGGGAAATTTTGTGAATTGGGGAAATTTGCAAGCACAACTTAATGTAACAGGGAAAGTGAGAGAGAGCGAGAAAGAGAGAGCCAAGGAGTGCGAGTGAAAGAGAGAGGGTAAATGTGAGCGCACATATTATAAATTTCCCATATTCTTGTCGCAGCAACGAATACAAATCGTAAAAACAACAACAACATGACTGTGAACGAAGCCAAATGTCCCAAAACAACGACGACCCAAAAACAGCTGCATGCTGTAGTACTACTATCTCTTCGTGTATACTATATACATAAACACGTAAAATACAATGAATGTGTGTGTGTGTGAGTGGAAGTGTGGCGCCGCGCCGCCTTGCAGGCCAAGCCAAATTGTGGGCCTACCTGTTGCTTAGCAACTCAACAGTGCGACCAGACGCGCGCTTCATTATCATTGTCAACATGCCAACATGGCGAGCGATGTGAGAAGGGGTAGGGGGACGGGATGGGGATGTGTGCGGCAGGCAGGTGCTGTGACAGATGTTGTCCCGAATTTTGCCAGGTACCTAGCACAAAGAACAGCTGGTGGAATTTAAGTCAAACAAAACGAAAAACCTTTTGGTAAAAACTAGATATTAACATTTCCCAGAAAAGGGCGAAATACTTTTTGTTCACTAACATTTGAGCGCCGGAATGTAGGCAACGATTGCTGTTGTACATACGCAGAGTACGTGCTGAAAAGACGCAAACAGCACACACGCACACAAACACACCCACACAAGCAAATACTCAAAAGAGAAAGTGAAATACAAAAGGCAAAAGGCAAAGCAAAAGACGATGACGACGTTGATAAAAGCACAACAAATGTTAGCATCTTGTATGTGTGTGTGGTGTCTGTGTACAGAAAATTGAACACATTGCGCTGGGATTATCAATCGATTGTATTAGACGTAAACACTTGACACACCATCAAAATACCCCAAAAAGCCAGTTAAAGGCATTGAGAAATCGAATATAGGCCGCATTGGGAGGGACAGCTTGTATGGAGGGGGTGGGGTGCTTAGTGCTTAACAAAGTAACAGATAAAACAAACGATTCAATTGAAGCCTTCAAATGGTAAACATTACTAATCCAGTGCTAGTTTTTATTCACAGTACATAGAATAGCTTTAAAACAGACACTTCTTTGAACTGCAATTGAGGTTCAGATTCAGATTACTTTAGCAACAAGTTTTGCAACAACCTCGGGCTTGAGATCCCTTCTCTAGCCGCTTCCATATCGTGGACGTTTCAGCTCAACGGACTGACGGACATATCTACATACATCGACTCAGCTCGCGATGGTCGGATTTGCTTTGCACATAAACAAAAAATTATAACAATAGACTTTTTAAGTGAATAATAAATAAATAAAGATAGGCTCATGAATAACAATTGTAAAATAATGAATTAATTAACTGATTTGCATACTTAACCTAATAATAATTTTAACTGTTTAAAAAGTTGTTGGTAATTGCTTATTTTTGCTTTATTTTAAGCATTTTTTCTTTGTTTAACTGTCGAAACATTATCCACTAAAATTGAGCACTGAACACTGATTATGATTATGGGGTGCATAAAGCACTGCTGATTATAATTATGAGATGTATAAAGTTTTGGCTTTGCTCCTCATTTGTGTGGTCGTTAGAACGTGTGTACTGTTTGTGGCCAAGCTTGAGTTTAAGCTTTGTTATTGTTATGCGGCTGTTGTTTGCAGCAGCAGCAGTGCACGTAACGTCGCAAATGTGCCACAGTGCCACTCAACACTCAACATGCCAAATTCAAACATGAAAAACAAAAGCAACCAACATATACAGAGATGGTTGCGAACCAGGCGAAGGAAGAAGAAGGAAGACAAAGTTAAGGAGTCGAATCGAAGTCAAAGTTGAATACAAAAGAAGAAAAGTAGAAAAGTGTAAACAAGGAACGTGATATTTGACAGATGACTGTAGATATTTAGATACCAACATAAATACTACTTATGCCCAATGTCATTCCACTCTTTCTCTCTCTCTCTCTCTTTTTCTGTTTTGCTTGCTTTAGCACTTTGTGTTTTTTTTTTGTTTTTTGGCCCCACCATCATCTACTCCTCTCATTGGCAACTAACGGCGGCTACAGCTGCCAGTGTCTCTGGGGTCTTATTGATTTTCTGCTGGCTTTCACAGCCATTTGCCGCTCGGTTTGAAGTGCCAACCACGCATAAAGTACCCAAACGAAAAAGAGACAGAGCAAGACGCACAAACATACACACACACACACACACTGATAGAGAATGAGAGACAAACAAAAGAAAACAAAAAAAGAAAAATACACAGAATACGCGAAATCGCTACAAATGAATCGAATGATGCACAAATATTGTAATGGATTCATGTTCTTCATTGTAGTATCGTTTCATACCCCCTTTTTTTTTGTGCAACATCAGCTACTCTGTATGACGTATACTTGATGTCAAACAAACCACTCAAACACACATTTACTCTTCACGATGCGTCTACTTAATGAAGTAATTTCCATTGTAAATGTGGAATTGTAAAGTATATTAAACTTAATGCTAAAGGGTCTAAAAGTATTTGAATTTTGATACTTACAATCATAATATGCATACTCATCCGCTTCGCTGGGAGTACGGCTGCCCATGATATTGCTCAAAACTATAAAATGAAATAGAAAAAAAGAATGAGCTCAATTTTAAAATGCAAACAAAAAGTGAAAATTGAGTATGAAAAGCTTAAAATTCTGCATGCAATTTTGGTCAAAAACAAAACTGTTGCCAATGCAGTTGCAGGGAAAATGGTATGGAATAAGAGTTCTCTCACATTTGACGAAGCTCCTGCGAAAGCGGACAAAGCACGAAACGGAGAGCGGTAGTTGAGTTAGGTTATCGGGCTGGGTGCCGCTTTGTATGCAAATTATTGGCGCCAGTGGTGTGATGCGGCAGCGACTGTGACTGCGGCTGCGACGCCGACGCTCCAGCAAAGGTACTGCCACAAAATTGTGATCAACTGATGCTCCAACTCCTTCTCTTGCGTCTGCTTGTGCTTCAGCTGCAGCTTCAGGCTCTACTGTTTCCACTGTTATTGCTGATGGGATGGTAAAGTTGCAGTTCTCGTTACTATTACTATTACTATTGCTGTTGTTATGATGATGATTGTTGTTGTTATTATTATTATTATTGCTCCTGAAGATGGTAGTGACGTTGACGTTGACAGTTGAGCTTGTGCTTGTGCTTGTGCTTGGGTTTGAATTGGAGTTCGTTGCATCCGTTGCTGCAAAGAACAAAGAAAAAATATATATATTGATTGCTAATTTGTTCAAAACAAAAAAGTAGAGATTATCCTAAATGGAAAATAAATGAGGGGAATAACCCATTTTGTATGCAACGCATCTGTGACAAATTTCTGCTGTCCCATGCAATGTATTTTCAGCTTTATATCTGTGTGTTGCTTTCTTGCGAATGTCGTAAATCATTCATATTTGCATTCAATGTATTCGGGGTTTATGTTTTTTGTATAACATGCTCAAAAAATATGCAAGGCAATGTGCCAAATGGCGCAGAATGCGCACAAAACATAACAAGCGGCAAAAACTCTAGTCTAGTAGAGGACTCAGCAGCTTAACAATCATGCACATAAAAACTCTACACATGTGTAGAAAACGCTGATTGACTAACTAATACCCTCTACCAATCTGCTCACAATAGTGTTCAAAACGATGGAAATTGTTATCTTTTGAATACGGGAGAGTAACGCAAAAATATGTCATTATCATTTAATGATTTCACAAATTAATTCGGTTTTTATTTCTTTTGTTTTGCACTTGACTCACATCTAACCAAGTGTTAATGCGTTACTACAAAATACCCAGAAATAGTAACGATTTTCGTCCTCTTCTATTAAGAACGAGTCGTCTCAATGGAAGTTAATAAAAAATATGTGCATATATTTATTCCATAATATATTTATTCATATTCATATGAAAAACTCGAAATTCGATTAACGTCATATTTATTTACATCGCCATTTTTTTTTAACGAGCGCTAGATTAAATCGGAGTACTCCTGTGCACACACCCAAAAAAATATGAATAGAAGAGAAAAGTCAATAAACAAAGGCACTTGCACACACATAAAGTGTATCAAGAGAAAAGGAATGTGGTGAATAAAATTTTAATACTTCAATACAAACTTATTTAATTTTAATTATTTATGTCTATTTCTATATCATTTTTACTATTTATTTTTATCTTTTCACAGTGATTAGTGCTTTAATTCAAATTTTTTTATAATTTGTATTTTAATTTTTAATCTATTTATAATTAATTTTAATTTGTCTTTATAAAAAATAAATAAATGCAACTCAACGCTTTGATTCAAATGGTCAAACAGCAAAAAAAAAAACTGCATAGTTGACACATCAATAAAAAATGTTTCTACATATTTGTGATAATTTTTACTTATTGGACATCGAAATATCAATCGGAATAATCAATCGTTATTAGCTAAATTTGCGATTGTCTCTTGGGCAAGGGCATTAAACTCTTGTTGAACTGCCAAGAATATTAGAAAGGTTGTTTGTCCGAAACAGAGTTCAAAGAAAGTCCTATTAAGATGATAAGCAGACGCGGGACAGCTGTTTCTTCAAAAAACAAAAGTTGTATGTAATTCATAGCAAATTTACAAGAATTTTTCGCTGTTGAAGTACATAGAATGTTTGAGATGCCATTTTGAAAAGCTGCTAAAGTGGTTGTAAACAATTTGAGATGACTTTTTTGCACTTGCTTAAAACTGCGCAACCTGGCTGCAAGTTTCGAAGTTATTTGATTTATTTACCAGCAGCTGTCGACACATATTACTTGGCATCGTGCAACAAAGAATTTTGTGTGTTGACTTGGAACAAAAAAACATAGGTGTAGTATGTCGACCTTTTTGGCTAAGCATTTTAGCTGTCGGCTTGCTTTCTGCTGATGCCTCAGTTGGGGTTGGGGTTGAGGCTCACGTTTGGAGGACCTCACAACAACAGCCCAGCTGCTGTTGGGATGTTGGCTGCTTGAAAAATTCTTATCCTAACCGCAACTAGCTAATTTCTGGCTGTTTGCCAACTCTCTCCAACATGGTGTTCGTGTCAACGTGTGTCTGGTGTGGTTCTGTTTTTCGGTCATGTTTATTTGTTGCATGTTTTATTGTGCCTCAAAGTGCCAACAAATCGCACACGACGATTGCAATTGAATGGAGCAAACAAATTGTTATTTTATATACATACAATGCATATAAAAATATATATTTTTTATAACATTTTTTTTTCCCCCTTTACGGCTGCAAGCGTTCGTAGGTTTTTGCAGAGGTAGAGGAAGAAAGTGTAGCGAAAAGCGCCTGTGATTCATCATTTGCTTGTTTAATTTACTTTATGGCCATTGCAGCGACATACCGTGCTGATGATGATGATTTTGGTTGTGGGGCATCATTTTATTTATTTTGTTTATGTCTGTTTTGTTTGCATCCCATTTATTTGCGCAGCAGCAGCAGTTTCAACAAAAAACGATTGATTATAAAATAAAACAAGCAGCATTGCTAAATTTTACGCACAGTTTGAAAAAGAAAATGGAGGGAGAGGAGCACCGTACAGTACCAACTGTGTGTGGCCATCCATCACTTGCTATATAAGCGCAACAACAACAACAGCCCTCACATATACATATGTGTGTGGCTGTGTGTGTGTGTGTGTGTGCATATGTTTGCGGGCGCGTTAGTGTGTCAATGTCACCGTCAAAGTGCCAACTGCTGCAAAATAAATCGCACAACAGTCTTGTCTGCGTATACGCAATATTTGTTAGCTCAAATTGTCCTTGCAACCACAATAAACAAACACATCCCACACACATGCGACCGGCCATATTTATAATGCCTTTAATGACTTTAAGATTACTGGGACGGAACCAAAAAAAAATCAATCATCAACAAAAAAAAAAAATAAATAAAAATTAAAAAAAAAAGTACTTACATATAACAAAAGTCATTTCAAACATATTTGCGAACCTTTTGGCTTAAAAAATTATTTAATTCAAATAAAATTGTGTTTAAGTAGGGCTTCACCCTACTGGTAAATGTATGTTAAACTTTGCTTGCACTATTTAAGATTCTTAAAATGATATATTTCTATTATTGTTTGTAAATGTAGTTCTTAAGTCGCACAAAAACTTGCTCTGATGAATTTTGTGGATAACTTATTGAACCATTGAAAATACTTTGTAATTTTGATAAATAAAAAAAGTAAGCTTCCTTTTTATTTCATGCATTTTTCACTAAAACTGTCATTAGTTTGGTATTAAGTAGTGTTTTACGAGTTGATGTAAACAAATGAGCATCATAATTCTTGTTGATAATGGGCTTTTGGAGGCGTTAACTACCGGGCCTGTAAATGTACACTCATTAGTTTTACACTTAATAACAGATGAAAGCAAACCAAATATTTTACACATTCTTCATTTTACTACAAGTTGATTTTAGTCGAGGTGCAAGTTTTATCGTCTGATTCCCATTTTAGTCAAAAAACTTTTAAGTAAAATATTAATATGTTGGTATATGAAATTGTTTACAAATGTTATCAATTTAAGAACAATTTCCGAACCATTTCGTTCTTAAAGCAAGATCAGCGGTCTTAAAAATTCTTAATTTAAAAAAAGCGTTCTAGTATCAAGAATCGGAAAATCGGAACGGATTTTTCTTCTTAGTATACTTAGTACTATGTAGTTTCCCACTTTGAAGTCTGTTTAAGATCTGTTTTTGTACTTTTAGTGCTTAGTCTGAACATTAATAATAATAATAATATTTTTACTACTTTACATAAATTTCAATGAAGAGCCAAAAATTGTTCTATTGTTGTTGTTTTTATTTTAGTGGTTTTTATTGCTAGCTTTGGCATTTGTTGTTGTGGCTGCTGCTTGCTGTTCATTGTGTTTGTTATGAACTTTTGTATTTGGCTAGTAAAACAAGTCGTTTTATATCGCAACAGCAATTTTACAAAACTCATTAAACCGCATGCACAAAGTCGAAAGAAAAACAAGAAACGGGTAACAAGAGGCCTGATTGCAATGTGGTTCGGATGCAGGAGGGTCGTACGCTGTCTGATGCAGATGAGGATGCCACCAGCTATATTCCTACCAAATTTGGTGACTGTAGCTCAAAAACTGTGAATGATACACGCATTCCCGTTTTTACGGTGGGCGGCTGGGAGTGGCAATTGGTTTCCTTTCTCATTCCGTCTCACAACCCCCTTCCACACACCTCCACAGACAAGCAATATATTCTCTTCTTGTATGTTATGTATTTTTATATGTATGTTTGCCAAAATGCTGCCAAGCAGGATAGCTGAAAAAAATATTTATGACGAGACGAAATCTAAACAAATTTTATATGCAACAGAAAAAAATGTTACAGACATTGTTTAGATCTCCGGGTTTGTTTTCTGTTTTCAGTTTTCGATTTTCATCTTTCAGCCTTCTAATTACGACAGTTTGGTTTTAAGCCAATTGCCAATTGCAATTTGATGGCTGATGGCTGTCTAAGTTTCACTGCAATTCCATAACAAAATTTAAATTCAATTCTCCCGATTTTAATGAGGAAATTACAGAATTTATCGACTTTTGTAGCCCCCCACAGTGCCGGTTGTTGACCTGACAAATAATAAATTATACGCACTTAATATTCAACAACAAGCTTGTTACCTTAAACATTCTGTAGTTGCTTTCAACTTTTTGTGATTTAATTTAATGAGTGAATTCAAATTACTTTTATAAGCAAATTTCTCGGTTTACTTAATAAGATGTACAAAGATGTAAATAGGGACAGAAAACTGTCTCTTATTATGTGACTAGTTGAAAACAACGTATATATGTAAGTAAAATCAATTAAAAATTATCGTTAAACTATACCATATTTTGGATGCGTCATGCTTGTGAAAATGATAATATAAATAAGTATTAAAAAATTATAATAATTTAGCAACAAATCAATCAATTTACAAGTGTGCCGATAAATTTGTTATACTTTTTATGTGCTTTTTAGTTAACTAAAATCTCAAGCATTTCGTGCCTGTAGGCGGAAAAAACAGCAAATAACAAAGAACGGAAAATTCAGTTTATGAATGCAGTATAAATACAGCGTTTCCGTTTGGCAGTTTAAGTTCATTTGTTCATTGTTCCGTTTGTTATTTCGTTGTGATTTTGGGGGTTGTGGGAATTTTAAGACCGTGCGAAAGACATTAAAAAGTAACATCAAACAATAAATTGCCACCTTTATAGGGGAACCGTTCATAATTTGTGTGCTACAAAATCGAGATGCCTTTTTTAAGCGCCCAAAAGTCGAGAAACATATGTTGGCATGGAAAATTTGCCGCCTCGGTTGTTGTTTATTTGCCAAATTATATTGCACTCGCGTATTTATATATGAACATAATAAGCTCGTTTTATATAAATTTAATTACACTCGGCGATTGAAAATGGTTTTGCAACTGTGGCCATGTGCTGGCCATCTTTGGCGAACTTTTAATGATACCCTGCTTTGTGCTACTCCTTCCACATCCACCACCTATTATCCCTTTGTAGTGTACCACTCATGCCGCAAGCTAAATGCTAGCACGTGTTGCACGCACAGCAATTTCAGTTGTATCTTAACACCATTAGTTTCATTGTATATATGTTTTTGTCTGTGTGTGTGGGTGGTTGGATATTGTATCTGGGGAATCTATTTTAATGCGAATCGCCCGGCTATTTCTGAACGCAATTTAAACGCAATGGGTGGTACATTAAGTGTGGGTGGCTAACACACAGCACTGCAGACCCAATTCCTATCAGGTATACTAGCAAACAAACCACAAATCTATTGTGAAAAAAAAAATATAAAAAGCTCGATTGACTCTTTTACGTTGAACCAGAGTCTGAAGAAGGTTGTGTACCATCTGAAAAATTTTCCAAAAATCATAAGTTTAAGTGGTTTTTGTTGTTTTGAACTAAATAAATTTCATGTCAGCCTTGTTGGATATTCCAAAAATGTGTTTATAACTTAATTATTAAATTTAAACCAAAAATTCCCAAAGACATTTAGAACGAAATAAGTCAAAACGCTGCAGTCGGACGCCACCAACTGCGGTATACTCGATACACGTAGCAGCTCAAAAAATTTGGGCACCAAATTATTTGATGCAGTTTATTGAGGGACGCCGGTAGCTATATTATTACAAGAATTTGTAGCTTAAGCGGTAAGGATGTGGGAAATTTGTGGATTTATTGATTTTCAGTGATCGAATTTATCGATTTCCCTGCTCCCCAGTAGGCGGAGAACCCCAAACTTGACACTTTATCTTTCACGCCTATAGAAAAAGTTATTTTCAAAGATTCAAGTCTCTAACTAGAAGGGTGTCGGACAGAAACCATGACGGACTTTGCATAAAACCAATATACTCTTTACCTTCGGTATCGAGAATAAAAATAGGAAATAAAATCATGTAAAAGTATTAAATATATTTTGTTTACAAAATATCACTTTTTCGGATATGTACAATAAACACGCAGACAAAACATATCATCTACATAGTACATACTCATCAAAGTTGAGCTACAAATATTTTGGGCTAAAAAAAAAAATTGTTTACTTGAATGTTTATAAATAATGAGAATTTGTAATTTGAAGGGCAAGTCAGAATTTCATCCGGTCCATCACTGGTCAAAATGTTGCCATCATGGCATTAATTTAATCGAATTATTGAAACACTGAATTTACTCAAATATGCTTATTTCTCAAATTTGATGATACATTTGTCCATCAAAATCCCAACCATCAACAAGACTTTTCCGATGCTTAATATGCACAACGGAAACAATTTAAAAGCAAAGCTACAATTATTGTCAAATTCATCTTTGAAACTTACTCATCTCCAAATCAACAACTTCGTGTGGCGCTGCCATTACGCTCAGCATTGTTGCAGATCTCAGCACTTAAAAAAAGCTTGCAGGGGTCCAAAATAACGCTGGGCACATAATTATTACTACGCTTATTTCGAATGCACTTTCCGATGCAGTTTATTGCACCAGTCTATAATTAGTTTGGCTACACAAAACACAGCACACAAATACAAATCCAAACAAGAAAAAAAATCACAAAATGTAAATTAAATGAGGCGAGCTAAAAACCGCGTGTTGGGTCACAATATTATTTATTTACATGTTTAATTACAAGCCATGACTCGAAACACAATCACACCCACACGCACACGCCGCAGACAAATAATTGTGAACTAAAAGTGAAACTAAATTTTTCGATCTCGATTCATGTGATATTACGCGTCGTAAGTAGGTTGGTAATTCCCGTTATGCGTGCATTGGTCTCGTCTGCTTGCGTTGACGGCAATGCAGCAAATGTTGTTGGCGCTGCTTTTACTTTCCATTTTCTTCAGGCCAACCCGCTTCGGCCAATTTCGGCTGTCTCGTGAGGTGATTTTTGGATATGAATACACACACACATACTATACATACACACTAAACGTTTGTACTTAGAATAATATATACATATTTCGTATTTTCGGCTACACATTGCCTTCAATTGCTCCCAAACTGTGCGCGATCGTATCATGGACTTTCAGTGAATGCGCTCTTTTTAACCGAACGTACTACAACGAAGTGCAGAGCTTCGTTAAATCCTTATCTTTCACAGCTAAAAGGTAAATGGATAAATGAGTATCTAGGAAAGTGGGTGAATGAGTGCCTTGTTGAATGGGTGGATGGGTCAATCAACTGGATGGCTAACAGTTGTTTGCGTCACGCCAACAATTATATCATGTGATCAAGCCAATTGTTTAAATTTATTTATTTTTTATTACTGATGAAAACTTATTTGCTACTGTTTCGTCGACAGATTAAGACAATGGTTAGTTTAACAAAACGAGTTGAAATAATTTTTTTCTTTACTGGTTTGTCATTCTCTCTCTCTCTCCCTTTCTCTTTAACTAAAAACAACTTATCCAAACTGTTCATCAAATTTGGGGACTTGGAATTTTAATATATAAAATCACCATATTCCGAAAATGTCGACAAACTAGCTTCAACATATTCGATAGCTTGGAAAAAAACCGCCAAAGCAGATAAAAGGAGTGAATTGCTATGTTATTTCAGATAATGTTGCATACTTTTAGGTGTATTAAATAACTTCAAGTTCTTAGTTTAGAGATTTTAAACAAATGCAAAAAAAAGCTTTAAAGGTTTGGCCACTTATTATATAATAATAAAATAAAAAGCGATATCAAAACGCTGTGGACTCACTTTAGAACTGACATTTAATTTTTAATATACATATTAATGGCCCATGTGTAATCACAAACCCAGCTTCATGTCATTTAACGAAAAAAAAATTAACTAAAAATCGACTTCAAGCGGCCTCTACACAGAGAAAACAAAACTAGCTAAAGTCACACTAAAAGTAAAAGTCACTTTTCTACATGCTTCGACCGGGAAATTTCACAAACATAAATAAGCTCTAAAGTTGCACGTGGCACTTGGATTTTCTAGATGAAAAAGTAAAATTCGGGTTTCACAATATTTTTGGCTGTCAATCGTTCTCATGACTCAGCTGGAAATGTAAGAAATAATTTAAAAAAAAAAAGCCATTACAAAATTTCCTGTTTAGGCTTAACCTGTGGTCGTCCTCGTTTATGGGGCTTTAAATTTCAATGGTAAATGACTCTGATTCGGCTCAGCTACAAAATGAATTATTGTGCTTATGTCCTTACTGTCCTTATGGCTTTTACAATGCAATTACAAAAAATAATTTTTTTAATTTTAATAATATAAAAAAATGTTGTTTTAATAAGCCGTTTGTTATATTTGAACCCTGGTTTTCATACTTGAATCAAGAAGATATGATTTTTCTGTATTTTGTGTAGAAAAATTAACGAAATACGATTAGACTTAATATTTCTAAAAGAAAATAGGTTTTTTACACGCGCCGTCAAGCTAGTTTTGTATTCTCTGTGTAGTATTCCGATTCAATCATATCTTCCATTGCGTTTACATACCCGTCAGCATTCTTACTTTGACCAGCAAACTCAGCATTCGCCAGCAGCTGCATATTGCCACTGGGCCCACAACTCTTGCATTCCGTGCTAGCATTGTCAAATTCCAACGCGCATATGTGAAATAACTCGTGGCTGCGACTGATTCTGCGATGTGGGGACGATACGGAGTGGCCTCGGGCTAGGGCTCTAGTAGGTAAATGCACTAACATCCGGCAAAGAATTTCGAAACTAAAGCACCCCGCCTTTTTTTCCCTAGTGCCACAATAGCAGACACGCATAGTGGAGATACTACTAGCGACTTTAAAAACGAACCAAACAAATTTTTATTTGAACTGTGAACAAAATTCTTTCTGTATATTTTATTTTTGTATTGTATGCATAACGATTCGACGACTAAGACCCACCCAGTGTGTGTGTGTCTGTGTGTGTGTGTTGACTACAACATAGTATGTTATTTTATATTGTCACTGAGTTTAAAAGAGAATTTGAATTCAACTGAGCAACTACCTCCCGTTTCCTTTTATGGCTGAACTTGTGCCAGTTGGCCTTACGACTGAGTGCCACATTTGATTTTCAATTGGACGCACTATTGAGACAGTGCAGCCAAACAGTCATATTTCATATTTTTCTTAATAAGCGGCTTGTCAAAACTTTTGGCACTTAGCTGCAACAGGCCTGTTGCTACACTCGGAAAAATGTCTAACCAAATGATTTGAAGATTTTCTGGTTCACCTTCACAATAAAATGAAAACCATCATTTTAGGGAAACTTGTTAAGAATCTGTGCAAAATTTTGATTCTCAGAGTGCACTTGCATTTTGACTGCTGATTGTTGGCTGTTTGTCGAGCTTTGATTTTGGGAACGGTATCACATTTAGCCTGCAAGCAGTCAGTTTTTAGCTGTCAGATGCCAGCTGCTAGTTGCCAGTTGTCAAGCTGTCTGTTTGACAAACTGGCAGTTTAACAGCAAGAGCAAAAAAGAAAAGATGAGTGCTTTGGCAATATCATTTAAGCATTATTTTCAAGAGTTGCTTCAAGTTTGGCAGCCACTTTTGGCCATGGCCCCGAGGTCGGCTCCATTGCCCCTGCTTAATTAGTTCTGCTGCTGTGCTGCAAACGCAGCCTGCAACTGAGCTAGAACCAATTATTTTAATTCCCACTAGCTAAGAATGTCTTATGCAGAGGCGTTTACAATTGAAATTAACTGCATCCGTAATATGTTTGAAAGAAAAGTTGATTAATAAGAATAACAATAATTTCTGTGGGAATTAAGAAGGCCAATTTGCCATCAAAAGAACTGAAAACATTCAGCCGTATTCCAGAGATCAATAAAATTTTCATATTTGCCATAGTTAATATGGGATACGCTTGATACCAAAAGTTCTATATCATGCAGCTCACATGGCTATGGGTTAATTTTAAATTTTGGCAAACAGATAAGTGCATTTTTATTTCATTTTTATCACTATTTAAAGTAATTTTGCTTTAGCTGTTGTTGTTGTTGAACGCAAATAAATGGCCATAATTTTTCCAAGCGAACATTAAATTTTTATTATCGTATTTAAAAGCAGTCTCAAAAATAGATAGCAAATGAATATTGGAAAAATCAATATCCAATAACAATAAAAACAGCAACAAGAAGCATCAATAATTAATAAATATATACTCATTAAATAAGTTTAGTATATATACCTAGCATGTTTATATATACTCACCGCAAAACAATACACAAAAAAATCAAGTTTTTATTTTTGACTTAATTTATTTGTTTAAAATGCATCGAAGTTATAGCTTACTAAAT
The DNA here is from genome assembly GCA_018901835.1 of Scaptomyza graminum. Taxonomy (NCBI): domain Eukaryota; kingdom Metazoa; phylum Arthropoda; class Insecta; order Diptera; family Drosophilidae; genus Scaptomyza; species Scaptomyza graminum. The sequence continues at coordinate 4,586,533 of JAEIFL010000001.1, read as the reverse complement.
ACACTTTCACGACCACAACAAAATCAATAATACGTACACAGAAACAAAAAAGAGATGAGCTAAAAAAAAGAAACCAAGTTGTTTATTTTATGCTCTGGAATTTTTTTTTGGTTTTCGTTTAGTCACTTTTCCAAAATATGCATACGAAAGCGGCGCTCGAGACAATTAACAAATGAGTTGCAAATATAGAACAGAAAACTAATATATGTAGTATATATAAGTACTAGTATGAATAGAATAAACAACGGCTTTTTGTGTATATATAGTAGTGTATGTACAGTAGGACTATATGTATGTTTATGGGTAGCACGTGGCGGAGCTGCGACTGCAATGCGCTGTGAGACTGCGGGCCAACTGAAACCTAATCAAATGGCTGGCCGTAAAAGTTTTTCGGAATCACCGCAAAAACCGCTAACAAAAAATGGCAAGCAAATGGGCGATACATATGTATCTTGTCTGGATTCGCGTACACTCAAGAGAATTATGGCAAAAAAAAAAAATAAAAATAGCAATTAACATTGTACAATGTTTGAGTATGTAAAAGAAGATTTTAATTCACTTTGGCGGGAAATAAATAATTTTTGGAACGGCAAACGCGGCGGCCGCGGACAAAGGCGATGCAACACTGAGCTGTTGTGGGTGCCAAAGCACGCAACGATTAAAAATAGGCAGAGTCTCTGAGCAAGAACCAAACGCAGATATACAGCATTAGCATCAACCAGGGTCCACGACCAACCAAACAGCATCAACACCAAACTGAAGATAAACAAAAGTTATGATTCGGAAATAAACTAAAATTTGATGTTTTCAGTGCGCGAGTCGCGTCGCCTCGCGTCGCGATGCTTGTTTTATTTTTAAAACCTGCCACATGCCGGCATCAGCTTTTGGAATCTACAATTTTTTTTCTCAATTTAGAACATATATATGTATGCGTATGTGTATGAATATGTTTATGTACGTATGTATACAGTTCTCTGAACCCGCTGGGTGGCACATCAATTGAGGCAATCAACTATTTAAGATAAGATATAGTATTATTCTGCAACTGAAGTTCTCGAGCGAAGCATGTCAAAATGTCTATGTCTAAATGGCTTTTAGTACAATTTTATTATTAACCCATACAACTTATTTGCATCCAAGTTTATCAAATTGTATGCACTGGGAGTTAAATTCACAATCATGCAGCATAATTACATTTTAAATATCAGAGCGTTATACGTGACCAGCATTGAAGTACTACCATAAAATATAAGAAAAAATTTCTGTCAAATCGATTTCAAATTACATATTACTTTTATGCTACTTGTTTGAATGTATTGTAAATGGTAAAATGGTTTTATGAAGCTTATGAATGTTTTTAAAGCGAATTTAAAATGCCAAAAATATGTATACAAATGGTTTTAGCATTTGTTACAAAATGCATGTTTTATTTCGTTATAAATAAATCTAAAATACAGAAAACGAATTAAAATATTGACTTATTTGCATAAGTAGCTTACAAATAATTATTCGCATAAATAAAACATCAAACAATAGGGAATAATTCGCTTTCATAATAAAAGTGAAATGCAAAATGCTCATGTCAAAGAAAGCTTTCAAAGCATAAGGCATGCCAAGCCCATGAAAAAATGTATACTATAGATATATTTATGATTTGCTGATGATTGTATCTGCCTGAAACATTTATTGATATTCAAGCTATTAATTAGCAATAGAAAACTAAAACGCTAGCATTCGGCTCGCCGTTGCTGATGGGCATTTCTGGGTTGGTAATAAAAAAAAGTGATGACAGTCGCTGACAAGCCTACTGGTTGTTAAGCGACTAGAAAAATCAAAACAAAGCTAACTTGGCATCTTTTTACATATTGCTTCAAACCTTATACCTTATAATTAACGTTTTAAACACATTTTTGTGAGTACATATTTTTATTCGTTGTATATTTATAAAACTAAGTAAGATTGCCGAAAACATAAAGAATTTTAAAGAACTTTAAGATGCTGGACAAGGTTCAAGAATATCAAAGGACAATTCTAAGGTATATGCCTGACATACCTATATAATTAATTTAACGCCCTTGGTTAAGTGTCCTTCAATTGGATGTTAACGAGATCATCAAAATAACATTCCTGCCAGTCAATGTACTACTATCCATTAACCCCAGTAGCTGGACGTATTTCCAATACGGAATCCATGCCATCTTCATCGTCTTCATTAGCATGCACGGCACGTTTGCGTCAGTGTTTGTGCTAAGGCGGCCGCTGCTTGATTTGGTTCAGTCTCAAAACTACTTTATGCCACCAACGTCGATAAGATGCTCAATTGAGAGGAACTGCAACTTGCGGCTGCCTTCAGGTAAAGCGTGTCAAGAGCAAATTAGCTAAGCTGGCAAAAATTCAACCTTTCTCCATGCGAAAATCAACAATGCAAATATGAAACGGAGTAAATTAAACTAAACAATATGTTGATTCATCTAGAAACTAGTCAAATTAAGCATATTCCTATAAAATACTAAATCAAAAACGAAAATAGATGGATTAACCATGAATCAATCAATTTATAAGTATGTACAAAGTTCTTTTCTAAGTGTATACAAATTTGTTTATTTTATTAGACTTAACTAAAAATTACTCATAATAAAAGGAATAACATTAGTTATACTCTGTAACAAAATCGTTAAATTTTCATTTACTTTAAACTGTCAGCACTTTAATGCAAATTCGTTGAATTGAAACTTTAATTAACCCCAACTACTTTTAACATGCAAATCAGTTAAAATAGTACATGGCCAACAGATACAAACACCTACCAATAAACATTTAAACAGCAACAACAATGTGTAGCATATGCAACAATGCGAGCTTCAAAACCAGCATCATTGTTGCAATTACTTATACAATGCATATTCAACAAATTCAAAGGTCTCACTTGATGCAGTCAAGAAGCTAATACATAGTATAAGCTAACGAATATCTTATTGCGTTCTTGTTTCGGCAGCACGCTGTGCATGTTTGGGTGTATGTTTGGGTGTGTGTGTGTGTGATAGTTGAATTGCACATTTGAATGCATAAATGAGATGTTGTCGTGGACGCAGCGGCCGTTTAATTGTAATTTCGTGTGCAGACCCCAAAATGCTTAATAAACAGAGATCCCAAAGTGTGTGTGTGTGTGTGTGTGTGTGTCGTTGTGTGCCTACAGTGAATATAACTAAAGTGGACTACACAGGTCAACCAAATAAGATTTTTTGCTTTGAACACGATACCGTTTCCACAATAATTTTGAGAAAAAAAAACTAATTTTCTCGGTGCCCATATTGATATTTTTTATGTCTTTAAAACAACTTTGAAAAAGTGGAAAATTTAACGTTTTTATGGTTTGACGAATATGGATCTAGTATTAATCTAGAACTGGATTCAATTAACAAGCTAGAGATTGCAATAAAGTAGCTTTCATATTTTGTGTTAGCTACTTATTCTTTTGTGTAAGGTTTGCGCTCGTTTGGGAGCACTGTGCTCTCATTTGCTATGCAGCCTTGGATTATGCAACATACAACATTTTGGCGCTGGCAAATTCGATTTCATCCGCCGCCCCCTAGGTAGCCGTCTGTGCTGGCATTGGCAATGCCATTGGCGCGTATCACTGTTAACATGGCTAAATTATATAACCGATTCAACTGATATGCTTGTGCGTGTGTGTGTGTGTGTGTGATGGTTCAAATTGCAGGTTGAGTTTGGGCAATAGCCATTGCTTTCAAATGAAATTTGCAAACCATCGCGACGCACAAACTGAATGGCTCTAAACGTGTTTGTCAAAAGTGGGGCGAGCATCAACCAGCTGCAAAATCTGTAATCCTATTTGAAAGCGTTATGCACCAATATCAAATGACAGCTCAGCTGTCAATTGGTCAATTGTCAATTGCTCGCTGTAAAATGAATATCATATCATACTCATGTGGCCCGAGCTGTGAATTTGATATATGATTTAACAACCTTGCAATAACTTCTATTGCCGGTGTGCTTTTGTTGTGCAATTAAAAGCTCCTTCAATAATAATTTTTTTGTTTTAACTCTGATTCCGAAAAGTAAAGTGTATTTTGGTTTTGTGTAATGCAATGTGTCCGTATGAAAGCCCCCTTAACTTCAAACTTTTCAAATATGCATTAGTGCGTCAGATAAAATGACGATTAAGGGGCGCTAAGCCCATTGTGAAGCTAGGAAATCGATAACGAGTCGATACACCTCGATGTGCAAATCGATAGGAAAGCTGGTAGTGTCCCTCAAATTTGCTTGCTATCACGATGCAAATGATGTCTGGCCGCAGCATGTTCCGCCAGGAAGCTCAACAAGGCCACCAATGTGCCACCAAGGACCACATAGAAGGCCAGTTGCAGATCACCAATAGTAAGGACACGAACCTCACTGGCCTCCGACTCCGATTTGACAAGAGCCGTGAGTCTACTGACCGTAACCATGTACTTTTGATCGCCGATCCATTTGGCAATGAGACCAGCATTGAGCATGCGCAACAGCTGGGAATTGACCGCCTCCTCCCATGGTGCATCGCGGGGCAGCACATATGAGATGGTGTAGTATTTGGGACACTCGGGCACCACCCAAATGCGGCGCATGAGCAAAAAGTTCACAGACTCCATCATGAGCGATGAGTAACGGGAGACGCCAGACTTGCCACCTTCGGTGGCCACCTCATTGGTGACATCGGCATTGAGATCACTATTCCACACGAGCTTCTTATTCAAGCTGGCATACAGGGGCGAGGTCTCACTGAAAAACAAATCATCCGCCATTGAGCTGTACTTGTAGACAACGGCTAAGCCACTATCGTCCAACTCCTGCAGCGTATTGATGTCCTTGTAGTGCAGCGGATGTATATAGACGGTGGCCAGGCTTGACTCGAATATGGCGCCAAATATGACGCTGACCAGGCACAGCGAAACAAGGAACATACGTTCCGCATAGCTCTCCGGCAGATGCAACAGATTCACGCGCACCCAAACGACCCAGGTGTCAACAATAATTCCCAATGCCTGTTGCCACAGCCGCTTGCCATTAATCGTCACAATGCGCAGCTGCAGATTAATGACACGCAACAGCATCCAGATAAACGAACATATAAACGCCATCAGAATGAAGCCCAGCCAGATTTCATAGCCAACCGCAAAAATGGGCAGAATTGATTGTGGAATGCGCCGTGCTTTGGGCACATAAATGCACAGCTGGTCATCGTAGACGGTGACTGTGAAATCCATGTACTCCTGCACCAGATAATCCTTGACAAAGAAACCCGTCAGGCAGATGTCGAGGCCGTCGTTTATTATCGAACCAATGGCACCATTATAGCTGCCATTCGGACTACGCTCCCTACGAACGAGAAATGAAATTACAATAAGTAAACAAATTACATTCCTTTTGAAATATATATATATATATATGTTGACCTTGCAATTGAACAAATTGATTCATTAATAAATAGTACCAGGGAACGTAAATATTGGTTATTTTAATAAAGAAGATTGCATTAAACTGGCCATACAAAAAGAGACAAAAATTGGACAAATTGAATTGTGTGCGAAAATTTGAATCATTTTTATATTTATTTTTGCTGAGAATTTTGCCATTGCAAATAATTAAATAAGATAAACTTTGGCTCTAAAGAACTTATTATTTAACAACGAAGACTATAAAATGAACACCATTACCGAACTTTAAATTCTGTTCCAATATTATTTTAAGTGTCGGACTTTGAAATTTATTCGAAAGTTATTGAATACGAGGGAGGTAAGTCACTTCCAGGAACCCAGTTAAAACTTCTTCATCTGAGTTGAATGCAGATTTATCAAAATTGCGTTTTGAAAATGTATACTTGACAAATGTTTGAAACTTATTATTTTTATATTCATATGTTAAACTGTTGCTTACCCAAAGTAGTTCCTATCCGGCTGCTGCAGCACCATTGTATAATTGAGCTGTTCACTCATCACTTTGGCCACCTCCCAATCGACGCCGATGATGCGTTGCAGCAGGCCCGTCTTCCTATCCAGTTGGGGACGCGAATAGACCGACTTGAATATCTGAATGCGCAGTGGATATCCATTCATGTCGTGAAACAAGCGGATTGACAAGGCCTCGCCACCCGTATAGGGAACAAGGCGTCCAAAACTATCCTCATATGCATTTTGGTAATTGCCATCCCAATCCGCGTGCTTGCTGCGTGCAAATGGATTATAGATCCATATACCATTATTTGTGAGTATATAGCGATTGTAGATTTTGTGCCGAATCCACAGCTGCCTACAGCTCTGCTCCAGCTTCAGCTGTTGCTCCTCGCTAAGATCCTCGATCTCATCGCCAACAATGTAGAAATAGATGCCAGCACGCTCGGTAGAGCCACCAGCACCAGCGTTCGAGATGAGCTGCGTCAGACTTATGACCAATGCCAGACTGTCCCGCTTATCCACTTCAGCCAAGCTGCTGGCCCACTGAAGCGGCTGTCGCTCATCATAGCTGTGCATGCTGTGCGGCATAGTCGCGAGTTTTAAGAACCAATCGGCATTCAAATTGCGAGCATCCGCCTGGAGATGATTGCGACGCAGCAGCACATGCAGGTTGGGAATATCCCGCATTGACTCCGCCAGCATGCCATCCAAATGTCCGCAGCTGCATTCCACGCCGAGCAGTAGCAGCAGAAGCCAGGAACCGTTCGCCATCGCATTGCAATCAGAAATGATAGCAAAAAGGCAGGAAGTGTCGAAGACAAGTTTGGTTACTTGAATGTTTTGACACCTGCAATTTTGTGTGTTGTTTGCTCGAATGTAATTAGAGACCAGTTATGTCAGCTGCCATTCTGCCCCAGCAAGCAAGTGACGCCTTGAGCAAATATTAGTTTTACGTTCGTTCGTTCGCGCGTTCGTTCGTTGTGGCGAAAGCAAATCGAAATGGAAATGGAATATTCTGCGACTCTCATTCTCTGTGACACTGATTTATATACAATAGTTATAGGAGGAGAAAAATGTGCGGGGCTAAGAAATAGACACCAGCGGGGGGTTTCTTTCACAAATCGACGACAATAAGGAATGGTGACAAAACAGCAAAAAAAAATATATAAAAAAAACCAATTCATTGCCAAATTAACTTAGTTCAATTCAAAGTGTTGCCAAGCAGAAATCGAAAGAAAAACACTTGCACGCAATTTCAATGGAGTTTCCCTTTTGGAACTTGCTTCTCTGCACACTAGATGGCATACTAGTGTTTAGTTCTTGAACAAAATATTATTTTTCCAAAGCAAATAAGTTATTTAAATCACGTTAGAAAATTATCAACATCAGTAAACTATTAGGCAAGTCCAAAAAATCTATCCATAAAATGTTTAAAGTTTTCTAGTTTCAAAAATAAACACAGTTGATAATCATTTATATTCATTTGAAAACAGAAAAAGCAATATTCAAAATCTTTTATTGGGTTTCTTTTAAGTGAAGAAATAAGTTTCGTACAAGTGGCAAAAAGACAACAATTTCTGCTCCACTGTGCAATGTGCGATGTGCAATGTAACTTGCCACAAGAATTGAGTGTTGCCTTTCCTCATGTGTACATACATATATGTATTTGTGTGTGTGTTGCTATTTGGGCACGTCTTTGTAGTTTGTTGGACCCTTCGCATCCGCATCCACATCACATTCTCATGCCAATACACATCCCGCAAGCGTTACGTTGCCAGTGCTGCCAACTGCAACAACAAAAACCATCAATAAACTCACTTTTTTCTGTGTTCGTATCGCAGCTTTCTCACATTCTCTCTCTCTTGTTTTGTCGCACACTAAACCAGATCTCATACCCACTTGGTGTTTTTCAAAATGAAAAATAAATTGGGAAATTGAAAAAGCAATTCATCGCATTAGAAACGTGCATTGAATTGAAGGCTCCGCGCTCCCACTGGCGTTGTCTTTCAGCGCTTTGCTGCTTTATCGCTCATACGCCAGGTATGCAAGGAGAAACTTTGACGACCACCCACCCCCCTTTAAAAGATGCATCGGGACAATTGCCATGAAACGAGCTACGAACTGGAAATCGCCAAAAGCGTTTACCATTAAACGGTTTGCTTCCTTGGTTGGGTTCCTTGGTTGGTTGCATTTGACCAGACTTATGACCAGGCGATAAAAATCAAGTTTGAAAGCTTTAAATTTGAAAACGGTTTGCCATTTCTTGGTATGACGAGGCGGTTATCGTAAAAGTAGTAGCAGCACTTCGTTAACTTCGCTGACGAGATTCGGACTATGAGACGCTCTCAAGTGCGTGTTGTTGGTATTCCATGCTTAGATGCAGACGCAGCGATGCGAAACGAAATCATTTGTAGCACGTGAACGTGAAATTTTTATAACAACGCCGCAGTTCTTGCAAATGCGATTGCGATTGCGGCAATTGCGTTCTTATATATGTATATTTTTGTACTTAATTCCACATCATTTCGCCCAAAACAAAACTGAAGCCATATTGAGCCCAATATATATATATATATATATATGTAGATATATAGTTGTAGCGCTACTCATGGCCTTGTGGGCTATAACTTCCGCTGCATTTACATCTTTTTTGCGCGCAAAAAATACAAAAAATGGTTAAATGCAATCATGGCGGATTTGGCACCACCAGCAACGGCAACGGCAATGGCAACAGCGGCAGCAGCAGCACCACCAACCAAAGCATTCATCGCAGCATCCGTTCACGTTGCAAACTTCGCGCTATCCGTGCTTCCCTCTCTCTCTCTCTCTCTCTCTCTCTCTCTCTCTCTCTCTCTCTCCTCTCTGTGTGCGTGTCCTCGACAGAAACGACTTTGAGTCGCACGGATGCCCACGGCTTGCAATTGGATTACAATCGACGAATCCTCAATGCAAACCAAACAGTTGCCACTCTGTTTGCCACACAAGTCACTAAGATTTTGACTCAGACTCGCGACTTATTCGTGTGGCTGATAAGCAAATTTACCTTACTGCACATCAAAAATATATCACTTTTATTCATTAGAGAAATCTAAACAATAAAATACGAAATGCAATCTTTTATAAATTTTTGTACTTGGGTATATACATGGGTGATGTTATATACAGCTTAAGTTTATCTGCTTAGTGAACAAAAGACCTCATGTTCGAATTCATATTAAATTTCAGTGTGGTTAGTATTTGAATCTTTTTTTTTAAATTATGATTAATATTATCCCTAATGAGTTGAAATAAAAATATAATATCTTTTTAATATATCTATTTTAATCCGTTTTCAGACATATTTGCTGAAGCTTAAGCAAATTTTGCCAACAATATTTTATTAGGTTGAAACCAATAATTCATAAAAAAAAAATTATTATTATTCATTTTTGTAAAACATAATATTTAATTATTTGCTTAACGTATTTATTAAAAAAAAAAAGGAAAAATATAAAAGCCAACAATTTAAATAAAATATATATTATATATAGTATTAATAATACGATAACTTCCCTTAAGTTGCTATAAATGTGTTTTTTCTCTATGCTCTGCTTAACTTTGTACGACTTAAAGCTTAAAGGGTTTAGTTTATAACGCCAGCGGCTGTGTGTGGGTTTTTTGGATCAATGGTCCATTGTCATCATGCCAGCTGCACCACAGCGGTCCAAGCCGAAGTTCTGGCGCATACGCTCCAAGGCAGCTCGGCTGAAGCCACGCGCAAGGAGCTGCGACTCCGCCTGATCGATCACATCCCGCATATAGTCGAGTGCGCCGGCGCTCTCCGCCAGCTGGCTGCAGACGAACTTGTGCCGGAAGCGTAGTTTGGCCTTCTTGATTTTATTGTTGTAGCGCGACTTGCGACAGGATTCGGCACGCTGACGCTGTGCATCACGACTGCTGGGCAACATCGTTTGCATTTCAATTTGATGCTGAAGTTGGCTGTGGTGCATTGTCTCTGTAGTGGTGGTGGTCGGTGGTGCACGCCGTTCCACCAAAATGGGATTCTCGATGAGCATTTGATCCACATAGCGTTGCTCCTCGTCGGCATAGTGCGTCTTCAGATGCTGCAGCTCCACGGCAACCAGCTCGTCAACCTGCTCGGGCTTATTGCTAATCAGCATTGATGTCAATTTCACTGGCTGCACTGCACTAAAGCCAGTATGAGCTGTCGTGGCATAGCGATGCCCCAGCTGCGAATGGAATTTGTGTAGATAAAGATTGCCTTGTTCCATGGTTGTTTGTCAATTTTCGCGTCTCTCGTCTGCTCGCCCCGAAATCAGAACTGCAATTGCTGCCTCCACTTGTCGACGCGTCGCTTTTATAGCGGCAAACAGAACAACAAATCGTCAACTGACCTGCAAACGCAATCAGTATTTGCAAACCTTTTATGAATCAACTTGCAAACCATTTATGATCTTGTTTGTCAGCTGAGCCACATGCAACGCCCTTAAACTACCTGAACTGACCAAAAAAAAAGGTAACGTAAACAAACGGATTAACGCGCCAAAGTCCTTTCGTTAGTTTTTATCGCAAATTGCAAGCTACCTGACTAGTTTCCGATTGAATCAACTTTAATCAACGTCAAACTGTATATGTTGTCCTTCATGAAAATATATTCATAACTAGAACAAATAGTCAATAACATTTAATTAAACAGTCTAAAGTTGATATGCAAGCAGGTAAGAAATTCAATAAACTTCCATTTAGCTTAAATATGCTAAACATGTTTAAACATTTATGTAGTCTACACACCAAGAAATAAATTTCGATAAGAAACAGTAAACAGATGTCTAAATAAATTGCATATACATACATATGTATTTTAATGTAATAGCATAATAATTTTGTTCGCAGTCAAGTTCAAGTGCAGTCATATCGGACTGTCAATATTGGGAAAGCATACAATAAGTAACTGCCATTTGCATTCCACACACTGATACCACAAATTGAGTCGTGGTGCTGTGTGCAGGCTACTTTGGGGTGGGCCGAGACGAGACACACGAGCAAGCGATAAACCGGCTCGGCCATAAACCAATCAACTATCTTCTGTCAGTGCTGGCTTTGCTACCTGCGACGGGTGAAACCCAATGGCCCAATGCCTGCATCCGATGACTGGTCAAGTGCTGCAATTGCTTTGGCAACACTGCCAGGTAGCCATTAATGGCAGCGTTCATCAGGAAGTTTTTTTTTTTGATTTAGCGCACTATTTAAAGCTGATTATTGTTATTTTAAATTTTAGAGCTTTATATTAATTACCTTATACTATCCTGCTTCCGGTTGTAAAAATCGTGTGAATTTCCAACGGGCTGCTTAATTGGGATGTGGCAACCGTCGATTGCACCTACCACGCCGGGAATTCCTCCAGACCTTCCGAAACTCTTAGCTATGTTAAACCGGTCACCGCACAGACCACTTGAAGAAGGCTCTGAAATATACGTAAACATTAAAAAAAAAAAAGTTTCTCTATTGCGACAAATCAATTTATTACCTCAAAAGTTAAGCGGGTCATCCTGAAATGCTCGTGAAACTCATCTAGATTGTACTTTTGCAAAATAACCGGTAGCAGATAAATGCTGCTGGATTAAAACTCTTCGCGTTGCACGCAGCCATTTTGAATTGATGGATGGGTCGTCATTGCGATTTGTCAGGCAGGCACAGGCAGTTGAACATGTTGCTGCCTGTTTGCAGCCCGAGAAGCGTCCATGCATGGGTAGAAAAGAGCACAACAATTAAATTAAATGCCTTCGGCTTTACAATAATAAATCCACTCGACAAATATCCCACAGAGAATTAACTGTTTTGCGTTTTACTTTACCTTCAGGCAAGCCATTGCAATGATGAAATAATGGGGTTGTTCTGTAACTGTATTGGTTCTTACACCGATTGAGAAAAACCGTGCTTAAGTTAAGTTAAACTTTATATATACTTACTACACAACATCTTGTAAATGAAAGAGTTTTTTAAAGTAAGTTTAAAGAAAAGTTCAATTCCCGAATCTCAAGGACACAAGTAAAACCTCGTTACTTTCAAAAATCCTTTAATCATTTATTTTAATTTATTTGCAAAAGTTAAGTTTACTGTTTAAAGCTGTGTTTAAATATTCTGCGCATGCAGAATGAGTGAAAATTATCACTTCATTAACTTTCGGAGGCGCCACAGTGGCCCATTAAATCTACAATTTTAACGAGCAGCTTGGCCAGCTGAAATGATGTGCCAACGATTACATACTTACTATATGTATGTAGTTAGTCAGACAATGTGTATCCAAAACATATAATGTATTCATTGTATTTGAATGTTGTATGTTTATCATTGCAAGGATTTAAATGAGTTGATTGAAAATCTAGAGGCTTCATCAACAGTTGGTCTAAAAATAAATGAGATGAGCCCTGTCAGCGGCAGAGCCCCAAAAGCTTAGGTACTACATATCATATATAGTATAATATTAAAAATCGACGTGTCGGAGGAAAATCTGTTATTATGATAGGCAAAAGTGAATGGGTAGTGGGGGAAACCAAGTAAACAGCTCAAGTATAATTAAAAAAACATTTATATTAATTTAGTCGAATCCTGGCTCGAGAGCAAACATAAGTTCACCCGGGACACTGAAACCATACAATCATCATCCACCCCAGCCAACCCCAAACATCCCCCAACGCCACTTGAATGTTTGCCCGCTGACAGTCGTTAGACCAGTCAAGTCCAGCGACAGTGGGTGCCTACAAAAAATCAGGAGCCATAACAACGCACATGCCTCACGCCTCATGCTTCACTCTCTCTGTCTCCTTGCAACGCCAATGCCATTGAGCTTGAATTATGTCAGCGCAGTAATAAATTGCCCCGGACATTAAATTAAAATATATGTACATACATATACGATACATGTGTGTGTGTGTGTGTGGCAATTTTTGTGGCCCAAACACACACATACACCCATTAGCAGTTGGGATTTGTGGCGACAATTTACTACAAAATGCCAAACATGTAGCGTATGGAAATAAAATAGGATTTGATCCTTGACAAGCCTTTCTCTCTCTTTTTTTTGGTTAAAAATATTCGCCGCAATATTGTTGATGATTGTTGTTGTTGGTTGGGAAAGTCGTTTGAATTACTATTTTATTAATTTCTAAAACATATGTTAAATCAAAATTAGAGATAAGATAATCAATTTTACTGCAAATATGTTTTTTTAAAACCTAATAATTGATAGTTTCAGTTTTACTTTTACATCATGTTTGTATGGGGAGTTTGCTTCGAACAATCTTTCCGAAGGGTTCTCCCAATATTTTCTAATAAAAATCTGAGTTGAAGCTGCTCATCAAGGCTCTGCAGGTCTTGGAGTGGAAGGCCCTCGGTTAGAATACCATGAACACCTAGGTCAGCTCACCAGTATATTCCAAGTGTTTGAGTAGAGAGACATAGACATCCTATCCGATAGTCAAGCAGCAATTGTGGCACTCAGTAGAACCGAAATTAGGAACGAAAGAAGCTAGACATGCTGGGATCATACAATAGGCTAGCCCTAAGATGGCTTTCGGGTCATGTCAATATAGCAGGGAACAAAGAAACAGAAGCATGCAAGATTGGGGGCAGAGACAGCCGTACTTTGTCGTAGGGAGGAACTCAGGGTTGCTGGAATTTCAAACGATTTAAGCAAGCAAAAATAGACTTAGGATACTCGACGGTCTTCTAACACACTGTTGACTAAGTCGACAGGTTGGGAGGAGAATTATGCTTTAACAGGGAAATTAACACAAACACATCGAAATTAGGGATTTAGTGATCATTGACCCACCAAAAACACTCGCTTTCGTGCAGGACCTGGATCTAATGGTCGAACTATAACCCAAGAAGAGAGCACAATAGACCTCTTAGGTTCATTCATTCCCTAACGGAATAATAATATAAGCCAGATACATTTCTCACTTAAATGCTAAAACTTTAACTTTTATTAATAGTTTATAGGTTAGGTTAGGATTATGATTATTAATTTATGATAAGTTTTAGCTTGAGTTGGCTTAGGCACAGGCCTCTTACCAATTATTCACAATATAATTTTAAATATATTTCTGCATTTTTACCAATGACTATTTCAAAAAAAAATGTTATCATTTTACTTATTATATCTTATATTAATTATAAGCAGAAATACATATGACTTCAGCATATATAGTTTTGACTTAATTAGGATAAAATTGCGCTTTATTTAAAAAGGCATTTTAAATTGTTTAGAAACATTTTTCTTTCTCACAGTGTGCCTCGAGCTATAAAAGCTGAAGCTACAATTGTTTATAAATTGAACAAAAAATTTCTATTGTACCATCTAAGCATACAATTAAGTGGGTAGATATTTGTACAGGCTTATGCCAAAAAAAAAAATATCCTAATATCCTAACAATGTAATGTCTAGGTTAGATTAGCCGGAGCAACCGCGGCAGCCGCAGTGAACGCATTCAACAATGCGACCCTCCTCCAGCTTGGACTTTGGCACACGGCAAATGCAATTGGTGCCGAAATTCGTGTCGCGCGTTTGTATGCAACGCAAGCAGCAAAGATTCTCATAGCCGGACTTCTTCCATTTGGCTATTAAATTGCTGTCGGCAATCTTCTCTTTCAGACAATAATCGTAGAGTTCGCGGCTGATGGCCTTGCGGCGATAGAATAAGTCGTAAATGTAGCGCGTCTTCTGGTGATGTATCTTGAAGATGGGCCATAAAGATTCGGAAATGCGCTTGCCTTCATGCGGTTCCGTTTCAGCTGCAAATAAAATTTATTTGTATATAACATAAACGTTTAATTGACTGACGGGAAACATTCGGCATTATTAAATATGTCTGTACCTTCGCGCATTTTTTGTTCCAGCTCCTCCAGCGTAGGTTCGATGAGCTCCCAACCATCTGGTGGCGATTTGCGGCTGCGACGCACTTTTGGCATTATTGATTTATTCAAATATTTAAGCAATAAAATCAATCAAAACGCTTGGAAAAATAAATTCATTCGCAAACAGCTGACGAGTATCATTCATCAGGGTTGAGTGCTGTAAAATACGATATTTTTGACCTATCGCATAGCACATAAAATGCCAGAGCTGCAGCAAACAATAACATCGATAGATGGTGCGAGTATCGATTACAAAGCAGCAGTAGTTTATTTTCCATTTTCAGTGTATATGTAATCGTAGAAGTAATGAGTTGATTGTTTTTGTTATTTTTCGATTCGACACAAGCGTGTTATTGCTATTTTGCTATTTATTTATATAAATATATTTAAAACAACCAATCATCAATTGTTACACAGAATAAGTGAATCATCATCGTTTGAGCGTCGCAAACGCTGCCACAGCCGAAAAGTAAGCAAAGCCCAAAAAGAGACAAACTCAGTGTCTGATATGTGTGTGCATGTGTGTGTATGCATGCGAATGTGAATATGCAGCAGCGCAACCCACACACAGTGTGCTCCACGGTGCAAACTTACCCACACAACTGAAGCGCAGCATCTCATGCAAGCCATGACTGCAAAAAGAAGGCGCCTACTCCGTTTTGTCTCAGTGACAATAATTACTGAATAATTACACGCTCAACTGATTGCTACAAACAACTTTGAAAGAAAAAAAAAGAAGAAAATAAAGCAAGCACTTAAGGTGCGTGTGTGTGTGTCTTTAAATGTTTTCAAATGCAATGCGTAAATATTTATGTACGTTTGTGTGTTCAATAAATTTATTATCGTATTTGCTGTAACGCCTCGCTTTCATTCATAAGTCCCCGGTGGTTTTATTTCTGCCCAGACAGAAAACAACAAACATACATACAACATACATATGTACGTATATCAACAATCACAACGGATAAAAAAAATATTTGGCCTTCGCCTAATGCGCTCTCGCTCTCTCTCCCGCCATCGTTCGCATTGCAGTTTCCATTCATTTTGGCGATTAGCGCTTACGCTTTGATTGTCATTCGTGTTCGTTGTAGTATTAAGTGCCATGGTACGTGAAATAACAAAAATTTAATCACACCACACAAACACATACACATACATACAAAGAGAGATCACCACCCCCTCTAATTGTTAGCACATTTAAACGCCCCCCTGCCTGCGACGGCGTCGTGTCTATGTGTTTTTGTATAAGAGTACTATATACACACATACATATGTATGCACATTTAAACTATGTGTAATGAGCACTATAAATCAGTATTGTTTTGTTTTTGTTGTTGGCTTGCAAATTCCTCATTTTTTGCCATTTTCCGCCATATGAACACATACATATACACATTCATATGTACATCTCAATTGTAAAATTGAAAACAAAAATCAACAGCGGCAGAAGCTCCACTTAAAGCGTATTTCAATAGGGCCCAGTCACCCGCATTCCACTTGCAAAGTACAAACCCGTCAATTGGTCATATCGTTTATCTAATTTTACAGTTATTTGTGAGTGGAAACATGCTAAGACTTGAAGTCGCCCGTATTTACTGTTAGCTATTGATAAGATTGCAAAATAATATTGTGTGACAAAATAATCAGATTTGTTAAATAATTGTAATTGTTATTAACAAACATAATTTGTCTGCTAGTTATTCTTCCGTGTTTTTTATCGCTTTTCATTTCAATACAAACACGAATTTTAAGTTTTTGGTCACTAGTTACTTTCATGATTCAAGTGAGCGCTTTAAGTATGGACAGAAATATTTCCCTAATTGTGTGACTGGTTGAATTATTTGAAGCTTTCCCTATTTATATGACCGCCACTGTACATAGCATAGCCCTGTTATGGTTTTTTTTTTTTTTAAACGCTGCTGTAATATTTCATGCTTGGAGCAATATTCCGTTACTTAATGCGTAGTTGATTGTAACAAAAATTTCAAATTTTAAGTAAATATTTTTGTATAGTTTTGTATTTAGTTTGACGGCACTTTTGCCCCGAGCTACATAAGTTTTATTCACATGTATATACATATGTACATATATATATATTCATATGTGTACGTATTTGCATTGTTTCAGTTCAAGTGAGACGCATGTAACGGTCGTCTATCCCCCCCCTGTCATATACAAAAAAGACATGGCAAATGCGCGTTAATTACAGTACAAACAGTTTGAGGCTTCATTAGCGAGGGACAGTGGAGAAAGTTGAATGCATTGTAAGCATTTTTTGTGTATTAAATACATTCAGTAATGCCTTCAAGGCTTTTGAGCTGTAAGACCCTAAAAAACTTAAAAGATATTTAACAAGTAGGGAATATTCCTATATTCAGCATGCCGAATATTATATACACTTGCAAAGCCTATCGAATTGCCATATACCGATCTGCCCTATAACGAAGTTTTATATATTATTAATATTTCGTTTAAAAATATGATCTTGACCAAAGTTTCTCTTTTCAAGTGCATAAAATAATTAACTCTTATTTGTTGCTATTTAAAATGTAGTACTTAATTGATTTAATGTTTTTTTGGATCTCTTTACAGTCAGAAAGGGCCTTACCATGGAGCCCACATCAGCAGGCGAAAATCTGCTGGAGATCATGGACCTGGCTCGCACCCTGCGTCAGGAGCAGCTCTTCATACAATCCGAACTGGCGGCCTTTGCACAGTTAACCGGTGTTTTGGAGACAAATGCGGCAACAATAACAAAGGTACGTATAGTATTTATTAACGATGTCACGTCGCTTTAACATGTTTGTTCGGTTTTTTTTTGCCGTTTAGCTGGCGTACAACTGCGCCCAACAAAGACAGAATCTAGATGATCTACTGCAGGACAGGCCGGATCACGATCCTCTTTTATGTTGTCGACGTGCCACTGCCTGCGACAATGCAACATTCTTGGATGCCAAACAGGTGTTGCCCTACGAGGTACGAGACGATTTCACATACTGTATATCCATATAACATGAACTTTGTAGCTTAATCCATTTTGCACAAGGCACATCCAGACAACAAAGAACCATTTCCGATGTACAAATAGGGGAAGCAATAATATTGTTATTGCGCTTCAATTCAGGAAACTAGTATTTAGTTATTTAAAGTCGTAAAGTGCTCGTGGGTTGCTATCAGTATATATATTTGGTATATAGAACGACAATATATCAGTTCTGTTGAGTAGATTTATGTGCAGAATATATGCCAACAACTAACTAACTAAGATTGTTTTCATATTCCGAAGGTTCTAAATATTTCATTAACAGAATCAGCAATTCTATTCATGATATGAATATAATGCAATTTTGATCAACAATCAAAATTTTATAGGATATGATTGGAACCTTAAAAATTTCAATTATTTTATAGTTTTGATATAAGTAATTCCTTTAGAACACTTTTAATATACCTTTATAGACATTAATCTTGAATTGTATCAAATTTAATTTTAAAGCATAAACTTATTACATGTTTGTTCTCCTTTTAACTGTAGCATGCGCTGGCCTATGAGGATCTGTTCAATTATTTGTACAATTCACCATATTTGTTGGCCCTGTCGCTGGCCACTGCGGATCGTCTCTCGCTGCTTGCCCCCTCGCATCTTGGACAGATTGTGAACACGATTGCAAGCGTATTGTATGGCAATGCAATCAACACCAAGGATGTTGAGCTGCTCCTAAAACTGCTGCGAGAACTCATCGAGCTACAGCTGCTGAACAGCGATCAGCCGCGTCGTCTGCTCCGAACGAATGGCAGCGCCTTTGCCCGCCTCTATCGGCATCTGGTTGAATCGCTTTTCTCGGCACGCATCTTTCTCACAGCGGCGCTGCATGAGCCGCTGATGGCAGTGCTAAGCGAGCATGAGGCTATGCTCGATATGGATCCGCACAAGCTGCTGCAAAGTTTCACATTGCGCGAGCGTCAACGTCGCTTTGGCGAGGACGACACCAGTGACGCCTATCAGCGCAATGTGGCACGCTTTCATGACGACATGCTCGCCAAGCTGCATGCCCACGCTCAGGCTTTTGTGCGCAGTCTACAACAGAGTTGGGCTTTGTTTCCCAGCTCGATGCGTTGGCTGCTGCAGACGCTCGGCCAGCAGCTGAGACAGACGCAGCGGCACAGCGATCATGAGATACGCCAGCTGCTCTCTGATCTCGTCTTCACCCACTTCATTTGCCCGGCCATTGTCAGCGCCGATCTGTTGGCCATCATCGATGTCAATGTCAACCTACAGATGCGTCACAATCTCAATCAGATTGTGCAGGTGCTGCAGCGTCTGGCGCTCAGCGATGGTTCCAGTGGGCTGACCCAGCTGATGGACCTCCTGCTGTTGGGGCAGACGGGCGAGGATGTTGTTGCCATACTGCCGCAGCAGAGTGACTTTGAACGTTCCCAGTTGGCCATCAATCAGCGAGAGCTGCAACAATTTGCCGACTTCTTTCGCCTTCTGGCCGCTCGCGATGAGTACGATGTGTCAGAGGAGGAGCGACAACGATTGCGGCGTATTCTATCGCGCATACCCAAACAGGAGGCTTGCCTCATTGTGGCAGTGCCAGATGCAGTCGCCAGTCCCGAAAAGAATGGCAAACGTCCAAACACGGGACTTATGCGATTGGGCAAAGCCACCAAAAAGAAGATTGCCAAGGGCATGAGTTTCACCACAACCAACAACAACAGCAACAACAACAAAAATCAACATAATCAACATAATCAATATAACAACAACAACAGCAACAATAGTAGTTATAGTAGCAACAGTCTTAATCCAGAGCTCCTCAGCAATGGCAGCATCAGCTCATTAAATGGACAAGCAAGCATATCGAATGGCGATTTGGAGCAATACTCTTCGCAAAGCGGCAGCAACACCAGCCTCAGCTCCTGCGGCGGCAGTGGCATCAACAGCAACGCTACTCCTCTGAAACCATTTGAACCCGATGAAGAGGAGCCCGTCTTGATGTTTAGCCTTTATAATGCGGCAGCGAAAAGTAAACTAAAGCCGCTGACCGAGGAGGATCTGCTAAAGATGAACTGCATTGGTCAGGATTGTAGTGTGGATCCAGTTGCTGTTGAAACAGCAGCTGCATCCTCGAATGCTGACGATGTGAGCAGCCTGGATGCAATGCGTCGACCCCACAATGATGATGCCTCCATTGGCAATTCCGATAATCTCGAAGCAATTAGTGTGGCGGCACATTCGGCAAATCATTCGGTGGCCAGCTCATTGGATCTGGAGGAGCAGCAAGAACGTGATGTGCACGATGCCGAGAACGATGATAATCTCTCGGATATGGTGTCCGCCAATGTTTCCGGTCGTGGCACGCCCAATATCAGCGGACGGGATACGCCCTCATCCCAGGTGACGGATGGCGACGGTGCTGGCGGCGAGTTGGCCCATCATGTGGTGCGTCCGACACCGCAAATGCAAAAAATGCTGTTGTCCAAGGCGCGTTCCGACATCGAGGACAAGTTCTGCAAGTTTGAGCTAAAAAAATTGGAAGGCGATGAGAATGTGAGCATCATTTCGGATACGTGGTCAACGGATGTGCTGGCCAGTGATTCGGAGAATACACTGGATGCGAGCAGCGAGCAGCACAGAGATCGTGAGCGGGAGAGGGATCGGGAGCGTAACTTTTCCACACCACTGATACCATCCGCTGTGGTTTTGCCCGGTGATAATAATAACTTTGTGGTGGAGGCATTGGCACGTGCCGCCGGCAATGCTCCCGTTCTGGATGCCTCCGATCAGCGTTCCGAATCCAATTGGAGCACCGATGTGCTCGCCAGCGACTCGGAGAAGTTGGCCGAAATGGACACCGATGACAATGTGAGCATTACAGCCAAATCGGATATTGCAGCACCTTCGATGTTGGCCGTCGTCCTCGACGACGGCGAACAGACGCCCGGCAGCAGCGGTGACGGCGAGCCGGATAACGATGTGGATGTGGATGTCGATGTGCATGTTGATGTCGATGTGGATGGAAATGTAAATGTGAATCGAGTTGCCGATGGCAATGGCAATGGCAATGGGAATGGGAACGGCAGTGCCAGCGAGCGAAGCCAAGAGGATTCGGCTTTCTTCGATGCGGTCAATTCGTATGAGGATGCCCATCATTATCAGGCAGCATCCTCGCTAGCTCGCAGCTCAGTGCGCACAAGCTACCATGGGCTGGGCGCCGGCGACAGTGGCGACAGCAGCTTCCAGCAACAATACAAATGCAGTGCAGCCGAGGGCAGAAAGAGCACTCCGCTCATGGGCATTGCCTGCATGCGTCGCCAGACATCTGCCGAGAGCAGCATCTCCAATCAGAGCCTCAATCTGGAGGAGCCAACGGCAACAACGAGCGGCGCCAGCACTAAGCATCATCACCAACATCATCAACATCATCAGCATCATCATCATCAGCATCATAAGAAGAAGAAGCAGCAGCTGCATCATAATCTTATCGACTTTAGTGACTATGGCGAGGATAAGGAGGATCCGCCGGGTCTCGTCCAGCAGCTCCTGGACAAATTTGGAGATGAGCAACAATTGCGTGGCGGTGTCCAGCATCGTCGCATCTCCATGGAGCAGCGAACGGCGAGCGTGGATGGACGACGCAATGGAATACTGGCCGGCGCCACAGAGCGTCGTCATCAGAGTCTCAACTATGAGAATCATGAGATTATGCTGCAGTCCTTGCTACCACCCGAGGCCACTACCACCGAGCCTAAAACGGACGATGACAAACAGCAGGAACTGCAGCTACTCTGCGCCCGTGCCCAGCAATTACAGCTAAACGATGATGATTCGATTGCAGGAGTGGAAGTTGAAGAACCAGGAGTTGAAGAAGCCAGAGCCAGTACACCGGCCAAACCGAACAAGGCAACCGGTGCGATACCAAAGAGCATCAGTTTCGATGCCAGCGCCGACAAGGAGAAGCAACGCAACTCGCAGCGAGAGCAGCGGGATCAAAGCGCTGGCATTCTCAACAAACTGAAGCAGGGCATCTTCAAGAATCGGCGCAGCAACAACACCAAATCCTCCTCGCAGACCAACCAACAACGTTTGCCAGCTGGCAGCAACATCAGCAACAACAACAACAATCCTATTGCTAATGATCCGAATCGTAGCGTTAGCTTCGATCCGAGTAGCGCCTGTGACAATTTTGGTGCCCATTACGGTGATAGTAGCGAGGACATCTTGGCAAAATATAGACGCAAAGTGAGCAGCTCCAGTGAGGCAACCAATTCCGATTCCACGGGCAATGGTCGCGGTGGACACGGTTTGCCCTCAGCCCATGGCCAAACCATCAACGGCGGGTAGGTGCATCCCCTAAACCAAATGCCAAACCAAATTCCTGAAAGCCTTTGACCTTGGACCAAAGCCCAACCCTATATTTTGAAATAATATTTTATTTGTTTTTAAATTGTCTGCCGGCTTGGTGATTAGGACTAGGAATCGATGATATCAACTCCAGTCTTTCTGTCCGATTCTCGTCCGTCAACTCACCAAAAGCTTTTGCGATCTCGAACGCTTTAAAACTATCTTATTAAGTATTCTCAATTGTTTTATCAGCAGATTTCTTGTAAATCATACTTTACTATAATTAAGTATATCCAACAAGTTGTGCGGCTTATAGTAAATGACCTTTTAGGGAGGCTTACTCCGGGCCTCAACCACAAGTAATATGGGTTGTTAATTGTTAATAATTAAATAATAATGCTCGATAGTCATTGAAAAGTATATAAAACATGCCACAAACATTATTTAGAAACGTACATATATATTTCTTCCTGTCTCCCTCCTGCTCATGCATTATTTACTTGCTCACTCTAACATGTTCTCTCTCTCTCTCTATATATATATTTTTCTGTCTGCAGAAAACTGCCTGGCGTTGTGTTTAGCAGCGTTAAGCAGAAGCTACGCACAGTGCTATCGAAGACTGATCTGCATAGCGGTGACTTTAGGCAGACAACACTGCGGCCATTGGATGCGACACCATTGCAGACCTACCTGCAGATACAGTTGGCGCAGTGCACCAGCCTGCAGCGCTTGCCGCAGATATCGCATGTGTCAGAAGCAATGCGCTGCCTGGCGCAACTGGAGCGGCCGCAGCATGCGCAGCTGCTGCTCGAACTACAGAACGATCAGCAGCGACGTCAGAGCTACCTGCAGTACCTGCTCAACCATCGGCAGCAGCTGCTGCTGCGATCCGAGCAACTCGAGCAGCTGGATAGGCGTTTGCGTGGCGAGGCACGCAGCTGTCAGCGCTGCATGTTGCAATCGTTGGTGCGGTGTTATATGGGACGGAAGCCAGCGAAGCTGCACACCTTTCAGTCGGAATTCGCTGTGCTGCGTGGTAGCGACGAGCGTCTGGAGCTGATTGAAGAGTTTGTGGAGAGCCTTTTGCAGGAGCTGCGTGAAGGTGGACTGCAGGATGACTTTCAGCGAGAGGCGGCACGTGTGGCCATTGAGCGTTTGCTGCTGGAGCATATATACGAGAAGGTAATGTTTCCTAACGAGGATGCGGATCTGTCTAGAGATGCAGTGCTTGCTGCGCATATTGGCAAACTGCAGCGCTTTGTGCATCCAGCCCATCCAGCGCTCTGCATTGCCCAGGAGTTTTTGGGCGAGGCGCCTTGGACGTTTGCCCAGCAACAGCTGTGCCACATGGCCGCCTACAAGACGCCACGCGAGAAGCTGCAATGCATCATCAAGTATGTTAAATGGCTTATTATTATTATTTTAAAAACTTATGTATTAATTGGCTTTTATTTATTTCTAGCTGCATCTCTAGCATTATGAGCCTTTTGCGCATGTCCAGTATTCGTGTGCCAGCCGCTGATGATGTTCTACCCGTGCTCATCTATGTGGTCATTATGGTAAGGATTGATATGTGATTAACGAGCCGAAGCGGAAGTCTTAACAATTCAGCTATTCCCTGACAAAATCCTCCACCGGTTCGGTTTATTCGTTATTGCCTATCACCTAACTTTAGCTTTCATTTTTATCAAGTTTCCATTTTATAAAATTGAAACCCTGAAGCTTAAGCTTAATCTAAGCTTTATTTTGAATTTCGACAAAGTTAAAATGCTGTGTAAGCAAAAGTTCGGTTTATTTGCTGATTGATTTTTTTGCGTATGTCTGAAATATTTTTTAGCTTGCCGTTTCGAATTTTATTTAGGTTTTCTAGTGATCTCTGTTATTATAGCATTTTTAAAAGCAATTGCTCTTTGTGCATCAATTAGGTTTAAGAAGTAGATGTTATTGTTATTCGATAAACAAATCAGATTCAAAGTATATCATTAATATTTAATCTCTTGATTACAGGCCAATCCACCTTATTTGCTTTCCACCGTGGAGTTTATCAGTTGCTTTATGGGCAAGAAGTTGAATGGCGAGAAGGAATTCTACTGGACGCTATTCGGTTCCGTTGTCAAGTTTATCAAGACCATGGATTACTTAGACTAAGGCAGCTAAGGCATATTTAATTGTTATATATAGTATACAAAACATATTTAGATATATTTGTTAAATCGTAATTATTATTGGTTTCCATTCGAGTCCTAGTTTATGTATGTGTTTATTTGTTTTAAAATTGGTGTCCAGTTGGCGATTAATATTTGTAACGTCATTCAATTTAAACGTAATTCTACTTATAAAAAATACCTTAAATACATTTACATGTATGTATATATATTATTGTACCATATTTACACATATGTTTAAATTGTTATTAATATTGAAAATCAAAGAAATCCAAGGCAGCTGCTCAACGATCTATACTTTTTTTCGATGACAGCATTATTTTTGTATACTCCGTACATACTAAGTATTTACATACATACATACATACATGCTATATACATACATTCATAAATACATCATATTTAGCTACATACTATATACCATATATACAAAATGAAAGCATGCACATGAAACATGAAAATCAACCTATTATTCCTTATTGTGTAACACAAAATTAAACAAAGCAAATATATGTATTAGAAAACCAATAAATGTTTCCTTTTATTCCATACATACAAATATAAATGTATATAAGGAATTTACAATGTCATCCATTAAATAAAGCTGTGCAAAATTATGGAATAATTGTCTTACGAAAGCATCTGTGTTAGAAACTAGATTCCAAATTTCGTAATGCAGATTCTCATATGCAAAATAACTATTTTTTTTTTTTCATAATATGTCTATTTATTAACTACAACTAAGCTGAAGACACAATAAAAATATATCTTACCGTTGTCGAAATATAGTCTTCGAATAAATATCACCAAAACGCTCCAAGTCAGCCTTAACGAAATACTTCCATAAAATTGAAAAACCTTTTATGCAGCTCATTTGATAAAACCAATAATGCAGAAATGCTTGGTCTTAACATTTCTTTCAGAAATAATTATCGAATGATAGTTCGGTATTTATGTACATATGTGTTAACTTCCTGTTCTCTAAAAACTGTTCATAAAAAAGCATTAAAAACATATAATATTCGAAAATAAATAAACAATTTAAAATTGCTTTTGTTTTAATTTGCCTTTTTATTACTGAACTGATTTTGTTGTTAATTAAAAAAAAAAAAAAAATCTGAACATCAGAAATATATGAAGAAAAAAAATTAACAAAGAAAAGAAAAAAAAGTGATGAAAACAAATTGATTATAATAATCTGATAATGGATACTTAATGATAAATGATGGATGATGTTTTTTTTTATTGCCTTAGCACATATTTTTCCAAGTTTGTTTGACGTCCACCCATCAGGTAGCTGTTGATGCACATCTGGGACATGATGCGCACACCAAGCTCCTGCAGATATTCAAAGTCCGGAGCAGCCAGTGGCACCTTCTTCGCATCCACATAGCAGTGGGTGGCACTTGCAGCACTTGGATCCGAGCTAAAGGGTGTTTGGGGCTCCAGAATATCAGCACCACCAGCACGCAGCACATTTTTAATGGCCGCCAGATTGCGTTCCTGCAAATTGAGGATGACACGATGCCCACTGAATGCTCCACTCTCCAGGTTGTCCGGATCGGTGTGCAGTTCGCTGCGCCAGCGATGTGCAGCAGCAGCGATATGTTGTTCCTCGGTCGGCAGGGTAGGCAAGTTAAGTGCCTTGGGATTGCCCCACTCGAATTGGGTCTCGTCCAGAAATTTGCCACGGGCATGGCACTGCTCAATGTAGCTGATGTTGAGCACCCATTTGCCGGCTGCCATGCAGCCGAGCAGCTTCTCGCCGCGATTGGGTCGCTCGCAAAGCAAATGCGTACAGCTCGGATCATAGTTGGACAGATTCTGACAAATCTTACCGCCGAGCAGATGAATGCGTTCCATGAGCAGCGTGCGCATCTCCTCATTATCGCCGCACGAGATGCTGAAGCATGGAGTACCCGGGTAGCGCATACGGGACTGATCTGCATCCGAATTGCGTTTGGCGCCAGCTTGGAACTCGGCCGGATCACGCCAGCCAACCATATCCTCGCTGCAGGCCAAGGCGAATCCCTCCGATTCGAAGGGCTGCACAAATTGTGCCTCCGATCTGGCCAGCCCATCATGGTCACGCTTCAAACTGCTTCGACGCGTCTCGCGACTCTTCAAGAAATCTGTTATCTGCTTGAGCTCCAATGAATTGTCTGTCGCTGTCTCCTCGAAGCTAATCTTGTCAAAGTTGATGGTACAGCTGCTGGCCAGATCCTCAACAGCTGCAGCTGCTGCTGGTGCATCTTCTACTGCGCCACAAGGACTCTGTGTGCTGAGCACCAATGGTGACCCGACGGCTGGAAAAGCGCCTGTTGTTGCCGGCTGGAAGAGCAGACGTCCCTTTGGCGGCTGCCGATCCTTAATCGAGATAGGCTCCTCCTCCTCGTCTGATGCATTATAGTCAATGCCCAGGGTCTCGCAGGTGATGCGCATGACACGTTTCCGTATCACTGCTATCGGGGTATCCGGCATGATGGGCTGCTTGGGCAGACGCCAGCGTCGCTCAAAGTCATCCGCCATGCGCTGCTGGAACTCGGGAGTTAGACAAAAGTCGGGTATACCCGGTGCAGGTTGCTTGCTCTGACGCCGATTGACGGGCGTGCACGCCTGCCGCCTAATCCTCTCCAGCTCGGGCGTTTGGTTCTCGCGCATCTCACGTATAATCTGGCGGACGCAGTTGCGCGCCTGGCTTGTGTCCAGCCGCTGCACCACCTGCTCCAGAAACTCAAAGTTGCAGGCACCGGGCATCACACTACTTCCACCTTTTTGATTGAGTGGAGTGTGTGGCGATTCTGGAGCGAGAGCCGACGATGAGGAGTTGCCACTGGAGCTGCGGCGTCTGGCACTTGACATGCCCGTGACCAGCTCCGAAATGCGTGGATTGCGCAAAGGTGTCAACTCGGGCTGTTCCTGCTCCTTATCCTCCTTTTTCTCCTCCGGCGGCACTGTTCTGTTCTTGTTGTTGTTGGACTCCTTGAGCCCAGCGGGAGAGATGGGAAAGTCTCTGCTACTATTGCCCACAAGGAAGCGAGCGTATGGCAACTTCTCACCACGCTGGGCGCACTGCAGCAGCCAGTCGGCATTCACCACCGGATAGCCCCATTTGAGTGCACCCTCGTACTTGGAGCCCTCGGCACTGGAGCACACCAGCAGCGGTCGCTCCTTCTTCACAAACGCCTTATTCAGCTGCGCGCCAAGCAGCTCGGCCAGCGCATTGATGAAATCCCGCTCCAGACCCGCATAGATCGACACCACAATGGTCATGCCGCACAGTGGCTCCACCAGGGCACTAGGCGGCACCGGCCGATGATAGTACTCCAAGGGCAGCAGCTTGTTCTGCTTCATGCAGCTCTCCAGATAGAGTTCGGTGACGACATGGCGCGCCCGCACCGGCAGCTGGCGCTCATCGAAGGCCTGCTCGAAGCTAACGATGGCATAGTCCACCACATCTGTATAGCTTTGCGGCACGAGGCATCCCTGGGCAGCACGGCACTCGCTCAGCATTTGGTCGTAGAGATCGCTGCTGAAGCACGGCTCGTGGACATAGACCGAGGCGCCCATAAAGTAATCCAGCTTATCAAAGTCAATGGACAATGTGCTGGCGCTTAGATCCGGCAGGGCAACAGCCGGAGTGGATGGAGGATCCGGAGCGGATGGAGGAGCAGAGAGTTGGGTGGAACTGGCAGCAGGCAGTGGCATGGCCGGCTCCTGCTCCTGGGAATAGTGTGTTAGCAGTTCGGGTGTGGCTTCGGTTCGTGCCTCCGGTTCATCCGCCGGCTCGAACAGCTTCTTCTTGACCGGACCCGTTGGCTGCTTGAAACTGTGATTCATGGAACGCAAGGTTCGCTTGCTGGCCGGCGAGGCAGCATCCGTCGGCTGGCCATGTGGCAGCGAGATGCGGTAGTTGGATTCGCTAACAATGTGACCCGCGCGTATGCTCTCAAGGAGCCAATCCACTTGCACCACCTGCACGCTGGACAAAAGCGCCTGTTCCTGCCACTGGCGATAGTCGGCATCGAGCAGCTGGCCAACGATGATGTGCGTCAGCCCCTCATGCGGATCATCATAGCGCGTGGCGCCGCCTGTGTTCAGGACACGATTCAACTTCTCCCGTTCGTCGGTGCGGAATCCGCTCAGATAGATGCAGCAGCCATCGAGGAAGTTGCCCGCTCGCTTCGCCTTGCGCGGACTAATATCGGCCAGCGTCTGCTGGTACTGTACCCCAGTTGTGGTGGCCTGTTTAAGCAGCTTCTTGCTGCTGCTGCTGCTGCTACTTCTGCTGCAATTGCTCGAAACGGTCTCGTTAAGTGTGGTATTGTCGCTGTTCATACGGCGACCCGGCGCCGAAACGAAACTGATCCTCGACAGATCCGACAGTTGGGTGCTGTCGGCAGCGTGCGTCTGATTGGCCAGCGGCTTGGTGGGCGTGGAGACCTGTTTGCGGGGACGCACCTCATACTGTTTGGTGGGCAGGGCATAGCCACGTTTATGGCTATCGAATATCCATTCGGGGAGAAGGATGTCCTTCTTGAAGCGCAGGGCTGCCTTGTATTTCTCGGACTCGGTCTTCGACTGCTCGGTGATGACAATGTCGACGAGCTGGGAGCGAAAGGCGCGATGATAGATGCCGCCATTCTCGTTGACCAGCTGCATAACGGCATCCTTGCGTGTTGCCTCGAGTCCGCTGCATGTGATATTTGCGCCAAAGAATGTGGGCAGGAGGTACTTGTCGAATTGCGGATCGGTGGCGAGTATTTTGTAGCCACTGCTGCTGCTGTTCAGTGTGCACTCCCAGACGCGCTGCACCCAGTCGGCGTGCATGATGGGCACATCGTTGAGTGCCGCATGCTCGTACTTGTTCGACTTGATAGTGTTCGAGATCAGATGGGTGATATTGCGTCCAAAATTTTGAAAATAATGTCCACCCATCCAGTGGATGAGCTGCTTCAACTGTTCCTTCTCCTTGCTGTCAATGCCAGTTGCCGAGATTTGTAAATCACGCATGGCCGTCCCATATATCGGACTCGTGCCCAGCGGCACGGGCTCACAGTTGCTCAGGCAGTCCACAATGCAAGGTGGACCCAAGACCAAAGCCTTTGTCATTTGAAGTTGGGCAAAGAGATCGCCCTCAAAGTGCGCCAGCACAAAAACATCCTGCTTGCTCAGTCCACCGGTGGCGATCAGTGGGAAGCCCTCGCTGGCTCGAATCTCACGGATTTGGGTATCGGCTAGCTGCTCGCGCATCAGCTTCAAGGCGTTGCCATATTGCTCGGCGATGGCCCGGTCGGCGTCTGTTTTGCCTTTTGTATTGTTCACAAAATATGCACATATAGTTTCGTCGAGGCTGGTGCTCATTTTGTTTTCTTATTTCTTATAATTATAATTCAGTTCAGTCGGGCACTTTTTTTTTCGCACGTACGCTTTTTGGCGCGTTTGATAGTGCCTATGGCGCGATTGGTGATGGTTGTTTGTAGTCGTTACAATCGCGATTATCGTGAAAAATATCGTGCAAATTGTGTTTTATCTCAATTCGTTTACAATCAATAATCGTAAACAATTTCATTTTGAGCATGTCAGTTCTGTTGATTTGCCAGCTCTAATTAAAATAAGCAAAAACGCTATGATGGTCAAACGCTTATCGATACTTCGTTAGCTATCGCTGTGAATGGCAATGATACCAAAGAGTGGCAGCTCTGGCGGTCGCGTTTGCAAAAATTGGCGCGTAGCTTAAATATGTTATCGCTTGAGCAAAAGCAAAAAATTATAAAACAAATTGATTTGTGGGTTGCACTGTACAATATTTATTTATTTGCGTGTTTCTTATGCGTTGTGTTTTAACATTTATGATTACGTTGCTCGCTCTACACATTTCTAAATACATTTTGTATGGATTTGTACCTGCAGTTTCCATAGCTAAAATATGGTACATATTAATTCTTTACTTATTAATTGCTGTGTTTACTTGAGACTTTTGTGTTTATTGCTCTATGATCGGTCAATAGACAATTGTTTAGTCAGGGGTCTTATCGTACAAAATAATACAAATCATATAGTTTTTAATACATATACATAAATTGTTATGTAAATATGGTATATTAAGATACTTTCGTTCACTGATAGTCAAATAACAATTAAAGTTAAAGTTAGTTAAATAAATTAAATACAGCTATTTAGGTCTTAAAATGCTAAATAAATCAAATTAAATGCAGCGGTTAGTCAAATCAAAATAGCGAAACAAAAAGAACGACAAAAAAAATCCATTTCGTATATAAGTATATGTGTATATGTATTTATATATGTGTGTATAATATATATAGGAGCTGGAACAACTTGGCTACGATTCAATGCAAAAATTCGTTGAGTTGTGACGCTTTGATTTGATTTTCTCATACTTAACTTATCTGATCCTACATACAGTCTACGCATATGGTTAGTAAAAAAAAATATATATATATATATAAATTATATATGAATATAGAAAAAGACGAAGGTAGATAGTTAATTAAATTGACAGCAAGAGGTGTGACAAAGATGGACACTGTGTCTGGTGTCTGGTGTGTCTGTGTGTGTGTGTGGAAGCAGGACGGCACATCTACGCACAATTGCGCGCTCGACGTTGAAAGCGCTTCATGCGTCGATACCAATCGTCCTTCCACTCGATAACTATCGAACGCGGACCAACGCCCAGATAACCGGGCGGCGCCTCCGAGTCCCGACCCAAAATCAAATACGATCTGCAATAAGTTCAGAAATTGATCAAAAACGTTATATAATTATTTATAAGATGGGAATTGTTTGAATAATTTTTACTATCCATTTTGTTCGATTAATGTTTTCGTATATGTAGTTCGTATTGTTGTTAGCTGACCTGTTAACTTTGATCTTGGGACAGCGGCACTCTAGATTTTTAATCGGTATGATCCAGGTCATAGGACCTCGTTTCAGCATTGTATTCGGGATTCCATAGGCGCTGGTTTTGCTGCTGCTGCTTCGCTTGAATACCGCCTGGATTTGTAGATCGTAGCGCGTTGTTTCGCTGTCGTTTGGATAGTCCGGTACGCTGGCGCTGTTGATGCTCCCAACCGCCGACCGCTGATACTGCTGATCCATTTCGTAGTCCGCGTCCATTGGATCCATTGGGCGACGACGCTGCTCGCTGCTGGCCGCCTCGCTGCTCGTATCGCGACCAATTACTTTGGCCATTATTGCTGATGATTGAGAAATAAAATAAACCTTCTTTTTCGAAAAGAATTTTATTCAAGGATTTATCTTACCGTAATCTCTTTTGCAGTATTTGTTGAGATTTAATCTTTTGGTGCTGATTTTGCATTTTTCGCATTCTGTGGGCAGAAAAAAATGAGTTAAGAAATTAAGCGTTGTTGTTATTCTTCATTTTTCTCGTTTAATTTCAATAACGTTCTCTGGCCAGCTGCTTTTATAAATTAGCTCCAGATCTTCAATGCAATCCCTTTTCCGCCATATTCCATTGCTTTAGTCAACTTTTTGTTTCGTATTTCGAATTGGTGTTTACAATTTAATTGCAAAATTTATGTCTTTATGGCCAATGCCAATTAGCGTGTCCAACAGCAACAGCAACAGAAACAGACGCTGCAACAATAACAACATTAAAGCGCGATCGGCATTACATTAAAGCTGCCACACCCCCGCCAACCCGCCCCGCACCACTCTTCCTTCCAATGGGGCAGCCTAAGGTCGCCATTCTTGATTTAAATTTAGACCAATGCGCCTTTTTGTTGTTGCTTGTTGTTGTTGTGATTGCTACCAATGCAAATTGCATCGTTTGTTGTTTTAGTAGCAATCGTTGTTGTTGTTGTTTGCTGTTGCTGTTGTGACTTTTCTGTACCCATTAGTATAAATGTGAGAATTTGTTTAAAGGGCGCAACCTTTTACCAATTAAGCTTAAGCATGGTTGTTATTTGATGCGTATTTTTAAGTGTTAAAAACTTTAATTTAATTTGAATTAATTTTGATTTGACAATAAATAAGTAAATATCTAGCAATTGCTTTAAAAATTGTTATATTTATTTTTAAGTTATTATTTTAAATTAGTACTTAATAACAAAGCAATTAGCAGCTGCGAATAGAGAGCCTTTCTTAAATGCTGTGTACAGGGTATGTCCCCAGTCAAGCACTCGTAACAAAATTGTGTAATTCTTTTGGTTTTTGTCGTTTTTGCCGAGTGCAGCTGCTGTCAATGTCAGCGACACTGCCGCACGGCAAATCGTGACACAATTGAGGCAAGGCGAGTTGCAAAAACAAATAAATACTTTGTACTACATACATACATATACGATCGATCCGATTGATCGAACTATGGATCAATCAAAGTGGGTGTAACTAAATTTAGATTTAGGGTGTGCCCAGCACTTTGTCGCTGTCGCCATCCATTTCGGCTATTTATTGCATTTTTCGAAGATTTAGCTTCCTATTTATTTGAGCTATTTGTGTCTCTGGCTTCAAATAGCGCTGGACACGCCCACCGCCCCATTATATGCATATAAAAAAGAACTTGAGGCGAACTGGCAACAACTGACTTGTTACTCATTTAATTGTGCATCGCATTAACATGTCATTAAATTTCGCATTCAAAATCCGATACACGCGAGAGATGTCGATTAGGGGTGTTGCCCTTGGCGATTGAGGGGTCGCAAGGGGAAGGGGCAGGTATGGCAGGAGTGTGTGTTGCTGGCACGGCACTAACTTTAAATTAACTCCAACTCGACAGAATTTCAAATTAATTTAATAAGATTATCAAATTATAAATTCATAATTAATATTCATGTCGAGCTGTCTCGCCCACGCCTCCAAAATTTGTTGCCCTATCTCCTTGCCTCTCTCTCTCTCTTATTTGCCACTCTGCAAAAGGACTAACTTTTGAGAAAAGTGTGTGTGTGTGTGTGTGTGTGTGTGTGTGTGAGAGTTTGTCCATCTTGCTAGTGCGCTTCTTGGTTTCAAGCGTGCAAACTTTAACTTCAACTTCTGCGTGTTTCTCTCACAGCATCAACTTTTGCGCTTTTCTTTGCCATTGACAAATAAATTTAACTGACTGCAAGGAGACATAGAGATAGACCGAGAGAGGAGAGGATAGGCACCCCACTTTAAATAGAAGCCCTATTTGCATTTGATGATGGATGCTCTTCTGAATGGGCGCCCAATGTGCGTTCTTATTTAGTAGTTCTAAAGGGAATATATTTTCTGTATTTTCTCTTCTCATTTTTTATTTCTTTTTTATTTGCAACTGTGACT
This sequence comes from Scaptomyza graminum, assembly GCA_018901835.1. Taxonomy (NCBI): domain Eukaryota; kingdom Metazoa; phylum Arthropoda; class Insecta; order Diptera; family Drosophilidae; genus Scaptomyza; species Scaptomyza graminum. Next base: position 4,552,874 of record JAEIFL010000001.1, on the reverse strand, counting down.
TGACTGTGATTTAAGCTTATGGCTGACAACGTCACAGTCAACACGCATGGCCAAAGGCATTCTCAACGGACAAAGGCACAAAAATCATAAAAGATATGTACAGTAGTAAAATAAATATTTGTTATATTTAGTTTGCAATCTAGAACTATTTTACTTGATTAAAAAAAGGCACATAAAATACAAGTAGAAGTTTTTTAAAGTAACTCAACGAAATCACTATATGATATTAATGCCTTAGGAACTTTGCTGACTGACTGCTATCAACGAACAGCTCGGTAAAGGCTAGAAGATGTTCGGTAAGAGGTGTTTTGTGATATAAGTCAACAGGAAGGTGCTTGTGTTTAAGGTCAAAAGTTCGTCTTCTAATATTTTGTAGACGAAAGATAATCATTTCATTTAGTTAATTGGTTTGAGTATTTAAAAATCTTTATAGCAACGATCTTGAGCAATTTTTCATGTCGATTTATTATGGTGTATTGGCCAAGTTTTGGCTATCAGTTGGCTAAATGCATTCCGCAAATAGTAGTTGGAAGCAATTAGCGGCAACAGGCAACTGCCAACTGGCAACGGGCAACAGGCGTCTATGGCACAGTGCCGCTTAAAAAGTGGACGCCGAACAAATTAAATAAAGAAAACTTTTTAATACATTTGCGTAGCATGGAAGTTTTGCAAAATTTGAGTTGAGTTTGGTTTTGTCGCTGTTTTGCCTGGTTTTTCTATTTACTGTTGCGTTTTGCCATTCGCTTTTTTGCCACTTTGTGTAAAGTTTACTTTTGCGTTTTGCTTCTGCTTTTCATCCATTTTATAGTGGGGGTGGGGAGAAGTCGGTCTTAGCATGATTTATGCCATGTTGCGGGCGCATTCTGTTTGCTGCCGCTTGTTGCCGTTGCCGTTGCTGTTGCTGTTGCTGCTGTTCCTGTTAGTGCAACGCAACAAAAATGTAACTAAAAGTTGCGTGCAAACATTTGCACTATCTGTTAAGTGCTGCTGCTGCGTATGCTGCTGTTGTCCTGCCACGCCCACTAAATTCCCCTCAAACCCCCCCCTTATTGTTCAGCTTTTGTCTTCGTATTCGCGGAGGCTTTCTCGCTCTCTCTATGGGCTAGGCTACATCGCTTAACCGACAACCGACTGCACTTTAGCGGATTTGTGTTTTCTCACCCATTTGAAAGGATTACAAAGCGAGTGAAGCGACGCGGCAAAAACTTTTGCCGTCTGCGATAGTTAGTAGAAGCGACCACAACTACAACGCCAAAAGAGAGGGCGAGGGAGAGAGAGAGAGAGTGAGAGAGAGCACTTACTTACCCCTGCCGCCCTGGGTGCGATAATATTGAGATTGGGCGGCCGACGATGAGGCACCTCGGTCCACGCCGACGCCTCCTCCATTTGACTCATTTGGTTCCGGAGCTGTATTTTGCGTATCCAGCATGTTGATCATGCGCGGTGGTTGCTCTATGGGAAAGACAGAGAGAGAGGGAGAAATGAGAAAAAATCCGTTAAATAACATTAAATAACATGATTTTTTTTGCTGGCAAAGAAATATTTTATAGAATATATTATACATATGAATATATATATAAAATGAAATGAACATTCATTTATTTAAATTAATATACAATTCATAGCCGACTGATTTTTTCCCCGCCAACTGATTAAGTGCAAGTACATTTTGTATTTATACACAAGAGATAATCAAATCATAATAATTTAAAGATGCTATATTCTCTAAAAGTGATACTTACTGATGCATGGTGCGATGTGGGAGCGACTTTGTTGATAGCCGCGGGCACAGCGATTGCAGGTTAATCCAGTGACGCCGTCCTTGCATGGACATTGACCGCTCGTATTGTTGCAGATCTTGCCAGATGAGCCGATCGGATGGCACTCGCAGGCTGCAAGAAATAGGAAACAGTTGAAAGGCATTGAGATATGATACCGATACAAATATGGATTATTGTAGCTGTTGCAGCTGCAGCTGCGTCGTGTTGAGAGCTTAATTGTGCTAGCCGCACTTCAAAGCCATTTCTTTTGTTCTTCTTTTTTGCCAATCGCAAATGCAATCTGCAATCGGAACACACACGCACACACACACACACACACATATATGCTAATTGCGAATTGTGGCATTATGGCCAATGGAAGCTACTTGAATTCTGTTTGCTTATTGTTGCTTTCAAGTTTTGCGTTTTCCATCGACTTTTTCGGTCAGCCAGCGGGTGACGATTGTGTCTTGTTTCTCCCCAAAGCCCCTTTGCTAGTGTACACGTTAATGAGCCGTGGAAATGTGCATTAAAAGATAACAGAGACGAGACTATCAACCACACCCCCCACCCAACCACCCACTGTCAGCCAAATTGGGTGCATGCTGTCAGTTAAATGCTGCGGTTAATTGCAAATAAAAGTGCGATTCTTTTTATCCTCACATCCTCTTTTTGGCTCTTATACTAGAATTTAATTATTCTATTTATATATACATTGAAAAGGGGTTGTTGAGCCAAAGAAAATATGTTTTTGAAGCATCGACTTATTTTAACAAATCAATAATCTTGCAGCACATATATTTACACTTAAAACTACGTGTAACAGAAAACATAGCTAAAGCAGCTAAGGTCTTAGGCAGACCTAACATTTGTAATGGTTGGAAATGGTTATATTTTTGCGCTAAATTTTAAATAATCTACATCTTAAAATATTATCACATTTTATTAGATTTTTTTGGTATCTAAAAATGTTGGTTGACTTTGACAAAAACATAAAAACTTATCCACGGGCAAGCTAGCAAAATAATTATTTGATTAATGAAGACAATTTTTATATATATAAATTTTATTGATGATATATTAATATTAAATGTTCAAGATTACTACTATGTTAGAATTGGTAACAATTGATTGAGTTTTTTCCTTTCTTTGATAAGTTTTTACTTATTAAATTGCCTTAATTTTTTCACCCCGTTTTTCTTGGTTTTGAGTTTATTTTTAACTTGTGTATCACTGTTAACGGCTCTTTATTTTTAACTGACTTTAACCTCATTTTCTTTACGGTTTTTTTTTTTGTTTTTGTTGTTGTAACTTGCATTTAATTTGATCTGCGCTCGCTTTGTGCCACATTGAAGAACCCCGCTGCGTTCTGATATTTCTCACTTTCTTGGCCCACCCACAACAACTGAACAAATGAGCTGTGTTCGTTGGCGAAGGGAGGGCGAAGGGACGAGAGGAGAGAAAGGTCAGTTTGCTACCAGTTATACACTCATCTGGCTAAGAGAAGTAGAGAGAGAGAGAGGTCTTTATAATGTCGCGCAAAGTTTTTCCATTGCATTTTGCACTTGGACTTTGGTTGGGGATTGGGTTAAGTGTGTATTTGACTAATAAGCCGCTTTTGGCCCTCAAGCCTTTAGCGTGCTTAAAGCATTAAGTGCGAGGCGTGGGCTAAACTGAGACTCTCGACGTCCTACTAGCATAGCATTTTGCCTAGAAATGGGGGGAAGCATGAGGCATGTGGCATGTGGCATAAGGCTGGCGTGGAGCCGAGTGTGCAGCGTGCGTGCAACATTTGGTAATTTAATCCGATTTACAATAAATTAAATGCGATTTATATGCACACAGCGACACATCCGGAAGATAACAACAAGAACAACAACAACAACAATGACATTGACAATGACAACAACGACAGCAGACAACAATAATAACTTGCTACAGCAACAACAACAACAGCACCATTTGGCGCTTGTGTCCATTGTTGTTTGGCCGCAGGGCGCACTCAGCTCCAAAAGGGGGAGGGGCGGGGTAAATCGCCCTTCTCCTCAACAACAATATGCCATTATATGTATGTGTATGTGTGTGTGTGCGATATCTGAGCACCACACAGCTTGCACACTGTTGGAATCCTGTTAAAATAGCCAAGGCAGAAAAAAAAGAGGAGTACAAAAAAATAATAGCTGGCAACAACAACGAGTTCATTACGCATCCTGCCCCATATCGCAGCTATACTATGTATGAACATACATACATTTATAAAAATGAACTCCATTTCAGATCCCACTCCCAACACACACATACACACATGTTCCTGTTTACACGGAGAAAACAGCAGTTTCACAATGATCAATTTTTTTTATAAATATACATGTGTATATTAAATTTTAATTTTATTTTAAATTGATCTTAAATAAATTATCTTTTAATCTTTAAATATATTATGGGGAGGAGGAATTTTCAATTGTCATTAAATATTTTTTTCATGTTGTAAGCAATTCCAACAACAACAATAGAAATACTATGGTGTGTAAATGATTGAGTTCTTTGTGGAAATATTGAAAATATCTATAAAAAAAAAAACGTTTTGAGGGTCGAAAAAGTTTTATTTTTTTGGAATATTCCTCAAAATTGTCAAATTTGTTTTAAATTCTTATTATTGAATTTTTTTTTTATTATTTTTAACAGTTAAAAATTAAACGTTCGAAACGATTGTAGTATTTCGTTCTTTTGTAGTGTACTCTGTATGTAAATGTATAGTTGTTTGTATGTATGTATGTTTGTGTGTTTCTGCTTCCCTGGCGGTTTGCATATGGTTTGTGTTGCGCTTTTTTGCGCACTGACCAAGCAAGAGATTATGAATTCTCATTATAACAAGGCACAGAGGTAAATACACACACACACACCGTCATTGCAGATTGTCAGAGTCATTGTATTTGCATTTACTGCAAATGTAATCGAGTAGCTGCCATTTTTATTTTTGTTTAGCTTCACTAGATTTTTTGGTATTTAACATTTTTGCCGCATGCCGCAAGCTGCATGCCGCTGAGATGAGTTCCGACTCGCTGATTCATTCAACTGGCATATCAGTTGCATATCGGAGGGCAACTTTCGCTGCTTTTGAGGACGACCCAAATAAGCGGATTGCCCAGTATTCAAAAGGTTCAGTTCAGTTTAGTTTGGTTGTGTCTCTGTTGGTTTTTCTGCGAAACATCTCTCTCCTGACTGACGATTTCACTCTCTGTTCTTTGAAAAAGGGCTCTTTAAAGTATTGAGTGTTAATTAGGGCTGCGCTTGTGAATCAATTTCAATGTTAATTTAAGCCGTACAAAGGGTTTGAAATCCAACATTCCACAATCACCTTTAACAGTCGAACAAATGGTAATGGCTCCACTTAACGAATGTTGCATTTTTAGCATTTATTTAAGGAATTTTGACTAGCTAGGAAAATAATTACAAGTTTAATTCAATCTAAAGTGTTTTCAAACTGAACGAGTACTGAAGATATTCTGGCCACTGGTGGGATTTGAGCTGGAGACATCGACATCGCTTAGATTGCTGGTTAAAAGTGCTTTGGATTTATTATCAGAACAGTTTATTGTATTTAAGACCATTCACTTTACACCAAATTAAGCCCACTTTCGACATTGAATTCTGAGTAATCAAATAACATTCTCAAAATATTCCATTCACAGCTTGTAATTTGCTTTATGAATCACTAAAAATAAGCAATGCCAAAAAATGAATTAATGCCAGCAAATAATGTATTGATCCGTTTGTTGTACAACTGTTCAAATTTTGATATCCGTCAAAGGCATTCAGTTAATTTGCAGCTAATATAACTATTTACAGCTCACAGCTTGCGGTCCATTATATTTGCAAAATTTTCCGTTAAAAACGTATTTTTGGCGAAGGCTTTTGCGCTGTTTCACTTTAATATTTGCACCGCTGAAAATGTGTTTGGCTCTTTATTTATTTTGTTTGGCTTTCCAAAAATTAATTAACCGAAGTTTCATTTGCAGCACTCACACACATTTACATACGTACGTATGTATGTATACGGATACAGTGCTGCTGCTTGGGGTGAAGTGTAAACATCATAAAGCAAATCAAGCGCAATTTGTTATTGTTTATTTCAACTTTGCGCAAGCGAACAATCTACAAAAATATGCGAATGTATATATACTATATGTATAAACACCCACGCGCACCACCTACCTCCCTCCTTCCAGCCCTCCCCTACACTGCGTTAGACCTCAACATCCCGCCTCTTAGCTGACCGCACACGCACACACCAACAAAAGTGCGTCGTCTTCCCATCATCAATTGCCATAAAATATTTGACCAAAAATTTCGTAGTTCAGCTGAAAAAGTGGTGAGTAATAAACAGCGCACAGCTGCCTCCAGTCAGCCGAGGCAGCGGAGGAGGGAACACTGCTGTTTGTTATTATTGGCCAAAAGAAAGAACCAAACACAGTGAATAAGAATTATGAAAAGATTGCCGCGTCGAGTCGCAATCGAATGATTTGCTGAGAACGAGAGATTACACCTGAACGATTGAGGTGAACACTAAACAGATCGCACTTTATATATGCACATATATCAGATACATTGTGCATCTGATGAAAACCCAAATGAATAATTCGATTCGCAACGAAAAACTATTAATTGTAATTGTAAATCGAACAACTTCGTAAGGAGGAGGAGTATTAAAAACAGTTAACATTTAATTTCGATTAAATGAAAATATATTCGAATGTACCAGAATAATGTAGAAAGTTAATATTATTGAGAACACCTTACAAAAATGGTAGACTAGAAATCAAATTATATCTTGCCATGCTTAATTTTCGATTACTTAAAATAGTCAATAAATTTACCCGAAGTGTGGACCTCGTCTTAAGGCGAAATCAAATCAGATTCTTCTTCTTAAAGATGCATTTAAATGCTTAATGAGTACTTGAATTATCTTGAATGGGGATATTAAATAATCATTGCATATGCTCTCAAAAAACCCTCTTCAAATTGTAGCCTTGGGTGCGCGGTATGCTCATTTCAAGTTCATAGTATCAATAAATCAATGGCTTTGCACGACGCGACAAAAGTTGTTATGCCCATGGATGGCAGTCTTTCCTGTACCTCGCCCATTTCAGTTTCTGGAAAAAGTTTATCGCGGTTGCAACTGGCGCTCAAAGTTCGCTCAACTTTTTGTGACAACGCCAAATGAGCAAAGATGTCAGAGAAGGCTCAGAGCCTGTGAGATGTCTGCCTGCTGCTGCTGCTCAAATGTGGATTGTTACATTTTTGGTTTGAGTATGTACTACACACAACACGGGGCCAAAGTTTGTTGCCGCACAGAGACAGAGACTCCAGTAGCAGCAGCAGTAGCAGTAAAATAAAAGGTCAATTTTACTCAAAACTTTGTCGCACTTTTCCAAATTGTGCGTTCAAATTGAGGTGCAGACATAAAGTCTATTGAAAATTAAACGATGCGCATAAAAGTAGGCAATTCCGCCACAGAACTTGATGGTGGAGAAGAGGTGGTGGAGGGAGTTGGCTTGGTTGGGGTCGTTGGAGTCAATGGCAGCGCCAATTTGACGCTCGAACAATTTGCACAGCTTTAAATGTCAACTCGCATGCAAAATGCCATAATTCAAATCCCGATATCCCTCTCCACCAACGCCAGTGCCCAAAAGTGTGGCCAGCACTGAGATTCACTCTCTCAGTAGATGGGTGGTTGGTTCAGTGGTTGGATGGGTGGGCGAGTGGCACACTGTGTTGTGTGGTGTGTTGCGGCCTGCCTGATATGCAATGAATATACTCTAAGACCTTTAGTTATATTTGCAAGGGTTGATCGGCAAGCGAGAATTTAAATGCATTGGGGTGGCTCCACAATTGGTAGCCGTCTATTGGAATTATCAGTTGATTTATAGACAATGCAGAATTGTGTTTTTGAAGAAATAGATATACCTTGTCATACAAATTCAAATTTCTATTATGCACTTAAGAAGATTTATAACTTTAAACGTTCAGGTTAAATTACTTAAAATTTGTGTTATTATTATTATTATTTGACTTATTTATATTATACATATGACTTTTTATGCTCTTTTTATAAAGATTTTGGCTTCCAATTTCACGCTTCACAATGACAAAAAGGTCTTTCAGCTTGTACAGTTAGAAAGATCATTGTCCTCTTGCTTAAACCTTGCATCTTTGATTTATTACCAACTACATATGTACATATAGGGTATATTTCATAGTCGCGCACTTTGGCATCTACACTACAACAATCCATTGTAGCCTGGCATTTACTTTTATTGCTTCGCCAGCGTAAAATTTGCTACGCCGCTTAGTTTATACTCCACCCACACACACACACTGCTTCGCCTCTGCCCCCCACAACTCGCACAAAGTTGTAATAGATTTTTGTAGCTTAGTTTTTAAAACCATCTTGGCTTACTGACTCCCCTTACCCCACCACCCCGACACCCACCGCTCGCAGTGCTATGGCTTGGTCTGCGATGATAAATGCATTTTGGCCTGGCATTCAATTAAGTAAGAACCCCTCACACAGCAAAAAGTAGCAACAGCAAAGGACTCACTGCGACCTTTAAACTCATTTGCTACAGTTGCGAAAAGCGCATTTTATGAAATTCTAATGATGTTTGAGTGATATTACAACACGACTTCCTTCCCCTAAGATTACACCCTCACACACACACACACACACACACACTTGCCACCCCCTGCAGCTGCTGCTGTTGCTGTCTGTCTGTCTAATAATTACAGTTACACCGTTTGGCAGCGGCTGCGTTTCATTAACTTGGCGCTAAAATGGGCAGTAAAAAAAGTTGCTTCTCTCTACGTGCGGCGGTTGCGTCTGTGTGTGTGTGTGTCGCATAGGTAATTCATGACATTATTTTAATTGCTGTTGTTGTTGGTGCTGCTGCTGCTGTCGCTTGTTACATTTCGCACGTGACTTTGTGATTTTATGGCTTTTAATTTCACGTATTTAGTTGCGGATATTGTTAATTGTATTCATTCGTTTCCCTCGTTTCCCTCCCAACACAAAACAACACAGCCTTTGTTCATATTGTTATCATATGTATATATAATTTTTGCCGATTTCTTTTGCATTGTATTGGGTATTAAAACAGAACTATATAGATTGGATTTTCAATACTTTATACATTAGAAATGTTTTTTTTTTAGTGTATTGCTGTCAAGACTTTTCTTATGTGTGTGTGTGCATAAAATTAATGATGTCACTGTGGTGACATGAAGAAAGCAAAGCATACTTTTTGGGGCCAGGGCAGTGCTTTTAATTATCCAAAGATGTGCAACAGCAGCAACTACAACTACAACTACAACAACAGACAAAACTATTAATATGAATAATGGCTAGACGTTTGCGTTTATGTTCGTGTGTGTGTGTGTGTTTGTTGCGCAATCCCTCATTGGACAAATAATATGTAATTTTCCGGTCATTGAAATATTTGCGCAAATAAGGAAATTGGCTGAGCCGTAAACCCGAAACGACTTTGACAACATGTCGAGGCGTGTGTGTGTGTGTGTGTGTCATCCGTTTGGACAACCCGCTATGTCTGCACCTACCTTCCGTCACTGGACCCCTCTCTCACCATTCTCCTCTTTACTGATGACTTATGGCTGGCAACGTCTGCTTCATTTTGCTCATGTCTGCTGCTGCTCGGCTCAAGTAAATCATTTGAATATTTAAATTAAATCGAAATCATGCCAAACATCAACAACAACAACAATAACAGCAGCAACAGCAACAACAACAACTGTGCATCAGCAAAGTTGACTTCATTTCTGTCCCGGAAGTCTCCCACTCTCTCTCTCTCTCTCTCCACTTTATCCACATTTGCCTTTAAGGCGTTAATTATAATGCGAGACATGCGAGAAGCGCGTGATTTGTAATCTACGTGAAAACTTATTACTTATCTCGTATGCATATGAAAAAGTCACAAGAAGAAATAAATCATAAGCTTTCTACCAGAGGCCAAATTTACATACTTATATACTATATATATTTGTACGTCATATCGCAGATAATAAAAAAAGATAATTGGAATTTGATGAGTGAATTTCGCTTAATTTAAAAGTTAAAAAGTTACCCATGCGCTCGTTCAAGTATCTTTTGAGCAATCGATGCATTTGGAATTGATTTCATTGCAAATTTTGCTAAATATGTGATTATGATAATGTAAGTAGCTATAATTATAATTCAGACAATTTTTATTTTTAGCTATGATTATGCTTGGAGCGCGTTGAATTAAAGTATATTTTAACATGAAACCTGTTTTAGTGCCAAATTAAATTTCACTGTAAAATCCCAGATAACTTATGAAAAGTAATGTGTTTTTATGATTCACTAATAAATTGCAATAATGTTTAGCAAATATTATATAGTCAAACTTCCATACAACGCACCTTTCTATGTACCGAATTAAGTTCCAAAACCCTGCTCTCCATGTACAAAACTTCCCTCATGCCAATATTAGAATGAAAATGAGATATATTCAAAATGACTCTAAAATAATTGCGTTTTAAAAATATCTTTATATTCAATCATGATAATTCTTAGAAAAACAGTTTTAAATTTTTATTTAATTTCTGTTGGCATTTTATAAAGAAATTCTGTTTGGCAAATTGATTCGTCTTAAGTGTAAAATTCCAAGTACGAGTTGTTCTACTTAAAACAAACCAACTATAAAAATCATTAAGATTAAGATTCCCATTCATCGCTCGCTTTCACATTTTTCGCACTAAAAGCATTTCGTTGCAATTCATGTATTTTGTATTCTCAAGAAAAAATGTTTCTTAAATGTCTGGTAATATATTAATGTGATTTGCCGATCTGATTTTTCAAGGTACTTTTTGTGTATAGTATATAAATATTGATCTGTGCAAATTGCTGTGGAGAAAGTGTTGCATGCATCAAAGAAACATTTCAACGCAATGTGAGCCACTTGCCTTTTTTATTGTACATATGTATATAGAGACAGGCTATTGCGTCGGCCGACGATTGTTGTATCTATGGGTTTTTTTTTTTGGGATCTGAAGTGTTCGCAGTTGCAATGTGGCGCTGGTCAAGACAAACAGTCCAGACATGCTAAGACAGTTGACTAATTGAAAGGCAACGTCGCCAAATGGGCGCCCAAAAACAAAGCAGCACCAAAAAACATGATGTAAAACACACAGAGCAGAGCAACAACAACAATTAAAAACGAGCTGAACAACAATGCAAAACCACAATGCAAAAATGTTTTAAAACAAATTGCACGCGTGTCAAAATTAAAATGAATAAATTTCTTTCAACGTTGCGCATATAAAACGAGCAAAAAGCAGTTCCGACAAAAATAAAACAAAATTTCTGCCAAAGAGAAGCCGCCAACAAATAAACTCAGCACAGCTTTAGATTTACACACACACACAAGCACACACACATGTATGTGCTGCTGCTGCTTACTTTACTTATTTACGATGTGCGCTGTTTGTGTTTGTTGTTGTTGTTGTTGTGCTGGCCTTGTAAATTCGGATTTGTGTTGTGTCGTATAATTAATTAAAAATCGATAAGATTTTGATTTGGATTTAACGGCTCTCCAGTTGAGTTATGATGCTTAGTCAGCACAGCTCTGCGTTTAGTATATTTTTGAAAAATTATGACAAATGGGACAAGGCGGCGTATGCGCAATTCACAGCTGGACACCGCCCTGACTCTGACTTGTGAGACGACAGAGCAGGAACTACAACAACAGCAAAAACAACAACAAATTGACGACCATTACATGCATACAATTTGGTTTTGTAGGAAATAGTTTTGTGTGTTTTGTTTTGTTTTCGTTGCTGGTTGAGTACTTAAGTAAATCGTTTGTTTGTTTACAACAAAAATAACAACAACAACAACAACAGTTTGCAATTTGAATTTGTTCGTCGTTCGGACGTCAATTCTGGTTATACTATGTTAGATGGATAAATCTGTGTGTGTATCTTAACCCAAAAATAGTAATTGCCTAGCCGAGCCATCTGCTCTTGTTGTTGTTGTTGCTGTTGCTGTTTTGACCACCTTATATGGCCGAGCTATTTTGGGCAACTCGTCTAATATTATTGCCAGATCATAAATTAGCTGACCACAATGCGAAGTTCCTGTAGCTGTTGCTCGATCTAAATATACCCTGAACCTAGCCTCAGGCACGGGGTATATTACTTGGATGCCAACATTGATCCTTAGTCACATACAAACACCCAAAATATAATATATTTAGTAACAAAATTTAATTTTACAGTTAAATTGAACAGGGTAGCCAGCCAACCAGGCAGAGCCAATGAGCACTTTAGAAGTCTTATTCAATTTGTTTTTTTTTTTTGCCCATCAATAAACGCGCCAAATTTATCACGCACATAAATTATAGTGAAGCATTTACAAAGGTCGCTTTGTTAAGGAATTGATTTGATTTCGGATACAGTTAAAGCGCCACAAGATATGGGGCCATAATTTGGGCCTAATAAGTGTAAATTGAATACGAATAAATGGTTTTTTGTTTGATTGTTTGTTGAATTTGGCAACACTTGATTAACTAATGATTAGCATTTGGCTAACTAGAAATGGGATTTTTGTTAGAGAAAGACAAATGAATTAATTTTGAACTTACCTTTGCACACTTTGCGATGATGTAGTGGCTTAGAAGGATCCCTATAGAAGCCCTCCTTGCACTGATGACAATTGCGTCCAGTTGTCGAATGACGACAGTTCTGACAAACGCCACCCGAGACGCCCTCAGACAATCGAAAGATTTCCATATTGAAGCGACATTGACGCGCATGATTATTGCAATTGCACACTGTAAAAAACAAGACAATTAGTAAAAGATCATGTTGTAGTTAGTATTATATATATTATTTGACAGCTACGAGTGCTTGCCACATCAAGATGTCTTTATAACTCATACTCCTCACTCCACTACTAAAACCATTAAAAAAAAGAGCACATGGCAAATGCGATAAATGGAAATAAATGGCAAGCAAATTGCAAATCGAATCGGGCAGAAGGGTAAAATGAAAGACGTTGAAATGGGTTAAATGTTGGGTTGGGCATCATAGCATGTCATTTTTCTAGCGGGACATTGGCTTCAATTGCATAATTTATGCGACAACTTGTTTGATCGGCTTTAAGAATCAAAATCGCGGAACGACAATCAACTTTACTATCTCCCAAGCATAATGCGCGATTTCTACTCTCTCCATTTGCTAATATATTGGCTTAGTCATAAACTGAAGAAAACTTAATGTTAGTGTGCGGGCTTGTTAAATATTAATCATCTCGGAAAATAGTAAGTATATATTTGTTGATCTGCTTTTTTAATCATGAACATGAGATTTGCTATGTTCTTTTTGTGGTTGTTTTCGACATTATCATGTTGTCTTATATCTTTTCTCATATGCATTTCGGACCACTTAAAGTTACTTTATTTATTCTTAATCATTCATCTCCATTCCATCTCCATTCACACACCTTAAATAGTGCATTCAAAATTCGTTGAGTGTTCAGTTTTTGTGTGTTTTATGTTTTGCTTTGGGCAAACAGTTTTGCTATTGACATTCGATGCTGGACTGCTGTGTTGGCATCTTTACTAGCTCCTCCTCAAATCAACTCGTTAGCTTTGTTCGAGTTGGACGCCAAGCTGATGCTGATGTCAATGGCAAAATCCGACGCTTGCAGCGTGTGGCTTGACGCAAAAAAAAGCTAAGAGGAAATAAAAACGAAGCTTGGAGCGTGCCTCTACTCTACAACTGTCCACCTAACCATACAGCTGTCGCTCTGCAGGGTGTGTGTGTGCACACATACATATGTTATAATTATCTTTCACACATTGAGAATCGCAGACAAAGCGACTGCCTGTCGTCTGCTACTCTACTGCACCACCACTCATCTAACATTTCTCTATATTTCTCTCTTTGCCTATCTCTCTCTCTCTCTCTCATGGAGCCCTACTCAGTGCCTTCTCAACGCCTGGGCGCGCGCCAACCGCAGACAAAGTTATGTCAGTGCAAATATTTGAGAGCAGTTGACTTGTCAATGCCATTGAAGCTGTTTCTAGTGGTATCTCCATACACTCGAAAATACAAACATACATTTGGTGCCGTTCTCAGTCTCAGTGGATTTTTGTTGATTTGTCTTTAATTTGCCAAAGTTAATTGAAAATAATTTCAGAAAACAAAGTAACTCTCCGATTTTGAGTTCGATTTTGATTTAACCTTAAATTTCCCATATAAAGATAAGTTTCTTTGAGTGTACACACATCCATAAATATGTTTTGAAGAATCGCCATCAAGAGCATTGAGTAAATATTTGGCGAAATGCAGTAGAAAAAGAAATGCTTTGCACGGCGTGTGGCTAATTGCCAAGCCTATTCTAGCCAAGTTTGAGGATTAAGCGCCTCTATGGCAAATGGGCTTGGCCATTGAGTTAGGCTATGATTTGCATTTCCATGCTAAGCAAAAACTACGGTGTTGAAAAAAGCTAGATAATTAATTTTAATGACACACTTTCGGCCGAACTGCTGCTGCCGAATGCAACTTGATTTATGGGCCGGCATTTTGATTTCGTGTTAATCTCTCTATCTCAGAGATAGAGAGAGAGAGAGGGAGAGAGATTACAAAATGGGCTCGTAAAATTCAATGCATTTAACTGTTCATTAGGCGACGGCGGCGTTATCTAAGCCATGCCAGCAATGCGGTGCCGATTGGTAATTAACTTCAAATTTGATAAGTGAACCCAAAAAAGCAATAGCCACGAATCACAAACACACACAAAAACTCACACAATCAAATTGTCAGTTGTCAGCTGTTGTATCTGTGCATCAGAATCTGTGCATTTGTATCTGTATCTGCAACATCAGCTGGGGGCCCTTTAATTAACTGCCGACGCGTCGGGCATTAAGCCTACTTTTTGAGGCGCTTAACTTTCAGTCAAAAACATACACTCAGCAAAAAAGTGCACAATTCTTCCCAAAAGTAAACGCATTCAAAATCAGAAAGGGTTTTTAATCTCTCAAAATAATTGTTTTTTTCCTAGAGTCATAATATTTCTAGAAAAATTAATCAAGCCAACTAAAATCGCTTTAACGCTGACTTAAGTTAACAGCTTTTGGCTATTTGCCGTTGCTTTTGCGATTGTTCTGTCTCTGTTCATATTCTTGTTCCGATGTCCGATGTCTGTTTGGTCCTTTGGCTGGTATCCTTTGGCCGTGACCTGACCAAAATTGTTTTCCTTTTACGCTCGTCGACATTTCGTCGTTATATGATTGATTGCCCCGTTTGCATCGTTGTGATTTTCCGTAACCCGAAAATTGTGAATTCAATTCGATGTTCATGTGGCTAACGATAAATGTGTCTGCAACAGGGGTTTGCGGATTTGGGGGTCTTGTGTGTGTGTGTGTGTGTGCCTTGCTGCTTGTTGGTTGGTTGGTTGGTGCGCTTTGCGGTTGCGGTTGCTGCTTTTGCGTTTTTGCGCTGCAATTTGACAATTTCATCGCAAAATTGTTTTGGTGTTTGTGGCCATGTTCAGTTGTGGCATGCAACTGCGTCCATGTGTTGGTTCGTGATTTATCAAAGTGGTCGATTTACAATTTTTGGCTTACGTGAATGCGCTGATAATTAATAATAATGCTTACTGATTGTTCTCCAAACGAAATGAGCAAAGTCGTTTTGTTTTTAAGACTAATAAAAAAGGGATAAAATGTTGCTTGTTGATTGAATCATTTTTATTAAGTTAGCATGTTAACAACACAAACATTTCCCCATTTGGTAAGTAGGTGCATCATATGATTTACGTTCAGAGAATTTCACCCTGTCGGCTGAATATGTCTTGGCATAGTTTTTCATCTTCTTTCTGTTAACCTTTTCGATGTGACCTAGTTAGGATTGTTGGATAGGCACTTGGTACTTGCTTGTACTACATAAATAGCTAATAATAAACATTTTCAGTTTGAATGCTTGAGGCGCTCATAAAATTTCCCTTCCATGCCACTCTGCAAACTTTTTTCCTGTTTTATGCCTTCATAAATTCTTCACACTTTCTTCGCTCGAAGCGACCATATTTCGAAGAAACCCATTGCTGATTTCTTTATTATGCCAACTAGCTTATGATTAACACATCCATCTGCCTCTGTGTCTATGAACACAGCAAATAGTATTGTCTGTTTACTCTTTTGCTCTAATTGGCTGACAATTTGAGTTGCTGAAAGGCGCAGTGTCGAACAAAAGTGTAATTATCATGGGTGTTTGGTGCATTTGATCTCGAGATTATCAAGCTAAAAAAACAAAGAAAACAACGGCATTTACTTATTCTCCCAATCACACATAGTTTGAATCTTAATGTATCTGATCAAGAAACTTTTATTAAATTCATTTAAAACCCACAAAAATATTCCCAAATGAAAAGTGTCTGATTACATCGATACAGATACAGACTGAGATTTAAATCGGTATGCATGTGTTATACATTCTCGAAATCTGTGTGATAAAAATTAAAAACATATTCGTAAGCAATTTGCTTTTGCTATCGCACAACACGATCGACCTCTGTGGCATTTGCCACTTGCCACTTGTTTGGCTTCAGCAAAAAGCAAAATATTTTTGTGTTTTGTGTTTTTGTTTTTTGCCGCTTCCTTGCTGACTGCAATTAAGGCGGCAGGCAAGCACAAAGCAGGCCATGAAGTTGTTCGGAGAGGGGGATTGTTGCAAGCAACTTTCGCGTGCCGCAGCTGCAACATTTTGCTTGTCAACGGCAAGCAGCAGAACAACGATTACAAATTGTTTGCTGCCAGCGGGCAAAGTAAATAAATACAATACTATATAGTAAATACATATGTACATATCTGTACAATACTCCCAAACAAAAAAAAATGTCTGCTTAAAAATACATTTTTAGCTCAGTGTGGAATTCTGAATTTAACTTGTCGCAGTTGTTGCTTTGAGTTTGTATCTTCTTGTTTTCCAATTAAAGCGAACGAATTAACATATAAATATATGTAGTATAGTATAGCTAGAAAGGCAATGACGATATCCTGCCGCTAATAAAAAACAAAGTTCATGACTGCAGTTTGGCCCACACACACACTAACACACACACACACACACACACACACACATACGCACCCCAAATCAGTGTTGTGTGTGAATTTATGTTTAGTTTTTCGTCGAATTGCTTTCTGTTTTTGTCGACGCGTCGTCGGTTGCCCCGTTTTGTTATTTTATTTAAATCACGGTACCAAAATTATTTTCAATTTGCCTCAAACGAGGCGGAGGCAACAACAACCACTTGGACTCCGCATTTTCATTTTCCTTTTAATTTCGAATTCCGATTTCGATTTCTGCTCTCGCAACAACAACAAATTATTGAAATGCAGCCCAACCAAAAACCCAGCAACTGGAGGCGAGGAGGACCCCAAAAAAAAAAAAACAATTAACAAATTTTCAAAAGAGAAAAAAAGAAATGTTTGTGTGCTCAGCTTCAATTTGATGTTGGTTTTTCCTCAGGAGCTAACAAAACAGAGCGAGAGAGAGGGAAGGCAAGAGAGGTTGAGTTAAATAAACGACTCGTTAAGACACATAAATAAAACGCACCAAGTTTCCTAATTAAGTCGCCTCACACACACACACACACACACACACACAAAAAAGTGGACCAAAAATAAAAGAAAAATACGTTAAAGACGAAAAGTAGTATAGGTAGGTAGACTATATATAAAAGAACGACTTATGCATACACTTTGCCTTTGGAAATCCATAAACACAAAATTATATGGAATTTATGTTCTTTCTTTTTGAAAATTGAAAATCCCAATTTAAAGAATTTTTCAGAGTTTTGTTAAGGAATAAATTTGAAACAATTTTACAAATAAACTACTATAGGTATAATGGAATATTGTAGTTGTTCAATAAAATTAGTTTTTGATGTGATTTGATAAATAAAAAATACAAAACTTTAATCTACCGGCTTTGAAATTAATGAATAAATAAAGGTAATTGAGCGTGTGAAGAAATTTTGAAAATATTTCAAATATTCAAAAACAGTTTCTCTCTCTCTATTTTTTTACTCTTAACTATCGGAAGTTTCTTATGTCACTGTTTGTTGCTGGGCTTAACAATAACTTTATTGTTTTTGGCCAAGCTGCTGTTGAGGAAAACTCTGTATAATATTCATTGATTGTTGGTGTCTAGGAAAACAACACTAAAAACAACAACAACAGCAACAGCAACAGCAGCCGCAGCTGGCAGGTGAGACCAAGAGTGAGAGAGACAGCAACTGTAACTGAGATATACACCAAAGAGGTATTTGAGGTATTGTGGCTGCCGTTTGTCGTTTGCTGTTAGCCGATCGCCCGCCCGCTGCTTGCTGCTAACGTCAGCTTCAGCGTCGCGTCGCCGTTGACGTTCAACTCAAGTGTCTGGCGCGCTTGTTGTTGGTTTTTGATCTTTGTTTTGATTGGGTTTGTGGGTGTGCGGTGCGAGGAGGGGGTGGAGGCTTGGAATTTGAATTTGAATTCGGTTGCCAGAGTTGCCAGTTCAAAAGATCATTCGGCTGCGCTTTGCATTTGCATTGTGTTCGTTCTGTGCACTTTGTCATTAGACAGAGACGGACTGATGGACAGATGGACAGAGAAGGCTGCAGCCAAGGAGCTGCTGGAACACAAACAGAAACAGAAACAGCAACAGAAGCTGATGCTGATGTTGGTGTTGAAATGTCAGGCGGTGCCTCACTTGGTGCACATGGCCTCCAAGTGCGGCAATATGTTTTGTTTAACTTTTTGGGCTAGCTGTTGTTGTTGTTGTTGCCACTGCTGTATTTGCATTTGTTTGTTTATCTTACAGCTTCTCTCTCTCGCTCTCTCTTTGTGTTTATCGAGAAATCGTGTTCGCTGGGTCTAAGGGAAACTTCGCCTTTAATTACAGCGCCATGCTTAATTCATATTAATGATTTTTAAATGCGCAAAATATGCGCTACTGATTTGAAGTTGACGACAGCAACAACAACAATGGGCCAAGAGTATGATGCACTTTCAATAGAGTTGTCGATTGTAGTATTTAATTAAGCCAAACCCCAACACTACTACACCTCACACACACACACAATCATTCTTTCGACTTTGCCCCTGGTAGTAGATGGCCTATCATCATTTTATAGCTGTTACTACAAATTCTCTGGAATCAACTGAAATGCGATGCGTTCAAAAAAGGTCAAAACAGGCAGCACAAAACATAAATCAGCTAACCTCTCTCATCCTCTCAATGATTGTATTTCTCACTCTCTCCCTCTCTCTCTCCCACTCTCTCTCTCTGACACGTTTTCGCGGTTTATTTCAATGTCACAGCTTGACCAGTTTTTGCACTCTTGCAGTTGCAACTTGTTGCCCTTTGCCCTTCAGCTCGGCTCATGTAACAAATAGAAGAGGCAGCAAAGCAGATGCTCTCCCACGTATTATCATGGCATATCATGACTATTTCAAGTGGTTTGTCACACTCGGGCTACTCTAATCAGCATGACGCTTCAAGTAATGCTTTGTCGGCTTCACAACTCGCTATTGGATTGAATCTTTACTAAACCCATTTCTTTATTTTTGTGTTTGAATGTTTGTTGTACATGTCTAAAGAAGAAATGTCATCATAGTTGAGTTATTTCAGTAGCTGCTACAGTTTATTGATACAATAAAATAAAGACGTGCTCATATCAAGACTATGGAAATAAAAGTAAAGAACATTTTTACTACATAGCAAAAACTTCACCAACTTATGCAAAATAAATTTACAAGTGAATTCAGTTTTTCTGTAGAAGAATAAGAGAACTTTAAAGCCAACATTTTCGAACCGACTTCAGATTAGAAATTCTGAAACAGCTCTCATTTGTTAAGATTAGTGTTATTTTTTAGTAATGAAAAAATAATATATATATAATAAATTTATTTTGTAATTTTAAATTTCATTGCCGCAGTGAGTTTTCAAAATTAAGTTTTCATAATACCTAAAAATTTCATGAAAAAAAATAAGCTTCTTGAAATTTTGATAAGATTTCCCTTTCAAACTTCATAAATTAATATTGTGCTTTGTTTAGATGATTTAATTTATTTAATTTAATTTTATAATGTTCCAAAAATGTTCCATTGTTTTCAGTTTTCAGCTATTTTTTTTTTTAATTAAAAATGGCTTTTCAACTATTTTTTGTGCCATTTTCCAGTGTTTTTTTGTTGCTTTAATCTCATTGTCTATAGAGATTGGTGTACCTGCAGCTCTGAATTGTGCTAGAGTATCTTAGCATGGGTGTATTGTTGTTGTTGTGCGATTATTACGTTTTGTGTTTTATTTTTTTTTTGCTAGTAATTCGTCTTGGTCACATTGGGCGTACTACGTGTTTAATCTCCAGCTGGGCGGCCAAATGGGTGACAATGCCAATCTCATGGGAAGGTAAGGTAAAATTCGAATCCTTTTGTGCCGCAGAGCCATTTTTGCCATTTATGGCACTTAAGCAAATTAATAAGAGATGCCTTTTGGGCGGTCATAAAAACTGGACAATGGCATTGAGCATCTCTTACTTTGGAATGAGGATGGAGGAAAGAGAAACCGGTGCAGATTGGGTCTGGATTTGGTTTCTACTCTATGAATATTTTTCTCTGGCTGCTAGTTTCAATGCATTTTTGTGTGTGTTTTTATTCTTTTTGTTGGGCTTCAAGCATTTGGTTAGGGGCAGGATCGGAGGGCAGTGCCGCATTGATTGTAGTATGCTGAGCCGAGCCGAGTCGAGGTTTCGATTTGGTCAATTGTTCAATGAGTTTTCCAAAGCGGCAGCTGTCGCCCTTTTGTTGTTGCAACTGCAACTGCTGCTGCACATTTTGGCCCGAATCCATTCAGCAAAACTATGCATGCAAAACTATGTCCCTCTCTCCTTGTCTCTCTCTCTCTCTGCCTCTTTGTCCTATCCCTATATTCCTGTTGCATGATGCGGCAGCTCTGTTTGTTGCCTTTGCATTTATTTACATTTGCCAAATGGACAGAAAGACAGACAGACAGAGAGATGGAGCTGAATGCAGAGTCGACCTGTCTGGGCTGCATTCCCATTGCCATTCATGCAGCCAGCTAGCGCATTTGTCAAGCGTATTTCTTCTTCTGTTTTCTCTTCTTATTTTTTTGTTATTCGTTATCATGCTTTTCATGCTCTGCTGTTGATTCCCAGAGAGCTCTACTATGCAACCGAAGCGGCGGCACCCAAAGGAGACCCAACAGGTGTGTGTTTATGTGTATGCACAACTAGTTGCCAAAATGGAAATGTTAAGAGAGAGAGAGAAAGAGGCAGAAACACAATCTTTACACTGCCAGCTAATCAATTAATGCTCTCAAAATAAAATTATGTGTTTGCCGAATGTTCGAAAATGTGAACTTAAATACAAAAAAGATACAAAAAGACATAAATACTGAACTAAGGATAACTGAAAAATTCAAAGAGCTTTGGCAACAGAATGGCAATAATTGGTTAAGTAAAAGCCTAAAAGCCTAGGAGAAACACGAAAATAAATAACTGAAAATAATTAATCCCAAATGTACTCAAATATATAATGCGTAAATTAAGATTATTAGCTTAGAATAAGTAAAATGACAATTTGTAATTAAAGATTGAGGCTTAATACAAATTACGACTAAAGTCTTCCGATATTTGATAAAAAGAATAAACCTGAATAAAATGTGAAAATAATATATATGCCAAAATTATCTTAATGCCCATCGTGCAGTGCAGCCAAAAATATAAAGGCATCCAGAGAAACTAATAGATCAATCAAATTGACTTAATTTAACACTTTTCAAGCTAACTCTGATCTACTAGTTCTGAAGAAAAATAAACTCTTTCGCAATTCAAATATAAATAGGCACAATCCGAAATGCTGAAATTTGATCCAATTCACAGCCAGATAATTTGGGTAAAGGTTCAAAGATTTAAGATAAGTAAATAATATTGCAAAAATGATGAAAAGAGTATGTGTGAATTGTGGCATTGTTGCAAATTAAGTTGGATCGTTTATCTTTTGGGTTATTCAGAAGAATTGTGATTTGATCTTTTGAGCCCTGAAATAGTCGAGATGTTTATCGGAAATCTTTTGGGATTGCAGTTGACTTATTTGCAGCTGTAGTATTTCGGTTACCTGATACTAGCTGAGAACTCAATTCACATTAAGCCCGACCGGAAAGCATAAGCAGCAACAACAACAACAATTGTCAATGCCATTCACTTTACCAGCCAGCAAGTTGGCAAGTTGTTGGTAAGCAAGCAATATTATTGTCATTTCAGAGTCAACAACAACAATAACAACAACAATAAGTTTATATTTTGCATGGCAAACAAATCGTGAAAGTAACAGAAAAAGACCAACAACAACAACAACTATTAATGCTACTCAATAATAATAAGTAAAATGAGCAAACAGATCGAGAAAGAGATTTACAAATATTCGATACTCGAGATCATGATTCGGAGGCAGCAACAACAGCAACAACAACAACAGAAACAACATCGAATCTTTATTAATATTTCCTTTTTGTAGCAAGTTGGGGGTCAAAGGGAAATCAACTGCGATCTGCTCTGATAGGCAATCGAACCTTCAAACAACACTGAGAGCCCCTTGAGACTTGAGACTTTAGAGAACTGAGAATGGAGACTCGAGACTTGGGAGACAATGCAATTTGCATATTAAGACAATGGCAGCGACAAATATTATTTGCATTTAGTTTAGATTTTTTGTTTGTTTTCTTTTTTCTTTTTTCTTTTTTTTTTTGATATCTGCCTTTTGGGTCTAGGCCTTGGCAAGAGCTCACGACAGCGACAGGCTGCAACATGAAAAATAAAAAATACACACACAAAAAGACGAAAAAGGTAATTGTGCAGCACTGCGAGGCGGCGAGTGTGTTCGGCTTTTTTAATTTTTTTTTTTTTTTTTTTTTCGGAGAAATTAACACTTGACCAGGGCCAGAAACTAGCATTCTCACACCCAAAGACAACAAGATGGACACAGGGCAGAGGCTGGCTCGCTGAATGCCACAAAAGGAGCAGCAGCAGCGGCAGCATCAGGCTGAATACAGATAATATTTATGACCAAATGACAAGATGGGAGAAACAGCAGCAGCAACAATAAGAAGAAGAAAAAACCACACAAAACAAAAGCCAAATGCCACAAAATATGCGATGTGCGGTTGCCGAGTATCTTTCGCCATTTGTGTGTCTGTGTGTGTGAGTGTGAGTGTGTTGTGTAGGCAGCGGACATTTTGCAATTTCATATTGCAAGGGGCCTAGAGGACTAGACCCGATCCTTGTCCAGGTCCTGTTCCTATTCCTATGGACTCTTTGCTGGTGTTTATTAAATGCTGCGGCCAAAAAACAGAAGAAAAAAACATAAACAGAAAAAACTCTTCTTGACAAAGGCGAGAAAACCCTCTTGGGGGTCAGGCATAAAAAAACATCGTCGAGGCCTTAACGACTTTGCCAGTTTTGTTTTGTTTTTTTTCTGTTTGTTGTTTGTTTGTTACTTTTTGGGCTATCTTTCAGGCTGGCTTGTGCCTCCTTCTACTCTCTGTGAGTTGTTGTTTTTTTGGTCGCTTGTCACATTTATCGCACTTTTATAATTAAAACGAAGGCAAAGAGAAGAGAAACAGAAACAGAAACTAAAGGCTGTCAGATAAGCGACTGAGCCGCAAAATATGAAACAACTGGCTAGCCAACTCGCAAGTCCTGCCAACTGCTGCTGCTGCTTCGGCTGCTGTCCTATCACTTGGCTAAATAATGATAACAATAAACAAAAGCCAAGCGAGCGCGCATTGTTGTTGTAAACATTTATTTTGTATTTTTTATGTGCGCATTTAATAAATTACATATTTATGTACACTGCCACTGCCACGGCAATATACTTGGCTAGTTGGCATAATTGTCACCCCCACTGCGTCAGACAGAGAGAGCGGGGGGCGGAGGGCGGATGGCGTTGGAGGAAAGAGACACAAGGCAACCCAAGATTAACAACTTCCGAATGACTTTTTTTAATGGCACCAATTATGATTTTCTTATCGGTGCAGCAGCTGCCCAAATATATACTTCGGACCCAGGTTTATTTTAATTTTACCTCAGCTTTTTCTTCATCTTCATCTTTGTATCTTTGTATTCTTCGTCATCATTTGAAACTTTTAATGAAGTAATTTTTCTCTCGTTCTTGTTCTGTTCAGTTGTGGGTGGAGTGAAAAATTCTTCTTTGGTAGTAGCATTTGCATTGTTTGGCCAATACAAATATTGTTACATGCCAGGTGACTTTTTGAGGTGTGGGGTGTGGGGGGAAAAACTCGCGACTTTCGCTGCTTTGTTTGTCATTTATAATCTCTTGTGTTTTGGGGTTCAGGTTCTCTCTCTCTCTCTCTCGCTCTCGCTTTTTAGAATCGTATTGTTTGTCAGGTTTCTTTTGTTGCTTGCTTGTGTTGCCTGGGCCTTAATAGTTTGGCGCGATAAGCAAATGTTTGTTTAGTGCTAAGCTAAAAGGCCAAGAAGAAGAAAAGACAATCAGTAGCTAACAAAATCAGATGGGACAGCCAAGATAATTATGTATACTTATGCTGAAAAATCGTGAGGAAAAAGAACTTTAACAGTTGCCACAAATTATACCTTCTAACTGAGTAAGTCGGAGTATTATAAAGATCAGTCATAAAACATTTTCCCAATGCCAAAAAGAATCTGTGTTTAGACTTTGATTAAATTGTGGAAATTTTATATTGTTTTAACAAAGGAAGATAATACCTTAATGCCTTAACCCTTTATCCGTCCGCGATGCATATCTGCAACATTGACATCAATTGACTTTGCTGTAAGTTTTGAAAGTGCTGTGTTTATTTTGCCGTGGGTAAGCAATTTAGCTTTTGTCAATAGCTCATTAAATGGAAATATATATATTATATATATGTATGTAGTATATGGCCTAGCATTTGAAATGCTTCACACCTTTCACTTGGCACCTTAAGGTGCAACTAATGAGTTGGCCCATTAAAATATTTGTCGTCTGCACTTGAAAGCTCAAATCGTTTGTCCAAATATTATGCATAGCACAATTTCAATTTGTTGTAACTTATAATTTGTGTTGTGTCTTCGCTAATGAAGCCAATGTCAGCTTCACTGTATCAGAGTTCAGTCTCCAGCCAGCCAGCATCCAATTGGCGCCTTCAGTTGTGCAACGTCATCAACGGAGGCCAAACTCAAACTCTCTGTGTGTGTGTTGATTAATTAAATTGTAATTGAGTTTTAATAGGCGCACTGAGACACCCAGCAAAAATATTTGTACTTCCATGGACCAACGCCAGTTGGAAATCAGAGATGCTGTTGTTGGGATGCGGGTGTTGTTGTTGTTGTTACTGTGAAGGTCGCGTGGGTGCTTGGACATGACGGAAAGATGCTGTGACAGCAACAACAACAACATCAACTCATTAATGACTTGCTTGAACTGGCGATTGGGAAAGCTCTCAGTGGGCCCCAACGCTGTTTGAGCTTAGCCATCAACTTTGCGAGGCTATGGGCCATCAAGTCTTTCCTCTCTCTCATCTCTCTCGCGTCTCTTGAGTTGAGTCGCGCTTAACAATCACTTAGCGCATTATTAAAAACGCTTTTTGATTGCGCTTTGGCGTGTTTGGGTCTTTGAACGTTGGCCGATTGAAATCGATAGGCGTTGCTTGGCCTCTACCCTCAAAATCTAAAGAGTTGCATATACTGTGGCAGGCCATATGCAACACATTAACTATTATGATGGCTTAGACATCTAGTCGCTAGATGGTTATGCAGAACTTTGATATAAATACATCCTTGATGAAAATAATTTAAATGAAGGAACCGTTTTTGATTCCTAAGAAACTTATTGATGCATCAGCATAAATACGAATTTATCTTTGACGGTTCACGGTTTTCTAATTTTCCCTTTTATACCAATCCCTTTACTGAACAATCAAGGTTTTATGCATTTAAGCCAAAATCTTGGTTCTCCTTTTTTGTGCATTCATTGATTTATTTTTGCTACTAAGTTGCAATTTCTTATTTTTTAATTTATTTCAATATCCATTTTAAATAGATTTAGTTTTATTAAAATTTGTACCAAGTATATTTGTGTAAGGGTATTTTAAGTGCTTGACACATATACTATATGTGTATGTATGTTTTGTTTCTGCGTGTGTGTGTGTGTGATTTTCCCTCTTGATTTTAATTGACCATGGCCAAGAAGTCGCACTTGGGAATGTCTCAATCAAAAGATACGGCAACCCACGGCAAATCAACATAAATATTTGTTGGTGTTGTTGTTGTTTTTGTAGGTTTTGCTGCTGAAGCGGAAAAAATCGAAGAGACCGAAACTTTTTCTTTTGTATATTTTTTTGTTGTTTTTATTTATTTTATTTTTTGAGACACGCCCCGCACACACCGATTTAAATGTGTGTTGTTGTTGTTGTTGTGATAGTTGTTGATAATTTGCATTTGATTATGGGTGTTAGTGTTTGTGTTATTGTTGTTGCTGCGAAAATTGTTCCGGCAAAAGGCTTTGATTTCTAATCTGAACTATTTGATCTTAAAGCAGCCAGATTACAACTTCTCATACGACAAGGGTTTTTCTGTGTATGATATTCGATCTGATCTGGGCAAGGCAATGAAGTTGTCAACGTTTTTTTTGGTAGAAGAAAAAGTGAGGGAGAGAGAGAAGTGCAGAGGGGGTAGTCTGTCTGACAGATACATAACATGCCGCTAATAAGCTCGTTTGCTGCCCAAAATTAATAACACCAACAACGGGGAACCTGGGGAATCTGGCACCGGCCAGAGGTTGACAACAAGGGCACAGTTTATGAAGCACCCACAAAAAGAAAAAAAAAAAAAAGAAAGAATAAGCATAAGAAAACAAACAGACAAAAAAAACGGTTACAGTTACAACGACTATGACAACGACTGGGAGACGACAAAGGCAACTCAATAACAATAAAAATAACAAGATGTCATAAAATGAATAGCCAAAGAAATAACAAGTACTACAGCCAACAAGCCTTAGCCCCCAAACCCCCGCAAAAACACAAGCCGTGAAAGAAAGTCAAATAAATAAGTGCATTTATAGCAAAAAACCGCTGCAGCGATTACAGCTGAAAATGGAATCGTGCCGACCAAAAAAATAGGATAATTACGTGCTTGAGATTTTTTTGATGCCAAGCCAAATTAAAGTGAGCCTAAAGCAGGGCAAAAGGAATTGGGTGGGAGGGGGGGTCTAAGCGGTTAGCAAGGGGGAAAAGGAAGTACTGAGCGCCCTTGGCAAATAAACAGCAACATAAACAACAACCACCGAAATGTGTTTCAGCCAAATAGATATGTATATGTATAACAAAAATTTGTCAAATGAAAATATTTTGAATGCTCGAAGCGCGACGAGAGACGACTAAGACTTCTTTTATAATAAAATTCACATTATTGTGTTTGTGTTTGTGTTGGGCTTTCCCTTTTTATACGCTTCGATGCGTTAATCTCGTTGTCTGTCACCCCCTCGTTTGATGAGAGATAAACAAAAGCCAATGCTCGAAATCGAAAGAACGCTCAACTTGTCTCGAGATTGAAGCTGTAGCTAAAGCTAAAGCTCTGGCCATAGGCCTAGTTGATGTCCAGCAAAAAGAAAAACCCTTTTAGATTTACCTTTTAGACAGGTGTGCGTGTGTGTGTGTGTGTGTTTGTGTGTGAGTGCTCTTTAGTTTTGGGGTTGCAGAAAGCATCAAGCTAAAACGTAAAGTTAGGGTTGCTGTTTGAACGCTCGGCTCGGTAAACAACAACAGCTTCAATTTTCCCAAATACTTTTTGCGAATATTTGTGTAAAATTTAATTAAACCAAAAATGCTCAAAATAACAGTCGATGCTTCCAAGCAAAAAATACTTTGCTGAGATAGCAAGAGCAAAATACAGCAAATTATATTAGATTTAAGGCATGTGAAGGGATCTAAAAGCATTTACGCTGACTCACTGCCTGCCAGTTGATGTAGAAAAATGAAATTATCTCGCATTAAAAAAAAAAAAATAAAATCATAATAAATGCAACTTGCAGTTGCTCTCTTTTGTTGTGGTTATTTTAATACGAGCTGCCAAAAAAGCAATAATAATAAAATAACACAAATAACTTATGACTTAAATATGAGAATTTAAAAAGCTTTTAAGAATGCTTTTAAATTGTTTAAAAATCGATGCAAGGCTTAGCAAAACAAAAAAAAAAACACAAGATAAAAATCCATATGCATGTAGGATTGGGTGAACATGAACATAAGAGAATAAATATAATTTATAAAATAAATAATAAAAATAAAATCTTGACTTTAGAAGCAATTTAAAATAAGTCAACAAAACCAATAAAGAGGTGAAAAGAATAATTATATAAACATCAACTTATTAATAATTTTCAGTTAGTTGCACTTAGCGAGGAAATACTGTAATCCTTGTTCTCTACCTTTAGTAAACCCCCTAAACGGCCCAACTCCCCTACCCCTGGGCAGTAAGAATTTTGCCCAGCTGTGAGTTAATTATTTGCCTGACCCCCGAAGGCGAGGCAAACAAACACCTGCTACAAAGAGCCGCAACTTGTTCGTCAAATGGATAGATATCATTATCGTCATTATCATCGTCTGTATCACATCAGGGCCATCTTCATTATCATTATGGCCATTGTGATGATGGAGATTCAACGTTTTCCGTTTTCGTTCGACAGTTTCAGTTTTAATTGCTTTTGACTTTTGTTGGCTTAACATTCAACTCGATTTGAATTTTTATTTATTTAAACAAAACTAATTTTTATTTGTATTCGTTTATTTTTTTGAGTTTAGTTTTTAGGGTCTATTTTGATATTTGTGTTTTGCTGTTTGGCTGTTGAGGCTTATGAGCCATGTTGCAATTTGGTCAGCGTGTCGCTAACGATCGGCTAATGAGCTTTTTATTTGACAGCGTTACGACTTTGCATGTGTGCAAACATGCTTGAACACACATGCATGTGTGTGTGCCCCAAAGACATTTGAAGTCCACTACACTTGGGAAAAAAGATTTATACACTTTTGTCACCAAGGGCTAAAACTAACATTTTTTACTACTTAATATGACGTTTGCATTTTTTGTTTGGAAAATGTTCATCGTAATTTTTGTAAATTATTTTCACATTTAAAAATACTTTATGTTTTGTGTTTTTCAAGTTTTAGTGCCTTATATCTTCAATATTTTTCTTAGTGTACGTAACCCCTTGGCTCCCGTTAAATCGCATGAGTAACCCCAATTCCCTAGCGATTTTCCATTCCCTCGACTCGACACAAGTTGTGTGTTAAAGTCTTGTGATTAAACAACTTTGGCACCTGCTTGGCCCGCTGCACTTTGATCGCACTTCACACTTCACACCTACGCCAGCATCGCTGTCGCTGTCGCAGTCGCAGTCGCTGTTGCAGTCAACGTCAGCAGTAGTGCTTCTTTGCATATGGCATTGCTGCACCTTGTGAGGCACTTGCGCAACTTGTTCGCAGTTGCCTCTTTTCCGTATTTTTTTTTTTGCTTTGGCATAAATTTGCGCGCCGACAGACGGGTTGAGGTGG
Organism: Scaptomyza graminum; assembly: GCA_018901835.1. Lineage (NCBI taxonomy): Eukaryota > Metazoa > Arthropoda > Insecta > Diptera > Drosophilidae > Scaptomyza > Scaptomyza graminum. The sequence continues at coordinate 4,523,448 of JAEIFL010000001.1, read as the reverse complement.
AATTGCCCATTGACGTTCATGATTAAGTGTGCCTGGCAAATTATGTTCTGAGAGAGAGAACAAGCGCAGGAGCCAAAGGTGTGAAGGCTCTTAATATTTAGATCGCATCTGTTCTTTGCATTCTAAAACTTGGCATTGCACGGCATTTTCGATATGCGGAAAACTCTTGTGAGTTCACGCTAAAAAATGTTATTAAGCTTAATAAAAATTCCTTAAAATATATTTATAAAATAAATTATTTCTAAATTTCTCTCGCATATAAAAGTTACTTTTTGAACTTGGGAATGTAACTAAACATAGATTTTAGCGCACGATCTGGCTATCAAATAAAGACCATGTAAAAATCAGTTGACAATATATCCACATTCGTCTTTATACTACTTCTTTACATCTGTGATATAAATGTTACTTAAAGTATCCGCAATATTTGCAGTTAAATTCGAATTAATCAAACTTCAAGTAGATGGCGTTGGGAATCGGTTAAACTAACATTTACTATCTCCAAATTTAGTGGCTCTCAAACAAACTCAGTCAGTATGTAGTATCTTTGGGCAAACATTTTTGTCTATCAATCGCAAAACTTGAGCATAGTATTTAACACTGACAACAACAACAACAGCAGTTGCATCAACTGCACCTTGCAACAGAAGCAGAAGCAGAAGCAGCAACAACAACAACGGCGGCGGCAACAATGAAAGGGGGACCAGCAACGTAAAAGTGGGGAGGGAGTGGGCAGAAGGGGTGCGTCGAAAGGAGTTGGTGTATGTAGCATGTTGCATGTTCAAGTGTTGTGCGGTTGCAAGATGTTAGCTGGTAGCTGACGCCTTGAAAGTTGCAAGCATAAGTCAACACCATGTGTTTGTTGCTGCTGCTGCTGCTGCTGATGTTGTTGCATGCATAAATCTGTTGCATGTTGGAAATGTTAAATGCAACGACGACGACGACGACGATGGTTTTCATCTCAGAGCTGCATCTTTGGCGCATTTGCGCTTCAATGCGATTTATTTGCCCGTTGTTTGTAATGCCATTTATTGGTGTTGTTATTGTAATTGTTGTTGTTGTTGCTGTTAAATGCTTATTTACATTACGTTTAGCGGCACTTGACGGGCGGCTCCTGCTGCAGCAGCTCCTGCTTTGACTTAAGCTATGGCAAAAACTGCAACTGCAAATCCATATTGAAGTGGCAGCTTCGCATGTTGCCCCCTCGTTTGGGGCGGCAACTTCCTAGCAAAGGTAAATCGAAGAAAAACAAGAAAAAGACACAGAGACCGAGACGTTGCCACCGCTGCACAAATTTTGATTTATGTTGGCGCTGTTGCTAGTTTATTTCTTTCCTCCTTTTTATTATTATTTTTTTTCTTTTGCTGTTTTCGGCTTTTTATGCCATACATATCATTAGCGATACGCGGAGGGTTGCTCGAGAAGTTATTGGACATTGGACATACTTTGAGAATAAATAAATTTATGATATATACAAACAGAAGAAAATAGCAACAACTAAACAACTATCTCTCTTTTCATATTAAAGATTCCACTAAACATTTTTAGTTTCTTGAATAAACTGGATTTAATTTTCTGGATTCGCTGATTATTAAACATAAATATTTTCTACTTAGATTATTTCCTATACTTTATCAAAAATACATTTGTTTCTTTATTATTACAAGCTTGCTAATAATGAAGTTACACCGTTCTAAACTTCAATCGTTGATATCTCCGGTGTTTCCCAAGTGATTTATATTTCCCATTCCAGCGGTTGTATAATAACCTCAATTTTTTGGATATTATATATTTCTGTTTAATTTGTGACCGTTAATATTATTTGCCCATTTTTTGTGGCAGCCTGTGCTTATCTCTCTCCCTCTCTTTCTCGCTCTCTCTCTGTCTGTGCATAGTTCCATCGAGCTTGTAGTTTTATAGTCATGATATACCATCTTCAGTCAGACAGTAGCCCAAGTTGTTGTTGTTGTTGTTGCAGTTGTGGTTCGCTGTTCTTCTTGGTCTTCGTGTTGTTGTTGTTTCGCATGAGCAGTTTTAGACTCGGCAACAGACCAAAAAAACGACAAACGTGGCAAGACAAAGGAGAAGAGTCGAAGAAGTTAAAGATTTCAATTCAGAAGAATTGTTTGCCACGGCGCAAGTGCAGCAGCTGTGCAACAACAAACAAACAAACCAACAACAAAAACAACAGATGTTGTTGCTGTCTTCATTTCATATGTGGAATCTACAAATTTATTAGCAACAGCAGAAAACAAAAATAATTTAATAGATTCCATGAAAAGAGTCGAGACTTGAGACATTAACTCTTTATTCACTCCGATCCATCCACCACCTATACAACAACAACACCAAAAACAATAACAACATCAGCTATAGACAACTTCAATACATATATGTATGTTTTTCTTACGGCAGCTGTTGACATTTGGGCAGCTGTTGGACTGATAAGCTGAGCTCTGACAGCTTATGAAATATTTAGCAACATTGCTACGGCGCCATGAGGTATGCAACAATCTTATATGCCGTTTCTGCAACAAGAGGCTCGATGCTCAAGATGCACATCAAAGCAAAGGGGGGCAAGCCTCCTGATCCAATTATATGCTTACACACACAAAATAGTACAAATGGCCAGACGAATATAGACAGCGGGGAGAGGGAAGAGCGCCGAGGGTCAAACATGGACAACATTCATAGACATATGCCGAGGTCCAAGTAATAACAGTAAAAATCAACGCACTCCATTTGATGTCCTTACATTGAGTGAGAAAGAGATAAGGATAGGAGAGAAAGAGAGAGAGAGAAAATGCTGCCCTGTGGCTACACTTCAGCTTAAAAGCACACACAGACAGAGAGACAGAGAGGCAGAGCCTAAGTACCCCACTCTCTGCAGTGTAGACGCCTTCGCTTGACTACCTTTATACCAAACACACATACATGCATATGTACACACATACATATCAACATTTGATGCTCTTGCCAAAATAAGGCCATTGCATTACGATGTTAAGTTAAAGAATTTCGTTATATTAAAGGGCCCTAAATTGACAAGAGAAAACTTAGAAATTTAATTTCGACTTTCCTTAGCATATCATTTTAAATGCAACGATAAATATGATTATTCATAAGCCCACAATGTAAATAAATTAAGTTGTGTTAAGTATAAACCTCGAGTTAGAAATGTTAAAAATGTTTGATATATCCAATTGGCATCTAATCAAATTGAACTAAAATTTTTAATTTGCGATTCCTTATTCAACATTTTTGTACTCTACTTTTGAGTTGTGACCAAGGAACTCCAGGTAATTAAATAATTAAAGGGTATTGCAGTAACGTTTTGATAGCTTTCACCATTTTTTGATATTCATATGCTGGCCGCTGGCTCACTTTGTGAGTGTGTATGTGTGTGTTTGTCTGTTTATTTTTTGGGTTCTGGCTGGTTTTTGCTTTTGACGTGGCCTGATGAGCCTGACGCTTTGCGCGTTGACTTTGGCTTTGGCTTTGGCTTTCGCATTGGGGTTGGCTTTTCGGCCCGCACATGTAACGTTATGTGCATAAAAAATAATCATAATCACTTGAAAGCCGGGCCAATTCTAAGTACGGGTAAACGCAAATAAAGGGTTCGGATTGTGCAAAAGGGGGCTGCAACTGGCGACTTTTGGCTTGAAGCGCTTTGAGCACTTTGCCTTAACAATAAATAAAACATATAGTATAAATGCCAACAACAACAACAACATTCATACAAATATAAAGCCAAGTGATTTTCACTTCTTTTTTTTCGAGACTGTTGTTTGTGTCCGAGGACATTGTTTGCTCTGTGTTTCGCTTGCTTATTAAAAATATGGCTAAGTGAATTTTGCCACCAAAAAAGGAAAAAAAAATACATAAAACTAGAGAGCAACGACAACAACAAGAATGACACCATCATCATCACCAACAGGCAACTGTTTAAAATTCATAAACATATACAGTAAACATTGAATAGAAAAAAGTCGGACGCAACCGGCTCCGGTATGCTCGATACCTGTTTAAGAACAAGGAAAAAGAGGAGATCAAAAGAGGTATTATTGATGCAGTTGCTTGGAGGAAGCCAGTAGCTACATATCTCCTTACCAAATTGGGTAACTCTGGCTGCAAGCATGTGGGAAATATGTGGATTTATCGACTTTCAATTATCAAATTTATCAATTTCCCAGCCCGCCAGTAGGCGTAAAACCCCAACCTTGACACTGTATCTGTCTAAGTCCTTAGCTTTGCGGGTGTCGAAAAAAGTTGCGTTCATTGAGACGGACATGGCACGAAACCAATATACTCTTTACCTACGTATCGAGTATAAGAGACAAACATTTAACAAAAGGTGGCTTAGGTGGAAATGGAAAATGGTGTGTGTGTGTGTGTGTTAGCCAGTAAATCAGAGCGTATGGCAATGACAGTCTCGTCACATACAGCGGCCGCCATGACGAATGGCCAAGCACACAGGTCTTCAAAAGCTGTCAAATCTCTCTCTACTCAATCCCAATCCCAGGCTCCTTGTTTTTTTGGGATGCCCGCGAGACATTGGGGCGGGATATTTTTTGTTTTCTTGCACTGAAGTGCGCATTTGACAAGCACGGTAAACAACAATTAAAATGACAACGGCCCAAAGAGAAATGGGCAAAAAATGTTTGCACGTTTCGCTTTCTTCAAAAAAAAAAAAAAAAAAGAAGACAAAAAAGATTCGTAACTGATGAAAACTAACAATGAATGAGATTGAACGTTGGCGAGTCCTGCACGAAATTATAGCCACAGGACATGCACACAAAAGGCAGCGAAATCAGCGACTGAGGCACAACTACACACACAATAATGCCAAATATGTGGCTGAAACATGTCAAAAAAAAGAAAAACAAATGTGCGAAGAAGTAGTAGAAGAAGAAAAGAGAGCCAAATAGTATTGCAAGCAAATATCTTGAGGACATGACATGCAATTTCGAGCCAATGCTCGAAGCCAATGAAAAATCCATCAACGAATCGTTGATTACGATTTCAAACAGCACCATATTGTTCTTTCTACTACATACACATGCATACGCATACACATACATATGTATGCCTATCCTAGGAGTAGTTAAAAGCAGAGAGTTTTGATGGATCGCTTTGAGGAATCGCCGCGCTGCATGAATCACCATAAAACTTGCCGCAATGTAGCCAAAACAAGACCAAAAGAATATAAAAAATGGGCAGGTTAAAAAAACACAAAGTGAGTTTGCAGTCTTTTAGCAAATGGTAGATCTAGACGAACTGTTAAAAAACTTAAGCAATCAACACTCAACTAGAAGATACTCTGCCAACGACAAAAACTATTAAACTCAATTCAAGTTTGGAGTTTTTTGTTACTGCAATAAGAAAATGCATTTTCGCCATCAAGTTTAAAAAAAAAGTGTTTGACTTTGTTTACTTAATTTATTGCTGATAAAATATTCGAGCAAATAATTAAACATAATTTAAATCAAGTTGAAGTGAATATGTTCTATCTAAATCTTTTCCCAATTCATAAAACTCTTATTGTTTAGTTTTAATTATTTATATACCATATATTTCTTATCTGCAAACAAAGCAAAAGTCAATAGTCATGCATTGGTTGTCTTCTAACACGATTAGTGCTTGTTCTGATTTTCAGGTTATATAAATTAAATTTGCGCTATAATTTATATTATATGCGCGACAGAATGACGCTCAAAGGAAGCAGTTCCGAAATTTATTAGACAAGATGAAAACCAAACAAAAACATGCTCTTAAATTTAATAGACTACAAACAAATCGTATAATTGGAATATGTTCCAAAGTCTTGGCAGTTTTTGCTTTATGATAGTTGACGCATCGTCTCTTAATGCATAAGTATACATACACATACTACCTATGTGTGTATGTATGTATGTTGATTTATATAGTGTACATATGTCAAATAGTTGAGCGGTCGGTTTGGCTCATTTGATTGGACAAATTGTTTGGCTAATTTGCACGGCATTTGGCTGAAAGCCTCGCCACATTTATCATGACGCGTTTAGCATTAAAGCGTTCCCCATCAGCAGTGGCAGAAAGGGAAACGGGGTCGTATGTGTGTGGAGAAAACTATTTTTGGAGGTGCGCGCCACACAGCGTATGAGTAATGTCTTGATTTGCCAACGGCTTAAGATTTAAAATTAATTTATTGCTGTTGCTGCTCAACGCAACTCAAATTCAAGCAAAATCAAAAACAAATCCAAACCACAAGCAAAACAAACTTTTAGGCACTTTTTATTTTAGATGCCCTGAGTGCATTGTAAATGCAGCTGATTTTATTGTTGCTCTGCTCCAATGCAATGACTTCTATTTTAGTTCTACATTTTTTTAAGTTTTTCCTTTTCCTTTATTTTTTGCAAATGTTTTTGGCGCCCGTTTCTGCGTGTGAAATGTGGGCGTGTGGCAACATTTTGAAATGGAAATGGATGAAAAAACAGAAGAAGGGGAAACTGTTGCTGCTGCAAATTGCATGTGTGGGAGTGAAAGGGTGAGAGGGGATGGTGACATGGCTTGCATTTTAATTATGATGAAGTGCTGTTAATGTGCCATTGATTGGGTCTGCAGCTGGGTGGGCGGGCTGTTGAGCTTTTGTGAGTTTCTCAGTTGATTAGTGGACAGCCGCAAAAAAGGTCAAACTTTTGTTACAGGTGAGTTTTGGCAATAACTCAATCTTCAGCTCGTAACTGGCATGGCAGAACTTTAAGGGTAATGTCAACATATTCAGCTGCTGATTTGGTAAGGTATGTTGGATGAAGAGCTGTAGATAACTGAATATCTTGACGAACCAATAGTTCCTTTTGGCATATGCTTGTCGTACATTGATTACAAAAGTCAAAAGCATTGCAAAACAAACAGAATCGTATTTAATGACGCATGTAGTGAACAACTTTTAATTGCGTTCGTAGGATAATAAACAAAATTTACGATTGCTGAGATCATTGCTTAAATGTTTAAATATCTACTTTTTCTTTAGCTTTGTAGCCTATAAAGTTTTCCTATAGGTTGATTTTTATTGTTAAACTTATTGAGACGCAGTTTGGATTTATGTTCAAAGTAATACTGTTGCCTAACTTTAGTTTGTATGCGAAAAGATAGAAGAAGACTTATATTGTAGGCAACATTATTTTGACGGAAACATTAACGTTTTTGCTTGACCACATAATCATTTATAAAAAAGAAAAATAAAAGACACATTTTTTGTCTAGCATAATAATAAATTTTAAGCTCTTTCAAATCCAGAAATTTTAATTCAAAAGTTTAATATATTATCATGTAATTTTTTGTCGACAAACTGTTTGTATCAATCATTATCTTTTGTAACAATTGAGATATAAAAGTATCACAAAGAGTAAAAAATTAAACAACTTTTATATTTTTTAAGCAAATGGTTACTATGTATGAGGGGGAAAGGATGTTGTAGTTATAGTAATCGGGGAAAATAAATATTAGATTCTATAAATGTCTCTTTCATACAAAAATATTCGAGCTAGTAAAAATAATCCATGTAGGATGAAATTTAAATAATCTACGATTTTTGTCTTTGTGTCTGGCAAATGCAATATTGCTATCATAGTTTTGGGCGTTAGTTATTACTAATAGCAACTACACACTCTCACACACACACCCCCTGTTACACACACTCTAACACACACTAATTATTGGCAAAAATCAGGCCCTCGTTTTTCAAATATGCCGCTCACATGGCAAAAATTTTCCAATTTTCTCTGGTTGTATTTTCCCCTTGATTTTTTTTCGTGTTTTTGTTGTTGTTGTTGGTTGTAATTGCCAGCAGTTGTTGCCTGTTGTTGAGGTCACATTGAACGTCAAAAGCAAAAGTTGGCAGCGTTAATTTCGTTTGCCCATAAACATGCAACATATGTGCTGCAACCTGGGGGTAAGGTAGAGAAAAGGCCGTTTTGTGTGTGTGTCTGTGTGTTTGTGGAAGGGTCGCCGTGTCCTGGACTGCATTTGCAACCCTAATAAAGCGCAGCGCGCGGTTGCCTGCCACACGTGGCATGACTCTGATAACAAACGCCGCCTGGCTGGCTTGCCTGCCTTTCAGCCTTTCAGCCTGCTTGCATGTCCTGTGCCTTTGGTTTGTCCTGTGTTTGTGCCTGGACAACAAACACACCGTGGCTGCCACACTGTGATTTATGCACTAAGCAACGGCTCGACTCGCCTCCCGCCTCACGGTTGCGCCCCTTTTAGCCTTCATGCAGCAGCAGAAACAACAAAACAACACAAAAAAAAAGAAAGAAGTAAAATGCAATTCTCATCTCATTGTTGCTGATGCTGCTGTGGCATGTTTGGCATGTGGCATCCACGCGAGACGCGCCGCGTACATGCCACTTGCAGCAAGTGCCACAAAAACATTGACACATCGTTTACAAGGCCAGCCGCATAAAGAGACACAGCCCTGAAAACAAAAGGGAGCCACAGAGGGGAGAAGAACGCGAATTTCTGAGCCTGGCAAGCTCTGCAATGGATCGTGCCAAAATAAGTAAAACACACATCAAAACAAACAACAACAAACAACAATAATCAAAAAACAAAACTGTGAAGCCAAAAACAAATGCATTATGAAATCGAAACCATCCCCTTCTAAGCCCTAAGGTACACTGAGAAAGATTTTAAAACTAATAATAATATATAACAACATTTATCAGAAAATTCGCAGCATATTCGGAGCATAAATCGAACGCCGCAAAACTCCCTTCTATTTATTTATGTCCTGTGCGACCACCTTGGATTTTTGCAAGAAATCGACCATAGAATCAATTAAAGGGCTTATCAAGTGCTACTGAATAATGAACAAATAATTTTGGAAATCCTTTTTTTTTTACTTTTTTACCTCTCTGTCATCTAGGCTAAATTTTCTTTAAATATTCCCATTTCACAACGATATATTTCTTAGTGTAATAATGTGCGCTCCCCGACCCCCCTCTGTGTCACAGTACACAATACTCAACTCAACTTAACTCAAACTCGACTCGTTTCGGATTCTTTTGAAAATGCTTATCAAATTAATTTCGCTTAAATTCGCGTTTATTGTTCCTAAGCTCAAATAGAGTTTCGAGGGTTAATTGCGAGGGTTTTTCCAACAGCCTATGTACATATGTATACAGCCCCCCTTCCACCTTCCTCTTACACCGCTGCACTCTCTCTTATTTTAGCTTTCTTCAGCTAGTATTTTGGCATTGTTTGTTTTTGTTTGTTCTTGTTGTTGTTATAAGGACTCAAGTGTTAAGGACGAGGGTTGGTCCAAGAATTGCAAATTGATTGAAATACACACTCTCTCTCTCTCTCTCTCTCTCTCTCTCTCTCTCTCTCTTACTCTCTCGTTCTATATCTGTCGCTCTACACGTGTCCGGAGTTGTTCAATTATGGCTAAGCCAAATCCACAGTACAAACATTCCAAGCCAAAAAACATCCGTCTTCCCCGTCACCCCCACCTTGCATATTGCGTCCAAACAAAATCACGAAAAATGAGCAATCTCTCCGCCACCCACCACTGCTATTCCACCCACTTCCCCCACATCCCCCTCCCACGCTTTCTGTAAAATGCAACCCCCTTTTGGCCAAACGATTTGAAAATGCCATCACCAATTTTTAAGACGAAAACTAAACACACGCGACTGGCGAACGGCGATGAAGCGTCGTCAGGATTGAAATTGAGTCGTTTAAGCTGCTCCCACACCCTTCGTAAAATCTATCCCCTCCCACTCTCCCATCACCCAATCAAACCCCAGCATGTGCGTTTGCAAATGGCAGGATTTACGATTCCTGCTGCTGTTTGCTGATAGTTCTGACTTATTTTTTAATGCAAGCTGATTTTCTAAAGTGAAAAGTGAAACATTTTAACAATTTAGACAAAGACTTGACAAAAAGTCTTAGAGCCTCAAATGTCTTTTTGGGTGTTCAAACTTTGAAAATTTACAGAATATAATAAAAATAAATAAAATAAAATAAAAGTTTTTCTAGATGTTAATCAATATGTCTACAATAGTAAACTGTTAAAATGTTTGTCTTACGACAAATCATATGATAAAAATGAAACTAAAAACCTTTGATAACCCAATTTCAGTTCGAATTGTTATGCACAAAGTAAAGAATAAATAATGTTTCGATGTCAATCGGAATTTTTATGGAAGCCTTTTAATGGATCAATTACATAAATATATATTTTTGGAGCCGAAATCCTTGCAGCTAACGCTCTTAATATTAAGTTGTAGGTTAAGAATTCATTGTTGGAATTCATTCAATGGCAGAAAAAAATAAAATGTAAGCTTAAAATTTTAGATTAACAAAAGGATAATATATATCTCTCAGAGTTGTATAAATAAAATAGTTTCAGTTTTAACTCACTTTTACATTCGTTGGCATCGCGAGCCGTTGCTCTGCCCCAGGGTCGATCGAAGAAGAATGGCTTGCAGCGTTCACAGTCGCGTCCAGCAGTATTGTGACGGCATTCGCAGCTCAGCTGACCGCTTGCGTCCTGTGTGCACTTGGAGGCATGTCCATTGCATTTGCAACGTCCGCCAACTGAAAAGTCAGACACGGCATAATGCAAGCCCGCAGCGGCCGCAGCCGCAGCAGCGGCAGCAACAACAGAAGTGGATTCCAAATTGTTGCCACCGAGTTGGACGCTGTATTTGCCGGTGCGCAAATCGGCTGGAGCATCGATGGCGAGCAATGCCTGAGGATCGGGCTGCTGCAGGCGATGGAAGACAATGCGTATATCTGTGGCAGTGACCCAATCCTGCAGCACGGGCGAAGCATCGAGATCCCGGGCCGAAGGTCTGCCCTCCAGTGTGCTGAAGGCAATCCGCGAGGCGAGACCCACATCGTGTCCATGATTGCGATGGGCATCACTGCAACGCGGCTCCTGCTCATTGTGCTTGGTGACCTGGGTGCGGCTGGGTCGTCCGAACATGCGACGGCATTGGGAGCTATAATATTGAAAGGGCTGCCAGCTCTGCCCATAGTCCGAACTCTTGTAGATGACCAGCGAATCGGGGCGGGGGGCACGGGGACAGAACTGCAAGCTCACATAGGTTAGCTCGTACTTCTTGCCCAGCGAGAGGGTGAGGGTGACATTATCATTGCCACCCGGACTGCTCGTCGAGGGAGTAATTGGCGCCGATCTCCAGCAGGTGACATTATTGGAATTGTTCAGATCGGTGAGGGCGCGCGGTGGGAAACTGTTTGGCCCGCAGGTGTTGCATGCCTCTGTGGCGCCTTGCTGTTGATACTCGCAATAGCGTTGCGACTGATGTTCGCCACAAGTGCTGCTTGCCACAATTGGGGCATCGTAGGCGGCATTCACAAAGTCGGGAATGCAGAGACGAGCCTTGTCGTTAAGCTCATAGCAAGGATCCTCTGGCGGTGGCATGGCAAACATTTTGAGGTAGGCATCGTTCGGTTTGCCGAATGCCAAAAGCGCCCCGATGCTCAATAGAAATAACGCTAGTTGCCAGTGTTGCATGGCTAAAAACACTTTTCTCACTTTTGTAGAACACAATAAAACAACAAACAAATCACAAAACAAAATTATACTTTTTGATTTACAATCACGAACGTAATGCTTTTTGAGCAGCGCGCGCAAGCGTTTTCGTCTTGTTTAGTGTTTTCTGAGCGTTTTTTGTTGCTTTTGAAATCGCGCGCGAGTCGCGTCGTTGCTGTCGTCGTCGTCGTTCGGTTTGGTTCTTCGTTTTAACGTCAAGTCGGCATGCCAGTTCACAGTCGACTGTGTGGAATCGTTGTGCACGAAGCCCGAGCGCCAGCCACGAAGTCAGCAGCTGTGTGTGCGTGTGCGAGTGTGTGTGTGTATGCTGCAGCGTTTTGATCGCGTCTGCTGCTGATGTTTGTTCGGCAACATATGTTGCCAAGAGCGTACAGCAGCAGCTCAGCATCCACATTGTTGCTCTGGCTATTTTTGGTTTTGTGCTGTTGTAAACTCACCACATCAAATCGCATCACACCACTCTCTCTCTCTCTCTCGCTTTTTGCGTTCGCTCTTGCTTGTTTGCCTTGCGCAGTTGTTGGCGTTTGGCAACATTGCTGCTTGCTGGTGGCTGCTGCTGTTGTTGTTGCTGCTTTTGCATTTCAGCAACATTTGTTGCCATTGCTGCTCCTTGGCATAACTCTGCAATTCTTTTATTGCCCGCTTGGCGACACATTTTGTAGCATGATGCTGATGCCGATGCGTCTGCTGCTTTCTACTGATTATTTTTGTTTGTTGACTTTGTACACTGCTCATCAAAACAACACCAAACGCCAAACTCAGCCTGTTGCGGAACATGCTTCTGCTTCTTCTTCTGCATCTGCTTTTGCTTTTGCCTCTTCGTCTTGTGTTTATTTGCCTTTCGATTGCTATCGATAATGAAGTCGACAAACGGCTGACGACGAGGATGGCAGCCTTAAGTTATTAACTTGTCGTTAATGAAAATCATCAATTTTCGAACCAAACAGATACTACCATAAAGATAGAGCGAGAGCGAGAGAGAGAGAGAGAGAAAAAGTGAGTGGGAAAGAAGAGCGCGTAATTACAATTTTATGCGATGTCTTCATTAATGTTGATCCTCTGCTGTTTGTGTTGTTGTTGCTGCATGCTGCACGTTGCATGTTGCCTGCGTTTCACTGATAAGCGTTTCACTTTCGACTGTGTGTGTGTGTGTGTGTGTGTAGGTCGCATTTTTGAGCGTATTTTTCGCGTGGGCGTGGCATTAAGCGCCACAATCGAAACAAAATAACAATTCTTAAAATGTTCACAATATTTCAATTTCATAAAAGGGAAGTTTGACTTTACTATGCGCGGGTCAAGTTTCCAATGATAGCTTCTTCCGTTTCCGACTTTCACATGCTTGCGATCACAAAAAATATAGAATTGCCAAGATATGGTTTTACTATTGATCATTTGTGAAAATATCATTAGAATCGATTTAGAAACACGATAGATATCGAAGATTGAAATTAATCCTGAGCACGCGCTGTTGAAATTTATCATGAAAATGACTGGTAAAACCCAGGGTTCTGGGTATATTCAAGCCGAGCTATTTTGCCTAAAGCTATCATCCATAGATATCCATTTAAGGATAAATTAATTTAGACTTTACTTTGTTCAGCAATTCTACAAAATAATAAAAAAAATTCCTCAGTTTCTTGGAAATCTTATTTCGAATTAAGTTTACTTGCGACAGAATTGTTTAAAATGTTGTTCAAAATGTTTTAATTATATGTAATTATAATAATAATGAGTATTAATGAAACAATTGATTATAGAGTATCGAGTGCAACTGCTACATTATCTCTCTCTCTCTCTCGCTCTCGCTCTCTCTCCTTCCGTTTTTGTCTCTGTTGCATGTTGATGGTCTCGAAAGTTGCAACCAATTAACTGAAATTGATGCCGCCCATTAGACGGCTGATTATTTGCTGTTGCTGTTGCCATTAGACGAGGCAAGCTATCCAGTTCCACACACACACACACACACACACACACACGCTGTTGGGTTAAATCCATCCACGCACACACATACTTATATGGACTTTTGGGGTTGGGCAAGCTCATTTCCGCTTCCTTTTGTTGTGGGGCTAAGCTCAATGGCTCTTCAGTTGGATTTGTTGGCCGCCAAACATATCTATATGTGTATGTGTGTGTGTGTGTGTGTGTGTGTGGGCTCATGTGTTATCAGAACTTTTGCTTTATTACCTTGCTGCAAGTGGGCGTGGTCAGAGGGGGTTGTGCGGTTAACTAAGACAAAATCCAAAAACCCTTTTTTCCTCTAGCTCTCTCTCTTTTCTACTCTTTAAGCAAAATTGCATTGTGTGTGCGTAATTTTTGAGTCGAGTGCTGTGTGGCACACAAAAGGCGCTTTTGTCAACATGCCTCTTTTACTAGTCGCAAAGTCCAAGCGGGTTTTTGTTTGATTGTCTCGTGGCAAAAAGCTTTTCGATTATGACGCTTTGGCTAGTCCGGCAATCCTCGCCAGCAATGCGGCATTGGTCAAACATTTGGTCAGGCTCACAATTCCTTTCTCATCTCTATTTCCTTCTCTCTCTCTCAATCTTTGTTGTTGAAGTTTATAAGGCAACATCAATAAAATGCAACATTTCATCTACACTGGGAAAAGTACTTAACATAATTTATAAAGAATTGATTTGAGAGCCAAAAAATTCAGCAAAAAATATAAAAAAATAAAATAATATTTTGGCGGTCAAAAATCAAACGGCAAAAACTAAAAATAAATAAATTAAAGAAAATCACAAAAAGTTAATAAAAGCTTTGAAAAAATCCTAACCATAGGAAATTGGAAAAAACAATTATTGATAAGGAAAAAAATCACAATATTTTTTCAGTGCAGTTACTAGCTCGCTTGGCCCGGCCTTCCCTTACTTCCCTCTTGGCTTGGTTTCACATGAATCTAGCTCACAGGTAAAACGGCATAAGCCCACAACCCACCAGCACCACCCCCTTACCAATACCCTACCAAACACCACTCCTTCCGAACCTTTCATAGACAACGGGTCAGTTGGATTTTTTTTAGTTTCTGTTGTTGTTGGTCAATGTTTATCTGAACACTTTGTTTGTCTTTGCTCAAAGGCGCTTTGTTGTGCTCGGTTCTGTTCCGTTCCGTTTCGAATCGTTTCGTATCGTTTTGTTGTTGCAATTGTATCTCGATTTTTATTGCAAGAGCTGCAAACATGCGAATGGCATTTGCCCGCCCAAAAGATGTGGCCAAAGCGCGATATTTCTAAGGAGGGAGGCTGTTTGTTGCCCCCTCCGTCTCGCGAAGGGAGGGGCGTGGTGCAACTAAAACGCACAGATAGATGGCTAGATTCCTATCAGCGTCAATAAATAAAGTTTTGTAAATGGAACAAGAAAATAAATACATATGTATGTTTGTATGTATGTCAATCTCTCTGTCTCTCTGTCTCTCCATCTCCTTCTCTCCCCCTTTTGAGCATGTCTTCTTGTTTGTCACACAGTGCATATCCAGACGCTCTGGCAGCGCACAGTGGGTCCTATAGTACCGAAAAGAGCTAAACTTTATTTGTTAGTCTTCATTTAAAAGATTATGGCAAAAAACTTTAATTTGTCAAAGGATCTTATCTCAAAGATGTTAAAACTTTTCTAAGATCAACACCTTGGAACTGTTTTAAGCTTAACTAATACTAACAAACAAAATCGAAGACACATGCGTCGATAGGAAAAGTATCCTAACACATGTCAAGTAGAGCTGAATACACAGCCCAAAGTTTCCTAGATTCTGTGCCTAGAAATTGTAAAATCATAGGAGCCTGTGGGGTTGGTACACTTATGATAATATCATCCTTAGACGAGTTTTGTGTTCTTTAATCAATAAAAACTCTTGCAATATCTTAATCATGCAAACTGCACAGTTAAGTTTCTAACAATAAAATATTCCAAAAAAAAGTATTAAAATTGATTTGAACTTTAAAGAAAAAGTTGGTACTACAGATTAATCAGTTTGATGAAGAATGTGTTTTAAAATTAATGAAAATTTAAATTTTGTACATTTTACCATAGTATATTCCACAGTTCGATTCATCCTAAGACTCTCGTATATTGTTGTTTGCTTTGTTTTTGTTTTTTTGTATTGTTTTGTTTCATATTGAAAAAGTTTTTCGAGTGTCTATCGCTGCATCCTACTACTCATGCTCCTCCCCGCTCTCTCTCTCTCTCTCTCTCTATCGTTCACGAACTATTCGATTACTCCTGCCGCAGTGTGGGCTACATGGGCTCCCACAACGCTCCTCGTTCATGCCGTCTGTCTTTTAGCTTGTTGTTGGTTGTTTGTTTGTTTGCTTGTTTGTTGCAACGTTTTGTCTCTTGTCTGGTGCAATATGCGTCGTGTCTTGGGAACTGAGACTCGCACTGGGCATCAGCATCAGTGGGGGCGGAACATTGTGTCTTCTCCAGCAATCTGGCGATGCTACATACATATCGAACAAACTTATAGTACATTGTGCAAACCAGCTACTTACATTGATTTTATAATTAGCCGTGTCAGCAGCTAAAAGCAGCCAACAGCAGCCGTACAGGAAGTCAGGAAGGAAGGAAGCCAATGCTGACTGAAGCAAGAGAGTTGGACATAGGGAAAGAGGAAGAGGGGCAGTGTAGGAGAGTGGGAGAAAGTCAACTCTCGTGGCCATTAAAACAGCCAATTACCTTCAAGACTCATTAAGTACTATAGTACAACCATTTATGCCCTTGGGCATACATATAGGAGTATAGTAAACAGGACAGTGAAGGAGGGAGGGGGTAGGGTGGTGTTGTTTGGCCAAAAGAGCTCCCTTTTGGTTAGCTGACCGTTACAATCGAATTAGGTGCCGTTCGCAACGTTAAATGCAATTAAAACTAGAAGATGTTGATTACATTAGAAGTGCAGGCAGCCACAACGGCACAAAAAGGGGTTTCTATGCACAGTGTGACCAGCGCGTGTGCTGCATCCACAAAAAAGTTTTCCCACATACATACATACATACAAACAAGCCAAACTGTGGCTGTTGTTGTTGTTTGTGTTTTTGTTTTTCTCTTCTTCTTACCACGTTTTTTTTTTTTTTTTTGTCACGTTCAAGGCGATTTCAGAATAACCGTCCCAAAATTAGTGCGGTTGACCAAAAGACATCGGGAAAACGTCAAGAGAAACCTTTTTAACACTGTGGATGGTATGGTGTGGGGCACGGAGCTTGTGGGGCATGTTGGTCTGATTATGTCAGCAAAACAAGGCATCTATCAGTCATGTACGTGTTTGTGTTTGTGTGTTTGTCGTTGGCTGGGCATAAATCTAAAATCCGCACGCTAATTTGTGCATGATAAATTATTTATTTCCGAAATGGATGTCAACAACAGCAGCAGCGGCAGCGACAACAACAAACAACAACTTGGCCCACTTAGCAGTAGTGGGGAGGGAGCGGAGGGGATATAAGCTACAATCGTCACCTAATCCCTTGAAGTTTTCACTCAACACGAATCATTCATAAAAATCTCTTGCAAATTGAGGTGATCCATTTAGATTTTGGCCGCAAAGAACGTTGAGAAGAGTGCTGTGCTGTGGTGTGGTGGGTAAGGGGCCGGGTCCGGGGTGTGGTTGCGAATGTTACAGGTGTTGAGTAGAACAACAACGATTGCATAAATAATTAATAAGTTTGCTAGACTAAAAGTTTTCTATGCATAATCCATGATTCATTTAAGTCAACAATAACTGGAGCCAAAATTGTTTGCCTGGAGAGACAAAAATCATTTCCTATTGCCATTAAATCATATTTGTTAATCACAAGACTAGAATTGAATTCATATATATTTATATTCATTTTGAAATATTTGCATTTTCAACTTGAATATTTTTGCAGTGTCTACACAATTAGGCTGTAATTGTAACAAGATAAATCTTTAATAAAACATTTGAAAATACTAGGATACTACTACTCGCTACACCGCCATTATATTAGCCCATCGAACAATACTTGCTGTCCTTGAACGTGCTTGAACGGATTTTCAAAATCGCATAAATATTTTAGCATTATCCAATCATAGCTGACCCAGTCGGTCGGTCGGACGGTAAAGGTAAACAGATATAATGAACAATATAAAGATTTTAGAAGTCTAACTTTGCCTCGTTCATTTAAGCAGTAATTAAATTGCCTTGTGTGTACATAGCAAAACAAACACAAATACACAATTTAAAGCCTGTTGTTCAGTTTTGCGTTTAAGACAGGTTATGCATTAAATTTGAGTTGTCTGTTTAAATTTGCTGATGCAGCACTTTGATTTAGCTTGTGTTTCCATTTACTTGTTTCTGGGCAGGCCTGGTGCTGGTGCTGGCTCTTAAATGGCAGTCATCAGCTAATTGATTCAAGATCCTTGCCTTTCCTCTGCTATACTTAGCTCCCCTGCTGCAGGGACGTGCTAAATGCAAAATGGATTTCACCTTGGTACACTTGCTGCGCCAGCAGCTTATTGACCAAAGTCCTTGGCCATAATCAGCTTCTGTTGCACTCAAAGTCATTTGCTTGTTTTTGTGCAGTGTGTGTGTGTGTGTGTGTGTGTGTATGTGTGTGGGTGTACGGTTGTGTCTATGTTGGCCACTTTACTGCCTTGCAGCTTTGGCAAACACTTGGCACCAGCTGCTGCTGCATCTGCATCTGCTGCTGTTGCCTTTTATTTGGAGCTCATCAAACGGCGGCCACGTTGCTGGCAGAATTTGTTGGCTTTGTTGTCGTCTTTGTAGCATTCTGCCACCTTGCTATGGCTTCCACTTCTCCTCTGCTCTCTCTCTCTCTCTCTCGTCTGTCTCTCTTCCACTCTCATTATTGCCATCTGTTCACTCAGAGAAATATCGGAGTGAAGTAAAATTAATAAATAAATTGATTAAAAAATAACTCAGCTGGATCTTAAAATGCTATTTTTCTCTATATTATAAAAATCTTACAAAAATAAAATAAAATAATAAAATATAATGTTATTAGTCAACTTTAAATAAATTAAAACAATTTTTACATTTTCATTTGAAATGATTATTTTTAATATATATAAATTTATATATAATTATGTTGTTTTAGAGATTATTTTCATAAGGCGATAAAATTTTAAATATATGTTAAGTATTTTTAGGAACGAAAATACGTTTTTGCCCATTTACTAAACTAAGTTGATGGCCAGTCATTTGATTTGTTTTTGGCAAGTGTTCTTTGTCCTGCATGTCCTGCTCAGGTGTCGAGCATTGTGTTTTCCGCCTGGCGCTGCTGTTTCAATTAGAACACAGACGGCGCCTGCATTTACCTAAAATCCATCCCACCTAACCGCCTACCTCACTCACTCCCTCGGTTGGGGCATGCACCCACACACTCACACTCACACCATTGGCCACTCATTAGCAGCGCTTGCAGCTGCGGTCTGCGGCATTTGTTGCTCTGCTCTGCTCTGCTCCGTTGCCGTTGTATTGCTGCTTTGCCGATGCCGCTGCCGTTTTGCTGTTGCCCTTTTACTGTTTGGCCATTTTCATTCACGTTTTAGCTTTACATTTCCCCTGACTGGCAATTGGCGTTCGCTTCGTCGCCTTCATATCACTTCCTTCTTCCGTTCTTTTCGACTGGTCGGTTGACCGCCCAATCTCCCCTCGAACATGCACTCCCTGCTGGCCCTGCTGTGACGCTGTCTGGTTGGCTGACAAGCTATCGTAAGCCCCCCCACCCACCAACAGGTCACCATTCCCACGCCTCGTTTACCTATCGCTTCGTTTTTTGCGTAGCATACTTTTGTGCGCCCGGCATTCAAATAGCGTTTCTCTTTCACATTGCAATCTTTTCTCTATAGTTTTCTGTTTGTCCGTCTATCTGCGTGTGTCGGTGTGTTTGGACGTCTCTGTCTGTGCATGCTTTGTGCATGTATAATCATTTTTCATAAATGTCTGACTCTAGATGGATTAGACGTGTTTCACATTTTAAAGCGCATCCAGAGACCTGCAAATGATGTTGATTATCAAGATAATTAAGATAATGATAATAATAACGATGCTTGATGTCCAGCTTCTGTTGCAATGTCAATGATTGTTTAGCTCGTTAGAGAAAAATCTTCTCTCTCCTCATGTCTCTATATCTCTTTTCTTTTCATAGTATGTTCATTTGACTCTGATTATGGCATTTCATTTAGCATCTACATTATTTTATTTTTTTTCTGTATTCTGCATTTGACTGATTTAAGCCGCTTAGGCACAGCAGAAACAGCAACAATAACTGCTGCTATAAGCCACGCCCAACGTTGAGCCTCAATTTTCAAACACCAATTCGTCCTGTTGCCTTCTACGTATCATTCATTTGGGTTTGGGTAATTGACGTTGACAGAGATTATGCAGAACGGCAACGACGACGTCAACGTCTGCATTTACAGCTCTGAGCTTTGAGCTCTGCTTTGGGTGTTATGGATAGCATCAGAAAATAACACAGACAACATACAATTCAAGCCATAATTATAGCATTTTGTATTTTTTAAGCGTAAAAGCGAAAATTAAAAAAAATAGCGAACTTCCTTAAAACGAAGTTTCATTACCAAAACTCTGCAATTTGGCCCATTCTATATTACGAATATTCATTATAATAAATAAAGTTCAGTGATTTAAATGATGTTAAGAATCAAAACTAAAGCAGCTGTAAAGTTACAACAATGGTTAAAGCGCTTAATTTTTGTCTTTATAACTTTTAGTTTTTTTTAGTTACAAATCAACTGAAGCGAAATGAAAGGTTTGCCGAAAAAGAATATTGTTTTATATCGTGCAATTAAAAGACTTTTGCCAATGGCCCATGAAGCATCAAGCCAGACACCTCAATCAGCAAGCAG
Source organism: Scaptomyza graminum (assembly GCA_018901835.1). NCBI lineage: Eukaryota > Metazoa > Arthropoda > Insecta > Diptera > Drosophilidae > Scaptomyza > Scaptomyza graminum. Next base: position 4,503,053 of record JAEIFL010000001.1, on the reverse strand, counting down.
CCCTAAGAGAAGAGCGGAAAATCAAGTCGAGTCAAGTCGAGAGTTCGTTTTTATGCGTGTCTAATGATGCGTCAACTGAATCTGAACGAAAGCTGATTTTTGGCCGCATCATCAAATGAGGCGTCATTAAGTAATAAGTCGTTCAGCCATATCCCAAGTCAAACTGTAATGTCGAAGTCCCAAGATGGAAACCGCGTGCAAAAACTTGAGCGAAAAACTATTAAAAGTAAACCTTTGGGCAACACGCCCATTATCCGCCATTCGCCTCTTTTACACTAAAAGCGCTTAACGTTTTCATTAAGCTTCGGAGTTTGAGTGTGGAGTTGCTGTGGGTGGTGGGGGGAAGGGGATAGTCAGGGCAGGTGCAAAGTAAATTAAAATTTAAAGCACAGCTGACTGATCCAGTTACCAAGTTGCAAGTTTGGAGTTGAAAGCTTTCATGTTGCCAGACGCAAGTAGTAGTTGCCAGTTACTGACTGCCCAGGCAAGCAGTCAATCAGTAACTTTGTCTGTTTCTCTCTCTTTCTGTGTCTGTCTCTGCCTTAAGACGTGGCACTTCCGTTTCCGCTTCAAGTGCGTCTCCCACCAATCTTTACAGCACAAGAAAAATGAACATTGCACCAAACTGACAACACTTTTTTTTTTCCATTTTTCTATTTTTTTGTGATTTCGTATTTTTGTTCACTAAAAGTGTTTCTTGTGCTTTTGATTTCGCTTTCGTCTTTTGTGTATGCATCCTCATACAATAGACGACAAGTCCCTCTCTCCTGTCTCTTCTGCCCAAACCCCTTTATTCTACATTGAGGTTTTGTTTGCTGTTTCCGCCTGGGCGCGAAAAGTGGTTTCTATTTATTTATTTATATCCCCATTGTGCAGTTGCAGTTGTCGATGCATTTGGCAACTGAGAGTAGAGCTAAGGTCCTGTAGTGCGGACGGATTAGAGGCGTATAAAAAGGGCTAAAAGCTGTTGGCAACTTACAGCTCGATTGGGCGTGGCCAAGCAAACACAATGGCGAGTAGAAGCATTAGTTGTGAACGATTTGGCAGCTAAGCGCGCGCTAAGCCGTAAACTAGCAAAGCGATTAGCCGATGAATCCCAATACAATTTTAGGCTTCCCACGCTCAAAAAACACGACACGTCAGCAGCAGACTGGTACTTTGCTTAGAATTCCTAGCGGTTTGACCCGTTACAGGCAATTCGCTAGACAAGGGCAAACGCATCTATTTAAAGGAGTGCAGATATAGAAGTGTGACGCGCAGAAAATAACAGATATCTAAAATTTCGCACCAGGCGCCACCTGCTGCTGACTTCTGTTTGCCTAGAATTTCTACAAGGTTAAACCCATTTTATCACTGTCAAACACACAAACAAACTTAAAAACATCCAAACGTACGGATGCGGCTGGGTTCAAAGATTGGCTAATGCTAATATGAGGACTTTTCGATTTTCAGTGGTCGTATTTATCTATTTACTTTCTTTATCCTTTATCCTGAGAAAAAGATATTTGCAAAGTTTCAAGTCTCTAGCTTGAAGTGTGTCTTTTGAATTCGCCCTAATAAAGAAGAGGCGGTGCCACGCCTATTTTGTCAACAAATAACCAAAACGACGAAATTTTGATAATTATTTTTTGAAAAGTGCCCAAATGGCCAAAGTGCAGTGCTTATTATTAAGCATTGAAGGAAATAACCCGATTTCCGAAAGCTTCGTAATTACGTCAGAAGCTCATTAGTTGCTGATTTGTTTAATTGTTTTGGTCAAACTAATTTATTTTAATCAACTAGCTTTTTAACTACAATAGATTGATTGATCATCATCAAAAATTAAATGACTTGATTTGCGGACGGAAATACTGTTTTTTTTAGGACTTTTGAAAGTTTTTCTTAAAACTTTTTATAAGCCCCGCCATCCAATGTGGATACTTTATTTATTAAATATATCATATACATATATATGTACAAATATAATATTTTAGAGGTGTTTGTGTAACAGTGTATTTTGTATATGTACAAAATGTGTGTAATTATTCAAATTAGTATGAAATGTTTTTTATATCGATGCGTTTTTGTTCTCATCCATCTCTCCATCTGCAATCGTATGCATGAACTATTCATTGGTCCAGTTAAGAATAGTTCACCCTTTGTTGTTTAGGTTATTAACATTGGTGCCAGAACATGGGAAAGAGTGCATCGATGTAAATATAAGTATTATTAAAATTGTTGCATGTATGCAGTTCTCTGGTTGCCAGCTGTCTTATTTGGCATCGCCGCCAATTGGACGCATAATCAACAAGAGCCATAGCAGCGCCCATTGCTAGCTGATGACTGCTGCCAGGCTGTGGCGTATCGGAATTGGTTTCGTTAGACGGCGATTCTTCATTCCAACGAGGAGTAGGATAAGCAGAAGGTGTCCACACCCGATCATAACAGCCAGGAAATTGCGGCTGCTGAAAGGCAAAAGCCAAAAGCCTATGGAGGTGTACCAGCTCCGTCAACTTCTGCTCGAACAGTACACGATTGGGCAACGATGGCAACAGCTGTCTTATGTTAAGCGCCAATTTACCAGTCTGCCACTGCGCATACCCCATCAGATTTGGCAGATTTTCACATGTCGTAGTACGTGGCATCGGTGGCAAGTGCGCTACTTGCACTCTACGTGTTTCTATGTCGGCCGGGAGCATCCAATGCGCGTCACTCTCTCGCCCCAATTGCAGCTGTCTGCGCTGCCAGTCAATGTACTCAGGGCTCAATGGTTGCGCATGATCCTGCTACACATTATGCAGAAATTTTAATTTCATCATCGACTGCATTAACAACATATTAACATTACAAAAAAAAAACACTTACCGATTGTGGCTGACCTGCCGTGGCAGCCGCAAGGCTATTATTAATTGGATTCATGTTCAATAGGTATAGTTTGAAGCTGTCGCTGTGTCCGCTGCAGTTGCAATAGCGTATGTGCTAATTTGTTTGTCAAATTATATGCGAAACACAAATTGTTTGCGGAAAAAGCCGGCCGCTCTTAGCAATTAACTCGATGCCGAAAAAAGCGCGAGGTACTTCAGCTTGTAGCACTGATCAACACTTATTTTTAGCATTGGCATTGGCAGCACTTTTGCATAGATTTATCGAACAGTATTTGTTGTTGTTGATAATTCAAATCATACGGTGTTTTTGTTGTTTAATTAACCGCTTTTTGTTTGCAATAAGTTTTACTGTTATTATAAATTGATCGTAGATCGTTCGAAAAACCAAAACCAAAAACAAATGCCTAGTTTTTGGTGCGCTCTGTGGCAACACAAAACTGTTACTCAGCGTTGCCAGACAAATTGTGAGAAACCTATTGTATTATTATTATTACTAAATTGTGTTTTTGCAAACATCAAAATATTCGTTCACTTAATAAAAAACATAAAAAAATAAGTCAATAAACTTATTTACAACTAGCCGCTTACACTGCATTGTTATATATTGAGAAAAATAAATATCGATTTATTTAACGAGAATTCTATCGGTGCAAGGTGCACATGCAAAATAAACACACATACATATCTAGCAATTGAATGTAATTTTTTGTATACATAGTATCTAATTGTAGAGTTCAAAGTTAATATGAGGCTGCTTGCTTTGCATGCCAGCTTACAAGCTTATTGCCGATTATCTAGGGACCAACCTGTATTTATCGCACACACACATATAAACGTAGCATTATAGAACTTTTGACTAGACTTGCGAAAAGTTAAGCAAGACTTAATGTCAATTGGTTGAGAGCGGCAAAGTTTCAGTTTCTTCATGAGCTCTACTTATGCTTTGGGTATTTTGATGCCAACGCACACATAGAACAAAATAAAATATCTATGTATGTATATATCTGTATCTGTGTGATGGCAGCGAAAGTTTATAATCCTTAACGGAGCTGAGAACTAATTGCAATGTAAATAAATTACAGGCGACATCAGCAGCAACAGCCAACCTCCCCACTGAACCTGCTGCTGCTGCCCCAGATAGTGGCAACAAACAATATTTCACTCAATATTCAAAAGCAGGCAAAATGCAACGCTGCTTTCCCTCTCTCTCTCTCTCGCTCTTTTCCCTTTGCTGTCTATCCCGCTCTTGCTGGCTGTTTCTCGAAAAACGCATTCAACTCGACTTAACTAACTATTAAGCACTACTTCAAGTTTTACACAGGATATATGCATGTATTTGCACTTGCGTTGTCCTTGCTGCCTGCTCTCTTCAGCATTGAGTTTGCTCTATACACTAAATATGTTCCAGGTTCTATCACTATTTTCATGTACTTTGTTTTCTTGATATCATAATAAATTTCTTTGCTTAAAGTTATCCCATTTCCCCAGTAAAGTAATCTTTTAGTGTAATTAACAGAAGCCTGTACTTTTGTTCCATTGATCTTCATGGTTTGTGCACTCTTTTTTTTCGTTGTGTATGTATACTTAATTTTTAAGTGTAATTTGAATAAAGTCTGTGCTTGTATACTATATTATGAGACCTTAAAATCTTTATTACGAAATGCTGTTACATAAATCAATCCTTTTAGAATGAATTATTTATATGTTAATAATATTCTATTTATATGTTAATAATATTCACCATATTTGAGAGTATTTCACATTCGACTATATATACGTGTGGGTAAGTTCTTAGTTGTTTTAACTTGTAGTTTTGTTCAAGCATCGTTCGCAGCTCGTCCTTGTCGTTGGCATTATGACTCTCTCGCTGTGTGTGTGTTTATGTGTGCTTTTGTGCATCGTTGTCCTTGTCGATTTACATGAGTTGCAATTAGTGTGCTCTGCCTCAAAGCTCTCTTGTATGTATGTAGCTTTGGCAACACTTCTCTTCCTTTTTGTCCCATCAAACTCTTTGTCCATTGTTTGCGGCTTTACTTTTGTGTTACCCAAATGTGCCAGAAAGTGTTGGCCTCATGTGATCCTTGCCTTACACACAATCGAGAGTGTTCACGAGTGTGTGCTGGTGTGCCGGTGTGTATGTGTGTGTGTGTGTGTGTACAGCAGCAGCTCATGCCTATCAACTGCATCCGGCTGGCACATCCTTTGGGCAACAGCTTTCAGCTTTTATGGCTTTTAAATAGTTGCAAGCGACCAAGTTATCCAAGTTGCTTTCCTCCCCACCCAACCACTGACCATCCCCGCAGACCTTATCATTTTTCGGTGCTACCCAAAACTCTCTGGCCACTTTTGACAGGCTCTTGGCAGGCGCCAAATTTATGACTGTATTAAAGAGTTTTGCCGACTTTTTGCCCGCACATAATTTTTGCATAGTTTTTGGCGCCCCAAACTGTGCCCGATGAATTTTGCGCTCCCCACAACTCCTCGAGGAAAGTTAAGCCCAGTGGCAGAAAGGGTTAAGGGGTGGGCTGTCGAAGTGGGCGTGGCAGTTTTTACCAGTTATGTAGTTGCTTCTGGGCAACGCGCCTGCAGTTCAGCTAGCTTAAAAGTTGCACCCCGTTTATCCTTTTGAGCTGATGTCCAGTTGCAACTTTCTAGGCGTTACTCACACACACACACGCAGTTGCAATGTTGCAGCAACACATTGTTACATTTTTGTGCAACTATTTAAAATGTTGTTTTAAGCCCCGGCCACAGTTTGCTGATTGTGCGAGTGTGTTTGTGCATCCTGTGTTTCAGGATGTATTGCAGGATATGGTCATTGTGGCTGGATGCCTCTGCCTGTTCATTGGAGCCCAAAAGTACAAAGTGTTGCAGGTCTTTACGCTTGAGTGTGTAGGTGTGTGTGTGTGTGTGAATGTGTGAGTATGTGTGTGTGAGTGTGCTGTTGCCTTTGTTTTACATTATGTGGTAGCAACAACAACAAACTTGGGAGTACCGCAATGATACTTGAAGCCAGCCTCTCGCATGCTCTCGCACACTTCATTTGCTTCCTGACGAGCGCTGATAATGCACGCGTTTTATGTGTTACTTTTTATATGTTTGTATGTACATTTGCAGCGAAAACATGACAATCGCTACACTCAGAGTAAAATGTATGAGCTTTCCTTAGCACACTACGGGTAGCTTAACATTTTATGTAAAAAACGTTGGGTTTTCTTATTAGTTTTCTTCTTTTAAATTTGTTTTTCAGATGATCCAGCATTCCCCATTATAGGTTATCAATGTTAACTACTTCTAGGGCCAAAGTAGTCCTACAAAATGTATAATGCTGTAAGGGTTTAAGGATAAATCTTATTTCTGAACTTGTGATATGAGAGCTTTGAGCAATACAAAATATCATAATTAGTGCATAATTAGAATTTAGAAATTATTTCTGTGGACTTAAAAAATGTTGGATCCAAGAGCCATATCCATATTCTGGGCATTTTTTGTTGCATTTTTTAAGTGTATGGCAGCAGCTTTTGTTGCATGAACATATTTGTTTACTATGCACAGCATTAAGGACACGCTACACACACAAACACATCATTGACTTCGTTGCCATTGTTGAGGCTTAGTCAACTTGCAAGTCGAGTGTTAGTTATGGCCAGCTCAGCAACTTGTTGTTGTTGTTGTTTTTGTGGCTGTTACTGATGTCGTCTCGAGTTCTTATGTGAAGTGCACTCTTTATGTTAATAGTTGACACTAATTAGGTATGTTTGCACAACAAAGCGTTTTCTCTCTGTGTGTGTGTGCGTGTGCAGACACGGCGTATACATATTATGCTAAGTCCAACAAACAGACCAAAGACTTTGTTAGTGGCGCCGTTTGAGTTAGAATCAGAGAAAAAAAGCAAAAGTAAGAGAAAAATTAACTACAGTGAGCACTGCCTTTAAACCATGTGAGCTTCCATATATAGAAGAATGCTCGAATATAACTCTCACACTAACCACTGTAAAAGGTACATCCCATCGTATATACAATAAAATAAAATTTATAATCAACTATTTTTAACAACATTATAAAAGAAAGTGTACAACTTTTTAATTACTTTCACACACAACAATCATTTAGTTTTTTATCAAGCAAAATTAATTAAATTAGCTTTACCATTTTAATTTAAATTGGGAATATCATGACAACAATTTAATTTATTTGTTCTTTATTTTTTTCATATGGTAAGAAAAATAAATTTTAATATATTATTTATTTAAGCTAACCTTGCAAACTGTATAACTTTTGCCTGCTTATCTGTTACTACTGTACTTGAACTACTTGGCCAGCTGCTCATTCAGAGGAGCAGCAACATTAGCAAACAACAACAACGACAACAGCAACATTTACATTGTTGTTGTCACAGTTCTTGTTTGTTGTTATTGCTGTTTCTGTTGCTCCACAAAATGCGGTGCTAAGCATAGAGCACAACTATTACTTAATCATTTTAACCTGTTTAAGCGGCTTAATGTGCCAAGTGTATGTGTGTGTGTGTATACTATATTTGCCTTGTGTGCCCCACGAGCTGTGCCTGTGCGCTGGGACAGTCAGTTTCACAAAGCTGCCTCTCGAGTGCCACACGAGCATCTTAAAAGTCACTCGAAAGTTTAGGCACCCACTTGCAAACCTTGCCACACTTCCACTCCCAATCCCCTCTCAGCACGATATTGTTGCACATGGTGTAAAACTAGCCGTGGCTTTGCGCCAGCAGCAGCTCGTTTCAGCATTGCATTGTATGGATGTGAGTGTGGCACATGCAACATAGCACAACTCCGTTGGCTATGCAGATGTTGTTCGTGCCGCTGGCTCTATTCTCGATACCCTTGCAAAAGGTATTCTCGCTATGCTAAGCATTAAGCGAAACATTTTCATCTCCATAGAGCAGAAAGTAACTGTCACCGAAATAATATAATTCGATTTTGAATTAAGAATTTAAATCTTATATCAAATCCAACATTTTTTTGCAAGGGTATCTAATCAGCGGCGTGACTTGAATAGCCTTTTTCTCTCTGCTTTGCATTTGTAGGTTCTTATGTGCGTCCCACACACCCGTTCTACCCCGCCTTCTTAGCGCCAATCATGCATCCGTTTTGTTGTTACTTTTAATGAAATTTTAATTTGCTGCGGAAATGCGCAGTCAGTGAGCCTGCGAACTTGGACAGAAGCTGCCTCAGCAAATACTACATACTAGACCAGATATCAGATGACGGCTCCAACCGACTCCAACTTCATTTGCAACTCCAATCCCCCTTCCATCCATGTATTGTGCCACACAATTACTTAGACTTATGCATGTATGATTTATGTCCATGGCTTTGTAGCTGTTGTAGTAGCCTCTGCACATTCAAGTTGAGTGTGGTAGTTGTCGTTGAGGGCGACGCACAATGCCATTGTAGGTAGTCATCGTTGGGGCAACTTCGATGTTTAGCCTAATTTGTAGTGCATCGGAAAGAAGATGGCGAGGAATGGGACTAGATACATTCATATACATATACACAGATCCAAATGGAAGTTGTTCTGCTTTTTGGCAGCGTCATTTTTTTAAACATGCATGCCGCTTTGATGTGCTCTGCAGTGTTGATTGATGGGCCAATGCAAAGTTTGATTGAACACTGTGAATGTGAATTTGTGGCTGTGGCAAGATATGTCTGTGATCGGCATAGGGCATGTGGCGTGTGGCATGCTGCGGTTGAAGTTATGGATGTGTTAAGAGAACTTCTCCGATTGCCAGCCGAAGTTGGCCGTAAATCTAACCACCAAATTGAATTTTAAAAAGTGTTTTATGGCCTGCTAATGCGTATGCTAAATCGATTCCAGCTCCACAAATCATTGAATTTTAGTCTTCTTTACATTTTATATATAGATCTTGGTTGGGGTATTACCCATTGGTCACAAAAACAATTTGCTTAAATTTTTTTTATTTTTCATTTTAATATCCAAAGAAAATATAACAATATCAGGCCGATTTTGACTACCAAACGAATAATCTTTTGGTAAATGAAACGCATAAACAATTTGTACCTATCACATGAAATATCACAAACGTAACATGGATATAGTATATATAGACATGCTAAAACACCGCTGCTGCTTAAGCTTCTCTGGGTTCTTAGCCAGTCAGACAGAGTCCTGGCTCCAGTCCTGGTTTTTCTTGCCGTCTGGCGCTTCCTGACATTCAGCGAATGGGACAGCCAGAGCGACAGAGACGGGGACAGTGACACTTGCGGCATGACAAGCTGACATGGATTGTACATGTGGCATTAGGATGACGATGATGCGGCTGCGGCTGATGTTGATGCTGATGTTGACGCTGATGCTGATGCTAAGGATGATGATGTGGATGAATAGTGCTCACACTCAGCGAAAAGTAAGTACCAAGGTATACTTTTTTGACAAGGCATTACTGTTTTTCGTTATTTTATTTAAATCATGATTTTCATTGTATTACTTTAACAGATATTTTTTTCCTTATAAAAATTATCGTAAATAAATTTTAATGATTTTCAGTTTTTGAGAACGTGAACTAGAATATTTTAAAATATTTCAGATTTTATTTTACTTTATTAAAAACATATTTTCTTTCTAAAATTGCTTTTTAATTAATTAATTAATTTTTTTTTAATTATAATTATTATTTGAATCGTTTTTTTTTGTGCTTTTAGTAATTTGTTATAGGATTAGTTCTCTTAATTTTTTTTTTAAGTGCAAACAGACGTAGTCTGCTTGCGATTTGTATGAAGTTGGCTGCACCCACCTCAGAAAGGTGTCGTTGGGGCTGGGGGAAAGTTGGAGGGGGAGGGTGTAGGCGTGTGCGTTACACGGCAATAATTGTGTAACTGAGGGAGAGTGGGACAGTGTCGCAAATAAATGTGATTACATCGCCTCCCGTTTTGCGGGGGTGGCAAACGTTGCACGTTAAGAAGACGCACAGCTCAAGCTTTGCAGCTCAGTCCAGCTCCAGTTCCAGCTCCAAGTCGAGCAAGTAAAGCAGCGCAATCAACTGGCAGTGATTTGTCATTTTAATGCCACTCGTTGTTGTCTAGCGCCCATAAATAAACATCTGCAGTTGGAGATTTGTTGTAACCACTGAAGATTTATAAATATCATCTATGTACAGCTATTTGAATTCGCATTGCTTCTTATGACCGAAGTGTGTGCACTCTACCAAGCGTCAACAAATCGAAAGTGGAGTACAAAAATTACCCATTAAAAACTAATTGATTTCCTTCTTTCCTTCTTACTAACAAAATTGTTGGCTCCAAACACAGATGATAATAATAATTAAAAAAGAAACCTTCCCATCACTCAACCAAAATTCTAAGATCAAGTTGCCTAAGATTTCCGTCATGCCTAGACCGACATTGAAGGGCATTAAGTTTCACTTTTTGGCCCGCTGGCTGAAATATATCTGTTCATAAATTTCGCGTCTACTGTCTGTTTGATTTTTTTCTTTTAAACTTCTTTTTTTATACTCGATAAAGAACGTAAAGAGTTTATTGGTTTTTTGCAATGGGCGTCATGGCGTCATGTCTGACACCCGTAAAGCTAGAGGCTTGAAAGTTTGCGAATATTTTTTTCTATGGTCGGGACAGATAAGACAAGATTGAGGTTTTCCGCCCACTGGGGAGCTGGGATATCGATAGATTCAAAAGCTGAAAATAGATAAATCCCATATATATATATATATATATATATATCGAGTATACCGCAGTCGGTTGCGTCCGACTGCAACGTTTCCACTTGTTTTTCTTTTTGGTTTTATGATAAGTATTGTTGTTGTTCTTCTATTATGGGGGTGATTGGAGAGTTACGGGAAGGGGAAGCAACAGAAACTGCTGCTTAATAGAACAAATACTGTAACGACAGTAGCACACAGAGGGAGGTGTTTGTTTTTTTTTGTATGGGGGTGGCAGTTGGGTGTGTTATTGGTTATCCACCTTATCCACCCACTCACACTCTTGTGTGAGTGCTTGTGTGTTTGTGTGTGTTAACGTTGTTTAATGGGCATTTCATAGACCATTGGCCAGAGGGTGGGTTGGGTTGGGTTGGGAGAGGAGTATCAGAGCGGTATATAGCTGATTAATTGGGTTTTCCATGATGGTCCTGGCAACTTCTGTCCTTCCCTGTGTTCTGTGTGTTCTCCACTGCAACTGCCACTGATGCTGCTGTTGCTGTTGCTTTTGCTCACTTGCATGCGTTTAATACGTTTATTAATTACATTCGGGACGACATTGTCGCTGGACATTGGCCAAGGCACAAAAATGTTTTGCGAAATGTTCAACAATGTGTAAGTAATTGACACAGAGCCACCCAAAAAGTAGAAAAGAGAGGCAAATAGAACATCCATGAGAGTGAAAGAGAGCGAAATAGACGCATCGTTATTGCCAGATACACTTTGAAAAAAGAGCCCGAATATTGCCTTTCTTTATTTATTTTTAACATTTAACAAACAAAAAAAAAAAAATATTTATCTAAGAAATTATATTATTAAAAATAAAAATAAAATTTCAAAGAATAGTGTTTTATTTCAAGAAATTTATAATTCGGTTTCAATTTTTCTCAGTTTGAGTTAAATTTGTTTTTCTGAGTGTAGCGACCGCATGCCTTGGCGACAATTTCAGTTAATGTCCCGCTTGGCTGTCCATTCATCCACCCCCCGAAACACTCCCCCACACCGCATTTTGGCACCACCATCAACCACCCCTTTGCATATTTGCGCCAATTAATTTGTTAAATAAACGCATTTGTCCGGCGACGACGTCGCCGTCAACGTCAACGTCAACGTCGCTGCCAACAGGCAATGCGTGCGTGTGCGTTAATTATGTACATATGTATGTATGTGTGTGTGTGTGTGTGTGTGTGTGTGTGTGTGGCATTCGTGTTAGTTACGGCTGCGTAATTGCATAACTGCTTCACATTAAGCAACGCTCGTGATCCCAATGATCCATCTGACCAATTGCCAGCAACAAACCCACTTACCACATACCTTCCCTCCCCCCCTCCTCTGACTATCTGTTAGCCCCTCCACCCCCAATTCAGTTTGTAGGTGAACACATTTCTTATTAATTGATTGGCAAACTGCTGCAACAACGGCAGCTGCGGTGGCAACTCCTTTTTTTTGTTAATTGAATTCCACGCTCTCTCTTCCAATATGTGTTTGCTTTTGTTGTGTACTGATTCATTTTTCTCTCTTTTTTTTTTTTTTTTTTTGGTTGTATTCTGCCCCAGAGCGCATATTCATAAATCAATTTTAATTGTAGGTAATTATTGGTAAAGTTTTCCCCACCTTTTGTTGTTGTGGGTGGAAGAAGCAACTGACGCTCAGCGCCAATTTGTGTGTGGCGGCATCATTAATTGTGCTGAAATTATTATCATAATCGCTTTAACTTTTTTCTCTGTGGCAAACGGAACTGAATACTTTAAAGGTTCTCTCGTACAATGAATTTTGCGTACACTTTAAGCATTCTGTGTGTGTTTTTGTGTAGTCGTGTGGATTACCTCAAATGCTTAGGCATAAGTCAAAGTTTGAATTTAATTCAACATGTATTTGATTTCCTTTAATGCTCAACCTGGCCTAGTATTACTTTAACATTTATTGTTTTATCTAAACTTTAAAATTTTCAATACAATTTATTTAAAAACTTTCATACAAATATTAATGCCAATAAACATATATCCAATTTGACTAAACTAACGATGCAGAATTATCGAATCTTAGTTTGGCTTTTATGTGTTGCACCTCGTATGGTTTTTTCGATTGATTATTTATGTAACATAAATATTTATACAAGCGCAATGTAAAATATTAATGCTTAGAGTACTTTTATACAAGTTTATTGCACTTATTTGCTCGTCCCATAATTTCTCCTCCCTGTCTTAGAAAGAGTACTAAACTGTCACGATCCCAAGACAAATACAATAAAAAAATACTTTATTTGACTGCTGTCCCATATCATTCAGCTAGTTCATAATTTATTCAGCCTTTGGCCAATTGGCCACATGAAAACCATTTGACTAAAGCTTTTATAAAGGGCACATAAAAACAAATACGAAGAGAGCCATTGAAATTCATATTTGCTGTCTCTTTACCTTGGCAGCAGTTGCGATTTGATATTGAAATTTCGAAGCTCTCGTATATGCATTATGAATTCTAACTACACTTGTAATATGTGTGTGTGCGTGTGTGTAGTTTGATGCTTTGTCTTGGCCTTCAAACTGAACTTGCCTCAAGTGGCACTCTTGTCTAAACGACCACTTGGCTGCCCAGTGGGCTGTTGTGGAAACCCTAAACCCTTGCACCGTGTCGTCTTGCAACCATCATGTGGTTCCATTTGCCTCACGTGCCACATTTCGCATTTCGCATTTCACATTTCATATTTTGTCTTTTGGCGTTTTGTTATGATACTCTGATACCGACGTTAAAGAGTGTATTTGGTTTGTTCAATGTCCCTCTTTTCGTATTTCCATCCGGATTTTTATGCCACGCCCACCTCTAACGCCCCCAGCCGCAACACTTTACTTCTGGTATCAGAGTATTTAACAGTCGGTTGCGCTCAACTGCAACGTTTTCACTTGTTTTTTGGTGTTTCTACTTATAGCTGAAGCAAATACAAATGGCCAAGTTTATGACTTGACCGTTTCAATTTCATGCAGCTTGACCAACACATTTACCAAAATTCGTACCACAATCCACCCGAACCCTACCATCCCACACCCACACCCTTCCCTTCCCTTCCCTTCCAATTCCTTTCTCATTTTACGCTCAAGATACTTGAGTTTCAACTTTTTTCGTGCTTCTTACTTTCACAATTTCCACAAGACACTTGAACACTTTGGGTTGATTTTGTTTTGCGTTGTGTTTCTCACTGTGTATTCGGGGTCCACATAGTTGTTCAAACTTTAAGTATCATTGACCTTTTCAGGAGAGCGGAGCGGAGCGTAGGCGTTGTGGATAGGCGCAACAGTTGCTGCATTGAGTTAAGCGGCGGCGGCCCAGAAAATTAACTACAAATTTATATAAACACAAGCGAGTGGATAGCTAAAGGGAGGGGAGGGAGTTCAGAGGCAAACGGAAGGGGCAATGGTGGCAAGAGCGTGCCAAGCAACGTGTGAAAATAATGAGCAGAGGCATGCTTAACACAATAGGTGGCAGCTCCAAAAAAAAAAGGGTGGTTGACTGCGGGGCAGCGGAGTGAAAGGGAGGGGTGCTCAAAAATGTGTGACTGTGTGTGTGCACAGTAGAAAAAAATATGCAATCGAAATCCCTGGAAAGTCATATTTAAAGCGCGCTCAATGTGTGCTAGTGCATGTGTGCTTGTGTGTATGTGTGCTTGTGTGTGTGATTCATCATTCAGTGGCTAAACAAACAAAAGCAACAACAACGTCAGTTGCGGCAGCAGCAGCAGTAACTTCGACGTTAATTTGCTGCTTGAACGTTGAAAATAAAAATTAATATATGCCGCAACACGTTTCAACTTCCCAAATGAGTGAAATAGAGAGAAAGAGAGCGAGAGAATAAACAGAGGCCACAGTCTCTGAGTGTTTGTTCATTTACGGGGAGGTGGGGTGTGATGGGGTGGCAGGAGGTACGCAGCTTCAGTTGAAAATAGTTTTCTTTGAATGAACAAAAAAAAAAAAAACGGGTAAAGAAGAAAAACAGAACTTGCAACAACAATTGCTGCCTCCAAGAAATTCACATTCGATTCTCGTGCAACTTTCCGTGTCTTTACTGTAAGTATATATGATTGGATGGTCAGTCAATTTGCCACGCCCACTTATTACGTGCAGTGCGAAACAGGAAGCAGGGAAGCAGGGAATCTGCGAAACAGAGACTGCAACAAAGAATGTAATTTAATTTGTATTCCCGCCACTTGCCTGCCATGACCAACTGCATTAACCTGAACTCTTTTTACCGCCCCTATCCATACTTCTTTTAGCCAACTTCCTTGCTGCCACAAAAAGAATAGCGAGAACTGCGCGTACGGAGCAATTTCTTTGGTTGCTTCCTTGGCACAAATAAATAAATAAAAATGAGAAAATGCCATTTGAAGTACCAAACCAAATGTAACTAAAACCTATTTGAGCGCAATGCTGATATAAGAAAAATAAAGTTATAAAAAATGGAAAATTCTATCAAATCTAAGCAAAGAACAAACATACTACAAGGAGAGAAAAAAAAGCTCCTGGCTTCTTATAATTTTAGATTTGGAATGTGCATCTAAATCATGATTTAAAAACAGAAATTAGGATTTTAAACTTATTCTACTTACTGCTTATAGAGAGTGTCTGCCTGCATGGTATTAAATTGGAAATAATGTTTTTTTTCGAATCGAAACTTTAAATATGCTGCATCTAGCAGCAAAATAATATTCTGTGCGTAGTACAAACACAATCTAATGCGCTTTACTTTGAATTTAATGTAAGTTTCAAACATAAGCACAGCAATTGGATACTGGTATTAAGATTGCATATCCCTGAGCCAAAGTGTAAACAACAGCAACGGCAAACAACTCGAAAAACTGTCAACCAAAATGAGCTGTCAATGCTGCTGGGGAGCAGAGCAAAGCTACTGCAGTCTACTGAATATTTAGACGTGGCTAAGTGAAAGCTCAGTGCTACAGCAGTAAGATGGCAATAAAAGGGCTAGACACTAGACAGGAAACAAGCAACAGAAAAAGTAACCATACAATGTGCAAACTATGCACAACTAATGCAAAACTGATTGCATGCGCATTTGCACAGTGTGACATATTTAATTTTAAATTGCATTTTTATCGCAAAAAGGTTTTCGAATAAATTTTACTGTATAGCTGTTATATAAAACTACAGCAACATTTAAAATCTTGTCTAAATACTTTGTAAAAATTTCCAAATAAACAATATAGATATATTTTTAGCAGTTCTTTTGCAGTATTTTTACCTTCATTTGAAGTTGAATATTCAAAAATTGAAAAAATATTTAATACAAATTTGTTAACATCTATCTAATTTAAAAAAAACTTTGTTTATTAATTCCCTATGATCTTCAAAATTTCTAAGCAGATTATGCTGAGCATTTGTCAGTTTGTTCCTATGGTTCCCGGGAAGGTTTGTAAACAAAATCTTACCACTCCCTTGGGTACCTGCCTAACAACTTTAAGTTTTGTAGTGAAGCTTCAATAGAGTTTTCAGAATTAATCTTTCTGGTGATCGTATTTGGAACATAAAATAAAACGTCTTTAAACGTCTCGGAGTTTAAGTGCACTTAAAAAAAAAACCTTGAGAACACTACCATATGAACTTTATACCGAAAAATATATTAATGTGTGTTATATACAAACAAATATTTGGTATTTTTTGTGGGCTTTAGGGTGGGTGTCATGTGTGAACACAGCTTAAGAGCAGCTGTCTCTGGCGATTTGGGCGCGTTGTGCAATGAATTGCATTTCTTTTTGTTGCCGCATTCGTAATGAAGACAAGACCAGCCAACAACCAAAAAAACTAAGAAAATATCACATAAAAATATAAAAAAAGAAAACTAAAAGATGCGACAAGGACATGGCCTAGACAGCAACAACGGAGCCAGGTTAAGAAGGAGTCCGGATCCAGATCCATTTTTGTTTGTTTGTTTGTTTGCCAACTGTCTGTGCCAGCAAACAGGCCAAGGCAATAAAATAAGCAACAAAATGAAATGGCTGCAGACATTGGCAGCCGGCGACGGCATCTTGAAGACGGCCGCTGAAGATGCTGCTCCTGCTGCACCTGCACACTGAGCAGATAGTATATATATGGAGCTAGTTGCCCCAAAGGATGCTGCACAGAGCGTGGGTGCAACTAAGCATCTTTCGCTTTATTTTTTTTTGTTATTTTTCTGTTTTTTTTTTCGCCTGTCGCAAATAGTAAAAATATTTACCAATTGAAGGCAGGCGTTGCTCGAGATGATGCTGACTCAACTATCCCACTCAATCTATATCTATCCTTTAAACCCCCTCCCCCTCTGACCAATATCATGATTGTGTATCGCTCTCTCTATCTTACATGCTGTGTTGTTGATGTTGGGGCAGACAGCCAGCTAACGAGTGGCCTTTGAGCGGCACGTTCGTGTTTAGACTCTTAACACATTTTTCGGTTCGCTTTCGTTTTGACTCAAGTGCAATCAGCAGAAGGAGTCGGACAAAGGACAAAAACGGACAGGGGAACAAAAGGACAGCGGTCCTTGGGCCAGAAGGACAGTGGCACGTACAATGTTGTGTCTCGCCCAGACAGTTTGCAAACACAAGAAGACATTGAATCCCTTGCCCCTTGCCCCATTCCCCCTCTCACTTTGGTTTGGCGGATAAGCTTTCACTACTCTCAGTCCATCCATCCGTCCGTTTGGGCCTTCAAGATAAAAACTAGTGGATCAGCAGCACTTAATTACATGAAACGAAAACTGTTAACATTTAGTGGGTGAGTGTGTGGGTGGCTACTTGGATTCACATCTCGTTGTTGTATCAGTTGGTGGGAGGTCCTTTAAGTGGCCCGGCTGTTGTTATGACCTGCCTCGCCTCATAAAAGCACTGAGTGATGGGATGTGACATGATAATCATCGTCAACGCAAGCGAAAACTTTTGGCCAAAAAGCCTTTGCTTTCAAGGCGCTGCACTTCTTGTACACTGAGAGAAAAATGGACTGAATATGTGGAAGTTCGCAGTGAAATCATGAAATTGTTGCGGTTGTTAAGAAATTTGTTTGTTTTTTTTTTTTTAAACCTTTTTGACTCGTTTTCAAAATATTAATATATAAACTCATAAGAAGAAATCCGAATAATTGAAATGTTAAAACTACTTACATACACCAATCTTCTTTGAGTGTATGAAATATTGTGTGCTAAATGCTGGCGCGTGCAGTCATAAAATTTTTAGCTTCCGGTTTATACTGCAGAGGGACTGGGACAGTTGGGTGTTAATTGACCCAATTGTTGCTTGGCATCGTTTGGGGGCAAATTGAAAAGTGGTTCGTCCTTCTCTCTACCCCTACAAACAACAGATGTGGCACAAATATTGTAATATTACATATTTATGTGGGGAATAGGAAATAGGAATACGAAAGGGGTGGCAGGCAGCGACCTCAAAACTAACAACAGAACAGCAGCGGACCATTGCCGAAAATGGGTGGGTTGGGTACAACAACGGATCGTTGTCATCCACTGTTGGACACTCCAAGTTGTATAATCTGATGCGATTTTGCGATTTGTAATGCACAAACGCACACAACGAAACGAAACGAAACGCGTGAAAGAGAGAGAAGCCGCCTTTTTATAAATGCAATAGCAGCAAGAACAACAACAACAACAGTTTCTGGTTGCTGGAAGCCTGATGGCAGGCAGTAGTAGCTGGCCATAAAAGGAGCTAAAGTACAAATCGTTGTCACATGTGAGCCGCATTTTTATGGCCACTGGCTTGGGAATTTCAGTCTTGCTGCCGCATTGGCCAAAAGCCTTCGCGGCATGAGGAATTTATTGTGCACGCTGTAAATGGTCTGGAGCAGGCAAAATCTTTGGGCATCAGCATCAGTGGCTTCTTTACCAAACAACACAACACCACAACCTCGAAGAGCAGTAGCTCCACCTCCACCTCCACTACTCAACTCTTGTTGCTGATCCCATTCAAATGCGCGCAACAGGTCAAGTTGCATCTACGTTAAAAACAGGCGCTGCAATTTTTATTGCTTTCACGAGAATCGTTTGCAGAGGCCCTTAAAAGGACGCACTTGCTGAGGTTGGTAGCTGTTCGCAGTGGCCTGCTCTGGCCAGCGGCCAAGCTGGCATAATGCATTCCAGCAAGCAGAGAAACAAAGATGATTCAATTGATTGATTGATTGATCGATTGAAAGCCAACCGCTTACAGCTTACCGCTGCCCATTCCACCGTCCACAATGCCTCTCCCTCTCCTTCAAAAGACAACGAAGATAAGCCGCAAACCACACGCGCTCCACATTGCCTCTTCTATCACAGCTGAGCACACAGCAAGCAAATAGCAACAGCAACCGCAGAAGCGTTACGAAATCAAAGCTGATGACGTGCTTAATTCAAGATTTCTAAACACAAATATTATAATCGTTTTAATCGCAGCAAAATAATCTGAAGTTGAGTAAATGATAACACAGTGGAACCACAATAATAGTTCTTAATAATAAACAAATTTGAGATGTGAAAGTATTGGATTTAATTTAAGTTGAAGAGATATTTGAGAATACGATATTAAAGAGTTTCTTGTTAATTTCGAAAAGATTAAAACTTTTACTTAAACTAATAAATAATGGAACTATTGAGAGATCCCAACATCGAATGAACAAGTTCATCTGAGCTGAATTTCATAAAGTAAATATGCTTTGATTCAGATAACAATGAGGTGGCATTCAAAGTCCAAGATGCCTCGCATGCTGCCTCATTATTGATAAGACAAAAGGCCGCGCATTTACTGATTTCAAGTTCTGACACATAGCTTCCCCGGCATATTGTGAGATACATTTGAAGGCGACAGTTCATTGGTTCGTTGCTATGATTTTGGTGCAGGGCTTGAAAAGGGCCCTCACCCAACTGTCGCCCTCTGCTCTCTGTCGTCGTTTAAGTGCACGTATTGTTGATGAGGTCAACATTGAGGTGCAACCGAATGCTGCTGCATCCACTGATCCATTGACCTTTCCGGGCGTTTGGCTGAGAGACAATTGTCGCTGTCCGACTTGCTTTCACAGCAGCTCCCAATCCCGCCAATTGGACTGGGATCGCTTTGATGCTGGCGTACGTCCTTTAACATTAAATGTGGATGCGGCAAGGGAGCAGCTGCATGTCAGCTGGAGCGATGGCCATAAGAGCAGCTACGAGCTGTATTGGTTGCAACAACGCAGCTTTAAGCCCAACACTCAGCGTGATTATCTCAATGACTTTTATCGACCGCGTCCGATCCACTGGGCGGGCAACGAGTTTGCACAGATCGCACAGAGATTCGACTATGAGCAGGTTATGACCGAGGATGTTGCACTGCAGCACTGGCTACAGGCATTGGCTATTTATGGAGTTGCCCTGCTCAACGGTGCTCCACTGGACGAGGGTGTGGTACGTCGTCTGGCCGAACGTGTGGGTTTCATAAGACGCACCACCTACGGCGAGGAGTTTATAGTCCAGGCTAAGCCCGGTGCCCAGAACTATGCCTATCTCTCACTGCCTCTGCCACTGCACACAGATCTGCCCTACTACGAGTACAAGCCCAGTGTGAACATACTTCACTGTGTGGTCCAGACCAAATCGCAAGGTGGCAGCAATCTTCTGGTCGATGCCTTTCACATAGCCGACCGACTGCGTCACGAGCATCCGTTGGACTTTAAGCGGCTCACTCAAACTGTTGTCGATTGGAATGATATTGGCAGCGAGAACGAACGTGAGTTTCACAATATTTGGCGTGCTCCGGTCATCTGGTAAGTATCCCCAACTCCCAACTCCAAGCCAAATAAAACCAACTGATATATTCTGATATATTCTGCTACCAGTTTAGATGCTAACGGCGAGTACACTCGCATTAATCACAGTGTACCCCAGCGGGATAGTCATTTTAATGTGCCGTTCGATGAGGTGCTGCCCTGGTACGAATCCTATGCCCGTTTTGTGAAGTTGGCACGCGACGATGCGCACAGCTTTAAGACACAACCGGGTGATGTGCTGTCCTTTAACAACATTCGATTGCTGCATGGACGCACTGGCTATGATGACACTGAGCACAATTCACGATACATTGTTGGCGCCTATCTGGATTGGGATATTATCTATTCGCGATTGCGTGTGCTCAAAAAGCGCTGAAACGCATAAAAGTCAGCGACATATTTTCCAAGCCATTTGCTTTGAAGCTTATTTGAATATAGAGAATTGTATGTATTAGTTGTTGCCTATAGCTAGAGCAAACATATGCCTCTTATCCACTGCCACTTGCTGACTTAGGCAACCACCAAAAAAATAAAACCGCTGTCGTCATCATCATCACCATCGTTATTGTCATCGTCATTGTCATTGGCAGTTAAAGCAGCTCAAGCGCGAAAATGAAAAGTTGTAAAAAAATCATGATGATCCTTGTTGCGGATTATTAGCGTCAATAGAGAATAGGAAGAAGACAAGTTGCTTCTGCAAGCAATGATTGACAGCAGTCAATGGAATGGGATACATATATATTTTTTATATACATATTTTGCTCCTTCTCTTGTAACCAATTTGGCCAGCAGTCGCAGCCACATCCGCATTCGCATCCGCATATTGTAAACATGTAAATTTCTTTTTGCTTCCAAAGTGTCAAATGCTGTCAAGTTGTGACGGCACTCAAGGATGCCGTGTAGCTTCAAGTATTTCTCTGCCCAACTAGTTACTTTTTACTTACCTGTGCGCCGTAGACACCATTCAAGTTTTTTTTTTTTTTTGGATTTTGGAGTGCGTTAACCTTTAGCTGGCGCTCACTGAAAATGCCGTTAATCGCTTAACACTCGGCAATCCACTGCTTCCGGCCTGGAGGCCTCCTCAAGTGCCTTCAGGGCTCATATGTATTGTAGGGGGGGCTCCATTATTCCACTCTCTCTTTTAAAAAGTTTCTATGCCAATTGCTTTTGAATATTTTATAGAGCTCCATTATGCCTACTTATGTCTTGTTATAGTAATAAAATAAAATTTAAAAAAAAATCGCTGGGGGTCGTCCTCGAAATCGTTAAGGATATATATATGTATGAATGTATATATGTATGTCGAAGGCACCGAACACAACAATATTTCTGAGGTCTGAAAACCATTTTTTTTTCTATCCAGCAGTGGCAACAACAACAGCAACAGTAAATTTAAAAAGAGTGAGAGCAAAAGTGAAGCTCCAAAGCAAAGGGCCAAGTGGAATGGGGAAGTGCGCAGGTTCGCAGGTTTTTGCGGTTGAATCGGCCAGGTTGACATGTGGATGCGCTGTGGCAAGCGAAATGCTGTTAAATAGAAAAAATTAGAAATATATTTTAGTTGACATTCAGGATGACATTTGTAAGCGGTCATTTGCAGTGAAAAAATCATTTTTTGTGTGTCATTTTTGGAGTTGATTTATAGAAAAATTTAATTAAAGAAGATTTATATTAAGTATAAAAGAATTTGTTAACTAATTAGATATTTACAATCATCTGGCTGCCTTTTTATCGGATACATTTTGATTTTTAAACAAGCGATAAAGACTGGAGATTTATTTCATTTTTCGTTTCGGATAAACTTAAAATCTAGTGAACTGATTTTTACCTAGAAAAGCTTCTGTTTAATGCGGGTGACAGAGAACCTGTAATTTTTTTAACAAACAGATCTGATTGACTAACACTCTTAGCCGATGAACATTAAATACATTTTTCTTTCCAAATTATGAACAATAGTTAAAATTTCATAGTTGTTTTTTAGTTCTTTAAAGAAACCGATGAATTTTTGATGCAATTTCCAAAAAGTATGCCACACAACTAGAGCTTGATAGCTAATAAGAAAAACATATCTCATTGCATACTTTTGGTGCCTGTCAAATGCCTCACATAGAAAATGGCGAAAGAATTGTCAATGTTAAAATGTTGGATTTATGGTAAATGGCTTAACTTGTAATCCACTAAAATATTTGTGTAGAGCATCGTAACTTTTCTTTTGGTTTTCCCAAGTGTTGTGTGTGCTGGAAGCATTTCCGCATTGCCGTGGGAGCTGATCCAGTGGCTCGTCTATCGTATTCGTATTCCCTTAACACGCATCATGACGCCCAGACGAAAAGCGTAAGGCTTCTATGGCAAGAGCGAAGAGCAAAATGAAAAGTCTATAAAAGTTTACTTTTTTAATACTTTTTGCATTTATATATATGTATATGTATACGTAATAAAAATCTTGTAAAATGCGCCTTTTTTACACTTCACAATGCGAACCGTAACTGTATATCTTTGTGTGTGTGTGTGCTTGAGTATGTGTGTGAAAGCTGCATACTCCCGTTTAGGGTTCAGTGCAAAATTCTGTTATACTCGACTGCCGCTGGCAACAACTATGACTCGAGCTTGAGTTTGAGTTTGGGTTTGGCGTTTCCTCCAATGGCTTCCAACTTTTGTGTTGTAGCATTTGCTGCAAAAGCGACAGTTACAGCAGCAACAACAACAACAACTTGTGGCAGGCAACACTTGAAATCCGAGCAGCTTAATTGCCGCACTGTAACAGACGTTGGCGATGACGAGGATGCTTCTTAGCCCAAGCAAAGCATCTTCTGGGGCAGAAAAACGCAGCAATGGCAAATGGAAAAATTTCAAAAAAAAAGTATCCTTTGACTAAAGCAGCAAGGGGAAAGAGCAGGGTCGGACGAAGTGGTTTTTGGTCGCCATCTCAGCATAACAGCACAAAAAATCAACAACAACAACAAGAGCAACATTATTGAAGCAAAATGGTTAAATGCGGCCTAAGCTGCCCGGACAACGGATACACCAATCGGACCACCTAGCATATTATTATTGGCATTTCTAGTCATGGCAACCCGAAAGCCCCGAAAGCTGAAGCCCAAAGGCATTAAAATAAAAGAAAGAAAACAATTAAAGCTATGCAGAGCACGCTCTTTGCAAGCTGCCACGAAATCCAAAATCCAGAACGCCTGGCCTGCGCCTGATTGGCCAACTAATCCTATGCAGCATATCTCTCAGTCACACTGAATGCTATTTTAGATTCGTCACTCTGTGCCACCAACTTTCGCTGCAGCGCTTAATACACTGAAAGGTATGTGAGTGAGTTGAGGGGTTTGGGTGGGGTGGGGTCTCGGGGGGGATTTCTTCTTTTCGGTAGCATTTTTCAATTTTTCACTTTAATCAAATTAAAATTCATTCGTCGCGCTTATGAAGCGTGCAAATGGAGACTGCGACTTATTTTATGTGGCAAGTGGGGGAAGTGGCGTGTGGCTTTTTTTTGTCGGTCGTTCCTGCTGCTGTTGCTGACAGAAGAAACGCAGAGCTTTGTCCTTGTTTATACTGCATTGCCAAGGCAACCCGTCAGCTCCGACAGCCTATCGAGCAGCGAAAACCACCCAGCCAAAGTGGTTACCCAGCCAAGCGCAGCTTTTTGTGAAAGTTTTTGCTGTGGGCCAGAAAACTTTGTTTGCCGCTTTGCATTGCGGTCTGCCAGGCTTGCCAGCTTGGTCTTCTTCCTTTTTACTTTAACCTCCTCCTCTATTCGTTCTTCTTCCGTTCTTCCCCTTATTTCTTTGGTACTGTGTAATGCTGCAAGGCATTTTTGGGCAACTACAATAAAAGTACATTTTGGGCGTGTGTCGGTCGACATTGGGAAAGGGATTTAAGGTGGAGAAATTGAGTGCAACAACACAGCAACAACGCAGCGCTTTTTGCAACCCTTCAGGCGCTGAAATTTGATAAATATGCATATTAGTTTCAGTTCCCGGCTCATAGACAGCAGCCAAGACCAGACCAGAACAGACCACTAGACCAGCTAGAGAAGCAGGAACCATAAACCAGCGCCTGCAGCAATATCAAAAAATAAGATGCCTTTGGGGCGAGAATGTAACTCAAATTTCGCTTTCAATTAATTTTACTTTACATTTTATCTGCTGTGTGTGTGAGTATTTGATGGAAAAATCATTGCAGTGCACTGCACTGACCACTGCTCAAAAGTATGCAACAAAATGAATAGTAGTGTAGAATCACAATGGACCTTTGTGCTACTTTTTGGAATTTAATTCATTTTTATGATTGCAACACTTTTGGGATTGGATTAAACGTCGATGTAACATAAATAACAGACCTGTTAAAATCTAAACTTATCGAAGGTTTTCAGTTTCTGTTGCCATTGTTTGTTGGCCATGAACATAAAACTAAAACGTTTTACTTAAATGTGGTGATGGCAATCAATCAGTGTGGTTTCTATTTTGTGTGTTGTTGCATTTGTTGTGGTAACCGCATTTTGTGTAAGTAAAGAACATGTCCAAAATATGTATTTTTGTTATGAAAGGGAACTTTTCTGTTCAACTTTGTCTCACAAGTGGAAATGTATGTTTTGTAAAGTAATCAATTGCGACCCATTTGACACCAACCACAGGATGCACTTTTTGCGATTCTCTTAGAAATTCTTATTTAAAGCACATAACCCCTAAGTAAGAGCACAAAATTGAGTAAAATGTGCAATAAACACAATTATTGATTTATTGCCCAGGATTTTGTTTTGACAAATGATTGTTGTACCTTTTACTTATTTGATGTCATAAATTATATTCAGTATGTATTTCTTGTACAAATACATTTCTTTATATTCCTTTTTGGCTTAAAGCTTATTCGTAATTAATTTTTTGGCTTTGTTTTGGAAGTATCATAACACAAATATATAATAAATATAAATGTTTTAATTAGTATGATTTCAAATATTACCAATCTTATTTATTTGTTAATTGATTTACTAACATTCAATTTAAATTCTTGTAGATTGTGACTAGCCAAATAAATACATTAGCAAAAAAAAAAAAAAAAAAAACTGCTAGAAGTTGTTGTTATACGAACACTTATAGATAATTCATATCGAATAACAGTTGCCGCTGAAAACAAAAAGTGGTACTCACCTTCAACTTGCTTTTGCCCCAACCAATCCCAATAAAAATGTCTTTCGCATTGAATTTCGTTAATATATATTAGCAATTTTTCCACTTAATTCGATAAAACGTTGTGTTTTACTTGCTTTTCTTGTTTTGTTTTATTATTATTTTTTTTTTACTTTTTCAAGTACACATAAATGATATATGTATGTATGTATATGTATTTAGATATATATATATACCTTACGTATATTTATATAACTTTTTCTTTATCGGCTTGTCTTTGATATATTATATATATAATACATAGATATACATACGCATATATATATTAATATATTATTTATTTACTTAGTTTTTGCTTCGCTTGACACAAAAATTGCATTATTTGATGTACGTGTGTGTGTTTGTGTAATTTTTGTTTATTATTAAACATATATATATTCATAAATAATTGTTTGTATGAGTGTGTATTTGTTTGATTTGATATATTTTGTTTTATTTTATTTTATTTTTTTATTTGTTTTGTAAATACCAACTACAATACTTTTATATCAGTTAAAGTGTGTGTTTATCTTGCTGATTTTTATCGTTTCATTTATTTAAGTTTCATCTTTCTAAATTGTTGTCATATGTGTTCAATTACAACATAATAATTGGAAATAAATATTGTAAATTACTGTTCGCTGTTTGTTAATGTTTTATATATATTTTTTTTATGGCTTCTGCTTTTTGAGTATTTACAAAAATCTAAGAAAAAAAATTGCTGCCGATTTTTTTTCTCTCTTTTATTGGTTATATGTAGTTTGTATATGTATATGTTTGTATATATATGTATATATAGTTATGTACTCGTATATATGCATTTAATAGTGTTGACATTTATTGTTTTCTTATTATTATTTTTTATTAAGTTGCATTTCGCGATACACACACAAATATATTTATTAGTAATAAAATGTTTGCTTAAAAAATTTCGAAAAAAAATATTTAATTCTATTAAACTTGGCAATGCATTGCAATGGTGATTATATATGTGTGTGCGTGTATGTGTGTGTGTGTGTGTAGGATATGTTAGTGTTTTTGTTTACTTGCACTTTACTACATCAATAGTTTTAAGTACAATATGCACAAAAAAAGAAGCTTTCAGCAAATTTGCTGCAAAAAACATTTAGCAATTTTGGCATTTTTTGTTTATTTTTTTTTTCAATTTTGACAATTTGTAATGCTATTGTATGTATTTTTTGCACTTGCTATACAAATACATTAAGCACTTCCATTTGAATGTGAACTTTCTTTAATTTTATGTGCACGCATATTTATTTGCATGTGCATATAAATTTTTAAGTACCTTATATGACAACGAAAAACAGATTCAATTGCATTTGTTGCTGGCCTCTCATTTAAGAACTTTAATTCATAATTTAAATATAGAGCTAAGATTAAGAAAAAAAAAACGTTTTTATTTATATATAAGTATACATACATATATAAATGAAAATAAATAAACGGCTTGACATATCAACTAATGACTAATTTGGTTATGTTTTGTGTCTCAGTTTTTAAGTACTTTTTAAAGAGTGCTTTTCATCAATTATTTTTTTTGTATCATTTTTTCTTTTATATTTATTTTTAATATTTTTTTGTCTCTTTTTTGTGGATTTTTTTTCTTGTAATGCTTAACGCGGAAACGGAAGTCAATTTGTCAGCTTTTGGGGCAAAGTAATCTTAGCTAAGAGTGAGAGTGGGTTTGTGTGTGTGTGTGAGTGTAAGCGTGTGTGTTTGCCAAATGCTTCTGTATGTGTGTGTAAATGACTGAGCTTGACTTTATCGCGCTCAACTGGCGCACATCAATTTATATGCTAATAGCGCCTGCAAGTTATTTAAAATACATATGAATCGCACCCAGCCCAGTAAAAATTGCGTTTAATGGAAAGGCCGCAGCATCAAAAAAAAAAAAACAACAAAAAAAGGAATGAAAATAAGATAAAAATTATAATAATAATACAACATATACTCAAAGAAAAAAACCAATTTATTTAAATATGTATATAAATGTTCGTTATTGTGTGTGTTTTTTTTGTGTGTGTGTGTGTATAAATTAATATGGCTTTTCACGGCCGCAGAACGCCCACATTGTGCTGTCCACGCCCCACGCCCGCCGCCTTTCCGGCGGCTTTGTTTGGCCCATTCAGAGCTCTTCATGTTGACAAAATTCAGTTAACGCAAAAATCTCATTTAAATATGCATGAAGGCAGCCGCAGTCGCGACCGACCCGCAATTGAATTTTCCCTTTTTTTTACTCTCGTGTTTTTTTTGCTGTTGTGAATTTTTGCATTTAACTTGCTGCAGGATACCACAACACATGGTCTCTCTGTATGTGTGTGTGTGTGTGTGTGTGTGTGTGTGTGTGTGTGTGTGTGTGTGTGTAACGCATTGCTTTCGAGCCATGTCGTCGGCTAATTATGCGTCTCGGGCGTAACATACAAATCTCAGCTTAAAGCTCCACATGCAGCATGTTAACTGTCCAGTCGATCAGCTGTACAGCTATTGTTGTTTTTGTTGTTGTTGTGTCCATTCTCTCTCTCTGGTATGCAAGTATTTATATGTATTTATGTATATGTACTACACTGTAATATATCATGGTCATGGTCGCCAACAATGACAAAAGCCCACAGCTGACTGACTGACTGACTGATGCAGGGGAACTGGAATTGGAACTAAAAAAAGAAAGTAGATAGACGACTGGGCGGGGGGCAGAGCAACACTGAATGAATGGAGAGAGAGAGAGAGAGAGAGAGGCTGTTGTTGTGCAGAACATGAAAATAAATTCATTAAAGCATTTATCAAGTTCGACACTTGCTGTCATATATCATGTTACATTTTGAGCTCCAACATGTTTAATCCGTGGCCCCCAGTCAAATACATATATGTATGTATACGATGTAAAGAAAATTTAACTGTGTAAATGCATACGAAAAAAAGGGCAGAGGGAACGGTGGCTGGAGCAGGGTCAGGCTACGGGGTAACATATCACCATATCAGCCTACGAAGCTTTATTTTTTTGTGTTGTTTAATTTGTGTAACGTGTTTCGTATTATTGTTCGATGTTTTTATTTTGTCTCTCTGTCTGTCAAGAGCGCTTTGAGCACAGTGTACACAAGCTGGCGTGCACCGATACAAGTTTTCACTGTAGATCCAAAAAAGATTGTTGAACCAAACAAGTTTCAAAACCTTTCAACTTCTCCCCCTCCTCCGCCTGCAGTGCAAACCAATCAATTTTAATTTTGATTTTTTTTTTCTTTCTTTCTTAACTGATTTGCATGCATAATTCAAATTGAAAATTAAATTTAAATAAATGTATTTTTAATTAATTTTACTGCTGCTGTTTTTGGTTTCTTTGGTGGCTGCTGGTCTTCGTTTATTTGAGTTTTATAATTTTTATTTTTTGTCAAACAAATTGTTATGCAAAAGCGCGTGAAAATCAACTAACAAATGGATATAAACATATGCATTATTAACAGAAAAACTGTTTGAATACATTTAAAAAATGCAGATCGACCAGAAAAATAACAATAAAAATAATAATAATACAAATCGATGTTAAACTGTCCATTGCAACCGAATAAAAACCAAAAACATATGCGGAAAAGCATATGGCAAATATATTGAAAATACGATTTTCTCGAAAAAAAAAAAGAGAGTCGACACATAAACTGCGATGAATGCGATATGCAAAGCGAGACAAAGCTAACAAAAAAGAAGTTGGCTTTAACAAAGAGTTGCTCAGCCCAGCACCAAGCACTAGGGGTAGTCAGTAAAGTAGTATATATTAAACAGGAGAATAATGAAAAATAATCCAAATCATAATTGGTATAAATATGGACAATTTTTAGATCAACCTTTATTTTTTATGCCAGTGAATACCCCTACTCCAACGAATGTGAACGGCTGCTGTTTGTTTATGACCACACTTTATACGTATGTACGTGTTGAATATGCCTGCTTGTCTACCCATAAATGTGCTCGATTCCCACCGACCCACCCACCCCATACCCCTGAACCTCATGCCACTCGCCGCGCTATCTATCTACTCCGTTATTCCATTATGTTTGAATCTGTTGTTTGTTGCCTGGCTGGACACGCGACACATTCAACATTTAACGTTCAACGTTCAACATTTAGCATGCAACATGCAACTTCTTTTCGCACTTTTTTTCTCTTCTGTTATTTACACACACATACATATATACACACAGTTTGAATTGTAATTAGCATATGGCTTGGCTTTTGTTGTTGTCTTATGGCTTTATGATTTTATGATGATTGTTTAGTAGTATTTGTGTATTTTAGACTAGAATGCCGCTGAGTAGCTTTAACTATAGAGAATTTCGGAAAGTGTTTTGTGGGGAGACTTTTGCATTTTTGTTTTGTAAAGTAATATAGATTAAATTATATATATTTGAGTGTGAGTGTTAATTATAGCATGATGCCGAAAAAGGTCAGAAACTTGAGTAAACTGTACAATTTATACAAAAACCGATACCTAGCCAAGTGTATGAAATTGAAATCCGCTCTGACATATTCCGTTTCCGGTTCGATTCAACTACATTTGCGAGCACGACGCTGGAATCGCTTCATGCGCAACGACCACTCATCCTTCCACTCCAATACAACGGAACTGGGTCCAATAGCCAGATAGCCCGGCGCTGCCTCCGAGTCGCGTCCAAGTATTAGATACGATCTGCAAAAGCGACAAAAAATAATCAAAGAAAATGCAATGAGAATCAAAGTAAATGAATATATTATATTAAGTGCATATATACAAAATTAAAGGGTAAGAAGGATATACTCACTTGTTCAGCTTGATTTTGGGGCACTGGCATTCGATGCTTTTGCGTGGCACAAGCAGCATCATATTGCCACGCCCCAGCAATGAACTAGTTGTGCCCGACATGGGATTCCGTTTGAAAATTGTCTGTATGTTTATCTCATATTTGTAGATCTCGTTCTGTCGCTCGATCGAAAACTTCTCGGTACTAATATCCTGAGAGGCGCGATCATGGCCAATAACTTTGGCCAGCAAAGCTATAAGCACAAAACAAAATTAGCTCCATATATACTTTTAGTATAGCAAGTATACGCACCATAATCCTCCATGCAAAACTTGTTCAAATTGAGTTTCTTGGGACTGGCCTTACACTTGCCGCAATCTAGAATCGAATGGAATGCAAGAATAACATTTTTTTTTTTATTATTTCCGTCTTGGTGCACTTTCTAAGAATATATGTATGTAAAATTTATGGGTCACAGCACGAAACTTGCTAATGAAACTTTTTAAATTCGCAACTTGTTGTTACTCCTAACACACACAAACACACACACACACACTTACACTTTTTCATTTCGTCGGCTTGTGAGCCACCGCCATCCTTGTAGTCACCAGTTCCACCTGAACCACCGCCGCCTCCGGCACTTTCCGCTTGGATCATATTCGCATTTGTGGGCACTTCTGTTAATTGCAAATGTAAACAAATGTAAGTAAGTAAAGAAGGTTAGCACTGAGTCAAAATAACTCTTACTTATGCAGGGCGCCACATGGGAGCGCGTCTGTTGATAGCCTCGTGCACAACGATTGCAGGTCAAACCGGTGACGCCCTCCTTGCAGGGGCACTGACCACTCAGATGATTGCAGGTCTTTCCAGTCGAGCCAACGGGATGACAGTCGCAGCCTACAAACACAAACAAAAAAGAGAAAGTGATTGAAATAGAGAAGGAGAGATTCTATCATTAGAGACATGTGACTAGTGTGACAGTAAGCTTTAGTTTGCTGATTGATGGCAATTGCCTCAGGGATAATTCAGCCAGATTTAGATTCACTTACGTTTGCAGACCTTGCGATGATTTGGCGGCTTGGTGGCATCCCGATAGTAGCCCTCGCGGCAATAATGACAATAACGTCCGGTCGTATCGTGCTGACAGTTATAGCAAACTCCGCCGGATACACGGCCGGACAGCTTGTACAGTTCCAGATTAAAGCGGCAGCGACGAGCATGACCATTGCACTGGCACACTTTAAAAGAACAAAAGGACAAACAACAAAAACAATTAGTCATATAGCCAATAAATAAATTGTTCGTTTACTAGCTTTAGCTAGATTAAAGTTTGCTTTATTTGAAAAAGTCAATAAAGAAGGAGATATAATGTTATTGATATTCAATGTATTTACGAAACGATTAGAGTTATATATATTATGAATAGTTTTTTCATCAAAATTAAACGTGTTAACCAACTATCAAATCAATCTGTCAACAGGAATGTGATCAAGTTTTAATTACTTGATCTTATTACTGATCCAACAAACGGGGAAAGTTAGTTAAAACCTTTGAGGAATACAATGATCGGCCATATCAGATGCCAATAAATCTTTTTGTTTTTCTTTGAGCATTTTTAATTAAATTTTAATTAGTTTGTTTTGTATTAATTTGACTTTATTGTCTCAAATCCAAATAATCATCAATATTTACTTTCGCTTAATCAATTATGACTATTATTATTTATTTTTGTTCTGTTAAAGAAATCTCTTCACTTCACTATAAGTGTGTTGACACAATACTTCAGCTGCTTATAAATCAAATTCTCATATATTTATATTTAAGATTGCATCGCTCCGCCAGCTTTTTACACTTAAGTGGCTTCCCCCTTTTACAGATTCTCAGCTCGGCTTAGGGCTGCGTCTGTTTGGGACAGGAGCATAGAAACGTAATCATTTAATGGCACCCGCTTCTCGCCTTGCACATTACATTTATAATTAATAATCATAAATACTTTAACGTTCTTTTCTTCTTTTCCGTTGGGGTGGGGTGTGGAGAGAGGCTGCCTCTGTCCGGCTATGATTGATTGTTGTAGGGTTGATTGATGAAACTGCAGGCTAACTAAAGAGGAGCGAGAAGAAGGGAGAGAATTCCTACCTGCTGCCCGCCCGTCTGGCCTGCAGCGACTTTTATCGATTTTTTGACCAGCAAACCCAGGTCCTTGCCTTGACCTTCCTTCGTCTGAGAAATGCTAGTTTAATTAGTTACATAGTTGGCCAATAGCATAAAATAATTTTTAGCAACTAATTGGCAGCACTTGACTGCAATTTATGTGCACAGCGATTCCAGTTGCCCCCGTTGTTGGCTGCTTGGACGGTTGGCTGCTTGGCTAGCGAGGCATTAAGCGTGATTTATACAACGCAACTCATTTATAGACAGACAAGACAGACAGACAAAGCCCATATCTACGTATATTCATTTTTATGTATGTATAAATATATAGTTTGTTACGTAGTATAAGGCGGATGGATGCCCACGCAGCTTTCGACTTCGGCTCACAAACGCATGAGCGCCTGCTTTGTAAGCTGGTGTATCCAAGGAAGCGCATAGCGTGGGGGAAAAGGGCGACAAAAGTGTCCCTTGGCTGTGCCACGTAGATGTGGCTTTCGACTGTCGCTGTGGTTGTCGGAGCGATGGGTACTTCGGGACTATTGTGATGGCTGTTGCTTCATATTTTTCATATCTTATGTCTGCATCATCGACGACGACGATGACGATGAGGCTGACAACAATGGAGTAGCATCGTGGGTGATGCGGGGTTGTGGGGGCACAACGCGGGCGGCCGTTCGCTTATTTGGCAAATAACAACAATGGCCAAACTACAATGAGGCAGCAGCAGCAGGCAGCAATACTTATCGACGAATGTTATCCTTTGCAACAACAGGCAGCACCAGCAGCAGCAGCAAGTACTACGTAGGATGCGGCATGTGGCATGTGGCCAGCCCTCTTCATCCGTCAACTGATTCTGACTCCCCCCCCCCCTTCATCTCACTACCATTGCGTCTTACCACATCATTGTCGTCATCGTTGCACAAATTAAAATGATTTTTATTTCCAACTTGACACTCTTGGCAAGAGGCAAAAGAAAAAGAGTCTTCGAGTCCAAGCTGTTATATCAGCTATGTGGATGAAGCTGACAAAACCAAACGAGTATGCAACGAGATATAAATCGCATGAATCGCATCATTTCAGAAAAACAGGTGAAAGTTTCTTAAATTAAATCACTCACAAATATAAAAAAAGTGAAGAAAATATTGTCAGAATGTCTAGCGTTAATATTTTTAAAATATGTACTGACTTAAAATAAATTTGTTAAGTGATTTCTTACGACATTACAAGCAGAACTCAAGTCATGAATCAGCAAACTACTATCCTACATCAATTAAGTTGAAATAAAGTAAGAGCAGTCTGAAGTCGTTGTAAAGTTAAGTTGATATGGAAGGCAAGCGGTCGCAAACATAAACTTTATGGTGGCAATAATAATAATAAGATGGCATGACTGTCCAGCAGCAACAGCAGCAGCAGAATGGACTTGGACAAATGGTAAATGAGTTGACTTTTGCTTTGGGGGCGACAGCAAATAAGCCAAGTTCAGCTGCTGCCTCATAAATAGCGGCAGACGGTCTGGCTGGTAGCTGCTGATGAGTTTTGAGCAGATAGATGATGCAGTTTAAGCCTACACACCCCCCCCACACACACACACACATAAGCACACACACATTAAATGCTATTTGACGTAGACCCACATAAATTCCATTGGCAGACAATTAGAAAAAATAACCAAAAGAGTGAAAAAAAAACGCCAAAAAATAGAAAAAATCAAAAAAAAACCGCACCATCGGAATATGCGACGCTCTCGACGATTAGCGTAAGTAGCACATAAATTGTTTTTGGGTTGGGTCTCGCTGACGCTGTGTGGGATTAAGCGAAGCATGTCGGACTCGAATACTGACTGCAGAGTCTAAAGTTTACAGTTTACAGTCTGTAGTTTTTGTTTTTTTTTTATTTTTTCATTCAATATCAGGCCACCAAACTACTAAATACAAACACACATAAGCACGACGCACTCAATCAGCTTAATTGGAAACAATAAAACGCATTTTAACGCGAAATTTTCTTTACAGCTCATTTGGTTTTCAACGCGTCGGCTCACACACAACAGCTTCAATCCACTCCACTCCACTCAACTCCACTTCACTCCACTCTCTTTGCCTCATTACTCATCTGCCCATCTACTACATCGACATCGACCCCATCCACTCATCGACTCATTGACTGTGTTGTGTGGAGTGGTGTGGTACTACTTATTGTAGGCCCAAAGTTGATTGCCAACTTTGCCAGATCATTGGCAAAAGATTTTACATTCACATTCAAAATTTACCATTTGCCATTTCCTTATTCCTGCTTCCACTCACTTACCCAAACAGAAAACTTGCATCTGGCAGGCAATATTTTGATATATGACTTTCGTGGCGAAAACAAACAAATTTGCAGGCGGGTGAAAAAAGAAAAGTTCATAATTTTGCCTGGCTTTTTTAATTAAATGCCAAGGCAACTCTCGTAACCAAAGTGCGAGTGAAAAACACAAAAAAAAAAAGAAGAAATGTGCCAAAGAAATAAAAAAAACAAACGAAATCCAAAAAACATGTGAAAATCATTTGGCACCATGCGAATGAGTGCGACTGCACCATAGTACAAGACTATAGCACCATAGCACCAGACCAGAGAGACCCATGGACCGTGGGACTACAACACACATCGACAGCATCGCATAAGATAAGACGGGCAAAGGTGGCAACCAAAGAAGAGAGGGACAGAGGGCCAGAGGGTAGAAATGGGTACGGAGCCGGGATCGTTGGCTGAACCGGGGCCCCGTTTACAAGTTATGCGACCGTTTGTTGTAAACGGCACAAAAATTATGGGCGAAAAGCAAACAGGCCTCGGCCAAAAAGGCTGGCCACCATCTCAATAAACTGGCTACAAAATGTCTAAATTTTTATTATTTTTTTTGTTTTTGCCATTTTGTTAGTTTTTCATATATGCAGAAAAGAGAAATGAAGGCGGCAAAGACTTCAATGCTAAAATTATGGGCAAGATACCGCAAATGCAATAAAGGCGGAAACCGGAGAAAAGGGGGGACGTGTACCTACATATACTATTGCCAATAAGATATGTGTTCGAAGTGAGTGAGTGGGCTGAACAGGCGCCACAGCTATACATGCATACATATATAAATTCTATAAGAAAAGCATTCAAGTTATGTTTAATTAAAGATGTAACACAAAGATTGGCATGGAGGTGCTAAAAAACATGTAAAGAATTCTGAGCAGATCGACTGGGAGAATCGTCACACTTGCTAATATACTGATTTCCAAATTATCCAAATTATCAGATTGGTGGATTGCACAGTTTAAGTTTATTTCGAAAATTATTACTACCTCACAGTAAAATTTTATACTTCAATGTTTTTTCTACAGGGCAGAAGAAAGCACTTTATTTTTATGATTATATTTAGTATCGAGCAAGGATTCTCAATCTGTAAAGCAAAACTAAACATTTCCAAGATTTCAATGTCATTTATATATTTTATTTATTCATATCTGTTTGCTAGTAATCTGAACTGACTTCACTTTCTATTTTAAAATATATTCTAAATGTTAAGTAAAAGCACTTTTCCCCCACTGGGCGCGACAGCAACACAATTTTCACTCTTTTTATTTTACACTCACACCGAATTACACACGCCCAGGCAGCGCAACAAACAAATAAATTTGCCATATCGCCAAGTTTTTCCATTTCCATTTTATTTTGCCATCACAAAACACCAAATTTGCTTTGCCGGCAAAAAATTTTTTTTGGCCTGTCGCATCCTGGCATCTACTCAGAGAGCGAGAGAGAAAGGAAAGATTTTTGCTAAGAAATTTCAACAGCTCGTCCAGTTCGTTTTGTCTGCCCGTCCATTGCTCCCCCCATGCCCTGCGAAACGATTCTTCAATCTTCTTGCTGTCGTCTCCACTTCATGGCGAATACTGATTCTGCCTTTGGCTTTGGTTTTGGGCTCTTCATCTTACACTCTGTCTGTATGTCTGTCTTTCTGTCTGTTTTATTA
Source organism: Scaptomyza graminum (assembly GCA_018901835.1). Lineage (NCBI taxonomy): Eukaryota > Metazoa > Arthropoda > Insecta > Diptera > Drosophilidae > Scaptomyza > Scaptomyza graminum. The sequence goes on along the minus strand of JAEIFL010000001.1, from coordinate 4,466,614 downwards.
TTATTTTTTTTATGTACTTGCAGTTTTTTTTTTTTTTGCCTCTACGACGATTTGCGTGGTTTGTGTATTTTACAATTTGATGTGATTTGAATTTTCAATGATGCCCCATTTTGAGAGTCGGGTTGAGATTGTGCGGAGCCAAATCAAGTTAATTTCGTATGGCACACGGCGGCGGACCAAAATCGAAAAGAAATAAATAAAAAAATAATCAAGTGATGCGTAAAGCCCGCCGTCATCCCAGAAAGAGAGAATGAAAAAAAAAAAACAAACACGAAAAGATGTTCTTCAATGATGACAACGTCGACAATTTGGCGATGGCACGAGACACACACACACATGTACACCATTGATATGTCTTTGGCCAATGATTTCGAATGTGTTGCGACGCATAATTTTATTTATTTTTCAATTTTGCTGCCCACTTTTTTAGCTTTCTTTCTTAGCTCCTGCGGCTGCCTGTCTGCATCCTTAAGCACTTTGCTTGCTTAAAAGCTAACGCTGTTATGATAGCACACCACTTCACACACCCGCACACACACACACACACACACACACTTGTGTTGACAATTTGATATCGAAGTCATCCCCCCTTGTCTTGCCTTGCCACACGACTCATTGTCGATTTGCTGCTTACATTCTTTGTCGGTGGCCGCCGCTTCAATATTTTTGGCTTGCCAAAATATTTGTCGCTCGACTGGCATCTACAATTTTTCATCTTTTTTTTGCTTTTATATTCTAGTCCCCTTTTTTTATATTTAGCTTCGAGTGCAACTCTACAAATATGTATGGACGAATTCTTTATTTGCTTACAGTGAACACTCTTCAATTAATTTCTTAAACTTATATACGCAGACTGTCTTCAGATTTAATTAAAATATGCAATTTAGAAAGATTTTCAAGATACTTAATGAATGTTTTAAGGAAGTTAGAGTTTATGCAACAATAATTTTACTTAGCTGTTTTAAAAGTTAGCCTAAGAATATTGTTTTTTTGTAACATTAACAAATTGTAAATTTGTTTTCCCGCTTTCATTTGTATTTTTTTCTTTCTTTTTTAGCTTTAATTTACAACATTAATTTCCTTCAATAAACTTTTTCCATTCGAAAATACTTGGCACAGTCTTGGCGTTTATGGATGTGGGTTGTGTTGTTGTTGTTGTTGCATATAGTAATTTGCATGCTTGTTTGTGTTGGTGTTGTTGTTGTTCCAAACGAAATCGACACCCCCACGAAAATGTGTTGACGACTTAGACGCCAACACGCAAATTTGGCCAAACAAATTACCCCAAAAATGCATCGAAACCAAATTGCAGCCAAATCGGAACAATAATACCATAAGCTGAATAGAGTTTCGATGCTAAAGCTTATTTGGTGGTGCTTGGTGCTTGGTGGTGCACTTCATCCAGCAAGCAGATCGAGAGCTAAATAGATAGCAGAGTCAACCGAATCGCTGTCTGTCTGTATGCCGGGGCGTTGATAATTGAATTGAAAACTTTTTCGCCGCACTTTTGGCATGCCAATTGATGGGACAGCGACGAAAAACCGAATACACAGTTAAGCCACAGCCAACAGTTAAGGCGGCATAATTTGTGGATTGTGCAACACACACCACACCGCACAGCACCACACATATACTAGACATGAGTGAACGAGTGTGAGATAGCGCGAGTGAAAGAGTAAGCAAACGGGTAAATGGAAACTGGAAATTGGAAAAGCGCAGGCAAATTAATGGCAAAAAAAATAGTAAAAAGAAAAGAAAAATGAAAAACCTAAGCATGCAAAATGGCAAAGAATAAACGAAATAGGCACGATGAATGCGACCATAATAATAAAAGGAAATAAATCAGTTTTAAGTTCTCAACTTTTCCACCAACTCCCCATTTGTTAGTGCTAACTATCCAACGCCCTACCTTAAGCCAAAGTATTCCCATCCCATAATCTTCACATTGAATGTTTTTATGGCTTTATTATACCATATACTATAATATATATGTTTAAGTCACTGCGATTTCCAGGTTGAATAGATTGATTGTAACTATCAGATGCATTAAATTGATTACTTAATACTAATATTCCAAATTATTTTGGAATATTCAAAATGTAAGGGCATCTGAGTGGCGTTTTTCGCTCTGCGTGCGTTTGCCATGACTCCTTTTTATTATAGCCTCGTACATTAGCATTGCCTCTTTTGCGCCAATGTCACTTGGTCCGCTCGCTCGCAAGCTGGCTGGTTGGTTGCAATTCTCCAGACTGCGACTTGCAGCGCATTTTCATAAGACATAAATTCTGCGATTTAGCTAAATGCGCTCTACGGACTTTGGCTCGGTAATTTGTGGCATGCCAGGCCAAAGGAAGTGCAGCGCTCAGCGAGAGGAGGAAGCAGAAAGAAAGAAATAGGGGGAGCCGAAGGGTGAGAGATGGCTGGCAAAGCGAAGGCATGCAAACAATCAAGAGAGTTAGCAAGATCTCAACTTGGAGATGCTCTATAGAAAGACTTTTTCTAAGCTGTACGGTTTGACCATAAAGAAAAATAAATGTTAGAAGTATGTGCTTTCGATATATATCGATGTCAAACACTATGACAATTGTGGCTTACAATCAATAATAGATTTTTCTCGATAAAATACTCAAGTGCAATTCATTTACAATGTACATTGTACATTTATTATAAACTTTGATAATTATTTTGTAAAATCGTTTTGTAAATTTTACAAAATAGCGAAAAAACACAAAATTTAAAAATACACATAACATTTTAAAAATTCAACTAGTTTAGTTAACAAATATTGTCTTTATAATTGGTGAGTACTTTTTATCTCTCTTTATAATTTTTACGACTTCATTATGCTCATTGTTACACGTTTCGAATGTGTGCGGGGTATAATCGAAAGAAAAGAAAAGAGAACTTGCATTGGCATTAAATTACACTAGCACATGCGAGGCTCCAACAGCACCAACAGCTTCAACAGCACCAACAATAACAGCAACAACAGCAAAACGATGGTAAAAGGCTCAGACAAGGCGACGCTGCGACTGCGACAAGAGCTCATATTGCTTTCGGTCTGTCTACTATATATATACTTCTTGCGAAAATATTTCAATAGCCTCTATTTCTGTTCTCCCCACCACCTCCCACCCGCCACTACCTCTAGCACACTCTTTTCACTAACTTTTTTACTAGCTGGTTATGCGTTTTTAATGGCACATTTTGTGCGTAAATTGCATTAATTTTACGTTCGAGGCGCACACGCTTACCCCCAAAAAAGAAAAAACGATGTGGGTTGGCGAGGAGGGGGCATCTGGTGGAAATAGAAATTGCATCGAGTCGTATGACATACGAGCAAGTGGTAGCCAAACGGCCAATGGCGTTGTCAATGTGCCACTGATGATTGAACGATTTATGAGGCGCAGCAACTGCAACTGCAATCGGCAGGGGGCAACTGCCGATAGAGACAAGTGGACAGAGTAGGGGGTAGAGGGGTTGCAACCGGTTTCGTAGCCAAGTTTTCGAATTGTTGGCTTATATCAGCGATGCAATTAAAAGCAGATGCAACAGCAAGCCAGTCGCCCAGTCGGCCAGGCCCAGACAAGCTGAGAGTTGGCCACAAACTGAGTTGGCAAAGAGATTTAGGCTCACAATCGATTGGCAACAGAGGAGGAAAGTAGCACAAAAAGGTTGTTGCAATCAGGGCAAGGTACTTAAAAACAAAAAAACTCACAGACCACAGACTGCTGCCAGATAGCCAGTAGATAGAAATGTTACATCCAACAGACAAGCCAGCAGCAAGCTGTGATGTGGTCAACCTGTTCGAATAGATCATCAATCGTAAAGTTAAATGCTTACAGTTCAATTTGTTAGGAAATCGCATTCAGGTCGCAATCAACTTTAAAAGTTGTGAACAGATTTAAAGGTAAATAAAATCAAAGTTGGATTCATGACATGAGTTCAAATCATCCGTATTATAATAATAAAACCTTTATTTTAACACTTAAATAATGAATAAGCATATATCTAAAAGTCATTTATATATTTAAAAAATAATTCAACTAATATTTTAGATATTAAAAATGTCAAACTATCACAAAACAATAAGTTTTAACATTGAAGTTAATGAATAAATTTTTGTATTTTCATATTTAAGGCTAACTTTTGTTTAGTTCGAAATAAAAAGTAGGGCAAAAGGCCTCAAACTACATAGTTGGAAAATAAATACCATTCAATATAACATGTTTATTTTATGTTCCATCTCTTGATTCCGCATTATTTTTGATCCTACTCCGTTAGTTACAAGCACATACTTGTGATAGTGTGCTACTTTTGGGGGCACTATGTGTGTGTGTTTGTATTGGTTAATACTGTTGTGCTCTGAGCTCTTCTTTGACGTTTACTCACACATACGCATTTTATACAACAGACAGCACTAACAGTAAATAACGAAGGGATTTGCGTATACATACAAATGTAGTTATAGTATCTATGTATGTATTTATTTTTTGTCGAATGATTTTACATGTTGCGAAAAATGCATATCCAAGTGCTCTGAATGCAAAACTAAAAGCTCTTGCTTTCTAAATAAGTGTGTGTGTGTGTGTGTGTGTGTGCTAAGCGGCAAACAAAAGCTGTTAGAAAACAGAGAAAATCCCTTTGGGTAACAAAGTGCAGAGCAAAGGACACCCTTACACACACACACACGCACACTCGCACACACTTAAATACATAGTTGTATATTTACCCCCTTTTGCCATCGAATCCTGCTAAGCTGCATAACTGACAAAGGCAGAAACAGAAACAGAAGGTGGGAGAGGAAGAGCAATTGCTATATGTAAATATATGTATTTGTATGTATGTAGAGAGCTATAGGTATTCGAGAAGCGGTATCCCTTGGATCCTTTCGGATTCGTAGAGCTGGAGCTGGAGCAGCAGCTGCTTTCAATTGTCACGGCTGCAATTTTAACCCAGAAACATAAATATTGCAATTTATTGCAAAAGCCGAAAGGGTGACACAAGCAACACTATGCAAGGAAGGCAGGCGTGAACTCAAATGCAAAGCGCGACGAGGTCACACACACATACAACAAACCACACATGTCGCGACACGTTGCAGCATAATGGGACTGGATCCTTTTGCTAAAAGCTTTTACGCCGCACAAACAGAAGTCGCTTTCTCTCTCTCTCTCTCTCTTCTCCTCTCGCTCTCTTTGTCTCTCAGTAAGCTGGCCACAGGATCAGTTTTCGCACAAACATGGCTCAAGTCGCTTTCCAGATCATCATACGCCGTGTGGGACATGACATGCACAAGAGGATGCGATAAACGGACGTGGCATCAACCAACGAACGCAAGGTAACAAAAAATTTTATTTAACTTAATATAGTTGGAGTTACTTGAAAAAGCTTCTAAAAGTAACAACACAACGCAACTAAAAAGTGCAGCAGAAAACCAAAGCAAAATGTAAACACACAAACAGCAAACACCAAAATGTAAAGCAAACTAAAGTTGAGAATAACAAAAAATTTAAAAGAACGAATGGGTTTTGTATGACTGTAATATACTGTTTTCAAGGCAATTTCACAAGGATACAGTAGTACTACAGTATCTTCTCCACATATATTTTTTTGTTCACTTATCGTTGAAATATTAATATATATTTCTTAACGCATTTCTTTGACTTGGATTTGTAAACAAATTAAACTCTTCTTTTTTAAAACTTAATGGGATTTCTAAAGACTCTTTTACGGGGGGTGTCTAACGAGACTGGACAAATATATATACATCTTTGAATGTAGAATTAGGAATTTACTATTCATCCTTCAAAATATTGCATATGAAATTCACAACTTAAATGTATACCCGTTTTTAAGGCATTTTCATAAACTACAGGGTAAGCGAAAAGCTCTCAAAGCAAACTTTTATTCAGTCAATTCCAGCACACACATCCAACCAACCATCAGCCCCATCCTTAAGCCACATGGAAATATATACTACCAGGGCAATGGCTAAGTGGGAAGATGGTGGGGGCATGGTTGTGTGTTGTAGAAAATTCATTAATATGCGCATACACATACCTACACACATACATACATATGTAGATTATATGATTAAACTGAAACAACCTGCCTTAGTTAGTCCTGGTTGTTGCTGGTTGTTGCGCAAACGTTGTTCTTTCTATATATATTTTTGTATTTTTTTAAGAGAGTTTTTGTTTGCAGTTGGCTTTGTTTTTTTGTTGCTATCCTTTTCATTTGTTTGATTTTGCCCAAACGAAGCACTTGAAACAATGAGTGCGAACTGCTGAAACTCACTGCTAATGGAAGTGAGCAACAAAGCAACAACAAACAAACAAACAAACAAAGTTATAGCGCTACAAAAAGACAACAGCAACAACAAGAAGTTTGATATCGAAGCTACTCCACATGTGATTAAACATAACAAAGTAATGACTGGTCGGTGGGGGGAGCGGGTGACAAGGCCGCAAAAGGATCAAACAAACTGTTAAAAGGGATGAATAATGTTTAAGGGGAGCGAGCGAGCGATGTTTGCCCAGGCTAAACTATCTGCTAATGAAAAACAAGAAAGGATGTAACAAACTTACAAGCCAACAACAACAAAACACGACCCAAACCGAGCAACCACCCAACTGGTGCACCCAACAAAAAAAAAACAACCCACGCATCGCATCTCATCCACTCGCTTGGCATGTCGCACTCAAAGGGTTTTCAAAGTTATTTGTTTGCTCAACGGAAATACATCAAAATAAATGCGAGCCAAAAGCAAAACGAAGTCAAATGCAAATATGAAGAACGGCTGTGTGTGTGTGTGTGTGTTGGCATCGACAAATATGGGCATTGGCGCCTAAATAAATATTTGGCACACTTTTGCCAAACAACAGTCGCATCCACAGCCCAAACACTCGACAGCAGCATTAGCAACTATCCACCCACCTCACCCACTTAATGGTTGCAAAAAAAGGCCAGTAAAAAATGTTATAAAAATTTACCTGATGTCAAAAGTAATTAAACGAAATGCCAGCAACAGCATCAGCAGAAAAGCAACAACAACGACAAAGGAAACTTGGTAAATTTTGTCACGAGAGGCGCGATGAATAAAACAAACACAAATATATATACAAAATGAAAAGGAAAGAAGAAAGAAAATGGCGTCGGCGTTGACAAAATTTAATAAAAGTGCAAAGTGGAACCCAACTTTCGAGAAGAGTGCAGCGAGAAAACAACGACAAAGAAAAACTGCAGCTGGAAAAGTGCAACAATAGCAATGAAAAAGTTCAAAAACAATGCCAATGTGAAGATGAAATAGTTTGTCTTGAGAAAAATGTCTTTGACAGGAGGAATAATTTTAGCAAAATAGGTTTAAAGACCAAAGCTTAAAGTTCCTAAAACATTCCCAAAGAATAAAAATGACAAGATTGAACGCAGGTAAAAACTGTTTTTTTTTTTTTTTTTATACATTATTTAAAGAGTTTAAAGTTCAGAATAGAAAACTAAATGAAAAATATTTTTTATGTGTAGAATTATTTAACTAAAATATATTTAAGGGTCAATTAAGATCAGATCATAGGAAAAACAAGTCTACATACATCTATGGTATTTGTATCAGTTGGAAAAATCTACATGAAACTTTTATCTTAAGACTGATTAAAGTTGAGCAAAATATTGTTATTGTACTTAAAGTAATAACGATATACTTTCCCAAAAGAAATATTCTGTCAAAGATTGTGTCAATGAAAACTATAAAGGAAATACATACATACAATACTACATTCGTATATCAATCAGATAGACTCTATAATAATTACTTTTAGCAAGTTATTTGAGTTAAAAGTCGAGTCATTTAATTACCTTGGCATAAGTAAGAGAGCGAGAGAGAGGGAGAGAGACAAGCCATAAGCAAACGCAAAAGGGCAAAAAGTAGACGGAAAGTCGAAAGTTTGCCAGCTTTTGTTAGGCGTCATTGGCGGCGGCAACCCGTAGTACTTACGACAATAGTATGGCAGCAGCCAACCAGTCAAGAAGTCAACGGAGCTGGAGAAAAAGTGTAATGAGAAAAATGTTTGCAAAAGCAGAAAAAGAAAAGTTCGAAAACGAGGGCGACGCAACACCAAAAACAATAAATAACAAAGTCAGAGAGACACAGAGAGAGAGAGAGAGAGAGAGAGAGAGAGAGAGCGAGGTAAGAAAAGCGTAAGACGTACGAAAACTTTTCAATAGTAGTGTGACAGTGGGCGTGCCAGAATGCCATAAACAACAACAGCAACAAAAACCACTAACAACAAGCAACAATTTTGCGCTTTGCCTCTTTTCGTTTCCGTTTTGAGCGACGTGACGCGACGCGTCTTTAAAAACTGTGTCGCATACCCATCCCCCCCCCCCCCTGCCAGTCTGACTGGCTGCCATCACTGCCACCTTCAATTTGACCTGCCCTGCTGCCCTTTCGCACTGCTTTGCTTGCTGCGCTGACAGCCACTGTAAGTAGCTGTGTAATAAAATTACTTTTTAAGTGCGCTCTGCTTTTGCGCTGCTCACTTCAGCTCGGCGTACCTGTCGAAGAGACACCAAACAAAAACTAGAGAGAGAGAGATAGCAGTTGGCGTGGGTCGTGAATTGGCAGCCCGCATCAAAGTGAAAGTCGGAACGCGTTTGAATTATTTAACGCAAATGAAGCCAAAATACCAAAAGATGCAGATAAAGAAAGAACAACGTGGCGTATGAGTAATATGTCGAACTTCTTAACATAAGTGATGTGTGTGTTTGTGTGTTTGTGTAAGGAAATACAGAGGATAGAATTACCCACAAAATAAGTTTATAGCTGTTTTTTCAACTACAACAACAAATTGGGCAACGAACTCTATCGTAAATCAGCGTAAAAGTTTTTCACTCTCTTTAATTTTATTTTTTATGACGCTAGCTGAGCTGCAAGACGGCTGGCTGGAAGGCGGCAACTGCAATGTGGCCCCATAAAATATGTTGCAAATTATGAAATATTTGAAACTTTAGCCTAGCAGCAGCATGGAAGCAGTCAAGGCGAACGAAAATTGTGCCCTAGGATTTTCAGTTCGTTGCTGCCTGGGTCGCCGCTGTTGGTTATGGGCATTTAAGTTTTGTGTGTGGTGTGGAAATAAATTTTAATCGAAAAATACACCAAGGCAATAAGAACGCTAAAGGTTCTCCGAACCAACAGCTGCTGGAGCAGTTGTTTGGGGGAAGAGGCGACCAAAGGGCAATGCGACAAGTTTAAACTGCAGCGGGGCAACCAAATGGAGCCTGAAACTGCAGACAGTCTGGGGAATATTTACAAGTATCAATCGCAACAGCCACAGCCACAGGACACTAAACACAGATTCACAAAAAACTGTGTGTGTGAGTGTGTGTGTGTGAGTCTTGTGGCACAGCCGTTACGCTTGGTTGCAACTTAAACAGTTTTCAAAGCAGCACAAAATCTAAATATACTATGTTTAGCTGCGGCAAACGTAGCATATAAAAAGAAACAAAACTAAACTAAAAATTAAAAAACGTTTGCTTTAAAATTTAGATTATATTTAAGTTAATTTGAATACGAAAATGTTTTTTGTTATAATAAAAATTAGTTCACTTAATATTTTTTTTATTTAAACCTTTTTTTTGTAAATGTTTTTTAGCATAGATTTTGCATTGCTGTTGTACTTGTTTTTATAATAATGATCCTAAAATAGTTGGCTTGATACCTAAACCGAATTTAACATTAATCAACCAATATTAATAACAAATTTATAAATGCACAACTAAATAAAGCATTTTTCTATTTTATTATCCTTGACCTGCCAGCTAGACTCGACTTTAATTATAAGCATATTTACTTGGCAACCCTTCCCCGCTTGTGCCATCCCAAAATCGAAAAAATACAAGCAAATGGCCAGGCAATGAAGTCAAGTCCCAGGACGACGCGTACACAGTAAATGAAAATGGGAAAGATAACAAAGCAAAACAAAGAACATCAACAAAACATAGCAAACAGGTTGAAGGCGATTTAGTTGTTGTTGTTGGTGTTGATATTGCTGTTGTTGCTGTGGGCAAATTGTGAGTCTCATTGGACTGCTTAAAGTTTCTTGTTGTTGTTAGTTGGCAAACGTTGCGTTCTTCATCTCAGCTCATTTGGACTTGGCCCATGCTGTTTATATAACTTTCTCGTGCGGACGGACGTCGTATTTATAAGACTTAAGGCTGGGAAGGATTTCCCTTCTTTTTTTTTATGTATAATTTCTAGCTGTTTTGCCTGCGCTGGCCAGTGAGTCTCCTGGGGGGTTAATGTTGCCGGTGCCGTTGCCGTTGCAGCTTCGACTTTAAGGCGCGCGCACATAAAATTTAATTAAGTGCAACAACAACAACTAGTAACAGAAATAGCAGCGATAGCAGCAGCAGCAGCAACATCGTTTATAAAATTCACATAATAACAATAAATTTTAAAATGCGTCTTGGCTACACTAAGAAAAAATATTGTGAATTTTTGAACATTTGCCATTATTTGCAAAAAGAACAATTGGAAATCTTCAAATTTCATTGCATTTGTAAAACAATTTGTTGAACCTTCAATAAGAAATATTTTGGATAAGTTTCAAAATTATTAAAATATTAAGTATTTATTTTTTTTTTTTTGAGACTTTCTTTTGCTGTGTGTTGGAAGCCGGCAGCGCCGCTAACGCTGCTGGGGTATTAAAATTTATCGCCGGTTGCGTAGCACGCGCAGAATATTTGCGTCTCGCTCCCAGCAGCAGCTGCAGGCAGTGGGTGGCAGACTAATACCAGAAACTCTGAGCCGAGCTCACTGAGCAGAAGTAACGTCTTTGCAGCCTCTAGAGAGGCGTTTCTTGTTGTTGTTGTTGTCTTTTTATTTTACTTAATTTTATTTCTATAAACTGCTACGCCTTCTGGTGCCACACATAGTTGAAGGGAAACACAGAGTCACATATGCTGAAACTCTGTTTCCTTCTCCCCCTACCACCAAACCCCCCACCCCCTTACTCTGCACTCATTAAGCAAGCAAAATCATTTGTCTGTTTTGTTGCTTTGTTTGCTTGGTTTGCTTGGCTTGCTTATTCATTTGGTGCGCATTAATTACACGACACGCATACGCCGAGTTGTACGTATGGAAATGGATATTGGGATGAGAATGGGGGAGGGTCGCATAATTTATTAAAAAGCCGAAAAAGAACAAAGCCCCCTCCCCCTCACCATATCATCCATTCCTTGGCAGGCACTCAGCAAAGGGAACAGCTAAGCCAAAAGGCTACGATGGAAAGAGAGGAGGGATTGAAGCTGTCCGTATTGGAAGACGTTGGGGATTTGCTTGGTGTTCGTCAGCTCAACATCATCATCAGCTGTTCGCTGCTGTTCGTACACTTGGAAAAATTTAAGAATTTACTTTTATAAAAATATAAATATCTTAAATTAAGTTTGTTTGTTGAACGCTCCAAAGGCAATATTTATATAATAGTATTTTTGAGAAATCTAAGGTTTTAGCTTTTTGTTAAGCTTCTTTAAGCCAATCTTTCTTGAAGTGTAGCTGGTGTTGTCTTCATGCTGCCTTGCCTCCTTGCAGCCAATCCTCGTCAACACAAATGACTGTCTCATGTTATCTGCTAAGCTGTCTTATCTGTTTGCTCTGCTCCACAACGCCGTACGCCTTTCGCCCTTCGCCCTTGACGCATCTGTTTGCATGTTTATCTGTCTGTTTCGGTTACTCCGTCTGTCTGTCTTTTTGGTCTGTTTGTCCTAGCTTTTGGGTCTGCTGCCAGTGATTTCGACTTTGTTACTTATTTAATTTGTTGCTTATTTGCTCTGCCCCGGCTCGACTCGACTCGAACATAACTCACAACACATCCATCCATCGTACTTGTTTGCATATGTATAACATGCTCTCCCGATGATGCTTCTCAGCTCTTGGTCGTCGCATCTCTCTGCTGCTGCACAACATCCTGGCCTCTTTTTGTCCATGTCCTTGTTCCTCTTCCTGTTGTTGTTCGGAGCATGTTTACTTATGTTTGCTAATGATTTGCCAGCCTGCTTATCAAATTGGTTGGCCTTCCCCGCCCCGAAGGAAAATAGCATTACAAATGATGCCACCAATAATGCTTCCCAACTGAACACACACACAAACACATTCTTACTGCATTATGTTTATTGATCAAGACAAGGAGGGAGAAAGAAGCTTCAGTCAATAAATTTACAGCACACACAATGTTGCATGCAAAATGCATTGTGTGGCATTTGGAAAACTGACCAATCGCGCAATTCCACTGACTTTAAGACTTTACTACTTTCGGTTTTAAAGTGTTTTGTATCTTAAGTTGGCTAAAACGTTTAAATAATTTATTTCAATTTTGTTATGAATTTTCGATCAGTTTGAGTAAAAATAATATGTATACATATATACTTATAACGAACAGTTATTTTAAATGCTTATGACTTATTGTTAGGTTTTGGCATTTATTTAAATATTTGTTGATAAAAGCTTCGATAGAAAACAAGTTTCAAATAATGTAGTTATCTAATTGAAAGTTGAAAAAGTGCTGAAATATTTGAAGAAAGTTGATTCAATATATTTTCTATATATATTCTTTTTCCTTTTGTAACGAACAGAGTACGTTAAGCAGTCCCTGTTTAGGGCGATTTCAAGTAATGCGATTTAAAGCGGTTGCAAAGTGTTTTTGTTGTCTTTTTCGTTTAAAAGGGACTATGATGAGGCCAATAAATTGCTGGCGCCCATTTGCGTGCAGCAGCACTAAATAACTGCAGCATCAGGCTAGCCATCCAGTCCGTCTACCACCACCCACCATGCATCACTCCCCACCCCATTTTTGTGTTACAACTTGCTTTAGAGAGTGTTGCAAGCAATGCCAGCTGTCGCTGGCAGGCCGTCGCGTCGCGCCGCGTCGGTGCAACAAAATGAATGAATGCGAAAAGAAAGCAAGAATTATGTGGCAACAGGATGCGATGACATTTATCACCTGCGTCGCTGCGTCGCGTCAGACAGTAGCAGTAGCAGTTGCAGTTGCCGTGGCAGTGGCATCAGCATCATTGCAACTGTTTAGTTTAGGATTGGAGTCTCCCTCCCCCTTCTCTCTCTGTCTCTCTCTCTCTGGCAGTTAAAAGCAAAAGTTTTTCGCCAGTTGTTTAACTTGCAGACTGTTTGATTATGCCACAACGCTGCTGCATGCGTCGCGGCAGCATTAGCATAAATTTCCAACAGCTTATGCGCGCATATGAATATATTATGCCGCAGGTTACCGTTATTTATGTGTACTACCGGCTACCGAAAAAACTTGGCGCAACTTTTCGTTTGGTTTGGTTTGGTTTGGATTGGGCGGAATTGGGCGGTATTGGGCGGGATTGGAGCCCTTCTAGGGTGAGGGGAGGGACGAGCACGACTTGTGGCTGGGATAATCGCTGCTTAGTGCAGTCGCGCGCATAACGCGCCAAACCGCGCAGCCGTTGATAACCCAGTCTGGCAGCCCCGCCTCACCCTCACCCTTCCTCTAATCCTACCACCTTCTATGCTTAAAAGCTCATTGAAGAGCATTCAAATTGAATTTTCATGCAGGCAACTTTTGTTTACTTTGTGGCAGCAGCAACAACAACAACAACAGCAGCGACGTTGAAATCAAATTTAAATTCGCCAGCCTGCCGCATTACACGGACGAACGCCCCCCCACCCTCCCTCTTCGAACAATTCAACAAAACTCACCCATGCCAAGCCAACCAAGAAAAAACACCACCCAACCCCACCCACCCACCATCCTGCACTGCTCAGGTGGCAGGCCAAAAACTGTTTGAAGTGTTCTTCTTCTTCTTCTTCTTCGCATACAATTTCTAACTTACCGCGATGAAAGACAGAGAGGGGGGGAAGTGGGGTGTGAATGGGTTGCCAAATTATATTTATTTATTCGTGCGTTCAACATAAACGTAAAATTAGCGCTCGCTAGATGGCGCCAATACAACGATTTATGCACCAAAATTTTGGTCTCGCAACAATTTGACCAAAAAACATAACAAAAAAAAAACACAATGCCTCAACATGCATACAAATCGGTTGATTGGCATTATATAACTATATTTATTAACTATAATTTATTTATAAAATGTATTGTCTTCGGCGCACTGACTGACTGCTATCAACGCACAATAGTCCCACATATATATAATTGGAAGGGAAAGAAACTTTTGATAAATAGTAGATACCCCAATAAGAATAAAACTTATTTTGCTGAGCTTTGTTGTCAGCCCTGTTATTATAATAATGTTGGGAACAGGCGGTAACTTTTTGACTAGTTACAAAGACTGTTTCATTTGTGTATAAAATAAGTAAAAGTATGAGAAATAAAGATCAAGATGCGGCGGAGTATTAAAAACAAAAATTATTTGCTATACTGCAGCGCACATCGGCACACGCAATAGTATACTAACAAGGTCAAGTTATTTTTGAATGTTTATAAATTCACATTTAATTAGTCTGCCTTGCTCGTTTTTGCTTGTTTTCTTGCGGTTTTTAAGCTTTATATGCATTTTTTTGCGGGAATGTTTTTTTTTTCTTCTAAATAGTACCTAGAAATGATGGGACAAAATATTCAAGTAGACGAAATCTCAAAGTAAGCGAAAAACTTGCATAAAAATAAAAATCCTTATATCAAACCAATTTGGCAAATTTGGCATTTTATGCCAAGATAATGGCGTAACGGCGTAACTTTGCGTTATAATCTTTGAGTGCAATTTTAGTATTGGGATCGTAGGTGAACGCTTAAAAGTTAAACTTAACTGAAGGCTTATCTTTCTCTTGAACACAGCAAAGTATTAAAGCTTTGACTTTCAAAAAACATTTTTAAATTATTTCGAAAATTTTCAACACCTTAAAGTTCTTGATTTGTTGTGTTAATGTCAACTTGTTTATATAATTATCGACAGTTAGTGGAATTGTTACTTGGCGTTATGAGCTATTAAATTTACATTTGGAGCACAACTATTTTTTTTTGCCTTTTGATCTGTCCGCTAGATGGCGCCACTTGCTGCGGGTACAAGTGATTTATATGCTATTTATATGATTATATGCAAGCGGAGCGACCTTGTTTCAAATTAATTTCAACAATAACAACAACGAAAAACAAATCTTTTATTGGGCGCGTTTGGCAGCTCATAAGCCTCAAGCACCCAAAAGCAAACCAAAGCAAAGCAAAGCCCAAGCCCCATTGAGCCGCCTATTAACCTCAACGTGTTACCTGGCACATGAATAAATCAAAGCCTTCCCACACTTATACATACACACAGACACACACACACACCCCCGCGTGCACAGCATGTTGCCTACCCACCGTTTTATAGTCATTCAACTGACAGATGATAAATGTGTTCGGAGGGGGGTTCTTTTCGTGCTTCGCTTCGATTTGCTTAACAAATTTGTAAGATTCTTAACACATTTGCATATTGCGTAAGCGAGAGGAATCCCAACAGCTGCTCCTTACCCCTTGCAATGCACCCCCCACCAACCCAACCATTGACAAGTTGCCATTCCTGCTGCTGCTGCTGTCTCTATTTTTATATTGCATGCTGGATTCTTCTTATGGTATCAAGTGTAGAAATACTCTGAACTCTGAAAATTCCTTGCGACGACGACTTCAACTTGGACTTGTTTCCATGTGCTTTATATTGGATGTGGAGTTATTGTTGTTCTTGGTTTTGGTTTTGGTTGTGTCTGTGTCGCATTGAATGAGTTGCACGGTAATGACGACATTTCCTTCCGACAACAACAACAACAACAACTTAGATGACAGAGTTGCGCTTTCGTTTGCTCATTTTATTGCCATCGTCAGGGTTGCCCTTGCGCTCTTCAACACAAAACACAAAAAAAAAGAAAACGCTTTTCTATATTGAGTTTATTTATTTAGCTTTCACGCGAGCGCATCCGTAGCAGGGGTTCCAATGATGGGGGATGGGGAATGTTTTTAAGGGTCGCTCAATAAAAAAAAAAGTGCTGGAATTTCCGACGACATTTTCGCCAACATTAACGCCTTGTCCTTCGTTTCCATCTCTTTCCTCTTCACAAATTTCATCACAGACATTTTGCAATGGCATTTTTTTTTTTTTTTTCCTCTTGGCGTTTTTTATTCCGATTTGACATTGTCTGCTTGACACTCAACGAAATTGAGCTGAATTTGTTTAGTGGATTTTCTGCGTAACTGAAAACATTTGAAATGTCTGCTAAGATATGCGCCAATCATTTGCTCAACTTTCTCGTTCCACCCATACAGAATCTTGTGCATCATACCACAAGACTTGCCGCCACAAGCCACAAGCCTGCCACAAGACTTAGCGCCTCTGCTTCAAAGTGCAGCTTTCCTCCCACACAAACACACACACACACACACAGTCATAGTTTTGTCGTCTGCAGGTAAATTCTTCTGCAAAGCCGTTTAGAACTCTTCAAAAAGCATCTCAAGCTTTAAGTCAAATAGCAATTGTATGCTACGAATTTTCGGCTGCAACTCGGCTGGATGGTTGGTTACTTGTGATCAAGTTCCTGCCTGTAGTGCAATCAAAACAGCTTCAAATGTTCCATTTATGTATTAAGTTAATGTTGAAATGATGCGCGTTTACGGCTTAATGCATTTAAGGTGTAATAAATAAATCAGCTCAACTTGTTTGTATTCATATATTTCTTTAAATTTGTCTTATGAACTATTGTGGAATATTTGAAATTAGATATGATATATGTGTTGCATTTTAAAAGGTCTACAATTTTAACATTATAGCTATTTAAATAAATCAGATTGACACTCTGTTAGTTAATATTATTTAATGCTTCAAAAAAATTAGTCGTACTATATAAAATATACATATGTATAGCTGTACCGGATTGCAGTTCAATAGTATTAAAAAAAACCTTTAAGTTTTTTATTTTATTATTTTTATTGAATTTAGAGAAGACAATTGCAGTTTGCTTGGATACATACTCAAATGTATATTTAAATTATTTTTTTTACGTCTCTTTTTAGTTTTTGTTGAAGCCCCTTCAGTAGAGTTTTTATAATTCGGTACCGAAGGAGTCTGTCCGATTGTATAAACTTAACTTTTATCGACACCAATAGAGCTAAAAATCTATGCAAAAATCTTTGTCTACGGGCAGGCCAGATAGAGTGTCATGAGGCTACGCCCAAGCGGGCTAAACCATCGATTAAATCGTTTTGTATGCCGATTTATGTATTTTTGCAAAACACTACAATTAAGATATTTTATTGCTAACTTGTTAACACCGCCCTAACTTACTGTCTGACCTCAACATTTTGTCGACGTTTTGCTCGCTAGCCTAAAGCTGTGCTGTGGTGGCTTTGTGGCCGTTCCGATGCCACTTCGCGGCCACTGCATAAATTTAATGCATGCAACTTCCAGACAGAAGTGGCAAGTGAGTGGCAAACGAGAGAGACGGAAAGAGGCGAACTAACCGGAGCAACACGAGCCACTTGGGCAATTATTAATGTTAATGTCTTCATTACAATTCATTCTCGTGTTGTTTCCACGCCGCGGCTTTTTGTTCCAGTAGAGAATACGCCCATTTATCCACCCACACAGAATGAGGCGGAGGGGGCGGGTAGAGGTCCAGTGACAGGCAAGTGAATAAGCGTTGCTAATAAATTAACGCTAATCACAGTACTAAACTCAATATATTTAGCTGCCACAAAGTTGAGCTACCAGAAAAACGCGCGACAATAAATTATGTTTTGCCACGATTTCTGAAATCAATACAGCAAAGCTGATGGCGAGAGAGAGAGAGAGTAGTAAAAAAGGTTGAGGGCGGCCGTTGACTTTAATCGCAGGTAAGTGGGCGGCAAAGAGAGGCGTGTCAACACGATGGGGCGACAACCCAACAACAACAACAGCAGCAAAAACTCGACCAGGATTGAAAAGCCGATCTGAGTGGAGTGACTGCAAATGATACTTTAATGTGACAGGCGGACGTAAGCCGGAGTGTGAATGGTGAATGGCGAGGGTGTGGGGTGAGCAGGGAACGGAGCACGAAACGAAACGAAAGGCAACTCTGTCAGCATGCTGATGATTTTTGCACCTCTTTTTGTGCTGTGGTTTTTTCTGCTCTATTGCTGTCATCATAAAAAAAAAAATTAGAGAAAAAAAGGGGCAAAAAACTATCGCATCCCATTCTGGGCTTGCTTGCAGCCTTTTTTTGTGCCGGCTTCTCTTCTCGATTTTTCTTCGTTTTGTGTTTTGGTTTTTTTTTGCGTTTTAATTCCCGTGGCGCGCTTTCAACGCTTGTCATCTTACCGCTAATGGCGGCTACATGTCAACCACTCATCTCATGCACCGTCACCGTCACCAGCTCCTGTCTCCGTCTCCTGTCTCCGTCTCCATCTCTGACTCAATGGCGGCCACAGAGCAGCTTGGCTGCTCGTTTTCCAGCCATTCATTCATTTAGTTGTGTGTGTCGGGCACGTTGAAAGCAACAGCAGCACCAGCACCACTAGCACCACCCACAGATGCAACAGGATGAGCCGATAGGTGGCGTAACAACAGCAGCGCCCGCATGGCAACGACGTCAAGCGTGAAATCGCTTTGCCAGCCCAGCATCCATCCAGGCAGGCAGGCAACCATACAATCATACAGCCAACCTGTCGTCATACAAATTTTTATATATATTTAAAAAAAAAAATAAGCAAAAAAACAGCGCCAGTAATTCTTGTTGTTGTTGGTGCAGCGAGGCAGGAAAGAAGCAGGTACAACAGCCAGAAGCTGAAGAAGAACTCGAGGAGCAGGCGAGCAGACGAAGCGAGCGGAATAATGCGTCGCCAGTAAGGCGTTAAGGGCGTTTCATGCCGCAAAAGCACATCAAGTAAATGCTGAATTCTAAAACCGAATATGGCATACACTTGCCTTTATATCACATACATATTTGCAATAAATGTTTGAATTCTATATGTGATTTGTAGGATTGGAATTATAATTCTCAGCATCGAACGTTGCATCAGCGAAGCCTATTTAAACGAGTTCTACACTTTTGTGAAATTAACCAAATAAAATAAAATATTTATCATTACATACATTTTTGATAACGCCCAGTTATTTAATATTTTATGTCTACGTTGGATGTTGCAATTTATCCACTTGCAGGTGCATTTAGGTTTTAATAATAGATCGCTATATCCAACCGCTTAAGCTGTGCGTTGCCAGGAGTCAATCAGTCAGTCGGAGTCGGAGCGCAGTCTCCAAGTGAAACAATTATCGCAGCTGCTTTTATTTAGCTGAGTGCAACAAGAGCACACAAAAATTTCAAACGCCTCATAACGATGATGCCACACAGTGGCACAGTGGCAAGAGGGTATTGGGTATGGGTAGTGTGGTGGACTCTGTGGGATACGGCGCATAACGCGAAATGTTGGTACTAAAGAAGATCGCGAGGCTGCGCCAAGACACAGTTTTCGCTAATGAGTTTCCGTCTGTCGATGTTGTTGTTGTTGTTGCATTTGCTGTTTCTGTTGCGGCTGCTGCTGATGACGTCGCTTAATAGCCGGAACGTTACGAAAGCCGCCGAACGCTGAACGCCACCCGCCACGACACTAAATGAAGGAAGCTCTGATGTCTTTCGCCATTTACGATGCCTTGCAACTACTATCAGTTAGTTAAGTTGCAACAGCAGCAGCTATGTAGCAAAAAGCATCTTGCAACAGCAGGATTTGCATCTGCCACATGTATTCGCTGTATCACTCAATGTCATTAGCGGGCTCATTAATTGGCCAGTCAGAATTTTATATCCGTTTGCTCTGTTCACGGGTACAAGTGGCAAGAGGTTGATGCTTGGTTGTTTGCACTGACAACAACAACAACAACACAAATATACAAACAAACTGGCAAACAACCAAGCACAACAGTCAGTCAATCTATCAGTGAGTCATTCACGCGCTGACAAGTCAAACAAGGCAACAAGGACAAGGACAAGGACGTTGTTGCCACTGTCGCCAGTTGCCTGTCACAGCAAACAACAGCAACAACAATTGATACAGAGAGCAGCAGGAACAAGCTAATCCCCAACTGAATTTCAGCTACAGCGCTCGAGCTTGGCAACATTGTTAAACGACAACATTGGTAAAGTATCTTGAAATATTATTTACACTTTACGCAAAAGACTCAACGCAAACACAGAAGCTGAAGCTGAAGCTGATGCTGAAGCAAAAGCAGAAGCTGACTAACAAAAAGAAAAAGATGATACACTAAAAAAAAATTGTTTTCGAAAATCTTCCTGAAATCAAACAAGTTTTTCCCGGTTCAACAAGTTTGGCCTGCATCAAAAATCTCAAATCTTTATAGAAAAAAATATAAAATCTTTTAATTTCTTACAAATGCTTTTGTAAATTTTTTGCACACATTTAAAATATTATTTGGTATTTACAAACATTTATAATTTAAGAATAAGTTAAAGAAAGTTTTTCAGAACGACCGATCTATTTTTAATAATTATAATTCTCATTAAAAACAAGAACAATATTCATTTTGTCTTTGATTTAACTTTAAAGGTTTATTTAATTTCTGAGTGTATGCCACAGCAAGCCCATTGCCTTGCCCCACTGGGAGATAATGTTGTTGCCAGAGCCTGCTGCTAGTCAAATAAGTTAATCGCTTTACAAACTGATGATGAAGAAGCGGGTGTTTCTGGGGAAGGGGACAAGGGCAAGCAGCCGGCCGGTCAGCAGCACTTGAGTCAAATTGTGAACCGGTTGCCAGAAGACTTTGCTGTCATATTTTTAGCTTAGAACAAGCAGCGACCACCCCCCACCTCACTCTTTCCACAACAACAAAACTATTTTTAAATGACATCGCAGGCAGACAAAACGGCGCAGACAACGAGAAGCGAGAGAGAACCAGACAAAAACCAAAAAAAAAGAAGAAACAGCGCGAGCTTAAGATTTGAATAGAGAGTCGGAGTTGGAGTTGGAGATGGAGACGCCAGGCGTTGTTCATGTTGACCTTTTGGCAAA
This sequence comes from Scaptomyza graminum, assembly GCA_018901835.1. NCBI lineage: Eukaryota > Metazoa > Arthropoda > Insecta > Diptera > Drosophilidae > Scaptomyza > Scaptomyza graminum. The sequence continues at coordinate 4,445,597 of JAEIFL010000001.1, read as the reverse complement.
TCGTTGCTGTTGCGGTCAAATGCTGGCCTGTAAAATAGCTTGAGTAAAGTTAAAGTCGATGGCGATGTCGATGTTGGCGTTTTGCTTCAATTGAAAAAGCATTTGCATTCGAGTTTTAAAATCAAATGCATTGTTTCAAGGCGGAGCAGCTTACGTCATTTGCTCTTGTCGGCACCAGAAGAAAGTGAAATGTGTTTTCTTTTTTTCTTTTTACTAGGGATTTTGATGCATAGAGAAATCACTTGACTGCTGCAATTAGTGATTTAAGGTTTAAGTTCAAGCGATGTTACAAGTTGAAGAGGTTTGTTAACCTGGAACGACTTATTAAAATTTACCATAAAGCAAAAGGTGGAAATGTATTAAAATAAGTTAAATTTCATGCCAACTTTGTCAGTTATACAATGTTATGTAGATGTAGAGGAAGAGTTTTAACAAGCATCTAAATAAAATAAATTTGTAATCTTAACAATTTAAAAACAAAACTTAAAAATCTTTCATAAAATTGTACTTTGATAAATGCCAATAAAGCTAATTTCATATAAATAGGTAAACATTTCTTAACTGTTTGGATTTTTGCTCAAAGTTCAAATTTAGATTCAACCAATGAATTCGTAAGATCTTCTGTATAAATCTATATTTTGTATGGAGTATTTGTATGCGTTTCCACAACGACTTTTTACAAAAGCTTTTTTGTCTTTTGTATTGTTTTTGGTATGATTGCAGCCCTCTTGACAAGGCCCTTCATATTGTGTTTGAAAATAAAGAATATAAATGTTATAATTACGCATTAGGCCTGTTTGGCTTTAATGTGGTCTACACCAACCCCCCTACCACCCCCCTCTGTTTGTTGTCTGACCAACATTTGGACCTTTTTAATTGGCCAATTTGAACGTGACGCATTTTTTTCATTTTTTTGATTTAATATTTATATATTTTTTTGTTGACTTTAACACCGCATAAGGTCTGGCAGCGCATATAACATCAAACGCATATAATTTGATTACAATTTGAAGGGCTCTCTCAAGCCCTCTCAATCCCCTCGACCACTTCCCCACCACTACTATATGCATCTTTGCATCATTTTGGCTTTTGTGTAGACTGTGCGAGAGAGATAATTGAAAATTAATTGCCTTGGACAGCTGAACATGGCCATAGCAGCATAGCAGGGAGCAGCACCACAAAGCAATGTCGAAAAATCTCTCAACTGGCTGCCCGGGCAACCAGATCCCCGATCCCAGCACCGGAAACACCACCACCACCAACCAACAACCATCCAAGCAGATTAGCCATGAAATAAAACAAACGGAACGGGTTATTTAATTAGCTTTGACGCGCCCAATGTTGGTTTAGCATTTGAGGCACGTTTATGTAAGTGATGGCTGTAGGTTCTCTCTCTCTCTCTCTCTCTCTCTCTTCTGACTGAGTGTGGGTTTCTTTTCGGAGGCGACACGCGATCGGATCGCGTGCGACACCTAGCGTCTTGAAACGGAAGCTTGTCACACGCAAAATTGATTGAGTTTCGACATCAATTTCGATACTCTCAGCCCAAGAAGCAATTTGCAACGCCTGCTGTTGGTGTTGGTGCGAGCGTCTGTACAAATCTTTTAATAAACTTTTGCGAAAAGTTCAAAGGCGAGCTCTGAATTTGAATGAGGCAAAGGCAATGCCTCGTGCCACGTATGGATTCGTATGTGAGTGGACAATTGGTCATGTCCATCATATGAGTTGTGTGTGTGTGTGTGTGTGTGTGTGTATGTGGGGGCGTGGCCGTGGGCACATTGCACAACTAACGGACAAACAAACAAGATTTCACAATCAGCGATGGCCCCAAAGTGTGTTTGAATTTCGAGTTAAGTGACTAAAAGGGGCTGCCGGAGAGAGGAAAGAGATAGTAAACGGGGAAAGGAGGTTGGGCTGCTGGCAAATGGCAAATGGCAGTTGCAGTTGTTGTCATACCCATTAACACAATTCAACAAAAAAAGGGTATATTGAAGATGTACAAATCTTTGAAACAGACAGAAAAAAACATATAAAATATTTTTAATATCGGGGCTGCAAAAAAATAAATAGGGCTTAAAATCCATTAAAATTTATCAGGGCCAAAAACATAAATTAATCGCTAAATCGAATGTTTTCATTAGTTCTTGGTTAAACATTCATAATGAAATTTGTAACTTATAAAATGCAAAAACTAAAATTTTTAACTAATAATAAAATAAATAAATCTGTATTTAGTTACATTTTGTTCTGACTCATGTTTTCGGAACCCCTGGGCGATAACAAAGAGATCATAATCCGATAGGCAATATAACGAATCGATTTTATTTTGCAGCACTATAACAGGGTGTCTCTCGGTCAAATTACTCTCTCTCACCCTTGTTGTTGCCAATGCTGCTGATGAGCATGAAAAATGGTGCAGGAACAACAACAACAACAAGAAGAAGAAGAAGCGCATACATGCATACGTATAGTATTCACATTCAAGTTCACAAGCAAATTCAAATCGCATGCGAAGTTGTCACCCTCCTCCGTTCCTACTTTCCCCTTCCTTCCTTTCGACTCCCATGTTGCTGACACATGGAATGTACCAATGAACGGGGGAGTCGGAGATGGGTGCTGGGAGATGGGGACAGAAGTCGTTGTCTACTGATTTCAAATGACAACCTGCAGCAGTAGCAGCTGCCTGCTGCTAGAGTGCAAGATATTTGATGCTGCTCCAGCTCCAGCTCCATAGGCCATGAAAGTGCACAGTTGTCAACTGTAGGCTCCATCCAGACAACGGCAGGACAACTAGACAACTGGATATTTGGACAGTTGGCAGTTGCCGTTGTTGTTGTTTGTTGCAGAGAATTTGGGTTTTGTGCTTACAATTGGGTTTTGAGCTTTTTGTGGGCAGATTTTCAACATTTGGCATCGCTTGTTGAGTTTAACGATCGCCGCAGGCTAAATGTCTCTGTCTTACTATGCATGTGTGTGTGTGTGTGTGTGTGTGTTCTCTTTCCCTCTCTTTCTGCCTCTCTTTTTTGTGTATAATTGAAGCGTCAAGCCTTTTACCATTTTACCATTTGCCCGCGGGCAGATTTGTTGTTGTTTGGCTGACAAACGCATTAATCTTAAAATTATATATCAAATTTATTTGTAGCAGATTTAATTAAATACTTGAATGTATAGATTGACTGACTGCTATCAATGCACAGCCTAAACGGTAAGATAAAGCGTTCTAAATTTTAGGTGAATTTATATGAGGATCGAAAGTAAAATTATATTTGTCATATGGATTGTAGCTTGATGATCTATGCATAAATCGGTTAAGGATTTCATTTTTGTATGCATGAACAATATAAAATGCATACTGCAGTGTGCATTCCTTTGATCTGTCGTGAGTCACGTGACGTCACGAGTCACAAGTTTCACTTACTTGTCGCAATGCCACGGGCTGTGGCACGCGTGAGTGTTGGGTGTGTGTTTGCTGTTGCAACTCAAGCGCATTTAGCAGCTAATTATGGTTGACAACAAACGATTAGATAGTAGCAGGGGTGTGTTGTGGGGGGGTGGGTTTATTAAGAGGGGGTATGTACATAAATCGTCAGCATTGCGCATACGTTACGTTGACCCACTTAGCCGGGGCCAGCATATAAATTATAATTTCTCTTTGTCGCTGTTGTCATTTTTTGTTAAGCGCATTTTCGGCTAATTAAAAAAGAGCGACAGGAAAACAAACTAAAGAAAAGCAAAGCAAAAGGAACACAAAACAAAGACAGTCAGGCAACTAGTACTAACTGAAAGAAGTGTAAGAAGAATGCAAATTAAATGAAGAAAAATGCGCCACGGCATGCGGGCAACAACAGTACAAAGGGGAAATAAAGAAGAGCGAAAACAAGCGCAGCTAAATTGAACAAAACAATCAAATATTTTAATGAAAAAAAAGCAGCTAAAATTAAAAATGACAACAAGTGAAAGAAAGAGAAAGAGATAGAGTGCGATTTTTTATTGTTGTTATTTTTTATTGTTATGTTGTTGTTGTTGCTGCTTCATATTCAAAGCAGCAGCAACAACAATCAAGCAACCTCAGCAGCAACTGTCTAACCAAATTTTGAGGCTAACAAATTATGATTTATGCTGCTGCAGCCGGGTTGTTCTTAAGTTTGTTGTTGTTGTTGTTATACCAGCTCTTTGTTTGTGTAGTAGCTGTGTAGCCTGACATTTTGTCACTGTCGCTGACGTCGCGTCGTGGGCTGAAAACACAGCTGCGCATTCAGCCAACAACATCATGAGAGTGCCTTAGTCTGTGTCTGTGTGTGTGTTTGATTTGACAAAAGTTTTGAGCGGCGTGACACGCGTGACTCACGCCGTGGATAATGCGAAACAAAAGCTGCTTAATAAATTAAAATGATGACACAAATGCCGTCTTATCTCCCAGTCGGATTGCAATTACCAAAAAAACTAAATATATAAATAACCAAAAACAAAACAAACGAGTCTTAACAGCTTTACGACTGACTCAGTAGCTTTTTATTTTTTGTTTTCTTCCATGTGATTTTGAGGCTTAAACCTGAGCTGTATAACTTTCGAGACAATTGCTCGTAATTGTTATTATAAATGTTTGATTTATATTTTTTCAATTTATTGTTAGAATCGAAGCATAAATTATTTATTTTACTATTTCCAGTTGATATACTTTACTATTTTTTGTTGTACTTAACAAAGCTTGAATATTTTATGGCTATATGCAACTACTTTGCCCTGGGAACTATATAGATGTCCTTTCTAGTGTCTGTCCATTTCCCAGATCTATGCGAAAAAAGCCCAATTTTCTTTATTTTTTTTCACTTCATCAATGTACATCAAAATGCAGTTGAAATATCATATTAAAAAGCATTCCCGCAAATATCAATAAATGTTTTTGAATGTATTGGTATGTGGAATATATATGTATGTATGTATGCATATATATCCATTGAAAATCGCATAAAACGTAGCTCGTTGCCCTTTTTTGCCAATCAACTGCTGCTGCTGCTCGTTCAGTCAATGAATGAATGAATAAATGGCAACTGTTAATGGAAACAATTCAAATTAAACATGGTCAGGGATACGTGTTCGTGTGTGTGTGTGTGAAGGTAACCGTTCTGCTCCGGCCATGTGCTTCAAAACTGCAACAGAGGCAAAAAATTCAATGGGCTCAAAACAAAAAAAAAAAAATCTTTTTGTAAAATAAAACTGAATTAAAAGAAAAAAAAAAACAAACAGCAAGTGTACTTCAGGCTAATATCACAAACGCAATTACACGGCAAGGGAATTGTAGCTGAAAGTATGGGACTGGAACAGTCAAGGGAAGGAGGTGGGGCAGCTCTGGTCAGCCACCAACTGGGCATCCGACAACTGGCAGGGCGAAAATGTGTTTTTTGTTCTTTAGCGAAACAAAAGCAATTGCCCATTGAGCCAGGAGCAGCAGCAGCCAGATGGCAGGACATACAGGAGCACAGGCCCAGGATGCATACCAAACACACACGTATACCAGCTCAACACACAGCCCCATGGGGCATGGTCATTGTGTGGCACATTCAATACACACAGACTAACTAATAATAGGCAGCCACTTGGTCAGACTCGAGGCTCTTTCTCTCCCTCTCTCTGAACGATTCACAGGTAGCAAAAGTTTTTCCTATCCCCCTCCCTACCCCCACAATTATTGTTGTTGTTGTTGTTTTTGTGCTAGGCCCACTGGGCAACTAAACGGAAGCGAGCAATTTAGTTGCTAAAAAGGCTCGCTGAACAGTTCCCAGTTGGCAGTTTCGAACAGACCGAAAGAAAGACCAGACAACGATTGAAAATCTATGAACAGTGGATTTCCGTATAAGGGAAGGGACAGAGTGTGTGTGTGTGTGCGTTGATGATAAATGATTCGAACACCAAAATAAATTCAAGTTAAGTTTGATGAATGCATTAAACTGATTAATTTTGACTTTTTTATTTCACAAAGAACTTTCCAGTTTTTTTTTTTCGCGATATGACAGCATTTTGGATCGTAGGTGAATATCCTTAGGACATAGGCTTATTTTAGTGATTGATTGATTTTCCAAGTCTTAGAAGTCCCAGTCAGATTTTAACAATGCATTTTCCCAACTTTTTTTCTGTAGAATGTTTTGTGTCTGATCTGACGAAAACTCTTCCCTCGGCCAAATTTATCAATGAATTTTTTTTTTGATTGCTTTAAGCTTTGCCAACATCAAGTTTCATAATTTTGAACTCTCTCTCCCTCATTCTCTCTCTCTTTCTATCTCTTTGTGTACGTAATTTGCGCGCTTTGTTTTAATTAAAATTCAAGTGCGTTGCAATTTCATTAATTACCAGACACACACACACACAAACCTACACTTGGTCAGTCACTATGGGTGTGTGTGTGTGTGTGTTAGTGTGCTACTTGCAGCCATTTTGCACATAGAGGCTTTTGAAAAGTGGCGCTGACGTGACTCTCTCTCTGGTTGCTTGCCCCCTGTTGTTGGTGCTGCTGGCCATTGCATGCCAGCAGTCAAGCGAAGCATGAAAGCAAACGCATACCCATCAACTAAGCGAACCCAAACCCAAACCCGCCTCCTCCTCCACACCTCCTTGCCTTTCTGGTTCTGGTGTTGCCACGCGAGCCGGTGCACCACATTCGCACGTCGGCCTCCTGGTGAGTCTCACGAGTATATGTGTTGCCAGTTGCCAGTTTCCAGTTGCCAGTTGCTGGCTGTGTGTGTGAGTGTGTGTGTGTGTCAGTCAACAATTCAATTAACGTGTTGATGATTTTGTGGCATGCAACATGGCGAACGAGTCCTGCCATAGCGTTACACCTACACCTCGCCCCACTCCATCTTGATCCCTTTGCCAACAACCGATTCGACTCGACTCTTGCGCAATTTGCGTTACAGCATTTTAATGAGCAATTGATTGCAATGCAACACTAGCTCTCTCCCTCTTCCAGTCTCCCTTTCTCTCACTCTCTTTTTTGTATTTTGGCGTATTGCCTACTTTGCAGCATCAATTTGTCAATTAGTTTGTCCATTGTTGTTTTTTGCAGCAGCAAATCGACTTCATCGAATGAAGCAACTTTCTAATGAATCCGCAATTAAACAAATGCTTTCAATTCTTCTTCTTCTTCTTTGTTTGTTGTCAATGTCTAAAATGCTTAACACTTTCAATTAAACGCATTAATTTTATGGGATTATGCGTGAGGACGCTGCTTCCAATAAATACATACAGGAGAGTGCCCCATGAATAAAGAGCAAGAAGACGATGAAGCTGAAGGCAAGAGAGGGGCATGCCGCATCGCATCGCATATCAAATTTAATTTGCTCATTTGCCCTAAAAGCTTTTAATGTGTCTTGGGTGGCAGCATCAGCAAGTAACTAACGCTCTCTCTCCCCCCTCTCCGCCCTTACCCTGGCCCTGGCTGATGCTGGCCGCATAGTCGAAATAGCTAAACGAGCAACGGAATGGTCTGTAAGGGGGGGTGTGTGGAAAGGGGATACACACAGCGTGTGTTTTTTCTACCTAGCGATGGCTGGCTGGCTGGCTTGCTTACCGAGCAAAAATGCGCCCCTAATTAAATTCAATATTAAATTGAGCTAAACGCAATTAACTCAAAAGGCGAACCAAGCAAAGAGCAAAGCAGACGACAACGTTGGCTGCTGCTTTTAGATGGACTGGCAGACGGCCAGCAGCTCCTGTTCATTCGTCCCCTCTCACCTCACCCCACCCTCCTCCATCCCCCGAATCTTTCGACTGAGCTGCCATAAGTTGCCGCAAGCAGCCACATTAAGTATACGCAGCAGCAGCAGCAGGAGCGTTTCACAGTTAAACTGTGATTTGATCCAAAAAAAAAAACATTTGCTAGTTGCTAAAAACAAAGATTGTTCGATTTTCACAGTGATTCTACATTATCGAAACATTAATCCATTATTTTTTGGAATAATTAATAGCTGTTTAGAAATTAATCAAATTTTATTTAATCAACGAATCTTTGTTTTTTTATGTTTTGCAAATGAGTTTCATTAGTTAGCTTGTATGGCCATATGTAAAGTCAAGTTGAGAAAGCTCAGACAATAATATAATAATAATTGTAAAACAATTTGATATGATTTGCCCAAAATTTCTTAACCACTGTGCTGCGTTTATGAGCCGCTGACTGCCTTCACAAAGCGTTAACTGCTGCTGCTGGTTTTATTGCTGCTGCTGATGATGTTGGCGTTGCTTCAACGCCCACACACACACACACACACACAGAAAACGAAGGACAACGCAGCAGTTACATAGATAACAATTAACAACGTTTCTCTGTGCTCCACCCCCCCCAACACCGCACCACCCCGACCACCCACTCTTCTGTCTGGTGTCCGTCCTTCTGCTGTGTTACCCGCTGGCTACGTTTTGGCAATCTAAGATGTCGGCAAACATTTTGTATGCGTGTTGACGCAGCAGCAGCAGCAACAACAACCGGGTCTGATGTGTGCCAGCGATAACAGTGTGCCCTAGAGGCAAAAAGTACGAGACGAGCCAACTTACTATATCCCCCCCCTCCCCCCCCTCTATCTACCCCCTTTGACATGCCTATGAGTCGCAGTTTGGCACATGCGAACAGCAGCAGCAAGCAAAATTAATGTCTGCTAATGATTTGTGCCTGGCATGAAGCCCCCTGCCCAACCCCCCGCCATCATAATCCAATGCAAAGGCATGCAAAGTGTTGAATGTTTCATAACTGAACACGAGCAGAACTCTGAGCTCGGAGAACACAGCTCGAAAACACACAGATCAGAACCGCACAACAACAGTAACAAGACAAGGCACACAAACACAAAGTCAAGCTGCAGCCACAGGGCAAACTACTGCATAGTTTAGATGTTGCGGAGGTGGGGCTTATGTTGCACAGGGACTTGTGGCACGAACCAGGGGCCAGGTGGCACACAACCTGGCGGGCGCTTGGCATTTGCAATCTTACTTTCAGTTGTCAGTCAGAAGACAGACAGAGAGACAGGCAGAGAGACAGACAGAGAGACACACATCAGGCAGTTGCATATGTGGAGCGCATAAATTGTCAAAGCACTGTGTGTGCGCTGGGGAGGGGAGAGGAGGAGTGTGTGTGTGTGTGGAATGTGTAGTAACTATTGTTTGTGTGGCAACATTGGCAACGTGAAGGCATGTTGCTTCCAACCCTCCACTAATGAGTTGGGGTTAGAGTTAAATTAATATAATTTTTGGTATTTCGATTCAATTATCGATATATAAAATATAAAGTCAATATCAAAGACTATTTTTATATAGTCCACAAATTATGAAAACAAAACCAGTGGACATTAGTTTGAATAATAATAAGTCTGAACAACAACCATTATCGATAAGTGATCGATAACATATCGAAGCGCAAAAGTTAATGAGTTTAGAAAACCACACCTGTTACAACTATCTACACCACACCGCACCACCTTGAGGCAATCAGCTCATGCATATTTATTTATTTATTGACCACACACATTGAAGCGACAGGCGAACACGCCCTATGCAGTACGCCCACCTGCTGCCACCGCACCGTTTTGACCCAGGCACGTCGTTCATTCATGTTCATGTTGGTGGGTGTTGCCAATGAGCAATTGCTACGAAAGACTTTTAGTCTCCTTCTCTATACATAATTTGATTAAACTTTTCAATTACAATATGCAATGAAGTTGCTCAAGCTGCAACGGGAGGCGGGTCCGGAACGTACCAACTAACGGAAGACTGAGAAGAAGAAGGAAGACAAGGTGCGTCAGGTACTGCGGAGTCGGCGGCTGCTGCTGCTGCATGGACTGCTAATTCCCACAATTACAATTTGCTGGCAAGCAATCAAGAGCCAGTTTCGCCCCAGACCGAACCTGAGCCCAGACCTCCCAAGCAAGCAAGCAAAAAAAAAAAATAGGCAAAATAAAATAGGCACCTGCACCTGGAAAAAGTCAGCAGCAGCAGCAGACACTGGCTCCGACTCCATCAGACAGACGCTTGGCCAAGTGCCAGAGCGATGGTAACCAAAAACCCGACAACTGTCAGCAGCAGCATATGGCCAGGCCTAGACTTGAATCTGGACATTAGGCTTGCACAGCAGAACAGCAGAACGGAAGAGGGAGAGGGCGAGACCCCCCATACCGCACTTGTTTCTTCTGTGTCTACTGCGTGTGTGGTGGTTCCATAATCTTAAATTGCCAACCAGCCAGGCAGTCAGCCAGCCAGCCAGCCAACTGGTTGCCCCTTATTCCGCTCTCTCTCTCTCTCTCTCTTTGTTTTTCCCTTTCTTTTCTAGGCAGCGCCCAACGTACGTGCTCTCATGTGTGCAATGCGATAGAATTTTCCTTTTTCTTGTTTTTTTTTTTTATTTTATTATATTTTTTTTTAGCTGCAGGTTAATCTAAATTAGTAAAATATACACGCAGCCACAGCGCAGACCCGGCCGGTGTTGAGTTTAACTAACTCAAAGGTAAATAGACAAGCATCGCTGTCGACGTTGACGTCGATGCTAACTGCGCTGTCACAGCATCATCTCAGCCGCAGCCGCAGTCGCAACCACAACGACGTCGTCAAGCGTCGACAACTCTTCAGTTGTCTCATCTATTGTTGATGTTGTTGTTGTCTCTGTTATTGTTATTGTTATTGTTGCCGCTGTCTGTTGCCAATGCCTTGATGCTTGACGTTGCCGTTCACGTTGCTGCCACTGCCACTGCCACTGCCACAGACGCATGCAAGCTGAAGTAAACTTTAAACAAAACTTGGTACAAAGCTACTGCTGCCATCCCAACTCAACTCAACTCGACTCGACTCGACTTGTCAGCTAGAGCTGAGCGTTTACCTGGCAAAAACTGTGATTCGCAGAGTCACTGTATTTAACATAAATAAATAATAAAGAAGTAATTAATTTAAAAAACAATAACCAAAAAATATTTAAGGTATACAAAAAGAGTGTGGAATCTATCAAATAATAAATGTTGTATTAAAATGAATTCTTTGAGATTATTTTCTTAATTGGTAAGTGCCAAGTTTCAATAAGAAAAATCCAATTATACTAAACTTTTAATGGATTTAATTCTAATAAAGTTCAACAGTGCTCATTAATTATATATTTTGAATTTGATCACGATTCGTATATTGGCTATGCTAAAAGTTCAACGTTCTGTTTAATTCAAAATTGGTAAGCCGATTATAAATAAAAAATGACTTAATTATTATATATTTAAAAATTAACTAATGAGCAATATTTCATAACATAATATCTCAAAGTCAAACAAGAGTATGGAATCTTTAAAAATATAAATATTGTATTTAAATGAATTCATTGCTGTTATTTTTGTAAAAGTTTGTCATACGCACTTGAACTGGATTTTAATTTCATTTATAATTATATTATATTTATAATTATTATATACATAAAAATTAACTAATGAGCAATATATCATATAATAAAAATCCGACAGGCAAACAAGAACTTGTAAAATACTAAACATATATAAGCCATAATATTTAAGATTGAAGTTAAGTTATTCAGTGATGGAATTATTTGCCATACAATGCGTTATAAGTCACAATTTCCTGACTGCGAACCGGGCACATAATATTCTCCATTCATACTAGATACAATATATACATTTACATGTGCTCATCTTTATTCGCTATTCATTCGTTATTCGTTTGCAAGACGGCAGCAACATAAGAGGATTTTCATTAAGGCGCATAAAAATGTGATAAAGCGCACCTCCCCGCCACATTGTTGTTTTTGTTGTTGTTGTTGTTGCCCTTGCATGCCGATACAGATATACAGAGATATACAGAACAGGGAGATGTACTTCCTCTCCAGCTTCAGTTTCCATCTACTATGTCTGAGCTTAGGGCTCAGTTCAGAATCACAACAACCACAGCCGGATGTGCAGCATGAAAAAACCGAAGAAGAAGAAGTAAAATGCGCGTGCCACTAGAACTCTAGGCACATTATAAGCTTGTAGGTTGTTGGTTGTCGTTTGTTTTGTTTGCTGCTTGTTGGCTTGGTTTGCTATGGCCTTTGGACCCAAAAACTCGCAGCGAAAGGTAAACGCAACTTTAAGCAAAACAAGAAACAAAAAACTCAAACCCAAACTCCAAAGGTTGAATCCTTGACGTCTGTTGCTGCTGCTGTTGCTTGTCATTGAACGTGTAATAAATACAACGCAGCAGCAGCAGCAGCAACAGCAGCAACATTGCCAGCTTGCCAATGCACAGCCGCAACATTTGAACAGCAACAAAGTCAAGTACATTGTGCGCTTTGTAGTATCATTTGCACGTACTTGTCACACGGCCTCAAGTTGTTGTTGCTGCTGTGGCAGTAACTTTGTTGCAGCTTGCCTCTTGACATTGCCTATGCCTACACTCTGTCTCTGTCTTGTTCCTCAGCTTGACCTGAGAAAAGAGTCCGCGTTATGTCCAGCTCGCTGGCTGCGTCTTCGTTTCCACTTCGGGGGGACATCTTGCGAATGTATCTGCTGCTGCACGCTTTGCATAAAATTAATATCGAGCCACTGGCTGCCTCCCTTTCCTAGAAATCCCTGGCTTCCCCCATCATCTGCCCCGTATCATCTTCGTCTTCTTATTTATGCTTCAAACAGTTCATTGCGAGTGTTTTAACGGTCGCCACTTCCGCCGCTGGGCAGACGCCTTCTCTCTCTGTTCATCCGTTTGTCCGTCCGTCCGTCCGCTCGCATAATTCGCTTTTTATGTTAACTTTGCCATTTCAAATATTTAATTTTGAAAAATAATTTATTCATTTCCGGCTCGTCTCTCGCACTGCGTCGCCCTGTTGATGTTTATTTTTTTCTGTTTTGTTTATTGTGCCTTAAATCTGTAATTTTTTTCAGTTTGGCTTTTTTTTATTTGCGCCCAACCGCAATTTCATTTGCTTTGTTTTGGCCAGCGGGTGGAAATTGAAACTGAACTGTAATCAAAGCGCGGCTATTGATGTCATCTGCTGCTTTTGCTGCTATCTGGCTGTCTGCTCAAATGTAAATGAATTTCTGCATCAGTTCTTTGGACGCCGGACGCACCACTCGCACCACCATCCACAATATGAATTTCAATTGCGATGAGCTTTGAACGAATGGTGATTGGTAATGAAGGAGATGCGATTGCGAATTCAGAACTCAGAAAGTCTCTCTCATTGAATCTCTTCAATAGCAAATGTACAAAGTATGGCATTGATAAACTTAAACTATTTGAATATGTATAATAAATATATAAACTTACTATAGAAACTTTCTAACTACATTTTCATTCAAAGGAGCATTAGAGAGCTTAAAGGTTGTAAAGTTGTTAATGTAAAGAACTTAATGTTCAGTAAATGCAATAATCGGAACTAAAAATCGTTTAGGTTTACTTTTTACTTTTAGACTCTGTCGAACTGAATTCTGTTGGTGAATCAACAATAACACAACATACTTAGAATGTACATAATACAACCATTATCTGAGTTTCATACGTATCCCATTTTTTTGCACTAATGATGTCTCGTGCTATGTGCGACAACTGATTTAGCCAGGACATCTTGTATTTAATATATATATTGCGTATACGCCACGTTTCACATGCGCATATTGTTTGAAAAATGCACATAATTAAGTCGACGCTTAAATTGATTGCACACACATATTTTGTGCACAGCTTAAAAGTGCATTCGATTTAATTATCGCGTATAAATTTCGAGTCGAGTCGAGTCGAGTCGCGTCGAGTCGTGCCAAAAGCCCAAGCTGCCAATCAGCAACAACAGCAGCTGCTGCAAATTGCTGCTGCAGCTTTTGCTTTTATGTATGTGTGTGTGTGCAGTTAATTGTGTGGCTTTTACACAAACGAGACTTGAATGTAATGCTCATCAAAGCGAATGTTAAGCGCTTTAATGTTGATGGCATCATTGAGCAATTGATAGAATTGTCCCAATGGCTGGCTGGCTATAAGCTTAATGCATCATAGTTTTGTTGTGATAATTATTAAATTGCTTGCATTCATTGCTTGTGAACATTAACTTAAACGAGCTAAGAAGTCAAATAGTATTTCAACTAAGTAATTTGTTATTTGTAACCAAGACAAGACACCATTATAATTTTACAATAGCAATTGTTTCAGTTTCAGATTTTCCTGCTATGCACATTCCATTCAATTATTTAATTGCTCAACACCAATAAGCCAATAGTCTTCTTAGTCAATTGTTAATTAAGAACAAAGACTCTTATCGTCTGTTAATGATGAGAAGCAAACTCAATTTGTGCTGCATTCAACCGACGAGGATACTTTAATTTTAAGTCAAGTAAATTTCAATTCAATATGCAACATTAAACAAATATGCAACACCCTTCGAACGAGACACTTTATTGTGGCTCACACAATCTTATTCGTACATATGTATTTAGTTTATTTCAAATCAGCTGTCAGTCTGCACAAGAAATGCTCGAAAACAAGACAAGTACAAATTTAAGCCCGATCACGTTTTTGGTATTGTGGCTTTCGGTTTTACGGTTTTCTGTCAACTTTTCCCACATTGTCAGTCAATTTGCATGCAATTTGATGCAACAAAAATAAATCGAAAAACTTAACAAAAATTGACAATTAAATGCTGGCCAATAAATTGAGCAACAAATTACCACAATGCATGCAAAATGCTATGCAAAAATGAATTTAAAAAAACCAAAAACAAAAGAGAACAGGACCAAAATGAACGAACAATTAAAAGCAGCACGCAACATTTGGCTTCAATTGAAATATATATATATAGATATATACATAATTTTGTCATTTATTTTTGAAGTATGAAAAACGCAATTAAATAATAAAACTGTGGGTGTGCATGCACAATCATGTTTAAATGTTGCATAATTTGTTGCAGCCACAACACAGAAACAACAACAACAAATCAGCTCTGTTCAACATTTTAATGATGTCAAAAATGCGTGAGATTTTATTAGTGCATTTTACTGTTTATGGCTACTCTTTATTATTAATATAATTTTTTGTTTCGATATTTTTTGGTTTTTTTTTTTTTGATTTTTTATTGTTTAATATTGTTATTTGTTCGCGTTTGGTTTGGTTTGGCTACTGCTGCCTTTTGTGGTCATAAATTATGCTGGATGAAATTATGAACAGGCCTCGAAACTCTCAAAAATTGCATTTACATATTGTGTTAAATATTTAACACTTCACTCTACAACCGGCCTCAACAGTCTGCCTTATATATACGTGTTTGTGCGTTTCATTTTTTTTATACATTTTAATTAGCTGCATTTTATTGCCAGGAAGTAACCATCCCCCCCCTCCCCCCCGGTGGTTGCTGGGCGGAACTCATTAGTTGTCAGGCAGTCAATAAATGGCCGCAGCGATACATCATTTAAGCCTTCATTAGTTTATCGGTCAGGCGCCTGGTAAAAGTTATTAGCGACGGTTTAAAATTAAATTGCTGGCCTTTTGTTCTCTGTGCGTGCGTGTGTGTGTGTGTGTGTGTGTTAACAAATTCATTTGAAAGTTAATGAACTCGTCAATTAGTTGGCCATTGTCTGATGCACACACTCTGCACAAATAATTAAATATTTAATATTCAAGCATTTTCACATAAGTGTTACGAGTATTTTAACTGTTATTGTTGTTATTGTTGTTGACCACAATTGCTTGTCTAATTACTCAACAAGATGATTTCATTCTTAACTCCCATCTCCTTCCTTCTCTCCCTCTGACATAAGCATTTGACCAGTTAAACTGTTCAACCTTTCAACTATTCAACTCTTCTTTGACTTTGGCGTTTACAGTAAAAACAATGCGCTGATGACTTTAGCTGCTACCAAAACATCGCCGACTATTTTCGGTTCTCTTTCTGTTTCTGACTTTCTCAAGCACTTACTATGTAATTTGCACCCCAAACCGCGCGCGGCAACAACTCACGACAGCGGCGTTTACTGTGGCATTTTGCCACGCCCCTATTTTTTGCGGCTACTGGTTGTTCTTTCTGCTTTCGCTTCGGCTTCTTCATTACATCTTTAGCACTTCTTTTGTTATTGTTTTTCATGCATTGTTTACTATCAATAATACCCTGCAAACGTCAATAGTTGTTTGGCAAAGTTCTGTTCTGTTTACAGAGTATCGACTCGTTTTGCATTTTCGACTTGTTCTTGTGAGTGCTGGAATGGTTTTATGTTTTGGCATTTCGATCTTGTCTTCGTAGCCAGCCGCAAGCCGCTTAACAGCAACAACAAAAGACCGCCGAAAGTTGAGCCCCCACGCGAATCTGTGTCCGGACATTCACACGTTTCGCTGACTTATTTTTTTGTACTTTTGTGGATTCCTTGTAGAGTGGTTCTTGGTATGTTGTAGTTGTATGTGGTTGTTGCAGATGTGGAGAAGTCACCGCAGTCGTCTACTTAGTCATGTTTTATGGCTCTTTTGGCTTTATAATTTGTCCGACAACAGCTGTGGCGTAGCACAGAATCGGAGCAAGAGAATCAAACCGTTCCACACCTCCTCAACGAAACTCAACCAGCCCCTGCAAATGATCCAGTTTTCAGTTATGGGCAGGCAGCAAAAAAAAAAAAAAAATACTTCAAAGCTTTTTGCCTTTTTTGGGGTCTTTTTGGCGTTGGAGGCTGGCCCAATTAGTTGCCAAATGTGTTTTTCTTGGTTTAATTTAAATTGTAATTTTATGATTTTTTTTTTTTTTTTTGTTGCTCTTGTTGCAATGCCAAAAACCAAAAACACAACAACACTTGAGACTAATTTGTGTTGGCTTCTTTTTGTTGTTGTTGTAGTACTTCTGGCTAATTTATTAGTATGATTCATATCCAAATTAGGTTGTGAAACACGGCAATTTATTCATTCAAGTTTCAAACAGATTTGTTTCATAATAATTATTTTTTTTTAGAATATTTAAGTTAAGTTTAAGTACTTTTTCAAGAAGACATTTATTGAAGATTTGTTTTCTTACTTTTCGAACATTTCGATCTAAATTTATATATTTATTTTTGTCCCTGCTGTTGAGCAAACAGTTTGTTTGATTTATACAGTTACGTTTTGTTTTACATACTTTTTATTCCATACACAAGTATATTTTGTCATTTGTTTTTTTTTTTGGCTTTGTTTGCTTTCTGTTGCCAAAGCGACTCAAAGGAACGATACGTTTTTTGCCTTGCAGACAGCGAAAAGTAAGGTCAGACTGTGTTCGACTTGTGAATACTTTATTAAATATTCCATTTATATATATTATATTTGAAATAAATATATTCACAACCAAAGTTTTTTTTATTAATTTCCTTAATAGTAATAAGTATATAGTTACATATATGCCTTTTCAAAGTCATGTCAATATATCGTTTAAAGTGCTTTCTCTTAGCCACCCTTTTAGTTAGTATTAAATTTATACATTGCAAATATGAAAACTTCATGAAAATATTTTGTTTAATGTATATGTATGTGTGTGTAGTACACACTGTGTACTATATACTCATACCCGTACTTTGGTTTTTTCATATTTATGATTAAAATCATAAATTGATTATATTTGCTTTGTGTGCATTTTTCAATTATTGATATTTGCCCACAATTGATTTTTGGTTTTTATATCCTTCTATTTGTTTAAGCAACATAAATATATAAATATTATGTCAAAAACATTTTTAATGGCAATTAAAAATATTATTATTATGTACTTTAGGAATGAAGTTATTTGCAAAATTTAGAGAACTTTTTAGCTGTTTTTAAGACCAATTTGTTAGAGCATTTAATCTTCAAAGCATCGAAAGTAGCTTTTTTTGCGTTTTCTGTTTCTTTATCTTTTTATATATTCTTCTCGGTTTGTTGTTGTTTTTGTCTGTTTTTCATTGAGCTGTGCAAATTAAATTGCAAATGTGTCTTACTCAAATACAAACACACACACAACACACACACACATGTATAGTTGCATCCACTCGTTTCATTCATGACATCTCTAAAAATCCATGCAAGCGCGGCCGCCACCGCAGCAACAACCAACAACAACAACAACAAAAGAACCAACAGCAGCAGCAACTACTACGACACACACACACACACACACATACATGTGCATACTATATGCACACAGATTGCAGTTGTTTTTGCGGTGCTTTTGTTTCATTGTGCGCCATCCTTTTACTTTTGCCGTGTGCACTTCCTTCTCCATCCCAAGTATTCGTGTGTATGTTTGTGTGTGTGTGTGTGTGTGTTGTTGTGTTTGTGTGTGCTAAGCTGCAAATTGCAATTAGTGTTGACTTATGTTGAAGTCATCGTGCACCAGTTTTAGGTTCTATTCCCCTCCCAAAAAAATACCACACACACCCAGCTTTGCCCCATCCTGGACCTCGTGATCTTTTGGTGTGTAATTGTTGTTGCTGTTATTCGACGCCATCGCTGTAATTGTGGCGCACATAAAAAGGCATTTGTGGCAAGAGCCAAGTGCTCTTAACTAACTCCCTGGCCAGTTTAGTAGTTCGAAACCAAATGGGCTCAAATCCAACATTTTCCACATTTCCACCATTTTGTGGCATAGACTTTGGCTCTCTGCCTCCTGTGATAAGGTGGTAAAAACAAAACTATTTGTTGTCTAGTCCTTTTTCGGAAAACAAACCAAAAAAAAAATCCATTTAAAAGCAATTTTCATTGCAATCTCGAGAGGAAGTTGAAAAAGAGCAGCAGCTGAAGTAGGAATCGCATGCACCGCTGTTGCATGTTGTTGCTCGTTCAGCTCGTTAACAGTGCTATATCACTTCTCCTCCTCGTCCCTCCACCCCTCCTTCCACCCACTGGATCTTAACACTTCCTCACTCAACGCCTGACCAACAACAAATTGACTTCAAATTCACATAAATTAAATGCACGAAAAAACTATTAAAACGTTTGTCGTGCCGAGTGCTATCTTTAATGTGTGTGCGTGTGTGCATGTGTGTGTGTGTGCGAGTGTGTGTGCGTTAGTTAATGATGAAAAATAGATGAGTGGTGCTTTTTTTTGAGGTGTTCACATAAACGCAGACTGTGAAATATTAGCAGCAAATGTGCTTAACATTTTATGTCTTCTCTTCAAAAGCGTGGTGTGTATTAGTGTGCAAATGCTTCTGTTAGAATGCACTGAAAGAAAATATCTCATCACTTCATATAACTAATTCGCCATCGAGCGATTAAGTTGCTCATAAAAATAAATTAAAAGCCAAACCCTTAAAAATTTAAAATCGACTTTTCTAATCAACAATGAGATCTTTGTATATACATACATATAAGAAAATTAATATATTTCCTAACATTTTCCACACATTTAAATGGGAAAATGTATTGCTAAGCTGGTATTAAATGTGGTATTAAAAAAATTCTATTCTGTTGAATTTTTTGTTTTATTGAGAAAAAGACAGAACTTTAATTTTGATTTCAGCTCATGAAGTCAATAAATATTTTTTTTCTGAGTGTAGCTGCTCTGATGCCCCTGCCCCACCACACACACACACACTTCAAGTTTCTTAGTTCTGAACAGCAGGGTGCCCCAAAAGCAACAACAACAACAACAAATTAATTTTTGGGTAGCAAAGTCAGCATTTGATGGCCCTTTTTCCTGGCCTATAATTATGTAGTTGTTGTTGCTGTTGTTGTTGCTTTTGTTTGTTAATAAGTTGCAGCGATTTGTCCCTTGTCGACCCCAACTTACACACGCACACACACACACACACACATGTAGAAAGGTGTTAATTACTTCCAATTGGAATTTTCGGTTAGTTTATAATGTGCCATGGCCATTTTTTTAATGGCCAACAAATTGATGGCCTCTTTTAACAAAAAAACACTTTATGACAGAGTCAGATTAAGGCGTTATAGGGTGGGGAGTCGGGGATAGATACAAGCAATTGATGATGCTAGGGGCGCCACTGTGTGGCAGCTGCAACGATTTGCAGCACCAACTTATCCCCAACCCCCCTTCGCACAGCTTGCCTTAGCAATTTGAAGCCATTTTAAATTGCGTGCGGTCAGCTGAGGGTCACTAAGTGACAGAGGGGCTGTGGTGGTGGGGGGGACGGGAGCGGTTAGCTAGATTGCGGCAGCTAAAAGGCAGTTTAAAAACTGCGGCACGTAGCGAATAGCAATGGAAACGCGCGCGAAAGCGTTTCACTCTCAGGCAGCGGAATGAAAGGCCAGTCGCAAATAAAAGGGCCAAAACGAAAGAGAGGCGAAAGAGAGAGGGGTGGGAATGGGAAGAGGGGTAGGCAATGAAAGCACAGATTCGATTACACTGAAAGCATGCAGAGTAGTAATGCCGAGTGCTTAAGAGCAGGTATGTTACACAGTAAGTGGCGAGAGGGGAGACAGGGGACAGTTGTAGCATAGACCGCAAAATCATGCGGCTGCGCTAGTTTCCCATGCAACAGCACAACCATCAGTTGGCAAAACGAGGCAACCAACTAAACCCACAGCATTTCCAGATTCCGTTTGCATTTTTTTTTATTTTTACGTTTCGTTTTTTATGTTTTCTTCTACTTTTTTTTGTGCGCTTTGGGAAGCTGTAACGTTTTGCTTTGACTTCGGCTTTGCTGTGTGGCATGCACCCCAAGTGTGTGGCGGATTTGGGGCACATTGGGTGTTTGGTTGCATGTTGCACTTCATTGAGCCGTGCAAGTGTTAAGAGTGTAGCAAATTGGTTTTTATTCCCTCTGCCGCCAACTCAAATGCAGCAAAACGTGGCAACCACACTCGAAAGTAGAAGAAGCCAAAATCAACATATGTATTCCAAAAATAAATACATTTATTTGACATTTGTCAGCAATCTCGTCAAACGTATAGAAACTTAAACCCTGATTATTTAGGAAGATTTCAAATTGATTTATTTCTGTATCTCAAATATACATATATCACAACTGATTCAATACCAAAATCTTACAAATATCATAAATGGCATTTTACCTTAAAATAGTTGAAATTTTTTTACAGCACTGGCGGCACACACACATACACACTCACACTCGCGCATATTTGTTCAAAAGGCATTCTGCTCTCATAACTATCTGACACAAAGCGAGAATATTTGTGTTTGCGGTTCCATAACCGCATTCCCGTTAATTTCTAGTTCTCTCACAAATATGTTTGATGATATTTCATAATTAAATTTAGTTTAAAGATGTAACTACTTCATACATACATATGTTATTAATAAATAATTGAGTTTGCTTTTCGCTCTAATTGAAAATGTTCGATATTTGTTGAATTTGGTCTTGAATGAAATTCCTCTTTGCACATTCCTGACACAACATGACAACAAATCACTTCCATAATCTTATCCCTTTTTGCAAATCCCACAACATTCCCAAATAACTGTAGTACAAACACACACACACACACCTGCGAAGTATTTAGTTTGGAGTTCAGTTTTGGGTTTGAGTTAAGTCTCGACTGACTGCCGTTAAATTAAGTCGACTCTCTGCACAAAGGACACTCATTATGCATTCCCCAAACTCCCTCACTCTCTCTCTGTATTCCTTTCTCTGTGTTTCTGTATATATTTTAAATAAGCACCTTTTTTGTGCATACTTTTAGGCGCGCTGCCAACAGAGTGCAACCCGCTGCAAAAGCTGCCAGCATTTTTTCACATCGCTATCGCCCCGGACAGGACACAGTCCCCCGCCCCCCTCCCCTCGTCTTCCTTTACCAACCCAATGTCAACTTTCAGCTCCTGCCCCTCCGGGGGCAGCCGCATTGTTGCGGTTGTGAAATAAAGTGCTGCACTTTGTTTTTGTGTATTTTCTGATTCCGATTCGCTTGCGCTCGCAAGTGGAGCTCCACTTGACCCAGACATATGAGCCGCAATGATTCTTGTTGCATATGTGCAACAACTTAAATGCCACGCTGGCTGATAGTAGCAACAACAACGTAAAGTGTAACTGTTGCGTGAACTCGAGCAATTTGTTGTGTGTGGCAACAACAGCAACAACAAAATATCCGAAAAATCCAAGCATGCAAAATGCACAAAAATTCGCACAGCTGTCGGGATTAACCGACGAGCGTCTAGATTGCTATGTAAACGCCGGGAATTAGCTCAAGCCGTGTGTAGTAAGCCCAGCCCAACCCTATGTTCAACATCCACCCCCGCGTGCCACGAGCGTACAAATCACACAGAAACAAATCTACAAACACAAATAAATGTAATAAAGAAATAAAAGTACTCAACGGGCGGGGGAGGGAGGGGAGCGCGGGTAGAAGGACACAAAAGGACAATGAATGCCCTTCGGCCGGTTACCATTTGTACATATTTTCATTTTCATTCGCATTCGCATTCTCATTTTCATTGGCATTTTCATTTGGTTCGATTGCAGCCGCTGCCAAAAAAAAAAAAACTGAAAATTTAACAGATGGCTCGCATTAGATGCGCTTCGCTCGAACCCCGAGAGAGAGAGAGAGAGAGAGACCAAAACACCCACGACCCGTGCGCGAAATACGAAACGTAAACGGTACGGTACGGTTTGGTACGGTACGGAATCCCCTTAACATTAAAGTCCAACATAACAACAATGCAGTGGACCAGAAGTGATTCATCACTGACCAAAATCCAGGTGAGTGTTTTTTTTGTACATTTTTTTTTTGTATTTCTTTCATGCTCAAAATGCTCAGTGAATAGTTTAATATATTTATGTGTGATGGCAACTACAAATTATGAGGTCATTATAGGTGTGACAGATTATTATTATTGTTATGAATATGAATAAAGTTCGCATTAAGTAAATGCAAACTAACTTATTACAAGCTGCGATATTTTTAATTCAAAATAAATTTGTATAAATCAGTTGAAAGCATTTTCTTTTTGGGTTCAGTTTGTGATTAACTCATTAAAATATTCATTTTGTTTATAATTTTCGCTATTCAATTCATAAATTTCAGTCCCACTGTGCGAGAATTTGTGCCTGCGAGTTGGTTGGGTCAGCGAATGTCAACGTTTCCATAACGAAAACGAAACAAATCGCTGGCGAATAAACCAAATCTAAATATTAATGTGCGACTCAATGAGTTGGAAGCGGGTCGCATTCAGCGAGAGGGACTTGGGCTTTGGGTTTGAGGATTGGGATTTGATTTTTGGGTTTTTTCTTTACTTTTGTTTTCTATTGGGGCAGGTCTCGAGATAAGCCGCAAACGTTTGTACATTGGAGTGGATTCCCGATTCCTGATTCCCAATGCCTATTTCAATATTTACTCTTTTTGGCTCGCGTAAATCTTGCAACTGCTGCCTGCTCCAGGCAGAGTTGGTCAGTTGGAGCACAGATGGGTGGGGATAGCTGAGGGTGGAGTCACATAATGGATAGCCGCGACCAACTGGCAGACTTCGCTTGAAATTTCGCCAAACATAAATATTTTTATCACTTGCCTTTGCCGGCGTTTCAAGTTTGTTTGTTTCCGTGTTGGGTTTTTTGTTCTATCTTCTTTTCGTTTTTCTTTTCTTTTTTTTTAAACTTTCTTGTTGTGCATTTAAAATGAAGCAAAGGACACGGACTCGGATGCGGATGCGGATGTGGATTCATAGAGCAAGTGTCTGCATTTTTTCTAGGCGCTAACAAAAAACCAAAAATGAGAATCTAATTCAAATTAAAGCCTTTAATCTTAGCACCAAAATCGTTGCGACTTATGCGTTAAATTAATTTCATGCTCCCCATTTCGGGAGGGATGTAATGCCCAATCAAAATATCCTTAAGAAAAAGGCAAAAATGTCGAGTGTAATTGCTTGAAGAGTGAGTGAAGTCTACTTAGTACTTAGCCAAACAAAATTGAAACTGAATCTTAAATAGATAAATTAAAAGTAGAAGTAATTAAACCAAATTTAATTGGGTTAGAATGAATTCATTGGAAAAAAGGTAATTATTTTGTATTAATTTTATTGAAATGCAGCATGTCTCATTTTTCTTGGCTGAACATAATTTTGCCACCTTGTTGGTCATTTTCATTGCCAATTGGCAATTTGCCCTGGAGATTTGGTTCATAAGCCATAAATTAGGACGAGACTGCCTCGTTGACCTTCGACCCCCTTTTAACCGTTATGAAGCTGACCCGCCAGTCACAAAAACGGTGGAAAAATGAGAGGAAGGTGGGGCGGGCCGACAAAATGGTCCCCCTGAAAGTTGACGTCGCCCGCTGCGCATTTATTTCTTTGATTATTTGCGGACGGGACGGGTTGGGGATGGACGACGACACACGACACACAGCCCACAAAAAGTTAATCGTTAGTAATTTATGAGTCTCTTGTGGAAGGCGAAAGACAACCAAATAGCAATAGACATTCGAAGGTGGAGGAAGGCGAGATGGAGAGAGAGAGAAAAGGGCGTGGCTGCAAGGTGCGGACAAAGAACACAAATAATTGGTACGTCATATTTCTCTACATACATATGTATGTAGGGATAGTACTGCACAAATATGATGATGATGATGGCATAAATGACCCGCTGACTTTGACAACAAGCATGTTTAAAGAGTGTGTGGAGGGGAGGGGGACAGGGACACAAGGAGATCGTTGCACACATTCGATTCGATTGAAATCGATTGAAGAGTTAAAAGCTCACAGAACTGAGAACCGAGAACAGATAACTGGTCCTGTCTGTCCGTCCATCCGCATTGGTTGAGGCATTCAAATGCCGTCGTCCAAGTGTTGAATAAAACACCAAAAATGCAAACAGAGGAATGTCGATGACGTCGTCGTCGTCGTTGTAGTTGTAGTTGTATAGTCGATGGCACTGCCATTGGCATTGGACATTGGGCACTGGAGGAGGCTATGTAGGGAGCGAAAGGGGAAAAGTGGACAATGCTGGCGATGGCAAAGCATTGAATCGAGTTCATTGCGCTTCAGCAGGAGTACTTTTATTGTATTTTTTGCAGTGTGCACAACGCACAATGGCTTGCAATTGAACAAAAAAAAAAAAGAACGCCACTCGAATGGTGCCACAGAATGGGGAACAGAGCACACGACTGTCCGATCAAATGCCGTTCCATGCCATGTATGTGTGTGTGTGTAAAGTATCATGATTTTTAAGAGCCTTGCTAGCTAGGGTTGCTCCAAAATCAAAAAAACCCCTCAAAAAGGTTATTTCAAAAACACTAAATTTGAAATAAGCATCGTAGTTTTAGCTAACAAAAATAGGCACGAACTCACTAAATGTTAGAAAATAATTTATGAGAAATCATTGTTATCATATTTGCTTATTTTAGTTTATTCTTATGTTGAAGGTTTATTAAGCAGTCAATTTTTATTATCTAAAAATCCAGACACAAGAAAAATGCTCGGAAAATTCCCGCAAAATATGGAAATAATCTTTTTTGACCGATTTGAAACTCAGTTTGAAAATACGTAGCGAAGCCCGTATATGAATAAATTTGTGCTAAATAGTTAATAGGAAAAAAGCAAATGTTCTAATTAAAATTGCATTTATTTCGAAGGCACTTTTACTATTTTTACCACAGCTGTAAGTTCGAGTATATTTACATTTTTAATATATGAATATATATCGGGCGACATTTAATAATTTTATTTAAAAAAGTGCCCAGTGTAGCTGATTGTGAATGGTTTGTGGAGCGCATATATATAAGTATAAGTTTCTATTGGGATAATGGTCGACTTACTCTTGCATTCGTTGGCGTCGTTGTCGGTTGCACGTCCCCAGGGTCTGTCGAAGTAGAAGGGCTTGCAGCGTTCGCATTCGGGTCCGGCAGTATTGTGCTTGCAGGCACAGGTCATTGCCAGCTTGGCGCTCAGCTGCAGACCAGATGTGGTGCGTCCAAAGTGACTATGCAGCGAGCTGGGCATATCCTCGTCCTGGCCATCATCCTGGCCATCACCATGAACTGAACCGGAGCTACCGCCGCTGCTTGTGGCAATGCACTCGGAGGCATGACCGTTGCACTTGCAGCGTCCCCCAACAGCGAAATCAGAGACGGCATAATGCTGCGAAATGGACAGCAACTGTTCCAATTCAGCGCTGGCAGAGATCTCTGATGCAGTTGTCGGTTTGCTGGACGGCGTTGTCTTCGATGCGGCTGCCGAAGTCGGGAGCAGAGGTGGCAGGGTGCTGGTGCTGGTGCTCAGGAGTTTGGCCTGGAAATGTTTGTCGTAGGTGCTGAGGAGGCTCTTGTGCTTGGAATGGCGCTTGCTTTCGCCATCGTTGGCATAGTCCAGGTGCAGTTCGTCATCGAGCTCGAGATGCTTCTTGGGCTCCTCGTACTCCTCCTGGTCGTAGCCGGCGCTGTCATTGTCCTGCAGATTGTAATCGTATTCATCCTGTTCGTCCAGCTCATGGCCATCCAGCTCCTCCTCGTTGTCATCCTCCTGGCTGGCGGTCATCTCGTCGCTAAAACTATTTGCATTGCCCTTGCCCTTAGCCTTGGCCTTGGCCTTGGCACGTTCGCGACTCAGCAGCAGCTGTGGCGGCAGCTCCAGCCGATGAAACACCACACGTATATCGGTGGCGGTCACCCAATCCTGCAGCACCAGCGATGCGTCCAGATCATTGGCCGACGGACGTCCCTCGAGCGTATTGAAGGCAAATCGCTGTGCTGCCCCAGCTCCGGATGCATCATGTTGTGAGTTCATGCAGCGTGCCTCCTGCTCATTGAACTTGCTGATCTTGGCTCGATCCGCACGGCCATAGAACTTCTGGCACTGCGAGCTATAGAACTGGAACGGCTGCCAGGTCTGGCCGAAGTCCGAGCTCTTGTAAATGGCCAGGGAGTCGGGGCGGGGAGATTTGGGGCAGAACGACAACGAGATGTAGGTCAGCTCATACTTCTTGCCCAGGGATAGGGTGAGGGTGACATTGTCGGGTGGTGCGGTATCCGGATCATGTGGCACATTAACGCTGCCCGAACGCCAGCAGGTCACATTGCTGGGATTATTGAGATCGGTGAGTGCAGCCGGTCCATATTTATGCGCCTTGTCCGCCTTGTCGCACATTCGACACTCGCCGGCGCTGCCATCGCGTTGCAGCTCACAGAATCGCTCCGGTTGCTGGTTGCCACAAACGCTGGACGCTTGCACCGGATTGCCGTAGGCGGCATTCACAAAGCTGGGCAAACATTTGCGCGGTTTGCCCTCGAAGTAGCAGGGATCGTTGGCATTGATGTTGATGCCACCAGCACCGGCCGTGGCTATCGCCAAAAGTTCGAGCAGCAACAGCTGCAGCCTCATCTTGATATTTCTCTCTCTCTCTCTTTCTATCGTTCACTTAGTGTTTTGGTCTATCTGGTCACTCGCGAGGATCAATTTGACGCAGTTTTGGCACACAAAAACAAACAAAAAATAAAAACAACAACAACAAGAACAGCACGAAACACGCGACGCTGAGCGGCGGCGTCACTGGGTCTGGCACGGCGGCCGCATGCAACAGCTGCCGCTCTAAATATTTTGATTAGCGATTTCGATTTCGTTTATAAATTCGGTTTGTCTTTGTTTCTTGCTCTTTCTCTTATCAACTTATTTATGCTCTCGCTCTCTCTGACACTTGTTAAAAGGAGTTATAAATATTATTTGGGAGAGACCGTTGCGCTTTGCGATGCAACTCGGTCAACGGCCAGCGTTGTTCTGTTCGGGGTTTGGTTCACGTCCTCGTCGCGTATCCTGCAAGCAAGGCGACAACAGACGACAACAACAATTCCACAATGATTTCAGTCTGCGGTGTCTGTGTTGAGTTCGCTTCGTCTCTTCTCGTGTGCGTTTGTGTTAGTGTTTTATTCACCACTGCATGTTGCGGAGGCTGCGGAGGCTGTTGGCCGCAAATGTTGCTAAGCTCCGAACACCGAAAAAAAATGCTAACAAAATTTGTCGACGACACAGCAATACGCGCGTGGGCAGAGCGTCGAGCACAAGTGTGCTACACGAATTACACACGAACCCCAAAATTGCCAAATACACAACAAACACGCTTCGCTCGTTCGCTATACGATTTGCGTCGGCTTCGTTGTTCACCTGGCAAACGTTTGTCCGTTACTGAACGGACGCAGCATCTCGGGCCGGTCGCTTGCCGGCTGATGTTGCTGCCGCTGTTGCTGCCGCTGTTGCTGTTGCTGTTGCTGTCGCTGCTGCCGTCCGTCTCCATTGCTTGTGGGTTGCAACTTGGGCTCTCTTGTTCGTTGTTCGCTTGCTCTCTCTTTTACGCTCTTTGGCTTAGTTTTATAAACTGCGTGTATGTGTTGTTGCATCGCTTCAATGGGTTGTGCACTGTGGGCAGCAATCGTTTTAATTAAAACAAATTGCGTTTGATGTTTTGCATTTAACCCAACATGAGTTTATCTCCATTATTAAATTAAATTCATTTGTTTAATTCTTATGTTGAGAAACAAATATAATCAATATTATCGGTTTGTGTAATAAACTTTATGTCAATATTTTGTCAAAACGATTCGTGGCAAGTTACAATGGTTATTAGTGAGAAGTCTTGCAAAAAAGATTCCTGGTGATATTTTCTGGTTCTGGATGGGTTAAGTGATGATTATAAAATAAACATTGTTAAGACTACAATTTTTAAGGCCGTACGATTAACTTATTAACACTATTTTAGTTAGTTAACATCAGTTTGGAATAAATGCCTTATGCTCTTTGCTATTAAGCTGTTCTTCCAGCAATAAAAAGTTAAGTACATATTTTAAAATGAATTATATTTATATAATTTACAAAGTTAATAAATGTTTGTCATAAATAAATTCAATTTCATTTCACGCATATCATTCCACTGTGCGAGCTGTGGATGTAGGTTTTGTGGATGCTGCTGCTTAGCAACATTTGTTGCTTCGTTCGATTGTTGCTTAGCCCATGTTGCCATTGACATTTGTTGCAAACATTTCATTGATGTTTAGTTTTTATACTCTAAAAAACCGAAGGTAAGAAGTATATTAGTTTTGTCCAATGTCCGTGATGATTTCTGCCTCCTTACCACCCGTTTTTATACCACTTTTTTTTTTGGCAACCTGCCCAAAGTTGGAGCCTATTTGAATAATGCATGAATTACACAAGAAATGTGAGATCATTTAAGGCAAGTCGATACCTATAGTATATGTTTTTTATAGTCATTTGTATATATATATATATCGTTGATAATGTCGCCAGTCTGCGCCTTAACCTCAATTCAAAAAAACTTCCGCTGTCCGCTGAATTCAATTCAATTTAATTCATTCTCAGTCACAATGCAAAACGCCGACAAATATGCCGACGCAGACGCAGCGACGCCGCGGCTCAGCCGGGACGCCTGCGCAAGGCCTTAATGCCTCCAACAAAGCAAACAGCATGCCCCACTCAGGAATCCCCCTTCCCCAACCTTACCTTTGTGTAGTGTCATCTGCAATTTGTAAGGCCGCATTACGCTTGGCCTCTTCCCTACCTGCAGCTACATATATATGTACCTCCCGCTCTTCCCGCTCCCGCTCGCATTAATTTATCGCTTGTTACCTTTTGGGGCACAAAATGAAGCCCCAAAGGCTAGCTCGGGAACGTGCCCAAAAAACCAACTCTATTGGGGCCGCTGTGAGATGCTTCCGTTTGGCTTTCCCATGCACCCCACCCCATCTCCCTTCACTTTTCACTTGCTCAGCTCCTTTTTTTTGGTGGAGGGAGGGGGGAAGTGCGTTTTATTTTTTTGTGATTTATTGTTTTTGACATTTTGTGCGTCGTCTGCGCTTATTTCTCGGTTTCAGTTGAGTTTCAAGTGGTTCCCAACAACAATTCGACTCGTTATGTTTTATTTATAACGGATTTGTTGCTGCTTTCTGCTGCCTTCGGGTTTTGTCGTTCGCTTTACTTATTCGTTGATGCTGTTGTTGTTGTTGTTTATAAATATTTATGCATGCCTTTGCCTGCCTGCGCGAGAACGAGATGGCACTAGCTGTGTGAGAAAGCTTTATAGCGGTAAACGCTCTTCTTTCTATCTTCTTCTTTTTTAGCTGCTCCTGTCAGTCGGCTGGCCAAATATGAAGCATATTTGACCTGTGTGTTTGTTTGTGTGTGTCTGACTTTTGAGTTGGGTTCACAATGGAATTTTAATTTCGCCTAGTGTACGTTAACCTCATCCTCCGCATCCCAAGCAAAACATTCAAGTGGCAAATGCCGATTTTAGCTCCGATTTCGGAGACAGCTACAACTTTCAGTTTCAATTTCAGCTGGGCTTGCGAACAACGCTTTAACGACTTGGCGAAATTGGCAGCTATCCGCTTATTATTATTATTTCTTTTCTTTTTCGAGCTTCACAGCTGACGGCGAAATGAAAAATCTCCAAACAAAAATAAAGCAAGAACAGCTGTAAATTTGACACGCCGAACATTGCATACCCTTCCTTGCTGATTAAAAATAATTACTTATTATTTGTTTCTTTAAGCACTAACGGACGATAATAGATCTCTTCATCATTAGATATATTTAAAGTTTTTTCAAAATAAAAACAATTGTTGCTTTGACCAATACCAAATAAACAAAAATAATACTTGATTGATTTATTACAAAAATGTGTATTATTTTTTGAGTAAAATTGAAAAAATTTTACTTTTATCGTTTAATATTATAATTCTATAATTCGGTTTTATAAATATTTAAATATATTCCACAGATCTTACAGTACTAAAATAAAGGTTATTAAAAAGATTCTTCACGCTCCCAAAATGTTACATATTTGATGTAAAATATCAAATGCTGCAACTTAAAAGTATAGAAAAATTGGTTGCAACTTGGGCAACGGGAGCAGTTGCAACGTCTAATTATGACGCCAGCGCCAGCGCGAGTGGTGGCGCTGATGGTGCCGCCAGATGCTGTTACACTTGCAACAAGCAACCAGCAACTAGCAACTTCAGCTCCGGGCGCCACGCAACTAGCTGAAGCGGGGGGCGTGGCTAGCCAAATGGAGTGAGTGCTTGCACTTGACTGATGATTATGCTTATGATATTCCAAGTCCAAGACTGTGAATACGATGAAGAAACAAAGTGGCAACATTTAAGTGAAATTCTCTCTCTCTCTCTCTTTTCTGTTTTCAAGGGGGCGTGTCTGTGACCGCTTTAAAGTTTGGAAATTTTGCCAAATCAAAAGTGCAACCAACTGTAAATTTGAATAAACTTTGTGTACCAGATAGAAAATAAAATTATGACGATCGCCTTTCTATATAAGTTTCTCTGAGTGTATTTTACTAAAGGCGAGAACTGTCTATCTGCAGCTGGTTGAAACAATATCGATTCAATCATAAAATAGATCAATTAATATGCAATAAATATTATTAATTAAGTTTCAAACATTTCATTTTAAAATTAGCAATGCTCCAACTTTTTATATTGCTCTTCGAAAATTGGTACAACTTTTTTTTATTGTATCCAAGCACTTAAATTTCAAGTTCTTACAGCTGGGCACGATTATATATGGTGTTAATAAATTTTATTTACAGTGTATGTTAAATGTAGTTTTCCAACGAGAGTGTGGGACGAATTACTTTCTTAGGAACACTTGCTTGTATCAGGAAAATGCTGATAAGATTGTTATTGAAGAGAACCCTTTTGATGTTTTTTGACCCATAGGTTAGCAATCTTGAAATGTTTCTAATATAATTCTGGATAAACTGTGATAAAAATACCAAACAATTCAAGATACGGAGTCCATTTCTATGACCCAATATTAAAAATAAATCTTTTATTTTGGTTCTCAATGAAAAAAGAACAAAGACATTAATATATTCGCAAAATAATCCCAAAACACAAAAATAAAAAATATTGTTCAATATATCGTTTTAAATGAAAACTAATACTCTCCGATTAGGGTATGTTCTTGGTATCACAGAATAAATACCAACATCAGACAATTGAACGTTTTTTTCAAAGCGAAAGTTTTTTGCTTTTTAGCTGTCCCTATTTATATGCCCGCCACTGTACATGTTTGGGTCACAGGGCGGCATGATTAGTCGTGGGTATTTAGTAGTAAGTTGGTTGGGATTTTGGCTACTGGTTGGTTGAGCTGTTGGTTCTGTTGGTTGTCCCACAGCGACTGCGATTGCAATTGGCCCCTGTGAAGCTGGCTCTTGTTGCCTCCAGATCCACAGCAACAACAACAACAAGATAATTACAGCTACGCGGGGTGCATGCAACAAAAATCAAACGAAAATCGACAGGCGGCCTTTGAACTTAAGTCACACACATATATCCAATTTTGTGTGTGTGTGTGTGTGTGTGTGTGTGTTGCACTGTCGAAAGTCAATTTCAGTTTTGCTGCAGTTTGCTGCAGTTGCAGTTGCAGTTGATTTTGATGCCTACAATGCCGAGGCAATTAACTCGAAAACAATTGCAGCAGGAAGTTGTCGCCCCATTGCCTTTATCGCCATCCTCCATCCTCCGTCCTTCTCTCTATCCCACAACTCCTACTCCTTCTGCTGCATCTTCGGCTGCTTATCGTCGCTTGTCGCTTGTCAAGTCAATTGGTTTGCCACCACAACATTAATGCCATTACCTCTCTCTCCCTCTCTCTCTCTCTCACTCCCATATCTCCCCCTCGTACCCCGTGCACCTTTTAGCGTTCACGCTGCGTCGTGGTTTGCGCTTGGTTCTTAAGTAAATATTTGGCCTACGTGCCCATTACGTGATTTTCCGATATAGTACTATAGTCGCCTCGGTTCTGTTCTGTTGACGCTGAGATGCACTTGAGATGCAGCGTCAATGATGAGCATGATGATGCTGCCGCTGATGCTGTTGCTACACCCACTTGACATGACCAACACACACACACACACAAAGAAGAGGGAGAGAGAGAGAGTGGGAACAGGGGAACAGAGCTAGAAGTAAGAACTAAAGAAAGGTACATATGACTTTGTTTACTTAATAATAATACATGGTACATATTTTCTTCTTCTTCTTGCTTTTTTAACACAAATTTGTGTACTCATTTTATACTTTTAAGAGTTATTTCAAAGCCAACTGAAGCTATCAAAAGATTGCAATAATTTGCTTATTTATTATATTGAAGAGCTTCTTTCCCAAAAAGGATTGAAACTCAAATGTAAAAAATACAAATGAGCCAACAAATTTATTGCTAATCTAAAAATATTAAATTGTCATAAAATTGAATAAATTTTCAAAACAATTTAATACGAAATTTCAAATTTGATTTAATTTGTTAATTGTTTTCCAAACAAAAGACATTTTAACTGCAATATTAGAAACTGCAATTAAAGAAATATAAAGGAATTCTCAAAAGCTTTTAAACTTTCTTTAACGTTACAAGTATAAGGTTTAAGAAACTAAAAATTCTATTCATAAAATCATTTGCAATAATAATATGAGAAATCTTTCTCAATCTTTTGGTGCACATTTGGCTTAGGCAAAACCATAAATTGTAATAAATCGTTTAAGCATTCTCCATTTTTCGGATTCCAATCAATTTTAACCACCAATTATGGTTTCAGATTGCACAAATGCATAAATGCTCTTTTCATCACAACAACAGCAATCTCCATCCGACTATATATCAATCTTTCTTTTTAAATTTTCAAATTTCATACATATTCACCTTTCTGCTACTACTCATATGCATATCCTACAATAATTCAACATCTAAAACGTGTTCATATTTCATTTATACATACATACATACATATATATATATATATATATGTTTACTATATACATTTTTGGTGTATTTGTTTTGTGGCTCTGTGGCTGGCGTTTAGTAATTTTGTAATTTGTTGATTTGATATTTCCTGCAAGTGAAAATGCCTATTTGATATCCTGTCAGGCACAGGATGACAGCTCAACAGTGTGCGTGTGTGTGTGTGTTTTTTGGGGCACTCATCTCCTTTCCTCTCTCCTACTCTCTCACTCTTACTCATGCTTTCTCTTTTTCTCTTGCGAAAAATGAAATAAACGAGAAAATATCTACATGCCACTTTTTTGTTCATTAAGAGACGTCCATGCACACACAAACACACACACGCACACATACACACACATTCGCACATACGCAAAGCTTAACCGCAGAGCCCAAAGTCAAGAGCTGCTGCTGCTGTTTTCATATAGAAAACTTTATGCTTCGTTAAAAATGATGTACAAATCAAATGCCAGAAGCAATTTAACAACAACAGCAGCAGCATAACAACAACCACAACAATGGGCTAGAGACGGTTCCTTGCCAAGGATGCCAGGAATATAGTGTGTGCCATGAGGGCGGGGGCAGTAAGGGGTGGGGGAAAGTGGCAAGTAGGCGGCCATGACTAACGTAGCGAGAGCAGTTGCAAAAGGCAATGAGCAAAAATAAATAAATCATTTAAATGAAATAAATTACACACACAAACAAACAATATACATATATATGTGTGTGTGTGTGTAGGTTTAGTCTGATTTTGTGGCAGCCACAGGGCTCATTAGATATACATAGAACACAACACACACACACACACTCAGTATAAGCAAAAATCAAAATAATAATAATTTTTGCATTAAACCAAACAATTTTTGTTGCGAGAAAACAATGGAAAAATATGATGAAAAAATTTTATCCAAAAATTATTTGAAACTTAAAGCAAACACAGCACATAAATTTGCCCCAAAGGCATCCGGTATAAAAACAACAAAATATACTTTAAAAAAAACCAATTAAAACTTTTTCGAGGTAAGTACTTAGAAATGTTAGTAACATTTCTAAGTTCGTGTTTTGACTTAACAGCTTAGTTATAATATCTAATAAAGTTAATAATAAAGTTTTTTATATGTTGAAATATATTTATAATTTTATACGAGTCAGAGGTCTGGCCAGTATTTTTTTAAATTTTAAATGAAATAAAATTTTATAACAGCTTTCAAGTTTTTGAGTTTTGAAAACGTAACAACAGTAAAAGTAAAAGTTAACCAAAAACTGAATTTAAATTTGATCTAATATATTTTGCCCACACTTTGAATTTAAAGGCTAAAGTCTGTTCGCTATAACATCAATGTTTAGGTAGATCGATAGTAAAAAGTTTAATTTTGAAGATTTTTCGCAGTCATCAAAAGAATATTTGCACAATTTAAATAAAAATACAGAATGTTTTAATATCAAATATTTTGTTTTTATAAGTGGGAAAAGATTCAATAAATTTTATTTATATAATTAAGTAATATATTATTAGTGACGTTATGTCTTTCCAGTCACGTTAGCGGGCTGGACATCATTCATCATCAACGAGGTGATAGTTTAAGGTTTATAAAATTTAAGCCTTGAGGATTATAGGTAAAGTGAGATACAAATGTGACAAATGTTAAAAATTATGAAATAAGAAAATATAAATAAAAGGTAACTTAGTCACATTTGACTCTCTCTTTCAAAGGGCCTCCAAGCATATACGAAAGTCAAACAAATGACAACAGCAACAACAACAACTGTGGCAAGTCGAGTTGAGTATTTTGCACTAAAAGCGAAACTACTTAGCATTTGGCATTTGGCATTCAGTAATGTAGATGGGGATGGGGGGAACGAAGAAGATGCACAGACGGAAACGGAAAAAGGGAAAGCCAGCAATGAGGTCAAGAGACAAAATAAGCTTCCGCCTTTTGTGGCATGTGTGAGTGTGTGTGTCTGTGCGTGTGTGTGCGTGTGAACTTAGCAACCAGCATCCCCGCAATATCCTATCGACATTTGGTATAGACCCACTTAGAGGACAGTTTGACTGGCTTCCTGTTGTAGTAAAGCAGCAACTTTCGTTTACCATCTAGTAGCAACACTGGCAACTGTGGCAACTCCAAACGGAATTTAACGGTCAAATCGCTTGACTTTTTATCCGACACAGAGGATTGGGTGCGCTCGAGTTCCACATTTTGTGGCTGGGATTTGTTTTTCTTTTCCCTCTTTCCCTGGGGCAACTTACGCTTCATTAACTCGTTTGATGCCCAGACTTTTGGCCAGAGCTAAGAACTTCATTTATAAACAAATACCCCCAGAAGAACCATGAGATTTCCACCAAAGTATCACCAGTGATTTTGTGTGTTTGTATTTGAATTTGATTTACGTTTATCATTTGTGAATTTATAGTTGTTCCAATGGCCATTTTGGAGCGAGTTAAGCGAGACGAAAATCGCATATTAATTATTCGGCTCGTTGTCGGCCTGTCATTTTACTGCAGGCTCCATTCATTTTCATCAACAACAACAGCAACAACAACACATAACAAATAACTGAAGGCATGTTTAACCAACAGTTTTACTGTGAAATTGTCAAGAAAATGCGTGTTTAAGCCAGATTAAATGCAGCTCCGCTTAGATTTATTAGCCAATGTCTCTCTACGTCTTTCGACCAATTCAAATTTCAATTCGTTTGCCATGTCGCTCTGCGCATTGTTTACTCCAAATTATTTATGGGTCACAAAATCAACTGACAGTGCTATCAAATTTCATGCGCTTAGCAACATCAAACACATACTAGCAACATGTTGCTAACAGCTAGGCTGTTGCTGACAGCAAACGCTTGTGGATGCTGTTTGGCCGCTGTACATAGTATGCCGATCCGATCGAGTGGGCGCCAGCCAGCACTGGGTGTGTGGGCGTGGCCAGGTGGGCGTTTAAGCCCATACCGCCAGATAGTGGATATTGAAAAAGTAATTAAAGGCAACGAACGACGCGTCGCGTCGCGACGGCGCAACGTACGGCAAATGTTGGGCGCAGTGGAGTGCGTTGTGAGTGCCACGCCCACACCTAAATAGTACGCCCCTCAACCATCCTTTGCTGCGCCAGGCTGTCAACTGCAGTACGTGCCACATGCGGTCACCAAATGGCAACAACGATAGCAACAGCTCGTTAATTGACAACACCGCGAATCGTAAATGCCCTTTCTATGTTATCGACAAGCAACATAAATTTATCGATGTGTTAATGCTTTTTTCCTTCTGCGTAAATTTTAATAATCAATTTATATTTTCGTAAACCATTTTGTGGTTTTATTTTTAATAAAATAAAATTATAATTTAATTTTTAAGTTTTGCTAAAAGGCATTGAATATCCATTTATAATACTTATTTAATATTTGATACGCTTTTAATTTTTTTTTTTTTTTTTTGCACACGGTTCGAAGTTTAACCTTTTAATATAGCGAATATGCCGAAATCGTTTGACAAGGTTGAAAACATCATCCGTTTTGTGCAACGCAAACGACAATTATCAGCGAAATGAGCAAACCAATTGTGAGACCGTTGTCCGCTTTTCCCAGCGTACAGGAAGTGTGCGATAGGCTCGGACCATTCAACCATCCAACCAAACAACCAACCATCCAACCCACCAATATAGCCAGGATATTTTTGGACACGGCTAGACAAGCTGAACGGACAGGCAACGTGGTTTGAGTTGCGTCATTTTGTGTGTGTAATTGTCGCCAGGACACGCAAGAGCCACAAAAACTGATTACAGTGTTCAATAGTCAAATGGGCGGACCATGTCCTGCGGCTACTTCCGCTGCCGATGTCAAATGAAAAGAAAAAATAAACAATATATATGCAAATTATATTGACAACAAATTTTTGGTTTGTGTTTTGTATTTTTTTTTTTTTTTACTTAAAACTATACAATTTTACAGATCGTATGTATGTATGTATAATACGCGAGTTGATCGACTCTATTTAGATATAAAAAAAAAACGGGAGTTTTTAGGCCCGTATAATAAGTAGGTACAAAATACATACATTTAGTATATATTAATTATAAAACATATATAACAGACAGAGGAAGTTTTTTTGGAGAGAATCCTAGGCATCTTTGACCTTGGCATCGAGTGCATCCTGCACAAAACCACGATTCTCAATGCCATTTTGCCGCGTCGCTGCCGGAGAAGGAGGCGAGGGCGTTGTAGCCGTTGCAGGAGTCGTAGAAATAAGTGTGGGATTTGTCTCCGCATGCTCCAAGGACTCGTGTATCACATTGGCAATAATGCCATTCAAATGACCCTTAGCCTCGCTGGCCAGCGCGAGTGCCTCAATGGCATTGATGTTGCCATTCGTCTCGCGGAACGAAGCGCGCTCCGTATCCGTTCGGGTATCTTTGCGACGTTGTCGCACCTGAAAGCGGTACATCCAACTGCATGGGGGAAAAATGTTGGATGAAAATTAAATTTCTTTAAGCGACAAACGACAAACTTACAGAAAGATGACCACAGAGAACATGGTTAGACCACCGCCAAGGAGAAAGAAAGCACCGGGTAGCACCCGTAGCGTGGCTGCATACAGTGTCGTATACATGGGTGCAAAGACCATGGGCATGAGGGCCTCAGCGACTCCAAACAACGAGTTCACCTTGCCCAGTTCATCCTTGGAGACGAGCTTGGTCGCAATCGAGCGCATTGCTATGAATGCCGTGCCATTGAAGATCTCAACCAAACCGCCCAGATACATGTGCCACGGCAGTGTGGCAAAGGCATAGACAAACGACGACAGAATCTTCGAGGTGCTTGACAAAACACCAACAAGTGCATCATCGATATCCAACTTGTGAGACAGTATGCCCACGCAAAAGATGACACCAATTAGCCCTGTGAACATCGCATATGTCGAAAAGAAACTAAACTCCACCTCGGACCAGTTGAAACGGAAACGTGTGAACAGATATGTGACCGCCATCTCGCCGTGCAACGGTCCAATGATCACCATCACCACAATCATAAGTAGGATGACACGTTGGCGGCGCTGATTCTCGCCCTTTTTGAAAGCCACTCGGAATGTCTGCACTACGTGCTCCTTGTCGAAGAAATCCGCCAGCAGACTCTTCTGCGGTAGGGTCTTCTCCGGACGAGCTACCGGCTCATCCAAAAAGTACAGGCCATAGACAAAGGCCAGCACATAGAAAGCGGCCGATATCGAAAAGACGCCATAGAAGCCAATTTGCCTACAAAATATAAAAATAAATTTTCAATCAATTGAATAGTGTTTGAGGAGTTACACCTACTTGAGCAGGACACCACTGAAGGCCATGCCAATGGGCACGCCAACCGAGAAGCAGACATTGAGAATACCGATGCGCAAAGTGCGCTCCTCCTCGGTGGTTATGTCCGCAATGTAACTAAAGACGCCCATAAGCATGGTGAACCAGCCGCCGCTGAGCGATGGAAAGATGGCCTCCGTTAAGGCAGCCGCCTCCATGGGCGCATCCTCGAAATATACACATAGCATCAGGCCGATAACGCCAAGGAACTCGCCAACCACCGGTATGAGAATGCAGGGCTTGCGACGACGATGGCGATCACTCCAGGAACCCCAGAATAGGATCAGCAGGCAGGGGAACAACGATTGAATCACCGTCTTCCATGCAGCCATACGTGCGACCATCTGTTGCACGGTCTCCTCCTCGCTGCGAATACAAAGAGATTATCAATTGGAAAATGATTGATATGGGGCATTGCATCATTGCTTCACTTACAGCGTATAGTTGGCCGTTTGGCGGCGGGTGAGAGCATCACAGATCTCATCGCCATAGGCCATATTGACGCGACAAGCCTTCTCCAGGTTGAGATTCTGTGTGGCCAGATTCGAGAGCACACTGGGCATTATGTAGGCAGCAAGTATCGGCTCCACGGTTATATTGTTGGACACCAAACGAAAGTTTTCGCGCCACGTTCGCTTCACTGCTGGCGTCTCTATCTTTGTACCACCGCCACCTCCATCTGCCGGTTTTTCCTGGCCGGCAACTGGTGTTGGGCTGCTGTGGTTAAGCGTGTATTTGTTGTTGTTGCTGTGCTTTGAGAGGTCGATGCCACCGCCATCTTTGGGTGACATGATCGTATCTATAGATGGTTCTAGGAAACACAAAAATATATAGTTTAGCTATGGATCATTTAAAGGGTTCAGTTACAGGTTCTAGCGTTGAGAAAGGTTGAAGGTTGAATGTGTAAAATTCCAAAATTTCAATTCAATTGCCTATTCCTAGTCTATTCGCAATCGGATGTTATAATTCATAGTCAAGAAATAAGCGAAAGCGAAAAAGTTTTTACATATAATTTCCTTATTTGGCTGCCAATCATTTTGATGACATTTAATTTGATTCAAAACTGATTTCAATGCAATAATCGTTGCTATGACAACTTATTATATAGAATAGATGCATGTACATGCGCAGCATAGGGAAGTAGTATCTGCAGTGCAGCATCTGTATCAAAGTCCAAAACATGAAGATAATCTTTCTGTGACAAAGACAAAGAACGTTTCGATCAAAAATCAATACTCTTTAATAAATAGAGTACACAAACTATAGTATTACCCAACACATTTGTTTACTTATTTTTGAATTTTGAATCAAAACTAGAACCTTAAGTTTATTTTTGTCGTTGCACATATTTGGTTACTTTGAATTTGCCTTTCACTTTTATTTTTGTATATTCAAGATCACACGCTGATTGCAACTTCGTTTTGTTTACTATATGTATATAATTTCAATGCATGTATTTTGGTATACTGAAAGTCATGCTTTATCTGCATTCCTTAGCAAAGCCATTGTATATGGTAATCGATCATTCGGGGTAAGTCATGTTGTGATCGTGATCTGTTTGTGTTCTCTAATTTCTACTTAACTAAGTATTAATCATTTGGTCTGAGTCTGGGTCTGGGTCTGGGCGCATTCAAGCTTCACTATCCGCTGTCTGCTGTCACATTTTGTTGTCATTCTATTTTTGTGAGCATCTCCCACTTATTCGGATTGGATTATTTGCCGGTAACAATCAGTCAGCGAAAGTAATTCGTTTAGTATTCCGTTTGTATACCATCATACCATTCAGTTGTGAGTGTGTCTGTGTTTTTATTTTTTCGCTGCTTTTGTTTTCGAACTCTTCCTCTTTACTGTCTCTCTCTCCTACTCTATATAAACGCATCGCCAGATTGTCAATCAAGCGCGACGCTGTCATCAACATCGTCGCCGTCGTCGTCCACAGTTGAGGTCGATGCCTAAGCCTGGTATTGTGCTTATCATTATCAATTATCATTATCATTTAGAGCACAGAAATCACAGCTCTTCGGCAGCTCTTTCACAATTCTATTACATTTTAAATTACAAGCAATATAAAACCTAATTGCATTTGTATCAAACACTCGATTTGGAATCCGTCTGTGTTTATCCTTATCGGTTGGCTCGTGTATACCTGACTTTTTGCCATTTCTTGTCATCATCATTATTTTAAGGTTCACAGTTAAACAGACATTTTATATCTACTTCCAATGAGTTCAAGTACTTAACAACGAATGGTGCGAAAAATCTTAATGGAGCAAAAGTTGGCGGTAATACACGTGAGCTATTTGCAAAAATACTTTTTATTTAATTGGCAAAGCTTTGCTTAGTCGCAGAGCAATGTCTAAATAAGTCAAACCTAAATTCTTTTTAGAAACGTGAGTTTGCTTGAAGGTTATTCCCACTTGCAACGTGCAATTGCTTAACGTATAATCATAAAACTTTTTCTTTTTTTCGTTTTAACGGCTTGCGGTGAACAAAAGTGTGGCGATCTGGATTGTCAGAAACAAAAAATGTTCATGGATTTATTAAAATAAAAATGTAAGCCAGTTTTGGTCAAAGGATTTTGAAACATATGCATTTATGACAAAATCCTTTTAAACGGAAAAAATCGATAGATCAAAGATAAGATTTTTCCAGAAAATTCATGAAAACATAAACAAATATATCGATTCAGTAGTTTTTAATATTTAATGCATATAATAATGTGCATAATGTGTAATATTTAAAAACTGAGTTTTGATTTTTAGACGTAAACATAATACGTTTTTTTTAACAAATGATGCCCACTACCATAATTTTCTATGTAATTAGCTATAATTTTTTATGAC
Source organism: Scaptomyza graminum (assembly GCA_018901835.1). Lineage (NCBI taxonomy): Eukaryota > Metazoa > Arthropoda > Insecta > Diptera > Drosophilidae > Scaptomyza > Scaptomyza graminum. Next base: position 4,403,799 of record JAEIFL010000001.1, on the reverse strand, counting down.
TGTCATACAACTTTGTACAAATATGTATTAAAGATAATACAACGATAATGCTAGCTGACTTTCATGACTTGAAATTTCTATTTTTGTTCCATTTAAAGTGAGAGAAATTAAGCAAAGCTAATTGACCTTGACAGTGACACACACACACACACACACACACACACACGCACGCACACTCACACACTTCTAGCGACCTATAAAGCGCATTCCTAGCCGTTTTAATCTTCAACTTCCGTCAACGCTGACGCTGGCGGCGACGTCAACGCCGCTGCCGCCCCAAAAGACAACTCAGTTTAAAGCTTGGTTTAATTATAGCGTCTGCCTGTCTATTTTGACTCGCATGACTCGAGTACCATACATGTATGTACATATGTGTGTGTGTTTTATTTTTTTGAATACATATGATAAAGTTCATTATCATGCTTTGTTAGTTTGCTCGCAAATAGCGTTTCTAAATTGCCTTTAATTGCAGTTTAGTTGTTGTTTTTTTTTTAATACAGCTACCCAAATATTTTGCCAGGCGATTTGCATTTGAATCAAATCTCTTGATCACATTATGGAAAATCCCAGCTGATTGGCTGTAAGACCGACTTGATTGCTTGATTAAGTGGTCCACAAATTCAAAAGAAAGAAATCAAGAATGATCTTAATATTACATCGTTCAAGTGCTTCCCACACTCGCAGCAAAAATCTAATATAAATATCATTAAATTGGTTTAATTATTATTTCAAACTTTAATGCACGTCGAAAAAAAAAACACACGTGTCGTCCAAAAAGCATTTGATAGTTGGGAAGAACCTTGCTTTCTGTCTTACTTTGGGATTAAAAAGACTTAACATTTTTAGAGTTTGTCAACTGTAATATATCTTAAAAACCGCAAGCCGCCAAATTAAGAAAACACAACTTGTTTAACAGCCGTTTATAATAAAAATATAAACAATATTTTCAAACAAAACAAAATTCTGCAAAAAAAAAAGAAATGCAAGGAAAACACTTGGAAATGATATACTGATTGTTAAAATCGGTTTTGTGGTTTTTGTAAGACAGTTGCATGAAAACTAACTTTTGTTGCGCTGCATGTGGGAGTAACCCCTTAATAACTCTGGTTATTCACATTTTATGTGATATAACATATTTTTTAATTTTTTTTTAGAATTTTCTAGTTTGAAAACCAATTTTAATGGCAATCTTATTTTATTTTATTTTAATTTATATTTTGTAAGAATTATATTAAATAGTTTTAAGTTTTGAGTTAAGAGTTTTTAGCTACAAATATCTAAAAACAAATAAAAGTTAGTGCATTAAATTATTAATTAGTCGAAAGCCTTAAAAAATTTAGTTAAAAGCGCATTTGTATATGGGAAAAAGCCAGGCAAGTTTTGAGCACTTAATTTTGCTTTCATTACAGAACAAGTGTTATAAGGAATGTTTGACGGATTGTTTTTAGTAAACAAATATGAGAATTCAAAACGAAACAAAATATTTAAACTTTATTAAAGTTTTATTTAAATTATTTTACTGTTGTTGCAGCTAGCCATTTACATAAGATAATCAAATTGCCAATAAACATAGCTAACGCAATATACCAAAAAAAAAAAAATGTTTGACGCTGGTTGTTGTGGTTTGAAATGCAATAAAGTATAATTAGCATGCACTGCGAATACTGCGAATAGTGCAACGATCTACAGTTACTTTAACGGCAGAGAAACGTACGTTGGACCTAAAACTACTAATCGTAAAATACTATTTGTATATATGGGCAGCAAACAGCGCAAAAACATTCATTGGGCACGTCGCTCGAAGGTGGCTCTGACCGCACTTTTTTGGGTATTGGACATAGTTATATACTATATATATGCATGTCTGTGTGTATGCTTAGTGCTTGAAGTCGGTACCAGGAAGTGTCGTGATCACGCATATTAATTAACCATCCATTCACAGACAATTTTTTTAATGCAAGACAGTTGTCAATATTATAATGGTTCATAGTACATTTTTGAAATTTGCCAAGTTCATCGAATTTTATCGGTTGTTTTTTAATTTTATTCCTGACTACTTTGCATATTATATTAAGCTATGCATTTAGCTAATATAATAATGAAATTAACATACTGTTAAGATATTTGTTGTATAGATTAAACACGATTTTTAATTGGACAATATATTCAAAATACTATGACCTAGTCAATAGATAATCCATTAGATTGCTGGTTAGATTTATTAATGTTCTGCAGATCTTGGAAATTCCATAATAAATTCCGTACGTATAAATTATTTTTTTTTTGGCTATTTTTCAACTGAATTTATGTTTGTGCATATTAAAATCGAGTATTACTAAGGAAAAGTAGTTTTAAATTTCACCATAAGCATTATTATAGAAATTCTATCGGGAGTTAAGCACACATTTTTTTAATTCCACGTAGCACAGTGTTGATTCAGGAAGTAAAGTGCTGTAGTGCTTGACCATATTAACAAAATTATGAACACGCCGGACTGAGTGATAAAAACTAAAATTACAAATGACAATTAACTTATTTCATTTGTCAGCCACTGATGTGGAAAGGGGGGACTCGAGGGGGTAACTGGGATGGCACGATAGTGGCGGCTTTTGCTGTGAAAACACAATTTGCCAGTTAATAAAACAAATTCAATTTGTGGAATATTTGCTTGAAATTTGTGCTGCCGCGTTCTGTCTGTCTAATCATATTTTTAACCATTTCTAGCTGCTGAAAAACTTTTCACACACCTACAGCTGCACACACATACTATGTGTATGTGTTAGTGTGAAACAATTGACGACGCTGTAAATTGTCCGTAAAGTTATTGATTGCATGTCTATGTCTGTAAGATATATATTGCAACGACACTCGTAGTATATAATGGCAAATCTGCTTAAAATGGAACCAGGGAGATGTGTGTAGTCGCGGCTTGGGCGTGTGAGGCATGCGGCATCATACGAAATTAAACTGTGCTTTATTTCGAGTCTTAATTGAAAATAATTAAACACAATTAGTTGGCTCAAAAAAATAAGAAAAATTAAACTTTTTTTGATGCGCAGTTCAATAAAAAAATAAAGAGGTAAAATTAGTTGCACACAAACTTGTAGATTCTCTGACAATGGTTTTGTTTATGTGGCCTAATCAGCCGGAATTCCACAGGTGACGTGACGGCGACGCCGTGAACAAAACAAAACAAAACAAAAAAAACAAATGCACAACAAATTTAACAAAATAGCGCATTGATAATTATTTATTTTGTACACTAATTTGGCAATCAAAACAAAAAAAAACAGCACTTTAAATTAGTCAAAACACGCGAATTAAATAAAATGTAAAAAAATACATCATCATACATATATGCAACACTAGTCAAGAGGTATATGTAGATACAAAAGAAATCATCCATAACTAATAAAACATTAAACAAATTTGCGAGTAGCATAAATAGATGTTATATGAGCGTGGACAATTTGTAGTTGGTAATTTGGTTGGATGCTTCAGGCACGCAACAATAACAACAATCACACCGATCTACATACTACACATAACAATAACAATGCGGTAAATTTTGTATTGTCAAACACACACACACACACACAAACCACAAATCGCTTTGATTGTAAGAGAGAGATGCATAAACGAGCGCAAACAAATTTCACGAGAAAAGCGAATTTGATTTAATTTACATGTCTTTAATGAAATTAGTAGTAAAAAAAAACAGCACAAACACACACACACTTATATAATGTACATGTATGCATATTGTTGATCAAATTTTGTTCGCTTAACGGTAAACTCACTTCAGATAACTATATAGCTATATATGTATGTAGGTAAAGTATCAGTTGGAGTAACTTTACACTTTACACTTCACGCAGGATTCGTCGATTCTGTTTTGATTTCTTCGAGGCGGATCTGTTGGGGGCTTTTTTTTATAGCAATAATAGCAACATGGCAAAACCGTTGTAACTGTGTATTGTTTATTGTTCAGATTGATTGCAGTTGCTGCTGCCGAGTTGTAGTTGTTGTTGTTGTTGTTGTAGTATTGTTGTGTTTTCAAAGCGTTGCTTAGCTTTACTAGCTTTACAATATACCCAAACCAGCGACGTTGAGCTAAACTCAGCGACTAAAACTTGTATTGAATATAATGCGTGCCGTCGACTCGCCACACGGTAAACGCTGCGGCGTCAACGGCAACGCTTGCAGCGACGCGACGCGTCGTCTAGTTGCGGTGGCAGAGCGACAGCTGTGCGGGCGTCGATCAGACAGATCCAAGCTTGCGACTTGATTTTGATAAGCGTCTGCTGCTACTGCTGCTGCTGGTGCTGCAACAACTGTGAAGAAATAAAATAAATACATACATATATTTTGATATGTGTGTATGTCTAGGCAAATGCATACATAAATCCTATATGTAACTCGAAGAAAGTGTCGCCAGCTTTATTTAGATTTGGATTTCACTGGTTCGATACCGATCAAAAATTTGCGAGACTCGACAATGACCGAATGTCAAATATCCTATGGCAAAAAACTTTAAGCACGTCTTGCGAGTAAATAATCTTTTTAATTTAATTTAATGAAAAAAGAAATTACTTATTTTGAAACAATAATAAGTTTATTAAGCCTCGACTCGACTAACACAGTGGTAGTAAAAATGAAATAAAATAATTAAAATAATAATAAGCAAAGATATTTTATATTTCTTATTTTATTTTTAAGCACTAATTTTTTTATTAAATAAATATAATACCAAATCGCATAAAATAAAATTTATATTTTCGTTTAAATGCTGAAATAACACACACATTCCAAATAAAATATAATAAATAATATTGAAAAAAATATGTAAATATAAATAAACGTCAAATATTTCGTTTCCTTTACTTTCTAAATTAAATTTCAAAATGTTTTTTTTTTTAACTTTAGTCAATACTATATTTAATCTTAAAATATATACAACGCGCAGCTAATTTTCTTACAAGCTTAAAAACAAGCATCACGTTTTGCAATTTATTCAATTGAGTATTTTTAGTTTTTTTTTATTTGTATCTATTTAAATAAACCAATTCATTAATATAATTAGAATGAAGTTTAACAAGTTTTATTTATTTTATTTATTTTCGTAACAGTAAACAAAAAGAAAACGTTTTAAATTATTTTGGTCGTAAATTTTGATAAGCTCATATTAAAAATAATAAATAGTATATTTTTTATATTTATTTTTATAGTCCATTGTGAATGGACACGATTCTTGCACAACTTAATAATACCCCATGTACTTCACTTTTTAGCAAAGCGTATAATTTTTGCAGGTTGTCAGCATCACTTATATGTTATGTATGTGTGTGTGTGTGTTTGTACTATTGTGAATTGTGTTGCCTTTCGCTATTAATTGTGAACACGTCAACGCTGGCTATTGATGTTTTCAATTATTTTTGGCGTGTCACTTTTGGATACTTTGCATCGTTAGCACTTTTGGGTCTAATCCAAACGAGGCTAAAAGCGACAACGAGCTGAATGGGCAGTAGTGGGGGGCGGGGTGTAAGGTGTTCATCCATTCATTGTTTGCTAACTTACTAAAAAAATACTTACATTTATTTTATTCACACTTAACACACAAAAACTAAAAATACTTAAGTGCAATGAAACGTTATTATTAATTGAATGTTGAAGCAAATTGTTTTGGGGGGAAGCCCCTAAGACAAATAGAATTCTTCTATGCCCTTCGGCAGTTCATTTACCGCTGCTAACCCGCCACTACTGCCACTGCAGCTATTAAGTTTTGTGAGGCCTTAATTATTGCACTTCTGTTCTGTTCTGTTGTTGTTGCTTCGGATGATGGCAGGCAGCGGGCCATGGGACCACGCCCATTAAACCTTGACTTACAAAGCCACAATGCCGCAAAGACCGCAGCTCGCTTGGTGCCCCAACATCAAACATCGCTGAGCTGTAACGCTGCAGCAACCAGCTTTCCCTTCTCTCACTCTCCCTGTCGCTGCAACCAACCTGATGATAAGTATCAATAAAAATAATAATAATAATGATAATGCTTATTATAATAATTTTATTCTTTTTTATCAACACATTTGCATGCAAGTATTTGTGCATATAGTTATTAAACATTCGGTAATTTGATTCAAAAACAATACAAATGCAACTTGTTTGGTCGCTTGGAACGCTGCTGCGGCTGCTGGTGCTGCTGCTGCTGCTGATGCAGTTGCAGTTACTGCTGTTGTTAATTTGCAATTGTAATTATGTTTGTTTGCCACTTACAAAGACAGCAACCACCCAGCCCCACCATCATCCATCCATCCCCCACTGCTAAACGCTCAGCGGGCAGCTGTTTTGCAGCGCTTTGTTTATCTGCCAGCATAATCAGTGGAAACTTAAGACCAGCAGCAGCAACAGTTGTTCAAAACTGTCAAGCCGCTCAATGTTAAGTGATGGGGCGCGATGGGAGGGATAGAAGATGGTAAGTAGTTAGTAGCTCATATGAATCGCTCAGTTAATGAAATGTCTATAAATCAATATTATCAAGACAAACTTTCACTTGACAACATCGATTAATCGATGTTAAAGGGTGCTTGAAACCACACAAAATTGCTACACTGGAAGGTACCCAGTGTTGAGGGCATATAAACTTGAAATACTTGGATTGATATACAGAAAGTAAGTAAATGTAAGATGATCATCGTGTGCTATATTTCCTATAGAAAAACTTATGAAGCTAGATTTTTATAGTTATCGATAACATATGTATGCATGATCATGGAAAGAGGTAGCAACATAACAGTAAGTTCATTACTTATTCAAGTGTCCAGTGTTATTAATTTTAGCACTTATTTTAGTTTAATTTAATTTAATAGATTTAATTTAGTTTTTGTGGCTGTTTTTGTTCATTATTTAAGCACTCTCAATTTGTTAAGCTATCTTTTTTGTGTAACAAATGTGTTATTCAATTATATTCGATATAATAAAATCTGCAACTCTTTTTCCGTTTCGGGGGAATATTTTGGCACATTTTCTGTTTACAGTTGACGGTCTCAATGGGCCAATTGCTTAATTATTTCAATTAACATCATTTCATGACTTTATGCATACAAATTTCAATAATTATTATTAGCTGCTCATTAGCGATAGGCAAACAGGCCAAACGGGCAGACAAACAAACAAACAAATAAAACTAAAACACAGCCAAAACTCGACGACAAGCGCGTGCTCTTAATGAGATGTAAAGACGAAGGTAGAGATGGGCGATGGAGGTAAAACGCAGATAGTATTGCCAAGTCCAAAGCCTAGAGGCGTTCACGGCACTAAGCGCCAATGCCAGGTGTCAAAACTTTAGCTCAGCTTCGCAAAACGCTTATTAATAGACAATTAACAACACCAACAACAACGAATGGCAATAACAGTTGCCTGGGGGGCACCAATATAACAAGTTGTAGTTAATTTTGACTGCGTTTGTGTTGTTGTTGTTGTTGTAACTGCTTTTTTTTCTCACTTGTGGGTGACTTGGCCTAAAGCAACTTGAAACAATGGAACTTGAAATAAGAAAAAAATATATTAAAACTAAGAAACTAATAGAAGATGCCGAAGATTATATACGCTTGTTAACAGCGAAAACGATGAAGATCGTGATTCAATTATGGCTTTTTATAATTATCATGAATTGAATTTATTCGTTCGCCAATTATAAATAGATAATTAAGTTTGAAAATATTTTTGTATGGATAGAAAAAAAGGAATATACCATATGCATAGAATGAAATTACTTAGTCAATTAAATATTTTAACTATAATTAATACAAAAATGTATTTGCTGCTCGATTAGTAAAGTTGCTTAACAGATTAATAATAGTGCGAGAGTTTCGCACATTAGAAAAATAACTTGTGTTAAAAATCAAACATAGCACTATTGTTGGGCTCCACTGCCCGTGGAGATATCCATATGAACCTTTTACCAAAAATCTAGAAAAATATTTTAACAATATATTTTTAAAAAAATATGCCGCATGGGACGACTATCCTAAAGCTCTTATAGAAACGATCGGGCAAATTTTAATAACTTAATTTTATTCCTTGTATACTTGGAACTATAATACAAAAACATGAAAGGGATTGCACAAATCCGTGATAAATAATTGTGTACAATTTGGGGACCAAAAATTTATATTTATTAAGGCCATATTTAAGGACCCCTTAGGTAAATAAACTTGTTTCAATTCAGTTCAGACAAAACCGGTGTGCCATCAAGAAGTTTGGATATGGTAGATTTTTTTGATTTTTGTAACATAACATAGTAATATTTGTAGTTAATGTCCAATGTTAAGTAAATTCTCGACAAAAAAATTTCAAAAAAAATATTTAGATTTATTACTAGTTACAAAAATTCTACAATAGTTCAAATAAACTTATCGCGCTGTAGCCGTTTCCACAGGGTATTGTAGCTGCACGAATCTTAAGGTATGTCTGTCATGTCATTAACAGTATATATTTACTATCCTAATATTATGCAATGTATGTGCATACATACATATATATTTTTATACTTACATTTTATATATTTGTAAGAATAGAATATTGGAAAACATGCACGATGAATACAATTAAGTTGAGCTTTCTTTAGCACTTGCTTCAGTTCACTTCTCACGCAAGCACATGAAGCTTTGACCCAATATTAAGCATCATTCAATAAATATTTCTGTATGTATGTTCTTGATCAACAGCATCCGTCCGTATTATTGCATTTTAGAAATATTATTGTTTGAAGATTTTGCTTTTTGACGCTTATTTAATATTGGCGCTAAAGGGTTCGATATCATATTTTCTTTTATCGATAAAACGATAAGCCATTTAACACTCTGTTTTGATTTTTCCTATGTTTTAGTTTCAATCAAAGTACTAGTAGAGTAACACAAAAATCATTTTTATTCAGTCTGTGATTTTACGAACATAAATATTTATATTTCGGAAAAAAAATTTAAGAAAACGAATTTTTCCAAACTTTTTGAAATGGATAAAGAAGCTCTTGACAAGTATGTAAGTGATTGAAAAATGCTTTAAAATTATATTTTATTTTTATTGTAAATGCATTGCAGCTTTAGCTAACTCATTAACTAAACAAAATTACTTTGCAGCGTTTTGTACTCGGAAAAGACTATTTAGATCTACGCTCTTATTTGAAGAGCCGTGAATGGCCTCGTCCACAAGCTGATAATGATCAAACAATGCGTCTAATGCCTACGCGTAATAAATCCACAAAGATTAATACGACAGAGAGTGCCAATGCAGTGGAGTCTCCTTCACCATCCGAGGGGTCGGTGCGTACCAGGCGCATCCTTGCATATGATCAATACGCTGCTTATATAGCTCCACATAGCCCTCTTACTACAGAGACGATGCCTTCTCTATCTTTGGATCATTCGATTCGTGAACCCATCGTCAATTCACAAGGACGCAAGGTAGGTACCAATATTTAAGGAGTAAAGTAAGTCGATAATCAACGTTTGCTTCAAAACGCTCGCAGCATCGATCTGGTTCTTTAAATCGTGCAGAGACCCTGAACAGCCAAGTGTCTGAAGATTTGGTCGGTAACACTGGACCTATCAGTTCTCAAAACCAAGGTCTGTCTGAAAGTGAGCTGAAATGCAAACGTGCACTTGATCGCCACAATTCGTGGACTAACTCATTGGATATGCAGGATGCTGTCATCCATTTGAACGAAACTGTCAAAGACCATCTCAACAGTTTGACCGAATCGCCAGTCTTATCGGACTCGAGTGAGGACTTTCCAGAAATGGACAACAATGCAAAATCCATAGAAAGCGTGTCTCCAAATGAGGAGTCAGCTATAAGCTCTCGTCAGCAAGAGATGAAGGCTATCATAGCTCGTGATTTAATGTTGCCGATACAACGCCTTATGATTGAAAACATCGAGAGAAATGTGGATCAGATGACTTACCTGACAGACGCTCTTAAAAAATTGCCCGAATTGATAGATAATATCTACACGAAGAATGAGAAAAATTCTGAGAAGAAATAATTTATTAATTTTATTTCAAGTATGGCATATCTGTGGCAAATTGCAGATATAAATTGATCAGGAAAATTAGAAAAAATAAAAATTGTAGGAAGCCCACGAAGGAAATGGTATAGCCTTTCCAGTTTAAAAATGGTACGCAGCCAATGTGTAATAAATGTTATGAAATGTTAACAAAATGTGGTTTTTTTTAGTATGTTTGCTTGTAGTTAACAAACGCTATTTACAAGTTTTTCAAGGTAAGGCGTTTCTTGAACACCCTTAAAGCTAGAGATGTAAAACTTTGCAAATATCTTGGACTATGTCTTTGTCAGACAAAGTGTCAATATAGGTGGTTTCAGATAGCCCACCCCAGCCGGTTCACACAATTCAAAGTTTATTTGTTCAGGTTTTATTATTCAAACGAAACTTTATGTTCGTTAAAGAGCGCCAAAGTTTTTGATTGATTTCATTCACATCCAATTAAGCATCCATCTCTTTGAGTTTAAGTTGCTGTTAAATTACAGTTTGACTAAAAATTAGTTCTAGACACGCAATAAATGTGAAACTGTCCATTTGCAATCCAATCCAATTGACTGACTGATTGATTGATTAATGCCCTAATGAGGTTAAACATTTGTTTATCTGCTACCAAGTTAAGCTGTGGCCGGTGCTCACCTTTGGCTGACTTGGCGTGTCAACTGCACCCTCGGGAATTGCGTTTAATGTGTGCTACTTAGCCCAAATACTTTTATACATACATACTATATATATAAATATTTATATAACTGTACATGAGTATACGTTTTTATTATCTTACTTGAAGTTGCATGCGTTCGCTCAATTTAACTCGCAGCTCGAATGGCGTTGAGTGGTGCCCCAGGGAATGGGGCGAGAGTTTGCTTAGTTCTTTTGCTCTTCATCTTTGGCAAATTCCCGATAAGAACCTCAATGTTTTATTGTTATAGCTGTAGACATTGTAGTTGTTTCTGTTTCGCTTTTTGTTGTTGTGGCCAGCATATGCCGATTGCTTAAAACAGGGCCTGTGGCTAAGCCTTTTTGCTTTGGCTACCAAGATGTTATGGTTGATGCCATATATTATATTATACATTGTATATTATTTTTTTATGACTGTATCAACGTTTATGGCTTAGCCAATGAAAGGGTGGTGTGGTGTGGACGTGGCAACTACGCCTCCCTCCGGATTTGCTTAGCTATCAAGGCAGAAGCGAACTGCTGCTGCTCCTGCGGCTGTATTATTGCATCATTATAATATGCTTTATGTTTATATGCGAGTGTGTGTGTGTGCAAGAAACTCTAAGTGTGTGTGTGTGACAGCGCCAGAGAGTCAGCGCCACTTTAAAGTGCCCTGAACTTGATTAATGAATGGCGACGCTGAAAAGTATGCTACGGCATGCAGGGCACACAAACATAGACAAACACAAACACACAGACACAAACACATACAGACATGGACACTCGAGATGTCGACGACACGTAGGAGTCGCTGAGTTACTTGGCTGCGAGGTTTTTAAAGGTTACATAAAAATAATAATAATAAAAATGAAAATGGGAAATGGCAAAAGAGAAATGAAAAGAGAGCGCGTACAAATTGAAATTGGCTCGCAGCTTGGCAGCTAATTTAATATGATTAAACAAGAAGTAGTCGAAATGAAGACGCTCCTGCTACTGCTGCTTGCCACAAGACAGCATAAACAGCAGTAGCTTTCATTTGCAGATACCATCTTTATGTTTTTCTAGCCAATTCAATTTGGCTGAATTTTTTTTTAGTTTTTGTCGCAGCTTGAGAACTTTATATCTTAATTTGCACTTTTAACTCCCCTCGCCATCGCTGCTGCTGCTATTGCTGCTGATGATGTTATCAGTTGAGATTTAAGTTGGCTTTTCAATTTGTAAACTGCTTTCCTGGCACCACGCTGTGCCCGCTCCCGCCCCATTCCATACAAACTTGATCCGCAAAAGTTTTGCATGTCCGTTTATAAATTGCCTTATGATTGCCTTTCGATAAACTTTTCTCAAGTGAAATGCTAATACATCGCCCGACTTTAAACGCTTTTTTAGCACATCGCGCACAGCGAGAGAGAGAGAAAGAGAGAGAAAGAGCGATATAGCCAGCACATCGAACCTGTAAACGCTTCGTATCTTTGCAAAAGTTGGCGCCGCTTTTGCTTCCTGGCAGCAACAATTTTTATGGCTTCCTGCGCATCGCTTAAACAGATACTCTCTCACACACACACACACACACACCTTACCAATAATTTGAATTGTAGCTCTTTTTCTCAAACTCCCAACTGGTGGCTTCCAACTTTGGCAGCGCCATTCCCGCTGTTCCCCCTTTCCTGGGCTGTTGCGTTCTGTAATTTGCTGTAATTGAATTTCAACGATTTGTAGCATGAAAAATTCCTTGAATTTCAGTTATTACTGCTTTTGCTGTTGCAAAACGGCAAAAATGGAAAAATGTCTTGCAGCCAAACGGATTTTTGCATCATCACCGATTACCGTTCACTGCACAAATTGCGCATACGCAGCATTGCCAGCTTATAGAAATTATTTAACGGTAACTTTAGCCTTAACAGAAAATGAAGAAGAGGATGAAGAAACATCCATCAGCCAGCAATTTTCGATTTGCGCAACAAATGAAGTGAGAAATTATTATGATTATTATTATTTTTATTATTATTAACATTACGAATGCTGGCAACTAAAAACATTTTTCGCTGCCATAAGCAAATTCCACCCCCAACATCGTATTCGATTCAGCTCAAGCATTACCCGTGGGCACATCACGTATTCACAAAGCAAACAAACTTCGGCACACGCATAAATAAACAGACACAATGGACGGGGGGACAGCAGGCAGGCAGGCGAAAGACAACGAGGCAACAAAATGTAAAAAAAATATCAAAACAAAACCAAAAACGAAGGAGAAAAAGATGAAAATTAGGGAGAGAGTTAGGAGGGAGTAAAATTTTTGGGTAAGCGCTTTCACTCTCCTTCAGTCACATCATAAAAATCGAGCCGTCGCCACCTAATTCCAATCCTTGCCGCAAGTTGTTGTTGTTGCAGCGTGTGGAAAGCTACTTTATGAGGCACACAACACATAGACACACACAGACACATACACACAATTCTCTGGAGGCATTCATCAATATGCCAAACATGTTTTCTTATCATCAAATGGAAAATGCTTCATTTTCACGTACCGACAGGCCGAAGCTGTAGCTCTAGCTCTAGCTGTTACTGTTGCTGTTGCTGTCGATGGCAGAGCTCAGCAAAAATAAGAAGGCTCCCGAGGCAGCAACTAAAGCTGAGAATAAAACAGAGCGCGAGATATATCAGTTAGCAGAGCTACAGAATTTTGCAGGTAAATTTCGTCAGTTGGGGCTCGACGACAGCAGCAACAGCAGCTGCCAATCGTCTGACTGACTGACTCTGTGTGGTTAGACCACAAAACTAATGGTTGTACACACAGCTGGAAATTGAGTTGCATGCGGCAAAGACGTTGCGACGAAACACATAAATTGATTACCAAAACATTTCACGACAAATTCGGCATGTAACAACAATGACAGTGCCACAACTGCCGTGCCACGTGAGCTACGAGTACCGAAAACAAGTATTGGGGGATTGTATTATATATACATACATGCATATATGTACATATGTATATTGCCCCTCTGGCCAAAATGAGTTGCCAATAGCAATACGCATTCCAATATGGAAATCAAAATCAGAACAGTCGTAGGACTGATTGCAGGGGAAGAGCAACAGTCGAATCGAGTCGGTTAAAAGCAATGCACCAACATATTTCCTGAGGCAAGCAAATGAAGCAACAAGATAATGTCTGGCGTATATATGCATATTAAAAGCATGAGTTAAACACAATCGAAATTAATACGAAGCGCAGAAATTAGGTTAAAGTGTTGTTGATATTTATCCTCAAGAACCACAATCTCATGCGTCATACAGCAGATGGTCTTTGGAACTTTTATATGAAAATATTTGTCTAAATACAAACTGCAAAAATACTTGACAGCATTGTTTGTTTGTTTTAGAAACAAAATGTAGCAAAAGTCATATTCTGTTGTTCTCAAAGGGTCATTCCCACTTGCAGCTTCAAAATTTCCGTTGTATCCATCGACAATCAATCTTGGAACCGCTTTCTTTGACTTATGTATATTAAAAATATAACTTATTTATTTATTTTATTAAAGCCCAACTGCTTGTCATTTTTAGTGATAGCAGCTTATCAGCTCAAGTGGCATAGTTTTAATATAGCAGTAAAAGAATAATATGTCTATTGGTTCACCAATCATAAGCTTATTTCGTTTGAAACCTTTCAAATAAAGTTGGTTAAGGGGCCAAATAATTTTCATCATAAGCCTCAATCTTTCCTTATTAATAAGAAAATCATGTTATTCTCCTAAATTCATTCAAAGAAAACCATGTTCATTCATTTCTATAATCATTTTAATGCATTTAACTATTTCGGGGTCGTTTAATAGTTAAGGTTATTGGGATTGTAGGGTTCCCTCTCGCTGCATAGGAATTTGTAATTGGGATTGACGCCAGTGGTGCACCTGCTGCCACCCACCGTACAAGAGCTGTACATTTTGACGCCAAGGACATTGGTAGCCGCATAATTGCAGGCCATCAGGGCGGCCTTGTATCTCTTACCGGCAACCGAATACGTAGCCACGGCACAGCCCACATCGGTGTTACGATCGGAAACCATAACGGTAAAGTGGCCAATAGCGGGACCGTTGTAGTTGGTGGGATATTGATTGATAAAGGACTGCGTCACGTTGACCACCTCATTGTACCACATGTCCACGCCACTAATCGCTGTTTGCTGTACGTTCAACGGATTGTTATAGCCAATCCAGGCCAGATTCTGGCCAGCCCAATCGAACTGGTCCGTGTTGTGGCATTCATCGTGACGCATTTGACAGCTCCTGACATTGAGGGAGGCGAGATAAGCAAGTTCGTCGTTCCAACGCATGGTGGCCATGCGGCAGGCAGGACTCAGTTTCCTGTCACCGCCGTAAGCAATGTTATTGCGGTAGGAATTATGCCTGTGCACAATCGCAGTCTTCTCGGCCGTTGTCAAAGTCAGCAAAGTTCTATCGCTAGGACAGCTAGTATCCCAGGCCTACGATTATAAATTAAGTACGTACATTGTAGAAAGATATTCCTTTGGATGAATTTAACTTACGCCATTGTTGTTGCAGCCAATATTAATGCTGGTGCCACAGCTCTTCTGGCAATAATTCGTGGCACAGGCAATGCCAAGCACCAGGGCTAAAGCGGTTATGGTCAGGATGTTGCGCATTTCTCGATCAACACTCGTTTGTTGCCAGTTCCGGCAAAAACTCTTGCTTTTATGCCTTTTTCGCTGTATGTGTGTGTTGATTGAGTGTACAATTGATCAAATATTTATCTCAGTTCTCGCAATGATGTGCAAACGTTTATTGTCGTCTAATTCTGAATGGGGACCAACTCAAGCGTCATCAAATAACCAGATAAAAGCAAACAAGATTAAGTTTTAGCCGAACAACAGACAAGAATGAGCGCAAGAAATTGGAAATCGAATATGCGACTTATTCAAACTTCAAACTGAGCAACTCATGCATGAGCAAATAAACAAAGCGCGCGGGAAGAAGAAAGAGATTAAGACAACTAGAAATAGAGAGAGAAGGGCCAATTTAAGATAGTTAGCCACGTGCCGTGACCACGTTGGTGTAACAAACTTTGCATGGGTTAATATTTACTATTTTATTTATTACAAAACACCAACTATTTATACCCATATATATATAAATAACATATACTATAAATTCACCAAAGTAAGCATTAAGTGAAGAGTCATCATATCTTAATAACTCTATCTGTCCATCTGCTAATTACAATTTTCTTTGTATAGGTGCAATTAAAGTTTTCATAGATGCAGTATAAATCTATTTTTAATTTGTTCACGTTAACAACACAAGCTCCATTGTCCAGTGCAAATTTTAATCAAATTGAATTGCAATACAAACAGGAACAGAAGGTCCAATAAACATACATATGTATGTTGAATGGCTTGAGCACTGTTGGCAGGGAAGAAAAACCAAGATCACAAATCAAGATCAAAATCTGAGATTAATTATTATATTCCATTTTAAAATGATAGTACTCTCGCCAATACTTGTCTAGTATACCTTAATTAAATTAACTTATTTTTTGCTTCGCTCAGTAGCTGCGTATCGCAGTTAATCAAAACAGCAGCAGTTACTTGAGAGCTTTTGTGCATTAATGCACCGACGCCGTTTTAAACAAACAGCTGAGTAAGTCAAACTACCTTATCTTAAAAAACGCAATGCGCTTATTGATAAGGTTGCAAAAGCTTTCAAATAGTATGTGCAGTGATAAAGAAGCTTCTCGCACATATGTACATAGAGAGTCGAGCTTGGGTGCACACTTTGCGCAGACCAAACATGGCAAGACCATTGAAATAGTTCGGTGGGGAAGACGTTATAATGATCACCATTGGCCAAAAGGCCACAACAACAACTTTCTTATATATGGTGCATTTTATTAGAACGCATTTCTGACCCTTCAACTGTCCATGGGTAAGTTTTAGCCTCGTGACAATCTTCATTTGGTTTCCTTAAAAACGACCAGCAAAAACAGCCTGTGGGTGGGTTCATTAAAGACTACAGCTAAGTTCACTCAATTCATCTGTACTTATAGGTAGAATTGAAAATAAGAAACCCAAGCAAAAATTATAGAAAAGAATAGAGAGAAAAACATAGAATTACATGCCATCACAACCAAAACAAGCAGCTCTTCGCGTCACAACCCTTTCTACCTATGAGCCTTCCTGCGCGACAAAAGTTCACAAAGCTCACAAATTTAGTATGCCCTGTCCTCTACTTAAGGGAAAGAATGAAGTTTAAAGTTAATTTAAAATTTTGATATAATTCTTCAATAATCCCTTTTTATTTGTTAATATACAGCTATTGCCGTGGTTCTAAATATATAGGCGTACTCCAATTAAGCATATTAATGAAACAAATTCTTTAATTAATATAACAAGCTTTTATCTGTACTAAAACTTTTGTATTAAGTTGCTTTGTAGGTTAGTGTTATTTAGCAGCTTATTATTTTAAACATAGATAATCTACATTAAGGTCTACAGAAAAAAAAAATTGTATCAATTGTAACACTCACTGATATCCGATAGAAGCGATGATCGAAGGCCTTCCTTTGCTGTCTGGTGTTGCTTACATGTTTACAATATTAGTTGCCCATGATTATAATTTCTTTTTCATGCCGTATGCCGTATTTAAAGAATTTAAGAAAGAATTTGTTCGTTGACTTTCTATTACTTATGATTTGTTTGCCGTTCCCGCGCACTACGTCCAAACTTTTAGCGCCTTCTAAAATTCGTTGATGCTGATATTGATATTTTCTTGCACTATCACATGGAGCTTGGCTCAATAGATGCAATGTCTGATCTATTTGGCAGCCGAAGAAAACTATTTCGTTTCGTTGCAGCTTCTATGAAAAATAGAAATTCAAATTCTAGAGATGGGCTGCTTATTACATTTCCGGTGAAAAAATTTCAGCATTCATCCCGGGGATTGTATTAAGGTACGAGTCGAAAAGAAGCGCGTAAGGCTAAGGCTGACTATGGGCCAATAGGGCGCAAATGAAACTCTCTGTGAGCGTAGCATTAAACAGTCAGAGCAGTTGCAGTGTAATGAATACAAATTTAGTCTTACTGGGAAATACTATCGGTACTAATTAATACTGACTTCAAGAAAAAGAAAAAACTTCAGGTTACGGGAAATTAAGAAACCTTTTTCCCACACGCACATTGTATTATTACCCACACGTCTTTTCTTAGCAAAGTAGAATCTGTCTTCGACGTTATTTTACGGCATTTAGGTAAACTACATTTTTTTTGATTGAATCAAACTGCAGGGTTCTGGAAATGAATTCGTAATATAGAAAACTTCGCTTAATGTTTCATTTACAGTTAATTTAATAGAATTTCGTTTGATGGAATAAAAAAGTTTGGAAATTAATATTGCTGAATTGCTGATCTAAAGATCGTAGATCTCCTCAACCGTGCAGAGACCGTCATAGTTGATATTGGTGCCCGTCACGCAGTCTATTGCCGTTGGGCCCCTCCGATAGACAGCCGCACCGGGCGTGATGTTAGTAGCATAATTGCAGACCATCAGGCAGTTATTTACGCCATTTTTGACAAATACGGCAGCAGCGCAGCCGACGGCCCAATTTGAGGCCTGACTCATTAAAAGGAAGTCATCAATTTCGCTACAAAATAAATAAAAATGTATATCAGAGAGGTGGAAAACATTTTGATCAGCTGAATAAATAAACTGTCAATAATTGCTTATTACCGGCCATTCGTGTTGCTTGGAACAGCATCAATGTCTGCCATGGTGGCAGCATTGCGCTCCAACCACCACTTTTGGATGACTTGGGTCACCAGGGTCGCAGGTGTACGGCTTCCCGTGTATGTAATGAGTGCTATGTTTTGTCCGCTGTTCAAAAACTTGTTGGTCGTGTGGCAGACATCGTTTTTCTCCACGCACTGAAGCACATTAAGAGCGGCAAATCCAGCCATCTCCGGACTCCAGCGCATTGTAGCCATTCTTCTCGCTGACTGAAAATTGGGTAGATTGCCCAAAGCCAGATTATTGCGCCTGACGTTGTGCATACGAATCACAAGTTGCCTCTGCTGTAGGTCCATGTCCATTAAAAAGGGGGCAGGACTTGTTGGGCATGCTGGGCCCCAACTCTATCAAAAAAAAAAAAAAATATACGTTGCCATTAAATGGAAAATACAGTGTAATACTCCGGTAGAGTTGGAAACCAGCTAGAGCTTTATTAAATGAGGCTTGACTCGTCGTTTGCATTCGTTTGTTGGTAGACTTACCCCATTGTTATTGCAGGCAATGTGTGTATTTGCCGTTCCGCAAAATTTTGCCAGGCAATAATCCGGTTGCGCATAGACAGCAGACAACGCGGCGCTAAATGAGAATACTGTGAGAACAATTCGCAACATTTCGAAAGAATGAACTAATTGGCAATGTGAGTGGTGTTGGGGCTTATATACTGGTTGGCACAAGGAGCTATCGATTCGCAAAAATATGTGGCGAAATATTTAATTATTTGACTTAGCTATTTGTATTTTTAATGAGTAAACATTAAAAAATAATGTCAATAGCCCAAATGTTTTCCCAGAACACACTCAAAAATGCCTCCACCTGTATTTGCCAGATGACTCTAGAGCCTAAATTAACGAAATGGCTTTTATCAAAATCATTTTAATTTCAACTGTTGAAAATATACGAAATTGCATGTACAACCAATGATGTCCCACTGTCACAGCATACCAAAATACCAAACTGCAAGTAATCTTTGCATGCGAGCAACTTTACATTTATTTATTCTTGTGTTTGGCTCTGTATGCATAGTCCGCTACCGTACAGTAGAGCATCTTCGACTAAGTAAATGGTCGTTAATATATTCATGATTGAGGTTTAGTCATCATGCATAAGAGCGGTAGTACAGATATAACCGAACGTGTAAGATCATGGGTTCATGGGTTCAGGTTCAGGATTCATCGGTCCAACTTCTCGACTAAAGCCTTTTACTTTTATATCGTAGAGTATAACCAGCAATATTTAACTATTTTTTGCATATATGTACTATATTTTTTGTTTAAATATTTGTTATTGATTTATTTTGTTTATATTAGAAAGCACGAGCCGACAAAATTTGCATGATACCAAATGTATAAACAATTTATTTTGTCTTTTGTGGTATTCCCGGTTGTCAACCAAATGCAGGCTTGTGGATTTTCAACCAAATAACGGAGTGGGATGTGGTGTGTGGGTTTTGCTGCTGACTGCTATCTGAATCTTAGCCTGCGGTGAAACGATCCTCATCCGGCTAACCCCTTTGGCAAAAGTACTAACACTCTCGACAAAGCACTGAAACAACGTAAAAAAAGGAAGCACGTAAATGTAGTTAAATCAGAGGGGTGGGCTTCGGTGTCATTCCGTTCATCAGTACCCTCCCTACCATATATATTTATTATATGTAAAATAACTTAATATACACAAATATCATTTAATTATGCTCCCATATCATCAGAAAATAAGAAAACTTAAAATAACAGATTTATAAACTCAATTGCAATAACAATAAAAATATTAATACTCCTAACCAAAACAATTCTCATTTCAATATTAAAAATGTACTAATCTGTCAGCGCCCTTTAAAGTGACAGGTGCAAATTGACCATTTGGTGAATACCGGATCGGAAATATGAAAATTTTAAATGAATCAAGAGGCCCGCCCAGCCGTGAAAACTTGGCATTAGCAAACTGTTTTCGCTATCACACTCAAAGTAAGGACATTTCGTTACATTATTGCAGTCCTTAAAGGCCATCAATTGCTGAAACTAGGTCACAACATATTATATATAAATTAAAAAAAAGTGTTCCAATTATCATATCAATCAAAACATAAACTCTTTGTTTTGTATTGTAGTAAGGCATTAAAACGTTATCAATTAATATAACTGACCTTGGCAAATTGTTCTTCATGGCCCTTTATTTGGAACGAGACTCAATATACGTAAGTCTATACTTTGTGATACGTAATAACCATGTTGTTGTTTGTCTTGTGTACGACAATCGAAAATAGCAAAACAAATAAACAATCATACTTAGTCAAAATCAAAACAAAAACATACTTGTGTGCCTAAGTTAAGTTAACAGTCTGAAAACTTTGTACTTCTACAAAACACTTGAGGCTTCAAAGCTTAAACATATCTCAGACAGTTAAAATTACATTAAATTTTAAAAACGAAAAATGAATTGTAAATGTAAATTTAGCTTACAGCTTGAGCACTTGATAAGCCAATTAAAAGCCTTTAAGCTGTATTAATTGTAAACATTCGTAAGGGACATCGCTGATATGCCAGTTGCGAATAAGATAAAGTTATTCACCTTTAATGCAAACAATTATTTCGATTTTATAAAACACATGCTGAATTTTCAGCACCATTGTTAGCTTACCAATTGTTTTATACGTGCGCCCAAATTGTTTGCAGCTACAATATTTGCCCAGATACTATATGCAAGAAATAAGCAATACAAAAATATATGCTAAAATAAATTTACCTCATCTAAATACCAGCTTTAAAGCAAACCAACCTTCAACCAAATAAATACTCGACACTTTTGTAACATATTTGATTATGTGACACTTTGTTTTATATGTATGTATGTAATTGTAAGTTTTTATTATGGGTCTTTAATTGTTGTTGCCGCACTCAGCTACATAGAGATGGTATATGTGCTAGTAGCTTTAAGTAGTTTCCATTTCATTCTGCTCATACAGATGTATGTATACATTATTTAAAAATTGTATTATTTGTAGATACATAGATATATGTCATACGCATCTCGGTACACAAAAATAAATAACATGCCTTCAGTTTGCATCTATCTTTTCTCATATTCTTTCTCTGTCTCTCTTTCTCTCTGGTGTTGTATATATATATATATTCATACAGTAGGTATTTTTATCATGCATATATATATTTATGCGTAATTTCTTTTAAATTAATTTTGATTAAGGTATTTTTTCTTTTATTCTAACTTTTATGGTCTGCATAAGTAAATCTGTGGGCTGTTTTGTTGTTAATTGTTTCTTCTTCTATGTTTAACGTTTTACTTGTTTCCTAATCACCTAACATGTGTATAATAATTGCGCGCAATGGCGTTATTTTTTCTTTCACAAATTGTACACACAAAATATGGGCTTTATCTGTATTATTATCTTTGTTTGTATTTCTCCTTTTTTCTTTTTTATTTGTTTTTTTAAATATCTGTTTTTAGTCGAAAACACAGTTTTCAACAATATCTTCAAGTTTCTCAGTAGTAATCGTTACGAGTACATTTATGGTTTATATATTTTGTAAATTTATTTTTATTCATTATATGCTTATTTTATATCTGTGTATGCTTGCATTTATATACATAGCTATACGGCTAGGGATACAACAAATTATTATGTAACCTAATACTACATAGCAAATGAGAACAGCTTTGCGTCAAAAAAAATTTCGAAAATTGTGCAACAGTCAACAAAAAATGGACTTAGAGCCTTTTCGACCTGTTTTTCTATGTTTTTTTCGTTTTGATTTTTGCAATAAATGCGCTTACAACTAAAATAATTAAACGGTAAGTATGTAACGTAAATGTGTGTGCTTGTGTGTTTGCATGTGTATGTACAATATATGTGTGCGCGCAACGCCTAAAAGTAGGCAAGGCTTTAAAGCAGCTGCTAAAAGCTAGCTAGCTTCCTTAAATGGCACATGACGCTTGGCGTTGAGACAGATAGTTCAGAAAGACATTTTGCACTAATTGAACTCACGAATGAAGCTGTCGAGATGGATTTTAAGTATTAATTTTCAATAAGTTTCAATTTAAACATTTGTTTCTGATTATGTGCAAATATTTATAATATTTCGCTTTATTTACAACGTGTGTCATGCATTTGTGGTTGAAGTTTTATAGGTATATATTCGATTATTAAATAATATATAATATGTATATATAGTACACACTAAATTATGTTGCAAATTTATAAGTAGGTATGCACTCATGAAGTCTACAACAAATGAGCAAATAATATCTTATAGAGGCTAAGCGCAAAAATCAATTAACCACATATCGTTTATAATGATAGTTGTGATGGTTTGTTTAACATAGCTAATCGCTTATTTACATATACATATATATTATGTAGTGGAAGTATATAGAACTCAAGTCAAGTTTGTGTTTAACTGGAACGTTTAACTGGGCCAACTTGCAACAGATTGCCAATGACTAAACATACATATGTATGTCTATACAGTACATGTTGTTTTTGTATATATATATATAGTACCTTAAAAACAAAACAAAAAAAAAACACCATACATTTAAAGAGAGTGCCGTTAGCTATTTAAGTATCAGAAGAAGAAATCTAAAGCAACCAATGAGAACTTGTACAAAATGCAAAGTACCATCTCGCTTGAGTTTTATTTTCTGTACAATACTTATACACATACAAATATATAGTCTTTTTGTAACTTTGTAGTTATGTAGTAGTATTGTAATTAATAGACACCATTTGCATTAAGCAGTAACAACGTTTTGAGTGCTTTGTTTTTAGTTTTCATTTTGTGTGCTCATCTTCTTATGCGTATTCCATTTCCTTAATTAAAATCGTTTAAGTTTGCTGCTGCTGCTGCTGCGTCGACTGTGCTGCTGTTGTTGCTGTAACTGCTGCTGCTGCGGCTGCGGCTGTGGCAACTGATGGCTGTTGCTGTTGCTGCTGTGCCGGCGACGGCGGTGCACCAAATTTGCTGACTATCTTGTGCGAGGCATTCACAATGGCCAGCTCATGTTTGGAGTCCAAATCACAATCGTACAAGCCGCTTAGCGAATCCAAACTAAGCAGCCGCGAGCTGGCCCGACTTGACACCGATGTGTCATCCACATCGGGCGCATTGTACAGCGAGTTAACATCCGACAAGGCACCCTCAGCGTCAGTCAAGCCCGCTTCATTCAACAGCGAAATGTTCTCAAGGCCAGGCTCATCGGTTATGTAGCCAGTCGATTCTGCTCCGCCTTCCAAAGTAAAATTATGATTAATTCGATTTGTAGTATAACGTGTGAAAAATCATATGTTACCAGTTGCCTCCTCGCGGCAGTCATCGTCCGACCATTCCGATTGGCTTTCCAGTGGATTGGAGTCCATGGACTGGTGGTTGTGATGCGCCGCACCATATTTCAGCTCATCGTTTATCACATTCGCCTCTAGGCGCAAACTGCCATTGGTCAGCGGCGCCGTCTCCCTTAATTGCTCCTGTTCCAATTGTTCCTGCTGCTGCAGCTGCTCCAGCTCCTCCTCACTGTGAAACTTGTCATTCTTTTGCTTGTTATGATCGCTTTGCTGCAATCGTTTCTGTCGCACATCGCGTCCCACCTCATCATCCTCGAACTCTTCATCGGCCAGGTTGTCTTCTGTGTCATCGCGCTCCTCCTGCTCCACATGATTGTAGCGCTGCTGCTGCTGTTGTTGCTGCTGCTGCTGCCGCTGCTGATGGTGATGATGGTGGTGATGATGATGCCGCTGACGTTGTGACGATTGCTGCTGCTGCTGCTGCTGTGGCGCCATTACACCATCTAGCCGATCGAGGCTCTCGTAGCTGTGTTGCAGTTCCTTGGAACGTGGACGCTGACGATGCATCCTCGGCTGCTGCTGCTGTAGTTGATGATGGTCCTTGGCTGCATGCAGCTCCAACATAGCCAAGACATGCATCTGACTGCGATTTTCGTGCAGAATCTCGCACGATTCCGTGTCCGATGTTTGCCTGCAAATTATTATTATTATTAGATATCGTTGAAAATTTTTTTTATAAAAAAAAAAAAAAAAAAAATAATTATGCCAAAAATTTCATTATAACTTTGAAACATTTTCGATTACCAATTATTCCAAAAGTACTACTTTAAAAAACTAGAAATAACCGTTTAAAATGCCAAAAATTAAATAACATTATTAAGAAATTAATATTAAACATTTTCGATTACAACAATTATTCCAAACCTAGAACCTAGTCTTAGCAGAAAATAGTCTTGGAAAAATGCAAGTTAAATCCAGCTATTGATTTTCTTTAAGCTAATGTTATAAATTGGATTGAGGCTAAAATATTTTCTTAATTTCAATCAGTTATAAGTAAATAAGATATGAAAAGCAAGTTGATCCAATGATAATGATAAGGACAACTGATTAGTGTTAGTTACATGTAAATTGTTAATATTTTAAAGCAGATTTAAATGATTTATGTTAATGGTTCGATTATGTACCTTGTCGCTGCTTTTGTGAGATGATGTACTTACATTTGGCTGGATTCGGAGGGGTTCTTGTGTCGCGTTATTTCTTTAATAGCCTCGAGGCCAACGGGATGCTTGGAAATCATAAAGCTGTTGCTCATTGGCAGTTTACCACCCGAGACTTGTATAGCCATAGCCATTAGATCATGCTCCTGCTGCTGATCCTTGTGATAGTTGTTGTTGCCACTATTCGAGTTGCTGCCACCGCTTAGATTGCCATTGCTACTTGATCCACCCTCGGCTAAATGGCCCTGACTCTGTCCGTTTTGTCCATTGATAGAGCTCAGTCTGCTGTTGCTGGCCGAATAGCTAAGATCAACATGATCGTGGTGACTGCTACCATTGCTGGTCGTCTGATCCGAGTTGTTCACTGCCGTCACCGCTGCCGCCGCTGTTGATGCAGCCAGACAGCGTGCTCGCGAGGATTCGTTAAGTAGTCTTTGCAGTTCCCTCTCAAACGGTGATTTGGTTGCAGCACCTGTTGTTGCTACTGCTCCTGTTCCTGCGCCTGCTGCTGTTGTCGTCTTTTGGTAGTCAAAGCTATTGCAACTGTCGCCCTTGTGCTGTGCGTTGCTTGTTGTATTGCTGGTCGTCGTCGTCGGCTGACCACCTTGGCTCTCCGTGGTCGAGCTGAGGTCAAAGTCGCGCAACTGCGTCATGTCGACTACCACGGGCGAGGTAGGATCCACTTGTATTTCGCAGGGATAGAGCCATTGCAGGGGATTCACGCGCCCCGCACTCACATTGAAGCCAACATTGTTGCGTCCATTACGCTGCAAATGGCTGCCATTGATCCGGGGCGAATCCTCGTCCGCTTCACCCTCACCCTCAGTGGTCTTCGAATAGCTCTCGTCCGAGCTGCTCATCGATGGCGAATGCGGTCGCGAGCTGAGATCATCTGTCGATGACATTTCACGGCTCTCCTCAAGATCCGCCGGCAGCTTGGGCAACGGCTTTAAATAGCTTCTCACTGCTGGCTTTGGTGGCAACTGTGGCAATGGTGGTTGCTGTGAGTAAAGTGCATATTGACGCTGCTGTTGCTGTTGTTGATGCATTGGTGCCAATTCCGGCTGTTTTTGTTGTTGTGGCTGCTGCTGGTGTTGCTGCTGTAGTGACAACATGGAGTTGGGACAGGTGTAACGTGGTGGCTCGTACTTTGGCGCATGCTGCATGGGCATGATCTAGGTGTTAGTCGTGATTAAGAGTGGGCGTGGCATGGCGCGGTGTGATAGCATGCAAAAAGTTGGAACACAGTTAGATACAAACACACACAAAAACATATTCAGATACACTTAGATAGATTTATTACATAAATCCAAATATACTAATACACAAGTTATTCAATGGGCATCATTTACAATATAAGGCACAATTCTAATCAAAATGTATATTATCCCTTGGGTGAGTATGCGTCTGTGTGTGTGTGAAGTTAAAGACACAAAGTGTAAGATTTAAGATGCTAAACTTAACTGCCTAATAAATATAACGTAAAACTAAAAAAGCTATGTATAAAATCTATATTAAAATTTCTAAACATATAAAAATCAGATAATAATGGTATGGAATTGTTTTTAATCTTTCACTATTCAAGACTTTTCATTAAGTTGTTCTAAAAGAAAAGCTCTAACTGAGCTAAGAGATCCTATGCCGTTTAAACAATCGAACCAAGAACTAAGATCTTTGTTTTTAATTCCATTAGTATTGTTAAAATTAATATGATTTAATATAAATGAGTTAAGCCCTGCTGATTGACTCGTTTGTTGGTAAGCAACGTGTAGCCAAAACCAAAGAAAGCTACCTGAAATTGCTGGAAGTGAGTTCTAGGAAAAGATTATGGATAGCTTTAATAGGAAACTTTTTTGTTTATCGTCCAAACTGGTTATTAAAAGTTATTCCATTAATTCTAAACTGAGACTTATTAAGTTTGAAGAACGTCAACTGAAACCAACTTATTTTTCCCTTCAATTGCTGTCTTATGGACAATTATAAACGCACACATTTACACACACACACACAAACACACACGCATTGCACATGCCTTTGGATTAGTTACGATTGGATGGATGGATTGGTTGCTTGGTTATTTATTTGGGTGGTTTGGATGGATGGTTGGGTTGATTGGCTGCTTGGTAGTTAGGTTTTGGTGGGATTGGGCATTGTTCAGAGGAGTATCTCCTTGCTCCAGAACATGAGGTCAACGTCATCACTCACCTTGGCTACCGGCGCGATGCTGCTGGCATGCAATAGCGGCTCGCTCTCACGGCAGTTGCCATAGCCCTGGAGACTGGAGGACGATGGCTGATGCTGATTCAGATGCTGATGCTGGTGATACAGATGATGCAGTGGATGATGCTGGCCATGCTGGTTAAAGGGCATAGCTGGCGGCGGCGCATAGCTGCGCAGCTGATCACGCCGCGGCATCATGAAGCAATCACCGCCCAGCACACCGACCATACCCAACCCATCCAGACTGTTGCCAGCCAGCTGATGTGATGGCTGTGATGGCCGCTGTGATGACGGCAATTGCTCCAACTGTTGCTGTTGCTGATGCAGCTGCTGATGCTGATGCGCATGCCTGCCACCGATGTTTGGATTCTCAATTATATTGAATTCGCGCAACATTACCGAAGGAATGGGCTGGTGCTGGAGCTGGTGCTGGTGCTGGATCTGGAGCTGGTGTTGGAGTTGTTGTTGTTGCTGTATTGCAGCCGTCATTGTAGTTCCAACTGGATAGTGTTGGTCTCCATTATGTCCATTCTCACGAATGTTGGGTAGGCCACCATTGGTCATAAAATTGGGCTGCTTTTGCAGTTTGCTGTTGAGTCTCTGCTGTTGCTGCTGATGCAGATGATGTGGTGCTGGTGGTGCGGGCAGTGGTTGTTGTTGTTGTTGCTGCAAAAGCAACTGCTGCTCCTCGCCGCCACACACATTGTACAGATGCCCATTATCCTTCTTGCTGTAAGTATCCGTATTTAAACGAGTCTCCTGAAACTGTGATGACTTCTGATAAAACTCGGCGGGATGCAGCCCACCCGCATGCGGAAGCGCTTGATGAGTCTGCGAGTCATTTGCCCCTTGGGAAGGTCGACTGCTGATCATGGCATTGCGCACCTCACCATTCAAGGCATTGCTGCTACTGTCACAAAGGAAATAGGTGACCATATCACCTTTGCCCTTCACTTTAATCGTGCCGCGACACCGAAACTCAAAGTGTGACCCAACCAAACTGTCCACCACCTCTTGGGTGACCTGTGAGTAACCGGGCACTCCTGTGGAATCCATACGACTGGCAACATTAACCGTATTGCCCCAGATGTCATACTGCGGTTTCCGAGCACCGATAACGCCCGCCACAACAGGTCCGATGTTAATGCCTGGAATTAATAAGAAAATATGGCGTTAGTAAGGAATGAGCAATTTGGAAATTAGCAATTTCAGGAAGGTTTACTAACCCACACGTAGCATAAAGTTGTTGTAGGAGTGACTATTGATCTCCTGCAAAGAGAGCCGCATCGCCTTGACATACTCGACCAGGGCGGTCATGTGGCGACGCACCGAATTCGGATCAGTGGGCTGAATTTTATATTCTGGTATGAGGCCTACAACTGCCATATAGGTGCTGCCGACTGTCTTGATCTTATCGATGCCTCGAAAGCGGTCATCCTTGAGCAGCTCATCGAAATCGGCAATGATCTCGTTGAGCAAACGCAGACATTCCAGCCCCTGATCGGAGCCATCCATTTCCGTATAGAACTCATTAAAGTTGGGCACACTGGCGAATATGACGCCCACTTTGGCATAGCTCTGATGATACAGCTCCTAAATAAGTGGTAAAACACACACACATGATTAGTGGGTTAGCGGGTCAGGTTGAAAGGGTGCTTAGGGTGCTACCATATTGTTGCGAAATTGTGCATCGAGAAAATGTGCAGCCACATGAGCGGGCAGCAAATTGTGCAAAATGCGCTTATTGGACTCCTGCAGCACATCCATTTCTTTTTTTTCCTGCGATGCCTGCAACTGCCACAGAAAATCTAGACGAGCTGTGCCCTCCACCAAACGGCCGTGCACCAATATCGCAATCATAAAGATGACAATGCGCGCCAACGAGATCAAATGAAGCGGAATCGATGCTCTAAAATGTGAATATAAATATAAAAATAAATATCGTTGACTTAGATAGGGTCATTCGAATGACCCTTGGGTCACCTACTTGACGCGAGTGTCGTAGCACTCAAAGATATTCTGATGGGACAGCTCAATGAACAGGCCATAGATGGTGCCCATGCCCAGCACCAGCAGCGACTTGAATATAATTGGCAATCTGCGTTGAATGAGAGCATTAAAGAGTATTAAATTTACGTATTTAAAGTTTTATAACACTTACCTGAGAAACACGGAGACGGAGAGGAAGGCAAATGCTGCCGACAAGGACACGTATTGCGGCAAGGAGCATTTGCGATGAGCATCATTCTGTTTGCTTATAACCGGTGACATATCAAATCCTTGGGAGTCAAGAGCCTGAAAGTCCAAGGTTGTTACATTCGCCGAACATGGATGATCCGTGACGCAAGTGAACTAGATGCAATGAGAAACGGATTAATTGGCGTATAAAAAACCGAGAAAAACTATTCAAATCTTACCACATTCACCTGACCCACGGAGTAGATAAGGATAATTGTAAATATGGTTATAGCCATGCGGAGCGAGAAACTCTCAGATATATCCCAAATTATCCACTTGAGACGTACGGCCAGCAACAGCATCAGTATGGCACTAACCCAAATGAAGGCCGTTAGGAAGAGCAGCAACAGGATTAGAGTACGTGGCAGAGCTGTCACCTGAAGCGCAGCACCCAATATCAATAGGAGCAGGGAACAGCCCATGGCTGTTGTGAAGCCCAAATCGAAGTCCTTGTGGTATTCACGCTCCTTGTCGCTCTGCCGGAAACGTAAAGTCAATCGATCCACATGCTCCGACTTGTCACAGTCCACGGAGCGTGCATTGATTGCCTGCGAAAGGAAGCGATTCACCCGATTCGTGGGCTGATGATGGGCGGCAACCGAATGTCGTTTGCGGAAGGGTCGCTTAAACTTGTCCGCAACCTTAGACTGCGACTGCAGGGTATTGCAGGACAAAAGGAAAAAAATAGGAATAAAAAAAAAATGGGACCAGTTAGTGCTTATTGTTGTTCCCGCTTGTGGCGCTTGCTTGGCTATACATAAATCGAAGAGAGAGTATACTAAATACTTAGCTATGTATTATGTAGTTGGAGTAGTAGTTATAATGGATTACTAGGTCATGCGGTCGAGCTAAGCTAGCTGAGCTAAGTATAGAGCGGGGCGGCATGCTATGTGTGATTTGATGAAACAAATTGAATACGAACTCGATCGAAAGACATGACGAATGGAGTGCGCCACAATTGGACGACATGCGGTTGAAATGCATGGTTGGATGATAGGCTTGTTAACTAAACGTTACTCGTACTAGTAGTAGATGCAACTCAACAACAAAGCAGTAAAATCCCGCCTGTAAACGCAAAAGTAACTGAAAATTAACGAAAGCCAAGCACAACTTAACGAACTAATAACTAAATTACTTATGAGTTAGCCAAAAAACAGCACGTAACGAACGATCGAACCAACGAACAAACGTGAAAGAACGTGTTACAAAACAGTATGTAGTACAATACAACACAACGAATAGAACACATAACTGAACGACGACTGAGAACGAACGAGACTGAACGAATATGAACAAAAATTAAGCGAATTTGTTGTTGTATGTTTTTTTTATTTTTTTGGTATTTTGTTGTTGCTGCTCTGCTCACTTTATTATTCTTGTGATTGTGCCTATGTATGCGACTAATCGTACTCGCTGTTGAATTGGGACTTGTGCCTACGGTCACTTGAACACTGCCCACCCCACCGCCACCGCCGCCGCCACCACTGCCGACGACGCTGCCATAGCCGATGCCGTGCGGTGGTGGGGTAGCATGCAAGATTTTTTGTAGACGTATTACCTAGAGTTTATATAATATAGAGAAGTATACACAGTATATATATATTGATATATGTATATGTATAGATTGCAAACTTTATGTTAATATTACTTAAATCGATAGAAATTATAAAATGTTGTAGTAGTAGTAATAGTAGAATAGTCAACGATAGTTAAGTTTGGTTAAGGTAAAGATATAGATAAGTAGATCAAGGGATACAAATTGTTTATTTGGAAAAGGCAACATATTGAACGAATAAGTTGAAAACAAGTTAAGTTAAAGGTAAAGATATAGATAAGTAGATCAAGGGATACAAATTGTTTATTTGGAAAAATCAGCATATTGAACGAATAAGTTGAAAACAATAATCACAAGTCGAGCGACAAGTAACTTGAACAGAAACTCAAATTGTTACTTAAACTGTAACCGAACCCAAAACGAAAACGAAAACTTGTACTATATAAAATAGCAGATAGCAGTAAATAGAGAAGCGAGAAGTGTAAGTATGGCATTAAGGCTAAAAATTATATTTATTTATTTTTTAAATTATAATAGCATTTAATATACTAAGCAAAATGTTTATTTTTATTTCCAACATTTCGAATAATCCAATTTTATTATGAGAAACCGCATAGATTAAGGGGCCTAATAAATTTTTCTTTTTCTCTTTTTGATATTGTGTCAGTGTTGTGTGTTTTTTTTTTGTTTAATTATGATGAAACTAGAGTTGAAATCTCATGTGTAAATTTTGTGTTTAGTATTGTGTTATTACCGATGATTCCAGCAAAAATTCATAAATTATTCTTCTACTCTTTACACAAAGTACGCACAACATCGACACAAACAAGTTTTCTTTAAGAGTTTTGACCAGTATTTATGTTATGTTAGTAGTAAATACAACAGTATGATATACAAATCACAAACAAAAATAAACAAAAAATAGATAATAATTACTGATCCAACCGTTCTACGAATATTACAAATTAAATGTATTATACTATTCAAAATAATTGCGTCCGCAATAGGGGAAGAAAAACACAACAGACCCACAAAATCGACAAAAGAAAACGGATTTGGAAACATTTTGGACATTTCATACTATACTTATAAGTGGGGTGAACTTACCGCATCCTGAAAGTAAACGAAAAGAAAGAAATCAACAAAAGAAATCATAAGGAATTATCGCGTTTCTTTTTGTACACAGCAAGCTAGCGACAGATCAGATTGAGATTAATAATGTATCCATGAGATACACACGGTTCATGAAAAAAAAAATATATCCCATCCTTCCAAAAAAAAAAAAAAATCAAATAGAAATACAAAAAGACCCGGACATGCACAAAACTGAACAGCTACATTGAGTTTCTGAACTCTTAACGAAGGAGAATATATATGTATATATACTATATAGTCTGGAGTCTATTTAGTTGTCTGAAAATACGAAATGGGAGCGGCACTCGAATGCACTTACCTTGCGTGATCCCTTCTCCGATACTTGGACACTGGCATTGGTTGCATCCGCGCTGCTGCCACGTGCCGCACCACCGCCCAGCGCGGCAGCAGCCGAGGGAAACGAACCGGTGGCAATATTGGAGAACGGCACCGGCTCCGAGAACTTGATGGTGTGCAACAGTTGCATGACCACGTTGGACACGTTTCTAAATGACAACTTGCGACGACTACCGATGGCCGAGCGTACACCAAGCGTGTTCAACATAAGAGGCTGCAATCGGGATACCAAAATACATAAACACACATAAATATATATATAAAAAGAGAAAGAGAGATAGGGAGAGGGAGATTAATGTTAGCAATAAGCCTAATAAGGTTCATTCATTCCTTGACGACACTTACCTTGCGCCGATGCGGCGGTGGCACTATAAAGAACGTATCGACACCATGATCCCGCAGATATGAGGAACGCTCATCACCATGACCCGCCTCCACCTCATACTCGCCCGACAGCGAATCGAGTGTTGCACGCGTCACATGCACCCGACCCGGCTCACCGCCCGACTCCATATGGTTGGCCAGTGTCACATCATTGGACCACACATCGAATTGCCATTTGCGCAGCCCTAGTACGCCACAGAGAACGCGTCCAGTGTGAATGCCCACGCGCATATTCAATATGACATCGGTTGCTTCCACAACGGTACTGCAAAACGAGATCAAGGATGAGTTAAAAAGAGAATAAGCGAGAGAATATATACGCACGCAATGGCATCGATCATATCGAGTCCCATTTCCACGGCGCATTTGGCATGATCCTTTCGAGGCTCCGGCAAGCCCGAGACACAATAATAGCAATCGCCCAAAATCTTAATACGCAAGCAGTGGTTATCCTATTAAAGAAAAATCAAACATAAATTAGGATCCCAGAATAGTAATCGATTAACCACTTACATGCGCCAACTGATCAAAGCGGCCGAAGAGCTCGTTGAGCAGTCGCACCAGCTCCTGGGCGCTGCATTGGGAAGAGAGTACAGTGAAGCCGACAATGTCGGCAAACAAGATGCTGACGTTCTCGTGCTTTTGTATGTAGATGCGATGGAATTGACCGGCAACCGGTGACAGAATATCATTCTTCATCTGCATGGCCACATGCTGGGGAAGCACGGATAGCAGCAATCGCTCCAGCTTCTCGTTCTCATCCTGAATCTCGAGGCGTGCCGCGATACAGTTACGTGTATCGAGAAAGGCGCGACGCTGGGCACGCTCCATCATAATGTTGACAACCAGGCCAGCAACATTCACCCCAATAAAGATGACAATGTTTGCAATCAGCTGATTGTACTCCAGATAGCGCAGCGCAGCCGTAAAAATCTTATACACAGTAATGCTAATGTGCACCGAGGGCAGTGTGATGCCAAAGGCAACAGCTTCCCAGATCTGCAGCGGCATCATTGCGTAGGCCAGGAAGACAACAAACACTATCTGCCAGACACCCTCGGCCATCACCTCCTTGGTGTCGACGGGAAAAACGCTGCCCAGCGTCGGCATCGATACAATGCAAATGCTAGCAGTGAACAGTAAAATGCCATAACAGAGTGTGGGCAAATGATGATCCTTGATGACCGAACATTGCAGCAGCACCAGCACAATGGCAAACAGCAAGCACACAATCGAATTGAAGATGTTCTATCAAAGAAAAGTAGCATTGAAATAACAATAATAAAGAACACTTTTTCCACTCACATGAAAGGTGGCCGCGTTGTTAAAGGCCAGGGACAGGGCAGCCATTACACCACATAGCACCACGACGAGTGCAACGACGCCCAGCACCGAGAAGCGCTGAAGCTTGAGCGTGTATCGCTGATAGAGGCATTCCAGCTCATCGTTCTCAAAGCGCAGCGTATTGAGCGGTCGGCCGCGCGTCGCCTTGACGGCATGATCCATGCGGCTGCCGTCGCCGCCGCCGCCAAGCGGCTGCTCTCCAACTGTCTGCCAAGTTCAAGGGCTGCAAAAAGAAAACAGTTGAAAATTAGTCTCAAACTTTCAAATTGCGTATGTGTTGGTTTGTTTGTGTATTTGGGTGCGTGTGTGAGTTTGTTATAGGGTTCGGTTGCTTGGACGACCTTGAATTTGTTGTTGCGTGTTCGTTGGGCACAAAATGTTTTGGCATTTCTCGTGGCACGCAATCATTTTGGGTAGCAAAATCGTGCCGGGCAAACCTCTTGCTCCTTGCCCCGCTTTCCGCACCACTAGGCTGCCTGTCTGCCTGCTCGCTTGCTGTCACACCACTTAAAATAACATTTTGATTTTACACACGCCTCAGTTCCTCTCGCTCTCCTTCAAAAAATATACAGCTAAAAATAAGCAGTTCTTGCTTTGCTTTGGCTGTTGGCTGGCGTGAAATCAATCAATGTTCATGTCCGTTCGGTCAGTTTTCCGTGTTGGCCACGCCCACGTGCCCAAAGCGCCCCTCCTTTGTCGCTGCTTCAAATCTCTTAGGCAACAGTCGGACAGTCGGTGAAGATAAATGGCGATTTGTTTGCATCAATCCGTTAAATTCATTAAAATATTATGCACAAATTCATTTTGCAAAAGTCTCAAAAGTACTCGTAAAATCACACAAGAGTCTACGCAAGCGGCATGGAAGTAAAGTGTCACAAGTATGGTAGGGCAGGATGTATGCTCGAATAGCAAATACTCTACACATATGTAAAAACCATATGCTTTTATATGCTTGCTTAGAGGCTTTACCGTGGCATAATAAAACCTTGTTTAACAGTTTATTTTTTTATGTTAACCTAACTCAACTGGAATATAGCTTTTATATGGTCCCTGAGAACGACACATATTAACCTGTCATCTTGGCCAATACCATCAGAATCTTCATGGTCAAAAGAAAAAACGAGTTCATTGGCAATAATAGCAATTTAATTTACTCACATATAGATATGCAAGTAATTGTCAAATGGATAAGTATTAAAAAGAAAAGCACACGAATTTCGTTTGACATAAACATTTATAGCCAAAAGTGTGAAATATTTACACTTGCATAACTCAAAAATGTTCTAAAACAAATTGGGCACTTGGCGTGCTGTAAATAGAATTTATTTTTCGTTTTTTGGACAAGCCCACACTCAAAAGCAAAAAGTATT
This sequence comes from Scaptomyza graminum, assembly GCA_018901835.1. Classification (NCBI taxonomy): domain Eukaryota; kingdom Metazoa; phylum Arthropoda; class Insecta; order Diptera; family Drosophilidae; genus Scaptomyza; species Scaptomyza graminum. The sequence continues at coordinate 4,368,180 of JAEIFL010000001.1, read as the reverse complement.
GTTGGGGCTTGGGGGGTAGCAAATATTAAGTATGTTGCATTTAAATTAAAAATATTCACGTCTTATTATAATTTAGTATGTCGTGAAATGTAAAATGCGCACATCAAAAATATTAAAGCTGCCAAATGGCTGAAGAGCCCATCAAAAAGACAAACATATACTAGACTCTAACTGAACGAACGGATAAACAGACTACTGGAAAACGAGCTGACAACTGTCTACAAATAATAATCGTACATTGTACATTTTTTGACAAGGGGGCACCACAAAATATCTGCTGACAGATTGTTTGCGATTTATTTTGACGCGAGCTTCGCACAACTGTGCAAACAAAACATGCAACCAACTCAAATGTGGCATGCCGATAAGCATGCGATTTGAGAGTTGAGCTTCAGTTATGCTGGCGCGTCTTGTTCTTTACTTGGTGTTTATGCCTGCCAAGTGTTAAGTTCTTGTTTAATTGAATTGAACATAATACAAATATTGAGTCAAATGTTTTAATTAGTTCAAAAAGGCATACAAAAAACAGCTAAAAAACGAGCCAAAATAAACATCAACAAGGGCGAAACAATAAACAAAACAACAAGCGCAGTGGAACTTAAATAAAAAACCAAAAATGAAGCTTGGCGCAAAGCAAATAGCAAAATAGACAAATAAAGCGTCAAACAAAGAAAGTTGTTGAAGTGGGAAAATAGAGAAAGCTTGACTAGAAGATACCCCGCAAAAGTCGAACATGTCCGAGATATTCAAAGATTAAACTTAATTAATCTGCTTCTATAAAGCTCGACTAGGAGGTATTCCAAGCCGTAATCCTTGGTGTTGTCAACTCGGCTATTTATGTGAATGTACTATATGCGCTTTATGGACTTAACGATGCTTCTTTAGCCTGTTATACACAACTTCATTAAACGCTTTCAGTTAAGCCCCACACGAAATGAAAAATGTTCAAAAGCAAACCAATCAAAAAGCATTTAACAACTTGCTTTGCTATCAAACGGAAATCACTCTGGCTTCAACTTTTAGAAGTCTTTTGCTTGACTATTTAATATTAGTTCTGTTTTCTTGTAGTTGCTTCTGTACTTGCTATCGCTTAACATTTTCCTCTTGCTCAATTGATTGGGCACACAAACGAAGACGAACAATGTAATGAGCATGTTTTGCCAAATGGCGTCATCTTGCGATAAACTGCTCGATGGTGACAGCTTTGAGAGCATCATATTATGAAAATTTGCCAAATCAGGCAAACATCAGCAACGCAAATCTTAAAGACACGCGCAATTTCGCTGCCCAGCCGATTTGTTTTTTTGGCAGCAACTTCAACGTTTCGCCCACACAACAAAAACAAAACCACCAAAAAAAAAAAAAAAAACAATTTAAAAATTGGTTGGACAAAAAAGAAAGAAATACAAAGTGAACGTCAGATGAACACGAAAATTTCTTGTGATTTTCAATTTCTGCTGCTCGGCGAATGCATGCAACCATGTTCGTTGGGGCGCCTAATGAATTTCTTTGCCAAAAGCTCAACTAGATGCGGGGGGAGTGGTGAGTGGGGGGTTAGCAGTTGGCCAAGGCCCTTTCAATTAAAGGCCACGCCCCCAAAATAAGCGGTTCAGCTGCAAGGCAACCCATTGTCAATCAATGGCGACAAAATTGTGAATGCGGATTTTTGTGTTCTTTTATTTTTGTGGCAGTAGGTAGCCCAACATGAGTTGCAACAATGGGCAGCAATTAAGATTCGCTGTATTTCATTGCATTATTATCTGTCGGGCGCAAATCAATCGAGAATTATTGAAATTCTTATTCTGTATTCGCTTTTATCGAGCGCTTGAAGGAAGGAAGCTCTAGCAACAAATTAAACCCAAGCCTTACAAATGCCAACAGCAAAGCAGCAGGAAACAACAAACAGCAGCAAAATGACGCAAACAGCGCTAAACATTGAAATAGAAGATGGAAAGTGGCAGAGAGTGCCCAGTACAGATATGCAGTGGCAACAACAATTACTCGTAAAGTAAACTAATTTTTATTGTTTTTTGTCGCGACTTTGGCGAACAGCTCTATAAAATTGTTTAAAGCTATTCAAATGAACTTGGCTTGTGGATCGAAACCTAAGTTAAACAAACCAGCTATTCGATTAACTAAGAGCAAGTTTTTAAAATATAATTAGGAAATGTTTAAGTCTGAAGCAAGTGTAACTAATTGGGCAACAAACATTCTACCTTTTCACTTAATTGAATGATATTACAAAGAAAAGCCCAGAATATGTTTTCGCTGTAAGTGAATTCCATTTTTAATGCCCTTTGTACAGATTCACTTCCAATAGCCGCTGCCCAAGCATCAAAAACAAACTCAGCAACGCACTCATACGCCATGTGGTCCCATAAATATTTATAATGAAGGCATCGCCAACGAGAGAGAGGCTGGCTTTGTGGGCTGCCAAAGAAAATTCAATTAGACAATAGTTTCCGATTGCAATTTACTGATGGGTGGATAAAGTTGACACCCCCAACCTACACACACACGTACACACACACAGACACTCACATCCACTTTTGGATGCAGCACAAAACTAATTAATTATCCATACGTTTAATGTACGTAAGTAAATTAAGGAGCGGACGAATAGCTTTCGCGGCTCACGTCGGATATCTGACGCTGGCATTTTTGACCTTTTCCTCTTTTATCCAAATACTATATATTTTTTTTAAGTGACAAAGACAAATCAATTAGCGAACCAACATGATGCACAGTGGCAGGAGCTCAAAGGCAGCGAAAAATAATTGAATTATTTGGCCAATTTTGTATGGCTTAAATTTGGCTCTCCCTTCCTGCATATATCCAATCAGTCTTTAGGCCAAAAACAACAACAGCAACTATATCGAACCCCTATATGTGCACTAGCAGCCAGATTGGATCGACTATTGGATCGAACCAATTCATATTCAACTCCAAACATAGAAAGAACTTTAAGTCCAGATGTTTGTGACAAGGGCATTTTTATAGGCATGTGTTCAACAATTTAAGTTCTTTTATAGCAAAACAAAATAGTAAAATGCATGAACATATTTATTTATTTGTTTAAGATTTTTGTTTGTCGCCCGATTGGTTTCCTCAGCTGCTGCCGGTCTTGTTTTCTTTATATGCTCAAGTTTTCTTGTTCTTCAGCATCTGCTTGGGGCTGGGTTTATTTATGACCATACTATAAGTATATGGCCTGTACCATTGCTTTCCGTAGCTGAGCGTCCTAATTGTCAGTGAGTCATTGTACTTCTACATGTCTACAACACATTCACAATCATACACACAAGCATTATGTGGGCTTATGGTTAAAAAATTTTAAGTTGATTTGCGTTGGTTTCCAGAGATTTGCGAGCAAAATCATTGAAACATTTTTTCTGAAAATTATAAGCCTTTGCTAACAATGAATTTTTCGAAGTGCAAAAGCAAAAGCTAAAGCACCACAGTAAGCAAGAATAGAAAAAATTATTATTAAAAAATCCAAGCTTTCCATATCAAAATAAGCGACACAACATAATTTGTTTTAGTTTTTGGCAGACAAAAACAAAAAAAATAGCTAGAAATATTAATGGAACATCTCGAAAATTAAACTAGCACAATTGAATGAAATAGAAACAAAATTGAATTTTTGATAGGTTTAATTAACTCGAAAAATAGATTTATTTTATGCACCTTTCCAAATAAGATCTTTATTTCCTGTTACATCGGTGGCAATATCATCAAATTGGCTTAAAATTTTCTTGAATGATTCGCTTATCAGTCAAAACTTGTCAACGAGCGGTGTGTGCGGGTGTGTGTGTGGCAGGGTTGAGGGACGAACGAATACATATATCGTATCTGTGCTGTATTATTTACCGTTGGCTCGGCGGCGCCTCTATTTGCACGGCCTCTTGGCTTGTTGCAGTGCAATGCACCGTCGACAACCGAGATGGGTCGCCGCCAGTCAGTAAAGATGCCAACGGCTAGGCAAATAAATTCTATGTACAAAATAGATACTCATGTGTAAATGATATATGTAAATACGTAGGTGGGGCCAGGCGATCTTCAGTTGTGCAGCGCTGAAGCCCAAACAAAGCTTCAACTCGGAAACGATAAACAAACAAATAGCAAATGTGCATTTGGATATTGTTGATGTTGTTCTTACATATATACATTTGTATATGCGGAATACGGAATTGGAATTGATAACGCTATAGTTGGTTGCCATTTTGTGTGTTGTGTTCTGTTTATGGCATTTTTTGCGCCTAATTAAACGCAAACGAAAAAACGCATAAAATGCAAAAACGCAAATACGCATTGAGCATATGTAAAACTTTCTGACGGTTTGCAAACGTTTCGGTACGTGGCTTTTGCCAAGGAGACGTGTGGGGGAGGGGCCGTCCAACCAACCGATTGGCAAAAACGCACACACTCAAAGCAAGGTATTAACAAGGGCATGCAAAATTACCTCAAAAGGCCGCCATCGCAGCGCAGCGCATAAAACAAAAAACATATATAAATCAATAAAAAAGTATATTTTTAAAACAAAATTTTTCGTTTGAAAATTATGTTGGGGTAGCTGCATAATAGCTGAGCTAGAACTGGCGTTAATCACGTGTGAATGCATCCCTTTCGATTTTCAAGAACCCCAACAACAATGCCTCCCCACAACTGCCAGTTGGGTCAGGCGAGGCGTGTAAAAATAAAATTTATGAATAGTTCAACAACATAATTTGCTCGGGTGGACAACACACATACATATACAGGGTGTTTGTATGTATCCGAGCCTCGAACAGTTATCATGCTCAAGAATTTATGGACGTGATGTTGCCATCAAATCGATTTTCAATCGAATGACGCAAGTGAACACAAGTGACAATGTTGCACTCGAACGCAACTGATACTCTGATATTGCCAACGAATTTGGTTACTCTAGCTCAAAAACTGTAAGAGATGTGGGAATTTTGGACTTGAAAAGACAGGCGGCATGGTTGGGCGTGGCATCTAAATTTTTGATGCATATAGCGATAGCAATTAAGTTTCATAAGTATTGAATACCCAATATCCCAAAGGCCCACCAAACGACTGACGAAATGTATTACAAAATGTTTTAAAATTGAGCAATTTTTTGTTTCATTTTTGAATTTGGACTTCTTGGCAAGAATACAAACGATTGGACTACACGAGCACACGTTTCTGCCTGACTGCTGAAATGGAATGACACCTCCTATCCCCTACGTGGGGATGGGGCAGAAAGAAGTTGTTATAAGATTGAGAAAACTTATATCTACTCAAAACTAAAGATTTGATTAGTGTTAATCAGATTTATTATTGCAATAACAATTGAATAATTAATTTTAATCTGTTTTTATAATCATGAGTTGTTGTTTTCAACACCTAACGATTAAGTTTGAATGGAGCAGTTTAAAAACTAAATCTGAAACCAGTTCAAATCAACAACGTAAGAAAAAAACTGAAAGTCAATTGTCATTAAAAGGATTCTAAGTCTTATGTATATAATTATTATAGTGCATATGCTACTCGACACGATCTTCTACTAGATAAGGTAAGTATATCTCAATTGGGGATCAATCAATATAGAATTATTTTGATAACAATAATTGAAAAAATATGCTTTCAAGCTGACGTTCAAGCAACGATCTATGTGCACTTTGTTGTGCACAACGAGTAACTGAAAAGCTTGCAAAGCAATTTGATAACTTAACTATTGAGAAAATGCTTAGCTGTCACGCGATTATCGCTGCCTACTTGCCGACTTCTGCTTTAGTACAACGACGACAAAGTCTATAATTTTGTTTCAGTTTGTATCTTAAGAAAGTTCAAGGGGCGATTCGGGCAGGAGGGATGTAAAACTTGTATACAATGTACATATAGATACTTGTGTGCTTAACATCACTTGAACTGCCTCGAGAGTTGGGTCGCCACTTATTCACCCTATTGACTGCTAGTCGACATCGTAACGAGTAAAGAGAAACGAGTCAAATGGGCATCACTTTAACCATAGTAGCAAATTTTATCTACAATCTATGCATATTAGCTGACTGAGCACAGAGCCTTGGCTAAAACTGGTACTGAAAGTGGCAACTGTCCCCGATTGTCTAATGTGTCATGCAGGGCACGAAAAAAATGCCCATTGACTTGGCTTGTCTGGCTAACCATTATGAATGTCAAATATATTGGGACGTTTCCCGAGTGAAAATGCGCGTAACAAGTGGCAAACAGACCAAACAGAATGACCAAAAATGCTACGGCTGACAAGCGACAAGCAATAAACGGCATTAAACGGCACGAGACAATCAACAACAACGCCCAAAAAAAATAACAACAAAATTTACAAACATAACAATGACTACAACAACATTTAACCATGTGAATGGCAATGTGAATGGCGAAAATAACAGAGTGTGTGTGTGTGTTTGAGTTTACGCATGCCCCATCAAAGTGACCGCGTTAATGGCCCAGCTGGCAATTGTGATGAGGAGCACATCAGCACACACAATGTCATTCAAACGAGTACACACTGTATCGGCAAAATGAGACAAGCAAAGACAACAGCACGAAAGGTCAACAAAAGATTTTTAAACAAAGACATGATCTAGTTTATATGTTTAATAAATGTACATAAGAGCTTTTCGGATACAGCGATAATTCATTTCTTTCATTTACAAATTTTAACACTAAAAACAAGGTTCGATTAATTTAAATTGTTATTATTTATTAAGAAATTCAAAAACTTTGTTAGTTAAGAGCGGCCTGCTTAAAATGTTCCAGTATATTTCGCATCAGAACTTAATAATATGTCAATTTTGTCCATTTCCATTTTTTTGTTTCGCATTTATTATTTTCCCTGAAGTATTTGCAGTCTTGTCATCTAACTTTCCAATCTATTACTATCAATATTAAGATACTAGTTGAGACTCAATCTTGCTGTAATATTGCATACCCAAGTGAGCTAAAAATCATCGCTAAAAAAGTTTTTTAGAAAAGTTGAAATACCAAAAGGGAATTCTTCGGTAGCTATTGTTGCCCTGTCCATCAATGTTACATTTGTGAAACGTTTTACTAAAAGGCGCTTAAAGTGTTGCAGCAAGACAGCTTAATACAATGCAAAGCCAATAAAAAAGCTTGATAATATTTTAAAAGCCAAAAGCAAACTGCACATTGTTATTGACTGTGTCCTTAGAAGATTTCTTGTTGTCGTTTGCATAAATTGGAAAAGGCAAAAAAACAGCAGCTAAAGAAAAATAATGAAAATTCAAATGCCACAAGCGAATGTTTTAAGCGAGCCGCTTTTTATTTTTTATCGCTCTCTCCAGGGGGTCTCGGACCCAAAAGGTTTAGCACTGTGTGCAAGGACACATTCACAAATGTTGACGTGAGGGAGGTAGGTGGGGTGGGCACATGCAGGTTGAATGGATGAACGCTGACGAACGAAAAGGATTTTCAGTTGATAGCTTTGCGTTGTGCCTGGTTGCATTACTATGCAACCGTGGTCCTTGAACTTGACAGTGGCAAGCAAATAAAACGACTCGAATTCAAAAATATTTTTATATGCAAGCACGTTCTAAGTAGAAACAGTTTTTTAAGCATATGTTCTATAGACATTTATTTCAATATGTATATGTCCAGAGTTTATTTAGCTTTATGAAGACGACTTGGCCAACAAGGCAAACAAAAGATGCAGCAGTTGTCCAACTATAGTTCAACTTTTAGCTACGTGCCGCACACTCACTGATAGGTACCCACACCTTTCAACACAACTTGCAACCGGGTTGTTGAACCAAATATGCCAAATGAATTGCATTCGCACAACCAGAGTGCAGCGACCCACGCACAGGAAATGTCTACATACAATACTCTCAGGCCGGCAAACTGTCCGCACTTCTTCTTCTTCACCGAAAGAGCCAGGGCGAGATACGAACACCAGGTATTTCCCCAATTGCAATACAACTAAGCTAACAAAGCTATCGGCAAATACTTGACAGCTTCTGGTTAGCTAACAACAACACTTTATGGAGATAATGTCAGTGCTGTCATTGCACAAAACAATGGGCGATGGACAAGTTATACTCGCGGGATTCAAAAAGATGAACAGCTACATCCCCAGCTTATTAGTTTAAGCCGCTCTTCATACATATAATTTGACAAGCACAGTTGAAAGAGCTCTAAGAGAAGATGGCCCTAATCCTAGTTTTTACCCATCAACAGTAGAAAGCATTTTATAAATTGAATAGAAATCGAAATCTTTATAATATTATGGCAAAGTTTATGTTAAAATATTATCTTTTTTTTGGGTATCAATGGGGAATTTTTGGAATTTTGAGTGTGTGAGATTGTTGTGTCAATCTACTCGGCTTTAGATGCTGATTAAGAATGAAAGAAATATATAGAAAGAACATAAATGCATTTGTGCAAAGATTGTTTACTCTTGCAACAATTTCACAACCAACATATATACATACTATATATCGATCTGCATGCATCTGTATTGTATATTCGAATCGTTGATAACACGCTAATCTGTGCTAAATGTTCTTTAAAGGGGATAGTAGTGAGAGACTTGTAATTCTTGTGCGCCTGCAGTTTCAATCGCATTTGATAATATTGCGATTCATTCTCATTAATTGGGACGCCATTTTGCAAACTTTCAAGGCAATCGCGCTTGACCTTCACATGCCTTTGGGGCATGGCTTTTGTTTTTTGTGTGACGCGCCCCCGCAATCAATCTCAAGCTATTTAACGTTCTACAATATAAACACACACACACTTACATACATATATGCATGCTATTTCCCCTTAGTGATGTCAGGATGACGAAGAATCGATAAAAGTCTATCCATTTGGCGACCATAAAGCAACGACAGACAACAATAGGCTGTGTGCACAGCGGGATTGATGGGGGGACAAATGGCTATAAATTGCAGTAGTTTTAATAAAGAGTTTGGCAAACGTTCCCCTACCATTGGGATGGTGGGAAAAGGAAGATTCGACTTATAATCATTATTGCAAACGTAATGCAAAAATGCTCATCAAAATTTCAGTCGAACAATTGTGACATTGATAATGAAAAAAATACCAATACTTTTTTTTGTTTAACTTATACAATTGCAGTCTTGTAATACTTATACCCCAAGCCACTTGGGGCTTATCGGCACCACTTGAGAACTGATAGCACCCTCACCATCGACAAGCGCAATTTCAATAAGTGGCGTTGATTTTTATGGCCATGTATATGTATGTATATAAATGTTGTATGTATGTATGTATAAGTGGAATAAAATAATAGCAGCAGTCTAGATTGAGAATCAATAATCTAAAGTTAACAACTCTTATTATTATATATGTTAAATCAAAGAACAATTCTCATAATCAATTCTCTTTTCGATTAGAATTAGTACATGAACAATGTTCCGGTTTTTTTTATTGCCAGTACAATACCAATGACAGGCGATAATAAGTAAATGCTCGCTCATAAATTTAGCACGCATTATGCTGATTAGGTAGGGAGTTTGCTTCCCAGCGGCACTTAAAATACCATCGATAAGAGACCCACAAGCAAAGTTACCTAACGGAAATAGCTTGGCATAGGCTATTCTAAGCCTTTTTTGTGGGTGTGTCTCGTGTGGTTTAGTGCAAGTGGTTTGTGTGCATGTCCATTTCTCCCTTCCCTTGCCAGAGACGGCCATTTTGCGTCATGGCACTGCAGTGTTATTATTTTAGACACACACACATACATACATACAAGCATAAGCAAGCAAATGGATGCGAAGTTTTGCACATTCACTACTGTGGCTTACAATTTCCGCTAGTTCCCGTAGAGTAGACGCCATTTTCGACACTTGCCTAGTCGAAACAGGGGTAGAGAGGGGGGAGAACAAAAAGGCAAGGGTTGTCATTTTGAACCCAACCGGAAGTCAGCTGGACGCAAAATGGCTGACAATGAGTTCACTGACATCAGCCATGAACCTATCGATTGTCACATATGTGGCGTGACTTTGAATTTCAAGTATCATATACTACTACTATAATAGAAAATCAGTGGAAAAACTGAAATAGCTGATATAAAATATGCTTGTTATTATGTATCGATAGCTAGTTCTTCACTCGTATAAATTTATTCATATTTTCTCAAAATTTAATGTCTAATTTTGTGCTAAGAAATTGATTATAAATTTAATTAAAAATTATAAAGAAATAACTATTTAAATATTTTTTAATCAATCTATGCTTGAACCCTTTGGGAATCACAAGCGTGCAGCATTTGAAAATAATACCAATTGTCGCATTTTTCTTTCCAGTGTTTGTTTGTTTTGTTGATATAGTTATAAGTAGCTCAGAAATGTTTGCTGCTGCTTCAAAAGTGCGAAGAGAAGTTGAATGATTTTGGTTTTTTCATTATTTATTTGTGTAATGAATAGTTTTCTGTCGTCTCATTATGTTTTTCTTGGTGTTCGTTTCAAAATGACTTATTGCTGTAAAATATTGATTGGAAGACAAGGAACTAGTTCAACTAATGATATGATAGAGTCAACTCTTATGTTCTTGGTCGGGGTTTCTCACTAATTTAATGGGCAAACAGAGTGCCTCCCTTTTCTTTCCCTTACCCAATCACCCTCATCCACTTAGCTGTGAGGCTCATTAAAAACAGCAAAGAAATATAGAAAAGCAAAAGCAAAAACAAAAACCAATTTTCGTGAGAAGAGAACGAAACTTATTTTAATTAATCAATTTGTATGTGGCTTTGAGTACATCGTTCGACGTGCCGATGTTCAGTTGTTTGTATTCTTGTTATCATTTGCTTACTTCATATAACTGCAATAAATTGTCAACAAAATTGTCTGGTCAAAAAAACAAAAACAAATATCTACTCCAGCGTTGTTGTTGTTGTTTTTGTTGACCACTTAATTGTCATAATTGCCTTTACATAAACGGATTTGGCAAGCCAAAACGCAGTTGCCAAAATTGTTTTATGACGAACTGACGTAACTACTAATTAGTACAAGTGAGAGTGCTTGAAGCTAAAGTTGTTTACTACCAGAAGAGCGGAACAGAACTATTTTTACTCTGATTTTGTGACTAGTAAAGTGTTTCTCGCTATAACGTTAAGAAAGATTATTGACGATAATAAGGAAACAAACTACAAAATGAACAACTTTAAAAACTTGTCAATACAAGGTTGATGGGACAATTTTGTTTAAAGATTTTACATTAAATCAGTTTAAGCTAAAATAAGAAGCCATAAATTTAATATATATAGGATGTTAAAGGAAAGTCTTCTTACAGCAATTAATTCGTTTACAATTAGCATTTAAATATGCCTAAATTTGTTTGAAAATTAAACCCAATCGGATTATAAAGGATTCAACTCGTTAGACGTTTGAACTGTTTCCCTTTGCCTTCTATCCTAATCCTCGCTAAGTGTGTGTGTGTGTGTGTGCGTGTGTGGAAGGGCAATCAACTTACATAATTGTCCCATAAATAATCCTATTTTAATTGGCTGACCAGCAAATGCATAAAGGAAGCTCTCAATGACTCATCGTGGCCCCCCGGCAAATAGTTAACCAATCATCAATATGTGTGCCAATTTCGATGCATTACGTAACAGAAAATCACAATGTGCTCTTTCTCGTCGGTTTTTTCCGATGATTATTTGATAAAAAAGAGTCACATCATCCAAGTTAACACTGAGAATTAAAACATATTTCTTACTTGAATGACTTTTCACTTCATTTAGGTCATAGGAATGTCATTTTTATTATAATTTTAAAAATAATTAAATATAGGAAAACATTTTGTTATCTTAAAACAGCTATATCCCGCTTAGTCGCCAAATTTTGCTAAGGAAGCAAAACTTTTTGAATTTTCTTGATTTTATTAATAAATAAATAGACATGGCGCCACCTGCGAGGCCCAATGGATTTATGATGTTCGTGACCGAGTGGAACAAAAGCCACAGTTTGCCCATTGCCATGGCTGTGAGTAAGTGCGGCGATATATGGAAAAACATGAGTGAACAGCAAAAGGGTCCGTACAAGCGCTTTGCAAAAGATGCTAAAATATCTAGCCGTGCCGCCAAAGAGCACCTTGATTGCCGGGCCCGCGCCCTCTCCGAAGTTGAGCGATCCGAGCAGCAGAAAGTTGCAATTGAGAATATGGTTTTGAGGGGAAAAGCGCAACATGATTTGGAGAACACCGAATTCATGTTTGCTGCTTTCAATTACTTCATCAAGGCAATAGATAGTGATGTTTACGTACCAGCCGAGTTTGCTGCCTGCCAGTTCTCTTTGAAATCGGGCAAAATGTCTGTGTACAACAGTTACATAAATCCGAAACAAACCATTTTTGGCCAGGGCAGCGCCACCCAGCGTCATACGACAACAACGCATCAGCTGCCGTTGCCGCCGAACGCTTTGGGCGAGGTTAGCTTGGGCCGATTGTATGACAATATTGTGGAGTACCTGCGCAACTGCCAGGGCGAAGGCAATCCTTTGGTCGTCTTCACGACCACCGAACTTATGCCGGTGGTTACCTCCTGCTTTAGATACCTGCAGGCTGACAGCGAGGATTTGGATGCCCATATTGAAGTCTATGACATCCAATACCTTTTCTATGTGCTCAAAAAGGAGGTCATGGATATTGCTGACCTGCCAAGTAATAATCTCGACAGGAGCATTACTGATATCATTTTCCTCAAGGATTGCTTTGAATATAGCGCTGGCATTGCGTGCCAGTTTCACGAGGAGATCGATCGCGGCCGTTATTGCACCCAGTCGATGGTGTCCCGTTGGTGTTACACATTCAGCGACTATATGTGCGGTGATCTGGCAATAACACCCGTGCCGGGCAAACATATGCCGCCGCATCAGGCACCAAATTTTCAGGTGAAAAACGCAAACGCCTCGATCCAATCATTTGGTGGAAATACTTCGTACGCTTCGTGTCAGTCGAAAGTGAAGCAGGATCCGGATTTTGACTATGTGCCAACCGATTGTTCGGTCAAATTCATTCGCAACCCCGTTGCCAACGACTGGAACGTTCCTGCCGCAAATCGTACCCTCAACGATTTGGATGATGCCTTCAACATGTCTCGCCGCTAACTAATTACATATAGGCTAAACTTACATTTGACTTTATTCTTAATCTGAATAATTTGAGCATTACTTTTTCAAACAATTTCATATGAATACATTTTTCATTATATCAAATATCAATACTTAAATAATCTTTGATTTATCTGGTTTATCGATCCATAACTATGTCTAAGGAAAAGGAAAAAATAAAGCATTTGAAACAGAAGCTGACGAAGCGCCTTGAATAAATAGTTTCCAAAAAGGGCCAAAGCTGACAGACAATCGAGAGCGTGTGTGTGTGTTTGTTGGTGTTTGTGGACAGTAGCCAGTCAAGCAATGAGCTTGATGAAGTGCGGCAGACAACAATATTGAACACTTAAGTGGCACAGAGCAATGTGGCAAGAGCGAAGTCGAGCGGCCTGCAGTCAAAAGCAGAAAGCTGCTGGGAAGCTTCATAAAACAAATTGCGTGTTAATTGTTTGTTCGAGTTGCGATTTCAATTTGACAGCAGAAGATACAACAACAACAAAGCGATGAAGAAGAAGAAACGGTAGAGGCACAACAAAATGGTGGTTGGACATTTGTTGTTGCCGTTGCAATATTTGCTAATTGTGGCCAAAGCAAATACAATTTCTCTCTCCTTGTGTGTGTGTGTGTGTTTGTGTGCCTGTCAAATGCCTCAAATGGCTGTCAGTCAGTTGCGTTGCAAGCTTTTCCCATCTACATCTCTTTACCCCATCCGCCCCTGTTGCGCCTACGCCACTGCGTCAGTTGGTGGCCGATGATTGATTGGTTGCTTTGATTGATCGTTAACCAGGCGCGACGCAGACCGATTTTATTTTCAATTTATTGAACCAGTTCAACATAATATGCTCTCGATAATGATGACGATGACGATGACGATGACGATGATGTTAATCTCATTAGTCACATTAACAGAAACAGAAAACACTAGAGTAAAGTACAAACATACACTCAACGCGAGATATTTCAAGTAATTGAAATATAGTTGTCAAAACACGAAACTCAAAAACACTTGAAACATCTTTGCTTTTCGGTTTTGACAGACTCACAGACAAGTGGCATTCCAAGTTTCAAATTCTTTGCGAAGAAAGAGCATGCTGTACGTATTGCAACAGATATGTTCTGTGATGAATATTGTTGCAATGTCAATCTATAAATGATTTCATAATTGATTTGATTATAGACTGTTTTGTTCGACAACTTCTTCATTGATACTTTTTGATATTGAAGCGCATTTGATAGTCGACGCTGCGGCACTTGCTTCGGCTTTAATTTAATACAGCAGCAATAGCAACAAATACAAGTATACAATAACAACAATTACAACTTAAGCGTTGTGGCGCGGCGCGAACGCTACAAATTTGTTACGCGTGCGCAGCAGTGACGCCGCGTCTCTGCCAGCGTCAACGCCGACTGTATACACACACACATTTCCAACTAGTTAAGTTCTATTTCCACTATTTCACTAGTTGTGTATTCATTTGCACGTCATCAGTGTATCTACACACAGTTGCAGTTGCAGTTTGTGCCCAAGTCCCCGTCCAACAGTGCATTCAAGTGGCGGCACGTCTTTGTCAGGGTTGCCAGCGTGAGTTCATTTTAATTGCCAGCGCATTCCGATGCTTCAAATTTTAGACTGGCCCAAGGGGCATTCAAACTATGTCAAGACGTTTGCAACAACAACCACAAGGCAGCCGAAGGTTTAACAATTGATCGATAAGCAGCAGTGTCTATCGATAAGTTTGATATGTGACATTGAGAATGTGCATTAAACAGGATTTAAAATATGCTAATTGAATCGTAGCCAAAAAGCATGATAAACAATTAACGGTTATACGAATTTCCGGTTCTTTATCGATAAAACGATTTACGGAAGATCGTTACATGGAAGTTCGAGTGCATATGCCATATCCTTTTATAGCCCGACATCTCTGCCATTTTCAACATTTACATTCTCAATGCTGGGAGTGTCCGTATATCGTTATCGCTATCGATATGTTGCGTTTCCTGCTTTTAAGCTTATTTCTAATTTTTGCGAGCGCCGTTTATCGATATCGCTAGCTTATAAATCGATAGCAATAAAAGTCAACAATGTTAAGAATATTACACATTTTTTTGTACGAATCATTATTTCTAATTTGAATACCGACAATCTACAGGGTGCCTTGCTAGTCAAGCTCCCGTTCAAGTAGTTAAATTGAATGGGATGTACATAAATGTAAATTGTTAGAGAAACGGTCAAGCCAATTTATTAAATACAACTGGCCCTTAGAGCTCAGATGTAGCAAGAGACTAGCCAGGGATTTGAATCCTTTGTGTGAACATGTCTGAATATCTGGGTCATTTGGAGTAACTAGACTGCAATAGCTTGACTTTGTATTGTATTTGTTTGCCATTTGTTGTAGTTGATAAACATAAATAAATTGTCTTCTTTTTTAACCTGGCTTGTCACTTACCCCGCCCAACGTTATTGAGCACAAACTGTCACGCGACATATATAGATCAATAGTAGGGTATTCAAGCTTCGTTACGTAGCTGATGCGGCTGGCTGTTGTAAATGATTTGCGAGGCACGCATTTAATTTTTTTTGCCAAGCTTTATTTCTTTTTTTATACTTATATACACGCACTAGTGTGTGTGTGTGTGTGTGTGATTGTGTGTGTGTGTGTGTATTGCTGTTTCGCTGCTTTTCTGTTTATCTGTTTATTTTGCAATGTTGTTGGTTTGCCTATTCGCAGTCGCTCTGCCACATTTGGCGGCAAACAAATTAATTTTTGCGCCTACATAAAGCTAATTGACTTGAATGGGCGCCTGTCCGTTTGCGGCGCTTAATTGTGGCCGCAATTTTGTTATTGTCAAAGCTGCTGCCGAAAAGCGTACGTACGTATTATCTGCATCTTGGCACTGTGGTGGCGCCACCTACAGTCCGCACTTACTCACACCCCAACAATTGAAAAGCTGACAAAACGCCGCTTGACCTACAATTTGTTATGGCCAAATAAAAGAGAGAATGGGTAAAGCCCACGTGAGGCACGTGCATTTGTTTTTGGTGTTACCTCAACGGAAGCGGATTAAGTGCATGCCACGTGCGGGCGGGACGCGGCGGCGACGCACAGCGAGGACAAAAACTATGCCAATACGCTTTGGTTAATTAGAAATCAATTGAAATGCATTTGAACGTACATTTATAAACTAAAGCTAACAACAATTGCAGCACTCTTGCCGACCCAAATAAGTTTTCAATTGCAGCGCCCCGTCGCGTTGCGTCGTTGCCGCCCCCCTTGTTGCACCATCCGCATCATCGTTGGGTGGCATGCAAACCAAACTGAGAGACTTGAGAACTGAGAGGCTTCGAGAACCCAGAACTGAGAACCAGTTATGTTAATGCACCCCACCCACTCCCCATCCTGCCCCCGCCTCGCCTCTTTAATCGTTCGTTTCGGTGGTGTGTCAACTTGGCTATCTTAAAAATGCTTAATTGCTCGACTTGCATAAAGAAAAAACAACTTAAATTGATAGCCGCAAGCAGGGAAGCCGAGCAGCGTATGAAATGTCACAGATCGTAGCAACATACTTATCGTAGCAACATACACTTGTATGTTCTCAACTGGCAAAGGTGCAAGATCGCACACCTTAACCAGCGATTAGAAAGACACTTAACGGATTCATACACAAGCCTAGCTTGAGAATGATCTGAAGAAATTAATAGAAAGTTTATAGTTGGAATTAAAATAATATTTTGGCGTATGTGGTTAAACGTAGAGCCTTTGGATCAATAGTTGAGGATGCTGATATATTTTAGTGATGATTTTTATTATGATTGTATGTTTGTATCTTACAAATACGCCTATTAAGCACGTTTTCAACATTATATTTACTTACTCGCATTTTATGTTTATCTTTTAAACAAGATGTTCAGACAGAAAAAACCATAAACAGTTTAATTTACTGATTTGATTTATTGCATATGAACAATGGACTTATGATGTGTCGTAATTCGATCGAATCGTGAGTTATGATTGAAACAATGTGTCACTGGATAATACTTTTGAGTACAAGCAAAGCAAACCAAAGCACAAAGCGAACTTAGCATTTTGTGGTGCTATCGCAATCGGCAAGAAGAATGCGAATAATGCGAATAATGCCATTGTTATTGAGTTTATTTTGGAGCAAGTGACACGGACACCAAAACCACCCAATAACCCAACGAACCGACGAACCGACGAACCACCAGGTTCACCCTCCCTCTCTCGTTTGAGTAAGCCACAAAATGGTTAGGTAAGTTCAAGTTCCAGTTAAGGTATTGCCACTCACATTGCACAATTTGCATGCAAGTCACGTTCCTCGACTTTGAGTTCAACTCCGTCACCTGTCTGCCGTTCCCTGCCGCCAATCGCCCCCTCTCTGCCATCGCTCGGCAGCAACAAAAGACAAAAATCAATTAAACAAATGGCAAAGTCGACGAAAATCTTTTGTCATAATTGACTTGAAAAGCTGAATGAAATTCTTAGCAGCTGGCGCCTCAACTGATCCAAAGATCAATCAGTTCTGTACACTGAGCAAAAATATTTGAATAACTTTCGATATATGTAGTTAACGGGAAGCAATTAAATACAACAATTATAATTTATTCAACTAATAAATAAATAAAAATCACATATTGTTGTTGCTTTGATTAAGTGTTTCAAAAATGTGTATATATGTGTATATTTTAAAATATTATTTCAACACAAATAAAATAAATAAAAATGTTTAGACATTTTATTATATAATAATAAATAAATAATATAATATAATAATATAATAAATATTAAAAATTGATCAACACATTTTTTGACACAAAACTAAAATATAATCATTTTTGTATAAATCATTAATAATAATCAAAATTCAGGAACATTAAATGCATGTGTCTATATATTGTTTTTTTAAGTGCATAAAGCATAAAATGCTCTTGGTTACTGCTGGAGCCGCACCGGAGATGCAGCAGTGTCAAGTTGCCGAGTGTCAGTTGTGTGGGCGTTGGGCGGTGCTGGGCTAAGAAGAGAGCGGTAAAGAGCGGTAGAGAGCGGCAAAGAGCTCATCGTACATAGAAAAGTTGCAATTACGTTTTGCAGCTTCATCGTGATAAAGTTGCTGGCTGCGTCAGAGTTAGCGTCGCGTCGCGTCGCCGCGCGCCGCTGCTAAACGTGCAGCTTTGTGTGAATTTGCAATGCGTGCAACAACAACTGCAACAAATACAACAACAACAGCAACAAGAATGCGGTCACAGTTCATTGAACCGCTTGAAATGTAATGCAAGCTGCTCATAATGATGATGATGATGATGATGATGCTGCTGCAGCAAATGATTAGAACGATGATCATTCGGCAGAAGCTGATGATGATAATGATGAAGTTTCAGTGGCATCTTTCAACTGACAGCAAAGAAGATGAAAAAAGTGCCTCCAGCGGCGCAAGTATCGAACACCAAGAAGATGTTGCAACAATATGAGACAACGTCATGCCAATGAGTGCGTGTGTGGCAAAGGGTTTGGGATAAAAAAAAAAAAGGGTGATGAGGAGATGAGGAGGGGGGTGTAGCATGTGAGTCTGTGTGTAGCTGCAACAGACACTTCAAACAAATTTCAATGCCATCGGTGCAAGTTCTCTGATATACCGCCTGCTGAACAGCCAAGAATACTGCAGAGCTATAACGCATATGTTCTAAGGCTTCAAGGATATGTTGTTTTTCACCCGATGAACTTGCTTGGTGATCAGAAATTGCATTCTGGACAGCATCATCCTCTTGTTCGCAATATATAAAAATATTGTCGGATCTTTTCGCTGAGATGTTTTGCATTTGTATTGCAGCAAATGCTGTCAAATATGAGATGTAGTACGTCAACGAAAATGCATTTGAATAAAAGGTGCAGTTAATATTTACATAGATAAATATTTTTACTATTGACAGTTCAATTCGCTAAGGTTCGATTTATTGCTTGTGTGTCAACAAATACTATATATTCGATGTATGCAATTTTGCTCATTTTACATTAGCCCCTACGACTACGCGTTGCTGTGGTGCGTTTGGTGTTGGACCTAATAATAATTGTTTACTTCATGTTTGTGTGGGGAAAATAAAGTTGTTTTTTTTACCATTTACTCGGAGACATTTTCCACTTGCATTTCCGAGTTAGCTTTTGTTCATGCTTGAAAATTTAACTATAGACTATTTAGAGAGTGAATTAAGCGACCCACTTAACCCGCTTAACTTGAACTTTAACCTGCCCTATGCCACACAGAGATAAGGAGACAAAGACAGAGAGAGTAAGTTAAACCAAAAGCTATTTTGTTTTGAGGAATCTGTCTGTTGTGTGGGAAATGCGTGTGAAAATGGTTAAACCAAAGCCAAAGTAAACAATAAGAATACATTTAATTCATTTTTGTTTTTGTTGTTTTTTAGTTCGATTATCGATGGGCGGAGTTGAAATGAGAGATCTTGCTTTAATTTTCAGTTTGAGTTTCCATTGAGAGACTTTCCTTTGATCTATTTTGAAATGAGTTTAGAACACGTTAATAAGGGCGGAAATAATCTGAGAAACAGCATGCAACACTCTTTGCAATTCCAAATGTTTCTTTGAAAGTATTTTTTGTCAAAAAAAAAAAAGGCAAGCGATTCATTGGAAGCTCATCTTGAATCATTCAATTTTTGTGTAAATGTTTATTTTATAAAGTTTTATAATATTTATTACTATGTTTGGGGATGCACTGCAACCTGCAACCTTGGAGGTAAATTGTTCCCCCAGAACCAGGTTCTGCATGAAAGCAATTATCTTTAATTGGTCGATTTCTAAATTCCTAATTTGGGGACATTTGATCGTAGAAACAAACGATTCATTGTTGATTTGATCGATAAATCATCGATTATCATCGATTGTGACCATCATCGATATAGGATACATATATTCGTATACTTAATATGATCATTAATCTTCCTAAATCAGGTATCGACGATGCAACAAGGAGTGCAACAGCACAAGACTCTTGATCCCCCGCTAATCAAGCTCTACGTCACAATGGTTAATGTTAAGAGAGAGAGAGAGAGAGAGAATCTTACGATAAGACGCTTATCAAAACATCTGAATGGAAAGCCCAAACAAACGAGCCAACAACAATATGGTAAATACAACAACAACAAAAAAAGGTTGTACAAATATAGTTTGGTTAAAAAATAAATAAAAGGTGCATTAGAAACTTACCCAAGAGCAGACGAAGACCGCAGCAATGAAAGTTAACAAACTTTTTTGTCTTTTTTTTTTAGTTATATATTTTTGTTGGTTTTTTTGTTTATGCTTATTGTTGCTGTTGATTGTTTGTGTGTGTTATTGTTGCTTTTAGAGCGGTTAATGCAGGGCTGCAAGTGTTGAAGAAGAAGAAGAAAGTTGCAGCATTTTTTAGTAAAAGCTAAAAAGAGACAAGTGTCATAAGAGAGGAAGAAAAAAGGGATCGGGGGGGACATGTGAGAAGTTACGTCTACAATTGTTGCAGGGCGTTCGGTGTAAAAGTTTGCGCTTGCGTCAGCGTCAGCAGCGGCGCTTGCAACTAAAATCGAATTTTCCAAAAAAAACGAAACGACGACGAAACGAAACCAAAAAAAACAATCACTAGAAAAATTAAAGGAGAGACGGCAACAAACAAACAAACAAATGAAGAAGAAGCAGAAGCAGAAGCGGGGTTAACAGGAAAACGAGTTAAGAGACAAGCAAAAGGCACAATGCTGTCGGCGTCGGCGTCGGCGTCGCTGCTTGCTGCCGTCACTTGCTGCAAGCGCAGATAAAAAGCAAACCCAAAAAAAGACCAAAAAACCAAATGCCACAACAAGAACAACAACAGCAGCAGCAGCAGCCGCTTGCATTTTTACGTATACATATACAAACATACATATATGTATGTGTGTGTGTGTGCGTGTAAATAGTTTTTTGTTTACGCGCGACTTGAAAGTTAAAAACAAAAAAAAACCTGCGTTTATTTTCTTTTTTGTTGCTGTTGGTTTGGGCTTACGTTTTCAATATTTTGACGGTTTTTTTTTTGGTTGCGCCCGCGCATCTTACAACAACAACAACAAAACAAATAATAATAAAAAAATAACAACAACAACAAAAAGGCTAAGGGGCACCACAAACTTAACACCAGACACAAGAACCGATGGCAGAAAAAAAACAACAAAAACACACTCTTTCATTTACTGTGCTCCAAACAGTTGCGGCGCTTTAATACCGTGATGCGGCTGCTTTTTAACGATGATTTTATGTTATTTATTTGTTTGGTTTTCGGTTTGTTAGTTGATTCTTTAGTTTGTTAGTTTTGAACAGTGAAGAGCAGCAAACAGCGACACGATAACCGCGCGCAACTAAAACAAAATGAAGACTAACAACTAACGTTAGCAATGTGACTGCGAGCGCAACGCCCCAAAATACCAAAATGCTGCAAGCACTCATCGAAAATACCAAAAAAGCTGTTACGCCCACACATTTTTATTTCAAACCAAACCAACTGATGCTCTAACAATGTTGACGAGTGCAAAGCATTTTCTTTCAATTAATCGCCACTTCAAAATGTTATTTATGGTCATACTGTTTCGGAGGGCTGCCAGACTGCTCACGACACGAATACACAAAAGCTGACTGCAGAGGGCGCCACTGTAATTGCTTGGTGCTCAACAGAATAACAAACAAAAAGTGCTCATAACAACAACGAAGCGCGGATACTCTCGCAGTTTTTTGTATAAGTAAATATATAAATTACTTGTTGTGTCGAATAGCATCAGAAACATAACAAGCTCAAATCCGAGAATTGTTTAGAATTGGTCAGCTGGGACGGACGCGCTTTTCGTGTTGCTCTGTTTGCGTTCGGCAAAAGCTGCGCCGCTTGCTGTGTTGTCATCGTTATGTGTGTGTGTGTGTGTACGCATTGTTGTTGCTGCTGTTGGCAAAAAGCTCTTCAACTCAATTTTCTACTCGCTGAATCAAATTGACACAGTTACTAAATCGAAACACAAAATAGCAGTTGTAAAGTTTAAATATTAAAATCAATTAAAGGGCAAATCGTAGAAGCCAGAATTTGCAATGGCAATCAAATAATTAAAACTTTGTCAACGGTTTGCAAAACAAAACACAGTTCACAGTTCGTTTAAGTGAAAGAGAGAGAAAACGTAAAACGAACAGGTGAAATGTCAACGGAAAGCAATACGCCAGTTGATCCGCGTGTCCAGGTATGTACTCCACAGCTAACTCTCTATGAATGTGTATGTGTGTGTGTGTTTTGCTCTACTTTTGTTGCTTTTCGCAGATCGAACTGGAGAAATTGAATACGGCAACGGACAATATCAACAAATATGAAGTGGAGCTCGATGTGAGTTGTGTTTATTGATTTTTCTCTTTATCTATTTTTTTTTCTTCTTTTTTTGACTGGTTTTTATGTAACTTTGTTTTGAAGGAATCGAAATGCGAGTTCAAGCGCCTGCTGGCCGAGAGCGTCGTCCGGATCAAGGCAGCGGCGCATAAGCTGGGCAATTCGATAGACGCCGCCAAGCCGTACTATGAGTCGCGCATCTATGCCGCCCAGCTGGCCAAGGAGACGCAGCAGGCGGCGGCGAATCATGAGAAGGCCAAGTCCATACATGCCGCCGCCAAGGAGATGGTCTATCTGGCCGAGCAGGGACTCGGCGAGAAGTCCACCCTGGACACCGCCTGCCAGGAGATGCTCAGCCATGCCGCCAGCAAAGTCAATCAATCGCAGCTGGAGGTCACCGACACGCGCAACGCCCTCAAGATGTGCCAACTGAAGCTCGAGGTGGCCAACAACCGGGTGGGCAAGCTGCAGGGTCAACTCAAGCAGGCATTGCGCGCCTCCAGGTATCTTACAACAACAACCGTCCCAACCCCCAACCCAAATCTTACTTATCCGTATCTGTTTTTTTTATGATTTTGCTGCCAAATCTGGCGGGGCATGTAAAAGTATTTCGAATGAACCCAAAAAGTATTATGTTATTCGGAATATTGATTTACAATTAATTTATTGCTTTATTTCAAATGAGGTATTTTTTGTATCTCAAATACTCTATTTACAATATCAAATATTTTGTTTTTATTATTTCCATTTTCTTTCTTGTTTCGTATTTTTGTTATATACATAAATATTTTGATTGGATGTTTCATATTGAATGGATTGTTTAAACCTCATTCCCATATTTTTTCCGATTTTTCTCGGAATTTCGAGAAGTTTCTCAACTTTTTTTACATGCTCTGCCAGGTTCGTCTCGGTCCGAGATGATTTTATTTGTTTCCTTTTTGATTTTGTTATTTTCCAACTTTCTTTTGAATTTTGGCTTATCTTTGGGTTCTACTATTATTTTTTATGTTTTTATTTCGTTTTTTTTTCTATATAGATTGCAGCTCTGGCGCAATTTACTTTTGTTGAGATACTTTAGCATTATGCACGCTTTGTACTGTCCCCTTTGCTCGTGAGTATGCCTCACCTGCCCACCCCCTGCCCCTCCTCCGCCCAAAAGACACGTCCACTAATATGCTCTATCCAATCCCAAAACCCTTCTCCAAATCCTCGATCAAAAAAAAAAAAACCACTTGCCCCCGGCTCCCGTTTCTACTAAACACACAGGCCCTACTATGAGACGCGGGCCAATTACAATGGGCTGCTGAAGGCGCAGAAGCTGCGCGTCAATGAGCTGGAGGCGAAGGTGAGCGGATCCAAGTTGACCTACAACGAGGCGCTGAAGAATCTCGAACAGATATCCGAGGACATACACCGGCAGCGGCAGCAGCGCAACAACCTCCTCAACTATGAGGCAATGTTGCGTCAGGTGGACGCCGTCGATGCACTCACGGCTGGAGCAACGCATCAGCCAGAGCTGACGGATGAGCCAGATCGGGATCGGGAGCAGGAAGGCCCGGAAGAGGAATATTTGCGTATGCCGGATCGTTTGGGCAGCGGAGCAAGTTCACCGCGTCAGCGTCATCCGGATCCGCATGATTGCCCCCATTTGTTGCACGACTTTGAGGCCGTGCTGACCTTTCCTCAGAAGCTGGCGGGCGGCATGCATAAATCGGCCAGCACCAGTGCCACCGATGGCGACAACAATCTGTTTGCCCAGGCCCAGGGACTGCACGGTCCATACGAGGTGAAGCCACGCTCCGAATCCGGCAGCAGCTCCCTGGCCTCCGCTTCGGCCTCAGCATCCGCGTCGACATCCGCAGCGCCGGCGGACAACGATATCGATCAGTGGACGGAGATTCGGCTCTCACATTCGGACAGCACCAGTTCCAGTTACTCGAATCAATCGCTGCTCGAGCAGCAGGCACTCGATGGCGCCGGCTGTGGCGGCCACCATGGCGGCCTGTCCTATGGCCTGGGCGGTCTAGAGCCGGATGCCCAATCGCAGCACTCGACCTCATCCTCCGATGAGCCCAAGCGCAAGGTGACCTGCACCACCATATTCCAAGATGACAGCAGCGGCGGCGGCGGCGGCGGCATGGGTTTCGTTGGCGCTCAGATGAGCCGCAAGCAGAGTCTCAGCCAGTGGCTGTCCCGCTCCAATAGCTTCAAGTCGACCGGACGACGCCAGAGCCTCGATCTCCTCATCGACGCCGGCGACAAGGTCAAGGATGTCTTTAGCTATGGCTTCCAGAAGGTCGGACGGACGTTGGAGCGTCGCAATAGCGAGTCGGAAATGGCCAGCGATGTTTGTGAGACGGATGCGCTGCTTGCCACAAGTGCAACGGCAACACACACAGTTGCCGCTGTGGCAGCAGCAGCGGCAGCAACAAGTGCCACCAACATCGGAGGCAGCAACAACAGCAGCGGCGGCGGCGCCAGCGATTTTTTTCTATTTAGCAGGTCAGTAGATGGCAGCGGTGGCAGCGGCAACGCACGCAGCAGTGGCAACAGCGGCGTTGGCAGCAGCATTGGCAATGCTGGCAGCAGCCTACTCTGCTCGCTGCAGAATCGCCTGACAAAGCTCATTTGATAAAATCGATGCTGACAAAAGTACTCGATAAGCTCGAGCATCGATAGGCTCATCGATCATCGATAACTCTCTGATCATCTGATTAGCAGCTAAAGTGCAATTCAAAATTCAAACTGCACCCACCTTACCAAAACAAAACAAAAAACAAGAAATACCATAAACCAAAATGATAATAATAATACTAATATATATATATTGATATGATTACTGCAACTGCAACTGCAACTAAAACAACTATAAAATCAAACTAATCAGCAACTCTGCAATTAACTTAATTCGTAACAAATTGGCTGCTTTGATTTGATCACTTTGCTCTTTGAACCAAAAAAAACCAAAATATGAAACACATTCCATCACCAACCACAAACCAATAGCAACAACAACAGCAACCAAAAAATAATTAAATAACAACAACATCAACTACAAAAATCTGCAACTAATAGCTTATTGCACCCACGCACGCTTCTACTAAAAAAAAAACCAAAAGAAAAAACAGAAAACAGAAAAAAACTAAAATCTAAAAAAAAATCAACTCTCTAAATTTGTATGTACTGCAAATATTTCATGTATGTGTATGTGTATGCGTATGTGTGTGTTGTTTCTTTATGGCCACCATGAAGTAATTGTTAACAAAAAAACTATTCAACAAATTGAAAAAAACAAAAATTATTTCAATAACTTGTTGAATATATTTTTTTTTTTTTTTTCCTAGGCTTTATTTTCTAATTCAAATGAAGTTTTTTCAATTATTTCATGGAGCCGTTTAACTTTCAGTGTGACCGTTTTTCATTTCTCAACATTTCTATATCGATCCTTTCATCATTACATTTGTTTCATTAAATATGTATGTAGTTCTCTTTTATAACTCGAATCCCTTTCTTGCTTAACTCACAATTCTCTTCTTCTCTCTTTCTCTCTTTTAACGCTTTCCTGCTCATCTGTAAATCTGTTGCTTTTGCTATGCGCCATATTGTGTGTGTGTGTGTGACACAACAACAACTACAACTACAACAACAACAACTACTTTACAGATCCTCAGAACCCAAAGAATTACTATCCGACGAACAGGTCGAGAATTTACTGTTGAACCACATGGTCGACGAGCACGGCGTCATTGTTGTCGAGGAACTGAAATCGCCCACGGCCCACCCCGCAACCACGGGCAGAACATCAACGACGAGCATGCACCACCCCCTACAACAACAACAACAGCAGCAACAGCAACATAATGCGGCGCGTACTGCTTTATTGTTTTAAAAATTTAAGTTAACTTTAGTAGCCCCAAAAAGACCATGACCCATTTCAAAGCAATTAGTAAGAGGCGTACATATCACATGACATCAAACTACAAACAAAAAAAAACCCCCCATTAAAACTGATGTCCATGGAAAGGAAGAAGAGAGAAGGAGAATCGAGATGGTGCCGGTGCTGGAAGGAATCGCCCAAAAACAAAAAAAAAATCAAACGGTTGAAATATTTGTTTCTATGCATTGGCTTTTTCGGCTATGCTACTATTAATCCTTAAATGTGCAATAATGTTGTTAAGCGTACAAAATCAAAATAAAAAAAAAAAAATATAGTTAAATTTTTTGCTGTTCAAAAAAAGCAATTAACTAACTAAAGCTAGTCAAACGCGAAATGCATACAAATCAGTTAAAAGAGAATATTATACGATTACCAAAAAAAAAGAGAAGAAATTTAAAAAGAGATAAACCATAAAATACAAAATAATTATAGAAATTATACAAATTACGTTATAAATATATTGATATTGACATATTTATTTGGAAAATCTGTTATTATTATCAGTTGAATTTTGGGAAATAATTAGAAATTATCTCAATCAAAAACGAGAGTTAAATTACTTATTTTGTGTATAACAATTTTATAGCTAACGGTTAAACAAATAGTTGAATGTAATAACTTATGATTTTTTTGTTGCAAGAAAAATTAAATGAAATTTATTTATAATTTTTATTTATATTTTATTTATCTCTTTTATATAATTTGACATCTTTTATGCGCGCTTTTGCGTCAGTGTGCAGACAATTCAGCTTCCCTCGCTGCATGACACAAATCACTGGCTTCAGCAAGTGGTTTTATTTGTTTAGCTTATGCTTCTTGTTTTGCGCATGTTTGCTTTTATATGTTTAGCAAACACTGACCAGTATAGTCGTTCAATCATATTTAAAATTATTAAAACTACCATTCACATGTTTCACAGCAAGCAGAATTTTCTTAAATCACTTATCGATAGAATCGAACATGCGAGTATTATTGCGTTGGTATCGATAGTTGGGCAGCTCCGCTGTAAAAGAACTGCAAGAATTTCCAAATAAACGCATAAGCAAAACTGTTGCCAGTTTTAGCAAACACCAGCACATTTCGATAATTAACTGCGTCGTAAAATGAATGCAATTTCATTTCCGGTGCTGTTGCTGTTAATGCAGCTTGTGTTCACAGTGCTTGGAGCTACAAATCAAACACAAACTGCAAATCCACCTAGCCCCAATGTCACAAATATAACAACAGCAACAACAACAAGCAACAGTAATGCGACGGCGGCGAAGACAACAGCAAAAGCAGCTGCAGCATCGGATGCAGGTAAAACAACTGTCATTAAAATGGTGCAACCGAAATCTACTAAATTAACATCAGTGGCCAAAGCAAGCACCGCAACTGGAGGACAAGCCGGTGCAGGTCAACAGCAACGATACAACGAAGGAACAACGAAAGGAACAGACTCCGGTGCTGGGACGCGGCGTTACCAACACAGAAACAGCACAGAGCGCTAACATAACGGCAACAATCAAATCAAATCAAACAATAAATACAAATGCCACGGCAGCAAATCAAACTGGCAAAATACTCGCTGATGGCGTTACTCTAAGTGATATTAACAATAACAAAAACAACGAAATCAAAAGCAATGCCACTGCCACAAACAGGAGCAGCACCAGCACAACAACGACAACAAGCACCACTACCACTACAACAACAACAACAACGACACCGCGTCCCAAAAAGCCAAAAGTCACAACCAGCATGGACAAACAGGTGGAGGGTGAAAAGCTGGATGCAGCAGCAGCTGCTGGCGCTGGCAGTGTTGCACCACACGTTCTGCCCCTGCAGGAGATGAGCAGCAGCAGCCTAACGCATCGCAACGACAACGAATACATTGTGCCCATTGTATCCGTAATGCTGGCCGTGCCGCTGGCCATTGCCGTCTTCATCGTTATATACCGACGCTTTCGAGAACTGTGGAGTACGCGGCACTACAGACGCATGGACTTCCTGGTTGATGGCATGTACAATGATTGACGAAGGCGCCAGCAGCAGCAGCAGCAGCAACAGTTGGGTGGTGTCATGCGACTGCCGTAGCGGAAGAGAATTCGATGATGATTATTAGTTGTTTAAGTTTATGTTATTTGTTTTGAATTTTGTGCATGAAATGCAAATGCAAAGTGAGTGAGAACGACAAACAAAACAGAGCAGTGCACCCGAGAGCGAGAAAGAAAGAGAGAGGGAGACGGCGCATATTTGTTGGCTAAATATATACATATAAACATTGCTCAGTCAATTAAAAAATTTAGCTTTAAAAACGCCGAAAAGATAATTTGTAAGAAATTCTTTATTCACAGCGGCCAAATTAACAAAAAGAAAGAAAATGCAAAAACACTGCGCAACAAAACGGAGAAATTTAAAACTGAATTTATATAGAACATATACATATGTATGTAAAATTTTGATTATTATGCATTTTGTTAGATTTATGAAATTCTTTTTACAATCCTTTTACACAAAAAAAAAATAAATAGATTTAAAATATAACGAAAATACATCTGAAGCGCAATTAGCAATCAATCTTGAAACAAACTATAAAACATTTTAATACCATATACAATACATACACATATGTTAATCATATATTCTATATATATATAGCCAGGATGTGCCTTACCATTTCAGCTCTGAATAATGCTGTATTGAATTATTGTAACAACATTATCTGCTAAACAGCACTGAAAAAAAACTCAATTAGTAATTTAGCGAAACTAAAGTAAAGAAAAATAAACATTTTCAGTATAGCCAGAATATAGTAAAGCGCGCATTTATTGCATAATAATTTGTTATTAACCAAACACTTACAACAATAAAGCAAATGCAGTATAACCAATAAACCGAAACAAATGTTCATTTAATTTGCTTTGGGGAAACTTGAAACAAGAATTGCAATGAATTCAATTTTCCCTAATAACTTGAAGTCCTTGGGAGCAAAACTTTCCAAATAACAGAAAATTTAGTCTTGGGGTGCCTCTGAATGAAAATTAAGCAAAATTTTAAAATTATTAAACACTGAAAAGAAGAAAATGTCAAGCACAAGCTTGTTAATGATTATTCCGACCTTATAATAAAGTAAAGTACCTTCAACCATGGTCGATACAGGCGTATCCTGATGCTTGATTGATTTTGTGTGTTGCGGGAGAGAGTTGACAAATTATTTAAATTGCTTGAGCAGTTCATGGTAATAAGTAGTAGATGTTGCTTGGCGGCTGTTTCGGCTGAGGATGATGAAGACAAATGTCTAACAACTTGCAACACCTCGACTTGTGCCCTGCCCCGATGGCAGACAAGAATACAGCAGCATTTTGAGGCTGCTTGAAGTGCCTTATAAATTATCTCCATCTCCTTAGTATGCGCTAGTTCGTTTCGTCTCTAATAATCTAAACAACACCGAAAAATAAGCAAAACACACAAAAAAGTAAAAAACAAAAACAAAATAAAATGGAAACGCTGGCAGTTCACGCGTTCGTTTGTGGATGCTATTTGTTTGTAGCCGGATGCGGGGCGTCGCGTCGCCCGTGCCGTAATCGGCAACGTGGTGTGAAATGAGCCAAACAACTGCCTCGGTGCTTGCTACTTGTGGCAGCCAGTATTCACTTGAAAACGTGCGCTGAACGCGTGCAGTGCTGGATCGTGCACTTTGTTATCGGTTCAAATTTATAAAAAAAATATATTCATTCAAAATGCATCCTGCCTCGCCGCATCCGCATCGCTCGCGTCTCAATGTCAGTGCGCCAGGACAAGCAGGCGCTGGACAAACCTCGAGCACATCGGATTCATTTTCTCTCAACCCGCAACCGCAGCCAAAGCAGCCACAGCAGCAACATCATCATCACCATTCACAGCAGCAGCAACAGCAGCCACAGCAACAACAACAACAACAGCATACTGTGCAGATCAATTCCAGCAGCACACATCCTTATCAAGGATTAAAAACCTGTAAGAACTAAGTTAACATCATAAGAATTCATCTAAACTTTAATTAAATAAGTTTCATAGAAGTTCTTCAGTATGATCCTTAAATCATCCTTTAGCTTCACTATCAAAAATTGTTTATTTACATTTTTTTTATGATTCATGGATAAATTTATGAGATTCTTGGCCGCATTACTCAGTTCATACGGATTGTTTGTTTAGTTCATAAAAATTATCACGCCTGACTAAAGATACATTAAACAACTACAAATAGCAGTTTTGTGCCTTATGATCGACCTCAAACTCAATCCCCCAACATTTCATATTTATGCGAACGAAAATCATAAATTCAAGCGCGAGGTAAATCAATTTGCTTTTCTCGCCAGAGATACAACAAAATGATTCATTAGATGTGGCGGCTGCCAGTTTTCGGCATATTGAATTGTATCGATCGATCGATCGATCGATCGTTTGCCCAGCGACCACCTATGAAGTATGCAACAATACCACCAGTAGTATGAACTGTGCGCCGACAAGTAAAAATAAATAAATGTCGATTGACGCGTGATGCGAGATGGAGCATATGAGCTATGAGCTAAGACCGATCCGTATCCATGATATATAAATCGTATTGTCGAAACTTATAAGATAAACAAAAGCTCAACTGAAAATAACCCAGCTGCCACACACACACACACAGACATGTATATATGTATATGAACCTCCAACTACTGGCCACCATGTACTCGGACTACATAAACATTCCATAAACGTTCCAATTGGCTCCGTGGTCTAGAATAGTTTTGTTTAGTTTGCTGCTGCTGCTTTTCATGGTATCATTAGTTCAACCTGCCAGTACAAAGTTGAAAATATATATGTATATACATATATACTACATATACACATACATACATAAACATGTGTACTTAAGGCCTAATGTGGCAATAAACACAAATCTACTTACTGCATCGAAATCATGCATCTTATTAAAGATCACAAGATATTATTTTTAGTAGCAATCAGCTTAAACGCATCTCTAATTGTGCCTAAAGCTAACAAGGTATGGCCATTAAACTTTATTTCCATGTGTTTCGTTTTTAGTGCATATATGTAGTATAAATTGCCTGATCTGTTTGAGGTTTCCTTTAGAATGCAGCACATGTTTTAAAAAATGATAAAAAAAATATAGACATAATTGTTATGAATTGTGAATGGTTCCCGGTGAGTTTAACAAGTCTCTTAAATCTGATTTCTTTGACAACAGGAAAATTTGATAAAATACTATAAAGAGTATGATCCAGTCATCTTAATACAATTTCTATGGAAACAATAATATAAAAAAGGTATTTCGATTTGTTATCAATTTCCCAGAAACCCTCTAAATAGACAGTTTGTCTTACTTACATTTTATATTAGATATTTGCAAAATTTCAAATCTCTTGCTTTAAGGATGTCGAAGACACAGACACCTTGTACAACCCCAATATACTCTTTACCTTCGGTAACAGAGTATAAAAAACAATTTAATGCCTTAGTGAACAGCAACAAGTGCTACTACTAAATACGAACATGTGCTTTGGTTTGGGTTCCTTACGAAATGTGTCTTTAATTGATGTTCAATTGCTTGTGAATTTCAGCGATAATAACAACATCTAATTTGTGTTCTCATCGTTCTACATATAATATCTAGCTGAGAATGATGAAATGGGCTGTGTGGAAATGTTGGCAACGGCAATATCCGTGCTGCTAATGGTGCTGACGTTCCCCATTTCGATATTCATCTGCTTCAAGGTGGTGTCCGAGTACGAGCGTGCTGTCATCTTTCGCATGGGTCGATTGCGCAGCGGTGGAGCCCGGGGACCGGGCGTCTTCTTTGTGCTGCCTTGCGTCGATGACTATTATCCGGTGGATTTGCGCACCGTTTCGTTCGATGTGCCGCCACAGGAGGTGTTGTCCAAGGACTCGGTCACTGTAACGGTTGATGCTGTGGTCTATTATCGCATCAGTGATCCCCTCAAAGCTGTCATTCAGGTTTCCAATTACAGTCACTCGACACGTCTTTTGGCTGCCACGACGCTTCGCAACGTGCTTGGCACACGCAATCTTTCGGAGCTGCTCACCGAACGCGAAACCATCTCGCACACCATGCAAATGTCCCTCGACGAGGCAACCGATCCCTGGGGCGTTAAAGTCGAACGTGTCGAAATGTAAGTCATTTTCAATTTCATTTCATTTGAAATTTGATACAATTTCCTCATTTTTAGTAAGGACGTCTCGCTGCCAACAGCATTGCAACGAGCAATGGCGGCCGAGGCTGAGGCAGCACGTGAGGCACGTGCCAAAGTGATTGCCGCCGAAGGTGAGATGAAATCATCGCGTGCACTCAAGGAGGCATCCGAGATCATCTCCTCCAGTCCGTCGGCATTACAGTTGCGCTATCTGCAAACGTTGAGTAGCATCTCGGCGGAGAAGAACTCAACGATTATCTTTCCATTGCCCATAGAACTATTAACTCCTTTTCTAAACCCATCCGCCACAATGTCGGCCCAAATGTGCCATGCGCAATCATCGCCGCTCCACAGGCATCAGCATCAACATCATCAGTGACGCTCGATGTCGGTGCTGCAGCCCTACCTGGAGGCACTGGGTCGCTGCGAGCTGCGACGGCAAATTGCTGGAGAGGATGACGATGATGATGATGACGATGACGATGATGATGATGACGATGACGATGTTGACGACGACATTGTTGGCTATTTGTTGTAAGTGTCATTGTTGTTGCTTTGCTTCATGTTGACTTCAAATTATATCTTATATACCGAAGTGTTCCCTGCATTTTTTGCTAAGGATCATTGCACTTAAATGTTAGTTTATCAAAATTTTCCTCTTAAGAATACATTTTTTTTCTTAGCTTTTAATGATATAAATTTTCTTCTTTCTTTTTATTGAAGTACTAGAAAAGAATTAAACTTCCCTAGCTTAAATACTTTTCTAGTATTTTGACTAAATAAAATTACACTATTTAATTAATAATCCTCAAAGTGTAATTAAACTCGATAATTGATTTTTAACAGCGTAATAAATAATTCTCTTACTGTTTCAGACTTTTCTTGAAAAGATTATTCAAAAATTTAATTTTTTTTTATTTATCGGCTATGTTTTGAAAAAACACAAAGATTTCCGGTCTAATGAAATGTTATTCCAAACACACAATATGAAACGTGACGAAAACGATTATTATTGACTTGCACATATAAAA
Source organism: Scaptomyza graminum (assembly GCA_018901835.1). Lineage (NCBI taxonomy): Eukaryota > Metazoa > Arthropoda > Insecta > Diptera > Drosophilidae > Scaptomyza > Scaptomyza graminum. Next base: position 4,334,528 of record JAEIFL010000001.1, on the reverse strand, counting down.
TAATTTATTAATAAATATTTTATCAATGCAATAATATATGTGCTGCTCGTACAATATGTAATGTATGTAAGTATAGTATGTATATGTTATATAAAATGGCTTTATAAAATGTATACAAAATAGTTGTTTATCTTATAATATACATATATACAAAAGAAATGTTCGTTATGTTAACTCATTGTTGTTGTTGCTTCAGAGTTGTCCATTCACATGAACCAGATTTAAATATAGATATATTTTATTTTTGTTTTTGTTGAAGGCTTTGATACAAATGTATGTATGGTATGTTACTTCTGCATGTAAAAGAATATGTAAATACTTTTTGGGATTTGCGGCGCTTACTCTGAACTTTCCTTCTCTCTCTCTCTCTCTCTCTCTTTGTGTCTATCTGACGTGTTACACACATTCTCAACAGAATGTTGTTGAATAATTTACAGAATTTTACCATCTATTTTCTGTACTGCAATGCTTTTTTATAAGCTAAAATATTAATGCATGATTCCATTTGCATTCTCACAAATATTTTCCATACGATCGGAAAACAGATGGATGCCAGCGAATCATACACCATAAAAATATAAAAGGTCCAGAGCAGGGGTTGCTAAAGGCTTGCCTTAGCATTTAAGTTTAAATATATGATATACAAAAAAAATCCAGTTTGCGTTTAAGCAAAATAATGGCCACTGCTGCGCATATTAAAGCATAACTTAAGCTAAAGAATCCCTAGAGACAAGCACTCAAAATATCTTAGCTAGACTCGGCGTGCGTCGAAAGGGATTCCATGAACTGGATGAAACGCTGCCAACGAAACGCATTTTGGCAGATGTCTTGATTCGCAGCTTGGGCTTTGTGGTGGTGCTGGTGGGGCTGGAGGAGCCAGACGAAACGCCCGACGAGCTGGCAGCCGACAATGTTGATATCGAGCCCTTCGAAGAAAGTGGCTGAAAATATGACCACAGAAAATGTTTTGAACAGTGGATGAATAAACTGAGAGTGTTTAACTCACCTTTAGATAGTTACGATCCATGGGCGTAATGACCTTAAGCTCTAGAGCCGCACCACACGACTGGATGAGCCGCACCACTTGCTGATGCGAATACCACTTGACATCCATGCCAGCGATTTCAACTATGAAGTCACCCTCCTTAATGCCACCCAGCTGTGTATAAAAAGGAATGCAATTAACATATAGTGAAGAGAGTAGAAGAGAGTATTGTACTTACATCTGCCAGTGAATTGATTTCGACATGGGCAATTATCACTGGCGCATCACCACGCACATGGAAGCCAAAATTCTCGAGGTCCTCCTTGTACAGACTGCAGCCAGCCTCGTGACTCTCATCATCGGTTGTGGGACAGTGGCAATGATAACTGCTTGTTGCATCGTGATACATTGCCGAACCCTTCTGCAGTCGGACACAGCGCGGTGCCGTCCAGTGACGACGTGCCGAGAATATTGCAATGGGACCCAGTCGCTTAAATGGATCCTCCACTTTGTACGATGTGAAATCCGGACCGGTCAACGACAGCGTAAACTTCGAGGATGCTGCAAAGATAAATATTTTCCAAGTTTATTTTTGAGCCACAAATGTTTTGTATCGGGGTGATTTACCGTCGACAGTACGCTCCACAAGATCATAGCACTCTTCAATATTTTTGACTGGCGCCTGCAAACAGAAACGTTCATATTCGTCCTGGGTCTTGTAGTAGGCCTCCTTGATGACCTGTGACAGCGAGGCTTTGTTCTGCAATCGGGAAATGTGTGAGCAACATTTTTGAGTGGGGCAAAGTGACTCACCTTGAGGTAGCGGCACATACGCTGTAATCGCTGCGCCTCCTCATGACTAGCCAGCGCTTCTTTCAAATGGGTGCGTTTGATGGCAACAACGCTAACGCTTTCCTCATCGCACTCGCTGCTGCTGGCCTCAGTGGCACGCAGTGCCTCCCGCGCATTGCCAATAAATGATTCGTTCGACGACACCGTCTGACTTTTTTTGGTGCCCAGCGATACATTGTCACCATCGACACCCACAGTCGCATCAATGCTCCGCGCCTCGTAATGATGTGCCAGCGCTAAATGAATGCAAATTTTATTAGTTATATTTAGTTTGTCGCAATAGCAAGGCCAAGACAACTTGCGACTCACCTTTGTACAATTCGGCCTTGAGCGGCACGAGTCCCGCCCAGCACTCGGGCAAATAGGTGTGTGTGTCATTCACTTGGATATTCTTGTGCATCTCATTGTATTCCAGCGACAGCTGTGCCGCCTCACCAGCCAAATCCCGAAAGAGCTGCAATAATTGGTCATATTAGTTAAGAGAATACAAGTTAGTTTGCCTAAAGACACTTACATGACTCGATTCCATGAGACCCAGTGCCTCGATCTGAAGCTGCAGCTTCTCGAAGAGACATTCACGTGCCTGTGACAACATAAGCGATACGAGAACATCAAGCACCTGTGGCTTCAAGTCCATCGATGGTGCATTTGTGAATATATCGTAGATGTGACGAAAAATGCCAGCGGCGCGGAGAAAACTGTCAACAGCCGCATCCAAGCCGCGTTCCGTGCGTCTGTCGTGGCGTGCCCCAATTTGTGTATATATGGCGCCCAGATTGAACAGGGTGCAGGCCTTCTCGAAGGCAATGGTACGCTGGCAAGATGGCACACCGGTCAGCGAGTCATACCACTCAAAATAGACGCCCAGATTGCGATCGGGCGGAAAGAAGCGTCTCTCCACATAATACAATAGATTGTAGTAACGGAATAGCAGCGCCACACCCAAAGCATCACGTGAAGGCGTCTTTGAAGCCTGCCAAAATGAATGAGAAAAATTTAATATTGATGTGGAATCGAGATTTGAGATTTATTTCTGTTGTTTACCTGTCTGGTGTCTGTCATATCGGCTATGGCATCCATATATATAGACGGCTCTTCGCTATAGTGTTCCAGTATAAAGTCCGAGAATGGTTCCATGAAATTAATTTCCTTTGTTTCCTTAAGACCCAAAGGTATCATTGGCATTATGCCTTCATGACTGTAAGTAAAAGTGAGAAAAAGGTTAAAAACTCAATAAAGCAAGTTGTTACGACTAGTAAGTTGTGGAAGTTAAGAGTCCTACTAATTGCTTAGCTCTAACCAACCGTTAAACACATTTAAGTATTATACGTTAATCAACTTGATTTAATATCTAATTTTAATTGTTGTGTGCATCGAACCCTGATAGCCCCAATATAATCCCTAAGCAGTAATTGCGATGGGAAATAATAATAAAATCAGTTCATTGTGGAAATTCAAATTTGGTTTGTTATTCTTTCGATACTTTGTAACTTGTTTCATATTTGTAATTTTGTCAGTTGTGCATTTAATGACGCTTTTTCACTTTCTTTGTTGTTTTTTGCGTTGCGCTTGACGGCGCAAAAAGGCGCTTGACCAGAAACTGATGCGCAAAAATTACAGATGCCCAGCCGGGTAGCGCCCCAAAAGTAGTTTTTTTTTTTTTTCGTATTATAATGTATTTGTTGCATACCCCGCCCCATTTCAGCCAGCCAGTGAGCTAGCCAGCAGGGCAACTGAAACTACAAAATTTCAACATTTGCATGCATAAAATAAAAAACAAAAACATAAAAAAATGGCAAATGGGCGCAGGTTGATCGCTGCAGCCAGTGGAGCAGGTAATCATCAAATCAAATCACTCACCTTTCGCTTTGATAGATCTCCACAGAAGAGTTTAGCTCAGCCAGTTGCTCCTTAAGCAGCTGCAAATTGGAATTCACAAAACTTAGCTCCAGGGCGACGGTATCGCGTAGCTTACGATTTGTAGTTGCCTGCAAGACAAAGTAGTGATAATATAGAGAGCGATGCTTACAATATGAAGGTAAAATGCATGAGTGTTATCCGTTCAGTGTTCGCTTGGATATAGAAACTCTTTGATTAAAGGGAAATTTGCAAAATGTCTTAAGAATAAAAAGATAATTCAAAATGCTTTCCTTTTTACAGTTTTACATATATGTATGTATATCTCTTGTTTTAGTCTTTGGTTAGGTTGATAACAGTTTTAAAAACTTTATTTAAACAAATGTATTTATTTATTATTTTATTTATTTTTGTGTAAATTTACTCACCTTGTATAGGTTTTCAGCACCCGCACGCAAGCGTAGCTCCTTGTTTATTTCTTGATTGAGTTTGCAGCGACGACTTTGCAATTTGCCGCGACAGGTGGCCGCTCGTGGATCGGAGCCCTGTAATAAAAAAATAAAATAAGTTAAAGTTTTTTTTAATAAGATAGGGATCTTAAGTTATGTAATCATAATAATATACGCATTACACAATATTTATTTATATATAACACTATTTTATAACTTTTAAGAAAAGGGGCAAATATGAAGGTTTTTTTGTTTTTCAAAGTATAATTTGCTTGTGGGACGTGCCGGGCAAACCCAACCAAAGTTGATTGACTTATTTACGGTAGCTAAGCTCAAAAGTCAGCAAACATAAAAAAAGCCAACAACAACAACAACAATAACAACAATGAAGAACAACGAATGAGATACAACCTGGCATACAAATTGTGGCAAGGCATAATGCAAAACACATACAATGTACTTTATATGTATGTAGGAACAGAGAACGCAAATAGAAATGGAACATTGCAGCGCCAAACCACAAATACTAATAGAAATTACAAATGGAGTTCTTCGTTCTTGGGCTAGGGGCCGCAATTTGTTACATCACGTGCAACTGCAACAGCTTTAAAAATTATGGCACAATAGATACTGCAACAACTACTGCCGTCTACAGGCAGAAATAATCAGAGTAAAATGTAAGTACAAAAAGAAAAGAGCCCAAAGTCTCGCTTAAACATAAACTTACTAAAGTTTTTAGTGTTTTTGCTTATTTCTTTAGTTACTTAAACTTGTGCTCAGTGTACTTAAGTACGTGCGGTGGCATAACAATAACAAAAGCTTGTGGTCTTATCTACAAATTCTATGTACACACACTTATGCACATGTAGTTATAGTGTATGTGTATGAAAGGCCAATGTGCCGGGGCCCCCAGTCGTAGAAGTAGGAACACCGGTAAACTTGGCTAGGCCATAATTACGTTTCGTCCACGTTAACATACATACTACAATCACAATCACACTTACATTCACATTCACACGTTGTTATATTTGTACGCCAACGCAGCGTGACACGATCGCAATGCTCGGCAAGCGGAAATAGGAAGTCATCGTCACGACGCTGCACAAAATTCTGGCTAACGAAGGGAAGGGAACAAGACACTTTAGTATGCATTGTCTGTACGCTTTTCGTGTGTGATGCTTTACTTTATTTGCTACTCAAGTAAAATGCACTTGCGTTAAGAGCATTGAGGTTTCCAGCTCGTTGCTCAAGTTGACAAGGGTAAAGTCAGACAGACATACATATTTTAAGTAATATTTTCTAGTTTTTAGTACTTGTGCAAAGTAAGGGTCAGTCAGGAACCCATGTCATCTGACTAATTAGTAGCTAGGTCTTACTCCATGTCAATATCGTAAGTAAGAGAAGAAACTTAATACTTTAACTTAACGTGAATCAGTTTTTATAAATGCGCTGATAGCTTTTACTTCAGACAAGATAAGTTTATTCAAAACGAGATGAAAGTTGGGCATTGTGTTAAAGTGAGAGAAACACACAAGAAATAGAATAAAAAAAACAACAACAAACCCTTTGTCAAAATAAAGAATCAGATTTATTCATTTTGACAATGCTTTTTATGATATGGTAATAAAAGAGTTTATTTAAAGTTTGTGTTAAAGTCAGGGAAAGCAAGTGTAAAAATACAGTAAGCTTAATTTTTTAATCAAACAAAAGCAATGAAAATACTCCAAACGTTTTGAACCAACTGTTGAGCTCTGTTGCATTTATCAAGGTTAAAGGTTAAAGGTTCATCATCAGATGTGACTCGACACTGAATACACTGATGATTTAAGGACTATTGACAGGCTTGGCTTTGAATTGTTAAATCATGTGCTGCGGTTGCGCTGAGGCTACGCTACGTTGATTAAATTTGCTCTTTATAATTTACCGGCTGTTAAACGAGCCTTGGTAGATGCATTTTCAAATTGTTTTGCCTTGTTTTGAGCTGGCGTGTTCTGCATAATTAAAAGCGGCAAACAGCGGCAGGTCGCTAAGGGACTCCAGAGCCAAGCCTTGGACAACGTCGACGTCGTTGTTTATGACCGTCTCCGCCATAAGAAAATAAACGAGCGAGCGACAACCGACCAAGCTGTGGATTTGGCAGCCCAGCGCCGCCTGTCCACTCGAAAAAATAAATGGCGCCCAGCCAATGCATTGGCCAATGGCCAATGAACTCAACGTGTCGTCGTTCAGTTTGGACCGATCGCCATGGGCCTTCTCACAGTGGATCGTTCAGACTTTCGAGTCTTTTGAGTCTTTGTTGAGTTGTTGAGTCGCCTGGCATTAGACATGCATCAGCATAGCCTGCACGTGCTTCAAAAGTCAATGCACCTAAAAAACCAAGCGATGGGCTGCCTTCCAGTTCCCTTTGCAATGGGGGAATGCCCAGTCAAGTGTGCAAAATTATTGCATTCGTATAATGTGCATACTTTGTATATACTAAAACATGCTAAAACAAGAAAAAACCATATATACAATTGTTGCGTTTATGGTATGCCTAGATTAAGCGATTATCTGCACAAATAGTTTGGTCGATATTTTTTTGTTTCCAGTTTCGCTTTCAATGAAACTGGCAAATGCCGTGCGTCGCATTTGTAATCCGGAATTGCTCAAAAAACCCGAATCGCATGCAAATGGCACGGCCCGACCGAATATACAAAATAAAATCGAGCATCAGTTACATACAAAAACATACAAAATGTTGCCGAATTATGCATGAAAGCACCCGAAAATGGCAATGGGAATATTTAGTTTTCAGTTTCGATTTCCGAAAAACGAAAGTGTTTTGAGGGCATGAAGTTTAGTTGGCAAGGAATGGTTGATCGTTTCGAAAGATAAAGTTATTTGTCAATTAAATAATTAAGCGATAAAATTAAAATATCTTTGCATCGATAAAAACAATAAAATAAAGCTAAAATATAGAATTGCTTACCAATTTTACTTCAAGGATTAAATAACTATTTATTGATCTTATTTAAATATACAAAATGTGACTTAAGTTGAAAAACAGGACTATCGATGTAAATCGGTTATGCAACTTGTGCATCCACTAACATTTTAAATTTATGTTGAAAAACTATTAAAAAACAAGGAATCAAGCAATCAAATTGAAAAATCTTTCAACAAATAAATCCAATTGTTTTAAATATACTAAAAACTTATATCAAAATTGCGGCTTTATTCAATTGACAGGACTATCCATATTAATCGATCGACATACGTTTAAGAAACACATTAATAATGCTACTCTTAGTTCGATTAAATTCATTTTGATAACATTTGGGCTCAAATCTCTTAACGATTTTTCGCAATTTGACTTCATCTTCAACTTTTCTCAACGAATTCTTGTGTTTCATGGTAGCCCCCAGCAGTGTCAAATTATATTCAAAGATCAAAGAGTCACGACCTCGTTATTATTCTTACTTCATGTTGTTTCATAATGGTCGGTCGGTACGGTATACTATTCGGCTTCTGTTAGTTGGGCTCATTGATTTGGCTTATGCCATTGTTGTTGCCCCAAAAATCAAATCCAATAGGGTCAGTTTGTAAAGATCGGTAGCTTACATTTCGATGCCAGCGGAGAATCATTACAAATCATATTCATAGTAAATTAAGCAACGAGACTGACAACTCTGAATGCTATGATGCTACGTAACACTTTCTAGAGTCCAAGCCGCACATTCCAACACCCCAAATAACAAACCTGTTGCTGTCGCTGTTGTTATTTTATGTTGCTTGTTTTGTTGTGTTGTGTTGTGTTTGTATTTTGGCTAGTCCGTACTTTCACCTGTTTAAGGTTTATTTTGTTTATTCGCTTTTCGGTTTAGTGTTATTTGGTTTTATTTTGCTTTACAAATCGGGTTAGAGTCATTAATTAAAAACACACATAGACACACATTCGGGGCGAGAAACATTTCGGACAGCATCTAGTATGTATAAAAAAGTAGTGGTTTTTTTGTTTTCGGAGGGGTCATTCTTCTAGTCACAGTTGGGCGATTAGCCCAGCAGCAGGCCACAAATATTTCTGTGTGTCCATCATGTTCATTGTTATTCCTGACAACCGGCGACCCACTGACTTTGTTATATGACCTGAATCGAGTGCCATGTCTCCCAAAACCAAACCAAAACGCATTTTAATACAACATACCAACAAAGACTTGATGATGGTTTCAGCAGTTATCTAATACAATGCAGCATTAAATTTGTACATAAGTTAACGATAAAAAAAAAACCATATATTTACATATATTTTTAAGTGATATAGCTGAAATAAAACTCTTATATACAATTTGCAAGCAAGTGCATTCTTTATACCTGTCGGTCTTCTGTCTTCAAAAGATCAAGTGCTAAGCTCGACAATTAAAGATTAACTAGCAAAAAAAAAAACAACACGAATGCGCCCACAGCCATAAAGCCAATATGCACCTGCAAAATGCCAACAACAGCAACACAGCTAGGCAGAACAACACCAGAAATAATAGCAACAACAGCAACAACAACCTGTTGCCATAGTGGCTAAGTGACCCACATGTTGGTAGTCGCAAAACTTGTTCACATTCAATAATACAAATCGGTTAAGAGAGAGAAAGATAAAGATACAAAAAATACAAAAAACAAAAACATATGCACAATAAAAATCAACGGCCAACAAAAATGCTCGTAAATATGCGTGCTGTTGCAGTTGTTGTTGCTGTTTGCATATGAAGGCAGCAACATAAAAGAGTTAGCAGCTAGTATGAGCCAAGAGACGAAAGCCAAAAGAGTTATATATGTATCTATGCGTTTAATCGCGCACAGCTCACCTGGGCCTTGCGTAGAGGAATGCTGAACACTTGACAAAACCAACAACAACAGCAACACTTAAATAACTATAAACACCGCCAGCAACACTAGCAACAACAATTCCATAGCACAAGTGTCGAGTGAAGTTGTTGCTGCTGCTGTTGCTGCTTCTGCTTCATTCTGACTCTTAACTGGTTTTTGAGATCGTTAGGCAGCAGCAGCAGCGGCAACAGCAGCCCGGCAGCATCACCCGTTAGCTACAAAGAGCTAGCCAGGTTAGCCAAGTTAGCCAGCTAGCCAACTAGCTGATAACTGTAAGCTTCGGCAATATTCGAGTTTCGGGAAATTGGAACACACACAATTTTTTTTTTTTGCATTTTTGGGTCTTATTGATTTTTGTTCAGTTTCTTGTGGCACCTAGTGACTTTTTTGTATTTTTTTTTTTTTCTGCCAAAAGCCGCCGTTAGGCTGCCTCGTTAGCCTGGCCCCAATGATGCGGCAATGATAAATGCTTTTGGTTTGACTAGTTTGAAAAGCACCGTTTTCTTAATGCCATTTCTCCAAATGCCTCGCTTGGGAATTCAATATTGCGTTTCAATATTTGGCACAGCAAGCAAAAAAAAGCGATCCCAAAGGAACGACATGAGCCTACGACGCATGCAGCTTATGCGTACGATAATGGAAGAGGCAAGAGGCTGCACATTGATTTCTTTATACTACTAGCAAATTACACTAGTTTCTTCTACTTTTATTCAGAGCGTGAAATTTACATTAATTAAAAAAAAAAAAAAAAAAGAAAAGCTGTGATATTTTCATTTCGCTGTGATAGACTCTTGATTTTCTTTGAGTGTGACGTTAAATTTGTACGGAGAAAGATCGAAAATAATAAAAATGAAAGGAATAAAAAAATACTTTTTAATGATATGATTTACTTAATTAAAAAATACTTTTACATGTCTCTTACTCTCAATTTTTATAAAAAATCAACTAAAGAAGTCGCTTCTTAAGGACCATTAAATGTTATTCCTCATAAGATTTTTTTTTAAACTTAAATTTTAATATTAGTTAATGTTATTCTTAGCTACTCTATTTAACAATTTATTAAACCAGATAAACAATTGCTTTGCATTTTCCGAAAACACATTTTTTGTCAACTACCAAAAATAAGCTTTACACCAAATACTTATTAGCTTCTTGACATATTCACGTAAATAGCCGCTAAATACTTTATCCTGTTCCAAATAAAGAAGTCAAAACGTTAATAAAAACGATAATTACTTTAGCAACACCGAAAAAAAAGAAGAACAAAAAAAAAAAAACTGCCTTACATTGCAAAAAGTCAGCGACTGAATTTGCAAATAAGACCATAAAAGATATTTGGGCAAAAACAAGTTTTGAAGTACGGTAGAAGTTTGATTTGTAGCCGGCGGTGGGCGGGCGCATCGCATCATTAAATAATTAACTGCTAACAACATGAATACATGCTACATACGTAACATGTTGAATGCAAATTGTTGCCGCAGCTTAAATGGCCAGCAATAATAGAGCTAAATTGACGAATTAAATCCCAAACACCCACAACAAACAAAATGACTAAAAATACATCGAAACATCAGACACAGATACAGATACAACACTTACTATTCAGAGTGGGCTATACTACATGCCACAAGCTTTGATTGACTACACATTGCCGGCGGGCAATTTTCGATTATTGTTGTTGCTTTTGTTGCTGCTGTTCTAATCACATGATGAACAAAAAAATCAAATTATCTGGAAAATTGGCATTGCCAGCATTGCCATACAACCACAAAAAACAAGTAACATATACATTCGAGTACCTCGTAAAAAATACCTTGGTATCTTTTTGATTTACCCACTTTTGAGTACACTTTTAAATTACCCGTGTAAGTATACATCGAATATGTATGGTAGCTCATCAAATCACGTATGAAAATTGCTAAATCACTCGCTCTCTGCTACAATTCAAAAATTAGACTTTTGTGGGCGCTAACAACCAAAAAAACTGGGTAAGAATATGGTTAAAATTTGTGGGAATAGCATGTTAAACATGTTGAAAACTAAAATATATGTATTTATATTTTTATCTTATTCGAAAATGAGTTTTAAACTATCAAAAATAATGTGAATTAAATATGTACAAACATAGTTGCATATTAATTATAGATTAAACATTTTCATAACTAAAATGTAAATTTCTTTAATTAATTTTGACCTTTAAAACTGTTAGTTATAGTATTATTTATGCCTTATGTATAATTCTAAATATTTGATTTTATGTTCTAGTCAATAAATATAAATTTTTAATCGATGAATATTGTTGGACGCACAATATTTGCATTCAAAGATTTTGTGCGCGTTCCTTTCTTTATTTATAACTTTAAACGCTTTTCGCTGTACACTATCAAGAGCTGTTTTGAACATAAGCTGAGTATGCATGCTTATATTAATTGGAATCGGTTAGTAGAGTGGCCTCAAAGCCAACCAAGAATTCCGATGTGAGTATTCTTAAGTCTATTGGACTTTTGAATATGTAAGACAAGCATTTTAATTGCATTCAAAATCGAAATTAACTATGTGTGTGTGGAGTACACATACATTTGCAATGGCGGCAAATGTCAAAACTCACAGCTGCCTGCCATAAGTAAGAATTGTGTGTGGTGAGTACTCGAAGTCAAACTTTAACTCAAACCTCAAGTATTTTGTTGATTCATCACGTACATATAGTATGTAGGTGGGGGTAGCATTTGCCAATATTCACGTTCCGCATATTTAGGCGTCTAGTATGTATGTCTACGTCTACGTCTCACCTCGTTTCCCATCACCTGTTGTTGGTTATCCAAAGTGGTTATAGCCCCAGTGGCTAACTATTCAATTATAGCCAGCCTTTAGCTGACCAAATCTTCACAGCTATCACACGTGTGACCACTACAACCATACTTTGTTTGTTTGTTTGTGGGTGTACCATATATATATTAATAACACTTATCATAAAAGAGCATAGTAAATGGTTTATGGATATAAAGTTGTGTGCTTACCATTTGCTCCAATTTAAGCAGATACGATAAAGGTGATTTGCAAGTCATTTTATCTTTTTTGTAAAATGAACTTCACATCAACACATAATAATAAATCAATTGAAATATGCCATTAGGTCTCGAAATAATATAATAACAATTTAATTAAATGCAGCACAATTTGTATTTTATTGTAATTCGTTAGCGAGACACGAAACAATTTTTATTGAATACTAACGATTATCGATTCAATATACATATATCCATATCAAATAATTCATATGCATGACACTCAAAAAAATAAACATAAAAATCAAGCACAAGTTGAATATTTGTGGTCTGACCTTGAGGTTCTCTCTTGTACTATTTACATACAATTTTCTTGTAGTTTGCATTAACCACCAAGTGGGTCAATATAAAAAAATCACAAACAACTAAAAACAATGGCAAATACATTTATTTAGGTTCCCTACACAGTCTTGCACACAAACTTAGTAGTAATCACAATAAATGGTATGCTGTATTTAATTCTTCTTTTTTTTTGTTAGAGTTAAAGAGAAAGAAAAACGCGCGCGTCTGTGCAAAACACGTCCGCAATCCTCGAGATACAGAACCGTTCTTGGCCAGTCTTAAGCATTGGAAATAGTGCAGAGCCATAGCTTTGGAGTTCTTGGCATCGGCGGCACTGACTAAGCTTAGTCAAAGAAAGGGAGGGAGAGATAGATACACAGAAAGAGAATGAGAAAGAGAGGGCGATCGTCGAATGGGAAAAGAGAGCTGCAATTGCTGAGGCTAGTAAGAAATGGGCAAAATCTGCGTCTATGGTTCGACCCGGTCAGGTGGCTTTTTGTTGTTGCTGGCCGCTGGCCTCAAACTTGGCCAAAGACTGGGACACACACTCGAACCCAAATCAAATTGTGTCTATTTATGCTAATGAAGTAACAAAATGAAAGCTGCCAAAAAACAATTATTAAGACAAAAGGCAAATTAAAGAAAACGATAACAAATCAGTCAAGTTGTTGCAGGAGCTGTTCTTGGCCAAGCAAAGCAAGTTGAATGGCCAATGCCAATTGGGACGGAAGTTGTTGGCAAGTGCAACATGATGATGATTCGCAAGAAAAGCACTTCTGAGTGAAAGAATGCGCTTCTGAAGTGGAATTTGTACAGTTAAAATGCTTATGCATGGCTGTCATCATCATCCCAGCTAAGAGTGCAAAATGTCTTCCTCTTAGGCCCCCATTGCATGTGGCTGCTGCTGCTGCTGCTGCAGTTGCAGTTGCAGTTGCAGCCCACAAATCGTTGGCAATCATAATTCAATTGTATTGAATGCAGTTAATTTGGCACAGTAATTTGGCCGCCTAGTTTAAATTGTCCAGAGACACGCATACAAAATGCGCAGCTGCACCAGAACCCTCTCAATTGAGGGGCAACACAACAAAAATATATCTATAAAAGCTGTAGCTTCTAATGCAATAGTCAGTATAGAGTTTCCCGGTCTATGAGTGGATCATGTTCGGTTTAAAGTTAATGTTACCGCTTCTGGCTGTGCTTTGCTGGTGTGAGGCACATCCACCAACTACTGTCAGCCCGGCCGGAACGATCAACGGCCAGGATGAGGGAGGAGCTTACGACAGCAAGTTTGATAATGTCGATCTGGATGAGATATTGACTCAGGAGCGTTTGCTCAACAATTATATTAAATGCCTGGAGAGTCTAGGACCCTGCACACCCGATGCCAAAATGCTAAAGGGTATGCGTACTAGTCGTATTTAAAGTCGATGCTTGAACCCACTTCCACAACAAATCTCATAGATATTCTGCCCGATGCCATGATGTCGAATTGTGTCAAGTGTACCGAAAAGCAAAAATATGGTGCTGAAAAGGTAACGCGTCATCTGATTGATAATCGGCCGAATGATTGGAAACGCTTGGAGAAGATCTATGATCCTACAGGCTCCTATCGCATCAAGTACGAGCAGCTCAAGGCATCCAATGATAAGAAGGATATCGTTGTATTTGAAGCCTTGGATCAGGCCCAGGGTGATTCCTAAGCGCAAAATGATCAACAAGCAACATGACCAAAAAATTATTTAAATAATCTTTGTTTTTTGTTTTTAGTTTAGTATTCGCCTTTAAAAATATTGATTTATATATGCATATATCTTACTTTTACTCGTCACCTTAAAGCGCGAATAAAGCTTCACTAACTGCATTATATTGAATTGCTTATTGTTTGTTTAAACTAGTTAATTGTTTAACAATTCAGTTTAAAAACATTTTTGTTTTGTTTCATTCATCAAGACAATAGAATTGTACACAAAAGAATTTCACATAATTTAGCAAATCTTTAATAATTTGTTTTTTTTTTTTCTTTTTAATTACAATAATTACATGCAAAAAAGGAACAAAAGACATCTATTAAAACTTACTAAGCAATCGCTTTTCATAACATCACCTTTTGAAGTCGGTGCTAGTTCTACTATATTTAGTTGAAATAAAAAAATTAAATGCATTAATACAAATATTTTAGTCATTTTATTTAAAGCTTTACCAGTTTTTTATTTTTTAAAAATTTATTTTATTAAATATAACAATATAAAGTTAGAGTATATTTAGCTATAATTTTGCATATTGTGACTAAATTTAATTAAAAAAAAGCACAACAGAATAAAAAAATAATAATAATAACCAGATTATGTTCAGGTAGTATGTATAGGATAAATTATTCCGCAATATTACTCAGAAATCATTGATCTAATGGTTTTTTTTAGCGGAATGTATGAATGTTGTTTTTTATCAACATACTACATACATATATATAAATTGTGAGCACACATTGTTATCACGAACCCATCTTTAGCATTTTATTGTGGCACTGAAGTTGACGCACCGTACCATCAACAACATAAACAACAACAATGGCAACATCGTCATGCAAATGATCATTATGATCATAAATTCCGTCAACACACACACATACACACCCACATCGAACGACCACGAGGGCAAGCCCCTAGGCTCCCACCAACAACAAAACAAAAATGCGACATCTGGCTAAAAAGTGTGTGGCTGGCTCAGTGGCTCAGTGACGATGCGTTCCAAGCCCAATTCACTATACACTATACTGTAAAAGTATATTCGCAGTCGAAGCGAAGTCAATTTTTTGGTTTGCAGCCTCCAAGTTATTCAGTTGTACATATATAACAGCAACTGTAACAGTTGTAACTCAATTGTTAAATGGTCAAGAGCCGCCACAAAAAAAGTTGAACGAACCCGCTGCCGCTTTTGGTTTTGGTTTATAGTTTTGGTTTGGCGTTTGGCTTTGGGGGTCGCCCTGTTCGGGACGTGCCCCGTCGCAATGGCAGGCCAAACTTCCGGTTTCATTTCATTTGGTTGTAAACGCAATTCCAACGATTTACACACAAACACAGTTAAAGCTGTTTTTCATTTGGCTTTCAAACTCGATTTAACTTGTCTATGTGTGTGTGTGTGAGTGTGTTTGGTTTTGCGGTGGGCTGCTCGACTCGGCTTTGACTGTCAATCAAATTTCATGATGGTTTTCCGTTCGCCTTTGACTGCAATCCCCATTTCCCATGCTGTTGTTTCAGCTGATGTCGCTGCTGTCGCTGTTTGTCGCAATGTAAAGCTTCTAAAGTAGCTCAGTCTTTCCGGCCATTGCGCACACTGGTGAAAAATTGAACATATAACAAAATGTACTTACAACTTAATATCTGTTAATATTTCATATAAAGAGAAGGAAAAACTCTTTTTATATTATCGAAATATGATCATAATTGAATCAAGTTTAATTATCAAATTAAAGTCAATTTACCTTCGATCTTGTTTTTATAACATGTTTTTTACACTGTTAACTTTAATCGATTTTTTGTAGATCAACGACTACCATCATAATTGTGAGTACCTAAGAGCACAGTAGGAAGCAATCAAAAGGGTTTCCTACAACAAATCCGATTATTTAAATACATCCAATAGGGGTATGTGATTTGTTCGCTTTGAGACATTTGACTACCTGTAAGTTAAGGCGAGGTAGTACCTTTTGGATGAATGACCTCGACCCGTCTGTAGGCTGTTAACTTCGAGGGCTTCCCAACCCGAGAAATGACACACACACACTCACACACACGCTCATAAACATATGGAGAGACACAGAGTCTTAAAGTGCGTTGACTTGGCTAATAAACGTGACACATTATTATGGGCGGACAACAATGACAGATATACAACACTGCCCGTATCTGTGACCATGTTATACTAATTTGTCTTACAGCAACGTTTACAACAATTTGTTGTTGCTGTTGTTCGAGTGTTTGTGCAACAACAATTTGCATGCCACAACCAACAACTTGAATATAAATAATAATAATTATTATGGTACCAAAAAATACAAAAAGCAACAATAAGGCAAATGTCAAAGAAACCATCGACCCCGACTGGCCATGCACCTCCTCCTCTTCCTCCTCGCCACCCTCTGACAGATTTGACCATTTAGCAACAGTTACGAATGTCGTTGAAAAAAAAAACAAAAGAAAATGTCATTGTCAACGGGTCACAGCGTTTAATAAATGAATAATATAATTACGAGAGCTTTTTTTAATGTTGCTTTTTACGTTTAGAGACATCACATGCAACACCTCGTAATCCGAGTAGCCAGCCCCATGTCGCCGCCGCCGCCGTCTCTTGGTGGTGGCACTTTGCCACTTGGTGGTGCCTGCCACGGTCGAGTGAACAACGCCTCAAAGTGCACGACTGAAGAGACATTAGTATAGTAGTTTGTCTCATATTTACATTGAAAGTTTCAAGTTCACTTCATGGGCAAAATGAACTAACTGCAAGCTGTTTCTCTAGCCGCCAATTGGCGGTAGCTGACGCTGACTCTTAAGTTGAGTTGACTTCAGTTGATTGACTGTCATCTTGGGGCATGATTGGTTTGGTTTGGTTGTGGATTGGATTGGATTTCCTGTGAAGTGTGCGCACAGCTGACCGCTTATTAGCCATGGCTTAATTATTGACTTCCTTTTTCGTCGTGCCGCATATGTATATTATTTGCCAGCGTTTGTCGGGCCACAAGGAAAAGGAAAGCAAAACGAAAAAGCGAGCAAAGCTCGATAATTGGCATGTCGAAGTTGTACTTGCGACCGGTTTCTGGCCACGCAGCTCAAACAGCTAGCCTAGAATCTTAACACACACACACACACATCTTAGCTGGGCTTGTTTTGCTGCTGACACACTTGAGCTTCAGTTGGCCAAAACTATGCAACATTTAATTAGCCTTCCCCCTTCCACCCACTGAGTGAGTCAAGGCCCCAAAATGCAGAATTGCCCACCAATATTAATTGTTCTAATAAAAAACTTGATAACTTTATGCACTTAACCTACACCAGAGCTGGAATACAGCTTAAATATAAATAAAAAAAAAAGTTTTGGTTCAAGATAAAAACATAGGAAAAATATGTTCCCTCAACATCGATTTAAGTAAGTCATTTTGGATTAAAATGTTTCGTAAAAAAAAAAAAAAATAACATTTCATGGGCTTAGGCATTTAATGGTATTTTTATAACAATAAAACTTTTTTAAGTATTTTTTAAGTTTCTTTCTAGTATATTAAGTTTCCATACAAAATCGTTGTTATCAACTATTTTCCATAAAACGAAGCTGAGTTGGCTTAAAAAAGTAGTTCATAACTTTAAATTTGTTAGTTAAGATCGTTTAACAAACATTTTTCAAGTTTCATCGTTCAACTCGTTGTGACCTACAATTAGCCCAAGATTTGAATAATTGTTTGCTGGCTGGCGTTGTCTTTTAGCCTTGGCTCTTATTTTTTTGGAAGTTGGCCTAACAGAAAACAAGGAAAACAGCAAAATAAATTAATGTCAATAGTCAGGCTTAATTGTTAATTGTTTGGGCATGCTCATCATGAAGTTTATGTGCACTTGGAGACAATTACAATTACAATTCCGATTGCGATTATGATGATGATTACAAAGCCAAAACAAAATTGTTCAAAATTGTTTTAAATGGCTAAAAAAACGGAGCAAAACCAAAAGCAAAACATACAAAAGCGTATCAACATAATATCTTGTGCAGAAATATTTGTATATATGATGTATAAACTTCAAGTCGAACTTAATGAAGTTATTAGCTATTAAAGATATAAAAACAATTTTTGGACAGAGATAAATTTTTTTCATAAGCTGCGTAAGTTTTATTTTCGTGCCCAGCTGGCTGAGATTTTAATGAGGAGTTTTTTGATTTTCAGCTACGGCATGAATCCCTCAACTTTGACTTATGGCCAAAGAGGCGGCCGTCGCACACAGAGGGCAACAACAGCAACAGCAGCTGCAGCAGCAACAGCAAAAGCGGCAGCAAAAAAGCTATTAAAAACAATTTCCCAGACGCTTTGAGCTAATGAAACGTTACAAACAATGGAAAATGCCGCTGCTAGTTTTGTTATTGTCATCGTGAGTTGTTGTTGTTGTTGTCTTGAAAGATATTTAACCGTGGTAAACATTTGGCCGCACATTTCCATATCAAATAGCTGGCAGGGCATTCATCTATCCATCCATCCCGCTGCAGCCCCGCCGCTGCAATTTGCCTTGACATTTCTTGGCCGCCAGACGATAATTTTGACAGAGCTATCAAAAATGTACTTAGCCATGACAAGCAACAACAAAAAATGAAAACATCAATTTCTATTTCACAAACAAATACTATATGATTAATTTAATCTGATTGTCACATTTAATACGTTGAGGTTTTATCAGGCTGAGGGAGGCAAAGAAACACAAAGGAAGATAGCGCTTTTTTCCAATATGTATTTATTTAGTTTTTTGGCCTTATCATAATGCACATGTAGCCATTGTGTACTTACGTAACAGGGTTAAGCAATCGATGCGCAACAATAACCCAAATTGCCTGCCACAAACAACAACAACGGTAACACGATAAGGAAATAATGAAAACGACGTCAACAAATTAAAAGTCGAACAAGAAGTCAATTGCTCAACATTAAATAAAGAATTTACCGGTGGTGGGGGGGGGTTGGATCTATCTGTACACACACACACAGACACACCTTTTGGGGCCTTGTCATAAATGCTACCATTTTGTGTCCATTCTCAGTTGCATTGTGCAACAACAGAGAACAGCAAAAGCGGCAGGTCGGCAGCCAACAAAGGGCTCTTAACAAACAAAAACAACAACAACAAACACACCAGCGATAAGTTGCCCCATACAAAATGCATTAAATACCGTTCAACAGCAACAACAACAAAATAACAATAACAAATGGACAGCGCCCAAAACGAAAGAACTGAAAGAAAAAAATGCCAAGCTTATTAGTTAAGACCAAAAAGATCGTAAAAAACGAAACCCAACTTAGAATTCCAATTTGAAGAGACGGTTTCGGACTCTTCTTCTTCTTATCAGATGCCGTAGCATTGATTTTTAATGGTTAGCTTATATTCCATTTAAGGTTGGCCATCGTAATGGCACATTCCGCTTGAATGTCAGGTCAGCTATGGCTGGGAAGGGTTTGCATATCAAATGCGTTGATCTGACAATAAACTCTAAGGACCACTTCTTTGTCACAGTAAAAAAAACATCGAAACAGTTTCAGTTCTATCATCGAAAAAGCTTTTAACTGTTAAATAGCAAGAAACATCTTTAATATATTAAATTAAAAGTATAAAGAGTTTGTATTCTTATGTAGATCATGGAAAATAAGTTTGAGCGTAATCGGATTTGAAATGAAACTTTTCCGCCCAGTGGAAGTATAATCTTCCGGAAATATGAGACCAATTGGACGTAAAAAATAATTACCTTAATATAAATTCTTTTTCTTCTTCAAATGAATAAGAAAAAAGTTTCGTCGAACTGGTTGTTAACGAAATTTCTGGAATTTAAAGCTAGCGATTTTCAAAATACATTTTCGCGTAAGAGGCAAGTAAAATTTCCGGGTTGTAGCACTTATGAGTTGATAACTAGTCGGGCCGTCAAGATAGTATAACTTTATATTCACTAACAGATTATCATTAAATACTCTACTATGCTCTACTTTCGAAATGGTTTTTGGCATACACACACACACACACACACACACATAATAACTACACACATTATTAGTCGTTTCACTTGCGCTTTTCTGGTCGGATGCTGTTGTTGTTATTGCATTTACACGGATAAGACTTTCAGACCAGGTCGAGCGACAAACAACAGCAACGTCTGTTGTTGCTGATGTTGTTGTTGTTGTTGTTGTTAAGCTTGGCATACGACAACTTCACCTGTTTGTCCAGTAAAGAAACATACCCAACTATAAAGTATATAGTGGGACTTCCACATGACAGAAGATCAACACAACAACACTGACTGCTTTCTACATTCGGAGGCTTGCCACACGCACATGCGGCGGGTGCACAGAGCAAAAAAATAATATTATAAAAACCAGAGTGAAATTCCAACCAGCTCCGGACCATACTCAATGGCAACTTTTTTGGGGAATGCAACTTGCGGCGATGCGGAATCGGAATCTTAAGCAAAAATCTGGCTCACGATCGCCAAACCATATACAGGTTGGGCCAAATTGGTTTGCTCACACACACGTGCATACACTGAAATAAACTAGGCTAACCTGTCCAAGCTTTCGTATCTCTCTCTTTCTTCTTATACCTTCTCTCTTTGTTTCTCTATCTTTTCATTTGTCGCTACCTTTTTGGGTGGTGCGCGTGTTGCGTAACGCATTAAAATGTGTCTGGACACAACAACAATTTCCCCTTGCAACTTGTCAAATTTGCATAACACCCGAATCGGCTATTGTACAATAGGAAATGGAAAAATGTTGCCCAAAAGCAAAATGAGTTAAACCTGAACGTAATTTGCATTCATATATTTCTTCATTAATTTCTTTCTCGCTTTTCGTGAGTTTTTGTTGCGTGCAACTTTTGCCCAAAAATAATATTTTTTTTTTTTACATTAGTTTTCGGGAAACACTTAACTTTCTCACGTTGTTTGTGGAAGACATAATTCATAATAAATATTTGAGCATTTTTAAAGTTTTATTGAAATACTCTAGAAGAAACCAAAGTTTATTTAGATAGGTTTTCCACAACATTAGCAAAAATTGTTGAGCTTGAGCTCGTGATATTCGAGTAATTTAGCCCTAACTTCATTACGCACGCTTCGCTTGAGGCAATTATGTATGTCACCATTTTCTGGTAGCAGTTTTGTTGTTTTTTTTTTCTTTTATTGCGCAAGAGAGTGTGACCACGAATTTTCGATTTGGCCCAGTTTGAAATGTAGAGCATTAGATTTGGCGCTAAGCTAAGCAAGAACTTGAAAATGTACACTCGAAAATTTAGAATTAAAAAGTTTAGCTAGATCTATTCATTTTCAGCAAGTCAGCGAGTATATCTTGAGTTGTGAGTGTTAAGCAACTCCCATTAACTAAGTTTGTATCAATTTCTCAAAAAATTGTCCCCATCTGTTGCGTTTTACAACACTGCTTGCAATTAATAGCCTGTTAATTGTCTGTTAATCTGTCGCCAGTTTTCGCTTTCTTTCACAATGCATTTTCGCCAATTGTATTTAATTACATTATTTAATCGATCCTAGGCTTTGATGCACATAAATACGCAGTGTAGTATGGTGTAGCTACTGGCACAGGTGGACACAACACCTGTTAGACAAATACACATAAATACATATATACATACATATTTATTTGTACTTGTATATGCGTCAACTGCATAACTTTCACCCAGGGTACGCCGCGCTGTGTATAAATGCATCGGAAATGGTCAGGCTCTGGCTCTGGCTCTGCAGTTTCTGCAGGCAGGATGGCCAGCTGGCTTTTCCAGCTAACCAACTAACCAACCAACAACAACAGGTCAACGACGGTGGGGGGGGGGGAGGATGACTGTGGTTAACTAAAGGTTCGCTTATCATTTACCCAGGCCATTAGCGAAGATTTCAAATCTCATGGCAGAAAAAAAAGACAGATGAACAAAAAAACAAGGCAAACATAAAGTAACGCCGTCATTGGCGCTGGGAAAGTGCAAAAATCTCACACATTTAGCAGCATTTGCATTGCAATTTAATTATGTTTTATGCCCTATATGCGACATGATGTGGCATGACATGGCCATAGTGGCACGCCCATTAAACGAATGCAACAAACACAAACATTTACGAGCCTCAACTTGGGTTAACAATTTGCAAAGCTAGCATTCAATAACATATTCATGTATTTTATAGAGTCTAGAAATTAAAGGAGCAGATACTCTGTTGATAGGTGAAAAGTATCTACGAGATGAATTTAATACTTTTAGCCAAACTGTTTGCCAATAAGTTTGGTCTCTCTGGCTGAGTACACACAGATACTTGAGCAAACAGGGTATAACAAGCTAATAAACAAACTTAGACAAGCCGGTAAACAATCTATCCAAAGCAAAGACAGTTGAATAAGCAGCAACGCAATATTAATTTCGTTGTCTTGTTATTTTGGCTACTCAGCAAAAGTACACAGCTTGTTTGTATACATATTTAAATTCGTGGAAGATACATGCAAACATATGTAGGTAAATATGTTTATTTTCTTATATTTTTGGGTGTGGTCGAAAATGGCCAAGGGCTGCTGAGAATATGGAATTTGATCATACGATTGATCGACTGTCTTTTGAAAGGAATTCCACAAATCCAAATGAAAGTCTTGCGACTTTGCATACCAAAATGACCAAAGTGAGCCCCAAATCATCATTAGAGACAACAAACATCTAAAAAAAAAAAAAAAAACTGGATGCTGGACTCGCTTTTAGCTCAGGGATATCGGGCAATGTTTGCTTTGGGGCGTTGGCTGTTCAACGGAAGAGAAAAACGAATAATAAAAATCAAAGAAAATCAAGTTTTTATGGGTGGGTGAAAATGTTATAGCAGTAGACTCGACCTGATTGAGTTTGACTCGTGTCTGTGTGTGTGTGTGTGTGTTGATTGCTTTGTATATGCCGCCAATTGGACAAACAGAAAACAAAGCATAGACCTCTTCGCACAAAATAAAAGTGTCAGCCAGCGGTTAATGGCATTCGCAATGACAGCAAACAGCTGAACTTTTTTATGGCCTATAGTTTGAGAGATAAATGAACTAAGCCTCAAGTTTAAATAAATAGCTTTAACGTATCCCAACTGTATTTAGAGAACCTTAAGCTTCAAATAGCAAAACTTTGAATAAATGGCTAAAATTGAGTCAAGATTTAGCATTGAACTTAAGTTTAAGTCAAGCTTATAAACTTCAATCTTCAACTTCAAATCATATTTTAGAAATCTAGTTATCGATTATCCCAAGTAAGTAAATCCAAAATATAGATATATATATATTGCGGTATATTTTCAAAGTATTTTTTACATTTATCTTGAGCGTTTGCCATTGAGATTAGTTACATTTGAGACCCCAAGTCAAAAGCCATTTCTTTTCAAACACTTCGTTTGACATCGATTTGATTGAGATACTAGTATGTTCGGATAAGAGAGCAGCTAGTATGTTATCTTGTTAGTCTCAATTTGTGCGAAATTGTTCCAATCAGCATGCAGTTAGCAAATGGTATTCGATTGGGGGCAGGCTAACAACAATTTGTGGCAACCTTATGATGGGGCACATCAAATGATGAAATAATGAAAATCAAAATGCAGAACCAAAACAATTTTCCCAACAAATTATGACAACAAAAAAAACAAAAAAGAACGTCGGCAAAGAAAGCAATCAAAAGGGCCAATCATTGTTGGCCAGGCCAAGGCAACAAGGTTGCTGACATTGCTTACCCGTGTTCCCGAGCACCCGGGGGCAGGTCGTGAGTGCGCCAAAAGCCAGGCACGGAATCACACAGAACACAAAGGCAACACACAACAACAAAAGTAACAACAACAAATTGTTTTACACACTCTTCTCTTACTCTTTCTTCATGTGTTTCATTTTTGTGGGAGGCGCTTGGTTTGGGTTTGGGGTACGGAGAATGTGGTAATTGTACGTAGGATAATATGTACATTGTATATTATAATGGTCTCGCTCTTGAAACAACTCGACCCCAAATCTCAAAAAGGTTACAGCACACAAGCATAAACACTTGTAGAACAAACAAGCAAACAAATGTAAGTCCAACAGGTCGAGCCAGTAGTAGGGAAGATAAGTTGGGCTCTTTGAATTTGAAGTCAACGTTGCGTGCCAAAACTTTGAATAAACACAAAAAGCAGTTCCACTTGACGCCCATTGTTAATGAGCTACGGAAGTTAAGTTAAAAAGCAATTGATATTTTAAGTTAAATATGTTTAGAATTGTTATAAAAAAAATAGTTATGGGTTTAAGCTTAATGTTGTTGAAGAAAAAGCACACTTGGCATCAACATTTATAATTCAAATATGAATAAATTTGTGGGAAAATTCGTTAATGGCTATGGTAAATGATAAGCCGCAGGGCTGGTTGGGCTTTGTGTTTAGCCATATCAAACAGACGCATAGAAATTGCTCTTGGCTAGGTTGGGGTTAACGCCTACAAGGAATTCAACTGTGACTGTGACTGGGGGCTACTACATAGGCTGTGTGTGTTCGTTCTACTTCAGGTAGATACAATAACTTTCTAGAAAAAAGCATAGAGAAGAGAAGTCGTTGATGAACAATTTGGACACTTACCCGAACAAAGCAAAATGGCAATGGTTGCGGCTCATCATCGTCGTCGTCGTCGTTCTCCATATTTTGTTTGTGCTGTTTTGTTATAGTTTCGTCTTCGGTGGCGCCTCCACCAGCTCCAGCTGCAACAACGACAACGCTATTGCTCTTGCTGCCACTATTCTTAGCAGCTGCATCCATTTTGAGAACACGCAGCAGCAGCACAAGTTAATTATTTGTTGGTTTTGTTGGTTGATGTTGTTTTTTGTTTCTTTTGTTATTGGCAAGCGGCGGCCGCTGTTTGAATTTAATAATTAACATAAAGCATTAAACATTGACGGCAATCAGCATTAAAACGATATGAGTTCGAGCTATTTAATAATTATTCAAATAATAATAGGAAAAAATCATTTTTCTTTTGCTCTCTTGTTAACTCGCTGCTTAGTTGGGAAATTTCACTTTTCTTTCCTAATTCAGTTGCAGTTGCAGTTTTTATTGAATTGCCATTAAGCATCAATTATGTTGCAGAGAGAGAGAGAGAGAGAAAGAGGCATGCAACACACACACACACACACACACACACACACATAGGAACCTGTACTCGGTTTTGATATGAAAAAATAAAACGATTGTTGTAGTTGTTGATTAAACTAAAAACAAAACAAAGTATCGTGTCGTGTTATTTAGCCATTTATGTTTCTTGATTTTGGGAAAGTTTATCTCAACTCTATTTGCTACTCATATCCGTTCCGCTTTTCTGATTTATTTGATCTACACACACAAATATTTTGATACCATATAATAATAATAATTATAAACCTACTCATATTTATACTATCCAATAGCACAGATTATACCATTAGTCACTTAATTATCGCGTTATCGCTGATAACAAAGAGAGTTTAGACTTAATATGATTCATCATTCTAACCAGACGAAAAAGCATCTAGAAAAACGATAAAAATATATATAAATATTTTTCTATATTTTAATCTGGCCTCTGGCATAACTGCACGCTCATTAAATTCGCGGAATTCGAAAAGTCTGTTTTTCAAAAAAGCACAAAAAATGCTATAAAAATATTTCTAAATCAGCTGCAAATTAATATTTTAATTGCAATTCTTGTTGGACTTTCCCAAAAAGTTCATCATATCGAATGGGTATTGTTGTACTATTAACAACTCTTAATGCCAATGACAATGTTATTTCTGATGCTGTTTCTGTTTTTTGTGTGATTCGGAACCACCGAACGACCCTCTAACCCAATCTACTTATTTTTTTTGTTGTTGTTGTTGTTGTTAAAGACGCTTTTGTTTGGTTTTGTCGCTTTCTACTCTGGCAACAACAAATAAATAAATAAAAAGCGAAGTGCAGCTTTTAGAATCTGCAATAACAACAATGGCAAATAGCAAAAAGCCAGCTGTAATAACAATAGCTTTAAATTCTATAGCGTGACGTCTATGGAATGGTGGGGGGAAAGGGGGAACAACAACAACAAAACTGGTTGGCATTTTTAATAATTTGCTATTTTCTAATGTCAACACCTTGTACACAGTAAATGGGGTATATGTGCTCATGTAATGATGTTGGATGAAGGTATATAGTCTAACTTGAAGATCTGTTCGTGAAATTGATCTTAGGTTCCAGCTGTAAAGATCTGTTTATCCGTCTACAGTTGTGAAATTTTCTAGTTAAGTTCGAAAGAAGACGAAACAGAAAGCGACAAAATTGTAGGAAATAAATTGAGTACTTCCTTTCATTGGAAATTTGGAATTGAACTTAGCAAGTTTTTAACTAGATCATCAAACAAATCAAAATAGTATTAAACAAAAGCTTTTGTTTTCATTTATGTTTGAAATTTTCGACAATTGGCAGCGGCACATAAGGTATCTAGTACTACTCCATAGTCCAAGCTTTTTAGCT
Source organism: Scaptomyza graminum (assembly GCA_018901835.1). NCBI lineage: Eukaryota > Metazoa > Arthropoda > Insecta > Diptera > Drosophilidae > Scaptomyza > Scaptomyza graminum. Next base: position 4,307,940 of record JAEIFL010000001.1, on the reverse strand, counting down.
TGTTGCATTAAGTTCATTAAATTTGTTTTTGTATCATCAGCAAATCAACAAAAACATTCAACCATTAAAAATGTATCATTTGCTTTGTATTTAATTTTGAATTTTTTGCCGCTTTGACTTTTCGCTTTGCCTATTCGTTGTTAACAACAATATTTACCTTCCGCTCTGTTCATAAGCTGCTACAACAACAACAACAGTAGCAGTAGCAGTAGCAGCAGCAATGCAACACAAACAACTCTACTTGAAACTTCACTTGTTGCCCGTTACCTTTGTTTTTTTTTTTTTTCTTTTACGTTTTGTTATACTTTTTTTTAGGTTTTGCGGTATTTATTGAATAAACAAAAGATTTCTAATTTGTTTGACACTCGGCACAACTCACACGCTCCGACTGCAGCCGGGTAGGTTTGTGTATTTATTAGCTCTTGGTTTTATCTAACGCAGTCTGTTGGGTTGATATCGTTTTATTGCACTTTCCACTACCAAAACAGAAAACAAAACAAAAAAAACGCAACAGGTTACTGCTACCTGAAACGACGAACTGAAAACGGCGAGTGATACACGCACACTCGAATCGGATATTAAGCTACAACTGGAACTGCAACGGCAAAAGTGTGACCAGCTTACATTTTAAAATATACCGCCTTTTGGTATGGTACACAAATTTTGAAATGTATCCAAAAGTATTGTGGGCGCCATTCAAAACATTGTTACAAAAACGCTGCTCGAATTTGTTTGTTTTTTTTTATTTTTAGAACATTTTACACATTTGTAAGCAGAAAAGTAATTCTGTCATGTATGTTTTATTGCCAATAAGCAACTCGCATAAACGTTATTAATATTCATTTTAGTATATACAAATCGAGTATATTTTGGCTATTTGCGTGCGGTCACACTTAACGACAGCTGAGCTCGCAATAAAAATAAATATCGAATTTGTGTTTGTGTGCTAGAGCGCAGTGAATAGTGTGTATTGTAATGCATTTCTGCAGTGTTAAATAGGTAACGAAAAAAAACAAAAAATCTCAAATCTAAAGTGCAAGAAATCTGTTAAATTTCACAAGTGCATCAGCAAACAATGTTATCAAGCTCGAAATGCTCAACGTTTGTTTGTTTTTCTTTATTTTACATAATTTGTATTACTATTTGCTACAAGTATACACAAAACTACTCTTCTACCCACACACAGAAAAAAAGAAAAGAAAAAACGGACGCGAACTCCGACGCAGTCCCAGCCATGTACATACCCATACACAATCATGCGCACACACACGTACGAAAAATCTTTGCAAAATTATACCCTAACATTGAGTAGCATAAGTTCTAACAAACAGCATATAACAACTATTTGCTTTAATTTTATTTGGATGTGTTTTATTGTAAAAAGTGATTAAAAAATTATTCAACATTTTTAATTTAAATAAAATGTTGGATTTTTGGAACATTTTTAATGTCAAGTGGTTTTTTCCCGCTTTATTCTGACCTCCTCAAGATCCACTTTCTTAAAGTTTAATTTAATGTATTTTTAACAAAATAAATGAATATTGAGTTTTTTTTAGATATAAAAATCTTATAAGTTTTTTTTGTCTTTACCTGAATATTAACGTATCTATCAGATTTTAAGGCATCCACAAATAATATAATAATAATTATAGTTTTAAGAAAAAAAAAAGGAAAGGAAAAATCGAATTGAAAATTTTGTTGCTGCGTCCAAAGGAGGCTTGACTGTACAAAGTCTAACAAGTTGCAATAGATAGGGTATTGCATTCGTCGGCGCCTACAATTGATTTTTGCCTAGGATATGGGTATACATACCACACTTTTATTTTCCTGCACAAATCAAAGTCGCAGTTGCATACGTCCGGGGCAATAAAAAGTTTCTTTTGTAGTTTTTTGCAACTAATAAAAAGTATTAATAAAACAAAATAACAAGCAACAACAACCTGTTTATCCATTATATTGTGGGACGAATAGAGTTGACAATGACAGGCCGAGGACATCGCCGTAGTGTGGAAAGATGCATCCGGAGTTATCCATACAATCCGGGCTTCACCACCCAAGCTAATTTGCAGGCCAGCTGCAAAAGTAAGTTTGAATTATTTCGTTCAAATTTCCAATACGATTTTGTGGCTTTATTATTTTTATTAAACAACATTTATTTTTGTGTTGTTGTTGTTTTTGTAATAATTTTCAAGATTCGCTGGACTTTGTGCAACGTTTGAGCCTGACAAACACATTCCATGTGCACAACGGATGTGTGAATACGGTCAATTGGAATGCCAGCGGCACGCACTTGGTATCCGGCTCCGATGACAATCATATCGTCGTCACGGAGGCGAAGAGCGGCCGCATTGCAGCCAAGACCAAAACGATGCACAAGCGTCACATCTTCAGTGCTCGCTTTATGCCGCACTGCAATGACCAGGCGGTCATCTCGTGCTCCGGCGAGGGCATTGTCTTGCATACCGAATTTCTGGCACCCTACGCTGCCTGCCGTAGGTCGGAGGATGCGCTCGTTGGCGACTCGGGACGCATTGCTAGCTTCTTTGATTGCCATGCCTTTGGCAGCACCTACGATGTCCTCGCCCTGCCGGACACTCCGCGCACCTTCCTCAGCTGCGGCGAGGATGGCACCGTCCGCTGCATCGATTTGCGTGTGAGCAGCCGCTGTACGGAGTCCGTGTGCGATCAGCATTTGTTTATAACGGCTCCGTGCGCCGTCACGGCCATGGACGTGGCGCCCATCAATCATTTCAATGTGGCCATTGGTTGCTCGGATTCGATAATACGGCTCTATGATCGCCGCATGCTCACCACCGTTTCGGACAGGGATCGCATCACCTGGCCCCTCCGCGCCTATCCCATACCGATGAAGTATACGCGACGTCATTATCGTCCCACCTGTGTCAAGTTTAGTGCCGATGAATCCGATCTCCTGGTCAGCTACTCGATGGAGCAACTCTATCTGTTCGATCTGCATCATCCCGGCCACATCGATGCCGAGCTGCTCAAGAGCGGCTGCTATACGCCCAAGTTGCGGCGCGACGACGACCCGGAACCCCAAATGCCAAGGCTACGTTTCCGCGGCGATTGGTCGGACACCGGGCCGAATTCGATGACCAGCGCCGAGGTGGGACTCAATCGTCTCAATGTGGGCCAGGCACGTCCACCGCTCGAGCCGGGCGTCCTGAGCCGTCTCAGCGATGAGATCTTTCGCATGCTCAACTCCCAGACGCGGCAATCGCGTTCCCTCAATCCCAGCGGCAGCAGCGGAAGCAGCACCAGCACTCGCTCCTCCAATCATATGTCTTGGCAGGACGCCGTCCTGCGCACTCTGGATCATCAGAGCGAGGCGGCAACAAGCCGCAACATTAGTCTTCTTAGCCGAGTCCGAAACGGAGCGAATAGCGATTCGACGCCAGCTGTTGCCAACTCATCGGCTAATGGTAAGAGACAAAGCATAACTTGCAACAACAAAATATACTTATATATATATATATATGTCCGTGCAACTGAGAGTTTTTGAATTTTTCACTCATTTCAAAATCGCATTAAAATTAACCAAAGTAAAAAAAATTCGCACTTAAAAATGGTGCAAAAAATTGTATTTGAAATATTTTCGATAATTTCCTTGTTCACAAAAAAAACCATTTGGAAATTGTCGTTGGATGGTTTTTCAACCTTTTCTAAAAATGATCAAAATCCTAATTTTATTTGATCATAAAAAGCATTTTGTTATTTTTTATTTTTTATATTAAAATCGATATCAATAAACTGTTATAACTTTTTCGCAAAATTGCAAATCGGTCTAAAAATCTCAAAAAGCCAAATGCAAAACAAAAATCAAACTTAAAAATTACTCTCAAAAAATCAAAGAGCCAAATCAATCAAACAAATACACATAATTCGGTTTTCCACGGTAGATTGGTTCCAGAAACAAACCGAGTACGAAAAGATCAAAGAAAATCAAAAGAAACAATTCACAATTGCTCGAGCTGTAAACTTGCTTATTATCCACAAAAAGGGAATTCCACTTAACTTGTGATGTGAACATTTCGCAAAAATATAAAATCAGAATAGTTTAGATATAGTATTTATCTTCCATTGACTCAATTTTGTGACCCTCTTTTTTATTGGAATAGAAGCTGCTGGAGGTGAAGCGGCAGCTGCCCCACCGTCGACACCGACCAGAAGCAAGCGGCACAACACGGGCGAGACAAGTGGTCAAAAGTTTCCACTAACTACTTTTGACTATGTCAAGATGTCGTTCAGCGGACATCGCAATTCGCGCACAATGGTCAAGGGTGCCTGTTTCTGGGGCGATGATTTCATAATGTCGGGATCCGATTGTGGGCATATCTTTGTTTGGTCACGCAAGACGGGCCAGGTGGTCAAGACGCTGCTGGCCGATCATCGTGTGGTGAATCGTGTCCAACCTCATCCCACAATGCCGTATTTGCTTAGCTCCGGCATCGACTACAATGTCAAACTATGGGCACCCATTGCCGCCACAGCCACCTTTGATGCAAACGAAACTGCAGCGGTATGTAAAATATCTATCCATCTATCTATATAGTATTGTTCATTTAATTATTTTTGTTTTTATTGTCAGTTGATCAAGAGCAATGAGATTATGTTGGTCGAAACGCGGGATACCATAACGGTGCCGGCACAGATCATGATACGCATTTTGGCCAGTCTGCATCAGTATCGTCGCTTGATGCATACATCGGGCGGACCATCATCGACGGCAGTCAGTCGACATCATCGCCATGGTTCGGCGCAACGTAATGAGGCGGCGGATGGAGGTAATGCAATTGCTCCAGCTGTTGCTCCAGCTGTTGCCGCAGCTGCAGTTACTGCTGTTGCGGTTGCAACTCCAACTGTTGCCGATGGTGTCCAAAATGAGAATATCGATGATGATGCTGGTAACAACAACAACAACAGCAACAGCAACAACTCTAATGCAATTTAAACCAAATCTAGTCAATACTTTCAACTTATCAATGGAGTTACATATATACAAATTTAGATGTTGGGGCAATCGGCAATGCACACAGTCCATAGGGCTGGCTCATATACTCAGTATACTCCCAAAGAAAACCCAAAGCCTTCCTCTTTGTGTCCCAAAAAAGACATTCCCCCCTCAAAAAGCACAAAGTTGCAGTCCCAAACTCCCAAAAAGCATGTCGATTGTCCCCATAAATATTTACATAAATATATATATACATATAGATGTCAAAATTCTCTAAGACTAAAACAAAAAACGGAAAGAAAAAAAATGTATGTAATACATAACGTATGTGTGTATAACGATATTTACAACAAAGAAAGAGAGAAAAAAACACTTGTTCCTTATATATATTTTATTTGTTTGTTTTTAATTTAATTTGTAGCTCGCCAAAAGGTGCCATTACACACAATACAATACAATACAATACATACATCATAATAATGTTTCTTTATTTTGTTTGCTATTTTTGATAGGTTACAAACACATATACATACATATGCATATAGTATACAATATTTGTTAAAAGTGATGTTGTTAATGTTTATTAATTAGCCAAACTATGTAATTGTTTGTTGAGCGCCGCGAGACACAAAGTGTTATCCGAGCTTCAATTTGACATTCGGTTTGGTTTTGTTTTTGTTTTAAACACATAATGAGATATAACCATATACATATATATATATTTTTTTTTTTATATATATATATACTAGTATATAAACTAACACATACATAACTGCGGTTAAGTAATCTAAGCTTAAATGCTACAAAACACAACTACAACTATTTATATATATTTAAAAAAATGCACTATATACAAATTCAACTGATATTATTTACATTTAACACACACACACACACAGAGAAGCTAGTACGACTACTATGAAACACTACATACATAAATACAATACATATATATATATATATATATATATGAACTATATAAGATCGATACAAACAATGTTGCACACGCTGATCTTCTTCAACAAATTTGATGAATAAATATTTTAAATTCTAAATGTAAATTCCATTCTATGCCTTTTCGATTTACGCGCGTCGCAAACCCATGCTATCAATGCTCTCGGCTATTGCCACATCATTGATTTCCGCATCCTGCAGCTGGCTATTGTTATTTCGACTGATGCTGTTGTTCCTTGTGCTGCTGCTGCTGCTGCTGCCCCCGCCGTCGATGTGCACGCCAAGACCATTGACAAGCCCAGCGATTGTGCCATTTTCGAGGGCAGCAGCCACAGTGGTCTCGGCCCGTGCGGTGTAGGCATCCGAGAAGATGTGAGCCAGTGCCACATAGTGACCGCTGCTGCTGCTCGCCCCACCAGTTTCACCCTCCAGGATCTCCTGCTGCGACGGTGGTGGTGGCGGCGGCGGTGGTGGGGGGAGCGTTGCCAGATGATCCATGCGTGGACGACGCATGGGCGGCGGCTGCATTTCCTCGTGTCCCGAATGGCCATGTTCCAAGCCATCGTGGCCGGATGCATTGGACACACAGAGCCCGTGGCGGGCAATCGCCGCATCAATGGCATTGCGCTCCAGATCGAAGGCGGGCGCCCGTGATATCGCCTCGTTGCGATAATGGCGCACTATTTCCAAATTGTGGTTGACATAATTCTCGCGCTGCGCCTCGTTCAAGACGGCCGTGTGCCATTCCTGCAGCTGCTCATCGGTCATAGTGTGGACTGCATCGATGCACATATATTCCATATATGTACATACAAATGACCATGGGGAGAAAAAAGAAACAACAACAAACAAATATTGTATGTATAGCATGAATTTGTTGTGAATGCAAATTTGTTTGGATTCCAGTTGTTGTTGGCGTTTACTTACAGTTTGTGCCGCCCCCACGCCCTCGCCGCATCATCATGTTTTCCATTGCACTTTTTAAGCAAGTTTAAATAGCTTTTATTGGCATACAAATATGTTTTTCTATTGCATACACAAATGCATTAGTGATGTGCGAGTAGCATCGCCAGTGCAAAAACCACACATCGATAGCACTCGTGACACACAACTATCGATGTTTATTTTGTGTATCTGTTTCGATAGAGTTGGCGGCAAAACTGCTTTACCGACTTTTTATTTTCAAATTCAAAATGAGCGTTACTTTGATTTGCAAAAAAGGTAAAAACACAAAAAACAGGGCGAATAAAATAAGCGCAATTTCACACAGCTTGAAACTAAAACAAAAATAGTATTTGCTGCATGCTTGGTTGGTTACATTTACAGTCATTCACAAATGCAATTGCGGGCAGGCCTTGCCGCTGCCGCCTTGCCGCCGCCGCCTTGTTTGAGGCCTGTCGATTGCATGTTGTAACAGGTTGGCTTGCAACAGGGAATGCAAGCTGAGCTGAACAGCAGCAGCAGCAGCGGCGGCGGCGGCGGCAAGCAGCTGATAAAAACTATCTTGAATGTTAAATTCTTAACGTTTCGTTTTGGAATTTATTTGTTTTTTTTTTCTTGTGCGCCGGCAAGTAACAATTCTTTCGGCCCAGTTCGAGCCAGGCTGCAACGATTGGGGTTGGCCTCACTGCACACGGTTTAATGGGGGGGGGAGTAGAAACTTCGAGGGGGTATGTAGGGGTACTTTGCGGAATGCATTCACGTTTGTTTTTTGCATTTCGCCCAGCCCGGCTTGTAATTGGCAATGAAAAATTCCAAGTGTTTCGCAAAGTGCTCCGTAGTAGATGGCCTAATACATACATACATACATATATAAAAGCCAACTAACAAAGAAGCCAATTTAACCGGCACTCAAAATACATATAGCTAAATACTTTGAAAAACTAATACCTTGAGCAAACACAAACAACAACAACAAACAATTCAAAGATTAAAACAATTGCACAAAGCACGCAGCGCGTTAACGTTGCCGCCGCTGTCCAAAGGTCTTCTTCTTCTTCATCCGTGTTCACTTTGATGGGGGGGGATGCCAAACGAAAGAAAACTTTCCCAACCAAATAATACTTAACTTAAGTCATATACGGTTGATTAAATAAATTCAGTGCCAAATATTATAAAGTAAGGTCAAATCGAATCAAAATACAAAATACAGTTGGAACAATACAAATGAATGAATTGAATCTTTTTTAAATTTAAATACGATAAAGTCTTGTGTTTGCTTAGTGTGTACATATGTATATGTATGTATGAACATGGTATGTATGTATGTATGTAGTATTTGGGTATGTATCTAAATATCTCATCTTAAATTGTAGTACGCGTATTTTATTCGTATATTCATGGCTTGTGTGTGTGTGTGTGTGTGTGTGTGTGTGTTGGTTTCTTGTCTTGCGCTGCGTTTATATATAGAAAAAAAGACCGACTGCGGATCGACATAGACATATAGACATCGCCCATCGCCCATCGACACACGCTGAGAGCTGTTTTGTTCACTTTCAACACACAACACACAACACACAACTAGCCTTAATGTCTAATGATGTTTTGCCCCCTTTTACTACACGCGTCAAGTAGAAAATTGTATTTTTAGTGGCACCGCCAAACACAAATCAAATCCAAATACTATATATCGTACTACTTCTGAATCGCCAAAATCGGCAAAAGGGTCACATTAAGTGATCCAATGTAATCTAGAAAGTACAGGTCACTGTCGCCACAATTGCAGGACTACTGCACATCTACAGTTGAGGTCACAAAAATAGGAACATAATGTTACAAAAAAATGCATTCTTTATTAGAACTTTAGAGAAAGTAATAACAAAAACCACTAAAAATCTTTAACTTTTAATTGAAAGCAAGGCACGTCGAGAAATTAGGAGCAGTGTTTTCAGTGGTTCTTATTTTAGAGTATCCTTTTTTTTATTTATTTTTAGTATATTTAGCAGAGGAAAAGCCTTATTTGACATTAAAAGAAAACTTCCAGAAATCAGAACTAGCCCAGGAACCAACGTTAACATTTCGAGCATCAAATGCATATATATGTATATAGAACTCGAATCTTGAATCAAATGGTTTTTTTTTCAATCATTTTTCAGTATTGATGTTACGAAAACGAAGCGAGAAATCGAAAAGTAAAAGCTCAAAATTTATTAAGGTGCCTATATAATTGTTGCCTGCAGTGTATTGTGGGCGGGTTGCTGTTGTTGTTGTTGTTGCTGTTGACCCACAGTGAGACAGTGGAGCAGACAATGAGTTACAACTGTCAAGTCGATTGCCGTTAAATCGCTCAAAAGCTCAAGACGACGGCGACGGCGACGGCGACGTCGTTTGCTGCGCAGGAAAGCGCACGAAGCTAAATTGCCGAGGCGCGCTCTGGGCGACCCATGCGACACACACACACACACACACGCACACGCACAATAGTCCCAACCCCCGGGGGTGTACGTATACGTACGTTCATCAAGCAAACCAACAACAACAACAACAACAAAAGTCTTCATGCGGTTTGAGTTACTTTGAATTGTCTCTATCTTGATTCGATTTCTGCCATGCATGTGTGCGTGTGTGTGTGTGTGTGTGTGTGTGTGTGTCGTGCGTTTGCCCACAATATTATGGCCATTTCATAATAACATGTTTGACGTTCGCCGCAAAATTCTGCGTCTTTGATGAATCGCCCCAGCGTTTACCGCAAACTGTGCACAGCGTGCTCTCTCTCTCTCTCTCTCTCTCTCACACACACACACACACACACTCTGCCTTTGTAGCTGACTCTTTTTGAGTTTTCACTCATTTGAGTTGGAGTCGAAACGAGTGGAAAATTGCTGGGAAAACAGCTGTTTTTGGGCGACCCAGCAACATGCCGCAAAGCAGAAGGCGGCATAATACCAACTTCCCCCCCCCTTTTCCAAATATGCGCAACAATTTCGATGTTCAGGCAATTCCCTACTGCCCTCCACCACCCCCCGCCCGCCTTTATGATCATCCTGATGCAGTTTACTCGCACCCCACTAGGCGCAATTAAAACCTACATACATACATATTTATTCATACTAGTATGTGTGTGTGTGTGTGTGTGTGTGTAGTTTGTGCGTATGTTTTAGTTCAATTTATAGCAATTAATGCATTTTAAATGCCTTTGCCCAGTGACAACTTGATGGGGTTCAACAAACGCAAAATTGCACAAACACATTTACATACATACATACATAAGTACATACATAAATACATACATATGTACATAAATAGTTTATGAATGAAAAATTATGGGGTCAATTTAATATACGAATTATAATTAAATATTTATTGCATTACATTACATCAATATACATACATACATATGTATGTATGTACAATACATTAATGCAAATGATTTTAGTTGAATTTAACTTTTCCTTTGGTCAAAGCCGGCGCCAAAACATCAAATGATTAAAACAATATCGAAATAAACCTAAACAAATAATTCCGTGTTAAGTGGCGAGGCGTCGAGAGCCTATCTTACAGGAGCACACACACACACACACTGACACACACACGCACGTGCAATCTCACTCAATGCTCTCTCTCTCTCTTGTTCTTTGCTCTCTGCGGAATTAGTGGAGGCTGAGTTGTTCGCCGGAGCTTCACAAAAATGGCGTTTACACTATGCTTGCGGCTGTTTGTGATATTCAGACAGATCTTATAATAATCTTGTAATAATAAAATAAAATTAATAATGGTTCAATTAAGTCCCGACCGAGGCAAACGAGACTGAATAGAAAACCGCAATAAAATAATACAGTCAAACCTGGATGTTGTAAACAGGAAGAAATTGAAAATTTTGCAATTTTTAATTTGCTCACACGATCAAGTTTTCTTTATTTTGGTACTAAATTGATATATATGAACCCCAAAATAAATAAAAATAAAATCCATTTCCATAGAAATTTATTAGTATTTATAGTATATAGTATTCACACCATCCACTTTTGACTGTAATATTATATATTAAATTTTTTCAGTAATAAAATGTAATAATTGTTGGATTTAAAAATAAAAATTATTTTTAAAATATTTTAATATCTAGTAAAAAATATATTTGAATTCATAGGCAATGGATGCTGAATATTTATGCGAACTTAAGTTTATTCAAAGTTTTTGTTTTTGAATTTATCTTGATATTTATGAACAGTTATCTTGATATCGATTTGCGCATAAGCGTGAGAATCGAAAGCTTTTGAGAATCGAGCTACGGCAAGTGTTGGGCCTTGTATCTCTTATAAAGTCGACTCAAAAGAAGGATAGAAAAAAAGCACTCAACCTTCGGCACGCCAGCAACAATACGTGTTTGAGTACAAGCAAAGAGCATAGAATCTATTATTTAAGCTCTTTGGAACAACTCATTTCGTCAGCTAACCAGAACAAGAAAAATAACAGCAACATCAACCGAAACAACAACAACAATACGAAACGTGAACAGAAACAGCGGAAGCTGATTCATGCGCTGTGCGCACTTCACTCGCTCGCTCTTGTGCCGCCGATACTCAGAATTCTCTCACTCACCATCTCTCGCTCTAGCACACTGTCGCTCACCCGCTCTCGCGCGCTATCTCTTTCTCACTCGTACTCGTATTTTGCTCTCGGCGTGGACTCCATTTAGCTGTTTGGGGACCAACTCGGTGAGTAAATTTTGCTGTATGTGTATGTACACACTGTATATGTACATATGTGAGTGTGAGTGTTTGTCGCGCATATCCAACAAACTGTTGGGGCTCGGTCGTCGGGCATGGTTCGTATGCTCAGTGTTGTGTTGCTGTACGTTTGTTCGTATGCGTTTGAGTGTGTGTGTGTGTGTGTGTGTGTGTGTGTGGGTAGGTTGGCAGTTTAACTGCACGGCTCGCTCGCGCGCAATGAGCGCTTTTGCTGGTTTAATTTTTGCCTGAAATACATTTTGAGCTAATTTCGTATTGGTAGTTTTGTTTATACCGTCGGTTGTGTTGGCGTCACATTTTGTATGCGAAAGCAAGCGCAGCGCACGTAGTTAATATATTTCAAAATCAAATATCGCAAATAGCCCAAAACAATACGGAGTATCGCATTATTTATACTAACTTATTACGTACACGCAAACGTCTATGTACTTTGACTTTGACTCTCTTCTAACCGGAGAATAGTTAAGCGGCGTGTCAAAGAAATCAACAAAAAAAAAGCAATGTCGAAAATGAATCCAATCGACTTAGAATAATCTGTAAATACACACACATACTTACGCGCGTGCCGCCTACAGGCGCAAAAGCAAAGCAAAACAAAACCAACAGCAGAAAAAGTTAAATTAAATTCGCGACGGCAGCGACGGTGCAGGCGCCAAAAACAAAAAAGGCTAACAATAATTGCATACATAATTATACATACATACATGCATATATATATATGTAAAGTAACAGTAACAGTGTGCCGTGCCTAATTCTCTCACCCTCTCTCTGGGTGTGTGTGTGTGTGTGCTTTGTTTTTTTTTTTTTTTTTTCTTCTCGTTGGTGCTATATGAAAAGCTTTGTTGTTCTTGGCACACACACAGCAACAGCAACAACAACAACTTTGTATTTTGCCGGTGCATCTGTGAAAGTAGAAAAAAGCGCAACTGTTGCACCAGAACAACAATCGCAGAACAGCAGCAGCAGCAGCAGCATCATCATTGCGCGCCCTTTTAACAGTTGCTGTTGTGCATACTTAATATTTAAATGAAAAGGAACTAAACACATGTTAATGCTGTTAATGTTGAAAAGCGTTAAAAGGCGCGCCCAGATAAGATACCGTTAAGCGGAAGAGCACAGCAACAACAACAGCGCCCACCTGCAAACGAGACAAAAAAAGAAAAGAAAATAAAAGAAATGCTTACAGCAAAAAGCGAAGAAGAAGCACAGCTAGAATTGTGCTGCGGCAACACACGCTGAAGAAGAATATGCGACCATACATACATACAAACGTACATACAGATGTGTGTGTGTGTGTTATTTTTTTACTATTTTTTTCTGTTACAAGCCCTAGACCTGCAAGTCTAGCAGAACAACTTGTACTACTGTATAAATGAATGCAAAACAACAAAAGTCAAAACAACGAAAAACAGCAAAAAATAAAAAAAGACATTCACAATGTTCTACATGCTTGTAAAGTGGCATTAAATTGCAACAATAACAAAATGCAACAACAGCAACAGCCTCAACAACCTCAACAACACATGGCAACATTGCCCATCAAGTGTCAATAAAACAACAACAACAACGAACCCAAAACATATATGTAAAAGCAAAATAAAGAAGAAAAAATCTACACAGAAACAGCCGAAGAAGGTTGTTGCTTCGAACTCGAATTCGAATTTCAGTTTTCTTACACCGCCGCCGCTGCTGCCGGCGGCAATCTTCAAATTTTTGTATCAACGCTGCAGTTTTTCGGCCCGGCCCCAGCTAACGGCATTTCACATACATGCATATAAATAAGATTTGTTCACTTGTGCGTGTGTGTGTTTTTTTAATGCTATTATTTTGTTGTTTGTTCTTTTTTTTAATTGTTGTCAAGTGAATGGTGCAAAAATCGAAATAAGAAGAGAAAAAAAAAAGGTAATCAAAGCGATTGCAGCTGTAGTGAATCAATCAAATTCATCAACAACAACAATCGCCGCATCAATTAGCCAACTCTAAAAGCCGCTTCATGTCTATATTAACACAACAACAACAACAACAACACCAGCAATAGACAATCACAACAGCAGCAACAGGAGCGGGGCATCAACCAACAGACAGCACACAGCAACATGGATTGTGATTATTCGAAATTTCTATACAAAAGTAAGTAAAATTTGATTTGAATTTATTGAACAAATCAATTTCGTAAATCTGCAAAGCCGTCGGTCGGTTGAATGATTCATATCTCTATATATATTCAGCGGCATATCGCATTACATCAGCGACGGCTATAGCTTAATCTGATGCGTGGCCATTGTTATCAAAAAAACAACAACAATATAAATGAATTGATATAAAATCAAAATAAATAAATAGCCATAATCTCTCGGTGATGATACGACCAGATTTTGGCGTCAGCGGCAATTTTAGCTTTTGCTAAGATACATTTTCAGCTTCATTCACAAACAAAAAGATACTTTAGCCATCTTGATGATTTGCCAAAGATATCAACTTAAGAGCACTTAAGATTGGCTTTCCGACAGTAGGAATCAAAAAGTATATGGAAATACAGGTGAAAAATAGTTTCTTCTTTTTTACAGTTGAGATTTCAATATATTTTCATAAATTTAATTTTGGAGCTTACGCTTAGAATTATAAAAATTTTGGATTAATTTAAAAGTGAGACAACATCTTTTTGAAAAATGTTTGAAGTAAGAAAATTTCATAAGACAACATCCTAGATACATTGAGTGCACTTTAAATATGGAAACGTAAGTTGAACGGCTTTTGTACTATGAAGTTAAATTATTTAAAATCTTATTCTTTTTTTTTTTTTGATTAATTCTATGTAATTTTTTCTAGTGTCTAAGATTTATACCTTTTGAAAGTGCAACCGGCATAACTAAAAGTTTTAACGAAAGAATTTGTATTCACATTTTGTTGATTAACGAAGTGTACTTTTCTGTTTGGTTGCACCAGATAAGTGCATCCAACTTAAGAACTGTGTTCCATACTAGCTGAGGGTTAAGTTGCAGCCGCCTTATCGGGCAAGAGAAAAGGCAAGATTCCACACACAAACTGATGATTAGATTTGCGTTATCTAATTTGACTTTGAGTCTGTCATAATCAAGTTAAATATGTTAACTTGCGTCTCATCGCTTGTTATATTTTTGCTGTTTACTTTGACAATCCAGCCATATTTCTCCTTAAACATAATTAAAAAGTTTCAACTAACTCAGCAAAACCCTTCAAAAATATTTTCATATTTTTCGCTTATCCCTGCCACGCCCAACCGCCCTTCTTCAATAAACTTTTTGAGAATTCAAGAATTAAATTCAGCGATTCAAAACTTAATAACAATAATTTGTTAATAAAATTGCAGAAACTATTCAAGCGAGTTTTTTATTTAAACTTTTTAGTTCGGACATAAGCTATACACTGTGATAAAACAGTGCCCGTTATGTTTCAAAATTTTGTAGATATTTTAAAAAAGTGGATTACGTCTTAAGTACAAATTATTTGTTACAATTGTTATTTAAAATACATAAAAGTTTTGGCGTTTTTTCGTTAAAAAATAAAATCTGATTTTTTTTGATTATTTTTCAGAAAATCCGATTATTTATTTTTATGAATAACATTTTACTGACAGGCAGTTTTATTTAGTTTGAAATGTTTCTTAATCCGTCTTAGAATTCAGTTAGAAAAACGTCATTTGAGAGGTATTCTTATGGAATAAAGGCTTTTGAGTATAAAGTATTATGTGACGATTGTTGAAAACAGATTTCCATGTGTCACAGACAGAAAAGAACGCAAGATCGGCATATATTGGTTGTTGGAGCAGTATTGAAGGGGAATCAGGGAGAACAAGAAGGGGGCTCGGCGTGTGCACACTTTTTTTTGTTGTTTATTTTTGTTAAACGAAATTGAATTTCCCAGCTACTTTATCAGTTATATTCATGGGGCTCTCGGTTCTGTATGGATAATTAGTTTTGCACTTGCAAAAAGTCGCCGACGATGAGGTGGGTATTGGAATTGGAATTGGAATTGGGTTTAAGCTAGGGGAGAAAATAAGGAACAGTTGGCGCCACGCGTCGTTAATCGATTTTGAAATTTTATGATGTTGCCCGGCGTCTTGGTTACAATGGAAAACGGCTTGCAGTTAGCGACTTTATTTGTTTTCTCTTTAACATTGCAGCCAGCCCAGCAACTGGGCTGAAACGCGCCGGGCTAATCAAAAGTGGCGCTAAGTCGTATCAGACTGTCAACCGCCGCCTTAGTGGCAGTCAGTTAGTCAGTCTTTCTGCCAGTTAGACCGACACACTGACTAAATGTGGCAGCTTTGCATTTTAGTTTCATTTATTTTTTTTTTTTTTTTTTTTTTTTTTTTTGCACATTACTTGAGTCACACTCGAAGACAGAGACGACAGAGACGACAGACGGCGGCCACTAGAAGCTAATTGAATTTGTTTCACAAATTGCAGTTTATATTATGCAAGAACAAAGTGTGCAAATAAGTACACTCAACAAAACTAATGGTGCACAACCTTTGAAAATGTAATTTGTAAAATTGTTTCAATAGGAAGCTTCAAAAAAAAGGCGTTTCTACTTTTCATCCAAAATAAATACATTCTAATTATAATACAGGAAAGTCTCTGCTCCTGTTTTCATATAAATTGTTTTTTGTATCATCGGCACTAAAGATATTTATTTGATGCCTTAAGAAATTGTATCATAATTTACAAAATATTTCTGTTATTTTTCCTTGTCAATTTTAAAGTGTATATATGCTTCGTTGTCTCGCTGGCATATGGGAAGAAAGTAGATGGGTTGCGTTCGTTCAGTAAGTAATTTTTGGGTTATAGGGCCAAGTGCAATGAAATGCTTTGACAGGCAGGCACTTAAGACCCAAGCGAATGTACTGCTATTAAGCAGTTAGTTCTTAGTTAATTCTGCTGCAATATGTTGCAGCAATAATTCGGTTGACTGCCTCGTAGTACGGCTACTTGCGGGGTTTCCCAAAACATAGTATTTGTCTGGTACATCATAAAAGTTAAGTACCTGCCCCCTCTTACCCAAACCAACCCACAAGTACAACTATTATATGTATTTAGACATTCTTATTGCCTTCATTAATTTGGAGTTCTTTGAATTGCATACAATACAGACTTGGCTCGACCGTACATATACATATTTATAATCATATATATTTATATGAATTTCCATTGACAAGTCTTGAATAACACGATCGCATCGTAAATTGATCGTATTAGCTTTTTACAAGCAGCCAAATCAACGAACCGCAAACGTCAACGTCTCGCCGAGGTTCTCATGTAACCTCTTTATATTTATTTTTTGTTTGTTTGTTTGTTATCATATCATTCATCAAGGCATAATATGATTCTGAGCATAAAAATAGTGCATATATAGTATTCTCGTAATCTTACTATCATTTCAGTCTGTCTGGCTTTATATTTGTTGCCACTGAAAGTGCTTTTGATGAAGGTCAATTTCGGAGCCAATTTGTAGGCTTGGGGTATTTAATTATTTAATATAATTATTTTGCTAAGAAAATTCAGTTACAACAAAGTTTTTTCTTCTTCTAAAGGATCTGTTTTTTATGGTATATAATATATTACATATATGTATTTGTGATCATATATTTTGCGGTGTTAGCCTCGCCATGCCATATTCAATTAGAGCTGAAGCGAACCGTTTGGCCTAGGAATAGAATCAAAACCTTCATGCATCATTGGATTCAACATATGTGAGTCCGATACAGTCAATAATAAAGAGACGGTCGCACTTGCAACTGCAACTGGAAACTCAAAGTTTCCCATGAGTCGAGCAGGTTGAACAACATGTGGGCGCCGCCTTGAGAGGAATAAAGTATTTGTTTATTTTCATAATGTTTGTATGTTTGCTGTACTTACACGTAACTGAAGTCCGTATTGCAATACATATATATGAAATTGATCTGGCCAACTAGAGGTTGGTGGAGGGGGGGGGGTTGGGGCGACAGAGAGCTTATCACAGACATCAGCAGAATTCAATTGGCAAAACTTCAAGCTTCAGAATCCTAGCGATCAGCGAAAATTTCTTAGCCACATCGCATCGATATTTGATATGGCCTTACCAAATGGGATGGGATGGATCTTTCTGTTCCTCTTTCTCTCACTCTCACCCCTCCTCCGGCCCTGGTTTTGTTGTGTTTGCCGTCGCGTCAGCTGTTCTGTCATTTCAGTTGCCGGAGTTGCCGGCCGGTCGCACGTTGTATCTGTATCTGTATCTGTATCTATAGCTGTCCTCCCCTCCTCCTCCAGTCACTGCCGTTTGGTAGCGTCTTGAAAGTATTTAATACACACACACAAACATACATACACATATATATATGCTTATGCACACTCGTGCATACTTTGTTTTGTCGTTTTCAACATTTTTCAACGTTCAGGAATTCAAAAAATTCTTTACTTTAAAGTAAAAATAAATTCCATGCAACATCCGCCATGTTGGCTTTGGCTATTTTTGCCGCCGTACTGCGGCAACGACAACGGACCCAACCAATGTTATAATGGCCCAGAGCCAAAGCCAAACCGTACCCTCCGCCCGACCGCCCGCCCGCCCGACACTGTGCAAGCTGTGCGTCGCCCTTTGACTGTCTTCGCACCGGGCCAGTTCGGGAACTTGTGAAACTTCAAAACGGTGGAGCGGTTCTTTGCCGCTCTCCAAACTCCACACTCCACTTGGTATTTGTTTTTATTTAATGCTTGGCCGCCGCATTTTTCTCTTTCTTCTGCCTTTTTCTTTCGTGTTGTTTTTGTTAATTTTTGCTTCGATTTGTTGGACGCTTTGATTTTATTATTTTTTTTTTGTAGGGGCACATTCGGATTGCAGTCCTTCTCAGCTAGGAACGATTGCGTTGATTGTTATCATTTCGCCCGCTCCCAGCATTCACATCGAAGCCAACTTGTCAGCATTTAAACGCTGTGTGGCATCAACAAAAAGTTCGCCAAGAACAAATGAACCAAACTCCCCCCCATTTCCATATGATGTGTGAGACACCAACCCAAAATGATTTCTGTTAAGGTAGCACTTAATTGTTTGTTATTGCATACTTGAAAAGAAATATGCCGAAACACACAAAACTTTCATGGCATCGAACTTATTTTTCTCATGCCGCAGATCGTATAACACCAAAAAAAGATAATGATATTGTGGGGAATCGTTGCAAATTCGCCGATTTAAGCCGATAATTTTCCAACACCTATACGAAAATTCATAAATATGTATATGATTTATATGCCGCTTGTAGATCGCTAGTAAAACCATTTATATAGAACACAGTTGGGTTAGTAACACAATTTTAGCTTTCAACTGGATTGATTTTTGTTATTTGAATGTTTGAAAATAAGAAGTTCGCCGCGACCGCGAGTATTAAGCTAAAGAGCTTTAGAACAGTTACTTTAAGGATATTGAAAAATATTCCGGGATTGAGTGGGTCAAAGTTATATTTTGTGTATTAACTTTTTGATATTCGTTTGTAGATTTTTTACAAATGGAAACTGTTCCTGAAACCAAATAAAATTAATCTTAATATCAATAGAATATTATAAATATTATTTATACTTGTTTTTTTTTTTTGTAAATTTCAAGATGTTAAAAGGTGTAAATTGGTAAGCTTAAAAATCACAAATTTCGACTTTTTTTTTTAGTTTTGTGTTTCTGTTCTCGAAACTTGGTGTCTTTCAGGGTTAAGCAATGAAGTGCAGTTCTATTGTGCTTGGAAAGAAGCTGCTGGTTTTGCTTTCGTCTTATTTTTCTCACTTATTTTTCATGCGACTTTGCAACTTTTGTGGCGAAGTTGCTGTTGCTGTTGTTGTGATTGCTGTTCTTGTTTTATCTGCTTGTTACAAAATCAATTTTCCACAAATTAATGAGAGTCGCATTTTTTTCGCGTTACTCTTTTCTTTTTCCCCTCCAACAAAGTCGATGCAGTTATATATAAAAAGAAAAAAAAACTCCAGCGACGACGAACGTGAAACGTTCGAAGCAAAAGCTGTGGCAACTTTTTAAAAAAGGATTCTTCCCAGCAAAGTTGTTGTTGCTGCTCGCTGCTGCTCGGTGCTGTTGATTCTTTGCTGCACAAGATAAAAATATTTTTTAATGTTTTCTTGAGCACAGAAAATAATTTAAGGAATGTCACGTTGTAGCGGCTCTCGGCTCTCTTCACTCTCAACTCTCAACGGCGCGCTGATGCTGTGCGCTCCTTGTATGCATTGCGCATTTATTTTGGTTTCCATCCATCGCTGCCGCTGCCGCTGCCGCTGCCGCCGCCGCCATCCGACAACTTTGCCTTACTCCGGCTCTGGTATGGGATAAAAGTAAAGAATTTCTTATATAGCAACAACTGCTGCATAGCATACATACATCTGTCTGTCTGTCTGCCTACCCGCCTGCCCCCCCCCATTCTTTTCCACCCCTTTCCGACAACTTGTGCTCCAGCGTGTGTTTAGCACTCTATGCATATCCATGAGATTGCCAACCAAGAAGCGGGATTCGGCGGCGGCGGCGGCAACAATGATGGCAAGGGCAACCGAACGATAAACGTTCCGTTCTTGGCGTTTTTGTTTTTTTTTTTTTGGTTTTTTTTTGTCGATTGAAAAAATGTTTACTTAACCCCTTATCACTTGGCCGGGCCTCAACCAAAAGAACTAAAAGCCGCACCGCCGCCGCCGTCGTCGTTGCCATTTTCCACACTTTAGTCCGCCGTGACCGTCGCGTCGTCGCATACGTCTTAAATTAAAAGCTTTTTTGTCTTTGGCGCAAAACCAACTAAAACACACACACACACACACACACATACACAAAATATAACCGAATCGAAAACAGCAGCACCAAGAACAACAATGAAAAGGAAAAAATACTTTCGAGTGTGCCGCCGCCGCCGCCGCGCAGCTTAATAAAGAGCATTAATGACAATGTCAATATTACTACATACATACATATATACATTGGGGCTGACCATGGCTGGCAGCGTGGGAGAGAGAGACAGCGGAAGTGGCCACAGAACATGGACACCTGCTCACATTGGCAATCGCTAATCTACAATTGATTTTTGCCAAGATTCATCAAGAAAACGAAAAAAAAAAAAAATATTAATTTTTCAAATTACATTTTTAATCAAACAAAATAGATCAAATATATATGTAATGAAATATAGATAGAATATTAATATTAGATTATTATATTATGCAGAGGTATTAGAACTGTGCTAAAATTACAAAGGCCTTCTGTCTGGCTTAAGTTATTTTAACAGCTGTTTTTTTATTTTCAAAAATTCAACTAAACAGCTAACAAACTTTTAGCTTGGATTTACAAAAGGTTTAGTCAACTCTACTAAATTTTAGCGAACAATAATCTGAGATCATGATTCCAAAGATAATCTTAAATATTTTCAAACCTTTTATTCTTTTACAAGAATACTTTGGCCATAGAAATGGACTCCGGTTGCAAATTTATCGCAGCATACTTTTGGGAGCACATTCCAAAATCTATCTTAAGCCATGTTCTTAAAAATCAAATTTTAATTGAATTTCGCATCAAACAAGAATATGCTTCAATTATAAACGTTCGATCAGCTGGCCTTTAAAAAATATATAAAAATTGTGCAATAAAATGAAAAGCGAAAAACATTCAGAAACTAAAACAAAGAATTTATTAATATTTATCGCTTTGACTATCGATTCTTATCGATTATGGCCATTCATTTCACAAGAAATAAATTTCAAATAAATTTCCCGACGGTTTCTCTATTTGAAGTCTTTAATCTTTAATCCTCATTCTTAGTTGATAACCTGCGATATCCTCGATAACACGGAATGTCATTAAAATGGAGACCTTTGTTTTCATCCTTTTTTGCCCCGACTAACTCGATTAGCTCTTTACGCAGCTTTGAGTTAAGCTTGGGGCTTCGCTTGAATGTTCAACTTTTTGCTATTTGTTGTATGTTGCAGTTGTGTGTGTGTGTGTTATTGTTGTTAATATTGCGTGTTGCGAATGCGCGCACAATTTTCGCATTTTCGCATTTTCGTTTTCATTTCGATTTCGATTTGTTGCACGTTTTTTGTGTTCTTTGTGTTGCGCCTCGTGTTTCGTCAACTTAAATTCGCTGGCGTCGCCTCGTTGTCGATGTCGATTTCGATTGCAAGCCGCCGATTACACACACACACACACATGTATATGGACTGTGGCAGCGGCAGAGTGAAGAGTGCAAGCATGCGCTTGCAACGTTGCGCTTGCGCCATTGCGCAATCAGCTCGCCAGCCGTTACAACAGCAACAGTTGTTGTTGTTGTTGTTGGCGCTATTTATGCTTACAATCGTTTGTTGCATTTTCATTTTCCAATATGTTTTATGTGCGCGCATTTCAAAACTGTTCGTTTTTCACTCATTTTTTTGTTGTTTCTTTTTGCTGTTGCAAGCAAGCAAAGTTAAAGTAGCTGCAATTGCCTCAGCAGCAACAGCAACAGCAACAACTGCAACAACAGCACCAATTGCAACTGCAACAACACACATTTATGCATTTATTAGTCATAAGCGATGAGCAGCTAGTCACCCACTCAAGCTACACCCACACACGCACACACACACACACACACACACATATGCATATGTATGTGTGTACACAAATTGTACTACATGTGTTTTTGTTCCATGCCATCCACAAAAGACCCAAAAAAGCTGCTTAGTTGCTTTTTTGCAATCGCTGGCACATTTTTTTTTTCTTTATTGTTTAACTTAATTTTTTTTTTTTTTCACAATCAGCATATTGTTGTTAAAATTTTATTTTAAGTTAAATAAGTTTATAATATTGGCATAATATGTTATATTCCGTGCAGATCTATCAGTATTAATATCAAAGCAGTTCAGTAGTATTTGTCTTTTTTCGATTATTATCGATTTTTCCTTTTCAATAAACAGCAATTTTCAGTATGTTACCGTTATATTTAGTGTTCTATCGATCTATCGATTAATCGATTAATCGATAATAATAAATATTCTGTATCCTTTGACATATCTGATTTGCAATCCATGTTTAATCAAAGATTATCTCTTTATCTCCAAATTTATAAGAGTTTCTTCAATCGACAATCGAAATTTTCTCTGAATGTTAAAGTACCTAGCAGCCGAGCAACGAGCACTAGGTGCAGTCTTGCGGATAAAATGAGTGCGAAGCGAGTCAGTTGTTTGTTTGTGTCCAGTTTGGAGTTTCAGGCGCTAAACGAATGATTCATGGAAACTAAAACGAGATGGCGCACAAAAGAGTTGGTTGCTAGGTGGGGGCGGGGGCGGGGGCAGTGCGATTGCCGATGAATAAAAGATTCAGCTGCATGAAAAGCGCATAATTTGATGACATCCACATTTAGCTATGTGACTTTTTGCCATTATTATATTATATTTTGTGCTCTTGTTAAATAATCACGCTGACATGTCTTTAAAACGTGCAATAATCGCAAATGTTTCCAATTCTGAAATATGTAACCACAAACAAGTCAACAAGTAACTACAACTGTTTTGGAAGGCCATTAGACGCCAGCCAGCCAACAATATCCATTAAGCGATATTTTAACTGTTTTTTTTTTTTTTTGGTTTAACCAATCCAAAGAGATTACTTTAGCTACGAGTAACTTACGAAAAGCATTCATAGTTGAACCTTGTTTAACATATTAAGCAAAATAAATGAACAAAACTTTATCAATTTGGCTAATTTATGACTAATTTTTACTTAGATCAAATTGAAATATTCTATACTCTTTGCTCAGATATATATTGTTTGACATTGGGATTATAATTCTGAAGGTATGTTAATGTTAATGAAAAATCTTAGATCGATTAATACTTTATTTTTGAATAATGAAGTTAAGCATCGCGTTTATTGCCAAAAAATACTTAAACTTAACTCGGTGAACATTTTACTTTGCTTTCATTTCTGTCTTTTGTTTCCTGGTCTGGTACCTGCACTTTTTGGCTGTTTGTTGTTGCCAGCTAATAATCATTCAATATGATGACAACCAGGCCCTTATTTTGCCATGCAACGTAGACGTCTACGTTCCGGCTAACTTAATAACTAACTACTATTGGATTGCCTGTAACTGTGTGTGTGTATTGGGATGCTGAGTGTCAGCTGCCTCATTGCCCCTTTTATTGAACAGCGTCATTCGCATTGTTGTTGTGCGACTTTTTTTTTGCGTTTGCTGCCTTGCAACAACGGTAACAACGTTATCAGTGCGGCGCCCCAAAATGGAGCACAAATCAAAATGTAGTTGGCAAGCGTTCGCTCGCATACGGACATTCAGTTGTTCATTTGTCTGCCTACCGATTTGACGGCAAACAATGCAAAAAGATTGCCCAAAAAGCAACAAATAAAACATAAAAGCAACAAAATAACACAAAATGCCAAATGCTCTACCATAAAAAATATGCAGGATGTTAAGGAAAAGAGTCCAAATAATTTAAGCTAAAGTAAAAATTAAAAAAATAGTTAATTAAAAAACTTTTACAATTTTTCTGCATATACTTATACATATTTAAAATAACAGGCTCAAAGTTATATTCACGCAAAAACCAAGTTTTTTTTTTTAAATTTATTTTTCGAAACAAAAGTTAAATAAGAGTTTTTCAATTGGAAGAGAAATATTTATGCAAACAATTAAGTCTTTTAAAACTTTATATGTTGCTGAATGATTGGTGATGCAACATGACGATGATCGTAGCGCATGTGCCCCGACGCAATAATTCGGATTTCATTTGATGTGTGCAGCGGGCTTTAAAAACGAATGAATGAATGAATGAATGAATGAAATGGAATGGTGGAGTATGAACCGTAAATGAAAATATGTGCAGCATTAATTTCAACGTTACTGCACAATCAGAGCGCACAGACTTCGCAACGAGGGTTTGGGCGGGGCGGGGCGGGGGTGGTAGTTGAATGTTGAATGTTGGTTGCTTTTTGCTTTGGCCATGGCTCTGGGTGGGTGGGTTTGTTGGTGGCACGATGGTGCAGATGCAACATACACAATCAAAATTCCATTCTGTGTCATGCTCAGCTCGTGCATCCCATACGGTCTGGTTCGGGGCTGGGGCTGGAGCTGAGTCTAGGTCTGTCTGCTTTTTGACTGTTTTGCTGCTGCTGTCCGCCTGGCCGCCAGGCAGTCATTCAGTTAGTCATTCAGCCAAGCATTTAGTCAGTCAGTCAACCAGGCGGACTGTTTCGTCTATCTGTCTGTCTGTTTGACTGTTTGACTCTGCCATTTTCGTAGTTTGCATTGTTTGACCAAAAAATCAGAAAGGGAAAATATAATCGAGGCAGAACTCTGAGCTGAAATTCCATTGTTGCGGCGATATAAACAAAATTTGCATTCTTTTGCAGGCAACCCACACACACACACACACACACACACACACACACATACTCATCTGTTCGAGCATTTGTAGAAGTATTGCATTGATATTGTATTGTAGAACTATTTTGTTGTGCTATGTAAGTTTTCCACAATTTGGCATTTTCATTTGTCTTCGTTCCGTTCCGTTACGTTTGATGAATAAATAGGTGTATGTATGTGTGTGTGTGTGTGTGGGGCAATTTCATTATGTCTTATCACACGTAATGACGACGATCACAGTTCTCAGGACGAAAACACACACATCACCAAAAAAACACAACTCAATTTCGACAAATCTCTCAGTACTATAGTCAACCTCAGAATGCAACAAGAACAAGCCCATGAACGAAAATAAAAACAAGTGAAAACGTTAAAGTCGGGCGCAACCGACTGCGATATGCTCTCTATACAAACAACAACAAAAGTCAGTCAGTCAATTCGTATCACTTGACTTTGCCACTGCCACTGTGATATGCGCCTTTGATATGTGAATACTGCTGATTGTGTGTGTGTGTGTGTGTGTGTGTGTGTGGAGCAACTGCATTGAGCCGCATTTTTTGTGCATACCCCAGCATGGTTACACGGCTGCTGTTGGTGATGCAGAAATCAAACGGCCAACGGTTAGCCCTCATTGTTACATAAATGTCGACACAAAGCGTATATTCCGCTGAGCGCCCAACTCCCAACTCCCAACTTGCAACTTGCCAACTCCAGCCTAAATTTCAGCTCTCGAATGACCATTTACCATTACCATCACCAGGCGACCCCAGTCATTTTGGGCTTGGCATTTGGGTTATGGTTTTAAGCTGAATGGTGGTGAGATGGGGCGAGGCTAGCGGGGGGTGCCGCAACGTCAGACATGTTGCCTGCACATGTTAATTAACAATTTTGATTGAATTCCAATTTGAGATGAAATGTTTGGGGCACCACCACGCACCACGCCAGTCAGACAGCATGATATATTCATTCATCCATACAAAAGCACAAACACACACACACACACACACACACACACATACACAGACACATGCATACATATGCATGTTGTTGGCATTCACAATTCGCCTTTGAGCCGCTGTTCATTTTGTGCAATTGCATTTTGCCGCGCAGAAATTCATTAACCGTTTGCGCGAGGCACACGTGGCGTCTACTTAATTGACGCATTGCTTTTGTGGTCGTTACGTATCCCAAACTGAATACCAAATACATATATGTATATCGTATCTATATATTTATAATGCCCCCGTCGCAACATTTTCATATTCGTTCATCCTCTTGGGCAACATTTCTTTAAACATTTCTTTCAACTACACATCGGCTTTCAACTTGCGTTAGGTTAAACAGAATTGTTCGCAGGGTATCTGCAAGTCGTTGACTCTGTGTTGTTGTTTCTATTTTGATTGTTGTTGCTGCTCTGGCTCTGAAAATATTATATTGTTTGTACGTTTGCACAATAAATAAAATGGATACACATTCTTTTTTCCTGGAATTTCACTCAGCTCGTAATTAACTTCATAATTAAATTGGTCAAATGAACCCGTCCACCACCGTTTATTCTCTGCGGTTATCATTCCGTATGTGTGTGTGTGTGTGTGTATTTGAATATGATTTAAAAAATTCTTATTATATTTATGGCTGTGATATTATTTTGAGCATCACTTCAAGCAGATGTAGAAATTTCTTTGCAAGGATAACGATACATTTTGCATAGCATACTTTTGGGAGCATACATTAATTTGTCTTCAAACTCTAAGCCAAGCACAAGGCTTAGTCAGAACTGTAGGATAATCAAAATTAGAGTGAAACTACAAAGATATTTAGTGAGCTGAACCATTCAAATATTATTGACAAATTGACCATTAGATAGCCCAATTAGTCTTAAGCCATGTTCGATTTACTACAATTGAGGACATAAGTCGTTCGTTTAGTTAAGTGAAGAGCTAAATCGAACTTCTTGAAGGAATTCCAA
Source organism: Scaptomyza graminum (assembly GCA_018901835.1). Classification (NCBI taxonomy): domain Eukaryota; kingdom Metazoa; phylum Arthropoda; class Insecta; order Diptera; family Drosophilidae; genus Scaptomyza; species Scaptomyza graminum. The sequence continues at coordinate 4,280,953 of JAEIFL010000001.1, read as the reverse complement.
ACAACATTTTTGAGTGCCACATGGTAACACTTGGTCGGGTATCCAACTATGTTTTGTAGGGTAACTCTTAGTCGAGTATTTAAATATATGCGACATGCTCATCTTCATTAACATCATGGTAATCAGTGCAGTTTGTGCAAAAAATTTCTAAATTGAAAATTTAAGTGCAAATTTATTTTAAAAATACTTATCAAGTGCGGCTGATTGGCGTGAGAGGTGGGGATGGCTTAAATATGAGAGATGCAAAAATGTCAACAACATTTCACTTTTATTCGCATCGCACGGTCGGCGTGGCATCTCTGCTTATGACACTTGACATTACACCGCCACATAACGTCAACGTTGGAGAGCACGTACCCAAACCACCCCCCACACACACCCCCAGCAGCCCCTACACCCATGACGAGCACCCGAGTCTCGCAGTGCTTCATTTATCCAATGATAAGCCAAAAAAAAAATTGTCGCCCGAAAAACAAGCAAAGCGCACATTGGAAGCCCCGCCAGACGACAGGTGTAATTTTTGAACAATTCCTGCTTTATTGACGATGCAAATAAACACACACAAACCACAATACCAACAACAACAACAACAACAACTGCAGATAAGAAACGTACACAAAATATTCAATACCGATTCCAATGCATTAAAAACACACGCACACACGTTCCTCAGCCAATCAACTTACTTATGTAACCCCATATTTGTAGATATGTTTGTTTGTTTGGAAGCACCAATAAAACTGTACACAGAATGTACTCAAAAGATATTCATTATTTATAAGCGTATTAAACATCTGCATGTGCTTGAAATACATACATATATATTCTTGTAGAAAACAACGACCTTGACAAAATGCAAAATATGAGTTGTAAAACAGATAGAAAGTTAAAGTTAAAATATCAAACAGTTATTCCTTAGAAAAGAGAAATTAAAATAAAATATATGTACAAAAATCATTTAAAGAGAAATTATATCCAAACTGTTAGTCAAAATAAAATAAATAAATAATTGTTAAACAATAAACCGGGCTAAAAACTTAAGATACATTAAGTCGAACGCTATTTTTATGTAAAAAAAAAACAATCACAAAATTATTATTATTTAGTAGCTCCAATTCTGAACTTAGAAAATGAATTAATGTCGTAAGAGTTGTATGACATATGATATATAATATAATATAATAATTTTATAATCCACTCATTGCAATTGCATTAAAACAGTAATTCTTTTTAATTATACGGACAATTTAAGTGTATGTTTTGTTTTGTTTGATAAATTTGTGCTTGGGGCAGTCTCGTTGTTAGTTGAGGTTAGTTAATACCCTAAGGTATCCAGGGGGTGGCGTGGGGCGAGGGGTTATCTTGCCCCACAGCGTTTTGCATAGATGACAGACAGGTGCTGCTGGTTTTGCTGTATAACTGTAATGGACTTATCAACAACAAAATGCTTAAAAATTGCCTGTTTAATGTTGGCTCGTACTACATACAATAAAAAGAGAGAGAGAGAGGGTAAGAAGGGAGAGAATAGGGCGGCATATGAGGCAACGTTGTCTGTCGAGACACAAGACGCAGCGCCGCTAGTCAGGCATTACGCTTTGCGTCGGATTGCGCGATGTGGCACAGATACTTACAATGCGTGGGCGATCGCATAATAGCCATAATCATCAACGGACTACGGACCTGCGCCTGGGCATGACTATGCCAATGGCAAACTGCGACCGGCTGAAAGATTTTCAAACAAATAAAAAATACATTATGTCAACTATGGTTAGGTGCAGTTAGGGAACTTAAGGCAATTTTTATTTTCAAATTTATGTAAAAAAGTGGAGCAACGATTTATGTAAAGCGTATTAAGTTAAAAATATTATTTATGCCTTTATATGCCTCTAATCTTGTGTTTTTTGTATGTGCGTTTGCAATATTCAATGGAACCTCTCTAAAAGGGTATTAAAGAAGAACGAAAGAAAAAACCTCAAACCGCAATCGCATCTGTTGCTGTCTTCGTTTTGGCCGTAGGGCTTTGCACAAGCGCCCACGGTCTTCACAGCGTAATATACAAATATAATATGGATACATGCCGATATATATGTATTCGTATGCTAAGAAAGCGCACAGATGGGATTATGCTATATAGTATAGATTTGTATGTACCAATGAACATACCCGCACACATACAAGAAAATACATATATATATTTATCTAGATTTAGCTCGCTCTATCTTTTGCCGACACAGCGCAGCGCTCAGCGCATTTTATTTATAGATAATTGCTCTTCCTCTTCACATTTGGCGTTGATCCAAAACAAAACAAAAACAAACAAAGCAAAAAAATAATCAAAACAAAACTAAAATTCAAGATTTTTGCAAAAAATAATAGTTATAACAAGGAAAAACATTTTCAACGAAGTTTACATGCTCTCTCGGAGTTTGTTTTCTATATAGTATTATATTATATCATAACAGATCGTGATTGCCTTAAGCCAGCGCCAATTTATAACCTTTGAAATGGTTTGTGTGCGAATATTGATAAGGTTATGATGTCATTGGAACTAATTTGCAACAAAGTCATATCTGCGCGAAACACTTTCAGTTTGAAACAATCAAACATATACTCTAACTTGGGACGAAAAGAACTTAATTGAATAAAAATAAATTTTTGTAAATGTTACAAAACCAAACTTGTTCTTTCACATTACTTGTAGTAGGGTGTGTGAGTGTGTTTGCTAGTTGCTTTTTTTACTTAAGTTAAAGCCCATCTTGCGTTATCTGAAAGGCTAATCTTTTTGGCAGCCAGCTGATTGCCGGGCACCTAAATATACTTATACATATGTATGTTGGCCTTAACTTTAACATTAACTTTTAAATACATATATATAAATAAAATATCATTCAGCACAAAGATTGGCAGTTTAACATGGCAGCCGCACAATAGCCCGGAAACTGGGCACACTTTAGAAAGAATTCGGTCACACTCTGCAAAAAAAAGAATATATTATTTAAATTATGTACTTTTGATGAAGTTTCCAAACATACCCGAAAACAGTTACAGCAGCATTGGGCCAACAAATAGCTGAAAATGTAGAAAAAAGCGCCAACAAATCCGACTATAAACGATACCAAGGCCAGCACAATAAGCCAAAAGACGAACCATAATGGATTTTTCATTATGCTAGAAAGTAGATAAATATTATTTATTAGATTTGTCAGATTTATTTATTATTAAATACTCACAACTTCACTTGCCGTCTAGTTTAGTCAGACTGGGTCGTCTTTGGTCTTTGGCATCAACCCGATTGACCGACTCTGCTCCGACTATATAAAATGCTCAAATCGGGCGGCTATCTAATATTTGAGTGGCGACACTTTCGACCAACAAAACAAAAGACTCGAGAGCTGCTGCCGTTGACTGTTGCGATATGACTGAGGCAAAGTGTCTATACTTTATTTTCAACCGATTATTTGGTCGTAATATATGACGGTTTCAATGTCAGCGTTAATATCTGCTAAAAAAAACAAAGCTGGGAAAATATGCAAATTGCAATCAAGTTAGCTAAAAACATTTCTACTCAATTTTAAATGCACTTTCGTTTACAAAGAAAATTGCTGAGAAAAATGCTCAAAGTTTGTCAAGTCTCTAGATGAAAGAGCTCGGTTCCATACTCCCTTTAACTATCTCAAAGATTGTTAAATGCAATTTCAATCGGCGATTCTGTTTCTGTCTTTGGATCGAAACTCTCACTGATAAGAGGGCTCTTTTGTTATCGATAACATGTGTATATCGGGAACGGGCCGATCTATTGATAACTTAGAACAAGGCTTATGCCAGATTTTCAACTGGTTGGAAGTTCTTCTATACCATTGCCGTTCCCTAGGCCCTGGCCAAGGTCCTGTCTCGATCAAAGTGACAATGAGAATAAACAGGTAGGAAAAATGGGTATCGCTATACCATGGGGGGGAAATAGTATGCTTGAAACCCATTAAGTTAATACTGTTGAAGAAAATTCATTTGTTAACGCAACAAGAACAATAAATCTATGCAACAAACAAAGCTTTGTCTCATTGGCTGCTCTCGTATCAATCGCTATCATTCTATAGATTCCATCTCTGTATCTGTTGTGTGTGTGTCTGTGTGTGTGTTTGTGCAACTATCTGATGCTGACTCTTGCTCTTGCGCAAAAAATAATTCGCAGCTGGTTTTTTTTTTTCTTCGTGTTTTTGTTGAGTGTTTTAATGTTTGTTTGTCTGATTGTGCGGCAACAAATGATTCAGTTGGTCTTTAACTGGAACTTATTAATTTCTACACACACACACACACACACACACAGATACTCTCTAGAAGTTCGTATCACGCAACTTATTATTATTATTCTTGGCTTTGCTGTTGTTACTTTATCGTCGTTATTGTTATTGTTATTTTTATTGTAGTATTGCCACTGTCACTGCCGCCGCTTCTTCATCTTCTTCTTCTTTTTTTTTATTTTTGCTTCATTTTTTTTTCACACATAAAGAACAGCCCATCATTGTTGTGGCAGCTGATAAACTACCAGCTATACATAGAGATGAAAATACATACATACATACATACACTATTATGCTATGAGTACATATGTATGTATGTTGTTCAATGTATTCGTTTTAGAGTTTTGCTAATTTAACGCACAATGCAAGTGCAAACAATTATTGTTGTTGTTGTTGTTGTTGTTTTTTCGCTTAATGAGTCACAAAAAAACAACAAAGAGCTCTCTGCTTAAAGAGTTCATCAGCTTCCATCTTCAATAACAAAATTTATTATTAAAAAAAAAAAAAAAAAAAAAGAATTATCTTCGTTAAGAAAAGATTCTGGATTTTCGATTAAATGAGTATTTTATATATTTTTAGTTAAAAGCACTACATATAAGGTATACGTAATTAGGTATACGACATGTGGCAACATGTCACAAAACGATTCGATTAGTTATATTTATAATTATAGTACAATCATATACATTTATCATAAGAAAGTCAAGAACTTTTTCAAACACAGTAGCATATAATTGTATGTATGTCTGTATGTATGTATGTTTGTTTGTTTGTTTGTACTATGTGTCATCGAGACTAGAAACCAGTTAGGCTGAGAATAGAAATTTGGTATGAAAGCATTTGAACAGTTATTGGCCATTTAGTGAGTACCCAACAACAACAATATATACATACATACATATGTTATAAGTATGTATGCGCACATAGAACACGTGTGAAGTGTCTTGACACAACAAATGCCCAAACCACTGCATACAAGTATGTACAGACATGTATGTACCTGTAACTGTACATACATATAACATGTACATAAACTCAACTTAACTCAACGTCAGCAATTGGCGCGCATTAGTCGACCGCTGTACGTTGTTGTTGTTGCTGCTGCTGTACGTTGGCACAGTCATGGTGAAAATATTTCAAAAATGTCTGTTAACTAACAGCGCCACTGTTATAAGCAGCGATCTCTCAACACACACGCATCATAAGCTTTTCTGTATGCGCAGCGCTCTCTCTGACGCTGGCGCTCCCACTCTCTCGCTCTCGCTCTTTCGCTCTCTTGCACACAGCAGACATATACACAATAGACGGAACACAGACAAATGCAAAGTTGAACGTTGGCTGTTGGCGCTGTTCAAAATGTTATTCAAATGCTGAAAATGGGGGAAAAACGATATAAGAAATAACAAAAAACAGAACACAATACAAACTCGTTCCTTTCGAACATACTATAAAGCGAAAAGAACATCAGTTTGGCCAACAACAACAACAACAAGCAAACTCCACCTGCATTAAAGCTCCAGCTCCAGCAGCTGACGACGACGAACGTGCAACAAAAGCAAGGCACACATGTCCAGTGTCGCCCCCCGCCTGACAAACGAAACATAGACAACAACAACAAAAAGCATTCATACTTTCACACATATCTATGTACGTATGTATGTATGTATGTATGTATGTGGATAGTTGTTAAACTTGCTTGCTAACTCGATATTCTCTTGTATGCGTGTGTGTGTGTGTGTGTGTGTGTGGTGTGTTGGTGTGCTTGTCTGGAGGGAAAAGTTCTCTAGCTTAAAAGCATTTAATTCTATTGTATTCGAACAAATGATCGCCACTTCATATTAATTTATCCGAGTCATCAAATTTACCCATTTTATTTATTTTCATATTACCAAACGATTCGAAAAACCTGTTAAACAAACGATTATTTATACAGAAGTACTTTAATGAACAATATTAATTCAATTTAAAAAAAAAAAATAAATAATTAATAATTTTTTTGATTTCTTATTCTTATTCGTATTAAAATCGACTTATTAAATATATTTTTGTTATTTTATTAATAATTATTAGTAAATAAATAATATTTGTTATTATTATCTTAGTAAGATTTACCGAACCGAACCGAACCGCGAACAGAGTGTTTCCCCAATCGAGCCTGCCCCATATTCTTCGATATCTCTGTATGTGTACGATCATTGCTTGTATGTGTGCGTGCGTGTGTGTGTGTATGTAAGCCTGTTTGTTTGTATGTTTTGTGGTTGGCCTACCTGCTTTTGTGGACTCCTTAGCCTGTTTTGGGTACAGATGCAAAATGCTACCCCTTCCCCTCATTCACCACTTCCACTGACACAGACGATGCCTGGAACTTTGCTTTTCTTTAAGCACACACACACATGCATGCTGCTCTTCTATGCCCAACAACAACAATAAAACAAGTGAGCGAAATCGAGCGCAAAGTAAATGAGCGGCAAAAGGCAGTGCAGTTTGGCTCTCCTCCGTACGTTGTATAAGTCACACGTACACACACACACGAATGAAGAGAGCGCATGTATGTGTGCACGTTTTGATCTCGTGGGTATTGGTGAGTGTTGTTGTTGTTGCATTCAGTTGGAGCTTGATCACATTGTATGCGGTTGCTGTTGTTGTTGTTGTTGTCATCGTTTGTGTGTTAGCAAACTAAACAGAAACAAACAACCATTCAACCAAACAGCCAACCAACTAGCCAGCGAGCCAGTCAAACAGGCAGCAGCGAACAGAGCCCAGACACGGAGCCCAGTCAGTCGGCGGCGGGCATTGCGAACCCATACGAACCGAGCGAGCGCGAGCAATCGAACGAGCGAGCGAGCGGACGAACGAACGAGCAACTCTGCCGTTCTTTGTATATTGATTCGGATTCACACAATTCAGTCGATGAGTTTCTCTCGCTTCTGCGCGTTGCGTGTTTCGCACTGTTTCCGCGATTTTTTCGTTGTCGTCATCGTTTGCCGAGTTTGTCCCCACCCGCCCGATACGTCGTTCGCCCTTCGTCGTGTGAGGCTCGGTGCGTTTCTTCTCTCACTCTGCGACTGTGTGTGTGTGTGTTTAAATACTTATTTATATGTATGCATGTTTCTTATTTTATTTATTTTGTTTTTTTTTTGTGTACTTATTGTGTGTTGCCTAATATCAAATACATACATACATATGTAAAAAGATTTCATTTCGATTATTTCTTGGATTTTTATCGGTGTGTGATTGTGTGTGTGCGCCCTTTCAGTTAAATTTTGGGCGGTTCGCGAAGTGAGTTGTTGTTCTTCTTCTTCTTGCCTAAAATGTCAACAAAATGCAATTGCTAAAATTTCATTCAATTGTAATTTGCTTTGTGTGCGTGTGCAGCTTAAATGCTAATACAAACATACATACATACACATGTGTATGTGAGCGCCAAGACAAGATCAATTGTGTGTGTGTGTGTGTGATGGACCTAGAGCCCATAAGAGACAATCAAGATATACACACACACACACACATAAATATTTGAATGTATTTTTTGCACGCTCTCAACCGAAAAAGAAATGCGTGGGTCAAACAAACAAAAACAACAACAGCAAACTTTGCGTCGAAAGCTTTCAATTAATGCACAAAATTACCAAAGCGCTCGCCGCCTCCCTTCCCCGCCCGTCTCTCTACGAGTTTCGCGCGCTCTTTCGATTCTTCTCTGAGTAGAATACTCTTGCTGTTGTTTCTGTTGTTTTTATTGCTCTCCTGCGCTGCACCTTTTTTTCACACACACACACACAAGCGCAAATGTTAGAGTAGACGCGACACACACACACACACACACATAAACGCACTCAAAAGATCTCAACTCCAATTGCCTCGCAACTGGCATTTCATAAATCTTTGCAATTTTATAGTTTGGTTTCCGTCAACGGTGTGAAGTGCAAAAGTGGCAATCAAAGTGCTTTGAAACGCGTTAACAAGCAGTAAAAAACGCCAACGCGTTATCAATTCTGATAACATATATAAAAAAAAGTGAAAAACAGCTAAAAAAAAAAAAAAAAACAGTAAGAAAAAGAAGTAAATAACTAGTGTTCGTTTGTCAGCATCCCGCGCTACAATACTACAAAAAACATACATATAATATATAAATATATATATATACATATACATACATATGTATATATAGTATAAAGCTGGCTGCATGAAAAACATCACCAGCTCAAGCACTTGCGGCACGGGGCTGCTGCAATTGCAGAACAATCTCAGCAACAGCGAATTGGACGTCGCCGCTGTTGTTGGCAAACCAGAAGCAGGTGCGTTATTTGCTCTCTCTTCCAACACAAACATTTTCTAAATCACGCTCTCTCTTTCTCTCTTAATAACATATTATGTACACACATAACATTTAGTATAGTGTGTGTGTATGTATGTGTGTGTGTCGATAAATGCATACGTCGGTTGCTCTTCGTATCTGTCTCACGTCAAACAACATCTGATATTGATCGTAACTCAGGAGAGAGTGAGAGAGAGAGTGCGGACAACCCTTAACATTAATTTGCACATTGATACACATTTATGTATGTATGTATGTATGTTCATATATCAAAATAAGATTTGTGACTTAAATCTGCAACTTATTTAAAAAAAACATTTCTCATTCATAATTGCGAATGTTATTTATTGAAAATCAAAAATTAATAAAAAAAAATCAGTTTAAAAATATTTCACGGCCAAAAATAACATTTTTTTAACATTCTCTGTAAATTTTGTTAACCTTCTCAGAATCAGAATAATAATGTCCTGCTGCAATTAAAAACGAACATAAACCACGAAATATCAGTGTAACTGTGCATGTGTGTGTGTGTGTGTATGCGTCTGCTACACCTTGGACAGTTTGTATTGATCGCGTCACAATTTACTCTTACGTACGTGCAGGAAGCCTTGTTTGCTCTCTCTCTCTCGCTCTGAACGTTTAAACACTCTCTTTGGGTTTGGGCACGACGCACGTTCTTCGTTTTTAAATCAAGTCAACACTCTCTGCTGGTGACAAAGACAACCAATTCTAGCAACAACAACCACATTGGATACAACTATACTGGTTTCTACCTACACACACACACACACACACACACCGTTCATTTCTACCTTTTGCATATTCCACCTTTTATGTGTGTGTGCGTGTGTGTGTGTACGCTGCTGTCTATTGAATCGAGTCACAACAACAACAATAGCAATACAAAAACTCTCAACGCGTTGTCTCTTTGTAATGAACGTGTGTCTATGTGTGTGTGTTTGTGTTAGGTGGGGTTCACAGAACCCGATCGGTTCCGTCTTGCGCAATGTTGTTGTTTTTGCCCATCCACAGTTTGTCATGTCCTGCTCTCTCTCTCTCGCTCTCAGCACACTCAAAAGTCATGACGTCGCAAGCCCATCTTGTGCTGTTATCGCTACCATTAATTCGACTGTTAATAACATAACAAACAGTCTGTTATGCAAAATTAGGAGCGATCGCAACTGCAACTCGACCCAACCAACAACAGCAACAACAACAACAGAGCCAAGTCAGCAATAAATAGTATTAGCAATAGCAGCATTAACAGCTTGTTGTATGTGTTTTTTTTTTATTTTAACTTCGACTTTTAAGTTTGAGTTCGAGTTTGAGTTGGACGTGTGTGGATTTCTATCAGGCGAAACAAAAAGTTGTCCTACCAGTTTTGTTTTTTTATGTATATTTCTTTCTTCATTTAGTTTTGTTGTTGTTGTTGTTGTTTTGTCTTTTGCTTTTTGGGGCCATTCTTTTTGTGTTTTCCTCTTGTTGTTGTTGTTGTTGTTGCTGTTGTTGCTCTGTGTGTGTGTGTGTGTTTACCTTGGTACTCGCGACGAATTTGATTTGAACGGTTTCCATACAGCATTCGCTGTTCGTATTCGGTTGCTGTTCCGATTCGTGCCGTTCCTTTTCTCTCTCTGCGTTCCTTTTCATTCCTTGGCTTGCCCTGCCTTTCCCCTTGCCCATTTGAGTAGAGTGCCAATTATGCAATCGTGTCCGATTTTCAATCAATTCGATTCGATCCAATCAAATCCGTTCTATGCAATTTTCTTCGATTCCCTTTGATTTAGTGGTCCACCCCACACAATGTCTAATATTTAGCTTTTCTTGTCTTGTTGTTTCCTTCAATCAGTTAGCGAACAAACGAAACGCTTTACCATCCATTTGCCACGAGACATTATTTGGCTTTATCTCTCTCTCTCTCTCTCTCTGCCAGTCGCAGTTAAAAACCAGTTTTAGCTTATTTTTTTTTTCTTCTATTCCCTATTCGTTGTTGTAGTCTACCGTTGCAATCAGCGCTGCGACAAGGCAACAGGCGACAAGAAGTTTTCAATCAAACTCTTCACCAAAAACATTTTAAATTGTTTTCGTTTTATTTTTTTTTACTTATATTTTATTATTTTGCTGGTTGTCGTATTATACAATTAATCTTTATTGGCGTTGTTGATATCGTTTTTTTTTTTTTAATTTTCATTCTTATGTTCAAAGTTCTCTTAAGTCCAGCTTTAGCAAATTCTACAAATCATACAAAAAATAGAGAAAAAAATAATTGCGAACATGTGTTTTGTTAAATATTGTTTCTGCTAACACAATCAAATGAAACCAAATAGAAAACCAAAAACGAACTCAAATAAAATTGCATTATTTTCGATTTGATGACTAACAGTTTTTTCCAAACATAAATATATGAGCCAGTTATAGAAACAAACTATTTCCTTATGAATGACACAACTCTTCTTTATGTGAATTATATTTATTTATTTTTGCTTATGCGGCCTTCTGCAGTCAAGAATTCTACGTAATACGGTAGCGTCAACAATTTGGTGGTAAATCTTGTGTCTGGCATCTCTCATTTCTTGTTTCTTGTTTCTGGCCCTCATCCTTTCATTAACAAAAATATATACATATATACGCAAATTGGCAACTTAACTTCCTACAACATTTACATACATATATACGAACATATGTCTGTCTGTATATGAATATATCACATATCATTCACTCGGCACTGATGGATGTGCGAACAAATAAAAAGATTTATATGTACATATATACAGATAGATAGTTCGTGAAAGCATTGTCGCCTGTCAACTGGATGATGAGTGATGAAAACGAAAGCAATTCAAGCGCCATTGCAGATCATGTGCAAAAAAAAGCACACACACACACACACATGCTTCTCACACGGATACAACTGCAACGGCTCTAACTCTTTTAGTGTTGACAATTTGACTCTTTTTATTTTTGGCGGCATTATTGTGTGAGAGGTGTAAAATAGTAAGTTAAGTATAGAGACTTGAAACAAATATTTTTGTCAATATAAAGGTCACCCTCTGGGGGGGGGTGAAGAAAAATAATAAAAGCAATAACTGAAAATCAATAAGACCTTTTAGCTATAATTTGGTGCAAAGCTTCTAGCGTCCCTCCCAATATAGGTTTTGCCATCCTCCAAAATATCGCATTAAAAATAGTTTGGTCACCCCCCCTTTCACCCTCAGCCGACTCTTCCTTGTGCAAGCGTATAAAAGTAACTTGTTGATTTTTCTATTTCCTCACCAAATCTAGCCGTTTTTTTTTTATGTCAACACTTAAGCTGCTGCTGCTGCTCTCTTGCACTCATTTAACCGATTCGATTACCGTTAGATTGTATTTATTCTGTTTGAAGAGTATGTACGTGACTTGTGTCGCACTTCCTGTTTCGGTTTGTTGTTGGCCGGAGAAATGTTGCCAATTATTCAAAGTGTGCGGTGGCGGCAGCTGCTGTTGTCGACACACAAATAAAATAAACAAATAATAACTAAGCATGTGTCGCATCTAGTATGTAAATATTCTACTAGCTGTGTGTGTGTGTGAGTGTGATTGTGTGAGACTTGACGATTTGCCGCCTGGCGATGTTTTTTTGTTTTTTTTTTTTTGTCGCCACGCCGCGTTGGTCCAAACTAAAAAGTGAGACGTCAACGTCGACGTCGCATCCCATGCACTCACTCACAACTACTCAACGAAACTAAACTAAATTCACTCGGCAAGTACTTAGTACATACACACACACACACACACACCGATGAGGCTGTTCGTTCGTTCGGCTGTCGGCAAACTTTGCGTTGCCGAGCGAACGGTCGAACGGGTGAGCGGACGCGGGCACCTGTCTGACTCATCGCTTTAATTTTAAACACTATTCCGAGACCTTAGTCAATGAACGCGGCGAAGTGCGCGCCGCGCACCCAAAAAGTCAGCCCAACGCCCAAAGAGAGAGAGAGAGAGAGCACCGATAATGCTGCTGCGGCAAACGCTAAACGTTCTCCATTCGTGGGCACAACACCACACAAATCAAATTTGCTTTTGTGCGCCCAAGAGTTATTGCAAAATGTTGCGTTGCAATGCATATTGCTTATGTTTCTCTCTTGCGCTTGCTTGCTTGCTTACTCTCTCTCGCACTGTTAACAATAACAGTGACTGGGCAATGCATAAATTTGGCACGTGACGTTATCCATGCTCACCTATAACTGCTACTGCTACTGCTAATGTTACTGTTGCAGTTACTGTTATTGCTGCTGTAATGAGTACTTTTTTAATGTTAATACTAGATACAGGAAAAACATTACTTATGCGGCACATTGGGCACAATATATTTAACCTTTAAAAAGTCAGATCTAGCAACCTTTGAAAGATGTTCCTTATTTTAGGCATTGTAATTTTTTAGTTCCTTTATTCAAATCAAAACACAAACAAACAAATTAACAAAATATCAAAATGGATCCAACGGATAAAACGGTAACGGAATATTTGGATAAAAATCGCTTTGGTACAGTGATTCGAGTACGCAAAGAATCGGATATTGAGCTGTGGCACAATTCGATTGCCTATTTCGAACTACTTAATTTTATCAATGAGACGAGCGGAGCCATTCAAGGCATACGGAAGGAGGATGACTCCTATCCGGTGAGCGAGATCATGCTGAATCTGTGCGGCATCTTCGATCGCATGCTCAAAGGGCTGACCGCCGCAACGCAACAGCCTTCGCCGCCCGATTTGCTGCCACAGCCAAACATTGCCGAACAGTATCGCAACTGGTCACGGCACATGATCAGGAACATGCCCAAGTCAGTCGAACGGGCAATTCCCGTTGGCAAGTGTGAGCATATTCCCGAACTGGTTCAGTATCTGGCCGGTGCCTTTGGCAATCCGACACGCATCGACTATGGGACCGGGCACGAGCTGTACTTTCTGTTCTTTATGTGCAGCTTATTCCGCACCGAGATCCTCGGCCGGGAGGATATGGCGGCGGCGGCGCTGATGCTCTTCCAGCGTTATTTGTATGTTGTGCGCGAATTGCAGGTGCAATTCAAATTGAAGCCAGCTGGCTGCCAGGGTGCCTATTCCCTCGACGAATATCAGTTTGTCCCCTATATGTGGGGCGTGGCACAATTGTGCTACAATCCACCGTTCCAGCCGAACGATATGCTCGAACCCGATGTCTATACGCAGTGGCGCCACGACTATCTCTTGTCCGATATGGTGGCATATTTGTCCCGACAAAAACAGGGCGCATTCACGGCACACTCCAACCAGCTGTGGAGCTTGACGTCAGTGGCGTCATGGACCCACATCTATCGGGGCTTGTATCATATGTATACGGATGAGATTGTCTGTCAATATCATTTGATGCGCCACATCACCTTTGGCTCCGTCATGTCCTTCGATCCGGCGCCATTCGGCTCCTTCGTGCATCGTCCCCAACTTGGCTTTGTTGACCAGAACGATGAGGGAACAGTAAGTTCCGTCTATACTTCGCCCTTCATGTCACAGCAAGAGGAACAAGAACTGCAAGACGATATAGAATTTGAGTTCGGAGATATTGAATTGGATGGAGTCGAAGTGGAAGTGGACGTAGAAGAGGAACAACAACAAAAACAACAACAACAACAGCAGGATCCTATACCGGGGACGGAAGCTTCTGTAGTTTCCCACAGCGGATTTAGTTTAAACTAGAATAAATATACATTATCCATTGTGAAATCTATCGCAACGAATTGAAAACAAATCAAATTAAACTTGGCCAACAATCTTTTTGTTGCTACTGCTTTCTGGTTAGCTGTTGGCTGTTGGCTGATGTATCACCAGCTGCCCATTAAACGTAAACCAGTTCCAGCTGTTGCCACAACCCCCCCCACCCCCCACCACCCGACTAAAAATCTGTTAACCGGTTTAGAAACAGACTAAAAAAAAGCTGTTGCTATCGTTATTGTTGTTGTTGTTGAGAACTGTTATACATAAGTGATACGTCGTCGTTGTTGTTGTTGTTGTTGCAACTTTAAGCCAAATGCAACACAGTTCGACGGCTAGGGCCCAGGATTGAGCTCAATCCGAGAACATATTCACAATTGTTAGACGGCAACAACAACAACAACAATAATCATAATACATAATAATAAAAACTGGCCATAAACATACACACACACACACACACACACAATACAGACATACGAGTATGGCTTTCTTTCCGGTTTAATCGATCGAACTGTTGTGGGCATAGCCCAAAATGTCAACGACAATAATTGCCACTAACACTACTACTATAAGCCATGACTAATACATGTTTTATTAATTTTTATATATATGTATGTGTGTGTATATATTTGTTAAAGTCGCTGTTTAAACTGCCGATTTATTCAGATGAGCAGCTAAAAGATATAAAATTTGCCTAATTAACGAATAACCTGATGAAAGTAAATCCCAATGACAGGAACCTGAGAATTTTTCGAAACAAAACATTGATATCAATACAAATTAAATAATACAGTCGAACTTCCATACAACGAACTTCCGAATAACGAAGTTTTCTACATTACGAATTGATTTCCAGAACCCTGCAACATTCTGTACTACGAGTTTTCTCTATAACGAACGTTTTTCTTGTCCCCTTGAGATTCGTTATATAGAAGTTCGACTGTAGAATGAGTAGTTCTGGCAATTTGGCCGATTCTTAATAACTTTTATTCAAATTAAGTAAAACCTTAAAAGTAAATCGGCTTTTGATTAAAGATAATTTAAGGTGTTACCGTTTTGCTTGCAGGACCACATACTTAATACGCTTACGTGTTAGAGGGTTAAATGATATGCAGACAGCTGTTCAATGTTGACAATCCACAACAAAAACAGCTGATTGTGCATCGAATTGCATCGGAAAATGGTATTCAGGCAGTAGCAAAATGATACTTAAACTTATAACCTTTATTTAGTTTGATTAACTTTCTTTAATAAATGCAAAAAATCCATTCTTTTCTGACTTAAACATATATCAAATTCATTTTCGAAAACTTAATGTTGAGAACCGTTCCAAACTCTTTGACATGATGTTAAGGATAAGCATTATTGTAGAGCTGAAATAGTTTTTGGAATTTCAAGTTGACATTTAATCAAGAAATGATATTTGAAAGTTTTATCTCATTTATTTCGGTTGTTGTTGTTGCGCTACCCTTAAAAACTAATCTGTCTCCATTTAGTATTGTGTGCCAGACATCGGGGTCATCGAAGGGTTAACCCTTGGCCTTGCCAAGCACTTTTGGCACATTTATTTGTTGTTGTTGTTGCCGAATCGTTTGAGAACGGTTTTGTGCCGGCAAAGCAGAGTTTCTTTTTTTTTATAAGATGATTGAATATTTCAAGTGCTCCAAACAAACCTACACAAATACATACATACATACTGCGCTGAGCAGTTGATTGATGTTGTACTATCACCACCTTGCCCATAATAAATGCTTAAACTAGGGTTGAAAACTGCTTTAGAATATATGTATGTATGTATTTATGTATATGTCAACATAACATACAAACATTGAGTCGCGACTCAAGTGATAAAAAGTGGTATTGGCATATGTGTATACATATATGAATATGCTTGTGTGTGTAAAGTAGTGTCTGATGCAAATTGAACAAAGATTGAAAAAGATAACAGCTTGCGAAAGCCAAGCCCAAACATAATCACTTTTGTCAAGTTTCTTATAAGATGCAATAAATTGTAAGAATTTTTTTAAGAAATATATGTATGTATAGAACCCGAAAGGTTTCTCGTTAAAAATGTGTGAGGCTAGATTTTGATTAGCATACAGTTTAGTTTAGCCGGTGATGACTGTGCATAATTGCTGAAATATGTAGAAAGAATGAAAGTTTGTTAAGCTGTGTGTGTGTGTGTGTGTGTTAACCCTTGCTTTAAATACTTCGTTCATGTCATATAAAATAATTTTGTGTTTTTTTTTTTTTCATGTTTCTGAGGAATGCGACAAATGTTGTGCCACTGTGCAGGCTTCGTGTATGTGTGTGTGTGTGTGTGTGGTGTAGGTTAGGGGTGGAATTTTGCTTGCGGCATACATTGCAGGACATTATTTTTGGGCGTTGTATGTGGGGGTTGGGTGCAGCACAGATTTGAATAGAGATCACCCTACTACATATTAACAACGAAGCAAGCAAGCGAGGCAAGTTTTCAGCACACGCACAACACACACATATTCACAAGTGGGGTGACTGATCCTTGCAACAGCAGCAACACCAACATACGCCGCAAGGACAGCTGTTCACCGTTCTCGCAAGCGTGAAGAAGAAAATAGTGGAAAAATGCAAACCAAAATAATAAATACCATAAATTCCAATTGCAAGGGTGGCAAGGACACACACACACACACACACACACACAATGCATACGCATTCCCTTCTTAATTCCCAAACAGGAGCAGCTGTCTGAGCCGAGTTTGAGCCTAGGTTTGTCTAATTGGAAATTACAATGAACCGGAAACCGTTGCAACCCAAAAAAAAAAAAAAAAAAAACCAAATATGATAATATTATATATATGTGTGTGTGTGTGTGTGTGTGTGTGTGCTAGTGAGATTATGAAAAATGGCATAGTCACCCCTAAAAGTGAGGCCTATAAACATATATCACACACACACACACACACAGGAGCAACAACCCCCTGCAGCAATGCAGCCGCCGCCGCCGCCGCGCATTATTATTAAATAGTTGCACCGAACCGTACCTTTTTCTTGTTATCGGGTTGATGTGTGTGTGTGTGTGTGTGCGTGTGCATGCGCGATCCTAGCTACAAGCAATATTGTACAGTTGAGAATTTTGGCATAAAGCTTTGACCATTTTTACCGTCAGAGTCGTGCAAGGGTTTTTTTTTGCGGATTGGTGGGGGCGAGGCAAAGCTAAAAACATGATTTGAAATTGAAATTTCTTTGCTGGCGGTTCTTGGAATTTCTCAGATTCTCTCTCTCTCTCTCTCTATCTGTCTCTCTCTCTCACCTACTTTGATATATGCTATGACGCACGACGCGTCGCAGTCGACGCAGACACTGGCATTTTTGGTCGCCTTCCCTTAATTGTTAATGTGTGTGTGTGTGTGTGTGTGCGGCACTGACTGTGCCTTTTAGCTGCGCCTGCATCCTGTCGCGCTGCCAACCATCATCCCCTGTAGCCAACAAAAACCAGAAAAAAAAAACCGAATTAAATAAAAAGGCATTTCAGTTTTCACTGCGCGTTTCAATCAAACAGACGCGTTTGCGTTTTTCTATTTTCTCTCTTTATATCTTATTCGCTCGCTCGCTCTCGTTTTTGTTTTGTTTTTGGTGCGTGTCAGTGTCGTTCCCACCTTGCCCCAATAAATGTGCCAAAGATCTCAAATCAGAGAAGCTTAAAAATTATTAAAAACCAGAAAAAACCAGAATCGAAATCTAAACGATTCTGCCCTTCATATTGTGTGTGATTTTGTTTTGTGCACTCGGAGAATAATTCAAAATTTATTTGAAAGACGACACAGATAACGGCTCCAAAGTGGCGCCGTTCTCCAAACATTTGGATTCCCTTGAGGAATTTAAGACATTATCCGGTGAGTTTGACATTCGCCACAATCCACAGAAACTCAAGTTTCAATTCTCAATGCGATTGCTTTTGCCTACCTAAGAATCCCGAAAGTGGCACAGGTAGACTAACAGGCAATCAGGCAATCAACCCGCAATCCTTATCGCCCCTCTATACTATTTAATACCTTCTGGGCAGGTCAACAATAATATAAATAGAGTTGAAGTCAATCTATTGCCTTTTCGATTTAATATTTTTAATTTTTATGTCATTTAATTGTTTCGCAACAAGAGATAAGTTTGATAAAAGTAGAATCTTTGGGTTTGAATCTGCTTCGATCTTTTTTTGTTGTATATTACATATATCCAAAAACATCTCTTACTCTCTTTGATTTAAGCATAAGTCCTTAAAAAGAGTTAGATTATTAACTCTCGAAAAAGCTCATAAGTTTAGTTTGATTGTCTTCGGGATAAGTATTGGAAAACTTTTCTTTCCTTATCAGTCAATATGACTCGTATATTTTCTATATTCACATATCATACTTATAAGTAATGAGATCTAACTTGCAATTCTATAAATCGTGTGACTTCGACTTGAATTCGTAATAAATCTAAAGAATTCAATTGATAAATCTATCGTACCTAAAACAAACCTTAGTTACTTAGTTGCACATCCAAGATGTTGCACACACACACACACACACACATACTAACATTTATTGTGTGTGCGTCTTTGATGTACTATTCAGTCATGTGCTTACATACTTGTGCTCCGGACATGCTGACGATGACGATGATGATGATGATTATCAATTTGATGGTAGGAGGCGCGCTTTGATTGTCTCGTTTGTCTAACGCCCACTTGCATGACCCACGCCCACTGCCACAACTTCCCCCTTTGGATGTGGGGGGCTATTGGTGGCACCATTGTTAAATATATTAAATGAAAAACGTACTTAAGTGCGTGCTGAAGCGCTTTTCATCTGGTACAGCACCAGCAAATTCATAATGCATATCAACACCAGCCGGACAGCTGGCGGGCAGCGCCGGTTCGGTTCGTGTGTTTGTTAGCCAGGTTAGGGCGCCAAAGCATGTTGCATGCTTCGAAAGGGGGAGGTGGTGCAGCAGAGTATGAAGACTATGATGACACAGATTTATGGAGCTAAAGTCTCATTTTAAATGTGTGACACAAACATGGAATCCGCATCTCTCTAAAATGTTTTCCTCTTTTTGCATTTGTCGTTACAGTTGGACCCGGCACCATACCATCTCCGTGGCCACCAGTAAATGCCGGCCCTCCTGGTCCCCTGGGATCGGCCGACACAAATGGCAGCATGGTGGACAGTAAAAACTTGGATGTTGGCGACATGAGCGATGTAAGTAATACCTGTTATCGAATATCAACCACTTTATAAATCAAAATTTCTTTGAGAACGTAAACAGACTCTTATTCAACTAAAGGCTTGACTAAAGTTAAACCTTCAGTTCTTTCATATAGCTTGCTATTAGTATATAATTAATAGGTTTCAACGAATATTCGATGAGGCTAAAAGCAATCAATATAATTGGCATGATGACTTCGGAAAATATCCATACATTTGACGCCTGATTGGCTGAGCAAATTCCACGTTGAGTATCCTTAATTGAAGTGCAATTTTAACGTATCAGGTGCTGAATAATCGATGAGACATTGAACAAGACAAGCCTATTGTAGAAAAGTAATCGATAAATATGACCCAAACATTTGCAAAAGACAATTGTCGCAAGTTCTTAATAGTATATAGTCATGGCAATTTACTGCTATTGGTTGATTAATAAATAATCTATTTAGGAAGCCTTTGCAGTTTAACAAACTTTAATTTTGTATTTAACGATTTTTTGCAGGACGAAAAAGATTTATCATCTGCCGACGCTGAGGGTGTTTGGAGTCCGGACATTGAGCAAAGCTTTCAAGAGGCACTGTCTATATATCCACCATGTGGACGCAGAAAGATTATATTATCCGATGAGGGTAAAATGTATGGTAAGTGTTTTTAACAAAGAAACTATCGATAAAACGTTTCTTGCTTCGCTGTACAAAAGGGATAATTTGTTATGGATGGTACTACCTTATAGATACTATTTAAGTTCTTCACGTTGCCACCAAAGTTTCGCTCTCTCTTTCGCTCATTTTCGCTCATTCTATTTGCGCGCTGTGCGTTGTTGTGTTACGTCTTTGTGTCCTCGTGGCTTGGGTAAATGAAAGAATGAAACAAACAGGAATTTTTGCGGTAGCCACCGTTTGGCTCTATTGTTTGCTGTTGTCTCCCATACCCTGCAAACAGTCAATCAAGAGAGCGCCATGAACTCTTCAAATAAGTTTACATCAAACAAAAATGAACGCAAGATAAATGGGGCTAGAATTATTATGAGCTCAGCAAAGTGAGCACTTAAAAGTTAAACACTTGTTTGGTTATACGAATCAAAATTATCGATTAATATCGATTTAATCGGTTTCATTAATTTCTCAAAAAATCTTCTTACAAAAATCAAAGTTTTTCACAGAAGTTAAATTAAAATAAAAATAACTTTGGATAAAGAGCATGGCGCAGTCGATCATTTTTGATTTCTAGCCGCGTTCTTGCGCTCCTTTTTTTGTTGTTTTTAATTTTTATTTCATTTTTTTTTTCGTTGGTGTTTTTGTTTTTTGTGTTTTTGGTGTTGTTTTGCGTATGTTTGTGGCGGCCGTGTAAAGAAAACATAAATTCCGTACTTTGAACCTTGAGCTAAAAGTTGTGTCAAAGCGCTTTGTGCGCCCAGGTTGAGTGGGTGGGGTGGGGTGGGGTGGGGTTGGGTTGGAATGACATCGGGCGATATGGCAGAGCGGCGTTCAAACTTTGACACCGTGCAGCAACAGCACAAATGTTTTGGGAGTTGGGCTAAATGTGCTGACAAGTAAAATTGTAAACGTGAGCTCGGTTGTGGTATAGATATATATATATATGTGTGTGTGTGTGTGTGTGTGTGTGTGTGGGCAAGTCAGCGGGAGTTGTAGTATTTACAATAAAAGCTTAAAAGGACATACGATGCCGGCGGCGTTTTGCTGCTTTAGCCGCACCCAAATGTCGGCTCAATGGAATTACGACAGCAAATTGTGAGAATGCTGCGCCTCTAGCCGCCACCTCCTAACCCACACACACATACACACAGAGAGAGAGAGAGATAGGTATTGTTGCCTGTGTGTGTGTGTGTGTGTGTGTTTTATTTGAGACGTCTACACGCATAAACAACAAGTTTTGTAATTTATATCCCTGAGGATATTGTTTTCATTTTATGCTCGGACTAGCCCAATACCCATTTGCCTCCTCCCCACCTCTCATTTACCCCCACCACATATTCATTTGTCCTTTTGTCTACTCTACTTTGCTGCTTGCATGCAAAAGCCCACTACTTTGCTTTTCGGCTATGGCTTAAGCGGTCTTTCGTCCTTCCAGCCGGTGTTCGGTGTTCGTGTTTCTGTCTTCTATTTGAGCAAGTAATTAATTTTCACTTTTCAATTTTGCCGTTGGGCTGTTGGCTAGCTAACACCTTTAGTGCACCGGGCTTATATTTTTTGTTGTTGCCTGATGACCCCCCAACCCTTTGCAAGCATGAGCCTGTCGGGCAACGTTCCAAACATGCGATCCGTTGAGACCTATCCCAATCCTTCTGCCTCGTAGAGGAATATTATTATTTTAATAAGTTGGTAGTCGGGTCTTCAAAATAGTTGCAGTGTACTCTGTGCTCAGTTTGTATCGGGTTTAATATTCGATTTGAAATTACACTGTTTTTTTTTTGAACGGTTTGGCTAAATATGCAAAACATTGTGACAAGAGGCGGCTAAAATAGTTTATTTATTGCCAACACGTGGCTAATGCAGCCAGCCACGCTGGGAATTCCTTGACGCCCGCCAGCAGCTGCTGCACAAGCGTTCATGCTGTTGTTGTTGTTGCAAAAAGCCGAACGTGAAAAACGCGACGCGTTGTTTTTGTTGGTGGCAAATTGGAAAAATGTTTGTTTTTTTTTGGGGCTGCTGCTGCGGGCCAAAAACTGCGCTGCAGCATGTTCGCCAACACACAAAATATATTGGCAAAGTGTTGCTGCGATCCCCCCCTTTGAGGATTACACAGAGCGACGCAGAGAGAATGGGTGCGCGGAAGGGTGGGGGGGGTGTGGGGATGGTGTGGGTGTTGTGGCTGCTGCTGCTGCAGCGTTATGTGTGAAAATATAACCATTGTTTGGTTGTTAATTTTCAAAATATTTACATAGTCACTGGGCATGCAACAAACACACACACACACACACACACACATGCACATGCACCCACCCTGGTTATGACACATGACACAAGGCGGATGGACAGCTGCATGCAGCTCGTTTAAAGGGGGCAAGTGTTGCTTTTTGTTGATGCTGCCTGCTGCCTACTGTGAAATTTGTGGCCTGAAAACTTTGCTGGCAACCGCTTCCTCCAGCTGCTGCCACAAATATGCGGCGCCGCTAGTGTCGACTCTTAGCTAAAGCTAATACACATATTTTAGTGTAACCCTATGTGTGTGTGTGTGTGTGAATTTTCTCGCTGTTTGGTGGGGCAACTCGTTCGATTAGCTGCGACCACGGATTTTCAATGCTGGACAAATTGGCTGTGCGGGATATAGTATAATATATATATATATATATATATGAGAAGTTGAGTTCAGTGCACATAAAATCCAAACTCGTTATTAGGATCTTCCAGAAATTGGAACCATTCTGGCAAAATCTGACTGTAAAAAGGGAGTTTCTTTTGAATGCCAGGAGGCAAAACAAATGAGTCCTTGCACAACGCTAAAGATCCAGAAATGAAAGATAAACTGTATGAAAAATGCATTCTGACTAAAAGTTATTTGAGCCTTTTTAAATGAATCAAAATTATTCTTGTTGAAT
Organism: Scaptomyza graminum; assembly: GCA_018901835.1. Taxonomy (NCBI): domain Eukaryota; kingdom Metazoa; phylum Arthropoda; class Insecta; order Diptera; family Drosophilidae; genus Scaptomyza; species Scaptomyza graminum. The sequence goes on along the minus strand of JAEIFL010000001.1, from coordinate 4,257,832 downwards.
TTTTCAATAAAATAAAACTAGCCCAGCATCCAACTGGCTCTTATTTGAGAGCGTTAACTGAACCTCTGACAAAATGTACCTATCAACCGCCTAGTATGTACTGCATTAAGGTCCTTGCTGTTGAACTGCAATTGTATATATAGCATATAATGATAATAAATGATTTGAAAAAGCAGCGACACATCAATTGACTGATTAACCTTTTTCGCAATTTAAAAATGAGTACATCAAACTATGTGTGTTGTGTGTGTGTGTGTGTGTGTGTGTGTGTGTGTGGTTTCTGCTTCTGCTTTGTATCTCATATTTATTTACATAGACGCCACTTGACACACGCATAAATTAAGTCTGGCTGGCTGGAATTGTTATTCATTTGCAAATGTGAAAATATTATCTTCAACTGCCACTGCAAGCTAACAAGTGGTACTCGATTTGCCACACACGCACGATGTTCAAGTGTTTTTGCTTAAATCATAAGCAGCATGGTAATTAAATTTGATACATTTGAAACATTCAATTAAGTGCAGGACCTTCGTAGTATCTACGGATACGAATTCGAATACGAATATCAATTGAATAAAGTGTGTGAACTGCAATAAACCTTTGGGGTCAGCCTTTCACATAATTAATTAACAAATGTTCGATGTTAGATGGCATCAATTTAATTGGCATACATATGTATGTATGTCAATCGCTCAAACTGTCAACGAATGCTGCACTCAATTCAAAAATTGATTTCAAATAGAAATTACTACAAATATACATTCAAATAATTTGCCAACTGCAAGCATTCGAATCATTTTGAATCACTTTACTTAATTCATTTTTGTAAGTCACTAAAACCATTCCATACAATTAAAGCAAATTCTATTTATTTACACACACACACACACACACACACACACACACACGCACATTTTTGCATAGTTGTGTCGCACACAAAGTTTCTGCCATAAATTCCATTTGAATTCCGCTCTTCCTTTTTTCTTTTATTTTTGGGCCATGGCCCATCGATTTGCAAAGATTTAAAGCGTAAAGAAATTGAAATGCTCTTTCTGCTTTTTCCTATTCATATTAAGTATCTACGAATTGTTCGCGCTTGTCTCTGTGTGTGTGTGTGTGTGGGTGTCTTATGTATGTTTGACTTGAGGATGTTATCATCATCATTTCGACATGAACTATATGAACTTCGTATGAAATAAACGAGAAGTAAATCATTTCAATTTCAAATACAATCTTAATCATTAAGCTGTCCTTTGCCTTGGTTCGAACCTGTTGAGCAAACTTTTAAGGCTGCCTTAGAAAAACCAAGTCACTCGAACTGAATGAACCAAAATCATTGAAAGATAACAACAACATTATAATTATATTTATTATATAAATATTCTTTATTTAATTTGGTTCATTTGTAAACTGGTTCATTGAACGAGGCTTGAACTGCCGCGTACTTTGGTTCTGAACTATCTATTGCAATAGCGATTCTTCGTCCCTGGCATTGCTCCAAAGGCGTTAACAAAGCATTGGGTGGTGGTTGGGTTATATCCTGTCTCTAAACCAGTGTCTGTCTGTACGGTAGTAATTCGTCGCTGCACCGAAACGAACCTCATCATCACCACCACCACAATCAGCCCCGGGACAATGTGCGCTGGATCCCTGGCAATATATACATATATATATATATATATATGTGTATGTATATGTATTATGCGTGCGTGTGTCGGGGTTGATAGCTCTGTGCAACAACTGTGTGTCGGTGGGGTGGGGGGGGGTGGCGGATGAGTTTGAGTCGCTGAAAATAATTTTATTCGGTTAGAACTGAAACTATGCCAAGAATGTAATTAGTGAACGCATAAGTGTGTGTGTGTACAATAAAAGCTGTCTATGGAAGGCAGGCAGAGAAGTTGCCGACAACCGGCTCTGGGTTCGGCTTCGGCTGCCTTATTGCTGCCAAAGCTAAAGGATGACCCACACTCCGCCTTTTATCACATCCCTTACCCGAAACCCCCCCCCAACTCCTTCCTCGGCTGGCAATGGGGCAATGCCAAGGCAACGACACTGACGTCAGTTGGGGCACATTCTGCTTACACGTTTAAACGTCGTCGTCGTCGTCGTCGTCGTTGGGCTTCAATGAAAATTTCGTGCAAGATTAAGAAGGCAGGCAACAGCATCCAATGGGATGGCATCCCCCTCAACTCCTCACTCCTAAATCTGTTTTTGACGATTCTAAAAATATATATGTATGTATGTATGTATATATTTTTTTCCAGCTACATATATGATCTGAATATATATATAAATCAGAATGTTTGCTGCAAATTCCATTTTCAGACCATTATTTTGCAACTCGAATTGTTTTTGTACCCATTAAAAATGCTTCAAATTGGAGCAAAAGGAGCTATAACGAGAAAATGTGACATTATTTCAGATAAAATAATGTAAAAAAAATTATAAAATTTAACGAATATACAAATATCGATGCCTACGATTTATAATTGGTATCTGTAAGTCGAATTGACATTGAAAACTGTTTCATTTTTGAGTTTCGCTTAGTCCTTGAAATGAACTCTATGAACGGAATGCCAACAATGTTTTGAATATATGTTTTAACGATGAAAATTGCAAAGTGAAACAATAATAATCACAAAACACACGGATGAGTGTGGCTCTTGGTATTTTGCTGCCATGTACTGCCTGGCAAATCTTTATTGATTTTGATTGAAATGCATTTCAAAAATGTAGACGATGAGAGTTTTGGTCAAATGAACGCCCAAACAGGCGTAACAATTACACTTTTTGCCATTAAACCAACGATTTAATTATCTCTGTTTGTTCGAATTATTAATTGTGGATTTTTTCATAAGTGCGCGCACTGCTTAATTTTCGATGTTTCTTTATTTTATAGGCCGCAACGAGCTAATCGCGCGTTACATCAAATTGCGCACGGGCAAGACGAGAACCCGCAAACAAGTGAGCTCTCATATCCAGGTGCTCGCCAGACGGAAGCTTCGCGAAATTCAAGCTAAAATCAAAGTCGTAAGTGCAATCAAAATAAAATAGACACTTTATTATTCAATCATATGTAGCATGTGGCAACAGGTATTTTACGAAAACGCCAAACTACAAGACGAAGAAGGTACTACTATATACTTATGGTATATATATGGTAGTGTGAGGATTGTTTTTGTTTGTCTTTTGTCCACTTTGCTTTGCATAAATACATAATACTATTTTTTGAATTTTTATGTTCGTTTCCAATTTATCTGATTTTGGATTATATATTTCTAAAAAAAATCAAAATGAGTGCATGAAAAGCAAGGAAGAGTTTCTTAAAAGAGTTGCAAGTTGGGTACATGCCACATTGCCCACCAACAACAACAACAAAACAAAGTCAGTTCATTATGTCACACACACACACACTTACACATCCAGCATAGGGCGCCGCGTGTGTGTCTGTAAAAAAGCAACGGGAGTTTTTTATTTGTTGTTGTTTTGGATTTACTTCATGTTATCCATCTAAGTATGTGAGTTATCCCCCAGCTGTGTGACGTCAGCAGAGCTCCCTCTCTCTTTCTGTCCCTCTTTCAACATGTTTTTACGCACACACACACACACACACACACACACACACACATATGCGAACCGAACCAACAAAATGAAACTCTTTTTCCAGGAACCCCACAATGGTGTCTCCTTGCATTTACTCAGTGAGAAAGAGCAAACCCTGCGGGCCATGAGCTCAATGACCAGTTCACAAATTGTCTCCGCTCAGGCGGCCAATAATCTTGTCCTGGCCGCCTCGGCGCTGACGGCGGGCGTGCATCATTCGAAGCATCTATCGCATTCCGCCCACCATTCTCAGCACCACCCACGTTCGCACCACCACCCACACCCACACCCACACCAACACCATTACAGCCAACAGCACCATCACCATCAGGTGGGTGTTGCCGCTGCCGCCGCCGCAGCTGCAGCTGTTGGTAGTGGTGCGGCATCGGCAGCGTCTGCATCTGTTGCAGTGGTATCATCGTCGTTGTCGCCACAACGGCACAACCACAACAATCAACATGCCAATCCCCATGCCCACCACCATTCCCATCACAATTTGCCGCACCACATGCATCCACATCATCATCACCATGCGGCGGCCGTTGCAGCAGTTTATCACCTACAACAACAACAGCAGCAGCAACAACAGCAGCAGCAGCAGCAGCAGCAACCCAATGGAGCAACAACAGGTGGCATGTCACCCACATCTACCACTGGTGATGGGGCACAGCCAATACCAGCACCACCGCCGACGCCATCGTTGCACCATCCGCCGTTGTATCCGGGCGTAAGCAATCGTTCATGTTAATCCCCCCAACCCAACCCCCTCGAACCAACCATCGGTGTATTAAATCATACTCCACACAACAACAACAACAACCACACAATAAGCAACACCACCTGCTAACTGCACACACACACACACATATACACATTTACATTGGTAGAAAACTGCACACGTTGCACACTCTCATTAGTTATAACAACAACAACAGCAACAGCTGCGAACACGTGTTGTTTGTTGTTGTTGTTGTTGTATCGCATATAATTCTATCTTCTTTTAACTGTTTTTTTGTGTGCGCGCTCGCTCTCGCTCATTCGCCATTAGTGTTTTGCTCCCGTTTTGCGCCCCATTGCTTATTCGTTCGCTCGAAGAAAACTAGTTATGCCGCCATCTCATTTAAGATCTTTCACTCTCTCTTCGCTCTCACACCATTTGCCGCCATCCATTCACTCATTCGTCATTCGCTAAAGTTCATAGTTTCAATGTTTTAATGTGATTTAAGGCGCACTCGATAACATACTGCTCTCTACTCGTTACTCGCTACTCGTTGTTTGTTTCTTGAGCTCGTGTCTTGTTCTTCAAGTGGTCCAAACGCACCTGCTCAGTTCTCGCTTGCTCATTGAAATCGACTCCTTGCTTTTTTACATGCCAACAAAATAAAAATATATATACAATATGCAAACTGATCTATCAATTTTTAAGTTGTAAATTCAAAATAAAAATAATATTTGGTCAGTTCTCGTAATAATTTGTCATAATTGTTAAGTAAGCTCGCCAAAAATCAACCAATCAATCAATCGCTCATCATTTATGCGTGCTATCATCAGCTGTATAACCATGTCGACTAAAAATAATAAAAAACAATAATCAAAAAACCAAAATATCTCGTGCTTAGCTTACTGTATTTAACGTATTACAGAGAATAATGAAATATTAAATATTAATCTTATCTTATCATTTTTTTATTCTCCATCACGCTCTCGCTTTGATCGAAATAGCAATTTTGGCAGCCTGGACTGCAACCGAGCACATCGCAAGAGTAAGTTGTCATCAGTCGTTGCGCAATGCAACGCAATCGCTAAAAAACACAACGCATTTGCATTGACCAATAGTTTTTATGATTACAGCATCAAGCCGTTCGCCCAGCCGCCGTATACGCCCGGTAAACCCTCAACGGCGGTATCGGGCGAGATCGAAGCTGGTATTCCGCCTGCACAATTGCCATGGGAGGGTCGCGCCATTGCCACACAGAAATTCCGCTTGCTCGAGTTTACAGCCTTCATGGAAATCCAAAGAGATGAAATCGTAAGTCCAAAACAATTACACATCTTTTATATATAAATATGTATTAACTATATGTATATATTTTTTGTACAGTATCACCGACATCTATTCGTGCAGCTGGGAGGCAAGCCATCCTTTTCCGATCCGCTACTTGAGGTAAGTGTTTAAATTTATATGTAATTTTGATTGTAATTCGAATTTTAATTACAGACTGTTGACATCCGACAAATATTCGACAAATTTCCGGAGAAATCGGGCGGTCTCAAAGAGCTCTACGAGCAAGGTCCGCAAAATGCGTTCTACCTTGTTAAATGTTGGGCGGATCTCAACACGGACGTAACGACGGGCAGCGAAACAGGCGATTTCTATGGCGTAACAAGCCAGTAAGTTTTGAAAGCTCTTTCTTCTTGTACCCCATCCATCATACTCTCATCATCATTTCTTTTCGGTTGTGTAGATATGAAAGCAATGAAAATATTGAGCTCGTCTGTTCGACAATCGTTTGTTCGTTCGGCAAACAGGTTGTGGAAAAGGTGGAGCACGAGTATTCGCGCCTGGAGAACAATCGCTACGTTTATCGCATTCAACGCTCGCCAATGTGTGAATATATGATCAATTTCATACAAAAGCTGAAGAATTTACCTGAACGCTACATGATGAACAGTGTGCTCGAGAACTTTACAATACTGCAAGTGAGTTTGCGACCTTTCTTCTTTCTAATCAAACAAGTTGTACTCATGCTTTTCTCTCTTTCTATCTCGTATCGTGCTGTCTCGCTTTGTTTCGTTTAGGTAATGCGAGCGCAAGAGACGAAAGAGACACTGCTGTGTATAGCGTATGTGTTTGAGGTTGCGGCACAGAATAGCGGCACCACGCATCATATCTATCGCCTTATAAAGGAATAGCATGAGCTGCATGAAGCAGCGCCCAATCTGTCCGCAATCCCCACCAATGCACAAATCAGTGAATACAACAGCAACAGCAACAACAACACGACGAGTAAAGGCCACACAACAAGCAACAGCAACAGCACCAGCAACAACAGCAGCAGCAATAGCAACAGCACAAGTAACAATATAAACAACAACAACATCAGCAACACAAACACCAGCAGCAACAGCAACAACATTAATCACAGTAATAATGCCATTAAAAGCAACAATGCAGCAGGAACTGCAGAGGAAGCATGCAACAACAGCTCAGCAACGTTGCAGAGCGGACAGGAAACTGTTTCGGCCATTATCAAACAATCGCCAACATCGCCACAGCATCAACAACAACAACAGCAGCAAGAACAACAGCAGCAATTGGGTGGCATCTCAGTGCTGCAAGTCGATGAAGTGATGTATTCGCAGGTGCAACCAGAGAATAGCTACCAGCTGCAACAGCAGCAGCAGCAGCAGCAACAACATCAACAAATGCAACAGCAGCTGCGTCAAAGCACTCACTTGTTGCTGCAACAACAGCAGCAGCAGCAACAACAACAACAGCTTGTCACTTACCAGGACCGTCCACCGCCTCCGCCCTACAACACCTGTAAACAGCAACAACAACAGCAACAGCACTTTGATGCCGATCAGCAGCAACATCAGCAACAACAACATCTAACATCTTATGAACAGTTTCTTAAACTCTCCGCTCAAGATTATACACAATTGAATGCAGCCGCTGAAAATGCGGCGCTGAATTTAAGCAGCATGGGCAATGCTGTTGGTGGCAACAAAGCTAACGACGACGATGACGATGATCGTGCCGCCACAAACGTTGAGGCATCGCACGAGTTGCGTATGCTGCGTCAAGTGAATGTGGCTGCCGCCATGGCTGTAGCGGTCAATGTGGCAGCCAATGCAACAGTCAATGCTAACGATATTGCCATTTCCGATGCCGACTGTGAGCAATAGTTCAGAAAACCAGCAGCTGAAACAAATGCTGTCTAACTAACACTCTCGCACACACACACACACACACACACACATGATACGATTGTTGTTTGTTTATGGCTTTTTTATTGCACACACATTAATCAGCAACTGAATCAAGCATGTTGTACTCTGTACCTAACTTCAATTGTCAAAAAAAAACAAAAAAAAACTAGGCACTTAATTCAGTCATTGGCTTCTTGCAACAATTAGACAATCCGTGAGCTGATTAGTTTCTATTGTTATAGTTGCGATCTACGGTGCTCCTGCTCTGTATATTTACTCAGTAGATACTCTCAGATAAATTCACTCTTTCAAAGAAAATTATCCTGAAAAGTTTCTAGTTTTTGTTTCTTAATTTACGAAATAATTATCCTAAAACTACAAAAATTCTACAAATTTATAATGTAAAATTTAAACTTCCATAAAAGTTCCTTTGAAAAACGATTTAAACAATAGCTGTTTTTCCCCCCAGAAAGAAAAAGCTTCATTTCTTTATTTAAGAAATATCTATCTAGAAAATGTGAATTTTCAACAAACGTCCGTTTTCAACATTGCCCTAACTAGCTTGATGAGTAAGGTGAATTTTTTTCTGAGTGTATGTACTATGTTGTACAGTGGTGTAACTGTACTGTGTTGTGCCCGTTGTGTGTCTGTTGAAACTGTCAGAAAAGTAATTTTTTTTATATACATATTCACATACATAAAAAAAATACATTTAAATGATCTCAAAGTTACTTAAAACATATTTTTTGTGTGTAATTTGTATTTTTATCTCTTATTTTTGCCTTTTCTCTTATTAAATACGAAACGAAACACATAAAAAAAAAAAAACGCAAAGCCGTTGTCAAGCGCTGATTTTTTCAAAGAAAAGGAAAACGAGAGTTTTAGCAATTGATTTTTAAAACAAAAACAAACAGCAAAGAAAACTAAGAAAATTACACCACCAGCATAAACTTGCATATGTTTGTAGTATATCTTGAACTCTAAATATATACATATATTTTATTTAATATATAAAATATTTTAATCTTTTTTTTTTTGTGTGTGTTTATAGCTATTAGAGTTATAAAAGATAATGTATAGTAAGATTATATTAAATATTTTTAATTAAACATAAAACGAAGTTTAAGCCACATTTATAAAGAATTGGCAGCAGCCGCAGCTGGTTGTCAGAATTAGCCAAGCTGAGCTGAGCTGAGCTGAGAGTGTGCATTGGGTCGAAAGCGTTGTTGCCTTCAAGGAGCATAAAACACAAACACACACACACACTTTGTTAGTAGCTAATGGAAAGTATGAAAAATATTTGCACAACGACAACAACAAAACGAAAAATGTACTCGAAACAATTACTGCTAGCAATAAGCAACAATTGTGTATGTGTGTGTGTGTGTGTGTGTGTGTGTGTATAAACCACTATGTTATTTCTCTATATATATATATTCATATATATGTATATATACTTATTTAACTCTTAGTATAAACGAACATATATGTGTAAAACAATTCATTTAAGCATTAATCGAACGATCCACCGTTATTAAAATGATTAACTATTGATTTAAAATGCATTATTCTAACGCAAAACTTTTTGAAAAACGAAAATAAAAAATTGTGCAAAAAAAAAAGAAGAAGAAGGAATTTGGCATCAAGTGCGCTCCCAATCAAGTCCAAACAGTTTGTGACCATTCAGTTCTAATTGTAGCTTAAAAACTGTGTAGTTCGGAAAGCTTTTTGAGCATAGTGTGTATCGTGATCTAATGCCATATTAAATGCCGCAAACAACTAATTTATAGGATATCAAGAATGGTCATTATTTGGATGGGTTCGTTGTGCATTTGTTGAATGACAAGTGAAAATGAAAACAAACAAAATACAAACAGAAACATATTTAAAAAAAAAAAAAAACAAGAAAAACACACAAAAGAAAAAAAAATGAGCTAATACTAATTTTAATATTAAAGAAATTGTATTGTAAATGTAAAATAGTATCGTTTTCGTATGTATATGTAGTTATATAAGTCTAAACTATAACTTTATGAAGGTAAAGTATAATACATATATATTTATGAATGTAAAGTATTTCGTTGTTGTACGATTAAAACAAATACGCATTTTTTTTTTGTTAGTTATTAAACAAAATTCAATTGCATGGAAAAATTAAAAAAAAAAAACAAAACCAAAAAAAAAAATGGAACAAAAAGAAAATACAATTGAAATGCAGAGCGCTAAGGGAAATTTGTACATTTATCGACAACAAGGCATCAACAATAATGAAACAAAAACCAATACAATAGTAAGAAATATTAAAGAAGAAGAACTTTGGATATGTAAACATTAGTATAAATGACACAGACACACACACACACACACACACCAACAATCGAAAATGGGGTAAAAAAAAGTAACAATAATAATATAAAATAATAAAATTTAACAAAAAAAATCAAAAAATCAATGAAGAAATACTATTTTACAAATTTTGAATCACGAAACAGTTACAATTACAAAAAAGGTACCGATTTATATAAAGCCCAATCAACAAGTATATGAGGGACAAAATAGTAATTAAACAAACATAAATACAGAAAAAAAGAGAGACACATAAAGTAAATAATAAATAGTGCCTAACAAAAGCAAAGTATTACAAGCCAAGTGGCATGCAGCTAAATTCGATTATATATATATACATACATACAATATATACAGCCATGTCAATCAATCAATCACAAATATGTATAAATATTATAACAGTTTCAAAACAAAAAACAATCCAACCATAAGCCGTTATTTGTATATGGCTCGATGTTGATTTTCGTTTTGCGTTTCCGCGTTTCGCGTTTTTGTTTCAATTCGATTTTGATACAAAAATCTCACACACATTATTTAAGAATCTGAATATCGATATTTTACAAACAAACAAAAAATCCGTTCAGTATAAATAGCTTACACTCAAGTTAAACAATAACCACATTAAGATCTTAGCATAATATACTATAAATATATATATTTTTGTATATTAACAACAACCCTCAACCCCCTCAAGCACCACCCTCCCAGCCCAGCCCAGCCCAGTTTGGCACAACCCATCCAACACACAATCATCATTTACCATACGACACACAAGGCAATCGGAGAGCTACTTAGTTTTAAAGCGTTGCAACAAATTCAGACGACGCCTGATGAGTTTTAATTAATTTCTTATTATTAACTGATGGTTCGGCATTTCATGGACAAATCAGATTTGCTCAAAAATTAAGCCAACATATCAATTACATTTCAAGTGAGATAAATAAGTACCTCGAACTTCTTTTTTTGTTTTTCTAGAAATATGTACCAACAAAAATCTTTAGCCCAACGTCTTTTGGTTTTTTTATTTGAATTGTATTTTGTTTTTATTTATTTTATTTTTTTTTTTTTTTGGCTCAAATTCGGAATGCAATAATTACTTGTTATAAGCAAATTAACTATAAAGTTACTAAATCTAATTATGTGCAAAAGCAGGAAAAGTGTAATGTTTTTATTTGATCCCCTCATCCACGTTTTATGCCCCTCCCACACAGCAAATTAAATTTTAGGTTATGTTTGGGTTTTGCAAAATAGAAAATTTAATTTTTTTTTTGTAAATGTAATTTTCACACAATAAGCAAGAAAGAGATCATCAGCAGCAACAAAACAAAACAAAACAAAACAAAAAAAAAAAAAAATAACAATAATAATAGTGCTTAAATCAATTATTAATAAATTTATAAAAATAGATATACAGATAACTGAAAACAATAACATATAGCAAGGATGAACAGTGAATATGTAAAACAATAAAATTGCAATTATATTTACATTTAAATGATTGCAATAGATGATATATAAGTATATATATATATATATATACCATATATATACAATATATCTATGTATATGTATATGTAATTTGTTTTATATTTGTCGTTCCACAAAATGCAAAAAAAAGCAAACGAGCGCAAGTAAGGAAGAAAGAAACATGTGAAATTTACGTAAGGAAAAAATGTGTCATTTTAATTTTTACACTGAAATGCATTAATAAAAATTTTAATATATTAAAAAAAAACGCCTTGTCTGATCTTTTATTGAAATCTAGTTTATGCCTTCCGATTGAAGTACCATAATTAAAAGGCAATAAATATAATCATTTGTATTTGGGAACATGTGAAGTTATTCTTATTTGAGGACTTTAAACGTTCGAAAATTCCTTTCTAAAGCTCCCAATAGCTTTGCTGGATAGCTCCACATATAATTTTCATAAAGAAATTTACAAAGGTTCTTGAAATAGCAACATGAAAGGATTTTAGACATGCAGCCGACAGGACATATAGTATGTACGTATGTAGTTTTCCAGACAATCTGTAGATCAAACTATTAAAATATGTTGTATGTTAAATTTGTTTTCTTACCGCCAATTGTTTAAAAGCTATCGCAGTTATAGCAAGGCCAAGCGAAATCACTTTGCAGAAGGAGATTTTAGAGCGCTATAGGAAATATCATTGTTATGATGTCGTTGAAGTCCATGGTACTGTTTTAATTTCACTATAAAATCACAAAAACAAAAGAAAACAACACAATAACAGGTCCACAAATATCGATAGTGAGCTCGCATCGATTACTGCGTAGCAGCGTACCAAGCATACAAATAATCGATACTTTATATTGCAGATTATCAAAGTAGCATCGATAGCGTTCGCAGCCATTCACATGTGCGTCAGCTGTCACGAAGGTATTTTATTCATTTCGTTTTTCACTTGCCGCAATGAACGACTTGGGTCTGCGCCTGACCGCAGTTAAGTTGTCCGCGCAACATAAGCGGCCATCCGAAATGGTTGAATCAATTGTTACACTGCCGTCGAAATGGATCAATTGTAAGTACCATCTTAAATCCGGCCACCTCAAATTAATTATTAACTAAACATATCTTAAAAAGCGCAATCCGAGTACGTGCTGAAATTTGCGGCAGCTGCAAATTTGTCTCAGCAAATGATAATTGTGAAAAATATTTTCACGCACCCCGAATCCTTAGCCTTTCTGGCTGATTTGCTCTTCGCAAGCCCACTGAAGCATCCAATTCGCAATGTATTGAACAGGTACGTGGCTCTTTACATCGAAATTTTTAATGCTGCCATTCAAAATTTAACATTTTATATATTTTTTGACAGACTTTTTTCATCTAAGGAGAACATCAAAAGTGGCGAACTAACGCACCCGAAAGAAAGTCTGGTAGCCGCATTGCGCGAAGCTCTACGCTATTTGGCATCGACAATCAGCGACTTCGAAAGCAGCGCTGTGACCGCCGATGTTGTAAACAATGTGCTTGTCTCGGTTACCGGCTGCTTGCAGAATTTTGCATATGGCCGCGATGCGCTCGCCCATGAGATCCATCTTTTTTTACCCATAAAGACTAAGGCATTGAACCTTTACTGGTCGACCCTTAAGTAAGTACAACATACGTTTTTATTTTTTTTTTTTTGCTGGTGAGACAAACAAATTTTAAGCTGCGGCATGATGAAAATAAAGCTGTGCGAGAGAGACGTAAATACATGCAGACTTGTGTGTAGAGTTGACGTTGGTGAAAAGAGGCTCGACTCCATCTTGTGTTGGAGAATGTCGCTGTCAAAACAACCAGTGTTGCAATATCCTTACAATAATTATAATTTTGTTTTTTTCTTTTTGCAGTGGAGACCAACGCGAAGATCTTTCGCTAACGGGACGTAACGAGTTTTATATGTACATACAAACTCTGTTGCGTTTCTATGTCAACGCCATGTCTGAGTACAAGCTAGATATGGATATCGAACAGGATGTGCGAGCAATTAACTCGTTGGCCACAATGGTAGCCATGAATACGGATACACCGTGGGATGTACGCTCAATAGCCGGCTTGTCAATTGGTCACAATGCTCGCTTATCCAATCAGTTCACTGATTATTTGACAAAATGTCAAGACATCGAGAAATTCGAAGAGCTGCCCATCAAGGCAGCTGCATTGTTGGTGCTCAAAAAGAGCGACTATAACCAGCATGGAGCACAAGCCTTACAAATATTGAAACTGGTCCTCACTGAGACCGAAAAGAATCGCAACATTTCCAATATGCTGGTTTATATGTGCAAGCATTTGCATACCTATTCCAAATCGCTGTCACATGTCAAGCTCACGCCGGACGCGGCGACCTATTATAAGAAAATATTGATCGATCTGGTGCAATTTAGCATTGAGCACATCACCAGCCTCATCGATACGATTCGTCACATGTGCGCCAACATAATGAGACAGGTGCTGCAGCATTCCAAGGTCGTCGGCGAGCAACAGGTGGTGGCCGAGCTATATGGTAATTACAATGTACCTGGCATACCCATCTCAGCCGCCTGCCTCATGCTCCAACAGATTGTCGAGGTATATGGCTCCGAGGAGGTTGTCAAGAGTTGCCCCAAACTCTATGATTTGCTGTTCTACAAACATCTTGGACGCGAAGAATGTGTCAATAGCCTCTTCAAGAGTAAGTCTTTATTAAAAAAAAATATGTTTTTATATACGGTTTGATATGATTTGTTTGTTGGCAGGCATGATGACCATGGCACACAAGGAGAACACCTTTCCCGACCGCAGCAGCGCATGGTGCAAGCACATTGTGATCGCAGCCAATCAGTATAACGATCAAGCCAAGGGCTTGGATGATCTGATAGAAACAGCCGTCGGGCTAGATCCACATGTTGTTAACATGCTGCTCGATGATCGTTCGGTGCCATTGATTTGCAAACTGATGACAATGTGCGTGGCACGTCGCCACAATCTGCCGGTCAAAAAGATCAATACTTACATACGTTTGGCCGCCGTCAATACTAATGATGATTTGCGCCTGACGGCCATTATCTTTGTGGTGGATACGCCTCGGCTGAGCGAGCCGTTTTCGGAGTTTGATTTGAAATCGATTGTTAACTTTCTGGATCACAATGCCAACAATCCGAAGGCACATTTTCGACAGCGTACTTACGCCATAATGCAAAAGATGTGCAAGCGTTTGGAACTCAATCTGGCCCAGCAGATCAGAGATGAGAAGGGCTTCAAAAAGGACTCCGAGTTGACCGAATTCTTAAACGAAATATTCCGTTTGCTATCAATGAATCTGTTTTACACCGCCAACTATGGACGTCGCTGGCTATCGATGCGTTTGCTGCGCGATCTAATTGCCATGATGGAACGTTTGGGCCAATCGTGGCGCAATCGATTGCCAGCCCAGGTCTATCCCTATTTGGAGAACTGTTTGGCCGACAGTTACGAGCATAACAAAGAGTTTGCCGCCAATCTCTTGGGCAAATTGCAGAAATACACAACCTTTGAACCGGTATTGATGCTACACAAATTGATGTCGTTGCGTCCCCCAGAATCAGCGACGGGCACCTATCAGCTGCTTGTCTATTGCCAGGCGTCAAAGGTGAAATTTTCATTGGAGCATCCGGACAAAGTAATGCCCAATAACTATCGACGCTACTATTTGGTGCTCGATCAATGCCTGGGCAATCTACTCACTGGCCTCATGATCGCATCCGATGATCTATTCGTGGCATCGCAAGTGAATCCATTGTATGGTCTGCTCGCTGCCACGCGACTGCTGTTGCAGCATATCGATCTGAAGCAGCTGGCCGAAGAGCAATTGTGGCGCTTCTATATCGAACGATTGCTGCATGTCTGCTGGGGCATTGTCGATATGATGTTGCCAATTGTGGGCAGCGAAGCGCCCGAAGGACAAATGCCTGCCGCCCCGGCCGCCGGTGAAACCACGAAACTTCTACTCGAACCGGAAATGCAAGCGGAAGAGCTGGCGCAAGATGAAGCTGAAGAGGAGGCAACAAATGGTACAGCCAAGCCAATCGTCGAAACACCCAAAAATCAGCACAAAGATGAACAGGTTGTGCTGCTCTGTGCCTGGCGCAGCGTCAAGGAGATCTCACTGCTGATGGGCGACCTGGCCGAGCGTGCGCCAGTCGAGCCGGAAAGCCGACGTCGTTATCTGCTTAGTCGCACCCAGCTGCAAAACATTGGCGATCGCTTTGTGCAATTGCTGGGCGAGATCAAGCATCGCGGTGCCTTCGAGCAGGCCTATCTGGGCTTTTCCAAATACTGTTATCGTTATTGGCATAGCGCTGCACCGGAACTGAACCGACAGCCGCCCATTTGGCTGGAGGAAACGTTGAATCGGCCATTCGGCAAAGGTGGCTTTGTTACCTGCCAAGCGATCATCTGCACCGAACTCAAGCTGGGCACGCACAAAATGTTTACCAAAACGATGAACCGATTGCTGACCGAATGCGAGAATCGTGACCAAGGCGATGCTGCCATCACTTCTCGCACCCATGCGTTTAGCATAATGCGTGCTCTGTTCCGCAGCAGCGAACTGGGCAATCTGGTCGATGAGTTCGTTGGGCGTGGCATCAAATGCGCCTTCGACAGTCTGGCTGCTGGCAATTATGCCGAATGCAATGCAGCTAGCCTCATGCTATCCGCTTTGATGATACGCGTCTTTGGTGTGGAGCGTGCCCGCGCCGTTGATGGCGAGCTGCATAAGCGCAATCGCATGACCGGACGCATATTCTTTACATGCTATCCCAAGCTGTTTGACTATCTGCATGATGCACTCGCCAAGGCGGCTGACCATGTGAGCAAGACCAAAGGTGGACAAACATTGCAGTTGGAAGCTATTCTATTGCTGCTCAGTCGTCTCTATCCATCGAATATGGAAGGCGCCGAATCCAGTTTGAATGTGAGTTGTTTCTTAATCAAATCAATTTTATTTGTATTTCATTTTGTTGTCTTTCACAGCTCGACATGTTTGTGCCATTCCTCAGCCAAATCTGTTACGTTCATGACAAGATGTCGCGTCGACGCGCCTGCAAGGTGCTATCCAATTTTCTGACGCCTGACCAAGCCTTGACACACTTAAGGAACCTTTGCATGGCACTCTGCACTCTAAAAAAGTTCCTTGAGCAGGTAAGATTCTGACCCCGTTGCATTGTCAATAGATAAGTTTAATTTATTTCGTATTTCGCAGGAGAATCCAACTTGGGATAACAATGCGGTGCATGGTCACATGGGACTGGCATTGGAACTGATACGCATTGTGCGTTGGAAGGATTTAAATTTGACGCACAGCCTGACTGTTGTTCTGTCAGCAATT
Organism: Scaptomyza graminum; assembly: GCA_018901835.1. Taxonomy (NCBI): domain Eukaryota; kingdom Metazoa; phylum Arthropoda; class Insecta; order Diptera; family Drosophilidae; genus Scaptomyza; species Scaptomyza graminum. The sequence goes on along the minus strand of JAEIFL010000001.1, from coordinate 4,241,102 downwards.
GCTGTTAAACTATATAACAATGGCGGTGATATATTCCTATTCAAAGACATCATAATTGTGATAGTCGACATTATTCAGGATTCAGTAAAGTCGGACTACTATGACATGGATTTGATCACAGCTCTAATCTGTGTCTATCAGCTGGATCACAAGGACATTTATAAGCGCTGTGTCGAGGCTGGCATCTCGACCAATTTCTATTTCTTATTCGTGTTGCACTTGCAACGCCTGACTGCGAAACCGGAAAACCTCATAGTACACATTGTCAAGATGGTGGTGGACCCCGAACCGGATTTGTTGCCAGCCGACTTGCATCAGTTCAAAGTTGATCTGTTGCTTTATATACTCATGCAGAATTACAATGGAGTGCACCTGCGACGCTTCACCAGCTACGAAATGAAGTTCTTCAAGTTCCCCTTAAACTTGCGCATCTATTACAAATCCTTGACGCTGGAGCAACGTAAAGTATTGGCAAAACAAATATGCCAACATGATGGTGTGCGTCAACATGTCATGTCACTTGCCACACAGGTCGAGCCCGGCTCTAAGTGGTGCCCAGAGATGCTAAGCAGCCTATACACCCTGATGGCCTTCTTGTGTAAGATCGAGCTAAGCGTCGAAGACTTGCTGGACCTCAAGATGGTCATCAATGATGCGGAACCAGGCATGGCGATGTGCATACTGCGAAAGGTCTGTGACAATAACACGTGGGAGCACATTCAGCCCATATGTTTGCGTTTGCTACGCTACGTTGTGGTCATCAGCGCACCCACCCAGAACATCTATTTGCGCTGGAAGGCTGCCCATTTGGTGGATCGAATCTGTCTGCATTCGTTGGAGATATTGCACTCGAAGGATGTGCAGCTTATTGGCACCTTTATACGTGCTCTGCTGCAGCTGCTGGTCGACGAATCCGATATGGTGCGCAATACAACATCCGAGATAGTAACTGCTTGCACCGTTAACATTATGAAATCGGACGAAAGTGCAACAAAAGTTGATGAGAATTATGGATTTTTACCCTTGGTGGCTGAGGAATGCTTTATATCGACGGTGCTTTGTAATATGCAGATGTATAAGAAAAATGATGAATTTCTCATCGAGCTATTCAACATTATTGCGTCGCCGTTCGTTGGCGAAGTGCTGGAGAATCGTCGCATTAAGGATAAGCCAAAGAATTCGCCATATGCCAACGAGCTGGACGATGATGATGATGTTTTTGATAAGCATGAGAATAATCTCTACTGCGAGGGCATGCGCGTTTTGCTTGGAGTCGCCAAATCGTTCAAGTCGGAGTTTGCACAAAACAAACAGTTGGTGGAAACTGTCGATGCCGTTATAAGTATGTGTGATTCATGATTTTGTTCATGGCGCGCTACAAAATTCAACGCAACAAAGGAGGCTTAAAAAAAACATAAATTATAATTACTTTAATTATTTTAAAGAACTGAACACCTTTGCATTTAGTAACGACTCTTATCAACTCAGTTGATAACAGTCCAAAAAAAAGATAAGTAATATTTGTACTTAATAAATAAATATAAAAATATTTGTTCTTTTTTTTCGCATAAATTGCTTTGCACAACATTTAAACTAATGGGAATTGTATGTTGCATGTTGCATGTTGCGCTCGATAGTTTAGTTAACAGACTTATCTATCGATTGGCGGCGCACTTACATCACTACTATTTATCAGCTTACACGATTGGTGATATATCGATGTGCTCAGCCATCCCTATAGAGAGCGGCAGTCTGATAAGATGCTCGTGAGCGTGTGCGTCGAGCGTCCGTGCAAAAATATATTTTTCGCTGCGTGTGCGTGTGCTTTGGCAACGGCAGCTGCTGCTGTTGTTCGTTTTTGTTTTTTTTTTGTCTTGTTTGTTGAATCTGAATGTGAATGTGTACTTTAACATTAAATGCAGTCAGACAGTCAGTCGATAATGTAATTAACTTCCAATAGGAGCGTCACTGCATCAAACATTGTGTACGCAAGCGGGCGGGCGTTCGCCCCAATGCTTGTATTGTATACATACATACACATATATATATTTAGTGTGTGTGTGTGTGTGTGTTGTTGTTGTTGTCGTCAACTTGGGCAAAACATAGATCCACATTTATTAAATTTATAAATGAAAATATAAAATAAACGCGCTCAAATTCGAATTGAGCAAATTGGTTGCATCAATGTGTATCTTCATTTGTTATTTTCCTTATTCTTTTGTTGATGTTGTTTTAGCAATGTGAGCAATGCCCAGTGTGCGTGCGTGTGTGTGTGTGTGTGAGTATGTATACGTGAGTAAACTACGTGCAGCGTTGCCATATCGTCGCAATTGAGAGAGCGTAAACAAAATCTTGTAATTTCTTAACTTACATGCATGCCCGTGTGTGTTAGTAAGCAGCGTGTTCGTCTCTCTCTCTCTGTGTGTGTGTGTGTGTGTGTGCTCGTTAATGTTGTCGCATTTCGTAAAACGTTGCAATGCATAAATCAAAAATACGTTACCGCGATTTGTTTATATTTTTAATGAATTACTAAAATATTTTGTGTTGCATATTTTATAGGCTAAGAAAGCACAAGAGCACAACAACTAAAAAACAAAATCAAAAACAAATCAAAACGCAGTCTAATCAAAAACAATAATACAAATAAACAATAACAATAAGAAACGGCAAACAACGCTACGCCAGGCGGCAGGCCCATCAAACAAATGGCGCTACTGCCAATGCCGAGGAATGGCTTTGGCTTAAACTCTTACTGGTGGTATTCCCAGCTTACCTAAAAAAAAAAAAAAAAAAAAAAAAAAAAAACAACAAAACACCTAAAACTGCGAGTGCGAGCGAGCGAGAGCTTAAGGTAAGTACTTACATATACACGTATAAAGTTTTGTTTGCTTGTAACACAGCTTTAGCGCGCTTGACTTGACACACGTTTTTTTTTTATTTACATACATACATATGTACATGTGTGTGTGTGTTAGTGTAAATCAGTTTTTGGCAAGAGAAGTTGAACATTGTTTTTGTATTTTCCAATTTGAATGCTGTATAATTTCTTCATTAAATAAAACATACGGGAAAATTACTCAAAAGCCAGGCAAAGTTTCTATATACACCAAATTCTGTTTTTAATAAAAAAAAGAAAATGTCCTTTTACCCAAATTCCGTTCCAGGTGGGGTTTTGTTGTTGTTGTTGTTGTACGATTTAATGAATAGCGAGGCTAAATAAAACTTCAACAACATTTTGCATTGTTTGTCACGCGCCGACACTTGAACCAAAAAAAGAAAATAATTGAAAAAGCCAAGACAAAACAAGAGGAATCGTTGCAGTCGGACGCAACCGACTGCAGTATACTCGATATACGCGTTTCTGATTACAATACTGCGGGGAGCTGGGGGCGGAATGGGTGGGCGTGGCTCCAAAATTTTGGATGCAGTTTGTTGGGGGATGCCAATAGCTATCTTCCTACCCAATGCGCTAACTCTAACTGTAAGGGTGTGAGAAAAATCAGGATTTATCGGTTTTGAGTTATCGAATTAATCGAATTAATCGATTTCCCAGCCCCCCAGTAATCGTAGAACCCAATCTTGACACCTTATCTGTCCCAGCCATAGATTAAAATGTTTGCAAAGTTTCAAGTCTGACAGACGGACAAACATTGCACAAACCAAATATACTCTTTACCTTCGGTATCGAGTATAAAAAAGTAAAAATGAAAAGTGAAGTGGAAAGCGTCTCTTCACTGACTCAGCCGCTTCCTTTGACACACATAACATAAAGCAGGAAAAAAGCATAAAGTGCATAAAATGCATAATAATAAATATTAGCCACATATAATAACTACAGTCAAACTTTAATACAGCGAATTTCCAGGGGACAAAAAAACATCATCGATATGGAGAAGATTTTAGTTTCGAACTCAAACGGGCTTAAAATCTTTATTTATAAATGTATTTCTTTTTTCGTATTTTTTCTATAAAATTTTCTCAGTTTATTTTCTTATCCCCTTAAGATTTGAAGTTTGACTGTATGATTGTTTGTACAGCTTATAGAATGGCACCTAAATTATCTTTTATCAATTTTTATATCTTGCACTCTCTCCATATAATACAAATATGAATATTTCTCTTTCTTTCTCTAGTCTCTTGCCAGCTGAGCAACGCACACGAAATGGGTCCGAAGAAGCGTGCCACAGTCGCTGAGCGATTGCAGCGCACCACAACAGCAGCAACAGCAACGACAGCAACAGCTGCTGCTGCTGCTACTGCGACGGGGACGGGGACGGGGACATCAAGTGCGCCGACAACATCGACGGCAAAGAAACGCAGCGTTGGCAAGCAGCAAAAGTTAACAGATGAGCCGGATGAAAAGAAGTGCGCCAAATCGGAGACGGCAGCAGCAGCAACAACAACAACTGCAGCAGCAACAACAACAACATTGGCAACAATGGACAAAGCAGAGAAAGCGGCTAGCTCCAATCAGTTGAAGCTGTCGGCGGAGGAGCGGCAGGAGGATGGAAAGGCGCGTGCAATAAATAAAATGCTCAAGAGTCTGGACATTAAGATCCATGGCTTTGACAATCTGCTGCCGAGCGGCGAGGAGCGCCTCAGCGAGGGTCTCAAATCATCGATATCCGAAAATGTTAAGACCAAATCTCGTGCCGCTGCCGTCAAGGTCATAGCCAGCCTCAATCCGGGCAAGCCGTTCACCGCTAAGCGCCAGCGTGTCGTCGACAATGATAAGGATAAGGATAAGGATAAAGATGGTCATAGCGATAGCAAAGAATCTCAAGGCACCAAAGGTGCTAAATCGGCTGCCAAAAAATGTAAATCAGAGGCGCCACCAACGCCTGCCGCCGCTGCCGTCGGCAAAGGAGCAACAAAAGCGGCGAACAACAAGAAACAAACAACAAATGCAACAGCAACACTTGCCGATGTCGCCGCAGCCGCCGCTGCCAAGAAAGATAAAACCAGGGCTGGCAAAAAGAGCCAAACAACAACAACAGCTACAAAAGATTCGGATGCTGTTGTGGCTGCTGCTGTTGAGAAAACGCAACGAAAACTTGACTCCAACACGGAACTGGTGCAGATGGAAATGGAGGAGATCCAAACAAGCACGCCGCCACCAGCCACGCCCGTTGCGACGCCAACAGCAACGCCCATAGCGACGCCAACGCCAACGCCCGTTGAAGCAACACCAACGGGCAGCGGCATTGCAGCAACAACAACAACAAGCTCCTCAACAGCGGCGCCCTCAAAGCAGCGTCCAACAAAAAACAAATATAGCAAAACCTCCGCGGCAAAGGCGCGACTGCAGCAGGCCTGCAGTAAAACCAAAACGTCGCTTAGCTCATTCAAGGATGCCGCCAAGGAGGATATCTACGATTTCAAGTCGGGCTCCGAGGATGAGCAGCCCATCAAAATGGTGTTGCCCATGCTGAAGGAGTTGCGCGAGTTTTCCGATGAGGACAACAAGCCGCTCAAGCAGCTGGAGGAGCTGCTGCATAAGGATGAGAAAACGCTAAACCTTAAACAGGAGCAAACAGCAACTGTTGCTGCTGCTGACAGCGTGGAACAGCCACAACAGCAGCAACCGGAAACCAAAGTTGTTGCTGGAAAGAAGCAAACGAAGCGCAAGCTTAACACGCCAACACCGCCAGCAACAGCAACAACAACAACAGCGATAGCAACAGCAACTGTTGCTGCCGGCAAGAAAAATAAGGCTGCAAATAAAAGCAAACAACAACAACAACAATTGGCAACGCCACAAGCCGCAGCCAGCAGCGATTACAGTTCACCAACAACGGAAAGCAGCGATTCGGAGGATGAGAAAAAGCTGAGCGTTATGTACGGAGCGAAGCGACATCGCATGGCCTCCCTCAACGCATTGGCCAAGGTGCAGTGCCTCTATGAAAATGAATCTCGAACGGCACACGAGCTGGGCTTGTCCAAGGCAACGCAACAGCCGCCAAGGATACGCACCCTCGATGGCAGCGACGATGACAACAATCGAGCAGAAGTGCCGCCCGAAAAGGAACGGGATCGGGATCGGGACAGGGACAAAGACAAGGACAAGGAAGATCGCGAAAAGGATAAGGTTGTGGCAGAGGCAGAGCCGCGACGCGAATTGCGCTATGTGCCGGGTGGGCGGGGTGTGGGCAAGCATTGGGAATTCGATAGCGATAGTGAGGCGGAGGAATTGCAATTGCAGCGACTCCAGCAACAGAAGCAAAAGAAGAAATTGCAAAAGAAGATGTTGGCTAAGAAACAGCAGCAACAACAGATCGATAAAAAGAGCCAACACCACAAAAAGTTGCAAGAGGACAGCGATGATGCCACAGAACCAACAACAACAACCGCAGAAGAGATCAAAGAGAAAACGAAACCACCACCAATACCCAAACAATTGCCCAAAAAACGTAAAACCGTCTTCACCGAGGAGCTAATCGGGGACTATAAAGGCATTTTGGCCCGCAAGAGAATGGCCAGCCTAAATGCCAGCGCCATTGTGGCGGCCACCTATGAGGTGGAGCGACATTTGGACAAGAATTTGGATAGTGATTGCAGCAGTTTCGAAAGCTACGATGAGCTTGAGATGATGGCTAAAACAACAACAACAACACCAACAACAAAAACAACATCAACTGCAACTGCAACAATAACAAAAGCAGCGGCAAATAAAGCCAAAGCTGAACTCTTGCACATGAAGAAGGAGGCCAAAGAGTTGAGGGAACGGGAATTGCGCGAGGCAAGAGAGCTCAAGGATAAGCCGCAAAGCAATATGATTGAGGAGAGCAATGATTCCAAATACTCCAAAGAGACAAAGGAAACGAATACCGATACAACGATAACAACAACAACCGGCTATCGTGGCGGCGACTCGAGCAGTGCCAAGGACGCCAAAGACTGCAGTCGTCCAACCTCATCGAGTGTTGTCATCGTCCAGGACACCGATGTCACCATCACGGGTGTCTATGTGAATGCGAGCAATGGTGCCGCCCAGGAGGCATACTGCAAAATGCAGTATCGTGTCCAGTCCAGCGTCACCGAGGAGCGTCTCTTGCGACCCGGCTCTGTCGAGCCACCCAAATCCTATACGCCACTCAGCGCCCTGTCCAGCATGTTGCCGCCCGGTGCCAGTTCGGGTCTAAGCGAGGGTAAGTTTTCACTAACCATAATCTAAAATGGCTAAAAATGTTATCGACACGTGTTATCGATAACAATGAAATGTTTACTTTTCAAAAATTACAATTTTCTATAGAAACTTTTCATCCAAATCGCTCAAGTAAAACTAAAAATATCGATAATTGGAAATTTACTTAAGCTTGTCCTAAATTTATTTAATTCAGTACAAAATTTAGATTTTTTCTTAATAAAAATATAAAGTCTTGTTATTAATTAATAATTTATTCATTAAACTTTTACCCACAAAAAAAAAAAAAAAAAACAACAACAGCTCACAGCTCACCGCCGTTGCCCGTGCAACCGCCGGCGCCACATATGCCGCATATGCTGTTGCCGTGCGAACCGTTGAGTGCGGGCATGTATCATGCCCCCGATTTGGGTCTGCATACGGAGCATATGCCGCCGGATCATCATGGACCGCCGCCGCCATCGTATGCAGCTGCTGCGGCTGCTGCAGCGGCCGCCGCTGCCGCTTATCATGCGCATCAGATGGCGCCCGCTGGCAGCGGTATGTTGCACATGCACCATCAGCATCAGTATGCGGCCGCACATGCCGCGCATGCGGCACACGCCCATCACTACCAGCAGGCGGCCGAGTATCATGGCGGGCCAACGCATCCGCATCCGTCACTGCATCCGCCGCCGCCGCCGCCCCAGCTGCCACATCACTATGGTGGTCCGCCGCCACATCAGGGACATCATTATGGCGCGCCGACCGTTGGTCCTGGTGGTGGTGTACCTGGTGGTCCTGTGCCCACCGTGCCACCGCCGGATCGTTGCGATGTTGGCTCACCGCCGCCATCTTATAGGGCCAGCTCATATCCGCAACAGCCGCCGCCGCCGCCGCCTGCAGGTCCACCGCCAACGCTGGGCGGTGGCTCCAGTGCATTTTGTGCACCCAATCCCCATCATCATCATCATCAGCATCAACACCATCAGCATCTGCAACAGCAGCAGCAGCAGCAGCAGCATCCGCAACAGCTGCTGCCACCACATCATGATCCCAGCGGTAAGTCTCTTTTTTTACATAATAATACAGAACTTTTCTGTTGCCCTTTGTTGCATACCATATGATCTTGGGGAAAGGGTATTTGTCGTTGGCTTTCTACATGAACTGAAACATTTTGAAGATTTTTCAACTTCAGCCTTTCGTTTAAGAAATTTACAGGCATGGCAAACATTGATACAAAAAAATAAAATAAAAAAAATAAAAACAAAAATTGAATTTGTTTTCCAAATGAATTTTTTATTGCAATTATTTTTAATTTAAAAAACAATTATTGAAAAAAAAAAATGAAGTAGAGTTTGACAACTTTTTAAAATAAAAAAAAAAACCACGTAAATCTGACTTAACTTTGTCAGCTTCTAGCTTGTTTCAACCATTCTCACTAATTAAAGATGATTAAAGGAAGGATTTTAACAAAAAAAAAGTTTATTTAATTCTTTGCCCCAAAAGTGATAAAACACTAAAAATATTGACTCCAAGTAATATTTAAATTTTTGGTAGTAGAGATTCAATTCGCTGAAATTGAGTAAAAGCCATTTGCAATGAATTTTTCATTGGCAAAGGGCCAGAAAAAACACACACACACACCGAGCAAAGTTAAGGCGGTGCCATTTTGGGCCATGCCACGCCCCTTTTTACACGTCAACACACCCGCGCGAGTTGCAGCACCATCATTGATTTCAGTTATCAGCAAACAATGAGCGCCAATTTCTAGTTTCCCCAAAAACTTTTCAACGCATCACACACACACACACAAACACACACACACAGACACAGAGACAAAGTAGTAACGTGGCCAATGTTGCCTGCCAGGCAATGCCCACTCTGATTAGTTATTAAAGAGGTTGCCAAAGCTGCCAACTTCAAGATGTGTCTGTGTGTAGTTTGTTGGGGCTGCATGAGATGTAGAAAAGAAAAGAAAAAAGCAACTGCATTGCATACATTTAGGCGCGCATAGAAACTTAAATGTGTGTGTGTTGGCCCAAAGCCGGAAACTGTAAGCAGGCAAGCAGCAAACGGAAACCAAGACCGAGACCAGCAAAAAAAAAAAAAAAAGTAAACACGGCTGCACTCGCTGTCGCTGTTGAAGTTGGCGTCGCCGTCGCCGTCGGCAGCGCAGCCAGCAACTGAGGAGCCAGCCAACCTCCATTGATGTCATTTACCTTTTGGTACAGACACACACACACATACACACACATTGAAAATATACATATATCTTTATGAATATGTATAAATATATATATATTCATAGACACAGACAGGCGAGTTTTGCACACAGACACACTAATACGAATGCAACAAAATTGTGGCAGAAAGTTGCGTTTACAGGCGCCTGAAAAGTGTGCTACATGTAGCTAACTGCTTTTGGCTGGCATATGAGCTGATGACAGGACACGACATGACACGACAGGTCCCTCACTACAAGGCTAATAATAGATCAACACAATTTATCGATAACTTTGGGAAATAATGCATATGATAAGTTCATTTTCGAAGAGGTCTTAGAGACTTAAACGATAACTTTATTGGAAAGCCGATTAGTTATCGATAAGTTTAATATTTGATACTGTTATGTTGACGTTTTGACCTAATCGATAACATTTTGTAAATATCGATAAGATATCGATACACTAATTTTTAATTGTACGGCTATTAATAAGGAGTTGCAAGCAGTTTAAGCCTTAAAATTGGCATTCGCAATGGAGTCTGGACTGAATCGATAACTAATCCGCCTCGAACGTTATCGATCAACATCTGTGACATCTTCGGACTTATACAAAAGCTTACCAGCTTACTGCTGGTGTCAATCGGCTTAATCATCACCTTTCACTCACTCAACAGTCAAGCAGTGCTAAGCTGTTATTTATACACATGAATATGCCGTTAATTGCACACCTTGCTCTCTTTCTTCTTCTCTCTCTAGGCTAGCATTGGGAATTGTCCCACATAACAGACAGATATGAGTGTAGTCACAAACTATATTATTGTATTGTCCTCGTCCATGCGTTAACGTGTCCGTGTGTGCCGCGAGTGTTTGCATTTAACGCTGTGCCGACAGTTGATAATTCATTAGCACATGTTCTATTTGACGTTCGTTCATCCATGTTAAATCGCACACACACACACACACAAAAAGCAGACACACATATACATATATGTATGCTACTTCTATAAGTCAAAATGAGTGCTCTTGCGCTGCCGTTTGTCCTGTCTACTACTCCCCCGCCCACCCTCAAACACCCTTTCACCTCATAAGCTAGTGCTGCTTTGGCTGCTGCGTCTCTGTTACAAGCTGCTGATAAGCGCCAGCAGCGAAAGAGAGTGAGCGCGAGCGAGAGAGAGCGAGAAGAGCGGGCACATTCACACAGAGAGTGCAGCAGCAGTAAGGATAGTGTTTATTGTTGTTGGGTTTTTTTTTCTGTTTTTCTATTTTTTTTAAATATATTTTACAGCAGCTTTTTTTTTTGTTGCTTTTTGCGTGTTTGACGTTGCCTAGCCGGCTGGCCGGCATCGTTGTCGTCGTCAAGTTACGTTTTAGTGCTCATTTAGACGTCGGGACGACAACGTAACGTAACGAATCGGCGATGGCAATGACGACAGTGCCGACGACGTTTGTGGTTAGAACACGAAGATGATGATGATGATGATATAGTGTTTGCTTATGACGTTGTGACGGCGATGGTGATGATGATTATAATGACGGCGTTTATATCGCCATAAATGTGAGCGGGGGCGACAATAATGCCGAACCCTTGAATCGTTACGTCTAACGCGCGTGCTGTTAATAGATAATTTGTTGTCGGCATTTTTTTGTGATTGTGTTTGTTTTTGTTATTGTGTCGTCGTGTCGTGTTGTTATTGTCGGCATTTTGCTTGTTGTTGTCAGCAGTCAACAACAACGAGAAGCTGCAATTATTGTTCCATGCTACGTTTTTGATTTATATATTGCGATTGCAATTGTTGCTATTTATTGCTAATTGTTATTAAACAAATGTGCCGCATTGTTAATGACAACAAAACATTGAAGCTCCCCCGCTCCGCTCCGCCCCACCCAACCACAACCAACTCAAGTGCCGGCTGGTTTCGTGTTTCGTGTTCCTCGTTCCGTTTTCGGTGTGCCGCCGCTTCCTCGCCATAATGACGATGGCGTCGAATTCCGTCAATCCCTGGTCCAGGCGTTCGGACATCCAATGAATGCCGTAGATCTAATTAGCTTTGCATTTTTCAACTTAATTTTAATTGAGACTGATTTATGAAAAAACGCAATTTTTCGTTTCTCTTCCCGTCTTCCCGTCTCTCTCTCTCTTTCGCTCTCTCTATATTTTGTCGCTGAGTCTTTCTCTTTGCATTCATCTGTTTTGTTGCTACTGACGGCGTTTTTGTGTGCTGTTGTTGTTGTTGTGTTTTCCTTTTATTCCTCTTTTCTATCAAAAAAAAAAAAGCTTGCTAAAGCATCCGGCTAGCGACGTTTTTGCGAATGGGCTTCAAAATTCTCTTCGTGAACGTTGCACTGGCGACAACTGTGTCGCCAACGTTCTAAACGCTACATGTACATATGTATGTGATTTTAGTACTTTTTACTAATAAAAACATTGATTTGTAGCTATTTAATGTTATTATTTAATTATATTTTTTAATATTAATAATATATACTTGTTATACTTTTTATACACCCTATCCTACAAAGCTAGGACCAATTTTAAGCAAAAAATAAAACAAGAAAAATAAAAAACATGAAATTTAATAATTGTCAATATATACAGATGCCATAAAACATAAAAACAGTAAAAAAAATAAGAATAACATTTAAAAAAAAAAAATGAATCTAGCTGCGCTAAATCGCTTGCGACACTTTTGTCGGTCGAGTTTGTTGAGTTTTGTGCACTGCAGTCTGTGTTCTTTGCGCTTCTGAGCGCTGCAGCAGAAAACAAAAGCAAAGGCAAAAGCAGCGAACGCCAAGTCGCGCCTTTTGCGCTGCACTCTCCAATCCATACCATGCCCAAAGCATTTGCAATGAGGCGGGCGCTCTCTTTCTCTATTTTAACATACCGTACGTTCAAACGACGCTCTCTCACTCGATTTTTATCTTGCACTCTCTCTCTCTCTGCTGGGGGCTCTCGAGACGTTGAGCTTTACACTGTGCTGTGCGCCACATACAAAAAAGCTAACGGCAGAAAATCGCATCGCTGTCGTCGTTTATTTTAGTTTTTGTTGTTGCTGCTGCTGCTGCTGCTGATGCTTTTTGTATTCATTTTGCTTTTTTGCTAATTTCTTTTGAGAATTTTCTTGAACAATTTTCCTGCTGCGTTGTTGTTGTCCCGGTTTTTATTCGAAGTCGTTGGCAGAGCGACGGCAACTAGTTCGAGATTTTTTGTTGTTGCTGCTGCTGCGGTTGCTGGCTGCAACTGCTTTTTGTGCTAAGACTGTCACCGTTTAACGGCGCTTTTCGGTCAAGCATGTGTGTGTGTTTGTGTGTGTGTGCGTATGCGTGTGTGTTAGTATTAGTATTAGCATTAGAGTCGTTGGAGCAAGCTTGCACTAAACTTTTGCCAGTGGGCGGCGGCTTTTGACTGCTTTTCTGTTCGTCTTTCGATCATCTTCTATATATTTCTCTCTCTCTCTCTGTTAGCTCTTAACTGTTATCAGCTATCAGCACACAAGCTGCACGTACGTCGTGCAACATTCATGAGGCTGTTACAACAAATCGACACACAAAGCTCTAACATTTTACTTGCGACACACGCACACAAACACACACACTTACACGCGAAAAGGGGGACCAAAGGTGGGGGGGGAATGTAAACAGATTCATTGAGGCAACTGGCGCTGACACATCGCAACGAGCGCAGCCCTTGCCACAACGTGCAACGTGCCCCACGTGCCTCACAGACCTGCCGCTGTGTGTGCATTTAGGCCACAAAAATGCCATCACTAGCACAATGTCCAAAAAAGTCATGCACCCAACAACAACAACAACAACACCAAAAAAGCCCGTTTTGCAAAGAACATGAAAAGCAGCAGCGTTCGAGGAATGTTTATGCGAAGAGGGGAGCGACGGCAACGGCAACGGCAACGGGGGGGGATATGTACCTACATAAAGTATATCGAAAAATACAAATCGCAGCCACCTCACCACCAACCCAAACTTTCCCCCTGCCGCCTGCCCCACGGCCACAGCAGCCAATGTTCGACAAATAAATTTCGAAAATTTGCGTTGAAAATAACTCAACGTGAAACATACCAAAAAAATAAAAAAAAAAACAGAGTGTGTGTGGATTTGCCATGCGACAGAGCAAAAGCCTGCCAAAAAAAAAAAAAATAAATTAAAGAAATCTGGCCAAAAATCAGTCCAGAAAAAAACGCGATCCGATTCGATAATATTCATTGGTCAAGTTGTTTCGAAAAAAGTGAATAAAGTACTAGATGATTAGCTTTGGCGGCTTCAAAAAGTGAGATGAACATAAAAATGGACTAAAATAATGGTTTTGTCATTTATTTTATTTATAAAATATATTTTCAAAGGGACAAAAAGTCGAAAGTTAGTCAAAAGTAGCAACGGCATTCCCAGTTTTTCCGATGAAAAATGATCTGGTTTCAGGTTTTATGTGGGAAATATCTCAATCCATTTTCTAATGTATTTTATATTATATTTATATTTTAAAAATATTTCCTCACCTCAAAAAAACATTAAGAACTCAAGAGAAATAAGTGCAACAACAGCGGAATCATTGAAAATAAATGTGACAATGTTAAATTTGATTTTGGGCAAACGAATTTGGAAATGTTTTTGGATTGTGAGCATTTTCAATAAATTAAAATTGTAAATTTCTGTTTTTTTTGTTTTTTTTTGGCTTTTGCTTATTTTTGCCAAGTTGTAACCGCAATTTTTAGGCTGTGTCACTTTTATAAAATGGCTGTGACAGTTTTTATATGCAACATGACATTGCACAATTGCAATGCGGCCAACAACAATCGAAACCCAACTGATAATAGATTCATTACAGATTTTGATTGCAATCGATTAAAAATGCATGTCAATTTGAAAATTGTTTGCCCAACTGCCAATGAAATGATTAACGCAAATGAATGGCCAACGTGCCCCATCCACTTGCAACCGATTCGCATTCAGTTTGCTGTCATCGCCAGCTTAGCTGTATTATCTGACCTTTGGTTCAATCGGCGCGTGGAAACACTTCTCATCAAGGACACGCATTAAGTGCTAATTGGGCCATGGGCACTCTACCCGCCCTTTGCCACCTTGCCACAACGCTTTGTCGAAAATGCAATTTCACTGCACGCACATTTCAATTTTGTGGTTTTGTTGTATGTGTGTGTGTGTGTGTGTTTGTGGTGTTGATGGCTTCGTTTCCATATCCGGTAGAGCGTCCATTTTAGGTTTGAGGGTTTTCCCTCTCACCCTTTCTCCCTCTCGCTCTCTCTCTCTCTCTCTCTCTCTCTCTCTCTCTCTGCACCTGTTTGATTCGACATTCAGTGAAATATTTTGGTTGAGTTTGCATGCAACGCTTGCGGGGTGGGGAATGTGGCAAGGAGGTGGCTCTGTTTACCGTTTGAATGGCATATATATTTAACACACACACACACACACACACAAATATCTCGATTGCAATGCCTGCCGCGAGCCGTGAGCAATTAACAGGCCATTTACAAGTGCTACCAGCATTTAGACTATATTCCCCGATTAACATCGCACACAAATACACACCCAGAACATACACAGACACAGTCATATACTCACACACCCTTAAACTCATACACAGTGCGAAAATGTCTAGTTTTTTGTACTTTCAACTTTTCAATTCAAATGTGATTTCTTACTAAAAGTCGAGAGGATGCCGAACTTAATTCAATTCGTGTTTTATAGATATGATTAAAGATTATTTTCTTTTATTTTTGGTATTTATTTAAGTATTTCGTATTTAAATAAATTCCTGTTTTGGTAAAATTGTTCTTGATTCAAGACTATTTTTTTTTTATAACAATTTGTGCTTGTTTTCAGCATTTTACACTCAATAATAAATAAATCGTAATTGAATCATTTGGGGAATTGCAAAAACTGAGTTCAAGTTGATTCGATGTTTAATTTAAAACAATTTTATTTATCATAAAGACAATTTGTACTTAACTTAATTATTTTCCAGTCATTTTATATTAATTGTACACAAATCATTTCTTGATTCAAGATTATATAAATAATATTTGTGCTTAAAATATATTATTTTAATTATTTTACACTTGGTTCAAGACAAGACGTGCCAAATCCAAAGACAAAAACTTTTCTCTCTCTGTATAAAGGTGTGAGAAGAAATGTATGCGTGTGTGTGTGTGTGTGTGTTGTCGCTACACAACACTGAAACTGCACGAAATCTGATTTGACACGCAAAGCCAGCAGCAAAATCTGCGCTGAGCAACTGCCACAACAACAGTGTAGAGGGGGTTGGGTGGGGGAACAGGAGAAAAGCCAGAAGCGACAATAATTGGCGTGTAAATATTTCAGTTAACATTGCGACGACGAAGATTGTCCAAAGCGTTTTGCTGGAACACAATTAAGATGCAACGGAGGGGCAAAACGACAAACAACCAGAACAACGTTAACAACAACAAAGAAGCGTATGTGTGTGTGTGTGTGTGTGCACTTAACTGTTATGTAACAATTGTTTGGAGGCTTAACACAAATATTATGTGGAATAAACATTTTCTCTAAGAAGACATAGAATACGAAATGGCATAGGGATTGGAGCTGATAGGGGATAGGAATGTAGAATGAGGGGATGAGAAACTAAAGGTTATGAGGAGCCACGAACTCTTCGGTTAAGATTATTTTGTTAAGATAATAATTATGTCAAAAGATCTTCTTTTTAAAGCAAGGAAATTATATATTTTTTGTTGTCTGATATGATCCAATATATTATATTGCATTTATGAAAATAATACAACAAAGGTTTATTCAATCAGATTCAACACCGATGAACTTTTTCAACTATTTCGCAATGCAATTGAATCGAATAAATTCCATAGCCACAGAAACAGTTATTTCAAACTGTTTCTTATTGATAACAGATAACAGTAAACATTAATGAATCTTCTTTGTTCGCCATATCGACAGCAGCAGCAGCTTTTTTTTTCTTTTGATTTTTGATAATGTGACACAGGTTTTTTTTGCAACCAATTTTCATGGGAATTTTGCAATTCAATGCATTTTTGGCTTGTCAAAAGGCGAGGCCAGAGCCAAAGTACAGAGAGAGAGAGAGAGAGAGACTGTTAACTGGATTGTTATTGTCCTTGGCGCAAAAAAGAAAGGGTTGCCAGGACCAGCGCCAGCCGAAAAAAAAGCAGAGCCCCACAAATCCCCGATAGAGGGCCTTGACATTTTTAAACCCCCGTTGTCCTCGTTTCTGGGCGTCCTTGTCGCCGTGCAATGCGCTTGTCGCTTTGGCTTTTCTATTTTGTATGGTGAGAGAAGGACTTGCGTTGGTATCTGGCATCCATAGTAGCACCCGCTCCTCCTCCTCCCATCTACATACTTTTATCCATTAGGGCTTATTGTCGGATGTGCTGCTAAAATTGTACTTTGACAAGCGAACAAAAAAAAATGTCAGCAAAATCTTAGACTTTGCCTCAAGCACATTCTCACATATGTATGTATCGATTATGCGTGGCAATTGTCCTGGAAAGTGCAGGATAATTGCTACTTATGCAGAGAGAAAATAATGCCAAATGGCATGCAATTATTGTGCATTTAATCTGCACTAAGTCTGCTTCAAGATAAGTTCATAAAAGTCGTAAAGTTAAGAGTCCTCCTCAACTAGACGATCCAACTCTACTCGTAAGTATCTTTAAAATTGTTTCTTTACTCCAACATTTAACCTGTTGGCTTATGGGGTTCGGTTATACTATACTATCATCATAATCATAATCATCGTTAACATTATGATGAGGCTTGTGTGTTGTGTGAGGTGTTGCATGCAACACGCCCGCAAAATGCAAAAGCAACACAGCAACAACTTGTTAGAGCTGGAGCCACAGTAGGCGTCTCGATAATTGTTCTATTAGGCAAATGAGTGCTTAAGCAGAGGGAAAGCGAGACGGAGAGGGAGAGAAAAGGAATACTAAACAGTTGTTGTTGCAACACGCCCCCACTCGGGTGGGTCTGTGGCATAATGGACGGTGTCCACTTTGTGTCTGTGTGTGCCTGTGTGTGTGAATGTACGAGTATGTGTGAGTGTATGCTGTCCCCTCCCCTCTATCCCCGCACACTGTTGACTGTTTCGCATTGTGTGTCAAGGTTAAAAGTCGCTGCCAAAATATTTGTAACCGAAAATCGTTAAAGCTACAGCCACAACAACAGCGTACTCTGAGATCTTTATGAGATCAAAAGGAATATGATATATATATATATATAATTTTTATAAATCAAAAGCATCGCTTTAACAAAAATGTTTGGATGGGGTTTATTTTATTAATATAATCAAAACTTCATCAAAATAATGTCATAAATATTGCAGTAAAAATTACATTAAGTTAATTATGTCTGCCAAATGATAAATGAATAAAATATGTACGATATAAGATCCGCCTGGGCGTCACCAAATCTATTTAAATCCTGTGGAATATATTTGTCTTTTTGAGGCTGGCACAGAGGAGCCCCAAAAGACTGTTCCTGAAACATTATTCCTACTTCCACTTTATGACATCCAAAAACAGTTTATTCAATTCAAAATTTATAGTAAATTTATTGAAATTCCTAAAGGTAACATTGGAACAACAACTCCTTGTAAATCTTGGAAATGTTTTCATTTACATTTCCAATTGATTGAAATATTTTATTAAGCCCATCAAACAGAAATTGTGAAACCCAAACAAAATATAACTTGGTGATTTAAAGAATGCACTTGGGAAAAGAATTTATTCTAAATATATGTATGTATATGAGATCGTACAATGTTTATATATTTATAATATATTACTTTGTCTATTCCCTTGTCTCAGCTCCGTTTCTTGAGTTCTATATTTTGTTTTTTTTTTTGCTTCTTGGATCTTTTAGGAAATCTTTTCGACAGAGTAATTCATTTCTTTCAGCCGTCGACAATTTTGATTATCACAACACTTAATCATTTATTAAGTTCCCCTTCGTACTTCGACTTGCTCTCTCTCTCTCTCTTTTTATCATTCTTTCTCGCTCTCTCATTCTCCCCTGCCTTGTAGCTGATCTTCATAGTTAACCTTTTGCACGCTTGGACGCTTTTTTACTCTGGTTATAGTATTGTTGTTGTTGCTGTTGTTGTCCCTAGACTCTTTTGCGTTCTCACGAAGTTTTGCTGGCCACGGTGCAAGTAAGCGTGACCATTTTGACATTATTATCCCCCTACTCTCCCCCGCGCGCATCACCTTTCTCACACCCCCACACCACCATTTACCTACCTTTCATATATGTACATATGTTCATTCTCTCTCTCTATCTCTCTCTATCTCTGTCTGTTCTTCGTGTGCGTCCACTTTTCATTTCCGTTCTGCTTTGCATTTGTGGCCCGTCCGACACACATGTGTGCCAAAAATCTCACGATTACCATTTCGCTGGCGTTTCTCGACAAGTCCAAGTCCATTTTCCAAGTCCCAACAATATATGTTTATCCATCAATGTTGCGCTTGCTCTTTAGTAAGACAATGGCGGGGGGTGGAGGAGGCGGTGCAGTGTCGAGTTTTTGTTGTTTTCTGTGTAGGTTTTCAAACAAGTTTGCCGTCCAGCATGGTCAAGAGCACAAAACAAAACCCAACTACATATTATGTACCCAAACAAATTTGGCTCACAAAACGTGAGCAACATGGAGAAAAAAAATAGAAAACAAATTAAACATCAGACAACATTTGTTTGCCTTCCCTTGCGCCACCAAACCCCCCCTCTTGGGGACGTTTACCAAGTTGAGGGTCAGCATTCTCCAACAGCAACTTTCACCATTGCATTTCGTGAGCCTGCCCTTAATGTCCGAGATGTACATTAAAAGATACAAAACGTTGCACAAACTTACATATATGATATATATGGATATAAAGTGAATACACAATATAATGAAAGCCAAAAAAAACATCTTTGATTTTAGTAATTCTATTCGAAGTGAGAGAACACGTTTGCAATGATGTTTTCTCCCGGTGTACTCTTCTAAACCCTGAAAACTCTTGCATTTATCCACTGAAAAAATAAGTTCACCATATGCAGACACTACAGTATTTGGACATAAAATGCAATCGGCGGGTCAAGGGCGAAAAGAGTTCAAATACTAAATGGATGGATTTGGTTGCCTCGAATGATTCACCTTTTTAATGGACTTGCTGCATTGACTACCCCATACATATTTATGAGTCACTGCGGCGGCTGGTTATGCGAAACTTTCCAACCCCCCTCCCACAACTCCAGCCACCCCTTTTTTGTCAATGTCTTGGCCAAAAGTGTTCAATGCTCAGCATATATGTTTGTATGTATATAGATAGACATAGTATATGGCTTCTTTTCTTCGAATTGTTGCCAAAAAAAAAAACCCAGAAAGAAGGTCGCTTATCTTATCAACAACAAAAAATTATGTGCAAAAAAAATTTGTAGCACCAAATTAACTAAAAACAACAACAACAATTTAATAGATACTTCGGTTAGACAAGAATTTGTTTATCAACAGCAACAACAATAACAAAAGTCCAATGAAAAAAAACAAATACTAATTTCGCCAAAAATTAAATAAGAGCAACTATTTTATGGCATGCCGATGATTAGATACCCTTATATTATTATTATTATATAGTATATAGTAGCAGTTATCGCTGTTGTGCTATGTCATTGTTATCGTACATATTTTAGAGATAAAAACCGATTTTAATACATAAACATATCGATATAAAATCTTATTTACTTTCTACTTTCTGATAGCAAAGTTCCTTTCCAAACTGATCATTCATTGGGACAATGCCAAAGTGTTTGTTCGATAACGATAACAAGTTCCCGATGATATTTGTACATGTCACATGGCGACAATATCGCTACCTTTCTTCTTCCAGAAAACTCAAGCCTCCCACAGCCGCAGCCAAAGTCACAAAGCGCTCAAATGCTTGACCAGCACAGACAACAAGAGCGGTCAGTGCTGGTTTACGTTGCTATGGTGTGAGAGAGGGAGAGCGCGCGCTCGGCTCGTTGAGTTCGGCTAGTTCGGTTCGTATGTCCTGCAACCAATCAGAATCGTTTGTGTGTCGCTGGCGCTGTTGTTGCATAACGCGAGCAAAATTTACAGTTGCCTGCCCGACCACTAGTACCAAGTGGACCACACAATGTAAAAGGCATTACAATAGCAGCAACAATACAGCTGCTCTCACTCATATGCGAGACTCATTTTTCTTATATTGTTGTTGTTGTTTTGTTACGTTCTCTCAGTTAGTCAAACGTGTTGTTGGTACCCTTCGCTCTTCAAGCCACAGCACTGTTGCTGCTGCTGCTGTTGCTGTTGCTGTTGCTCGTCGTCGTGGTCGGTCTTCGTTGTCGGCGCTGTCGTAGCCGTTGTCGTCATCGTCGTGTCGCGGCGTTTTTAGACGATGCGCTCAGCGCGTACAATTTCAGTGCTGCTCTACCTGTCGACTCGCTTATAACGCGCGGAGATACCGCATCAACAACTGCGACGACGACGACGACGCCGCCGCGGTCGCAGCAGCAGCAACGTCAGTGTAAAGTTTTGCGCCTTACTTTGACGTGTTGTTTTTGTTTTGTTTTTATATTTTTTGCGCGTTACATTGCTTTTGTTAAATAGTGTGTGTGTGTGTGTTGTTGTTATTTTTTTTTTTGCGCGCAGACAACAACGCAACGCAACAAAGTGGCAAAGTTTTCGCCTCAGCCGTTGCTCATACGCCCCATCGCACACACACACACATACGTACACACACACACACGTATGTGTGTATGACGACGGTGACGTGCAAATTCATTTCGATCGCGTATAAAATACAACAACAACAACAAAAAGTTTGCATTTGTGTTTTGCTTCTAAGTTTTGTTGTTTTGTTTTTTTTTTTTGGTGAAAAGTGCGCAACAAATGAAAATGCATAAATAAAACTAAACCACAAAATAATTAATAATTAAACGTAAGCCTTCACTCACACACACATACTCTTTGATATTCATCACACACACACAGACACATGGACAGATGCAACGCAACAAGTTTGCGCCTGACAAAATTTCCATCGCTTATTTGGCAATTTTATTTGTTGGCTGCTGCAACAAACTACAACAACAACAACAACAACACAAACTTTTGTTGTTTTCATATGAATTTTTGATTTTCATTGCAAAGGAGCAACAAGTTTTCATCTATTTTTCCCCTGGACACAACGTGCAACACGAGCAACAACAACAAATTCAAATCAGTCCAAATGAGAACGAGAAATTACTCGAAATTAGACGTCACAAATATACTTATAGACATACATATATGTATGTATGTGTGTGTACATTGTGAATTTCGTTCTGATAATGGAATTTGCTTTTTATTTCCATCTTTCTTTTTTTTATTTTGCTTTCCCGCTAAATTTTGCAGCAACAACAACATCCACAGCGTCGGCGAAATATGATTAGAATTTAGTTGAAATTTATTTACAAAAAAAAAAAAAAAAAACATCAAAAATTATTCAAGTAGGTTTTTTATCAGAAAGAAAGAAAGAAAAATATTATTTTGTTTTTTAATATGATAATGAAAATTCAACAAGTGTTTTTTTATTCATTCAGAATTGTTTTTGCAATTGAAATTTTTAATTTTTCTAGAAAAACAAAACTTTGTTCTTCGGCTTTATTTTCTTTGCATTGATCATCGTCAAGCTTAAAGCTCATTTATATATATAAATTTGGTGAATGTTTTCATTTGATTTTATCATATGAATTATTTGAATGGTCCTTGCATTTTTATTTATCAAATGACCCTGAACAAAAAAAAAAATATATTTCAACAAATCTGGATTGCATTGAAGTGAGTTTCGGATTCGGATTCCGATAAGTAAAATGTCAAATGACTTATTAAATAGTCAATATATATAAACATATATTTGAAAATTTTCTAAATATTCATGCCTTAAAGTAGATCGAATCTTTGATCTTTAAATTGTGCAAAGTCATTTTGTAATGCATTCCGTATATGCTTCGTATTTTTATTCGGTAGCCCTGGCAGTGTGAGTTCACTAAGTACTCGCACACACACACACACACATGCATACATATATGTACTCACATACTTTTGCTCAAAACTCTCCTGCTGCCTAATTCCGTCTTCCTCGTCGTTTTTTTTTTTTTTTTGGCGTCTGTTACCGTTGTTGTCACACACCTTTGGCTGTGCGCTGTGTTGTTGTTGTTGTTGTTGTTTCTGCTTGTGCCTTTGCACTTTAATTCCTGCTTCTTATTTAGCATCTGCGCCGGGTGTTACCCGAGCCGAGCCGAGCCAAGGCAATTCCTCCAATGTCAATAAGAAGCGGCTGTTGTTGCCACTCAGTCAGTCAGTCAGCCAGTCAGTTATGCCTGAGTGTGTGTGTCCTTAGGTCTGCCGACTGTGCACGCGCGCAGGACGTGCACACTCACACACATACAATGCTATGTGTGTGTGTAAAAGGGAGACAGGCAGCAACAACAGCAAGCATTCACAAAGTACTCCGCCTTATACTCTGCTAGTACTCATCCTTATATGTCCCATTCGTATTCCTCTACACCTTGTTCGCTCTCCCTTCTTCTCCTCTCTCTCGCTTTTGTATTTGCGACGCGGCGCTTATCCGTTTCAGTTGTACGCTCATGAATGGGATTGCACTTAAGCCGGTCGCTGCTAATATGTTTGCCAGCCGCTTTACCGTTGCTTCCTACCTGCCCTACGCACTCTCACACACACTCACACACACACTCACACACACACACACTCGCTCTCTTGTTCTCCATACTCTCTTGCGCTCTTGTTACCCTTTTGCTGTTGTTGTTTTCTTTCGTATGCGTAATCGAGAAGTGGAAGCAATAAAAAGCTGTTGCTTCAATTTCATAAGCTGCGTAGATTCTTTTGATATCATCATCATTATCTTGTTAAGGATACAGCATCAAGTAGCAATACCCTTTATTTTGTTGTCTTTATTAACTCTATCATTAACTATTTATGCATCAACTACTTTTGCTTCGACAGTTTGTTTTAGTTAATTTTTCACTCTGGCGAAATTCTTTTTGAACCAATTAATTTTTGGCCAAGGATTTGGATATATTTTTTCAAGGTGTTTATAATTGTTTGCTTATGTCTTTGTTTTTTTTATTTATTGAGTAACAGTTGTTAATATGCCAGAACAAAAAAATAAAACTGTTTAAATATTTATCAATTAATTTTTTTGTATTTTTGTTTTGGCACAACGGCAAATAAAAACTGAATGCTAAAATTTCTAGAAGCTTTCGAAAGCAATCTTACCCATCCCCAATAGAACATGTTCTAAGTCACTCTATTTGGGCATACCCCATCAACGGGCTATAGGGTATTAACTAATCAATGTCGACATTACAAATAACTCCTCCCTCCCCCCCAGCCTACAAACATTATGATTTTCTTGGCACATTTTTTCGGTTACTCGGAGCTTATGAGTTGCATCAGTTGGTGGCAAGATTCACAATGTTTTGAAGTTAGGGGTTGTCCCTTCCGACACACACACACACACACACACACACACACACACACACGTCACAGCTGTCAGCTGGACTTTAGGGCTATGTTTGGGCTTCTTTAAATGGTTTTTTTTTTTTAAGTTGGCTTTTCTTCATTTTTTTTCTCCTTTTGGATGGCATTTGAAACTCGTTCCTTTTGCGACGTAGTTCATTGACAAAATGTCCTTGAGCGACAATTTGTTGTTGTTGTTGTTGTCGTAGTTGCTGTCTCCTGACACAGCCCCTAGGCAGACTCTGTTTTTTTTTTTTTTTTTTTGGTTTTTTTTTGTCTTTTGCTATGGGAACTGTTTGGCAAATTTGCATTTGCGGCACAGAAAACGCAACTGGGCCCTTCGATATGAATGAATGCTTGTATATGGTATATATATATATATACTTATATATATGTGTATATAGTCAACTCGAAATCGGAATCGCATCAACTCATAAATAAACATGCAGGCCCCGGCCCGGCGAATGCCATTCAGATCCGACTTCGACTCCGATCCATAGATTGGCTAAAGTTAACATTTATGTAACGGGATCAAGTTTGGCTTAAGTTATCGACAACTATCGATAACAACAAAATCGGAAATTTGAAAATTGTTTTACAAAATATTAACTTAACAATGAGAATTTGTGGAAATTTCATCAAACTGGGATGAAAAATATCGGAGATATTAAATATTGAAGTTTAGTCAACGTACAAATTGTGATTGTAGCTGAAGGGTCAAGAGGGTGCGGGGAGATACCCTAGTGGAACTTTCGCTACTAGCACTAACCCCCTCCCTACCCTTGCGTACATACTATGTATAGGGGCATGCGGGCATTATAGTACTTTTTACAGTTATTATCGGAAGTCGTTACAGGCTCGCTCGTTTAAAAAGATAAAAGCGTAATTATTTTGAATTTTCGTTTTCAATAAATGCCAATATTATTAATTTTAATTTTAATATTATTCATTTAGTTGTTTCGCTTCTCAACATTTATTTGCATGGAAATGATTTTTTTATTTGATAATATTATATTTAAATCACAATTAAGTAATTCTCTGCATTCAGTTTAATGAATGTTGGATGGGGCGGGGGGTATCGCTCACTCGGCATTACCTTTGTTACTTCTTGCATATAAAAAAAAAAAAAAAAAACTTCCAAAGCTTCCAGTCTCTCTTTGTCGGAATGCAAATCAACTCTCTCTCACTCTCACTCATTTGATTAGTTCTTAGCTCTCAGCTGGCAACTCTTCGTCTTCAGCGCCGCCTACAGAGCACACGCCCATACACCTCCCCCCCCTTCGTCGTAACTGAGCAGACACAGTTGTTGTTGTTGTCGTCGTCGTTTTCTTTAGTCGTTGCTGGTGTGTGTGACCTTCGCATAGCAGCGCGTCGTAGCCAGCGTCGCTAACTATAAGCGGGCAACACTGAGCGCAAATTTGTTATTCAATTTTTTATATGTATTTAATTTTGTCGAGAGGCGGCTTTATTGGCTATTTTTTGGCAGTGTATCTGAGCGTTTTGCGGCTTTGCCTATCAAAGTGAGTCCACGCTTTATCGCATAGTTTCGTATGTTAATTCGTTTTACAGTCGTCGGCGTCGTCGGCGTCGTCGTCGTCGGCATCTCGCATTCGTCAAAATAACAACAACAACAACAACAAATGAGCGACAAAACCGGAAGCCTCGATCGGCGCGACCCAAACATGTTTTTTTTTTTTTGTTTCCAAGTCGGTCTGCCCGAACTCAGCATAATACTCCCGTTCCACACTCCCCCAATACCCCTCGCTGCCACCCACCCTGCCTAGAAAGTAGCTTGCTTCAAAGCGAGCGGGCCAGTGTATGTGTGTATTTGTGTGTGTGTGTGTTTGTGTGTTTGTAAGTGCTGTTGAGAACTAAAATGTATCATAATTTTGTTTGGAGAAGCCAATAAATAAGTATTTATTTTTCTAGACACAGTTTCAGTTTCAAGTTGATAATAAAGCTTTTTTTAGATACAATTTTAAGAGCAGCCACAAAAATATTGCCACACGGTTTAGAAATATTGTTGTTTTATTATTTGATTTATTTTTGTTGCTGGGTTTTTGTTTTACAACAAAACTAAACAGCTAGCAAAACAACAACAACAACAACAGAAAGCGCACCATGTGATAACAACAACAACAACAAAAATACAAAATTCACAACAAAAATAAATAAATACAGCAATGCAACAAAAACTTCAAGATTAATTACAACAAAAAAATACAACAACAACCAACAAGCACAAATACTTTATTTGCCACGCCCAACAATGCACGAACATTTTACCATGTGGATTAATTTTGGATTGCCATTTTTTAAATGTTTGTACAATTATTGTTATTTTCACTTAAATATTAGCCATTCATTTTATTCAACAACAACATTTTTAAAAAAAATATATATTTATTATAAATTTTCTCAAAGTACATTTTTTAATTTCCGTTTAAATTTTTTTATTTTTATGAATTTGTATCTGTTTTTTATTATTTATTTATTATTGCTTGCATTTTTATTATTGTTTTTTTATATTTTTTTTGTCAATTATTGATTTTAATATTTTAAAGTACATTTTTTTTTGTATAAATATTTTTTTAAATGATTTTTGTTTTGTTTTTAAATATTATTTAATTTTTTTTTATTCATTTCTACATTTTTCATTTATGTACTTTGTTTTAATATTTTCAAAATAAAAAAACTGGATTTTTTTTAAGATTATTTGTTTTTTCTGACTCTTTTTCTCTTGTATCTTAAGCTCATGCTTCTCGTCGCTTTGTTTGCTTATGCTTTTGGCCAGGCCAAAAAAAAAAAACACATAAACAAATACAATACATACATACATACATGTTTGTTCATAACTTAAGCGCCAGCTCGTCGTAATTGAAAAATTCCACTCTTATTATAATTGGGGATTTTTGAAAATCTTAACATATTTTAAATATAAATACATAAGCCAAGCATTTACATACATATGTTTTAATATGTGTTAATCAATTTCGATTCGAGTTGATGCTTTAACATTCCAAATTTAAGGTTACAGTCGCCAAATGGTTGTGGGTCTCGGCCAAAATCTCTTGGGCAAGCTGCTCTGACCTAAAATTATGCAAGTGTGTGTGCGTGTGTGTGCAAAAATGATAATGGGAATGTGTTAATTTGATTGGCAGACGCTCGATTTTGAGCTTGACTTAATTTTTATATATTTCGTTTCGAATTCATTTGGATATCTTAAGGCATTCTATAGTTTGAGTTGGGTTGGCCATAAGCCAGGCCAGCAATAATAAATATTTAGCAACAAAAACTAGTACATAAAAAATACCAAAACATTTAAAACAAAGCTTATAATGGGCAACATTTTAGTGCACACTGCAACTTAGTCGTAGTAGGGGAATATATATATACATATAGCTAAATCGTCCAAAATTCATTTCAATTTTGTGAGATTTATTTTTTTTTTTGCCATTTTTGGCGCAGTCTTACACAGGGTATTTACTAGTCGATCAGTCGATCGTGACTGTTGTATTATTTATTATTATTTCTATTTGCATTTGATTTTGCTTGCGGTTTTAACTTGGCCTACAAGTCACACACACACACACACACACACACACACACACACACACACACACACACACACAACACACACACACACACAGTCAACCTTAGACAAAGCTCTTAACTACTTTTGCGGCTTAAAAACTTAAATAAATAAAATTAAATATTCCAACAACAAAAAGTAAAAATCGTGTGAGCAAAATAAATCTAAAAAAAAAGCTAGAGAGCAAAAAAAAAAAGAAAAAAAAACAAATTAATTACAGAGAGAAGAAAGATAAGAAGAGACTGTGGGTGTGTGTGTGTGTGTGTGTGTGTGTAAGAAGGAGAGAGAGAGAGAGAGAGAGAACGACAGAGTGAGTATTTTGTTGTTTTGTCTAAAATACAAAATTTCTACGTTTTCTGACTCTCTGTGTTGTTGTTTTAAATTTTTGTCAATGTTTATTTAGCTTTTATCAATTTCTACTCGAAATCAAATTCTATATGCTAACTGTCTTTTTCGGTTGTCCAAAGACACCCCTCCTTCACCCCACCCCACCTCACCCCTCTTTCAACTTGCTTAGTTTGCTTGGGCCAATACAATGTTGCACCTGTCAATTCGTAAGCAGCAGGCCAGAAAGGAAAGGATTTCAGTTGGTTGATTGGCAAAGTGGCGAAAGACAGTCAAGATTATCCCGTTGCAAGATTACCCTCGGTCTTATTGTGATGTTTTGTGAATTCATTGTGGCTTAAATCATATTATCTGCTTAGAATCTATTTTAGTTCCGTTTTTGTAACTCATTTGGCGAGGGTTTAGGTTAGATTGATTGATACAGGGTATATGCAAGTCGTTGTCTTTTCTTTTTCAACTAGAGCCACTCGAATGCATTTCTTTATCCCCGTTCAATTGAAACAAAGAAGGGGGCGTTTCTTAAGTTTTCGTTGCGTTACGTTTCCTTGCCCTTAATACTTGGATATATCGCAGCTGGCTGCTGATAATAATAACACTAATAATGATGATGATGATGATAATAATTATAAAGAAGAAACCACGCTGCTGTTGTTATACATATATGTATATGTATTGTTTGGCTCTGGGCAAGTTTCGTTGAAGAGATCCTCGCGCATATTTAACAGCCGGCACAGCTGACATTGTTGGCTCGGCGGCTTGTGGCAGGTGCCACAACACACCAAGTAAACCGCAAGTTGGGCTGACGGATGACACTCATCTCTTGACTCTTTTTTGTTACCTGCTTGTTGCTGTTACCTGTTGTGTTGACCGACGAAGCGTTGCGGTCGGCCCGCTTGCAATTTAATTGAATTTTATTTCAGTTTCTCGAGCGGCAACTGTTGCTGCTTATCTCTCTCTCTCTCTCTCTTGGCCAATTTCAATACCATTTTATGCCGCACAATTCCTTTTCGCCTCGCCGCCTTGTTCTCAGTGTTTGCTCTGTGCATTTCGTTTGTTGTTTGCTTCTTTTCGTTTTTCAGCTGTTAATTCAAAGTAAATTATGTATTTTGCATAATTACAATATTTGAGTTTTACTGTTGACTGCACGCCAACGTTTCGAGCCGAGTCTTCTGCGACTTCGTTTCGGCCAGGAGTGGCAAGATGTTGCACGGATGGAAGGGCGAAGACTCCAACCTGACTGCTGCTGCCTGCCTTACCTTTCAACTGTGTCGTTTTTATTTCTTTTTATTCTTTTTGTTGACTGCGGCTTCCGTTCATTTATTATTTTTATCGGAGTTGATTTAATCGTCAAGTAGATAAGTCATAATTAATACTCAAAAGTGTGAAGTAAATCAACTCCAGGAACCCAAAAAATATTCATATTAATTATTATATGGCAACAGTCTATATTTTACCTTAATTGAACAATAAACTCGATGGTCAGAATTGAGTTTGGATATTTTTCTCCCATATATTTTGGATTATTATTTAAGTTTGATGGAACGAGCACAACTGCAATTTCTGTATGTGTGTGTGTGTGTGTGTGTGTGTGTTGTGGCCCCCTTTTACCTTTCACCCAGACTTGCTTACACGCTCGGATCGATCGATCGAACGATCGATACATGCTATAAATTCCAATGCTTGTTATACGATGCTGTGAAAGGAGAAAGTTGATTTTGCAACATCTCGGCAGCAGGAACGTATTGTGGTTGCAACAAAAGGCGGTGACTTTCACGCGCCGCTCTTTCCCGTCCTCGTTGCACCATTGAGGCAACAGGTGCGGCAGCTTAGTGACGTTCGGTTGCGTTGAGGTTAGAAGCGTGGCTTGGGGTGGCGAGGTGAGGTGAGGTGAGGTGGGGCATGCCACATCTTTGCGTGCATTTAATTGTGCGTAATTATTCACTTTGGCTATAATGCCCCAACACAACGAAGACCGCGCCGAACCCTTCTCTCTCTCTCTCTCTCTCTCTCTCTCTCCCTCTCTTTCCGTGTGTGTGTGTGTGTGTGTGTGTGTGGCGGGGATGTTGCTCATCACGTCGCTTAATTGGCTAAAACCACGCCGCCTGCTAATTGCCCATCGAACAAAACTGAAAGCAAGTACAAAGGGGATCTCGTGTCGCGAAAGCTCGACTAGAAGATACCCTTACCTGCCCTTGAACTTACTCAATTCGACCTTGAATATTCCATATCTCGTATTTAATACGTAACACGAACTTTCGTGTAGCAAAGACTTCTATAAAACGAACTTGTACCCATTTTTCTCTTCTAAAACGAAGTTGATTCTTGTCCCTTTGAGATTCGTTATATTGAAGTTTGAGTGTAGATGCCTTTGCCGTTCACTTCGCTTAGGGTATTAATTAAATAACAAAGGTGTCTTACATGTGTTTCTCTCACCTTCTTAAGTGCTTTTTATTACAACGTAGCTACTAAATAGTTTATGCACACATTGTTCTCACGTGATTCATAATCGTCCCCATTAGCGTTAACCAAAGAAGCGGGCTAAAAATGTGCCAACTGGAAGGGTTAAAGCTACAACAACAACTGAAAGCGAGAGGGAGCGGCAAGAAAGGAAAGGGAAAGATAGAGGGAGAAGTACTAATTGAATTTGTTAAACAAATGCGCAAAAAAAAAAATTAATAACCATTTTATTTCCATACTATATGTATTCTCGCATATAAGTTGGGAAAGAGGCAATTAACGATATGATTTATAAAGGTATGTGATTCGCGTTATAGAAGACTTTGCTATGATATTTGAGTTGAAATAGAGAGAGAGAGATGAAGCCCTAAATGCAGCAGTCGAAATGCATTCCTCTGAAGTTTCTCTTCTTCTTGTACTCTCATCTCTCCTTCTCGCTCGCACTCACAGTCTTCTCGTGTTGTAGGTCAAGTGCAGACGTATGTTTGTGTTTGTCTATGTTCGGCTTATACAATTCTATTGCATTTGACAGGCGCCGACATTAAATAATAACACCTGACAGCGGCACTTAAATGCCGCCATCATCCTCGCCGCCCGCCCCCACAACAAAAAAACCCCCTGTCACGATAACCGCCCACCAAAGCATGCCAACGCAACTCATACTCTGCCCTCTGCTCTCTCCGTCTGGCAAACTTGCTCTCACTCGCTCTTGCTTGGCTGCCCTTTGAAGCGTTTAAGAGTTGAGTAGTGCAATGCGTTTGAGAGCGTCGTGAAAAAGCTTCAGGAGTGGCGTGGTGCGGCGGTGGCTGTAAGTGATGACAGAACGTAATCATCTACAATATCAATCAACAACAGCAACAACAAAAGCAAACAGCTCATCATTATTGTTGTTGTTTTTATGGAATGCAGTGACGTCACAGCGCGCAGACAGCATTGTTGTAGAAGTAGCACACAGAGAGAAATGCGATGAGAAAGAACCACAGTTGGTATTTAGTAGTGTGAGTTAAGTTTAGTTGTTGCTAGCTGCTTCGGTCTGTCTGCGCTTGTCTACGTGCTTCTGTCTCTGCCGCTGCACATTGGATAGAATTTTCACGACATTTACGTATGCTAACTTCCAATTATTCAAAAATATTTCTTAGTTCAATAAGCACATTAGTTTTATTTATTTTACATTTTAAAATAAATAAAATATTTATTTGGAAATATTCTGAATTTCTTTCGGTTTGTTACCAATGTGCATGCTCACTTGGCGTTAATGTTAACGCTGTGCAAAGCACAGACACTTTGTGTTACATTGTTGTTGTTGGGAAGCTCAGCTGGTGACTGGGCACGTGTGCGTATGTATGTGTGTATGTGCGGTTTGGCTTCTCGATATTTCTGTGCAGAGAGCCTCAGCAAGCACAGTACAGTACAATTGTACTAGTGAGAGAGCTGAGAGAAAAGTCGACAGCTGTTTGCTGTTGGGCTCTTCTGTGTTTGGCAAGTGAAGCCACACACACACACACATACACATGTGTACTCACGTTTCGGATACACGCAATTAAGTTTTTCTTCTTCTTGTTGTTTTTGCTTACATTGTGCCTGCAGGCAACCACACACGTGGGCGCCACCTGTCGGCCGGTAGTGGTTGACAGAATATGCTTGAATGCATTAACGAAACTTTTGACTGCGGTTGGTCACCCCCCTTTGCCCCGCCCTCTCTTATTCACTCTTTTACTTTTCACCTTTGTCCTTTGGCTAGCTGACGAACAATGTGATTTCGTATTTGCAGTGGAGAAAGTTCATTTTGTCGTTGTTGTGTAGGCGTGGCGCGGTGGGTCGAGGCGTTGCAACTAGCCGCCTTTTGGGAACACGAACACTTTATTAACTTTTTAAAGTCATAAAAGTTTAACGAACCAACTGCAAACAACAACAGCTTTTAAAACCTCGAACATAACAAAATTCGCAATACGAAAAAACGCGCGCAAAACGCGACAAAAAATAAACAAAAAATATCAACGAAAATAAAAATATTTTACAACCATGTTGCAACACTTTACGAGCCGCGTTCGCGTTCGCATGCGTGTGTGTGTGTGTGTGTGTGTGATGTGTTTGCAAAATAACAACAATTAAACAATAAACATCTGGTTTTTTTTAACAGCAAATTTAAATGAAAAAACTTGCAAATTTATTGAAGAACATTAAAAATTAAATAAAATAAAAATTATAGTTGCCTTAACAATGAAACTTCCATGTTGAAAATTCATAACATTTATATACATATATACAAATATTATACAAATCAAATAAAAATATATACATACAAAAAGAAATATATTTTTAATAACAAAAACCCGAAAACTTGAAAAAACTTCGAAAAAGTGTTGAAATAATCGAGAATCGCGATGCGCCTAAAAGAGACCACAAAAAAATCGCCAACAACATTGCGGCCGCTTTCTGGCGAGCTGCTCAAAACGCAACAGCAACAATATTTACAGCAACAACAACAGCAGCAGCAGCAACAACATCACTTGCAACTGCAACTGCAGCAACGTTGCAGCAGCGTCGGCAGTACCAGCAGCAGCACTGGCACCTGCGAAACCGAACGCTCCACACACTCCTCATCCTCATCGTCATCGCTATCGCCATTGGCTGCAATGGCAGCAATGCCAACTGCAGCAGCAGCAGCAACAGCAGCAACAACACAAACAGCAACAGCAACAACAACAATGCCAAGACTGCCCGCCTGCATTGATGAAGCTGCCGCCGCTGCTGCGCTGGCGGCCAACATTGCGGAGTCGTTCACGTTTCTGCAACAGCATGCGGCGCATCATTTTCGCGACATTTTGTATGCGGCCCACATGCTGGGTAGAGGTAAAAACAATAACAACAACAACAACAACAACAAAATAAAGGAAAAACAAAAATAGCTTGTACTATATGCACAGAGAGAAAAAAGTTGCACTTAAAAAACTAAGGTTAAATTTTCCTTGTACGAATTTTTAAATACTTTTGTCTTAAAGTTAGACCAAATTCTTTTGAATCAAGTTAAATTCTACTTAAATAAAGATCGAACGAATTTAGTAATGATTGATCTAGAACTTACTCTTAACATAAGTGCCAAGTCAAATCAAATCGACTTAAATTCAGATCAATATTATCGGTTAAGTGTAAAACTTTTAAATCAAGTATCAAATCGACTTAAATTCAGATCAATATTATCGGTTAGTGCTTAAAAAAAAAAAAAAAAGCTGATTTGAAATCAATCCGAAACACAAACAGACTTTGTTTTCGCAGCGTGTATTTGATGTGATTGTCGAACAGGGGGAGGCATTGGTGGGGCTAGCTGCAATATGCTGCAGTTGCAGCCGGGATATAAAACTGACAAGGCTGCGATTGTTGCACGACCAGACCAGCTGCTGCTCGTGGTGGTGGACCAACCAAGTGGGCTCGCTTAACTGGTTTTTCTCTCACCTCATCTCTTCTTGATTTTTTATTTTTGGCTATATTTCTCTTTTGTTTGTTTAAGTTGCTTTTTTTTTGCCAAACTAACCAACCAACTTTCACTTTATGCTTGGTTGCCGCATTTCACTTGGGCATCAAAAAGCAGCTTTGAAAAACTAAACAAAACCACCAAAATAAGCGAATGATACTGTAGAAACAACGCCCCGAACCACGAACCACGAACCTGTAACAACCCAAATTTGCCCTAAAAATATCCGTTTGTTTTTTGTGTTAATTTAAAATATCCTTCAAAAAAATATGGTGTACATCTCCTTACTGCCTATATCTATTTATTTTATATACAGTCAAACTTCCATGTAACAAAAAAACTCGTAATAGAGATTCGATTTTTGA
The DNA here is from genome assembly GCA_018901835.1 of Scaptomyza graminum. Taxonomy (NCBI): domain Eukaryota; kingdom Metazoa; phylum Arthropoda; class Insecta; order Diptera; family Drosophilidae; genus Scaptomyza; species Scaptomyza graminum. The sequence goes on along the minus strand of JAEIFL010000001.1, from coordinate 4,206,973 downwards.
TTCAACCAAATTGCAAGGTTCTGGAAATAAATTCGTTATAAAGGAAACTTCGTTATACGGAAGTTCGACTGTTTTTTTTTGTATATAGTACATATATATATATATGTGTTACCTGGTTTAAATCCGAACCGGTTTGCAAACCTGAACACAGTTTTAAACACTCTCAAATCGGAAAACATTTTTATTTACGATTGTTTTGTTTATATTTTTGATTACAGGCTATTATCAGCCGGCGGGCCCGCTGATTTCGCCGCATGTAATTGCGCCACCGCCACCGCCATCAGCAACATCAGCAGCAGCCGCGGCAGCAGCAGCCCAGGCGGCCCAAGCGGCGGCCCAAGCAGCAGCAGCGGCAACAACGCCAATCAAGAAGCTAAACGAGGACGAAGCCGCAACAAATTCGAACAGCAGTGCCGAACTCGAACAGCAGCATCACCAGCATCAGTTGCAACAACAACAACAACATCAGCTGCAACAACAACAGCAGCAGCATCAGCACCAGTTGCAACAGCAGCAGCAACAACAGCAGCAACAACAATATCCAGGCGTCAGCGCCGTGGCAGCTGCTGCAGCTGCCGCTGCTGCCGGTGGCCATCCGGGTGTCCAGCCGTATCAGCGTTCCATGCATGCGGCACAGATGCACTATTCGACGGCATATCCGCCCAACTATTATACACCGTATCCGGGCGAGGTTATGTGCTATTCCCCGCCCGCCTATCAGCCCTATTTCACCAGCAAGGTCTACCAGAGCGGACCGCCGCCGCCGCCTCAAGGGCATCCAGCGGCGCATCCGCCTCCGCCACCACCGCCGGGCGCCTATCGACGCTATTCATATTATCAGCACGCCGGACCTCCGCATCCGCATCCACAGCCGCCGGAGCTATATGAACAGCAGCAGCAACAGCAACAACAGCAACAAACGTTGTTGACACAGGCACAAGGGCCGCAAGCGGTGCCGCCACAACAGCAACAACAACAACAGCCTGTCTCAATTGCAGCAGCAGCAGCCGCAGCAGCCGTTGCTGCCGGCGCACCAGCTGGCACCCAACTGGTGCCCGCCCAACATCAGCAGCAACATCAACAACAGCACCTGGAACACTATCCGGGTCCGCCAGGCTATTACGCCGGCTACAGTCCCGGTGGCGGCAGTGCCGCCAGCCAGTGCTATACACGCGGCCTCCAAGGACCGTATATGGGTAAGCAAAAGTATGGTTCTTATACAAAAGTGTTTTTGACAAGAGTTTCAACACTAATCACAGCAGCAGTCAGCATTTTTATATAAAAACTTTTCTTGGTGTAGAAAAATTTGACAAAAGTACCTTAAAAAAATAAAAAAATTAAATTTGCTAGCTCCTAGAAAACATAGAAAACATCAGGTGAACAAAATATATATATAAAAAAAAAACACATATTAGAAAATATGCAGAAAACATTAAAAAAAAAGATTAATTTAAAAAAAAAATAAAATAAAATGGTAATTTAATATTTTTCATTGTTTTCTATTCAAATGCAGAGTATCCCCCGCAGTGTCCATGTCCAATGCAACAATCGTGTCCAAAAAACGTCCATACTGGGCCTCATATTGGTAGCAACAGCAGCAGCAGCAGCAACAACAACATCATCAGCAACAGTTCCACGAGCAGCAGCAGCAGCAGCAACAACAACAAGGAGTGTTTGTTGCCGACTGTGACGAGCAACAGCAGCAGCAGCAACAACAACACCCTGCCTCTGCATGGCAATAGTTTGCCAGTGGCAGCAGCAGCAACACCAACAGCAGCAGCAGCAGCAACAATATCAACACCAACCGAATTAACATCAGAGCTGACTACCAGTAGAGGCCCAGTGAAAAATGGCAATCCTAATAGCAGAGACACAACAACAATGACAATGGCAACAACAACAGCAACGGCAGCCACCAATACAGTAGCTACGGCCGTTGCATCTGTAGCATCAGCAACAACAACGACCAACAACATGGGCACCCAATGCCAAATGTTGCTCAAAACTGAGCTCAAAACCGATGCGGCCGAATGCCCGGTGATAAAAATGCAATATGAGGCACATGTTATGCCGCCACCAACGCCGCCCGAAAGTTACTGTGCCAGCGATGATAAATTGCTGGAGGATCAGGAGCACGACCAAGAAACCGAGCACCAACAACAGCTGCAACAGTTGCTGCAGCAATCAAAAGATATTGAATCGTATGATTTGACGGGCGGAACGACGCCGCCCCCACCACAGCTGCAACAACAACAACAACAACAACAGCAGGTGATACGCAAAGCGCGTATTGGTAAGAACATGGCCAGAGAGATGGTCTATGCAGCACAGCATCAACAGCCATTGCTGTTGCAACAACAGCAGCAGCAGCAGCACCAACAGCTTCTACTTACAACAAAGAAAGCAGAAGCCGAAGCCGAACAACCACAAATGCCTTTAGTACTTAAAGCTGAAATCAAAGCAGAGACCAAAATCAAAATCGAACACGATGAACAACTATTACTAACAACAGCAGCAGCAGCAGCAGGAGCTGAAGCAACACCAGCAACAGCTGCTTGCTTGCTAACGGCAGCAACATGCAATACACATATCATCAAGCTGCCCGATTTGAAGCCAAACATTAAAATGGAACCAGAGCTTGAAGAGGAACAGGCGCAACAGCAGCAACCGGTAGAACAACAACAACAGCTTGTTAGTGGCAGCAACAACAGGGATGTTGGCACCAGCACCACCAACAACAATCGGCGCATCAATTTGCTCGCATCGGCAACACCGTGCAAAAAATCAAAACCGCACAGCTATAAGAATCTTATCAAGCAGGCAGAGCCAAAGAATTATCTTTGTCCTGGTCGCAAGTTTGTGCGGCGCTATGGACGCGTTACGGCCAAGTATATTAAACGGCGGCAATTGCAGCTGACACAGCGACAACAGCAGCAGCGACGCGAGCAACTGCAACTGCGCAAGCAACAGAAACTCCAACAGCAGCAGCAAGCAACAGCAGCAGCAACAGCAGCAGCAACACGTGGTGATGAGGCAGCCACAATAGATGCAGCTACATTGGCACTACACAACAACAACAATTGCTCGCCGTGTGCATCGCCAAAGCGGGCACGTCCACGCAAGCAAGCAATCGCTGCACTGCATCTGCTCGAGAGTTTGGATACAACGCATGCACGCGGCTATTTCAGTGATCCAGAGCTGAACAGCAGCAATAATCGAAACGCTGCAGCGGCAGCAGCAACCGTTGGCCTTTATGCGCCGGCAATACCCTCACCGCTGTTGGCGGCGCCACAGCCGTTGCAGCTGCAGGTGCCAGCTTCAACAACTGGCGAGAAGCGCTCCAAGTCGGAGACAAAGAAGCCGCTGGCTTTGGCGGACAACATTGCATTGGCGTCGCTGGCGACGCAAACTACAACAACATCAGAAGTTGAGCAACCGCCGCCACAGCCGGTGGCAAAGAAGCCGCGCAAAACAGTCAAGGTTAAGAAGGCGAAGGTCAAGCAAGGCCGCAAAGCAACAACTGCAGCAACACCTATCGCTACAACAACAGCAACGGATACTGCTACTATCGAAACGAACAACAATGAATATCAAACGGCAGATTTACAGGCGCAAAAATGCAATGCCACGCCCACAGTTGCAGTGTCAGCTGCAACGCCCACAGCAACAGAAACAGCAGCAGCAGCAGCAGCAGCAGTGGCAATACCGCAGCAGCAACATTCCGTTGAGCAATACAAGTTCCTGGTGCCCAATAATAAGCCAATTGAGACACCCTCAACACCAACAGCAACACCAACACTAACAACAACAACAACAACGCGTCATGCCCCTTCAACAACAACAACAACAACAGCAAAACGAGCACGCTCCCGTTGCAAATTTGGCAATCGCAAAAAGCAACGCCAACATCGTCCCAGCGGCGTTAGCTACGAATTGGATGAAACACAGCCGCCAATTCCGCGTGCCAATGTTGTACCCAAATGGAACAATGGCTGGATGTGGGCGGGCAAGGCATTTCAAGGGCCAGTCTTTCTCAATGTAAGCTAAATCATAAATGTATTTCCATCCCATTGTAATTCTCTCTTGTTCCCCCTAGAGCGATGATCCGTTGGTGTTGCGCACTTGCTATCCGGCGATGCGACATGTTGAAGGCGATATTATACGGACACGGGATTGTGTTTTGCTCAAGGCAAACGAAGACAATGAGCTGCCCTACGTGGCCAAGGTGGCGCATCTATGGCAGAATCCCGAAGATGGTAAGCAACAAAGTTGCAACAATTCGAAATTACACTAAAATCGAATTTACACTCAACAATAGGTGAAATGATGATGTCACTGCTATGGTATTATCGGCCAGAGCACACGGATCAGGGACGTCAGCGCAACGATTGTCCGGATGAGGTTTATGCGTCGCGTCATCGGGATCACAACTCGGTTGCCTGCATCGAGGACAAGTGCTACGTGCTGACCTTTAGCGAGTATTGCAGGTAAGTCCACTAGTCTCCGCCTCTAAACGAGAGTTATCTAATTTCGTATACGAATTCCAAGATACCGACGACGATTGCGCGCCGCCGAAGAGGATGTGGAGGATGTGAGCATTGTGCCACGACGCAGTAATACGGCAAATTGTTTTACGGTACGCACTGTGCCGGAGCATACAAATCCGGAGCTGGTTATGTTCTGTCGACGTGCCTACGAATTTCGTACGCGTCGACTTCTTAAGCTGCCCCAAAAGAATGCGCTGGTGTTTAGCAGCAGCAACAGCAGCAGCAGCTAGCGCCGGGCATTGATAGGGTGATAATGAGCAACCCTTGCGAAATCAAACTAAATCTGATGGATTCAGGATCAAGCTTAGACAACACACAACCAATATTCTGGCAACGATTGATGGAAAGCAAAATGAATGCAAGATATTGTTTTATTTGTTTTAATAACTTATTATTTATACATAAAAACACACACACACACACTTTGTTATTAAGTGAATATTGTATTTATTATTATTGAGTTTAGTCAACAATGTTGAAAGTGTTTCTATTTCGGCTCTAACTGCTCCACTGCATTAAGGCCAAGTTTGTTTTTATATATATTATTATTATTACTATTATTATGATCCTTAATTTTATTTTGTATATTTTCACTCACTCACACACACACACACACACACACACACAACTCTACAAAATTAATGCTCAGGCAAAAACTTTGCGCACACTACTCTTAAATAGAATCCAAAAAATGAAATGAAAAGAAAAAGAAAGTGAAGAAACTAAACGCAATTCTACGCGCTGTTGTTTTTTGTTGTTGTTAGTTTTTGTAAGGAAGGAAAAGATGAAAAGTGACGAAATCTGCAAAAAAAATAATGAAAGCACATTTTATTATATTTGATTTTATTATGCAAATATAATTTTTTTTTTTCTGGTTTTTATGTTGTGAAATTTGATTTCGGCAACAAATTATTTATATTTTTTTTTAAATATATTTTAGACCAAATTAAGTACATATACTGAATACATATATTTCTTTTGTAAGATCTTAAGCTACACAGAATACTTATTATATTATAGAAATGAAAGACTATCTTTAAGTATGCGTTACACAAACCCTTAACAAAATCAGCATATGTTAAAATAAAATACAAAAAAAAAAAAATATAAAAATTGAAAACAAAAGCAAAAACAAACATCAACAACAAGTCAAATACATAAACAAATGTACTCTAATTTTATTTTTACGATATTTTTATTTAATTTTAATGCTTAAGGCTCTTAGCCCAAAAGCAATCGGAAATCATTTGTTTTATACCAAATACAAATATAATTAATTTATGCACCTAACTTTAGACTAAAAACAAAAAACACAAAACACAAGAAACACATTTACATATATGCACATGTGTATTATCTATGTATTACATATTATATGATGATTATTATTTTTTTTCTGAAACTATTTTTTTTTGTTCACTCTTACAAACAAATGAACATAAATAAACAAAAATTCACTCTTAAAACTTTTTAATATTGTTATTATTTGCATTTATTGCATTTTCTGGTCTTAAAACTATATTTTAAACAAATTGATGCTTAATTTAATATTTGGAAATTAACTTAAATTATAAGTCAAGGCATTTTTTTTTCATTCAATTCTTTATCAACTCAAAAATACTCTAACACTCTTCTGATTAAATTTTTTCAAAACAAGTTTTTGACTTCCTTAATGATGCATTGCGTTATTCTTTCTGGGTGCCAAGAAGAAAATATGTAGCAACCATACAGAATATAGAATATACTACAAACATACATACATACATATACAAACAAACAAACGTACATAGGCATTTAGAAAGCTGTCAACGAGCTAAATATGTATGTAAATGTGTAGCGGCTGTAGAAGAATGTCTTAAGTAAAAATGTGGCCTATACAGGTTAGCAGCTAGAAAGCGTTATATATACACACACACAATATAGTATATATAACAAATATATATAGGGAGCATTGCAGACATATGAAACATGTATACCAAGCATATATCAAAAATATATAAAAATTAATAAAAAAAAAAGAATATATATAAAAATTTTTTAAATTATAACTAAAAACAGTTTACAACTCGTCCCATTCGGGTCTGGAAGAATGACAAAAAAAAAAAAAAAAAAAACCAAATCCAATGGTCCAGCACAATGTATTCAAACGCAGGGGAAATAAATCAATTACAACCATGAGAGGAGAGGGAGGTATACAGAGAGAGAAAAGAGAGCAATAATGCTAGCCTAAAGTGCGAATTATATTTGTATACCTTATATAAGTACATATAGCAATACAAAAACCAAAAAGCACACATACAAACATACATTCATAACATAAATTGCATACAAGTACACATATTGGGCCAAAAGGGTCCCCTCAGCTATAACAAAGCTGGCCAATTCTACAGTACATATACATACACATATACAATACAAACATTAATATATATATATATATATATACTATATATTTCTATAGACGACGATGAGACAAGGAAAGAAAGACACCAATAAAATAAAGAAAAACAAAAGAAATAAATAAATCTCGTATATTTGTACAATAGAAAGTTATAAAAAGCAATTTAACAAAAACAACAAAAAACTGTCAAGTACAGTCAATACAAAACACAGCCACACACACACACACACACACACAGACAGACACGCAAAAAAGAATGCCTTTAGCATAATACCAATATACAAAAAAAAGAATGTAACAGAAAAAAACAAAACAAAATATGAAGAGCAAATGAACAAAAAATGTTTATGGTTTTTGAAACGAATGTTATGAATTAATTGTAGCCTGTAGCCAAAATGCAAAAAAAAAAAAAGTCAAATTTCCTTTTGTGTCATTTGTTTGCAACTCCTCAAATAGTTAAATGCATATTCTATATAACAGTGTACACTGCAAAATATTATTGTATAATTACTATTATGTAATTAAACAAGTTAAATTTGTATGCAAAAGTTGGACATTCGTTTACTGAAATTCTCATCAAGGAACAACCAAGAAAAACAAAATAACTAAAAAAGTTATAATTAAAGTGTATTTTTTTTCTTCTTCCTCAGTCAAACGTTTAACAAAATGCTAAAAAAAAAAAATGAAACCAAATACATTTAGCAATCAAAAACATAACACTTACAAAACGGTCAATAAAAATCAAAAACAATATTGTTTATTAGACAAAAAACATGTATTTATTTATTTTTGTTATCAAAGTGGCTCCAGTTTTGTTTAGCCAAAGAGCCGAAAAAGTGTTGTGAGCCTTCTTTCTGGTCTGCTTTGTGGTTGTCACAGAACAAACTACTCTTTACATAGTATTAAGCATGAGACAGACATCTATTTAGCCAAAACAAATTCAAATGTTTAATATCAACTTTTAGCACCAAAGATCTTAGCATTCAACAAAAGCGAATGCACTTGAAACTTGAAGCTACAAATGTGTGTGCTTTGGAGTAGTTCACACCAAACCGCATTCACAGTTTAAATGCAGATGCATTAGCGTTTAACACTTTGCGCGACACGCACGCCCACAACAAGTTTCCGCGGCGGCGTCTTATCCAAGGCTGATAAGCATCCAATACACGTACCGCTTAGAGGTTACAGAGGCGGTGTGTTGGCATGATGTGGGGGGTTGTGGGGGGCGTTGTCTGACTTGACATTGATGGGATCGGAGCGGTGTCAAGAGAGCTGACGCATTCTGCGAATCAAACACAAACCTCAAGCTTAAATTAAAATTTAAATTAGTTGTGACCGCAATTAAGTTAATTTGTTTTGTTTTTTTTATATTTTTGCTGTTGTTGTTGGTTTGTGGCATGTTCTCATGCTTGGGCAAATTGCTTATTCATATTCAAAGAAAGTCGAAACAAATCGTATGTCATGTTCCCACAAATGCAGGCCAATTACAATACATTACCCTGTTGTACATATTTCCGAGTAGTTTGTTTTTTCATATAAGATGCACTTCCATAATTTAAGTGTAAGTGAAATAGAAATCGATGAATACTAAATTCAAAACATTGCATTTTACAGAATATTTGCCGAGAGTCACGAACACACCCAACCCCAAAAAACTTACAAAATATAATGTATTTTGTTTTAGCATAGGATGAGCTCATAACATTTGTGAGTCAAGTGGATCATTCAACAGGTGTCTGAATGTTTGCGATGAGTGTGTGCGTGTGTAATAATATGTTTTGGGGTGAATTATGTGGGCGGTTCTAGGTGATATCACTTAAACAATCTTACTAGTTACGCTGACTGTCCATTAAGTCGTGCCAGCTGTGCTGGAAAATTAGAGACCTTAAAAAAAACGTCTTTAGACTATCCGTTTTCGACATAAACATTTTGTGCATAACAATAAAATCTTAAATATTTTACACTTACAGAATAAACATTTGAGTTGAGTATTCGCAACTCTAGAATTTAATTCTTGATCAAAGTACGGATTACTTGAAAATTACTTGGTTCTTATAATAAGAATTTGAATCAAGACTTTACACAAAAATACAGAATTCAAGTAGGAAAATTCTGAATTTGAGTACGAGTCACGGGTTCAGATTCCGCCAGCGGTTTTTAATTGAGTACGAAATACTTATTTATACAAAGTGTGACATAATATTGATCATCTTTAAAAATGTTTATCCAAAAAAAAAACACAGAAGATATCGAAGTTTCAATTTTTGTCAAGCACGCAAAATATATATATATACATATATATTTTTACTTCCATTTACTTTTAACTGTATTACTGTATTATTAAAGAAAACTGTCAAAATGAATATTGCTCGATGACTACTAATGAGATTTACATGATATTCATTCCGAAGTCGTGCGACTTAATTGTTTCGATTGTTTTTTTTAATTAAGCACTTATTAATTGATTGCCATATTTTGTGCTATTCAAAAGTGTTATAAACTGTTATACGATACTCTATGAGCAGAAGTCATCGATGAGATAGAAGCTGCTGCTTAATAAATTCATTAAAAAAAGCAATAACAACTCTCAACTCAACAAACACATTTGCTTATAGTATTTACATTGCTTTCAAGTTGTTTTTTTCCATAAACACTCTCGAAATCACGTACACTCAGGTAATTACGATTTTAAATTGAACCTTTTTAGATACTAAAACTGGTTTTTTTTTTTTTAATGCAAATACAATTTTTTTATTGTTTACACACACACACACAATGCAATTGCAATTGCATTGTTTTTAATATATATATAAATAATACTTAAACAAAATAATAATTAAAAAAAAAAAAACATTTGAATTTCGATTTAAAGTTATGTCCTCGTGGAAAGCATAGCCAAGGCAAGTACCACGCCCATAGAAGCTATGGCCGCACCAGCACTCGATCGACCATATCCGTAGTTGTTGGGATAGCCACCCGCATTACCGCCATTATATGAATAGGGTCGTCCACGCTCATCGGTGCCGCCGACATAGTAGCCGCCAGCACCATTGCCACCGGCACCGCCATAGGGACCACGCGAATCGACTCCTGCATAGCCATAGCTGTATTGGGGATCTGTGCTGCCGAGGGTGCCCGGTGGATGCATATTGGCGCCACCCTGTCCATTGGTCCAGGCACCTGCTCCCGCCGCATTGCCAGCATTCCAGTTAACGCCACCGTTCTGGCCGCTCACTGCAGGAACACAAACAGAGAGAAACACTTGAATATTCACTGGTAATCCGAGAAGAACGAGGAGAATGAGACTCACCCGTCGTTACGGCCAGGCAAGCAAGCGCCACAATGATGCTAATACTCCGACGATCGGTTAGAGACATGTTAAGGGTCTGGTCGACTAGCTGCAACTAATTCGCTGGCGGCATCACGCCAACGGTTTTAAACTGGTTCCCAGGCAGGCAAGCGAGCTCAACTCAACTTGAGCTTATCTCTCTCCCTCTCTTCTTTCCACTCCCACTACCAATTTGCGTTGCCAACCCTACTCCTGGGCTGACTGACACTCGAGCTTGTTTTTGAATATTGTTGTTAAGCATTTTAAACTGCGACTGTAAATTGTTATTGTTGTTGCGAGCGCGAGTCATCATTGTTGTTTTTTGTTTTGTTTTTATTGTTGCTGCTTTTAATTGCTTAGCTGCTCATATTATGTATGCCCTTACTTTATATAAGATAGCTTCAATTGACAAAAACAATATTATTATTTTTTATTTGAAATTTCACTACTATGTACTTTCAAGTTTAAAGATCACTTATAAGTATTTATTATTCTTATTTATTATTATTATAATTTTTACTTATTATTATAAGTTTTTACTTATCACTTAGTTCGATTTTTATTGTTTTTAAATGGAAAATTGTTAAGCTATTCCCAATGGGAACTTAGTTGTGTTTAGGCTTAACTTTCATTTGTAGGGTATATATCATCAACGTATCATAGTACTTTAATATTTTTTTTGTGTAATTTTGTTGTTTTTTTGTATAAATATTGCAATCAAGAACACGCAAATTTGTGTAAGCTGTTCTTATTGTAATTTGTACATACGAATTTACGTGAGAGGCGAAATATTTTTTTTTTCCGGTATAGAACACGTTAATTGTTTGGCTCATTAATGATATGCATGACGAAGCTATGAGCCCGGTAAATTCTCTCTCTCTCTCTCTCTCTTGACATATTGAGAAGCGGTTGCTAACAAAATGCGTATTCAAGCTCTTTATACCCTGATCCCATGAATCGGGTAAAGAGGGTATAATGATTTTGTGCAAATGTTTGTAACTGGCTTAAGGAAGCATTTATGATAAAAGCTAGGGACTTGAGGTTTTAGGAATAATGGTCAAGTTTGTTTCAAATTATCGAAAGCTCTCCGGTTTCCGACACATTAAATAATTCATAAAAAATCGTATGAATTCCAAAATTGAATTTGATTCAATACAAAATATTGACGAACACATAATCATATGTGAAAATGTTATCGAAATCGGTTGAGGGATACCGGAGATATTGAAGATTGAAATGTTGTCAAGCATACAATAGGGCTGTAGTGACGTCATTATTTTATACCCGTGCACAGCACACATACATACATATGCGTGGTATCTTCTAGTCGAGTTTTCTCGATTAGCGCAATCTTACATGTTTTCATATACAACTGATAAATTTGGCGGCTATATGAGCAAGATTGCACAACAACAAAAAAAATAAACAACAAAAAACAACAACAAGACCATTACTTTTACTTTTATTTTAGGAACGGGCTGCGTGTGGGTGTGGGCAGAGTTTTGTTAGCACATTTTCGTTTAAGATCGAAGCAAACTCAAATGTCAAAACGATAACAATGCAAACGCGTTGTCGCATTGTGTTAAAGAAGACGCATCGACAAATGACAAATATTTGCGACTTTACTTAGTACTTGCACCGAGTGCTGAGATCACGTAAACTGTTTGCTTTCTACGCGGTCTAACTATTAGCCGTAGGCATGACATAAATACGGGTCGAGACTACGTCATAAATAGGTCAAGCACTGCCAACAACATAAGCATATGTTAATGAATATATACCATATAGTATATTTCGCATATTGCTCATAGTTGACAATGACTCTTCTCCAGTTGCTGCCATTTTTCAAACTCATATTTGCATAACAAAAACAATAAAGAAAAGTTGTCCAGTATTTTTGTTAAAGCTGACAAAAATAAAGAAACATTTGTTGGTCGACGTTTTTTTCAAAAGAATTTATTTGAAAAAAAAAATAAATATTAATATGAAAAATTAAAAAATACACATACTATATATTTTAGGAAAATTAAACACTTTTGATATCTAATATATTATTTTGTTACTATTTAATTTTAAATAATCGTTTATTTAGCAAACACTAGAAAATATTTAACTTTTGTTCATAATTTATTTTAATAAATAGAAATAAAATTAAAGTAAACCTACTTTTAATAAATGTTTTGTATATCTTGGAATTTGTTTTAATTAAAATGATTGATATTAAATATATGTTCATATGTACATATATATTAAGGGCAGCTATCTAGCGTATTAGTTGAAGTTAAATAGGTGGCAACGCTCAGAGCGCTGCCACTTTTGAGTACTGCACTTGCGCAGTGGCACGCTACACAGGGAAGATTTGAATCGAGTAGGGCAGGTCAACCCCACCCCTTTCTATTTTCGCCATTTGCCGCAACTAGGCAAGGGTGAGTCGGCAAACCCACAATGTGTGAGAGTGTGTGAGCGGTCGCGTCGTATGTTTTGGGCTTTTGAAAATTTTCCGGCGCACTGTGGAACAACATCTTCAAATTTCTGGTGAAACACAAAATAATCATGAATTATCTTAAAGAGTTATTAAAATGGAATTTTGTATCGAAGGCAAGGCAATTTGAGAGGTGAAACTGACGATCAACAAGAAAATCATGTGTTCTATATTTATAGAGTAGAAGCTTCGAAAAAGCAGCACAGCAACGCGTTCTCGGGGTCCACTAGTCTATAATAATATTAGAAATAATATTTCCCATCTTCCGTCTAAATCAATAATTATTTTGGATAGACATACCGCAATTTAAGCTAGAATATCAAGTTGCTTGCGCCATAGTGCTGGGGGTAGCGATAGCCAGAACGATGGCCAGCATTTTCACAGCGTCGACTCTCTGCCGATGATGGTGGCGTTATAGTGCGAGTGTATGTGTGTGTGTGTGTTAAAGTTTGTGTCGGTTGATTTTTGCATTTCGGTTTTGATAGTGACATTGTGTGCTCGGCTCGGTACGGCGTTAACTTGGCTTTCGGCTGAGGCATCAGTCTCCTGGCTCTGGTGGTGGACTTTCAGTTGCAGCACAAGCGCCAGAGTAGCGCCAGCCAAAACAATTCGCATCTTTTTTTTTTAATCGCTTGGCTGTGTGTGTGCGTGCTTGTGTGTGCGTGTGTGTGTGTGTCGTCCATTGATAACTATAAACAAAAACTAGCACCGAGAATGTGGCTCATACTTAATTAAGGCTTTGTGGCAGCGAAGCCAGCCAATATCAAAACTTAACGAGAAAAACGAAATAACAAAAAAAGCATATTAGAAACGAAAAGTTTCTTTAGGTAAAACGAACGCACAACTTTAACAAACTTAGCTATAGACACACAAAAATAAAAAACACTTAAAACACAAGTACAACAACAACAACAACAAGCCGAATAACAACAACAAGGAGGAGCAGCAACAGCGCAAGAAAAAAAAAATATATTGCATCTATTCAGGCGCATAAGGAAAATGAGCGCAAAGGTAGGCCAAGAGAATGAGAGGATAAAGCGCTCTCTCGCTCACTTTGTGTAAATAGTATGTGCTTGTGTTTGTTTGTTTGTTTGTGTGTGTGCGCGTGTATGGGCTTATGTTTATCGCGATATCAACAATGCCGCCTTATGCCCACACAGCATTTTGCACTGCACAAATTAATTTCTGCAGTAAATGAAATTTTTAATTGGCTCGGTAAATTTCATTAGCAACATCACCGCGGCAACCACCACCATCCACCCATCCCCTAAACTCCTTGCTGTGTGTGCATGTGTGTGTGTGTGTGTGTGTGTGTGTATATGTATTTATTGCATTGCCTGCAATGTATATTGAGCCTGCAGCCATTCTTGGCCAGAGGCATACATATGTCTAACATACTATTTAGTATGTGAAACAAGTCTTTGGCCAGAAATGCTAAAAATGGAATAAAACAGGGAATTCGATTGAGAGTTAGAATGAGATAGAGATAGAGTATAAGCTTCTGTGTGTGTGTGTGTGTGTGTGTCTCCGATTACATTTAAACTTTCATCTGAAATGCAATTTGGCGCATGAACAGCTGCTGCTGCTGCTGCCACTTGAACACTGACCTCTGGCTCTGCCCACGCAGCAGGATTTATATCCACCACCACCCCTTCCCGCAAATGACAGCATCATAAACTGATGTGCGTAGTTGCGTGTGTAACATATATATGTACTTTACATTCACATATATACTACATATATAGTCGCAAATACTATATGTACATAATATTCGTATGGCAAATGCGGAGTAATCATTCATTTATTACGCAGAAGGAGCTTAACGCCATTGTCAATAAGCTACAATCAATGTTATGCGTCACAGATTGTTGGCCAACCAACAACTAACAATAATTAATACCCAGTCGAAATAGCATTTTTGTTTTTTGTATAAAGTTAAAGAATGCCCAGAAATTTGTTGTCAACTTGAAATATTCCTATGGCCTATTTTGTTGTTTCATATACTATACTATATCTGACGTTGCCAGCTTGTATAGTGTTCGACACTAGATGGACCACTCTTTACATGTATTAACATAATATATATGTATATACATACTTTAAGTACCCTACACATTCTGCTGCCCACTACGTACATTTCAACAAAATCATTTTACTCTAGAAAGGTTCTAAGCATATTCAATATTGCATTAAAGTTTCCAACAGCTTTGTATTAATTGAGAGAGATGTTTAATATTTTCTCAAGTTAGTTAGGAGTAAAGTTGGTTTTTGTAGTTAATCAAAAAATACATCGCTGTGAATATATAAAATAAATTATTCGTTTCCGCTGCAAGTTTATGATTTGACTGGCGTCTGAGTGTCATTTATTTATGTTGTTTGGCAAAAATTTACTTTAGATTTTTGTGTTAAACATTCAACAACAGTTTTTGTTTTTTTCGTCTTTTGCAGTGTTTACTTTACTTAAAACGGCGAACATTTGCACATGTCATGAGCTGCAAATGAGGGGAAAAATAAACTGCGCAACAGTTTTCATTTGTGTGTGGGGCTGGGGGTGGGGGAGTGTGAGAAGAGTTGGGTGTGTGGTTGTTGGTGGTAAATGAGTTATTGTGCAAGTCTATGAAAATATAAATACAGTAGCTATTGGCTACAAGGCATGAGACCGTCCAATAAGTTGTTGAATATTTTATGTGCATTCAATATATAATTTATTAATTTAACCAAGAAATACTAAAACGGTAGTTATACATATATGACTTAACATATTTTTTATATTATTGTTGACATCCTTAAACTGAAAAATCGATAAATTACAAACAATTTAGTTCATTATTAATATACGATTCTTCAGTTCCTTATATGTATATAGAAGTTTAGAACTATGCACCATATACATATATAGTATTTATACAACACTGGCAGAGTGTCAACCGAGCTACAACAACAACTACAACAATGCTCGCAACACTTAGTACTTTGGTATCCTGTGCGTTTGCTATGCGTGTGTGTGTGTGTGTGGCATAATTGAAATAAACGATACGATATGCGTACATATGTATTGTGCAAATGTTCACAACACTCAAACGTCATCATAACGCAAATAAACACATACACATACACATATGTACATGTGTATATGGGTTCGTGTTTGAAATATTACACATACGACCCAATGAACATTCCTCATAGACTAAAGTAAATAGTACTTTTGCTTGGCTTCGCTTGGCTTTGTAAATATTAGAAGAATTTGTGCAAATACAATAAATAGTATATATGTATACATATATGTATGTAAACATTTGACGCACGAAGAACGCGATAAAATTATTATTATAAGAGCTGCCATGCGATTTAATTGTTTTCGGTAATAACAATTAGTACAATTTTGCGATCTTCGTTTGCACAACGAATTCCTTTTCGCTTTAACGGTATAAATATTTATGAAAAACAAAGAGCGAGAGTGCGGGACAGGGAGCGAGAAAAAGAGAGAGAGAGAGAGTCAGTGTTACACAATTGAGTCAATTAATTTGTTTATAGTACAAAATCATTTAAATATACATACATATCGTATATATACGAGAACCAAACCATATAAAACCGAAAACCAGGAGCCTATGACGAGTCTTTGGGAGCACACGCCCACACACACATACATACATATATATATATACACACACGCACATACATACCGTATATATATATATATATATATATAAATGTGTGTTGTTGGTATCGGCATCGACATCGGTATCGCTGTTCGGCATCATTCAGTTTATATTCAACGGTCATGGGATGAACATCGGATATTAGATATCGTGTCTACGCGTTATCTCTGCCACCGCCACCAACCCTCACTCTCACCGTCACTGTCTTTGTCTCTTTCTATGTTGCTCCAAGAT
Source organism: Scaptomyza graminum (assembly GCA_018901835.1). Lineage (NCBI taxonomy): Eukaryota > Metazoa > Arthropoda > Insecta > Diptera > Drosophilidae > Scaptomyza > Scaptomyza graminum. Next base: position 4,190,319 of record JAEIFL010000001.1, on the reverse strand, counting down.
CTAGCCGCCACAAAAAACAAAAGAGTCTAACGCGCGCCAATATTTCCCCAGCAAATCAGCCAAACAAATCGGCAACGAAAAAACAAAAACAGTAAAAACTAAAAAACAGCGAACGACAAGCTGCTTGGAATATTTACGTTATTTAATGTTAAATAGTTTTGTTATTGTTTGTTGTTAAAATGTGGCTCACCGATTGTACAACGGTAGGTGTGTGGAGTTATGTATACACAAGTGTATATTTATGTGTGTGTGTGTGTGTGTCTGTGTGAGTTGTGTCTGTGTGATGGATGTTTGGCTTTTATCGCTGAGCACTAAGCAAAAGTTGGAAATCAGAACATGCAGCGATAGAGTAGTTGGCAATATACAAATATCTAATCAGATGTGTATATTTCATATCTCTAATGTATATGAGCAATATATATTGTTCAGATTTAAAGGAATCAATATCAAACGATTAATCAAAAACTTTGTTTATTATTTATTGAGAACTGAAATACTGTACGACCTCGCTCAACGCAAATCCTCGATTTTGTTCGGAAAACTATAAATTGTAACAAAGTACAGAACACAATTTCTCAGTTTTTGAAAAAATACAAATAAAATAAAATATTATTTTAACTAAATAGCGAAAAAAAATGTCTTTGACATTATACATTTGGGAACGTAGACAAACTACGTTATCCATTTTTTTTAAACTTTTCTTAAATGCCACACCCCCTTCCCATCAACCTATACAGTTTTCACGTAGTAATTCATGAATATAAATAACAAAATGACAACTAATTTAATTTTAAGTTTTTAAATGCCAAACGATTCGCGCCATATTTGAATGTAGCTCAAAAAACGCATAGTACGTGATAAGAGCCCAAGCACAATATACAAATATTTATCAAATAGTATGTCAATCAATTAAGATCTCACTCATTTAAATAAACACAATGATCTTGTCCATTGTAACCAGAGGATCAAGCATTACATTTCATATGCAAATATCTCTCAGTTTGCACAACAAAAGGTTTAACATTACTTAGATATTTGTATTGTAAATCTGAAAAAAGCAGTGAGAATATAACAAAAAGCACAAGCTACAAAAACGCCGGCCGCAGCGAGAGAGTAAGAGAGAGAGAGAGAGAGAGAGAGAGCGAGCGCTGATCTTCCCCCCAATCCGCAACCTCAAAAAAAGCTCACAAAACACAAACACATTCGGGCGCAAGTATCTTTTAAGCATTTCAAATTATTATCCGAGATGCACAATAAATAAACAAGAAGGTACTATGTATTCTGCGTACAGTGCTCGTCATTTGATTAGAAACAGTCTGCAGAATAAAGTATTTAATTTATAAACCATTCCGAATTAAACATTTCTGTTAACTTGACAAAAATGTATTAAGAAACTAGAGTTTGATTGTGTCAGAGTCTTTAGCTAAAGCATAAATGGGCTTTTTGTTGTTGCTCGTTTTTTGAGATGCTTCTAAACATTCGACAAGAAGTGTATCTAAACCATACATAGTATGTATCTGTGATTTTGTGATCTGATCTCAGCTTGAGCTTAGGGTTGAAAATTTACATTTTCATTGAAATATTTACAATGAGATGAATTTGGCGACTGAGCCGAATGATTATAATCATTTTCAACTGTAGCCAGATGTTAATCTGAATGTGCTTTGACCGAATGGTATATATAAAATGGTTTAAAGCTAAATGTTTGGCATTGTTGTTGTATGCATCCTACAGATGACACGCTATAAGCAGACCGAGTTCACGGAAGATGATTCAAGTTCAATTGGTGGCATACAGCTAAATGAGGCCACGGGACACACTGGCATGCAGATACGCTATCACACGGCAAGGGTGAGTACAATAATAATCTAAAATCCCAACAATGACACTGACCCAAAAAGAAAAGAGCGTTGCAAATTTGATTGGCTTGAAGGTTACAAGTTTTCAGTGAACAATTTGTTAGCCCAAGATATCGATCGAATCGAGTGTTAGGTTGTGTTTTCTGCTGTTAGCTCAACTTTGCCAGACAGTTTTGAATATTGAAATCACACAACTTTTATGCAAACAATTGATTTTTGCATGCATTTTTGTGCAGGCAACATGGAACTGGCGATCACGTAATAAAACCGAAAAATGGCTACTTATAACAACATTTATTATGACCATTGTGATTTTAACACTACTTACTTTGATACTCTCGAATGGGACGGACAAGACCAATCATGTCGTACACGTTCAACATAAGAAGGGTGAGTCCAAAATGTATGAGCATTATTGTGATGATGATTAAACCAATCAATTTCAGACTGTCTGGATGAGCTGCCCTGCCTTAATGAACATTGTATATTTGCCTCAAGTGAGATTCTTAAGTCCATTGATGCGAGCATTGATCCCTGCGATGATTTCTATGGCTATGCATGGTATGAAAAGGTTTTCAACACTTTTAAAAAACATTTACTTAGTAAACTTGAATATTGCGTCTTTTGCCTTTTGCAGCAATCAATGGATTAAAAATAATCCCATACCGGAAGGCAAATCGACATGGGGCACATTTGGTAAACTGGAACAGATGAATCAATTAATTATACGCAATGTGTTAGAGAAGCCAGCGAAAAATTTTAAATCGGATGCGGAACGCAAGGCCAAAGTTTACTATGAATCCTGTCTGGATGTCGATGAGCATATGGAAAAGCTGGGCGCCAAGCCAATGAACGATTTACTCAATCAAATTGGTGGCTGGAATGTGACGAAGAGTGGCTACAATCTAACCAACTGGCAATTGGGCAAAACACTTAAAACGCTGCATAACAAGTAAGAGATATTTGACTTGTCCCAAACATCTTCTCTCAACTCTGTCTTGGTTTTGTTGTAGATACAATTTCAATTGCTTGTTTGGCTGGGCCATTGGTGAGGATGACAAGAACTCGACTCGCCATGTCATTCAAATTGATCAGGGCGGTCTAACGTTGCCCACCGCTGATTTCTACAACAACAAAACCGATACGCATCGTAAAGTGCTCAGCGAGTATATCGAGTATATGACCAAGATATGTGTACTTCTGGGTGGCAACGAGACCGAGGCACGCATCCAAATGTTAGGTGTTATCAACTTTGAGAAGAAGCTGGCCAATATAACAATACCAATGGAGGATCGTCGCAACGAGGAGGCCATGTATCATCCCATGAAGCTCAAGGATCTGACCAAGCTGGCACCATTCCTCAATTGGACCGATCATTTTGATAACGCCTTGCAAATGGTTAACAGACGTGTCACCGAAGACGAAATCGTTGTCGTCTATGCACCCGACTTTCTCAAGAACCTCTCGAATATCATAATGAGCATGCAGCAAACGGAGGCGGGCAAAATGTAAGAATTTGATTTAGCAATCTTCACTACTTACATCTTACTCCTTGCAGAACATTGAACAACTATATGATTTGGCAAGCGGTACGCACATTGACCAGCTGTTTGTCCAAACCCTTTCGGGATGCTTACAAGGGTGTGCGTAAGGCACTTATGGGCTCCGATGGCGGTGAGGAGGTGTGGCGTTACTGTGTCTCCGATACAAACAATGTGATTGGGTTTGCTGTCGGCGCCATATTCGTACGCCAGGCATTCCATGGTGTATCGAAGCCGGCGGCTGAGCAAATGATTGGTGAGATACGCGAAGCCTTCAAATCGAACTTGCAGAATCTCAGTTGGGTTGACAAGCAGACGCGTGAGCGTGCCATCGATAAGGCAAATGAGATTTCCGATATGATTGGCTTTCCCGATTACATACTCAATCCGGAGGAGCTGGACAAGAAGTACGCCGAATTGAACATCACAGCGAATTCATATTTTGACAACAACATTCAGGTGGCCATATACAATTTGAAGAGCAATCTGAAGCGTTTGGATCAACCGGTGAACAAGACCAATTGGGGCATGACGCCACAAACGGTTAATGCCTACTATACGCCCACCAAAAATCAGATTGTTTTTCCCGCCGGCATACTACAGACCCCATTCTTTGACATTAACAATCCCAAGAGCTTAAACTTTGGTGCCATGGGCGTTGTTATGGGCCATGAACTGACGCACGCCTTCGATGATCAGGGCAGGGAATACGATAAATTTGGCAATATCAATCGTTGGTGGGATAACAAAAGCATCGAACGTTTCAACGAGAAGTCCGAGTGCATATCGCGACAATATGGCAACTATAAGCTCAACGGACGCAATCTAAATGGCAAGCAAACTTTGGGTGAGTTATTGTTATATTTCCAGCTTTTTTATGAAATGTAGTATAAGCGGAAAATTATTTTATTCTCAGGTGAGAATATTGCCGATAATGGTGGATTGAAGGCAGCGTATCATGCTTATTTGCGAACCAAGTCCGAAAAGGATGCTGATGTCCTTAAGTTGCCCGGCTTGAATCTAACACATCCGCAGCTTTTCTTCGTTTCGTTTGCACAGGTACAGCGCGTACATCATTGACACGATTGACATGATTGATACATTCTTGCATTAATTTTAGGTCTGGTGCTCAAGCACCACAGATGAAACCAATCTGCTGCAAATGGAAAAGGATCCGCATTCACCGTCGCAGTTTCGTGTCATTGGCACACTGTCTAACATGAAGGAATTCGCCGAGGTATTCCATTGCGCGGCCGGCAAACGAATGAATTCGACCAAGAAATGTGAGGTTTGGTAAAGAGATATAAGTAGCGCTAAAAAAGATCTCAGTACGTCTTTCAAATTTCCAAATACCAAAAATTTAAAAGCCATAAACGAAAAACAACTCCAAAAAATATTTTAACATTAAAGTACTAAAAAAACACAAATTGTGAAAATCTTCAATGAAAAAAAGCTGCACAAAAAAGCTGTCGATAATTTATCGTTTATCGTTTGAATTATGTGCTATAAATGTTTTTATTTGTTTGTAGTTTGTTTTATATACATATACATATACATATGAGCATAAGCTTGCAAAAAAAGAACACATCGTAATGTTACGAATAACAATGGGTCCGAATGTCTCCTGGAAATGATCTTTTCGATTAGTTATGTAATAATAAAATGAGTTCTGAACTGCAATTACTTATTGATATGAACCTGAACGGTTTTGTTGAATATTTAAATAGCATCAAGTTACAACTGTTCTAGTATGTATTGAATTAATTAAGTAATGACAGCTTTTTGTACTCGAAAAAACCAAATTGAACTCGTCACTTGTCAGCTATGATAGCCCAAATATTTAGTAATATGATTGATCTATATAATTGTACATGCATATCTATATTGGGTATTTATTACTGTATAAGTAGTATTCAATTAATTCAATTCGCTCTTTGTTAGGAATTTCTAGTGTCTCCCTAACATCACAGCACAGCATTTACAAATCCATCAACAATTAAAAAAAATACCAAATATACACATCAGATAAGTCTTTAGTTAATGCAACTAGATACTTCGTTTAATGCTAGAGCCAAAACGATTTGTGGTCAAAATATTCAAAAATTTTAAGTACTCAATTTCTATAATTAACTTCCATATCAATTTTAGTGTTACAAAGATGAGTGTTAAACTACAATTTGCAAGCTTATGTATTTAATTCTTCGGCTTGCCGATATTTAATTAATTTAATATTACATATTATTATTATCTACTGCTGAGAACGTCAGTCATTGTGCCTACTAAGTAAAAACGAAGAAAATATCTGACGATAAAATCATATTGCATACTTTTGGGAACGGGCACACAACGACTTTAAGCCGAGCCTGGTCCGAAAGGTACCAAAGCAAAACAATAAAAACACTACAAAAAACATCAAAAAATAACAAAAAAGAAACCAAAAAAACAAACTTCATTAACAAAAAGATCTATGTATGTAATAATAACTATAAATGTATATGTATGTAGTAGATATAAACAATTTTTAAATGTAAACACACAGCGGATCACAGTCAGTCAGTTCTCGCTATAGATAACTCTGTAACTAGCTATTTGTAAAACTATTTATGTATATTATATGTAAAAAACAAAAACAAAAAACCATACGAAAGAAGAATGAACTTGAACTTGGAACTAACGGCGCAAAATATACTACTACTAGGTATCGCCGAAATCGGGCGATGGATAGTTTACAATACAAACAAACAGAAAAACCAACAAACCAATTACGTATACATATATTCTATATTTGTATTATCAAAGCATTTTAATTCGTATGTCAAAACAAACTCTCTCCTCATACGGTGAGGGAATGCAACTCGCTTTGTTTGCTTAAATGAATGAGAAAGAGAGAGAAAGAGTGAGTGAATGAGAGGGAGAAAAAGATAAACAGAGAAAGAGAGAGAAAGAGAGAGAAAGAGAGAGAGAGAGCACAGTTACATACTTTTCTGCCTTTTCGTTGCCAAACTCCAAAGTGCGAACAAAAATAGTAAAAAATAAAAAAAAAACCCAAAGGAACAAAAAAAACATTTGTATTTTTTATACATATAAATTAAAATAAGTTACAAAAAAACAAACACTAATTTGTGTTGAGTGTGAGATATGTATACAACTCATTTTAACAAGGGGAAATATACTGTCTGTGAATTAACTACGTATATGTTTATATGCTTTAATTAATATTTATTTTTTGTTATTTTAAAAAAGGCTTTGGCACTTTGTGTGGGTGTCTAAAGAGATTGTGACCATAACACAAAATATTACCAATATACATATACGATATGTATAATAATGCCTGGGCATTTTCTAGTATTAAAGACAAGAATCCGTATTAACGTACTATAACCGATAACCAACACAGTGTTAATGCACTGAACGAACAAGCATTTGGCATATCAAACATATGTATGTGTTTAGTTGTATATTATGATTGATATACGACGATACTACTATATATTACCAACAACAAAACACCAAATGTATGGAATTTATTAATTTAACTAAACTAATAAATGTACAACATATACATACATACATACATATATGTATGTATACCAAATAATATCTGGTTATATGCTCAATTGTATCAAATTCCAAACATACATTTAATTCATAAGTTAACTGCAAACAATATGAAAAGCAGAAAATTATTTAATATACAGCATATATAGAAATATCAATATACACACCAACACATTTATATAGATATTGGCCGAGATCTGTCAACAAACGGGTTCCTTCTTTCCTTCAAACAAAAAACCACTCGAAACGGATATATGAAACTAAAACGATGTATGTATGTCAAATGCACAAATATTTAAGTAATATCTATAACATTGTATTTGTCCTATTTTTTCTCTCTTTACTATATACATTGAACGCAAACTAATGCATTTAATTTTGATTTCATTATTCTTCCATTTAATGATTAACTCTAAGCTAAAACAACAAGTTCATTAAAGAATATGTGAATGAACAATTCTGTACATTAAACAGAACTAATAGCTACTATCTACTATACAATATACATACATATACATAATACACACATACATATGTCGACGATATAAAAATATTATTTTTATTGTCATCAAAATAAAATTATGTATGCATATGCCAGCGAAATAAACTCAATAACTAAGTGTAAAATATTACAATTGCATATTCTGTGGCAACCAAGCTTAAAATTGCCATTTGGATCAACAGACTGGAACAACCACTTACATGAAACGTGATTAGTACGTGTATTGTTCTTCTTATTCTTTTATGGGCAAATCCTAATTAGTTTTGAAATGCTTACTAAGTGCAGATTGCCGTTGCAGTTGGACCTTTTAATTGCTTGGACAAGGCTACTTGAACTATTGTAGCTACACACTTTTACAATTACTCAAAAGGTACAACATTAAGTTTTATAGACTCAAAGAATACTTAAGCTGTTGCTCTATAATTTTTGACACAATATTAATATTTATAATGTTTTATCTTGACCAGTTAAGAAACACAATTAAAAATCGTTTACATGAGACTTATGATATTCAAAAATTTGTGTTCAGGTTAGTATCGCATAGTTGATTTTTATAAGCTCTTATCTAAATCTATAAATCTTATATGGGAACATTTTTATACGATAAATTAGATAACTCAAATATCGATCAATCTTTATTTATGTCACACTCTTATAATTTAAGTAAAAAATTTGGTAAGAAAATTTATAAATATAAATTTAAATTTTATAAATATACCGCAGTTGGTTGGGTCCAACTGCAATGATTGGTTTTATGTGGAATGCATCCAATAATGTTGTGTTGACTTTACCTTAATTATGCTGAGAGCGAGACAGACTGAGTTAAATATACCTAAAAATTGCCAAAGGGTAAGAGACATTTATTGACTTATTTATTGGGACACTTTATAAGAAGTACATTTAAATAATTCGCAAGTATAGGTGTTTTACATAAAATTTAAGCAGTGTTCTTTGACCTTTGAAAGACATTTATTTTGAGGGGTTGAGAAAAGGTAATAGAGACATAAAATTTCTTAAAGCTGTTGAACGTTAATTTTGTGACAAAACTTTCTAATAAACACACACAAACACACATACACACAAACACACACACACACTGAGAGCGAGAGAGATAGAATGGTATACAAATGCCTGCAAATTGCTTGTAGTACTATAATAAATAATAATAATAGCGTGCGATTTTTGGCGTAATTTAAATTTATTTATGGCGCTTGTTTGTTGGCTTTTGTTGTTGTTGTTGATGCTATTTGGCTGGGGTTCCTTTCGCATTAGACCACGCCTATGGCTATCGGCAGTTCAGGCGTGGCATGCGTCTTATTATACATACATAACAAAATAACATTCATACATACATAGATATATATCTGCATATGTTACCTGACACCGAGCATTGTCAATTACGGTTGATCCTGGTCGCTTGGCAACCAACGCATACACCATTTAATCTGCTTAGCCTGGTCCTGGCTCTTGGTTTTGTCCTCTCGGCTCAACCTGCCCCATCGCATCTGCTTGTAATTGCTGCCGAGTGGCTAAATGGGGTAAAAGTTGGTTGTTGTTGGTATCTTAGTCCAATAAAAAAGGGATAGCAGCAAGCAAGGCAATAAACTCATTTATTATTCTCTTCTCAGTTTCCTTCTCTCTCTCTTTTATGATGTCACTTGCCGATAGAGAGACGAACACATTTGCAATTTGTTTGCTTTAATTTTGTCATTGTCTGGCTCAAGTTTCCTACATTTATTAACCTTCATTTGCATTTGATTTTAGTGGCATGAGAAATCACAACTTTAAATTACATTAGATGGTTGACATTAGATTAGTTTTATAATTAAGCAAAAACTGAATGCAAAACTATAAAAGCAAAGACTAGAGTCAACAGCTTAAACATATGAAAGAAATCCAATCAAAACCAAATCAAATCCGAACTCGAAAACCAAAATGCAAATCCAAAAACTAAATCGAAATCCAGACTGCCGCAACTAGCCGGAAAATTTCTGCTGCGTCAGGGCGTGTGCTGTGGGGGTGGCAATCAGGCGTGCATTATGTTGCCACACCTTCCTTATCTACACACAAAGGCAGATTAAAGGCGGTGTGCGAGTGTGTGTGTCTCTTCAAACAATAGCCTTTAAGTAGTCGCACCTTCGTTTTCCCCATTTTCGCCATTCGACATGTGTAATAATTTGGTAGCGTTGCGGCCTTTCATTTAAATATGCTAATCAAGGGCCAAGTAATTAACTAAATTAATTGTTCTCTCTCTCTCTCACGCTTCCCTTACTCTATCTTTGTTTCTCTAACTCATTGTATTGCCCTTTCTCCTCTTTCAGCCACTTTGAGTCTGTCTGATGCCACGTCAGAAGAGACGTGTACAATATATGTATGTATGTAAATGTGCTTTAGCTGGACATACATATGCATATTTGAGAGCACATTTATAATGACATTTGCAGCATGTGCACAGAGCCTCGAACCAACCCCATTTGCATAATTTGAATTGTCAACAAGTTAAAAAAAAAAAAACACAATTTGTGTCCCCTCAACATTTTGTGTTTTTTACCCTTGAAATGTTTAAAAAGGGTATAATGGTTTTGTGCAAATGTATGTAACAGACAGAAGATAGCATCTCTGACCCCATATACATTTACATGCATACATATACATACTATATACATTAATGTTTTGATAAGCATCAATCATCATTATCGATTACACTTCCGGTTTTCGATATACACATGTAATCGATAGCAATAATATATAATATTTTAAATCGTTTGAGAAACAAAGGAGTTATCGATGATTGAGCAATGTGTGTGGGTTGAATGGTGTCTCCTTATCGAGCTCTTTTCGAATCGAGCCTTCCGACTTGCTTATATTTGTTTTTAGCACTTGGCTCTGTGGACTTTTCAAAAACTGTTGACATGCTCATTAATTCACACTCAAATATACTTTTTTTGTTTTTGTAGATTTCAATTAATTTCGTGTTTCAGAAAAGCCCATTAAAGTAGATTATTAAAGTCAAAAATAGTTGAATTAGCGACAAAACCAAATAAATGACGTACTTATAGACATTTTTGATTGAAGTTTTTGACACTAAGGAAACGAAGTAGAAAGTTCAATTGCTCAAAGAAAATCCTTAAGCGCTTAGGAAACCAACTGATTATACGTACATTATAACAAAATTCAAAATATTCAAAGCTAAGAGTAGAAAGACAAACAACTATAGATATTTTTATAGTATATGCAAAAGTGATGTTAATTTTTAAGACTATTATTAAAAGTTACATAAAAAATGTTGACATTGAAACTATTATTTTTAAGCATTTAGCAAGAGAAGTTTGGTTATTGTATTTTTGTTCGTTAGTGACTTGTATTTGCTGGCATTTCGGAATATTTATACAATTAGCAGCAAACAGTAACAAATTGTATTTCGCGACTTTTGTGCTCACATTTTAATTGCAAAATTGTTCGCCAATTTTCCAAGGCAACGGCGGTGCTTTGGCAAGGGTAGGGTGATGGGTAGTGAAGTCACAGAGTCCAGTAGAGGTGCAAGAGAGAGCGGGAGAGGAAGGGGAGAGCTTGCACTACGAAATGAGATTTTAACCGCAAACAGTAGCAAACAATTTCTGCTTTGGCCCGTGACGCGCTCCATGCGCTGGCAATAAAATAACAATCAACGCAAGCCGCGGCTGTTTCGCGGTAAAGGCGTGAGCTTTGTGGCAGTATGGGTGGAGAGTGATGGGGGAGAAGGCAGGCTAAAAGTTTCAAGAGCTGCTAGTAAGGGTAGTAGGGGCAGCAACCAGCCGAACCAAACCAAACAGAAACCAGAATAGTTGTCGGCCAACCGACAACAATGTTCATACTAGAACAAAAACCACCCAGAATCGAGGCAAACACACTTTATTTTTGACCCAAACACACACACAGCAGAGTAGGGACGGACCAGCCTGTTCCTGCATACACTTCCACTGCCACTTCCACAACCACTGCCACTTGCCACTTGCCAATCCCAATCCCACAATCGCTCCTGTTTTCTGTTTTGCAAGCTTCCAGCTTCAGTGCTCGCAGTTTCTGCTCTGTTTGAGCATTTGTGATTTTCATCGCAAAAGTTGGCATTTGTTTTCATAAATAAATGAAAATAATTTAAATCTCTTAATTGAAGTCAATTGTGCATAGTGCTCTTAAAGAGTTCTCACAATAATAATATCGCAATAAATATGTACATACATATATACTAATTTATATATGTTTGAAGTATGTATCTCTAGTAAATAAATAATACATTTATTGATTGCTAACAAAATGGATTAATTACAATGAACAAAGTAGAGGTAAAAAGCGCTTCTTTTAAAGAAGAATGTGGCAAGAAAGTTTTCTACTGATTAAGTTAACAAGCTCGTTTCAATAGAATTAGAAGAATTCTTAAGATTCAATCAAGAATAATATTTTTACTTTTTGGGATATCAAGGATCAAGAACTGTATTTTTAAATAATCAAGAAAGTTTATACAAAAATTTCAAGTAAATTTTAGATAAACACTTTTTTCTAGACAGAATAATATAATAATAAGCAAAGTCAGTTATTGATTATGTGCTCGCTTGCGTTTTATGTTTGAGCCCATTGCTCATACCAAGTGTTGTACTTGTATGTTGTTGATTCATGTAAAGAGATTGTTGTTGCTTCCCAACATGAGATAAGGGAATAACAATAACAAAATTAATAAACTACAAATTATCATGAAGTCGAGCAGCGAAGAGATGAGATCTTTGAGAATTGCAATAATTACAAGCATCACGCCAAAGCACCCCACACCACCCCGCACCGCAGTACAGCGCACACCACAAAAGTGTGGTGCGTGTAAATTTCTACGCACCATTAAATTTATTGCTTACAAAATTGCTTTTAATTAGTTGCAAGGCCAAAACAGTCAACCAGCCAGCCAGCCAACTGCTTCCCAAACAGAATGTGTAATTGAGCCATAAATTTAAATATTTATTGCATTGCCAATTTTACAAATTGTCCTTCTCCTTTATTGGTTTGGTTTGATTTTACTTGTGTTCTTTGGGGTTCGTGTGTGATGTGGAAAAGGGTTAAGTGGCGCTAACAGCCGTTTCTCCGCATGCCGCTTGCTGTCCAACGCTGACAATTTCAATTAAGTTCGACTTTGGCCCAAACAAAAAAAAAAAAAAACAAATAACGACTCGGTACACATTTTTGCACTCAGCTTCAGCAACAAGGCACCAACTATTGTCGTAAAGTACGCACATAACTGTTCTTAAATATCGCATGATTTTCCATTAAATTTATGGTACTTTCCCTACCTACCTCCCTCCCTTTCTCTTTCCCAACTTTTGTGTAGCGTCGTTTACGCATAGCAAGATGAAAAGCGTATGTAAAATATTTTCACGCGCCCCAGAGAATATTTGAAGAGCTCCCCTGCCAAGCCGCCGCCATCACCAAGTGCTTGATGCTCGAGCCAAAAATGAGTTACTTTACATAACTAAGTAATTGGCTGGCCTCCACCACACACTGATACAGCGGCTCAAATGCAAAATTATTATAAACAAACCATTCGACAGTCGTAAAAGAAGAAAAAAAGATGGCACAAAGATGTCGCATAAAAAAAGCGACGGGAAATTTCTTTATTATGTTGTGAAGCGCTTCTGAAAAAAAAACAACAAAACATTCCAAATGCCAATGGGGGGAGCAGCAAACGTATGATATATAAAGCATATTTAAATGCAATAAAGCAACAGTCAACGCCAGACAACAGACAGCAGAGACACCAGAGAGTAGAGGGTCACATACACATACATACATAAATGCATACATACATACATATCATATGTGTATTATCAACCAGTACAGTGCATGGTCAAAAATGTGATTTAATTAAGAACATTGAGAATACTTGAAAGTTTACTTTGTTGGGCTCAGCTTTGTACCAAACATATCTCTTAGAACATTGGGTTATTAACAGTAATCGTTACTTAGGTTTTCTAAATTTCAACTAAAAAATAGCAATTGGATGGTCTTAAAATATGCAACTAGTTAAAAAAAATTATGGTTTAACGTGGATAGGCTGATAATAATATTATTTATTTTTTTATTGCTTTATATCACATTATTACATCGATATATAGCACTATTCGAATATCTCTCTATTTGTCCAGCCATTTATTATTATTCGTGCTTTTGTCAATTAAGCTTTGTTCATTTCGTAATTCTCAAGAAGTACTCGCTAATTGAAAAGCTATATACGAAGAAACAGACGAAGAAGGAAAAAAAAGGTAAGGAAACAAGTAAACGTGCCTAGCCGACTGCGAAATACTCTGATACCAGCATTAAAACATGTGGTTGCCAATGGCGTACGGGCCAGATGATATCTTCCCACCAAAATTCATGACTCAAGCTATTCAAATGTAGAATATAAAATAAGTATATGAAAATACCAATATACCCTTAACTTCTTTGGTATCAGAGTGTAAACAGAGAAGTAAACATTAAACAGCTTATGGTTATGCCAAGAGATAAGGACTCTGATCCACGGGCTCGCATAAGCTACTTTTCTTTGCCTTGCAACCTCTAGTATCTTTGTTGTTGTTGTCGGCAATTTGTAAAGGGAGCCAAAAGTTGAGCTTGTCTGTTTGACTTGGTCTTGTACTAGTCAATAGTCCACCTGCATTATGAGTTAATGTGGCAGGATGGGGCACAGGCCACAAAACTAAGGCACCATTCAATTTATTATGCGCCACAATGGGCTTTAGTCGAATGGTTAGACAGAGAGTAGAAGCAAGAGAAAGAGAAAGAGAGAGGTCAGGTTTTAGTCGTAAGCTGCTATAGCATGTCAACTCTGGCTTTATTGGATGGGCTTCTGGCAATTTATTCGCAACCTGCCACCAAACACCACCTGCCTTGAATGCTTGCCACGTTTACGTTCACATTCACTTCAAAGGCAATTGAAATGCATTGCAAGTGAATGACGGCGTTTAATTTGCTGCTGTCGAGATTGGAGCTTACGTTTCGCATTAACTCGAAATTGAATGCCATGCATTTTTGATTAAGTTGAAAATGCTTTGAAATTGCCTGCTTTGTCTGCTTGCCAACGCACTAATCAGCCGTACAACCTTGCACACACGTGATACAACTATTCTATTGTGTCATCGTATCACACACGCACACGCAAACGCACGCACACACACAATGGTGTGCAGCCCGTAAGCCCTTTTGCGTAGTATCTTTACCGAACTGCAACCGCAAATAATTGTCGCAACACTGCACTTTGGCTACAAAATTGGCCTTTTGTTGTGGCATTTTCTGATATTATACTAACTCATCTATTATATATTTAACTATTTGCTCTTGGTACTTTAATGCTATAACTTTAAAATTCATTACAGCACAAACTGAACTTTAAATTGTTTTATTTTAAATGCTTGGCTCAACAGAGTCCCCTTAAAAGATCAAAGGCTATACCAGGCTAAAAGATGGCTTTTCAACAGAATTATTAATTTATATTAAAACTACTATAAAATAAATATTATGAATGCTTTTGACAGTATAATGAAGTGTTTATTAAATGCGAGGGGAAGATAAGTCAGATGATGGCTTGTTTAAGAGCTGGAGTGTGTGCTAAGTATTTGTTATTAAAAAATCAATTTAATTAAATTAATAATATGCCAATTAGTTACGTGTTGCCAAAGGGGCGAAAGGCGAAGGAGAATGTTGACAAGACTTGTACATTAGTTCGGTTTGTTTATCAGCCTAATTGCATTACACTTTTGCGGTTTTTTGTTTACGACATTCGAATTTAATTATGAACAGAATGGCGACAGCAATACGTATGTGTGTGTGTGTGTGCATAATTCCGGTTTTGTCTGTCACACAGCATTCTGCATTCTCGTTAAATGACAAATAGAATTAATTATATATCACTTGACCTACAAATTATTAATAATGTCAAAATTGAAGAATTTAAAAAACATTTAATAAAATTTAATGCGCATGGTCATAGTAAAGATGTTATTTAGTTTTATTGAATCTACTAACTTATGCAGTTTTAATAGTAAACTAGAGCAAATCAATATATGTGCATATATATTGACTTTTATGGATATTGATAATATGAGAGAAAAGAACAGGGAAAGAAAGTATTGCTGCTTGAATGAACCCAGGCCACTAAAATACTGCTGCAACTCCAAGAGAAGAGAAGAGCGCAAAACTTTAACTTCACATTTTCAAACGTTGATGAATCGCCTGCACTTTGTAAAGAATCCGTTACAACATGTTGACGGGTTTTCTTGCTGCTACTTTCCTACCCCCAAACCCTTTTTTATTGCCAAACCACAAGCCTTCAACTTCCGTTGTTGCTGGCAGCCTTGTGTGTGTGCAACATGCTTGAGAATTCCCAACTAACGAGCCATATTAAAAAGTTCCAAGTGCGCGAAACGCACAAAATGTAGATGCATGTACATACATGGTTAGAATGTGGGGCTGGCCGAGCTGTGAGTGGGACATCTTATTACGTTGTTTTATTGCCAACTAAGAAATCAAGCGGCAACTTAAGTGGCAGCTAACTAACCAGCCCCAGCCCCGCTCTCCATCTCTCTCTTTCTCTCTCTTAAAGCCAGATCTTGTCCAGCTGCAAACTGCAAAAAAAGATTAATGACTTTTATAAAATGTATTATTGCTTGTTGCTGCCACAGTGACGTCGTGACTTCGTGGCAGCACCTTAAAGTCTCCCCTCTTTTCTTTTTATTTGAAAATCGTTGGGAATTTTCAATAAGGCCATAAATTAAATAAGTATTGCACTGCCCTGACTCTGGCTCTAACCCCTGCACGTGGCTCATTTATTATGCAATTGCCATCGCACTTTCGCCTTACTAACACACACTTGCACACACACACACACACACATTACAAGTAGAATAAAACAAAAGCAGTGCCAAAACATTATGTTCTTCCAAAACTGACATTCAAATTCAGCACTCATTTCCCTACCCCCCTCATTTGGTATGTATGCAATTATTTTTTTTGTGCTTTAACTTTGCTTTGGCATTATATGAAAAAAAAATTGTTTAATTGTATTTATATTTATGTCCAATAGAGTGTTTTTCATTTCGCATAATTATTATATTTTTAAAAATAAAAAAATAATGTCAATCAATTTGATTTAATGTTAAAGAAAGTTCTGTTTATTTAAAAAATCTTTGAGAAATCTTTACACTTACGGCCACGAAAGTGTTTAAGCCATTCTTCTTTATTTTTTAAGTGTATTAAATTTTCATATTGCATAAAATAATATCGTTTATTGTTTATGTTAATATAAAGCATTTACCACCTCTTTTCGACTGTTAAAAATAGTTTCACAAGTCGCTTAGAACGAAGAGCAGACAGCTTAATGGTTTATAAAAGGACAAACCCATTGTGCCACATAACTGGCCGGCATATTTTAATATAAACGGAGAGCTAAGATAACTGCTTTTAACCAAACAAATTGGATTTTGAAAAAACGTTTACTTTTTGTTTATTTAGGGTATTACTGTTATTACTGAATGGATCATTAGGAACTGACGTTATTTAGAATTATTGACGCGACTCCGTTTCTCTACCTGTTTTTCGTTTGTTCTTTCTCTTCTATACATACTTCCCTATGCATTCTTTCTCTTACATCAACACAATGTTTACATACTGTACATATAGACGTGTGTGGGTGTGTGTTTGTAATAGCACACTTGTGGGCTGTGGCAAGGGTTCAACGATTTTCAGTTAAAAAGCAATCGAGTGGATGAGCAATTTTATTTATTGGTTTTCATGCGCCTGTTCATATCCAATGTGTCCAGGACTGTATGTGTATGCTCAAGCTTCAGGCTACATACTAGTACATTAAATGTATATATAGATTCAAAAACAAAGCGCAATACTAAGTGTTTAAATTACAAAAAAACAATTTTAGAGTTTTATATTCCAAAATTTTAAATTTTACTTTGTTCTTTTGCCTATTGATAAGTAATTCACTTTTCATTTTCTTGACCACAATTACTATATGAGTGTGTTGGTAGGAGGATTGGTGTGTTTGTGCGTGTGTATTGTTTTACGGCTGCCGTTGGCGTCAAATACAACGGATTGACGCTGGCTGCACTACATAAAAAAGGCTTGCCATTGAACCAATACACAAAAACAGATATGGGAAACAACAACAACAAAAACAACAAAGCAGACATAAAGTTCAATCAAATAAGTCAACAATTTTCACACTCAAACTCACAAGTGTGTGCGTGTGTGTGTGTGTGTTTTGCAAGTTGTCGTTGTTTTTTTTAATACCCTTATCCAATGATATGAGTAAAAAAGGGTATAATAGTTGTATGTAACATACTTTAACAGCAACAACAGCCGAGTCGATATAGACACGTCCGTCTGTCTGTCATCAGTTTTTTAATACTAGCAGATTAATCTTCAATATCTAATCTGGATATGTTTAAGAGTAAAGTTTCACTGAACATTTGCATGAGCATTTGCGAAGTAGTGTAAGCAGTATTGTACGCGTAAGGGTTTCGCTTGATTTTGTTTGTTTATTATTTTGGTATAAGCAAAGTCAACGAGTTGCGTGTGTTTGATATGTGTGTGTGTGTGTGTGTGTGTGTGTTTATTGGTGTTTTTGACCTGCCTGCTTGACAGATGCTTGCTAGGCTGGGGAGGTTCGACTTTTTTTTTTGACTGCTCCGTGCTTAAATTTGATTGTAATTCGCTTTTAAAATCAATTTGATGCGATTTGTTATTGGATGGAATTGTGTAACATCTGAGCTTTCTCTATTGAGGGTATCCCAGTTCATAATCAGTGTACCCAAACACACACACACACTCACACATTTTGTACTAGATCGACATTTATTTTAGAAAGTTTTGTTAATGGCTTTATATGCTTCTGAGCTTTGGTTTATTTGTTAACTAAATCAACAACTAAGTCAAAAGTATTTTACCCATTTTCAAACATTTATTTAAGCAACTGAATACCATTTTTTCGAAACAAAGTGGGATGAAATTGTGGGAATGCTCCGAAAAAATGCGTTTAACAAAGATTTTAAAAGCCTTTACAAAACTGTTAATACGATTTAATTGAGCATTAAAAATTTCCATTCCATTTCCGACTGCATTCAATATGGTGTTAAAATAAACTTTGTTAGAATCTCTCTCTCTCTCTCTCTCTCTCTCTGTCTCCTTCTCGTTGTTTGCTGTCCTTGTCACACACACAAAAAAGTTTTAGATTTTTTAATTTGTTGTTGCAGTTGTTCATATTTGTTATTGCTGTTCTTGTTGTTGCTGTAGTTGCAGTTGGTTTTTGCTCTATTTGGCAACAACAATTTAACGGCATGTCGCCCTCATTGAACCCCTTCACCTACCGCCGTAATACCCTGCCCCTCCTCAACTTCTGTTCCTTTCTCTGTTACACAAATCATTTTCAAACACACAAAAACTTTCGCACACTTTTGCTGCAATAAAGTTGTTGCTGCAACACACCTCTACATGCACCCACACCGCCCCCCCTTCCTTATTACAACATCCTGTGCCATACCGCAGCTGCACTTTACCCTACCAATCAAAGCTAAGCCCTTCTGCTGGGTGGCTGGCAGTTGAGTTTTTTGTTTTTATGTAGAGGTGTAATTCGTGTTTTTAAATTGTAAAACGCTAATTTAATGGGAACGTTTAGGTGTTGCAAGGTAGTTATTGCTTGCTGTTGTTGTTTATTGTTGTAATTGTTGTCAGTGGCGTGCAGTTATGGCTTGACATGGGTACCAACTAGTTGAAGTTAACTTAAGTTAGAGCAAAAATTAAAGCTTATGTTTAGCTTTATTTTAAGGAGGATTTTCACTTTTCACTAATTTTTCTTTCCACCCCCCATACTTTCGTCATGCTCCGCTAACGCTCACGCGTAACCTTCATAATATTTATAAAGTATACGTAAATGTATGTTGAAATAGGACACATTGAGAGATTTGCTTTGATGGCTTCACTTTTGGCTCTCAGCTCCAGCTCAAGCATGGCAAAATGTATCTGTTAGTTGTAACCGTAACTGCATCCTGTTCTCCTCCCCCCCTGCCACACCCACTCCATTCTTTCTTTGCTGCACGAAATTAATTTTCAGCTTATCGAAGCCATTCAAATTCCTAATCCACTTTGCATAAATAATCATGAGCGTCAATTCAAGAGTTGTGTGCGCGTGCATGTGTGTGCGTTCAAATTAGAGCGTAAATGTATCGCATATTGAATTACGTAGCAAGTTTTTCGATCTGGCTGACTTGCTTGCGTTCAAAATTTATAGCTTTAGTAAAAGCAATTTAATTTTTCAAAACAAATCTCGAACTTTTGTTTCATTCATTGGGTTTCATTTTATTTTTCTTTTCCCTTAGCCTTTTTTTTTTTTGAGTGCTTTGAGCCAAATCTATGTGCTGTCTCAGCTTAAACAGAATGTGACACGATAACAAGAGCCGCTTGTCATATGATAAAAAGTATAAACTTCCTACCCAATATTGTGTCTGCTGCACTTGCTGCTTGCCATTTAAACAAATATAAAAGCTCTGGCGGCAACGATAGCGAATCTTTTTTTTTTTTTTGAAACCCTTTCAAACGACAAAAAGTTTGATGTTTGGGAAACAAAAATATATCGCAGTGTTGCAATTTTAGCAAAATTTGTCAATAAAGCGTTTATCAAAAAAAAAAAAAAATATAAACAAAACCATATCAATTGACGACGGCCTTTTGACAAGATTTATGTGTGTGTAGTCTGTTGCAATTACCATGAAATTTAAGCCCAAGCCCAATCAGACGCGCAACTGCAACGAAAAAAAAAAATGGCAAGAAAACAAATGTCAAACATTGGTAAGCCTGTCATACTAAGCAAAGTCACACACACACACACATGTGCACACATGCATACACATATAATGGGTATCATTTAAATAAATTTTTATAATAATAAACCAAATCAAAAGTTAGATATATTATAGATATGTATAATAAAATTATATTTTAAATGTAAAAAACCCGTTTTAATTATATCTATTACAAAATACTTGTGAAATTTTGTGCTTTAAGAACTTTTCCTCTAATTCTGAGCAACAAAATCTCCAGTAAGTGTGAATGCCACAAATTACATAAAACACACACACAACGCAAAGAATCTTAGCTTGGTTTGTTTGTTGATTATATTGGGCTGAAAAAGTCCTCAAGATAGTGAAAAAAAGAAATTGAATAAATTTGTTGGTTGTGCAAATGAAATGCAAAATTGTGCCATTGGGTAATTAAATTTAACAAAAATAAGATGCATACACCTATAGGCTGCCGAACACACACATATGGAAAACCACACTCAGGTTTAGTTCACAGCAAACACACATCGAATGGCAAACATTGAAGAGGATTTGCATTTTGGCCAACAATTTTCCAAAATGCGAAAAACATAATAAAACAAGCAAGAAGGTTTCTTGTCCAGAAAGATCGACTAGGAGATACCCTAGACCCTAACCCTTCTAAAACAAGCTTAACAATTTCCCAATTCAAGATACGATTGCTATCGATTAAACAAGTATATTGAAACCAGGAAGAGATATCGATAAGTTGATAACAAGCTTGTTCTGCCTATGGTATGTACAGGAGGAGTTACGGAGTCGTAGAAGCTTTCTTTTGCCTGTTACATATATAAGCCCTTTTAATCGGGAAATGTTGGCATCCAAAATTAAATTTGAAGCTTGAAAAACAAAACCGTAACAACAAACCTATTAATTCTCGATAAAAACTCGTAAGAAATGGGACACACATATTTGTACTAGTTTAAACTTTGTTGGCTTTATTAAACCAAAATTTATACTGCGTACACGCAATGACATAAAATGAAATTGAACTGAACTGAAACTAAACTAAAATAGAGGGAGAGAGCCTGTCGATAGGCCCACACGTGGCCATTAAATGTCGAGCCAATTATTTTGGGATTAAAGATTTCGAGTGTGTGTGCGTGTGTGTGTGTATGGTTTTGGATATGGATTTTGGATTTTTTTTTTTTTCCAATATTTATTGCATTGCGTCCCAGGGGCACTTGAAAGTCGCAAATTGTGCCTCAACTAGCCCCACCTGCGTCTCTCTGTGGCCACTCCGCTGCCACTCTCATGACGAAGGCTCCTAATGCGTATCAATTGCAAAGCGTCGAACTTTCGAAAAACTTGCACACTTCATTAGGCACACAATTTTGTGATATGCTAGGGGTAGTCATGATTTAACTTCCTGCATACATAAATCTATAAGGATAATGCATGAATTTGCTCATTTTATAGTCTGACTTCGTGCAGCAGCATCAACCTACTTTTGTGATAAGAAATGGATTAAATAATTCCTTTCAGAATCCATCTCTTGTTGTCATCATAATATAAACAAACAATATCATATAATTATTATTTTGTCAATTGTTATAAGTACTGCATATCTTGGGTCACCCTTACGCATTTGATATATAGTATGTATGTATATGTGTTGCTTTAATGGCCCCTGAATTTTTGATCAGTTTTGGTCTCTTTTTACAACTTCTTCTTCTGCCATCAGTTCTCCAGGAAACGTAACACATTTTACAGCGTTTTATTACAGTGCAGACATCGTTTTATATGTACATACATACATATATACATACATATATTTCATTTTGTTCGTTTTAAGCAAAATCAAACTCGCAAAAATTTCATTAATGGCCAACTCCGGCGGCGTTTCATTCTTTTTTTTTCTCTGAGAAACAAAAAACAACACGCAAATACTATATAAAAGAAACGTAGTTGATATTCCAATCGTGTTTGGCTTAACTTTAATAACTTTTCAACTTTTTGCAGCTTGACGTTCTTTTGTCTACTCGGCGCTCGCGACATGCTTTGATTACTACTTACAATGTGTGAGAGTTCCAAGTCCGAGTTTTCATCATCAGAGCCACTTTGCCATGCTCATGAACCAAACCTTCTACCCATTCCATTCCCATCCATGAGGCAGCCAGCAGCCAGCTCATGATGTTGCGTTTGATTGCCGCTTGTGACGTTGATGACTGCTGTTGACGTTCAAGCTGACCATGATTTGTGTGTGCAAAGAAAAACAAACATAAAACAAATAAAAACTCGAGAAATCTCAACTGGCAAATACCCTAAGCCTTAGACATTCCGCGTTCAGTCTCTAACTTCTGTGTATCTCAGTTCATTAAGATGAAATAATATTTCAAAAAAATATATCTGAAATCTGTTGCTCTTATATTCTCCGAGATCGATTCGGCTGTTCAAAATAAAGTATAGATACTTTATGTGGTCGGAGATGCAACATACATTTGCACCAATCCATTCTAACACATTTCCTGAGCCCAGGGTGTAAAAAAGAAAACTGTGCAAAACTTGTTGTTCTGGCTTGTTAGAGCGAGGGAAAGTGAACGAAAAGTCGATGAACGATAGCTCACCGTTCGCTGCGACACTGTCAAAAAAAGCCACAAGTAAGCATAATGCAGAAACACTACGAAAATTGAAAAAAGAAAAATATATTTAACAGAGAATTTTGCATAATTGAAATATTTCAAGCGGTTAAATAACATAATTTAATTTGTAGTATAATCATAATTTTAAGGAACCTATTTTAAAAAAATTTCACGCAGTGTAGTCGCCAAACCACCGCATTTACTATGCACAAGTTGGTCAAGTATTAAGCGATAATGAAGATAAATAACTCAAAAAGGAAAAAAAAAATACCTCAATTACAAAGTTTTAGCGCAACTACTTTTGTAATCAATTGAGCGATTACCAAAAACTTTGGGCCCAAGCAGCTGCCGCTCAACTCTAAAAACTGAATAAAGTGACAGCTATTCAAGTCATAAAATGTTAAATAGCTAAGGGAAGTAGCGCGGCAAGCATGTAAGAAGAAACACAAGAATCCTACATGCTACTTGCTACTGAGTAGGTATATGTATATGTAAGCAGCTAGCAATTGTTAAAGGAACAACTTACACACACTCACACATACATACATACACACTCCATATCTTTTGGCTCATCTTCTAAAACCGGCAGTTGTAATAATTGCTAGTATTTAAATGTGAAAAATGTGAAGCAAAAACCACTTGCACCCATAGCTAAGTTCAACCAACTGGATTATTATGTTGAAGCAGAAAATAAAAGAAAGTAACAGAATCAGATGCGGGAGAGGCAGTTTAGGAAGGGGCAGCAAGTTTGCGCATAACTGGCCTATTTAAAAGATATCTATAAACTTTAATCTATGTTTTACCCATTGTCATAATAAATGTATCTTTTGATATTTCATATTTATTTCTACTTTGCTTATTATTTGAGGTTATGCTTAAAAGTTCTCGATATTAATATGCGATTAAGAAAAAAAAAAAAAACAGCTGAATATTATTATTATTATAAAAGAGAAGGCCAACAATGAATTCTTAACCTTATACTTAATTTTAAGAGTAGCAGCATAATAATAATTTAAATGTAGCATTAATAATATTTATAATCATAATAATAATAATATTATTATTTTTTTTTTTTTCGTTGAGGAGGGAAAATGCCTGCACGCATCTATCAATCTCCCGTCGCTGAGAGGTATGTAGTTCTAGATTTTCAAAAATCAATAACTTACCATTAGACGACTTTTGCGCATAATATATATCATAAAATTATTGAAGCTTCCGAAGTCTGTACTATAAATGTGTTAAGGGCTTCAAAATTTTGGGCAAACGCTCAGTTCGTAAGTACGTTCGACGTTGTAAGTTGCCAATTTGGACTTAACGTTTCTGTTGCACAACCTAGTTTTTGAGCCAGGACACACCTGCATGGTAGCAGAAGTTTTTGTTTGTCTTTTGATAGCACGATGGGAGGGGGGATATGTTGAAACTTGTAAGTGTGTGTGTGAGTGTTTTTTGAGATACTTTTGGTGTGGCTAGTTGTTGTTGGCAGTGGCAACTTACGTAGCTGTCGAAGCTTGGGCAAAATAAATCTATTACCGGTGTTCAAGAACAATAATAAAATCCTTCCGAGCATAAACAAAATGACGATGAGTTAGGGGCAGGGGCAAGGACAGGGGCAGTGGCAGGAGTAGCAACAGTAGTACAGCTGTAAATGGCAGGCCATAAAAATGTTTGCAAAAGGTGCCAAAAGGGGCCAAAGAAAGCAGGTGCCCGCCCAAAATGCCTGGGCACACAACGATAGGAATAGGCAATATCGCGAGCAAGGTGTGAGTGTCTGTGTGCTTGTGTGTGTGTGGCACACAAGAACATATTTAAATAAATTCCAGTTCACACACACAGACAGCAAACATTCTCGCAAAGCAAAGCCAATAAATAATGTTTGCTGCGAAACGAATATAACTTGCTTATACGAAGAAATAAATATGTTCATCCCTTGCAACACACACACACACACACACAGGTGCCGCTGACAAGTATCTAACTTGATCTTCTTCTCACTCTCTGTGTCTATATGCCACAGACTGTGGCACACACCTGTGAGCTCAACTGCTCACCTGTCTATCCGCATTTGTATACATTTTTATTGCAAACAATTTTATTTTGATAGTTTTGCTTTCAAGAAGCGAAACGAAGGCAGCCCCAGCCCGAAAACACTTAAACAGAATGGTGTTGCTAACAAATGGCGTCTTTTATAGCAGCAGCAGCAGCAAGTTGCTTTTGTATGTTTAGTCATTTTATACGTTGCGTGAGAGTCATCGGCGAGGGAGGAGAAAAACATGCACGAAAACTTTAACTTTAACTGCAAGTGCAACAACAGCAACAGCGCGTGTGTTTGCTCATAATTTGGTTACACGACGAGTCTGTACGGATAACACCATATATCAGATACTCCCTCTTACCTCTCCCCCTTTTTTTGAGCAGTGCTCACACTAAACCCCAATCAAACTATATAGGTACGTATGTAAATACAAAAGTACGTTGCATGCTGCAACGCCCTTGTGTGAGCATATTGAATTCCGTGCATAACGAATGCAATTTGTTTGATTGACTGTTTGATTGAATGAAACGCAGCAACAAGCGATGGCGGCAACGGCAGCGGCAGCAGCAGCACCAGTTGCCGCTGCGCTTTTGCGTGTGCAACTCTCAACTTATACACACGCCACATGCCACATGCCACATGCCATATGCGAAGCGACCACGCCCACCACTGTCTATTACCATAAATTTATACAATTTTATGCAGCAAGTGTTGCACGTTGTGCAACTTGTGGCGCACACGTGTCAAATCGCTATAAAATAGTTGAGGTGTATAAATAGGCAAACGCGCGCGTGTGTGTGTGTCTATGTGTAAATGAATATTTTGATAAATATTTCCACAGTTAATTAGTTAACAGTTAGTTAGCAATTATGATTAGTAAATATCTCTTGCTCACTATGCAATTTAACAAATAAGCAGATTTTGTTTTTTTAATACTTTTTTTTTAACATTTTTTTTTATTTCCATTTTATTTATCTATTATTATAGTTTTTAATTACTTAAATTAAACTTAAACGACGAGAAGACGAGAATTCAAAAACTGTTGCATACTTTTCTGCTTATCCGTTTATTTGCAGATATATTTCAAAAATCTTTTACAAAAACAGCAAGTTTCCTTCTAATATCCATTTCCAAAATTGTTCTAATAGAATAATTAAATAAATATTGCACACCAGTCGATATGGGAATTAAGTTGATTGATATAGTCTAAGTTCTTAGCCATACAATAGCATGCCTTTCATTTGGTAAATCAATAGGCAAAGTCTTAGCAACATAAACTCAGTTTATGTGTGCGTTTATGTACTTCAGTGTGTGTGAGTAGAGAATGTGCTTTGGCAAATTCAATAAGATGCAAATATTGCAACAAAGCGAAATAGATCTCATTTAGTTTTGAGCTTAATGCTTGAGTGCCGGTTACGGTAATACCTTTTGACATGACAATTGCATTAATATCTCTCTCTCTCTCTCTCTCTCTCTCTCTCTCTCTCTTGTCTTAGGTTTCTTTTCATTATGAAACTCCATTTAATTTCACCAAAAGCATATGACCGATTCGTGTAAATGTATAAAAACAAGTATTAATTTCAAATTATTTTAAATCAAAAGCACAATTTTTTTTATACATATTTTTAAATATCACTTATTGAATTTGCTTCTATATAGAATAATACTTCAACTTGAGGCCCTGTCTTTTTGTTCATTCCATTTATGGATTGCCATTGCAATGGCTAAAACTCTCTTTAATTTTTAATTCGGTTTTACAACTTGTTTAAATAACTTAATCGAGATACGAAACTGCTAAATTAATGTTTTCGTCTACGAATTTAATAACCTATGTGTACATTAAGTTATATATCTATATATATATCTATATATATATTGTATATCCAAGTCAATCGCTCAATCTCTACAATGTAGTATGTTCTAGGTATTACGTGTTTAGTCAGGCACTGAAGTAGTCCTTGAGGTTCTATTATATCAGGTTCTGTACAGCCACACGAGTACAACACTCAAATTGTTTTGATAATGATTGTGAATTTACGTAAGTCGGAAGAGAGATTTTCAATATTTCAGTATATATATCAAACAAGCAACAACAGTTGTCAACTGATTAGTCTAATGTTTAGGCTCTTTCGACACTCATTCACTCAAAATACACACACGACTGCAAGCGTATGCACACAAACTGTTGCCCGAAATGACACAGCTGGTACAAACCCCCAAAGTAGCCACACATTTTTGCTGCGGTTGTGGAAAGCATCTGGATTTGTGCAATGATTCAAAATGACTCGCTCTCTCTTTCTCTCTCAGTCTCTTTCACTGTGCAACATATAAGGTTGACAGCATATTTAATTAGTAACGAGACAAAGCCGAGCTATGCCTGATTTTGAGGCTAACCACTGGCCCTAAAATTTGAATTGCTTGTCGAAACGGACAGACATTTGATTAGTTTGATTAGCTGCATTTGTGTTTTTGAACAAATAAAGGCTCAACAAGGCGGATGTGGCTGTTAATATAAATACATCAAAGCCATTAAAGTGTCACCTAAACTGTAACAGAAATAAATTAAACCTACTTTTTTAAATTATTTACATGCAATATCCATAAAAGTATTACAAATGTTTGCTCAATAATTTATTTGTCCCAGTTCCATACCGTATGTCCCTGCCCTGTAAGCCCAAAATGTGGCTGTGTATGCAAGTTTTGATCAACTTAACAATTTAAACAACATAAATTTAATATATACTTACGTTAAAAACGGAATGTGGAACGCTAGAGATTAAATTGTCTGATATAATAACTATGATTTAAATGCTTGCTCATTGCAGTTGTTGTTGCAGCAGTGGTTGTTGTTGTTTTTATTGTTAACTGAATGAGCTTGACAAATGTATTCTGTCGCCTGTGGGCGTGTGCAACAATCATCAAACAAAAACAACAACAACAAAACCGTTGCATCCAAAAACAAACAAACAAACAACGGGCGTGTGAAGAGCCAAAAGCATGTGGCGGAAGAGGATACAGCGGATGGCTAGGGTATGTAAATGTGTGTGTGTGTTGGTTGTTACTTGATAAGCTAACGATAGGGATAGCGTGTATGTGGATGTGATGAATGAGATGTATGTTTGTATGTTTAACTAACGGTTTCCATTTTTGCCGCTGTCAGGTTTATTAAAAAAAGGCAGAGAATGGCAAAACGGTGTCGGGTTGTGTGAATGTAATTTGTGTTTGCTGCCTGTCCTGTCCATTTAATATATTCATATGCATTTAATAATAAATAAATATAAATTACACAGACAGCTGCATACACACAAACACACAGACACACACACGCGCCGACATTTTGCGTTTTATGCAAATCTGTGAACTTTGAAAAAAGCAATTAGCCGCAGTTTTTACAGCTGCCATAATACAGACAAACATAAAGCGAATGTGTGCCAGACTTTACGGGTTAAAATGTAATAGCAACAAACTGGCACAGAAACATACGTACATATGTACATTCATCATGTGTATGTATGCAATTGTGTACACATTTAGGATTAAACTTCAAACTTTCAGCTGTCAGTAAACAAATGTCGCGATTTTGTATATTTACGATTCGAATGTTTTTTGCTTAGAGTTCGAATCGAAACCGCAAATTCCTATTATGCTGGCAGCGCCCCATTGACAACAAGCTATTGATCACAAAATTAATGGCATAAATGTTACCTGTTGTTGTTGTTACCCTGCTTCTCCTCCCTAACAATTGGTTTCATTCATTGTCCGTTGGGCTCTTTATGCACTCAGTCTGACTTTTAGTTATGGCTACCAAATCAACAACAACAGCAGCAGCAACATCGACGACTAAGTACCAACAAGTTCTGTTAAACTTTTGCATTCCAACAACTTTCCGTCCCTGACGTCCTACATCCGACACTTTGGCGCCCGCCATTCAGCGGCACGCGATCGAAAAACTATTTTGTTAACATCTCACAGTTATGCGGGGTATTGGGGGGATTGGGCTGGTGAAGCAGGAAGCACACCCTTAAATGCACTCAGAAAAAGAGAAAAATTAGATTTCCCTTTGGCTACTGATTAAATCTCAATTTCAAGAATTCTTTTGTTTTCGCTGAGTGTAAGCACACAAACATACATATATGGTAGTATGTATATGTATGCGTGCTTGGTGCAATTGACTCAGTATCCGGGTCTTTTGCTTTTGGGTCTCGGTCTGGGTCTGGGTCTGGGTCAAAGCTGCCGACTGACTCGCTGATTTATGCCTCTCATTAAGTTTAAAGGTGCATGGGGTGGAGCCTTTGGGGGCTTTTAATAAGCTTAGCCTTAGCGTGCAAGGTGAATTAAGCAGCCACACGATACACGGACGCAACACAATTTTAGCTTGGCAAGGCCAAAGGCGTGCCGTTTTTTATGCACCTGGGTCAAGGTTTTTTGACGCCGCTCTTAGTTTGCCGCCTCCTCTCTCTCTTTCTCTGCTAAGCTTCTAAGCTATAAGTTTTAATCTGCGCATGTCTGCCATTTAGCTAAGTCTGACTAATGTCATCTGCTTTTTTGGTTTTAATCACCCCACCCTACCCAACTTAACCTTACCTCTTCGTCGCGTATGCATAATATGCAAATAAATGCATGCTAATGGCTAATGGCAGGAGGCTGTCACCAGGCTGGAGCACAAAAAAAAATAACACTTAAATTGCACTCGAGTGCAAGCCAAACAAATTAAACCCGCCAAACCAGAAACCACAATAACACCAAGGATCAAAAATAAATATATATCTAATTGCACTTGAAATCCTTTGAATCCTTTACCCTTTGTAGCTGAAGCTGATGCTGAAGCTTTTGGCATGTGGCCTGTGGCTTGTGGCAAAGCCATAAAGTTGCTATAATTAAAACACTGATTCTTAGCAGCCGCATCGACCTCATCTATAATCACTTTAACATCTCAACGCAACTCAACTCAACTTATCGCAACAACAAAAAGTTCGCTAAGCAAATATTTTTAAAGCCCTTAGCGTTTCTTGCATGAGCCAAAAATTCCAAAGCAATAATCAGCCAAACAGTCTTGATGGTTCTTCGTTAATTTTCAATGCATTCAATAAAATGCATTCGATCTTTGAAGAGAGAAGAATAATAAATCATTAAAGAAATGTTAATTCAAATAATAATGTGAAAATAATTAAATTAATAATTAGACAGTTTTAAAGCAAAAGAATATTTACAATTGAATTTTAAAGGCAACGTTTCTATGTTTTCTTATGTGCACGAGTGTGTGTGTCCCCTTGCAACAACACCAATAGAGACGCAGTTAATTTTTCGCACTTAGTCGATGACGCTGCTGGCGCTGCTGTTGCGCTGCGTCGTCTTAACGCGTTTTAAAACTTGGCTGAAAGTATGTCACTTGCTTATACGCTTAACTGTGGCTGCCACATCTGAGACTAGTACTTTAAGCAGCTGCATACTGTTACTTAGGACAACAAACATATGCTCATGTGAATGTGTGTGTGTGTGTGTGTGTGTGTTTTTGTGTATATGTTTGCTCTAGTGCGTTGTTTGATGTATGCATGCATGAGAGACAGACAGAGAGAGAAAGAGAGAGAGAGAGAGAGAGAGAGAGAGAGTGTATGTTGGGAAGCTTGACTGTTTTATAGCCAGGCGCTTAAGAAGCGTCAACCACATCAACAACAACAAGAACAAGAACAACATTAACACTTGTGACACATTTGCGTTGCGTCTATTTTCTTTAGCTTTCAACTTGAGTGCCTTCTATTGTCAGCACATACCTCCACGTCCTCCTCCCACCAAACCGCACCCTAGAGCCCAAACAGACCCATTTAACAGCACTCATAATCCAATATGAGTACATATTAACTTTAATCAGTTGGCACAAGAGTAAATAAGCAATCTCTGTATGCGTGCGTGTGTGTGTGTGTAAGAAACAGCAACAGACTTTCGTTCCACTTGGGCATTTTTTAAATATGCCTCATGCCGCCGCGCACTCAAATTTAAAGTCGCATTTTAAATCATGGCATCTTGTCAATACCAAACCCCAACCAGCCTCCTACACACCAGAACCACATACATACACACACGCGCACACGAAAAAGTTGGCAAATATGCAAACGCAATAGGATTGCTGTGCGTTGTGTGCTTTTATATAGAAGAAGTTTGCAGCTTATGTTGTCATCGGGGAACGTCTTGAATATTTCAATTTTATATTTGGCCTACACGTGACTGGACAGGTAAGTATGTACATGTGTATGTGTGTGTGTGTATTATTATGCTCGACTCAAGACAGACGTTTTATGCTCGTATTTGTCACTTGGGCATTTCATTTAATTTTATTTGACACTTTTAGCGTTAATTTTTTGTAGGCTTTTACGGCTGGGCTTTAAAATACATTTTGCTCCTTGGATGGCTTCATTTGATGGCTTCATCGTGCCAAAGTCACGACTTGATTACACATATATATATACAGGGTGTATATGAATAATATAAATTATTAGTACACTTGTGTTTAAGAGGAGTAAACACATTTTTATAAAGCCTTTCCACGAAACTCAAATGGGCTCATTATAAAAAAAAAAAAATGGAAAAGTCCTTTTTTTAATACCCTGAACACATAAAACGGCTGAAAAGGGTATAATGGTCTTATGCAAATGCATCAGGAAACAAGCATCTTCGACACTATGAAAGCAAGAGGCTAGAAAACATGAACTTTTGTAAACCATGTTACGAACAAAATTGTTCTCAAATTATCGGTAATTTTTCCCTGATCGAAATCGAAATCAGTTAAGAAACACCAGAGATATCGGAGATTTAAGTTTAGTCATGCGAGGTAGATTGTTGCGGGTACCTTTTTCTAGCCGAGCTTTCTTACTTGATTACGTTTTTTTAACCACTTTCATAACATACTGTTTGTACATGTTTTAAAGACGACTCTTCATCCAAAAAATTATGCCAAGTTTTATTTATGTTGGCAACTGAGAAAAAGTTAACCCCTTTTCGAAAACGAAAACTTGGTACGACCCCGGTGCAAGGGAATGCGCAAAACGTTTTATGACTTCGCGCAAAACAAACACAAACAAAAATCAAAAAAAAAAAAAACGATAAATAAATAAACATAAGAGAAACAATAGCAAACGCGTCGAAATGAAATTTGAGAGCCTCTTTACCTCTAAATAAAAAACCAAAGCAAAATTATGATATTCTAAGAAAAAAAAATAAAAATAATGTTTAACTTGCGCAATAAACGTATAGACGAACAACTTTGAGTTTTAATTTTATGCTAAAATGTTTAATTAGTCGATTTAGTGGCATCCATGCATTCAAACCTTCCCACTGCCACCCTTCACGCCGTCAATATCAAACTCTCTCGACCCACTCGAAAAACAAAAAGTGAAAGATAAACAGAACGCATGAAATCTCAAAATAATGAGACATAACGAACAGTAGAAACACGCGAAATATTGCAGGAGTTCTTTTTTATTTACTTTTTATTTTGGCTCGTTGCGTAGCCGTACCGTGGTACATGCATGGGCGTAAACCCCTTTGTCCCAGCATCCCTTTTAGCCTCGTCACGTTCAAGCAGCGAATGTTTAATGCTCAAATCGCACCCTCTTTATTGGTGCAACGCCAAGTCAATGTGTATCTTTGCCAATAGCTTTAGACAAAGGCTGACCGACTGTATTGGGGGCTGTGTTTGTGCGTGAACATCCTGCGGAACATTTTCCCCTTTTTATACTCTGATACCAAAGGTTCGTATGGACGCCGAAAGAGTGTCAAGATAAGAGATTGGGAAATCGATAATATCATATACTTCGCACAACCTTAAAGTTGGAATTATGAAATTTAGTGGCAAGTTAGCTGCCCCTCCTTACCGTATATTTAATTTTTAATATCAGGGTGTATTGCAGTCGATTTTTTCACATCTCCCATTTTTAATTACATTTTAAGCCAAGTCCACATTTGTTTGTCTGTCACTACCCTTTTCCCTTTTCTTAATTTCTTTTGCGTTTGCTGCTTTGGCCCA
Organism: Scaptomyza graminum; assembly: GCA_018901835.1. NCBI lineage: Eukaryota > Metazoa > Arthropoda > Insecta > Diptera > Drosophilidae > Scaptomyza > Scaptomyza graminum. Next base: position 4,157,329 of record JAEIFL010000001.1, on the reverse strand, counting down.
AAAGTGTTGTTTTTTGTTTGTTTGCCTAGCGTCATAGCAATTTTTACAACTGCCAACAGTACTAAGTACATGCTAATATAACGCCTACATAGACGCCTCTTGTTTGCTGTTTCTTTTTGTTTACTAATTAACAAAGGATTTTTGTTTGCGCAACATCGCTTTCATTTTCTTTCGATTTGCTACGCAAATCAACAGCACAGCGGAAAGAATGTGAATTTTCACAGCCTAACAATGAAACGCGGCACTCTCGAAAGAAGAAATCGCGACTAATACTCACTGACAAATTGAGTTAGGGGGAAAAAAAAACAAATAAAATAAAATAAAAAGCACAAAGCTTTTAAGGCTGTTAAGCTGATATCTTTGTGGCATCGTGCTGTCATTTTGAAGAGCGGCTGCAGTTACACACTCGGAGGGGCATGCGCCTTATGGTCCAAACGTTAGATATTTAAACGCAACAGGCGTCGACCAAGTTAAAAAAAATAATAAAAATCATAAGAAAAATCGTTTATAATGTGACAAATATGATTTGATTCTTATGTTGAGTAAAGCAAGATGCTTTATTAGTAAATAAAAAATGTTTGTTAGCTCTGAAGCTTACTAACAACCATCCATGCTAACTAACAGCTTAGCCACGAGGCACACAATTGAGTCAGATGCCCGTTGCAAGTTGCTTTCTTTCAGATTTGCCTGCAGCTAGTTGGCCAACAGTGGCCAGGACAAGCCGTCTAATGTGTACGTATGCACGTGTACGTTCAGGTGTAGTGACATTAAGAGGAAATTAACAAAAATTTTCTCATTTCCTTCTGCGAGGTGGTGTCACAACCACCCACACAACCAATCAACCAACACCTGAACAACTTAAATTTCCTACGAAAATGCTGTTTTGCAGTAAATTGGACAATTTAAGTGTGCTTATTTATGCGACAAGAGCTATGAAAAGTGTGAAATAGCTTACTGCCATTACTTAGTAAACAATAGTGAGATGGACATCGTGTTACCAACATCATGTTGTTAACTGAGTCATTATAGTCATCATATTATTAACACCTGATGGTGGCTGCGACCTCTTCAGTGGGTTTCTTCACTTCTTAGCCTTCCCTCGTTTGTCGCTGTGGTTAAGAAAGTTACTCTTATACTATATAGTGCAAAGTTTCCTAAGTACTTAGTACGAGCGCAATGCTGACACTGACGACGCCGACGATAATGATGTCAACGATTATGAGGTTGAATGTTAATGCATAAGTTGATAATGAGCGTAGATGAAACGCCATTGCCTGTGACACTTAACACCCCCCTCCCGTCAGCCCACTTCTTCCGTCTGTGCTCCATCCCCTTATTCTCTCTCTTATGCTTTTGCAACACCTGTCAGACTGTCATTTGCTCACCTTAACCGCGACATGTTCTGTCTGCAGTTAGTTGGTTGACTATTATCCCAAACCAGCGACACCAACCCAACCCATTCCAGTCCAATCCCACTTCACACTTCTGCTGCTGCTGCTGAAAGCGCAGTAGGTAGTTACAAAAAGTTGTCATGCAAAACATTCAACATGTTTCAGTCAGTGGAAAAGTTTGAACTGACTACTTTATTCTCTCGGCTAGACCACACGCACGTAATTGTTTGCAAAAACTTTGCGCTAAGACAATTATGGGTCCAAAAAATTCTTTTAAACGGCAAGCGTAAAGTATCCAACATTTATAATATATTGCGAGGGAACAAAAGATATATGTTGCCCTAACGGTAGAACTTGCTTTACGTTTTTTAACATACTAACAATATGAACAAACACTAATTCAATTATTGTCAGTCTGAAATTTTCACATGCGTGAAATGCAATCAAAATAGTCATTGAAGTCCTCGTTGGATTCGTTTTCATTTATTTCCTTCTTTACAAAAATGTATTCAATTGTTATGTCCTGTAAATTGCCACTCATTACAATTAATTAGAAACATTACTACCGAAATCACAAACTTAAGTTATATGCTTGTCAATATTTTATATAATCCCAGAAACTTTATATCTATGTATTGTTTGAGCACAAGCCAACAAGTGGTTTGAAACTTCTGGCAGTATGGGAAGTTTTTAATAATGTCCTCAGTGTTCTCTTTAATAACTGCACGCGAAGTAAATTGAAATCGAAGCATCGTGAAAGTCTTATAGGCACGTTCACATATGAGAAAAGTTGATAAAATATGGGTAAAATTTTTGGAATTCGTGGAATATGAATGATGGTGTAAAATTTACATGTTAAACATTTTGAGAGCATTCGATTTGTATCCAATAAAAATATCTTTTCATTTGGTGCCAGTTTTATGAGAAAATGTGCCTGAACACTTTGCGGTGTTTGGGGTCAAAATGCTGTATTAGGCGGCAAGCGTACGGTATATTCTAACTAAGAATTTGGGAAATATGTTTGTTCATCGGTTTTAAGTAATCGATTTTATCTTTTTATTTTATTTCTCACCTCTTATTTTGATACTTAATCTGACCGACTCATAGACAAAGGTATTCGCAAAGTTTCATATCTCTAGCTTTGAGGGTGTTCAAAAAAATATGCGTTCAGACAAACGGACTGACACCAAGATGCCAAACTGTTACTAGAAAAGGAATTGCTTCTAGCCAATTTGAATAGTTATTTTTGTAGGGTACACAAACAATTCAGTTCAACCGAATCGCTTTTTAAGTCACTTAGCTCAGCAGCATTCACAAAGCGGATATTTGTCTACTCGTCTACATCGTGCATCGAAACCGCGATAGCGAGTGTAAGTTTTTGACTTTAATGGAGCTCGCGGCTTTAGCACAAAGCGAATAAAAAATTGTTGAAAAAGAAGCAATTTCCTTGATTGACGCTCGTCAGAGGAATTGTAGAGAGACAAGGAAATAGTGCTGGCATATAAAGAGAGAAACAGAGTAGGAGTGAGCTACAAACAAGCGGATAGAGCGACAGATTTAACAAAAGCAGTTGGCGGAGTTGCGCTTTGAGGTCTGATGCAGGCAGAAGTCAAAAATAAACCAGTTGAGAATCGTAATAGGATGAGGAAAGAATTGTGAATGGGTGGGATGCATTTGCCATATTATTCTAAGACATTTAAAATGTATGTTTGTGTATGTATATTTTGTTCTTTTTATTATTTAATTTATTTATTTTGAATGACTTGACTGCTTTGTTTTTACTTGAACATCGTTGCTGCTCTTGCAACATTTTCCATCTAAAATGATTGCTATAAAAAATAAGTGCACATTATTGTAACAGCAAAAGCTGAACACACACACACACAGACGCGAACATGCAGGGAGAACGAGCGAGATAGAAAGGCACTTTACAGTTATCCATACGAGTAGTGTAACAAATGATTTTCACAGCATTTTTGCTTTATGTGCTTTTTAGAGCAGCTACGTGGGGCTAGTCGCGAACCATCACAACTCTTAAGTGATTTACATGACTTACTTTACGGAAATGCAATAAAAAGCAACCCAAACCAATCCAACAACAATAACAACAACACTGAGCCAATGGCTTTGCGAAAAGTCGAGAATATGCTGGTGTATGTATATTTTTGTTCTTTTTTTTTGGGGGCCTTTCATGTTCTCAACTTGATTTTTACTTATCGTAATTTAATATTCATTCATTTTTTGGCTATTTTTAAACGTGCTCTTCGCTTCCCCATACAAAGTATTTCCTCATTTGGTTTGACATCATGAAGAATGACTAAGAGCAAAAGTGAGCTTAACGCTCGTCACGTATTTTTCGCTGATGCGGCTTTAAAAGGTTGCCTAAGCCATCTATCTGATTTATGTGCAATAAGCACTGGGGCCTAGCGCCCCTTTGAAAAAAATCTAGCTAACGTTTCTATTGTTGTGTTCAGGATGAGCAATATTAAAGCTTTGGCAGTAAGCATTTTGACTCAAATCGATTTGATTCAATTCCATTCGATTCGATTCGGTTCGATTCGACTCGTTTAGAAGCACAAAACCATCATCTTGATTGCCTAAGCTATTATTGATATGTTCTGTGACATTGCATTGGTTGGCTGGTTGGTCACTTCTTTTTTTTTCAAAAGTAATTTATAGCTTGATTTAGTTATGCTTGCCATTTCTTTTATTTTCATTATAAACTTATTTGCATACTTCATTTATCACTTTGATGCGCGTCAAGCGCCAGTTAGACTAAGTATACAATTAAATGCTTAAGAGTTTTAATCAGGTGTTTCTAACGAAAATCAAAATCAAAAGTTCACATCAAAAGCATTAATCATTCTGTAAAATCACTAACGTTAGTTTGGTAGTTTGGTATGTGGCATAAGTTATATAAGGTGATCTCCCAACAATAATCAATGTATGACATATCCTCACTTACAGTAATAGTGCTCCTCTTTAAATGAGCGCCACTGTTAATACTCGCTCATTAGAACTTTGGCTTAGCCCATTGATTGGCTGCCTGTCAGCTTGCGATTTAAGAACATTTTCAACGATGCATTCTCTGTTTGTGTGCAAAGCCGCATTTGAGCTCACTCAATCATCGTTGGCTCTCCGAGGGTTGCCAAAGGTTATTGTTCTTGCTGGGCTGCATAAACCTTCTGTTGTCTGTTGTGCGGAGTCATTCACTCAACCCAACCTCAATAATACAGCATCAAAGTGATTTTGAATGAGCACATTTCGGCCCTTTGGTCATTAGAAAAGAGTATTCCCATTATCCAGCCAGCCAGCCTTCTTAGCATTACATGTGGCTTTTCCGTTTGGATGCTTTTGTCTTATTTCACATGCCATTTTTACAGTTTTAAAGTCAACGGCAGGCAAGTCATTAAATGAGCGGCATTCGCCAATTTTAAATGTATTCAATATACAATTTAAATTCAAATTCAAATTTAAATTGAAATGCATTTATAATTTGAATGCGCATCATTTGCGAATTTGATTGTCTGCGCGTACAAGTGTCGTATGAGTAATATTTTGAATACGTTTAGTTGGTTCATCACGACGTCAAAAACAAATTACATGAAAAACGCAGTCAGATATTAATTATAATATTTTATTTTAAATACATAGAATAATACTCTAGTAGGGAAATCCATAGCTAGATATTACCCCGAGTTGTTAAAGTTGTCTTGATGTTCAAAGCGGTGGAACGTCCAGCCAAATTTCTTTTTGCCCAATTAGCGAGAGCCTCATGTTAAAGATTCGATACATTTAATATATTTTAAGTTAAAATTTTTAATTTTAATTACACACCAACAAATTTTGAGTAAACATCAACTAATTCAATCATTGTCAGTCTGACATTTTCACATGCGTGAAATGCAATCCATTTATTTTTAATAATTTACATACCTCTGCTTTTTTTTATTTTTCCTTTTACCTTCCTTTTTTAATGGGTTCAAGGTATAAAAAGCCGCAATAAATTAGCCCAAATTATATTTAAAACAAAACAAAACCAACCAAGCAAACACACACAGACAAACACAAAGGCAGACAGTCAGGCACACATATGTTGCAGTCATAAGTGCTTAATAAATATATATTAATATATATATATATATAAATTTCATCAAAAATCCAATAGTGTTTTTTGTTTGTTTCAAAAACGTATTAAATATCAAAACAAAACACAAAAAGACGAGAAGAAAACAAACAACAACAATAGAGAGAAAGAAATTCAAACAAAGCGGCACAATAAACAATATTTGTGTTATTTTCAAGTTAGTTTGCATAATAGCTTACGGCCAGGGCGTAAAATCAATATGTGCACACACACACACACACACACCGTGCGCACAATGTAAGCGTATGTGTTAGCGAATATATTTATTAATATGCACAACAAAAGCAGGAAATGTGCAAAGTTTCTGCGTGGGCAGCCACACCCACTTAAAAGCAGCAAAGTAACGAACCTTCACGTCTATAAGAATCTTATGTATGGGTGTATGTGAGTGTGTGGGCATACAAGCTCGATACTAGCACATGCGCGTCTATATGGTATAAACGTGATTCCACATTAATACAAACAAATGGCATACAAAACCTTACAATTCTCGAAGCATTAAAAACGTCAACGACATTCACACAACCTAAGCAAAATTCCAAATCTTTTATTTCAATCACCCACACACACACCCACACACACACCTGTTATTAATATGTTGAGGCCCGGTTTTGTTCATGGATTTATCTATAATTATATAAAAATAGGTTACGTTGCTCTGAGGAATTTAACATGGCAAAATTCTGCAATATTTTTGGTTCGGAGATTTATATATGTAAATATATTAGACTCTGATAATTTTATTATTTTATGCTTTTTTTTGTCATTCTTTGTACATATATAAGTGTGTGTGTGTGTGCACGCACAAACAGAAAATTTTACTGTAGTTCTGCGCTGCTGCATAATTAGAAAACTTCAATCAACGATATCTCCGGTACTTATTAACCGATTTCGTAGAAATTTAATTATCTTACAAATAGTTTATAAAATAATTTTCTCAATCGGAAATCGACGCAATACAGACGGACGGAGAGACCGACGGACACGTTCGAATCCACTTCACTGTTGTTGCTGGGCTCAGATATGCTTTTTCTTGTCTGTTACATACTTTTGCACAAAATCGTTATATTTTTTTTTTACCCATTTCATGGATTGAGTGTATAAAAATAGCTTTTTTAATTGGTTGAAGAAATATGAATCCTTCAATGCAATCTTTATTTCGTTTCACATTTATAATAGCCTTTAAGCTGAGAGTTTTTCTCAATTCCCTCTCTCTCTCTCTCTCACTCTACCTCTCTTTTCTTTTTCTTAAGCTGCCTCTTCTAACCTCTGCCTCGAATTGCAACCAAGGTTGCTTCATTTCCTGTCACATGTTTTTAGCTTGGTTTCCTTCAAACTTGCTGTTGTTCCTCGACGCGTCTACGTGTTTTTGTGGTGTTGTTCAGGCGTTGTGTCTCATGGCGGTTGACTACGTGTGTGTGTGTGTGTGTGCATTAGTATTGGTATTCGTTATTGAGAGTTTGTATGTGGCCGTATGTCCATGTCCGTGTGTTTCGAGACTAAGCCGCGTGCGATCACGAAGCGCATAAATGGCGTTTGACACGTGACAAAAATTTTGAATTTTAATATTTTTCCCATTGTACTTGTCTCACTCTGTCTGTGCGTGAGCGTGTGTGTGTGTTAGCTAAACTGAAATTCATTTGGTTTCTACTGCCGCTATTGTTTCTTGCAATAATTTTGCCAGCGATTGTTAAGCTGCTGAGCACACACACACATACATATGTGTGTGTGTAAACATGTATAGAGTATAGACCTGGTCATGGTTCAATGTATGCGAGTTGTGTGTTTGGGCATTGGCAAAAGAGCGAAACTCGAACGAACCACTTTTAGCAATTCACAACGCTTTCGAAATTTGTTTGTTTTCCATGTGCCACAATTTTGTTTGAAATGATGCGACATAATCGCTGCCAAAACCAGTAGTCAATCTATATGTAGATGCGGGCCACACACACCACACTCCCCTCTCTCGCTTTCTCTGTCCCTGCAACCTCGTGAACTTTTGCCTAACTATTAAATATTATGGCAATCGAACTTTTCTTACAGGTAACGACTCTCTCAGATGTGGCATTTGCATGGAGACCAAAGATTCCTTTGATTTTGATTTAAATTCGCCCGAGTTAAGCTTGGTGCTGTTCTGCCGTCAAAGAATCCTGGGAAGACTGTATAATTGTTTGTCTGCGTAATGGCTTTCGTGAGGTTATAGTTCTTTTCTAGAAAGGGCAACATGCTCTTCGATGGTCGATCCACTGCACACTTGTATATGCTCGTTCCAAAATCTTTGAGCATATAATCGATGAGCCGCTTGCCCAAGCCTTGCCGCTGCTGCGAATCATGCACATAAAAGTCCAGTATGGCGGGCGTCGCGATGCAGTGATACAGCTCACCATCCTCATCATACAAATAGAGATCTTTGTGGCCCATCTTCAGTAAACCACTCACCACCATTTGGTCGCCAGCAAGTATACGACTTGATTGTTCACAATTTTTTTGGCACTAGTAATTGGTGTGTTCAAACTTTGAGCAGTCGACCATAACTGTCCGAGGCGATCGATTATGTAGGCGATTCTTTGCCTAGCATCATTGCGTTCCTTGGGATCGCCATTAAAGCCGAACGGAAGCAGGTCGGCACGAATTTTGATTATATCGCCGTAAAAAAGCTTGTTGATGTCGAAAACACATTCCATTTTAATACTTAGATTTTACCAAAATAATTAAAATGATAAGATTCTTTGCTAGCCGAAAATAGAATAAACGAAATAAAATGAGATGAGACTCAAATCTCATTTCACAAGCAAAGGCTATTTAGTTCCCTTTATTTTGTTATTCAAAAGCAAGTGTGTAATTATTTTATTTCAAAAGGTTTTTCGTATAATTGGGATATAAAATGTATAAATCGAATTTCTAATAAGGTATAGAATTTATTGAATATTTAATACCCGTAATAAATGTAACTATACAATTTTGGGCTCAGTTTGTAATACATATTCTTAGCCCGTTGATCTCTCATTTTTGTCTGCTTTTTTCTGCCTTTCTATTTGAATGTCTTTTCCAATTAGAGAATTCTTACGTGTAGTATCAATATTTGTATTAATACAAGTCTTATAGCAAAGCCCCTCTTCATAACGTTTATAATTTCATCTTTTTCGATATTTTAAATAGTATAGAATAGAATAGTAAAATTACGTCACCCGAAAATTAATTTATTTAATTACCAAAGTCGAAAAATGATGGGAAAATGATCAAAAGATTTGAGAAAATAAGTTTTGGTGACTACTGGCTGCATTATTATCGACCCCCGACTTCCACGGAAATCAACTGCGTGCGTAAATAAACCAAAACATTTGAAAAGCTAATTGGCTGAATCAGTGGAATAGCACGGTTCGCTCGCAGCATGAGATTAAGTATCCTCGTTTATGATGGCAAAAATATAAAGAAAAGAAAAAAAGCAACAGCAACAAATTATCACAATAACTGTGAAAATAAGCGGCAGCACAATAAATATTAAGCCAAACACACATTGCTTTTGTTGCTTGTTTTTTTGTTTCACTTCTTGGAAACTGAAATTAATTAAATGGCGAAGAGTCTTTATCTTTAACTCAATCTTCTCTACTCTGCAACAAGTGTATTTTATTTCACTGTCTATACATAAGTACTTTGTACAATATATAGAAGTTGAAGGTTAAAGCGATTTAAACATTTCAATTAACTATTTTTTATATGATGACAACCAGTGATGAAATTTAATTTGTCAAGCCCGATTTTAAATTCACTGACTCAGAGATGCCCTGCAGGATGCTAGACCCCCTCTCCATTCTCCCCTAGGCTGTCCAATCCAAGCGAGAAATTCGCGCGGCATTCTGTAGTCGGTCTGTGCTTGTCTCTTATTGCCAGCATCAATTTTCAATTACTTAATGTGTATGCTGACTGCCCAGTGGCAAGTGGCAAGTGGCAAGTACGCGCCTCAACCCGAAAAAGTATATACATATATGTACATATGTACAATATGATAGGGTAGAGAGAATGCGTGCGAGAGATACTCTGTAATGTGATATGATATAATTGGTTGGTGAAGAAAGCGAAGTGAGAATAGTGAAATGGAAAAGCTGAAGGGGAAAAAGGGTGTGAGAGAGAGAGAGAGAGAGAGAGAGCGAGTATTTGATGAAACAATTACCAAGCATAATAATCAAACAAACCAACTGAAACAATACAAAAATTTCACCAAAATTGAAAAGCCAACACATAAAATTAACAAAAGGAAAAATGAAACAATATCAAATAGAATTACTAAGCACACATTATTAAAAACGTAAATACACTTTAGTGCGAAAGGCAAACCAGCAGCAAAGCGAACCACAGCACAAAATTACGACTCACTTGCACCACATGCATTCAGCAGTTTGTGAGAATGCGAATAAGGAAGAGTGTGAGAGTGAGAGTGAGAGTAAGAGCGCCACCATTTTTTGGGGCATATTTTGACAGAAAAGTTTGTTAGCCAGGGCTTAAGGTTGGGAGGGGGGGTTGCATATGAAAACGTGGAAATGCTAACAAAGCAATAAATTGCCACTAAATCTTATTTGTGGCAAAAGCAGCAAAAGATTAAAAAAAAAAAACTGAGCGAAGCTGCCACCTACAGCAAACATGATACACCAGTGGCCAAATGGAAGTGGGGGCTGTAGGTTTTGGGCAGGTTCTACGCCATCGAAGTAATTGCATTAAAAACAACCTAAAACGTGCCGTAAAATCATGTCATGCGAGCTGCAGTTGGCTGCCGGGGATTTAAACTGAAACGTTAACTGTATATGTAAGGTCAGAGAGAAAGAGAGAGAGAGGCGAAAGAGAGAGAGAGAGAGAGAGAGAGAGAGAGAAGGAGAGCTGATGAGCACTTAGTACATACACTTTGCCGACTTCCGGCGGAAGCAAACGAGCGAATGCAAAAAAGAGAAATAAAAAATTTTCCACCACATAACGAATACCGCGTCGACTGATGCCGCAAACTTTTGTGGAACATCAAACTCTGGCGCAAAAACTTGCAACATTGCGCACATTGTCGAACAAATGGTATGTTGGCCAAGTAAGCTTAGCAGGCAGGCTTGCACTTTGATCGCTACCAGTAACAAGTTGCCAGCTAACACAAAACTCCCCCCACACTATCTAACCGCACGTCACTTTGGAAAATGTTCTTGGATTTTATTTACCGTATGCGGCGGCTGCAGCAGCAGAAAATAATTAAAATGTTTGTGGCAATTAGCAACCAATTAGATGAAGTAAAATTCCATTCTCTCTTTCTCTCTCTCTTTCTTTCTCTTTGTGGCGCGTGAGTCGCATTTTTTAAGCTGACCAACGGGCGAACGGGAATGCATAGAGATTGCCTTACCCGGTAAGGGGTACGCTCTTATTATTATTCCACGTATCCTTAACATGGCCAACGCTTAAGTGTAGTCAAGGCTAGAAAGCGCACACTGGGAGGATGGTGAAGGGGGGACAGGATAGGATGGTAAGTAGCTGTGTACTTTGGCAGCTGCAGCATAATTGTTGGCTCTCTCTATTTGCTTGAAATTTTGTATGCATTTTCTTTCTTTCTTTCTTTCCATTCTAACATTTTATATTGTGATGAATATTTCTATATACATATATATATATACATGTCTGTGGCCGTTACTTATTTTTTTATTTGATTTTTGAGTCAACGATAAGCGTGAGCGAGAAAATAACAATCCCGAATACTATGCGCTTCAAGTGTCAACAGCTTTGGCAAAAAGGGGGGAGGGAAGCTCTGCCCGCGGGGAGCCACATCAACAACATGAAACGCCTCCTTAAAATACAATAAAAATGAAACAACAAGACAAACATGAACAAGAATAAGCGTTAAAATGTCAGAGTTTTCGCTGTGTGGCAGTTGAAATAAGGGTTAGACACCTAATTCCAATGCGATAAGACAATCTGTGGGGCTTAGCTTATTTGTTGCATGCGGCTTTCAAAGAACTCTTTTCCTTATTTTTATTTTTTCTTTCTTTCTCTATGTGTGTGTGTGTGTTTTATTTATTTGGTGACTTTTTGACTTCAGCTCTTCCAAGATCAACCCCTTGATGTCACCCTTTCCTTTCTCGCCATTCGTGTCCTTGGCCTGGATGCGGATGTGGGCTTGGACTTGAACTTGAGTTGGGCTACAGCTTGAGGCGAAATTCGTGCTTAGTTTGAATTCAAAATGTTTTTAAGATTTTAGATACAGTCGAACTTCCATAGAACTAATCACAAAGAGGACAAAAAAAACCTTCTTTATAGAGAAAGTTCGCAATAATTCTAAGTTCGTTTAAAAATTTATATTATATTTTCACGTGAAATAACCTTAATTATAGAACATGTACATATGTATATCTAGCTGAGTTTTTAAAGCAGTGGATTTTAATAAATTTGATAAACGATGCAAAGCATTTTCAAAATAAAAGCATGTAAAAAAATAGCTGTCAATCAGAATTATACTATTTTCATATTCTGAAATTATTTTATGAATTTATAGTTCTAGCTATTGCTAAATAATAAACTGCGCATAATGGCATGGAATATTTTATATTTTTCTATCTTCTTGTTGAAAGTTGGCGAGAACGGATTACTATTTTGCTAGTTTTTTTATGCGTACTGTTAGTACTTGGTGTTTGTTTACATCCATTAATGGAAATTTTTATTGAGGTCTCTCGCAGCAAAGTAAGTGTCTGTTGTATAATCTTTTGTTTCTAAGCCTATATTAATAATTATCCGTAAATCGCAGCTAATTACACGAGATGATCGCATGCCAATCTTACCACATATGGCACCCCATGGGCGACCAGTGCTGCAGCGTTTAGCGTAAGGGGGAACTGAGAGACATCAAAATGCTATAACAAATAGAAGCTGGATAAAAAGTACCATAATAATTCATAATTAAAGCTGTTTTAATTTGACTTATCAAACATTTAACGCGTACAGTCGTATGTGGGTGTGCACACGTATACAGAAAGTTTCTGTACTACTTCATCCTTGCCCAAACTTCAATCTTCAATATTTCTATTGGAATCGTTAAGAGTTTTATATAATTTAAAGCAAACATGTTCTGCTTATTGTAAAGGAGAGCTTATAACACCCAATCGAATCCATAGCTTTTATTGTCGTTCGCCGATCGACACATTAATCGACTTGGTTGTTGATGCTGATAATGAATCTATATAATTTATAAGTTCGGACACGCTTTCTTCTGTCTGTTACCCATTTATACCCATTTCATGGTTTCAGGGCATAAGGAAGTATGCTCCGAATCAAAAACCTCTAAGCATAGGGAAACTTCACTTATATCTTGCAATCAATCAATCAATGTCATGGCTCAAGCGTGATTTGGCGCATATTTCGATTTGTCGAATGGCGAACGGAAATGCCAAATGATAAAAATGAGAAAATGGATAAATATACAATATGTATGTATGTATGATGTACAAATGTATGTATGTATTCACAACTCGTAGAGTGGTTGGTTGTTGGGATCTAGTTGAAACTGTAAAGTTAACTCGATGAGAAATGCTGACAGTAAAAGTGGAGGTGTCCATTTGGTCCGTTGTGGTCTATGTGCTGTGGCAACGCTGATGCGATAACAACTGGCAACAAGGATATTAAAATTAATAAATTATAGCTGGCATTGTTCTGCTAGGACAACAGCTGCAACGCATACAGCAGACGACAGCAACAAGATACACAAAGCAACAACATACAAAATACTTGTAGATGTCAGACAAACTGAAATAACAGCAACAACAGCAAAAACAACGGTTTGGTTCTAGCCAACTCTCGCCAACCCTGTCCAAAACGTATTTAAAATGCACAGAAAAATGCGGCTGCAGCCGACTCCTCAACACCTCCACACCAACCTCATGCACCATGACACCCTCGCACTCACAGTATCATCCATTACACTTGCCACTTGGCCACAGAAACATTTTGACTCAAAGCTGACTGTGTGACTTAATGACTTATGATTTGTTATGCCGTTTAACCTAGGTTAAATAGTCCCATCTATTTGCTGGTAACATTCATATTGCAAGAAATTAATAATGATTATTATTCTTATTACCAGGAAATTGAAACCGAACTCAAGCTTGGAGATGCTTTCAAATGACTTCAATCAAAACTGCCTATTAGCCCCATAATCCTTTTTTTCAGTTTCAGAATAATAAATAAAAATACAAATATCAATAGTTTTGGGGTATGTCCTAGTCGAGTTTTGCTCAACTTGAACCTTCTTACTTACTATTTATCTCATCTATAAGTTTCAAGTTCAAGTTTATTATTAATCGATTTTAACACTTTGAAAATCAATGAAAAATAATCAAGTAAAAAGGACGTGCTTAATGCAAAGATATCCTGTTCTTGAATCTTACAGTGCTTGTTAAAGCTCTTCATGCTGATTAAGTAGGTAAGTATAAGTACATTGGCCACTACAAGCATGCAAAGGCACGACAATGTGATACACTGCTGTTGATGATGCTGATGATGTGGAATGGTGTGTTCACTTTGGGTTCTGAAAGAAACCGCAGGACATCAATTCAAAGTGTGTGCAAACAGCTGGCAAATGACAAACACACATATGGGCAGCTGTTGCTCTTGATGTGTGAGTGTGTAATACACACACAACACCAAAACACTTAGAAGAAAAACGGCACGCAAAGCAAACTAAATTAATTATACGCAACGCATTTTGGCTGGACCAACGGCAAAACTTTTGTCTGACCGCATTATGCGCAAACTTTTTGGCATGTCTCCGGTGAGCAAAGATGAGGTGAGGTGAAAATCTCGAAAAGACTGTTGGAGCATACTGTACGCTGTGCTGGGTCTTTGCTTTTGGCTTTCGTTCTAACTTAGTTGTTTTGGCATTTTTGGTCGTCAGTTTGTGTCTGGAGTTAGATCTATCAATGCCACTACGCAAAACGACAGCATTATAAGTCAGCCAATAAATCAAACAGTCAATCAAGATGATCAATCAGTCATCAGTGATCAACAGGGCATTAAGTGTTAATCAATCATCGAAAATGTTGGAAGTGCGATCAGCAAGTTAAGAATGTTGTATTAAATCGTTAATCGAAAATTGGTCTTAATTAAAATTAAACAATATATTTCAAAATCAAAATAATTTTTACTTCGCTATAAGATTTTAAAAAAGTATTTATAACCTGTTCAAATTATATTTGGTATAATTATAGCTAGAATCCATAAGTACAGCAACTTGCACACAAAAATATATTTTCCACGTTTTTACAAAGTGTACAAGAAAAATCAAATATTGACAAATAAATTTTAGGCGAGAATAATCTCTTTGCTTTAAGTTAAACAAATTGTACCCAGCCTCTAGGTTTTGTATTGTGTTTTGAAAACCAAATCTACTTTGGAGCACTTAAGAGCTTATGTTGTAGATGTAGTTTTATTATTTTCGCAGGTCCAAACACTTAGTTAACTGTTGGGGAAAAAAATAAGGATTATTGACCGATTTTATTAAACAATATTTCAACTTTGTAAATAAGCTAAAAGTGATTATTTGAAATGAATCTAGTATGTTGACCCAACACGTAAACATTAAATACATTTATTTTTAACCTTTTTATATTTAAAATCTTATGTCTTTGCTTGGAATTCACTTTTTAAGCAGGCTATTTATTTATTTTATTTTGCGTATATTTTTCCATTCAACAGAAAGTCAATTGAGCTTGCCTTTTGTTGAGTTAGAAAAATCTGGCTATTTCAATAGCTTTTATATTGAAGTTTGTTTTTTTTTGGGGTAATAGTATAAGTTGCTATACAAAATCTGAATATCATTTCGAAAATGATTACAGGGCATAATATGCACAGTCAGCAGACACTCTGACATTGAATAGGGCCAACCGGGCATGAAAATATTGAAATACATACTTGTACAGACTTTGTCCTGTGTGCGTTTCCACATATACTATTACCTTAAAGTCAAAAATACACAGGGCACAAGCAAATATATATATAAGCTGTGCTTGTGTGTGTGTGTGTATTTTGAGGCAAGTTGAGTTGAGCTGCTGGCTGGGCAATGATGTAGAAAGACAAAATCTTTTTAGGCAATGGGTTCAGAGGTTGCATTTTTAGATACTTTTTTTTTTATTTTTTTGTTCACTGTCGGACGTTTTATAAAATTTTGTTTTGGGTGTTCAGCTTACGGGGCGTAAAGTTTTTAAGCGTGAAGCTGAAACGACTACGTACAGTAATCCACAGCCACATCCACATGGAGAGCCATGCTTGATTGCGCCTCGAACCTCCTCTTCAACCCTCATCATAGACCCAAACCCGCTGGGATCCAAAAGTCGTCCGACTAGTTGAGCGAATTTTCCGAATATGGAGTTGCACCCAAGCCTTTTTGGCATGCGGCACGCTTCTAAAATATTTGACTTTTATGAGTCAAGACACACACACAGAAAGTATACATACAGTTAAACTTCCATATGATGAATCTCAAGGGGACAAGAAAAACCTTCGTTATAGACAAAATTCTAAATATAGAATGGATTTTTGATTTAACCGAATTGCAGGGAGCTGGAAACAAATAACGGAACCTTCTTTATTTGGAAGTTTTACTGTATGTATTAACCTTCATAAATTAAATGTTTAAGGGAGAAGATGCGGACATAGTTTCGCTCATAGCAGTAAAAGCATATTAATATTTTCTTAACGTTGAAACTATTTTTCGATTTGATATTGGGCGAAGTGAAGTGAAGCTGAGGCATTGAGGGTCATGGTTCATGGATTAGGGGTTAGTGGACTTAGAAGTGTATCCTTAGTGTTTGCATACAATTTCCATTTTGGGGCCAAACTAGTTGGCCTAATCAAGACCCGGAAAACCTGCAAACCGGCAAATGGCTTAAGCAGCGGCAGCACCAGCACCAGCCGCTTATCAGGCATCTCAGGACGGTTTAATATTTATTCGGCGCTCCATTACAGTTGTCCTCTGCCTTCCATTTGCTCTTCCAAATTTGTTCTTTGCCTGTTTTCAGCGATAGAACGAAATGCAATCAAAATAACTGCCAGCAAACAAATTTGAGTCGCTTCTCGCTCTCGCTCCCGCCTCTTTTGCTTGGTTTTTGTGCTGGGTTTTTCTGTCTTACGTTCCACCCTTTTACCCTCTTGCACCCTCTTGTACCCTCTGGCACCCTTACCACTACCGGCTCTTAGCCACTCACCGTCATTGTCAACGTTGCCATTTTGCACCTGTAATGCGAGACGTCAACAAAAGTTTTTTGCACAATTTTGTGAAACGCATTCTAAGTTGGTTTTTTTCGCTCTCTTTTTTACCCATAGCTATACTCTTCGTCACATTGCAGGCGGTTATGTCACTCGCTTGTAACGCTTTGCAGCTGAACTGTTTGCCGTTGTTGTAACTGGTGGTTTTTCCCATTATGTGTTGTGGCATGAAACATTTTTTTTTGGATAATGTCACGACCGTTGGGCTAAGCAGGGCCAACTTTCGCCGCTTAAGCCGCAAAATTGTCGCACTTGTGGTTGTTTATCCAAGTGAAAATAAAACGCAGATGCTTGAATAATGATAATCACAACGTTGTTGAGAATTCTTGTCCGTCTGTCCACTTAATGTATATACTATATATGGAGAGGCACTTAATATAACTTCAGTTGGTAAACAAGATGAATATTAAGTTAATGAAACAACTGCAATTGTGTTAGCGGTTTCCAAATGATTCTTTTGATATAGCTTAATAACAAAACAAACATTGGCTACCATTTTTATTTGGTCATACAACCAAAGGCCGCCTAGAGTGATATTAATTACAAACTTCATTAAAAAACCGTGCTTGGCACAATATAACGGATTGTGCACTTCATCTTCAGTCTGACATTTACTCGAACGAAGACCAACAGCTTACACCCTTTAGCGAAGACCATCTCGTTTTTTATAATCAATCAACCTTTTTGAACCATTTGAACATCTTTTTGTTTTATCATCAAATTTAAAAGTTACTCTATCTCTGCTTATTTTTAATTGTCTCTGGCATTTACTTGTTCTTCTTTCTTTTTTTTTTTTTGTGTTTTTTTTTTCGTTAAAAGCATGTTTATGACACATCAATTACTCGAAGTTGTATCTGTTGTGCGTGTCTGAGAGTTGCAGTTGATTAAATTGCTTTGAAAGTAAATTATCGGCTGGTCGTATAACAAATGCATTATTTTTGTTACCAAAATTATTATTATTAAACAGGAAGAACATGAACAGACAAAGCAAATGTCCAAACTGCCAAAAGGCATTTCGGCACCGAATATTGAAAAAGACTTTTACACAAATCCATCTTCCATGGAGTTTGGCTGTGAGGTAGTATGTTGGCTGCCGAAATAGATATGACTTAAATGAAAACGCATATGTATATATGTGTCAAATACTTACCAGCAGGGTTAGCTGTGAAAGTGGGTGGGTAATGTTGGTGGTGATGTTGCTACTTTTGCTGCGTTTACAATCGAAACATAAATGGTCTGTCAATTATCGCCACCCAGTTAATGTAACGATAAGATATCACTCCAAGCACACAACATTGCAGACAACACACATATACCCCCTATCCCACCCAAAACACTCACACACACATATGGATACAGACTTTAGTACATCATTTAGTGGGAATTAGTTATGGACACAGAAACCACACACACACACACACACACACACACACACAGCTTGTAATTCAATGGTTATGAGTTAGTGCCGTCAGGGTTTAGGGTTGCCGCAGCGTCTGCCGCATGGACTTAGTGGCCTGGAGCCTTTTCGGTTGCCCTTTTACATTTGTATTTATGAGCAGCGAGCAGCATCAGCAGCATAGCTAAATAAACTGTTAGGCATACCATAAAATGGCGCTTAGTACACTGAAAAAAAGTGGTTGTAATCAGATATTTTTGGTTTATTTAAAGACAATCATTTAGGGTGTTCAACAGTTCTGTTTCATCGTTTCGTTGAACACCCCAATTGTATAACAACATTTTTAGCGATATACCTATCAAACGTAATTTAGTATTAAAGTATGAATAGCCGAAAATCATTTTTAAAAAATATAAACTTTACTTTGTTTTAGCAATTGATTATGCTTTTTTCAAAGTGTACGTAAACACACTTTTAGCATAAAGTAGACACACACACACTTATACTTACACTCATACTCTTCTCACTCGTACTGTTATATTCGAATTCGTATTCGAATTCGGTTGCTGAGTGCCCATTAGAGTCATCTGTCGGGGGGGTAGGGTGAGGAATGGGTGGCGTTAAAGGACGTGAAACCATTGCGTAGCGATACAAAAACAACAACAACAACAACAGAAACTACCATGATTTTATCTATTTAGATGCTTTTAGTTACGTTTTGGTTTCATTTCCTTCTCGATTGGTGGTAGAAGAATGGTGGGGAACGGGGGTACGGGGTACGGTCACCTTCTTGAATTGATTTGGCGCAAGGCAATCTCGAGTTTTTTCCAACGTTCAATTTTGTCAGTTACTTAAAGAGCTTCGCCATTGCTCTTGCTTTTCTTATTTCAAGGTTTTTTTCTATTTTTATTTTTGGCTATTCGGCACAAAGTTTCATTTGACATTTTCGTTGCTCGTGTTTTTCGAGTAGAAGTATGTAAGTATTTTTATTTCTTTTCATGCTTATTGGAATTTTATTATCAGCTCATATAAATGCAATAAAATCTTCATATACACATCCATGCATACATCTAACTATATAAAGTATATGTGTGTACACGATTTCTATGTAAATGACAAAAAACAAATATCAGTCAAGTATTGCTAATATTTTTGCAGCGACATAAATGCTTAGCAGTTGCTTACCATTCGCAACAAACATAGATTGAAATCAGTTAACGCAGACAAATAAATAACCAAAAAATTAATTTTATGTATTTATGTTAAGTTTGAAGTCAATTTTAGTTTTATTTGAGACCAATAATTACCTACCCATTTATTAATATGATAAAAAAATGCATTTGATTTGAAATATTTTCATTTTTGTATTTATTTGATGTATATTTTTCAATCATTTATCATTTCGCTCTGTGCTCATCGTTCATCGTTCATCGTCTCGTTCTCATTCATTATCTCTTTTGCCTTACTACAATTAATGCTATGGTAATTATGCTTGCATAAAGTTGAAATAGTTTGCTTGTAATTTTAATTCGAGTGATTTTTGCTTTTTACAGCCTGCACACACTTATCAACATACATACATACATATATATATTTTTTTTTATTGTTTTAACTTATTTTTGTTCGATTAAATATACATTCATATATTTGAAAAAAAATTCAACATTATCATTGCTTTAAAATAGTTTCAGATTTTTTTTTTTTAGCGCTACAATTTTTTTACATGTTTTCTTCTTCTTTTTTTTGTGGTTGTTGTGTTTTTTTTTTTTGTTGTTGTCTTGCTGTAGCTATGGTGTTATACATATACATACATAGATTGTTTTATTTGTGTGTATTTTTGCTTAGCCTCCTTGTCATTGCAGTTGCCTTTCAATGGTTCACACTACAAAATTATAATTATAGCCATAATTATAATTATAATCATAATCATAATCATAATCATGATAATGCGGAGGGATCTTAAAAGTATTTTTAATATTTATGTACTAGGTTTTTTTTATATTATAATTAGAAAACAAATGTATTAATCTATTAGTTACAAACGATGAATTAATTTTTGAATCTAAACAAATTTTTAAACATTTTAAGAACTCAACAGTGTTCTTACGTACGATTGAATGCATATACTATATTCCTCATATTCACTTTGTCTATCAATTAGTTTTGTGTACCTGTTTACAAGTGAAACTATCTCCTTCAACTTCTCTATAACTAATAAGCGTTTTCTTTGGAAGAACTTAACTAAAGCATTCGTTTGGATACTTTTTTGTTTTGTTACAAATAGAAATTACTGATACTTAAATTAATTAGATCCCTAGTGTATTTCCTAACACCTAATGCACCTAGAAGAATATCGAATATATATATATTTTTTTAGAATGACCTTAGCTATTTTTATTAAAAAAAAAAGAACATACACTTAAATTTCCACTGTGTCTTAAGGGCTTGTATTCTGATTCTTGTTTATTAAATTTTATTTTTTTTTTTTCGTTTTAGGAAAGTATAAAAATTTGTTGAGCTTGTTTTTCAAGATACCCATAATTATGAGCTGGAAACAGTAAGCTTATATCTAAATGCATTTGAATTAACAACTAAATGCTATCAAACTATGTATTTATGTATTTTTCTTTAGTATTTATCTATGTTCTTCAAATCTTTTCCTTTTATTAAATTTAACATTATTTGTCACATAGAAACAATGAAGAGGACGGTTATTAAAATCAGGGACCAAAACTTAAAAATGTTTGTGTGTGTGTGTGTGTTTGGATGCCGATTTAAATTCGTTCGGGGCTTGTTTTCGATTATTTCTTTGACTGTGAGCAAGGGGCATACTCCAAGCAGTTCGAAATTAGGGCTCCTTCGGACTTCTGGATCGGTTGTAGCAGTGTTCCAGACTTTGATCTTATCCATTTTGCGATTAACATAGAGCACTTCTTTGTTCAATCAAATTTAAGACGGCATCAGTTTTTTTTTGTATTTCGGTCCATGTTTCAAATTATTTAGTTTGCTTTTGGTTCGTAAATAGAATTTGATAGATTCTTTTGCGTTTGCTGAATTATTTTTTTTAATTATCTTTAGTAATTTGTAAGCCTACGCTTTAGATACCCTGATGCAACTTATAGTGTATTATTTTTAATGCCTTTTAGCAATTAAGTATTTTTTTTTTAAATAGCAAAAATACTGAACAATTTTTGGTCGCACTCGGTGCGAATTTATTTATTTTTCTTTTGATTGCGTCTATAAACTAACTTATCAGGTAGTTTTATTTGAGGTCTTACGACTAGTTTTAAATGCGCTTACATTTTAGTATTTTTATTATTTCTACGTTCATACTTCTCACGCATGCATATGCATATCCGTTTAGGTTTGTAAGTAGATTTGCTGTTCTTTGAGAATATGAAACAAGGTCGGTGTGCTTTAAGCAGTTGAGTAAAATTCAGCGCCATATTAAATAATATTTGAATTTTCTTGTTCTTCTTTTATTTTTTGTGGGTCTCATTTGTTTGAGTATCTGAGTGGTCGAACTATCGATAATTATTGCCAATGGTCAAGCAGCCAAGTAAAGAGGAAAGGTTAAAAATTATAGTTGTGTTTGGTCATAAATTAAATATCAATATAAATTAAAAATAGTTTTTAAAAGCTATCGATTAATAATAGCTGGGCTACTTGAGCAACATGTTTATCGATAACCCTCTATGAACTCTTCTACTCTCCCTCACTCTTCTTAATCTTCTTAGCTGATTAATTTTGTAACAAAAACTCGAGGAAAACAAGTTTGGCGCTGACTTTGAGACACTGCTTTCAACTTATTCTACATAGAAGAAAGAGTATTACAAAAATCTAAGGGTTGATTTTTTTCTGCTTGATTTTTACTCTGTTACCGATGGACATTATCACTAGAAGGGCCAAAAAAAAAAAAAAAAAAAAAAAAAAAATAGCATGTGTGCCGTCGGTTTGCTTTATATTTAACAATGACCAATTATACAGCATTCAAGAGAAGTATAAAAAATGTGAAGAAAAATGTGATTTTAGTTGCTTGTGGATAGGAGGATATGCTATGCCATCGTTGGACTCGCTTAATAGTTTATCAAAAGGTTTCTAATTCAATTTCAATCTAAAGTTTAAACTCACAGAAACTGAATGCATGATATGTAAAGTAAAGAAATTGTAACTTTCGTAAACTTATTGGTCTATGTGGTAGATTGTGGAAGTGAACAATAGTATCTTACTGGTAAAGATGAGCTCACATCTATAACTGTATCTTTAAGTATTTATTTATGTATGCATATTAATTAACTACAGATTTATGTTAGACATTAGCTAATTTTTAAAAATTTGTGCCTAGCCTACAGCTCCGAATGCTCAACATATACAATAGTAGAATAGTATTATACATACATATAACAGTTTTGATCAAATCTTAGACGCTATTTATACAGAACTTTATACTTTCGTTATTTATATACATACAAACATATCTATATATGAACATACATATACGTTTATTATTTTATATAAATATGAATATATATTTTTTTTTTTATATATATTCGGTTAATACCACCAACAATCTTATGAGTCTAATTGAGTTTTGAGCTTTGAGTTCAAGTTTCATATGGTTGCGTTTGGCACAGTTCAAGTTTTATCATCGTGTTATCAATAGACGTTTCTCGTCGAGTATCGAGATTGGAGTACTTACAAATTTATGAGCTAACAAAACAAACAAACCTTCCATTCAATTTGGTTGTTGTTTTTGTTGATATTCTTGCTGTTGTTGTTGATAATAATCATACCATGTGCATGATCTTTTTGAATGCCTTACGAAATTCCGGATTGAATATCGTATAGATAACGGGATTGACAAAGCTATTAATATAGCCCAACCAAGTCGTCAGCATAAAGGCCGTCAGACCCGGACGACAGTCTTCATTGAATTTAGCGCACATTGCATCCATTATGTTGCACGTAAAGAACGGCAGCCAGCAGAAGAGAAACACACCTTTATTTATAAAAAAAAAAAAAAAAGTATACAAAACCCGATTGAACAGATAATCAAATAAAAAAAAAGAAGGTCATTCGACGATTATCGCACAATCAAAAAACCCAAAAATAAAGGTAAGTAGTTAGCAATTATTGTTGTGGCGAAACTTACCTAAAACGATGGCCAATGTTTTGGTGGCCTTGCGTTCCTTTTTGGCCGACGATTTTTCGCGTTTCTTTTTCGAGGCCTTGTGAACCTTGTATATTGTGAATCTACGCGAGACACAAGACACGCAAGCATGGCATAGGTATAATAAGCCATGGCAAATTGCATTCCATGTTGCATGCAACAAGAGCAAGAGTAAAGAGAAACCATAACAAACATTGAATAAATTGTTGAATAAAAAGTTGTTTCTCGAGATTTACGTCGAGCTTTAAAAACCCGAACTTAACTGAGCTAATAACCGCAATTTGGCAATTTGGCAATTTGACCAGCTTGTGACTCACCTTGACGCCTGAGAGTTTTTCTTATCCTTGCGCGAGGACGTTTTCGATGTGGTCGATAGCGTGGAGTCGTTGCGTGCCAAAGTCATGGCCTCCTGAACGCCATAGCGCACAAAGGACAATGGCTTCATGGCGACGCCACTGCTGCTAAAAAGAAAACAGCACACGGCACAAAAACAAACGGAAACAATTCGTCAGTACATGGCTTCGCCTAGAAACATAGGCAAAAAATAGCTAGCTGAATCTACATACATACTACGACTAAGCGTACTTTATTACTTAGAAGTACTTGATTTAAGTGCGTAATAATCTTGGCATATCAAATAAATCATCTTTCTTTTTTTAAGCTGTTGTTTGGTGAAGTACTTAAAATTTAAGGACTAGAATTATCCGCTGGAATTGACTAATGTTGATGTGCTAGTTAACGAAGGAGATCGGCTTGATTAGCGAAAAGATTTAATTCTTCTTGACAGATAATTCCTTTTATATAATATAATGTCACATACGCTTTACCTACGATTGATATGATATGATGTGCATTGATAGCAGTCAGACAACTATCTAGGCCTTATGTTAAATTTTATGTTTCCTATAATGAAAGTTTGTTTATACATACCTTAGAGGTGGTTCGGCGCGCCTGGGCGAATCCTCGACGGTGTTGCGTCGACTGCTGACACTGGAACGCTGCAATGTTGTGGCACTTGGTATGGGACTGTCTGGCGGCGTTGTGCTACTTATGGCGGCGCTCACTCCTGCAAGGACATCGTCAACGTTTGATGCTGCATAACCAGAATCATGATTACCATTTGGATCAGCGACAACCAGTTGCGGCTGTGTAGTGATCTGCGCCACAACGCTGCTGTCCACGACGTATCACGGCCATCATATAATGACGTTATCATGATGATAATGATGATGATGTTGTTGTCAAAGAAGGGCAATCAAATGCAATCCGACCATGTCAATCAATCAAGAACAGACAACAGCAGGCATCAGGCAGCATCCCAAAGTAGTACAGACAGAGCGAGCGATACACAGAATCCAGGCACGTGTCAAGTTTGCCAACCGAAGAGCAGTAATGGGACAACCAGAGGGAGGAAGAGAGTAAAGGAAGGGAGAAACATGGACAGGAGCAAGAAAAAAACGATTCGCAACGTCAATTTTAAACATGGCAAAAAGAAAAAATTGAGTTTTAATTAAGTGACGCATTAAATTGAATTATTGCGATTTATTTCGCTCTATCTCTCACTCGCCCTTTGTCTGCCCCCAATTAAGTGTGAGCTGAGATCTTTTAGGAGAGAGAGAAAGAGAGAAAGAGAGAGAGATAATGGGGAAGGGGTGGAGTTTTCCTTTACCCAATTAGGTTTGGTAGCGAAGGCAGAGCCCTTTGGTAAAAAACTTTTCAATATTGTTCCTTCGTTCGTTCGTTCGTTCGGTCAATTGTTGTTGTCGAACTTGACCGCTTCAACTTAACCCACCCAAGCACTCCACTTGCCTTCCGTTAAGCAGCTAGGCCAGGGCGTAGCCTATCAATAATGGGTTTCATTTCCATGTCCTTATTGGATTAAAGAGCCCATCAGTTGCTAATTGACTGTACTTAACGGTCCCGCTCTGCGATGTGGCCACCATTCGTTGGGCAACTCGGCAACTGTGCAACCTAAAAGTGCTTCAAGGTTTTTTTTTATAATGTACTTTTCAGACCGTTGACCTGTTCGAAATGCAATTGATCAAGTGCATCCAAGCGAAAGTTGTTCACGAAATAAATCAAATTTATTTATAAATAAAATTAATTATAAATTTATGTAAACAGAAGGTGTTTGTGATAATATTATTGTTAATATATTAAAATAATATTTTTTATTAATTGAAATAGGATACAAAAATATCGGTTAACTATCAACATTTTTCAATTGATTTCCTCTTTTCATTTAACGTCGCAAAGTCTGGCAATGTGTCAAAGCTCAGTTCAGTTCAGTTGTTGCATATTGCATGGTATTCCCACAACTGATTACTCACCAATTTTGCTGAATGCAGTTGCTTCAAAATGACACTGTTAATCGCATGCCACACACCCACCCACACACACACAGTCTTGAGTTGGGGCTGGGGCAAGCAGAGGTCTGCAAAAGCAAAGTCAATAAAAGGCCGAATATCCAAAGGCGACAATTGCACTGAAAGCCAAGGGAGCTAACAGATACAGAAATAGATGCAGATGCACAAATGGATTCAGAGAAAGAGAGTTCAGTTGTTGGGTGCTGAGTGCTCGTTTTGGGTTTTCATTTTATTGCAAAGCGTGTAAATTTAAATGAGTTAAGTTGAGCTGCAACCAGACTCAAAAATATGAGCAGAGCGCCGAGTGTCGAGTGCCAAGAACTTGCAATTACCGCCGACAACTTTGACAATTTTCTTTCGCCTGCTTGCCACTAAGTGGTAGCTACCACTAAATGCATTTGGGAGTGCTCCACGCTGGAGTTCCGCATCGTGCAAATCTCAATCTGACTCACAGCCAATTTGTTGCGTCAGCAACTGTCTTTTCGTATTAAGTGAATCACTCCTCAACACCTCTCATCCTACTACTTTAGCTTTAAGCATTTAATCAATCAGCTGCCAGTCGAAAGAAAGCACACTCAGATATCAGAGGAGATAATAACTATTTGAATATTATGAGATACTTAGTTAGTTTTTTAATAGATTTGCTTAGCTGTTGAACGTTAAAATACATTCCCTCTCTTTTAATATATATAAGATTTTCTTATGGATATGAATTCCGTTCTTTATTATTCCGTCCGACTTTAATTAATGTTGATTCCATTATTTGTTCTTTTCAAACGCAAACCCAAACCAACTGTTTCGCCCTCCTTTCCACCAATTTGTACTTAATTCCCAGTTGCAGTCGCTCTTTCCCGTTTCTATTTTAGTGATTCTGATTCTGTTTCCGTTTCCCGGTGGCCCGTGTCAGCTTTTACACTTTCCATTTTATGGGCTAGGGCCGTGACATGGTAAAGTGCTGGGCTAGCACAAACATGAAATGGTTGTTGTGGAGGGGAGAAGTGGAGCATAGGGAGTATCTGGAGAATAGTGTCAGCCACTCTGCACGTTACGTTACGCTACTTACTTGCCGGTCTCTTCGACAACTGTGGCCAGCATGAACTCCGTAGACTTATCGTTCACAATGACATGACAATCATCAATATCAGGCGATATGGCATTCTCATCCTCCTCCTCATTTGAGCCACTAGCCGTATTCGTTGCCGGCTCGTCGGGCAATATGCGACTTGGATGTTTACTGCTATCCAATGCCGTCTCCGCTAAACGGCGTGTCTGTGCAATGTTCTCGATGACGCTGCCACCGGTTAGCTCCGACAGATGCGGCTTGCGGGCAGCACGTTGTTTCCGTGCACGGCTGCGCAGCGCCTGAAATGGAATGGTATGTAAATAGCATGTTTTACATTTAATATGCTACGCAGGAAATTTTTAACACACCCACAAGCCTTATTACATAACTAACTGCAGTGACTGACTTTTGTTTAATCGTTGAGAAATTGTGCATAAATCAGCATAGACAGACGACTGCATTACCATTCTACCCTTATTTGTATGCATGCAAATGCAAACTGCATGAATACGAAATACATATCTCATTTTCAAATATGCGATATGCAATATTCAAATGCAAATCCGTTTTTGATTAGCTCGGCTGCTGCTGCGGCTGCTTCTGCTGTTGATATTCACGCAGGCACTCAATTACTACTTACCTTGAATATGTTCCAGTAGAGAAATACCATTATGATGCATGGTATATAGAAGCTGCTTAGCGATGAGTACAGTATAAAGTCAGCATTGTAGAAGGCGCACACATCTGGCTCACGATTGGGTGTATTGTTTAAGCCGAGGACTATTGGTGAACCGATTGCCGCTGATATCGCCCATACCAATAATATTGTAAGGCAAACGCGGCGACTATTTTTGTGCTTTGCATATTTTATTGGTTGCGTCACTGCGATATATCTGCAAAGTGTGTATAGGCAAAAGATTTGAATGGAAGGGGTTTACAGAAGAGATAATGAATGAATGCTTACCTGTCTATTGAAATGGCAACTAAATTAAATATCGATGAAGTAGAACATATCACATCCATGGCTATATAGAAATCACAAGCAACATTTGGCAATCCCCATGCACCGTTCACCTGCAAAGATGTAATATTATATAACTGAAAATCAAGAGTTTGAGTAAAGTCTACTTTTGTTAAGGGTTCAAGTGTAAAATCTAGCCCAAACATAGTTTTACAAGTTTATTGCATATCCGTCTCTATTATCACGCCAATCTCTGACACATTTTTAAATTTAAAAGTTTTGTTAAATAGAATAATAATAATAATAATTAATTATATATATAATAATTATTGTTAAACCAAATATAAATTATATTTTAATTTAAATGCATAAATTGCATCAAGTAAACATAATTACTTACTTTTTTGCTGTGTTAGCAAGTTAACAATAAATTATCAAGATGCAAAAAATAAAAAAAAAAAAAAAAAAAAAGAGGGAGACAGTAAGAGGAAGTAAAAAAAATCGCAGCGATGTAATTGTGATATTCTTTAAGCCTTGTCGATTTTATGAGTGTGTTTTACAATGCTTTTTGGCATCACTGAGAGACCTTTGGCATTAATTCTTCGCACAAAATTTATATCAATCTTTTCTCGTCTACCTTGGCTCGGATGTCAAAAAGGTCAATATCTGTTTATTCGTTTTTTATTATTATTGTTGGGAGCATTTTTGAATCATTTGAGTGAGTACCAATATTCTATCTGTACAAAGACATAAATTTCTATTGCTTGCCATTTTCGGACAGGGAGCAAGCCAAGATGAATGGATTCCATTTTGGAGTCAGGAATTGCTAAAGCTACCAACACAAATACATTTAACGATGTCAATTTAAGCCTAAGTGTCATATGGAAAAGCAATTTAATTTCCAATTGCCCCTTAGCCAAGTGTCTGTCTGTGTGCTGTTCAAGAATCTCAGTGCGCCAGAGGGTGACAGCTCCAAAAATACAGCGAGAGAGATAGAGAGAGAGAGAGAGAGAGAGAGAGAGAGAGAGAGGCAAATAAAATCGTAGACGGCTGTCGGCCATTGTCATCTATCAATAATAATATTCTTTCGTGCCCCAGCTACAAATTAGTATTTGCGAGTCTATCTTACAACGCGCATCTACTATGAGTTGAGTTTACTTGCAACACACACAGGCACCCCTCCACAGCCTCCAGTCGAGTCCATAAAAACCTCCACAATAACGCAAGGAATTTCCAAAGCCAAACAATTTGTAGCACTAACACAAAGCACATAAAAAAGAATAGCAAGGCAAGAGGACAAAAGCCTTACCGAAGGATGATCAAAATACACACACGCACACACACACACTTTTATGTCTGCCTGCGTATGTGTGTGTGTGTGTGTGTGAAATATACTCTGTTACAGATTCTTGCATCCATATTTTAAGCATTTCGAAAAATGGTGGGGTAAATAAATAGAAAGCCGATCGGTTTATGTTTAAAGTAGTAGGCAAACAAACTCTATTCTTGCTAACAGAGTAAGGAGAAAGAGAAAGAGACACACACGGAGTCAAAGTTTATCCGTAAAAGTGAAAGTCTCAGGCGTAACTAACGAAGAAATGTACAAAAATATCTGAGCTGCGTAAAGGGGGAATTTGAGGGAGCAAAAGAAAGGGGAGACTGCTAAGCGAGCATAACAAAAGTTGAGCAGCACTAAGAAAGTGGCAAAAACTTTTCGATATAAAGACACACGCACGAATGCTTTCTCACACTCACTCACACACACATACATACAGGCACACTTATAGCAATACATAATGTAACACGTAAGCTGCTCAAGAATTTTTACAGCGTTTATTTGCTTCCTGTTTCTCTGTATTGTCGCCGCAGTTATTTTTCTTTGGTTGCCCTTTTGGCTGTTTTGTTTCGGTTTTTTTTGCTTTTGCTCTTTTGGGTGGCATTGTTTGTTAGATTACGTATACGCCACGTTAGCAGCTCGACGTGAATTGCCCTAAAATCCAACTATAATTTATAATGCATTGGCATTGTGTCTGGAATACGCTTAAGCAAAAAAGAAAT